>CM069438.1:33249302-35938736 GCA_035610365.1 Aquatica leii
AAAATATTTACGGCACTAAGGTAGGGCTCAGGATTTGGTCGGACTAGCTTGGCGTTGAGTATTATCAATTGTTAAAGCCGACTGTAAGAATCATAGGCAACGATCGCTGTGATTGTTTGAATTAATGCGTTTGAGCCGAGTATTAAAAGATAAACGGTCGCAATACAAGAAACACAATAAAGTGATCCTACCCATATGAACCCATATTTTCCAGAGGTTGTTTTTTCTATTAATTATATGAATCAATGGCACACGGACTGGTTGACAAACATTTTCGGTTCTATGACGCAGATTGTAGGATGAACGATAGAAAAAAATAATGGCCAGTCCTAACCCCAAAAATTATGATCGCGTCTGATTGTTTCAATTAATGTGTTTGAGTCAAGCATTAAAAGATAATTGGTCGCAATACAACGAGCAACGCAATAAGTTCTGGTTCCATGACAAAATCAAAATAAATCACCAGTTTTTTTGACGCGGAATTTGTAGGATGAAATATGGAAGAAAATAATGGTCTAGTAACAACCACGATACCACGGATAGTTATAGTGTCGGTAAGTGCACGTGATGGAAACTACTACTAAAAAAGAAAAAAAAACGGACCCCATGGCCAAACAGAATATTTACAGCTCCAAGATAAGCCTCAGTGGTAGGACCAACTTGGCGTTGTGTATTATAAGTTGTTAAAACTAACCAAAACAATGACACGCAACGATCACCTATGATTGGTTCAATTAATGCGTTTGAGCCGAGCTTGAAAGATAAACAGTCCCAATACAACGAGAAACACAATAAAGTGACTTGGTCTCAAATTGCAAAACCGTTCGAGACATACTTAAAAACCTAGAAAATTCTACCCATATGGACATTTTTTCTAAACTTTGTTTCCTCTAACTAATAATTGTTTAAATCAATAGCACGCGACCTAGCCCACTAGTAATTCTGGTTTCATGACAAAATCAAAAGTCAATCGTTTTGTGAATTACCAGTTTCTTTAACGCAGAATTTGTAAGATAAAAGATGGAAGAAAATAGTGGTCTGGTAACAACCACGACACCACTATTAGCTAAAATTCGCAAAGTTAAGAATGCTACCAATTAGAAAAACACCGGCGCCACTCCTAGCAAACGAGTGGAATCTTTGGTTCGGTGACACCAAGAGTACATATGAACCCATTGCCTAAGAAATTAGATGACGGAGAAAGCAAACAACGTGATAACGAGAAAACGTAACAAATTAGTTGTATATTTTTCACATTGAAAAAATGGATTTATTAAGATAACTCCAAGCACAAAAAATCATGAGGCCATGCTTTCACGTCGACGACTAAACAAAATATTTACGGCTGTAAGGTAGCTCTCAGGATTTGGTAAGACTAGCTTGGGGTTCAGTATTATCAATTGTTAAAGCCGACTGTAAGAATCATAGGCAACGATCGCTGTGATTGTTTGAATTAATGCGTTTGAACCGAGTATTAAAAGATAAACGGTCGCAATACAAGATACACAATAAAGTGATCCTACCCATATAAACCCATATTTTCCAGAGGTGGTTTTTTCTATTAATTATTTGAATCAATGGCACACGGACTGGCTGACAAACATTTTCGGTTCTATGACGCAGAGTTGGTAGGATGAACGATAGAAGAAAATAATGGCCAATCATAAATAATACTTTAAATTCTATATATATAATCAGTTTTTTTACAACAAAGAAACGGTAAAAGCTAAGTACAAATTTTAAAACATTGAACTAAGCACGGAACTCAGTGGCTTTTCCTATGTTATTTCTATATCGTATTATTTGATGATAATTCTATTTTTTAAGGTAGTTCTTAATCATTTTTTTAACTACGAGTAATATAGTGAGGTCGGTTTCAAACCAAATTTTTTCAAGCTTTTTAAAAAAATTGAACTTTGGTTGCGTTTGTAAGTTCGGGCGAAATTGTATTTTTTCGGCTGTGTTGCATGCGCGCGCAATTTTTAAATTTGAATTTTGGTTGCGTTCGTGTAAAAATCGCAAACCGACTAGCTGTTTGCAAGCAAACCACTCTGTTTGTAAAGCTGTTTGCAAACAAACGACCCTTGTTTTTAAACCACTTTGCAAATCGCTTTGCAAAGAGGTGGTTTGTTTGCAAACAGATCTACAAAATGGTTTGCTTGTAAACAGCTAGTCGGTTTGCGATTTTTACACGAACGCAACCAAAATTCAAAGCTGCGCGCGCGCACAAACACACACGAACAAAACACGATCTTGTCCGATCTTTACCAAAGTTACACGAAATTCTAATTTGATAGTTGGGTGCGCACACGAACGCAGCCGAAATAAATACGATCTTGCCCGAACTTACGCGAACGCAGGCGAACTTCAAATTTTTAAAAAAGCGTGGAAAAAAGTGATTCGAAACCGGCCTTACTATACTACTACAATACTATTTTTTTATCTCTTCTACAATTTCCTTTCACAGTACCGCATTGAACGCGTTTTGTACTGTGGGAGTTAATATGACAAAAAGTTTCTTCTTTGTTGTTTTGTTAGATAATTTTTTGTCTACTTCATCTAGAGTTAACTTTGATAAAATGGTGAATAAATATGTAGCAATTTGTAGTTTCAAAACAATATTTGTTTGACAAAATAAAATGTGGAAAACTATAAATCAGTACGGAAGGTAGAAAAGTTGTCATTGGATTTAATGACAGCGAAAGTCAATGATCTATTGATAAGTAAATCCAATGACAACGTTTCTACCTTCCGTACTGATTTATAGTTTTCTATATTATCATACGTGGTATTTTTACTACAAGATGGCGTTCCAAAAACATTTTTAAAATAAAAATTATTCGGTTATACAATATATAAACAAAAAAAAAATCTAAAGAACGTTTTGAAGTATTTGAGACAGTAAAAAAACATTCGCTATCTCACCCACAGACCCGGCTGAGATAGTGATCACGCTGTCGGAAAAATGATGACTGTAGTTTATGTTATTTTTCTGTGCCAATATCGCACAACGACCTATATTTAGTGCAGTATTCATGTAGCCACAATTTGCCGTTGGTACATTAAATCCAGTCAACCTTCTTTTTGGTGCAGATGTGTTGCTCGTCACATCCAACCTATCAGGTTTTTGTCGTTAGCATAATTGTGTTAATATTAGAATCCCAGATCAATGGAGTACTTTGATTCCGTGTCACTTGGGTTTATTTCAAGTTTAGGGTTTTTTAAATTCTTCTTTAAATTCTGTATTTTACATAGAAAATTCAACACAGTAACTAAAGTTCTAAAAGTTTTTCTTGCTTTTTCAGCTTGATTCGAAACAGGTATTGGTGAGAACTGATAGCATCATCGCAGGGATCAATGGGAAAACTTCTTATTGAGATGGCATTGCAGCAAGTCATTTTGAATAGCCTGGTTGTCGCCAATTGTGTGTCAGCAAACGTTTTCAATGATCAGTTTTAAGCACAGTTTGTGCAGAGTAGTGTTTAGGTAACAGTCGATGATTATTTTTTTGCAATGAGTTAGAATGTCAATAATGCATAGTCCGGTAAAGCACTAAATGCATACTTAGCATTTTCCACCATAACTAACTTTATCTTAGTTTCAGCGAGCAGGCTAACGAACTTTGAAACTTTCATGTTTGGATTTTTTTCATTGATGAGTTGAAGAAACCCTTATCTAGTGGTTGTTGGTTCCGACATTGATTTTGTCTTTTTTATTCCCCAAGTTGGCAGAAGAAACTTTTTTTTATTTTAGCAAGCAATTGTTCCTATGCGTCTTGCTTTTTTCACCAAATGGTATCATCAAGATATTTTTGTGTTTCCTTAGACGCTTTCATATGCCCGAGTTTATTGTTTAGTTGGAGCCCACTCTCATCGAATTATAAACACTGCAATAAACCAAAACATTTTATTTCTTGCTTAGACCAAATAGTAATAGAACTACTCACTTTTTAGACTTGGTTCTAAATTTCCCCGTGAGCAAAAACATGAAGTTGAACTTGGTTTTTCTTGCTTGCTTGCATTTTAAAAACGTTAACTGTTAGTGATGGTTAGTATGTTTGAGTTAGAACTAAAACCACGTCTAAAAAATCTGGGTGCTCCATTACGATGCGTACTAAGCCCAACGTCGCTTATAATTTTAACAATAAAAACCGGGAAACCTTAAGATTCTATGATATGCCTTGTGTGTTGGCATAGTGTACTACTCTAAGACAAAAGTCCCAAGGCAACAGGTACAATTTTGCATACGACAAACAAGACATTAAAAGTAATGCTAAGATTTGGGCTCAAAGGTGTCTCTCAAGTAGATAAAAATTGAGACCAAATGTCTAAGAATCAGGCGCGGCTCCAGCAGTTTATTTCGGTGGGGGCTCCATCAGTTTAAAGCGGGGGGGGGGGTGCTAATCACATTTTTAAATAATAATGTATTGAATATGGCGTTAATATAAAATTGAATAACACTTCGTTGTGCACCAAGCTTTCACTTGCAAGCGATAAAGCATCATAAATTATACAACTATAAAAAAAGCGAATGTATTACATACAAAGTGAGAAAAACTTCAGTATTATTTTCAATGTCGGGGGGGGCCATAGCCCCCTCGGCCCCCCCTCTGGAGCCGCGCCTGCTAAGAATAGAGAAAACAATAACAAAACTAGTTCAATTATAATTTGCTCCTACAGAATAGTTTTTAGAAGCAATCAATCAGTTTTGACTTTGTAAAAAGTAATCAATACTGTTAAAACGATGCAACGAACTGGAAGAAGTGCATGGAACGGGTTTTATTACCTGATAAGTGTCATCAGACGGCATATTACATCCTAGTTTGCGTTGTTTAAGACAGTGCACTAACATTATCTGAAGAAAGTAACCAAAAAAGGCTATTAAAATAAACGTTAAAAATGTTAACGCCGTTGCCGACGGTAACTTAAACTTGTAAGAGCTGAATGTTATCATCAGTACAAAAAAATAACTAATTATAACTAAAGTGATGAATGAAGTATCACAAATTTAGGAATTGACGCACAAAAACGAGGAAGTTGCTACAATTTAATCACATCCGTCATCTAATTGCTTAAAATGAGGAACAACGTTGGAATTTTGACGATCAACAAGATAGATGTCACCGCCGCCAACGCAACCAAAAACTAATCCCCTACTTTTCGAACACGTAAAAATGTGAAAGTATGTATAAAAATTTGTATTTAAAACTGAATAGCGATTTAAAATAATAATATGCATATATGATTGTTAACGAGCACTATTATTTACAGCCATAAAATAAATCAAAGAATGCATTGAGAAACGCATTTATTACATTTTCAAACTAATTTGTTACGTTGTGCAATAACGTTGAAATACTATAATAAAAATAGCTTTATTCAACTAATAAATAATAAAAAAACTAATACGGCACCTGTTTGGTCACGCGATCTTATACACATACAGTAAACCTTTCAAATATTATGTACACGCGACTTTATTTACTAATTAAATGTATGACTGCAGAAAAACATTAGCAAAAATGGCAGTTTTTGTTAATACTGGTAGTTTTGCGGGGCGGTACCCGACTTTCTAAAATAATTAGATCTTTTATGTAAAACCACTAAAACAAAAGAAATAGAAAATTGTAATTTTACAGACAAGCGCAAAAAGATTATTACAAAAGTGACTCATGATGTTTTTGATAAGTTACATCGAGGTGACGCTAATTGAAAATTGGTTTTAGCGTATTAATCATAAAAAAAACGTAATTCTAATATAAAAACGCGATTTTTTCTCCAGTTAAATACACGCTCAATAACGAGTTTGAAGATGTCACATATCTGGAGTCTATTCAGGTTGCATCGTTGGCACTACTGACACGTGTGACGTATGCAAAAACAACCAGTCAAGAACTCACATGTTGAATTCAAATCAACATATACACGTTTCACATTTACAACTATACATAATATAATAATTTACATAATCATCCAGTTAAAAGTGTACTTTATTTGTTTTTTGAACAATCAAAGCTTTGCCAATTAAAATTATTGATCGCATACTTGCGTCGCTCAAAAAACAGTGCGAAAAATTCGTAATTAAGCTGACTAATTGCAAAACAGAATTCTTGAAGTTTGTCAGGTAATAATTATACTCGACGAATTTTTTTCGCCAAATCTTGAATAAATTGAAAGTTTAATTAAAATAGAACGCAATTTGAAAAATGCCGCGCAAATAAAATTAATAAAACATTTTAATTAGCCTCGGCAAAATTAATTACCAGATAAAGATTAAGATCAATTAAGTACAATCTAAATTACGCTATGGGCTTCCAGGCATAATGTCAGTGCAGAGATTGTTTTTTGTTGATTTACGTTAAATGAAAGTTGGTTATTAGTTTTATTGCAAGACCTATCATTAAAGTCTAATTGAAGTACACAGTAGCGAATGATTTATTTTTTTTTCCTTTGAGTTTTTGGTTACCTGGAATAATTTTAAGAATCTTGTGATAGCATCAGGGATGATTATATGAATTTGAGCTGCTCTACTATTAATTGAAAATTCTTGTACTTCAGAAAATCGACGAAACAATGTTAAGATTACCGATGTTAGGTAATCAAATCAAATTTGTGCTACAAAAAAAATCTAATTTGACACAGGAAAATATTACAAACCAATTTTTCAAAGCTCAAAATAAAAAAGAAACATTATTAAATAGTGAATTAAAATTTAATCACTATTTCAGTCATTCTAAAGTAACAAATAAAATTCAATTGTCATTTGAATGAATCTAATTGACGACGTCTTAAGTAACGATTAAATTTTATTTGTTATTTTAAAGTTATTAATAACAATTTGATTCATGCCAATTCTCAATGTAGTCTATATATTTAATAGAATAAAATATGTGAATAAGATTAAATGTTATAGAAAAATTCGTTAGAGTTATAAAAAACAGGATATTAAAGGGTTAGATCAAAGCCAAGTACAAAATACATATAAAAATATTAGCATAAACACGTCGACTAAATAATTTCAACAGTTTTATATTCGTTGCATGTTTTTTTCGTATTGTTGACTTGGTTTCGCAAGTTTTTAAGTTTTGCTTTTGATTACAATATTTTTTGTTGTTTTATTTAACGTTTTAAAATAAAAAATTAACATTTTATTGTTGTTTTTATATTATTCAATAGTAAATCCAAATTTAATCATTATTTGAATCAATCTAAAATGACAAATAAAATTCAATTGTCATTTAAATGAACCTGATTGACGCCTTTAATAACGATTAAGTTTTATTTGTTATTTTAAAGGTACTAATAACAATTTGAATTATGACAATACTCAATGTAATCTTTATATTTAATTGAATGAAATATGTGAGTAAGATTAAATGTATTAGCAAAATTTTTTAAACATAAAAAACAGGATATTAAAGGGTTAGATCAAAGCCAAGTACAAAATACATATAAAAATATTAGCATAAACACGTTGACTAAATAATTTCAACAGTTTTATGTTTGTTGCATCTTTCTTTTATTTTGTTGACTTAGTTTTGCAATTTTTTTTAGTTTTGCGTATCATTACAATATTTTTTGTTGTTTTATTTAACATTTTAAAATAAAAATTAAACATTTTATTGTTGATTTTATATTATTCAATAGTAAATCAAAATTTAATCATTATTTCAATCATTCTAAAATGACAAATAACATTATTGTCATTTGAATAAACCCAATTGACGACGTGTTAAGTAACAATTAAATTTTATTTGTCATTTTACATTTATTAATAACAATTTGAATGATAGTTTTATGTTTTTTGCATCTTTTTTTATTTTGTGGACTTGGTTTTACAATTTTTTTAGTTCTATTTTTGATTACAATTTTTTTTTGTTTTATTTAACATTTTAAAACAAAAACTAACATTTTATTGTTGTTTTTATATTGTTCAATAGTAAATCTAAATTTATTCATTATTTCAATCATTCTAAGATAACAAATAAAATTCATTTGTCATGTGAATAAACCCAATTGGCGACGTCTTAAATAACGATTAAATTTGATTTGTTATTTTAAACTTACTAATAACAATTTGAATCATGTCAATACTCAATGTAGTCTGTACATTTATATATTTAATATAATAAAATTTGTGAGTTAGATTAATTGTCATAGCAAAATTTGTTACAGCCATAAAAAACAGGATATTAAAAGGTTACATCAGAGCCAAGTACAAAATACACATAAAAATATTAGCATAAACACGTCGATTACGAAATTTCAACAGTTTTATGTTTGTTGCACCTTTTTTTTTCAATTTGTTGACTTGGTTTGCAATTTTTTTAGATTTACTTTTAATTACAATAATTTTTGTTGTTTTATTTAACATCGTTGTGTTAATATTATTGAGTAATAAATTAAAATCCAAATCATTTTAAAGTGGCAAATAAAATTCAATTGTCGTTTAAATGAACCTGATTGACGACGTTTTGAGTAACGATTAAATTTTATTTGTTATTTTAAAATTATTAATAACAATTTGAATCATGCCAATACTTAATGTAGTCTATATATTTAATAGAATACAATATGTGAGTAAGATTAAATGTATTTACCAAATTCGTTAGTCATAAAAAACAAGATATTAAAAAGTTAGATGTACAAAATACATATTAAAATATTAGTTGAAACACGTCGATTAAATAACTTCAACAGTTTTATGTTTGCTGCATTTTTTTTCATTTTGTTGACTTGGTTTTGCAATGTTTTTAGTTTTGCTTTTGATTACAATATTTTTAGTTGTTTTATTTAACGTTTTAAAATAATAAATAAACATTTTATTGTTGTTTTCATATTATTCAATAGTAAATCAACATTTAATCATTATTTCAATTATTCTAAAATGACAAATAAAATTCAATTGCCATTTGAATGAACCTAATTGACGATGTTTTAAATAACGACTAAACTTTATTTGTTATTTTATAGTTATTAGTAACAATTTGAATCATGTCAATACTTAATGTAGTATATACATTTATGTATTTAATATAATAAAATATGTAAGACTAAGTGTAATAGCAAAATTTGTTAGAGCAATACAAAACAGGATATTAAATGGTTAGATCAAAGCTAAGTACAAAATACACATAAAAATATTGACATGAACACGTCGACTAAATAGTAAATTATGTTTGTTGCATCTTTTTTTTTTCATTTTGTTGACTTAGTTTAGCAATTTTTTTAGTTTTACTTTTGATTACAATGGTTTTTGTTGTTTTATTTAACATTTTAAAATAAATAATAAACACTTATCGTTGTTTTAATATTACTGAGTAATAAATTAAAATCTAATTACTATTTCAATCATTCTAAAATGGCAAATAAAATTCAATTGTCATTTAAATAAATCTGATTGACGACGTCTCAAGTAACGATTAAATTTGTTATTTTAAAGTTATTAATAACTCAATGTGGTTTATGCATTTAATAGAATAAAATATGTGAGTAAGATTAAATGCATTAGCAAAATTCGTTAGAGTCATAAAAAAAACAAGATATCAAAGGGTTAGATCAAAGCATACAAAATACAAATAAAAATATTAGCATGAACATGTCGACTAAATAATTTCAACAGTTTTACGTTTGTTGCATTTTTTTTATTTTGTTGATTTGCTTTTACAATTATTTTAGTTCTGCTTTTGATGACAATATTTTTTGTTGTTTTGTTTAACATTTTAAAATAAAAATTTAATCGTTGTTTTAATACTATCAAGTAAAAAATTTAAATTTAATCGTAATCAAAATCATTTGATTAAAAAATAAAATTTTCTTTGTCAATCAGTATCCGTAAAATAATAATTGTATTTTTATTTGTCACAATCATGTCGACTGAACAAAACAAAACACCTATAATCACTTAATATTTTTCTTTTCAGTAATTGACGTCAAAATTGTACCTTTCAAGTCAAATCTTAAATTTTTATTTTTACTTTAGAAGCCACAAAGCAACAACTTAATTTTACTTGATAACTTAGAATTAGATTAATGATAAATGAATTTTTATTCGTTATTTAAAATAAGTCAAATTACAATTGCATGTTTATTTTGTATACAAAATATTTTAAATAACAATTGAATTTTTATTTGTTATTTTAGTGACAATGATAACAATTTTAATCAAATAATGTCAACATCCAATGTAGTCTATAAATGTTTTTATCCAAAATTATTTATTTGTGTTTTCTTGATTGTTTTTCATGTTTTTCAGTTTATAAATTGGCAATTTGTTTTTATACGATTATTAGCCATACAAAAAACGATATTAAAGAGTTAGTGCAAAATACACATTGTTATAAAGAAAGTAACAACGCAAAACAATTAACATAAACACGTCAAATAAATTAATTTAAGATTTGGAAAAAAAATGTATTTGCTGTATCGTTTCTTTACTTCTTTGACTTAGTTGAACTATTTTTTTAATTTTCTTTAATTACAATATTTTGTGGTGTTTTATTGAACATTTTACAGAGAATAATATAAATTCCATCGTTGTGTTAATATTATTGAGTAAGAAATAAAATTTAATCATTATTTCAATCATTCTATAGTGACAAATACAATTCAATCGCCATTTGAATAAACTTGATTGACTTGTGAAAATGTATTTATTATTCAAATGTGTAAATTACGAATAAAAATTTAATCGACTTTGAAGTAACCTTGAGTGAGAAATAAATATTTAGTTATTGTTATATAAAATATTTAACATTAAACAACGTTAACAAACGGTACTTTTATTCATTTTTGTTAAATTTTAGTCAGAAAAGTAATCGAAACAGTTTTAAAGTAAAATTCTACCCTATTTTAGGTTCACTCATATTTCAACAGCTGTAGATGCAATTTTATAAACATTTTAATAGTGTTAAAAACCAGTTTTATCTGTCACTCAACATCATTTGATTAAAAACAAAATTTTATTTGTGTATTAGAATTTTTTGTTGTTACTCAAAATTTTCTGGCAATCATACCAACTGCACAAAACAAAACATCTAAGATTACTTGATCTTTTTTTTCGGTAGTCAAAATCATACTTTTGTAGTCAAATCTTAAATTTTTATTTCTCATTCAGAAGCTATAGAATAACAACTTAATTTTAATTTATTATTTAGAATTAGATTAATATAATCTTTCTAAAATGACAAATAAAATTTAATTATCATTTGAATGGATTTGATTGACTGATGAAAATGTATGTACTATTCAAATGCGTAAATTACAAATAAAAATTCAATTGATTTTGAAATAATTTTAAGTGACGAATAAATATTTAGTTTTTGTACTAAGAAATGTATGTAACTTTTTACGTTTACGTTTTATTTAACACTTTACAATAAAAAACAAAAATTCAATCGGTGTTTTAATATTATTAAGTAAAAAATTGATATTTAATCATTATTTCAATCATTCTAAAGTGATAAATAACGTTTAATCGCTATTTAAATAAACCTAATACACTTATGAAACTGTATTTATTATTCAAATGTGTAAATTATAAATAAAAATTCAATTGATTTTGAAATAATCTTGAGTGACAAATAAATATTTAGTTATTGTTATAAAAAATATTTAACGTTAAAAAATGTTAAGAAACGATACTATTATTAATTTTGTGCGATAAATCGTACAATTATTTTGTTAAATTTTTATGTTTCAATTATTTCTAACACGTTTAAATTTATATTCATGCATATAGCCTACAAAGTGACAATAAGCAGGTACCTACATCTAGTACGTTGTCTAGCAAAACCAAGCGATAAAACAATCTTTCTAGTTGTTTTTCTTAAAATTTGAAACTAACATTATCTGTCAGAAAAATAACCAAAACGTTAGTTTTATAGTAAAATTGTACCTTATTTTAGGTTCACTTTATTACAACAGCTATAGATGTACTTATATAAATATTTTAATGGTTTTAAAAACCACTTTTATCCGTCAATCAACATAATTTGATTAAAAAAAAAATTTTAATTGTCAATCAGTATCCGTAAAATAATGATTGAATTTTTATTTGTCACTTAAAATTTTCTAACAATCATGCTAACTGAACAAAACAAAACACCTAGAATTACTTGATCTTTTTTTTCAGTAATTGACGTCAAAATCGTACTTTTGGAGCCAAATCTTAAATTTTTACTCCTGATTCAGAAGCCATAGAGCAACTTAACTTTAATTCATAATTTAGAATTAGATTATTAATAACTAAATTTTTATTCGTTATTTAGAATAAGTAAAATTACAATTGCATGTTTATTTTGTATTAAAAATGTCTTAAATAACAATTGAATTTTTAATTGTTATTTTAGCGTTAGTGATAATTTTATTCAAATAATGTCAACATCTAGTGTAGTCTATAAATATTTCTATTCAAAATTATTTATTTGTGTTTTCTTGATTGTTTTTCAAGTTTATGGATGGGCAATTTGTTTTTATACGTTTATTAACCATACGAAAACCGATATTAAAGGGTTAGATAAGAAACAAGTGCAAAATACACATTTCTATAAAGAATGTAACAATACGAAAAACAAAATATTAACATAAAAACGTCCAATAACTTATTTTAAGCTTTGAAGAAAAAATTGTATTTGCTGTACACTTTTTTCTTTATTTCTTTAACATAGTTTAGCTATTGTTTTACTGTTTTATAAAAATATTTTTTGGTGTTTTATTTAACATCTTATAATAAAAAACAAAAATTCAATCGTTGTTTTAATACTATTGAGTAAAAAATTGATATTTAATCATTATTTCAATCGTTTTAAAGTAAAATATACAATTCAATTGTCTTCTGAGTAAACCTGATTGACGCGGAAAAATGTATTTTCTATTTAAATGAGTAAATTACAAATTAAAATTTAATTAGTTTTAAAATAATCTTGAGTGATGAATAAAAATTTAGTTATCATTACACAAAATTTATGTAACTTACATTAAATAATGTTTAAAAACAATACTTAATAATTTTGTATAATAAATCGTAAAATCATTTTTATGGTTCAATTGTTTCTACCACGTGTAAATCTAGGCTCGTGCATATAGCAAACAAAGCGAGAATAGGAAGGTACCTACACCTAGTATGTTTTGTAGAAAAACCAAGCAATATAAGAATCTTTTTAGTTGCTTTTCTAAAAATTGAAAATCATCATTATCTGTCAGAAAAGTAACCAAAACGTTGGTTTTATAGTAAAATTGTACTTTATTAAAGGTTCACTTATATTACAACAGATATATATGTAATTCTATAAATATTTTAATAGTTTTGAAAACCAGTTTTATCCGTCAATCAATATCATTTGATTAAAAAATAAATTTTTATTTGTCAATCAAGGTTTTCTCACAATTATGCCAACTGAACAAAACAGAACACCTAGAATTACTTGATCTTTCTCTTTTTAGTAAATGACGTCAAAATCTTACTTTTGGGGTCAAATCTTCAACTTTTATTTCTGATTCAGAAGCCATAGAGCAACTAAATTTTAATTTATAATTCGATTGTTAATAAATTTTTATTCGTTATTTAGAACAAGACAAATTACAATTGCATGTTTATTTTGTTTTTCAAATTTTTTAAACAGCAATTGAATTTTTATTTATTATTTTAGTGTTACTGATAACAATTTTATTCAAATAATGTTTTTAATTAAAATTATTTATTTGTGATTAAATTTTTAATCATAATTTGCACTCAAATTGCAATTTTGCATCATTCTGGATGCCAGAAAATAGCGGTTTCGTCATTTTACGACTTATAACGATTTTGCAATTATGAAAATTTGTTGTGTGTATAAAAGCTGTATGTGAGTATCGAGGATACTGATGGGTCCCAAAAAAATTACCTGGTGTTTTCCGTAGTTACACAAACAAATGTTTGTACTTTAGTATTACAGTTAGTTATGCTGCGTTTTATTCAAAAAATTTTTGAAACTCGCATATTAGAACTAAAAACTATGTTAAATTATCAAAATCCGACACGTTCAAATATAAAGAACACAATTTTTTGATATTTAAAGCTGTGTCGTTATCTTTATCAAATAGAGTTATAGACGTAATTTCAAATTCACCTTGAATTGAATTTGTCTAAAAATATCTTTCCCATTGCGTGTCGTACTTTGTTTCATTATAGACAATCAAGTTTGGCTTTAGAAAAATGCTTAAATCCGAATCTTTTAGTATTCGTTGTAGGTAAAATCGAGGTACATACTTTGATTAGATGTAGAACTCTTTTGCTTTTAATTGTAACTGTCGGAAGCGCATTCAAGTTTAACAAATAGATAAAAAAAATAGTCAACGCCTGAAGCATCTACCACAAATATAGCAATAACATTTGCATATCTGTAAATAAACGGACAAACAATTTAATGCCTGCAAATTAACTGATAAGTAAATAACAAGAATAAGTCCCGTTAACATTGCGGCCATGCATGATTAACTCTTTCTCCACTATTTATTTCTTATACACATTCTCACACAATGATGTCTGTAATAGATACTACAAAACTAATCAAAGCGTGCCGTAATTTTTATTCTTCGCCGTGCAGCGTTAAATGACGAAAAGTATCAGACCGAAAAGACGGTCGTGGAAAAAAAATTTTCATTCATGTTTTGCGCGTAATTGTTATCGATTGAGTAATTTTTTTTTAAGTTCTTTATTCATTCTACAGATAATTCCGGTGAAATTATTTCAAGCAGGTCTGCATTAGAATGCGAATGATGGATGTACCGAAGATGGTAGACATAAATAACATTACACTGTAGCATGACACCGCATTAAGAAAACTTTCAACGGCCTGTCCTGTATTTATTCAATTTGCATTGACGATTTTATTTATTTTGCTAATTACAAAATTTATTATAACTGGGTGTACTCGCTCGTGGAATATATTATGCCAATTATAATTGAAATATGTAAAGATTTAAGAAATGTGTAGCATTCCCTTACGTAGAGTACGTTTTGCATGCAATAAATTGCCATGGAGGAGTTTAACCTACACACTTTGCCTTTCTTTATAAAGGAGTAAGTAAAACTTAGACTTAGACATGAGAATGTTGAAGCTTTTACACAGACACATACAGAAGAAAAATGCGATCGTTTCAAATATCTTATACCGAAGTTAAGTTCACGCGATCTCGCCTCGACAGCGAATAAAGTTATTAGAGTTATAAACTGGTAAGTAATTAGCAAGATATGTGTTACGCCCACTATCGGATAATTATTAGGTCACTTCGCGCATTTTTACAATATTTTATTAACGCGATTTTCCCACGAATTAAATCCTGTTTTAATTTCACGCTCATGTTCCTCAACCGACCGAATTTGTTTATAAATATTTCAGGACGAAATTGATTTTTGTACAGTGAGACAGCAAATTGGTATAATTGACGGGGGAAGCGTTAGCTTCCTATTTCTAGAAGACATATGGTAAGCGTTACGACGAACGTTTCCATCTCTTTTATATAATAGACTTATGCTATTTTAATGTGAATTTATTGACGACTAACTGGTTTAATGAAGTTCTTCTAAAAGTAAAATAATCAAAATGCTTTAGCTCTAAAGTGGTTTTATTTGTAATAAATATCGGCGTCTTTGGAATTTTGTAATAACGATCATTATACTGTTGCAAAGAAAACTAACTTTTAACCTGATCTTAATACTTTCCACTGCTGTTATTGCAATTTTGAATTAATCTAAAGTATAATTTGGTTTAGATTACGGTTACTCTTACGACATAATTTAAAATATTTAAAAATCAGTTATTACTAATTGTGTTGAAAGTTTCCACTCTGTACATGCGTTAAAGTCTCCGTAGGTTTGAAGCGTCAGTACCAGTTTGGTATTAATGTGTGTGACTTTACGAAATGATTTTAATTGAATAGTTTGTATAACTTTGTTGCCACACATAAATTTGTTAATAATGATAAAGTTATCGATTTATAGCAATAATGTAATACATTTGTTTAACGTCAAAGAGAAATTTTTAATTAAAGCTTTGGATTTTTTTATAATCTTTGTTATGAAAAAACTCATTATCAATACTATAGCAACAATATACAATTTTTTATATAAGAACTAATGTAAACCATATGACAAGAACAACAAATTTAAAACATTATTTTCGATTTTTATAAAAAAATTATTTAGAAAATAAAACAAACTACAAAAAACATTGTGACCACGGGGCCAGACAATAAACGTGTCATTAACATGAGTGTTTTTAGAACTAAGCAAAAAGTTTATAAGTTTTTTTGAAAAGAAAACAAACTAAAACCTTTTTTTATTATTGTTATCTTTTTTTGCAAAGTTTAAACAGATTCTTATCTTTGTTTAATTAAATCTAAGAAAAAATTTGTTACGGTAAAACGTAACTTTGTACTAGGATGAAGTGCGATCTAAAGTGATTACGCAGTTCAAGACAAAGCGCACCAGTGATAATTTTAAGAAATAATTGTCAAAAAACATTTCTAAAGCATGTATATATGTAACTTGTTTGTATCTACGATTGACACCAACATAAATTAAATAACAAAAAGAGGTTACCTAAGATTTTCTTGACATACGATTAACTAATAACATATCCAAAACATCTCCCTAAAATTGCTGAAACTTTAATAAATACATACACAATGGTATCACAAGTAAGTTGCGAATAGTTCATCCAATGATTAAGACATGATTTGGCTACAATTAATCCAAAATTAGATATTTAATTCCTGCATTCGTGCACGTCCTAATTATCAGCTCCAACAAAAAATTAACTGAGTAATAGTAATAGCAATTTTTGAAGCAGACACGTGTTAAATGGTAGAAACAAAAGTTCGAATACAACTAAAAGACAAGTAAATGTAAAAGCTTTTAAAAGTTCGGATAAAAACACTAATAATAAGGTAGACGCGCCACTAAAAACAAAAGTCAATTATATAGATATGTCACCGACTCCACAAGTTATACAAAACATCGATTTGAAAAAACAGGATAAAATATATAACACATTTATAGGTTTTAGAACAAAATAGTTGAAAAATACTGATAAGAATTGGTTAAGCATTTTTTAATAAAAGTCTTACAGTCATTGTTAGAAGTATTCTACTGTACCTACTAATAAAAAAAGAAATTAGAAGAAACAATTAACAAAAATATGAAACAATTAAAGAAATGGCAGTGAAGGTAGAAAAACGCAACAACAAAACTGACCAAGAGTTTTAATAACAAACTTCTAAGAATAGAGAGTTTCACACTACTTATGACCATGGTTTTAATTTTTTTTTGAAAAAATTTGACAGAGCAAAAGATGCAAAGTTAAGGCACTTATTTCAACGGAACTCAAGTTCTCACCTCTTTGTAAAAAGTGCGATTCAAATTTCTAAAAAACTGCCTTACTTCATCTTGAAGTTTATCGTCGTCTTCACATGTTTTACTCATCAAATGAGTTTTTAACGACTTAACCAATTAAAATCAGAAGAAACTAGGTCTGGATTGTGAGACAAGTGGAGAATAACTTCTCAATTATGTTTCTTAAACTAAACCTTCGTATGGTTTTTTGTCAGGCAACAACCTGGCACTTTTTGTCAACATTTTTCTTTGTCGTTGTCGAATGGCTTGGTGTATTTTATGAGTTTTTTTTAAGAAACGAATAAGCGCTTGCACTTTACACTTGGCCTATGTTCGATTAGAACTGGCATTTTGCAATTGTTACTGGAAATGTTGTACTAAACTTAAAGCTCATCTAAAATGGGCGTAAAGTTTCAACCTGATCGGATAGGATCTGAAATCATAAAAAAATATTTTGCATCTTAAAAATAGAACCAAATCAATCTACGAAACGGTCAGCTTGGCTTAAGCAATGAATATTAAACCGTGTTCAAAACTCAGAATATTCATCTACGTGCTGCACTAAAAAAATCAAACCACCGAAAAAAGAAGTGGTGCAGCGATTACATTGGAGCATCACCACAAATCGTCGACACTGCTGAAAAACTTTGAAGCAATTACCCCAACGCAAAGCATGTAACACTCATCTATGTAAATAGTATTACGATGCAACAGTGTGATAGACGGACAGATCTAGTCGATATATTATCTGACTTAAAAGAATCATCGACTTGATGGCACAGAAATCGTGGTTATTTACAACTGCTACCTTAACCATACGATTCGAGGGATACAAAAAGTTACCACGCACCAAGATTATCGAATGGTTACTCTAACAACTGCTAGGTTTTAGTAGCAAAAACAAAAAAAAAGCAATTTTTTGTTGTAAGGTTTTGTCTACTTATAAGAACTTAAGCTTTTTGAGAATTAAATTAAATAATGTTTATAAATTTTCTTAGTACTAACAAAAAATTGCACAATCGACATTTAGTAGTTAGATGTTGCTACATTGCGCTAGTTTTTGAAAACTTCTAGAAGGTTTTCGACAGTTTTGTCTGAAGTTGATCTATTGAATCTATAATTTTTTTGGTAGTTTTTTTTGTATTATATATACAATATATTAATGAGTTTAAATCCTTTAAACACAATTAATATTTTAAAAAATGAATAATCTTTTAATATTTCAGTACCTCACAATGAATATGTTTTATGATTTTGTAATTGCAACATATTTTTGAGAATTAAACTAAATCAAATTTATTAATTCTTTTAAATTTTAACAAAAAATATTTATAATAGACATCATCGTTTACATTTTTCAGTTAGATATCTCTACATCGCGCTAGCTTCTGGAAACCTCTAGAAGGTTTTTGACATTCTAAAGTTAATCGATTGATTCTATAACTTTTTGAGACTTTATTGTTGAAATTAAAATTTATGGGTTAAAACTTAAAAACTTTAACAGTATTATTATTTTAACAGTTTTAGTTTCATAAATTAAGAAAAAAAAACATTTTTGTTGAAACGTTTCGTCGATTGATAAAAATTTTATCTTAAAAAACGCAAATCTTTTGATATTTTAATAACTAACAATGAATATGTGAGATGATTTTGTATTTGCAATTTATTTTTGAGAATCAAACTAAATAAAATTTATCAAATCATTTAAATTTTAACAAAAAACATTTATAACACACATCATTGTTCTCATTGTCCAGTTGTTAGATATCTCTACATCGCGCTAGCTTTTGGAAGCTTCTAGAAAGTTTTCGACAGTCCTGTCTGAAGTTGATCTATTGATTGATGATTACATTTTTGAGACTTATTTTGATAAATTTAATATTTATGGGTTGAAACTGTTAAAAATACGAACATTATTAATATTCTAAAAGTTCTAGTTTGAAAAATTAAAGACAAAAACAATTTTGTTGTAACGTTTCTTCGATTTGTAAAAATTTTATCTTAAAAAAACGCCAATCTTTTGATATTTCAATAACTAACAATGAAGTGTTTGATGATTTTGTATTTGCAGTTTATTTTTGAGAATTAAACTAAATAAAAATTATCAATTCTTTTAAATTTTAAGAAAAAATGTTTATAATAGACATCATTGTTTACATTTTCTAGTTGTTTGATATCTTTACATCGCGCTAGCTTTTGGAAGCTTCTAGAAGGTTTTTGATTGTTCTGACTGAAGTTGATCTATACATTCTATAACTTTTTTGAGACATTTTTGATAAAATTAATATTTATGGGTTGAAACGGTTAAAAATTTTAACAGTATGATCATTTAAAAAATTTTAGTTTCAAAAATTAAAGAAAAAAAACTGTTATAACGTTTCGTCAATTTATAAAAAATTTATCTTAAAGAAACCCAAATCTTTTAATGTTTCAATAACTAACAATGAATATGTTTGTTGATTTTGTTCTTGCAATTTATTTTTGAGAATTAAACTAAATAAAATTTATCTATTCTTTTAAATTTTGAGAAAAAATATTTTTAATAGATATCATTGTTTACATTTTCCAGTTGTTAGATAGCTCCACATCGTGCTAGCTTTCGGAAGTCTTCAGAAGGTTTTTGACAGTTCTGTCTAAAATTGATCTATTGATTCTATAACTTTTTTGAGACTTTTTTTGATGAAATTAGCATTTATAAGTTAAAACTGTTAAAAATTTGAAAATTAATAAAATTTTAAAAATTTCCGTTTAACAAATTAAAGAAAAGAACAATTTTGTTGTAATGTATCGTCGATTTATAAAAATTTGATCTAAAAAACGCAAATATTTTAATATTTCAATACCTAACAATGAATATATGTTTGATGATTTTGTATTTGCAGTATATTTTTGAGAATTAAACTAAATAAAAATTATCAATTCTTTTAAATTTTAAGAAAACCTTTTTATAATAGATATCATTGTTTACATTTTCTAGTTGTTTGATATCTCTACATCGCGCTAGCTTTTGGAAGCTTCTAGGAAGTTTTTGACAGTTGTGACTGAAGTTGATCAATTCATTCTATAACTTTTTTGATAGTATTTTTGATAAAATTAATACTTATAACTTGAAACTGTTAAAAATTTTACATTATTAATACTTTAAAAGTTTTAATTTAAGGAATTAAAGAAAAAAAACAATTTTGTTGTTACGTTTCGTTGATTCATAAAAAGTTGATCTTTAAAAAAACGCAAATTTTTTAATATTTCACTACCTAACAACGAATATGTTTGATGATTTTATATTTGCAGTTTATTTTTGAGAATTAAACTAAATAAAATTTATCA
Source organism: Aquatica leii (assembly GCA_035610365.1). NCBI lineage: Eukaryota > Metazoa > Arthropoda > Insecta > Coleoptera > Lampyridae > Aquatica > Aquatica leii. The sequence continues at coordinate 33,270,003 of CM069438.1, forward strand.
ATTCTTATAAATTTTAAGAAAAAATGTTTATAATAGACATTATTGTTGACATTTTGGTAGTTGTTTGATATCTCTACATCGCGCTAGCTTTTGGAAGCTTTTAGAAAGTTTTTGACAGTTGTGACTGAAGTTGATCGATTCATTCTATAACTTTTTTGATACTACTTTTGATAAAATTAATATTTATGGGTTGAATCTGTTAAAAATTTTAACAGTATGATCATTTAAAAAGTTTTAGTTTCAAAAATTAAAGAAAAAAACATTGTTCTAACGTCTCGTAGATTTATAAAAAATTTATCTTAAAGAAACCTAAATCTTTTAATATTTCAATAACTAACAATGAATATGTTTGTTGATTTTGTTTTTGCAATTTATTTTTGAGAATTAAACTAAATAAAATTTATCTATTCTTTTAAATTTTGAGAAAAGGTATTTTTAATAGATATCATTGTTTACATTTTCCTGTTGTTAGATAGCTCCACGTCGTGCTTGCTTTCGGAAGCCTTTAGAAGGTTTTTGACAGTTCTGTCTAAAATTGATCTATTGATTCTATAACTTTTTTGAAACTTTTTTTGATACAATTAATATTTATAAGTTAAAACTGTTAAATATTTGAAAATTATTAATATTTTAAAAATTTCCGTTTAAAAAATTAAAAAAAAGAACAATTTTGTTGTAATGTTTCGTCGATTTATAAAAATTTGATCTAAAAAACGCAAATATTTTAATATTTCACCACCTAACAACGAATATGTTTGATGATTTTGTATTTGCAGTAAATTTTTGAGAATTAAACTAAATGAAATTTATAAAATCTTTTAAATTTTTACAAAAAATATTTGTAATATATATCATGGTTTATATTTTTCAGTTGTTTGATATTTCTACATCGCGCTAGCTTTTGGAAGCCTCTAGAAGGTTTTTGACAGTCCTGTCTGAGGTTGATCTATATTCTATAACTTTTTGAGACTTTTTTTGATAAAATAAATATTTATAGGTTGAAACTGTTAAAAATTTGAACATTATTAATATTTTTAAAATTTCCGTTTAAAAAATTAAGGATAAAAACAATTTTTTTTAACGTTTCTTCGATTTGTAAAAATTTTATCTTAAAAGAACGCCAATCTTTTGATATTTCAATAACTAACAATGAAGTGTTTGATGATTTTGTTTTTGCAGTTTATTTTTGAGAATTAAACTAAATGAAATTTATGAAATCTTTTAAATTTTTACAAAAAATATTTGTAATATATATCATGGTTTATATTTTTATATTTTTCAGTTGTTTGATATTTCTACATCGCGCTAGCTTTTGGAAGCCTCTAGAAGGCCTTTGATTGTTCTGACTGAAGTTGATTTATACATTCTATAACTTTTTTGAGACATTTTTGATAAAATTAATATTTATGGGTTAAATCTGTTAAAAATTTTAACAGTATGATCATTTAAAAAGTTTTAGTTTCAAAAATTAAAGAAAAAAAATTGTTCTAACGTTTCGTCGATTTATAAAAAAATTATCTTAAAGAAACCCAAATCTTTTAATGTTTCAATAACTAACAATGAATATGTTTGTTGATTTTGTTCTTGCAATTTATTTTTGAGAATAAAACTAAATAAAATTTATCTATTCTTTTAAATGTTGAGAAAAAATATTTTTAATAGATATCATTGTTTACATTTTCCAGTTGTTAGATAGCTCCACATTGTGCTAGCTTTCGGAAGCCTTTAGAAGCTTTTTGACAGTTCTGTCTAAAATTGATCTATTGATTCTATAACTTTTTTGAGACTTTTTTTGATGAAATTAATATTTATGAGTTAAAACTGTTAAAATTCGAAAATTATTAACATTTTAAAAATTTCCGTTTAAAAAATTAAAGAAAAGAACAATTTTGTTGTAATGTTTTGTCGATTTATAAAAATTTGATCTAAAAAACGCAAATGTTTTAATATTTCAATACCTAACAATGGATATGTTTGATAATTTTGTATTTGCAGTTTATTTTTGAGAATTAAACTAAATAAAAGTTATCAATTCTTTTAAATTTAAAAAAAATATATTTTTAATAGACATTATTGTTTACATTTTCGAGTTGTTAGATATCTCCACATGGTGCTAGCTTTCGGAAGCCTTTAGAAAATTTTTGACAGTTCTGTCTAAAATTGATCTATTGATTCTATAACTTTTTTGAGACTTTTTTTGATGAAATTAATATTTATAAGTTAAAATTGTTAAACATTTAAAAATTATTAATAATTTAAAAATTTCCGTTTAAAAAATTAAAGAAAAGAACAATTTTGTTGTATTGTTTCGTCGATTTATAAAAATTTGATCTAAAAAACGCAAATATTTTAATATTTCAATACCTAACAATGAATATGTTTGATGATTTTGTATTTGCAATTTATTTTTGAGAATTAAACTAAATAAAAATTATCAATTCTTTTAAATTTTTGAGTTGTTTGATATCTCTACATCGCGCTAGCTTTTGGAAGCTTCTAGAAGGTTTTTGATTGTTCTGACTAAAGTTGATCTATACATTCTATAACTTTTTTGAGGCATTTTTGATAAAATTAATATTTATGGGTTGAAACTGTTAAAAATTTTAACAGTATGATCATTTAAAAAGTTTTAGTTTCAAAAATTAAAGAAAAAAAACTGTTATAACGTTTCGTTGATTTATAAAAAAATTCTCTTAAAGAAACCCAAATCTTTTAATGTTTCAATAACTAGCAATGAATATGTTTGTCGATTTTGTTTTTGCAATTTATTTTTGAGAATTAAACTAAATAAAATTTATCAATTCTTTTAAATTTTGAGAAAAAATATTTTTAATAGACATCATTGTTTACATTTTCTAGTTGTTTGATATTTCCACATCGCGCTAGCTTTTAGAAGCTTCAAGAAAGTTTTTGACAGTTGTGACTGAAGTTGATCGATTCATTCTATAACTTTTTTGATACTATTTTTGATAAAATTAATATTTATAACTTGAAACTGTTAAAAATTTGACATTATTAATACTTTAGAAGTTTTAATTTAAGGAATTAAAAAAAAACAATTTTGTTGTTACGTTTCGTTGATTCATAAAAAGTTGATCTTAAAAAAAACGCAAATCTTTTAATATTTCACTACCTAACAACGAATATGTTTGATGATTTTATATTTGCAATTTATTTTTGAGAATTAAACCAAATCAAATTCATCGATTCTTTTAAATTTTAAGAAAAAATGTTTAAAATAGACATCATTGTTTACATTTTTGAGTTGTTTGATATCTCTACATCGCGCTAGCTTTTGGAAGCTTCTAGAAGGTTTTTGATTGTTCTGACTGAAGTTGATCTATACATTCAATAACTTTTTTAAGACATTTTTGATAAAATTAATATTTATGGGTTGAAACTGTTAAAAATTTTAACAGTATGAATATTTTTAAAATTTCCGTTTAAAAAATTAAAGATAAAAACAATTTTTTTATAACGTTTCGTTGATTTATAAAAAAATTCTCTTAAAAAAACGCCAATCTTTTGATATTTCAATAACTAACAATGAAGTGTTTGATGATTTTGTTTTTGCAGTTTATTTTTGAGAATTAAACTAAATGAAATTTATGAAATCTTTTAAATTTTTACAAAAAATATTTGTAATATATATCATGGTTTATATTTTTCAGTTGTTTGATATTTCTACATCGCGCTAGCTTTTGGAAGCTTCTAGAAGGTTTTTGATTGTTCTGACTGAAGTTGATCTATACATTCTATAACTTTTTTGAGACATTTTTGATAAAATTAATATTTATGGGTTGAAACTGTTAAAAATTTTAATAGCATGATCATTTAAAAAGTTTTAGTTTCAAAAATTAAAGAAAAAAAATTGTTCTAACGTTTCGTCGATTTATAAAAAAAATTATCTTAAAGAAACCGAAATCTTATAATGTTTCAATAACTAACAATGAATATGTTTGTTGATTTTGTTTTTGAAATTTATTTTTGAGAATTAAACTAAATAAAATTTATCGATTCTTTTAAATTTTAAGAAAAAATATTTTTAATAGACATCATTGTTTACATTTTCGAATTGTTAGATATCTCCACATTGTGCTAGCTTTCGGAAGCCTTTAGAAGCTTTTTGACAGTTCTGTCTAAAATTGATCTATTGATTCTATAACTTTTTTGAGACTTTTTTTGATGAAATTAATATTTATAAGTTAAAACTGTTAAATATTTGAAAATTATTAATATTTTAAAAATTTCCGTTTAAAAAATTAAAGAAAAGAACAATTTTGTTGTAATGTTTCGTCGATTTATAAAAATTTAATCTAAAAAACGCAAATATTTTAATATTTCAATACCTAACAATGAATATGTTTGATGATTTTGTATTTGCAGTATATTTTTGAGAATTAAACTAAATAAAAATTATCAATTCTTTTAAATTTTAAGAAGAAATGTTTATAATAGACATCATTGTTTACATTTTTTGGTTGTTTGATATCTCTACATCGCGCTAGGTTTTGGAAGCTTCTAGAAGGTTTTGGACAGTTGTGACTGAAGTTGATCGATTCATTCTATAACTTTTTTGATACTATTTTTGATAAAATTAATATTTATAACTTGCAACTGTTAGAAATTTGACATTATTAATACTTTAAAAGTTTTAATTTAAGGAATTAAAGAAAAAAACAGTTTTGTTGTTACGTTTCGTTGAATCATAAAAAGTTGATCTTAAAAAAAAACGCAAACCTTTTAATATTTCACTACCTAACAACGAATATGTTTGATGATTTTGTATTTGCAATTTATTTTTGAGAATTAAACTAAATAAAATTTATCGATTCTTTTAAATTTTAAGAAAAAATGTTTATAATAGACATCATTGTTTACATTTTTGAGTTGTTTGATATCTCTACATCGCGCTAGCTTTTGAAAGCTTCTAGAAGGTTTTTGATTGTTTTGACTGAAGTTGATCTATACATTCTATAACTTATTGAGACATTTTTGATAAAATTAATATTTATGTGTTAAAACTGTTAAAAATTTTAACAGTATGATCATTTAAAAAGTTTTAGTTTCAAAAATTAAAGAAAAAAAATTGTTCTAACGTTTCGTCGATTTATAAAAAAATTATTTTAAAGAAACCCAAATCTTTTAATGATTCAATAACTAACAATGAATATGTTTGTTGATTTTGTTCTTGCAATTTATTTTTGAGAATTAAACTAATTAAAATTTATCTATTCTTTTAAATTTTGAGAAAAAATATTTGTAATAGATATCATTGTTTACATTTTCCAGTTGTTAGATAGCTCCACATCGTGCTAGCTTTCGGAAGCCTTTAGAAGGTTTTTGACAGTTCTGTGTAAAATTGATCTATTGATTCTATAACTTTTTTGAGACTTTTTTTGATGAAATTAATATTTATAAGTTAAAACTGTTAAAAATTTGAAAATTATTAATATTTTAAAAATTTCCGTTTAAAAAATTAAAGAAAAGAACAATTTTGTTGTAATGTTTCGTCGATTTATAGAAATTTGATCTAAAAAACGCAAATATTTTAATATTTCAATACCTAACAATGAATATGTTTGATAATTTTGTATTTGTAGTATATTTTTGAGAATTAAACTAAATAAAAATTAACAATTCTTTTAAATTTTGAGAAAAAATATTTTTAATAGACATCATTGTTTACATTTTCGAGTTGTTAGATATCTCCACCTTGTGCTAGCTTTCAGAAGCCTTTAGAAGGTTTTTGACAGTTCTGTCTAAAATTGATCTATTGATTCTATAACTTTTTTGAGACTTTTTTCGATGAAATTAATATTTATAAGTTAAAATTGTTAAAGATTTGAAAATTATTGATATTTTAAAAATTTCCGTTTAAAAAATTAAAGAAAAGAACAATTTTGTTGTAATGTTTCGTCGATTTATAAAAAATTGATCTAAAAAACGCAAATATTTTAATATTTCAATACCTAACAATGAATATGTTTGATGATTTTGTATTTGCAGTATATTTTTGAGAATTAAACTAAATAAAAATTAACAATTCTTTTAAATTTTGAGAAAAAATATTTTTAATAGACATCATTGTTTACATTTTCGAGTTGTTAGATATCTCCACATTGTGCTAGCTTTCGGAAGCCTTTAGAAGGTTTTTGACAGTTCTGTCTAAAATTGATCTATTGATTCTATAACTTCTTTGAGACTTTTTTTGATGAAATTAATATTTATAAGTTAAAATTGTTAAAGATTTGAAAATTATTGATATTTTAAAAATTTCCGTTTAAAAAATTAAAGAAAAGAACAATTTTGTTGTAATGTTTCGTCGATTTATAAAAAATTGATCTAAAAAACGCAAATATTTTAATATTTCAATACCTAACAATGAATATGTTTGATGATTTTGTATTTGCAGTATATTTTTGAGAATTAAACTAAATAAAAATTAACAATTCTTTTAAATTTTGAGAAAAAATATTTTTAATAGACATCATTGTTTACATTTTCGAGTTGTTAGGTATCTCCACCTTGTGCTAGCTTTCAGAAGCCTTTAGAAGGTTTTTGACAGTTCTGTCTAAAATTGATCTATTGATTCTATAACTTTTTTGAGACTTTTTTTGATGAAATTAATATTTATAAGTTAAAATTGTTAAACATTTGAAAATTATTGATATTTTAAAAATTTCCGTTTAAAAAATTAAAGAAAAGAACAATTTTGTTGTAATGTTTCGTCGATTTATAAAAAATTGATCTAAAAAACGCAAATATTTTAATATTTCAATACCTAACAATGAATATGTTTGATGATTTTGTATTTGCAGTATATTTTTGAGAATTAAACTAAATAAAAATTAACAATTCTTTTAAATTTTGAGAAAAAATATTTTTAATAGACATCATTGTTTACATTTTCGAGTTGTTAGATATCTCCACATTGTGCTAGCTTTCGGAAGCCTTCAGAAGGTTTTTGACAGTTCTGTCTAAAATTGATCTATTGATTCTATAACTTCTTTGAGACTTTTTTTGATGAAATTAATATTTATAAGTTAAAATTGTTAAAGATTTGAAAATTATTGATATTTTAAAAATTTCCGTTTAAAAAATTAAAGAAAAGAACAATTTTGTTGTAATGTTTCGTCGATTTATAAAAATTTCATCTAAAAAACGCAAATATTTTAATATTTCAATACCTAACAATGAATATGTTTGATAATTTTGTATTTGCAGTTTATTTTTGAGAATTAAACTAAATAAAAATTATCAATTCTTTTAAATTTTAAGAAAAAATGTTTATAATAGACATCATTGTTTACATTTTCGAGTTGTTAGATATCTCCACATTGTGCTAGCTTTCGGAAGCCTTTAGAAGGTTTTTGACAGTTCTGTCTAAAATTGATCTATTGATTCTATAACTTTTTTGAGACTTTTTTTGATACAATTAATATTTATAAGTTAAAACTGTTAAATATTTGAAAACTATTAATATTTTAAAAATTTCCGTTTAAAAAATTTAAAAAAAAACAATTTTGTTGTAATGTTTTGTCGATTTATAAAAATTTGATCTCAAAAACGCAAATATTTTAATATTTCAATACCTAACAATGAATATGTTTGATGATTTTGTATTTGCAATTTATTTTTGAGAATTAAACTAAATAAAAATTATCAATTCTTTTTAATTTTAAGAAATAATGTTTATAATAGACATTATTGTTTACATTTTCTAGTTGTTTGATATCTCTACATCGCGCTAGCTTTTGGAAGCTTCTAGAAGTTCCTTGATTGTTCTGACTGAAGTTGATCAATTCATTCTATAACTTTTTTGATACTATTTTTGATAAAATTAATATTTATAACATGAAACTGTTAAAAATTTGACATTATTAATACTTTAAAAGTTTTAATTTAAAGAATTAAAGAAAAAAAAATTTTTGTTGTTACGTTTCGTTGATTCATAAAAAGTTGATCTTAAACAAAACGCAAATCTTTTAATATTTCACTACCTAACAACAAATATGTTTGATGATTTTGTATTTGCAATTTATTTTTGAGAATTAAACTAAATAAAATTTATCGATTCTTTTAAATTTTAAGAAAAAATGTTTATAATAGAGATCATTGTTTACATTTTCTAGTTGTTTGATATCTCTACATCGCGCTAGCATTTGGAAGCTTCTAGAAGGTTTTTGATTGTTCTGACTGAAGTTGATCTATAGGTACATTCTATATCTTTTTTGAGACAGTTATGATAAAATTATTATTTATGGATTGAAACTGTTAAAAATTTTAACAGTATGATCATTTAAAAACGTTTTAAATATGTTAGTAATGTCTACACGACATAAAAGAGTACGGTTGTCTGTCGGTATGGTTGTGGAAACACATCGGTGTATCCTAGCGCTGACGAGTTCCTAAAGAACGAAACAGCTGTCCGCTAGTTCTGATGTTGTTTTTCACAATTGTACTGACATTGTTCCTAACCTATTTTATAGTTGGGATTTTGACAGCGCCACTTGTCAATAGATCATTGACTTTCGCTGTCATTAAATCCAATGACAACTTTTCTACCCTCCGTACTAATTTATAGTTTTCTATATTATCCTATGTGGTATTTTTACTACAAGATGGCATTCTAAAAACGTTTTAAATATATTCTATAACTTTTTTAAGACTTTTTTTGATAAAATTAATATTTATAGGTGGAAACTGTTAAATGAACATTATTAATATTTTCAAAATTTCCGTTTGAAAAAAAAGTAAACAATTTTGTTATAACGTTTTTTCGATTTATAAAAATTTTATCTTAAAAAAGTGCAAATCTTTTAATATTTCAATACCTAACAATGAATATGTTTGATGATTTTGTATTTGCAATTCATTTTTGAGAATTAAACTAAATAAAATTTATCAATTTTTTTAATTTTAACAAAAAATATTTATAATAGACATCATTGTTTACATTGGCTAGTTGTTTCATATCTCTACGCCGCGATAGCTTTTGGAGGCCTCTACAAGGTTTTTGACAGTCCTGTCTGAACTTGATCTATTGATTCTATAACTGTTTTAAAACTTTTTTTGATGAAATTAATATTTATGGGTCGAAACTGTTAAAATTTTAAACATTATTAATACTGCAAAAACTTGAAAAATTAAAGAAAAAACAATTTGTTGTAACGTTTTGTAGGTTCATAAAAATTGTTTACTTTTAATTAGTATTACGTTTAAAGATTTTTATTTGTAAAGGTAATACTAATTAAAAATAACTATAAAAAAACAGCTTTATCCATTTTATTATATATATATATATATAAAAAAAATAAAATAATGTTTACATTTTTCTAGATATAGCTACACTGCGCTAGTTTTTGGAAGCGTGTAGAACGTTTTTGACAATTCTATCTGAAGTTGATCTATTGATTTTAATTGATACCTTTTTTGATGAATTCAATATCTATTATAAGAGATTGTTAAAACAATTAGACATAGTTTTCGGTGCAAAAAATAAGAAAAAAACCATTTTTGTAACGTTTTCTCAAAAATTCATCTTAAAAAAACTCAATGTTTGACGATTCTTTAGCCGCACTTTTTTTTGGAAGAGGTAAACTAAACAAAATTTTATGAATTTATATTAGTTTTAAGAAAAAATAATAATGGACATCACTGTTTAAATCAAACTAACGAAAAATTTTAAACGCACACCATCGCAACTAACAATCTGCACGCAACAATAATAGAAAATGTAAACAGGCGGTAAGCGGAAGTTTGTTAATTATTATCTTTCCTTTTCTTTATAAAGCAATTAAAATACAAACGAGAAAGCATTTAAAAAAATTACATTTACCAGAACTTGTTAAATGCTTAAAGGTTAATTTTTTCGAGGATTTTTTTTCCTATTCAAACGTGTAATTTTAAAGATTAATAGCGTTATGATGTAACACAGAATTGGGAAAACATCGAAACTAGGACAAATATTTTAGTGTCATCGCCGAAGTGATTGTTACAAAAATATTCATCGAGTTTTGTTTGGTAAAAAAAATTAATTCGTTTTAAATTGCTATATTTTAGTAAATTTTTTTTAATCGAGCGGTTGAGTTTTGAACCTTTTTTAAACGTTTTTGTCCGATGCTTGATTGTCTCATAAGCCACCGAGTGATTTAGGTAAACAAAGAAGTCAATTTAGATGCTACCGGTCCGGAGTTTTGTGTTTGTTAACAATAGGGTAGCAATGACATATGGTGTTTTCGTTAGCGTCAAATTCCCGCGTTTAGTAAAAGGTCGGCGCCCGACTTTTACTGCGAAAGAAAGGGCTGAGGACGATGTTCGGTTAGAAATGAAAGTGATTAGGACTAACGACCCCTTCTGGTAGTCTTTTATCTTACAATCAACTGGTAGCGTAACAGCTGAGAAACATGTAACGTCATTAAAAGGAGCTTTTTTTAAATTTCAGGCAGTTTATTTTACTTTCACTGACGGAAGTATCCTTTACTTACTAAAAGCGTTGTAATTTTACGTTTTATCTGTTGCAGATTACTAACCCACAATTGAGGGTACTATGATTACGATGGAGTGCCAGCCAGGGGGTCATGGAGGGCACCTGGGGCACTCCATGATGATTGACTCCTCGACTGGTACGTACCATCATCAAGAACAAGAACACAAAAAGAAAAGTAAGTATTTTTTTACTTTACTTTTTTTTTAACTGTTCATTAAAACGGCATTAATTTTTTTTGTAAAAAATAATTATTTATACTTTTTAATTTTGCAATAATGGATTTGTATTTTAAAATTAAACTTTTTTTAAAAAAATCCAGTTAAATTTGAAATTTTTATTATCGAATATTTTGATTCTTTTATCGCAATTTTCGCATTAAAATAGAAAAAATTAGAGAAAATAAAATGACTACGATTCAATTTATACTGCAAAATTAAGTTAGTAAAACATTCAGAAAAACATACAATCTTGTAATTACTTCTTAGATTTTTTGTTTTATAGGAATTTTTTTTGAAATGGCCAAAGTATATACAGGGTGGGGCGCCGTATACACCACGGTCTTTGTACCAGAACATGTTTGAATTTCAGAATAATTTTTTCGACAGATATATACAGAAGATTTGAAAGCACAATTTAAAAATAGTTTTGATTACACAGGGTGTTTATAAAAAAAGATCAATATCAAAGTTATGATTTTTTAAATTCTAGGGATAAGATAAATGCAAGTTACAATAGCATTCCATATGCTTAAATCCTACCGTTTTTTGAGAAACACAACGATTTTTAAAATTGCACGTCTGCATTAAAAAATTGATTTTAATCACCTACTAAAATAGGAATTATTTGACCTCAACTAGTGTTTAGTTAAGAGATCTCTGTATGAAATAGTATAAACTTTTTTATTATAAAAATATACAAGGTGGTAAAAAAAGTACCGGTAGTTTTGGCACAGATTTTCACTTATTTCATATATGTATGTAATGGCATATTGTGTTGCAAAATTGTATTACCATACTACATAACTCGAAAGGAATTCGAGATATTAAAGCAGTTTTGATTGCAATGGAGATTTGGATTGTAGGCTAAGTCAACTGAAAAATCACATTTTTATGAACAAAATTAAATTGAAACTGGAAAATAAATTTATGAAAGTAGGAATACAAATTTTGAAACTCTAAGTTTAATGGTAGCTTTATAAACAAAAATTAGTAAATAGAAGACAAAATTAAATTATGAATAGACACATCACAGCAAACGTTCAAATTGACCGCCATTTTGTTCAATACACAAACGTATTCTTTCCGCAAAAGACTTTAATAACATTTAAAGCGTTACTGTTTGGAAAGCATTGCAAATCCAAATTTTCATTTCATTATCTGGAGTTGTCGGAGGTGTATTGTAAACAATGCTTTTTATGTACCCCCATAAAAAGAAATCCAAGCATGTTAAGGTTGGGGATCGCGACCAGTTTTTTGGATTACTTCGTCCCATCCATTTCGCTGTTTAATGTCTATCGGAATATCTTCCAAGAGTTCTAACAAATCATATCGTAAAAATCTTCGAAATAGTACAACATTTAAATATCCAGCTTCGTGGCTCTTTCTGAATTTGGTATCAGGGGCCGCTCCTGGTGATGGGGTACGCTCGTCAGTTCTATAGGACTGAAAAAGAAACCGGGAAAATAAAATACTTGGGGTGGACAAAAACCAGAACCAACTAACGCAGCGTCTGCCTCATATTGGTCGCCTGCAGAGGAGACTACGGAAACAGGTAATTGCGTTTGCAGTATTCTTTGAGAGCGGACATGAAGTAGATCGGAATAGTTTATATGGATAAATCAAAGGCGGAGATACCATCAGTACGGCAATGACACAGCGGTGTGAAAGGTCACGGAAAACCACCAGACTAAATTATTTGCCTGGATAATCATCATGGCTGAAACGCTTAAAAATTTGGCCTTCTGTCCCTGGCAGGTCCCAGAGCAGAAAGTGCTAAGAAGCTCCGATTCAGTCAAGAAGATTGCTACATGGAACGTACAAAGTATGTTTGAATTAGGAAAAATACATAACACAAGTCAAAAAAAAGAAGACTTCACATTGACATTCTTGGTATCAGCGAGATGCGATGGCCAGGACAAGGAAGAAGCAACATTGATGATGAAATCGTATACTATTCTGAAAACTCCGAAAAACAAGACCCAAACGGAGTTGCAATGATTGTCACAAAAGAAATCAACAAATTTAAGTATATGCTTCCACCGCAGAAAAAGAAGAACAAGTAGTGCATGAATTCTATGAACAACTCAATAGTGTACTTAGATTAGTAAATAAACATGAAATATGTGTCAGAATGAAAGATTTTAACTCAAAAATAAGCAAAGGAAAACACGGCCAGTATGTCGGAAAGCATGGGTTGGGCCAAAGAAACGAAAAAAGCGACAAATTAATAGAATCCTGCAAAGAAGAACGCCTCGCGGCTACAAACACCTATTTTAAGTTACCGTCGAGAAGAATATACCTGGAAATCTTCGGCAGATAATGCTCAGAGAATAGTAATAAACCAAATTAACTTTATTCTAATAAACAAACGATTCCAAAACAGCATACAACTTGTTAAAACGTACTCCGGTTCCGACGTTAATTCAGATCACACCCCGGTAGTTGCAACAATACGGGCCAAACTCAAAATTGTTGCAAAGAAACAACCTAAACAAAGAATAGAATAATATAAAACAACCGATCGAAAAAATTGCAAACCAACTCTTTAAAAAGGGCACACCTGAAAAGAAGAAACGCTGGATGACTAGCAAAATACTTGACCTAATGCAACGTAGAAGGTTAACAAAAGGCAGAAGCGACATCACTGAATATAAATCAATTTACCGATTAATACAAAAGAAGATAAGAACAGCAAAGGAGTCATGGATGTCGAACCGCTGCAAAGAACTAGAAGAACTGGATGCAAAATACGAATACGACGCTAGGAATATAAATAAGAAGATTAAACAAATTACAGGAGACTCCAGTAGTACACTACTTGAAGAAGATGGTAAGACCGCTATATCTGTAGAAGAAAAATTGAAAGTTTGGCAAGAATACACTAAAAAACTATTTGAGATAACAGAAACTCATGGGGCAATGCACATGCCTCAGAAACTGGTCCAGGCATAACCAAGGAAGAAGCTGCTAATGGAAGATACCAATAATATATTAGTGAATCTGTTTAACCTAATTTATTAAACCGGACCGATACCAAGTGAACGGTTGATATCTACATTTGTGACAATTTTTAAGCTGCTTAATGCCAAAAAATGTGGAGACCACCGCATGAGTAGCTTCGTGAGTCACACTTTAAAGCTGTTTCTGAAAATACATAGACAAATATATCAGAAATGTGAAAAAAAGGATACCCAATTTGGTTTCCGTAATGGTTTTGGAACAAGGAAAGTTCATTTCTCCATAAATCTCTATAATCTAGAGTCGCAGAGATGTCAGCCAAGATGTACACCTCTGTTTTATTGACTACCGAAAGGCGTTCGATCGAGCATGCTACGACAAGTTAATACTAGTTCTAAATGCCATTGACATGGATAGTAAAGATATAAGAATAATTGGTAATCTGTACTGGCACCAAAGAGCAAAAATAGTCATAAAGGGCACCACAACTGAGGAAGTAGATATTTGCCGGAGAGTCAAGCAAGAATGCGTCCTCTCGCCATTATTATTCAATGTTTACTCGGAAGCAATATTCAGAGAAGCTTTGGATGAGAAACAAGAAAGAATCAGCATAAACGGGCAGATTATTAACGAATAATTAAAATACTGGTTGATTCATTTAAAAAACATAACTTTGATATGGATTTTTTTGTAAACACCCTGTGTAATCAAAAATATTTTTAAATTGTGCTCTCAAAGATTCTGTATATACTTGTAGAAAAAATTATTTTAAAATTCAAACACGTTCTGGTATAAAGACCGTGGTGTATAATGCTCCCCACCCTGTATATACAAGATCGCTGATAAGTCTGAAAAACGGTAGATTATCGGGGAAAATATACAAGGTACCAAAAAAAAATTTATACAAAAGTTTTAGGGTTCTTTAATGTCTACTAGACAGTAATAACTTTAATTATACAGGGTAGTCATAAAGACGTAGAACACCAAAATTGCATTTTCTTAAATGAAGCACCCTGTATATTATTTAATATTTCAATTTTTTTCTCAATTTTAAGCAGAGTTTGTAAGAAGAAAGTACTTTAATAAACTACCTATTTTGTTTTGAACATCTTAATAAAACAGGATTTTAAACAATCATTTTTCTTCTTTTTTTCAGAACGACGAAATATTTTGAAAAGAAATTTGTCAAGAAATTTTGGTGATACGCCTTGATTACCATAATAATTAAAATTATTACTGTGTAGTAGAAATTTAATAACCCTAAAACTTTTGTGTAAAACTTTTTTTGATACTTTGTATATTTTTCCCGATAATCGACCGTTTCGAGCTTGTATATGAAACTTTAAAGGGCGTCGAGTAGATACCTATCCAGAATCTAGAAAAATGATAGGCTTACTTCAAAAAAGCGACTTTATTCTCTCCCAACTCCCCACTCAAGAAAAAATTGTGTCAACCTCAACTCCATCTCACGTCTACCAGTCTGACCTACAAACCCTCTCCAAACCGCATGGCAAAGTCTAAAACAAACGATAATAGTCTTCAGGTGTGTAATCGAAAGCACTACCATCTCACAAAATCTGCTGATAGTTACAATAAGTAAACCCCAAACAAAAAATGTGAACCAAAACAAACTGGGAAAACTATACTAAATATTGCAACTTCAAATATACAATATACAACCAAAAACAAAAAAAAATTGAAAAACGAAATAAAAAAGATAAATTGGGACGTTGTTAGACTATTGGAATAAAAGAAGAAATGAAAAGTGCTTGAGACTTAAATTCGAAAGTATTTTGTATTACAAAGACTAGAAAAACGAAAGTCTACATCAAAAAACACACAAACAGAGTCTATGAAACTATTCGAAAGAATTACATTAATAATTCTAGGGTAGGCAACATTAAAATTGTGCAAGTTTTGTGCGCCATGGGAACTTTAAGGTCAAATTTGGAAGAAAGCTAGAAGAAACAGAAAATAGAATTTCTGTGGACATGGAACACGAAATGACAGAGGAGATATACTTATGAACCGTTTAGAAGCCAACAAACGTTTTGAAATAAACAATTTTTTAAGAAAAAAAACACACAGAAAACAACAAAGCACTCAAATAGCAAAATTGACTACATTCTTACAATACAGAAAAATGTTATTTAAGATGTAACGATTACTAATTCAGTTACAGTCGGAAACGACTACAGAATAATACTAGCAAAAGTGCAAAGCAAAACAAACCGGCCAAGAAATAGACAGTAAATTGTTAAAGAACAATATAAAACTAGTTAAACAAAACTCACTCACCGTCAACCCTATCAGTACATATAAAAACATCAAGAAAGCATGGCGCAAGCTATCAAAAAATATTTCAAAAACTGCAGAAGAAGCGCTCGGCACAAGAAAGGTAAACCTAAAAGCAAAAAGGAATACGAAACCATGGTTTAATGAAGACGTTAAAATGCTCGCACAGGAACAAGAATAAGAACCCGAAAAAATACCAAAATTATATAGACACGTAGAACAACGTAAACGCTCAAATAACAGAAATAAAACAATATTATTAGGAAACGTTCTCCATAGACTCCTAGAATTGATATCACAAACGAGCTGCTTAAACATGGGGGAGAGACGTTGGCTTATAAAAGTAATAACTATTTGTTACGTAGTTTTTTTCGTAACTTAAAAGAACGACTACTAACTCAGTTGTTTCGGTGATTGAGTTGTAAGTTTTGTGGTGCTAAATTATGAAATTTAAAAAAAAACGCCAAAACGATAAAAAACTAAGGCGGGAGACACCGTTTAAATCTACCCGAAGTTGAAATAGAACAAATGACAAAACAGATGTAGTAACATTGAGTATATTTATTATATCACAGACAGCAGTTTACGTTAGAAGTCGGTACAAAATTAGATGTATATAAATTTGATCAAACACTATCACGTAAGTCGGTATCACAAACAAAATACTAAATAAGCCTTCGACTAGGCAACACATCGTATAACGAAGTTACCTTGTCGACCTAACTTTTACATTCGGATTAGAAGCGAATTTACTTCGTAACTTAAAATACAACAATACAAATCTCGAAGATCTAGAGAATCAAAGCGCACCGTATAATAATATGTGACACAACAAAACGATTGTATAATTAATTGTGTTAACAACCTAACATGTACGTACAGTCGTCCTTACAATCAATTGACTACCAAAGCACTAAGAATTAAAATAAAAAGTATAATAATTCCAATTAATTTTCTTAAAACTTGAAATTGAAATCTAACAAAGACGTACATACGGTGTTATCACAAGTAAGCCCATTTGATTCATACGATTACTAAAAATAAGCGAATGCACAGAGTTTCTTTTAAACTAACTTCGTAATTTCGGTAATTGTTTCTTCCAATACGATAATAATTGCATCTAACACCTCGAAGGAGTAGATGGTGTTAGCTAGAGTGACGTGAACGTCACAAAGAACACGTGTGGAGATATAGAAACCCGCTACAGGCAACTACGAAAGAACTAATACAAGCCACAAATAAAGGTTTACCTCAAATACAGACTTTTACTCGAATCGCCACGATATTCTATTCCATATTCGCATGGATGTGAATAATGAACAATGAAAGCCTTGTTCGGCGTATACAACGCTAGATAATATCCGCGTTATTCAAACTCTACCGGAAGAATATTATCGTGTTTAAAATTAAACATTTTATCTTTACCCAATGCGACGAAAAGTAAGCGTAAATCTTATAGAGCAGACAAACTTCATACTAAAACATTTTTACCATAACATTTTCTACAACGAATTGTTGATAAAAGCACTGAGCTTGAGACGTGAGAGTCAAGTATAACTATCTTGAGCTTTAAGAATAGCAGCAAAGTACCTCTAAAAAGTTTCCGTGATATATGCCTGTTAAGGACTAACCTGAAACTACTGTCGAAAATTGTTGCCGATAAAATAAAGGATCAACTAGGAATAAGCAATGAACAGCCAAGGGTTCAGACGAAATAAGAATAGAATAAACCTGCATATATGGGTTTCTTTGAAGCCTTCGACTACCGGATGTCTTGAGGATACTTAAAAGTAAAGGCATTCAACCTCAAATCACTAAGATTATGGAGCAACTTGATAGCAACAACACGATTAGAATAATGATGAATAATCAACCGAAGCACTCTTTGTGGCTAGCGGCATTCGGCAAGGAGACAGTTAGACCCCCGCCTTACATAAAATCGGCGATAAAGAAATCAAGATAGCTACGCTGATGACGCCGTCATTATAGCAGAGAAAAAAGATCTACAACGAACGCTGTATAAATTTAAGGCAATAGCAGAAGCACTCAACATGAGAATTTCGTTCAACAAAAACCAAAACAATGATCGAAAAAGCCTCTACACTGCAAACTGAAAGTAGACGGTATATTGATAAAACGAAGTCATTCAACTATCTCGGAACTGTATTATCGAGTGATAGAAACATATAGGCTTAGGCCTCCATAGCAACAGCAGTAAAAAAAACTACCAAAAAAACTATGAGAATCACCAAAATGAAAAATCCCTGAAGGCTATCTCTGAACTCACCCTTCAGGATCGCGTCAGAACTGAACTCATAAGAAATACATGTAAAGTGCAGAACGTGGTGCGCTAGAGGAAGGTGAGACATCGAGAGTGGTATCAGCATGTGACAAGGATTGATGGTCAACGACGGACGCTTACCCAAACGCTGGACTTCAACTTTACAGTACAGAAGGAAATCTACCAGAGCCTAGATTAGATAGAACACGACTTATTCTATAACCAAAGGAAGAGGAAGAAAAAGAATTTAATGATATAATTTTTTTACAGATTTTGGGGTTGATTTAGAGAAACAGCTATGTGCACTAAAGGATTTTCTACTGATAAATTCTGAAAAAGGAAATGGTTATTTTATTGAACCATCCTAATTCGAGTAACTAAAACGTTCAAAATTTTTTTGTTCTAATTTCATGGTAAAACGTATGTTTTTATAGAGTTTAGATAACAGAAATTTGTTAAACTCCAAAATAATATGTTGCAGAATGACAAAAGTGTCATCTACGTATCTGTACCAACATTTGGGATTTAAATGAAATGTGGATAAAGCTATTTCTCAAAATCTCAAAATTGTGCCAGCTACATCAGACTCATCTATATTAAAGCTAATAAAAATTATTATAAAATGGTCACAGTCATAAAACAAGGATGATCAAAACTTATTTAAATTGGTTGGTCAAAAAATGTAGCTACTACTTGTTTCATTGGTACAAAAAATGTCAGTTTCTGAGACGAGTAAGAATTGACGGATAGCATTTGTCAATGGTCTTGGTCAACGGCCGTATCTCAACGTGGTAGTAGTCGTGTTGATGCTAATCGTTTGATGGAAACGGTTTGCCATGTGGCTGGTACCCTGAGAGCAATAATTACTCTACCCAATTCCCGAAACAATTTTGTACAAGAAATGGAGTTACGGCGCTAGGTCATCGTCGTCTGATTGGTTTGCATGCCAGACCTAGATCCAACTTTGACTCTCTATTCAAACTTCAGACAGGAACTCGAAGCACGGCTTGGACACGAAGGTTTCATCAGTGCCGGTAAATCGGGATCTAGTTCTAGAGACAGAAGAAAAGCCGAGTCTTATTGCAAAGAAGCAATTTATTTCACAAAATTAATTTAATTTTTTATTTATTTATTGAAAATATGACAAATTTAATGTTGGTACTACATTTTTTACTAGCAAAATCTGTCAACTTTAACAAATGTTTGACAACCAATTTATAATCTTAGGTTAGGTTATTTTACCATATGTAGAAAACGCAGTAACCAATACTACCAACTTCAAAATATATAATACTGTAGTATATAAATGACTTTTAAATGTGTTAAACACACACTTCTACTTAAATAATAATTGACTTAGGAAACGCAGTTTTACGTGTTTTTACTCAATTTTTTGATACTCTATAAAAAGTACCAAGTATGTTTCTGCACATGCAAAATGTTTTAAAAGTATATCCTGGCGTAACTTACAAGTTTTAATCTTGTTTATTATGAATACCTTTGGCAAAAAAGTACAATCAATAACTAGCATGTGAAAACGCTTTAAAGTACTCGAAGTAAATTGATTCTTTGGGTTAAACTCAAAATTTGGCACGACTTTCTTGTACGTATCAAATTACACATAAATTGACAGTACGTGAAGAAGAAGCGCCCTGTAATAAGTAACACGAGTAATTTTATAAATTTCCATCTAAAATCCCAATCAATTATTGCAAAATTTCAATAAACATCCGCCCACTAAAAAAACGTTAAAATCAAGTTATAAACGCCACACTACCGCGTATGGAAAAAAGAAGTATAGAATCACAAGATATTCTATTATCGTTGCTGTGTTTAATTCCGCGCAATAAAATTGTAAAACGTTGTCTTGAAACGAGTTGGTCAACACAGCGTTGAATGTTTATGAATGTCCGAAGTATAATGTAGAGGCCGGCAATCGGTTGTAATGGCTTGTAAATCGGTGCCAATATGATCTTTAGTGAAAACACCGGCCATTCTCGTACTATAAAAGTCGTCGATTTAAAATTGTCTCGAGAAAGTTATGAATTTTATTTTGATTTGTTAACTACCCACACCAACGTTATAAATCGAACATGTTTGCGATGATACCTGATTATGCGTCGAGTGTAACTAGACGAAACGTAGGTGGAATAATTGAATAACGACCCTACTAGTGAAAGTCCGCATAATGTATAAAGTCACATTTAATTAATTTATCTTCTGCTAGATATGAAACGATAACTCTTTGAATTTTTCTTCTTTCAGAAGATGGTGGCTCACATGTTGGCTCTACCAGTGGCGATGGTAAGTGCAAGATCATAAATTACGACTTCTTAACCATTATATTTTATTGTGCTGCGAAGTAAAAGGTCAAACATTACAACGAACGTGTAACTAGATCACCGTGTAGGTTGTTATGGTAAAAAAAATTTTTTGATAAAACATTGCAAACGAAGATCGTTGTTCGATAACCGCAGCCGATGGGGATGCGGTTTTACCCTAATTACATAATCAGCCAACCCTTATTCTACCTTCTAATTGTGCCTAATCACTAACATACACTACAATATAACGATTTTACGGATAATTTAATTTGCATGCCATACTATACAAATAACAAGTCTACAACCGGCAATCATTTGGAAAAGATGCAAAAGTTAACAGTAGGTAGAAATTATAAATGACTGTCTTAAAGTGAATTGCACCATCTTTAACTATATATAGTTATGAGAATAGATTGTTAGCATAATTTGATTTACAACGATAACTCGCTTGTTGCGAAATTGTCGTTGGTAAAAGACTTAGAAAACGTGATTCTTTATATCGGCATTTAATGTTGACATATACGGGCTGACCCCGTTATATATAAAGACACTAAATTTTTACAATAATACTTCGCGTTCAACACGATTCAAACACAAGTCAGAACTTTGCAGAAACGATTTCCAACACTTGTTTTACTTAATCAAAGAAATTTATTTGATTTAGATAAACTTTACTTAAAAATTTTTTAAACCACAATAATTCGTCTTAAAGTTTTGGTAAAGCCGTATTTACACAATCTGGCAATTTATTGCATTAAATGAAAGCATCCGTGCGTTCAGTTATAAATTAAAAAAAAAATTAGAAGTTCAAACATTCTGACTTTGTTTTAATATGTTCTGACCAATAACTGCATTTCAGAAAGGTTTTGAACCTGAGGTCTACCAAAAACATCAACAACTTTCATTCTGGGTCTTCCTTGCCTTGGCTTACTTTTATGAATAGTCATTTTCACTAATACGTTTTTTTCAATTAAGTTTTCTAGTATAGACTTAGCATGTTTTTTGATCTAAGTTTCAAAGTTTTTTTTTTCTTCAATAAGATTTAAACATTGTGAAAATATAGAGCACAACAGAGACCCAAAGTAAAATTTTTAAACTAAAAAAAATTTAAGTACAAGGAAATAATAATAATTTCAGATGACCTATGAGGTTTTTTAAACGTTTTATACAACGGTATTTGTACTTAGAGAAATTTACGTATAACGAGTACGTAAATTTCACCTAATTTATAACGTGAAAAACGCATAAATACAAGAGTGTCTTTTATTTTAATAAACCGGTTTATAAACGTAATAATAATGTATTTATTGCATTACTTGTATTACGTTAAATATACGTTACTAGTTACTTAAATTTATATTATTGTTCTTAATTTAAACTTATGATAAATTACCTTGACTTTTAACTGTGTTTATATGATCATTTCTGTTTTATGTATATAATTCATCTGTTTACTCATTTCACATAAAAAGTTTGGTTTACTAAGCTAGTTTAGAAATTTAAAAAATGTGTTTAAAATGACTTTACGTTAGTGAGAACACGTAAATAATACGTTAAAGCAAAATACAATATTGACACACTCGAGAAAAAAGCAATTGAATACCTGTTGTAAACCGTGTTGCAAGCATACGTTAAAAAAACGTAGTAAATATTATCTACAAGCAAAGTTTACTGTTCATACGTAACAAAAACCTTAAAATGACGTCTGTGTATTTACTACGTTAAACCTGAAATCTACTAAGAACATCAGTCTTTCTCGTGTTTATTGGGTTTTTCCGTTCTTTATGCGATGACCAGCTTAGTTCTAGCTTCAATCAGTTTTAAAAATTTATTTTTACGTTGTTCTTAATTTATAATATCAGTTGCTGATTACTGCTAAATCTAAATAATTGTAATTTTTTGGTTTAGTAAATATCAAATATTGGAAAAAACAAATATTTGTCACTAACTTTGATATATTTCTTAACAAATTCATGGGTTCATCATTTTGTTTCTAGAAGTAAATTTTAAATTTGAAAAACGATTTTTACTTACCGTACATAAGCTTAAAATACCTTAATTGAAAAGACCACAAAAATTATAGAAAATTTATATAAATTGCAAAGAGTTAAATTCACGGTCACACATATCTAAATTTTTTTAATAAATGCACTTAAAAATTCTTGTTAATGGCCATTTAATTAATACCTAAACCTAAAAAAATAAATACAAGAAAATAGCTTTTAATGAACAAATTTAACTTTTGATACTAAATTACACCTACGTGGTTTTTCAGTAAACACACAAACGTCTTACACAACAACTGTATTTTTACTTACTTTGTTTGGGTTAATTTACGTATGAAGCCTACGTAATTTTTACTTAACGTCTATCGTAAAAAACACTTAAAAACAAATGCATTCATTTCATTTTGATTTACCGTTACATTAACGTCATACTAACGTGCATTTATTGGATTGATTATCTTACGTTAAATATACGTTACTATTCACTTTTTATTATTGTTCTTACTTCAAGCTTATGTGAGTATTATACGTAGCGTGTATAGTTTATTTGTTTACCCGTTTAATATAAAAAACTTAGTTTACTAAGCAAATTATACTTTAGCAATCAAAAGAAATTTTTTGTGTTCATTAAAATGATTTTAGGTAAATGAGTACACGTAAATAATACGTTAAAGTAAAACGCAATATACAGTACTTGAGAAAAAAAGCTCTTGAACACCTGTTGTGAACCGTGTAGTATGACTAAATAAGTGTACGGTTAAAAACGTAGTAAAATTGACTGTACATACGTTAAAAAAACCTTAAAAGGACGTCTGTGTGTTTACTACGTTAAACCTGAGATCTATATTTTTATTTTTTATTCTGAGTCTTCTTCGTGTTGGTTGAGTTTCTCCATCACTTCATAGAGCGATGACTATCTTAATTCTAGCTTCAACTAGCTTTAAGAATTTATTTTTGAATCAGTCTTAATTTTACAGTCTTTTTTTTATACAACAGTCATAATTTTAAATTTTAACTTTTTTTTGTTTGGTCATATTGAGGTACTGGGATAATTAGAAGAAGCAGTTATTTATCAATTACTTCAATATATTCTTTATAAAATTCATTGTTTTATCATTTACTTCTAGAAGCAAAATTGAAATTTGAACCGTACCGTACCTAAACTCAAATTTAATTAAAAAAATCACAAAAAAATGCAATAGTATAAATAAATTGCATGGTTTGGATTATTTGGTATTGATTAGAGTACTTTTATAACTACGTTTTTGCACGCTTGCTAAAAACACTTAAAAACAAATGTATTCATTTTATTTTGATGTACCGTTTCATTAACGAAATACTAACGTGTATTTATTGCACTGACTATATTACGTTAAATATACGTTACTATTTACTTTTTCATTATTGTTCTTATTTTTAATTCATGAGAGTATTATACGTAGCGTATATGGTTATTTGTTTATCTATTTAATATAAAAAAACTTGGTTCACTAAGCAAATTATACTTTAGCAATCAAAAGACATAAATACGACACGTAAATAACACGTTAAAGTACAACTCAATATTGACGAACCTGAGAAAAAAATTAATTGAACACCTGTTGTAAACCGTGTTGTATGACTTGATAAATATACGTTAAAAAAACGTAATAAATATTATCTACCAGTAAAGTTTACTGTTAATACGTAAAAAAAACTTTAAAATAACGTCTGTGTGTTTGCTACGTTAAACCTGAGATCTACAAAAAACTTAATTTTTTTTGCTGAGTATTCTTTGTGTAGTTAAGTTTTTCAGTTACTTTATAAAGCGAGGACTGTCTTAATTCTAGCTTCCACCAGCGTTAAGAATTTATTTTAGATTAAATCTTTATTTTATAGTATTCCTTATACAATAGTCAACTGTTCTATTAAATCTAAGAAATTGTAAATTTCTTGTTTGGTCATATTGAGGTACTGGGATAATCAGAAAAAACAAATATTTGTCAACAACTTCAACATATTCCTTAACAAATTTATTGTTTTATCATTTTGTTTCTAGAAGCAAGTTTTAAATTGCCATGCCTAATCTTCAAATATGTTAATTAACAAGACCACAAAAATTTATAGAAAATTTAAATAAATTGCATCGGTTATATTATTTGGTACTGATTAGAGTACTTTTTTTAAAATAAGTTAAATTCACGGTCACAAATATCTAAATGTTTTCTATAGAAGCATTAAAAAATGCTTGTTGATGGCAATTTAATCAATACTAGAAAAGTACAATAATTTATTAAAAATTTCAAAGTAGAACAAAAAAAAAGAACTTTAAAACTTAAAATAATTTAAGTGTAAGGAAAAAAGCTTTCACTGGGCAAATATAACTTTAGATACTAAATTAAATGTATGTAGTTTTTCATTAAACACACAAACGTCTTACACAACAATTGTTTTTTTTTACTTACTTTGTTTGGGTAAATTTACGTATTACGCCTACGTAGTTTTTACACAAGTTTTAACGTAAAAAACACATAAAAACAAATGTACACATTATATTTTGATATACAGTTTTATTAACGTAATACTAATGCGCATTTATTATACTGACTATATTGCGTTAAATATACGTTACTATTTACTTAAAATTTTATTATTATTCTTACTTCAAATTTATATAAAAAATTTATACTTTTGGGTGCTTTAGAATGTAGTCTGGGTAGGCTAAAATTAGGTGTTACGTTGATTTACTAAGCAAATTATACTTCAGCAATCAAAAAATTTTTTTTGTGTGTCTTAAAATGACTACTTAAATTAGTACACGTAAATAATACGTTAAAGTGCAACGCAATATTAACGAACTTGAGAAAGCAATTAAACACCTGTTGTAAACCGTGACTTAATAACTATACATTAAAGAAACGTAGTAAACATTATCGACAAGTAAAGTTTACTGTTTATACGTAAAAAAAAATTTAAAATGACGTCTGTCAGCTTACTACGTTAAACCTGAGATCTACAAAAAAACTTATTTTTTATTCTGAGTATTCTTTATGTAGTTAGGTTTTTTCGTTACTTTATAAAGTGAGGATTGTCTTAATTCTAGCTTCAACCAGCTTTAAGAATTTCTTTTGACAAAATCTTTATTTTACGGTATTTCCTATACCATAGTCAACTGTTCATGACTATTAAATCTAAGAAATTGTAACTTTTTTTGTTTGGTCATATTGAGGTACAGGTATAATCAGAAAAAGCAAATATTTGTCAATAACTTAAAAAATTTAAATAAATTGCATGGTTTATATTATACTTATTAGAGTACCTTCATAACTACGTTTTTGCGCGCTTTTCCTTTTATTCCGAATTAAATTTTTTTTTAAACAAACATAAACGTAATTAAATGTATTTCATGCGATTGTAAATTTTAAGAAAACTGCCAGAAAATATCTAATTGGCAAATTGGTTACAAGGAGTTAAATTCAAGGTCACACATATCTAATTTTTTTTCTATGAACGCACTTAAAAATTCTTTTTGGTAGCAATTTAATTAATACTAAAAAAATTACAGTAATTTATTATTGGGTTAATTTACGTATGATGCTTACGTAATTTTTACTTAAGTTCTAACGTAAAAAACACATAAAAACAGATGTATACATTTTATTTTGATATGCTGTTTCATTAACGTAATATTAATGTGCATTTATTGCACTTACTATATTACGTTAAATATACGTTACCATTTACTTGTTTATTATTGTTTTTACTTGAAGTTTGTAAGAATATTTATTTGTTTTTCTATTTGATATAAAAAAATTGGTTTACAAAGCAAATTATATTTAACAATCAGAAAAAAAATTGTGTGCTTAAATTTGATGTTACGTAAGTTAATACACGTAAATAATACGTTAAAGTACAACGTAATATTGACTTAAGAAAAAAAAGCAATTAAACACCTGTTGTAAACCGTGTTGTATGGTTCGATAAGTATACGTTAAAAAAACGTAATGAATGTTATCTAAAAATAAAGTTCATACAAAAAAGCTTTCACTGGACAAATATAACTTTAGATACTAAATTAAACCTATGTAGTTTGTCAGTAAACACACAAACGTTTTACGCAACAATTGTATTTTTACTTATTCTGTTTGAGTAAATTTACATATGACATTTACGTAATTTTTACTTAACGTAAACGTAAAAAACACGTATTTTATTTTGAAATACCGTTTTTTTAACGTAATATTAATGTGCATTTATTGCAGTGACTATATTACGTTAAATATAC
Source organism: Aquatica leii (assembly GCA_035610365.1). Classification (NCBI taxonomy): domain Eukaryota; kingdom Metazoa; phylum Arthropoda; class Insecta; order Coleoptera; family Lampyridae; genus Aquatica; species Aquatica leii. The sequence continues at coordinate 33,296,841 of CM069438.1, forward strand.
GTTACTATTTACTTAAAATTTTATTATTGTTCTTACTTCAAATTTATATAAAAAATTTATACCTTAGCAATTAGAATTTTTTTTGGGTGCTTAGGTGTTACGTGTCGTTATAAATGCTGCGATTTTTTACGTTTTTAAAAGTAGTAACAGATTAGATTTCAAAAATAGACAAAACAGATTAAATACATAGAAATAATACGTTAAATTAACGTAGTATCAACGAGTTTAAGAAAAAATATAATGGAACACCTTTTGTAAGCTTTAAAAAAATATAGTCAATAGATAGATTTGTGTTTTTTAACATTTATGTAATCGTTATAGTTATAAGTTTACGCTTAGTAAGTTTTATAAGATAATTCAAGAGTATTAGTTTTCCTTGCAAAAATGATATGTTAATGTTGTAACAAAAGAAAGAAATCGATAAACTCGAAGATCTAAGCGAGAATTATCTTGGTTAACACTCTATTCCCAGATGATTGGAATTTGCTTGACAACATTACTTACTAACAGTCTGAGACTACTCTATGGTGTACCAACGAAGCTCATCTAACAAAATTTCAATTGTTGGAATTTAAGAATCACAAAGTTTTCTCTACCACTGTTTTTTTGAAACCATCTTTCTCGCCATATCTCAAATCCCATTCATATTCACATTGGCAAAATTCTTCCTAAATTCAACCTTTTAGGTCGGTAGAGTTAGCCTTTGAAAAATCTTTGTAATAACATCGGTATCATCGTTCTCTCAGCTGACGAAGGCAACGCAACTATCGTTTTGAACCAAACTAATTACGCGAAGAAGATCCATTTTATTTTGTTAGAAAAACTGAAACTTTAGAGATTACACGTCAACTTGCTCTTCTTAGATTCAAAATAATTTCGTCCATACGGACTAAACTGTAAAGTTTGAATCCTAAGATTTTGATCTGAGTTTTTTTATCATTTTACTTTTTACCTATTATAGATTTGCTTATTGTCATCAAACAGATTCTGTCTCACCATGACAAAATTTTGAGTTTGATCATTGTTATTGATAAAAGCTTATTATCCACTCACGTACAATTTGATAACAAGTTTTATAAACAAGGTTTAGGTGCCGCTATGCTATTTCTACTTCCAAATCCAACTAAAATTGGCATTTTTACACTACATTCATAGGATCACAGATCAAATAAAGCAACTGTTTTGTAAAAATGATATAAAAGCTATATTCAACTCAACAAGTAAAATCTTTTAGATTCTTTCCACACTTTCTTCTCAAGGTGTATACCAAATTCCTTGTTCACGTGGTGTAGTCTACATTGGTAAAACTGGTCTTTACATTAAATTGTAAACAATTTTTTTAATGGTTGCCAACTGTTTTGGAATTGTTTTGCGCAACAATACTACTAATTATTTAAAAATTCAAAAAATAAAGAAAGATGTTACGTACACTTCTCCGAGAACGTTGTCAGTTCCCTGTCAAACTGTTCTCAAAATGTCATTTTAGTAATAATACAATCTGTACATAGATAGTTAAAAAATGACAAATCAAATAGCAAAACATTAGTTTGTTTAAAAAATCTTTTGGTTCGCTGTGTAGACTCTTCTTGAACTAAAATTTCTAAATGTGCACAAAAACGCTAAAATCTAAACGTAACAAAAAAACTTAAGTTTAAATAGGTTAATTGGAAATTGGAAAATAAAAATCGTGTGCTACAACTAAGAATTTAAGATTTTTTTAAGATTTTCCATTTACTAAAGTTTTAATTTACGTTTGTCTAATATTTTTAAATTAATTATACAAAAACAAAGAGTTGAATCATAAACTGGTATTTCCAACAAAGCATTTCCCACAACTGTTTACAACTACTACGAATATCACCAAAAAAATTCAACTTTAATATAACGTTTTTCTGTTCTTGTTTATGTGTTATCAAATCTTCATTTTTAATTCTGTTTCATACTGTTGGTATCTTTAATTTTGTTGTTGATATGTTTTGGAAATTGCATTAAAAGGTTTTTCTTTTATTAAAAAGTGCCAAAGAATTATATTTCTGAAACATTTTTTACATACTTCGAATAATTTAACGCATATCAAAAGGAAAAGCACGCCACCAGTACCACCACATAAACAAATTATTAATTACGAATACAATCAGTTTACAGTACTCAAGTCAATCAGAAAAAAGTGTGTAAATAAACAATAAATATCAAAGTACATAATGTGCTTTTTTACTTACTTTGAGCAAATTTACGTATGACGAGTACGTAATTTTAACCTAATTTTTAAACTAAAAAACACCTAAAATTAAGTGTGTATATTTTATTTTAACAAAACGTTGAATGAACGTAAAACTAACGTGTATTTATTGCATTGATTACATTACGTTAAATACACGTTATTTTTTACGTAAAATTTTGTTATAGTTTTTATCTTAAATTTATGCTAATTACCTTGTCTTTCAACTCGTACTATAAATTTTTATCTTGTATATATAGTTAATTTGTTTACGTATTCAATTAAAAAAAGTTTATTTTAGTAATGACCAACACAATAATTGTAAAAAATTCTCGTGCTTTAGATGACGTAATGTAAATTAGTGTGATCTGCCTCTAAAAATGGTAACGTCTTTTACGATCTAAACTAAAAGTAGTAGCGATTTGTGATTTTACAAATGTGTAATACAGATTAGATACACGTTAAGAATACGTTAAAGTTAAACGGAATATTGACAAGTTTAAGAAAAAGTAATACATGAACCCATCTTATAAACCCTGTTCTATACGTTAAAAAAACGTATGTAACATGTAAATTTTAACGTTTAAACCTAAAAAACGTTAAAATGAAGATTGTATTTACTAAGTTAAAGTTGTAAAATTATGATAGATATTGTCATAGTTGCAACTATGCAAGTACTGACATTTTATTAATAAATTTATATTATATAAATTAAATTAAATTAAATGGGTTAACTGTAAATTAAGATCAAAATTTTTGCATAGTACTAGAACTAAGAGCTCGAGTTAGTTTAATTTTGGTTATTTTGAAGATTGAGCATTCATTAAAAATTGAATTCAAATAGGTCTCATAATCTTAAATTATTTAACAACAAACAGTTGAATCATGAACTGGTTTTTCCAACAAAGCGTTTCCCATAATTGTTTACAACTACACAGGTACCAACAATCGCTCAAAAATTCTGCTTTTGAACAGTTTTTTTTTGGTATTATTTATGTATTGTCAGTTCTTGCCGTTTTTACCTCTATTTTAGTACAATTAAAAAAATATGTTTTGGAGATTGTGTTTGAAGGTTTTTCTTTCATTAAAAAGCGCAAAAGTATTAGATTTCCGAAACATTCCTTACATACCTCGAATAATTTAACGCATAGCAAAAGCAAAAGGTCGCCACCGGTACCACCACGTAAACAAATTAAGGGGTATCCTTACATTGTCATACCATTAGATACTGCTTATTACCAGCACGCAATGTAAACGAATCCTGCCTGGTAAAAGACGAATAAAACCAGTTTACAGTAGTCAAAGCAGTATCATAATATCTCGCAACAAGGAAAAAGTGCGTAAATAAACAATTACAATAAATATCGAAGTACATAATGGTGACCAAACTAACAATAAATAATAACGCGCGATATGTAGAAATATCAAATGGTAATAATAACGATTTCTCTAGCACCTGTGTCGAGTTTTATGATTGGCGCAACAAGTATAATAGAAGAAATATGGCAGTACTGGTTGAGCAAATAAAAACAAATTGTTGATCGTGTTTAGCGTAGGTGGTGTATAAGTAATTATCAGGAATGCATAAATAGAAAGTAGTACCAGAGGATAAAATACTCACTTCATTAAAAGCTCCCGTATGTATCTAACTACAAATGCATTTGCTAGCGAAAAGAAACGGAGATACACAATCCGCATGCAAATGAACGAGAAACTAAACACTTTTTGCTCCAAATACGCCAGAGTGAAATTTTATTTTTATTTATTTTAAATCGGCGCCACTGTAAATGTTTTTCCCACATATGATTGACAATGTACATCGATCAGAAATTTATTTAAATCAACATTTGGTCATAATACTTAATGTAATTGCACAGTTAGATTAATTTATGAAGGATAAAACTAGTTTGTTTTCAAGATATTTACTCTTGTAGCATCTGCATAATGGCCATTAACATTTTCCATACAATTAAGAAGTTAGTTTCATTCGCCGTAATAAAACAATTATATTTTTTAACGTAAACGTAATGGAGACATCAACGATACGTCAGGTACGAAAACCGCAACTTGTATAATTGAATTACAAACTACAATTAATCACATACTGAGACAATTAATTTAGCTTTAATTCAATTTTAAAACAATAAACTAATGAAAGTGTCCGTTTCGAACGGCCAGAAAAAGTAATTAATTTTTTTCGTTACAATAACACTTTATCTTTTAATAAATAGAAATTTGAAAGTTTCCGAAGAAATTTTTGTATTTGTATGAAGAGAAAGTGCCGATAAAAGATTTTTACTTAATTTTTCTTGTAATAGATTCAATGGCTTACGCCGATTTTAACGTTAAATGCGAGTCGATTGTCCATAGGCGTAATGCTGTTGCGCAACCATGATTTATTGTTAAAAGTTAATTTTGTAAGACAATTAAGCACTTTTCATAAATCGACGAATTGTTCGTGTGTCCGCGCTAAATGGAGTTTGAGTTGATTAGATACTGGCGTAATTAATCAAACGATTTTAATAAAAGTAATTTAATTAATGTATAACAGTAACAGCATTGTAGGTTACTGACTTGGATTTTTCTTGTTGTTGATTAACTGTTGAAGATAACGTAACTAATTTGAGCTTTCGGACAAAGTCATACAAATTAGATTTGTATTTTTGGCATTATTATATTTCTCTCAGAATTTTATTTGTTTGTTAACGAATTTGTAAGTCATACAAAGAATGTTGGAGAATTAAATAAAAAGCAACAAATGGTTAAATAATAGTGTAAACCAAAACTATTAGCTATTAATTTCGTTTTTAATTTTCAGATTGTTGCTTTGACTATTTGTTCTTTTTTAATAAAATTCTAAAAGTTTTAAAACCAATTTATTTTGTTTTTTTTTTATTTGAACACAATTTGTGTCTTTTTCTTTAAATTTTAATTGTTGTGGTCAAATTTCAATATTTTTTAGCTAGTGTAATTTACATTTCTGTTTTTATATAGTCTAAAACTGACCTAGTGAAGAATAAAATTTCAAAATATTTAAAAACCAGAATAAAAAGTACAAAATACTAAAGTGGTTATAAAAAACTTCACGTACTTGAGTCAGTTGATCAAAGGATGTGTTGGAATCAAGGTACTCTACAATCTGAAAACTCACATAAATATGAAAATAAATATATTGTGAACGTTTATAAAAAATATTTTAAATTGACGTGAAAGAAAGAAGAAAGAAAGGACGTGACAAACTTTAATGCAAAATAATTAAGCGTTTTGGGGAACGAGTCTTAACCTAATAAGTTTTCGGCGCAGAAGCTTTCAGCGTTAACTTTTTGACGCAAACATGATTTAATCGTAGACATAGTTTTTAAATTCGATTAAATTAATTAATTTTTTTAAAAGAAGACGTTTAATGTGATAAATTTTCAGTAAATAAACTTTTAGCGTTAACTATTTTTGGCGCTTACAATTTGCTGGTTAATCAAAAACGTTTTTAAATTTTCTATTTAATGCATAAAGATTTGAAAACTCAAAAATCTTGAATATAAGATAAAGAAGTTTTTGTTTAATAGTTAGAATTTAACTTTATGAAGTACAAAAAATTTTAGATATAACTAAAATACAAAAAGTTATCTTTGACAATGCTTTTTTATACATATTTTATTGATAAAATTGATAGTTAATTAATTTTTTTGGAAGATTAATACGATAAATTATCGGCGCAAGAACTTTTGGCGTTAAGTATTTTTAGCGCTGACAATTTGCTTGTTAATCAAAATCGTTTTTAAATTTTCTACTTGATGTCTAAAGTTTTGAAAATTAAAAAACCTTAAATGTAAGATAAAAAAATTTTTGTTTAACCGTTAGATTTTTATTTTATCAAGGACACGCAATTTCAAATATAAATACAGAACAAAGAAAAATTATTTTTGTCACTGCTTATTACAAGTCATATTTTATTGGTAAAATTAATAGAATTAATTAATTTTTTTGGTAGATGACGCTTAATATGATAAACTTTAAGCGCACAAAATTTTGGCGTTAACTATTTTTGGCGCTGACAATTTGCTGGTTAACCAAAAACTTTTTTAATTTTTGTATAAAGTTTTGAAAACGCAAGAATCTTTAATGAAAGATAGTAGAAGTAAAAGAAGTTTTTGTTAAAAGTTAAAATATGACTATAAAGAACAAAAAAATTAAATTATAACTAAATTACAAGAAATTATTTTTGTCACTGCTTGTTTATAAAACATATTTATAGAGTTAATTAATTTTTTTAAAAGATGACGCTTAATATGATAATTTTTGGCGCAAACATTTTTGGCGCTGACAACTTGCTGGTTAATTAAAAACGTTTTTAAATTTTTTACTTATTATATAAAACTGAAAACTAAAAAATCTCAAATGTAAGATAAACAAATTTTTGTTTGATTGTTAGATTTTTAGTTTATCAAGAATAAAAAGTTTTAAAACATAACTAGAAGACGCGAATCCATGTTTTACACTGTTTTTTTTATAAGACATAATAATTAGGTTAATTAACTTTTTTTGAAAGATCACGCATAATGTGATACGATTTTAGCGCAAAAATTTTTGACTTTCAACATCTTTGGCGCTAACAATTTGCTAGTTAATTAATAACGTTTTTAAATTTTCTACTTAATGTATAAACCTTTGAAAACTCAAAAATGTTAAATGAAAGATAAATAAGTTTTTATTTAATAATTACAATTGAAATTTTTGTGAAGAAAAAATTTAAAACATAACTAAAATAAAATCCTTGTTTATAAGACATATTTTAGTGGTAAAATTAATAAAGTTAATTAATTTTCTTAGAAGATGACGTTTAATATGATAATTTTTAGCGCAAATATTTTTGGCGTTAACTATTTTTGGCGCTGACAACTTGCTGGTTAATCAAAAACGTTTTTAAATTTCTTACTTATTGTATAAAACTTTAAAAACTAAAAAATCTTAAATGTAAGATAAACAAGTTTTTGTTTGATAATTAGATTTTCAGTTTATCAAGAATAAAAAGTTTTAAAACATAATTAGAAAACGCGAATCCATGTTTGACACTGCTTTTTTATAAGACATATTGATTAGATTAATTAATTTTTTTGAAAGATCGCGCATAATGTGATACGATTTCAGCGCAAAAACTTTTGACGTTAATTATTTTTGGCGCTAACAATTTGCTAGTTAATCAATAACGTTTTTAAATTTTCTACTTAATGTATAAACCTTTGAAAACTCAAAAATGTTAAATGAAAGATAAACAAGTTTTTATTTAATAATTACAATTGAAATTTTTGTGAACAAAAAATTTAAAACATAACTAAAATAAAATCCTTGTTTATAAGACGTATTTTATTGGTAAAATTGATAGAGTAAATTAATTTTTCTGGAAGATGACGCTTAATATAATAAATTTTCGGCGCAAAAACTTTTGGCGTTAACTGTTCTTGGCGCTGACAATTTGCTGGTTAATCAAAAACATTTTTAAATTTTGTACTTAATGTGTAAAGCTTTAAAAACTCAAAAAACTTAAATGTAAGATAAACAAGTTTTTGTTTAACAGTTTGATTTTTAGTTTATCAAAAACAAAAAATTTAAAATAAAATTAAAAATGATCGTTGTCAATGTTTTTTTATAAGACATATTATATTAATAAAATTGATAGACTTTCTTTTAGAAGATGTCGCTTGATATGATAATTTTTGGCGCAAACATTTTTGGCGTTAACTATTTTTGGCGCTGACAACTTGCTGGTTAATCAAAAACGTTTTTAAATTTCTTACTTATTGTATAAAACTTTAAAAACTAAAGAATCTCAAATGTAAGATAAACAAATTTTTGTTTGATAATTAGATTTTCAGTTTATCAAAAATAAAAAGTTTTAAACATAATTAGAAGACGCGAATCCATGTTTGACACTGCTTTTTTAAGACATATTGATTAGATTAATTAATTTTTTTGAAAGATCGCGCATAATGTGATACGATTTCAGCGCAAAAACTTTTGACGTTAATTATTTTTGGCGCTAACAATTTGCTAGTTAATCAATAACGTTTTTAAATTTTCTACTTAATGTATAAATTTTTGAAAACTCAAAAATGTTCGATAAAAGATAAACAAGTTTTTAATTAATAATTAGAATTGAAGTTTTCAAGAACAAAAAATTTAAAACATAACTAAAATAAAATCCTTGTTTATAAGACATATTTTATTGATAAAATTGATTTTTAGAAAATGGCGCTTAAGTTAATAAATTTTCGGCGCAAAAACTTGAACTACCTTTGGCGCTGACAATTTGCTGGTTAATCAAAAACATTTTTAAATTTTGTACTTAATGTGTAAAGCTTAAAAAATTCAAAAAACTTAAATGTAAGATAAACAAGTTTTTGTGTAATAGTTTGATTTTTAGTTTATCAAAAACAAAAAAATTAACATAAAAGTTAAATACAAAAAAATGATCTTTGTCAAAGTTTCTTTATAAGACATATTAATAAAATTGATAGATTAATTAATATTTTTTAAGGTGACGCTTAATATCATAAATTTTCGAGGCTAAAAATTTTGGAGTTGACTATTTTTGATGTAAGTACACAATTTGCTGGTTAATCGAAAACTTTTTTAAATTTTCTTCTTACTGTATAAAACTTTAAAAACTCAAAAACTTTAAATGTAAGATAATGAAGTTTGTTTATTAGTTAGATTTTAACTTTATAAAAAACAATAAAAATTAAATATAACTAAATGACAAAAAAAATTTTGTAACTGGTTTTTTATGACATTTTATTGGTAAAATTAATAGAGTTAATTAATGTTTTTAGAAGATGACGCTTAATATGATACATTTTTGGCGCACACATTTTTGGCGGTAACGATTTTTGGCGCTGGCAACTTCCTGAGTAATCAAAAATGTTTTTAAATTTCTTGCTTATTGTATAAAACATTGAAATCTTAAAAGTTTTAAATGTAAGATAAACAAGCTTTGTTTGATAATTAGATTTTCAGTTTATCAAGAATAAAAAGTTTTAAAACATAATTAGAAGACGCGAAACGATGTTTGTCACTGCTTTTTTATAAAACATATTTTATTAATAAAATTGATTAGTTTAATTAATTTTTTTTTGAAAGATCACGTATAATGTGATACGATTTCAACGCAAAAACTTTTGCCGCTAATTATTTTTGGCGCTAAAAATTTGCTGGTTAATCAATAACGTTTTTTAATTTTCTACTTAATGTATAAACCTTTGAAAACTCAAAAATGTTAAATAAAAAATAAATAAGTTTTTATTTAATAATTACAATTGAAATTTTTGTGAACAAAAAATTTAAAACGTATATAAAATAAAATCCTTGTTTATAAGACATAATTTATTGGTAAAATAGATAGAGTAAATTAATTTTTTTGAAAGATCATGTATAATGTGATACGATTTCAGCGCAAAAACTTTTGACGTTCATTATTTTTGGCGCTAACAATTTACTGGTTAATCAATAACGTTTTTAAATTTTCTACTTAATGTATAAATTTTTGAAAACTCAAAAATGTTCGATAAAAGATAAACAAGTTTTTAATTAATAATTAAAATTGAAATTTTCAAGAACATAAAATTTAAAACATAACTAAAATAAAATCCTTGTTTATAAGACATATTTTATCGGTAAAATTGATTTTTGGAAAATGGCGCTTAAGTTAATAAATTTTCGGCGCAAAAACTTTTAACGTTAACTATTTCTGGCGCTGACAATTTGCTGGTTAATCAAAAACATTTTTAAATTTTGTACTTAATGTGTAAAGCTTTAAAAACTCAAGAAACTTAAATGTAAGATAAACAAGTTTTTGTGTAATAGTTTGATTTTTTAGTATATCAAAAACAAAAAATTAAAATAAAAGTAACACAAAAAATTGATCTTTGTCAAAGTTTTTTTATGACATATTAATAAAATTGATGGACTAATTAATTTTTTTTTAAAGTTGACGCTTAATATCATAAATTTTCGAGGCTAAAAATTTTGGAGTTGACTATTTTTGATGTACACAATTTTCTGGTTAATCGAAAACTTTTTTAAATTTTCTTCTTAATGTATAAAACTTTTAAAACTCAAAAACTTTAAATGTAAGATAATGAAATTTATGATTATTAGTTAGATTTTAACATTATAAAAAACAAAAAAAAATAAATATAATTAAATAACAAAAAAAAAATTGTCACTGGTTTTTTATGACATTTTATTGGTACAACTCATAGAGTTAATTAATGTTTTTAGAAGATGACGCTTAGTATGATAAATTTTTGGCGCACACATTTTTGGCGTTAACGATTTTTGGCGCTGACAACTTCCTGAGTAATCAAAAATGTTTTTAAATTTCTTATTTATTGTATAAAACTTTGAAATCTTAAAAATCTTAAATGTGAGATAAACAAGCTTTGTTTGATAATTAGATTTTCAGTTTATCAGGAATAAAAAGTTTTAAAACATAATTAGAAGACGCGAAACGATGTTTGTCACTGCTTTTTTATAAGACATATTTTATTAATAAAATTGATTAGTTTAATTAATTTTTTTTTGAAAGATCACATATAATGTGATACGGTTTCAGCGCAAAAACTTTTGCCGCTAATTATTTTTGGCGCTAAAAATTTGCTGGTTCTTCAATAACGTTTTTTAATTTTTTACTTAATGTATAAACCTTTGAAAACTCAAAAATGTTAAATGAAAGATAAACAAATTTTTATTGAATAATTAGAATTACAATTTTCAAGACCAAAAATTTAAAACATAACTAAAAGAAAATCCTTGTTTATAAGACATATTTTATTGGCAAAATTGATAGAGTAAATTAATTTTTTTGGAAGATGACGCTTAATATAATAAATTTTCGGCGCAAAAACTTTTGGCGTTAACTATTTTTGGCGCTGACAATTTGATGTTTAATCAAAAACATTTTTAAATTTTGTACTTAATGTATAAAACTCAAAAAAATGTATGATAAACAAGATTTGTTGAATAGTTAAAATATAACTTTATCAAGAACCAAAAATCTAAAATATAAATAAAATATTAAAAAAAATTCTTTGTCCATGTTTTCATAAAACTGGTAAAATTTATAAAATTAATTTTTTGGAAGATGACGCTTAATATGATCAATTTTCGGTGCAAGAAGTTTTGGCGTTAACTATTTTTAGCGATGACAATTTGCTGAATAATCAAAAAAAAATTTAAATTATCTACTTAATGTATAAAGATTTGAAAACTCAAAAATCTTAAATGTAAGATGAAAAAGTTTTTGTTTAATAGTTACATTTTAACTTTATCAAAAACAAACAATTTATATTATAAATACAAAGCAAAAAAAAAAAGATTTTTGTCACTGCTTTTTACAAGACAGGTTTTATTATTAAAATTGATAGGTTTTATTAATTTTTTTGGAAGATGACGCGTAATGTCATAAATTTTCGGCACAAAAACTTTTGGCGTTAACTATATTTGGCGCTGAAAATTTGCTATTTAATTAAAAACATTTTAACGTTTTTATTTATGTCTAATACTTTGAAAACTAAAAATGTTAAATGTAAGATAAATAAGTTTTTATTGAATAGTTAAAATATAACTTTATCAAAAACAAAAAAAAATCAATATAATTAAAATACAAAAAAGTTATCTTTGTCAATGCTTTTCTATGTCATGTTTTATTTGTAAAATTTATAGAATTAATTAATTTTTTTGGAAGATGACGCTTAATAGGATAAATTTTCGGCGCAAGAATTTTTGGCGTTAACTATTTTAGGCGCTGACGATTTGCTGGTTAATCAAAAACGTTTTTAAATTTTTGATTTATGTATAAAGCTTGGAAAACTTAAAAATCCTAAATGTAAGATAAACAAGTTTTTGTTTGATAGTTAGATTTTCAGTTTATCAAGAATAAAATATTTTAAAACATAATTAGAAGACGCGAAACGATGTTTGTCACTGCATTTTTATAATACACATTTTATTAATAAAATTGATTACATTAATTAATTTTTTTGAAAGATCACGCTTAATGTGATACGATTTCAGCGCAAAAACTTTTGACTTTGATTATTTTTGGCGCTAAAAATCTTCTGGCTAATCAATAACGTTTTTAAATTTTCTACTTAATGTATAAAATTTTGAAAACTCAAAAATGTTAAATGGAATATAAACAAGTTTTTGTTTAATAGTTAGAATTGAAATTTTCAAAAACAAAAAATTTAAAATATAACTAAAATACAAAAAACGATCTTTTTTAGTGCATATTTTACTGATAACATTGATAGAGTTAGTTAATTTTTCTGGTTGATGACGATATGATAAATTTTCAACGCAATAACTTTTGACGTTAACTATTTTTTGCTACTTTTTTATAAGGCATCTTTTATTGGTAATTTTTATTGAATAAATTAATTTATTGAAAGATGACGGTTTTCGACGCAAAAACTTTCAGCGTTAACCGTTTCTGAGTCAAAGTCGATTTGTTAGTTAATTATAGAATTTTTTTTTCTGTAAGTTTTTATTGAAATCGATTTAATAGTTCAGTATTAAATGTTTTTAAATTTTTTAAAACTATATTAATTTGTTTATTTATTATTATTAGTACATACAACGCAAAGCTTTTTAATACATTGTTTACATATTTTTAAATATTTTTATTATAGTTCAAACAGAAATTAAAATCGTTAACATGCAATTTATTTGTAAATATAAATTGCTGTAAATTTATGTCAACGTATTCTGAATTAAAATGTTGTCGTTTCAAATTGTCTGTGCGCTGAAACGGGCGAAATTGTCAGCGGCGAAATGTTGTAAACTAATGAACAATGAAACCATTTTTTTTATTATCAATTTTTTTTTAATCTAGAAAAGATAAAACTGTACAAAACGCACAAGCTTAATTTTTAGTTTAAATGTCACTAGACCGTTAAATACGTTTTGTTGAAGGTGTTGAATGTACTTTTTGTTATCTAATTGCAACCAACTTTGTTGCTTAATCAATGCATTTTAAAAAATAATTTTAGTTTCAATAAAGCTGAAGTCTTAATACTTTAGATTAACTTGTTAAATTTTAAACGTTTAAGTTTTCATATATTAAGTTTGAATGTTATTTCTTTATAAAAAATTGTGAATTAAGTCAAAATGCTTGCAATTAAATCAGTAACTAATAAAAAATCTAAAATTACTAAAAATTAGATTTAAAAAAATCGTTTAACAGCTCGAGCATTCAGTATTCCAAAATTTTATTTTAATATACTTAGATCAAAATAATGTTGACACTAAAACTGCTCCGCGTCGAATAATATCCAGTTTAAGCCCATACGATTGCGCCAAAACGGTGGCGCTGAATCGACTGCGCCGAAAAGTCGTAAACTTTTGTAGTCTTATATACTTACTTTTTCGAATCACCAAATTATGTTTATTGAGCTTTTCTTGTTAGTTCAACTCACAATGTGTTAATTATCAATATTAAGTTTAATGTTTACAAAAGCGTATTTTATATTGTAGTTTTTAGCACAGGATACAACTTGTTTTGAAATGTATTGTTTTATGAAATGCGTCATGATGAGTCACACAAATGACACTAAGCTATTATTTACTGAACTGATAATTTATAGTTCTTTTGTAAATTTTAAACAAAATTTCATTGAAAACACTAAAATAAATTAAACTCTTATATTTTTAAACTTTTGAAAGTGAAAATTTTTACCACGTCCTATTCTTCCTTTATTAGAATCTTTTGTTCAACTTTCGTTTATCAAAAAGTATTAATAATTGTAATTTATAGTTTCAGATCAACGCACTTTGATATATGCTATTTTAAATAAAATAAAAGAAAGGAATGAGAGAAAGACGAACATAATTAGTCAAAAATTTACTTAAACGAACCATGTAATTACTTTCGAACGAGATTGAAACCGATAAAATTTTACGGTTTATATTATTATTATTATTTGATTTTGGTTTGAATTTTTCTTTCAACTTTCATATAAAATTTTAATTGGAGGTTATTAGAAACTTTGCATCGTGAAGAAACAAACAACAATTGTCCGCCTTGATATGCAAGACCATGCAATTTGTCGAGTACTGGTTTTTTACGATTCGCACAAAAAGCGTGGCCTACTGCGCCGTGGTACAATTCTTCATATAGTAAACTTTGCGATATATAACCGATAATCATTGTGTCTGTTGTCCAATCGGCCAAAGAGGTATTCGTTGCTTGATCTAAATGAGTTATTGCGTTTGTATTTTAGTGCGAGCGTAGTGCATGTACGCAACTAATGCATAAATAGTAGACTTAGCGCAAATTTGAAACCGTCCATGTGAATTTATGTGCATTTATCCGACCGCTGATGTAGGTAAAGAAATCGATTGAGACGTTTAAGTTTTTCCACAGCGTAATAACCACTGTTAGTGATTTATCGCAAAAGTAATTTTTACTGAAACGGATAAAAATTTGAAAACTATTTTCATATAGCTTTCACGTAACAAAGTGAAAGATTGTTGTTTTAAGATCGTGGTCATTTAAATGTACAGTTTGGTATGCCATAACTTGAGGCTAAGACACTTTTCTTACGTGCTACCGATTGCATTAGTTATCTGCTGCGTGTAATTACGCTTGAGATGAAAAGAATTTTAAGTGTAAAGTTTTTCGATTCTTTTTTTCGCAGTTTGCTTTTACCGGCATCGAAAGAATGCGCAACATACATAAGCGGGATTATTTTGTACAAAAATATGTATCACTTTTGTGGTATCAACCCACGCGCGTGCAAGCGCTTTACTGTGCATTTGCGATTGAAATCAGAATAGCTCGATTCCTTTAATAAAGAGATAAAATCGACCACTTTGCATAGACAATTAATCGAGAATATAGAGCAGTTAGGTTTTTCTAGATTAACAATGTTATTGTAGGATGAATAAATTTCGTGGAGTAACTGTTTCGCGTACGGATATCCGACACTTATAAAAACATAATTTAATTGCGCGATAGTTTGCCAATACGCTTCTTATAATTACATGTTCGTATACACAAACTGGGCTATAATTTGAGGTTACGTGTAGCTAGCGTGCTACAGATTAAACCAGCGCAAGTTGTGTAATTACATTTTGATTTTGAGTCGCAACTGGGGTAAAATATAAAAATGAGTACCTACTATGTTGACAGTTGATTGCAAATGGAATTTTTAAGCTTTTAACGTTAATGATAATAATCGAGAAGCTAATTTCGAAACAGTTCTATTAACGTAACGGATAACGTTTTGTGACCCATCGTTGAAATCTCCGTTACTTTTCTATTTTAAATTAAAGCAGAACTATTTACTTTCGATAAGTGCACCGAATTACAGATGCATGTACGATATAACGGTGGTCCTAGGTAATCGATTGTCCTAAATCGACTACAAAGGAAAACGCTAAGCTTTAGGCTAACGCTTGGTAGCTTCTTTATAATTACGCGTACAAATTTGAATTTCCCACGTAGCGCCTATAAATAATCATTTTTCTGTGCTACGATAGTGCAAGTAGAGTGTAACAATAAGCAGGGAATCTAAGTCGGTAGGGGTCAAGTCAAGGTTGCAATTTTCTTCAAATTCCAGACAATAAGGCGTGGGACGCATTAAGTAATGGACGCTGGGAACGTCCTTGACAGCGCCGTTTGTTTTAAAAACGTGTGAACTAGCTATGCTAATGTACTTTGATTGTCTTGTTTTTCTAAACTCTCTTTATGTTAAAGACAAAAAAAAATATTTTTCTAAGCATTTTTGTCCGGTTACCAAATTAATAGGTTGGGAAAATATTAACAAGCGGAAACGAACTTAGATAAATTTAGAATTTGAATCATCCGCCTTTTAATAACGATGTGAATAAGACAAAACGCTTCGTTCTTCCTCAGTTTAAATTCGAATCCGTTTTCGTGCTCAAATACGTCGGGAATTTTAATGTTTTTTATTACTATAAGAAGAGTTTTTGCAAACAGGGTGGTGCATAATGACTACGTTATGGCGCTAATTTTAAACATTTTAAAAAAACAATGCACAATGCTACTTCAGAAACTGTTAACAACAGATGTATTAAACACGTAGAAAAAATATACACGTGATAACTAATACAGAAAGGTTTTTTAGTTAATATAGAAAGAGACTAACAAAAATTTAAGAAACAAACAAAGTTTCTTAGGTTCTACTTTGATTATCGTCGGCAACTAATCACAATACAAATCGTTTGTGGTTACACATAAATAACGATTGATGAATAAAGATTAAGCATAACTTATGACTAAATTTAATCACAATTAGACGTTTATAATTTTTATTTGACTCGTATTTCAACTTCAAGCTTACAAAACGAAACGATTAATAGTTAATCATTTTTGAATAATATTTTATAAATGATTACTAATAAAAAGTAATTGCTAGTGTTAAATTTTATCAGAATTAATTAATTAAATATATCACGTATTTTACTAAAAGCACTGTATGTACTACAGAGTTCGGACAAACTAAAATTTGACTAATACTAATGATTAAAGTTAAATTTCCAAAAAATTATACTGTAGTAGTGACACATAAGCACTGTAAAAACAATTGTTAAAAAAATTATTTAATATATCAAGTACAAGATGAAATTTGAGATAATACGGCTGTTAATCACTAAGAATTAGTCAAATAATGTTTGTGGTTAATATACGATAAATAATTCTCGATGATAAAAAATTAAGCATAATTTATGACTTAATTTAATCACGATTAAACGTATTAAGTAGGTTTAGAAAACAAAGTATACGATTGAAGATTTATCACACTTAATTAATTAATGATGTCACGTATTTTGCTAAAAAAACATTTGTAGGTACTAAAAATTCTGTGTCTACTGCAGAGTTGGACAAAACTAAGATATGATTAATACTCACGATTAAAATTAACTCACAACTAATTTGCAAAAAGTTATATTCTAGTATATTATTCCACGTGGTTCTGTTTCACACTGCTTTTGTGCTCTTTAGGTCTTTATGTATTGCCCCTTGTTTCCGAAAAGATTATTGTTATTTTTTTTGTAATGTTGAACATAGTGTTGATGTATGTTTTCAGAAGACGTCCTGTTTTATTCGTACAATGTTTTACATACGGTAGGAACGTTGTGGTCAGGTGCTCTTCTCTCTTCTTAGATGTTAGTTTTTCTTGATGACCAGCTCGAGGTTGCTCCTGGTATAATTGTTTCTTGTAAAGGCTGTTTTTAGGTAGTTTAGCTCTTTTTTCTACATGTTCTGCTTTGCATATGGTCCAGGCTTGTATCAATTTTTTTGTCACGATTTGTTTTTGTGCCGTATGGTGATGAGATTCCGCATTGTCATTGTAAGTTGGCTTTTGGTGTTTCAGGATTCCTTCTGGTTTCTTCTTGAGCAACACATCCAGGAACGATACCATTATGTCTTCTTCTACTTCAATAAAGAACTTGATGCTTTGGTGTATTTCGTTAAAGTGGTTCAGGAACTCCATCAGAACATTTCTTTAGTGTGATCAGACGACGAACGTATCGTCTACATATAGTAACCATACTTTGGGCTGCCATGAAGATATTTGTTAGAGTTGGGGACGGGGGTAATCCCATTGCAACTGCAAGACTGGGTCTTGGAAGGTGAAGAATATTCTCGTTCATATGTACTCTAATGAATCTCCATTGTAGTACTTCCAGAATGTCGTTAATTGGCAGTTTTGTGAAAAGTGAGGTTACAACGAAGCTCAACATAATGTCGTGGTTTTGTACTTGGATCTCGGCGATCTTCTTAATAAAGTCTCTGTTGTTTTCCACGTGCTGTTCCGTTTTTGCTATAAGGGATTTTACTTTCTGTGCAATGTATTAGAGACTAAAGGAGGTGTGGCCGATTGTATTGCGCTGAATATTGGGCGCAGTTGAGCGGTCTAGTGTCTTAGTGGCTCAGAATCCGATGTAGTTTTTTCGGTATGTATTTTGTTGGATACTTCCTTTTCTACTTTGTGGACTGAGTTGTTCTTGATGCGGGGTCTGAACAACGGTTGCATTTCCTTTGTCAGCTAGTGGTACAGTAGTTTGTTCCGTAGATGTTTTATGGCTTGGACTTCTCTTCTGTTTATGTTTGGTTTAGGGGTCTTGACGGTTAGTAAGACATGCGCTGTGTCTAATCGGATTTTTTTGGCTACGTTTGTTGGCAGGTGCCGGCACGCTGTTTCTATGGCATTGTCGTCTCTTAGTTGTTTTTAAGTTAGGTTTATGACGACCCGAGAATATTCCAGTGTATGTTGGATTGGTTACTGTTTTGTAATTAGTCGGTGTGCTTGCTTTTGTTGTTTAGCCTTCATTTCTATTGCACGTTGACTTCTCTGTTGTGAAACTGTTTATTAGATTCCAAATGTTCCTGACCAGTTTGTTCAATAAGTTTCGTTCAGCTGGGTCTTACGTATATGTTATAAAAAAAAAGATCTAAAAAATTGCGTTAGAGATATTAAACTATAAATAAATTTAAAAAAACCTTTCAACAAGCTTCGTAAATCGTTAAAGATTGATTCTACTTTGATCCTCGCCAATAAACAATCGCAAAATATTTTGTGACAAATTGTTTATAATTTATGAATAATTGTTGATGATTAAAGATTAATCATAATTTAATGCTTAATTTAATCATGATTAAACGTATTAATCGCAACGTTTATCATTTTTATTTGACCTACATTTTATCAGTAGGTTTAAAAAACAAAACAATTAATGATTAACGATTTCTGAATAATAATTTACGAATAAAAACTGTTTGTGATTAAAGACTTAATTAATTAATCTTGTCACGTATTTTAGTAAAATCATATGTAGGTACTAGAAATTCTGTGTGTAGTATAGAGTTGGACAAAACTAATAGATGATTAATAATACTCATCAGCTGTTGTGCTCATTTAGCCTTGTGCTGATGTGTTTTAAAGTTCTCCGCAGTTGCATAGGATGCTATATACACAGTGTTTTTAAAGATCTAACCAATGTTGATGTTCTATTTTTTAGGAGACGTTCTAATTTATCTGTACACTTTTTTACATATGGTAGGGACGTTGTGGCCAAGGCTTCTTCTCTCTTCGTTGTTGCTCCTCGTATATCCGTATATTCTGAACGGTGTCCTTAGGTAGTTCAGTTCTTGGTCTAGATGTTCTGAGCTCAGTGTGTCGTCTACGTATCATCACCTTAATTTAAATTTTAATGCTGTGGTTTTTAGGGTTTCCCTGAATATGTTTGATGGAACTGAGAACAGAAGTGATCCCATCGCAGCTTTTTTTCTGTATGTTCGTAGACTTGGCTTTTCCTGCCAGATCTGCCAACTTATCGTCCATGTTTTCTAGCGAGTCTCCGTCGTAGTTCTCCAGGGCGTCGTTTGAGAATAGTGAGGTCACATTGTGACCGATTCTTTTACACTATTGGTCGAAGAAGGTGGTTGTCTTTGTGCATGTTTAGTAAGCAGTAAAATTAGAGCGTTTTGGTGCCTCACCGGCTCAAGTTCTGATGCAGTTTTTTTAGATATGTTTGATGATTTTATTGTAGTGGATTATATTAGATTAGATTTAATTCCAATTGCCCATACTTGGTTTAAGTTCTGTTCACAGCAAGGCTTTGGTGGTCTGTGGGCTTGCAGTTTTTAGTAATCTTCTGCAATGTGCTACTGATGGGTGGTATTAACCCATTTATTAATGGCTGAGCGGATTTGATTGTTTGTATGTTTAGACCAGGTTCTAGACCTATCATTGCTTTGCGAGCTTCTTCTTTTGCAAGTTGCCCCGTTTTTTATTTCTTTCTATACTACAGTGACTTGGGATCCAGCATAATCTTACTGTGTTCCTTTAGCCTAAGGTTTGAAATTTGGGTTTACATTCATTGACTAGTCTCGACGCGGTACTGAATTTGTTCAACGCTTTCAGTGCTGCCTGACTGTCTGTCAAAAAGTATACGTTTTGGTTATATCCTTTTCTATACTAATGTTTATGCGTAAGCTAATAGCTTGCATTTTAGCTTGAAAGATGTTGTATAAATTTTTTAGACTGCCTCTTTTGATGGTTCTAGGATTGGTGCTGTATACACCAAATCTTGAGCGTTTTCAAATTTAGATCCATCCGTGTAAAACGTGATGTTCTAGTTTGTTGGGGTTGGTAGTTTGGTTTTTTTTTTATTAAATCAGAGCCTGTTTCTGATATTGGGTTACTTATGTGTAACATGATCTTGTCATGCGCTAGATTATTTACTGTGGTTTTCAAATGGCCAGTGCTTTGGAATTTTAAGTTGCCATTATGTCTTCACCTTTTAAGATGTGCAAGTGCAATAGATTTACAATGGCATTTAGTGCTTGACCTGAGGTGTTTTTACAGGCTTTGGTAATGCACCGATTACCCAGATATTGTACCCTGCTAATTTTGAATTTGGAGTTACTTGTTGAGTTTTGGGCCACCAAGCGATTATGTCGTATGAGATTACTGGTCAAACCATGGTTGTGTACAGCTAGAGGATCAGTTACGGTTTGAGTCTCAACTTGCTGCTTATAGTTTTTATTCCAAGAACTAATGCTTGTATGCACTTGGTGATTGTTTTGTCAAGATGAGAGTTTCAAGATGATTATTCTTAACCTCATTTTCTCAATTGACGTTTGTCGCAAACAGTTTTAAGTTAACTCTGTTTGTAGTGCTTCTTCTACGAGTGAAGGTGACAAGCGTGACTCTGTTAGGATTAATTCTAAGATTATTCTTTAGATACTACTATTCGGTTATCTTTAAGGCTGTCTTATTGCATTTTCTACAATACTCTGGTGTTTGCCACGTATCAGTGTGACATTCTCATTAGCATATCCTTGAAAGCTTCTGTTCTTTAGTTGGGTAAGCAGTTGATTCAATGTGAAGCATCACAAAAGCGGAGAGAGTACTCCTCTCTATCGAAAACTTCTTGTCGCTTGTACTGTCTTTTCTTTGCGACAAAAATTTTACTTTTCCAGTTCTTGTATAGTCCATCTAATTGTAATATTGTCAATCTGATCGTTTGTAACGTACAAACTGGGGAGACGAGAAATAATTACAATCGTAGATTATTAGCTAGCTTCGTCGCAGATGGTCGTGGGTCGGATGATTAGAAAAATAGTACTTTTCCGATAAGCCTTTACGCCAGCTTTTCTTACGGATGAGTAATGTACGGAACGTCTAGGCTAGAGAAAGGGAAATCCCATACCCGCAATCCCCAAAGTACATTAAGAAATAAAACACTCGATAACATCACATCAAACTTCGACGCGTACTCTTTACATTTATTATAATATGGAACTTAACGAAAGCTAAGTAATAATATTGAAATTTATAAAAGTTAAGTAATAATATTGTAAACGGAGCAAAAGATGACAATTTACTATGCGCAGATGACAAAGAACATCGTTTATAATTACATTAATTAATTCGTTACGTTAAACATTCTGACAATTGACGAACACAGTTAAATTGTTATAAGCAAGAAACGATCCGAAAAACCCCAACAGCACGCGATCAATTTACAGTCGACACAGCGTTCGTTCCCCGGTTTATTCACTGTTAAAATAACTTGAAAGTAAATGCTTTTGGAAAAACTAAGCCGCAATTAGACCACCTCCAACTACATAAAAGGATAAGCCATCAAAGCTGAATTACTGAAGCATGCCATAGAAGTTTAATTACGGGAGCATGTAAAGCAAGCTTAATTTCAGGAGCATGCCATAAAAGCTAAGTTACAGAAGAATGTTGTGGAAACTTAATTACAGAGTACGCCATAGAAGCTTAATTATCGGAGTACGCCATAGTAGCTAAAATAACAAGAACTAGCTTGCACTTTGATACAACGTTCACCACGTGTAAATACTAATCTACAATATGTGCTGATCAGAAATATATCTGTGCGTCGTCCCTTGACTCACACATCCAAATGATTGGTTTCAGATGTTACAAAATCTCATTCTCTTGCCAACCCTTTTGCGTTTTAACGCCGACATACACACCGTACCGGACGTGACAAAAATCAAAAATGACCGGAAATGTCTTTGGAAAGTGAACCACCACTTGCGCTATCTGACAGCATAAAACTCAACCAAATCTCTCGAGGTATTCATACATCGGCGGTGGCCTATCGGTCAGTCAAAAAGAATTGCAAGTTAAAATTTATCCGTTACACGTTTGCTATTGCCTTTTCTGCGGAGTAATAAAAGGTGTTGTCGTGAGTTCCTTGTATATCAAGAAAGTCTCCAACTGCATATTCTTTACACGCCATAACTTTTTCAATTGTTTCCACTAGTTGGTTTAGTGCTGTATCACATGATTTTTTTATTTGGTAAACATGTTGATATCTGCCACTTTCTTTCAATGCATGTCTATTAATCTTTCCAATGTTTTTAAAAAAAATGACGATAGAATGATAGGCCTGTAAGATTTAACGTCTGCGTAGCTGCTCCTACCCGGTTTTGGGATTAATACCACTTTAGTCACTCTCCAGGTTTGGAGGATGTAGCTTACTGCGAGATTTGCTTGGAACATGACTCTCAGTGGGTTAAGTAGTATATTTATCTATATCTGTAACAGCAGGGGTTGTATGACATCGTTGCCAGCAGATTTGAAAGGATTGAAGAAGCCAATTGCACACTTTATCCTTTTTTTGCTGACAATTGTTTTTGCTTTTTCCCAGTATTCCTTTCTAGGAGTATGGTTGGTTTCGACCAAATTGGATTGTTTCAATGCTCCGGTTAAATACGTTGTTATCGAAAGATATATTGTCTCCTCCTCGGTTCTAGTATATTCACCGCTTTCTTTTTTAAAAATGCCTACTGAGATAATTTTGTGAAACCTAGCTGTGAAACGCGTGGTCGCCACTTCCTGGCAGAATTTTTTCTAAGGCTTCATGGTAGCTCTATCAATTTTGGATGGCTTTTGACTCATTGATTGAACAGACGCCTGACTTCTTGTCTAGTTTTTTCTAGTCTGTGTTCTACCAATCTGAGCGTTTTTTCTCTTTGTTGACTAGAGACTATTAGAGGACACCTGCTCTGAAATGTGTTTATCATGGATTCTTTTATCCGATCGGCATTAGAGTCTAGTACTACTATATTTAAAAATCGGAATTGCTGTCTTGTCTTGTAGTTTCTGTTTAAATAGGTTTCAGTCTGTCTTTTTTGCGTTATAGTATGCTTTTTGGCTTACTTCCCGTTGAGACAGTTTAAAACTAACATAATTATGGTCAGATGGTAATGGTTCGTCTAAGACTCGCCATTCAATGTTTGACTAATATTCATAGTTGTAATGGTAATATCTATAACTTCCTGTTTGTTGGAGTTATAGGTAAAAGGTTGGTGTATTGCCTACATTAACTATTAGTAGATTGTTAGTTAGGATAAATTCCAACAATAACTCAACTCATATGTTGCAGTCAGTGTTGCCTTAAATTGTGTGATGTGCGTTTGCATCACAACCAAGGATGAGATTTAGATCGCCTAGTAAAACTAAGAATACTAGTTTTTCTAATTTCTCGCTGAGCGATGGCTCCTCGGAATCAGATCGGATGTAGATTGAGCTTATAATAGTTTGGTCAATTGATTTACTAAAGTACTTGTTTTGCACTATCGTTTATAAACGCTGCAAACGTTCTATCTTCGTCTTCTAGAGGAGTGACGTTGATCAGACGAAGTACCACTTGGGAACTACTCTAACAGAATTGATAATATATACCCGTTTTTTACCTCTACTTTGGCATTAGCCCACGGGTGCAGCTTAGTTACTTTGTTACAAGCTTTTTGGGTGTTACGAACCTTGCACGGCCAAACTCGCAATAGTCGGAGATGGGGAGGTCCACAAGAAATATATAAAAGATGTTTCAGGGCGCCAGAGCTTCTCCCAAAGTAATACTTCTGTTCGCTCACAACAGAGAGGTGCAGAACTTGTAACAATTCGAAGATTCGTAATCCCTCTACTCAGCTGTTCGAGTAGCCCAAATTGGTTCGTAGGGAACAATAAGCACACGAAAAAGAATTAACTACTTTAATCGCATTCAGTCTATCATTAACATTTATCACAGTTGTATTTATGCTAAGCAAAAGTCATTATACCTCGAAGTTGGAGTTACTAAAGACTAGAAGAGTTTACACTAATTATTAACAACGGTGTTAACAGTTGATTTTGTAACAGTCAATTTAGAGAATTATACAAAAAAGTTAAGATCTCGATGCCTACAACATCGGCAACCCACCACACACAATTATAAGGATCCGAAGTACATGTCCTTCAACTACATACAATATGCGAGACAGTGATTTCACTGATTTTAAATACCCTATTGGTAGCTACGCGTTATAAGTATTCACTAACGTTAAATTGTAATACAACAGTTTGTGAGTAATTGTACGTGACAACGATATACCTAAAGTAAATTCAAATCACTCACCCGAATTCCAGCATCCACTAGCCCGAAGAAAAACGTTTTTCTTCTTCAGTGGCCTGTAATAAATATTAACACGAATCGTGTCACAACCCCAACTGACAATTGATAGTTCGGCTAAAACAATTTTGTATTAAGTAATTCATGAAATCTCAAAAGAAAACAAAACGTGCATCGACTACTGTATGTAGTGAGATCTAAAATAGGTGGTTGTTAATATGATTAACGTCGTGTCATCCACGTGTAGCACTGTTTGCCCTGGGAAGGCTCCGCAAGACCCCAATTTCGTGGCGTGGAAATCGCCTTCCGCCAGCGCCCGTGTACGGTAACGTGATGACTTATTTAGCAGTGGTTTACAATATCCATTTATCGAGAATGTAACATGTTCGAAATGGAGGAACGCAAAATGGCCTGTAACGCTTCGAATAAATTAGATAATTAACTAATTATAATTGGTTTTCCATTATTTTCCAGATGGTAACGGATATACATAAATAATCAATGCGTACAGACCATTTTATATCATATACGTGTGACGATTTTCCGCCAAATGACAACCAACGAGAAAGCGATCGTTAGAGGGCGTCAAAACCCGAATCTAATTTCACGTCGAAATACATAGGCGTACGTAAAGAAAATTTCGTCCGTAACAACTTGCTCACTCAACTAGAGCTTTTTGAGTTTGTCTTTACATGCAACCACATAGGAGTCTGCTTTGAGGTAGCGGCTGATAAAGAGGAGTGTTTTTTCACTTTCCATACCAAAGATGTCCTCTCATGTTATGGCCTTTTCCTGCTCGGCGGACTGTCTTTGACTATCAGTTTGGATTGTCAGCTCCGCAGTAAAGAAACTTGCTGTTGTGTTAGTAATTATCTCACCGGAATCTGTGCCTCAATAACCGAAAGCGATGAAGACTCCATCGATGTGTCGTTTTTAATTGCAATGCATATTATAAGCCTCTGCGTCTACACCTGATGGTGTTTTGTTGTACACGAGTCGCGTGACACATTCAAATTAAGGCTGATCTTCTAAACAGTAATGCTTTTCTTTGACTTGGTTCCCGCCGTATGGTATTAAGGTTTCTTCTATCCGTCACCTAAAGACGCACCTATTCTAGTGGATACTTCTTTTTCTAATTTCTTGACTGGGTTTGTTCTTGAGTTTTTCGTGTCCGGGGTCTAAGAATAGGTGCTCTACTTTTCTGATATATTCTGCGGTGTCCATTACAACGGTTGCATTTTTTTGTGAGCTGGTAATATTATGATGTCTTTTTTGTTGCGTAGTTTTTGTATAGCTTCGAATTCATTCCTGTTTATGTTTGATTTAGGAGGCTTAAACATGCACTGTGTCGGTTCTTACTTCCTCGGCTACGTTTGTTGCTAGGTGCTGGCACGTTGTATCTATGGCGCTGATGATTGCTTCTTTCCAGTGTGTGTTGCATTGGATGCTGCTATGTAATTCGTCGGTGTGCTTGTTTTTGTTGTTATGTATTCATTTGTTTTTTTTTGCAAGTTGATTTTTCCGTTGTGAGTCCCAGGTGTCTCTGTTCAGTTTGTTGATTAGTTGCAAATGTAGTTTCAACAGGTCGTTTTCCGTCTGGTTTAGCTTGTGTTTTTGATTCTCTCTCTTTTTGTAAAATTTGTTGATGCTAAACTATAGATACATTTCTAAAAAAAATCGTATAGCATTAACGATTGATTCTACTTTATTTACCGATTACTCCAATAAAAACTGATTGTGATTAAAATTTAATCACAATTAATTGATTAATTATATCGCGTATTTTACTAAAAGCATTTGAATGCAATAGTAATACTGTGTGTTTGTACAAATGACTAATACTCATGATTGAAGTTTAATCACGACTAATTTTCAAAACGTTATTTTCTAGTGGTAACAGACACATAATTACTGTAAAAAGAATTGTTTTTAAAGTTAATGAATCTATCAAGTATAAGGTAAAGTTTTATAAAACGGGCGTTAATCATTAATATTTAGTCGAATAACGCTAGTAGATTACTCAAAAAAGTTACTATACATGTAAATGAAGTGCGTTTTTAGAATGTAGATAAAAAGATTGAAGATTTTAAAAAAACGTTGTATAAAGTCAAGGTGTTCCAAAAATAACGCAATGCCCATCTGTGTTTAACGCCAAATGCAAATTGTAATTCCATAATTATGTAAAATTAAATTATACATGCAATTATGGAAATTGTATCTTATTGTAACCAACCGTTTTTTTTTGTGAATAAAAAACCACTGAAGATTAGCGTTTCGCTAGTTTCGTGTTACACATTTTTTTTGGCAAAGTAATTATTAGTTTTGATTAAAGCAATTCCTAACGGCAACCTTTGTTTTTTCAGTGTATGACAGGTAAAAACGGCTTAGACAGAACTGAATTAGGTCTTTAACCTAAACTTTTTATTGCGTACAATCATTTCAACGAATCAAAAGTGAAGTATAACGGCCGGCTAATTAATGATATTTCTTGTCCAAACACGATTTAATTCAATTTGAAAAAAATCGATTGCTACGTATGTCTACAACTAAAATGTGTGCACAAAAATTTTCGGTTCCCTTTCATCTTAATTGTTTGTTGATGGTTGCTTATTAGTTACAGTCAATTTTTTAAAAGCCAAAACAGTATCCTCCACATGTCGAATGGTTTTTTTCGTCTATGCACAATAATTGAATATAACTTTTTTCTACCTCTCTCTTCGTCTATATTACATTTTTTTAACAGACAAATTTAATAATAATTATCGTAATT
This sequence comes from Aquatica leii, assembly GCA_035610365.1. Classification (NCBI taxonomy): domain Eukaryota; kingdom Metazoa; phylum Arthropoda; class Insecta; order Coleoptera; family Lampyridae; genus Aquatica; species Aquatica leii. The sequence goes on from CM069438.1 coordinate 33,324,284, forward strand.
AGAAATTATTCTAACTAATAAACGGCGAACAACAGTAATTATTGGCATATGCCTTTTGTATGAGAGAAAAATTCAATCGAAATGAAAGGTTGCGCGGCAGATGGTTTGCACAAAATTTGTATAATACAAAAGGCCATCTTTATGAAATCTGTCAAAATTTCTAACAGTCCTTAGTTAACATTGATGAATTTAGGTTCATTTGGTAACGTTTTTAGGTGCGGAAATATGCCTGTTATTACCCTATTTCCTCGACTTTTTGAACGAGATAAATTTTCATCTAATTATGCAATAACAACAAAATTAAATTTTTTTGTGATTCTAAAAATAGAATCGAACGGATGTAAATCAGTTATAGCTGAAAAAAAATTTAATACCCGAAGGCAATTAGTGAGTCATAAAAATTTGTATAATTTTATAATTATCGATATTTAACGACGTTACATGTACACGTCCTTTTGTGCTAAAGGCACCACAATCTGAATTTAATAATAAAATTATAACGGTACTGTAATTATATAAGGTTTACGATTTGTTTGTACTAATTAATTATTTTGTTTACCATAAAAAGGCGGTGTCTTTTACCCGTTTTATTTGCAATTTACGTAATGCTCCCTTAATGAATAATTGTTTGAGAAAATTAAATTACAAGAACCGCCTATGACTTCATCATGGAAAAAATTGACATCGCGCGTTGATTAAATTAATTAAATGCGACTTTGTTGCTACTGTGCGTATCGGCGCAACGTAATTAAATAAAATCCATTCTAATTAACAACTTGTTTCGAGATAACAAAGCGGCGTTTTGATTTTTTTTTAATTTGCAAATGTGGCGCCATCTGATAATGTAATTTCGTATGTGGCGCTAACCCAGTTTTGATACAATGCTACCGAAAAGGAGGTTAAAGAATTGCTATAAGCGACTACAAGAAGTGAATTAAAAAGTTTTTGTACACGAAAAAACTATCGTTCATCGCTTTGATGACTTTGCTTGAAATACGAAATGGAACGAATTGCGTTTTAAGTTATTAAAGAATCAAAAGCGGCGTTGAAAATGGTTTTTTAAATTTTTTTTTAGGATTTTTTTAAATTATTAGTTGATTGATAATCAGATTAGATTTAACGTAAATATTAATTTACAAAAATTATTTAATGCTGCTAAGCAAATTCCAGAAGGTAAACAATTTGCTTTACCTAAAAAAATTGTTTAATCTTTAAATTAGTAACGTTCGTCTAACAATTGCGGTATTTTACAAAAGACCTGGTCAACTACAAGAGGCGCAATAAAATAACTACGTTTTCTAATTATTGTTTTTGCTGCATAATCCGCATCTCTTTCAGTGTCTTCTGTCAATCTGAAATGGAAAATCGCTGGCAACAATAAGTCAAAATATTAGTCTAACAAATTGATTTAACAAACTACCAAAGACAAATAGGAAAGCAAATTGCAACAGTCACACGCAATTTAGGGTGATTTGCAAATGGCATTCTAGAACTGGTTGTATCGATATATCAATATCGATGTCGATGCTCTGATACGTATCTATAATCTAATACGTGTTGATACTACGAAACATTACAATACATATCGATTATCACTATTTACGTATCCGCACTCTGATACATATCGATATTATGATACATATCAATACAGAATACGTATCGATATTCCAACATGTGTAGATCTTCCGATTTGTATATTAATATTTCAATACACATCAATATCGATAATGCAATATATATCAATAATCGATATTTTGATATACATTTATATTGCCATACGTACCAATATTTTGGTACATATCGGTATTGCGATATGTATCGATATTCTAATACATATCAATACAGAGTACGTATCAATATTCCAATATGTGTAGATCTTCCGATATGTATATTAATATTTCAATACATATCAATATAGATAATGCAATACATATCAGTAATTGATATTTTGGTATACATTTATATTGCCATACGTACCAATATTTTGGTACATATCGGTATTACGATACGTATTGATATTCTGATACATAACTTCTATACGTATAGATATTTCAATACGTATGGATATTTTGATATATGGATACAAATTGCTTATCAATATTTAATACACAAAATGTAGCATAGCAAAAAAAAATCTTTACCTTCAACAAAATTTTAGTAGAGTTATCGAAGATTTTAGCGGTTTAATTGCAGTATATCTTCTTTACTAAAGCTTAGAACTGTGTGTATAACGATGCCACAAAACGACAAATTGTGTACTCAATATAAACTTTTTTAATGTATAGGGAAAAACCTTGCATAGGCACTAAGATACCATGACTCAAAGACTTTAGCAGTGTTAGATTATTACCGAATAAAAATTACCTATTTCTTCTCAATAGCTTCCTGTCACCGTTTTTGCATATTTTTGAAAAACTACTTAGTTTTCTTTAATATGCCACTCCTGCACATTAACGTGTTTGTTTGTCTTTTTCTTTCATTAAGATTATAAGCAAATTTAGGCTTGAGACCTCGTCGTAATGTAACACCTAGATTTTATGTCGATATTGCAATACATATTGGTTATCAATATTCTGAAACGTATCGACATTCTTATACGTATTCATACTCCGATACGTTTCGATATTCTGATACAGATCTATATTCTAATACATATCGATTTTTCAATATCTATGAGTATTCGGATACATATCGATATTCCAATACTTGCAAATTTTCTAATACATATCGATATTTCAATGCATATCAATATCAATATTGAAATACATATTAGTAATTGATATTTTGATGCATTTTTATACTCCCATACGTATCGATATTTTGATGCATATCAATATTGATATTGCAATACGTTTTGATATTCTGATATATATCAATACTCCAAGACGTGTTAATATTTTAATATGTATAAATATTCCAAAACGTATTAGTATTCCAATACGTATCGATATTCCAATATCGTAATTGCAAGCCGTATCAATAATATGATACATATCCGTATTTTAATACGAATCGATATTCTAATATATACAATATTCCGATACAAATTGATATTGCAATACATATCAATATTGACATTGCGATACGTATCAATATTCTGATACATATCAATACTCCGATACACCATCAATATTCCAATACATATCACTATTAATATTGCAATACGTATCAATATTCTGATACTGATCAATGTTCTGATACATATCAATACTCCGATATGTTTAGATATTTAGATACGTATCAATATTTTGATGTACCAATATAAATTGTTTATCAATATTCAATACAGAAAATGTCTAATTGTCTACTCTTAATTATAGCACAAAAAATTTTTATTTTCAACAATTTTTTTATTAGAGTTGTTGAATAAGGTTATAGCAATTCATTTGTAGCTTACTTTACTCACTGAAGTTTAGAGCTGAATTTATAGCGACGCCACAAAATGACAAATTGGGTATTCAATATAAACTTCGCATAGGCACTAAGACAGTAGTGTCAGATTCTTACCTAATAAAAATTACTTATTTTTTCTTAATAGCTTTTTAGCACCGTATTCGCATATTTCATTTTTTTAATTTGTTACTCTTGCACATTAGCGTGTTTATTTTACCATTTTCCTTTATTGAGATTACAAAAGAATTTTGGCTTGAGACCTCGTCGTAATGAAACACTTAGATTTTATATCGACATTATATATCGGTTAATTATATTTTCAAACGTATCAACATTTTTATACGTATTTGTACTCGATTTTCCAATACATATTAATATTGATATTGCGATACGTTTCAATATTCTGATACATATCAATACTCGAATATATCGATATTTCGATACATATCAATATTTCAACACATTGATATTGCAATTATCGCTTATTGATATTGTGATACATATTCATACTCCTATACGTATCAATATTTTGATGCATACTAATATTCATATTGCGATACGTTTCGATATTTTGATAGTTATCAATACTCCAACAGATCCTGATATTTCGATACGTATTAATATCGTTATTGCAAGCCGTATCGATAATATGATACATATCGGTATTTTAATATACATATAATATTATGATACAAATTGATATTCCAATGCATATCAATATCAATATTGCGATGCGTACCAATATTCCAATACATATTACTATTGATATTGGAATACGTAACAGTATTCTGGTACTTATCAATGTTCACACATATCAATACTCCGATATGTATCAATATTTCGATATATTGATACAAATTGCTTATCAATATTTAATAGACAGTTTGTTCATAGTCTACTCTTAATAACAGCAAAAAATATTATTGTATTTAACAACTTTTTTATTAGAGCTGTCGAATAAGGTTTTAGCAATTCAGTATAGTTTAGAAGTGAGTCTATAACGACGCCACAAAACTATAAATTACGTACTTGATGTACGTTTTTTATGTATATATGAAAAAAAATTGTTTAGGCACTAGGACACTTAGTCAAAGACTACAGCACACAGTAGTGTCAGATTCTTACCAACTAAAAATTACCTATTTCTTTTCATTAGCTTTTTGGCACCGTTTTCGCATATTTTTGATAAACTACTTAATCTTCTTCAATTTGTCACTCTTGCAAATTAACGTGTTTGTTGTGTTTTACTTCTTCATTGAAATTATAAGCGAAATCTTATCGTAACGAAACACTTAGATTTTATATTAATATTGAAATACATATCGCTTATAGATATTTTGAAACATATATTATTATATAATATTATGAATATTTCAATACGGATCAATATTCAATACGTGCCAGTTTTCCGATACCTAATACTTATTAGTAATCGATATTTTGATGCACATTCACATTTTGATAGATTGCAATATCTATCGGTAATCGATATTTTGATAAATATTTATGTTCCCATAAGTATCAATATTTTTGTACATATTAATATTGATATTGCAATATGTTTCGATATTCTGATATATATATCAATACTCCAAAAAGTGTCGACATTTTAATATATATAAATATTCCGATACGTATCGATAATATGATTTATATCGATATTTCAATACGTATCGATATTCTAACACACGTAATATTCTGATACAACTTGATATTGCAATACACATTAATATCGATATTGCGTTACGTATCGATATTCTGATACATGTCAATACTCTGATACGTAACGATATTCCAATAAATATCACCATTGATATTGCGATACGTGTCAATATTCAGATACATATCGATGTTTCGATACATATCAATACTCTAATACGTATCGATATTTTAATATGTATAAATATTGCAATACGTATCAATATTCCGATGCGTATTGAAATTCCAATACGTGCCAATTTTCCAATACATATTGATATTTAAATACTTATCAGTTATCGATATTTTAGTGCACATTCATATTTTGATACGTATCAAAAGTCCATTAAGTAGCGATATTCCAATATGTGAAAATTTGTCGATACATACCGATATCTCAATACATATCAATATCGATATTGCAATATTTATCGGTAATCGATATTTTGATACCTATCAATATTGATATTGCATTACGTTTCAATATTTTGATAAACGTGTCGATATTTTAATATGTATCAACATTTCGATACTTATTGATATTCGGATACGTATCAATATTCTGATACGTATTAATATTCTAATACATGTAGTATTCCGATACAAATAGATATTGCAATATCGATATTATAATGGTATGCGTGATGGATATTTTGATACATATCAATGTTGATATTGCGATAGGTTTCGATATTCTTATTTCTATCAATCATCCAAAACGTATCGATATGTATTAATATTCCAATACGTATTAATATCGTTAATTTCACACGTAAAGATATTATGATATATTTCGATATTTCGTAACGTATCGATATTCTAATACATATAAATCCGATACAAATCGACATATCAACATCGATATTGATGCGTATCGATACTTTAATACGCACTATTATTAATTTTTGTTTCGATATTGTAATATATGTCAATACTCTAAGACATGTCAATATTTTAATATGTGTCAATATTTTGATACGTATTGATATTCTGATGCGTATCGATATTCCGACACGTATTAATATCGTCAATGCAATACGTATCAACGATATGATTTATATTAGTATTTCAATATGTATCAATACTCTAATACATGTGATATTCCGATACAAATTGATATTGCAATACATATCAATATTGATATTATAATGCGATGCGTAATCGATATTTTGATACATATCAATGTTGATATTGCGATAGGTTTCGATATTCTGATTTCTATAAATCATCCAAGACGGATCGTTATGTATTAATATTCCAATACGTATTAATATCGTTATTTTCATACGTATCGATATTATGATATATATCGATATTTCGTAACGTATCGATATTCTAATACTTATAATATTCCGATACAAATCGACATATTAACTACTTTAATACGTACTATTATTAATTTTTGTTTCGATATTGTGATATACGTCAATACTCTAAAACATGTCAATATTTTAATGTGTCAATATTTTGATACGTATTGATATTCCGATGCGTATCAATATTCCGACACGTATTAATATCGTCATTGCAATACGTATCAATGATATGATTTATATTGATATTTTAATACGTATCAATATTCTAATACATGTGATATTCCGATACAAATTGATATTGCAATACATATCAATATGGATATTATAATGCGATGCGTAATCGATATTTTAATACATATCAATGTTGATATTGCGATAGGTTTTAATATTCTGATTTCTATCAATCATCCAAGACGTATCAATATGTATTAATATTCCATTACGTATTAATATCGTTATTTTTATACGTATCGATATTATAATATGTATCGATATTTCGTAACGTATCGATATTCTAATACATATAACATTCCGATACAAATCGACATATCAACATCGATATTGATGCGTATCGATACTTTGATACGTACTATTATTAATTTTTGTTTCGATATTGTAATATATATCAATACTCTAAGACATGTCAATATTTTAATATGTATCAATATTTTGATTGCATTGCAATACGTATCAATGATATGATTTATAATGGTATTACATTATTGAGATTCTAAGCGGATTTCGGTTTGAGACTGTGTCGTTATGGAACACCTAGATTTTATAAGCTAAGTTCTACTTTCTTCTTTTGAGCAAAAATAGTTGAACTTGCCCATTAATAGCAATGAGCGCTCTGAAGATGCAAGTTGTATTGTCTTACGAAACGTCAGATAGTTTTAGGTTAAAAAACGACAAGACCAAGCGTATAAAGCTTGGATGTTAACTGTTAACTATTGGTATTCAAAACTCATTATAGCATTCACCCACTCGTGCTTAACGAGTTAAATCAAAAATTTTAAAAAACTGTACATTTTATGTAAATCATTTCTTCTGTTTTTAATTTTTTTTCTTGTTTTACTAATGCACTTGGAATTTTTAAAATTTGAATACATTTTTTATATCTTTTGTTTATGCTTTCTTTTGTTTTGCACACAATACACAAACACTATTATCGTATTATTATCAAAAAAAATAACAACATTTGTCAGATAAAATAAAAGGAAAAAAAAAGGATTAACTTAAAGCAACGTTTGATTTTCTCCTATAGAAAGAAAGAGAATCTTCTTCTTTTTTGATGTCGTTAAAAAGAAAAAATTTGATTAAGTTTTTTCATATCTCTGGTTTTTGTACTTTTTTTGTTTAGCACACAATTCTACTTAATGTTGACTAACGTAAAAATGAATTTCTCAGTACTGCTTTTGTCTTTTATTTTTACCCAAAATCAACTTTATGTGTGTGAACTTATTAAGTCCAGCAAAAATCATAGATAAACTTCTACTTATGCGTTTTTTTGAGGTTAGTTTGTTTAAAAATCGACTTTGCTTTGTTTTACTTTTTTTTTGTTTGTCAAAAAAACGGAGATTGCTGTGGATTAAAAAAAAATTTGATTGTATGTTTTTCTAAATACATTTTTACATTGTTTTTGATTAATTTTAAAATCTCTCGTTAATTTCGCATATTCGTTAGCGTTCGAATAAATAGATATACTGTGTGTATATTTTTATCTCAACTCTTCATTTTTTTCAATGTGAATTTCAAACACAATGAAATCGACGTCATTTATGGGATTATGCAACTAAGTGGGGAATACGAACAAAACCATGGCCTACTTATCTCGTATTTCTCTGGTTTTTCTCAATTAATGATTTTATTGTGTTTGTTTATTTATTTTAAAAACTAATTTTTTATTGTCAAAAACATAAAAACGCATTGTGTTTTTGTAATCAATTCGTTGACACACACTGTGTGCTAATTTTTTTTAATGTTTTGGATTCAGCGCAGTTTTTTGATGAAAGTTTGTTCTCTTGGTGCCGTTTGGCATTTCGTGTTTTACGCATCTTTTTTCTACGTCGGCGTCGACTTATTATCACACAACAAAACTTTTGATTTATATTTTCTCGTCGTTTTGACAACTTACAACAAACATAAATTCGTATCTATAAACGATATTTTGCCTGGGCGTTGATTAAAACTCAACGTATAAAGCTGTCAATTTTTATGAATGAAAGATTGATTTAATTAAGTAACAAATGCGTTCTAAATTCTTCAAGCGACTTAGAGTAGTTTCATCTTAATGTCCGACTAAAAATCGTCGTGGATTCGTTTCGGACGCTCTCCCGTATAAAAGACATAAAGCTACAATTTATGGGTGTACAAAAAAGAAGAGAAGAAAATTTATAACATGCGCGTTGTTTATTAACAAGACAAACAGTTTCTCATCGTATAAAATCGTAACATTTATATCTGTTGATATTTCAATAATAAAAAGTTCCTCATAAAGCCGTCAAAACAAGTTGTAAAAATAAAGAATTTATTTGCAACTCAACTATAACGTTTTTTAAATAGATCGAAAGTATATTATTGATAAAAGCTGGTAAGAGCCATTAGTGAGAATTGCATGTTTTATCTTAAAGGCACCCCGGAATCTCGCCGTGTAGCTACAGAACTTCATTAAGACTTAGCGCATGCAAAAGAAACGTATAATTGATAGTTCGATAAAAGTGTCGCTACCAGTACTTAACGTTATCATTGTTACTGATTGATGTTTATTCGTTTATTATTTTTAACTGGCAAATATAATTATGCTGATGAGTATCAGCTTTAGAAGATAATAAAGAAATTAGCATCACCTAAAATGATTGATTGGTTACTGGAGCCTCGGAGCTCTTCGAGCAAAGACCAACCACGTCGACGTTTTTCTTTTTATCTCTCGGAGATTTCAAATTATAGTTTGACGAATTAATTTTTCGTATACGATGAAGTTTAATAACTATCCGCTTGATGTATTGGGCAATAATTTGTCTGAATAGTACACGTGTTTGTCTAGCAAAGTGCTCGTGTTCATATGGAACGGATATTATTATGCAAATGCCAATTGTGCGCTGCAAAGCAGCATGATAGCTTCAGGGACAATTACAAATGTCAGGATATTTCGAAAATATTATTAGCCACCGTTAGTTACCATTTATGTCTTCTGGTTAATTAACTGAATTGCATATAATTTAAGCTGAGCTTTTATAGATAAATACACGTAGGTACACTAAAAATCAATTGTTCTTATAAATAATTTTATTTCAAAATAAATTAATGTTTTTTGCAGCAAAATATATAAAGGAATTTCATTCAAATAGTGTTTGCTACTGAAAGAATTTTTTGCGTCCAAATCCAATTTCACAGTCGTTTTTTTGGCTAAAATAATTACAAACGCAAAATGGAATGAAACACTGACACAAATAAAAAGTTCAAAAACCAATTTTCATTGTCTATTTCCTTTTTTTGTCACGCCTAACGATCGATTATTATCGACGTATAGGTAAAGAGGCGTTTTAAATCGAAAAAATGGAACTCGACGTGCAAAAATGTTCAAACTAATAACGTACGCGGAGGAATGTTTTATCTTTTAAATTAACTTTACTTGGTTATTTTCTTATCTGGCAAACTCTTTATATGGTGTAAAATAATGCTAAGAATATGAAAATTATATATTGTGATTTTTTAGCGCTAGCGGGATCTGAAATCAGGTTAGTCGATAAGAAGGTTTCTAATGATCATTCAGTTATAGGAAGAGATTGGTAGGTGTTTTTGCTTCCTGCCTTTGGGATGCCTTTCAGCGAGTAGTCATTATTTTCTAGCGAAAATTGGTATTTTAGTTGTAATACACGAGCGGGTATTGCACATCGTTTTTGTTACGATGTGCTAATTGGCACTTGCGCATTGTCTACGTGCATATTTGCCTTACTTTAGATCAAGCACTTAATCACAATGATTAAAATACGATCGTGCAATATGGAGACTTCAACGTTGCGTCAGGCAACAAACCCGATTTTGGCGCTTATTAACCAATTACCAGAAGGCAATTTGCAATACCAGTAGCTGACTGAATCGCATTAAAAAAGCAAAACCAGTTTTGCGTATCAATTAATTTATTGCCTCTTTAATTATCATTTAAAGATTTATTACATTCGTCATACAGGAAACTTATACTTATAAAAAACTATTTAACTATAGTATAATCAGACTGACAAGATCTAACCTCTCATCTCACCTTCCCACCGGTTGAATAGGTTTCACTGTTGACTATTACAGCAGCTAATTACATCCTACACACTCGCAAACCTTGAAAAAGTGTGACTAATTTTGATTGCTTATAATTTGAAACTGTGTTTGGTTTAAGAAAAATAAGGGTAATGGCCCTCGAAAGGAATCCTATAAAGGAAGTCACTTTTTCCGTTTTTCGACTTGACTCGATCAGATATCTTCTGGTTAATTATAACAGTTTAAACGCGGTCGTCGAAAATAATAAAATGCCTGGGAAAATACAAACGCGTTATCTTATGAAAAACATTAATTTTTTCGAGTTCCATCAGCACCACCCATGATTTAAGGTGGCGTTTTTGTTTAGTAAGGCAGTGTAATACGAATTGTCCCACGATATAACAATGGTTAACTCTTCCCATCATTACACCTGATCTGCATGAACATCCGTTCACAACACTCTCGATTTTCAATGTCATTTAGACGAGACTTGTAATTAAAAAAAATTTTTTACAAGCGGTGTCCAATTTTACGTGCAGTTTTTGCATTGTAAAAATTCATTAATGAACGATGTTTTAATATCCAAAATAGAATAACGCCGAAGCGTTGTCAGTAGCGTGTAATTTGAAAGTCATCAACGTCCACAAAAAAACACGCCGTGAATTGTGAGAAATACAAAAAGTTTATAATGAAATTAATACTGTAATTTTCTACAAGATTACTTTGATTCACACCATTAGAAGACTTTAAAGATCAAAAGTTACTGTTTCCTTAATCACGTGTATTTGTTTGCTGATTTGTTTTGAGACAAGCTCGTTTTTTTCTACTACTTAACTTTACATAAACATATTTACGAGCGGTGGTCGGTTACATAGCAGAAGACTTGTTTTCTATAAAAAGAAATTTAAAAAAATTGTTTATAGTAAACGTAATAGGCAAAATCAAAATCTAAAAAGTTGCATCAAATTATAAAATAAATTTTACAAAAATTAACTCGGATAAAAGCTTGTCTTTTTTTACTTTTTTAAATATCGAATTGTAATTTATAATGTTTCAAAAGTAACATGCAGTATATCAAGTTTTTGTACAGATACAGAGCAGACAAAACGAGTCAATGTAATGGTGCGAACATACCGAAGATGCATCGCTAAGCGCGGTTTAGCTCGCGGTTTCTACAATAATGTCAGATATGTATATGCAAAACAAACTTTTTTATAAGACAGTACGTAATCTTTGCTGCTTACTGTGCAGTTTACAATGATGTAATAAGTGTACGAAAATGAGCGCGGTTTAGGTCGCGGTCGTAGATATGAATCTACATAAAACGAACCTTTTCTTTCTTATAAGACTATGCATACCAAAGATGCTTTTCTTGCTGCTTGCCTCGCTGTCAATGACAAAACAAAATAATTAATTAATACTAATTAGAAATAAAGATTAATCCTTTAACTTTACTCATGAAAATTATGGTTTCAAAAATTTTCACCTGCACCATACGGTCTGAAATTTTTAAATTTTAATTTATATACATAAACAAGCTAAAAATTATTGCAAAATTAAAATACTTGTTTAACTTTACAATAAAACCTTGATGTATATCGCGAACGCGACTTAAAACGCAACTGAAACCGCGACCTAAACCGCGATTGCGATTGCATTAATTGATGAGTCTTTAGTATGTTTGCGGTATCTGAATAGCTTAGAAAAGTGTGACGACTGTATCAGTCATCCAAACAGAAATATAATTTACTGTGGATAGAAAAATTAAAAAATGTTATAAAAAAAGTATCTCACATTTAACTAATAAAAGAAGAGTAATTATATCATCATATATACATATAAATATTTTTCTGTTTTGCCATCTGAATTGTCACTGGTTTTTATTTTTCAATTTATAATTTTTTAAAGTAAACAAAATTTTCTAAATTTTGCTGAGTAATCAAAGAGATAAAAGTACTGGCAATATACAAAATTTTTGTACAAATACAGAACAGACAAAACGAGTTAAAAACTACTGCAAAATGGAAATATATGTTCAACTTTACAATAAAATGTTGATGTAAACCGCGATCGCAATCTAAACCACAACCTGAACCATGACTTAAACCGTGAGCGTTAAAAGTTAATTTAGGGTCTAAAGTGAGTCCCAAATATTTAACATAATTAAAGTTTCTTCAAATATTAAAGTTTCCTCCTTCTTGTAAAGATTCTCTCGCCTCAAGTTGCTACGTATCTGTATAGTGATATCATCTTCATATCCTTGCGCATGTTCAAGTTCCTGTAAAAAATTGTCTACTACTAAGCTTTACAATAAAAGCGATAACATCCCTTCTTGCCGGCATCCTTTAACAGCAACTACCTTTCTGGTTGTATTGCTCAGCAAGCTTATAATTTTTCTACCAGCTATCGCAGATCTAAGCCATTCTCCTACGAATCGAAAAAGTCTTTGACTTTTCACAGCCAGCCTAACAGCGCAGCAGCTATATTTTTGACGAAAATTGTTGTACTCTTCCCATCTTCCAGTCTTTTTGGCCCGGTCAAAAAACTTAGAAATTTGTTCCCTTAGAAAGGAAAATTCCAGGTTCCACTAAAGTACCTCTCGGCTGGTTTTTCTTATTTTTAACGGGCAACTATTTTTGTAAGCGTCTTTGATAGATCTCTTGATAAAATCGTCTATTAGTCTTGTTTCTACTCAAGTTTGAATAATTGACGGACATTTGTCCAGCTCCTGTTTAAGTCTCTTCCTAAATATATTCCAGTTGCAGGTTCTTGGATTAACTCCAGAAAATCTGAGAGCAGATTTTCCTTCTGCTAATGTGTTAAACCAAAGCAGCCGAATAAAACCGGTCTGTTTTTTGCTTTTCCGAAAATGTTTTGCGTGCACTATACAACCTAGAATTTTTAGACTTTAATTTATATAAATAGACAAGTTAAAACTATTGCAAAATCAAAATACAAGTTTAACTTTACAATAAAAATTTTGTAAATCGCGAACGTGACTTAAATCGCAAGCTGAACCGCGACCTAAACCGCGGTTGCGATTGCGTTGATTGATGAGTCCTTACTGCAAAATTAAAATACGCGGTTAACTTTACAATAAAATACCAATGTAAACTGCAGTTGCAATTTAAACTACGACCTGAACCGCGATTTAAACCGCAACGCATTGCTGGACGCGGTTTAGCTTGCAGTTTCTACATAGATATAATACCTATGTAAATTAAAATCTTCACATTCTTATAAGATTGTACTTACCAAAAATGTTTATTTTTGCTGCTTACTGCGCAGTTTACTGTGATGTCAAAAGTGTCCGAAAATACCGAAGATGCATGGATGAGCGCGGTTTAGGTAGCTGTGGTACGATGTCATGCCTACATAATACGAACCTTTTTTTTTCTTATAAGACTACGCATGCCAAAGATGCTTTTCTTGTGTTTACCTTGCTGTCAATAACAAAATAAAATACTTAATAATAATTAGAAATGAAGTTTAATCCTTTAACTTTATTTATGAAAATTATGGTTCCGAACATTTTTCACCTGCACTATATAATCTGAAATTTTTAAATTTTAATTTGTTACTTGTTTAATTTCACAATAAAACGAAAAAATCCTTGACTTTTTACAGCCTGCTTAACAGCGCAGCAGCTATATTTTTGACGAAAATTGTTGTACTCTTCCCATCTTCTAGTCTTTTTGGACTAGTCAAAAAACCTAGAAATTTGTTCCCTTAGAAAGAAAAATTCCGGATTCTACTAAAATACCTCTCGGCTGATTTTTCTTATTTTTAAGAGGCAACTATTTTTGTAAGTGTCCTTAATAAATCCCTTGATGAAATCGTCTATTAGTCATGTTTCTACTGAGGTTCGAAGAATTGACGGACTATTGTCCAGCCCCTGTTTAAGTCTCTCCCTAAATATATCCCAGTTGCAGGTTCTTGGATTAACTACAGAAAATCTGAGAGCAGATTCTCCTTCTGTTAATGTGTTAAACCTAAGCAGTCTAATAAAACCGTTCGTTTTTTTGCTTAAGACAACACGGTTGTGGCATAAAAAGTGTACGAACATACCGAAGAAGCATGAATGCACCATTTCTTTTTTGTAATACTGCGCATACTAAAGATTATTTCTTTGTCGTTTACCTTGCTGCAAATGACAAAACAAAGTTGTTAATTAACAATAATAAAATAATTTATTACATTAATTGTAAGTTTAATTCTAAATTTATCAAAAAAAATTATTGTACCGAAATTTCTTTGCCTACACTACAACCTGGAATTTTTAAACTTTAATTTATATAAATAGACAAACTAAAAACTATGGCCTTAATCAAAATACATGTTTAACGTTACAAAAAAACAACAACAAATTGCAACCTAAACCGCGATTGCGACTGCGTTGATTGATAAGTCTTTACTGCAAAATTAAAATACGCCTTTAAATTTACAATAAAATACCGATGTAAACTGCAATTGCAATCTAAACAACGATCTGAACCGCGACTTAAACCGCGATGCATCGCTGAGCGCGGTTTAGCTCGCGGTCTCTACATAGATCTAATATCTATGTCAAACAAAATCTTAATTTTCTTATGAGATTGTGCATTCCAGAAATTTTTAGCTTTATTGCTAACTGCGCAGTATACAAAGATGTCAAAAGTGTACGATAATACCAAATATCATGTCTACGTAAAACAAACCTTTTCTTTTTTATAATACTACGCATACCAAAGACGCTTTTCTTGCTGCTTACCTCACTGTCAATGACTAAACAAAATTCTTAATTAATATTAATTAGAAATTAAGTTTACTCCTTTAACTTTATTAATGAAAATTATTGTTGCAAACAGTTTTCGTATTCACAATACAATCTGAAATTTTTAAATTTCAATTTATATACTTAAAAAAGCTGAAAACGATTGCAAAATCAAAATAGGCGTTGAACTTTACAATAAAATACTGATGTAAACCGCAATTGCAATCTAAACTACGACTTGAACCGCGACTTAAACCGCGATGCACTGCTGAGCAAGGTTTAGCCCGCGGTCTCTAGATAGATGTAATAACTATGTAAAACAAAATTTTTACTTTCTTATGAGATTGTGCATTTCAAAAATGTTTATTTTTGCTGATTACTGCGGAGTTTACAATGATGTCAGAAGTATACAAAAATACCGAATGAGCTCGGTTTACGTCGCGGTCGTACCATGTGATTTCTACGTAAAACGAATCATTTCTTTTTTATAAGACTACGCATGCCATAGATACTTTTCTTGTTGCTTACTTCACTGTCAATGACAAAACAAAATAGTTAATGAATAATAATTAAAAATGAAGTTTAATCTTTTAACTTTATTAAGGAAAATTATGGTTCTGAAAATTTTTAGCTTGCACTATACATTCTAAAATTTTTGAATTTCAATTTATATACATAAACAAGCTAAAAATTATTGCAAAATCAAAATACTCGTTTAACTTTACAATAAAACATTGATTTAAATTGCGAACGCGACTTAAACCGCAACCTAAGCCGCGACCTAAACCGCGATAGCGATTGCATTAATTGATGAGTTTTTAGTATGTTTGCAGCTTTAGGTTATTATTTAAAGTTAGATGAATTTTTTTAGGAGTTGTATCTAGTAATTGAACAGTTTAACAGCGTTTAAAGCGTGACGACAACAGTATGAGTCATACAAACAGAAATATAATTTAGTTATCTCTAATTTAACTAATATAAAGAAAGAGGAATTATATCATCGTATATATAAATATGTGTTTTTATTCTGTTTGGCATTTGAATTATCTCTGGTTTTTATTTTTCAATTTAAAAATTTTTAAAATAAAGATTTTTTTGCTGAGTAATCAAAGGGCTAGATGTACTTGCAATATATAAAGTTTTTGTATAAATACTGAGCAGACAAAACGGGTTAAAAACTACTGCAAAATAGAAATATATACAACAATAAAATATTGATGTAAACCGCGATCGAAACCTAAACCACAACCTAAACCGTGACTTAATTCGCGATTGCGACTGCGCTGATTGATAATTCTTTGTGTGATAGCACGTTTAGGTAATATTGAAGTTAGAAAGTGTAGGGAACAAAATTACACAAACAGTTTCTCTTAGGAGCTGTATCTAGTAATCGAACAGTTTAGAAAAGTGTGACGACCGGAACAGTTCTTTAAACAGATATATACCGTAGTGTGAAAAAGATATAGTTACAGAAAAGCATATATCAATTTTAACTAACGTAACAGAGAAGGAGTAATTAAATTATCATATATTTAAATACCTTTTTGTCTGCTAATTGGAACCTAAACCGCGACTTGAACCGCGACTTAAACAGCGATTGTAACTGCGCTGATTGATGAATCTTTAAAAATTTAGATTATAATTTAAAGGTAGAAGATGTAAACAAAAAATTATAAAGTGTAATTACATTAGGATAAATTATAACATCTTTTTTTATCATCTGAATTGTCTCTGGTTTATATTTTTCAATTTATAATTTCTTAAAGTAAAAATTTTTTTTAATCTCTTTTTAGTAGTTAAAGGAATAGATGTACTTGCAATATATAAAATTTTTGTACAAATACATAGCAGACAAAACAGGTCAATGTAAGAGTACAAATATACCGAAGATGCATCGCTGAGCGCGGTTTAGCTCACGGCTTCTACAAGAATCTCATATCTACAAAAAACAAAATTACACCGTGCATGCTAAAAATGTTTATCTTTGTTGCTTACTACGCGATTTAAAGGGATGTCCAGGTGTACAAATATACCGAAGATTCATGGATGTTGGTTTAAGTCGCGGTCGTGCAATGTCACGTTTATGTAAAACGAACTTCTTGCGCATACTAAAGATGCTTTTTTGGCGCTTACCTCGCTGTCAATAACAAAACAAATTAGTTAAGTAATAATAATATATAATAATGATTACGTTAATTATTATAGAAGCTTAAATTTATTAATGAAAATTATTGTTTTGAAAATTTTTCGCCTGCACTATAAAACCTGATTTTTAAACTTTAATATAATAGACAAGTTAAAAACTATTGCAAAATTGAAATACATATACAACTTTACAATAAAATATCAATGTAAACCGCGATTGCAACCTAAACCGCGACTTAAACCGTGACTGTTCTGATCGATGAATCTTGGGTAAATTTGCACCTTAAGGTTATTATTTAAAGCCAGAAGATGAAGGGAAACAAATTAGACAAAAATATTTTTTTAGGAGCTGTATGTAGTAATTGAACAATTTGCGCAAGTTTGATGACACACGAAGCAGTCCTCCAAACAGAAATATACTTAAAAAATTTAAAAAAATGTTACAAAAAAAATATCTTAAATGTAACTAACAGAAAGGAGGAAGTGTAATTATATTACGATGTATTTGTATATCTTTTTTTGTCATCTGAATTGTCAGTGGTTTTTATTTTTTAATTTATAATTATTATACAATTAATAAGTGAAGATTTTTTTAAACTGTTTTAAGTAATTAAAGAAATGAATGCACTTGCAATATATAAAGTTCTTGTACAAATACAGAGCAGACAAAATCGGATTAAGATAAGGGTGCAAAAATATCTAAAATGCATCCCGGGGCGCGATTTAGCTCGTGGTCTCTATATGGGTGCCACATCTACGTAAAATAAACTTTTTTTTCTTATGAGACCATGCATACTAACAATGTTTATCCTCGCTGCTTACTAAGCACTTTACAGCGATGTCGAGGTGTACGAACATACCGAAGATGAATTGATGAATGTGGGTTGAGTCACGGTCGTGGAAAATTCAAGTACATGTTTAACTTTACAATAATATATCGATGCAAACCGCGATGGCAGCTTAAACTGCAATCTGAACGACGAATTAAACTGCGATAGCGACTGCGCTGATTGATAAATCTTTGGTATGTTTGCACTTTTAGGTTATTATTTATCGTTAGAAGATGTAGAGAAAAAAATTAAGCTATATCTAGTAATCGAACCGTTTAGAAAACTGCGACGACGATTTAAATAGTCCGCTAAACAAAAACATACTTTAGTGTAGATTATGCATAGCAATGTAAAAAAAAATTACAAAAAAGGGTATATCAAGTTTAGCTAATATAAAAGAGGAAACGTATATAAATCATACATTTGAATTTCTTTGTCATCTGAATTGTTTCTGGTTTTTCTTTTTTAATATATAATTATTTTAACTTAAAGATTTTTTATGTCTGCTAAGTAATCAAAGAGATTGATGTAAAACAAGTTAATGTAAAGATGCAAACATACCGAAGATGCATTGCTGAGCACGGTTTAGTTCGAAGGTCTCTACATGGATGTCACATCTATGTAAAACAAGCTCTAACTTTTTTATGAAACCGTCCGTACCAAAACTGTAGCGATGTCGATGAGTACAAACGTACCAAAAATGGATAGATAGGTCGCGGTCGTTTGATGTTCGGTGTTATAAGACCGCGCATACCAAGGATGCTTTTTCTTGTCGCTTACCTCGCGGTCAATAACAAAACAGAATAGTTAATTAATGATAATAATAAGATAGTCTATTACGTTAATTAGAAATTAAGTTTAAACCTTCAAATTTATTAAGGAAAAGTATTGTTCGGAATTTTTTTCGCATGCACTATACAACCTGGAATTTTTAAGCTTTAATTTATATAGATAGACAAGTTAAAAACTACTGCAGAATTAAGATAATGTTAACTTTACAATAATATATCGATGTAAACCGCGATCCCAGCCTAAACCGCAATCCGAACCGCGAATATAACTGCGATTGCATGAATTTTTGTCTCTGGTTTTTCTTTTTCAATTTATAATTTATTTGACTAAAGGATGTTTTTTTGTTTGCTGAATAATTAAAGAGATGGATGTAAAACAAGTTAATGTAATGATGCAAACATACTGAAGATGCACCGCTGAGCACGGTTTAGCTTGCGGTCTCTACATGGATGTCACATCTATTTAAAACAAACTTTAACTTTTTTATAAAACCGTGCATACCAAAACTGTAGCGATGTCGAGGAGTACGAACGTACCAAAAATGGATAGATGAACGCGGTTTAGGTCGCGGTCGTTCGATCTTCGGTGTTATGAGACCGCGCATGCCAAGGATGCCTGTTCTTGTCGCTTACCTCGCTGTCAATAACAAAACACAATAGTTAATTAATGATAATAATAAGATAGGCTATTATGTTAATTAGAAATTAAGTTGAAACCTTTAAATTTATTAAGGAGAACTGTTGTTCTGAATTTTTTACGCATGCACTATACAACCTGGAATTTTTAAGCTTAAATTTATGTAGATAGTCAAGTTAAAAGCTACTGCACAGTTTAAGTAATGTTAACTTTACAATAATATATCGATGTAAACCGCGATCGCAGCCTAAACCGCAATCCGAACCGTGAATTAAACTGCGATTGCGACTGCGCTGATTCATGAATCTTTGTCTTTAGTTCTTTTTTCAATTTATAATTTATTTAACTAACGGATTTTTTATGTTTGCTAAATAATTAAAGAGATGGTTGTAAAAAAGTTAATGTAAAGATGCAAACATACCGAAGGTGCACCGCTGAGCACGGTTTAGCTCGCAGTCTTTACATATGACAGAACAAACATTAATTTTTTATGAGACCGTACGTACTAAAATTGTAGCGATTTTAAGAACCGAAAATGAATAGATGAACGAGGTTTAGATCGCGGTCGTTTGATGTTCTTTTTTATGAAACCGCGCATACCAAAAATGCTTTTACTCGTCGCTTATCTCGCAGTCAATAAAAAAACAAAGTAGTTAATTAATGATAATAATAAAATTGAAATACATTTATGTAAACCGAGATCGTGACTTAAACCGCGACCTAAACCGCGACTGCGTTGACTGATGTTTGCATTTTTAGGTTATAATTTAAAGTTAAAAGATGCCCGGAAAAAAATTACAGAGGAATTTGCTCTTAGAAGCTGTATCTAGTAATCGAACAGTTTAGAAATGTCTGATGAAGACCGGATCAGTTCTCCAAACAGAAATATACTATAAGGTGAATAGAAAAATTAAAGAAAAGGTTACAGAAAAATTTATTTCAAGTTTAGCCAACAAAATGGAAGAATATATTTGAATATCTTTTTTTTTGCCATCTGACATTTTTTGCATCAACCAAAAATCTTCATTATCAGTGACATTTATAGTTAGACGTGTCATGATTCATTGATTAAATTTCACACCTTTTTTGAAACCATCTAAAATTACTTTTTGAAAAAGATTCATATTTTGAGTTTTGTAGAAGATTTTGTGAAAATTATGATGTAGGATTTATTTAACTAATCTACATTGATGAATGAAGTTATATTGTTTCAGCGTGGGCGCCTGAAAAATTACCGATATACTTTCAGGAAGTATTAAAACGTGCACGTGTTTTAAATCAATATTAAAAATATAAATCATAACCATTACTTAGGTTATTATCGAAAGTGTTGTAACGCAGATAACGAGCGCCTATTAAATGGAGGCAGGGCACTTTCTATAGCGATTTGCATGACCTATAACCTCAGATTTAACGCCCTCGCAACACCTATAAAACCAACATGCGATCGCAACTAATCTCGTAAAAGCCACTTTAAATACGAATTGTTTTGAGTAAATCACAATCGCAATTGAATTTAAAAGAGGAAAAAAATGGAGAAATTTAATTGTGGATTTTTCAACAAGACGGCGTCGCTTTTATGTAACTTCACGCTTTTACGAATTTAATAAAAAAATTTTCTAGACAATTGCATTTCCGCTTTAAGCACTTTCTAGATATTCTTTTTTTGTTGATTAATTTGCTTTGTGTTAGAGTTGCGCAATGCTTAATTATGACATTAACAATCTAAAATTAAACGCGCGCTGGTAGGAAAAAAGTTGGCCTAAATTTAGTGTTCTAACGTGAAGTGCTCAGTTATTATTGAGCAACCCACTTCCTACATTCCATCATGTCAGGTAGCCTATGGCAAAAACGTTGCAAAATCGTAATTTTTGTCACCGCGCGCTTGTAGCAGAGTAATGAAAATTTACGACGAGAAGGTGGGTTGTAATAAAACGATTTAATTTATTCTTATCTAAATTTCAGATTTATCTCAACCATTGTCAATCAGAACAACTATAACAATAAAATCGAACTGAAAGCGAACACTGTAGTTATTTAACGGTGGCTATCATTACATGCTGTACAGCATTCGCCTGCAGTCTTTATATGGACTCGAATAGAAATTCAAATCAC
Organism: Aquatica leii; assembly: GCA_035610365.1. Taxonomy (NCBI): domain Eukaryota; kingdom Metazoa; phylum Arthropoda; class Insecta; order Coleoptera; family Lampyridae; genus Aquatica; species Aquatica leii. Next base: position 33,346,213 of record CM069438.1, read on the forward strand.
TCTTCTAGCCCAGAAATGTTTATTTACTTGAAATTATATGAGTGAACTATCATTATTCGCCTTTCTGCTTGCTGCGGTTTATTTAAATTAACACGGACAACTTCACTTGTACTATTTTTAGATTGTAGATAAAAACATGAATGTTGTTACTCTTTATTCCATGTTCTTCGTGTATGATTAACTTTAATACCTTTCGAATTTACATACGCCGTGATCGTTTAAATATCTCTAACTCGAACGACGTTCAATCTTTCCAACTCTCGCTTTTCATACGCGAAAAATTTATACTATTTTGGTATATTGTTTTAACAAATGACCTTGAGTATTTTTAATTAGTACACATGGTTTTATGCAAAGTTGCTTATTTATTCATTTGGAAATTACGAATAAGTAACTTTTAATTTTGTATTTTTTTTCTTAAAAAGCTCAAAATTTGATGTAATGTTTTTCAACTAAAATGCTTTCCGACTTATGCGATCGAATCATTAATTAAGCTTCAACTTAATCGACACAAAAATAACTTCTGAAGAAAATGATCGAGTTTCCGGTTAATGGTGAAGTTTACTGTAGGGAACTGTTAGGACTAACAGACGTCTTCTCCCTACACGTCAATAACGTTGCTATACAAAACATAAGCGCAATCTATCAACAAAAATTCAAAGCTCTCACATTCTTAATTTCTCGATTTCGCTTCAATAAAAACCGTTAAAAAATTAAAATTATAATAAAATCGTTTTACATAACAAAATTCATAAATTTCACGTAAAATTTGCATACAATTTTTTCAATTACATTAATTTTACTTAAGCGCCAATAATATTTGCATAATGCTATACGCTTGCGAATGCTCGAACGATGATTTAAGTCGTAATTTCTTATTAATACATTTTAAACCGTTTATTTTCATGGTAAATAATGACGTGTCACAATCTTGTATTGCATAATATATAAACATAACGTTTTTCTTCTTTATCTTAAATTGCTTTTATTGCCTGTTTTGTTTGTTATTGGCAATAAGAGTCAGTAATCGTATCTTTATTTAACGAGATCTGCATTTGAAGATTGTTTTACCAATTTTGTCTTTTCGCGATATTATTTGTTTGGAGATTTAATTTCCAAGTTGAAACATTTGAAACTCGTCTTACAATGCCTCCTATGTTTTTTTCAAAACTTTTGGTAATCTTAAGTTTTGTTGTATTTGCTTTCATAATTAGGCTTTTACTTACTAATTAATTGAGAGTAGTAATTTTGACTCCGATATGATTGAGTTAGTAATTTCATACGCCAAATGCGGTTTAATAATTACCGCGCAACGTATGATGCAAAACACATCTTTGACACATTTGGTTTTACACGTTTTTTGTCACCGTGTTTCTTTTATGTCCCGTTTCATGCATACTGCCACTGCACGTCTCTTTCGTGTTCTTTAATTCTCTTCTCAACAGTTCTTCCTGTTTGTTCTACATAGCACTTTCCGCACTGGCATTTTATTTAATAGATACCTTAAGTTCTTGCTAGACTGTTCATTACTGTTAGATTGACGTGATGGTTCCAAAACGTACTTGTATCTTCTGTTTCTTCAATATTCTTCCTATTCTCTCGAAAACTCCCGCTATCATCTCGCTCGCCTCCTCGTAACTCTTTTTATATACCAAGTGCGCAAGTTTAAAATGTGTTTTTTTTCCAAAAAAAATAAGCAATTATTTAAGAACAAATGCAAAACATTTTTTTTCAAAGTATTGGCCCTCGCTTTCTACACTTTTTATCCATCTCTCGGGCAATTTATGGATTTATCTTTCATTGACATATATTTATCGAGTCATTTTCGTACATCCTCGAAAGTCTTGAAGTGTTGCTCAGCTAGTGCGTGTCTCATCGACAAGATGAGGTGATAATCAGAAGGCGCCAGGTCTGGTGAATGCGATGGATGAGGAAGGAGTTCCCAACCAAACAAAAAAATCGTTTCTTTGACCACTTTGACTAAATGTGTAGGAGCGTTGTCATGCTGCAGAATGACTTTGCCGTGTCTTTGAGTCCATTCTGGGCGTTTTTCGATCAATGCGTGGTTCAAATTGATCATTTACTGTCGGTATTGGACGGTAGGTATTAACTGTTTCACCGGGTTTGAGAAGCTCGTAGTACACTACTCCCTTCTGATCCCACCACACAGACAGCATTGTCTTCCTCCCAAAGCGATCCGTTCTTGCACTCGATGTTGATGGTTGTCCTGGCGTTTGGGATCCTCAAAATAAATCCATTTTTTATCGCCAGTTACAACCCGATTTAAAAAACTCTTACTTTCGTTGCGTAAATGCAGCATTTTGCACACAGTTTTTCGTTTTTCCATCTGTCGTTGGTTCAGTTCGTATGGAACCCATTTTCCAATTTTTTGAATCTTTCCCATGTCTCTCAAGCGATCGGAAATAGCTTGCCAAGTGACATTCAACTGCTCCGCCATCATTTGTTGTGTTTTCGTTTGTAATTCGTCGTCTGCAAACCTTTTTGGTCGATTTTCGCGTTCTTTGCCAATAATATTGAAATCGCCACTTTTGAAACGTTGATGCCAGCGTTCACAAGTCTTGACGGTTGGAGCAAAATCGCCGTAAGTCTATACAAAAATTCGATGCCTTTTTCTTTTGATAGAACAAGAAAATCATTACATGTCGCAAATACTCTTTATTTGGCTCAAAATTCGACTGGTTTAACACGAAAAACAACTATGCTACTAAACTAAATGAATATGACGTTTTGTAGCGAACTGTCTTACCAACAAAATGGCGCTTTGGGTTCAACATATACTTCAATAGATTTTATGCGTCATCTCTTGACAAAAAAATGACATTTTAAATTTCCGCACCTGGTATATGTCTGTGAAATCATCGATCTTGAGAAAAATGAAATGCATCTTCTCACTGGCTTGATGTCTTACAGCGATATGATTTAGTGAGCTAAAACCTAATTGTTGGCTGCGATATGTCGACGATACCTTTGTAATATGGCAGCACGTGAAGAAGAAATTACGAAAATTTGTAGGCCACATATGCATGTCGGAGGCACCGAATATAAACCTGCCTACGCCTATGGATTGTATACACGTGAACTCATTTGTTTGTGTTCCCATAAATTATGTTTAAAATGTTTAGTCTTTGTAACTTAATAACTTAGAATCAACCAATAAGGATTTGATATTTTGTAATATTGCCTTTTATGGGCATAGGAACGCGCGTGAAATTATGATTCATGCGGACGGAACGGCACCAGCTAGAAAATGTAACTTGTAAGAGGGCAGATTGAAATGATATTTGGTGGTGACAACTTGATACGATAAAAGAGCTGGTGTCGGATCGTTTGTTCCAGTGTTGATCATTAAACGTTTATAAATTTAATTTTTATATTAATGAAATCAGTTTTGTTTGTTTGTGTTAATGACTTTGTTTGAAATTTGTAATCGTAACTTTTGCTATAGTAAATAAATTGCGTAAACGGTCAGTGTCGTGCGTTATTCACTTGTAATAAATTATCGATGCAGTCTAACCCAGTACAAACGCCCAGCGGAGCCCCCTTTTATTTTCGATGCGTCTCTGACATGCATAATAGGTTTTATAAACACACTAGTATTTAGAGCCGAAACCATCAGTGATGACCTACATCTAGCAAAGGGAGAAGACGCACCTCAACAAAGTACTCAAGAAGAATTGTTACACAGACATAGACATAGTGAGAACCACAAGAAAACGGACGAAGTAGCAAACAGAAACGGCATTAACGAAAGAGATCGCTTGTTTACCGTACATAGAGAGAGTCACCGAGGGAATCCTGAAGAAACAAAAGATACAAGTACGTTTTGGCACCGCCACGTCAATCCAAGCGTGTCTACCAACAGCAAAGAATAGGTTAGCAAAAACCGGGACAAAAAGTATCTGTAAGATAACATGACAGTGCGAAAAAAACTTAGACAAACTGAAAGAACCGTAGAGAAAAAAATTAAAGAACAGTGAGCAGTGGCAGAATACGCACATAAAACGGGACATAAAATGCATTTCAACAACTTAGAAGTGATAGCTACCACCAAATTACAAAAAAAGACAAATTAGGCTATAGAGATAGAAAAGAACAAAACAGTCAACAGAGAAGATTGGTGATTAGAAGAGCTTACTACGCAACACCATCACGGTCAATAGAGCGAAGAGAACACCGTTGAGTGCACACGAGTACACTAAGCAATAAAGAATTAGTTTTGGCATCTTTGAGAAGCTGAGTATGTCACTCAATGAACTCAACTTAAAAGCATAGTCCGAAGAAACTGTGATTAAATTGAAATTAATGTTATTAAGAAAATTGGATTTTGTATCTAACTCCTCTTCCTTCGTTAATATCAATACCAAGGAGGGTTCAACAAAATAAAATCAACGGTTGACAACCTTTTCATAATGAGAAAAACAGAAAGATATGTACTCGTCTGATCTACTTCAAACTGGCGTACGATAAAATCACCTGGAAAATGATTAAAACAACTTTAGAAGAACTGGAATTTAGACAAGAAACACTAGAAAAAAGACTGAATAAGTAAAAAATCTTCTTCTTCTTTTAAGTTATGGACAATCCCTGTTTTTCTTCACGCATTGGGCAATGGAGTTTATTCGACGGATGTTGAAACCCAACTATCTGCCCATCTTTTTTGTGGTCTTTTCGTATTTCGTCTTCCTGCTGGTCCCCGATCTCTAGCGATTTTAATTAGTCTGTCCTCTCCTGTTTTGGAGACATGGTCCCTTCTTCTCTTCCGTACGAATCTAACAATGTCTGGTACTGCCCACTCTTCTCTTACTTCTAATCGTTTCCTTTCCGTTAGCATTCTCAAAATATTCATTTCTCAGATTTTTATCAGTTCTTTAGTTTTGCTGCTGTCAGCGCGTGTTTCTGCTGCATAAGTCATAACTGGTGTCACCATCGCTTTGTATATTTTTATTTTACTTTCTGTTCGGAGATATTTATTTCTCCAGGTCACGTCCAGGTCTTAAATATCCAGATATGCGTGCCCTTTTCATGACTTGAGTTTTGACTTCACTAAATTGGTTTCTCCCTGCTGTTATCTCTACCCTTAGGTATGTAAAGTTTATTACTTGCTCTATAATTTTGTCATCTACCATCAGTTTGCATCGTCTTGGTTCTTTGGAGATTACAAGTACTTTGGTGTTGTCAGAAGAAATTTCCATGCTGTATTTTCCCACCGTGTTTGCAAACCTATGTAGGACTTGCTGAAGATTTTCTTCTAATTCCGCAAATAAAACTGCGTCGTCAGCGTAGCATAATATGTTGATACGTTCGTTCCCCATCACATAAAAGTAAAAAAGTCGTAATTTTAAAGAACTCGTACCAATGCAGACGATTTAATAATAACGGTAAAAACTCAAACAGTTGGTGAAAAAGCTGAAATACAGTAATTGAAGTAATACTATAAATGAAGACCAATCCAAATATATAATGCTAGAAAAATAGACAAATTATTAGTGTTTCACAGTAAGGAAGTGAGAATATATGAATTATAATAAACAAAAACTGCAGTGTAGTGAGAAGTAGAACTAACTAGTGATCGAAGTCGATTGCAAGATAGGTAAACGATTAGTGGCAAGGTCTTGGTATGCCAGAGCACTTAGTAACAATAAATAATAAACACATAAGACGATCTTCAATAGTAAACATAATTAGACCAATTAGTGAAACATGAGTTTCAACTAAAAAAATCTGAGAGAATCATGCAGAAAGTTTATAGAAAGACTGAAAAAGAAAGAGTATCGAGGAGAAGAACTAATTCAGAATTAGAAAGATTCTACTAGGAACTGGAAATGAAAAGAATACGTTTGGGCATTTGGTTGTGATCAGGTCTTATCTTTCTTTGTCTTTTCCTATCTCTATCTTTCCTACATTTGATTTGTTTCTTTTGAAGCCTAAGGCTTTTCTATGTGCACTATTCTTTTTTTTTTATTTTCTTTAAAGTTTGCGTTTCTTGGGTGGTCAGTCAGACATATAAACATCTTGTCTTATCTTACTCCGTCTATCTGACTATTCATTCTTTTTTCTTTTTTGTTTCTGAAGATTCGCCTTTAGAGCAATTGTTTCTTTTGCCTTTGTTTTGGTTGGTTGCTTAAACGTTTTCTTTCCTTTTTCTTTTTAATAACTTCTTTCGTTTGTGTTCACTCAACTATTTTTTTTTCTTTCTCAGTTACTTTTCATGCTTATTAGGTTTAGTAAATTTTTGTTTTATTGAGCTTGGTTTGGAACTTGGAATAGACTGCAATGTCCGACTCCTTGTACTCTAAGTACTTCCGCTTAGTCGGCATTTTTGATGTTGTCGGTCACTGTTAGAATATTTCTGTTTTTTGGGTTTTTTTGCTCTTGGAATATTCTAATCCGTACATCGAGATTTAGATTCTATTATGACATTACAACATGACAAACAAAAACTGACGATGTTCGATTAGTAAGTGAAGTTTCTTATTCTTTCTTATTTACTTTGACGTCTTTTTCTTTGTTTTGTGTGTTGCGGTTTTAGATTTTGCTTGGATTGATACACTTCAGTGGTTAGTTTTTTAGACCTTATTTGATCAGAATTTTTTGTTTGCTTGAAATTTCTTCGTTGGTTTTTTTGCTTAGATTTTTAAGGTCTGTTAGGTTTTTTTTTGGTAAAAGAATCTTATACCATCTGTTGACGACTTTTTGGCACGACTGTCTTAATTTTTCTTTTTGACTTTACTTTCTAAATCCGCATATCACAATCCAAAATATGCTAAATATTGGGTTTTCTTTCTACTTCTTGACTTTTAGGGACTTATATTTAGAGTTGGATTTGTATCTGTGGACTGTGAGCGTTGTCTTTAGGCGTAGGACCGTAGTCTAAACTTTTCTTTCTTATACTTCTTCTTTTTCTCTTAGTTTGCTCTGGATTTTCGCTTGGTAAGGTCTATGGGACTGCGTTAATATTCTTGCTTTGCTACCGTTTCGATTTCTGTTGACTTTACAACGAGTAACTTTCTTCTGATACCTCTTTTTTTGTTGATTAAAGCTGCTTTGGGTCTTAGAAGTATTATTCTGCTTTATTTCCGACTTTTGGGATACATCCGGTTGATTATACTTAGCAAACTGGGAAAGCCGCTTTTATTTACGTTTCTTCTTGAGTTGGTTTACTGTATTTGAATTTGGTATTTGGATTTTAGGGTTTGATCTTTGTTGTATGCCTAAACTTCTGTCTTCTTTTAAGCTTTTTCTTGTCGTCTCCAGATTTTAATTGTACTGGGGAGACTTGTTACATGTTGTCATTGTGTATTCATTTATTCTAAATTAAAATTAACGACTGCACTGTCTAAGTAGGCTACTGATTCGCCTTGTGAGTGGGGATAAACGGTACATCGCTGTTAAACGTCCATTTTTGTACCCTGTTTTTACCGTTTGAAAGTCGCTGGTGAAAATTGGCGTTTCGACTAATTACACGACGTTCCCAGGTAGTAAAGCAATTCTCAAAGATGGCCTTGGTACGTTATCATTTTACTTTTTTTGCGAGTTTTGGGAGATTACCATACTATCTTCGTATTCATTTGTTTTTGGAGATATGCATGTAACCACTACCTTGTTTAACATACTTTTGCGGATGGTTAGTCAATCCTACCAAAAAATACATAGTATTAATTTAGGAAACGCTACCGGAGAAGACCTTCAAACAAAACTTAGTAGAAATGGGTACAGCCAGATTTGCAGAAACTGGAAATAACCAACTGGGGAAAAATGCATAATAGCAATATGTGAAAGAAGAAAATTTACGTATAAGCTAGAATCTCTTGTTTTTGAACTTCTTGAAAGTGGTTGTCACTTTTGTTTTTGTTTTTGTAGACCGTGATAATTTATTCATTCTTTTGAAATGTCAACAATTACATCAATTGATGTTTTTTCTGTTTTTTTTTGTATGTGTTATATTTTTGTGTTTCTGTTCTTTGTCTTTTTCAACCATGACAATTTGCATACTTTCTGATAATCGTATCTTTATTTAACAAATTCTGTATTTGAAAATTGTTTAAAAATGCTTTACATTTTCTGTCTTTTTACAATAGTATATGTTTGGAAATTTAATTTCTAACTAGAAGAACCTTTTTTTAGAAATCTTAGTTTCTTTTTGTTTTTGTTTTGTAAATTACAGATAGACTGCTTTATTTATAGAAATCAAACATACACTAAGTAAAACCGCAAGCTGTTGGCTACTTTTCAACATAAACCGTTAATATCAACACTTATTCAACAGAGGCACAAGCTTCTGGTAAATGGTGCAATCCAAACGTCTAAAAAACTGCTTTACTTTTGTTACGTGTATTTATTAATAAATTTCACATTTCATCGTTTAACAAAATTTCTTAGTACCACACTGTAAGCGAGTGCGCCCCTGTCAGTACGATATAAATTAACGGGCTGGACTCTTCGTTGCGTAGTAATTTCGTTTCTGACAGTCGTTGCAAACAAGTTAATTTGCTAGGACTTTGACATTGTCAAAGATTTAGTTTTATAAAGTATTTAGATCATCGTTTATTACTACAAAATCGCTTGCAGGTATGGCGGTCACTGCCATTTTTCTATTTTGCTAATTTAAAGTAATTTCAGCAAGTTGACGAAGACTTGTAGTTTTTCTTTTACGGATAGTTACGGCAAGTGAAATAATTAACTCATTATGGTGGTATATAAAATTTATTAGAGCAATTGAACTCGTGCTAGAATTAGATACCATACCAAGATTTTTGATTAGATAAACAAAACTACATGCTGAACATTAGGTCGGACAGAATCGATCCAATTATTAATTTCCACAAACCTTATCGGTTAGTTATAACCACAAAGGAAAAGAAGGTAGATAGTCATCAACCAAGAAAGCAATGGTGTAAAAATGGTTTAAAAACTGCACAAAGTACAGGAGCGGGACTCGCTGGCAGTAGATCAGGGAACAGCTTCAACGTAAACTTGAGCTGTCCAACAACCGTAGTCCAAGTAGAAATTATTGCAATATTGGGAAGGAATGATGAGGAAAATAGCAGGATCCAAATCGTTACTAAAGCTTTAGGCTCAGTAACAATACGCTCTAGAGCAGTTGGAGATTGCGTTAACTTGCTACTCCGTTTAACTGAACACAACAGAGTTACTCTACAACAGACAAATAGACATCAAGGAGACGAAAGAAACTAAAAAACAAACCTATAAGTAAAAAGGGGGCCTAAAGTTTGTCTAATAGAGCTTGAGCCAATCTGTGGTTTAGCATATAAGACTATCGAAGGAAGATTAGATACTTGAATTAAAACAAAAACATACCTCACACTGGTTGGCAGCTTCTGGACTAAAACTGTTGAGGATGTTTATGACCGGACAATCCAGAAAACGAGTTAAAGTATTAATTGAGTTAGGTAAAAGCCAACTAAGATGGGCTGTCGGACTCTTTACAAAACACTGTCCACTTATGGAACTCTTCAGTAATATACAAGTGAATGACAATCCTGAATATAGGATGTGCAGAGAGAAGAAGGAGAAACGCCTCTTCACATACTATGCGAATATCCAGTTCTTGAGACTAAAGTATATAGAACCAAAGGTAATAGCAAACAAACCCATAAATGTGACTCCGAAGTTTGTTGATAAAGTAGAACTTATGAGTTGAAACTATATGGGACACAACAAGCTTAGAGCTTAGGTGTGAGGGCTAACCCAAAGGAATAATAATAATAATGAAAAATAATTACACCCCGGTGTAATTAAAGTAGAATTGGTGATCTCAAGGGCTACGTTCAAAGAAAATTTTTGTCTTCGATCAGCTGTTGATAACCTGTATAGTTATCTTTCTATGTTATTTACTTAACTTCCGCTTTTAGTTTTGTTAGTTGTATTAAGCCTTCAGCTAATTGATGATCATTATTGATGTTTTACTTCAATCGAGCCTTCAGCTTGTATCGAATTTGTTAACATTCATGACTTGAACCGATCAAGTAACTTAGTAATTGTTTGTATTCAAGGTCGGTAGTAGCTATTTTAAATCAGCATACGCAAGTGTGCTTTCCTCAGAGTATTAAACAATCATACGTTACTTTTATAATATTTTGAACAATCAAGCCACGTTATAGAGAACCTAATTGTAAGTAATTATTGCGTATTGTTAATGTTTGATATCTTTTGTTTCTATTTTATTGAATTTTGTTAGAAAATATACAATCAATTGGTTAGGTTCTTTCGGTATCAGGTTGTTTGCTTTTTGCTTTTCTTCTCTACCTAATTTTAGAGGGTTCATATGAACCACTAATATCTTCTAACTATAGATTCTATGAGTACGACAGGAGTGGCGCCCGTTTCTTTTTTCAACCACGCCTACTCACCGAGGTTTTAGCAAGTCGTGGTGTCGTAGTCGTTACCAGCAGGGCTCGCTAGAATTAAAGATGGTAACATTGTATCTTAAAATTTGTTGTGTTGAAACTTTTTACCCAACATATATGTTTTCAACGACACAAACAAATGAAAACTAGGAAGAGCCAGGTTTGGAATGTAGGGCGGATAGACAATAACTTTTCAATTGTGTTTTTGGAGCCAAGGTTTTGCTAATTTGAGATGTGGGGTTTTGAATTGTTATGCAACAACCTGACTCCTTTTGTCAACTTTCCTTTTTGTTTCTGTCCATTGTCTTTGTGTAGTTTTTTAAAAGTTCGACAATAACAATTACTGTTGATTGTCGCTTTTGGTGGTAAATCTATGAGCAAAATGCTTTGTACATCCCAGAACGCAATTGACATTATCTTTTTAACAGACTGTGACCTTTTTTAGAGTTTGGTGAACTCACGTCATCGAGTCGTTTCTTGATTCGGTGGTATGGTGAAGTACCAAAGTTTTGTCTCCTGTTACTATAGATTCTAGAAATGCGTTTTTGTGACAATATCATGTTAAAAGCTCTATAACCGCCGCCATTTTTTGGATTTTGTGTCAGTCCACATTTTTGGTACCCAAGCTTTTTGATAACCTAATACAGATACAATTTTATGAATAGAGCTTTTAGGATTCTCAGTCAGTAGAGCAATTTCCTGTATTTTCAACCGACATTCTTCTCGAATTAGCGCATTGGCCTTTAATTGACTCGTTTTTCTCGGTGTTGGTATTCGTCGCACACCTTCGGGATCAACCTTTAGTGCTCGTTTGTTTGAACTGATTACACCAAACACTAACTTGTTTTTGATTCATACTAAGAAGCTCAAATGCGGTTTGATATTACCGCGTATCCTAAGATCCGAATCACTTAATTGACACATTTGATTTTGCTAACAGAGTCTAAGCTATCAACAACTTTTTTGTCCTTACAATTTTTGCAATGGAAAAGCTTAAGTTGAAGTTGAAGTAAATAGCCAAACTGATCAGATGTCCGAAGAAATTGTCATTAAATTGAAAAGACATCAATTTTAGCATGAAGAAGAAATTCATCTACTGCAAGAACTAAGTTTTGTAGACATATCCAAGTTTTTTATTAACTTAAACTGAATTTTTTATTATCAAATGCATTATTAACTTTTCGAAAAAAAATGTGCTCATTAATTATTTGGAAAAAAGATTGGATAAATTAGTTTTCTATAAAATTTTGGCACGTGTAATTAAAAGAAGATTACAGGAAGAAACTGAAGAAAAAATTGGCCAATACCAAACAAGGTTCAAAAAAGGAAAATCAACAGTTGACAACTTTGTTATAATGCAAAATTAGAGGAATTATGCAAGGGACCAGAAATAAGAACACTTCAGCAGAACAAACTCTGATGGTTTTACTATATAACAAAGATGGAAAAATATGATCTTACCAAAAAATACACTATAGTAGGTACTAATTTAGACCGGTTCATTCGGAGAAGATGTCCATACAAAAGGAGTACCCATTCATTATTACGACATGTCAGTTTATTTGTTTTTTTCTTTGTTTGTGTTATATTTTTTATGTTTCTGTTCTTTATCTTCTCCAATCATGATAATGTACAATGTACATTGTACATACATTCTGAGAAAAGTAATTTTGACAACTTGTCACTTTCTAAATTTCTGCTTATTATATTCGCATTTTCTTTTCTAAAATTTTTTGACCATTGAATACTTCTTGGTCTCTTCTATTTGTGTCAATTGTCATTTCTTCGTCCATCTGTTTCAGATAATCTTTCCAATTACCAAAAATATGAACTTAGTTAGGTTTGAGAGAGAATCACAAACTTTACGAACTGAATACTGTTAGCGGTTTAGAAAAGACATCTGTCCCAATTAATGCATAACATTTGATAGTTTTAAGTGTCCTTTTTTTTACTTTCTACTTAAAGATTTGAAAAGTATTGGTGTTGGTTATTGTCATTGAGCTTCGTCCTTTCCAAATGTTTATCAATTTTATCACACATACGCACAGCCATTTAAATTATTTAGGTAATAATTTTAAGTTGTCAGTAAGTTTTATTACGTTGTTAAGAGCACATCCAAATGTCATAAGTTAATAAGAAAAGAGATTAATATCTGCAAGAGTTGGATGGTAAATAAGAACAAGCCGGTGCATTTGCATAAATACAAGCGTCCTTCGAGAATATTAGATTACATAATTTATTGGAGATTTTGTGCAACTGTTTCGTTGAGGGAAAAAATCCAAGTCATTACTCGTTATTGCAAACAACTTTTACCACGATGGAGCGTTTGCTTGAAGATGGTATAACTATGTCAATTATCTGCGTCGTGGCCAAAGCCAGCGTGATAATAATAAAAATGGTGCAAATTAATCGAAAACAATTTGGTTATCAGATGCATCTAGAACAGCAAGTTAAGTACAAGCCTGCAGCGTTAGGTTATCACGATTCGTTTGTAGTTCGTGTTGTGATTTGCATTTGGCTCTTGCTGCATAATGCCGTAGTGCATTGAGTTATCAGAATATCGTTTGTTGTTGCTAATTTATATCGCTGTTACGTCGATGTATTTTACATACAGCGGACATTTTCTTATTCTTGTGCTACTTTGGTTATTTAGTTATAGATTAGAAATCCCACATTATGTCGATTTATACGATTTATGTATTTTAACGAGTAGATAAACATGAATACCGCATATCTGGTTAATCTCAGCTTAAAGATATGAAAAATTTGACCCAAATGCACTTTTCCTTTCCATAATATAAATTACGCCGCGTTTAACGTTGCCTTAACCTTATACCTTATAATACTTCTCATGTTAAAACAATAGATGCGTTTCTTCTGCGTAACACCACACGTCCTCTAACGAATCTACTTAAATTGATACAATTTTTTTTTTATTACAGGTAAGTTTTGAGACGCGGTGGTATAGACACAATTTTATTTAATGCGTTTCCGTTTTAAATAACAAACTTCCTTTTGTCTTCGCTTTTACAACAATTTCGAAACTTTCCCACAGTTTGAGTTTTATTAAAAGGGAGACTTTTTTTTACTAGCGCATTTGAAATTCAAACATGACTACGTCAATTAACGTTCATGCTACGTCAATGTACTGATTTCTTTGTTCAATTACCGACTGATCTTGATCTTCAAATGTTTAATTTGCTCTTTAATGCCAATTTTTGTAAAAATTTTCTCATAGTATTAAGGAATTACCCAAACCAAAAATTTTACGTAATAATGTTGAAAATTTAAACAAACCGAACTTGTTTGTTTTTTAATTAAATCGACTCGACTTGTACATCTTATAAAAAAGTCGTCCAATAAACGGAGCTTAATCGGTTTAACATTTATTTTCGATTTTCAATTTTGTATGAATTACGTTTAATGAAAAGATTTTATCAATTTGTTGAATTAGCGCTTTGAATTACACAAAGCAAAAAATACTTGTTAGTAGTTCTTCGTACGAATACATTCACTTTAATGGACATTTCTAAAACAAATTTAAAAAAAATTAGATGTACTGATTAAGGTTCTAATTTACTAATTATTTTACTTTTTATGTAAATATCGGTTTGTGTTTTTGTAAAAAAATATAAAAACTTAAACGTTGTAACTTTTTTTTGGTAAAAAAACAAATTTTAATGCACTTTTCTGCAATAATTATCCTGAATCAACTTCCTTTATACCTGTAAGGTTTTTTTAGTCTCCTTAAGTGTAAGTCGTATTGTGTAATTTTTTGTACATCAAACGTAACTTGATTTTTACGCACATGGTTATATGTGACAGTCTTGTAAAATCCTAAATAGTGCAGTAAAATGAGCGCTAAATTCCAGGATTTACAAAACATTTAAAAAGCATGTTAATTAGTGAATATTAAACTTTATATAAATAAATATTACTTCACATTATATTTAATGATATAAATGTACGAAAACGTAAAGATTTTTGAATTTATATTTTAATATTTAGAAATACGCCATCTCGTGGCAACTATGTCAATTATGGTTACAGTTTGCTATTGACAGCTGTCTAGTTACCAACGACTTTAAATTGTAGATTTAAAAATTCGACATTTAGATATTATATTTATTTTTAATACTTGTTTTATGTAATATATTATTTTATTTTTTATTTTTAAAAAAATCTCAAAATCTTCCTATTAAGTTTATTGTTAATTTTTAATTTTAATAAACGCTACATGTTTTGACTTATGGTCATCTTCAGACGTATACTACAAAATTAAAATTATAAAATCGAATCTTATTTTAAACATAAACTTACATTAGAATTGAAAAATCAAATAATATAAATTAAAATAAAATCAAAAAGTTATAAAAATAAATAAACTTACCAACATTTATTAATCAAATTAAATATTTGAAGTTTGACAATTTCAAATTTGAAAAATACAAAATTAGCCTAATAAAATCCTACGTTTCAACAAAATAATATAATAATGCAAATAATCAAAAAAAAAAAAAAAGCTAATTTAGAAAAAATAAATTATTATTCGTTAAGCGATAAATCACGATTTAAATTGTAATTTTTAATTATTTCTTTTATTTCTAAAAAAATAGTTTTAAACGTTTATTACAAATGTGTAAAATTTCAAAATCTTTTTTAGAAAAGAATTAATGGAGAAAATAAACTTTTTTGTTTTATGTAAGCAAAGTGGTCAATAAGTAAAAGTCATACAATAAAAATTTAAATTTATCAAATTGTAATTATGCAAGTAGGTAGCTATAATACCTACATAAAAAAAAGCTGGCGTAACGGACACAGGACTTTCCTATAAGGAATTTCTACATATTTCTTATTTTAAAATTAAAGAAAAAAATCAAAAGAATATAGAGAATTTAAAAAACTTTTCGATTTCATTAAGTTGTAACCGAAATATGGTAAATTAAAGTTATGTTGTTATATTGACTAACTTCTATATTTGTGCGTCTCGATATTGCATTCTCCTTTAGTAAATCAGTAAAAATTGTTATTTTAAACGTATCTTGCTTTCCTCTCAAAAGATAGAATTTTTTTCTAAACAAAATCATTGCAGGCGGGATTCGAACCATGATTATATTTTTATTTGAATAAATTTTTATGAAGAATTATCTCTATAAGCAACTGTACAAATAATTCGAATAATTTACATATGTACAAAATTATATAAGACCCATAGATAAAACCGAGAGAATATAAAAAGCCAGCTCTATACCAAATTTCAAATTACTAGGACTTTTAATTCAAGAGTTATTGTGGATACGTTACCCAAAACTTTTTTTGTCAAAACTATTTTTTTTTATTCAGGATACCTTAAAACGTAAAATTTTGAAAAAAAAATTTGCAAAACATTGCGATCTTTATACTTTCCTTATAGAAAACTAAAAAAATACACCTAAAGGAAAATGTTGCACTTTGGTTGCGTACCAAAGTGCAACACCGAAGAAAACTAAATTAGAAATTTTTTAGAAAACAAACCAAAAAATCTTAAGGTTCAAAAGTGATCAAAAAAGTGTTCCAAGAAGAAGTTCCGAGGACGACAATATTGAAATACCAACGCAGAATTCTAGTAGCAACGATGACAATTATTTGGAAAAGATAATTGAGGAAGCAAATATAGAAATGGAAACAGAGAGAGAAATCGATAATACTTCAATATTGAAAAGAAACCTTGTGCTGGTGGAATTAAAAGGAAAAAGTCTCCGCGTTATTATGTCGCGAAAATAATCAAGAACTTTGAGGAAAGACATTTTAAAGTTTTATATATGAAGAAGCTGCTGGGTTGTCAAAGGCGAAGCTGTTTACGAATTTACGATTCGGACATAGTGAAGAAAGTACTAAAGCCAACGGCAGTTGGTGGTTGAGGCCGCATAATGGAACAATTTTCTTTTCCAATCGAATTCATGTCTTATAATTTGTAATAGTTTGCTTAAAAGTGAATCTTAAAATTTTTTAATTTCTTATTATACATAATTTAGACGATGTTCCAAGGTACAAGACTCTGTTGCGCCTTGGAGCAATTAGCACCTATCACTTGTCACAGCAAGACATCAATAGCTAAGTATAACATCTAAATTTAGCAAAAATTATGCTGAAAAGTAAAGAAACTACTCGATTTTACAGTGTTTTCAAAACTCATTTATATTGGTAAATGTTGAAGAAAAAGAAAATTAAAAAATGTTCTAGGTACAACACTTTGTATAATTTTTTATATTAAATTATTGTTGACTAAAAGAATTAATACAAATTTTGTGCGTTTAGGTATTACAGCGCTCCAGCTAAATAAAAACCTCGCCCGCTGGGCTCGGTTTACAAACAAAGTTGACGCGCTGTAAAGTACCACTTACACGCACTTAATTGTAAATAACTAGTACAATTTATAATATTTTTACTTTACGTCTTGACTATAAATTTTTTTGTTCTGCTCTATCTACTGAAAGTCTTTTTCACTTTTTCTTTAGCATCTTACCGATTGCTTTGTTTCACGTTTGCTTTGGCCTTTTTTTTCTTTTGCTTGTCATTTTGGACTCACATAATTCCTTTGATTCTTTTATTTTCTTTACTTTTGTCTTATTAATTCATTCTTTAGTGTGTTTTTTAATAATTACTAACAAGCCTTGATCTTAATTTTTTCTTAGTCTGACGGCACCTTTGATTCATTTCGCTTACAAAACGCTATTTACCTGAATCTTTTTTATGTTAACTCTTAGATAGTGGAAACTATTCATTTGTTTTATTAATTTCTTGCGTCTATTATTTTTTTGTCGGTTTGCTATCATTATTTTTGGTTTTGATTTGTTTATTCTTATTCCGTGGTTCGTCACTTTTAGATTTTCTTTTAAACCTTTTTCTTTACCTGCTATTAAGGCTAAACAAATACACAAACGTTTTTTTCTAGATTTTTATATTCGGCATATTCTTCTTCATTTTGCTTTTTTAATTACTTTATTCATCTTTGTGTAGAACAGTGGTTCCCAAACTTTTTTGGCCAACGGAGTTTAGTTTCACTTTCAAGTATCTTTTCTTGGTTGTTTCTAATGTTTTTAGTTTTCTTTGTTATTTTTTTTGTTTATATCCTAACTCCTTCCATGTCTTTAATATCTTTACGTTTAGTTTATGTGACGTCGGTTGTATTTTCTTCTTTAGTAAAGTTACTCTTCTGTAATCGTTACAGTTCATCGTACACTATTTTTTATAATTTTAATCGTATTTCCTTTTATCTTCATTATATATTATATTTTTTCTTTCTTTTGTATTCTATTCAATACCGTCAGTAGTGATTGTAGTCTACTTTCCTCAATTTTTTTATAATCTCCGTCGTAATTCCATTGCTTTGGCATTCCTTAGCACTTATTGGTCTTCTTAATTTTTCTATCGTTATTTCTTCTCATTCGATTTTTTTAACCACAGTTTTTATAGTTTTTCTATATTCTTTCTTGGTGTTTTTTGTTGTTGTTTTTGTTGTGAGCAACGTTTGGAAGCAGTTTTTCTACAGTTTCAATGTCACGTATTTCTTCATTATTGTTTTTAATTTCTAGGTCATCCACTTTCTTATTTTTCTTGAGGTTTTTTAATGTTTTGAGGAATAGTTTTTGGTTTCCTTTGCTATTTTTTTAAGTTTGTTTTTTACCTTCTGTCATGTCTTAAATTCTTTAACTATATTTTTTATATTTTTTTAATTTTCTTCTGTATTATTGTTTAAATACTTTTTTTATTTTCTGTCTACCACGCCGTTTGTTTTCTCTACTATGTCATTAGTTATTGCTTTACTACTACGCTCTTCTATTATATAATTTAGAGTTGACTACTTTTCTGTATTTGGCATTAACTGACTCAACTGATTTACCTCTAACACTTTTACAGTTCCACGTGATTATTTTTCTGATTGTACCTTCTTCTTTTTTGTTTTCTCTTATTTTTTTGTTATCTTTATTGTTTCTATTATTTTTATTTTTTTCAATTGCTTAGTTTTTTCCTGTTAGCTTTTTATTTTAGCTGAGCTATTAATGAGTTCTCGTCTGATGGTATTTTACTAATTTTTCTTGCTTCTTAATGCCATGCTTCTTTTTAACTATTTGGATAGACATTATATTATAGATTCGTGTTCTTCTACGCCGTATGCTTCGTTGTTTGAAATCAACGTATTGTATTTTATAATTGTTTTGACTATAATTTACCTCGCTTTTTTATTAGTAAAAAAGCGTACTAGTTAACGTTCTAGTTCACCCAATCATTGGTATTTTTTGAAAATTTTTATTGTAAAGGTATGTATCTTGTTTCTGCTTTAGTCATCCAACAATTTCTGTTTTTTACAGATTTTATAGTTTTGATATCTTCTTCCTTGGGGTTTTTAGTTCGTGTTCTGTTTCTGTAGTAAGCAACGTTTGGAAGTAGTTTTTCCACCGATTCATGATTTAATGTCACTTCTAAGTATATCTTCTTTGTTGTTTCTAATTCCTCGATTAATTATTTATTTTTTTTAAGTTTGTTAATACTTTGAAGAATAGTTTTTAGTTGTCTTGCTATTTTCTTAAAATTTGTCATCTAACGCTTTTGAAATGTTTAATATCTTTATGTTATATTTCTATTGCGTTGGCAATTAACACTTTTATTGCTCACCTTTATTCTTCTGTCGTTATTTCTTTTTCGATTTTTTCTACAGTTTTTATAATTTTGCTATCTTCATCTTTAGGTTTTTTAGTTTGTGTTCAGTTTCTGTTGTGAGCGACGTTTGGAAGTAGTTTTTCCATCATTTTATAATTTCAATATTACTTCTAAGTATCTCTTTTTTGTTGTTTGTAATTCCTAGATAAATAATTTTTTTTAAAAGTTTTTTAAAATCGAAGAATAATTTTTAGTTTTTTTTTGCTATTATTTTCAGATTTGTCTTCTAACGGTTTTCATGTGTTTAATATCTTTATGTTATATTTCTATTGCTTTGGCAATCTTTAACATTTTTATTGCTTTCCCTAATTCTTCTGTCGTTATTTCTTTTTTTTCGATTTTTTTCCTACAGTTTTTATAGTTTTGCTATCTTCTTCTTTAGGTTTTTTAGTTCGTGTTCAGTTTCTGTGGTGAGCAACGTTTGGAAGTAGTTTTTCCATCATTTTATAATTTCAGTATTACTTTTAAGTATCTTTTCTTTGTTGTTTCTAATTCCTAGATAAATTTTTCAAAACTGAGGAATAATTTTTAGTTTTTTTTTGCTATTTTCTTTAAATTTGTCTTCTAACGCTTTTTGTGTGTTTAATATCTTTATGTTATATTTCTATTGCTTTGACATTTTTTAATACTTTTATTACTCTTCTTAATTCTTCTATCGTTATTTCTTCTTTTTCGATTTTTTTCTACAGTTTTTATGGTTTTGCTATCTTCTTCTTTGGGTTTTTTAGTTTGTGTTCAATTTCTGTTGTGAGCAACGTTTGAAAGTAGCTTTTCTATAATTTCAGTATTACTTCTAAATATTTCTTCTTTGTTGTTTTTAATTCCTAAATAATTTTTTTTAAGTTTTTTTTAAATTGAAGAATAATTTTTAGTTTTTTTTTGATGTTTTCTTAAAATTTGTCTTCTAACGCTTTTCAAGTGTTTAATATCCTTATGTTATATATTATATTGATTTAAAATTCTTTAAAACGGTTATTGCTCTCTTTAATTCTTTTATCGTTATTTCTTCTATTTCGATTTTTTTCTACAGTTTTTATACAGTGTGTATTTTAATGATTGTCCGGTATTTGAATTTGCCGCTTGTTTATTCGTCAACGATCCAACATTGTTTGATTATAGTTACTAGAATGACAACGCGGCAAATTCAAACACCAGACAATCATTAAAATACGCAGTGTAGTTTTGCTTTCTTCTTCTTTGGGTTTTTTAGTTCGTGATTAGTTTCTGTTGTGAGCAACGTTTGGAAATAGTTTTTTCAACATTTCATAATTTTAGTCTTACTTCTAAGTATCTCTTCTTTATTGTTTTAATTTCTAGATTACTTACTTATATATCTCAATTTTTTTTTAATACTTTGAGGAGTAGTTTCTAATGTCTTTATGTTCAGTTTAAAAATTTGAATTTTTTTTAGTTTTGTTTTTTGTCCGCTATTAGAGCTATATGAATACACATAATCTAGCGTGTTTTCAGTATTTTTTCTTGCTTTCATACTCTACTAATACCTTCAGTAAAGTTTGCAGTTTACTTTTATCTATATATATATTTTTTATAATCTCCGTCGCAATTTTATTACGTTGGCATTCTTTAACACTTTTATTCTTCTATCGTTATTTTTTCTTGTTCTATTTTTTACAGTTTTTATGGTTTTGCTATCTGCTTTCTTGCGGTTTTTGAGTTCGTGTGCAATTTCTCTTGTGAGCAACGTTTGGAAGTAGTTTTTATATCGTTTCATGATTTCAGTATCAAGTATTTCTTCTTTGTTGTTTCTAATTCCTAGATAATTTATTTACTTGTTTTTTTGAAATTTTTTAATACGTTTAGGAATAGTTTTTAGTTTTGTTTTTATGTGTTCAATATATGCTCAGTTTCAAATTTTTAGATTTTTTTTAATTTTTTGTCTTCACAATTATGATTAAAAAAATGTAACAATTTTTTCGCGTTTACACTCTTTCTTTCTTTTTTGATCTTGTTTATTTTGTTTTTGCTTTGCCATATCTTTCTGCTATTTCTTTATTCTTTAATTTATAGTTTTTGATTTTTTTTAGCTTTTTCTTGTCTTCTTGGGAGATCTTTACTACCAGAAAATGGTAGTTGTCAATCTGAAATTTTGTTTTTATTGCTATGTAATTAATTATAGATTTCCTACTACTCTCTACTATTATATAATTTATAGTTGAGTAGTTTTCCCTATGTGACTCTGCTCTTGTAAATGCACAGTTGTATTTACTCATTAACTAACTCTACTTCTTCGTCTTTGATACTTTTACTGTTCTACCTCATTATATTTCTGACTAAAGCTTTTTCTTCTTTTTTGTTGTCTTTTTCGGTTCCGTTATTTTTATTATTTGTTCTCTTGCTTAGTTTTCTTTGTGTTAGCTTTTATTATTTTTTTTAACTGAGCTTTTTCTAGTGATCTTTTACTGATTTTTCTTCTTTGCTCGTTCAATGTTTATCTTTAGCTGCTTTGGATATATATTATATTATAGGTTCGTCTTTTTTTACGCCTTATGCTTTGTTGTTTAAAATTGTTGTATTTCATAATTTGTTTGACTTCAATGTTTCTTACTTTCTTGTTCTGTGTTCGTGTCTTGGCGTTTCTTAGCACTAAAAAAAAATAAACAAAAGCGTACTAATTAACGCTATAGTTCACCAAATAATTTGTATTTTTTGGAAATCTTGTTTCTGATTTAGTCATACAACAATTTCTGTTTTCTAGAAAAAAAAATGTTTTTAGGTTTTCTACATCTTTCTTTTGTGCTCACTCGTTTTCGTTGACACCATATATTGCAGTATTTTTTTTCTTTATATCTTCAATGCTGTAATTCTACTGTTCTGCTTTCTGAGATTGCTCATGCTCTTTCTTTCTGATCTATTTTACTGCAGATTAGTATGTGACTATTTTCCAATTTTGGAAAATTCGTTTTTCTTTTGTTTGTTTTAGGTATTATTAGAATTTCTCATCCTGTTCTCTCAAATTTATTAACTAATTCTACTTTTTAACTTTTAATACTTTTAATGTCCCACGTCTCTGTCTTTCTAACTGTACTTTCTTCTTTCGTTTCCTTTTTGCATTCTCTGTTCTTTTCCTTGTTTTATATTTATTTTTAGCTGCTTCGACTGGATATTATATTATCGATTCGTTTTATTTTACGCCTTGTGCTTTGTGGTTTAAAGTTATTGTAGTTTATAATTGCTTTGGCTCCAATGTTTCTTGCTTTCTTCTTCTGTGTTCGTGTTTCGGAGTTTCTTATTAGTAAAAATATTAAATCATAAACGTACTAATTAACGTTATAGTTCACGAAATTATTTGTATTTTTTTGGAATTTTGTTTCTGCTTTAGTCATCCAACAATTTCTGTTTTTTTGGAACAAAACTATGTTTTCATGTTTTTTACTTAAAAAAACTCAAAAATCTTTCTTATTACTAAGTATCTGTGTCTTTCTTTTGTGCTCACTCGTCTTTGTTGACACTATATGTGTTTTGAAGTCGTCGTTTTATTTATGTCTTCAATGCTTTAATTCTATAGTTCTTCTTCCTGAGAATGCTTGTGTCCTTTCTTTCTTATTTATTTGACTCCAAATTAGTATGTGAGATAAAGAAACGTATTTTGTTTTTATAGTGGTCATGCAATAATTTCTGGTTTTTTGGAAAAATATTTTGTTTTCAAGTTTTCTACTAAAAGAACTAAACTCAAAATAATACTTATTATGATTGAATATTATTAATCACTGTACTCAAAATGTGTCTTTCGTTTGTGCTAAGCCAAGATTTTTATCGTCTTTTTAACATCCTTATTAAATATACATCCTATACTATCAGATTTCCTAAAAAAAAATAAAATGTACTAATTAATTACTAAGATTGTTGTTATTTAAACTTCTTTATAATTATTTTTTAATGCATATTTTAAAGTAATTGTTTATAATGCTTTTTGATCGGTTTGTAATCATGTTTTTACCTTTGTTCTAAGTAAAAAAAAATTTTAAAAATTTGCACGTACTAATTACTATGCCAGTTTACTAAATCATTTGTATTTTATGCTAATTGTTTTGAAGTTGATAATTATCTAATATCTTTCTTTGAATTTAAAGTTTCTTTTCTCAATTTTGAGCTTTTAGTTTATTTACATGAAAGTTTTTGGTTTATATCTACACACATTCTTTTATAAATGTAAGTTAAATTTGGAGTTTGAAACCGTGTTTTGGCATTTTCTATCAACAAGAAAGCTAAAAAATTACGCGTTGTAGTTTTTAAAGTAATTATCTTTTGCTTTTTTGAAACAACGTTTTTTAAACCAAATCCAAAAATAAAATTAGTTTCATTGTTTCTATAATTTTGACTTTTTTTTTAATTTTAGGATAATTGTTGTTGTAATTATCCAGACTTTGTCAGAATAGAGTTTTGAGTTGGTATTTTCTGTTACTAAAAAGTTAAATTAAAAAAAATGTGTTGTTTAATTTATGGTTTTTCTAAAATAAAATGTTTAATCTATATTCTTGCAGTACTCAGATTTTGTATATTTTACAGTAATAACGCATATAGTATTTTTGCTTTTTGTATTGAAACTTGATTTTGAGGTTTCCAACCACAAAAATGCTAAAAAAATTATGAATGTTATACTTTTCAAAAATTTCTAGTTTTTTTACAAACCATAATCGTTAATGTATAGTTTTGCAGTAATTATTTATAATTTCTTGTTTTTTTTTATATCAAAACTGTCAGTTTGGTTTTAATTTTCTAAATTTGTCTACGTTTTAATGCACTTAAAAATATTTTAATTTTTGAACTTGTTCTGTCATCTTAACCTCATAGAGTGTTTGATTTAATTATAATAAATTAAATTTTAATTTGGTTTTAATTAAAAGCGTTTTTTTTCTTCGTCTACTTATTCGTTGCTTCTGGTGCGATTTCTGTCCTACTTTATTATAACTTATAATTGTTATGTACCTAATTACTGTGTAAAACGTCGTTGCTAACTTTCATCAAAAATTTTTAGAAATTTATTCAAAATATGTGCTTAAAAATGCATTGTATAAATAAAAAAGATTGCATACAAATAAGAAGTGAAGAGTATCAGCAGAAAAAGAGCACATATTTCACGGATCGTGCTTCAAAAGGACACCGGCAGGGTCCGCCACACACACAGATGAGCTTTTCCAGTCGATCAATTCATTTTTACACTTGATCTGATATCGGCAACAAAAATCACAGAAACTGATAATTAACAGCTTAAGTAGTTTTTAAAATAATTAGAGCAACGAAATTAATTTTTCTTAATGGAACTTTTGTAACACGTCTTGTTTAAAAAATCAAATTGGTCGCAATTAATCTGTCGTTTTTGATTAGGACTTCGTTTGAAATTAATTAACAAAAATTTTGGTTAAAAGTTTGAACGGTTAAAAGTAATAGACAATCGTTTGGGTTTTTAGAAATTGAGGTTATTTAATTATAGTAATTAATAAATGAAATGCGGTGTGTATGTGAGTGTGTGTGTGTGTGTAGAAAGAAGAGTATTTTTCTGGTCGACTGGTCGGTAGTTGCTTCATACATCATCCGTTGACGTGTCGTAATAGTATGATAATATGTACACACTCCGCGGCAGGCAATTTTTACTAAGCAGATTACAATATCAATCTCTTTCCCGGGAACCAAGCAGATTTTCTTATATCCCAGCGGCTTCCCCACGTAACGAGGGTGTTCAGTCCGATATTCCTTATGGAAATTAAACTTTAATGTACACCCGAAACGATTTTTCTATGCTAATCCATTGCATACCGGAAGTATTTCTATACTAAGTGGATGTTTAATAATGTGCAATGAATCAGTACAACTGTTAAAGAATCAAAGGCGACGGTGTTAAATTTGTTCAGTGGGCAGGAGTAACGATGGGTCACACGCGGTTGCTTCTTGGCACACCCGTAGCTTTTCGACCCAAGAACCGTATCGACCACACGCACCAAATTTTTCTGGTACGTAGTTAAAAAATCGGCATTGTTTTGCATAAGGAAATAATCTATGTGATAAACGCGCCGACATATTTGTCTCTGATTTATTTAACGTTCACGCACATGTGATTCTCGAGTTGTAAATTTAGTATTCCGTGTATTTAGTACTTGTCAGTGTTAAAAGCAATAAAATTTGCACATTTATCATACAATATTGTAAAGACGAATTTTTCTATTAATGCTTTAGTTGATATCGAACGCGGCGTGTGCGTGTTTAATCATGGGTTGTAAAACACAAAAATGCGCGATAAATTTGCGAAAACTTATAGAAAACACGTTTTTACAAAACGAAACAGAAAGCGACGACGAAATACCAGGTTAGTGTACTTGTATTACACCGCGCCAAAAAAAAATCTTAATTCCAAAGCTCCATGTTTTAAAGATGGGGACTTTTTCAGTGGAATTGCCAAATAAATTAGTATCATTTCTCAAACGGATTTATCGTCGTCATTTTGAGGTTTTTTCCCTTCTTACCAGAAATTACAAAAAGGTGCATTTGCTTTAAAACGTTTGCCAAATAAATTTCCTCGTTTTTTTTCCTCTACACTCAAGTTATGCAATTTGCAATTAGTAATTGACGTCGAACAGAAATCTGCTTTCATTTCACTATTTAGCGGGTGCAAAGTTCCACAATAAAGCTGCTAAAACCCTCCTAATACAATAATACATAATCGGCCAAGCGTGTGACACACACACTCATTCATTTAACTAAATAATGCACTCAAGAAAAATGCATTAACTGATTAAAATAATATTGAGTTAAAGCTCAACGTGTAAAAATATTGACGCGAAATTGAATAATATTTTTAACGATTACCCCATAAGCACAATATGCAAATGGGGTGGCGGTAATCAGCAGGAATAGTTGGGATAATCCCAAGAGAAACTTTGCAATCACGGTACAAATTCACTTCAAAATATCAACCGACGTCTCATTAATCACTTTTATGCACTACGCTGACTTCTAATCTACTTCCATTCGTGTTATTACCACGAAAAACTTTTGCTTTATTTCGGTGCGTTTAATTACAACTGGTTATATAGTAGAAGTAATGATAATAAGTGTGGGTGCAACTGGTTGTTCCACTTATAATTTAAACGAATAACTGTTCATCTTTAACTATTTCTATTTATATTTGATTTTTTAAGACATTTCGAAATTGAAACGGGTTTTACAATTCTGTTGAAACGGTGGTAACGGTTTTTAATTGTTTCTGACAAAATTTTTTTTGAAATTTAGAATGCAAATCAAATGCATATTATCACATACGTTTTAGTCTTGTTTTTATTTCGCTTAAACGATAAAGAATAATGTACGTATGCGCAAAAAAGTAATTTTATTCTGGGTTAGGCGTGGTATCAAAATAAATTTTTTTGTACTTTAAAATATTTTTAAAAATCTGTTTTTTTGTCAACAATTAATCCCATTATTCTCTTTTCTATACCGTGACTAATTTAATTTATAAAAATATTTTTAAGTTAAATTTGATTCAATCTAAGGTTGATCGACTATAACCTATAATTTTATTTAAAACGTCAGCAATTTCCTTTGAGAAGATTATAAAAATATAAGTTTAAGAAAAAAATATTTAAAAAAACAGCGTTTAAGTATATTCGTGCCAAAAACACTTGGCTACAGAAAAAACTGCGGCGAAAAGTTTGCGCTCAAAGATACATAGCTAGAAATGCGCGCCGAAATGTTATAAATTGATCTAATACTACTGGTTGTGATTTCAAATCTTGAAAAGTATTTATCTCTTTTATTTTAAATGCGTTTTTAAGAATATCTATTAATGGTTTTAACGTTCTGAACTGCATCTACATTGGTGCAATTTTGGGTTTTTGCATGATTTTATTATTAGTATTTTATTAGTCCTGCTCAGTAAATTTAATTTTTTTTCTTTAAATAGATTTTGATATCTCTTTTCTTTTAATTTGTAGCGTTTTGATCTTGTTTTTTATATTTGTGTTTTTAATGTTTAATATTATAAATGTTGGTAAGTAACACAATAATAAAAATAACGCAAACAAAAATAACACACCTCTAGCTCACAAAATTTAGTTAAAAAAAAAACAAATATAAAATATGGAACATTTCTATACAAATGTTAATTTAAAATCGTAATAATTTCGTCAAATTTTTAATTTAAAATAACAAAAAATATTTCTATAATTGATAATGATTTACTTTGTTTGAAGAGATCACTAAAAATACAACTTTAAGAAAAATTATATATAAAGCGGCGCCGAAAAGTTTGCGCTTAAAGATACATGCTTAAAAATGCGCGCTTAAATGCTGTAAATTGATATCAGATCAGTCACGTTCAGCAAAGTTATTTTTCTTTAGTTTTTTGTTCTTTTAATTTATTTACATATATATTTTTTGGATTGTAGCGTTTTGATCTTGTTTTTTATGTTTGCGTTTTCAATTCATAATATAAATGTTGGTAATTAACATAATTATAAAAATAACGCAAACAATTAAATAATACACGCAAGTTAACTCACAAGATTTATTAACAAAAAAAAACTAATATAGAATATGAAACATGAGATAATTTATATACGTATGTTAATTTAGAATTGTGAAAATTCCGTCAAATTTTCAATTTAAAATGACAAAAAATATTTCTATAGTTTATAATGATTTAATTTGATTGAAAAGATTACTGAAAATGCAACATTAAGAAAATTATACAGAAAACTTAGCGTTTCAATATTTCTGTGCCGAAAATACCTAGCTACAAAAAGTATGGCGCCGAAAAGTTTGCGCTTAAAAATGCATCCTTAAAAATTCGCGCTTAAATGCTGTAAATTGATATCAAATCAGATCAGTCACGTTCAGCAAATTTATTTCTCTTTAGTTTTCTGTTTTTTTAAATTCATTTTTATATTTTTATTTTTTCAGTTTATAGAGTTTTGATCTTGTTTTTTTTATATTTGTGCTTTTAATTCCTAATATAAATGTTGCTAACAAACAATAATAAAAATAAAACAAACAAATAAATAATATACTTACGTTAGCTCACAAAATTTATTAACAAAAAAACAAACATAGAATATGAAAGATTAGATAATTTATATACAGATGTTAATTTAGAATCATAAAGATTACGTCAAATTTTTAATTTAAAATTTTAAAAAATATTTCTATAATTTATGATTATTTACTTTCATTGAAAAGATTACTGAAAATACGACTTTAAGAAAATTATATAGAAAACTAAACATTTCAATATTTCCGTGCCGAAAACACCTTGCTACGAAAAGTACGGCGCCGAAAAGTTTGCGCTCAAAAATACATGCTTAAAAATGCCCGCCTAAATGCTGTAAATTGATATTTAATCAGATCAAACACATTCAACAAAGTTATTTCTTTTTAGTTTTTTGTTTTTTTAAATTAATTTTTATATTTTTCTTTTTTTGGTTTGTAGCGTTTTGATCTTGTTTTTTTTATATTTGTGTTGTCAATTCCTAATGTAAATGTTGCTAATTAACGCAATAATGAAAATAACCAAACAACTAAATAATACAATTAAGTTAGTTCACAAAATTTATTAACAAAAAAAACAAATAGAAAATATGAAACATGAGATAATTTATATACAAATGTTATTTTAAAATCGTAAAAATTATGTCAAATTTTTAATTTAAAATAAGAAAAAATATTCTATACTTTACAATGATTTACTTTGATTGGAAAGATTACTGAAAATACTACTTAAAAATATATATACAAATAAACGGTTTAATATTTTTGCGCCGAAAACACCTGGCTACGAAAAGTACGGTACCGAATAGTTTGCGCTTAAAGATACGTGCTTAGAAATGCGCGCCTAAATGCTGTAAATTGATATCAGATCAGTCACCTTCAGCAATTTTATTTCTCGTTAATTTTTTGTTTTTTTTAAATCTATTTTTATATCTTTGTTTTTTTGGTTTGTTTTTTTTTATCTTGTTTTTTACATTTATGTTTTCAATTCCTAATATTATAAATGTTGTTAATTAACATGATAATAAAAATAAGGCAAACAATTAAATAATACACTCACGTTAACTCACAAAATTTATTTGCAAAAAAAAAATATGGAACATGGGATAATTTTTACACAAATGTTAATTTAGAATCCTAAAAATTCGATCAAATTTTCGGATTTTCAATTTTAAATGATAAAACATATTTCTATAATTTATAATAATTTACTTTGATTGAAAGATTATTAAAAATATAACTTGGAGCAAATTATATAGAAAAATTAGCGTTCCGCGCCAAAAACACTTGGCTTCGAAAACTACGGCGCCGAAAAGTTTGCGTTCAAAGATACATACTTAAAAATGCACGTCTAAATCCTGCAAATAATACTGTGTTTATTTATTGTTTTTCAAATGTATTTTAAGAATTATTATTAATTGTTTTAACGTTTTAGTTTTAATCTGCATTGGTAAATTGCAACATGGTTTTTTGCATGTTTCTATCTGTTGTTGAATGACCGTTGGTTATATTTTATCAGTTACGTTCAGCAAATTTATTTTTCTTTGGTTTTTGTTTATTTTTTAAATTCATTTTTGTCTGTTTTTTTGTATCGTTTTATTCTTGTTTATTATTTGTTTTATGAAATCCTAAGGTTATAACGTTTAAATGTTGCTAATTAACATATTAATAAAAATAACACAAACAATTAAATAATACACCTAGGATAGTTCACAAAAAAACTACAAATGTATAATGTAGAAATATTTTATATGCAAATGTTAGTTTGGAATAGTAAAAATTAAATTAAAAATATTTCTATAACTTGCACTGGCTTACTTTGATTGGAAAGATTATAAAAAATACAAGTTTAAAAAAATTATATAGAACAAATAGCGTTTCAATATCTCCGTGTCGAAAACACCTAGTTACAAAAAGTACGGCGGCGAAAACTTTGCGCTCAAAGACACGTGCGCTCTTAAACGTTGTAAATTAGTATAATACAGGTTTTATGAAAGTTTTTTCTCATTTTTATTGGCTTAGATTCTTAGATCTTGAAAAGTATTTATCTCTTTTTCTCAAATGCTTTTTTACGAATTGTTATTGATGGGTTTAAGGTTCTGTTTTAATTTTTCAATTTAAAATAAACATGTTCTAATTTTAATTTAGAACCCACACTATTTTTACAGATATACCTAATAAAAGAGGAAAATATTTATACCCAAAAAAAACGTAACATAGTAATCACAAGTATAATTACAAACTTATTTACAAGGTTAAGTACTGTTGACGGTCAATTTTGTAGACACGCTGATGCAATTTTGGGTGTGGTCATCATCTGTTTTATTTCAATGACGCAATATTGTCCAATTTTTGTAATGCGTTTATTAATTTCCAGCATAATTGTATTTTTTAACTAATTGATTTTTTGTTTGGTAAAGATCCATAATCCGAACCATCATAAGAAAAGGTTTTTAATTTAAAACGTAGCAAAACTAAAACTAAATTTATAGTTGTAATGATGAATTTATAAAACCAAACTAACATATAGCGTACAAAATTGTGATTTTACAAAGATAAGTCGTTGCGTTCTAAATATATCTAAAACAAAAACTAAAACGAAAATTGCATTTCTTTATCAAACACAATGAACGCATACCCAACAACAAATACGCTCAAAATTTAACATTAATTTTAAAATTTATTTGGGTAGGGTAATGCAGCAGTACGAGAAACGTCAGATTTGCATCAAAGCGTAACCAAAGATGACTTAAAAAATGGCTAGGGATCACGCATTAGTATTGTGCATCATTATTTGTGCAGATATTCGATTAAAAAGATGTAAAGGTTACACACGTTACTCAGTCAAAAACAACAAAAGCAAAATAAAGTTTGTTAGAGTAGAAATCAACAACGGAGGTATCAATGAGATCTTCACAATTATCGCAATCATACGAAACAATTAGAAAACAAAACTCAAATCGTACATACACAAACATTAACCAACATTAATTTATAAACTTTCTTCAATGTAACAAAGATACAAATCAAACTCTAGCGCAGAACTATATAAACAAAAGTAAAATTAACTTAAAAACACTTTATAGTTAACATAATAAATAATAATAGTGCATCTAACCAAAGAGAACTTCTGAGTTTTACAGGGTTCATTCACACAAGTTTAAAAAACACAAGAAACGTTGGGTTATTCAAAGTTTTGCTGACATGTTAGAAATAGAATAATAAAAGTTTATATTTTCTAAAATATGGTTCATGATTTCAGATTCTGAAGACAAAGCTTCTAAACAACGATATAAATCTTAAACTAACGTAAAATCAAAAAAACTGTTCTCATGTACACTTTTTGTGATTTTTTAATTTGACAGGCGTTTATTTAAAAATTATAAAGATGAGTATGCAAAACAAAAAACACAAAAGCTCAAATTTGATTTTATTACTTAAATGTCTAAATAAAATTGTAACTTCAAACACAGAAAACAATTTAAAATTTGCACAAAAATAATCGTACCACAAAATTAAAAATTGAAATTAATCATATCAACTGTATTACTATGGTAAACTTGAATGAAATGGAAAACAAATCAAATTTTTTGGTGTTGATAGAATTTCTTTAAGCCCCACGTTTGGCGCCATTTATAAATTATAAGTGTCGTTAATTAACATAATAAAAATAATGCACTTAGTACACAAAAATTAACTGAAAAACCATAAAATATAAAACATAAAACAATGTACATATACAGGGTGCCCCCGGTTTTCAACTTCAAGCATGAGTATCTCAGTTTTTATAAGAGATACAATATCGGTTAAATTAGACATTGCGCATTTTTAGCTTGATCAATAATCTCAAACAAAATCGGATCTATCATTTTTTGATGTTTTGGCTTTTTAAATTCGAAATTGTGGTTAAGTCTGCTTTTGAAATCTTTGTGCGCATTTGTTGTTCAGTATACGTTCCTTTGATTAAAAAAACGTGATTTTTTTAGTTACGTTTTCTTCTTGGACGCTACAATTTTTCTTTGTTTGATTTTTACGATGCGTTTATTAATATACGCATTTCGAAAATTCTACAATATTGCGTCATTCGAATAAATCCCGTGCTGACCACACTCAAAACTGCACCTGTGCAACCACAAAACTGATAAAATTAAATGACCTTCAACAATGTACAGTAACTTTTACTGATTGTTAGGATTACTTAGTTTTTTAGCAGTTTTATAAAATTAGATAACATTTAATTTAAATTAAAAATTAAAAAGTTTGATAAAATTCCTACGGCTCTAAATAAGAATTTGTATTTAGAGTGACTGTTTTTTGGCCTCAACCATCGGTATCTCGGTTATTATAAAAGATACAATATCGGTTAACTTATATCATCAATATCATCAGATTTTCCGTGATTCTGCACAGTAAAAGCAAAAAATCATTTGCGTCAATTATTGAAATGTGACTGAACTGTCAAAATTTTCTTAGCGTCGTTTCCAAAGCACCCTGCACAAGAATGATTCATTTTTAATTTCGCTCAAAATGAAAAATTTTATTATATCGTGTGATACATCATCGTAATCACAAAACAAAACTGTATTAAAGAATTCAACATGGCGCCCATAAGAAAAAACAAAGTTGAGCGTTGCATCTAAAATGTTACGGAAAATCTGACGATTCAGTGTCTAGCTTTATAAAAAATAAAAATGAAAATCAAGTTTTTCAGTTTTTTTGTCATAATTAAAAAACAAAAAAATAAAGATCAGATTTTTTTAAATCAATCGAACGCATATTAAACAACAAATGCACAGAAAAATTTGATTTCAAACTGAACTACAAAAGCAGATTTAACTACAGATTTTTGATGTTTTAAAATGTCAAAATTTGTTTTTGACAAAGTTTTGTTATAACAAGATTCATAATCATCTTTATGACAGTGTCTTTAAAGTCGCAACAATTGTTGCAATTTTCCACCTCATTCTAGAAAATTGTAATACAAAAGTAAACTGTGGAAAAGTATAGTAATTGTTATTTTTTCACAACCACCTATGATGGCGAAAAATGTATAATATTTACTATTGACAAAAGAATAACTTGTTAAGCAGTAATAAAAATTGCTGATGTATAGTTGGCGCAATCAAAATGTAAACGTTCTATGGTCAAACCAAATTTTTTGGTGTTGATTTTTAAGCCTCACGTTGGGTGCCATTTATAACGTATAAGTGTCGTTAATTAACATAATAATAAAAATAATGCACCCAGTACACAAAAATTAAGCGAAAAACTATAAAATATAGAACATGAGACAATTTACATATACAAAGTGCCCATTTTCAACTTTAGGCGTAGGTATCTCAGTTATTATAAACGATACAATATCGGTTAAATTAGACATAAGTTGCGCATTTCTAGCTTGATCAATAATCTGAAAAAAAATCTGATGATTTTCTGATGTTTTAGTTTTTTAAATTCGAAATTGTGATTAGGTCTGATTTTGAAATCTTTGTGAGCATTTGTTGTTCAATATACGTTCCTTTGATCAAAAAAACGTGATTTTTTTAGATACGTTTTCTTCTTGGACGCTGCAATTTTTCTTTGCTTGATTTTTACGATGCGTTTATTAATATACGCATTTTGAAAATTGTACAATATTGCGTCATTCGATTAAATCCCGTGCTGACCACACTCAAAATTGCACCTGTGCAACTACAAAACTGAGTAATTTTTAATGATTGTTAGGATTACGTAGTTTTTTAGCCGTTTTATAAAATTAGATTATATTTAATTTAAATAAAAAATAGAAAAGTTTGATAAAATCTCTACGACTCTAAATAAGAATTTGTATTTAGAGTGGCTGTTTTTTGACCTCAAGCATCAGTATCTCGGTTATTATAAAAGATACAAAATCGGTTAAATTAGATCATCATTATGATCAGATTTTCCGTGACATTTTAGATGCAAGAGTTACAACGGTTAACTTTGTTTTTTCTTACGAGCGTCATATTGGATTTTATATATTTTTTCTGATTACGCTGATGTATCACACAATATGACGAAGTATTACATTTTGAGTAAAATAAAAAAACTCATTCTTACACAGATTGCTTGGGAAACACGTTTCTTCAACAAAATTTTGACTGATGATCAAGTTTAGAGCTTGTACGCTCACATTTCTGCACGGTGAAACTAAAAAATCTGACGGAAAATCTGACGATTCAGTGTCTAGCTTTATAAAAAATAAAAACGAAAATCAAGTTTTTCAGTTTTTTTGTCATAATTAAAAAAACAAAAAAGTAAAGATCAGATTTTTTTAAATCAATCGAACGCATATTGAACAACAAATGCACAGAAAAATTTGATTTCAAACTGAACTACAAAAGCTGATATAACTACAATTTTTTAAAGTTTTTAAATGTCAAAATTTGTTTTTGACAAAGTTTTATTATAACAAGATTTATAATCATCTTTACGACAGTGTCTTTAAAGTTGCAATTTTCCACCTTATTCTGAAAAATTGTAATACAAAAGGAAACTGTGG
Source organism: Aquatica leii (assembly GCA_035610365.1). Lineage (NCBI taxonomy): Eukaryota > Metazoa > Arthropoda > Insecta > Coleoptera > Lampyridae > Aquatica > Aquatica leii. The sequence goes on from CM069438.1 coordinate 33,380,821, forward strand.
AAAACTATAGTAATTTTATTTTTTCACAACCACCTATGATGGTGAAAAATGTATAAATTTTACTACTGACAAAAGAAGTAATAAAAAGTGCTGATGTATAGTCGGAGCAATAAAATGTAAACGTTCTATGGTTGCGTTAGCATATTTTTACTGAAATTCACTCTTGTAAGTGTGGCTTCGTCCAGTAGTCTTACAAAAAAAATATTTGGCAGTTTTTAGGAGCTATTAAATTTGAATCCGACGAACGATTACGATGCGTCCCCATTTGGGTTTCCTCAACTGTATATTGTGGCTTTGAATTTATTTTTTTTTAAATCAGTTTAAACACGCACTAGCTTTTGTTCTACTACAAAGACTAACTTTACCATAAAAACATTCTGTAAGTATTTTTTTCCTTTCGTCTTTAATGTTATTTTTAGCTTGGTTATGATAGGTGATCCAAGTTGTAGTATTTTCTAGCTTATTCGTTTTTAAGTGATTTTCTACTCTATTTACTAATAGTTCTAGTCAGTGCAGAACAAAAGAAAGTCTGTTTACATAAACATAAATTACAACTTTGATCAATTAATTATTTAATTTTGCCCAAAAACGTCTTCTTCAGACGTTAAACAAAAAAAATTATAATTATAGTAATTTATGAGAGAATTAAAAAATAATGTTTCTATAATTAATGATTTTTTTTAAATAATTTTTTTTAACTGGTATTTAATAACAAAAGAAAATTTAATGTAGAATGAGCTTTTTACATCTTGCTCGATCTAAATTATAGTTAAAATTCAGACATTGGTTTTTTTTAACAGTTATTAAATGTCAGATTTCTTACGAACTGTAGAAAAGAATTACTCAAACTACCAATCATGCATAAGTCCGAACGTTTTTGTGAATGAAGGTGGTTTTGTTTGTTCCCAGTACATGATACGGTAGTATCAATTTCAACGCAAGATCAGTTACACCTGAGAGTCCTCCGCGGGCCATAACTCCACGCTTCAAACCCTTCCGGGCCTAATCATTTAACACCAACAATAATAATTGCAACAACAAGCGAATCGATTACAATAAATATTTAATTGCGTTTACCTGTAGATCTCAAAAAAAAATTTTTGGTATTTTCGATACGAATTTAAATCGGTGAGAAACTGTAACACGATCCAGTTCGAGAAAAAGAAACCCTTGAATTTCACGGTGGTGGGGGATTTTTCCATGAGAAGTAGCTATTGAATGAAAAAAAGATGTCGCAATCTAAATATTAATTTCCTTTTCGATTTAGTTTGATTTGTAATTTCGTGGTGTTAACAGCGTGTCTTGGTGTAATGAAAATTCAACAGTGGAGCTTTGTTGCAAATTGTAAAACCCAAAGTGCGCACGTTGGTGGTGTTATCCTTTATGGAAAGATCAAAGCTCACTTAGCATTAATGTATGCGCACACATAAATGGAAAACGCAGCCGAATTTCGTGCTTTTAGCAATTTTAATATTAATCCCTAATTAAATTTTTTTTGCGTAATTGCGTGAATTTTAAAGACGCTCGTTTTATGTGGAAATACAAAGCGCGTCTGAAAGTGAATTGAAATGATGTTCGAAAAGTTTTCTAAAAATAATTGAGTATTAGCGCAAGCGTCCGTCAAGCACTTGAAAACCGCCAATCCTTAAACAGGGGTGGAACTAAAATGATCATGCGCTTAAAAAGCACCCTTAATGCATCCGTCCGACCCTTACGCAGACCTCATATTAAGTTAACCAAAAGAAATGCCGGAAAAATTTTTGGCGTCGTCTCGATTTGACGAGTAGCGTTGTTGGGACGATTAGATGCGTTGTCTTTTTTTCGCGATAAAAAACTTAAGATCAAAAACTTTGAAAGACTGACCCTCGCTGTGAGATTTTTCGTGTTAGGTGTGTTGTATCACTAGCGAGTTAACTTTCCAACCACTGTGACAATCCTAACTCCTCCCCTGAAAAGTGACAGGACTCGCTTATCCGTTCAGTAGTCCTGTAAACATCGCGTTCGCGTCCGGCGTCTAACAGCATCCCGACGGATAACGGCGCTACATACCCAAATACACTGGTATCTTCAGTCGATTTTAAAAAATGAGTTAGCGAGTCAATGCAATGCTGCAACGGGCACTGCGTGTTGTTTTTAAGTGATTTTCGTGTGTTCAAAGTGTTGTGACACCGTCAATCTGGATACCGCAAGTTTAGCATCGCTTCTGTCGTTTCGTTCAACGGGGGCGGCAATGGACCTGACGACGGCCTACCGTTACAACCAAAACATGATGGAATATTACACTTGTAAGATTTCACTTGCATGCCTGAGCAGTAGCTAAAGAACAGCTGGACTCTTACTTTGTCAAAAATTGACTTTGTCTGACTTGAATGGACCTTAATATACAATAGTCCTAAAGCTGGCGCTTTTTTCTTGAATAGCAAGCGCTGGACCAAACAATTTTAACAAAATCCTCTTTAAAAAAATCCTCGGCAAATCGTACGTACAACTTTTCGGGTTTTTCTCGCACTTTCGTAGTCAATTAACCTAATCGAAATGATCAAAAAGCATTTGAAATTCACCCCCGGTTTTATCCTTAAGAGGATTTAATACTCGGTGTTGGATTATCACTGTTATAGTTGTCAAGCCCTGCCCTTAAAACACTCAACACATGTTGTGATATTTATCTATTTATCAGATTACACAATTATTTGAGGGTGCAAGCTTTTAATCGACGCTTTATTAAATATTACTAAAGACGAGGAAAAATAAGACTAATTGCGTTGTAACCACCGTGACTTTGCACGTTGGGCATTTTACATTGATAAATGAAGTAACGCGCCATGCAAACTAATCCTTTTTTCAATTTACGCTTTGTCCAATAATAATTCAGATATAAATAATAAATCAGCGTTAAGTTTTAAACAATCAATTACAAGCTTACGCTAATTACCACGAGCAGTAAACCTGATTTACGAGTTACAATTGAATAACGGTGCCGATTTCAACATAAATTATTATTTGCGCACCGAGGAAAAAATCCTCTCGAACCAAATCCACCTTCGCGTTTTATCTGTTTTCTGCATTGGTTGTATAAAATCGTGGAAAGTTGTTAAGATTTATACATCTGCGACTTATTTTCTACAACTTAATCTAAATTTATGCGCCGCGTGTAAATTATTCAGTAAGTGGTAATGTTATACACCTTTGAAATATTCGTTATTTGAAATCTGTGCCTAAAAATGCATAAACATTTTTACCAATTTAAATCTTTTTTGTTATCTTAATTTAATGCGAACACGAATTATTTTTTTCGACACTTCGAACGCATTTTTTACGTGAAACTTTTTACTTTAAATGTTAATTATACTAATTTCCTTACGATTTTGTCACCGAATTTTAATAATAGGTTATGAAATTAAGAAAAACGTGTTCCGTTCGTGCTTCTGGTGTTGGAGAAACTAAAAACGTTTAACCACAGTGAATTTATTTGTTTTGACATTTTTTTATCAAACAAATTATAGTAAAAACCAAAATTACTGTAGTTTAAGAAATTACCGTAATAATTTCTAAGTTAATTGTAGTTAAACAACCGATTAACATAATTTGGCAGCAAAATAAAACTAAAAAACTAATAAAGATTACAAAATTATAACTATAAAGTTAGTGAGAGTTTTAGTTAACATTGAATATTTTATAATTTTTTTTCTAAAATAATATAGATTATTGAAAACATGGCCCACTTTTCCTTAAAAAAATTACAAATTTATTTCGTGACTTTAAGCAGATTGTGAAACATCAAAATAATTATGTAGATTCAAACTGTACATAAAGAACTAGAACCACAAGCTCTATTCATAGTTATAACGAAAACATTATGTCTACGACAAATTATTAATATGGTTGCAGTCATAACTCACAAAACAAAGCGTTTTAGCAACAATTTTGACACACAAAGTCATTCTTATTTCTAACGAGTCCAGTACACATTCTATGCACTCTACACCGCGCACGCATATTTAGCTATAGTTTTTTTATGCATAAAAACAGTAAAAAGTATCTGTTGTGTTTTTTTTTAATAAATAAAACTATATTTTGTTAATAGCTTTAGGATGTATGTTGCAAAATTAAATCAGACACATATACATAGCAGTTATTAAACATGCATATAACGCAATATAACAAGTTATGTTATGGCAGTGTAACCGTAATATAATCATATTGTTACATAAATTATTTGTATAACAAATACATTACAACTAATTAAGATTGTTATGCAAAATAAATATAACAGTTATATAACCGTTACTTAACATATCGACAAAACGGTACCGTTATATTATGGTCACAGTGTTTTACATAACTTGTAATATTGTGCTATATACCTGCTTAATAACTGTTATGTATATGTGTGTGCTGGGTCTACACAACCAACTGCACAGACAAGACTTAATTTTACAAAATCTTAAAGCTATTAAATAAAATTTCGTAGATTACAAAACTTTACTTATTGAAAACAAAACTGTTTTTATAGATACAACGATCGCTCCAATAGTTAATAATGCAAAAATTATAAAAATCGCATTTTTGTAATAGTGCAATAGAATGTATTTCATAATAACAACAAAGTGTAATGTCGAAATTAATAATGTTAAGCGTTAAATAAAATGGCGAGACTTAATGGCATGAGAAGTTTTGTTGCAAGTTTTAGAAATCAATTGGTTAGTTTAGAAATAAGCTACGAAGACTATAAGACTGATAATGTGTCAAAAAGATATGTTTTATTTGTAAATCTTTAGAAATCCATAAAGACGAGATAGTTTTATATAATAATATTATAAAAAGGTAAAGTTTGTAAGTTTGTATGTATAAGGTAATCTCCAAAACTACACATTCGATTTCAGAAATTCTTTTGCCAATATTTAGAATGAATAGAAAAGTTGTAAAACTAAAAAGATTCTATAAAAAATTCCTGACGACATATGTCTATATGTTAAATTTCATATACACATATGCTTATCATTGAGAAAATTTTATGTAGATAAAAATTGGCTTTTACACAACAATGTTTAGATAAGTAGTTTAGATTTTGCGATCGTGTTTGCAAAAACAAAATATAATACGGTTTGTTGTAAACGGTTAGCAAAAAAAGCGAGAGAAAATTGTCTTTGTCTACGATAAAAAGAAAGGTAGATACGCACCGTACGTACATGTCCGGAATAGTGTCAGCGTAGACAAATTGGAAAAAGCGGAATATATATAAATATGTTAACACATAGCGCTGTTAGTTAAATACTGATTCTTAAAACGCGTTAACAAGATTGTTTAAACTTTTTATATAAGTTTTGCGACCTCGTTAATATATCGCCTTCAAACAAGAGTCAAGTGACTAGTAGTCAAAAACTAAAAGCTAACGCGTGCAAAGTAGTGCGGGTAAGATAGTGTGTTTATAATTTTAGGAAATAAAACGCGTTACAGTAATTAAATCTATAAACTTTTATTACACCAAACTAAGAAAAATAAAAACATTTTGTGACAATCTTGTTTTTGGTTTAGTCGTAGAAATGACTTGTAAATCAAAGTGCCTAAAGATTTTATCAAATGTCATTATTTGCACCAAACTTTCTGTGCAGTCGTTTGTGTAAACTCAGCAAACATATACATAGCAGTTATTTAATATGCATATAACACAATGTAACAAGTTATGTTACGACAGTGTAACCATAATATAACCGTGTCGTTACAATTTTACGTTTAAGAATAAGCAACGGTAGCAATACAGTTTTGTCTATGTTTTGTAATGGTTATATTTTGTTACGTAACAGTTATATATGTATATTTTGCGTAACAATGTTAATTATTTGCTATTCATTATATAAGAATGTCATTAAGTTGTTGCAATTTTAACATAACAAAATTATACACGCGTAATCTTTACGTTAAAATTGCCAACTATTGTTTTTGCTGAAGTACTTTAAAGCAAAGTTTACTATCTTTAACAAAAACAACTCTTCTTTCTAAATTAAATATTGCAAATGATGTCGTTATTTGATAAATAGATCCTTAGACACTTTGTGTTTCAAGTCATTTTTATAACTAAACCAAGAACAAGATTGTCACAAAATGTCTTTATTTTTTTAAATTTTGTGTAATAAAATAGTTTACAGATTTAATTACTGTACCGCAGTTGACTTTTGTGTTGAAGACGATATATGTGCGAGGCCAACAAAGCTTATATACAAAGTTCAAACAATTTTGTTGGCGTGATTTAAGAAACAGTATCTAGCAACGCTTTGTATTGACATGTTTACGATAATACATAGTTTTTAAGCAGTTATTAATCATGTATATAACTCAATATAACAAGTTATGTTATGGCAGTATAACTATAATATAACCATATCGTCATAGTGTCACACTCGCGAATATGTAACGATAGCAATACAGTCTGGTCGATGTTTTGTAATGGTTATATTTTGTTAGATAACAGTTATATATATTTTGTGTAACAATTCATCTATGCATTTGTTATAGAAATACTTTGGTTTTTGCTATTTAAATAAAAATTTTAAAACATTCGAAATATCTAATCAGAGACAAATAGTGTAATAGAGCTGTTACATAACGTGTATACGTCAATTAAAATAATTGTATAACAATGTCATATTCAGTTACTACAATTTTAACATAACATAATTATATAACACGTGTAATCTTGACGTTACATAATGCCAAGTAATGTTTAATGTGATCTTTTCTTTCTAAATTAAATTTTGAAAATGATATTTGATAAATAAATCTTTAGACACTTTGTCATTTTTACATTTAAGCCAAGAACAATATTGTCACAAAACGTTTTCGTTTTTATTAATTTTATGTAATAAAATTTTCCGGATTTAATTACTGTAATGTATTTTATTACGTCAAAATTATAAATACACTACTTTACCGGCGCTGCTTCGCAGGCGTAGATTTTTAGTTTTTGACAATTTTTACAATTTTCCAGTGTTACTAGACTCTTGTGTTAAGGGCGATATATGATCGAGGCCAACAAAGCTTATAAACAAAGTACAAACAATTTTGTTAGCGCGTTTTAAAAAACAGTATCTAACTAACAACGCTATGTGTTGACATGTTTACGATAACGCATAGTTTTTGAGCATTCCGTTTTTTCCATTTTGTCAACGCTAACAATATTCCGGATCTGTACGTATGGTGCGTATCTCGTAGACAAATGCACCTCTCGTTTTTCTTGCCACTTGCACCAAAGCGTATTTTATTTTGTTCTTGAAAAACACAATGGCAAAATCTAAATTACTTGTTCAAACAATGTTGTGTAAAAGCAATTTATTCTACATAAAATTTTCTCGGTGATAAGCATATGTATATTGAAAAAAAATTTCAAATTATTTACTTAAATTCCTCGTGCTAAAACTAAAATAATTTTAATTTTTACTTTTAGTTTATTTTATTAATTCGTGCATTAGCCTTAACATATAGATATATGTCGTCGCGAATTTTTATAGAACTTTTTTAGTTAGTCGCTTGGCTATTTGTAAAATAGGTTACCACAAAAAGCTCTTTTATTGTAACAAGATAATATATACTTTATGTTTGTGTTAAAAATCCATTCTAATTATGGATGAAAGAATTTTTGAAATCGGATGAGTAGTTTCGGAGATTACCTTATACCTACAAACTTACAAACTTTTCCCTTTTTATAATATTGGTATAAATTGTAGGTTTTTTTATTCTAAGTTAACTAAGCTTAGTTTTTTTTTTTAAATGATCTAAAACCAGGTTTTTTTGGGTGTTATTTTGTTTTTTCAAAAAAGTTTTATAACAAGCAAATCTTGTCAGTTTCTTGTCGTTGTAAAATTTATGTAGATTAAAGCGTTAGTCAAATAAGCAAAGCACACTCTAACGCACTGTTTTAATTTGCTAAAAAACTTTTATTTTGTCGTTTCTTTATTCCTTAAGTAGCTCGTTTTTTCTACTTTGCCAACGCTAACACTATTCTGGATTTGTACGTACGGTGCGTATCTACTTATCTTGTAGACAAACTCACCTTGCCCTTTCTCTTTCTTGCCGCCCACTTACACCAAAGCCTATTTAATTTTGTTTTAGAAAAACACGTTCGCACAATTTAAAGTACTACTAACATAGCAGTTATTAATCATGTATGTAACACAATATCACAAGTTATGTTATGGTAGTATAACCATAATATAACCATATCGTTACAATTTCAGACTCAAGAATATACAACGATAGCGATACAGTTTTGTCAATGTTTTGTATTAGTTATGTTTTGTAAGATAACAGTTATATATATTTTGCGTAACAATGTTAATTATTATGCATTTGTTGACTCTTGTCTTGAAGGCGATTTATGGGCAAAATGGACAAAGCTTATCAAAGTTTAAACAATCTTCTTAGCGCGTTTTTTTAACAGTATTTAACTAACAGCGCTATCAGTTGACATGTTTACGATAGTACATAGTTTTTAAAGCATCTTGTTTTTTTTACTTTGTCAACTCTAACGCTATTCCGGACATGTGCGTATCGCGTAGGCAAACGCACCTTGCCCTTTGCGTTTCTTGCCACCCGCTTACCCCAAAGCGTATTTTATTTTGTTTTTGAAAAACACGATGGAAAAATTAAAATACTTGTCATATGCATATTGATAAAAGTTACATACTTAAATTCCTCGTGATAGATTAATAATAATTTTAAATATCATTTTTACTCATATTTTATTAAGTTGTGTATTAACTTTAACATATAAATTATATGCCGTCGTCAATTTTTTTACAGAACTTTTTTAGTTCTACAACTTCTCTATAAAAAGTATATAAATGTCTTTTACCGTTAAGGCAGCGTTCGTTCGTAATATAGTTCACCACAAAAAGACCTAAAAATCCATTCTAAATATTGGTGAAAACACTTTTGAAATTTGGACGAATAGTTTTGAAGATTATCCTATACATACAAACTTACAAACTTTACCTCTTTATAATTTTAGTATAAATTGTAGGTTGTTTTATTCGAAGCTTACTAAATTTAGTCTTATTTTTAAAAAATAATCTGAAACAAGTGTATTGTTTTGCATTTTCAAAAAAAAATTATACCAAAGAAGTACCGTCAGTGAAATTTGTGTAGAAAGTTACGTTAGTCAAATAAACAAAGCACACTTTAACTCACTGTTTCTACTTGCTTAAAAACTTTCATTTCGGTGGTTTTTTGGTTTCTTGCATTTGCATACTCGCGTAGAGTTTTTTATCCGTAGAAAAACAACAAAACGTTTTCCATATAAATCAGAACTAGTAATAGACAATAAAAAGCTGAAAATATATTTTGTCTGACTAGGACTAATTACTTGGTTTTCTTTTTGCTTCGTTGCGGTTTCAGATTTACTTATTGGTTCTTGGTATTTTTTCTCATCCACACAAAGACTTAAATCTTCGATTTATACATTCAAAACTATGTCGTTTGTACAGATTTCTTAAGACTTACAAACAAAACATATCTCTCTAACTCATTGTCATACTATAGTTTCGGTCGGTCTAAATTAACCAATTCATTGCTAACATTTGCAACAAAACTTCTTATGTCATTAAGTTGCGCCATTAAATTCAACGCTTCAAATTGTTAATTTCGTTCTATTTCACTATTGCAAAAATGCGATTTTAATAATTTTTGTATTATTAAACCATCGTTGTTATAACAGAAGATTTGGTTTAGATACAAAGTATCTGTTAAAACAGTTTTTTTTATCGAATCAGTAAAGTTTCGTCATTTACAGCACTTTTTTGAATACCTTTAAGACTTTACAAAAATAAGCCTTGAGTATATCAAAAAAAGTCAAGCAAACTCTATGCAGTCGGTTGACCCAACACACACATATACATAACAGTTATTAAGCATGTATATAGCACAATATAACAAGTTATGTTACGGCAGTGTAACCATAATATAACCATACCGTTACCGTTTTGTCAAAATGTTATGTATAGGTTATATAACGGTTATATTTATTTTGCATAACAATGTTAATTAAATGTGATGCATTTGTTATACTAATACTTTGAAGTAAAAATTAAAAAAAAATTAGAAATAAACATTAAACATTTATCTAATTAAAGACAAACAGTGTAATAGAGCTGTCACATAACGTGCAAAGCAATCGAAATAATTATATAACAATGTCAGATTAAGTTACTGCAATTACAACATAACAAAATTAAGCTTTTAGTATCTCAGAAAATGTGTTTATCGTTTAGTTTCATGGCCATCTAATGTTATCAAAGTATTTGAGCCATTTAAATAAACAACAATTAGATATTAGATACTTAATATATACAAACAGATATGTACATATTTTGTTTCATCATCTTGTCAAGAAACCTTATTCTTGAATTTTTAGTAATTGCGTTTTTCTTCTTTGCCCAATTACAAAAAATAGAATTCTGTCATTTTACCAAAACTTAGTTCAGATTGTTTTTCTAAGAACAAAACACTTCATTTTAAAGATGTAGACAAAATTTTCTGTTGGTGTAGTTTAGTCTACATTGGTAAAACAAGTACAAGTCATTACACGTATTATAAACAAACAAAGAACATATTTTCAAGTTCGTTGTCTCTGAACACTATTTTACTACTCACGACGAAGTTAATTTTAAAAATGCTTTGGTTATTATAAAAAACTTATTTTTTTGGAAAAATTAGAAACACTTGGTTTTTTGGTTTTTATGTATACAAAAACTGTATCTGCATAAGTCATTTTTTAAGTTGGTTAACCAACTGATTACGTGACTTTTTAAAAGTCTTTTGTTCGATGGTCATTTGTTTCAGTTTCGTTTTTTAAAGTTTGTGATTTAGTTAACAAGCAAATTCACTCATTCTTGGTTACATTTTTAGGTGTTAATTTCAAGGGTATTGAATTTTTTGTTACTGAGATGTGCCAACGGTCGCAATTTTTGTTTTCAGATTGACACTGCCTAATATTAAAAGACAGTTTTGTTATAATAAATAGTTTAAGAATTTTATTTTGTGTTTTTTTTGGGTATTTTTTTAAATACATAAGAAATTGCAAACTTTAATGGGATTTTAAGTCTTCATTGTATATGAGGTATGTTTGATGTAAGTAAAAATTAAACAAAATATATCCATAGACAAGAGATTAAAGATCTCTTTGATTTAAACTTTTTGGACACGTATATAATATCGTTGAAGAAAAGAAAAAAAAATTTTTAAATTGTCATAGTTTCCACAGTTTGTTTTTAAGCCAAATTTGTTGGTTTTAGTTGTAAAAAAATTGATTCAACTTATCCTTCAGTAACTATCGTCGTAGAATACTCCATCCTCTTCTAATTCACGAAAAGTATTATTTTTATTTATAATTTTGCACGTGAGAACGACGAAATCTAATATTTTTTTGTTCACAATTTTTTTTGTAAATTTCATTATTTTAATGACACTTTTGTTTATTTAAAAGCAACATGATTTTTCCTCTTCTTCTGTGAAAAAGAAAAAAAATGGAAATAATTAAATTAAAAACAATTTACCAGAAATATCTGTAAATTAAATTTCAAAAATACTGTAAAAAATTATTTGTAATTTTGGTTTTATTAGTAAAACAATTTGAAACAATTTTTTTAAAACATAGAAAGTCGTTTAGATGAACTAAGAACCAGAACTGATGAATATTAGTTTTTTCTTTGATTTTAGTATTTTTTAGTTTTTTTCTGATGTAGTAATGGCTTGTTTTGCTTTTTTTGTGCTCTGTCAATATCAATCCGCTCGACGTCGTTTTATCAATATTTTTCATTTCCAAAATGTTAAAATTATAGGTTTTATAGAGTTTTTATTTATATTGTTTGTTTTATTTTGAATGTTTTAATATACATTTCTTTGTATAGAATGTAAAAATTTTGTTTTGTTCATGGCTGCCGTCGCTTAGGTGTTGAATTTTTGTACTATCATTTTAGAAGCATTTTTTCGCAATTAGTTATTTTTAAGGTTAATTATTTACATTACGACTTTTTTTGTATAATAAAATACTTTAAAAACTAATATTTAAAATAGTACTACCTAAAAATGTGCTGCCAAGTAACAGCTGACAGCGATATCGTTTTTTCTTAGTTTAACGATTAAAAAATATCTGATTTTGTTTGAATTTACTTTAATAATTTTTTTTAACATTTTATAATCCAAGTGCTAAAGTGTTACACAAATCATCTTTGCATTCTTCGCACGCAGTGACGCCAATGTCTTGGACGTGCTTTAGAGTCTCGCACTTAGGTCCAAACGATTCGCAATCTCTACTTACTGATCTACCGGTCCCTGAAAAACATCATGAAAAAATTGGCAATCAATTGACTTTACTTACAAGCTCCAGTAAGATCTAAACTGTAGCAGAAGGTACTTTTGCTTGGGCAAGTTTCGACGGTCATTGCTGAAACGACACCTTTGGCACAATCACTACCTACTTTACCACTGCATTTGTAACACTGAAGACTTTCTTTAAAAAAAAATTATTAAGTTAATACAGCAAACGTAAAAAAAAATTTACCAGAAAGCGCAACCACGGACAACGTCACAAAGACGAAAAAGAAAATTTTGGACACCATGGTATTTACTGTGACAATATTCGAAATGGAACTGGGCTGATGGTTATTATATACACGTATAGACGGAACCTTTGTACCTAATTATCAATCAAAACAAGTTTATATAATACTGTAATATCATTGATAACCTTTTCTAACAAACTGAACCAAATTTCAAATTTGATTGTTGTTGTCAACTTATCCTTGTCAATATTTGTATATTAAGCGAAAAACGTTAAAAATTTGTCTTTTAATCTTTACAAATTATGCCTATTGCCGCAGTTTCCTTAAAAATTTGTTTTGTATTTGTATGCAAATTTAAACATTTTTTCTTCAATGATTAACTGTGTATTTTCGTTTTATTTTGTTGCGGTTTCTTATACAATTTCGCAACAAAGTAACAACGTTTCTTGCGATCAAATAATTGTTAACGTCACCGCGATTAAAATTTAAATTGGCAAAAATAAAAAAGAAAATCGGCCACGCACGGACAAATACATAATTTGTCCGATGCACAATAAAACTGTAAATTGTATAAATAGGTGAATTTTTCGAAATTTTCAATCGACCAAAAGATTTCAACACCGTTTTAGAAAGTTGAATTAATCGTTTTTAGTTTTTTTACTCATTAATAATTTGAATTTAAAAAAATAGTTTAAACGTAACAACACCAACGCGTTTGTGTATTTAAATTAGCGATTAAACGTAACGTTAACGTACATATATGAGTGTGAAATTTGTGGTTGCGGTTGCAAAAGCAATCGTATGTTAAATTAAACAAGTCAGGTTTAAACTAAAAACAATTTACTAACAATAACATTTGTAAACCAGCACGAAACTAATCGTAATTTCCATTCGAACTTATTTATCAATTCAAGAAATTTAACGAAAGAAAGGGTATTAATTGATTTTTAAATGCCGAGCTTAATGTCCTATACGTATTTATAAATTTTTTTCGTTGTATTCGTATCGGTTAACGTTTTGTATAAGCGTTCGTGCTTTATATGTAACAGTTGCGTTTTCTATTTTCGCGAAGAGAAAAAAATTAGTGGAGCAATTTACAGTCGGAGACGGTAGCTGCGTTTTTAAAATTCTAGATGCGCTATGCTTAATTCTTCTTTTTAGTTGCTGCGGTTTGGTATCATTAAATTTTTCTCTTGTGGTTTTAATCGACACTTCTACATGAGTTTTACACGTAGCGAAGTGGTAGATTATTATTGTTAAACGCCATTTTTTATACTGAAACTGAAGTTCTGTTCATGAACTTAAAATTTTGGAAAAATTTTGAAATTAGTTAACTAAAAAATGTTTGTGGTTAATCGTTGATTTTCTACTGGTTTCTTTAAAATGTTGCAACATTAGTAAACCCTAGGATGCAGAACACGTGCCTGGGAGGCCTGTTCCTATTCGTAGATGTAAATGTGAGTAATGTATGCGTTAGACTTCAATAAAACCTACATTTATTTACGTTAACGTTGTTTCTTCACTTACTTTTACAAAAATATTTCAAACAAACAAAAAAAAATAAAAAACATGAAAAAATACTAGTGTACAACACAAATCAGTGTGCTCTGGTCGAACAGAGTGAACATCTCTTCCTCTTGACGTCATTTCCTTTGTGGTTTGGGTTTTGTAGACCGGTTCCTTGGCCAAATCTTTCAAAAACAATCTCTCCGTTTGTGCGCTACTCATTGATTGTGGTTTGGATGTTTTTTGGAAAAAATCGTTTAGAGCTAAGACATTGACAATTTTGAAGGAAAAAAATGCTAATGGCCAGCGTCTATTTTGTCGAGAAAAACTGGAAAATTTCAAACCTGACTTCAAAAGACTGAGGGCAGAGGAGAAAGTAACCGACAAACTCAACGTAACGCTAATCTACGACTACGAACTCACTTACAAGCAAACCGAAATCTAACGCCACAGAGACACGAGTCCATCATCTCAGAGGCAATATTTGGTATCGACGAAAGTAGCTCCACGACAGTCCTTTGCCGCCACGTACGCGAAAGGCACCGACGTTACTTTAAACGTCTTTAACGCATACAGAATCGACGAATCGCAACTAGACCGAAAGGTATGCAAGGAAGAGTTGTTATACTACAGTACTGCGATGATTCAAATGCGACTTTTTGAGGTATTAGCAAAACAGAACGAACATTTGTTAACCAGTTCTGAAAAGGACATTCATTTGGAAAGCAGTTATAGATGAGACTTTCAATGTACCTCAGTCGGTATTTTCATACCTGAAAGAAATTGGTACGTAAACAGACAAGATGGGGAATGAGACGTTACTAGAAATACCTCCATTACTCACTACAGTAGTCTAAACTTTGGAGGATATCATTCGAAAGCTATTAATGCAGATACGCACAATTTATTCAAAGAAGTTCCATCACTAGGAATAGCTGGTGATATGGTTATGGCGCTAGCATCGTATGGTGCTGAACCAGTGCTAATTTTCTATATTGGAATCCCAGCACACTTGCAAATCACTGACAATTTGACTTGTAAAACACCGATGTTAGGAGAAAGAAATACGACAAGGATTGTCTAGCTTTGAAATAACAGCTGATCGCTTTGATGAGTATGTTCCAAGCACCAGATTTAACTTAAAGTATCTGAGGTCAATTTCAGATATCATTGAAAACTTTGAAACTTTCAAAATTGAAGAGGTCGTCATGCAAAACTTAGGTATGGCAAGAAGAGAAACTTAAGTAGTTAAAACTATGCCATCAGAATCCAATGAAGCTGAAGGTTCGCAAACACGTTCTACACAGAGAACGTCGTCATCCACAAGCTCCACCGCGATAATGGCTGCAACAAATTACTTTGGCTTCCAACTATACAATGAGGATAGAAGAGGACAAAACCGTTCAGAACAAGTAGCCAATACAAATAAGAGTAAACTGGGCAATCTTTAAACAATTTTAGTTCTTTTTGGAAGTCTCGTTTATTTTACTTTAGTGTGCCGACAACTGTTTTTTTCTAACAAACGCATTTGTGAAGAAATGATCAATTTTAAAGTTCAGCTCAGAAGTATGAACACTACAATCTGAACAACTTTAACTTCTAAAATTTTGTACGATGGTTTACCAGCTTGCTGTTTTACATAAATCATCACGTTTTAATCAGGTATAATACAGGTCTTACATTTTTCAATAAAAATATCCCAGATGCAGAATACAATTTGTCAGTTTTAGACGCGTCTTGTAAGTTCTTTTATCATTGAACCTTATGTATCTTCTTATTTCTTCGTATTGGGAAACTGACATAGTTGCACAGTATGAGTTTGGCAAATTCTTAGGAAAAACGGTTTACGCACAACATCCCATCTTTGTTCTTCTTTCTTGTAAAGTTGCATTAGTCATAAACAACTGCAAAGCTTTCTCTAGGTGTATAACTTTTATGATATCAGACGGGCTTTTTCATCTTATTTCTTCTTTTTCTGTGGTATGTTCATTCTTCGATATTTTCTACTTCACATAGTTTTCTTATATTTTCACTCTGCCATACAGAATCTTTCCGATGATTTTTCCGAGTATTTTCATCTCTGTCGTCTCTAATGTTTGTTTAGTTTCTGCTGTGTCAGGTCTCTTATATATTCTCAATTTGGTTTTAATGTTTAAGTATTTATTCGGCCATACTGCATCGTTTAGATATCCTGCAACTATATCAACTGTGATGACTTGCTGAGACACTTTATTTTCTATGTCTCAAAAGCTTGATAGTTCAACTGCTAAGTACCTAAATGACCGTACTTGTTCAATTATGCTTTTATTTTGCTGCTACGTTAAACATGTGTCGTAAATTCTTATGCGGTGGTTCACCAGTTCGTCGTTTTAGATAAAGCATGCCATCGATGGCGTATCCAGAGCTGGATTCACACATCCAAAATATCTTGAATTATATTTTGCAAATTTTTGGGTCATACACTGCAGCGACCTCAATAACCAACAACATCGATTGTGATGTTAGATCAGATATATTAAACGTCTTACATTGTTTAATGAAAACACCCCAGATGCAAGAAATCATCGCTAATTCTTCAGTTTTAGACGCGTCTTTGAGTTCTCTGACATAGTTGCTCGATATATGAAATTGGAAAATTTTTGGAAAAAACAGTTCGCGCACAGAAAGGTCCCAGCTTCGTTCTTCTTTATTGTAATATTGCATTAGTCATAAACAATTGCAAAGGTGAAGAACTCATCTGCTTTATTATCAAATCAAGAGGGTTTCTTCTTCTTCTTTCTTCTTGGTAGGCTCAAAGTCTTACTCGACCTATGTTTCTTCTTTCTAAGAGCGATTTTTCTCTTGACTATTTGACATTTCTGTCTTGTCACATTCTCTCTATGTGTGCATCCAATTCTCGTTTTCTGTAGTATGGTAATTCTTCAATATTTTCTACTTTAAATAGTCTTCTTATGTTTTCACTTTTTTCTCTGTCATACAGAATCCTTCCGATGATTTTTCTGAGTATTTTCATATCTGTCGTCTTTAATGTTCCTTTAGTTTTTGCTGTGTCACGTCTCTTATATATTCTACATTTGGTTTTAATGTTTAAATATTTATTTGGCCATACGGCATTACTTAGATATTCTGCAATTATGTCAGCTGTCATGACTTGCTGAGACACTTCATTTATTTATATCTCCAAAGCTTGATAGTTCAACTCTTAAGTACCTAAATGACAGTACTTGTTCAATTATGCTTTTATTTTGCTGCTACGTTAAACATGTGTCATAAATTCTTATGCGGTGGTTCACCAGTTCGTCGTTTTAGATAAAGCATGCCATCGATGGCGTATCCAGAGCTGGATTCACACATCCAAAATATCTTGAATTATATTTTGCAAATTTTTGGGTCATACACTGCAGCGACCTCAATAACCAACAACATCGATTGTGATGTTAGATCAGATATATTAAACGTCTTACATTGTTTAATGAAAACACCCCAGATGCAAGAAATCATCGCTAATTCTTCAGTTTTAGACGCGTCTTTGAGTTCTCTGACATAGTTGCTCGATATATGAAATTGGAAAATTTTTGAAAAAAACGGTTCGCGCACAGAAAGGTCCCAGCTTCGTTCTTCTTTATTATAATATTGCATCAGTCATAAACAATTGCAAAGGTGAAGAACTCATCTGCTTTATTATCAAATCAAGAGGGTTTCTTCTTCTTCTTTCTTCTTGGTAGGCTCAAAGTCTTACTCGACCTATGTTTCTTCTCTCTAAGAGCGATTTTTCTCTTGACTATTTGACATTTCTGTCTTGTCACATTCTCTCTATGTGTGCATCCAATTCTCGTTTTCTGTAGTATGGTCATTCTTCAATATTTTCTACTTTAAATAGTCTTCTTATGTTTACACTTTTTTCTCTGTTAAGCAAAATCTTTCCGATGATTTTTCTGTGTATTTTCATCTCTGCCGTCTCCAATGTTCGTTTTATTTTTGCTGTGTCAGGCCTTTTATATATTCTAGATTTGCTTTGTTTAACTGTTTAAGTATTTATTCTGCCATATGTCATCGTTTAGACATCTTGCCATTTTCTTAGCTTTTATGACTTGCTGAGATGCTTCATTTTCTGTATTTCCGAAGCTTGTTAGTTTAACTCCTAGGTACCTAAATGTCAGTACTTGTTTGGATAGGTTTTATGAGCGCCTATATTCATGTTTTGCTGCTACGTTAAACAGATATAGATTTTTTGTCGGTTGTCTTCATTTTCTTCGAAAATTACGGTGTTGTCAGCATAACATAACATAAATTCTTGATCACCCATTCTATAATTGTTACCGGTCTTATAATGATCGCTTTCATTACAACATTGAATAAGAGCGGACACCATAGTACCATTGTTTCTAAGACAAAGGATCGAAGAACAAACTAAGCGATTTCTAAACGGTAATTCGTCACTTTCTAAACGCGTCATGCAAGTTCGTTTATCATTGAACCATATATATATTTTTATTTCTTCGTATCGAGAAACTGACAACTGCTCCATACATGAGATTGTCAAATTTTGGGAAAAACAGTTCCCGCACAGCAACGCCTCAGTTTTGTTCTACTTCTGATTGAGTAAGTAAACTGAAGAAAACATAATTTTTTTGTAAATCAACATGTTTTCATTCCTTTAATTGATGCCGATATTCTCGTTTGCCTTGTACAGTTTATGATTCTTTGTAAAATTGCATCAGTCATAAACAACTGCAAAGCTTCTCTAGGTGTAGAACTCATGTGTTTCCTTATCAAATCAAGAGAGCTTCTTCTTTCTTCTTAATAGACTCAAAGCTTGTTCTTCATTCATTTAAGCTTTATTCCCTGTTACTCTGGATGTAGGTTGTCACTCTATCTCATTTTTGCTCAACTTATGTTTCTTTTCCCTAAGGATAATTAATCTTCTCACAATTTTGTTACCCTTTTGTCCATATGCGCATTCTATTTTTGTTTTTGTTGTATCTCTATTCTTCGATACTACTTTAAATGAACCTTTTTATGTATTTACTCTTTTCTCTGGCACATAAAATCTTTCTGGTGATTTTTCTGAGTATTTTTATCTCTGCCGTTTTTAATGTTCGTTTTTGTTTTTGCTGTCAGGTTAGTTTAGACATCTTGAAATTTTACTGGTCTAAACTCAGCGAATCTCCTTGTCGAATTCCGCTATTTACAGGTATTTTATTTCTAAGTCTTCCATTTATTCGTGCTTGAAGTAAGTAATTTCGATGGTTTTAACAAAGTTTATTGGTTTTTCTCTATTATGCAGTAGGTTTATAATGTCCTCAGCTGCACTTTCTCAAAGGCTTTTTGTAGGTCGATGAAATTTAAAAGTTCGGGCTTGTTAAATTCCATTGATTTTTTTGGCATTTTATAAAGACAGCATCAGTGCAAGATCGTTTTGTTCTAAGCCCTTGTTGTTCTGCAGCTAGTGTAATGAAATAATTGATATTCATTAAAAACCTCTCAGTGCTCAATTCCTATTTGTTCCTATCAAAAACAGCTTCTTCATTTGAGTTTCTCGTGGTCATCGCTTGATCCATGTCATTTCGCCAGCTTATTCTTGACCGATCTCATTTTGTATTTTCTAATAGTACATTTTAGGACCTACCTAGGCCACCTGGCAGCGTTGATATAATTGATTTTGGTAGTAATTACTTTGGTTACTAATTTGAGCATAGTGGCTAAGAGATTATTTTTTCTATAATTAATTGGTTATTTATTGTCTTTTTTTTT
The DNA here is from genome assembly GCA_035610365.1 of Aquatica leii. Lineage (NCBI taxonomy): Eukaryota > Metazoa > Arthropoda > Insecta > Coleoptera > Lampyridae > Aquatica > Aquatica leii. Next base: position 33,400,635 of record CM069438.1, read on the forward strand.
AAAACAGTATAGTCATTATGCTTACGAACGCTACTTTTAGTTCTGTTGAGATTTTTTTTATTAGCATTGTTATATTTGTTACTAGGTTTTCTTCTTCAAATTTTAATAGTTCATTTGGGATTTTGTCTAGTCCTAGTAAGTTTCGGGATTTCAGTTTTTTAAATGTTCTTTTATTATTTCTGATGTGAGTGTGCTGTCGTAGTTTATTGTTATAATAATTATATTTTTTAACTGTTTTCTTGTGTGAAATACACGTATTTTCATCCATTGGGTTTACCTCTGCTAATTCTTCAAACAAAGAACAAAAGTCACCGATACAATCAAAAACAGTAACGAGTTTAAAATGAAAATATGCTGGACACGTTGCCAGAACAACAGACAACAGATGGAATAACAAAATCATTATATGGAGGCAATGGGAAAGAAGACGAGAAAGATGAAGACCAATGACACGATGATACGACGACATCAAAAAAATCTCAATACCGAAATGGAAAGAGGAGAGTTTCACATTAGTTTTTGTAGTTCATAGAAGAAGAAAAATTACAAGTAGCACAAAAAGCAATAAAAGCCATGGAAAAAAAGACGAGGAACAGGGAGACCAACTACACTATGGTATGACGACACCAAAAGGGTCACAGGACTAAAATGAATAGACGAGAGCTAGAAAAAGAAAAAAAAGGCGCATGCCCAATTCTAGGCGCTAAAAAACTTATAAGATGAAGCAGAAGAAGTCCGTTGAAGTCTGATTCAAGTCTTTTGGTGAAATTTTCTGTGTTCATTTTTTTACCAGCTCTTTTGTTTAATTCTGTACTGTTTTATATTTGTCAAGTGACAATTGTTTCTTATTGTCTTTCTTTTTGTTTCAGTTTTATTTTTGAGCCATTGGGTTTTATTTGGTTTTCGTTGCGTGTTCATTTTTTGAGTTCCTACTGCTTCTATTGCGTTTACTTCAGTTTATTTTTTTAATTTGTCTCAGCTATTTTCTACTACGTATTCGAGATATATTGGGTTTGTAGCGGTTTTTTCAGCTAGTTTTTTTGGTATAAATATTTTGGTTGTAGAACCTATTGTTTATTCTGAGCTTATTAAATAAGCATAGGTTTACTATTAATTCTCCGCTATCATTACTTTGCTCTTAATGGAATCTCTGTTTTATTTCTGGTATTACCGTTTTTGAGTTACGCGTAGCACGCTGTTACAGTCTCGGTAAGAGACAAGCTACTATAGGAATTGGCAGTTCTGCCCTACGCCAGCTACTGTTTCCTCATTCCATCAAATCACACTATCCTTACATATCCTAAACTCTTTGGCGTTTCGAAGCAGCTACGTCAACGCTAGATCAAGGTCATCAAATGATTTTCGTTTACCATGGAAAACAAAACTCAATTATATAACAAAACATTACGCAAAGCTACATGAAACAACGTCTGAAGATCCATATGCTCGGTCTAAGTGAAGTCAGATGGACTCACACTGGCCAGACAGAATAATGATGCTACAATTAAGAACAACCCATAGAAAAATGAACGTAATTCAGTTTTATGCTCCAACATGCGATTGTTTAGAAGAGGAGGTGGAACGTTTCTATGAAGAGAGATGATTAAACTAGTAAAAAAGGTGAAATAACTGTCATTATAGGTGATTTCAACTCTAAAGTTGGGTTGGGAGCAAATGGACAACATGGCTGTGGTCAAAAGTATAATCGAGGTGACAATTTTGTGCTGAGAATAATCTCATCGTCTACAAAACATTTTTTAAGCTCCCATCTAGAGGACTATATACGTGGAAGTCACTTGGCGACAGAACCAGAAACCAGATAGATTTTGTTCTTGGTCAAAAGGATATGTAGAAATTCCTGAAAGCGGTAAAAACATACCCTGGAGATGCAGGTTCAAACCATAATCCTGTACTAATAAAATTCCAAATGTACAGATTTAAAAAGACCATTAGACAACAAATAACAAATTCCACCGATACAAAGAAATCTAAAAAATCTTAAAATAAAAACGGAGACAATCATTTAGATGCGTAATTTAGAGACCAAACAGAGACAATGAACGAAAGCATCGAATAAAACATAAATTGAAAATTATACAGGAAGAACTAGGTAGAACAGAGACAAGAAAGAAACAGGAGTGGATGACAGAAGAAATTTTGAATCTAATAGATGAGAGACGCGTACATAAAGCAAAATACAACAAACTAAATCGAATGATACGTCAGAAATGTAAAGAAGTGCAAGAATCTTGGTTTGGGGAAAATGACTTAGAACGGGAATCCTCATTTAAATATTTTGGTACCAACGTAAATAATAAATGGGATCCTAAGAAAAAGATGAACTCCTATAAATATGAATAGGTTCTGTCATAGTACAAGACTTAATCTGGAAGTCCGAATGAGGGCTTATGTATTTTCTGAGCTTTTGTATGGATGTTAGCGTCAACCCTTGATCCCAAAACTGAAAAAAGACTCGAGGCTCCCCTTAGTTGCAACTTCTGAAATCCATAAGAAAGGAAAAAGGTAATATAGGTGATAAGGAAAAGAAACGACAGTCAAATCTCAAGGCTAAAAAATGACCTCAGAAATCTTATCGCAATTTAACGTTTTTTCGATGGAGTGCTGGACGATTGGGTTGTGTCGAAGTTTGAACACACTTCATGCTTTTGCGTCATGATGGAAAGGCGTTGTGGGCTCTCCCAATAGCTTTTTTCTCACCCAAGAAAAAAGTTTGATCTAAGACCAGTGCAAACAAGTCTCAGGAAATTCTCGCCACCCTGAAAGTTTATAAAAAAAAGAAAGATCTCAAAATTTTGCTCCAAAACCAAAATAAAAAGAACTACAACCCGCAATCGCTCGACGGTAGCCGAAAAAATATGATTACGGCGTCAGACCAAATTTTCAACCATATATTTGACGTACTGACGGCGCAGGTTATAACGTCTTTCAGTCGTCATGTAGGCTCAAGAGAATTTGTCATGAATAGGAGTACCTAGAAAAAGAAAGTTTTATAAGTTCTCGGTCAACGAGTGGTGATCATGGTGTTTTCAAATTACTTTCCACTGCTATTCCGTATCCAGAATTCAACTACATAGGTTATTATATTACACGCCATTCGTAGAAAGAGAAAGAAGTAAAAGAGGGTCTAAAACAGTAGCCATGAGAGGAACCGAATGAGAAAAAACATCAGGTGCCATATGGTTATACATTTCTTATGAAGAACAGTAAAGTCAAATTGTTGCAATCTAATCGCTCATCTTGCTAATATACTAATAGAATTTTGTAATCGATTCAACCAGAGAAGAAAGCGACGATCTGTGATAACAGTAAAATGAGTGCCTTTTATGTAAGCTTGGAACTTTTCGATAGTCCACAACACCGTTAAACACTCTTTTGGGAATAGAATAATTCTTGGCTTAATACAGCACTTAATCCAAAGTCACAGCATCTATCTGTATGGCAAAAAGCAGAAAAAAATCAGGACAAGAAAAGATAAGCGCAGATACTAATTGATTTCGCAAAGAGAGAAAAGCAATTTCACACTCCGGTGTCCAAGTAAAATATGCATTTTTACTAGTTAGAGAAGAGAGAAGAAAAGCCAAAAAAAAAGTTAGGTATGAATCTTTGATACCAACTAGACATACCAATAAGTCCAAAAACTTCAATAACATTCTTAGGAGCAGCAAAGTTTATGATAGCAGCAACCTTATCACGATCTAGATAAGCAAAAAATCATTTTTCGCGACGGAGAGTAAGTCCAGCAGCAAATAACCGGTTTAAGACATGTTTTTAAATGTTCACGTACTCCTCCAAAAGTAGATAAAACAATGATAATGTCGAAACTGTAAGATACCAAATCAGTTCCCACAACTTTTGAAATGTAGCTGGGGCAGCCCAAAAAGCATCGTGATAAACTAAAATAATCCACGGCGTGATATGGTAAGAACAGTTAACGGTTTCGACTCAACAGTAACATAAATTTGCCAGTAGGCAGAGCGAATATCCAAAGAAGGCAGAAACCGGAAATTTGGAACAAAATCCATAGCACAGCAAAAATCAATTCTTAAAATCAACGTTTAGAGAACGAGTAGAATCAACGTCTCGATCACACTGGGCATGCCTTCAAAACAGAACGAGAGTGATGCAGTTCCCATCATCAAAAAACACTGTTGGCCAAACGACACGTAGCCACAAAAGGTTGTAGCAGAATTTCTAAGCGTTTTAATGCTTTCCATCACTTGGTTATTAAAATAGTTCTAGAAGCACCACAATCTAGAAGACCGCAAAAAGAATAACCATAAATAAAAACAGTTGGATAAGGACGTTCTTCTCGTTCCACACTAGCAAAAATAAAATTTACAAGTTAGAGAGTCCGGGAAAAGAGATATCTGGGTTTAACCGTAACTCAGGATCCAGTACTCGGGTTAGAAATTCTAAAATTAGTTTTTTGACGTCTATTTACACTGCAGACAATTACGTTTGCTAGCTCCATGACGGCTACATTCATAGCAATGAAGAATTTGTGAACAAAGACAATTCGGAGCTAAGTGTCTAGGTTGCAAACGATTCCAATAAGTAACACAAAACTGAACAGCACTAGTCGCACGAGGAGAAGAAGATCGAGTGGGAGACTCAATGACAACCACTTTGGTATCATGTCTACTATGTGAAAAAGAAGCAAGAAAAGTCACTCACGTAGACCAAATTTAGTTCTAATAGCTGAGTTGAGCGACGAGATAGTGGAGGTCAGTATTTTTCCATAGATAGTTCAAAATGTGAATATACAGGCGTCTTCTTCGCATTTTCTGGTCACAAAAAGTGAGAAACACAAAGGCACAAAGGATGAACAAAGAAAAAGAACTGTTAACAACTATAAAAATTAGAAAAACCCAATTCTTTGAACATATCATAAGAGATCTAAAATACAAAACTCTACGTCTAATCATTGAAGAAGACAGAATTCTTCTTGGCTAAAAGACATGCGAAAGCGGTTTCGATGTTCGTTAAGTGAAATTTTCCGAATAGCAATTTCTAAAGCTTGATTAGTTATATGAAGCCAGCTTTCGTAAGGAGACGGCGCAATAAGAAGAAGAAGAAGAAAATTACTGCTTTTTCTATGCGGACGTTGAAGTCACCCACCATTATCACTATTTTTCTGATGGCAGCTCTTTTATGTTTTTAGCTTTGCAATCCTTCGAACTGTACAGAGACACTGTGTTTATTTTATGATCTGTCATTCTTAATTTTATGTTTAAAATTTGTATCGGTAGTTTTTTTACGGCAACACTGCCGACTTGTCAGCTGCGGATGTGCTAAGAGGATCGTTCAATCATCACCAGGACTTGAATCATTTTCGGAATAATTATTACTTCTTTCTCCAAAATTTTTTGTCAACGTTTGCATTATCTTCTAATTCAATTTTGCTTTCACCGAATGGCTCCTCGCATTCTCCACTGGCTCATGCTCACACAGTTTCTTCAAAGTCACTTCTGAAGAAGCGCTTAAGCACCAGTTGAGACGATTATGTACAAACTACTAGGCACAGACCCGTGTTGTATAAAAGCGGAGAACTGATTTTTTTGATAACTGTTTTGCATTTAAGTGCGTCAGTAGAAAAATTTTCTGAATAAAGAATATACAAAATTATAAGATATCAAATGCATCACCGGGTCTGCCAAGCTCGGGTTGCGCATCCTAGGGTTAACACCTAATTATTGCCTACTTCTAAACATATCTTCTTGTCTTAAGAATGTTTATTTGTGCTTGTTTTCTAGTTCTTTCGTGTTGTTATACCCTAATACTCTTGAATTGTTATACTCATGCTCTGATAATTTATATCGTCAAATAAAGAAAATATTTTTTTAGCAAATTTAAATAAAATGTTTTACGTTACTACTGTTATTTATTTATTCTTAAATATCGTGCACAAATATTCTCTAAAAGTCTTAGTTAAAAATAAACTCAAATAACTATGAAAAAATGAATTAAAGAAATAAGTAGAAAAACAAGAAAATCAATACAATAATTAAAGAAAAATTTTTTACGAGCTTGTTTTTAAAAAGTTGATCCTTTGTATATATCTGTGCTTTTTTCTATACTTGTTGAAAGTATTTAACGTTTCTTTCAAAATTATAATGTTATAGTAGGTTCTTTAAGTAGAATAATTAACTTTTATCTGCGCTTGGTTTTTGGATCAACACTTGCTTAGTCATTTTTCATTTACGCGTTGCATTATTTTTTTTGGTTTACCGTTTCTAATAATTACGTTAGCTAATGTAGAGCATTTAAATACGGCGGTCGTTGTAAAAGTATAAGAAAAAAAAAGTATTACAAGTTTATGATGTATTTTAATAGTATGTTAAATATTTTTCATAAATGCATAATTACGCATTTACATGCTTAATGCACACCTTCGAGAAACCTACTAAGTGGTTAATAACAGTTCTTGTTACTTTACAATCTGCGGTTAAAATTTTTACTGTACCAATAATTAAAGTTAAAGCGTAACCTTATAGATAAACAATGATTTTGAATTTTAGGTCACGGCGGTGTCAATCAACTAGGGGGTGTATTTGTAAACGGCAGACCACTTCCCGACGTAGTAAGACAAAGAATAGTAGAATTGGCCCATAACGGCGTGCGACCATGTGATATCTCAAGACAACTTCGTGTATCTCACGGATGCGTATCAAAAATCCTTTCGAGGTAAGTACCCGGCGTTTGAAAAAAAACTTCCAAAAAAGTTTTAATTTACTCTTCGTATGCGAGAGTATTCAAGAGAAAACTCTCTTTCCACTTTGACATTTATAAAACTCGTTTCGTATAATCCCCCATAATCCACCGAAAAGTCCTCACCCTACGCTGTTTCCTAGTTCCGGCGCTCTCCGACAGGCCCGGCTAACACGATCATGCGACCTGCTGGTAATGTTTTCCCGTTTTTTAGTGCGCACTTCCCAAAAAGATGAGTTTTATTTTATATAACCAAAGACCGCATGGGGTTGTTGCATTTATCATCGTGTTCCACGACCACTAAAAATAAGTTACGTCGTTACAAACATACTGAAACTACAACGGAGAGAGTAAAAAAACTTTTCCCCGAAAAAGTTACAAGTGATTTGTTTGTTTGTCTTTTTTGATCATTTTTAAATTTTAGTTTTCGTTTAAATGCTTTATTAATTGCCGGTTTTTTCGTAAACAAAGCCGAATAAACGTAATAAAATAGAGAAAAAATAGTTTTCTTTAACGTTATTGAGGTTAATATACTACAATTTCTTCCAAAAATGGTTTTAAAATTGAAACAATAACGATAGCAATAAAAAAATGCTCAAGCTTTGACAATTAAAGTCAATAAATACATAATGAAATAAGAACGTCACAAATTCTGAAGTTTATTTGATCTCCTTGTATACTCTGATCGAGGTGTTACGATTGAATTACGATTCGGCCATGTTGATACAGAAGCTGTTCAGTGATGATGATGTAGAATTAGAAGAACATTTATTAAGCCTTAACGTGATTTACCATTGAGCATCTTTTTAAATTTTAAGATTTGAGTTCTAGGACATATAACAAGTGTTTGCGTTGGGTTATGTTGGGCAACCTTCGATTTTAGTTTTTCTGTTTATAAACCCTGGCGCCCACATTAATGTCACGTGGTTACTTTGTGACAGTTCATACAGTAAATTGAAATAGTAAGAAATAGAAATTTTGTGAGCCGATCGGTCATTTACTAATAATAAATGTTACGCAAATTTGAGTCACTTGAGTCTTTGTTTAACATATAAAAAGAACCGCATTTAAAGCATTATAACTTTAGTTTATTCAATTTTTTTTAAAACTTTACTTGATTGTGGAATTTATATGTACGAAGCATAAGTACTGGAGATGAAGTTGCTACTGAAATTAGTGCACAAAAAATAATAAGAACAAACAAAACCATTGAAGAACAGTGTTGGTTCAAAAAACGTTTTTTGAACACGCAGACATAGTTCACATGTTCTCGATCTATAAGAGAAGCATTGTACCTAAATTTGACTGCTTCTTCTTCGTATTCCTCTCAATAGAAACTGTTTTGTTCCAATCAATTTGTGAGCTTATCTAAACCTGATAGCCAGATCTCGTACCATCGCATAAAGCGATCTTCTTGAGAGTCTTCTAATGTTGACTCTCCCAGTTAAAACTATCTTGACCAAAGCGATTTACATGGTCTCTCCGTCTTGCAGTATTTCATTTCCGCTGTTCGCATGAGGTGTTTAGTACATGCGCTGTCCGCTCTTGTTTGCATTGCGTAGGTCACAATTGGCCTAACGCATGTCTGTAGACTTTGGTTTAGACTCATAAACTTGTTTCTCCAGATTGGTTTCCTTAAGTAGTGTACGAGTTTCTTGTTTATATTTTTTTTGCTCGTGGTGTTGGCGTTTAAGTATCTAAAGCAGATGACCCGTTTGATAGTTTTTTTACAAATTTGCATCTTGTTAGGTTCTTTTGCTATAACAATCGATTATGTACTTTGGGTAGATATAGTTATTCTTCATTCAAATATAACAAATAAAATGGATCCATCTGTTCTAAAACATTCTTATTCTTCTTCTTTTCAATAGAACACTGTCTTATTCTTCTTCAACTTGAGAGCTTATGTAAAGATAATATCTAAATCTGATAAAATTGCTTTAACAAACTTTTTGAGTCTTTGGTTGTTCATCAAGGAATTTACATAGACTCTCCATTCTTTTTTGTTTCCTCTAAACCATTTTACAACGTCTTGCAAGATTTCATTTCGCTTGTCCGCATGGGGCGTTTTGTGAATGCGCTGTTCGCTCTTGTATTGATTGCATAGATCACTATTAGCCTAACGCATGTCTTCAGACATTGTTTTGGAGTCTCTTAAACTTGTTTTTCCATATTGTATTCCTTAAATAACCTAGGCGACTTGTTTGGTTTCTAGTTTCTTCTTTAAAATTTTTTTGCTCATGATGTTGGGGTTTAGATATTAAAACCACATGACCTGTTTGATAGTTTTTTTAGCAATTTTGCATCTTGTCAGGTTCTTTTGCTATACCAATTAATTGTGTACTTTGGGTAAATATAATCGTTTTCCATCTCAATATGACAACTAAAATAGACAACTCTCTCTTATTATTTTTCTTTTTAATGGAACACTGTTCTATTGCTCTTGAACTTAAGAGCTCATGTAAAGACGATAGCCCGATCTCGTACTATTCTTTGGTGATCTTCTTAAGAGTCTTCTGATGTTGAGCCTCTCAGTTAAGACTGTCATCACCAGGCAGTAGTACAACGCCGGTTGCATAGCAGATTATTTTTATTTTATTAACGCTCATTCTATATCCTCTGCCTGCTTTTTTCACTTCAGTTATAGTTTCGTCTATTATTAGATAGAATACTACCGAGTTGAGACTGTTTCTTCGTTTTATGTCGGTGTTGGTATGGCTGTCAAATCGTTTCTTATTTATATCATGGTTTTGGTATTTACATTCAGTTCTTTAATAATTCTTACTATTTTGTGGAGGATCCTTTGTTTTAGCACTCAATTCACTTTTCCGTTAATTAGTGTTGGTTGAATATGGCAACTAAAATGGATCTATCTGTTCTAAAACTATCTTATTCTTCTTCTTTTCAATAGAACACTGTCCTATTCTTCTTCAACTTGAGAGCTTATGTAAAGACAATAGCCAGATCTGGTACCATAGCTTTAACAAACTTTTTGAGAGTCTTCTGATGTTGAATCTTTTAGTTAAAACTATTTTTATCAGGCGATTGTTCATTAGGCAATTTACATGGTCTCTTCATTCTTTTTTCTTTCTTCTAAACTATTTTACGACGTCTTGCAAGATTTCGTTGCGGCTGTCCGCATAGGGCGTTTGGTGCATGCACTGTCCACTCTTGTTTTGATTGCATAGATCAGAATTGGCCTAAGGCATTTCTTCAGACATTGTTTTGGGCTCTCATAAACTTGTTTCTCTAGATTGTTTTCCTTTAATAGCCTAGGCGACTTGTTGGGCTTCTAGTTTCTTTTTTAAAGTTTTCTTGCTCATGATGTTGGCGTTTAGATATTAAAAGCACTTGATCTGGTTGATAGTTTTTTCGCGAATTTGCATCTTGTCTATTATCAGATTGCATACTACCAAATTGAGACTGTTTCTTTGGTTTATGTAGGTGTTGGTATGGCTGTTGTTCCTATTTTTATCATGGTTTTGGTATCTGCATTCAGTTCTTTAATAATTCTTTCCATCTTGTGGTAGATCCTTCATTTTAGCACTTAATTAACTTTTCCGTTAATTAGTGTAGGTTGAATGTTGAATATGACAATATGGAAATATCTGTTCTAAAACTGTCTTATTCTTTTTCTTTTAAATAGAACATTGCCTTATTCTTTTTATAATTTAAGAGCTCATGTTAAGATGATAGCCAGATCTTGTACCATCGCTTTGGGGTTCTTCTTCAGGCTCTTCTGATGTTGAGTCTCTCAGTTAAGACTACTGACTACCTTTACCAGGCGGTTGTTTATCAGGCAATTTACATGGTCTATTTCTTTTTTTCGTTTTTCTAAGCCATTTTACGACGTTTTGCAAGATTTAATTTCGGCTGTCTGCATGAAGCGTTTGGTGCATGCTCCGTCTACTCTTGTTTTGATTGCATGGATCACAATGGGCCTAACGCATTTCTTTAGGCTTTGCTTTGGACTCTCATAAACTTGTTTTTCCAGATTGTATTTCTGAAATAGCCTAGGCGTTTGCGTCACTTGTCTGGCTTCTAGTATCTTTTTTAAAGTTATACTTATAAGCATGAGATATTAAGTAATATTAAACAAATTGCTACTGAAATTAGTATACAAAGAACAATGTTTGTCCAAAAAATGTTTTTTGAAAACCCGGGAATAATTCACGTGCTCCCAGTCTATGGGAAAAGCATTGCACCTAAATTTGTCTGCTCTGGTATTTAGAAAGTAAGTTATTGTTTCTTCTTCTTTTTTTTAAATAGAATATTGACTTATTTTTCTTTAACTTAAGAGTTTATGTGAAGACGATAGCTAAATTTTGTACCATTGCTTTTACAATCCTTTTGAAAGTCTTTTGATGTTGAGTCATTCAGTTAAGACTATCTTCACCAGGCGATCATTCGTCAACCAATTTACATAATCCTTTTATTCTTTTTTCTTCTCAAAACAATTTAGAACATCATGCAAGATTTCATTTTATTCACTTATGTTATGATTTTGTCTAATATTAGATTGGATATTATCGAGTTAAGACTGTCTTCTCGTTTTATGCCGGTGTTGGTATGATAGTTGTCAAGTCGTTTCCTATTTTTATCATAGTGTTGGTATCTGCATTCAGTTCATTAATAATTCTTGTAGTAGATCTTTTGTTTTTGCACTAAGTTGACTTTTCCGTTATTTGGTGTAGGTTAGATATGACAACTAAAATAGATCTATTTGTTCAAAATTTTTTTTATTCTTCTTCTTTTCAAAACAACACTGTCCTATTCCTCTTCAACTTGAAAATTCATGTAAAGATGATAGACAGAACTCGTACCATTGCTTTGGCAACATTTTTGAGTCTTCTGATGTTAAGTCTCTCACTTAATAAACCAGGCGGTCGTTCGTCAGACAATTTACATAGTCCCTCCATTCTTTTTCTTCCTGTAAACTATTATACGACGTCTTGCAGGATTTTATACCCGCTGTCCGTATGAGGCGTTTGGTTTATGCATCGATCACGATTGACCTAATGCATGTCTTCAGACTTTGTTTTGAAATCTTACAAGCTTGTTTCTCCAGATACTACCGGGTTGAGACTGTTGATGGTTTTGGTATTTACATTCAGTTTTTTAATAATCTTAACCTTTTTTTGGCAAATCCTTCGTTTTAACACTTTCCGTTATTTGGTGTAGGTTGAAAATGACATCTATCTGTTCTAAAACTGGGGTTTTTAGTGAGAAGTAGTAGACTTATCCGTCCGTAGTTTTTTGAGTTGGTTCTAGCGCTTTTTTTGAGAATTTGTAAATATGATGCTCTTTTTTCACTGTTGCAAGATTTTTTGGAGTGTAATTATTTTGTTAAAACGACAATAAAGTTTGTTTGAATGAGGTAGACAATGTTGTATTTGATAAAGCAACACAACTCTGGACTTCTATTGTCTATTTTCTTAAAAATAACTGAATACACACTATCTTTCAATTATTATAGTATCTGCAATGGTTATCAGGTGAATACTAACAAACTTAGAGACTACTGAAGCTTATATGCTAAAGACATGATTACTAAAGCGATCAAGCATACAAAATGGAACTAAGCAAAACAAAAATTAACCAATAGAAACACTTTCTTTCAAACGTCCAACTTCCATACGTTACCTATTTCTACACTTGGTTGGCTAAAGACCTTTTTGTTGTTGATGACTGCTGCTTCTTTAAATTTTCTTTTGTACCAATGTTCCTCTCTGTGTAAGATGTTTGTCTGTGCCTACTTCATTCTATATTGTTTTTTCCATAAGTGTTGCGCGATGCCGGATCTTGATATCTCTCTTCTCTGCGTATGAGTTTTGTGTTTTTTGAATCTGACTTTTAAGGGTTTTTTGGTTTCTCTTACGTATAACCTGTCACATTCACGTGGGACTTGGTACATGTAGTCTTTGGTCTGTCATCTTGTACCAGAGTTTTATTGTTTCAGATAAGTCTCTGACATATGGAATGCTAAGCAGTGCTTTTGGTAGTTCTTCTTTTTTTGGTTGCAGGCTTATGTTGGTTTGGTGTTTATTTTGAAGATCTTCTATCATCTTTATTTATTAGTAACCGCTTTGTTTCAGGTTTCTTTTTATGTTTTTTCTTTGTATTACCTAACTTGTGGGCTGTGTCAAATAAAGACTTTGTTACCGCTTTTTTCGTTGTTGTTGAGTGATTGGAAGCATGGTTCAGATATTGGCCCGTATGAGTTAGTTTTATATAAACAGCCGTCTCGTTCGTTTCATAGTTTCTGTTTACGTGAACGCCTAAGTGTAATTGTGAGTCTTTTTTATCTTTTTTATGGTGAATTTGATGGAAGGCTTAATGTTGTTCAGGTGGTGCAGAAAGTGATCTAGTTTTAAATTACTGTTGTTCTAAATCATAAATGAATTGTCGACATACCTAAGCCTTAGATTTAAATTTAGTTTGCTCTATTGCTTAACATTCAAACCAGTTTATCTAAATGTTAGCAATAACGGGTAATAGAGATGAGTCCGTTGGAAAGCCGTCGTCTTAAGCGAAGAAATAGTCTTTTTCCTGGAAATATGAGTTTCTAAGTTAGCATTCTAATAGCTTTATTGTTCCTTCAAGTGGTAGCGTAGTTCTTTCTTATACGTTCTCGTCTTCTTGAAGCTTCTTTCAAATAATCTTTAGTGTTTATTCCACTATAACATTGTTGTATAAAGTTTTCACGCCAAAACTTGCTGCAGGTTTACTTTCCTTAGAATATCAACGAAATATTTAGAGGTTTTGACAAAGGATGGGCTGTAAGCTAGAAGTTACTGCACGATCGGTAGTAAAAAATTGGCTAGCTGGTATGTAGATCCATTACGAAAGCTGGTTATCGGTCAAAGTTGTTTTTGTGTATCTTGGGTAGTTCATACAGATGTGGAGGTTTACTGTAGTGCGGTACCAACATAGTCTTCGTTCTCGGTGCAAGATATCTCTCGTATAATTTCAAAGTCTGGCAGATCTTCTTCTCCAGACTTGTTTTTGGTTCTCTGTTTAATCCTCGGTTGTAAAATCTTTTCGATTTTTTGGTCATAGATAATAGTCCATAATAACCGTACGGCTGTTCTTTTGTCAGCTGGAAGGATTTTCATAGATTTATTTTTCCGTGAGTTTTTAAGATCCTTATCCTACTGTTTGGTGATGTTTCTCAGATGTCTTTTTTTCTTCTTTAGTATACACTTGACTTTCTACTTAAGTTTATTTGTTTTTACTAGTACTAACCGTGTCGTCTCAACATCCAGTCCAGTGTCATCCGTCATTGTTACATTGCATGTAACGCATAGGTAGAAGTTGCAAAATCAATACAGTGTTCAGATTATGAACTACCATTAGAAGTATGATTTCTGGCACGAGATCACAGGCCGAGACTCCAAAAACTGCAACTACCAAGTCGCGTGTGAATGTGGCATGTCATACCTGGGAGAAACCAAAAGACACTTAGATGTCAGATTAAAAGAACACAGAACTCATACGCAGATATGCGAGATATCAAGATTGCTTAATACTTATAGGAAGAACAACATAGAATGAAATGGGCGGAGGCGTAGATACTAGACAGAGACAAACATTGCTACATAAGAAATTTAAAGAAGCAGTCATTAAGAACAACAGCAAACCAAGTGTAAAAATAGATAACGTGAGGAAGCCGTTTGAAAGTACTTAAACTACATTAACCATATCTTTAGTACATAAACTTCAATAGTCTCTAAGTTTGTTAGCATTCACCTGATGACGATTGAAGACACTGTAGCAATCGAAACGTAGTGTGTATTTATTTGTTGTTAAAAAAATAGAAATAAAGAAAATGGTCCAGAATTGTGATATTTTATCAGACGATAAAATTCAACTACTACAGGATTTCTTCCTTGTTTTATCATCACAATATCATATTGTTGTTACACTTTTTTGGTTCTCGCGGTTTCTCAACATGTTCCATATTTTAGTATGTGGAAGCCTTCGCTATTACATGTTTCATATATTTTTCTTGCCACCATATAAGTCTCGTTCTATATTGTCAAAGAATCTTTCCCAATAAAATAGTTTGAGTTTACTTTTCTTCTTGTTCATTCTGTTCTTTAACACTTTCTTTTCTTCGTATGTCGTTGTGTTCTTCTTGTACTGCAGGTAAACTTTTTTCCCTTCTGCTGCTAAGGTTTTGTGTGAACCAGGATGTTTGGTAATGTGGTTTGCGCTGACTTTCTTCTTTCTTCTGCAGCATAGTAGACATTTGATGATATTTTTCTTTAGGCGTTTCCTGTGTTGTTGATTATTTTACTGTTAGTTCTTTTCTTCTTCTCGTGATCTATAATGAGTCTCTTGCTAAAAGTCCGTTATGTTGGGTCGCAAAGTTGATGAATGTAAGTATTTTTTTGAGGTAAATGTTTGTGTTTGTTATTACGAGGTCGATCATTGGTTTTTGTGTCCTTGAGCATGTATTTGTGTAGAAAGTCTGTGATATTTGTACGGAGCTCGTTATGTGCGCAGAAACTGATCAGTTGCTGTCTGTTTTTGTTTGTTGAAACGGTTCTTCATTCCTGGTGTGATGTTATCTATTCTTGCGTTAAAATCCCTGGGACGCATAACTTTATCTTGTCTTGGTATTTCGTCTATCACATCTTGTAGCTTAAGGTAAAATTAATCTTTTTTCTCGTAAAGTTTGTTGATGTCTAGAGCGTATCAGCGTATTTTTTCTCGAAACTGAAATGTGTGTAATAATATGTTGGTTGTGCATTTGTGTCTATGATATTGTTTCTGTACTGCTTGTTTACTAGTAGTTCTACACCTAAAGCAGTCTTTTCATCTTTATTCTTGCCGCTGTATAGTAAAATATAATCTTGGGATCTCTTTTTCTTTTATTTAAATCTAGTCATTTTTAGTTTCTAAAAAAAAATCTGGTTTTTGTTGTAAAGAATGTGGCGTTCCAACACTCATTTTCATTTTCATTTATATTATCCCAGAACTTAAGAACTTAAACTTTTTTTTAATTTTTTTATAACTGCTAATTTCTTCTTATTTTTTTCTAATAAATTCAACGACTTGATTTCTGTTGATCATTAGTATTTTTAATTTGTGTTCATTCCAAGCTTCTTTCTTATTTATATTGCGTTTGTTCCATTTTTGTACATTTTCTGGGCTCTTCCATGTCAATTACTTAAAAAGAGATAATTCACTTTTGGCCAAATCGATTGATGTTTTTGTGCCATAATAAACCTCAAACGCGATTTGATCCCGAGTGTATTTCGGAAACCCTTTGTCAATATAAAGTGCAACTAACAGTTAATTCGGTATAATGAGATTACGTTGAAATAATATGATTCAGTTATATATGTAGGCACACCGTGACGAATTTATACTTTATACATCGTTTCGAGTAGGGGTTGATTTTGTCGGTAAGTGAATTATATCTATAATTTATTAATTAAGAGGGCGGAATGCACTGTTTAATTGATTTGCGCACGTTTGCGGCGGTTAATTAAAGCCTCAAAGCCAGCTCAAAAAAAAATGACGAAATGTCACCGCACTTGTGAAAAGAACCAGAAATACACCTCAATGCCTCCTATTATGTGAAATACATGTGTTTGCAATACATATGTGCAACCGTGAGTGTGAAACAGAATTTACAACGCCGCCTCTTGATCTGCTAACATGTGTAACACATTTTACGAGATGCATTTGTAACTTTGCAAATAAATTTTGTTTCTCGCGACTTCAAACATGACGACGAGAAAATCGAAGAACAATGTCGAAGGTATTTTAATTCGTTTTTGATATAACCAAAAAGTAGCTCGCTAATTAAACAAGTTCGTTAGCGGTAACAGATATCATCTGATAGCGGTGCGATTGTACGAAAGAAATTTTGCTTTTTCATTTTGTTTTAAAAGCAGCGGGTAGCTAATTATGAAAGAGATCACTTTGGCTTGATCTTAACCTGGGGCGCAGGATGATCCGATTTTGATGTCATTGTGTTTAATTAAAACTATTTGCGTTTTTTCAAATTTAATTACTGAATATGCGACCGAGTAATGTTGATGAGCAAATCTTATTACTTAGAAGAAGCTAGTTTTTATGATTTTTATTGACTTTTTTTGCAAACAAGTAAAAAACTACCTTCGTAATTAAATTTTTTAATAGCGGTAGTAATAAAGTATTAATCGAACTTAAAGAATTAAATATGGATCTAGCCGTTATAACCGAAACCAAAAACAAAAGACAAGAATTTGAAAATCTAGGTGCGTATGACGTCTTCAGTACCAAAAACAATCACAGCCAGAAAAAGTGCATTGATTATAACACATAGAGGGTGGAAAAAATATATAAAAACTGGGAAAAGTATTCTGAATTTTGAAAATTAGGACCGTGAAAGAAATGATTTTGCTCGGAGATTTTAATGGTAGAACAGAAAGAAAAAAAAATTTTAGGAAGATACAGAGACGATAATATAAAAATATTAAATGGCATTTTCCAACATTGCAATATACACAAATATACTACGTGAAGACAAAAAACTCGAGGATTAAGCTCAATTATTGACTCGGTAGAAAAAATTCGTCAAAAGGAATCAGAAAGAAGAAATGAAGAATTGGAAGAAAAACTAAAAAACATTTATTAGAATGTAATTGGCATAGCTGAGATACGAAGAAAAAGAGAAGCAACCATAAAACTCCAGTTAGGAAACACACTATACTACAATAAATATGAAGAACATAGCACTGGAAGAATCGAATTTATTGTTTCCCAGAACACGACAGAAATGGTAAAAAAGTTCAAAACAATGACAACAAAAATAGCCTACATAATACTGGAAATAAACCCCAAAACATCAATATAAATAACATAAACATACGCCTCCATCATAACGCACATTGATGACAAAATAGTAAATTTTATGAAAATGTCTCCATAGCAATAAAAAATACATAATTATTATCGGACACTTTAACGCTAAGCTTGCCAAAACGACAGAAAAAGCAGAAAACAAGATGGGAAAATATGGAACCGGGCACAAAAATTTAAGGAAGGAACACTATACAACTTTTTAGAAAGTGAAACACTACATGAAATGATTACTTTCTTAAAAAAAACAGAATAAATGAGCTTGGATCAGCCTAAATGGTCAAATCAAAAACGAAACCAAAGAAAAAACAAAAAAAAGACAGAATTTTGATTCCGACAAAATTAAAGAAAATATAAACGTATATTAAGACGAAATTAAAACACAGCCCAAACAACACATTGGTACAAAAAACGTCTAAATGTCCGTCTAATAAACGTTAATAACGCGTTTAAAAACGTTTTTATGTCTAATAAATGTCTATTAGCCGGACATTTAGACGTTTTTTGTACCAATGTGTTGTTTGGGAGATAGAAGATAAGAACGTAAAAAATATAGAAAGAAATTAAGCACAAAACACCTACACTCAAAGAAAGAAATCAACAGAACTTTTTATGGTTACATTAAATAAATGTTAAAGCAAAGAAGAGAGGTGATACAACAAAGTAAACCAAAAACTGTTGCACTGAAGAAATTAATAAGAAGATTGATACAAAAAAACACGAACGTACTTAGACTTAAATTAGGAAAAACAAGAATTTTAGCCTTAAAAGACAAGGAAGAAAAGGAGTTAAGACATTATCAAAGAAACAGTTAAAGAATATTATAGCACACTATACGAGTCAAAACAAAACCTCGCAAATCAAACAGAACAAATGCTAAAGAATAAAATCTTAAATGTGAACTCTGAGCACATACCGAAGATTGAGAAAAAATAACTATTGTAATTATAGAAATGAAAAACAACAAACACCCAAAAAAACCGATGTAACAAAAGAACTACTGAGAGACAGAGCTGAAGAGATAATAGAAATATTAAAAATATTATGTCTAGAGACAGGAACAATACGTAAGAATGAAATGAGGCAAATACAATATGATACACTCCTATCTCAAATCTAGAAGGTTTTTTCAAAAATAATATTAAATCAAATTAACAAAAAAAATTGAATCCTTTCTTACACACAAAGAAGCCATCTTCAGGAAAAATTTTATCATTACAGACCACTGTCAAGCTGATGATAGAGAAAGTGATTGAATATAATCTGCCTCTGTTTGTTGCGCTTATAAATTATCAAAAAGGGTTTGGCACAATCGAAGAATGGGCCATCCAAAACACCATGGAAAATCAGAGTTGATCATAGATACATGACTTTGATTGACAATATTAATCAATATACAATAACCAACACAGAGGTACAGGATAAGAAACTAGAAAACATTCTAATAAGAGTGGGAGTAAGACAAGGAGGCTCCCTTTCTTCAAAACTAGTTATGGCAGCATTAAAAGACCTTTTTAGAACATTTGACTGGAAGACAAAGGGTATTAATATCAATGGAAAATTTTTATTCAATGTCAAATATCCGGACGATATTAAGCTAATGACGAAGAATTAAATGAACAATTCAAACAAATGGGTTTACAATTGAGCACCACCAAAACTAAGATAATAGCAAATACAGATGGACAAATGAACATAACTATTGATAACCTAGAAATAGAAAAAGTAGATGAATATATACCATATACTTAACGCAATAAACTGAAGAAAGAAAACCAAGAAACAGAGATTATTAGGAGAAGAGAATTAGAAAGGACTACATTTGGGAAATTAAGCTATATTTTAAAAAACCCAAACATTTGATAAAGCCAAGACGTGGAGTTGGCAAAGCGAAATATTGTATAAATGGAAGCTACACAGAGAAAAAATGGAAAAACAAAAACGAAACAGCTGGATAAGAGAAGGAACAAAAGTCAAAGGTGTGAGAAAACAACCAATTCAACTAAAATGACAATTTGCGCTCCACGCAAAGATGAGCGATGGAATATACAAATTACGAACTGGCGCTCCTGGCCGAGAAAGAACGAACAAGGACGTCCTCAGATGAGATGGGACGACGACGTCAAAAAAGTGCGGGCTTGATGTAAAAAAGAAGAGCCCAAGACAGAAGACAATGCAGAAAAATTGGGAAAACTTACGTCTACAAATGGATTGAATAAAGGTTGAAGAAGACAAAAATTGACTATGTCATTTTAAAACCAAAAACCCAAAATAACACAACCTAAAAATCTAGAAGATGATAGCACAAAACCATACTAAAGCAAAAATTGGAGAAAAGAAATTTCGTGAGCAACCAAGAACACTACTCTATAAAAGAATGTATTCACAACGCAGACCTTAAAGCTTTAGATAAATACCAAGCAAACGAAAACCAACAAAAGACCATTTTGGTGGGATAAAAACATAAAAAATGAGATTAAAGAACTATATCAAATGCACTTGAACACCAAGAGCATAGAGCATAAAATAATGTATAAACGTTTACTGAACAATCTTCAGTTAACGGTATTAATAAACTCAAGCAAAATTGAACAAGATGCTTAGCCAAAAGAAACATTAAATATGAGAAGGAAACTGTTAAAATTTAAGTGGAGGCTGTAGATAAACCTAAAGAAGACATTTATGTGCATTGGAGTTGGGACTTAATAAAAAACAACGGACAGAGAATAAAACTATGCAATTAATACAAATACATGAGAATGAAAACATCACAGAAGACTAGACGAGGCGATCTGAGAACATAACATACAGGTAAGAAAATTAATGCTATGTTAAACCATTGTATGGGACAAAAAGAAATTATAATACCATCGTAAAAAGTATAACATACAGTTCAGGCTAAAAAGCGTTAACAGCTGCTGAAAAAGATTTTTGGAGGAGATTAGGAAGCAGGCAAAAAACGTACAAAACAAATAACAAAATCATAGAAATTATGAGTTAGAAACAAGACTACTTAAACGAATTCTAGAATAGAAACCAAGAGAAAGAAAGAAACAAGGTAGATCTTGAAAGAGTTGGTAGAATAGCATAAATAAAGAGATGAGAGCAAGAAAAGACTAGAATGAATCCTATAGTTTTTTTAACTATGCTAAAGCCCGGTAGCGTCTGGTCGATAGTGGGTGGCTGCAAGTATCTAGAAGATCGACTAAGGACAAAACAAAATTTACTAACATACTTGGTTTCTATTCTCCCAAATGTCAAATTTAAATAAAACGAAACAAGATGTAGAACACAGATACGATAGTTAGAGGATGTAAAACGACACGTTTGTTTTGCATGAAAAAGGATTGTACAAAATAGGACACGATAGAAGGAACAAGGAATAATCTACATCCGCAAATGAATTGAAGAAGGCTGAGGAAGAGAAAGAACAAAACTAATATAGACACAAGTTTTTTATTTTAAATGCTTGTGGAATTAATGAGATTTTAATACATTTAAGCGCCGATGCAGTTCAGCGCCAGATAGAATAATTTTCAATTCACTTCATTTTATAAGTTCTAAATTAAAGCGTTGTCTAGTAATTTACCAATCTAACTGTTGTGACGCAATTTTACAAAAACTTTCCCATAGTTATTAAATTAATTAATATATTCGCAAAATTGTAATGCAAATATGTGTGTATTCTTCTTTATATTCGAATAATTAATTAATATATAAATAAACCTTAAAAATTTACGTTATTTTTTTTTATAAATTGTTTAAGGCATATTTTAACAAGACTGTTTTTTGCAATATCTAAATTCAGTTAAAATTCCCGGCGCTCAAAGGTACCAGCGCTGAAACGGTGGCGCTGAAAAGTTCAATTTTGTTTGTACCAAATTGTTTATATACCAGTTGATTTACTCTACTTAATTACAATTGAATTGTTTAAATATCAATATTTTTTATTATTATTTTGTTTATCTACGTTGACTTTTTGTACTGAATCGGAACCACTTCTATACATGATTTGGACTCCACTTGCTGTTGAGGCCGTTGGATTGTTTTGGTTTAAACTAAACCAGTGTAGTGAAGATTTCTTGTATAAAACTAATTTTTATTTTATTTAAACCAAACTAAACAATGTTAATTTAAACAAAAGACAATCAAATTTCCTTTCGGGGCGTCTTCAACTAAGAAAACGTATTCGGTTTTAGTTGATGAAATAACAACGCTCGTTTGATTTTGGAGCAGAATTTCTCTACCAAATCCCAAGTTTTATTTTTATGTATAGACATCATTGAGATTTTTGGAACTTCGTCAATACACGCTTCAATACCTAGAGCCTGAAGTTTAGTTACAAAATTTTTCAACCGAGCAGGTAGATTTCTCGCTTTTTCTAAATTGTTACACATTGTTTTCTGAAATGTTTTGTTTTGCCAATTTTTCGCTTGCATGATGCTTAGTAACCTTGTTTCTTCAATTCTTTATTTATAAAAGCAGTTAGATCGTTTAGATTATTTTCTAGTTTTCATTTAGTATAATGATCAAACATCACATTTTTGGCGCAGTAATCTTACGTCTTTTGATATTCCGCAACCTATATATGTTATATTTATGTAACCAATCACGGTGCAGACTTTGCATCTTGAATCTTGAACTTTTGTTTTTTTTGGGAATCTGTTTCTATGCTATGATACCGTCTCTGGTTCTTTGGCCATTGTGTTTAGAGTCCTACAAAGCTGTATATATAATACCATATTATTTTTAGCTCTCATAAACGATCTTCCACGTTTTATACAGTCACATATCCTCCCAGTTCTCTACGCGGAAAATCTTACCATGCAAAGTTCCACGCTGAATCATTGAGTTGAAGCTAGGATTGTTGTGTGTAAGAAGGTTCTCGCTTGGAACTAGTGTTATTTTGTTTAACGCTAGACTCACTTCTGGTTTACAAGGTTACGGAACAATAATGTAATCAACTAGAAAATACTTTAATGTTCAACCAAAACTCAATGATTTAGTAAGTGACTTTGGCTTTCCAAAGTATGCAGCTGAGTTTTTGGGTTCTCGATTTCAGGTAAAGAACCTACTTGGTCCAGCTACATCGTGTAGAGAATCCAGAAATGGTGAACTTCAGTTCATTCACTGTTTTTTACAAAAAGATCATTCTATATTGCAGTGATATGTATGGTTTAATACATGCTTTAGCTGCTCCAGCTTTTGTTCCTAATGAACGGAAGCTGTTTATAGACTCTTCTAAGACTAGTTTGAAAGCTGCTCCCTTATATAATGGAGACAGTTACGTATCTGTGCCAGTTACTTATTCAGTGAATAACAGTGTTATGTTAAAATGCTCTGTTTTAGTTGTGAATAAAATAGTAAAACCAAAGCTTTGCATTAGATAAAGATCAAAAAACATTGTGCATAGCGAAGGTGGATAAATTACTTTTACTTCCATGGTATATCAAATTATAAGCACTGAGTACAGATGGAGCCTGCTTTCAGTATCTTTGCAGTAAACTTTCCGGTTTATCTGACGCAAAACCTAAAAGTATTTCCATTGATCCCAAAATTAGAAAATTGGTTTTGGGTATAATCAGTTTGAAAATATTATGAGTGTTGTCGAATGAAAAGCCAGAATTGAACAACTTTTTGGAAAATTATAAATCACAAGAATAAAAGTTAAAAATATGCTGAGAAAGCTTTACAATTTAGGATGTACACATCAAAATTTATATTTTGCATACCCATCTTAATTTCCTCTGCAATCTTGAACAATCGAGCGAAGAACATGGAGAGAGGTTTTATCTGGACATAACAAAAAAATGAAACAAAAGTACCAAGAAAGGTGGAATACAAACATGATGGTCGACTGCTATTTCTAGTTTTGTGTAACGTAAAAATTTTGGCATTTTGGACATTTTCGGCATTTTGAGCAATGAATGTTGTTGGCGTTTGGGTCAATTTTTAAATCATCTTTTATTGGGTTTGATGCCCAAATACACGAACGTTTTTTATTTTTTAGCATTTTTGCAATTTGTTCACTAGGTTATTTTCGACGGTTTGACCATTTTTGGCATAGTGTCCACGGCACTTTTTTGGCGATTTGACCACAACTTTGGCGTTGTGTCGATTCGGCGTTTTGCCTTTTTGGTGATATGTCAAAGATCCAATAGTACTCTTTTCTTCTTCTTCATTTTATGAATTGTTTGTTTTTTGACACGTCAATTGGCAAAATATGCAAACCGAAACTTGTGTTTGTGGAACACTCTAATTTTTCTTGTTGCTGAATTTTTGCGATCTCGTCTTCAAACAAGGATTTCATTCAGTATTTTTTGCCAAAAGTTCTTCTCGTATATTGCAGTGATATGTATGGTTTAATACATGCTTTAGCTGCTCCAGCTTTTGTTCCTAATGAACGGAAGCTGTTTATAGACTCCTCTAAGACTAGTGCAAAAGGTGCTCGCTTATGTAATAGAGATAAGTACGTATCTGTGCCAATTACTCATTCAGTTCACTTAAGAAAAACGTATGACAATCTAAAATTCCTGTTGAGAAGAATTAAATATGAAGACCATGAATGGTGACTATGTGAAGATTTAAAAGTGTTATGTATGTTTTTGGATCAGCAAAATGGATACACTAAAATTCTCTCTTCAATTTGTAAATAGGACAGTAAAGTCAAAATTTTGCATTGGACAAAGAACTACTGTACATCAAACTAAGTAAAATGGAGCATTTTGTAAAAGCACTAAGCAAAAATGGAACCTGCTCTGCCTTGAACATCTTTACAGTAAATTCTCCGGTTTATCTGATGCAAAACTTAAAGAAGGTATTTTCATTGGTTCTCAAATTAGAAAATTGGTTTTAGACAGTCAGTTTGATATATAACATGACTTCTGTTGAAAGAGAATTCTAGAATGCTTTTAAAAGCGTAATGAACAACTTTTTGAGAAATCATAAATCACAAGATTATAAAAAAATCGCATGTTCAGCTTAACTTTTTCTCGACAATTTTGAACAAATGAGCGAAGAACAAGGTGAGAGTGTATAAAAACATGATGGTTGACTACTATTTCTAATTCTAAGTAACGTAATAATTTCGACGTTTTGAACGTGTTCGGTATTTTAGCCAACGTTTTGGTTGTTTTCAACATCTTCTTCTATCGGTTTTGACGTCTGAATGCGCGAAGCGTGGTGTTTTACTTTTCAACGCTTCGGCCACGTTCAACAATTTCAGCAATTGATTATTTTCGACGTTTTGACCATTTTTGGCATAGTGTCTACGGAACTTTTTCAACGATTTGACAACAACGTCAACGATGTGTCCAATAGTACTCCTTTATTCAACTAACTGGTTTTATTTCCCAAAATATCTCTCAGTTCTATGCGGCTCCAAACCCACTTCTGATAACACTAATTTACAAGGTTACGGTGACTCAACCCAAACTCAATGATTTAGTAAGACACTTCCAGATTATGCCGCTGAGCTTTTGGAATCTTGCAATAAGTTTTTCTCATATATTGCAGTAATATGTTTGGTATATTCTTAGTAAATGGAGTCTGTTTCTAGACTCTTCTAAGACTACTGTAAAACGTGTTCTCTTATATAATAGAGATAAGTACGTCTTTGTGCCAATTGCTCATTTAGTTTAGTTAAGAAACAATATAATTTTTTTTTGAAGCACAAACTTAGTCCGGGATTCAAAAACGTACATAAAAGTTTACCATGGCATATCAATTTAGGTACAATGAAACAATTTGTAAAGACACGTAAATTTCCCAGTTTATCTGACGACAAACTTAAAGAAAGTATTTTAATCGATTCCAAAATTAGAAAATTAGTTTTGGACAGTCAGTTTAAAAATACAATGGCTGCTGTTGAAAAGGAAAAAGATTGCTTCTAAACATGTAATGAACAACTTTTTGGGAAATCATAAATCACAAGATTACGAAAAAAACGTTAAAAATATGCTGAAAAAGTCTTACAATTTAGGATGTAATATAAACATCAAAATTCACTATTTGTATGTTCATCACAATTCTTTCCTCGACAATCTTGGAAGAAGTTCTACCTGGACATAAAAGACTGGAACAAAAGTACCAAAAAAGGTAGAATACAAAAATGATGGACGGCTACTATTATAGTTCTGATAAATTCGGTATTTTGAACATTTTCGGTATTTTGACCAACAAATACTTTTAACGTTTTGGTTGTTTTCATCATCCTTTTCTATCGGATTTCAAACCCGAATATGCAAAGCGTCGTCTTTTACTTTTCAGCGTTTTGACTGCAAGATTATTTTCGACGTTTTGCCCATTTTTGCCATAGTGTCAACGGTACTTTTTCGGCGATTTGACCACAACTTCGCCGTTTTGTCTTTTCAGCGATATGTTATAGATCCAATAATGCTTCTTTCTTCTTCTTCATTTTTTGAATTGCTTATTTTTTGACACGACAATTAGCAAAATATGCAAACCTGAAACTTGTCTTTAACTGTGTTGTAAATCACTTTCATTTCCCTTCAGTTTTTCAGTTTTCGATTCAGTTTTTTTCATTTCCTGATCCAAAAGCTTAGCTTTAACAGACTCGAAAGTGAGTTTATCCGGCTAAAAGGTTTCTAGTGGTGTTACAAGTGAATCAAACGATAGGGGTAACGTCAGAAGTAGATGAGACAGTTTCCTTCAGCTTTGAGAATACCGATTTTATTTTACAAGCTGTCTCTTCAAATCTTAAGATATATTCTTCAAATTACTCATCAGCAGATTATTTTGAGTAACCACTTTTTTAAAAATAGGTTTTGTGCTGTTATTTTTGTGTTAAAAATATTTTTCAATGATACTATTGCAGATATTTTGAATGCAATACGATGTCCGTTATGATGTCATCGACGTTGATAAAAGTCATTAAAGCAAAAAAATGAGTACTCCCAATAAGGACAGATCGAAAAAATATTACCAAAACACATAATTCTGTTGACAAAGCCACAAAACAACAATCGTAAGCACTTAATTCTATTACAAACGTAATACTTTAGAGTGGTCTACTTCAATACACTGAATAGAGAGACACGTGATCTAAAAAAACGACACGAAAACTGCATATAGTAGCGTTTGGCTTTACTGTTTGACATTGGTATGACAAGACTGCATAGCTGTAGACCTAATAGTACTCCTTTATTTTTCTTTATTTTTTGAGTTGTTTGTTTCTTGACAAAAAACTTGTGTTTGGCTGAGATATGGAACACTCTAATTTTTCTTTTACAGTTTTCTTGTATGAGAAATGATGAAAACTTCAACACACTTTCACTTTGATTCAGTTTTTTTCATTTCCTGATTTGATAGCTTACTTTTAACGAACTTGAAAATAAGCTTATCTAGTTCAAGTTTTTTCAGAGTTGTTACAAGTAAAACAAACGTGAGAGTAACGTCAAAAATAGATGACACACAATATCGGTTTTGACGTCTGAATGCCCGAAGCGTGGTTTTTTACTTTTCAGCGCTTTGGCCACGTTCAGCAATTTGTTCAGAAGATTATTTTTGACGTTTTGGTCATTTTTGGCATAGTGTCTACGGAACTTTTTTAATGATTTGACAACAACGTCGACTATGTGTCCTATCGTTGTTTTGTGTTTTTTGCTATGAGCCATAGACCTAATAGTACTCCTTTATTCTTCTTTATTTCTTGAGTTGCTTGTTTCTTGACAAGAAGCTTGTGCTTGGCTAAAGTGTGCAACACTCTAATTTTTCTTGTAGACTTTTCTTGTATGAGAAATGCTGAAAACTTCAACACTCTTTCACTTTGATTCGGTTTTTTTCATTTCTTAATTTAATAGCTTACTTTTAACGAACTTGAAAATAAACTTATTTAGTTCAAAGGTTTTCAGCGTTGTCACAAGTAAATCAAACGTAGGAAAAATAGATGACACACAATATCAGTTGTTTCTAGCTTTAAACCAACCGGTTTTAAATCTCAAAATATCTCTTCAAATCCTTAAAAGTGATGTTTAAATAATTCACCAACAGATATCTTCATTTCCTGCTGAAAAATACTTCTCAGTTTTATGCGGTTCCAAACCCACTTCTGATAACAATAATTTACAAGGTTACGGTGACTCAACCCAAACTCAATGATTTAGTAAGAGACTTCCAAATTATGCTGCTGAGCTTTTGGGATCATGCAATAAGTTTTTCTCGTATATTGCAGTAATATGTTTGGTATATTCTTAGTAAATTAGGCTCTTCTAAGACTGCTATAAAACGTGTTCTCTTATATAATGGAGATAAGTACGTCTCTGTGCCAATTGCTCGTTTAGTTTACTTAAGAGACAATCTAAAATTGCTGTTGAGACAAATTAAATATGAAGACTAGCAGAATGGGTACACTGAAATTCTCTGTTTCATTTGTAAGTAGGATAGTAGAATCAAGGTTTTGCATTGGACAAAGAAACAATGGTTTTTGAGGCACAATCTTAGTCCGGGATTCCAAAACATTGTACATGAAAGCTTAGCATGGCACTTAATAAGGAGCAAATTTGCTTTGCAGTAAATTTCCCGGTTTATCTGACGACAAACTTAAAGAAAGTATTTTGATCGATCCCAAAATTAGAAAATTAGTTTTAGACAGTCACTTTAAAAATACCATGGCTGCTGTTGAAAAGGAAAAAGATTGCTTTTAAAAACGTAATGAACAACTTTTTGGGAGATCTAAAATAACAAGGTTATGAAAAAAACGTTAAAAATATGCTAAAAAAGTCTTACAATTTAGGGTGTAATATAAACATCAAAATTCACTTTTTGCCTGTTCATCTTAATTTCCTCAACAATCTTGAAGAAATGAGCAAAGAACAAAGATAAAAGTTCTATCTGGACATAAAAGAAATGGTGCAAAAGTACCAGAAAAGGTGCAACACAAACATGATGGGCGACTACTATTTCTAGTTCTAATAAATTTGGCGTTTTGAACATTTTCGGCATTTTGACCCACAAATATTTTTAGCGCTTTAGTCGTTTTCAACATCTTCTTCTATCGGGTTTGACGTCCGAATATGCAAAGCGTGGTCTTTTACTTTTCGGCGTTTTGGCCACCTTCGGCAGTTTGTCTATAGGATTCTTTTTGACGTTTTAACTAGTTTTGGAATAGTGTCTACGGAACTTTTTCGACACTTTGATTACAGCTTTGACGTAGTACTCGTTTCTTCTTCTTCGTCTTCTTCTTCATTTCTTGAATTGTTTGTTTCTTGACACGAAACTTGGCTAAATATGCAAAACTAAAACTTCTGTTTGACTATGTTGTAGAGCGTTTCAATTTTTTTGCTTGTTTTTGTGAACAATGTTGAAAAACTCAAATCAGTTTCGCTTCGATTCAGTTTTATTCATTTCTTGATCCAACAGTTTATCTTTAACACACTCGAAAGTGAGTTTATCCGGTTAAAACGTTTCCAGTGGTGTTACAAGTGAATCAAACGGTGCGAGTCAGAAGTAGATGACACCCATATCAGTTACTTCCAGCTTTGAGGAAACCGATTTTATTTGACAAGCTATCTCTTCAAATCTTAAGACATATTCTTCAAATTACTCATCAGCAAGTGACTTTATTTTGAGTAATTACTTCTTTAAAAATAGGTAACATCTTCTTGCTGAAAAATACTTTCCAGAGCACATTTGAAATGCTGTTGTTTTTATAAACATATGAGTGCTCTTCTTAATAAAATTTTGGGTTGTTATTTTCATGTTAAAAATATTTTTCAATGATACTATTGCAGATATTTTGAATACAATACGATGTCCGTTATGATGTCATCGACGTTGATAAAAGTCATTAAAGCAAAAAAATGAGTACTCACAATAGGGACAGATCGAAAAATATTACCAAAACACATAATTCTGTTGACAAAGCCACAAAACACCAAAACAACAATCGTAAGCACTTAATTCTATTACAAACGTATTACTTTGGAGTGCTCTACTTCAATACAGTGAATAGAGAGACACGTGGCCCCAAAAAACGACACGAAAACTGCATATAGCAGCGTCTGGCTTTACTGTTTGACATTAGTATGACAAGACTGCATCATAACGTGGGGGGAAAAGATCGCATAAAAGGGGACAATATTTTTTCCGGAAATTCGTAATAACTTACAAATTTATTGATTCTTTTTTTTCTTATTTTACAGATATTACGAAACGGGTAGTTTTAAGGCTGGAGTGATCGGCGGATCAAAACCGAAAGTTGCAACGCCACCTGTAGTCGATGCAATTGCAAATTATAAACGCGAAAATCCAACCATGTTTGCCTGGGAAATACGCGATAGGTTGCTTGCGGAAGGAATTTGTTCGCAAGACAACGTACCTAGTGTTTCATCAATTAATAGGTAAGTTTTTAATCAAAAACGCGCTCGCATAAAGTAATACACTCGTGGGACGACCGGTCAAATTAAATGTGTCAAATCAGTCCCCTAACACACACAGTTGATTCCATTGCGATTATAAATTTGGGGTGTCTATGATTAGAGGCAATTGTTTTCAATAGATTGATCAGGGTGCTTATGAACGAAATTCTGTCACTTCGTAATGACCAACTGAGATTTTTCGTGAGTAAGAAAACAATATGTTTGCGCTGTTACGAATAAGAGTAGCAAACTGAAAGGGGACGCGAGCAGTAAAAGGTACATAGTACAATTACCCTGGGGTATATCAAGGGGATGTTTGTATGAATTGACTCTGGGGATTTCAATCATCAATTCAATGTTAACAATAGAAATAAGTGATTTGGCTTAAAGGAGAAAAAACAGCATAAGAAATATTATTAATAGTAAATGCAATTTTTCGTATTAAGAAATGGTAAGGGGAAGAAAAAAGGGAACAGGAAACGGACATGACGCCATGCTGAGTAGAAACAGCGGAAGTCTACTCCAAACAATAGCTTGCCGCTCTGTTTTTATGTCATCGCAATTAGAACGACCGAGATTCGCAGAAATAGTAAATGTTTTTCCAACTCGCAACAATTCCAGTTTTTCGTCTTTTAATCCGCAAATGTCATTAGGGTTTCTAGCCCGAGCCTCGTTTTCATAATTGACGATTAAGTCGTAGAAAAAAAACGGTTGTAAAGGTAATGCAGAAATAAAAAAGAATCGATCGTGTGGCAATTTCATGTAAATCTGACAGTTGCCCAAACAAACAGTTCCTTACCATTTTGCAGCATCGTCGAGCGGAGCGGATATCGGTTTGAGCTCGATTTCACGAATCTGAAAATCAGCCGAGCGTTCCGGAACCGGCTTTCTTCCCTTATTGATTTTCTCTCGCTCCTTTACAGTTATATAGAAGTATCCATTCTCTTAAAGATCCCTCAAGACCTCTCTTTCCACCACCTTAAATAACAAAGACGCAGCGTCGAGACGCTACTGTAAAATCATCACTGATCACTACCCTTAAGAAAATGCCCCTCCCAAAAGAGAACCACTCGAGCAAATCGCGCTATGCCGCTGTTCTGTTTGCGATTGTGAGTGTCAGGGGGTGAATTTCTTGCCTATTTAAAGTTTTTAAAAGTTGGATTATGTTACGCGGTTTGAAGTAATTGGGGATTAAGCTTGGATGACGAAACTTTGCTTTGATTCGGTAATTTAGAGTTTTACAACTTTTTTTTTCCTCAACCGGAATGAGATTATGGGAAACTTTTACACGTCCTTAAATTCGATAACCACTAAAAAGACCCCCCGAAGCTTTGCACAAACATCGCATAAACATTTTAATGAAGTATCCACTCTTGGCACAATACCTAAGTCTAGTTTAATAGACATAACATAGAGTCCTGTATTGTCCCGCAATGACACGACCAGCTGCTCTTATGAAAAGGGAGGAAACTATGAAAAGGCAATGGGGTAGAAAAGGATATCCGTAAAATATACAGTAGCAAAATATTTGCCGTATTGAAGTGTCAACTATTGTTTGGAAGCTTTTGTGTCGCTGTTAGATTTGTTAGAAGTATCCAGTACCGAGAAAACTACACGCCGTGCTTTAGTTTTACAACGTACTCGCGCGATTTAAAAAACGCTATGGAGAAAATTATATCGACGAGTACAAAAAAGAGCAAAACATAAACAACCAAGAAACAGTTCCATGTTATTATCACAAAAGCTGTTGCGGTGGCACAAAAGCTTTTCTCCCGGTCGGGGTATGCTTGAAAGCTCGGCGCAGTAAACCAAGCGGCGCATTAAGCTCGTTCACTGAGCTTCAGATTATGGCTTCTTGTCCTATGGCGCTCTGT
Organism: Aquatica leii; assembly: GCA_035610365.1. Classification (NCBI taxonomy): domain Eukaryota; kingdom Metazoa; phylum Arthropoda; class Insecta; order Coleoptera; family Lampyridae; genus Aquatica; species Aquatica leii. The sequence goes on from CM069438.1 coordinate 33,432,472, forward strand.
AGCTAACTTTGATGCAATTTTATACCTTCTTTACGAGCAGCCATCTTACACAGAAAAAGGCTTTTTATTGCGCTCTAGTTTTTTCCTGGTATAATTGCAACTTCATTCAATTGACTAATTTATTCGGGGTGCGGTATCTTTAAACGGATTATTACACCGACTGCTCTCGTTGATATAACGCCCCTGCCAGATGTTCAACAGATTATTTACATTCCATTGCCTACTTTTCTTTAAATCACTATTTTATATCTACCCCCAAAAACGATGCACTTCCTATTATTGAACACTTAAAAATACTTTTAAAATAGAAACATTGTTGTAGGAAAGTACGGCATACGAAATTAATGGAGCGAATCGTACAGAAATGTTAGCCATGAAAGCGAAATCAATTAAATTTAAAATGTTAATTAATAATAAATTATTTATACGTTATAGTATATTTAAAGCAACAGATTGCGTAAATATAAAAATTTAATATTGAACGAAAAAGATTTGCATAAAAATTAAGAGCGCTTAATAAACACATCGGTTGTTAACCGGTTAATGAAAGTAATCTCTATAAATTTAAGCACTGAAATTATTAAAATTGGTTAATATATAAAATGAAGCGATGAGTATCCGACGGCTAACTAACGCAGTTGTTAAATTGTAAATAAGATTGTTATTTACATTATATTATTCAGTTTAATCGGATTAGTTTGTGGCAATGTTAACCGTTTAACTAATTCGCATTTAATTAACCGTATTTTATTTGAAATTTAGGTGTTTTACGATATTTCATACGTAACCGTTTGTGTAATTTTACTTACGTGTTGCATCGGTTAGAATTTTTGTGGTTATGATTGTTGTAGTTCATTTTTTAGACACAAGCGCTGTATATCAGTAAAATACTTAAAAGTTTGTAACGACAACTAAAGTTTACCGGGTAATCGAAATAATTATTTTTGTTTTTATGCTCTAAATAAAAAGTGTACATAATTTAGATCCAATTATTAGATTATGTATAGCTGAATCCTGCTGAAAACGGAAACTGTTCAAGTTCCCGCTCTGTCATGTTCAAATAAAAGCATTTACACTCGCGCGAACCCAAAAAAATCTTTTTTGTAGGTTTATGTTTTATAGAGGCTTCGCATTGATTTAACGTAGAGGAAAGTCTGCAAAGTCCATTTACTTTTTGGCGTCCAAAAATTTGAAGATTCCACATATGAAAGTTACAATACTTGCATTCAAACTGTAAACAATTAATTCTGATACACGTTTGACACAAATTTGAGACTTGTTTTTTTAGAAATTTGGAAAAAAGTTGGAGCATGCATTTTTTGGATTTTAGAAAAGGGGTTCCTGTAGTGACCCTCTGCTTTAATACTCGGAAAAAATCAAAAAAAGAACGGAAATTCTTATTTTTTTATTTATTGAAAGAAGTCACATATGTAAGTGTCTGTTTCGGCACCGGCGAAGTCGACGTAAACCCACATGGAGCACATCAAACACATTACCTAGTGCGCTCCCTTTGGGTTTTCTAAAAACTTTTTTCACAGCAGTTGGTGCCGATGCCCTGGAAGAAGTTTCAATTTAGATGATTCGTCTGAGAAAATTTCAGCAGTGTCTTCGTCACTGTTTGATATCCCCTCAGCTAGCTTGAGACGTTTGTGCCTTCTTCTTGCTTTGTGCTTCTTGAAGTTGTCTTTTGAGCAGATTTTGTTTTTGATCTACGGCGACGTCCTCGATTTGTTGAAGGCTGTTTGGCGGGTAGTTTGCTTACCTTGGTTTCAATAGATTGCTCCAAGTCAGCTTTATATGACGAAAAAGTTATGATTTGAGACGTACAAGCCTTTCGTTGAAATCTTTTTCTACACTTGTAAAATTGGCTATATTTCAAATGGACTCACATGACGAGACTTTGATGCCCCAATTTGCGTGGATTCCGGAGTGACAAGAAGAATCATCTTTTGGGTTTGTTCACAGGAAGACGTCGATAGAATAGATGATTCATAGATTTCCTGGTTATCATTGCTATAGTGGCTTAAGATGCTGGTGTTTACTAGATCTTTATCAGTTCCATTTCGCATCTTGCTGACCTCTTTAATACATTTTCGGTGAATAAGTTTCTATCTATGAGATAGATGCCAATTACTTAAAAGCCGTTGCTTGAGATCTGAAGATTCTGGCACTTAATGTATCCTTTTCCAAAATATTTCATCACATTAAAAGCAATTACGGAGCGATCGTTATGACGCCAGACACTATCGGATCTCTTCACTGTAATATATCTTCGGTCTAGGGGGTGCATCTTATGCCAAGAATGCTTTGGAATGGAGAAAACGGTGATTCTTCTGGCTAAAACGATCAAATTGATATTTTATGTGTAGCTGTAATGATCATCTAAAATTAATAACACTGGTTTATCCTTGGTAGGTTTAACAAATTGTACGAAGTGTTGAAACAAATGAGTGAATATGTTGGCCTTGAGCTTGAGGAGTGAGCAACAAAATTATTCCGGGTTGAGCTCCGTTCTGCACATTTTGGACACTGATATCTTTTCTAGAAAAGATCACAACAAATGTTCTTGCAGCATTCATGCATACAACAATTATAATTAATGATCCACGCTTAGCAGATTTCAAAGAAACGATTTGCATTTTACCTTGGAGACCAACTACTTTTGCCATTATCAACTGCACAGTTGGGATTCCACTTTCGTCGACGTTGAATATTCTATCCGGAGTATATTTTCCTTTTCCGTAGAAGTATATAAGATGATTGAAGAAGATTTCTACGTTTTCTTTGATAAACTCCAGCGCTCTGGAATCAGATGTTCCGGTAGACTTTCTTTCGGAGAACTGTGCTTGAAGGCGTTTAAGAAACAGTCTGGCCTACTTTCTTCTAGCATATCGTCCCCAAAAGGATGCTTAATATTGTTTCTTACGGCCAGCTGTAAAACCATTCTTTGCAGGTCTGCACGCGTTTGTCTAAAAAACGATGCCTCCATAGCAAGACAATATTCAACCAGTTCATTTTCTAGTGCTTCATTTAAAACAGTAGGTTTTTTAATTTTTATGCGCAAAGCTACTACATGGCTGCAGTATTTTGCTTTTGCCAGTCTGTGAAGATTTGATCTGGGCACATCGACTATTTTACTTGTTTTTTAGGTCAAGTTTTTCCGCTCCAAGAGCTTTAATAACTTTGGTCATGTCATCTGATGACAAAGTTTTTGATTCAAAAAATATGATTTATAATAATTTAGAAAAATTGAGTGTTAAGAAACAAGGAACCCACATAAGGAAACAGATATATAAGTGGCCTGCTTTAGGCACATCGAGGGGGCTCTACTAAAGCGCAATCGTTTATGTTTATCTTGGGGTCATGTTTTTTCTTGATCGATCAACCAACGAAGCATTCTACACCATAAATTGATAAATCCAACACGATCAATTTGTTTTGTTTACCTGTCAAACTTCGTCCACTAGAAGACAAACACGAACGCAAAAAAAGTTTCCCAAAACAGCAAGAATTTGTTTGGACAGCCGTGACAGATTAAAACCGACGGCAGAGACCCCTGACGGGGCGCATCCAAAACTATCACATGCAGGCGATTTTGTGAGTATAGTGATCTACATATGTAAATAAAGCGAAGAGCCGGTTTAAAGACAGGAGCCCGACTTTGGTGACTTTCCTCTACTTAGTAATTATAACTTATTTAGTTACGACTAAATCGGTTACCAGTTAAATTTGTAAACTATTTATTTTTTTTGTCGCAAACAATTTAAGTTAACTGGTTAATAATCATTGAACTCGCTTATAATCATACAATGTTAACCGATAACTTTACTAATTTGAAAAAAGCTTAAATTCAGTTAGTTAAAAACAACAAATGACGAAGATTGGTATCGTAAACATGCAACATTCAAATCATATCAACAAAACGAGAAAAAAATAGCACAAGCAAGACACAATCTGATCAATTGGTAGTTTTAATCTAACCGAATCGATCACGTTTGAAGGTTTTAAAACTTAAGTATTATTCATTAGTTTTCTTTGAGTTCTAGTAATTTAGCATAGACAAGTTTAAATATTTGATTATATAAAAGCACCTAATTGATATCAAATTCTTCACTCTCGATGTGTGGTACATGTGCGAAAAAATAATACATATAGTACCGGACCTAGTACGCAACCTTGTGGCACACCAGCTTTGATTTTTTAAAATTCCAAATAAACATTTTTTTGTTTAATTTTAAAGCGACTAACGTGTTATTTTTAAGACTGAATTTGTTATGCATTAACCTTTTATTGCTTACTGTCGTCGTCTGAAACATTCTCAAACAGTATCAAATCTTCCCAACGGACGGAAGACGCGTCGACACGCGATCCGTTCATCGCTTTCGCTTTGCTTTTGGGTTTATCGAATGCGCCTATAGACTCGTGCGCAAGTTAGATTCTTTGATCTGTGTTTCAAGACGGGTTCTGAGATTACCCAAAGCAATAGCATCGCAGATCGATGGCGGATCCGATGCGTTTAAGTCGCCTGTGAACCTAGTTGCGTCGGAACGCGCCTTACCCGTAGTCGGCAACTCTGGCTGCCTTGAAGCTGCCGTTATTAGACGACAATCATCGAACGACGACAGGACGGGTGCGCTCGATGAATCTTGGCCGGTCGGGTGTGTTATTGTATGCAAGAAAGTTGTTGAACGAATTTGGATAAATGGGACAGATACGTGGTCCGTTCCGTCTTTCCGAGCTCTTCCGACGTCCCCAGGTCGTGACGTGCTATTTACCAAATAGTGCACGATGTCACGTCGCGCTTTGAATAATCCCCGATGGCAATTAAGCGTAGGTGAAATTATTCGATCGACGATGCGGACGGTCGCTGCATTTCAGCTTTCGATCTTTTGGGTTTCTCAGGTTCACCCTTGAACGGTTTTACGTATTCTTGAATTTTCTCTTCAAAGTTTTTTTCAACTTTTCCTCGCGGTGCTTGCTCGTTATTGATCTCGTGGTAATATTTAGTCTTAGATGGAGTTTATCATCTGCTTAGGGCTGCAATCCCGTCGTCGGAAGGCAGTTCTACGGGCCTGGCACCCTCTGTGGGTGGATCGATCTTTTTCAAGAAAAATTTGAACTGTGTCTCGGAACACAAAACTGCTCGCGGCATCGATGGAAAAAGTCTGAGGAATATTTTGGCAACTTTGTTAAGCGTAGAAGTAGCAGGCAATAGACTTTTCCTGGATGATAACTGGATAATACCCTATCTAACTTAAGACTACACCACGGTAAAGCACTTCTAGAACTTAAGCGTATGGTATTCAAGCCATGTCGGCAAAAGTCAAGGATAATGTTGGTCAGCGTATCAATGACGGCCGTATCAATGACGGCGTATACAGATCTAGAATTGTGGCACAATACACCACGTAGAAGATAAGAAAGAATTGAACAAACAAGAAAAACAGTAGGTCGACAATTTGGTTTAATAATTTAAACAAATGATGGCTGTAAATTTCAAAACATAGGCCGGTATTGTTGCGTTGATTTAAGACGGAAAAAGTGAGCGATATGTTACCCAAGAATATCAAATATCCAATAGCACTGTACACCGTGTTTTTACACGTTTTTTAGAAACTGAAACTTACACGAGATGACTTGGAACTAGTCTCCAACAAAAAACTAACGCCTATAATGATCGTTTTATCATCTTACAAAGTCTGCGAGATCGTCTTTTCACAGCTGTAGCAATCAGAAATCGACTTAGCGAACAGACAGTTAGAAGAAAACTTGGAGAAGCCAATCTTACCAAGGTCCAGAGCTTCTAAAGCATCATCGTATTGCGCCAAAAATCACAAGCACTAGAATGAAAATAAATAGAAACGCGTTTTGTTTATCGATGAGTCTAGGTTTAGTCTGCGATCTCTAGATGGTTCTGAAAGAGTCTAGCAAAGAGCCAAGAAGCGTTTTGCAGAATGTATCTTTAGCGCTAGAGCAGGATACCAAGTAGGCTCAGTTATGGTGTGAACAGGAGTTTTTCTGGAGGCACACACATAGTTGTACATTGTCCCAATGGGATTATTAACAGCTGCCAATTACACCAATAAAATTCTTCAAGATTTTGTTGTTTTTTGTGCTAATTTTGCTGGAGATGACTTTCTTTTGATTCAATGCCGGACCACATACCGCAAGAATTACTCAACAGTTCTTAAACGATGTTATGAACTGGCAGTAAATCGTGATGCAAACCCAATCGAACATGTTTGGAACATGTTTGGGCAAAAAATGTGAAGTTGTGTTCCTGCTTTTTTAACTTTAAATCAATTGCAACAATCTCTTTTAGAAGAATGGGAGCTGATTCCTCAAACTTAATTATAGAAATGCTTAGGAGGATACAAACCATAACTCGAGCACGTGGAAGCAACTCGTTCCTTGTCTGTATGGGTATTACTTAAGCAAGTTTTCAAGTTCAGTGAGCCAAATACATGTTTCGACTTGTTAGGACTCGTACGGCGTGAAGTGTTTTTCTTGCTTTGATTTCATTTCTTGTTATTGTGCGTTGGTGGATAGTTTGAATAAAACAATTGTTATAATCTCAACGGAAATTTGTAACGGTTTCTATTTGGAAAACCTTTAATCGATTTTCTTGGCATTTAATACCTTCAATCCAAACGAATCACTTACTCAAGCCGAATTTGAAACAGAAGCCGAAGCAATAAGTGACCTCAACAGCAGCGAATCTAAACTATTCGTTGGCAGTGTCGATCCAGATTACGACTTTTGTCAGATTCCAGCAAAAAAACATTCCAAGATAAGATCCAGAATGACGAAATAATGGATTTTGAATTAAGTTTATAAACCACTTTTGGTTTATACTGCGTCGTAGTTAAACACCCAGACTTAGGCTTGGTCCTAGTCTCTTCTTGAGAACCAGAACAAGAACTAGAACTTGGCCTTTGCCGTATTGTCGTTCGTGAACACAAACCAGCTGACGTTTTGCAAGACATTGCAGCTTGCAGCTTCAGAGTGGTAAATGTCACTGACACTGGCTCTCAAGAAGAGACTAGAACCAAGCCTAAGTCTGGGTGTTTAACTACGACGCGGTCTAAGCCGAAAATCACTTATAATCATAAACATAACAACCGCAAAAGCTTAAGATTTTACATAATGAATTTTGAACTTAACGATATGGATGAAAATTTGGAAGACGTCGACGATGACACAAACTTGGACAATGTTTGGTTTGAATCAGTACTCAACATTGCACAATTTAATTTCACAAAAACTGCAGGTCTACAAGAAAATTTTGCGTTCTTTGGACAACTGCCTGCAGATGTCTACAACTCAATTGTTGATGAGAATTTGATAAATTTTTCATAAAATTCTTATGAGCTACAACAGAATTTGTATTGCTACTGAAATGCTTGAATTTTGCTGACAGAATAGTGAAAATAAAGAGAAGATTTACAAAATTTAACCATTGTTGTAAATAATATTTTTTCTTCATGCTTTGATGACTCTATGGTGCTGACAAAACAGTAATAAAAAATATAAACCACAATTGGTGGTTGAGTAGCATAAAGGAAAACAGGGAATTAATATTTTTGATTAATTGTCTAGTTGTTACACCGCTTTAAGAAAATCATTGATTTGGTACAAAAAGATTGCTGTTGAACTTCTGTGCAGTGTTTTCTTTCTTAAATAGTCAAATTGTTACTATTTATTGAGTCTATGGTAAAAACTTTGTTTGAAATTGATAAAAAGAACGATGTGGATGTACCTAGAGTGAGTGGAGCTAAAAAGTCGAGAAAGTTAGTCACAAGCTTGTGGAACTTGGCAAGAATCATCATAACCAAGCAATAAAAAAAAAGATGCCACGGCTGTTATGAAACGCATAAACGAAACGGACTTTCTTCAAAAGATGCGGGCAAAAAAACGAAGAGAGTAAATACAATTTGTGAAAAGTGTCAACATGCACATTGCATCGTTTGCCCTAACACGTTTCGTGAATCAAATATGGCTCATCAAGACTATCAAGCATCATTATTGAAGTTCCAAAGCAAAATTTGGTGGTAAAAATTAGAGTCCAAGAATTACACGCTATTAAAACTCAAATGAGGTGTGAACCATATGCGGACTGAGAATTTGTGAGGAACACTGAGTGTGAGCCATATACGATTCAGGGAATGTATTAAAAATTAGGTTGTCTGCTAATCGTTTAAAGATATTCATGGCAACCTTTGAATTTTTCTTCTGATTTTTTCAAATTTTTTTTCTTCAAATAAACGTTCAATTGTTTTTACCTATGACTTAAACCATGTTTTGTTCGTATTTGAGATATTGTGATGATAATAATACGTCATAAAGCGAAGCGTTTTTCGTGCCGGTTAGTGTATGTGTAGCAGTGATTTTTGATATATTAAAGTTGGCAACACTAATCAGCATCTGTTTAGTTTCTAATTTTAATTACCAACTTTATACATTCCACACACAAAAATTACTATTTTCGATTGCATAAAGTTACTCTTTGTTACTTTGTAACATTATTTTTCGAAAAAACGGTCGTACAAAGTAGCCATTTGTAAAGGCGAATAGAAAAAAGGGTTTAATCTGATCAAAGTTAAACAAATCTATTATAAAAATTGTAGTATGCGTTCAAGTTAAATTATCTAGGAGAACCGTCTTAATTTTGTTTAAAAATATTAGTTATATCTAAATTAGGTTCAATAAATTATGAACGTGAAATAAAATTACGATTAGCAGTAATTCGAGTGTGTTAGTTAGATTAATAAATAATTTAATCGCACATGCACTTAACATTATCATTACATCTCGATAAATATACAGGGGCCGTATGCGAGTGTAAAGGGACACAAACACCGTATGTCACAATGTATGTTGAAAAGAGGCACTCATCTGACAGTAATGAGGAGCCTCCCGGGCATATGCCCCTCAACTTTTATGTACATTTCGCATAAACTAATTAATGCATTTTAAAATTGCAAATTAAAAAACAGAAGAAACGAGAGTTGATTAATGAGATTAAAATCGAAAAACCGCAAATTTAAATTTAAAAGCGCAACATCCCTCGCTCGTAGTATTAATCATAATATCAATAAGAGAAAGAGATGTTTCAAACACTTTATAAACAAAACGCAACTCCCACAGAGCAAACTAATAAGTCTCATTGCAAATTAGATTATAGGATTCAAAGCTTTGTGCTTTGCTAATACGGCCGCAGAAAGCTCGGCAAGTCAGTACGTCATTGTTTCGAAAAGCTTTAAAGGATGTGCCTTTCATCTGCATTGCTTTACAGGACCTCTGTACTTGTACTAGCACTTAACTGCGGCTTCCTGTGTGCCTGTAATTGTTCCGCAAATTATATTTGTGGATAGAACTATAAGCTCTCAGTGACGCAAATATGGTTATTTTGATGTATGCACGCTTTTTGGAGCTTGAATTTTATACTAATATATTCCTTTAAAATGCGCTTTGATGTTTTTCTTTGTTTTTACTGGCAAAATGCATCATTTTTTAATTGTCGATCCAATTGTAAAGTCAATAGCTTTATGTACGTAGGTGTTTTGAACTACAAGATACGGTTATTCAACATACATTCTTCTGCTTTAATTATGATGTAAAGGCTTAACGTCAACGTACGACTCTCGACTATTCTGCATCAGAAGAAATATCGTGTTAACTTCGTTACTTTGCGAAACCCTCGACTAATATTTCAAAATTCTTATTAATGAGTTTTTGAATGTTGTGCATCGCCACAGGCACGTGCCGTTACGGTTCTTGCAAGCGTTGCCAATTTTTGGTCGCGTGTTGATTTAAATTCACCCCCGTTTGACAGGCTATTTCTTAAATTTTATTGTTGTAGATCAACCGAAGTCATCGGGCGCTGTTTATAGTCAATAATCGTTTTCATTGTGCTCTAAAAAATAATCCCGTTATTACGTTACTTGTTCTCAGTTATCATAGTAATTTTTGTTAGACGAAAAAAGGAATCGATCACAAAGAAAAAAAGAAAAAAGATTAGATTCGAAATATTCTCAACATTCGTTCAGAAGATAAGACGTTTTTTACTTGTTTTTTTTTAATGAAATTGTTGTTGACTTCATCGTATCATCTTGTCTTTGGTCTCCTTGGTCTGTTTGTTTGAAGTTTATTTTTTACTACGCTTTGATCTTTTTTCTCATAATTTGCTGTGTTAATCTAATCTTTTGTGTTTACATCCTCTCTCCTTTTAAAATTGATGTGATTTCATGATTCATAAATTGTCGTTGTTATTACATTCTTCATACTTTTCTGCTTTTTCTATTTGTGTAAGACAAACTATCTCAGCAGCATATAGAACTATTGATCCCATATATATAATTTAGAAAATTTGGATTTTAGTTCGTAATTTTAAGTTTTGAATTTTAACATTTTTCAGTTTCTATAGAAAGCTTTGTCTTTCTTCTTTTTTTTTCATTGTAGTGCGTTCATTGCTGACTAGTTTTTTTAAATTTTTTTTTTAACTCAATTTTTTTAATTCCTTAATCAGTTTCTTATACATTTTTGTAAATCTCTTTAATAATCCTGATTTTGGCGATCAATATTTGTGCTTCTTTGGTTTTTATACTTCGATGTATGTTAAATCTTTTTGTCATTTTGATTGCCAGGTAAAACAATGTTACCAACAGCGTCTTACTAATTTGTTTTTACTACTTGCTTTCGAATTTCCCAGTATCCCTAGTACAGAGTTTCCCAATTTTCTCAGGATTCCAAATTCTCGAATGTTTTTTCTATTGATTTTATGAAAAGCTCACTTCGATTATTTGTGTCTTTCATTATCCGTTTTTATCAGTAATTCGGTGTTGATCGATCTTTTAAGTATCCGTGCAAAACACTCAACTCTATCTCGATTCTTCTCAATATTTTGTGCCCGCTCTGTGAAACTCTAGAGCAAGGTCGGAAAAGTGAAACATGTAGTCACATCTAGTAACGGAACAGTTAATTTTAAGAAAACCACAATGATATAAAGAAAAAAACATTGAAAAACTATTTCAGGGTTTACAAGAATAGTTACATCGCCATGGATTAGATATCCAAGACAAAAAATTAAATGCAGACAGAAACGCTGCTGAATTATATCTCACCGAATCTCAGCCAACGAGACAGAACTCTTGGAAATTGTTGCTGTCTAAGACACTTACAATACTCCTGGTCACAAATCCAGTAAATGAAAATCAACGTTAATGTCTTCCTCTAATGCTTGTGCAACGCATGGACAAATTAATTTAATTTCGAAAAAATTTTTTGATTACTCAAGCTCTATTTGAGATTTATAAATTTTCCACAAAGTGCAATTTTTTTACTAGATGACACTATTACATCCATGTGAAAATTTATTACGAATTTCTGATGGACAACTTTTTGTACAGTTTTAAACGTCTTTGCTACAGTGCATGAACCAAAAAATAATAGAAACGTGCAAGCGAAACTTCAAAGAAATAATATTTTGCTTAGTTTTGAAAGCGGATTGTAGCAACTTACGCAGCGGCAGAAAGTTCCAATAACATTAAGGCTGTAACTTTCATCATGGTTTAAACTATAATCTGAACTAAAAGACTAAAAGAACTGTGGTAAAATTGAAGCAAGTTCACAGATTTTAAATAGTGTTGGAACTACATTAGTCATCTAGAAGAAGATAGTAAAGAAGATGAAGAAACAGTGCTGAGATTTTTATGGAAGAGAACTGCTGAAGATGCTGTAACTTATGCCAATGGTTTATAGAACTATCGCAATCAAGAAAATGCTACGGACTATATTGAGGTAGTAAACCTAAGAAGAATTTACACAAAATGGTTATGAACTTTTGTAGATTAGATTGTTTTCTGATAATTATTTGGGCACCAAGCGAAAACTCTGGTCATTAGGTCTAATAATCAAGCTTCTACTGTAATTTCTTCTTTATTTTTAACTACTCACTGTTTATTTTGTTATGGCCCAATTCTTTCCTTTTTTTAAATTGTTTGTTTTAATTTTTTTAAAGGATCGTTTTTTTTACTTCTGTTTCTTCTTCTTTGTCTTTTATTTTTCTTTCATTTTTTTGCTTGTGCTCGTCGTTTTTTTGTTACTTCACAAAGCAGCTTGTGAAAGTGTCTTTTCCGTAATTTTTTTAAATTTTTATCTGCTTTCTTGTTCTTGCCGCAGTCTTCTTCTTTTGGTTTTTAATGTCCTTATAGATTTTTCTTTGTGTTTTTTGTACTTGCTTTTAAATTACTTCTAGTGCTTTAAGTCTTCTCCTTCTTTAGTTATCCACTTTCTTCTGGCTTTATCCTTTGTGTTTATCATTTCGTAATATTTGTCATTATACCGTTGTTTCAACTTTGCGTATTCTTCATATCCAAAAGTATTAGTACAGGTTTCTTCAACTATTTCTTCAATATCTTTATATTTGCTCTCCTCAATGTCTAATTTCTTTTAGACTTATCCTGTTATTTATTTCTTCTGAGTATTCTTTTTTTCAACTTTAGTGTATTGTTTCTCTAGATTTCTTCTTTTACATTCTAGTCGTTTTGGTCTGTTTTTGTACTCTGATTTTACTGCAACTACTAGAAAGCGGTATGTGTTTGAGTTTGCACATCTTAGTTTGCTTTTTCTTTACTACCCCGTGGTCTATCGGGGTTTCGTTGGTCGAGAATGGCGACATTCATGGTTGTCATAGTTGTACAATTTCTTAATGTATTCAGTGACTTTAAGATAACCACAAAAAATAGTTGTTGAAGTTAGTAATCGCAGAACCCAAAAATTTATTACAAAAACGCAGTCTTCAAGATAGTATTTTGCAGTTGACATATTAATTTTTTTTGTGCTGCCAATATTACAATGATGAATAATCGTCCGTTAGTGTAGTTAAGTAATGGCAAAAAAAACTCTAGAATAGCAAAATAAAAAGTACAGATTTACAAAAACTAAATGTTTGAATTCAAGTATTATATTAGAACGAGCATGTGATAGATGAAAGTCATTTAAAAAAACGATTTTACAGTCGATATCAAATTTGACATATTTGGTAATAAATGTAGTACCAACATTATATTTTTGATTTCAACGTTTTTTTGAATTAAATAAAATAAATGTAATTTTAGAAAATGCAAAGTTTCATAGCATAGCTCACTCACATGCAACGCTCGGCCGTGTGGCTTCGTGTCGCATTAACGTTCGTTATGCTAGGTTTACTTTCGACGCTTGTTACTCAAATTACTATTTGGAGCTGCCCTTACTATAAACAATAATATTCGTTCGTTAGTATAGTTGCATAATGACAAAAAACTCTAGAACCGCAAAGGGATAAATTGAAATCTACGTAAAACTATGTTTTCGAAATTAATTATTTCTCATTGTTTTTAATATTATAACCCTATCTGTACGTTTACTGCAAAAGTTTCTTACAGAAACCATTTTATTTTTGTCTAAACCAAATTTTATTATTAAAGAGATTCACTGGATTATCAGGTCGTCTTTGTCATGGAATTGGATTTGACAGTAAACTCTATGACATGACGCTAGATTAACTTATTACTAAATTTTATTTTAGGAAAAAAGTAACATCTGTATGGCAATTTGACAGTATTGTAGACAAGTCTATTCTTTTTAATTTAAAAACTAACAAACACAGCACAAAAGCTAACGTATGTAACGTAATTTTTGTTGCTTCACTTTTGATGCTAGTGACATAAATTACAATTTTTGCACTATTGCAATTTTTGTAGGCGTTTACGGCGATGTCGTTTGTAGCACGATAATCTTTTTCATGGATTCGCCGTGTAATCGTTGTTTGCTTCAAGGTTTCGTTGTCCATGCTGTCAGCTTCTTTAGGATCTGCTATCAGACTGATTCTTTTCGTAGTTGTTTCTACTACTATTTTTTTTGTGATGATATCTTTCTTTGGTACCTTTTCTAGTGCAATAACAAATTCTTCTCTCGAAGCTGAAAAAATTCGACAAAAGAAAGCCAAAACACCTAAACCAAAACAACCTAAGGAAAGATGACAGTATTGTGTTTGCAAAGGCTAACAAAAGTAATGCGACTGTAATCCTGGATAAGAAAACCTACAAACAAAAGATCAACATCCAACGTCTACTTCAAACTTTACAAAGATCCTACGGCAAAGATTACTTAAAAAAACAAAAGAACTTTTTAAGAGATCAATACTCTTGGAAGAAGATAAAAAGTGGTTGATACTTAAAGCCATTTGACCTAGACCTATGGTCTATCTAAAATATACAAGGAAGGAATACCACTGCGATTGCCAAACTACGATCTATCCAAATACCTATCAAAGATGTTAAAACCGTACACAGAGAAAACACCATCATACGTGAAGAACTAATAATATTATGTAGAACTTTTGAAGAATTTAACAACTGATCAAGACGGGATATTGGTGAGTTTTGATGTGACTTCGTTATTTACCAACGTAGCTGTGAACAAGGCAAACGTTGTAATTTTTGATCTTAGATTATCTAATGGCACAACGAATCTGGTGAAACTATGCTTTACAAGTTCGTATTATCTATGGGATAGCAAATACTATGAATAGAAGAACGGAACTGCAATAGGAAGTCTCCTACAAAAACCGTTTTAGTTTTGCTTACACTAAATTTTAGTATTAAGGAAATTCACTGGACTATCAGGTCGTGCATTTGACAGTGAACTCTATGACATAACGGATAGTACGCTAGATTTACCTTATTGTTTGTTATGTTATGCTTCATTTTTAATGCTAGTGACATAAATTACAATTTTTGCAGTATTAAATATTTTTTTTTTAAATTTTGTAAGTTTTCACGGCGGTGTTGCTTGTAGTACGATAATCTTCTTCCTGGTTTCGCCGTGCAGTCGTTGTTTGCTACGACGTTTTGTTGTCCATGCTGCCAGCTCTTTCAGGATGTGCTATCAAACTGATTCTTTCCGTACTTGTTTTTACTACTATTTTTACTTCTGTGATGATATCTTTCTTTGGTATCTTTTCTGGTGCAATAACAAAATTTATTCTCATTCCTAGCACTTTCGTTTGGAAAATATCAAAGGAAAATTCATCATTTCTTCACATGGAAGAGAGAAACTTCAAGAATTTTTTGAACGCAGCAACAAACAACACCCATCTATAAAGTTTTCTATGGAAATAGAAGAAGAAGAAAGGTTGCAGTTTTTTGATGTAGTGGTAAACCGCACTGAATCAGGAAGATTACAACTTGATGTGTACAGAAAAAAAGCCCATGCACCACATCACCACTCTAAAAAAAGGAGACCTCTGATTAAAACTATAATACATAATGCAAAAATCATCAGCGATGTAGAGCATCTGGAAAAACAAGAAGAAGAATGGATATAGCGACAAGGAAATAAAGAGAGCTCTTAGAAGACTTGGAACCGAAACGACACCGATGCTAAGGGAACCACCAAACGATTCACGCGCTTAGATTTTGTTTCTGGAACAACAGAAAATATTAGTAGAATTTTAACAAAAAAAACATAAAAGTGAGCTTCAGCAGTACTGCAACTAAAGAAGAAGGAGTAGTCTAATGGGTGAAGTTCGTGTTGATTTAAGTAAAGGATTAGTTGGTTTTGGTTCTGGCTTACATGGATGGGCTGTCACACTTAAACAATTTCCTGAAATGTACTCCGAAAAGTTCAAGATCGGTGTTGTTTAACTAATGAACCGTTTGTGGAGAGAAAACTTTTTTAGCGCTAAAAACAAAAAATGGGCTAAACAAAAGGAACCTGATAACAAGCGTTCCTTCTGCATGTACGTTCTAGACCAAATATATAAAATCTTCGATTGCATCATGAATTACAAGAAAGAAGAAACTGAATTGTTGTTGGAAAAACTTGGCGTAGTTCTTAAACATGAAGATAAAGATAAAGACGGCAAACCGTTATTGAAAGTTGTTATGCGTACTTGGTTGCCTGCAGACGATTGCCATTCATTTATAGTCGCCAGCTAAAAAATACCGTATGGAAATGTTGTATTAAGGTCCAATCGATGATGAGGCTGCTCTTGCTGTTAAGGGTTGCGGTCCTAACGGATCCCTTATGATGTACGTATTAAAAATGGTACTAACATCCAATAAGGGTCCTTTTTATGTTTTTGGGCGTGTATTCTCAGGAAGGGTAGCTACTGGAATAAAAGCTTGCTTTATGGGTTCAAACTATACAACCGGTTAAAAGGAAGATTTGTACCAAAAGGCTATTCAAAGAACTGTACCTATGATGAGTCGTTATGTTAAGGATATAGAAGATGTTCCTTGTGGCAATAGTTGTTGACCAATTTTTAGTAAAAACCGGCACAATTACTACATTTTAAGATGCTCACAACATGAGAGTTATGAAATTCAGCGTTTCTCCAGTTGTCAAAGTAGCTGTGGAACCAAAAAACCCCGCTGATTTACCAAAACCAGTATCAAGTTTGAAGGTCTTGCAAAATCTGATCCTAGGGTACAGTGTATTATTGAAGAATCTAGAAAACACATCATCGCCGGTGCTGGTGAATTACATTTAGAAAGTTGCTGGAAGATTTAGAAAACGACCACGCTTGCGTTCTTATTAAGATATCTGATCCTAAATCGTCAAATATGCACAATCGTTTGTTCATGAAGGCTTGCCCAATGCCAGATGGCTTAGCCGAAGACATTGACAACGGAGATGTGAACTCGCGTGACGATTTGGAAGTACGTGCTCGTTACTTAAGTGAAAAATACGATTACGACGTTACTGAAGCTCGTAAAATTTGGTGCTTTGGTTCAGACGGTACAGGGCCTAACATCTTACTTGATTACATAAAAGGAGTACCGTATCTTGAGTTGATTTGAGTTTTGAAAAACCTCACAAAAAATAAAGTATGTAACGTAACGTTTGCTATGTTATGTTTCACTTTTGATGCTAGTGACATAAATTACAGTTTTTGTACTATTTGATCATTTTTTCTTAGCTACTACAATTGTTATTAAGACAGTATGTTTGATTAACAAATCTGAGGCTAAACGCCATCTCGTAGGAACGGAGCTACGTACGAGTTTATCCACATGTAGGAAACTATGAAGTTGTTAGTTAGATAGTAAATATTACAACCGCGAATTTCAAAACATGTATTTGAATTATACGCGGCATAAAATTCCTAACTGTACTACGCAAGTGCAAAAATTTTTGCACTTGCGTAGTACCTAAGTACCTAAGGAAAGATGACAATATTGCGATTGCAAGGGCTAACAAGGATAATGGGACTGTGATCCTGGATAAAAAAACCTACAAACAGGAAATCAACACTCTACGCTTACTCCAAATTTCACAGAAACACTACGGAAGAGGATAAAAAGTGGTTGATACTTAAAACCAGTCGATCACCTAAACTATATGATTTACCAAATATTCACAAAGGAGAAGTACCATTTTGCTTTATTGTTAGCACTATTGGAATGTTGACCTACGACCTAGCCAAATACAGAAAGATGTTAAAGAATTGGCAGCATTATCTAGAACTTTTGAAGAATTTAACAACTAGTCAAGACGCCATATTGGTGAGTTTTGATGTGGTTTCGTTATTTACCAACGTAGCTACGAACTATGCAACAGCTGTAATTAGTGAGTTTAGATTACTTAATGACCAAACGGATCTGGTAAAACTCTGCTAAGTCGGTATTTTCTAGAAAAAAAGAACAACCCACTATCACCTCTAACGGCTAAGTTATTCATGGAGGCGTTCGAAGAAGTAGCGTTAGTAAACAGTGAATGAAAACCTAAGTGCTGGATTCGATATGTTGACCAATACTTTTATCTACTCTCCACGTGGAAGAGAGAAACTTCAAGAATTTTTTGAGCACATCAACAAATTTTAAATTAAAATACCCATCTATAAAGTTTTCTATGGAAATAGAAGAAGAAGAAAGAACATCTGGAACTTTAATGCATACAGCAGAAACCATTAGCGATACGGAACATCCAAAAAAAGGAAAAACGATACGTCAAGAAAGCACTGAAAAAGAATGGATATAGCAACACAGATAAAAAGAATGCTCTTAGAAAACTTGGAAATAAAACGATACCTACGGTAAGGAAACCGCTTAAAAGCTTTGCTCGCTTGTCTTTTGTTACCGAAACAACAAAAAATATTAGTAGGACTTTAACCAAAAAGAACATAAAAGTAAGCTGCATCTATCTAAATCAACTTTACTGACACTAAAGATAAATGATCACGAACTAACAGGGAAGGAGCCTACAAACTAATGCGTAAATGCGAGAAAAGCTACGTTGAACAAACGGAAAGTTCGGTCAAAGAAAGATTTAAAGAACATCAGAGCGACCCACAAAAAAAGAAAATTGCGGAACATGTACACGAGCACGGACATAACGTTGACTTTGATGAACCAGAAGAATTAGCTGCTATAAAGAACTATCATCAAATGATCTTCAGAGAAGCTATTGAAGCATTCTAATTTTAACCGTGACGACGGCTAGAAACTTAGCAACACGTAGAAAAACGTGTTACCAAATTCAGTAAAAATCAACGGCCACTATGGAAAGAATCAGTCTGACGGCAGATCTTGAAGAAACTGGCAGAATGAACAGCCAAACATAGATACAAACTACGACTACACGTCGAAACCAGAATATTGTACTGCTAGATCATTTTTTCTACTAGTTGTTAGGCGTAACTTGTCGGTAAGTGATTTATTTACCGTTCTAAGGCGGTTAGTATAAGACAAGTAACGTGTAGTCGTGAATGCGGCCGACAAATTATATGCCAACAATTATGACATCGTGACAACGCTTGGAAAAACAACTACTTTGTTGTTGTCATTTATTTTACGCGTTCATAGTAATTAAATCTAAACATAGACTGCTTTAGGTATTATTTTTAGTTATTTAGTTAATTTTAATCTCTCAAAATATCTTATATATTCTTAAGAACGTCTTTTTTAATATTTCAATATATACTCTCGGCTATTTTTGCTCGATTTTATTTTGTTGCATTTTTTGACTATTCTAGAGTCGACTCTATTATTTATTATTGATATAAATGAAAAATGATATATTTTTGGGTTTAACGAATCAAAATCGCTTACCGTAATTTTTTTTTATCGTTTAGGTTTTGGGACATTTGTTTTCTTCTTGGTTGTGTCCATGAATGATTTACTATCGTTTCCAGCGTTTCTTACTCCAACTATAATCATCACTTATCTACTCTGTTTAAAAAAAACTGTTTGAATTTAGTAGAATAGAACTACTATAGTATTATATATTTTGAAATTGGTAATATTTGTTACCGCGTAAGCTAACCTAAGATTTTAAACTAATTGTCAAATTTGACAAATCTTGCTAGTGATTTTAGTACCAACATTACATTTGTTATGTTTTTAATATTGTAGATCTATCTGTCAGATCGGTGAAAAAGTCTCTTACAGAAACCATTTTAGTATTAAAGTATTATCAGATCGTCTTTGTCATATAATTGGATTTGACAGTGAACTCTATGACATAATAGTTAGTACGCTAGATTATCTTATTACTAAATTTTAGTTTAAGCAAAAAAAATACAAAAAATAACGTATGTAACGTAACGTTTGTTATGTTATGCTTTCCTTTGGATGCTAGTGACATAAATTATAATTTTTGCACTACTAGATCGTTTTTTTTTAATTTTGTAGGCTTTCACGGCGCTTGTAATACAATAATCTTCTCTTTAGTTTCGCCGTGTAGTCGTTGTTTTCTCCGACGTTTTGTTGTCCATGCTGCCAGTTTCTTCAGCATCAGCTATCAGACTGATTCTTTTCGTGGTTGTTTCTACTACTGTTTTCAGTTCTGTGATGATATCTTTCTTTGGTATCTTTTCTGGTGCAATAAAAATAACAAAGTTCGTTCGCATTTCTAGCACTTTCGTTTGGTAAATATCATCACAGAAGTGGAAGTAGCAGTGAAGTCTTTACCAACTCTCAAAGCTGAAAAAAATTGACAAAAAGGGAGGCGTGTTTTGAAAAAGTCAAAACACCTAAACGAAATATAACCAACGACGAGAAGACGGCTATCAGCTACCTAAGGAAAGATGACAGTATTGTGATTGCAAATGCTAACAAGGATAATGGGACTGTGATCCTGGATAAAAAAAAAAACCTACAAACAGAAGATCAACGCCTACTCCAAATTTCACAGAGATACTACGGAAGAAGATAAAAAGTGGTTGATACTTAAAACCAGTCGATCACCTAAACTATATGATCTACCAAATATTCACAAAGGAGGAATACCATTTTATTTTATTGTTGGCACTATTGGATTGTTGACCTACGACCTAGCCGAATACCGAAAGAGGTTAAATAATTCGCAGCATTATGTAGAACTTTTGAAGAATTTAACAACTAGTCAAGACGACATATTGGTGAGCTTTGATGTGGCTTCGTTATTTGCCAACGTAGCTACCAACTATCCAACAGCTGTAATTAGTGACTTTAGATTACTTAATGACAAAACGGATCTGGTGAAACTCTGCTAAGTCGGTATTTTCTAGAAAAAAGGAACAGCCCACTATCACCTCTAACGGCTAAATTATTCATGGAGGCGTTCGAAGAAGTAGCGTTAGTAAACAGTAAATGAAAACCTAAGTGTTAGATTCGATATGTTGACCAATACCCTTATCTACTCTCCACATGGAAGAGAGAAACGTCAAGAATTTTTTGAGCACATCAACAAATTTTAAATTAAAATACCCATCTATAAAGTTTTCTATGGAAATAGAAGAAGAAGAAAGAACATCTGGAACTTTAATGCATACAGCAGAAACCATCAGCGATACGGAACATCCAAAAAGGGAAAAACGATACGTCAAGAAAGCACTGAAAAAGAATGGATATAGAAACACAGATAAAAAGAATGCTCTTAGAAAACTTGGAAATAAAACGATACCTACGGTAAGGAAACCGCTTAAAAGCTTTGCTCGCTTGTCTTTTGTTACCGAAACAACAAAAAAGATTAGTAGGATTTTAACCAAAAAGAACATAAAAGTGAGCTGCATCTATCTAAATCAACTTGACTGACACTAAAGATAAATGATCACGAACTAACAGGGAAGGAGTCTACAAACTAATGCGTAAATGCGAAAAGAGCTACGTTGAACAAACGGAAAGTTTGGTCAAAGACAGATTTAAAAAACATCAGAGCGACCCACAAAAAAAGAAAATTGCGGAACATGTACACGAGCACGGACATAACGTTGACTTTGATGAACCAGAAGAATTAGCTGCTATAAAGAACTATCATCAAATGATCATCAGAGAAGCTATTGAAGCATTCTAATTTTAACCGTGACTTAGCAACACGTAGAAAAACGTGTTACCAAATTCAGTAAAAATCAACGGCCACTATGGAAAGAATCAGTCTGACGGCAGATCTTGAAGAAACTGGCAGAATGAACAGCCAAACATAGATACAAACTACAACTACACGTCGAAACCAGAATATTGTACTGCTAGATCATTTTTTCTACTAGTTGTTAGGCGTAACTTGTCGGTAAGTGATTTATTTACCGTTCTAAGGCGGTAAGTATAAGACAAGTAACGTGTAGTCGTGAATGCGGCTAACAAATTATATGCCAACAATTATGACATCGTGACAACGCTTGGAAAAACAACTACTTTACTGTTGTCATTTATTTTACGCGTTCGTAGTAATTAAATCTAAACATAAAACTTTTTTTTTACTGCTTTAAGCATTATTTTTAGTTATTTAGTTAATTTTAATCTCTCAAAATATCTTGATGACTTAAAAGTCTTTTTTAATATTTCTATATATACTCTCGGCTATTTTTTGCCCAATTTTATTTTGTTGCATTTTTTGACTATTGTAGAGTCGACTCTCTATTTTCTGGAATGGTTTTTATGGATTATTTATTATTGATATGAATGAAAAAATGATATTTTTTTGGGTTTAACAAATCCAAATCAAAATCGCTTATCGTAATTTTTTTTTTGAACGTTTAGGTTTTGGGACATTTGTTTTCTTCTTGGTTGTGTCCATCAATGATTTACTGTCGTTTTCAGCGTTTCTTACTCCAACTATAATCATCACTTATCTACTCTCTTTAAAACAACTGTTAGAATTTAGTAGAATAGAACTACTATAGTATTATATATTTTGGAGTTGGTAATATTGATTACTGCGTATGCTAAATTGTAAACTGATTGTCAAATTAAGCTAGTGATAAATTTAGTACCAACATTGCATTTGTTATGTTTTTAACATTATAGACTGATCTGTCAGTTCGATGCAAAAGTCTCTTACAGACACCATTTTATTTTTGCACAAAGTGAATTTTAGTATTAAGGTATTATCAGGTCGTCCTTATCATACACTTAGATTTGACAGTGAACTCTATGACATAATGGTTAGTACGCTAGATTACTTTATTACTAAATTTTAGTTTAAGCAAAAAAAATACAAAAAATAACGTATGTAACGTAGCGTTTGTTATGTTATGCTTTACTTTTGATGCTAGTGACATAAATTACAATTTTTGCACTACTAGATCATTTTTTTAAATTTTGTAGGCTTTCACGGCGGTGTCGCTTGTAGTACAATAATCTTCTTCCTGGTTTCGCCGTGTAGTCGTTGTTTGCTCCGACGTTTTCTTGTCCATGCTGCCAGCTTCTTCAGCATCTGCTATTAGACTGATTCTTTCCGTGGTTGTTTCTACTACTGTATTATTATGGTTTATTTTCTGATGTAATAACATTAACAAAGTTCACTCGCATTTCTAGCACTTTCGTTTGGTAAATAGCAGTGATGTCTTTACCAACTCTCAAAGCTAAAAACATTTGACATAAAGTGAGGCGTGTTTTGAAAACAGTCAAAACACCTAAACGAAATATATCCAACGACGAGAAGACGGCTATCAGCTACCTAAGGAAAGATGACAGTATTGTGATTGCAAAGGCTAACAAAGGTAATGGGACTGTGATCTTGGACAAAAAACCTACAAACAGAAGATCAACACTCTACGTATACTCCAAATTTCACAGAGACACTACGGAAGAGGATACAAAGTGGTTGATACTTAAAACCAGTCGATCACCTAAACTATATGATCTACCAAATATCCATAAAGGAGGAATACAATTTTGCTTTATTGTTGGCACTATTGGATTGTTGACCTACGACCTAGTCGAATACCGAAAGATCTTAAATAATTCGCACCATTATGTAGAACTTTTGAAGAATTTAACAACTACTTAGCTTTGATGTGGCTTCGTTATTTACCAACGTAGCTACGAACTATGCAACAGCTGTAATTAGTGACTTTAGATTACTTAATGACAAAACGGATCTGCTGAAACTTTGCTAAGTCGGTATTTTCTAGAAAAAAGGAACAGCCCACTTTTTCATGGAGGCGTTCGAAGAAGTAGCGTTAGAAAACAGTGAATGAAAATCTAAGTGCTGGATTCGATATGTTGACCAATACCTTTATCTACTCTTCACATAGAAGACAGAAACTTCAAGAATTTTTTGAGCACATCAACAAATTTTAAATTAATTTATACATATATATATACTTACCTATTTATAAAGTTTGCTGTGGAAATAGAAGAAGAAGAAAGAACATCTGGAAAAACAATACGTCAAGGAAACACTAATAATGAATGGATATAGTGACAAGTAAATAAGCCGAGCTTTTAGAAAATTTGGAATCGAAACGACACCCACGGCAAGGGAACTCACCTAAACTATTCGCGCGCTTGTCTTTTGTTTCTAGAAGAGCAGAAACAACTTTACTAACACTAAAAATAAATGATCACAAACTAAAAAAAAAGGAGTCTACAAACTGATGTGTAAATGACGAAAGAACTACGTCGGAAAAACGGGAAAGTCAGTCAAAGACAGATTCAAAGAACATCAAAGCGACACACGAAGAAAGAAAATTAGACAATCAGCAATTGCGGAACATGCAAACGAGCACGGGCATAAGGTCAACTTTGATGAACCAGGAATATTAACAAAGAAGTATTATCGAAGGATTATCAGAGGATCCATTGAGATAAAAATTCAAATTTTAACCGTGATGACGGATAGAAACTTAGCAACACTTGAAAAAACTTGTTACGAAGTTCGGTCACAGTCGTTGGAACACAACGGCTACGCATCGGTGAATCAGCGACGTATATAAGAAGGAACAACTACGGAAAGAATCGGTCTGATAAGAGATCCTGAAGAAGCTGGCAACATGGATAAAGAAACGTCGAAAAAAACTACGACTACACGACAAATTCAGGAAGCAGATTGTACTACTAGATCACTTTTTCTTAATTACAACGTTTTTTTTTAAGATAGTAAGTTTGATTTACTAGTTGTTAGGCGTAACTTGTCGGTAAGTGAATTATTTACCGTTCAGAACGGTAAGTACAGGACAAGTAACCTGTAGTCGTGAATGCGACTGACAAATTATATTCCAACAATTATGACATTGTGACAACGTTTGGAAAGCTAACTAGGTTATTGTTGTCGTTTATTTTAGGCGTTCATAGTAATGAAATCCATAATGTAGATCTTTTTTTCACTTGTTTTAGCATTATTTTTAGTTATTTAGTTAATTTTAACCTCTTAAAATATATTTAGAAAAGTAGGCAATACGATACGGTACAAAAAACGTTTATATTTAAAAAAAAAAACTGAGAGCATTTGGAAAAACTGTTAAGAAAAAATGTATTTCGTGCAAATATACGAAAAGTCAGAATTTTGATCAAATCACCTGCGTATGTGCGTTTTATTGTCATGGCTGTCGCTTTCACAGACATTTTGAGTTCGATTAATTAAACTTATCTGTGGTCGAATATAACGCAGCTCGAATTGCTTACGGTGTTTGGGCCATTATTCTATTTTAGCAATTTATCGAATTATGACGCTTAGATATCATTTCACGAAGGGTAAAACTTTCTCCCTCAAAAACTAATTTTAAGTGGCATCCTCAACACGTGCAAGAGTGATGTTGCGAATTGATAGGACCTATTTGGTTTCGATTTTCGACTTATTTTTTCAACGTATGATCGTTTAATAATGGCGCGATTAGCCGAAGTGTAACAGTTGTTGAAGCTTATTACACGCATCACTAAGTGCTAATCAAACACTAATTTCGATAATACCAGTGTAATTACAATAAAATCCCGTTTTATTACGTTGATAAGATAATGTTATATTTTTTTTTCTAGGATTGTAAGAAATAAAGCGGCGGAAAAAGCAAAAACCGTGCATCAAGCGTCGCTCAGTGGTGGAGGTAACGTAACGAATTCGGGAACTGGCGGGCCAGTTTCCGTAATTGCACACGCACCTGCAACGCAATTGTCCGAACCAAGAACTGGAGCTTATAGTATCAACGGAATTTTAGGTCTTCAGCACGATCCGAATGGAAATAGCATAAAGAGAAAAAGAATCGACGATCATGGTAAGTGGTCAAAAATAATAATTTTAGACAGTCTATTTTAATAACGTTCCGCGATATTGCAAAAATATAGATGCGTTCTGTAAGAGCAATTTTAGATTCTACGGGTAAATTGCGACAAGGCGCCTTACAACACACTTAAATTTCCCCAAGTGCTAAAGATAGGTCATTAATTAGAGCTTTGTACCAGATTTGTTTGGCGTTTTTTTATTTTAAAACGCGACAAACACCTTCGCCATTCATTAATGTACAGATTCAGAGTGTGATAACACGCACTTGGTGCTTAGGTGTAGACTTTTTTTTTGGTACTAAGCGGAAAATCGTTTAATTTAGCACTTAACGTGGAAATTTTCGGTTAAGAGTAATTTCGAAGTGGAATAACAATAATCAGTTTGCATTTAGGGTAAATCGCGTCAGCGTGAAACGAGCAAAATGCAACCCTCCCAAGCATCCCTGACCAATCAGCGCCGGTGGTGGATTATGAAGACATCAAGAGCGTTGCTATGCAACCGCGGAACTCCATAGTCAACCAAATAAACCACCAACCCCTAATATTCCACTCTATTGACTCGATATCTCAAGTTAGTCTACGCTTTATCCAGATTTCTATCAAAACACCAATTGACATTTAATATCCCAATAAATTTTGATCAGTTTTTTTTTTAAACAGTTTCTTTACTATTAAGTTTAAGTTACTGTAATTAATTATAATTTGAGCTGTGCCACTCGCCATTTTGTTTGTGCAAAATAGACGTATGCTTACGCGTCGGCAGGCTGCCAAACGCCGGATCCGGAAAAATGTCCAGGAATGGGGTGAAAACGCCGAATTTTTCTTCCTCTTCTCCCCCGTCTCTGTTTAATATTATCAAATAATGTATGCAAACTTATAGAGGGTGCTTTATAAATTTATTTCATAGTCTACGTCCGTCTAATAACAAATACAAGTCGCGAACACATGCACCATTATGAGACTTCACGGATCGTAAGCATCCATGGGTTAGTGTGTAGCCTAATCCTTGGACCGTGAGATTTATAATTTTATATTTTGACAATCGTATATAGTAATTTAGGGGATCTATTTATGGTTTCATTCTGATCAACTGTTTGCGAATAAAGGACAAACGTATTGGATTACATTTGATTAATAATTTAGACACGCTTCATGATTCTTCTCCCGGTTTTCATTAAAAAACATTGCAGTAATCTTAGAAAGTACCCGATTAAACTAAAAAAAAACGCAAATGCATTTGTTAAAACCGTTACCGTAACCGCAATCTATTAAGCGACGATGTGCATTAATTAATTGATTGATTAAGTAATTAAACGGCCGTGCCTAATCTGAGAAAGAGACGCCACTATAATAGTGCATCGGCCATTTTACGTTACGAAATAATCTACATGTAATAACAAAAAGTATTAAACGCTTCCACCACTCACCTTTGATTCCGTTTCTGACATTTAGAAGTTGCACTTTATAACCCTCTTATAATTTTCACCCTAATACATTAGTCTATAGATACAAGAGTCGAATCGCCCAAATGAATTCTGATAAAAACCAAAAGCATTCTTTTGCCGTTTTATTTAAATATGTCGTCGATGAAAAAATTTTTTTCGCGTCTATTATTTATCTGGACGATTGGGTGCCGGAGCTGTGTTATTGCGATTATATTGACTGGTCCATAGGGAACAGCAGGGTACATTTGAAATAAATCGACGAGAGTGTAGTGAAGTCAGGCATTGTTATGTTAGTGATGACCATTTCTGGTCCCTTCAAAACGAATTCAATTTAATTTGCTTCATTACGTTTCATATAAAATCGCAATTTTAACAACTGCCCAAAATTATCTTACTTTTTGATTTTTTTTTTCAATTTATTGACCCTTTACTGTAATGGCCAAAGAGGAACTATATGGAATAATCATTAGTAATCGAACATTTGTGCAATTCTGTTCTCAATAGATTGGAATTTGTCCCTCGCGAATTTGGTTTCAAGTTCATACAATTGCATTACGAGTAAACTAATTGAAGTTCTGGTGTATCTGCTACATTTTAATGCAAATTAGTTTAAAACGGACGTTTAATGGATCTAACACCGCTTAGTAAAGTTTTTGACGGTGATGGCGTGATGGTTTTGGTTTCTTTTTGACTGCGTCTTCAACGTCAACTGCAAAGTGAACGGTTATTTGTCACATACCGGAAATCGCATCTTTTTCATTTAATTTTTTTAGTTTGTGTACTAACATTTTTAAGATTCTATCTTTTTTGTAAACTATCAAAGTAAGCTGTTAACATCTATGCGTCAATACAATGTTTAGTTTGCATTTTTTTCCCAATCACTCTGTACAAATATTGAAAACTTTAAAATTACTAAAAAAATTATTGTTGCCAATGGGTTTGAACGTAAGCAAAAAATCGCTTCTTTAAATTTTGACATCAAAATTAAACAGAATCTCGAAAACGCACGTACTTCAAATATTTTAAAGATTATTTACAAACAAAAACATTTTTTGAAGTTTATAACGTTAACTTCATTTAGTAGAAATATCTTGGAGAACTGAATTGATAATATAATTAGCGAGTAACCATTGCTATTCTTTCTCTATTTATTTTTGGTTTGTCTTTTTTTTAATCATTGATCTATGTGGTCTCTTACATAGTTCTAATTTTATTTATTTATTAATCCAAGTAATGTGTGAATTTTTTTACTGTTTTAGTATTTACATTCTTTTTTATGCCGTTAGTTAATTATTCTATAAATTCATTTACGTTTATTGTGATCAAAGATTTCTTAACTGTCATAACTTTAACGACTTGTATAAATTTTGTCACTTTCATTATCGTTATATGAAGAATTGACTACCAACAACTTAAACTCTATAAAAAAAATGGTTTAAATGCCAAAATAATTCATACATTATACCTGATATGTGTTGTAAATATCGGATCCTATAGAAGACGATTTAGAAATCAAGCTGGCGCAAAAATATAGATATTAGTAGTAGACAAAAAAATAAAAAAACAATAGATAGAACCAAATAAAAGAGTTTTTAATATGGTGAGACAAGCTCACATTTAGATGATGCCAAAAAAGAATATTTCTTAGATTGATCGTAAACAATCGGAAATCAAAAATGTGATAGTTACGATTGAGGTCATTAAAAGGTTTAATGATTTCTATTTTTTTAATGTTAAAGAGTATTGGAAAGTACGCAAATTGCCAATAGTTGTGATTGTATGCAAAAAAATGCCTTGCTAAACTTCTTGTTACAAGAATTTTTCGCAACTTAATTGCTGGCGACTAACTCAGTTGTACCGGCAAGCGGATCGTAAGTCTCGGTGTGCTAATTCTACTCCAGATTCAAAAGGCTCTAAACAAGTAAATATCACCTAATACAGACCTTGTTTAAATTTGTCGATCACTAAAAGGAACAAAATAACAACATGTAGCACTGTTTTTTGTCACAAAGTTCTGTGACGCGGCAACAACCAAAAATCAGTGCTACATTAAACAACGGCCGTGAAAGCTTGCATTCTACTAAAATAACAACATGTAACAAATTCTCTATCGGCAAAATTAAGTTTTGGAGACAAGAAAAAGCTTAAAAAGAAAAAAAAGAAAAAAAAAGAAGTTTAGGCCTATGCCAAAGATCAATCCTTAAAATTTAAAGTCAACCCAAATACAATGACACCTAACCCAAGAAGAAACGTAAACGAAAGAGGCTTTTTCAGCTTCCTAAGTATAATCGACCGGATGTGTCTCAAAAGTCGCATAAAGCAAAATAATACTATAAACCAAATAAACTTCAACCAACAAAAAAGAGATATCAAAAAGCACTCATTGTAAAGTCGACAGAAGTCGAAACGCTACCAAAGCAAGAAATGCAACTTAGTCCCATAGACCTTACCGAGAAAAATTCAAAGCAAACTAAAAAAAAAGATATAAAAAAGAGAGAAGCTTAGATCACGGTCAAGGACAACGCCCTAAAATTTTATGAAACCTCAGTCCACAGATCTAAATTCCACTCTGAATATAAATTCCAGGAAAGGAACAAAGGTACTATAGGAAGACGGAAAAAGGACGGTACCCACACCCACGAGACTAAGAAATGCCCTAAAATCCAAAATAAATAAAACTACAGCTAGACTGTAGCCAAAAGCGGTGCTTTTTGTACAACCACAACTATCCTTCTCAAACGCGTAGCGGCAAGGTTCACAAAACAAGCGCCACCCTTCCTTATGGTGACAGATTGAAAGAAAAAAAAGACAGGAAAACAGAAGGAGGAGTATCATGGTATTTTACGGCTCGACTACTTTTCCCTAGATAGCCAACCCCGAGTGACCTACCATATTGCCCAACCAGACACCTAAAATACAGTAAGAAACACAAAAAAATGCAACGTCAATACATAGTAGAGAAAACTTATACACGCTAGACTTGGGTAGAGATATAGTGCCGTTTAGTCGTCCCGAGCCGGTATGATAGCTTTCTCAAAAATAGAACCAAAACCGAAATAGCAATAACTCACGACGGGTAGCCTTTTTTAGACGAACACTAAATTTAGAAAAAAATTAAAATCCCAAGAAGTCCAAACAAGACCACTAAGTACCTAAACTAAAACCAACGAAGGAATATCACTAATAAAGAATCTAGTTACAATCGACTCTGACCGAGTAAAAAAAATAACCAGCAATCCGATAAGTCACCAAACCTCTAGTCACTAACTACAGTGATCACAGAAACCTAGTCTTCTACTATGAATTAACTAAACTAAGTTCAAACCCAATAGACACAATTCGAGGCGGACATTACATTTGCTTAACAGTTAATGGGGGAAACTAAAATAACAAAAAAAAGTAACCCAAATTAAAAGCAAAGTTATTCGTCCAAAAAACCATATATGATCTAGAACGTTTACGCCGACGCCTGGTGTAGAGTTTCATTCGAATCAGAGTTCGAAAAACCTTATTTTATTTTTTTATTTATTTTAAGAGGTGGTTCGTCTAGCGCCCCTGCACTGCGGTCTCCTTGGTCCTTTTGCGCGCCTTTTTTTATTACTCCCTCAGCAGTTCTGTTTTGTCAATAAAGTACAAAAGCTTATTCCAAGAAGCTTCGTTTAACTCATCATCAGTTAGTTTTGGTTTGCCGAGAATTTAGATGCGTTGCGTTTGATAGGCTTCGCAGATGCTGCAAAGTCTCCTACTTCTTTTAAGCATCCGCGTCATAATAGGCTACTTTGCAATCCCATTTTATGCAAATGTTTGTGAAGGCCACAGTGCCCTGTAATTAGTCCCGTGAGTTTTTTTAATTTTTGTCGACTCATGCTTGATAGTGCAGTTTGAGTGTTTAATTGTAGCTCTCTAAGGAAGAGTTTTGTGTGCTTCATCCCTGAAGAGTTTTTCCTTATTTTTTTTATGCTTCGCTGCAAGTTTGAGGCGAATTATTTCTTTTCTGGTTTCGTATGCGATTATGAAAACGCGTTCAGGTCCGATACATGTCCCTGTTGTGCCCTATTTTGCTAGTGCGTCCGCCATTAGGTTACCCTTTACCTTCTGGTCTTTTGGTATCTAGATGAGCTGTACTGGTTCGCGAGTTGCCAATATTTCCAGACTGTTTATGCATGCCATAATCAGTTTGGACTTTATTACTGGTGATTTTAGCGCCAGTAGTGCTGCTTGGCTGTCAGACATGATCGATATCGGCCCATTTGTGTATGATTTCAAGTCGATAATGTTCCTGACACATCAGTCAATAGCAGCAACTTCTGCGTGTTCATTAATGCGGAGCCTGCCAGCTGATTGTTTTGCTTCCATCATTACAACAAAGTGTAATGGTAGAAGTGAAAGTAGTGCTTCCATGGCTGCTGCTGTACAAGCGCGCCGTATGTGATGATGGGTCTTGTTACCACAGTATATAACCATTTGGTCATTGTTGGTTTTAATCCCCATGTGTGCCCGACCATCCGTTTGGTTGTATTAAGAACCTTGATGACCATCGTTGTGACTTTTTCTAGATGTGCTTTGAAAGTCAGTTTATTATCAAGAGTAAGTCCCAGAGATTTGACTTCTTTTGTTATCGAGAGCGTAACTACGAACATCGTAGGTAGTTTTATGTCATCCGTTTTTCGTCGTTTAATAAACGGAACAATTGCCGTCTTAGTTGGGTTCATTGATAGTACTTCTTTTTTGCACCATTTTTCGACCGTGTTTAGTGCACTTTGCATTATGTTCGATACAGTTGCCCCAAACTTCCCGTTTATGATAGTGGTGAAATCGTCGGTGTATCCTAAAGCAAATACCCCGCCGTCTTCTAGTTCTTGTAGTAGGCCTTGATCTGGTTTAAGATTCTTAGCATGCCAGATACCTACCGATTGACCAGTAGTGGTGACTAACTCATACGTCTAAAGAGATTTAACCGTTTTAATAACAACTAATCTTAGGAACTCAGATGCTAACTTGGCATTAAAATGCTTAATGACGTCAAAAAGTGTATAGTTATGTCGCCGTACCCAATCTCCAGTTGTATATCGCACTTGTTCGTGTACGCTTTTAAAAGTTGTTTCAGACACTGAACGAGTAACCTAAGATTCCGAAATAAGAACATCAGAAGAAGGTTGACCAAAGAAGTTCCTTGAAAGAACGTGTTTACGTTCAAAAAGTGCAAGGAAGGGAGTACAGTCAATGACTTCGTGTTTCGCAGTACAAATAGCGCAGCTCATCTTTGAGAAATTAACATCCCAATGCTGATGATTTTCTTTGATATATTGCGAAATATTGATTTTTAAGACACGATGAAACTGTGCGGCTGCATTAGTCCTAAGTTGATATTTAGCCGTAAAAAGTATAGTTGTCTTATAAGTGGCGCAACACCATTACCCGTAATAAAATTTTGAGGAATAAAAAAAAAGAAAAATTTGTTTTTCGATGATTTTACAAATACAGGTAACAAGAGCTGACCGTAACGGAAAAAACAGAGGAAACTTAGTAAAATAGTCGGCGATCACCAGTACATAACTATTGCCTTTCAAATATCAAGGCAGAAGACTTACAATGTTACAACAAAAAACTTGCCAATGGTGTGATGGCTTAGCACAAGGAGCAAATATACCAGACGGAACAACTTGTTTCAACTTATGCGCAGCACACACCCTACAACGACAAATATATCAAGCAACATATGCACGTAAAAAAGGCCAACAATAGCGTTGCAAAATCCTAGCCGTAGTTTTCAAAACACCAGTGTCCAGAGATTATCTTCCTGATCGTAATGGTTACGAATTATTTCCACACGTTGTTTAGTAGAAACTACTATTTTCCAATCATCTCAAGAGTCGGAAGAGAAAGGAGTAACAACACAATAATAAAAAACATTATCCTTTACCGATCATTTCACAAACTTGTGAAGAGCATCCAAGACACATTTAAGAAGGTTATTATGCCAACGATCAGCAGACAGCAAATTAAACATAAAGACAGAAAAAATTCAGACAGATAAACAGCTTCTATTATAGGAACTGAGCAAGATAGCTCATCAGGAACAACGTGATCTTTTCTTTTCCGATGGATTATCGAGAATTCGTATTGCTGTAACCTAATAACCTAGCTAGCTAATCGCTCCGAATGATTCTGCAAATAATTTAACCACAGCAACGCATGATGATTGGTTATCACTTTGCAATGGGTTTCTTTTACACCCAGATTTTTTTCTCAGTAGTCGAATAATGTCGCTCGACTGAGGTAACTAACATCCTTTTTACTATCTGCAATCGTTTAACTTAACACAGTACCCAAACCAAAGTCTGAAACATTAGTTTGTACCACAAAATGAAGCGAGAAATCAGTACACGAGAGAATCAGAGCCTTAACCAAGCTGTTTTTAAGAGAATTAAAAGCGATTTGACATTCTGCAGTCCATCAAAAATTAATGTTTTTACGAGTAAGAGCCGAAAGTGAAGACGGAAGAGAAGAAAAATTAGAAATAAAGCGATGGTACTAACTAGTCATACCAATAAACCGTCTGACATTAGTGACGTTTGAAAAAGTGGAGATATTAAGTATCGCTGTTACCTCATCCGAGTCTACCTACTACGTATCCAAGATACTTTAATTCAGGCAAGCAAAAACTACATTTTTCCCGACGTAAGGTAAGTCCAACAGAGTTATCCTTCTTCTTTACTAAAACAATTAGATTAGACTACAAACTACTTGACGGCTCTACAACACCCAAAGTTAGCATTGAGTTCAATTCCTCATTAGTGATCTTCTGCAACGCAAGCAAAATAGGATAGTGGCTCCGTTCAAGCGATTCAGCAGAAATACGTATTCGGTGTTAAACGAGAGAACTGTGACTACGACTAGAAAATTGTTTAAAGAACTCGTTTGCGGCAACGTTGTTTAAAAGTTGTTGATCAGGAAAAAGTTCTAATGTGCTATACTAATAATATTAACCGAAGGAGAAACAGTATTAAAAGTCCAAAGTCAGGTATGAAGTTCATTGCTTTTCAGAAGTCGATGTTTTCATAAATAACTAAAGTGTTAAACGTTTTCACTTTATCTTCCAAAGAAAACTGTAAAAAAACTGATTTTAGTACCGTACTCATTGTCTTTAGCCAAATTACAAGAAGACGCAGAAGAAGCAAAAGACTGTAGAATTTGCCATTCTGGACCGCTCAAAATGGTTCAAGAAGTATCAGTACCAAGAAGACCAAACACTAACCTTAAGATATGGACGCTCATCATCACGAACACTTTCAAATATAAAATCTAAACGAATACGTTGCTTGTCAGTCAAGACTAAAACAGAATCTAAGGTTAAAGATAGTGTTGACTCTACGACTCGGTTTGTAGAATCGTGACTTAGTTTCCCGAGACAGTACTACACTTAGGACAGTTGCGACGACTAACCCCTGCTTGTCTACAGCGAAATCAGTAAAGAGTAAGAGGTTTGTCACAATTCGGCGATATATGTTTAGTCTGCCGTCAATTCCAATAAGTAACACAAATAGAAGACCAAGAACCAAGAAAACCTGGTCGAGAAGAATTAGAAACAGAAGGAGTAGAAGTAAAAATATATTTCTGTATGTGCGCTTGTTTCGCCATATTGAGAACTCTCTTGTTTGATGCTATCTTTTGTTTTGTTATCTTTTTGTCTTTTTTTTTAATTCTATATTTTTGCGCCAACTTGGATTCTAAATTATCTTTTATAAGATCTGGTATTTAGAATTTACAATACAATTATCATCTATTTGTTCTTCTCTGTAGTCTGTTACATAGTTCCGATACTATTTTTTTATAAACCGAAGCAATGTACGAATTATTTTATTGTTTTAGAATTTAAACCATTTCTTTATGACGTTAATTAATTTTTCTATTAATTTATTTACGTTTACTGTACCCAAAGATGTCTTTGACTGTCATGACTTTAACGACTTATCTTAATTTTGTCACTATCATCATCGTTGTATGAAGAATTTGACAACTAAGAATTGAAAACCAAAAAACCTCTAAAGCCTGAAAAAGTTACTGTTCATAGAGAAAAAAATTGTTGCGGTTGATTATGCGCGACTTGGTTACGATTGAGATCATTAAAAGGTTTAACTATTTCTGTTTTCTCAAACTTTTATGTTAAAGAAAAAAGGAGTACGCAATCACTAATGCGTCACTAAACCAA
This sequence comes from Aquatica leii, assembly GCA_035610365.1. Classification (NCBI taxonomy): domain Eukaryota; kingdom Metazoa; phylum Arthropoda; class Insecta; order Coleoptera; family Lampyridae; genus Aquatica; species Aquatica leii. The sequence continues at coordinate 33,467,589 of CM069438.1, forward strand.
ATCTTACACTAAAAAACTAATAGTCATTAGAATTAAAAATTGTTTTTTTTTACAACAGAACGTCTATTTTAATCAATGTAGACTCGATCACGCAAACAAAAAATTTAGGGTAGATCTTAAGATGAGAATAACGAAATTTTGTCTTTAAAGGAGGAAATCATCAGACACTTGTTACTTAATCAGTTTTGGTCCTTTTAAGCTGTTGCTTGATTTTGATTTGTGTTTTGATATGTAGCTTAACAAATCCCAAGTGTTTTAATAAGCTTGTTACTCCACGCTTTCTTCTTTTTTTTTGATACAGTTTTGACAGTTTGGTAATTATTAAACAAATGCGGTATGGTAGTATTCAAAAAATTTCTTAGCTTTGTCATTAAAAAAATGTTCTTAAATATGAATTGGTAAAAATGCCAGAAGATTACTTTACTTGTTAAATATTCTACAACTTTGCAGTTGATGTAGATCTTAATATTGTCATCTTCAATTTATTTTGAAAAAATTGGAGTTTTGTAAAAACACGTTACATAAAAACTACAAACGGTTTTTGAGTACGCATTATTATGACTACGTTAGGCAACAGAACTTTGGTTGTTGCAATAAATTTTAATAATTCGTGCATTAACTAGCTGGTTATGATCCAACTGCAAAAGTATATAATTTGCAAAGCAAAAACTAAACTCTGATGTTCAAAAAAAATTGAGTCAATTTGTGTCTCTTCTAAAGGCGTTTGAATGCGACCGTTTAAACATAATACATTTGAACGCAAGGACGTTTAAACGCAAGACGTTTAGATACTCGCCATTTGAGCACAGAAACTTTTGAACTCAAAATGTAAAAACCTTCTTTTTTTTAAATCGTATTTATTTAATATTTTAACAAAAACTGATAAATCAAAACACATTTTTATTTTACTGTTTAAAACTAAAGAAAGCAAAACTAGTTTTGTCAACTAAGAAAGTTATGTAACAAAAACTCGAAGTGAATCAAAAAACTATCAACAATAATTTTAGAGAATTTTATTTTGTGAAAAAAAAAACCAAAAAGTAAAAAAAACTGAAACTAACGCAGATACTTTGACAATTTTAGCAAAAGAAATTAAAGAAAACAAACGTACTGAATAACACTAAACACTCAAATTTCAAAAAACTGAAGAAAATAGTTTAAAGTTATAGTAAAAAGTGAAGCAAAACAAGAAAATAAAAACAAAGAATCTTTTGGGTTTAAACCGTGGCAATGTTGTAACTAAAGTTTCCAAGTTTTGCTTACAACGTGGACGCACGTTTTGCATTACTTTTTTTAACGTGTTACTTATAACTAATGGCTTTTTGTTTTTTTTTCTTGTCTTTACTAAAATTTCTTTATTTTTTATTTTAAATAAAATAAAACAATGCTAAAACTGCTTTTCGCAAACTCAACACCATTTTTTTGCTTTGTATAACGATAAAAATGCGCTTTGCGTTGAAACGTACCTCCGTTCAAACTTCTCTGCGTTAAAATGTTTTGCGCCTAAAAGTTTTTGTGTTTAAACTTTTTTGCATTCAAACGTCTTTACGTTCAAATATCTGGCTTTCAAAAATCCTTGCGTTCAAAGGTGCTGCATTCAAACGGTCGCGTTCCATCAATCGCGGCTAATTTCAATTTTTTTTGTATTATTAAAATGTTTTATTGATTTTTAGCAGATACAAACTAGGACTTTAGTTAATTGTTTATTTTTTTAGTATTTTCTTGGTTTTTTGTTTTTCTCTTTTTGTTTCAATTCGCCACTTTTTGTCTTTTCTAAAATAAAGTAAATTAATTTGAGCATGATGCCGTTGAAAAAAAAATAAAAATTACAACAACCAAAGATGCATAATGCGGTATTTCTTTATTTGATACGTAGAGGATAATTTTGTAGTCTAGTGTAGTTTCTTAAAACAAAAGAGAAAAGTAATAATGGAATAAATAAAGATGGGGACAAAAATTTGAAAACAAGAACAACTACTGAAAAATCTCTCAAAGAAGATGCGGAAAACAAGGAAATAAGAAAACAAGTGAGAACAATAACATACAAAGAACGACGTCCAAAAAACTAACAAAGAAAAAGATCAGAACAGTAAAAAAATAAACGACCGCTATGAAAAAGGAATTAAAAAGAAAAAAGAACACGAGGATAAGAAAAATAGAGGAAATATTAATACAACAGTAAAAAAAGTAAACGACCGCTATGAAAAAAAAACTAAAGAGAAAAAAGAGGAAGAGGATAAAAAAATAAGAAAGATGGAGGAAATATAAATGAGAAAATAGAAACATGGAATATAACGTCACTAAGACATAAGAAACATGAGTTAGCACAAGAAATGGAAGAATTCAAAACGCAGTTGATAGAAAAAACAGGAGGAAATGGAAAACTTAAAATAGAAAAATACAGAATATTTTACTCTTAAGTAGAGACAGGAAAAAGTGCAAAAGGGGTAGTAGGAGTAACAGTAACGGAAGAAGTGGAGACAAGAGTAACTGAATTTAAGCTGATATCGTCAAGTATAATGTATATAAAGCTAGAAATGGAAGAAACGAGGTACATAATACAACTGTACGCGCCCAGTGGAAAAAACAAAGGAGGAGGAAATGGAAGTTTTTTATATAGAGCTAAAAAGCACACTAGATAAAACCAAGGAGAGAACCGAAAAGGTCATACTAATAGGAGACTAGAATACGAAAATAGGAAATGACGAAGACGTAGGAATGGGGTGCATGGGTTTATTGGGAGAAATAACGAAGAATAGAAATCAAAAAAGGATGATCAGATTCTGTCAAATAAACGATTTAATGGTAGGAAATTCTTTCTTACAACAACCATGATTAGAAAAGTACACATTTATAGCGAAAGGAAGAGAAGGAAAAAAATATAATAGATTACATAGTATACACGAAAGAAATGAGGCAAGAAATAAAAAGATTAGAACGGAAAATAAAGCGGAAATAAGGACACATCATAGGCTAATAACAACAAAACTCAAATGGAGTAAGATAGAGCCGATAGAGGAAAAGAATTATACTAGAACAGCAATAACAAAAACCAAAGTATAACAGATAATAAATTTGAAAAAATGGAGCGAGATATAAATGTAGATGGAATCTAAAAGACAGATGGAATAAATTTAAAGATATAATACTACGAGCAGTAGAAGACATATGCGGACGATCAAAAGTCAACGAACATAGCAAAAGAACAGGTTGGTGGAATGCAGAAATAAAGAAGAAGAAGAAAAAAAGGAAAAAAGCAACATAACAACACAAAGTTAGAAGAAAACAGAATAGAATACCATAGGTAGCGGAAAAAAAAAAGATAATGATCATAAGAGACAAGAATAACATTATAAATACAAACTTAGAGGAAATAATAGAAACTTGGAAGGAATATTATAAAGACAAATACGATAAAGAAGAAGAGGAGCAAGCAATACAGACGAGGGGAATGGACAAGCCATATGAAGTGAAAAAAAATGAAATCCAGACAAAAGAAATATGCATAGATTAAATATAAGAGGGGCTTAGGAAAATCCGGATAAAAAAAGCGGACGATGCAGATAATATATGTCCATGGATGGTAAAATCGTTAGGCTAAGAAGGAAGAAAATGGTTGCTGGAAGTAATGAAAAAAGCACCGAAGACATACGTGATACTGAAAGAATGGGATAAATAAAGATTAAAGAATACCACCTCCGACGCTCCGAAGGGACATAAGGAAATCACGAGAAGAAGAAGATTATGAAACTATTTCTTTTACAGAAACGTGAATATGCAATCAACATTATTACAATCACTGCGATTTACTTAAATTTTAGTTTTATTTTAATAAGATAATTACGGCCTATTGTCAAAATTTTTATTTTGCAGATTAATTGAGTTTGCAATTAAAAAAACAATTATATATATATAATATTCCAAAAAACAATATCGGTTTGAGAATGGGAGTTTTAGACAAAAATGTTTACGCCAACGATCGTCTTTCTTCTTCTCGCATAAATTCTAGCATTGTTTTATCTTAAAGACGAGTATAAGTGTAACAGCAGCACAAGGGGAAATTTAATTAAACCGAGGTCTATTTAAAGAAAGGTTTTTAACAGTTCATCCTTTCTAAGTGGCACGTGCATAAATAAAATAATTTCAGTCGGGAGTGTACAATTCGCATGGGATACAAAATAACACCGACTTTACAACAGATTTAACTAGAGTGGACAGGGGTCTCTTCATTATCTCAACACAACCTATTTTCCTTCCACCTCCACCATTCTCACTCTTTCCCCATTTGGACATATGAATGCTTTATCGGCGAATCCCATTAGGTCAACTCGAATAGCCAACATTACTAAAATGTTATTTACTTGGTTATTTTAGAATCGATCATCAACAATGGGCATTGTATTATTAAACGGGCGTTTGAATAGAGAGACTGCCATAATTGGAATTAATAGAGAATTCCCTATTGATTTTATTAAAACATTTCCATTTATTTTGCGTCGAGAATAAATCTTGTCGCTTTTGTGGTTGGCGTTTAAGAGGTTTGGTAATTGTCTAAACTAAAGGACTAAGTAGTTTCTCAAGTTAAAGGTCCGAGGACAGGGAACTAACCACAAAACTTAAGACAAAGCTAAGACCGGGTGGAAATCCGGTTAAATTCAGGTTTCCGGTCAAACCATGCCCATTTACTTTGAAATGTTTCCTGCGGGAATTAGATTAATGAAATCGCGTTTATTCCTAACAGAAATTCTAATTCGTGCGTTTTTTTTTCTAGATGAAAATAGAGATATAAATGGACATCCGGAAGATGACCTCAAAAGACAAAGATCGCAATACAATGGAGATCAACTATATTCAAACGTGAGTGTTTGTAAATGTGTTTAAGACGCGTATTAATGAAGTTTGATTTAGCTTTGGTCGAGTAAATGGGGGATTAAGGAAGAGCATAAGTTGCTATCGGAGCTGGGCGCAGCTAGTGGTACGTCAAATCAAACGGGTTACTACGACGGACACACGGGATTTCCTGGTGTAGGTCCAGTGAGTTCAGCAACCGATCTATACGACACAATCAGCACAATGAGCCAAGCAACTTCGCAAAACATCTACACGCCACCTCTCGGAGGTAGTTTAGGTATGCACTTTAACTGTCTATTCTCTTCTTCTAATTACACAAGGCTCTACTTTCATTATTCCATGCATGGTGGTGGCGGTTTTATTTTTAAGAGAAACAAAAATAACACGATTTTAAAATTCAGGGTCCTCTTTAACACCGTTAGCCCCAATCACTATGCACGAGATGAAACTAGAAACCTCTAGGATACTCGACCCGGCCTTGTCACCCTACCACACAGGTGAGCAAAAGCACTAGTACAAAAAGGGTTAGACATCACCGCGCCCTTTAAATGCGACGCCACTGTACACTTGCATGCTAATTATAAGCACACTATTGTTTTGCATGGACATTGCATTATTTAACGTATGAATTGACTCATTAGTGTTTATTTCCCATTGTCGTTGTTGTAATTTTATATTATTTGCATGCAGTGTTTTTCTCATCTTGAACTTGTCCCATTTTGACATTTAAATACCTCTCTAACACCACGTAAAGGTCAAACTAAACACATATACGCTTATTACAAATAGTTTTTTTTTTATTTTTATTTTTGTGTGTCTAATTTTGTGTTATTGCATGATAGCTGAGAATAGCTCGCCGTACAGTGGCGTAGTCGGGCTAGGTTCAGCAGTAGACGGGGCTTCCCCTGGTCTACCATTGGCCGTACAAGCAGAACCAAATAGTCAACCAACATCGCACACGGGCTCGCCGGATCCAACGGCCTTAACCGTTTTACAACCGTCGAATGGTGCATCGCAACATTATTCTATGTTACCCAGTTTTGGCTATTCGACAGGTAAAACATCGAAGATTTTGACTCGACCGGTTAGTTCGAACGAACGATTAAATTCGTGACGTTTTTTTCCAGGAAGCGGCACGGTGGTTTCGGGATCTGATTACGCGTACAGCACGGCGTATAGTCAGTATGGAGCCGCTTATGGAAGTTATGGTTATGGTAGCGCATCCAGCGGGTTGCTGAGTAAGTAAACAGTGAGTATATTGCCGACCTTAAAATTGTGCACCGCGGAGCAAAATTTTGTTTTGCATTTTACGCACATCGTTTATTTTTCTTGGTCACAAATAAACTTTCTAACGTCTTTGGATACAAATTCTTTGGCGGCTGTTTTTTGATCCTTTTTTTACGTTTCTTTTCAATCGATTGCTATGGCCAATCTTATTGTTGGTTCATTAACGTATAGTTTGTACTTAGTAGTTTTAATTGTGTACTTTATTCTTATTATTCTAAATATATCACTGTTTTTCTAAACTTTTGATGAGCCATACATCTTCTCCGACACTACAATTCTTCTCGTCAATTTTAGAAAAATCAAAAAAATACGCGTATTGCACTATACATTATAGTTTATTATAGACTATGACCGAAGGTAAGGTCTAACATTTTTTCAAATTTTTGTCGTGACCATAGTCATAGCGCATTCTGAAAAAAGTTTTTTTTTATGTTAGTAGGCAACAGTACGTTAATATATGTTCACTACTAGTAAAATACTTTATTCTTGATTTTTTTAAAGTCTAATAAATATTTTCTAATATTAGATTCTCCACCATACTACTACAGCACCGGCGAAGGTCCAGTCTTAAGTACCGTATCCCAAATAGCAGAACCAATAAATACGGAACAAAGTAGTCGTTCGCCATTAGCTGCAACAAGAGCAAACTCGTTGGCCTCAGCAAATTCACCAACAGACAGTGGAAGTGCGTGCCTCAAAACTGAAGTTCTCTTCAACGACGATATGAACCTTCGATAAAGTATCAGTGAATAGAACAGTATTTGGTTAAATTTGATTAAATGTAAATGTTAAAAAGATGACGAACTATAAAGAAGAAAAAAATAAAATAAATAATACTTTTAAATGCGTGTAGATATAGAGTTTAGGTAATTCAGGAGTTTATATTTTCTGGAGTTTAGAAAGAACGAGTAATCTGGATGATATAAATAGCGGACAGACGATGTTGGTCTCATACGAAAATTAGTTTTCATTTTATTTATTACTCAACATTATCATTTAAGAAGTGTTTTTTATTGATATATTTTATATTATTTAGTATTACGTTAAGGCACACCAAAGAAATGTTTTTTTTTAATTAGTGATTGCACATTTATCTCTGATCATATCAGTAAGAGGTCGCTGCAACGTTTCCAAAACGTCTTTTTTTTGGGAGAAGAAACGTTGCTTTGATTTTTATGGAATTTATTTACATGGTAGAATACACCAAAATCAGTCCTTAGATATGTTTTTATATTTTTTTAAATCAAAATTTATCTGTTAACTAGTCACAGTAAAACGTACTTAAACAAATACTCTCTTGTAAAGATTTTTTTAATGATGCATATATGACTATGGCGTATAGACATGCATGCATTCGAATATTCCCTTAAAGGGTGTAAAGTACGTAAAGTATTATTTTGAATTTTAATTTTGTAAAATGTGTAATAATATACCAAAGAGATGGCCTACTTATCAAGCTGTCACGGTATGTAAGTATTGTATTGTAAAATGTGATAGGCCCAAATGTTACAGGCCCCATCTTGCCCTTTTCACTCCTGTCACATTCACTCATAGATTGTAGGCAGTTTCTATTAGCAAAAATAAAAATATAAACTAATTAAACGTTTTTTATTTTCTAAAACAACAGGTAACAATGCGATTAAATAATTTAAATTCTATCATTAAGTACGGTTTGATCAAATTCCTTTTCGAAACTCGTTTTCTCTACCATGTACTTTGGCAAAGACATTCCTAAAGATTTAACATATACTGGTTTCGTCTCTGAACTATATAAGCCACCTTCATCGTTGATATCAAATTCAGGTACTGGTTCAGCCTCTTCTTTTACCTTACGCTTGTTTTTAATTACTTTATTATTTGATGCGTTAGTCACACTATCTTCTAAATTCTTAGCTTTGGTAACTACGGGTAAAGTTCTTCGTGGTTTAATTTTGGTTTCGTTTAGTGTTTTGGGCACTTCTTGAGTCCGTTCTAATTGGTGATAGGCAATGAGCGAGCTTTGCGGTTGAGACTCTGACACGTACATACATTCCTCATTTTGTATTCCTTTCTTATCGACGCACAAATAACAAGTCATGCCTTTCTTTTTAATTTGTTTGCAATTAGATCTGTCTTTTTTGCTAAATTCTTCTAAAACTTTTTCCACATCTCTTTTATCGGTCGAGTCGAAGTACTCAGGCTTGGCACGCGTTTCCGAATTTTTACTTTCTTTTGGAAACACAGTTAAATCTTTGTATTTTTTCGATTTCGTGTTTGCTCTGCCGTATAACTTAGGATCTAAGCCTCTGACATCGACTTTCTGATGTTTTTTAGTAACTTCAACAAAATGTTGTGGGATTTGGGCTTCTTCCCCATCTTCACTTTCACCTTCTTGGTATTCTTCGTTACTTCGCGGCTTGGATTCGTCTTCCTTCTCATCTTCAGGTTCCCCATCATACTTACGTTCCTGCACGTAGGCATACTTTTGTTCGTTCGGTTGTGACTGATACTCGCACTTTTCAAAACTTCCACCAGTCTTTGAATCTTGACAAACAACGCACGTAACACCCTTTTCGTGTTTCACCTCCTTACAATTGTCTTTACTTTGAGCCACCGCCTCCGACTGTATTTCAGAATAACTCTTATCTTCATCTTTATCCGCAGAAGAACTAGGAGTATACTTATACTTTTCAAAATCGGCGAAATCAGGCGCGGAATAAAACTTCTTCCTAAATTCGTCGGGTTGCGAAAAGTACCGGTGCGATTTCGCCTTAACCTCTTCGTAAGGGTCTTCATATTCTTCTTTGTCACTATCGCGTTTAATTCTATACGCATCCGGTCGATTATAAGTCTTCGTCATGCTTCGGTAATACGCCTTGGGCTCTTGTTCGTACGAGCAATGCTCAGACTTAACTCCCGTTTTGAGGTTTTTACACGAGTAACACGTCATCTTATCATCGCGTTTTTTGTTTACTTTGACGCATTCCCCGCTTTTTAAATTTTGCGTTGGTAAATACTCGTAATTTAAATCAGCCGATGACGTTGTCTGCAAGTTGGGGTTGTAAGGACCAAGTCCGTACGAATTCGTCTGTGGTTGTAAACCGTACTTCTCATAAGGAGTCTGCTGTGTGTACTTTTTGTAATAACCCGGTTGGTACTGCGTTGCATCTACAGGAGAAGGTTTAAAACTCCTATAAGGCGCTTCTTCAACTTCTTTCTTTTTCTCCTTAATCTGCGGTTTGTATGGCGAGGACTTCTGACGAAAGTCATTGATTTCTTCTTGATACCCATTTCGAACCGGTACTTCGCTAGATATATAACCAGGAGTGTAATCGTTTTCCAAATTTTCTTTGTTTTTGGTTTCTTTCTGTGCTTGATCGAAATAATCAATTGCACCACCCGCAAAACTTGGATTAAAATCGTTGGGTATGAATCCTTCCTGTTGCTTTATTTCACTGGGTATCGCTAAAGTTTCTTCTGCGTTATTTGAGCTAAGACCTACACAGCAGTTACTTATTGATTTAGTTTGCTTAAATTGAACTTACCAAACTGCGGAGACGAAAAAAACGATGAAAACTCTAACGGTTTCACAAAACCGTTTTCCGAGTTTTCTTCTAGCGGCTCCGAGTTATGTCCGTTAAAGTATTTGGAATAATCTGTTTGATCTCCTTCTGTGTATTTGCCATCATCATCGTCGGAAATAGTGTAGTCAGATTCATAACTTTGTGATTTTGATAAAAAGCACAGTAGTAACTACAATATGTTTTTCAAAAGAAATGTATCAATAATTAGGTCACTCACCTGCAGGAAAATGCTTCTGAGAAGCATTGTGTGACCACGTTTGTCAATTACTAGTGAAAATTGATGCGTACTACTTTTATACAATAATTTCCCACCAAATAATAAAAAGTTATTATTTGTTGAAGGAAAGTAAGGTGCCGCGATAAAATCTATTATTTCTTACCAATAAATAACTGATCAAGCGAATACGAAATGCATGCGACTGATCATGCGTTAAAACAGTTTCAGAACTCTTAAATTGCAAATTTTTTGTTCTTAAATAAGTTTGGGCATATTGATAAGTATAACGTGAAGTTTACATAATAAATAAAAATTTTAGAATTGTTGCGCAATGCGCCGCTTCAATAAACGTGTTGAAAAATTTTGCTACAATCTATTGGGTTTCAGTTATATGTTCTCTTAGATAATTCGATTGCATCAAAAAATACTTATTTAATTTATAACTAGCGTAATAGTTAAAATATTGTTTAGTATGTAATGTATAAACACAATTTGGACGAACATGTTTTAAGGCTTGTGTTCTGACTAAGAGTTGAAGTCTCTTATAGTATGTTATGAAAATCGTAGAAGTTTGTGGTTATTTTTTATACATGTTTTGTTTTTTGTTTTTTTAAACGCTTTCATTAATTTGTTTTGCTGTCATTCAACTTTAAGTGTGAGCAATGACTCTTAAAACACTTTCTACGCAGGCAATTTTCATATTTTTCCTATTATTGTTATTGCTTTAGTTGGTGATAAATTGATTATTATCCGATGACGCAAGTCAAAAATTAAACGCATATTAAAAGCTTATAGTTCAAAATTAATTAAATAAAAATAATTATAATTCATTTATTTAGTTAAAATAAATCTTGAAAATGATTTTTTTTAATAACTTCTATTTTGTATTATTCTTACATAACTAGTTTGTATTTATTTTTTATTTATTATTTTGTCTTATTGACATAATTTTAACTTAATTTAATTTTGTTTAATACGTTTGGTGTTAAAACATTAATTAAAAAATTGTTCTTCTGTCACTTAATTTTTTTAACAATAATTTGTTTTTTAGGTATTGCAAAATAAATGCTTTTTGTTATATAAATAAAATAGAAAGTGCCAAATAATGTAATAAAATATTGAAGTTTTGATGTACGCAGTCTTTGGTAGTAGGATATTTAGTAAACAAAAATAAAATTATTTGTTTTGTTGACATTGTCAAGAGTAAGTGTTTTATAATTATCATTATTAGAAACATTTTGCATTTATTTTTATATATTTTTTTAATGATAGAAGCTTAACTTTAATAATCAAACAAAACTTTAAGGATTTTTTTTATAATCAAAAATATAAATGGTTTTTCTATACCGTATGTGAGCTCATACAAATTCCAAAATCTACAAAAAATATTTAAAAAAGCAAACGGTTTTGTCAAAAAAGTTTAAACGTTTTGTCCAACTTGTCAATAAAGAGCATCGATTATGTTAGGATGCCACACAATGGCACCAACTCGAAACAGAAATAATTAAGTAACTATAATCAAAGAAAAACAATAATTTGAATTTCTAAACTAATATCGTTATGCAAGAAATTTGTCCAAAACATCAAAAATAACAACAAAAAAACTTTTAAACTCTTCTTGCATCTTTTATCTTCATATACTGCTAGTATGCGCTGTACAATATTTTAGAGTTTCTAATATTCTCCATAAACGTGTGCACAACATTCTTGAAAGAATACCAAGCATCTCTTTCTCTGTCTACCATTGTAAAAACTTCCTCTTTTAACTTGGCTTCAGACAGTTTCGGGAATTTAGAAAATATCTGAAACAATCCCTATTTCTTAGCAGCAATTTGACAAACTGCTTTATAAGCCTCAATTTAATATGAAAAGATAGTAATAGCAGTTGCTTCTTTAGTCTCTTATTAGGTCATTGAAGTCACACTGAAAAAAAAGTTGAATTGTCTTGTCAAAACAAAATCTAAACTAGATTCGCCTTGGAAAACTAATATGTCTGAGTGTTCTGACTCATCCAAATTAGAATGCGACTGTGGAACTGGTATTTTAGAACTATGAGACACTAGACGAATTATTTACGTTTATTTCGCGTTTGCGTTTTGATCCGCGGTTTAACTCAGAATTTTGCGTTTTAATCCGCAGTTTAATTAACTTATTTCCGCGGTTTTGCTGTTTAATTCGTTTTTTAATTCAGTGTTTAATATTTGGATTCGCGGTTTAATGTACTGCATTTCTGTTTAATTCACATTTAAAACATCCTCCGCAATCTCCCACCCTTTTCGTTAATTAAATTCATTCGCGGTATAAATTAAAATTAAGTCACGGTTTTGAGTTCTAATCCGCGGTTTAATTTGCGATTCTGCGGTAGATAAAATAATATTAGCGTTAACAGAAGAGTCGCATGGCAGTGTCGAAACGGCTTAAAAGTTGATAGTGAGTAATATTACTGATGAGGTTGAGCATGTTTAGACTTGTTATTTAGATTACTTAGAACAAATATAAACAATCTGCTGTTGTATTACATTACGTTTTAATAAGTTAAATAAATTCACTATTTCGCTAGTGATCTATTACCACACTTAGTTTATATTCAGCATTATGATTCTGTAGTAAGAATGACATCCGCGATTCTTTGCCCTTTTCGCAAACTATTAATTCACGGGGTAAATTAAAATTAAGCCACGGTTTCAAGTATTAATCCGCGGTTTAATTCGTAATTTTGCGTTTAATCCCGTGTCTCAATATGCTTTTTTTCTGTTTTCACGGTTTAAATTGCTTTTCTGTTTTAAACCGCGATATAATTCGCAATTTTGCGTTTTAACCTGCAGTTTAATTAATTTTGTCCCGTTTGCATTCGCGTTTTTACGGTTTAATTTACGTTTTAATCTTCGTTTTAATTTGTGATTTTGCGTTTTTCCGCGATTTAATTAACTTATTTCTATTTTTATACGCGATTTTGCTGTTTAATTCGCTTTTTAATTTACTGTTTGACATATTGATTCACGGTTTAATAGACTGTTTTTTTGTTTGATTCACGTTTTAATCCGCAGTTTAATTAACTTATTTCCGCGGTTTTGCTGTTTAATTCGCCATTTAGTTTAGTGTTAATATTTGGATTCGCGGTTTAACGTACTAAATTTCTGTTTAATTTACTTTTAAAACATCCTCCGCTATCTCCCGCCCTTTTCGTTAATTAAATTAATTTGCGGTATAAACTAAAATTAAGTCACGGTTTGAGTTCTAATCCGCGGTTTAATATGGGATTCTGCGGTAGATAAAATAATCTTAGCGTTAACAGGAGAGTAGCATGACAGTGTCGAAACGGCTTTAAAGTTGATAGTGAGTAATATTACTGATATAGTTGAGCACGTTTAGACTTGTTATCTAAATTACTTAGAATAAATATAAACAATCTGCTTTTGTATTACATTACGTTTTAATAAGTTAAATAAATTCACTATTTCGCTAGTGATCTATTGCCACACTTAGTTTATATTCAGCATTGAAATGATCCCGTAGTAAAAATGACATACGCGATTCTCTGCCTTTTTCGCAAACTTTTAATTCACGGGGTAAATTAAAATTAAGCCACAGTTTCACGTATTAATCCGCGGTTTGATTTGTAATTTTGCGTTTAAGTACGTGTCTTAATATGTTTTTTTTGTTTTCACGGTTTAAATTGTTTTTCCGTTTTAAACCGCGATTTAATTTGCAATTTTGCGTTTTAAGCCGCAGTTTAATTAATTTTGTCCAGTTTGAATTCACGTTTTTACGGTTTAATTTACGTTTTACTCTGCGTTTTAATTTGTGATTTTGTGTTTTTTCGCGATTTAATTAACTTATTTCTATTTTTATACACGATTTTGCTGTTTAATTCGCTCTTCAATTTATTGTTTGACACATTGATTCACGGTTTAATAGACTGTTTTTTTGTTTGATTCACGTTTTAATCCGCAGTTTAATTAACTTATTTCCGCGGTTTTGCTGTTTAATTCACTTTTCAATTTAGTGTTTAATATTTGAATTAATTAATAATTTGAATTAATGTACTGCATGTTTAGACTTGTTATCTAGATTACTTAGAATAAATATAAACAATCTGCTGTTGTATTACAGTACGTTTTAATAAGTTCGCTAGTGATCTATTGCCACACTTAGTTTATATTCAGGATTGAAATGTTCCTGTAGTAGAATGACATCCGCGATTCTCTGCCCTTTTTGCAAACTATTAATTCACGGGGTAAATTAAAATTAAGCCACGGTTTCACGTATTAATCTGCGGTTTAATTCGTGATTTTGCGTTTAAGCCCGTGTCTCAATATGTTTTTTCTGTTTTCACGGTTTAAATTGCTTTTCTGTTTTTTTTTTAAACCGCGATTTAATTTGCAATTTTGCGTTTTAACCCGCAGTATAATTAATTTTGTCCCGTTTGCATTCGCGTTTTTACGGTTTAATTTACGTTTTAATCTGCGTTTTAATTTGTGATTTTGCGTTTTTCCGCGATTTGATTAACTTATTTCTATTTTTATACGCGATTTTGCTGTTTAATTCGCTCTTCAATTTACTGTTTGACACATTGATTCACGTTTTAATAAACTGTTTTTTTGTTTGATTCACGTTTTAATCCGCAGTTTAATTAACTTATTTCCGAGGTTTTGCTGTTTACTTTGCTTTTTAATTTAGTGTTTAATATTTGGATTCGCGGTTTAATGTACTGCATTTCTGTTTAATTCACGTTTAAAACATCCTCGCAATCTCCCGCCCTTTTCGTTAATTAAATTAATTTGCGGTATAAATTAAAATTAAGTCACGGTTTTGACTTCTAATCCGCGGTTTAATTTGCGATTCTGCGGTAGATAAAATAATTTTAGCGTTAACAGGAGAGTCGCATGGCAGTGTCGAAAGTTGATAGTAAGTAATATTACTGATTGGGTTAAGCACTTGTTATCTAGATTACTTAAAATAAATATAAACAATCTGCTGTTGTATTACTATACGTTTTAATAAGTTCGCTAGTGATCTATTGCCACACTTAGTTTATATTCAGCATTAAAATAATCCTGTAGTAAGAATGACATCCGCGATTCTCAACCCTTTTCGCAAATTATTAATTCACGGGGTAAATTATAATTAAGTCACGGTTTAACGTATTAATCCGCGGTTTAATTCGTGATTTTGCGTTTAAGTCCGTGTCTTAATATGGTTGTTTTCTGTTTTCACGGTTTAAATTGCTTTTTCGTTTTAAACCGCGATTTAATCCGCAATTTTGCGTTTTAACCCGCAGTTTAATTAATTTTTATCCCGTTTGCATTTACGTTTTTACGGTTTAATTTACGTTTTAATTTGTGATTTTGCGATTTAATTAACTTATTTCTATTTTAATACGCGGTTTTGCTGTTTAATTCGCTCTTTAATTTATTGTTTGACATTGATTCATGGTTTAATAGACTATTTTTTTGTTTGATTCAGGTTTTAATCCGCGGTTTAATTTGTTGTTTGTTTAATCAAATCGTTTTAATTCGTGATATTAATTTGAGTTTTAATTTTGAATTTGTAGAATATTTTTTTTTGTCAAACATAAATTATTCCACAAATTCACATCAAAATAAGAATTAAAATAATCTGATTAAACAAATAGCGAATTAAAACGCGAATAAAAATGACAAACGGCTAATTAAGGCGCGAGTTAAATAGCAAAACTACAAATAAAAACGGAAAACCGTGGATTAAAACACAAAATCACGATCTAAACCGCGGATTAATACGTTAAATCATGGTTTAATTTTAATTGGCCCCGTGAATTCATTTAGTTTGCAAAAAAGGTAGCATTCTACTACAGTATCATTTCAATGCTAAATATAAACTGAGTGTGGCAATAAATCACCAGCGAAATACTGAATTTATTGAACTTGTTGAAACGTAATTTAATCCAAAATCAGATTGTTGATATTTATTTCATGTAACCCAGATATACAAGTCTAAACATTCTAAACCTCATCAGTAATATTACTCACTATCAACTTTTAACCCGTTTCGACATTCTCATGCGAATTGGTTATCTAATATTTTCTTTGCAACTATAATTTATGAGCATTTCATTTAAATATTTGACCGCCGTTGATTAACCAGTTTTAATTTTACTATGTTTATTAAAGTGTTCTTACAGTTGTTAGGATTGACTTTGAAGTGTTTGTTTGCTTTCAAGTCGTTTAGAAAATATTTGTTTACTTTGCTGATTTGCCATGTGAACGTTTCTGAGCCTACGCCAGTGTGTGCAGAGTTTTTATAAGGTGTTATGTGTCGTTAATCATTAGGTTTTCACAATTCGTATTTTAACAAAACTTTTGGTATGGCACTGGTAGCGGGCTGAATACCAGCGATTTTCGACTGTTGCTGGAGGTGGTTGAATTTGATCAGAATTTTAAACCATTCCCGTTGTTTTACTATTATGGCGCTATGTATCCTCATTTAAATATCAAATTATACAGCAAACGGTGCGTTCGCTATCAGTTCCGTACCAAGAGTACAAACTGTGAAAACCTAATCACTAACGACACGTAACATTTCAATGTTTTAAAAACTTCTAGTTTTGAGCTAATTATTGTTACGGCGAGTACTACAAAAGTTTCTTGAAACTATGT
This sequence comes from Aquatica leii, assembly GCA_035610365.1. NCBI lineage: Eukaryota > Metazoa > Arthropoda > Insecta > Coleoptera > Lampyridae > Aquatica > Aquatica leii. Next base: position 33,484,145 of record CM069438.1, read on the forward strand.
AAAGTTTTATTCGTTTTAGGCTATACTAGCGGATTATATTAAATTCAAGCAAACATTTTTTTGAATATATTGTTGTGTTTAGGGAAATTAAGCTTCTCTTGAAAACGTGATAATTTCTTCTCTGTCAAAGTAGATAAAAAAAAAACCTTTTAGCTCCGTTAACATCAACTTGATCGTAACTGACTTCTTGGAACACCTTGGTTAACCACAGACACATTGCAAGATAGCTCTTTATGCCGTGGATGCTTAGAAGACGTTATTATATTGCAACAAAGCAAAGATAAACTTGTTTGGTATGCAAGGTCTCATAAGAATTTTTTTGATTTAACTTTTTAAAAAATCTGCAATCTGCCCAGTAAGCGTTTGTTTTGACAAGAAAGTAATGACATATAGAATATCACTCTAGTGAGTTACTTTGAAATTATCTAATCTTAAATCTAGAGTTCGTTTGTCTAATTTTTAAACTTATCTGGGTTCTACAGGTAGGTGTGATGACAGCATACGTTTCAGCCTATGCACTTTATTGCTTTCACGCACGTTAATTGATTAGCCAACACATTAAGATACACCGGCATTCTTTTACTGTATTTTGCACTGAATTGATGAATTGCTTTATGTAACCGTCGTTTGATTTTTGAACGTTTTGTATTCGAATTTGTTTTATGTATTGCATTTTATGTTATAGCCATTCAAACTCAAATTTTTTTTTTGTTTAATCCATATGCACTTAAATCAAATAGGTCAAAATTACTGTTATACGTTTTGAATACGTTTTTTAATTTATACAAAAAGGCTTCAGTTTTTTTATCGTTTCTTACCTAGGTTTGGTTCTTTTTAATTGGAGGATTGTTTTGTGGGAGTTTATTAGTGTTTTTGTAGCTTTTCAGAAAGAGTAAACCTTTCTAACTATTCTTGAATACTTCGTTTCTGTTCTTTTTTAATTAAGTCATTTAGTTGTTAAATGGTTTTATTTAACTTTTTTGTCTAATTTGGTTATGGTTTGCTACCATTGCTTCCGCAGGTGTCTTTTTGCTACGATTTTATCTTTAACAACCGGTGATATTTCACTTTTTCCTAGTGGTGTTATGAAGATTGGTGTAGCAAACTATGCAGCCTCTTAAATATGCTGTTTTTATGTGTACTTCAGCCTTTAGTATTTTTTGTTTCTATTGGTTTCTGCAACCAATAGTCGTTTTTTTTGTTTCTTAGTGTTTAATACTTTAGGGCTTTTTAGGAATTTTTTGTTAATCACAGTAGTCCATTCTGGCTGCGTTTGTTGATAAGGCGCTTGAGAATCTAAATTTTGTGATTAAAAAGATTGTATTGTTGGTTGTTGCTGTTGATTTATAGAAAAATTAGGTGCCACTTGTTGCATCAGCGGAAATGGCCCTTGTTGTTGATAATAAAAGAAGAGGATGTGAACTTGCTAGGTAGAAGTTAGATAGAAGAAAGAAGAAGAAAGATAAGTTAAGTTCAGAAAAGTGAGTCAAAATAGAAGAGAAGTCTAGTCAGCCTTAGTTGGATAGTCTAGATAACGGGGATTTGCTAAGAGAACATGCGGTTCAACAAAACACTTGCCTTACGGCTTATTCTTGTTTTTAAGGAATAAAACTAAGTTGGTAGGAAAAGAGCTTTGACTATCAGGAAAAAAGTAAGACAGGCAGAGTTAATCAAGTAACGACAACAAAAAAGAAACTGAAGAGTGATATTTAACTAAAAATAATAAAATAAAATGACCAAATTAAACACGTGCAATTAATAATAAACTCAAAACCATGCATCTATGCTAGTAAACTAAAACTACTGAAAGCTCTGGTCTCTCTTAGCAAATGGTGTATAACAGTTTATATCAGGCACCAGTTTAAGGTTGGCCCGAAAAGAATTGGACTAGGAGCATCATCGAATTCGCTACAAGCGAGAATCTAATGTGCCAGACTGTCAGGAACGTTACACAACGGACGTCTGTCGTCATTCAAAAAGCTAACGCGTTTTAGATGGCAACAAAATTCCCCATGTAAAAAAAAGATCTAGGCGGCCTCTTATCCTGGGACGTGACACATTTTCGCTCAGGTGAAGATATTCGGGATGAGAGATTAAGCTTTACGTCTTTTATAAAGAGTGTCCCACAGCCGCTGCCATTCACTCAAGATCAAGACTTTTAAATGACGAAAATCGTTGGTCAAAACATGCTGATTAAGAAAGTTACACGAGCCAGTCTTGAACTTTGGTGCAGTAAATTTCCTGCAAAAAGAGATGTAGGGGAAAATGTTTAGATATAGCACCAAGGGTATCTACTAGAACGGTGCGATAAGCTCCAAGGATAGTTCTAAAGAATAAGGATTTGGGCGAGGCCAGTTTCCTGATCACGTCGAAGTCTCTGTTGACAGATGCCTAAAGCATAAGTGAACATTGTCGAAGATATTCGCAACATGTGTTTTGTGAAGTTTCCATTTCAAACGTGAGTATTTGTAAAACAAGTGCAAGACGCTCTTGCACTTGTCAACTACAAAAGCGCAAGGTTTTACAAAACTCAGTTTGTGATCAAGCAATAGTCCAAGGTACTTCAATTCGAAAACCCTACGCAGTGAAGAATTTCATCAGTTAATCACAATATATTTAAACACGAGTTTAATTTTTTTAAACGCCCGTCTGGAATTTGCGGACACTGTGACGATAATGTCGTCCGCATAAGCGAAAATGTCGCAGTCTGCTGGTAAGTCTTTGTTTAGGAAATCATTAACAACTACGTTCCACAAAGTCGGTTCAAAAACTGATCTTTGTGAACAGCTGTTCATCAGCCGTTTGGTGAAAACTGAACGTGAAACGTTTGCGGAATAAGTTATTGATCTATTCGATAAATAGCTACGAATGACGCGCGTAGCGTCAGCAGGTAACCTCTTAAAGACGAGAGCTTCGATTATAGAGGGCCATACGTCATATTGACTAAGATGGAATAAAATATTTGGCGGAATGCTGTCCCGTATCCGTGTTTTTTTGAAAAGTTTGCCTAGTTCCGATAAGAAAGTTATTGGACGATACAAGTTTGGGTTAGCGAGATCCTTCTTTCCGGGCTTGAGAATAGTGATTAGCTTACCACGTTTTTAACTAGTAGGAAAAAATGCATTTGATGCAAGAGTTGAACAGGTCAACGATCGTGGATGAGAAATAATGTAGAATAGCCGTTCGCAAAACATTATAGTGGATTCCGTGAAGTCCAGAAGCTTTATTCTTAAAAATTTTGCTAGCCGCCTAGGCCAATTCGTGGCCGGTGACCACCTAATTCTATCGGAAATTACTATGCAAGAGAGATTGAAATTTTAATTGGGCATGATAGGAATTGTCCATCGACGGATCGTCGTCTAGAAGTAAACTGGCACTATTGCTTTGATTGTATCTTGTTCTGAAATAGTGTATCTGTCGCCGTTTTTGACATTAGAACACGGTTAGACCAACAAGAACTTCCGGAAAGATAACCTGTAAACTAACCCCTACGGTCTCGTCGCCAAACTTTTTTCCACAAAACTTCGCCAGAGGCCCTATTTAGCTGTCTTTAATGCTAGTTTGTACCGGTAAAGCGCGCTTTTGTACGAGGCAAGCCATTGATGTTTTACGTCTGCAAGGACTTTTTAGTATTCTTTTCACAAACAACCCACCGCTTGCTTTAACTTGTCTAACGTAAGACTACACCACGGTACAACGGCTCTAGATTTTATGCGTATGCTGTTTAAGTTATGTTGGCAAGAACCAAGGTTTATCTTGGTCAATTTATCAATAATGGCGTCTACAGATTTGGAATCGTGGCACACTGCACCACGTGGAAGATAAGAAGGGATTGAACTTGCTATAGCATTATTCAAACGAACGGGATCTATGCGTTTAAAATCTAGAATTTTTTTAGGGGCCGGTACAAGGTTAGGTGCATTGATGTTAGATTAAACCGTATCAGTTGGTAATCACTTTCTATTACATCTGGAGTAACTTGCCAGTCTTTTATTTTCTTGTCTAAAAGAGAGCACGCTAAAGTTACATCTATAGTTGTGGAACCGAAATGGCTAGCAAAAATGAAAGGTTGACGGGGTTCGTTGACTACACAGAGGTTACGTCTACCCACAAGGTTCTTCACACACCGCTCTCGTTCGTCGATCACTGGGGAGTGTCAAAGCGGCAATTTCTAATTGAAACCACATTATGATAATAGGAATACCTCTTAGTTCATCAAGAATTCTGTCTAAGTAATGGAGATGTATACGAACATCTTGACTCGGAGACCAATAAACGCCGACGATTGCCAAGGAGCTGTTTCTCACCGTAATCATGGTTACTGCATTGCCGTCATTTGTTAAATAGCTGAGTGTCACCACTCCGACGAACTTTTAGCTATTGAAAACAATAGCCGAGTAATACCGCATAGAAGAGAATGCGTCAAACTTGTTGAAAAACTTAAAGTAAACACGTATGGCTCTTTGGTCAGTAGTATGTCAATATTATGGTCGGAGAAAAAACTAATTGCTTTGAAGATCGCAAGACGTGAGTTGCAAAGATTAATTTGCGCAAACCTCAAAGTTAATTGAGTGTTCTCACAGTCCATAATCGGTGTTTCATATTTTGACGTCGAGCCTTTTCAGGTACGCTGGGCAGGTGGTAGAAGTTGTCTTATACTTAACGAGGTCTCCTTTATGGCCAAAGTAAGAGCAAATTGCGCATGTCGGGTTTTGATCTAAATTAGAACATGTCTTGGTCTCGTGCTTTTTAGCACAATAGCTGCACTGTGAGTCGTTTTTACAGCTGGAGGAGTGTTGGCCTTATTTCTGACAGTTGAAACAGCGTGTAACTCGGATATGGAAATTGACCCGACACGCATTTCAAGCGAGCCGCGCACGACGCGCTGCCAAAAGGTATTGTAAAACTTCCGGGCGAACCTCAAAAATTTAATGGTAATTTGCTATGTCTCTAAGACCAAAGCGGAACTAAACTAAACATTGAAGCGCTCATTGGAGCGTCGTGGAAGTTCTGCGAGATGATAGCCTTTTTCACCTGCTCAGGGGAGAGGTTCGAAAGACTTACTTATCGAGATATTTTCGTACTGTCCGCGTTCTCTGATTCAAATCGAATCGAGCTTTTGTCCGTCTTGGTCACTCGGTCTAGTCTAAAACCGTACTTTTGAGGATCTAAGACTTTTATGAGAATTGTCTTCGTCTTATCAGCGGTCTTTAATAGAGAATCGGGTTTAAGAGTAATGACAACAGTCGACCTGGAAACTGGTGCGACTAATTTAACTAAAAGTACTTTGACCTTCTCGACAATTTTGGAACGTGTCGCTTGGGCGTAAGATAGTTAAGCAAGAAGTGCAGCAACAACAATTGTGGAGAGTTTGGCAGTAAGTTATTGCAAGACTGTTTGAACGCCCACAAGGGCGTCAGCAATGTCAGCAGTTTGCTGCGAAAGGCGAAAGGATATTATTAATTTTCGGAACGTCGTTTAAAGCCTGCTGACAGTTTCCATTATTTCTGATTGTCAAGAAACGGTAATTTTGCAAGCAGAGATTACCTTCATAAGACGCAGGACATCAGAGTCGAAGGATTCCTCAATGCTGTCAGGCAGGGTGTTGGTATCATTAATGATGTCGTCGTCGTCTTCACAACGACGCTTGGTAGAAACAAATTCAACATCTATGCCGAATGAGGTTAAAGGAGTGGGGAAGATAAAGCGCGACGCTCGTAAAGTGCCGACTGGAAAATAAACTGATGCATGATGAGCTGCAGTAATTGGTTTGGGTCATTATCTTATATATTTGCCTGCACTACCGGCACGGTAGTATAGTACTATGGGTTAGCCATTTGGTAGTCTCCTTGTATATGAATTGTCTAGAATTAATTGTTATTTATTTCCTGAGCTTAAGACCGGCCAGTATTTTTATCCCGCCGCACAGTCCAACCATAAAAAGTAGTCGCGCGACTGAAAAGTAGCGCGTATACACTTGTATACAAGCGACTAATCCCAATAAATAAAATGTAGTATACAGCCTGTTACGCTGGTTTTCTCGTAACAGAAACAAAAGACAACCGTTAACTCAGTTGTTCCCGAAGATTTAGTGGCAAGCTTTGTAATGCTAAATTATGAACTAAATCTAAAAAAGCGCCAAAACGATAAAAGATTAAATTAAGGAGACATCGTTTAAAACTACCCGCAGCTGAAATAGAATAAATAACACGACAGAAGTGATAACACAAAATATATATTTATTTTATCACAGACAGTAGTTAAAAAAGACAAAAAACGTACATTTGTACTGTTATATGAATTTTTCAAACACTAGCACATGAGTCGGACAAAATATAAGTTACGCTCTATACTCGGCAACGCGTCGTACAGCAAAATGACCTAGTTGCTCTAACTTTTACACTTAATGAACTTTACATTTTTAAATTAAATTACAAAATTACAAAAGTACGAAAATCGCAGAACTATAGAATCAAAGCGCACCAAATAATAATATGGCACAACAAAAAGATTTTAGCATTAATTGTGATTACACCATCAACCTATTAAGAATTAAAGTAAAACTGTAATACTTATAGGTATGTTTTATCATGTAGGGGATTAGCTAATTTTGAACCAGTATTACCTAAAACTCAATTGAAATCTAACACAAAAGAAAACGTACATACGGCGTTATCACAAGTAACTCTTGTTTTTAATTCATACGATCACTGAAATTAAGGGAATGCGCACAGCTTGCCTCTAATTAACTTCGCCACTGGGGTAATTATTTCTTCCAATGCGATTGTATTTAACCCCTTAAATTTCAGCGACGTGACATCATGGAAGTTTTCCAATTGCAACAGGTTTATCAACTCCACAGATAAGGAACACAGATAGAGGTGTGGAAACCCGCTAAAAAATCAATTTAAACCCCCAATACAAAAAAAATATAACGACTTATCCGAAATTGGCGTTTGCTCAAATAGACACAAAATTCGACCGCATATTCACGTGTAATTACGTGAAATAACTTAATGATGAAAGCCTTGTTGGGCGTAGACACCGCTAAACGGAAGTCTGTGTTGCACAAACGTTACCGGAAGAAATGAAATCGTGCTTTAAAATTTGACAATCAACCACGAAAATTTGGCGTATCGAGGATAAATCTTATACTAGAAATTTTTTAACATCCAGTTCAGTGCACGCAACTTTGAGCAATCGGTTCGAACAAACTACAAGCAACCAGTAACTGATTCCTCTGGAATTGTTATCGTCTGCGTTGCTACTTCATTAGTACATACTTTGCGTGTTTTTTTGCGATAAAGTTGTTGTTTTCTCCGTGAAATTTGAGTCTTGGGTGACCATGCGGTAATTATCATAGAATTTGACGGAATTATTCCGTAAATCGTTATGAAAGTGATGAAACTCACTAGTGCATTTCTTTTGCGAAATTGTTTATTCACCAAACACAAACGCCTCTATTTTACACTATATTCGCAGTGCGAAAACATTTTCTTGTTATAATGACAGTCGCGACCTAAGTACACTAGAGTCGCTTTCAATGGACACTCAGTCTCACGATCGCTCATATCCGTGCTATCTTCTAGTCTTGCTACACGCTTCCAATAGATCAGTCCTACATAGATGTAATATCCATGAAGCGACCACAACTTAAACCACCTTTATCCATGCATTTGTGGTATGTTTGCACCTACGTTACGTGAATAAATTTAATAATGTAATACCCTGTGTATTCATTACCTTAAAGTTAGATTTCTATTTTTGACGCCCACTAGGGAGTTTAGTTTTAATTCATTTCCTGTCAAGACGTCAAACCGTCAACTACTTAAAATCGTGCTTCTGGTGGTATAACTTCTTAATCTTATAACATCCGCGTTAATGGAAATCAAAATATAATTTGAAAACACATTTCTAGTAGTTTATTCATAACAGACACGTCCCGCCACCTGTTGGCGACATGTTTCAATGTATTATCGATCTATGAGGGGTTAATATTGACCACATACGATTATAATTCTGGAAGGCCTACGTTCAAACTAAAAACAAATTCTCGACAAGAAATTTTCTCCGAGATACTACTATTTACGCGTCAGTCGATTGCGATATCAACTTTTACTTAATGTTTGCAACAGCATTTGATAATCGGGTTTTTATGTCTAATTTCTTTTAGCATTAATTAATAATTTTATAGCTTTTTGCTTTTGTGAGTCATTGTGTTGACACGATTTGCTGTTCATAAATATTCCAGATCGACTCAACGAGAAAAACTTTTTTTTTGCTTGTTTTAACTTACGCAATTACAATAACTGCTTCCATACCATTGAGTTCTTTTCATTAATTATTTTTTGTATCGCATGCTCTAAACCATAGATATTTATCATGTAATTTTCTTCGCTATTGACACCCTCCCAGTAAACACATAAATAGGGCAGACATAAAACATCTCAAGATAATTTTTCCATATTATGAATTGAAGTATATTTTTATTTATGTTTGGATCACGTTCGCATGGTTTGTGTGATATGTTGTGTTATCAGCATACGTACGTTCATTAAAATCTAAAACTACTGTGTTTACTGGGCTATGTGTAAACTTATGTATTGTGTTTTGCCGATACTTCCGGCATTTATGGAGTGACTAATGTACTACAAAACTTCTGGTGTTCGTTGTTAATACTTAATCTACGTCAATAAATTAAAGTTGTTATACATACCTATCTTTTTTTTTTTTGGTTACACGAAAACTACTATAACAATGATTACGAACCCGATTTTGTTACAAGAAATCTTCTGTCTTGATCCTATTTGTTTGAACCTCCACTATTTCTGACTAGCCTGAGTTGACCGTGCAAGGTTCGTAAGACTTATAGCTTGTAACAAATTTAGCGCCCAACGTGGGGCTCGATTTTGTATGCGATAATTTCTTCGTTTTATTTATTCTTTTACCTTTGCTTTTTATTTGGTGGGTTCGATTTGCACGGAGTTTTACTTCGGTTCTTTAGTTATTGCTTCAAGACTTGACGTCGGAGTTACTTCACTAGCTTTTACTGCTTTGTTTTTAGTGCTGCGGTTTGACTTTACATCAGTAATTTACTTACTTTTCTTTTAGTTAAATATCTGGTCAGGCACGTGTCGTTGGACTTTGCTTTAATTTTTGGATTAATTCGACTACGTCGATTAATTCTTTTTGGCTTATTAGATTAGTTATTAGTGATACTACTGGAACTAACTGTTATCGTAATTTGAATTTTAGTCAGGCATGTGTTAGCAGATTTCTGCTTTGGATTTACTATTTTGATTCTACTGTTTAGGTTTTATTGTAATTTTAGTGAGTTAACTATGTATTCTTCAGATGAAGAGTCGCCACTTCTTACTTCATCAGACTCTGATTCGAAAATGAACTTGACTAATTGGAATATTACTTTCTCTGGTGAAGATCCGACAGTACTGATCGAGTTTCTTATTCGTATTGATGAGTTGTGTTTGTCTCGTGAAGTTTCTCAGCACCAACTTTTTCTTTCGGCTTCTGAGGTGTTATCGGGTAAAGCTTTTCTTGTGTTTAGAAGTAGACGAAATACTTTACGTTCTTGGAATGAGGTTACTGCGGTGTTGAAAACTGAATTTCTGCCTTTAGATTATGATGAACGGTCTATGGACACTATTCGTAACCGAGTGATGAAACCTAAGGAATCGATTGGGATGTACGTTGCTACTATGCGATATCTTTTTATGCAGTTGTTAGAACCAGTCTCGGAAAAAACGCAGTTTAAAATCATACACCATTTTACCAATCTCAATTTGCACTGGTAGATATTACATCTTTTGACATCGTTGGAATCAAACCTTAACTCTTGTAATTCTTTTAACTCTTTGACATCTGAGGGAAGCGATCGACTTCTAGAACCATCTTTGGTTTATACAAATAAAACTGTTGCTTCCGCTCCTTCGACTAATGCTGTTGCTGGTTCTCTTCAAACTTCGTTGTTTGCTTCTTCTGCAACTACTCTTAAGTCTACTACTTGTGTTCACTGTCGTCCTAAAGCTGAGAAACTTTTACGACCTATCCGTTCTCTAGCTTCTCTTCCTCCAAATTTTTTTTTGTTGCTAAGATTCTTCGACCTACTACCGATTTTTGGTATTCAAGTCTAATTTTTAAAGTTTCTGCGTTTCCTCGACGGTACTGTCTTTGGTGTATTGTGGAAAGTTTTTTATGTAAAAGAAATTAGTTGTTCCATCGGATCAACGCAAACTGATATTCTATTCTCTCCATATTCCATCTAAGAGTGAACACCGCAGTGTTAAAAGTACTTTGGAAAGTCTTTGCTCTTTCTTCTACTGGCCGCATATGAGATCCAAGGTTGCTGATTATGTACGCTCTTGCTTTTGCAACTCGCGACGAAGCAATACTACTAAATCGCATTCTTGGTCATTGCCAGGTCCTATGAAGCGTTCTAACACTGATGTCGCTACTAGGTCTTCTACACATCTACGTAAAGATACTTTCTGTTTTTCATCGAGTTCTTTGGCTTCTTCAACGTACGCATCAACGTCTCCTTCTTCTAATTGTTCTCTTTTTTTTCATCGGCATCGTAAGCGTCGTAAGTGCTAGTTAACTTTTTGGGCTTTCGACTTTCGTCCTTTGCCATTCTTTTGGTTCTTTTCTTCTAGTTTTGGTGGTTCCATTCCTTGAATACGTTATTGGTATCTTGTTTGTTGTGGTTCGGAAGCTATCTATTTGCTTTTACCCATTTTTCTGTCACCGATATTCTTTTCTTTAATTAAGTTTTTGTTAAAATTCTTTTGGTTGGTATTAGGATTAGGTTTTTTTTTAATTTGTTCTGTTTGGTTTGGAGCTTGGAATAGACTGCAACGTCGCTTCTGGTACTCTGTACTTCCGCTTAGTCGGCATTTTTGATGTCAGTCGCAGTTAGGATATTTACTCTTCTTTGGGATTCTTTTGCTCTTGGAATATTCTAATCTGGTCTTCGGCATTTACGTTGCAATATGACATTCCAACACGATGAGCATTGACTCACGACGTTCGATTGGCAAGTGAAGTTTCCTGTTCTTCTTTATTGACTCTTACTCCTTTTTCTTTTGATTTTGTTTTGAGTTACGCGGTTTGGATTTTTCTTGGATTGGCACTCATTTAGCGTTTAGCTTTTTAGTAACTTTGTTGTTGTGACTTTTGGATTACTGATTTTTTTTCTCTGCTTTTTTGGTAGTCCGACTTGTGTCGACTTTTAATCAGAATCTTCCTTTTGCTTGAGATTTATTCGTTGGTTTTCTTTGCTTAGATCTTTAGAGTCTGTTTGGCTTTTTTGGTGGAAAAATCTCAAATCGTCTGTTGATGACTCTTTTGGGCTTTGTGTTTCTTTTTGACTTTTCTTCTAAATCCGCGTATCACAATTCATTATCTGCTAGATACTTAGTTTGTCTTTTTACTTCTTTAGTTTAGTTAGCTTTGGGGACTTATAGTCAGGACGGAAGTATTATTTATGGGCTGGGGTTTCATGGGATTTTAGGGCGTTGTCCTTGACCGTGGTCTAAACTTCTTGCTTTCCTATACTTCTTCTTTTCTTGGTTTACTTAGTATTGTCTGTCAGTGAGGTCTATGGGACTGCGTTGCTCTCTTGCTTTATAGCATAACGACTGATGTCGACTTTCAACGAGTACTTGTTCTGATATTTTTCTTTTGTTGGATTGGAGTTTTTGGTTCCTAGGAGTATCATTCCGCTTCATGCGACTTTTGAACACATCTGGTTGGTGATGGTTAGCAAATTAGAAAAACCTCTGTCATTTACGTTTCTTCTTGAGTTGGGTGTTATTCTAGTTACGTTGTTTTTGAATTTTAGGGTTCTATCCTTGACGTATGCCTAAATTTCTATCTTTATTTTGGGTTTCGTTTTGTTATCCACGCTCCACGCTTTTATCTTGCTGGGGGGATTTTGTTACGTGTGTAAATTTCATAATGTAATACTTTGTGTATTTGTTACCTTAAAGTTAGGTTTCTATTTTCGACGCCCTCTAGGGAGTTTAGTTTTAATTAATTTCCTGTCAAACCGTCAACTACTTTAAACCGTGCTTGTGATGGTATAATTTCTAAATCTTATAACATCAGCGTTAATGGAAATCAAAATATAACTTGAAAACGCATTTCTAGTAGTTTATTCATCACAGGCACGTCCCGCCACGTGTTGGCGGCATGCTTCGATGTATTATCGATCGATGAGATGTTAATATTGACCACATACCTTTATAGAACGATTATAATTCTGGAAGGCCTACGTTCAAAGTAAAAACGAAGTCTCAAAAAGAAATTTTTTCCGAGATACTACTGTTTATGCGTCAGTCGATTGCGATATCAACTTTACTTAATGTGTGCAACAGCATTCGATAATCGGGTTTTTATGTCTAATTTCTTTTAGCATTAAAAATTTTGTAGCTTTTTGCTTTTGTGAGTCATTATCTTGACACGATTTGCTATTTTTAAATATTCCAGATTGACTCAACGAGGAAAACGTTTTCTCGGGCAAGTACTGGATTGTGGGTAAGTTTTATTTAATTACTTTGTCGTTGTCAGAAAAGTCTTTTGAAAAATTAAAATGTTCACAAATTTCTATTTTTGTCTAACTTACACCCTTCTCTACTGAGCACCTAGCAAAAATAACATCTTCATGTTACGTTTTGATAGGTAAGGTAGAAAAATTGGTGAACAGCGTTTGAACTTGAGTAAAAATCGAAACATTATTAATATAATAATTTAACGACCAACAAAAACAAAATACATTTTTTCTAATGCTAAATTGAACTAAAAACAAATATTTTGAACAAAATTTGGACAGTTTCAGGTTTACGCCTTACTTTTTATATTTGCAAAATTGTTTAAATTTATTTGCGACGAAGGCTGCTTTGGTTCGCGTTATTGTACATAAAAACGAATTTATTTATTTTTATTGTATTTCAAGAATAATTTTCTCATATTGAAGTGAACCTCAACTGCTCAAAAAATGCAAAAAAAAGTAAAAACTGTTTCGTTTGTACGATTTGAAACGTGTAGCGCCATCTTGTAAAAATATTTCTCTACATAATATTTGATCTATAGGCAACTAAAACCACAGAGTTTGCATAGTTGGATGCATACCTCACTTTTATTAATACTCATCAGTTTAACCGCAGCAAACCTAATCACACTTGTGTGTGCACGTTGTCTATCTCAAACATAATAAATCTTTATATATTTCGCAATAAAATTTTATTATGCATGGATTGTAATCGATACTATTAATAGCGTATTAATCAACAATGCAATAAATATTTATGGTTTTTATCTACGTTATTAATTTAACAAGTATTGTTTCGCGTTACTAATTGATTTCACTCAAAAAAATTTATGTCTTTGTCGAGTTGCGCAAGTGATATAAATTAACGATATTTTAAAAGTAACCATTAACCTACTCGATCTATATTTAGATTTAAGACGTTTCGATGAAAGAAAACGCAAAGAAAAATATTGAAATTGGATAGAAGTGCACGAGTGCCAACAACCTCTTGAAACTAAGAACGATGACGTATCGCCTGCATATATCCCCACTTAATCCTTTTAGTATACAGGTGGATCAAAGTGTGTCTCAGTTTAAGTTTAGGTTTTGTTTCGCGCCGAACAAAAACTAGATCGCCATCATGAAGATTGCTGTGATTTTGGTGAGAAACTTTTTTTTTAAATGTATTTATTTGAGGAAATTCAGGGTAGGGTACCGATTCGTGTTTGAAAATACTGACGGAATGTAAAAGAGGTCCAGCTGTGGATCCTTGAGGAGCCCCTTTTATTCGTTTTACAATTTGCCGCGCCGTGCTTAAAATCTGGCCGATGTAACCGGTTTTAAACTCTTCGGATGGTAGATTTATATATGTATGTAGTCGGTGGGAACTTGTATTTTAAAAACAAACTCGACCGAATTATTGCAGTATGTAGTGAAAGTTCTTTGCGATGCTGCGAGGAATCGGGATATTGTGAGGGTACTTTACGCTAACAGGTCAATAGTAATTGCAACGCTTTTTACGCTTGTGCAGATTTAACCGCAGCCAAATCAGAAAGGATATTACTTTCATCGTGCAAAAAATTCGCCAAATTCCATGCTTCCTGTTGCATTTTTATTAGAAGCAAATGCTTATTATAGTCTGTGTTTATAGTCCTATCGTAAATCTGTCATGAAAAGCTCGATGTTATAAACAATGTTTTAATCGGTTAATGTAAACTATTTCCAAATATATTTGATAGAGTAACCTTGTTGGTGCAAAGGTGTTACTAATTATGTCTTGCACTTTAAACTTTGTAACATTTCAGTTACGTAACGATTTTTTAGTTTTTTGTTTATTTTGCATGGTACTGGTTGTTTTCCGACATTGAACTGAAGATGAAGTAGGTTCTAATATATTGAGAAAGTTTAAAGCTTTTTTAACTATCATATTTCCTACTTATATGCGAAATTTGAAAGTGATACAATGGAGTTAGTCCAAAAAAAACTGGAAGCAGATTTTGGTATGCTCCAATATGCTCCAACGCGATTGTTTAATGTATAAATTTTAAACAAAACGATAAGTATGCGTATGATAAATCAAATACCTGAACAATAAATGTACTATGGAGGTCTGGACAAGATATGATCGAAACAGAACCTTACTTCTTCTAGTTCTAGAAAGATTCCTTTCATCAAGTGAAGGTTGATTTCCAGTTTGCATGTTGAGTTTTTTTTCTAGTCTTTCTTGTGTTTTCATTAAGCAGTGCGGTAGCTAGCCGCAAGGTACTTGACTTGTTCAAGCTGGTTAATTCGCTAGTTAGTAATGTGCGGTTGTATCTATATGAATATTAACGAGAACGACTATATATCAGTCTATTACGAAATGTCTTCAGATTGATACAATTTGATAGAAAAAACGTGTCACCACGTAATAGAATGTGCCAGATGGTATTTGCTTGTTTGTAACGAGCTGACGTTTACAAACTAGCGGTTTTATTTGCTTAAACCGTTTTGTACTTTACCTTGAGGTGTGTTCTAAAGAAGCCAACGCCGAAGCAATCTGATTTGACTGTGTAAATTAATTCGTCCATTTATCATTTCAGTTATCAGCGAGCTTCTTATGTATTCTAAGTGTAGCAGCAGCAGATTCGCATTCACATCATCCACAAACCGTTGAGCATCACGTTAAACACACAGAAGGTCACGACAATTTAAAAAAAGGTAAGTGACGCTGGAAACCAAGGTGCGCGCAGCGCTAGATCTAATTACATTAATGCAGATTTTTAAAGCGGAAAAGTTCGAAAATTTTAGCTTCTGGTTTTTGTTAATAACACAAAAGTGTATCCTTTAATTATTCTAACGGACTTAATTCCGTTAGTTCTCATTTAACGAACTTAAAATGGCTACTTTTGATTGAATCGACATTGAAAATACGTCGACCCAGTAAAACGCGTTTGTCGATAATTAGAAAACTTAGTGAAAGCTTCCACACAAGTCTTTAATTGCATATGGACGATGCGAACTTATATATATGTCAATTGGTTGTGGTTGTGTACCAACATTTTCTACAATTTCGAAACTAAAGCAATCGCAACTAATCAATCTAGAAAGTAATTCTTATAGATTTCATCACTTGCAGGAAATCACCACGAAGAACACAAACATGCTAAAAAAGCGGGCAAAAACCATCATTACGACGAAGAAAAATTGCACAAAGACAACAAAGCAGTCAAGCACAAAGTAGAAGATGCCGAAAAAGGTGGAAAAAAATCCGAACACCACGAGAGCGATCATCATCAAACCCATAAACGAGCTGGGGCGGTTGCTCAACACGCTGCCAAAAACAAGCAAGGTGCTAAGGATAAGAAGATTCACTATAGCAAAGTAAGCAACATACATAAATCAATTTTTTATTGTCTTTGTAGGGTTTCAGAGAGCAATTCCATAAAGACGAACACAAAAAACACGACAGTTTTTTCAGCAACGACAAAAAAGCCGGCGAGTACCACGTGTACGGTGGAAAAAATCACAAGTACCAGAGCAACCACTACTCCAAAGACAATCGTGGAAAATACGTTGTAAGTCGAAACCAACTTTATGCACAAAATTAAGATTTAATTGTGTAGGTAGCCAAAAGCGCCGATCATAGCGGCAAAAGCGGAAAGAAGAGCGACAACCACAAGATCGCCGTGAAAAAAGCGTACCAACAAGAATCGGGCAACAACAAACAATACGCAAAACACAACAAATGGGCTAAATCGAAGACTGTCAAAGCCTACTAATTATTTTTAAAATAGTTCGTAATTATTTTTTAATGTTTTTTTTTTAATAAACTATCGACCCAAAGCTTATTTAAGTAAATTGATGCGGTTCAAATAAACGTTTGCTATATAAGTTACTATTTACGTATTAATAAAGTAAATCAAATCACACAAAACTAAACTGAAAATCAATTTCTGGTAAATACCGTGTAATTTAGTCGTCGTAATACAGTTCTTTGGAATAATAAAGTAGGCGTTAATAATTTATATGTTCGTGTTACTGTCAACTGAAGTAACGAGGACCGTCCCACTAAACCCTTAAATTTTTATTTTCTTCGTTGGTTAAACAAGCATAGTCTATTGCGTTAGTACCATAAGCGTTTTGACACGAACGAAATAAGGTTAATAATTTGATTGCGTTGTTCATTGTGTCTTTAAAAGTTGTTAAATATGGATGGACACGTTTTTTTACGGTTATGCTTGATAATTGCAGTTGTGAACGTGGCATCTCAAGATAAACCTATTTTAATTGATATCGGTAAGTTTTTGCACTATATTGCACGATCGATTTAATTAATCCAAAATCAAGTTAATGTTCGCTATTATTATTACAGTTTTTATCTAATTTAAAAAGTGTCTGAAGATCTCAATTTGTAAACCAGCTATGTTTTATATGATAATTGACAAAAGTTTATACTTTTGTAATATTAAACGTAATTTAAAAAATTTAGATGGGGTTGGGATTCGAACCGTCAACCTGCGTATGCGTAAATTATGTTATCGGTTATTCTATTCGCTACTTTGCGTTCAATTATTAATAATTATTATATTTAGTACTATGATTACGCCATGTAATTCAGCATTAAAGCGTTTATTCAATTATAATCTCGTACTGAAATTTAGTACTGAACTAAATAATGTTTATGCAAATACTGTCCGTGATAAGTTGCACTTTTTGTTTATCTATATTGGTATTTATTTTTACTTGTTTATTTATACTTGGCACACGTGTTAAGGACTTAATTAATTTAAACCGAAGCCGTATTCTTCTGACTCGATTCGAGCATCTGTTATATTTTAGTTTATCTGCTTCGAGAACATTCGGGTAATTACCTCGAATCATCTTAAACGATCTCAAAGCTTCTATGCGTTTCACTGCCCATTTTTTAAGACCAGGAAGCTGGACTTGGACTTTTCCTGAACCCATGTTCTACTTGAATAGTAACTGTAGACTTGAGTGTCTGTTTCTCGGAATACGACCTCTAACATATTTCAAACTGTCCTGCAATCCCGTTGATCTAAGCCGTAACTAAGCTTAGGTACTTTGAATTTCTTAATATTGTGAAACTCCGTTTTTTTCTTGACATTCCATAATGCTGACCATAAGTTTTTGTATAACGGTTTTGCACATGAAAGTTTTTTAGTGACCAGATAAAAAATGAAGCGTTGGTCATCACGTAGTTTTAAGACTTTTTCGACCGCCGGTTGCAGATAAACTACAAAAACAGCAACCGGCGTTAGTCTTAAAACTACGTGATAACCGACGTTTCATTTTCTTGCCATCTAAGTAGAATATGGGATCAGGAAAAGTCCATCGACCAGTACTTTTATGCTGAAGGAAGTCGAAATAGAGAGAGCTATCGCAATCACAACGGTCCTTTCTATCGGTGACACCATTCCGTGACGTCTTTTTACAATTCGCTTAATAAAATCTTTCTCGTACTTTTCCCAATGTTTTCTTCGCGCCAAAATATCCTCCTGATGTACCATCGTGCAAATACTACAACACTTTTATCATCATCACTATCAACTGCAGTCTGTTCACCGTACCATCAACACTTTTTAGGGATCGCTTAAGAAAACCCTCTTCCACTCTCAAAGAATCATACTGCGTCCAATATGCGTTGATGTTTCTGTTCTTAGGACTCACTTCTTTTCAGGCTAGTCGTCGGCCGTTTGATTTTCAGTTTAGAAGTCGTTTTAATTTGGAGTTCTTTTCTTAATTACGACGCACGTAAGTAGGTTCCCAATGGTTATCTACCATAGGAGTTTTTTGGAGACATTCAGTTTTTGTTTTCTAGATGTGAACGATGGCGTCAGTGTGCCCAACATGGTCTTCCAGACAGCATTCGAATAACTGCTTTCGGCACGTTGTTCTGTGTCGTAGTCATACTCTTGCAGTCTCTCGATCTATTTTTCCACTGATCCATCCGGATCACAAAACTTCAATTACCATTTTAAGACGGCGTGATCCGTCTTTAGTAAAAATTTTCGTCCATGCAAACATTTATAAAAATGTTTTATAGACTTGTTTACAGCTAACAGTTCTCTTCTAGTCATGCTATCTCTAGGGGCAGTGAAACACATAGAAGCTTTGAGATCATTTAAGATGATTTGAGGTAATTACCGGAACGTTCTGTTCATAGTCCTATTCTTGCAATCTCTCAATTAATTAATTGTCACTGCGAAGAAAGCGTCACGAGCGAAAATTTAATAATGAGCCTTTGGAAAGAAACGACTAAGTTTAAAGTTGTACTATCAAATTTTGATGGTAACGTTCCATGGTCAACGTATCACCAATGGTTTCAAGCCTTAAGTAGAGAAGCGTTTGTAGACAGTTCCTGGCCATCTTTAAAAAAACTACTAACTTTTGATTTTACGTTTAGAAATGAGATATGGAGACACTCACTTTCAACAACCGTACCAAGCCCAAACAATGAGTCGGGTTCAGAGTCACTAAGAGTTTGTGGTTGACATCGCCATATTAACACGGCTTACGTGTCTTACACCACCAGATACCTTTCTGGAGCAATTGGGTATTCAAACTTTCCTAGACGACTTTTGAGACAACAAACGCTAAGACTAGCTCGACCTAAGACACTCGTCGACGAGCTGGCACATGCGTTAGAGATTAAAGCGGCAAAGCAAACGTCTTATCGAGGTAGTCATCGTGTTTGTAATATGGTAGAGAAGAATTTTCGACGAGTATTACATGACTAAACAAATGGTGTACGTCGTAGCCCTAGATGTTGTAACTGCGGTGAACTAGATCACATTCGACGCCGCTGTCCCAAACCAAGAACACAAGAGCCATCGGAAAACTACTAGAGGTCGTCCAAAAGGAACAAAAATCGACCTCCAACAACCATGCCTCAGAGATCACTATCCACGCTGCATCGCCAACTAACTTCTTGAACAGCATCTATGTTGATGGCACCATCAATAGACAAGGAGTTGAACTATTAGTTTGCACAAGAGCGTCAGGTACAATAGTGCGCCCAGATGTAATTCGAGAATATGGAAGAATAACACCAATCACGATGCAACTAAAAACAGCAACTGGCGAAACAGTCCCAATTCATGGAAAAATGATGGTGAATTGGAAATAAATTAATAAATCATCAGATACTGGTAGCTGACATAACTGAAGAAATGATCTTAGGAGTGGACCTTATAAGAAAGTGTGGATTCCATTTACACATGGAAAATGATGTTTTCAAACTAGAGAAAATTCCTTTTCATTCGTCAAAAGATAAAAAGGTGATGGTTGTTCCAATAAAGGATGTCGTTCTACCTAGATGAACCGATAAGGTTGTGATGGTACGTCTAGATTGAAATCTTTGAGAAGGTTTTATTCGTAGCATCGAACCAACCAAAATTGAAATATTCGCTCAAAAACTACTAGTTGGTAATCTGTGGTAAAAATCAAAAACGTAATACCAGTTAGAACCATGAATACCAGTCCATAACCGGGCAACTTTAACAAAAAATACTGTGATAGGTCAATCTACATCGGTGTCTCACATCCTGAAATGTGCAAACAATGTTCAAAACCCATCAACGAAGAAATGTCTTCAACAGTTACTGGAAATGATGATTTTATCGTGTCAAGACCTTGGCCAGCACGAACACAGTGGACGACGTGATTGTGATTGGAAAATCGTTCGAAATGTGTTTCAACGATTTCCTTGTGCAAACTTAAAATTAAGTTCAAAGAAGTATCATATCTTTAGAAAAAAAATGAAGTATTTAGGACACATTGCATCTAGGACGAGAGTACCCTAAAAAACTAAGGCAGTCCAAGATTGTTCAATACCAATGGATAAACACGAAATTCGCAGTTTTCCCAGATCGTGCACGTATTATCGCATACTCGTGCTGGGATTTGCCAATCTTGCAAAACTGCTGACAAAACTTACCAAAGGTGGTCTTGATTTTACTTGGAACGACGACTATAATAAAGCCTTTCAACAGTTTCTAGTTACAGCATCGATATTGAGCTGAGCTGGATACTGATGATAACAACCTCGCAATAAGAGGTGTACTTTTTAAAATCCAGAATGAAGAAGAAAGAGTGATCGGATACTTCAGTAAAATTATTGTGTAACTAGAAGGACAACTGTTAGCTGTTGTCCGTTGAACGCATCTACAAATATTTATATAGACGCATATTTCTTCTGCGGATTGAGCATTTTGCTCTGAAATAGTTTATTCAATATTGAAACCGGAAGGACAAGTTGCAAGATGAATTGAACGATTGCAGGACACAGAATATTGTGCAGAAACTGAAACATCGCAACGCTAACGACCTATCTTGACGATCATGTCCGATTAACTGTGGTCATTGTTCTCGACTATAGGAGAAAACTAACATGCTTCGCAGAACAATGGCGATTGACGATCATTGGCCACCATCTCAACTACGCCGGGAAGAAGAGAGTGATTCGGAACTAACAAGAGTTGATAATAAATCACAAAATGAATCGACAAAAACTAACTTAAGAAGAAATCAGCGCGCAAAGTAGAACGGTAAAAGCATATTAAGCATACTGGGACTCCTTGAAATTAAAAAATGGTGTTCTGAAACGATACCTGGAGGGCGACAATGGTACTAAGACAAAACTGCTGTTAGTGTGCCGAGAAACCGAGTGTCAGATGTATTGCAGCATTTGCATAATGGAACTTCTGAAGGACATTTCGATAAGAAGAAGACGCTTGAAAAGGTAAGGGACAGGTTCTATTTGGTGAACTACAAAGAAAATGTAAAGGGGCAGTGGCGCAAATGTAATTTATGCGCGTCTATTCAAAAGGGTAGCAACTGACATCGCAAGCCTATTCTAAAAACGGAATAAGACAACAAGTACATTCTAGTGGCATTGTATTATATGTATGTGAAGGTAAAAGAGCTTTTTTGCCGCTTTGGGATTTCGTTTTACGGTTATCTTTGATAATTGCAGTTGCAAACGTGCCTTCTCAAGATAAACTTGTTTTAATTGATATCAGTAAATTGGACTTATTTTGCACTATATTGCACGATCGATTTAATTAATCCAAAATCAAATTAATGTTCGCCTTTATTATTACAGTTTTTATCTAGTTTAAAAAGTGTCTGAAGATCTGAATTTATGAAACAGCTATGTTTTATATGATAATTGACAGAAGTTTTAACTTTTGTAAAATTAAACGTAATTAAAAAAAAATTAGATGCGATTGGGATTCGAACCGTCAACCTAATATTCATAAACAAGTACGCGTAAATTATGTTATCGGTTATTATATTTACTACTTTATTTTCAATTATTAATAATTATTATATTTAGTGCCATGTATGTTTATACAAATACTGTCCGCGATAAATTGCACTTTTTGTTTATGTACACTGGTATTTATTTTCACTTGTTTATTTATACTTGGCACACGTGTTAAGGACTTAATTTAAACCAAAACCGTATTCTTCTTCTGACTCGATTCGGGCACCTGTTATATGTTAGTTTATCTGCTTCGAGAACATTCGGGTAATTACCTCGAATTATCCTAAACGATCTCAAAGCTTCTATGCGTTTCACTGTTCTTTTTTTAAGATCAGGAAGCTGGACTTGGCACCGATAGAAAATGTCGTGGCGATAGCATTAGCTCTTTCCATTTCAGCATAAAAGTAGCAGTTAATAGACTTTTCCTGAACCGATGTTCTACTTGAATGGTAACTGCACACTGTTTCTCGGAATACGACCTTGAACATATTTCAAACTGTCTTCGAATCCCATTGATCTAGGCTGTAACCAAGCTTAGGTACTTTCAATTTTATAATGTTGGGAAACTCCATTTTTCTCTTAATATTCCATAATGCTTGCCACAAATTTTTGTAAAACGTTTTTGCACATGAGTACTTCTTGACGACCAGATAGAAAATGAAGCGTTGGTCATCACGTAATGTTAAGACTTTTTCGACCGCCGGTTGCTGTCTTTGTAGTTTATCTGCAACCGGCGGGCGTTAGTCTTAAAACTACGTGATAACTGAAGTTTCATTTTCTTACCATCCAAGTAGAATATCGGATCAGGAAAAATCCGTCGACTGCTACTTTTATGCTGAAGGAAGTCGAAATGGAGAGAGCTATCGCAATCACCACGGCCCTTTCTATCGGTGCCGTGTTCCTTTCTGCTCTTTTCTAATTCGTGAATTAATTGTTAAAAAACACAATAAAGTCGATGTCTCAAATTGCTTCTGATTTTAAAATATCAAAATGAACGATTAGGGATATCATTAGGAAGTACAAGAAAACCCGTAAAATAAATATTGTTGGAAAAAATTCTAGGTGACTACGTTTGTGGCCTCTTCCTTGGACTAAAGAAAGAGTTTTGTAGACTATAAATGACTGGAGTAAAGTTATATTTATGATGAGTCAAAATTGTAGAAAACGCGTAATTAGGAGCAAATCAACGGCGATTGATAATTTAGGACTGCATGTCTGCAAAAGATCTGAAAAAATTGCATTTTGTAGATGGTACCGTAACAGATTTTAAAGTTAAACGAGCTATTTACTACTAATTTTTAATTAAACTAACTAATAAAATTTAACAATACTTAAGAAAAAGAGGAGACCTAGAGCCTGTAGAATATGGTGAAGTGCATTTTTTATTATGAATTATATCTTATTGTGCATAAAAAGATATTACTATGTGTCAGTTATATTTTTCTTGAGGGGGCTCTAGAGAAGTCCGGGAGTGCCCGGTCCACAAATCTCCTTGTAGTTACTCCGGTGTGTCAATTGCCACTCTCTCTAAAGGGCATCTAACGTTTCATTGATGCTTTGCGTTTTTTGCTAGACTACATGATAAAACCAAAACTATACACTTATGACACCATTCCGTGACGTCTTTTTGCAATTCGCTTAATAAAACTTTTTTCGTACTTTTGTCAATGTTTTCTTCGAGCCAAAATATCTTCCCGATGTACCATCGTGCAAATACTACAATACTTTTATCTTCATTACTATCAACTGAAGTCTGTTCATCGTGCCATCAACACTTTTTAGGGATCGCTTAAGAAAACCCTCTTCCACTCTTAAAGAATTATACTGCGTCCAATATGCGCTGATGTTTCTGTCCATAGGACTCACTTCTTTCCAGGCTAGTCATCGGCCGTTTGATTTTCAGTTTAGGAGTCGTTTTAATTTGAAATTGTTTTCTTAATTACGACGCACGTGAGTAGGTTTCCAATGGTCATCTTCCACAGGAATTTTTCGGAAACATTTACTTTTTGTTTTCTAGTCGTGATCGATGGCGGCAATACGCCCAACATGGTCTTCTAGACAAGGCATTGGCATCCGAATGACTGCTTTCGGCACGTTGTTCTGTGTCGTAGTCATACTCTTGCAGTCTCTCGATCCATTTTTCCACTGGTTCATCTGGATCACAAAACTGCAATTGCCATTTTAAGGCGGCGTGGTCCGTTTTTAGTAAAAATTTTCTTCTATGCAAACATTTATAAAAATGGTCTACAGACTTGTTTACAGCTAACAATTCTCTTCTAGCCACGTTATCTCTGGGAGCAGTGAAACTATAGTCATATTTTTTTGTCACGGCGAAAGAAGCGTCACGAACGAAAATTTAATAATGAACCATTGGAAAGAAACTATTAAGTTTAAAGTTGCACTATCCAATTTTCATGGTAACGTTCCATGGTCAACGTAACACAAATGGTTTCAAGCCGTAGCTATAGCTAATAGCATAAAACAGAAAGTAACGTTTTTAATAGTGGCCTTACGTAAAGAAGCGTTTGCAGACAGTTTCTGACCATTGTTAAAAACATTACGAACTTTTGATTTTACGTTTTGAAATGAGATGTGGAGATACTTACCTTCAATTTTAAGAGTTTGTGGCTCACATTGCCATATTAACACGGCTTAGGTGTCTTACACCACCAGATACCTTTCTGGAGCAATTGGCTATTTGAACTTTCTTAGACGACCTTTGAGACAACAAACGCTAAGACTAGCTCGACCTAAGACACTCGTTCTCGCGCTGGCACATGCGTTAGAAATTGAAGCGGCAAAGCCAATGTCTTATCGAGGTAGTCATCGTGTTTGTAATATGGTAGAGAATCAAGTAGAATTTTCGACAAGTAATACATGACCAAACAAGTGGTGTACGTCGAAGCCCTAGATGTTGTAACTGCGGTGAACTAGATAACATTTCACGCTACTGCCTCAAACCAAGAACACAAGAGCCATCGGAAAAATGCTAGAGGTCGTCCAAAAGGAACAAAAATCGACCTCCAACAACCATGCCCCAGAGATCACTATCCACGCCACATCGCCAACTAACTCGGTGAAGCGCATTTATGTTGATAGCACTATCAATGGACGAGGAGTTGAACTATTGGTTGACACAAGAGCGTCAGGAACAATAGCGCGCCCAGATGTAGTTCGAGAATATGGAAGAATAATACCAATTACGATACAACTAAAAACAGCAACTGGCGAAACAGTCACAATTCATAGAGAAATGGTGGTGAATATTTGTATTGGAAATAAATCAATAAATCATCAGATACTGGTAGCTGACATAACTGAAGAAATGATCTTAAGAATGGACCTTATAAGAAAGTGTGGATTCCATTTACACATGGAAAATGATGTTTTCAAACTAGAGAAAATTCCTTTTCATTCGCCGAAAGATAAAAAGGTGAGGGTTGTTCCAACAAAAGATGTCGTTCTACCTAGATGAACCGATAAGGTTGTGATGAGACGTCTAGATTGAAATTTTTGAGAAGGTTTTATTCGTAGCAACGAACCAACCAAAATTGAAATATTCGGTCAAAGACTACTACTTGGTAAAGCTGTGGTAAAAATCAAAAACGTAATACCAGTTAGAACCATGAATACCAGTCCATAACCGGGCAACTTCAAGAAAGAATACTGTGATAGGACAATCTACATCGGTGTCTCACATCCTGAAATGTGCAAACAATGTTGAAAACCCATCAACGAAGAAACGTCTTCAACAGTTACTGGAAATGATGATTTCAGCGTGTCAAGACCTTGGCCAGCACGAACGCAGTGGACGACGTGATTGTGATTGGAAAATCGTTCGAAGTGTGTTTCAACGATTTCCTTGTGCAAACTTAAAATTAAGTTCAAAGAAGCATCATATCTTTAGAAAAAAAGTGAAGTATTTAGGACACATTGCATCCAGGACGGGAGTGATAGCCGACCCTAAAAAACTAAGGCAGTCCAAGATTGTTCAATACCAAGGGATAAACACGAAATTCGCAGTTTTCCCAGATCGTGCACGTATTATCGCATACTCGTGCTGGAATTTGTCAACCTTGCAAATCTGCTGACAAAACTTACCAAAGAGGTTCTGATTTTACTTGGAACGACGACTATAATAAAGCCTTTTAACAGTTTCTAGTTACGGCATCGATATTGAGCTGAGCTGGATACTGATGATAACAACCTCGCAAGAAGAAGTGTACTTTCTTAAATCCAGAATGGAGAAAAGAGAGTGATCGGATACTTCAGTAAAATTATTGTGTAACTAGAAGGAGAACTGTTAGCTGTTGTCAATTAAACACTTCTACAAATACTTATCTAGACGCATATTTCTTGTGCGGATTGAGCATTCTGCTCTGAACTAGCTTAATCAATTTTGAAACCGGAAGGATAAGTTGCAGATGGATTGAACGATTGCAAGACACAGAATATTGTGGTGAAACTAATCATCGCAACGCAAACGACCTATCTTGACCATGCCCACCTAACTGAGGTCATTGTTTTTGACTAGAGGAGAAAACTCAGATGCTTCGCAGAACAACGGCGATTGACGATAATTGGCAACCATCTCAACTACGCCGAGAAAAAGAAAGTGATCCGGAACTAACAAGAGTTGATAATAAATTACAAAACGAATCGACAAAGACTAACTTAGGAAGAAATCAGCGCGCAAAGTAGAACAGTGAAAGCATATTAAGCATACTAAGACCCCTAGAAATTGAAAAATATGTTCTGAAACGAGTTTTGGATAGCGACGATGGTACTAATACAAAACTGCTGTTAGTGGTGCCAAGAAATCGAGTGTCAGATGTTTTGCACCATTTGCATAATGTAACTTCTGGAGGACATTTCGGAGTAAAGAAGGCGTTTGAAAAGGTAAGGGAAAGGTTCTATTTGGTGAACTACAAAGAAACTGTAAAGGAGCAGTGGCGCAAATGTAATTTATGCGCGTTTATTCAAAAGAGTAGCAACTGACATCGCAAGCCCATTCTTAGAAACGGAATAAGGCATTCTAGTGGCATTGTATTATTTCGCCAAATGGAAGAAAGCGTACGCGATACCGAATCAAGATGTGAAGGTAATAGTAGTTTATTTATCGAGTTCCTGTGTAAATTGGACGCTTTTTTTCCCAAGAGGGCATTTTTAAACCCGAGTGAAACGAGGGTTTAAAAAGTCTTCGAGGGAAAAAAAAGCGTTCAATTTAGACAGGAACGAGTTAAATACAACATTTTATTGCTCGAACAGAGACTAGGAGGCCTACAAAGCCTCAAAATCTTTCAAAAATAATTTGACGTTTATGTTGACATGTGTGTCAAAACTGTCAAAGACGGTTTACAATAGCGAAAAATTAAAATTTATGACAGTTAAGAACAATAAAAGAGCTTTTTTTCCGCTTTGGGGTTTCGTTTTACGGTTATGTTTGATAATTGCAGTTGCGAACGTGCCTTCTCAAGATAAACTTGTTTTAATTGATATCAGTAAGTTGGATTTGTTTTGCACTATATTGCACGATCGATTTAATTAATCCAAAATCAAATTAATGTTCGCTGTTATTATTACAGTTTTTATCTAACTTAAAAAGTCTATGATGATCTGAATTTATGAACCAGCTATGTTTTATATGATAATTGACAGAAGTTTTAACTTTTGTATAATTAAACGTAATTAAAAAAAATTGATGCGATTGGGATTCGAACCGTCAACCTGATTCATAAACAAGTACGCGTAAATTATGTTATCGGTTATTATATTTACTACTTTATTTTTAACTATTAATAATTATTATATTTAGTGTCATGTATGTTTATACAAATACTGTCCGCGATAAGTTGCACTTTTTGTTTATCTACACTGGTATTTATTTTCACTTGTTTATTTATACTTGGCACACGTGTTAAGGACTTAATTTAAACCGAAACCGTATTCTTCTTCTGACTCGATTCGGGCACTTGTTATATTTTAGTTTATCTGCTTCGCGAACATTCGGGTAATTACCTCGTATTATCCTAAACGATCTCAAAGCTTCTATGCGTCTCACTGTCCCCATTTTAAGATCAGGAAGCTGGACTTGGCACCGATAGAAAATGTCGTGGCGATAGCATCAGCTCTTTCCATTTCAGTATAAAAGTAGCAGTTAATTGACTTTTCCTGAACCAATGTTCTACTTAAACGGTAACTGTAGACCTGAGCGTCTGTTCCTCGGAATAAGACCTCTAACATATTTCAAACTGTCCTCTAATCCCGTTGATCTAGCCGTAACCAAGCTTAGGTACTTTCAATTTCTTAATATTGTGAAACTCCGTTTTTCTCATGACATTCCATAATGCTGGCCATAAGTTTTTGTATAACGGTTTTGCACATGAGAGTTTTTTAGTGACCAGATAAAAAATGAAGCGTTGGTCATCACGTAGTTTTAAGACTTTTTCGACCGCCGGTTGCTGTTTTTATAGTTGTAGTTGTAGTATCGGCAACCGGCAGGCGTTAGTCTTAAAACTACGTGATAACCGACGTTTCATTTTTTTGCTATCTAAGTAAAATATCGGATCAGGAAAAGTCCATCGACCAGTACTTTTATGTTGAAGGAAGTCAAAATAGAGAGAGCTACCGCAATCACCACGGTCCTTTCTATCGGTGCCGCGACTGCCTGGACTACATGATAGAACCCAAACCATGCACTTACGACACCATTCCGTGACGTCTTTTTGCAATTCGCTTAATAAAACCTTTCTCGTACTTTTCCCAATGTTTTCTTCGCGCCAAAATATCCTCCTGATGTACCATCGTGCAAATACTACAACACTTCTATCATCATCACTATTAACTGCAGTCTGTTCACCGTACCATCAACACTTTTTAGGGATCGCTTAAGAAAACCCTCTTCCACTCTCAAAGAATCATACTGCGTTCAATATGCGTTGTGTTTCTGTCCTTAGGACTCACTTCTTTTCAGGCTGGTCGTCGGCCGTTTTATTTTCAGTTTCGAAGTCGTTTTAATTTGGAATTCTTTTCTTAATTACGACGCACGTGAGTAGGTTCCCAATGGTTATCTACCATAGGAGTTTTTCGGAGACATTCAGTTTTTGTTTTCTAGTCGTGAACGATGGCGTCAGTGTGCCCAACATGGTCTTCCAGACAGCATTCGAATGACTGCTTTCGGCACGTTGTTCCGTGTCGTAGTCATACTCTTGCAGTCTCTCGATCTATTTTTCCACTGATCCATCCGGATCACAAAACTGCAATTGCCATTTTAAGACGGAGTGGTCCGTCTTTAGTAAAAGTTTTCGTCCATGCAAACATTTATAAAAATGTTTTATAGACTTGTTTACAGCTAACAGTTCTCTTCTAATCACGCTATCTCTAGGGGCAGTGAAACACATAGAAGCTTTGAGATCATTTAAGATGATTTGAGGTAATTACCGGAACGTTCTGTTCATAGTCATATTCATGCAACCTCTCAAATCATTAATAGTCACTGCGGAGGAAGCGTCACAAGCGAAAATTTAATAATGAGCCTTTGGAAAGAAACGACTAAGTTTAAAGTTGTACTATCAAATTGTGATGGTAACGTTCCATGGTCAACGTATCACAAATGGTTTCAAGCCTTAGCTATAGCTAATAGCAACAAACAGAAAGTGACGTTTTTAATAGTGGCCTTAAGTAGAGAAGCGTTTGCAGACAGTTCCTGACCATCTTTAAAAAAATTACGAACTTTTGATTTTACGTTTAGAAATGAGATATAGAGATAATCAGCTTTAACAGGTATACCAAGCCTAAACAATGAGTCTCGGGTTCAGAGCCTCTAAGAGTTTGTGGCTGACATCGCCATATTAACACGGTTTACGTGTCTTACACCACCAGATACGTTTCTGCAGCAATCGGCTATTCAAACTTTCCTAGACAACCTTTGAGACAACAACCGCTGAGGCTAGTTCGACTTAAGACGCTCGTTGACGCGCTGGCACATGCGTTAGAGATTAAAGCGGCAAAGCAAACGCTTTATCGAGGTAGTCATCGTGTTCGTAATATGGTAGAGAATCAAGTAGAATTTTCGACGAGTATTACATGACCAAACAAGTGGTGTACGTCAAAGCCCTAGATGTTGGAACTGCGGTGAGCTGAATCACATTTGACGCCGATGTTCCAAACCAAAAACACAAGAGCCATCGAAAAACTACTAGAAGTCGTCCGAAAGGGGCAAAAGTCGACCTCGAACAACCATGCCTCGGAGATCACTATCTACGCTGCATAGCCAACTAACTTTTCTCACAGCATCTATCTTGATGGCACTATCAATGAACAAGGAGTTGAACTATTGATTGATACAGGACCGACGGGAACAATAGTGCGACCAGATGTAGTTCAAGGATATGGAAGAATAACACCAATCACGATACAAATAAAAACAGTAACTGGCGAAACAGTCCCAATTCATGGAGAAATGATGATGATTATTTGTATTGGAAATAAATGAATGAATCATCAGATACTGGTAGCTGACATACCTAAAGAAATGATCTTAGGAGTGGACCTTATAAGAAAGTGTGGATTCCATTTACACATGGAAAATTATGTTTTCAAACTAGAGAAAATTCCTTTTCATTCGTCGAAAGATAAAAAGGTGAGGGTTGTTCTAATAAAGGATGTCGTTCTACCTAGATAAACCGATAAGGTTGTGATGGGACGTCTAGATTGAAATCTTTGAAAAGGTTCTATTCGTAGCATCGAACCAACCCAAATTAAAATATTCGCTCAAAGACTACTAGTTGGTAAAGCTCTGGTAAAAATCAAAAACGTAATACCAGTTAGACTCATGAATACCAGTTCAAAACCGGGCAACTTCAAGAAAGAATACTGTGATAGAACAATCTACGTCGGTGTCTCACATCCTTAAATGTGAAAACAATGTTAAAAACCCATCAACGAAGAAATGTCTTCAACAGTTACTGGAAATGGTGATTTCAGCATGTCAAGACCTTGGCCAGCACGAACGCAGTGGACGACGTGGTTGTGATTGGAAAATCGTTCGAAGTGTGTTTCAGCGATTTCCCTATGCAAACTTAAAATTAAATTCAAAGAAGTATCATATCTTTAGAAAAAAAGTGAAGTATTTAGGACACATTGCATCCAGGACGGGAGTGATGGCCGATCCTAAAAAACTAAGGCAGTTCAAGATTGTTCAATACCTCGCAAACTCGTGCTGGGATTTGCCAACCTTGCAAAACTGCTAATAAAACTTACCAAAGAAGGTCCTGATTTTACTTGGAACGACGACTATAATAAAGCCTTTCAACAGTTTCTAGTTACAGCATCGATATTGAGCTAAGCTGGATACTGATGATAACAACCTCGCAATAAGAGGTGTACTTTTTAAAATCCAGAATGGAGAAGAAAGAGTGATCGGATACTTCAGTAAAATTATTGTGTAACTAGAAGGAGAACTGTTAGCTGTTGTCAATTAAACACTTCTACAAATACTTATCTAGACGCATATTTCTTGTGCGGATTGAGCATTCTGCTCTGAACTAGCTTAATCAATTTTGAAACCGGAAGGATAAGTTGCAGATGGATTGAACGATTGCAAGACACAGAATATTGTGGTGAAACTAATCATCGCAACGCAAACGACCTATCTTGACCATGTCCGCTTAACTGTGGTTATTGTTCTTGACTAGAGGAGAAAACTCACATGCTTCGCAGAACAACGGCGATTGAGGATAATTGGCAACCATCTCAACTACGCCGAGAAAAAGAGAGTGATCCAGAACTAACAAGAGTTGATAATAAATTACAAAACGAATCGATAAAGACTAACTTAGGAAGAAATCAGCGCGCAAAGTAGAACAGTGAAAGCATATTAAGCATACTAAGACCCCTAGAAATTGAAAAATATGTTCTAAAACGAGTTTTGGAGAGCGACGATGGTACTAATACAAAACTGCTGTTAGTGGTGCCAAGAAATCGAGTGTCAGATGTTTTGCACCATTTGCATAATGCAACTTCTGGAGGACATTTCGGAGTAAAGAAGGTGCTTGAAAAGGTAAGGGAAAGGTTCTATTTGGTGAACTACAAAGAAAGAAAGTGTAAAGGAGCAGTGCCGCTTTGGGATTTCGTTTTACGGTTATGTTTGATAATTGTAGTTGCGAAGGTGCCTTCTCAAGATAAACTTGTTTTAATTGATATCAGTAAGTTGGATTTATTTTGCACTATATTGCACGATCGATTTAATTAATGCAAAATCAAATTAATGTTCGCTGTTATTATTACAGTTTTTATCTAATTTAAAAAGTGTCTGAAGATCTGAATTTATGAACCAGCTATGTTTTATATGATAATTGACAGAAGTTTTAAATTTAGTAAAATTAAACGTAATTTAAAAAAAATTAGATGCGATTGGGATTCGAACCGTCAACCTGATATTCGTAAACAAGTACGCGTAAATTATGTTATCGGTTATTATATTTACTACTTTATTTTCAATTATTAATAATTATTATATTTAGTGAATGTATGTTTATACAAATACTGTCAGCGATAAGTTGCACTTTTTGTTTATCTACACTGGTATTTATTTTCACTTGTTTATTTATACTTGGCACACGTCTTAATTAATTTAAACCGAAACCGTATTCTTCTTCTGACTCGATTCGGGCACCTGTTATATTTTAGTTTATCTGCTTCGAGAACATTCGGGTAATTACCTCGAATCATCTTAAACGATCTCAAAGCTTCTATGCGTTTCACTGCCCATTTTTTAAGACCAGGAATCTGGACTTGGCGCCAATAGAAAATGTCGTGGCGGTAGCATCAGCTCTTTCCATTTCAGCATAAAAGTAGCAGTTAATAGACTTTTCCTGAACCGATGTTCTACTTGAATGGTAACTGTAGACCTGAGCGTCTATTTCTCGGAATACGACCTCTAACATATTTCAAACTGTCCTCTAATCCCGTTGATCTAGCCGTAACCAAGCTTAGGTACTTTCAATTTCTTAATATTGTGAAACTCCGTTTTTCTCATGACATTCCATAATGCTGGCCATAAGTTTTTGTATAACGGTTTTGCACATGAGAGTTTTTTAGTGACCAGATAAAAAATAAAGCGTTGGTCATCACGTAGTTTTAAGACTTTTTCGACCGCCGGTTGCTGTTTTTGTAGTTTATCTGCAACCGGCAGGCGTTAGTCTTAAAACTACGTGATAACCGACGTTTCATTTTCTTGCCATCTAAGCAGAATATCGGATTAAGAAAAGTCCATCGACCAGTACTTTTATGCTGAATGAAGTCGAAATAGAGAGAGCTACCGCAATCACAACGGTCCTTTCTATCGGTGACACCATTCCGTGACGTCTTTTTACAATTCGCTTACTAAAATCTTTCTCGTACTTTTCCCAATGTTTTCTTCGCGCCAAAATATCCTCCTGATGTACCATCGTGCAAATACTACAACACTTTTATCATCATCACTATCAACTGCAGTCTGTTCACCTTACCATCAACACTTTTTAGGGATCGCTTAAGAAAACCCTCTTCCACTCTCAAAGAATCATACTGCGTCCAATATGCGTTGATGTTTCTGTCCTTAGGACTCACTTCTTTTCAGGCTGGTCGTCGGTCGTTTGATTTTCAGTTTAGAAGTCGTTTTAATTTGGAATTCTTTTCTTAATTACGACGCACGTGAGTAGGTTCCCAATGGTTATCTACCATAGGAGTTTTTCGGAAACATTCAGTTTTTGTTTTCCAGCGGAACTCTAATTCCGTTTTGTCGCTTGCCTGCTTAATGAGTCTCCAGACCTCGAAGACCAGCTCTGTTTGTCTGGAGAGGCTTGTCAGAGCTTCTAGCGCTGTTCTCGAGTCGGTTACGATTGCCGCTCTCTCCGGTACGTACGCCGTCTGCCTTAGTAAATGCTGAAGTGCCCCTCGTATGCCGATTAATTCGCACTGGAAAATCGTGCAGCCGTTCGCCAACTTCATTTTTTTCGCGGTTTGTTCGTCCTCGTTTTGAAACAGCACAAAAGCTGCTTTCGCGTCTTCTTGCTCGAATACGAATCCGCTGTGTAATACCGCCAGGTCGAGATGTTTTCCTCTCCAAGTTGGAATCATGTCCGCCGGGTGGCCCATCTCGACGGTAGCTATTCTCCCCTCTATCTCGCGCCCTGTATACCCGATGTCGTCGAGTTCGGTTTCGTTCTCTGATGTCCCGGTTCGATCTTTCGATGCGTTTTAGCGTTGCGGTTTCCTGTAACAATAAATCTATCTTCAGTAAATCACTCAAAACTAGTGCGGTTTTCTTATAAACCGTGCTGTAGCCTGTGCAGCCCTTAATGCTAAAGTTCGCTAAGCGCTTAGAAGTTTTTTGACGTTTTTCATCTTGGAACCTTTCTGCCATATTTCGCACGCGTACGTAATTACCAACAAGGACAGCTACCTATTACCGAGAATTGAAGGTACGTGAGACACCTTGACAGAATCCCAGTACTTTTCCACGTTTTAAAGAGCGGTTACTGGCAGGTAGAATTGGAATCCAATCCTCGTGAAAAAACAGCTTTTACGATTAGAACGGGGTGTGGCAGTTCACTGTGATGCCTTTAGGCTTGTGTAACGCCTCTACAACGTTCGAGCGTTTGATGAAGCCATCTTGCGCGGGGACTGCCTTGAAAAATGTGCTTGGTTTACCTAGGCGACGTGATCGTAGTTGGCAGGTCATTTGAAGAACACTTGAACAACTTGAAAGAAGTGTTCTAGCGACTACGTGAGGCAAATCTCAAACTGAGACCAATTAAGTGCCACGTATTTGAGAAGGAAGTGCAATACTTTGGTCACACCGTATCTAGAGATGGAGTAAAGAGACTAACCCAGACAAAATCCGAGCAGTGCAAGCTTGGCCAAGACCAATCGACAAACATCAGGTTCCAAGTTTCCTTTGGTTGTGCACCTATTATAGAAGATTTGTAGCTGGATTTGCCAATATTGCCAAACCTTTAACGAAATTGACCGAAGAAAGAGCAAAATTTAGATCGAATGAAGACTTCAAAAATGCTTTTCATCAACTAAAACAGGCCCTAGTCACTTTGCCGATTTTAAATTATCCAAGAGAAGATGGAAAATTTGTTTTGGATACCGACGCAAGCAATCTGGCTATACAGGGGTCGGCACAAGTCAGGCAACGCTCTCAAAAAATCGGCATAAGTCCGGCAACGCTCATAAGTCTGGCAACGCTGTCGAAAAAGATTAAAACGAAGCATGTTCGTGCTTTAGACAGTTGTGTCGGTGTCATGATAACACGTGCTCGTCGAGTAGACGCGTTTTCGAAATGAATAACCGATACAAGTTCACGCTTCAAGAAAGAGTTTTTTTGTTACGTCGTATCTTCGTACGAACGCGGATTACGAAACTATGTTTACCGAATTTCATCAACAATTTCCGAACTCGCCGCTACCAAATCGTTCAACAGTGTGGAAGATGTACCAGAAATTCTTAAAAACAGGCATTGTTGCCGACGCGCCGCGTTCTGGACGACCGGTATCTGTCACAACTAACGAAAATATGGAAGCAGTGGCGCTGAGCAGCCGAACCAATCTGCAGTGCGGCTATCGGGAGAACTTTAAATATCCGAGCGTTTTTTACGACGAATGCTGAAACGCATGAACTATCGAGTTTACCGTCTGCGTCCACGCACTTCACGAGGATGATTTTGATCGCAGATTGGAATTTTGCGAGTGGTACCTCGGATGCAGTCAGAATGATTCGCAGTTCCAGCGTTCTATTTTGTGGTCGGATGAAGCAACCTTCAAGCTGAACGGTACGGTCAATCGGCATAACTGCGTGTGCCGGAACGACCGGAATCCTCACGTCTTTATTGAAGAAGAATTAAACCTGCCTGGGGTGTGTCTGTGGGGAAGGTATCCATGCGGGAAGTCTCGTGGGTCCGTACTTTTTTGAGGGTAACGTGACGAGCCAAAGTTATCTGGAAATGCTCGAAGATTAAGTGGGCAAATGGACAACGATCCAACACTCGCGAACATCCGTCATTTCATGCAGGATGGAGCTTCGCCGCACTATGCGTTATGTGTGCGGGAGTACCATAATGTTCATTTTGGAGAATGGATAGGCAGACGATGAATCGTTAAGTGTCCCGCACGGTCATGTGACCTGACACCCTGTAATTTCTTCTTGTGGGGCCTTCTTAAGGACCGCGTTTTTGCAAGAGGACTCCGAGCTGCAATTGAAGAAGAATTTGAAAATCTTCGCGGACAGCTTGACGTGCTTCGCCGGACCTGCCTCTCCGTTGAAAAACGTTGCAGTAAATGCATTCATGAAGATGGGCATCAATTTGAGCACTTACAGTAACCCTTTTTCGAATCCCGTTTGTAATTTCTTTGAATAAATTCATTTTGACGCTGCATTTTTTTCTGTTAATGCAAATTTGTTGCCTGACTTATGCCGATCTCTGTAGTGTTCTAGGCGCTGTCGTTTCGCAGGTTCAAAATGGACTAGAAAAAAAGATCGCGTATTTTAGCAAGGTTTTTTCCAGATTAGAAAGAAATTATTGCGTGACTAGGAAGGTAGTTGTTAGCAGTCGTCTAGTCCATAAAACATTTCTACAAATATTTGTATGGACAAAAATTTTTACTGAGAACAGATCACGCCGCTTAAAAATGGCTATTGCAGCTCTGTAACCCGGAAGGACAAATAGCAAGATGGATCTCTCGACTGCAAGAGTATGACTATGACACAGAACACCGTGTCGGAAGCAGTCACGGGAACGTTGATGCCTTGTCCAGAAGACCATGTCCGGCAAACTGCAGTCATTGTTCGCGTCTTGAAGAAAAAGTCTAATGATTCCAAAGAACTGCTATAGTTGATGACGAGTGGGAACCTGAACAGTTGCGTCGCGAATAAAAAAGCAATCCCAAAATAAGACTACTCATGAACCGGAAAGAAAACGGCCGACGACCAATCTAGGAAGAAGTGAGTGCTTTGGGAAGAAACATCAAAGCGTACTGGGCGCAGTGGGAGCTTTTGACACGAGAAGCGTGTCTTCTTAAGCGATTCCTAGAGAGTGTCGAGGGCATGGATAGTGTCAAAGAGACGGGTGTCAGAGGTGTTGAAGCATCTTTACAATGGTACATTAGGAGGACACTTAGGCATAAAGAAAACATTTGGAAAAATTCAAGAAAAATTCTACTGGATGAACTGCAACGAGGACGTCATGAAATAGTGTCGTAAGTGCACGGTCTGAGCCTCAGGAAATGGTCTAACGAGAAAGCGCAAAGCACCGATGAAGCAATACAACGTAGGAAGCTCTTTAGAAAGAGCAGCGATTGACATCGCAGGATCGTTCCTAGAATCTGATTCGGGAAATAAATACATCCTGGTCGCGATGGATTATTTTACGAAATGGACGGAGGCTTACGCCATACCCAAGCAAGAAACAGCTACAGCAGCAGACCTATTAGTGAAAAAGTTTTTCTGCCGGTTTGGAGTTCCGTTAGAATTACACTCCAATCAAGGCCGCTACTATGAGTCTGGGCTGTTTCAAGAAGTTTGCCGACAGTTGGGAATTTAAAAAACTAAGACGACGTCTCTCCATTCTCAATCTGATAGCATGGTTGAGCGGATGAATCGAACAATGGGGAAATACGTAACCAAAGCAGTGTCCGAACACCACAGAGACTAGCTCGTCTAGCCCTGTTTGCTGGCGATAACCACATTACGCAAGTTTAGATCCGAACCAGAGTAATAACTAGCTGAACCAAAAATCAAATCAAAGCAATGAACTTCCATAAGTTTATGAGTATATACGGAGGTTCTAGAAAAGCTAGATTCGGAGTTACAACCATGGAACAATAAGACATGTTCCAAACACGAAAGACTACGCCATCGCACATTGCGTGAGCGAGGATCTGGACATGTCCAAAGGGATTGCAGTCGTATTTAAAAAGAAGTTTAGACGGCTAGATGAACTACAAAGCCAGCAACCGGCGCTCGGAAAAAATTTAAAACTACGTGGTGACAGACCCTTCGTTTTCTATCTGGAAAATCTGTGGCGAACATTATAGAATCTCAAGAGAGAAATGAATTTCCAAAAAAATAAGAAATTGGCAGTACCCAAGCTTGGTGGTAGCTTAGATCAACTGAATTAGAGGACAGTTTGAAATATGTTGGAAATCGTCTTCCGAGGAACAGGCGTTTAAGTGTTGGTCTGTAGTTAGCAACCAAGGAAAATATCGGGTCAGGAAAAGTCCATTAACTGGTGCTTTTATGGTCAAGGAAGTTGCCAAAATGGAGAGAGCTGCCGCTATTGTCACGATCTTTTCTACCGGTGTTATCTCCACTTTCCTGTTCTGGGACAGAACAGACTTAAGAAAGGAGCAGTGAAACATTTGCGAACTTGTTTCCAACTTCGAGAGCGTACACGGAGTTATTCTCCACTTCTAGAACGTTTAGAAGGATGTGGAGCATAGTTTCGTTATTCGAAGTCAGCAGTGTTACGAAGATGTTTAAATAAATAAGTGATTAACGCGTGTTCGAGATAAATACAACGAAGCAAAAACGTACGTGATTAATGTAAACAAGTGTCAGTTTTTAGATGAACAGAAGTTATTCACGGACATTATTTCTCGAAAGATTGTAATACATAAATTAGTGTAAGTAGGGGAGAGTGGAGAAGATTCAACCATTTTTCATATTTTTTCTTGTATTTTTTGAAAGAATTATCATTTTGTCCATTTCGCTGTATATTTGATTGAAGTAAGGCACTGATTCTGATAATTTTTTCGAAATGTCTATTTTGGTTGAATCTACCCCAGGCATGGGGAACCTTTAACCACGGCTTGTGGTGAATACAACCAGTGTTACAAAATCACTCCATTTCAGAGAAAAATATTTATTGGCCCAAAGTTGAGTGTACACATACTTGATGATATGAAGTAAGGTTTAATTCATAAAAAATTATCGGATATTCCAGCCCTTGAAGTTGAATTTGGATTTGAATAATGCGGAAGTTCTGACAGTTCAACAAGTCATAGGTGTGAGCAGGATTGCTACTATCTGGTCTCTCCCAACTGTGGCAATATCTTCAACTGAAGGAAAAATGAATGTGCTGGCAGTATTTTTTCTCCTCGAGAATTTCACTTCGTATTCGGCATTGTCACCTTTTCTATATAGTAGATTACAGATGATTTTGAACAATATTTTACTATCACAAAATCATCAACTTTTACGACATATGACATGATTCAATACAAAAATCATCTACAGATGAGCTGTCATCAGAATCTTCTTGGAAACTCACAGAACTGTTCGAGGAACTTTCACAGGTCTCGAAAATCTTCCGCTTTGTAGTTTTTGCGGCTTTTAAAGACAGTTTTCTCTTCTTTTCTAGTTCTGCTTGCTGCAGTTCGTTGAACTCAGCCGTTGAAGTGTAGATCTTTGACTTGTATTCTCTCCTTTTTCCCTTAGGTCTACGCCTACCTTCTCTCCGACTTCTTCAGTTTTGTCTTCATTGCTATTGTTCTTCGAGCAGCCAGGTTGTGCTATCTGGTTTTAATTTGTATCCTGTTTTTCTGTTGAATTATTATTGAAAAAACTGTCACAGAAGTCGTCGTCGCTGAAGGCTTGTCGATTCAAAGGCCTGTTGCCTGTTTTCTTAAAAGCATTGGTTATATTCGAAACTGTAAAAGCTCGAATAAATGCTGTTTTAGTCAACTCGCCTATGTTCCTTATTGTAATTACTTCCCGAGGATGTGAAACTAACCATTCATTGAAAGCAGTTGGTAGAGATGATTTAAATGGCCCGAAGACTTCAACATCGAGCGGCTGCAAACGATAAATTGTGTGTGGCGGGAAAGACAACATTTCTATTCCAGCTTCTCTACATACTTTTACTGCTTCAAATGATACATGAGATTCATGGTTGTCAATTAGCAAAAGGATTCTGTTCAGTTTAGAGCAGCGAGTATGTTTTATGATGTGATCAATAACTTTCAGAAACAATTCTTTTGTCATCCATCCTGATTTGTTGTTGAGGACTAAAGATGAAGCAGGAGCACCAGTAATGTATTTCGCATTCTGAAAACCACATAAAATCGTGGAAGGGCATTTCCCAAGCCATTTACGATACCAACAAACGTCACTAATTCTCCTCTTTCGCCAGAAGATATTTGCGCTACTTGTTTCTTCCCTTTTTCAGAAACTACGTTAATTGTTTTCATCACGGTGGTGACGCCACTCTCATCCAAGTTATAGATATTTTCGGCTTTGAATTTAAATTTTTCTAACATAGAGAGATAGTTGGCAAATAAATTTTCGACTTTCTCTTTGTTGAAACCCATTGATCTTAAGAAACTGGTGCTCTTTGGTTTTCTAAGAGCAAGTTTAGGATGTCTTGCCATATAACCATACAACCAATCAACACCTAGAAAAGAAATCAGTCATTGAATAAAATGCTACCTATATGACGTTACATTAGATTATAGAAATAGTGCCATTTTATTGTCTGTCCATTGGGAAGGAAATTTGCATTCAGGTATCTTAGATGCAAATACAAATGCGAGAAATCGAATTTGTTTGTATGGTAGACCATAATGAAGACGCGAACACTCTTTTATGTATTTTGAGAGATCTGTTCTTCTTTTTCAGAAAAAACTTGTTTCGCCGTATATTTGCTTTGGAATGTTCTCTCATCATCATCATCACTGGATGTGACGCCAGAATCCGACGATTTACAGTACTCCCCTTCTTTACCAAGGGTTTTGATTCGCTTCATTCGTGACATCAGTGTGTCCCTCTTTATATTGTACTGTCGAGCTATCTCTCGAATAGACTCTGTTTTTTTGAAGCATCTCTTGAGCGCGATCTTCATTACCTTTTCGTCAATTTCTCGATTCGTTTTTCTTTTGTACACTCTGGGCATCTGTAGGAAAGTGCAAGTTTCAAAATCAATTTCTCAATTTAGTAGTTCAGAGAGATCTAAGGTACATATGGGGTAGATTCAACCCGTATGTGTTGGTTGAATGTACCCCTATTCCCCTATTTTCCTTAAATATCGTTAGAGTTAATTAGTTCGTGTAAATATTTTGTGTATAAATAAATTAGTTTTAAAATTCGTTATAGTATTTGTACTAAAAGTTCTATTAAGAAAACGATTTTACAAATTTAATTCTTTTCCTCAGCTTGTTACCTACTAAAAAATTTTTCTTGGATTTTGGTAATGTTTTTTTAGTTAGAATTTTTTTTGTTGTACTCTTACTACGTTTCGGTGTGTTTGTCAACAAATGCTTATATACAACTTTAGCTTGACTAAGCGTTTTGTCATGTACATATATTTAATGACTTTGAATCAAAATAAACATAAATTGGATAGCAGTAGTAATCTATATTTAAAAGACGATAACATTACTAATTAGATATTTGTTTATTCAGTTGTGTAAACAACTATTGTTGAACTGATATCGATAACACATACACGTTATAACAAAGAAAATAACAACATATTCATCAACCTGGCACAAATAATAAATATTTAAGTATACGCATGCTTGATTAAAATTGAAGTAACACGATTAGTAACATTTTGTTTTTAAGTGAACGAAGACGCAATTTTTACAACTAAATAATGAACTTTTTCGGTCAAAAGCGAACAACCATCGACATTACAAAACTAATAATGAACAGATACGATGTCGAAACGTTGTGTAACAACGAATATAGTGTACGCTTTTACGGACCTAAAGGTACAGCATACGATGGTGGTGTGTGGGATGTGCACGTGGTTTTACCCGAAAATTATCCATTCAAGTCACCAACGATCGAGTTCATAAATCCAATTTTCCATCCGAATGTTAGAACCGAAACTGGTTCGGTGTGCTTAGACGTTCTCGGGAAAAACTGGTCGCCGTTGTATGATCTCTACAATGTTTTTGAATCGTTCTTGCCTCAATTACTTACATATCCTAATCCGTTTGATCCTCTAAACGCAGAAGCGGCTAATCTGTTCCTTTTCGACCAAACCAGCTTTATTAAAACTGTTAAAATGTTCATCGAAAAGTATGCAACCGTTGAGATGTTGAAACGAAAAGTTAAAGTGTACTATGAAACAGCAGGTGGTGCTTAAAGTCGTAGACAGTAACTAGGTTATATGTACTCATACTTATGTTTAGTTCTGTTTTTATTACTTTGTAATAGTACGTTAATAGTTCTTTATGGAGCGGTTAAGTTTCAGTAACTGACACTAACCTTTATAGCAACCAATCAAATAACTCCAATTAGAAACATAGCTTGTGTCAACACTGTCAACTGTCAAAAAATACAGGGAACTTTAATAAATCGGTAAAAACTTACAGTGACTGAAATTTGTAATGATCGCTTATTAGAAAAAAAACAACAGAAACATAACCAAGTGCACAATAAAGTGAATCAGCTAGTAATAATTTTTATCGTAAAAGTAAGGTTGTGTTCCAATTAAAATATGGCGGAAGTGCCAGGTCAGAAACGTATAAACAACGATATCATAAAGCTGATTCAAAACAAGCACGAAGTAACTACGTTAGGTAGAAACGAGTACTGCGTGAGGTTTTGTGGACCTAAAGACACTGCCTACGAAGGTGGAGTTTGGAACGTTCGCGTTCTATTACCCGACAATTACCCGTTTAAATCTCCCAGCATTGGTTTCATGAATCGGATTTATCACCCCAACGTCCAAGAAGACACTGGAGTAGTGTGTTTGGATGTGATTAACCAAACTTGGACGCCGTTGTACGATCTGTGCAACATCTTCGAAACGTTCCTGCCACAGTTGCTCACGTACCCAAATTCCATCGATCCTTTGAACGCCGAAGCGGCCACGTTGTGTTTATTCGACAAAGCAAATTTTCTAAAAACAGTTAAGGTTTATATTAAGAAGTACGCGACGAAAACAATGATGATGGAAGATGAAAATAGCAGTAACACTTCCGACAGCGATACGTTCGTGTCCGAGCTGGACGAAAATGGAAACTAATTTTTAGTCACTTTTAAAACTTGATTTTTTATAGTTCGGTAGTTCCTTATTTTAAACGAAATATTTTAATGTGTTTTTTGCGAATAAAAGCATTTTTTCTAAGATCAATAAATATAAACCTTTTTTTGTTTAAGACACTGCTGCCGAGTTAAACATCTTCGCGTGAAGACGCCAATTATATATCTTAATTGCATAAATTAAAATGTTTTTTTACATAATCTTAAGCTTTCGTGATTTTCTTATAATTATAAGCAACTTTTTAAGCTTAGCCCTAGTCTCTCTCTGAAAACCAAAACAAGAACTAGAACTTGGCCTTTGTCGTATTGTCGTTCGT
Source organism: Aquatica leii (assembly GCA_035610365.1). NCBI lineage: Eukaryota > Metazoa > Arthropoda > Insecta > Coleoptera > Lampyridae > Aquatica > Aquatica leii. The sequence continues at coordinate 33,527,313 of CM069438.1, forward strand.
AAACGCAAAGAAACTGACGTTTTGCAAAACCTAGCAGCGTGCATCTTTGGAGTGTTGAATGTCGCTGAAGGAAAAATTCAATTCAATTTCATACATGTTTATTGCTTTTTCAATGTGAACATTTTTAAAACTTAATCCCATTTGATAACAATATATGCTTAAGTAACCCCGTTGGATTGGTTTTCCACCTCCGAGTTTCCTCTTTGGTTTCAAACTTTTTTTGCTGAGTTGAACATTTAATTCTAAACTTTATTTAGAATGACATACCTACACCGCTTGTACCTCGGCGTGTCATCTCTGTCGTAGTCCCAAAGCCGCTGGGGTTTGGATGGGCCGCGAGGTCTACATGGAGCGTAGCTGCGGATTGGCGGACGAAATCTGCGATCTTCGGCATGTCGACTTCTTGATGGAGCCGGTCTGTTCAGACGAACGCGTCTGCAATCATTCTGAGGATCTCGTTTTGGAAGATTTGAATCCTGGCGGTGTGAGTTTTAGCAGCGTCATGGATGGGCGGATGATCGTCTTATAGATAAGAGGTTTGTTGTCGATGTTGAGGCAGCTGTTGCGGCACAGCCCTAGAAGGGGCAAGTTTCTGGGTGATGTCGGATTTCCATAACAATTTCTTGTCTAGGGTGAGGGGACGTCGTGGCCTTTGATGCGGAGGCGGCCTGTGAGTTCGATGTTTCTTCGTCTAAAGAGAACGGCGGCGCTTTTTTTAAAATTGACATTTATTCGTCAGGTGTCGTACCAGTTGTCTAGCGAGGTGAGAACCATTTCAAGATTTCTCTCGTCGTAGAAGGTGTACGTGAATCCGTCGATTTTTGGAACGGTTGCGATGAAACTGTTGTATAGAAGCAGAGATAGCGCAGAACCTTGAGGAACGCCGCCTTCTATGTGACGTGGATTTGGCGGTACGAAGTTTGCTCGCAAACGAGCGTCGATTGAGAAAGGAGCCAATGAGTTGGATCATGGAGACGTTGATGCCTAACCGGTGCATCTTGTAGAGCAGACCGCTATGCCAGAATTTGTCGAACGCCTTCTCGATGTCGAGGAAAACGCCGCGGTGACGTCGTGGTGGTTGAAGCCGTCGGTGATCTGCTCCACGACGCGGAGGGCTTGGTGGACCGTGGAGTGTTTTTTGCGAAATCTAACTGTTCTTAGGGGATGATTTGGTTGATGTCGACCTGTTCCTGTAATCGGGTGAGGATTATTTTTTCCAATACCTTACCAAGCGTTGGAAGTAAGCTAATTGGACAGTAGCTTTGCGGCATGACGTAGTCTTTTTCGGCTTTGGGAATCACTATGACGTCCGCGGTTTTCCATTGATGTGTAAAGCGTCGAAGTCTTAGGCAAGGGTTGAAAATCGCGGCTAAGGTGGCTATACCTTTTTTGGATGAAGTTTGAGGGCTTTGTTGGGAATGCCGTCGTTCCCAGGAGCTTTGCGCGGTTTGAGATTTTTTATATTCGTGTCTGATGGACTTGTATGGGTTGGCCGTCACGCCGGTGGATGGCGTTCGTGCGACGAAAGTCTTTGTCGTCTGGATGTTTTGTTCTGAATTAGAGTTCGAGCGTGTCGGCGAAAGCTTTGGCTTTGTCTAGATGAGAGAATTGTTCCTGTGTTTAATGATGTTGGTCATTTGCCATTCGATGTGGTCTTGTGAGTTTAGTGACTGAAGTTTGTCATTGAAAAGAAGATTGCGATGTGGTTCGATTTGAATTCGAATAGCGGTTTGAGCTGCGTTAAGAGTTCTTTTGTCGTTTGGGTGACGGGTACGTTGCCATCTGCGTCTTAGACTGTTTTTTTCGGTGATCTGGTCTCGAATCTGAAGTTGGAGCGAATTAGACGTGGTTTAAGTAATAGTTCTTGTGACTTTTGAGATGCATCTTTTGATGAGATCCGTAAAACTGTTAACCACGACTTAAACTTGAGCAATGTTATTAATGACCGGGACTTGTGACCTTAAATTGGAAAGATGGTCACATGGTTATCGTTTTCTCCTTGATCACCGAGTTGTAAGAGCACGACCTCGTGGTCGAAACTAAAGTCAGAAACAGTAGTTAAATCGTGAAGTAGCCTGATGTTATTGAATATGGCTATGTCGATGACATCGGGAAGTTTGTTGTAGGGATGGATGGTGGGTTTGTAGGGTCCGTCTACGACTGCTGGCGAGATCTTGCAGGAGTCGACCATTGAGGTTCGATTTTCTGCTGTGCCAGTCTGGATGTTTTGCGTTAAGGTTTCTTGCGAGAATGGTGGGAATCCTAGCGGTAAAAATTGCGTCTAAATCTGTGGGTATGACGTTTTTGGTGGGTGGGATGTAGGCAGCGCAGAGAACGATGTCTCCGTTGGCTGCCGTGTTAATGACGACTTGGGTTGCTTCTAGACTCTGAAGTTGTGGCGTTAGAATGAGGTGGTGGAAGATAGACCGTTTGACATAAACGCTCGTACCTCCTACGCGACCTGTAGTTCAGTTGGTATTATGTTTTGAATAATTGCGAAAGTTTGGATTGTCGCAGTTCCAAAGATGCGTTTTGAAAACCAAAGCGACGTCGATGTAGCGGCGGTGAAGAAATTCCTGAAATTCAAGTTTTTTTATTAATGATACCATTGGCGTTCCAAATCGCGATGAGGAGGGAGTTCGGTTTTCTTTGTCGTACTGCCATTACTGATTGCGGAAACGGAGTTTTGCGATGAACTCTCTTATAAGAATGTGCTCTTCTCTTCATCGGGCACTCGTGACTAAAATGGAACCCCAGGCACTTGACGCATCGAGGGGTCTCTCGACATCCTCTCGCAAAGTGTCCGAAGCGCTGGCAACGGTAGCACTGCCCGATGTCGACTCTGGGGTGTGGAGTCTGAACGCGCACTTGGATGACTCCGATATCGGTGATATCGAAAATCGTCTTCGTCTGCTGGGTTTTTCTTAGCTAAACCACAAGGAACAGCGTTTGTCGCTTGGATTGTCCTGAAACCATACGCGTTATCTTAATAACATCCATACCTTTTCGACGAAGGTAGGCGGCGGTGTCGTGATTGACGTGTCGCATAGCGGCATCTTCTGATGACGGTCTTTAAAGGTTTGTCTCCCTTCAGCTGGTAGAAGTGGGAATCTTGGCGGGCTTTTTCTAGCACGTGCATAGTAGTCTAAAAGTTTTCGGAAGAAGCGACGTGGATGGCGACTCCGTTCCGAGTATTCTTCGCTCTAGAAACATCTACGTTTAATTCGCATAGGGTTTGCATGGCCTTACCGTAGTCCTTCTGGTTATGAAAGTCAATCGGTAGAATCCCATCCTTGCGTTTCGTCGTTTTGGTGACGTGCGCGGCTTTCGGTTTTTTGAGGGCAGCGAGACGTTTTTTCTTGTGGGTCGCCACGGTTCATTCTTGTTCCATCGACTCTTTTAGCGTAGTTCGATGGTGGTGGGCACGGCGGCGAGTTTGGCAGTAGGCGTGGTGGCAAGCTCGGTGGAGGGCGTGGCGGCAGATTTGGTACGCCTGGATTTCTCCGAGGTTTCCTTCGGTTCCGAGCTAGGCGTCGGAACGTCTGGAGTCACAGCGTGGGAAGTTGCAGGCGACAGCTGCTTCTTCTTTTTTTTTTAGACACAGGCGCCGGAAGGGCATCGAGAAGGCGATCCAACATTTTCGTCATCTCGACGAGCTGGTGGCGGAGCCGGCGGTTCTCTTCAGTGAGCGTCCTCATTTGTTCCTGGAGGAACTCTATCGCCGTGTTGGTAGCGGCGGCGGCTGCAACGTTGGTCAAAAGTTATTATTTCACAAAAGTCTTATAAAAGACTGAATCTGAAATAAACTGAAGGAAGAAGTTTAAGTGGCAGTACTTATATCATTGATAATCTGCTAATTAACAGACTTTCACATTCTGTTACCGGTTGACTGACTTCGTTATTAGTAGGAGTAAAAGTTTGTATCCTTTTCAAAAAATCCATCAACTTGGCCTACCGCTATGCTTAACCTTCTTCCTTTTTAAGAAATGTAAATAAACGAACATGACAAGTAAATAATACATAAAAATTGTATTGATAAAAAACCTACAATATAAATAAGTTTTGAATTTACGCGGGTATAAAATCAACGTTTCCATCTCTATAACCATTTACATACTATTATTCATTCATAGTAAATTTATACTATGAGATGGCCCTGCCACACCATTTTTTAATTTAACCTTTTCCGGTGAGGTCATTTCTTGACCTACTGCTTTTCATGACTTGATTATATTGGCTGCTTCTGTTACTTCTTCAATTTTTGCTTGATTATAGTTTACTGTGTTTTAATTTATCCAGTTGATATCTTCGTGTTTCGAGAATAATTTATGTATTACCTTCGTTATAAGAGATTGTATTGCAAATTCCTTGTTTTTTGTTTCTACAACACAAACTTTTGCATTTTTGCTTCTTCGCCATTTTAATTTTGTAATTTAGTTTGTTCCTATCGTCTTTATATTTTGCAGTTCGTTGTTTCTTGATTTTACTGTCTTTTTTTTTTTAATAATTTTGTCTATTCAAATGGCTCTTTATTCATCTTTGCCAGACGTTATCTTTTTGATACTAGATCTTTCATTTTTTTCTCGTTTGTATGAATGAAGATTAAATACGATACATTTGTAATCACTGAGAGATTTTTTATTTAAAAATTTTCAGATTTGCTTTTGATAGCGAGTTTTAGTGATATCAATCCTGGATAAGTTTTTCCTGGAGAAGAAAGTTGGTTCGTTGCTTACATTCCAACTTTTTAAAACGTGCATTTTCATCCACTCCGTTATGTTTTACCTTAGTTGTCTTCTGTTTTTGATTCCCATTCGTATAATTTTGCGTTAAAATCTCCCGATGAGATGTGTTTTTTGGTTGAATTATCTATTTTTGAACTCAGTTGTTCGAAGACATGTTTATTCTCAGATATATAACAGTTTGGGATTTTGTAGCATGTTACGTGTCATTAGTAAAACCGTTTTACATTTTTGTATTTTAATAACATTTTTGCTACCTCACTGGTACGCGGACACCATTGGTTAGATATTTAGGTTGCATTCAATACTTACGGTGGGAATTTTTTTAATTTAATTTCGATCGTTGTTATTATTACTAGGCTTTTAGCGATTTGACTAAAATGATGATTTTCTACGTATATTGACGGGATCAAGGAGATTCTTGATCTATTTAATTCTCACAGCTATGACTAGAGACGTCATTTTGCTTTTGTTTACTTGAAATTTTTTATAGCGAATTTGGCAGAGACTCGAAGTTTTCTTTTTAACCCAGCTACTCACGATAGAAATAGTATTTTCCTAGATTGGCGTCACACATCTAATTAACCAATTCAAGTTATTTAATTAATGTAGGATTGTTGACCTCAAGGGTTTTGTTAGATTCAAATTTAGAACAGCTGTAAATACCTGTAAAGTATCGTTATTGAGGTATATGTAACTGTGTTAAGTAATTTAACTACTTTTATATTATCTTAAACATTATTAGTTTTGTTATGCATTAAACTCTCAGCTCAGTTAATAATTTAGTTTCAGTAGAATTTATAATTCAGCTTTCAAATTTGTGCATTATTGGTTACGTTGACTCTACCGTTCGAGTACCTTAGTAATTTCTTCGCATTTAAAGCAGGAGTGTCTAAAATTAATTCGTCGAATGTATGCTTACACTCCTCAAAAGTATGGAGAGTAACATTATGGTAGTAACAATTTTTACCGGCTACTGTACTAAGAAACTAGGGGTAAGGCTTTTGTTTTATATTAAATTAATCATCATGTCTCGCTAGACAAGAACTAAAGTTTTGTTCGCGACTGCATGTAAGTGTGAACCTGTGATTAATTTTTTTAATTTATGTAATATCTTGGCTTTATTACTCATATGTTTTGTTGATGATGGTTTGTTTTTATTTTACTTTTTTGACAATGGGTTTGTATGTACACTTAGTGTCTCCCAGCCAAGGATTTTTCTAATACAACAGAGTGGCGCTTGTTCTTTTTATTACAGTATTTCTAATCACGCCCACTTATGACTTAAAACTGTTCTTTTATTTACCGCACCAACCAAAACTGGGTTTTCAATTGTCTGTTTACTAACCTGTTACAAGCTTTATGTCTTATTAACCTTGCACGGCCAACTCACACAGTCGGAGATAGGGGAGGTTCAAGAGAATTATTCTTAAGAGCGCCAGATCTAATCCAAAATTAACACTTCTGCCTGGATCACGACAGACGGTCCAAACTTGTAACTAAATTTGAGGTTCGTAATCCTTGTTATTCTGATGTTCGAGTAGCCAAAATTAGTTAATAGGTAACGATAATTACAGGAGAAAGAAAAAAAATAAAAGAGAGATTAACAAATATAACCACTTTAATGTATTAACGTAGAAGATTAACAAGAATATATGAAATTTCTCCACTCATCCATGCTCGAACGATTACTAAGTATCATTAACAAATATAAAAGCTTTAATTTAGCAGCGTAGCAAATTGACAGATGTATATTAAATTTCTCAATCCATAAATACTAGAAAGGCTAACAATTATGATCAACAAGTATAGAAAACTTTGATTTAGCTACATACAAGATTAACAAGATTATATCTAATTCTCAGTGCATAAATGCCAGCAGTATCGGCAACACACAATACATATGTAAGTCAAGTCGAAACGAACAGCACAGAAAATCTCATAGTAAATATTGTTTGTACACAGCATGCGATACAAGTTAACTGATAAAAGAAATTACCTTATTGGTATATAAACAATAAACGTAATTACGAACATTAATATTAATCAAAGTTCTGTGAGTAACTTTCGTGACAGCGATATAAAAAGTAACCAAATAAACTTACCCAAAGTCCAGTGTCCACTTGCACAAAGAAAACGTTTTCCCTCGCTAGCAGCCTGTAATAAATATTACGAACAAATCGTGTCACACAATAACTCACGAAGACTAGAAAGCTACAAAATCAGTATTAATAATTCATTAAATGTTATATAAGAACCCGTTGTATCGAATGCTGTAGGTTGTAATTTCGAACAGGTGGTTGATAACACAATCGACTTTTATCCACAAATCAGCATCTCCGACTCATTGTTCGACGAGATCTCGTTATTGTTTAAGTAGCAGGCTTTCACAACAGCTTATATGCTCGGTAGCGGTATTTATCAATCGTACTTATGCATCCTTATTACTGCTTGAAGCGAACAAGTGCTTGCAACGTGGTGGAACCGGCCTTCACATTAATACAGAAATTACGGAGGAATCTTAATAGATTGGAGACAAAATATCTTACCCTGTGCCGAAAGAATCGTAATAAATTCGCAAGCGCCTTATAAATTTGTGTTCATCACAAGTGATGTCCTTAAAAATTTAGAATCAGTTCATGATCCTCGGCACCGACCCGTTCATGTAGTTGACAGCTTAACGATTTCGTCGTAAAATGACAGTCACAAGAAAAGATCGGCAGGGGCCTCAAAACCGGAATCTAATTTTGATTCATATACAGGGTATTCCGTTAGAAAAATTTTGTACGTAACAAACCTTGTAATCATCTCTATTTATACTCATATTTGCTTTTTTTCTTTGAGATGTGTCATTTTTTCTTATTAACGGGTTCAGAAACATAACTAAGTCGTCTGCCGTAGAGTTTTGTGTATGAATAGTATAATAGTGCAAAAAGAGAGATTTGTTCCTTTGAGGATTCAAAAAAAACAAAAGTTTAGGCAAAGAATGCAATTACTTAAGAAAGTTGGAAGAAAAGGGTTGTAATCGAAAACAAATTCATTACATTACTAGTTCTGGGTAACGTGATTGTTCAAAATTTTATAAAAAGAACGTAAGACTTACCCCTTAACTTGGAGTTTTTTAGTATAGCATGTAATTTTATTAATTACCACTGTATAATGCTACCGACATTTTTGAGAAGTACAAGCTTGCATTCGTCAATTTAAAATAGTCACCACCGGCTCTAAATACGAACAGTTACTATGGTTACTCGATCGGCTTGAGTCATGAACGTAAACAGTAATACTCAATGTAAGCTGAAGGCTGAATAATTATACTCGACTAAAAGTAAACTATTAGTAATGATCGTAATTACACTAAAATTAGTTGAAGGCAATTAATAAAGCTGATTGATATAATTAACAATGCAAAACGCTTCATATAAAGAAATGTAGATAGGTAAATAATAAACAGTTGTAGAATTATTACAATTAACAAAGCTGAAGACCTAAAGCAAGACACTAACATAGAAAAAAAACTTATACAGGCTATCGACAGCTGATCAAAACCAAAATTTTTCGTTGAACGTATCAATCAAACTTTAATTGTACGAATAAGTTTAAAATACCATTGTACCTATGAGTGAAGGAAGACTTTTCGTAGACGCTGAAAGCGTTATTGTAAAATAAAGAAGTAAAATTAAACCAAAAGAAAGTACTAACAATTCAACGATCAAAGTTACAAAATTAACCTGCTTGCAGCAAATGTGAGAAACAAAATTCTACGCAACAAAACATTTAGGCAGTTAATTCATATCATACTGCCAGAGGCGCGCTCGCTTACAAACTTTTTTTGTTAAAGTACGTAACGTGAAAATTTATTAATAAAGACACGTAACAGTTGCTGTTTCTGTATATGCAAAATGCAGATTCTGAACTTTAAACCGTGTTGAACTTAGCGTTCTATAATCTTTGTGGTCATAGAAGCGTTTTCGCCTTAGTCAATTCTTCTTCCTAGTAATTTTTTAAATATGAAATGAGCTTTACTGTGGATCGGTGATGCGACTTCTGTGGCTCTTCAAGTCGATCGGTTTAAGTCACTTACCTATTTTAACAAATTTTTGGTTTTTAGATACTTGACTATCAGTTCAGTGCAAAAACTTTAATTGAATACCGTCGCTTGCAAATTCTCACTAAAGAGATCTTCAGATGTACTCAAGTTAGCCATGTAACGAATTTAAGAAATCTTTAGAAACTCGGTTACGGTATTTTTCATTTTCTTTTTTAGTGTTTTTTTACGGTTGTATTTGAATACACTGCCAACGGAATTAGGTGGAAGAAAAAAACAAACAATTTGATAACGAAAGAAATTGGTTGCATGTTTTTCAATAGACAAAATTCAGTATATTTGAAACCAAATCGATCAAAAATTAACAAATACTCACAGTCGCAATAATTACATGCAATTAAGTTCTCGATAATGTGACGCTTACTCTAGACGGACGGCTTGTCTGAAATAGAAAGCTAAGGGACAGTACGATTTTTGGGCGCCAGATTTGTTTGAGGAGTTTATTCTTCTGTTAGACGGTGTTGTTCGGATAACTGCAGTGAAGACACGGTAGTCCAGGGCTTCAAACAGTCTTAAAAGTAAAGCTAAGCGACGTAAATAAAATACAGCAATAAATAAAACAACTTTATTTTCCTCTTTAAAACGGAACGGTATGGTTTCGGCGAGCTAATCGAAAAGAGCGGAAGCGGCGGAGACAAAAACCAAGCAAACGTTAAATGAACGAGTAAAGTAACCGTCTGAAAATCTGTCAACCCGTTACTTAAACTTGGTGTTGATGGCGTATTGCGCAGAACGAAGCTCGGAACTACGAATATGACGCCCGGTAAGGAATAAAGAACCTGGTGTCAACGACGTATTGCACAGGCCAAATCCCGACACTACAAATACGACGCCCGGTAAGGAATAGAGTGGAACAAGTAACCGTGCAAAAATCTCTCAACACGTTACTTAAACCTAATTTTGACGGCTTATTGCGCAGGTTAAAGTCCGACAATACGAATACAACGCCCGTTAAGAAAAGTTAGGAAAGGATAGACGGGGGGCGGTATCTCCCAGAGGTTTGGTTAATATACTTAAAACGGTCTACCTTTTTAGTTCAGCTGGCTGCTCTCGAACCCCGGACGTATTCGGATTGTACTCAAACTGAAACTGGCGTTTTGCCGTTGCGGGCTCGGTTTTATAACGGAATGTTTGAAGAAGGAGAAACTTCCGTTAAGCGGAGATTACATTCAATCTGATACGAAATGCGACTTTAAGCGGAATTTCCTTCGATTATTTATTTACAATCGGAAAACTGATAATGAATACAATCCTAATAATAAACAAAATAAATCTGTTCTAATAGTAGCAAAATGAAATAAATAAATAACGGTTCATTAATACAAAATACAGTTTTAACATTAACAAAAATAAAATAAATAAGTTACAATAACGAGACGTGATCATTCAAAATATTATGAAAATAACTCTTAGTTTTGGAGTTTTTTAGTGCAGCATGTAATTCTCCCGACATTTTAAAGGTGCACAAGCTTGCATCCGCCGATTTAAAATAGCTACCACCAGCTTTGAATACGGACAATTCTTAAACTTTCTCGTTTGGTTTAAGTCATGAACGTAAACAGTAATACTAAAATTTGATGTAAGCTGAAGGCTGAATAATTATACTCGACCGAAAGTAAAATATTAATAATGATCGTAAATACACTAAAATTAGGTGAAGGCTTAACACAATTAATAAAGTTAAAAGCCCGTTGACTCATATCATGCCGCCAGGGGCGCACTTGCTTACAGTGCGGTATTAAGAATTTTTGTTAAAGTACAAAATGTAAAAATTTATTAATAGACACACAATCTTCGTGGTTATAGAAGTGTTTTCGTTTTTGTCAATTCTTCTTCTTGATTATTTCTTAAATTTAAAGTGTACTTTATTGTCAAGTCAATCGGTGTAAGCCACTTACCTATTTTGTTTTTGATGAAAATGATTTTGATTATCATTTCAGTACAACGTTGGCTAACGCAATTAAACAAAATCTTACTAGTTCTTACTAAAGAAATATTTCAATGTGATCTTCTTAGTCATGTAACGAATATTAGAGATTTTTAGAAACGTTAATATTTTTTATTTACTTATTTTTTTATTTTATTTGTGTATTGTACGAGATGGATAATCATAGCAGCCACACGATCTTAAAACGTTTAGTCGTACGTGTATAGCAAAGTATACTCTGTGACGTTGAAACTGCAACACGGGTTGGGAATTTTGTGACCAAACTTGGTAGGAAGATTTAGTTACTCAGATATAGTAAATGTGTAAATTTTATTCAAACGGATCAAGTGGTAATCGCATATCTGACATTTCTTTTGGTTTCTACTACTCCATTATCGTGTTTATTTCGTGCGAGTCTTGGTTAATGTTTCTGTTTAACTGGTTGTTGGCTTATGTGAAGGTGGTTTTTCGTACAAGGAAATTGCAAATCGTCTTAACTGGAACAAATGCACTATCATGCGCTGTCATCAAGCATGGACCAGAGAAGCTCAGAATCATCGTAGACAAGGAACTAGAAAACAGAAGCAAACAAATGAGGTCAAGACCGCCATCTTCGACTTATGGCAATAAGAAATCGTGCTACAAGCTTATAGGTGTTACGAACCCTGCTCGGCCAACTTGCACTAGTCGGGCGCCAGATCTTACTAACTAAAAGCATCTGTTTCGATCAAGACAGAAGATCCAAGTTTGCAACAAAGTCAGGTTCGTAATCCTCAACGGACAAAAAAAGAAAGATAGATATGTACAACAACTTTAATTTAATATTGTCGATTACTAACAACGAGCACAAGAACTCATCGTAAATTATTTAACAATGGTTATATAAATGCCGGAAGTAACGGCTACACACACTACAATGTTTGTAAGAGACCTTGATGAGATAAATGTAATTAAATAAGACTTAGCTACAATCCAGTACTTGCCCAAAGAAAACGTTTTTCTCGTTGAGTCGAGCTGGAATATTAATGAACAGAACTAATCGTGTCAGCACAACGTCTCACGAAAACAAAAATCTACAACACTATTAATTAATGCTAAAAAGAATTTGAAATAAAACCCGGTTATCGAATGCTGGTGCACACATTAAATTAAATGTGATATCGCAGTCTATTAATTCGTAAGTAACAGTACATCGGAGATATTTTTTTGTCGATACGTTCTTATTAGATTTAAAGTAGGCTTTCTAAATTATAATATTTCCATTAACCTTCGGATTACCAAGCAATTTTTGAGGGGCCGATTACCAAGTGGGGTCAGATTTGACCCCAAGTTTTTTTTCTTATTTTGTAATGGTAACCTTTATTAATATTTTAAATTAACATTAGATTTCATATAAACTAATAAAGATATAAAAATAAAATGTAAACATAAATTAGTGAGGGCAACAACTATTACATATTATTGTAGTTTTTTTCTGGCAATGTTGTTTACATACAAAGAGTTTGCACTTTTCACATGTTTCCGAACATTTTTTGTCATTTGCTCTTGGACATATCTTACAACGACCTCTTTTTGTGTTGTTCTGTGTCTGCCAAACAATATTTTTTTACATCGCAAAACAAATAACAATTGAAAAATTTGTTATATATTATTAAACATTGTTGAAAAAAACTCAGCTAAAAAAATAGTGGAACAGTTGTAAAAAAAACTTAAGAAAAGACAACAAAAACAACACGTCTGGGGCCAAAAAAGACCCCAATGGTAATCGGAAGGTTAAGGTCGATATTAACCCTTCAATAGTAGAGAATACACCGAATACATATGGATTAACACGTCTCGGGTTGTGCTAACAAATTAACATTGAAATTACAAATAAATTCTAAAAACTAATAGTAAAAGCTTACTCTGTGATGAATAAACTAATAGAAATGCGTTGTCGTTTTATATCGTAGCTTCAACACACGCCGATGATGTTAGAAAATTAATTTAAACATCGCAAGCACGATTTTAAGTAATGGACGGTTTAACCTCTTGACAGGAAGTGAAGTAAAAACGAAACTCGTTAGAGGGTGTCGAAAGTAAAAATCTAACTTCAGTGTAATGAATATACAGGGTAATACATTTTGAAAAATTATGCACGTAACAACCGATTTTCCAGTACCAGATCAATCTCCAATTAATGGTTAGATATTGTACTGTTCGGTAACCCTTCCAACAGTTCGTAGTAGAATCAAGAGTTTTGGATTACATTCCTATCGGCCACATCTTGTGCTACCACTGACGGTTCAACACCGACATTAACGTTTAGAGTGGTGCAGGTTGCGACTCCACAGAAACCTAGAATGTCATGGAATAGTATTCAGTAATAAAACCCGATTCTGTTTGGAGATGCATGATGTCGGTATGAGATTTATACGAAAACGTGAGGAACGGCGCAATGTTCAATTTTCTGTTGAGCGGCATGTGTACCATACTGTGGGTTTTATGGTATCAGGTGCTATAGCTTATGAGAGTAAGTTTTGTATGCTACTTACCCGAGGCAATATGAGCATCCCGTAATCCATTAGCGTAGTGGTAGTGTACGCGCATAACGGCGTCTTTTTGTATTTTACGTTGTTTTCGAAGGACCTTGAATGTATTTGTTTTTATTAAAGAAACTTCTTCATTTTAAATGCTCAGTATATATTTTTAATGTCGAACGTACAACAACATAATAATAATAATGACAGACTAACCCCAATCGGTCTTAACAGTCACAACCACACACCAAAAAAATCCCTTAGCGGTACATGGGCCGCACTTGGCACAGGCCCGTACTTAATTAAAACAAACAAATAGGTTTAAACATGCTCCCGGCCTTGAAAGACTAGGCTTTCAATAACATCAAACTTAAAAGAATATAATTACATAGATTGTGTATCTAAGCTAAATCTTAATTTCTAACACTTGAACTTGCACTAACACTGCGAAGCTAAATACAAAATATCACTAAATGTCCAAAGGTAGTGGACAAATTTTCGAAAAGGAACGACGAATAACACCGCCTGTAGTTGTTACGGAGGCCACACGACGATTCTTCCTAATTTCCAATGAAAGGGAGGTTGATTATCATCTTTAATCAGTACAAGAGTGTCAACTTGCAGTTGGGACTTGCTTGACTGCCATTTGGTTCTGCACTGGAACTCAGATACGTACTCTTTGTTCCATCTTTCCCAAAAATGCTGCTGTGCGGCTTGCACAGCTTGAAATGTCGACAGTCGTGAAGTAGAAATTGTAGTGCAGTCATCCTCAGGTACAGACGTCAAGGTGCGTCCAATAAGGAAGTGGCCAGATGTTAAAGGGCTTAAATCATTCGGGTCAGGAGACAACGGAGTCAACGGACGGGAATTCAAGAGGGCTTCTATCTGACATAGGAAGGTGGATAATTTCTCATATGTTAAAATCAAGTTGCCGGCAACACTCTTAAGATGATGCTTGACTGAACGGACACCGGCTTCCCACAGACCACCGAAATGTGGAGAGTGAGGAGGGATAAAATGCCACGCAATTCCTTCGTGAGCGCTTGCTTCTAAAATTGATGTATTTTGCGCGGTAAGAAATTGACCTCTCAAGGCAGAATTTGCTCCAACAAAATTGGTGCCGTTGTCAGAATGCATGCTTGCCGGTTTACCTCTGCGAGCAACGAATCTCCGTAAATTCATTAAAAAGGATTCTGTAGATAAGGTGGTGACTAATTCAAGATAAACTGCCTTTGTGACAAAGCAGACAAATAAGCACAAGTAAGATTTGGAGGTTTTACGGCCCCGACCCTTGCGGTCTTTAATTGTGAATGGACCTGCGTAATCTACCCCTACATTACTAAATGGAGGTCCAGGTTGAATGCGTGACGCTGGGAGAGATCCCATGATAGGATTGGTAGTTTTAGCTGAGAATCTAAAACAATACTGTTTACGAACAATGGCAAGAAGTAATTGAGGTCCGGGGTGATGATGTTGTAAATGTGTGGATCTCATAATGAGAGTCGAGAGATGGTGTTTATAAGAAATTATCGCAGGGTGAATCTTGTTGAAGTCATAATTTGAATTATGTAGCCTACCTCCCACACGAATAATACCACTAGATGAGTCTAAGAAGGGGTGTAAATTACCGATAGTTCCTGAAGGCTTAGGATCTCGAGAACAATTGAAAGCTTTAAGCTCATCTGCGAAAGATTCATTTTGCGATATTTTTATGATTTTGTTCATAGAAACTTGCAACTCTTCGTAAGACAGAAGACCATATCGTCTTGAAGAAAGCGAGATGCGACAGTTGTTGATAAAACGCAAGCAATAAGCAGTCACAGCTATTAGCCTTTTGGGATTTGAAAATTTTGATATGGGAAAAGGATTGTTAAAAGGCATAGTCGTATGATGACAAGTAATTTGCCCTTTTAGCTCTGGAAGCGTTGACGTAATTGAAGAATTTACGGAAGGCCATTTGGATTCATCGTCCTGCAACCATTGAGGCCCGTTCCACCATATGGGAGAATCGACTAGTTGACGTGGAAGAATACCTTTAGAGAGCAAGTCCGCGGGGTTAGATTTACTCGGAACATGACGCCAAAGACAACTAGAAGTTAGTTCCTGAATATCAGCAATTCGATTGCAAACAAATGTTTTTGAGAGATTGGGAGGAGTACTCAACCAACCAAGTATTATGGTAGAGTCAGTCCATAAGACAGATCGCATGAATTGAACATTCAGCGCCTTGGGGACGCAAACGAAAAGTTTAGAAAGCAAGGTTGCAGCGCAATGCTCCAACTTAGGAATCGTGAGCGGTTTCAGAGGCGAAACCTTGGACTTTGCACACAATATACTAACACGAACCGCGCCACTGCTATTAACAGACCTTAAATAAATGCATGCACCATATCCATGCATCGATGCGTCGGAAAAGCCATGCAATTCCACAGAAATCGAATTTGGGCACACAGCATGTCGTGGAATACGACAATCATTAAGGATTGGAAGCTCATGACAAAACAAATTCCATTTATCAAGGATGTGCTTTGGAACGGGATCGTCCCAAGAAAGTCTCCCAGCCATAGCTGCTGAATCAGCATCTTGCCTAAAATTGTACAAGGAGACAACAATCCAAGAGGGTCAAAGATTTGAGTAATACTTGAAAGTATGGCTCGCTTAGTCACAGCTGTAAACGACGGAACCGAAATTGAAAACATGAGATCATCAGTTTGAAATTGCCACAGTGTGCGCATTTTTGTGGGAGCCAAATTCATGTAAACCTAGATGAATATCAACCACATTGATGTAGTCTAATACTTGAGGATCGTTGGAGATCCATTTACATAACTTAAAACTACCTCGCATGCACACAGCTTGAATGCTCCGACATAAGTCTTTAGCAGAATCTAATGAATCCGAACCAGTTAAAAGATCGTCCACGTAGAAATCTTCTTTAATTACCTTAGAAATTTCGGGAAGAGAATCCCTGCTGTCGATTGCAAGTTGAAGTAGGCTACGAGTGGCCAAGAAGGAAACTAAGGCTGTACCATATGTTACAGTATTAAGATTTTATGTAGTAAGAGAAGATTGCGGCGATCGACGCCAAAGAATGCGTTGTAACGGCCTTTTTAGAGGATCAATGAGCACCTGCCGATACATTTTTTCAATATCCGCGGATATGGCATAGGCAAATTTTCTGAACCGAATCAAGATGGAGAATAAGTCCTGTTGTATCACAGGTCCGATCATTTGTAAGTCGTTCAAGGAATAGCCAGTCGTGCATTGAACAAAGCCATCAAACACAACACGCAATTTCGTGCTTAAACTGTTTTCTTTCAACACGCCATGATGGGGCATATAAAAAGATTTTTCCGAAGGACTAACAACAACCTTTCTCATGTGCCCAAGTCGCTCGTAATCGTCCATGAATGAAGTGTAAAGTTTACGCAGAGTGTCATTAGATTGCAATCGTTTCTCCAAAGAGAAAACGCGCTTGGTGGCTACTTGCAATGAGTCGCCTAAAAGAGATGGCGATTGCTTAAAAGGAATTTGTACAATAAAACGATCATCAAGAGCACGTTTACAACTTTGCACGAAATGTGTTTCGCAGATATTCTCTTCCTGTGAATAGACCTTTTCCACAGGATATTGTTCGACTTCCCAAAATTTTGACAGTTGAAAATCCACATCGTCCGACCGAGAAAGATGGCACATAATATGTTTATTTTTGCTATCAGGAATAGGACCACTAATCAACCAAGGTGGGTGTTTTGAATAGTAGGAAGATGCGGACCAAGATGAATCTGACCTTCGCAAAGAAGGCCCCAAAATTCGGAAGAACCTATAAGCATGTCTATTTCGCCAGGCTTGTCATAAAGAGGATCTGGCAGATGAATGTCCTCGGGAATTTGAATATAGCACGTGTTCACACGAAAACCAGGCAATGTGTTAGTAATTCTATCAATTAATAAGCAAGAAAAATTGACTGTAAAGGATGAGTGATGAGCTTGAATTTGTACATCACACCTTGAATTGACTTGAGTATTGGTTGTGGACAACCCAGTCACACTAACGTTGACTGCTTTGACTGGAAGGTTAAGTTTCTTGCACATATTAGAGGTGATAAAGCTAGACTGAGATCCAGGGTCGAGTAGAATACGAACCGGAAAAGGATTTCCTTCACAATCCACAATGTTTGCCCTAGCTGTAGGTAACAGAACCTGAACAGTATTTGAAGCGAATGCCGAAATGGATTGGCTGCTTGAAGTTGCCATCGCTGAAAGCGAGGGCGTAGTAACAATAGGCTCTTTGTGTAGCAATGTATGGTGCTTTTGCTTACACGTACGACAATTGAATTTTGATGAACATTGTGGCACTGCGTGACCTTTGCTAAAGGCAGTTAAAGCAGGCATGCAACTCTTTAACCCTTAAAAGCCTATCTGGAACAGAAAGCTGGTGAAAATCTAGACAAGCATATAAATTGTGAGCACCTTTGCACAACATACAAGATAGAGTGTGACCAACAAAAGCTTTAGAAGTGACCTTAACCCTCACTGGAATTTGCTTATCTCGTTTTAAATTTAGAGTATCAAGTAGATCTGCGGTACTCTTTAGAAATCCTTTAAAATCCTCAAGTGTGGGTAGAATAGCTGCCTTGTTACTTTTGAGCATTTCCCACTCCCTTGCTGTGTGAGGGTCGAGTTTAACAGCCATAAAGTGAATTATGAGTGTATCAAACAGATCTTCCGTTTCTTAAATCGACTTCAGTGCATTGACATGCTTGAATAACATGTCATGAAGGTGACGAATTTTCTTCCCGGATTCTTGGTTGAGAGATTCAAGATTTAAAAGTGCCTTTATATGGTTGTAAACCAACATTCGAGAGTTATTATAATGCTCACAAAGAGTGTCCCAAGCCAGTGGATAATTTTCACCCGAAAATTCTAAAGATTTGATTGTAAGCAACGCGTCACAACTTAAGGAGGCACGTAGATAATGAAACTTTTGTATGGAAGTAATTGAATCATTCTCATGAATAAGATTTTTGTACAAGTCTCTGTATTCTAACCAAGATTCAATCTCGCCTGAGAATTTTGGAAGATTGATAACAGGAAGCTTGATAGAATTATTGCTGTTAATTGGGTTTTAAAGCCCATTTGGATCGCTCAAACCAGTCGGTGTAGGTATACCTTCGGCTCTTGAAGGAGAAAGTTGACTCGACAAATATTCTGCTGTAACAATTGAGTCATAATAAGAATTTGTGAATTCTTCTTGGACTATAACCTCATCTGACACATTTTCAGATTGAGCTTGAATTTGCATTTGTATGTCCAGAAATTGTGACAATAAAGGAGCTGCAGCAGTCAATCTTCTTTGTATTTCGAATATAGTTTTGGCTGGATTAGCCAATGAAGAGATTGTAAATTGAGATTCCAGCTTTGACACGAATCCCACAAAAATGTTTAGAGTTTGTTGAATAGAGGCTCGCTGCCGCTTTAGAGATTCCATTTTGAAAATAGACTAATTTAGGAATTTTGTAAATATAAATGGGTTTAGTACAACGCCAAAGTATTTAACAATAAATGTGTAAGAATAAAAACACTCAATCGTACAACTTGTTGGATCAGAGTATGCCGTAACCAAATAATCGCGATGCTTAAAATTCCAGAAGCAAAGCTCACGAAAAAATAAGATACATAAACATATAGCAATCATGAAAATGTCGTTTTAACATAAGAGAAGTCTGGTTATAGTAAAGGGAACAAAGGAATTGAATACAAAGGAGACTCACCATTGAAGTTTTGCAGATTGTGCGATGAATGTCGTCAAAAGTTGAACTTATACATCCATAAAACCGGAAGTCATCCGGCTCGAAGAACCTATGTACGCGCATAACGGCGTCTTTTTGTATTTTACGTTGTTTTCGAAGGATCTTGAATGTATTTGTTTTTATTAAAGAAACTTTTTCGTTTTAAATGCTAAGTATATATTTTTAATGTCGAACGTACAACAACATAATAATAATAATGACAGACTAACCCCAATCGGTCTTAACAGTAACAACCACACACCAAAAAAATCTCTTAGCGGTACATGGGCCGCACTTGGCACAGGACCGTACTTAATTAAAACGAACAGATAGGCTTAAACAGGTAGAATTCCATATTAGTCCATTTCTTCAGCAGTTGGAAAACACACTTTTCCAGCAGTATAATACTTGTCTCCACATAGCAAAACTCTATAAACGTGTGGAACATTATGGGTAAAAGACTGAGGAACTTAGCGTATCATCCACTGACACAGGAAGCTCGGCATGAATTCCAAGTTGCCTCAGGATACAATAACTTAAGTGGAATTGATGACACGATGAGTGAGAGAGTGTGAAGTGAATAGGGGGGGACTAACACATTATTAAAAAAGAATTGTGTTCATCTTTGTTCGTTCTTTTTGATATTTCAATAATTTACTACTTCTGAGTAGCTTATTCTTTCTGCCAAGTTTGGTTACCCAATTCTCACCCCTTTTTGGTGTTGAAAGTTGAATGTCACAGTGTATGTAGTATATAATTATGCTAACAGTTATGATTTTAGTGATTTGGAAAGTATTGTCTGTTAACGATAAACGTTTTCTTATAGTATTGGTAGTCGAAAAAGGACAAGAAGATATTGCTTCTTGGTTTGAAGAATCAATAAAGAATGGAGACAGCTTGGAGTTAAATGGGCGTGTTGTAACAGTGACTCATAACAAAAACGATCGAGAAATTAGTAAGTACACAAAATTAACGTTTCTTACATTGAAAAATAGTCTGTAACAGCTTTAATGGAAACACAACCGTTATCATCGACGTAACGTGGGCTGGCAACGAAGAAACGAAAAATGTTTGCGGAGACATTCGAGTACCATATTTTCACCTTGATCTATCAATCAGTCCCGCGTTGGACGTTTTGGACAAATATTTAACTCTAACAAATTGCACCGACGTCGCAGTGATTTTTGACGATCTGAGCAGTAGGTAAATTTAAGACCGTAAAAATTCACCAACAACAACTTTTTAGGGGTAGACCAAGCACTGTACTACTGGATCGACTCTACCAGATTAAGAATGGTCGTCACCTCGAAACTGGATAAAACATCTGCCGATCGATTAAAAATGATACGACCGATGCCGAACGCTTTCGTTTTAATCGGCACAACAGTCAATCTAGCGCTCATGCTCCAACTGGCTCACAAAGAAGGTTTGGTCCGGTTTCCGGATCGTTGGAATTTAGTTTTTTTAGACTTTTCTTACGAATCGTTTTCTAAAAGCAACAATATAAGCAAAATCAACTTAATAAAAATATCAACCGAAACGTGCTGCAAACTGAAAAGTCTCACACAGTGCGTTTGCCCAGAAGATTTTAACATGCCACAAACTTTTTTAAATTTAATCTTAAAAGAGTTATCTCAAATTCTACTTGAACTTATACAAGATAACTATGACTTGCCTACGAAAATATCATGTGTTGGTGAAAAGTTAAACAACGCGTTTGAACGCGACGTAACGAAACGTTTACTTTACATTGGGAAAATCAGCGATAGTTTCCAAATAGTCAAAAATTCGTTAAAAGTTAAAGTGGGGGCTACTGTTGAAAGCGGCGATAATCTCATTGCTCGCTACAACGAAGCACAAGACTTGGTTATTCAAGATAACGTTCAAATAAGTTCTGTTAAACAGTTTTTTCGCGTTGGAGTTGTTTCTGTAAGTTGTGGTTGCCAAATTCCCATTTTACGATTATTACGTTATAGGCCGTGCCGTGGATTTATCAAGAAAAAGATCCAAAAACTGGAAATTTAGTGTGGACTGGTTACTGCATTGATTTTTTGAAAAAACTATCAGAAACATTGAACTTTGATTATGAGTTGGTCGTTCCTAAAAACGGAACTTTTGGAACTAAAGATGCTAAGGGTCGGTGGGATGGAATTATTGGCGATATTGTGTCTGGGGTAAGTACTAATTTGGTAAATCTGTGCTTAGTTAGAAGTTTTCTAGGAAACGTATATGGCGGTGGCTCCTTTAATAATGACAGCTGATCGTGAAGAAGTCGTCGATTTTATTCCTCCTTATTTCGAACAGGCTGGCATTTCGATAGGTGCGATATAAACTGAAGCCTAACAATGACTACACATCTAATTGTAGTTATGAGAAAACCAGTTCACAAAACGTCTCTTTTTAAGTTTATGACCGTATTAAAATTAGAAGTGTGGCTCAGCATAGTCGCAGCACTGGTAGTCACCGCTTTTATGATATGGTTTCTAGACAAATACTCACCGTACAGTGCAAAAAATAACTCAAGCGCATACCCCTATCCTTGCAGGTAAAAATCGGATTAAAAACGACCGTTAAGTACAGTTTGTTTCAGAAACTTTACTTTGAAAGAGAGTTTTTGGTTTGCTCTAACTTCGTTTACACCACAAGGCGGAGGCGAAGCACCAAAATCGTTGTCAGCTCGTACTTTAGTTGCGGCTTATTGGCTTTTTGTCGTACTGATGTTAGCTACGTTTACAGCAAATTTGGCTGCTTTTTTAACCGTAGAGAGAATGCAAGTAAGTAATGCCGATAAATTAACATCTCGGTGACAATAAAATAGCAACACTAAAAAAGAATGGGGATTATGTGACCAAATTTGGTAAAAAGTTTTTGCTACTCAGGTGTAGTAAATGATTAAAATTTTATTTAAATGGATCAAGTGATAATGGCATATCTGACGTTTTTTTTTTGTTTCTATTACTTAATTATCGTGCGAGTCTTGGTTAATTTGAATATTGAAAGGTGCATTTCGTACAAGGAAATAGCAAATTGTTTTTACCGGAACCAATGCACTATCATGCGGTGGTATCAGGCATGGACTTCTCTGTAGTGGAACTCGTTGGTAGTAACCACGTCACCACGGCTAACTACGATGTCGGCCAGTGGACGTGTGTAAAAAAACTATAATAAAAAAAGCAATAAACTAGGCGCCACTCCTTGTACTAATAAGCTCCTTGGCACAGAGACATCGAAGGTACGTCTAAACCCACTACGAAGCGAATAGGATAGAGCAAAAAAACAACGCTTAAAATGAGTACTATTAACTTACCCCACCGAAGTTCTTTATGACAAGTAGTAAAACGTTTGTTACGGCAGTATGTGCTTAAATCTAGCCGCGATTACGTTACAATTAAAGAAACTTAAATGGTCAGCGTACTCAAGACAGCTGCATTACATAAAGTTAAAGATGTTTTAAATCTACGGCTAAAAGTAAAATAATTTAGTATGATCAACAATTAAATTCTTGACAATTACAAATTAAAATAACTGATGTGGAAAATACAAATTAAAAAATGACGAAAGCTGAATAGATAATTAGAAAATACTAATAAGAAATAGTTATAAGATAATGCGCCAAGACAATTTAGCATGAGGCTCAAGTCATTTATCGCCATAAATAAATTTTAACGACAAACGAAATCGACAGGTGTGAACCATTGACTTCAATAATACGACTTCTGAAAGTAAATAAGTATCACCATTTATGGACAAAATTAATACTACTGGGAAAATCGTATTGAAGCTCAAAGAAACTCGGTAAAAGAATTTTTACCGTATTGAAAGCAACTTACCTGCAAACGCTAATTTAATTAAAAAATCGCTTAATCTATCTGGTTTACTGAACAATTGTTTAATAGCATAATTGCTAAAAGCGTAATAAAAATAACCACGACAAAAATTACATAGAAAGAAGAATTACTTACAATTTAGCGGATAGCGTCTTAACAAAAGTTTGAACGTTTACAGCGATTTACAGTATGCAACTAAAAGTTTTTTTTTGCGCACTCCTCTCCCGTAAATGTCAAATACAGTTAAGCATTTACAAACAGTGGAGTCCGCACACCAATGGCGGCGTAAATTTTAATTAGATTTATTATTTATAGAAAATGCATAAATAATGACACTAACAAATCTCTCAGCAAAATTAAAACCTCAAAACGACGAGAAAACGAATTAAAAAGGTAGAAGTTTAAGCATAAGCTGGGGATAAAACCCAAAAAACTACAACCAACCTACTTTTATAAAAAAAAAAACCAAATGAAAAGGAAGAACTTGCCGACGTAAAAAACACCAAGTAGAGAGGTCTCTAAGAAAAAAGTCGTCAAAGCACCTAGAAGACTTACAACACACAACCAAGTCATCCCAAGAGAAAGAAGTACTTTTAAGAAGTAGACATCCTCCTCAACAGTCGTGCAAACCCACGACGGAAAGAGTAAGAAGTTTTGGCAAGTTCCAAGAACTAAAAACCCTAAAAACCAAATTTAACTCCAAGTTCTAGTGTTCAAGCCACCTCCTCAGCCGCAAAAAAAAGAAATTATGTAAGTGATAAAGAGAAAAAACGACACCCAAACCACAAGGTTAGAAAATATCCCTAAGGATTCTATCGCAGCCTAAAGTTTCCTCAATGGGACACGGTACGATTGTTTGGCGTCGAATCACCTCAAATCATTACGACTGAATGGAATAGCGCATAGTTAGGCCCCCAACGTTAGTTTACACAAGCGCATACTACATTCAGTACTCGCTTGACCCTAATAGTCTTCCTCCCACTTAGAAAAAAAGTCTGGTCTACGACCAGCAGAAACAAAGCGCAGAAAATCTCTCCACTTTGAAACAATATAAAAGAAAGATTCCAAAATTTTGCCGCAAAACCAAAATAAAAAAGGACTACAGTCCGCAATCGATGCGATGCCTTGTGTCACTCTCGCCAAGCTACATCAAGTTTGACGTACGGTTTCCAAAAAGTATTATGCCTGGTTCAGAGCTTGAGACTACTGAGTTAAAACCAATCAATCTTCCTCAACACGCAACCGTCAGGTACCCACAACAAGCGTTTCCTCACTTATGGTGACCAATCAAAAAAAAGTAAAAGAAAGACAAAAAGAGAAAAGATAGTAGGATGATTGTTGTACGACTCGACTACCTTTTCTTAGATAGCCAAAACCAAGTGACCTACCTTATTGTGTCTAATCAACTAACCTAAAACAAATCAATAATTAATAACCACGTTTAAAATGAGTATTAAAAACTTACTCCATCAAAGTTCCTTGTGCGTAGTATGTAAGCTTACACGTACGGAGTTATGTGCCTAAATCTGGTTTTGATTACGTTTAAACAATTAAAGAAACGTGAATGGTATAACGCGATGGCGTTACATAAAGTTAAAGATGTTTTACTAAAAGTAAAATAATTTAATATGATCAACAATTACATTTTTGATAGTTACAAATTTTAATAAGTGATATGGTGAATTGAAATTAAAAAATGATTATGGCTGAATAGAGCATTAGAAAATTAAAATAAGCAATTTTTACAATGCAATAAGTCAAGACAATCTAGCATGAGCCTCGAGTTATTTACCACTATAAATCGATTCTAAAGATAAGCAGAATCCACAAGTATAAACTATTCACTCCAATAATACAGCTTTTAAAAGTTACTGGATAAGTATCACAATTTAAGGAAAAATTATAATTTCCGTAGTAATACTACTGAGGAAGCCGTTTTAAAGCCCTAAAAATACGCTAAAAGAATTTTACACGTATTGTAAGCAATATAACCAACGTCATTTTAAGTTTACTTGTAAACAATAATTTAATTAAAAAATTGTTTAATTTTGTTAGTTAACTAAACCTTCAACAGCATAATTGCTAAAAACGTAAGAAAAATAACGAACGGCGAAAATTAAATAGAAAAAAGAATTACTTACAATTTAGCGGATAGCATCTTAACAAAAGCTTGAGTTTTCACAGCGAATTACAGAATGCAAGTAAAAACTCTTTTCGTTCGCGTTCCTTTTCTGTAAATATCAAATACAATTAAGCATTTACAAACAGTGGAACCCGCAAACCAATGGTGGCGTAAATTTTAATACAAATTGCTACATATAAAAAATGCATAAATAATGACACGTAACAATTTTTCCAGCAAAATTAAAACTTGGAGATGACAAGATAAAACTTAAAAGAAAGCAGAAGTTTAGGCATACGCCAAAGATTAGACCTTAAAAACCACAACCAACCCACTTTCATAACAAAATTTAACCTAGATGAAGAGAAAGAATTTGCCGACATAAGGAACACCAAGTAGTAAAATTTTTGAGAGGAAGACCTACAGCACAATGAACAGTTGCATAAAGCGGAGATGCCTTAGCATCAGAAAACGTGAAAAGAGTATTCCTCAAAGAACACCCAACACTCAACGAACCCACGACGATAACAGTAAGAAGTTTTGGCAAGCGCCACGAACTAAGAACCGCAAAAACCTTAATCGCAACCCAAAAAGACCCATAAAAAAAGAAGGTAATATAAGTGATAAAGAAAAAAAAACGACACCTGAACCCCAAATCTAGGAAATGACCTCAGGAATTCTACCGCAGCCTAAGGTTTTCTCGATGGGTACTGGATGATTGTGTGGCGTCGAAGTTTTAACATACTTTAACTCTTCGCAACAGGTTGCCCCTCCTTCTTCAACATCAGTCCACACATGCGCACATCACCGCATCTAGTAAATGTTTGATCCCAATAATCTTCCTCTCACCCAAGAAAAGAGTCTGGTCTACGAATAGTGGAAACAAAGCCCAAAAATCCCCCAACTCTGAAAATATATAAAAGAAAGAAGAAAAGAAAGATCCCAAAACTTTGCCACTAAACCAAAATAAAAAAGGACTGCAGTACGCAATCGTTCGACTGTAGCCAAAAGCCGTGTCTTTTGTCACCCTCGCCAAGTTCTATCAAGTTTGTCCTACGGCCCCCGACGGGTATGGTCCAGAGCTTTAGGGTACCGGGTTAAAAATAATCAATCTTCCAGGACACGCAGCTGTCAGGTTTCCACAACAGGCGTTTCCTCACTGATGATGACAGAACTAAAGGAGTGATAGAAAACAGAAAAACAAAAACAGAAAATAGAGTACGATGTTGTTGTACGGCTTGACTACCTCTCCCTAGATAACCAAACACGAGTGACTTATCTTACTGTCTATCTTACAAACCGCCCCAACCAGACAATAGATCGCACAAGTACCATTCCTTAAATAAGGTTTGAAGTCGTCAAAAGACGGAATAATATTTAAAAAAAAATTTCAAACCAAACGCAAATTTAATTAACACTAACCTAAAAGAAAAATTACGGAGTATCAAACAGTAAACCCACAAACAAAATCGGCACTTGCTGTAACGTTCTTCAAAGCAGTAATCTATCGCACCTATTAACCACTCACTTAAGAAAAACATACATTACACACAACAAGAAATCAGCGATTATAATATCTAAATAGCATAAAGAAAAGCAACACTCTATATCAAGTAATTGTCGGAGACACTTAACCTATAGCTTCCCTAGCTATTTTACGATGTTTCCGGCTACGAGGATATCTAAGCGAAACATTAAGACAAAAGATGGTATGACTATCGAAGCCTTGTTCGGAGCTATCAAACTAAGTATGGTCGAGTTTTAGATTCTTTACATGCCAAACACCCGCAGAGACGTTGTTTTCATCTCTCAATTTGTACGCCCACGAAAACTTAACTGTCTTAATCGTGAACGCGCCTACAAATTTTAGAGTCAAATTAGCATTAAAATGCTTTGACGCGTTTGAGAAAATTGATTACCGCGCCTCACAGAATCTCCACCCATACATTTGACGAATCTACAACGCAGGTTATAACGTCTCCCAGTCGTCATGTATGTATGGTCGATACACTTTGTTATGAATAAGAGTGCGTAGCTTGTTATAGAAAGAAGGAGAAAAAAGTCATGTAAGTGCTTTATCCAAAAAAGGTTAACCGAATAGGCTACTTCAGTAATTTGTTCTCGACCAAAGAATGCAAAGTATGGTGTACAACTAATGACTTCATGCTTGGCGGTACGTATAGCGCAACCGATTTTAGTAAAGTGTACATCTCAAGGTTCTATTTGACGTAAGACGAGATCATTGTCTTCAGAACTGTATTGATTCATTCTAAGAAGAACAAAGCTTGTTAAACTTTTTACCCCGGAACTGAACTCCATTGTCAGTAATCAATTATTGCGGAGCACCGAAAAGATGAAAAAATTGGTTTTCCATGACCTTACAAATAGATGAAGCAGCTGCAGAGCGCAATGGAAAAAAGAAACAAAATTTAGTAAAGCATTCAGGTACTACTAAGATATAACAGTGACCTTTACACGAACGAGAAAAAAGACCAACTATATTACAACACAGTGTTTGCGAAGGATGAGACATCTTGGCACCAAGAGAGAGAAAACCTGAAAGAGAAGATTGCGGAACTCTATGAGCAGAACAAATCGAACATCGGCAGATATAGCGAAAAACGTCCGAACGCATTCTTGTTTTAGAATTCTAGCTTTAGTCTTCGTCACGCCACAATGTCTAGCAATAGGAAGATCATGGTGTTCCCGAATAACTTTGCACCGTTGTTCCGTAGAGACTATCCATTACCAGACATCGATCGAGGAGAAAGGAGACTTATCTCATCGGTACTTAACACCATCCTGTACTGACCACCCAAAGAATTTATGTGGAGGGAACAGAATCCGACTATATAGATTATTATACCACACGTCACTCGTAGGAAGAAAAATAAGTAAAGAAGAGTCCAAAGAAACAGTATCGATGAGAGGATCTGCACGAAAAAAAGCATCAGGTACCACATGGTCTGTACCTTTCCTGTGAAGAATAGTGAAGTCATATTGTTGTAATTTAATCGTCCATCTTGCTAATCTACCATTAGAATTTTGTAATCGATTCAACCAGAAAAGAAAGTGATAATTGGTGATGACGGTTAAATGAGTTCTTTTGATGTAAACTCGAAACTTCTCGATAGCCCACATCACTGCCAAACACTCCTTTCCGGTAGTAGAATAATTATTATCGGCCCTAATTAGCAAACGACTAATAGAACTAACCACTTTTTCGTTCTAGGAAGTTTCTTAGCTCAGTACAGCACTAAGTTCAAAGTCAAATGCACCTGTCTGCACGAAAAAAGTTAAAGAAAAATTAGAACAAGAAAGAGTAGGCGCAGCTTCACACCGGTGTCCAAGTCAAGGTACACTGGTTCTAGTTAAATAAGAAAGAAGTTAAAGAAGAAAAGTTAGGTATGAATACCAGGTAGCCATACCAATGAGTCGACGAACCTCAGTTTAGTTGCTTTGCAAAAACAGTGTTCAATTGGAGACGCTGTGCAGAACAGAGACTTATACTAGACCGAAGAGATAGTGAATTAACATTGATAGAAGCTAAAGAAATATTCCTAGTAAAACTCCATTGACCAGTGCGGAAATTTGGAACAAAATATGGCATGCCAGAAATCAATACCTAAAATCAACACTTGAGAAACTTCGGGTAGAATCAATTTCTCAATCACGCTCACTTTGGTTTTAAGACAGAACGGAAGTGATGCAATTCCCATCACCGAACAAAAGTCCCCGTTCACCAAGCGACACGTAGCCACGGAAGAAGGTTGTAGCTGAATATCTAAAGGTTTTAATGTTTGCCATTCCTTAGTTCATAAAATAGTCACCAGAGTTTAAAACACCGCTAAAAGAATTACCATAAATAAAGACGGTTAAATAAGGACGTTCATTTCGTGACACTCTAACAAAAATAAAATTTTAAAATACACGTTTGCCAACGCCATGACGGCCACATCTATAACAATAAAGATTTTGTGGACGAGTACAATTCGGAGCTAAGTGTCTATGTTGTGAACAGTTCTTGCAAGTAAACCGAAATTGAACACCATTAGTCACACGAGAAGAAGAAGAAGAAGAAGAAGAAGAAGAAGAAGAAGAAGAAGAAGAAGAAGAAGAAGAAGAGGAACGAGTAGGAGAGTTAATAGCATCCACGTTGATATCGTGTACGTGAGGAAGAAACAGAAGAATCACTCACTTAAGCTAGGTTTAGTTCTAGTAGCTTAGTTGATGGTGATAGTCGGTATTTTTCTATTGATAGTTGGTTTCGTTCTAGTTCTTTGCCAATAGATACTAATTCCTCGAGCTTAAATTTCTACAAATCAAATTTAACTCTTCGGATTCCGACACAGTTTTTGAGAGACGAGCAAATAGAGTCTACATGATATTAACGTTTCGCCCTATAGTTTCAGAAGTTTTGATAGTTCAAGCCTTTATTTCGTCGAGCAGTTGTTCGTAATCCAACTGTAAGAATTCCGATTTAAGTAAAGCAACTAAATCCGTCCAAGAATGTAATTTAGATTTCCTAGATTGGCATAAAAGAAGAACTGGGCCAGTAAAAATATTTGAAGCTACAGCAAACAATTGCTGAGTCGTCGCTCTTCTAGAATTGCTCGGCTTTGATAAGAAATTCAGTAAGCGAGCCAGAACTTTTCCTAGAAAATTATAATTTCTATTTATCAACCAGAAGGTTTTCGCAGTCGAACCTGAAGTTGGTTAACGACCATAATGATTTTTGTTTACGGGTGATGTCTTCTACGCTGTTAAGATTCATTCGTTTGGCGCGAATTGAGTAGAAATACGACAAAGAGTATTTGTGGAAATATCGCACTGATAAGTTAGAAAGAAAGCTACTAGTTCTTCTAAGTCTTAAGTATGAGCGTTATGATCGTCCTGAAATGGAATGTCATGAGCGACATTTTCAATTAACTTGTTTAATTAAAGTTGTAATACACTGCAAAGATTCTTTTGCAATTGATCAACGACACCAGTACTGTCAAACTCTCGAACCGCAAGTTCGTACTGTAACTCAGCTTAAAGTAAACGAGTACCCTCAAATTTCCACACCCTATCGATTAAATAGATAAATTTAGCTATAAGAAAAAAAGGTAGAAAAGAAGAAAAAATCCAATTCGTTGCTAATCTTCTAATTTGTTTATGTACTTATGTACGTATGCTACTAAAGTTAACAAACACAAATCTACATAGGTCTAGGGTTAGCGACAAACGACGAAAACTATCAGTACTATTAATAACTGTCGACAAAAAACGATGCGAAGACAAGAAGAAATTTGATAATTACTAACCACTGATAAACCACTCTGACGATTAAACGATTAATTATTATTTTATTTGAAGATAGTATGCTAAATCGAGGTCCCGCGTTGGGCGCCACTTTTTGATACTTACCTTTTTGGTAGTGGGTTTTGTTGATAACAACGTCACCACGGCTAGTTACGTTGTTGGTAACAAAGGAACTGCGAGACGGAAGCAAACAAATAAAGTGCAAAACCGCCATCTTTGACTTGTAGCAATAAGAGACCGATTTTTTAGTACCAGATCAATCGCTGATCAATGGTTAGGTAATGAAAGTCGGCTTGTAACGTTTTAAACAATTTACTGTCAAATCAGTGGCTTCGGATTGCAGCTTCTTATGCTACCACTGAAGGTGCAACACTGACATCAACGTTTGGAGTGGGTAGGTTGTGACTCCACTAGAATCAGAAATGGCATAGAGTAATTTTTAATTATGACGAAGATGTGAAGAACGGCGCAATATACAATTTTTTGTTGAGCGGCATGTGCACCACACTGTGGGGATTATAGTATGGGATGCGATATAAAACCCGGCGATATGTTAACAAGGTGGTAGAACCTTATATTCTTCTATTTCTTCAGCAGTTGAAAGACCCACCTAAAAACCCAGGATCATGACTGTTTCCACATAGCAAGACATTCTATGGACCCACTTAAATAGGTCAATGTTAATGTTTAATCATGGCCACCCAAATCTTCCGAAGCCGTATGGAACATTATGGATAGAAGACTGAGGAACTTAGCGCATCCTTCACTGACAAAAGAAGCTTTCCGTCATGAAGTTGCTTGGAATACAATAACTAAAGAGGAAATTGATGCACAAATAGTGAGAGAATGTGAAGCCAACAGATTATTAAATAAAAATCGTGTTTTTCTTTGTTCCTTTTCTTTAAAATTTTAATAATTTACTACCTCTGATCGTGTAACTAAATCTTCCTCCCAAGTTTGGTCACAAACTTCCCAATTTCAATGTCATAGAATACATTTATAAAAACTACGCTTTTAGACTCCTGTCGAATCTTTGGAACAACTAACACGCCAGTCTAGAATCAACTATACTGTAGTAGAAGGATCCTTAACGCACGAGTACTTTGTTAATATGAAGTTTGCCGAAGACACTTTATACAGGTAGTAATTGAATATTAGTAACGTTTTTAAATTTATAAATGTGTTAGAATGTGGAAAGAGTTGACTTTAAACGCGTCAACTGAAGATAAAAGATACAGAGTGTGGGATTATCCAATCCACGAACGGTACGGACACATTCTGCTGTCAATTAACGAAGCAATGCCAGTTGCAAACGCATCTGAAGGATTTCGTATTACGAATGAACGTTTAGAAGCCGATTTTGCTTTCATACACGATTCTTCGGAGATTAAGTACGAAATATCTAGAAATTGTAATTTCACGGAAGTGGGCGAAGTATTCGCCGAGAAACCTTACGCAATAGCCGTACAACAAGGAAGTTATCTACAAGATCCAATAAGCTTGGCGTGAGTTCGTTTTATAATGTGACTTAAGTTATAGTGTTTTTAGCATTTTAGACTTGCAAAGGGATAGATTTTTTGATTACTTGCAAACGAAATATTGGAACAATTCGGTTAGAGGAGATTGTTCGGATGATAGTGAAAGCGAAGGAATAACACTGGAAAGTTTAGGTTTGTACTAGCTAAGACTAATAGTATTTTTGTTCTAAAAACAAGTTACAGGTGGTGTTTTTATTGCAACCTTGGTTGGACTGGCGTTGGCAATGATTACTTTGGCCGGCGAAGTTTTGTACTATAAACGCAAACACCAAGTAACACAAATTCAGGAGAAACCTTCGTTGCCAGTTAAAAAAAAGAAAAAGAACAATAAACATATTAAAGAGTTTGCGAAAACCGTAACTATTGGAACTACTTTTAGACCTTACGAGCGACATCAATTGACACCTAAAATATCACGTATATCTGTTTACCCTAGAACTAAGAATTTACAATAGTTTATTTGCAGACATTATACATGCTGGTTTGAGCTATAGAATTACATTTTTATTGTATATTTTATTTATTCATATATGTATTGAAACAGTAGCTTTATTAGATGTATTATAATAACAACATCTTGTTGACGTTTATTTAGAACCAAAACTAACCTATATAGCACAAAGACATCCATAAAACATCTAGTGGATATCTTGATGTGTACATTTCGCTTTCTATAAGATATCCATATCCATAATAAGTACTATAGATGTTTGGTGTACATCTATAGAACGTCCAGACGTCTTAGCGTTGGATGTCCATATGACATCCACACAAAGATGTTTTATGAATATCCAGACAAAGACGTTTTATGGATTTATTTTTAAAAAAAATTATTTTATATATTCGGTTTTTATACCGTTTTTTTTTGAAGTCTTCAAATAGACAAACTTGTTATGTAAGGTCGGCCAAAGATAAAAAATGTTAAAACGGGATAATTTTTTGCTTTGTGAAGGGTCCAAAGTGGCCATAAGTTTAAGCAGCTCAAAAAAATTTCTGATGTTGAAGGCATCGTCTGTTTGAAGAGATTTTCGGTGTCGTCGCAGAGCCAGATTCTGTGTCGCAATAAATAAGATGCAGTGTAGAATTTGTCTCAAAATGTCTCGCCATTTTGCTCTTCTTCTCGCGGATTGCAGAAAAAGTATAAATAGTCCTACTAGTTTCTACTAGATCATTATGCAGAACGAATCAAGATCTTTTTTACTTAATAATGACAAAACGGCAGTTGAAAAAAAAATTGCATTGGCTTTTATTTAACGCCATAAATTCAGTCTTTCTGCTTCCAAAAAAAGAAGTTTGCCTAGAACTATGAGATTCAACAAAGTTGAATGAATGTCTTTAAAAATATGAAAAAAGCGTAAGAAAAATATAAATTTACGTCAGATCGCATTAGTGTCCAGACATTTTCAGGAAAGCTTTGTAAAATTGTATTAAACATAGAGTAAAAAGGGTCTCAAAAACCGTAGGTGCTAAATCGTAACAATTGTGTGTCGTCTTGGTGTTGTTACGTACAGAATTTTTATAACGTAATACCCTGTATATCGAATTAAAATTAGATTCCGGTTTTGACGCCCTCAGCCGATCTTTTCTTGTGACTGTCATTTTACGACGAAGTCGTTGAGCTGACAACTGCATAAAATGGCTTGTGTCGCTTAAAAAAAGTTTTCTAATAATATCCTCTGTAATGGAAATCAAATTATAACTTCATTACGTTTTTAAAATTATTTATTCGTCACAGGCCGTTCCGCCACGCTTTGGCCACATGTTTCTATTCAATAAAGAATAATGAGGGATTAATATCGATAAATACCTTCATGGGACGAGTATAACTCTATAAGGCCTACGTTAAAAACTAAAAAAAACCGGAGACAAGAACTTTTCTTCGAGATCCTACCCATGCGGCAAACACCTGCGAAACCAACTTTCATTGAATGTCTACAACAGCATTCGATAATCGAGTTCTGTTATGTGTGCTTTCTTTTAGCAGTAATTAATAATTTCGTAGATCTTGCTTTCGTGAGTCATTGTGTTGACACGATTTGCTATTCAAGTTTATTCCAGGCTCACTCACCGGAGAAAACGTTTTCTTCGATTAAGTAGGTACTGGATTGTGGGTAAGTTTATTTAATTATTTTATCGCTGTCAGAAAAGTCACTCACGGAACTTTGGCTAGTGTTAATTCCGTAATTACTATTATTGTTTTAATACCATTAAGGTAGTTTCATTAATTATTTTGTGTGTATCGCATGCTGTGTACAAACAATATTAACTACGAAATTTTCTTCGCTATTCACTTCGATTCGACTTTTGTATTGTGTGTTGCCGATACTTCTGGCATTTATGCATTGAGAATTAGATATACTCGTGTTAATAATCTACGTTACTAAATTAAAGTTTTTATACCTGTTTAATCTTTCTTTTATGGTATCATACCTTTTTCTTTTATTGTGGTTACCCGAACATCAGAGTAACAAGGATTACGAACCTAAAAATTCGTTACAGGCTTGGACCGTCTGTCTTGATTGAAGCAGAAGTGTTAATTTTGGATTAGATCTGGCGCCCTTATTATTCACTTAAACCTCCCCTATCTCCGACTGTCTCAGTTGGCCGTGCAAGGTTCGTAAGACCTATAAGCTTGTAACAGTGCCATTGGAAACTACGTACATACATTTTTTTTTTGTTAAAAATGATTAAAGTACCTCATTAAAAACAAACCTAATATTAATTTATACAGTTTTCAAAACCAACACTAGAGAATAAATTGCTTCTAGAAGAAAAAATTAATGAAAAAAAAAAGACTGTAAGTAAAGTAACAAAAAATTGTGTAGTGAGAAATAAAGTATGTAATACACGAATTGTAAAGTTGTAAAAAAACAATGAAGTAATTTGTCGACTTACCTTTTTGTCTAGCTTAAGTCAGAGATGGTCGTAGATCTAGTTGTTAGTATATACAAGGTGTAACTAATATAACGCATAATCTTTTAATAAGGGGTAGCTTTAATGATTTGGAGCATATTTTTATTATAAAGGTATGGTCTCTTCCTGATAGTTATTGAGAAAATCTAATGTCAATTTTTAAATACGTCTCTAGTTGAACCCGAATACAAGTAGCGTGTGACACAAGTCAAGATACTTTAATAGTAAACAGCACGTACCAACGGTATCTAAAAGTGATAATGATTGTTTTGCTAACGATACAAGCTGTATTGCACTCACATAAAAAGGCACGTTATAAAAAAATAATACCTGGTGTAGACAATGTAATTTTAATAACGAGTAATGACATTTGCATGATTGCATTTTTGCAACCTCATCAAACGATAAAAAAACTTGTTAGTACAAATAGCCTTGACACTATACTTTGTTCCAGTTTGGGTTCAGTAGTCACCATTTTCTAAGCATGTTCTATTTTATTAATTCTAAAACGAAATAAGTCCGTTCTTAATACTTATACTTGTTTATAAAGCAAATGTGTTCAAAATTATTGTAGCTACCCCATATTAAGAGATTAAACTTACAGTTAGTTTTAAATAATAATTTGTTAAAGTTTATTGTCAATCTAGAAGTAATTAAAACAATGCATCATATTGAGATAAAAATGTTACGTTAGTTTTCGTTTCGTGTAACAAAGAAGGTAAGCGACGGCTAACACAACTGTTCCCGGAGATTGAGTCGCCGGCTTCGTGAGGCTAGATTATAAACTAAATCTAAAAAGGTGCCAAAACGATAAAAGTCAAAATTAAGGAGATATCGTTTAAATCTACCTGCAGCTGAAAAAGAACAAATAACACGACAGAAGTGATTTTATTTTATCACAGACAGTAATTCAAAGAGGACGAAGAAGGTACATAAGTATAATTATATACATTTTCCAAACATTAATACATAGGTCGGACAAAATATAAGTTACGCCCTATACTGGGCAACACGTCGTACAGCAAAATGACCTAGTCGCTCTAACTTTTACATTCAAAGAAGGAATGACTTTATATTTGTAAATTCAAAATTACCAAAGTATATAGAAAATTAACTTAGAGACTCAACGCGCACTATATAAGATTTTGTGACGCACAAAATGATCTATTAACTAATTGTGTTAACAACCTCATTCTAACAATCGACATCACCAACGAAACAGTACTCATCAAAATAAAAATTATAATACTTACAGTTATGTTATATCCTGTAAGGGATTAGCTAATTTCGTACTTGTATTACCTAAAAACTAATACGAAATCTAACACAAAAACGTACATACGGCGTTATCGAAACTGAATTCCGTTTTTAAATCAATACCGAATGCGCAGCGTTTCCCCTCGATTTGATATAATTGGTAGTAAAAGTTCCTTCCAAAAAAAAATTGAATTCGAAAAAAGCTTCAACCCCTTGACGGTGTGAATAGTTTAATTACAGCAACATGACGTCATGGAAAATTTCCCTAAATATGCCATCTGCTTGTTTTCTCCACCTATAAAGAAAACGTGTAGAGGGTATGGAAATCCACTATAGACAATTATGAAAGAATCAATTTAAACCCCCAACACAGAAAAAGAATATATAACCACTTACCCCAAATAAGCTTTCGCTCAGATAGACACAAAATTCAATCGAATATTCACATCGAATTATGTGAAATAACGTAATGATGAAAGCCTTGTTGGGCGTAGACATCTCTAAACAGAGGTCTGTGTTGCACAAACGTTACCGGAAGAAAATGAAATCGTGGTTTTAAATTTTGACAGTGACCGTGAAGTGGGCGTGTCTAGGACAAATTTTATACTCGAAAAATTTTAGCATACCAACTTTTTACATTACATTTTTCTTATAGTAATCTCACCGAAACGAGTGATGTCAGCCGTGCAAACGAGATGAAATTTAGCTCAATTAACCACTCCAACAACGTAATGTAAGCAACGTACTTCCGAATCTCCTTACAAAAAAATTATAGATCAACAGTAGAATGTTTTCTAATGACGGTATCATGCGTTCCCTGACTTTGTAGCAAATGGTTATCACTTGAACTTTCACGTACTGTGAAACCGGAAATTAGTTTTTAGCAAAACCATGATGAAATACTTTACTCGAGATTGATTATTCGGCTTTGCTCACGATTGATAGGATCGGTAGCATCTTTAGATCAGTTACTGATCTCTTTTGTAGAACTTTAATAATGAGGGTAACAAATAAGGAGCTTAAGTAGATCTCCGTTGTAATTGTAACACAAAGATTCATATCAAACAGACTTTGCAGAGGTTTATACGTTTTGCATCGAAAGAAATTTCCCAAGTGTTGTTTCAACTTCCGATCAGCACAAAATTCAACGTAAGAGTAGCGTTCAAGCGTATTCGGATCTCGAGCCTATGCTGCGTTTTGTACGACAGAAAAAAAAATAAGCCATTGAAATATCTAGCCCACACGCGACTACGAATAGAAAGTTGTCTATTCAACAGTCAGAAAGAAAGGTAGATTTGGAAAGTTTGTTCCAGGCCAAGACTAATTTGTCGTTTCATGACCATATAGTCTCAAAGATATTTCATTCAAGATCGAGAACAGTCAAAAAAGAAGAAAACAAAAAAAATGTGGGAAGGGACTATGCGCTTGTAAAGGTTCACATAAAGAAAATGTTTTTTTTGTTAATTTTTTTGTGTTGTCATACACGTTAGCAATTAAATAATAGATAAGTAAGTCTTCTTATGATTTTTTTTTATTTAATTGAAAAGGTGGTTCGTCTAGCGCCCCTGCACTGCGGTTTCTTTAGTTCTTTTGTGCACCTTTGATGTATTACTCCCTTGGCAGAAGATTATTCTAAGAAACTTTTTTCAACTCATCATCGGTTAGCTTTGGTTTGCTGAGAATCCATGTGCCCGTAAGTTTTCTTAACTTTTATCGTCTCATCCCTAAAGAGCTTTTCTAGAGTCTTTATGCTCCGCTGCTGTTTGCTGCAAGTTGCTTCTGTTCCGGTCTCGTAAGCGATTTCGAAAACGGGTTCAGGTCAGATATATGTCCCTGTTGTGTCTATTTTTGCTAGTGCGTCCGCCATTAGGTTTTCCTTTACATTCTGGTATTTTAGTATCTAGATGAGCTGTGCTGGTTTGCGAGTTGCCAATATTTCCAGACTGTTTAAATTCATGCCATAATTAGTTTGGATTTTATTACTGGCGATCTTAGTGCCAGTAGTGCTGCTTGGCTGTCAGACATGATCGATATCGGTCCATTTGTGTATGATTTTGGGTAGATAATGTTCCTGATTCACTAGTCAATAGCAGAAGCTTCAGCTTGAAAAGCGAACGCATATTTACCCAAGGTCGGCGTAAATTTGTTACAAGCTTTAGGTTTTACGAACCCAGCACGGCCAACTCATATAGTCGGGAGTAGGGGGGTTCACAGAAACTATGCTTAAGGGCGCCAGAGCTGATCCAAAGTAACTTCTGTCTCGCTCACGACAGACGGTGCAAGCTTGTAACTAATGTTAGGTTCGTAATCCTTATACTCGGCTGTTCGAGTAGCAAGCGTTTGTTATTAGATAACGACGATCCAAAGAGACAGGTATGTTGTCATAAAAGAACAAGTAACCACAATAACAACTTTAATCTAGAATCGTTGATGATTATCACAGGTATATCGAATTCTCATTACAGAAATGCCAATAGTATCGGCAACACACAATACATAAGTAAATTACGTCGACATGAATAGCGAAGAATAGTTTATAGTAAATATCATTTGTATACAGCATGCGGGATACACAAAATAATGATAATAATTACGGCATTAATATTAAACTATCATAATAATTATTAGTAGTACACAGCATACGCAACACAAAATAAGCAAAAATTACTATCTAAATGGTAATCTAATAACGTTAGTAAATACGGAATTAATATTTGCAACAGTTTCGTGAGTGACCTTTCTGACAACGAATAAGATACATAAAACACTTACCACTAACACAGGAACTTCCACTCGTACGAAGAAAGCGCTTTCCCCGGCAAGCAATCCTGTAAACAATTTGAGATTCAAATCGTGTCAAACCAATGCCTCACGAAATCAAGATCTACAAAAATCGTTACTTAATGTTAAAGAAAGTACATATAATATAACCCCGTTGTCGAATGCTGTTGTACACCTTCGATGACAGTTGGTTTCGCAGGTGTTTGCCGCATGAGTAAAACCTCGCAGAAATATGATTGTCTTCGGTTTAATTAGTTTTAACCGTAGGCCTTATCGATAGTTATAATCGTCCCATAAAAGTATTTGTCGATGTTAATCCCTCGTAATTCGGTATCGAGATCGTAATGAAGTTATAATTTTCCCTTGTAGATTTTAAATTACGACAAGAATACCCATATTTAGGAGGTAGCACATGGACGAAAAGACATAAAAATTACCTTTAATCAAAGAAAGAACAAAAAACCACTTACCCTGCGTGGATTAAATTAGTTAATTAAGAAGACTTCTATTTCCCATCGTGTCCCAACACGTGGATGATTTGAGAAAACGATTTTTAATTCACGCAGACATAGGTTATAACATGCACGATGTTAAAGTCAAAATGCCGGTATCTCACCGGATATCGCCTACTCAATACGAAGAGACCAACGAGCATGATAGATGGCGTCGAGAAATATAAAAGTAATTTTTAATTAAACCAATATACAGGGTAATGCATTATTTAAATTTATGCACGTAACAAATTGCTTCCCATAGTGCTTGCTTTCGTATACTCGTGCTTCGTATGTGATGATGTTTTTTTTTACCACAGTATATAACCATTTGGTCATTTGATCATTCGTTTGGTTGTATTAAGAACCCTGATGGCCTTCATTGTGACTTTTTCTAGATGACCATTGAAAGTCAGTCTAGTATCAAGAGTAAGTCCCAGATATTTGACTTCTTTTGTCATCGTGAGCGTAACTTTGTACATCGTAGGTAGTATTATGTTATTCGTTTTCCGTCGTTTGGTAAACGAAACGATTACCGTTTTAGTTGGGTTCACTGATAGTCCCTCTTTTTTGCATCATTTTTCGACGGTGTTTAGTGCACTTTGAATTATGTTCGATACAATTGCCCCAAACTTCCCGTTACGATAATGATGAGATCGTCGGCGTATCCCAAATCAAATACCCCGTCGTCTTCTAGTTGTTGTAGTAGGCCGTCCATGACAAAGCACTACAGTAGGGGTGGTTCCGACAGTGCTACCGTACAAAATAGCTGTTACCATTCGATTCCTGAGTGTTGAGTTGACCCAGTTTCGAACTAGAAATGTGATTCCTTTTTTTCTATTGTTTTTGCAATTGAGGTAAAGGTAGTATTGTCAAATGCTCCTTCAATATCTAGAAAAGCAGCTAATGCAATATCATTGTATTGGATTGCATTTTCGCATCTGCTTACTAGTTGGTGAATTGCTAACTTGCAAGATTTTCCAGATTGGTAAGCATACTAGTTTTGGTGCAAAGGCGAAGCCTTTAGTGTCCCGTTCCGTATATACTTGTCAGCTACTTTTTAAAAGTAGTTTTAAGATAAAAGCAGTTAAGCTGATCGGTCTGTAAGATTTTGCCTGGGCGTATGTAGATTTCTCTGGCTTTGGTATAAATACCATCTTCGCAATCCGCTAGGTATTTGGTATGTGCGAAAGTGCTAATCTGGGTCTGAGAATTTTGCATAACGCGTTTCGAAGAGCAGCAAACCGTTTTTACAGCATGATGGTATAAATTCCATCGACTCCTGGAGACTAAAAGGGTTGATTACCCATTCTAGTTTTTCAGTCCCAGTTCCTTTTAGATGTCCGTTTGTTTGGTACCTCTAGGTCCTGGTGCTTACCCAATCAACAAGGAAACATTTTTGAAATGTTTTTTTCAACGTTTTACAAAAGATTTTTTAAAACATTGCAAAGACGTCTTAATGGCCAGAATTGTTGTAAAGTCAATATTAGAAAAACATTCTAAAAACGTTTAAAGAATATTATTTATATATTTTTATAATATTTTACAAATGTTACATTAATGTATAAAAAATGTATAATCAACGCTTTTTTTTAATATTGCAATATGCTTAAGGACAGCTCTACAATCATGGAATAATTGTTTCTTTTGTTATATTAATTTTCTGATGCGCAGAATGTACACTTACGGCACCATTCCATGATGTTCTTTTTGTAGTTTACTCAATAATTTTTTTCTCGAAGTTTCCCTAATGTATTCATCACGCCAAAGTGTCTTCCTGATGTACCAACATGCAAATGCCGCAACACCTTTGACACTCAGTTCTTCAGCACTACTAACTGCAGTCTGTTTTTCCTGCCCTGGACTTTCTCTAGGAATTGTTTAAAAAGACCGTCTTCTACTCTCAAAGAGTGTTACCGCACTCAATATGCTTTGATGTTTTTGCCCAAAGCATTAATTTCTTTCCAGGTTGGCCAGGTCGACCGTTTGCTTTACAGTTCAAGACTATTCTTATGTTGGGATTGTCTTCTTGTTCGCGACGCAACTGCTCAGGTTCTCACTCGTCATCATCTATAGCAGTTCTTCTCAAAAATTCAAAGTTTTCTTCAAGTCGCAAACAATAGCTACAGTCAGCGTTCCAATGATTACTTCCTGCACGATGTTTTGTGTCGTAGGCATACTTTGACTCTCGATCCATCTTGCAACTTGTTCTTCCGGATTACGAAACTGCAACAGCCATTTTATAGCGACGTGGTTTGTCCTGAGTCAAAATTTTTGTCCATACAAATATTTGTAGAAGTGCTATATGGAATTGAAGACTGCTAACAGCTCTCTTCTAGTCTTGCAATAATTTCTTTCTGGCGTGAACAAAACTTTACTAGAATACTCAATGACTTTTTTTATCTTGCATCTACGAACGGACTGTACCTATGACCAGATTACTTGCATCAGTATCAATAACATATTTTCCATCTTCTCTTAGAAAACTTAAATTTGTCGAAGTAACTATGGTCTGTTTTAGTTGTTGAAAAGCGTTTTCGTAGTTTAATTCCATCTAAATTCTACTCTGTCTTCAGTCAAGGTTGACAAATCCAGGTACAAATCGTCTATAATAAGTGCACAACTCAAAAAAACCGTAATCTTGATACTTGTCAATCAGTTTTGGCTATGCTTGCATTGCTAGAACTTTGTCTGGGCCAACCTTTAGTCTACTTCTAGATACGACGTGGTTAAGATATTGCACTCCTTTCTTAAATACGTTGCATTTCTTTGAGCTTAGTTTTAGATTTGCCCCACGTAGTCGTTGGAACACTTTCTTCAAGTTGTTCAGATGTTTTTCAAACAACATTTCACTCACAATCACGTTGCTTAAATAAACCAAATACGGCTTCCAAGACAGTCTTCGCAAAATGGTTTTCATCAAACACTCGAACGTTGCAGATTAATTATTTATTTTTGTTTATTTGAAATAACTATAATAATAATCCTCACAAAGTTTCCGATTAATCAAAAGTTTTTCTATTTTATGGATAGGATTCTTCGGAATGGAGAAACGGCAACAATAAAAACAGCCTGTTGTTAAGGCCTGAATAATAAAGATTGTTTTTATTGCTGCCGTTCCTCCACACCGAAGGATCCTATCCATAAAATAAGAAAACTTTTGACTAATTATGCATGTACCTCTTTGTGTAAAAACAAAAACCAGAACAACTAACAATCCAAGATTTCAAAACTTTGTACACACATAATAATGCTGCATCAATATCAGAAAAAATTACATACCAAGATTAATAGGTTATTGTGCACTTTTAAATCTCCCATTTGGCCAACATCATATCAATTTGATCACCTTAAAACATCACAAAGAATAGAAATCATAAAGTACATAGAAGGAACATTTTAGTGTACCACTGCTGTAACAAACAATATTACACTTCAGCAAAATTTCTTGCAACGAAAAACGTACCATCATAATAAATACATATACTAAAAGTATCTATTTGAGTTTTACTAGAACGCAAATTAGAAAACGATTAAACTGATGCACTCAAAATACATTACACAGCATAGCGAGTAATACCAAAGAAATTGTTGATTCGTTGAAGCTCAAAATATAATGCAATTATAATATACCAAATCGCCATCTTTTCACGCAGATACTGGTACTTTGCGCAAATGCGGTTATTAAGTACTTAATTCAAATTTGCAAGAAAGTTTTTAAAAAAACGAAAAGGTTTAATCTGTATTTATTGATAATATGTAACAAAATTTTATATAGTTGTGTTTTTGTTACAATATATAAAAGAGGTCGGGTTTTGAAGGTGGTTGAGTGAGGACGTGTTTAATAGTAGTGCGGAGTTTTGTGTAATTTAAAGTGATTTACAGCAATTAATTGACGTGTGCGTGTTGAGGATTGTGAAGTTGAAGAAATGATTAGAAGTACAGTTTTAATGTGAGTAGTAAATAAGTACATTAAAATTATGGATAAGAAGATATAGGTGGCTCAGATAACGTGTGCGAATGCGAGCGGATATCGAGGACTAGTTTAAAGGTCAAGCGCGCGCTTTTGATAACAGTGAAGTACAAACTTTTATTTATATACTTTTTCTAATATTTGTGGCGGGTTTTAATTAAATACAATTAGAAAGAATCATAATAACAATAAATTTAAAAAATTAATAAAGAAAAAAATTAAATAAATAACTAAATTAAAAAAATAAATAAATAAATGAGTAATAAAAAAGGGGGAAAGGGATGAATAAAAGAGAGAGAGAGGAAGAGGAAAAAGAAAGGCAACAAATATTTGAAAGAGGAAAGAAAACAATAAGATCGCCAGACATTAAAAAGATATCGGAGGAAAGCGATGGAAAAACCTCAAGAACAGAAGGAGGAAGGAAAGAAATGGAGGAGTTAAAAGAATTAATGAGAGAAATGATGAAACAGATGGAAGAAATATGCAAGGAATAAGACAAGAAATCAAAGAAATGAAAAAAGAAATAGGAGAAAGAGAAAAGAAGTGGGAGAAAAAAAGAGAAACTGGTGGAGAGACTAGAAAAACTGGAGAAAAAGCGGAAGACGAGGAAAGATGGAAAAGAAAAATAATATCGTGATAAAGGGGTGGAGAAGTGAAAAACCACAAAAGATTTA
The DNA here is from genome assembly GCA_035610365.1 of Aquatica leii. NCBI lineage: Eukaryota > Metazoa > Arthropoda > Insecta > Coleoptera > Lampyridae > Aquatica > Aquatica leii. Next base: position 33,571,280 of record CM069438.1, read on the forward strand.
GCAGTGATGCTGGAAGAAAAATTAAATGTAAAAGTAGAGGTGAAAAAGTGACAGTAATAAACAAAGAGAAGAAAAATGAGATGGTGGTGGGGGAAATCGGAGGATGGGAGGAAAAACAGAAGGTAATGGCGGAGAAGAAGAAATTAAAGAATACAAGAATATATATAAGTCACGATTTGACATGGGAGGAAAGAAGAGTGCAAAGAGAAATAATGAACATAGCGGTGGAAAAAAGAGCGGAAGGAAAAAGAGTATGGGTAGGGTACAGAAAAATGGAGATAGACGGAGACAGATACATATGGAACGACAAGGATAAGGAACTGAGCAGAGAAAGAGGAGAGAAATTGGGGAACCAAAAGGCAAAAAACTAAAGGGCAAAGGGGGGGTGGTAAAGGAGAGAAAGTTGACGAAATGGCAAAGAAAAGGAATAATGAGTGATGGAAAAGGAAAAGAAGGAGAAAAAAAAAGTAAGGAAGAATCACAGGAGGAGATGAGTGAGCTGAGAGTATTGTTTTGGAACGTAGCGGGAATAAAAAACAAGGAACAAGATTTTTGGAAAAACATCAAGAAACAGGATGTAGTGGGATTACAGGAGACATGGATGGAAGAAAAATAATTGGAGTGGTGGGAAAAAGAGTTTTTGGAGGAATTTGAGTGGGTGGTGCAACATGCAGAAAGAGAGAAGAATAAAGGGAGAGCAAAGGGGAGTATAATAACGGGAATAAGAAAAAAATGGTTGAGCCAGGAAAAGAAAGAGAAAGTGCAACAGAGAAGAGGAGTTGTAGAAAGGAACATACAGTGGGGAAAAACAAAAATAAAAGTGGTGACGGTTTATAGCAGTAGAATGAAAGAGACAAGGAAAAACATAGAAGAGATGATAGAAGAGAGGGAAGAGGGATTGATAATAGTAGGAGGGGACTTCCAACGCAAGAATAGGGGAAGAGGGGGGAATACAAGAAAGAAAAGGGATGGGAAAGAGACAAACAAAGGACAAGGTGATAAATAAAGAGGGAGAAGAACTGCTGGAATTGTGCAACGAAAAAGGGTGGGAAATAATGAACGGGAACAGAAAAGAAGATGGAAAGGGGGAATTTACGTACATAGGAGGAAGGGGAGAATCAATAATAGATTTTGTAATGACAAATGAAGAGAATGGGAATGGGGGAATGGGAAAAAGGGTAGAGTCAGACCATCAACCACTGGAATTGACAATGGAAGGAAGGGAAAGAGAAGAGAGAGAGGAAGAGGAGAAGTACATAACTAAAAAAAGTGGACAGACGAGAGTATAAAAAGATATAAAGAAAGAATAGGGAAAACGGTATGGATAGGGAAGGAATTACAAGAAAGTGTAGAGGAAATGAGAGAGATGATGGAGAAAGCAACAGAGAGAGTCAGATTTAGAAAATGGAAGGGGGAGAAAACTAGATGAAAGAAATGGTGGGATAAGGAATGCAAAGAAGCAAAGAAAAATGCAAGAAGAGCATTAAGACAGTGGAAAAAAGGAAAAAAGAAAAAGAAGAATACAAAGAAGCTGTAAAAATATACAAAAAAACATGCTACAGAAAGAAGGAGGAAAACAAAAAGAAACAAGAGGAGCAGATTAAAGGAATAAAAACGGAAGAAGATGTATGGAAGTACCTAAAGAAGCAGAGGAAAAAAAACAGGACGACAAAGGGAATAAAAATTAAAGAATGGGAGATGTATTTTCGGAACCTGTTGGGAGAGGAAGAACAAAAGCAGGAAAAAGAAAAAAGAAAAGACGCGGTAGAAAGACAAGAAGAAGGAGATAGGGATAGAATAAGGGAAGAAGAAGTAATAGAGGCGATAAAGAATATAAAAAAAGGAAAGGCGACAGGAGAAGATGGGATACAAGGAGAAGAGTGGATATACGGGGGAGAAAATGTAGCAAAAAGGATGACGGAAATACTAAACAAAATATGGAAAGGGGAAGGATTTCCAGAGAGATGGAGAGAGGGAATAATATGCCCAATACATAAAAAAGGCGAAAAAAATAAAGTCGAGAATTATAGAGGGGTAACATTATTGAGCACGGCATATAAATTGTACGCGACAATACTGCGAGAAAGACTACAGAAGGAAATAGAGGAAAGAAGTTTGGTACCAAACGGACAAGCGGGATTCAGAAAAGGAAGAAGGGCGATAGACAATATATATATACTGAAACACTTAGCAAATAAAGAACTAGAAAAAAAAGAGGGAAATTGGTGGCACTATTCGTAGATCTAAAAGCTGCTTTTGACAAAGTGAATAGGGAAAAGCTGTGGGAATATATGAAAAGAAAAAAAATCAATGAATGATTAATACAAAGAATAGAGGAAATATACGAAGAAACGAGAAGCAGGGTTAAAGTCAATGGGGAAGAGAGTGAGAAATTCATAACAAAGAGAGGGTTGAGGCAGGGATGTCCACTGAGCCCAAGCATGTTCTCGGTATATACGGGGGATCTGGAAGAGACAATGAGAGGACAACAGACAGGAGGGATAGTGGTAGGGAAAGCTAAGGTATGGTCGTTGGCGTATGCGGATGACATAGTGCTGGTGGCTAAGGAGGAAAAGGAAATGAAAGAGATGATGAAAACGCTAGAAAAATATATGAAAAAAAAGAAATGGAAGTAAACACGGAGAAAACAAAGATAATGATATTTAGAAAAGGAGGGGGAAAAGAAAAAGAGAGGAGTGGGGATGGAGTGATGAGAAAGTGCAACAAGTGAAGGAATTTACATAGGTACCTGGTCTACACGATGAAACAGGATAATAAAGAGGGAGAACACATAAAGGAAAGGGTGAAGAAAGGAAACAGGCTAATAGGACAAGTCTGGGGTGTGGGGGAAAGAGTATTCAAGATAGATATAAAAAAAAGAAAATTGTTGTTCGAAAAATTAATAAAGGGGGTGGTAATGTATGGAGCGGAAATATGGGGCTGGAAGAAGTGGAGGGAGGTAGAGGGGCTACAGGAAAAATACTAGAGATGGGTGTTAGGATTGGACAGGGATACACCGGGGTATATTGTGAGAGAGGAGGCACAGATAGAAAAAATAAGGGTAGAGACAGGAAAAAGAGCAATAAAATACGAGGAAGAAATGAGGGAAAGAACAGATTGCAAAATACTGCAAGAGTGTTGGAAAGAGAAGTACGGGCAGGAGGGCAGAGAAGAGTATTACAAAAGAAACGGGTACGCGAGTGAAGAAGTGGAGAGATTAAGAGAAGAGGGGGTAGGGACAAGAGAAGAAATAATAAGGAGAGATAGAGACATCGAAAAACAAGAAAGATGGACAAAGATAAAAGAGAGCAGATATAATAGGAATTATAAAGATATCAAGGGTGAAGGGGTGCCGGAATATTTAAAAGATAGAGAGATTAAAAGCAACAAAAGGAAAAAAATTGTAGCAAGGTTCAGATGTGGCAACGAGGAGTTAGGGAACAAATATTGGAAAGAAGAACCAGAAAAGTTGTGCAGGCTATGTGGAAAAGAAACGGAAGACCTTAACCACATGAGAAAGAAATGCAGGGAACTAAGAGAAGAGGTGATGAAAATAGTGGAAATCTTAGATGAAAACGGAAAAGGAGCGGAATGGATGGAGGAAGTATGGAGCAGGAGGAAAAAGTTAAGAGGGGAGAAGGGATAAGAAAATGTAGTATATATGTATAAACACAATCAAATTTGTAAGCCAAATGGCAACGAATAAAGTTAAATTATATATATAAAAAAAAAAAGTGCATAGGTGAAAGCAAGCAAAAGTATAATTTCTAATAAAGTAAAAACGTTTTTTATGGTACTAAAAAATTTTTTAGAAAACATTTTTAAAATATTTCAATATCAATGTTTAAATGAGATATTTTTAAAACGCAACAAAAATATTTTTTTGAAAAACATTTTTTATTTCGAATATTTTTAAACGTTTAAAACATGAAAAAAACGTTTCCTTGCTAATTTCGGTATGCAGTAAATACTACGTTATACATATAATGTAATAGAGATAATCTAGTAACGTTAAAATGATATAATAAAAACGTGATTTGGTTGCATCGGTTATCACAACAATCGACTAAAAAAATGTTTGACGATTTATTTGTTAAAATAATGATTTTATCGTTTTTAAATTTGGGTTTTAAAGATGCTCTAAATTACTAATAGATTTTGGAAATTTACTAAAAACAATCAAAAAACGAACAACTTAAATTATTATAATTATAAATAAAGTAAAATCTATAATTTTCAAAATTTAAAAAAAAATTAAATTTTGGTACGCGCATGCGCAGTAATCAACGGCTACGTTCATACTAATTGGTGAAAATGTTAAATGTCGCTAGCATCGCTACGTTCACGTTTGTTTATCTTTATTTCGTTCGCATCAAAATCTTTAGAAATTTAGTTTTAACTCGTTTCAATTAACCACTAATTGCTTTAATTTGATTAAATGGTGTCAAATTTTACTCATATTTGAATAATTACTATGCGTTTTAGGACGGAAGTGGGAATTCTTATTTAATTTACAGCAATTCTAGACATGGTAATTATTGCATGATAAAACAATTTTTTATTTAAAAAAGTTTTATTAACTTACTGTAAACTTTATGTGGACGGTGCAGAAATTTCCAAAAGTAAATTTGTTTGTATTGTAGCAAAAGCATGAACTGGCATCTCAAAATGGGATCGCTGCGGTCACTGCTGCGACTATTGCAAATGTAGCGGAGAGAACTCGGAAGTTATCTGTACAATGTGAGCCTATCGAAAGTGATTTTCCTCCGTGCATTAAATATGGGTATCGGGTTTATATTAAGCAGGCATGTATAGCTTTATAACACAGTTTGTTGCAGGAACTGTCTTATACCTGCTTCTACTCAAATCAAAACTCAAAGTCTGCCAAACTCTTCACGGAATAGTTGCCAAAGCCTCGCCGAATCTATTTTCGACCCGCTTCGTATTGCACCAGAAGACTTCGCTGGCCAACTAGCATTACTCGATCTACCCGTATTTTTAGCAATAAAACCTGACGAACTCACCAGTTGTGCTTGGAATAAAAAAAATAAACTTATAGTTACTCCTAATGTAGTTGCATTTACTCGCAGATTTAATCATGTAAGATCCACACGATTATATAATCAATTTATTTATACATATACGTAGGTTAGCTTCTGGACGGTGCAAGAAATATTATCAAGACCCGCCACTAAGCAACGTTCCGAAATGTTAGCACATTTCATTAAAATTGCAAAGAAACTTTATGAATTAAACGATCTGCATTCGTTATTTGCTATTATATCTGCTCTGCAAAGTGCATCACTTTATCGGTTGTCGAAGACCTGGGCTGGAATATCTAAGAAAGAAAAGCAATGTTTTGATAGGTTAGCAGAGGTGTTTTCGGACACCGATAATTGGTCGAATTTAAGGAAACATATCGAAAGTCTCAAGTTACCGTGTATACCATATTTAGGATTGTATTTGACAGATCTCGTGTACATCGACATGGCACATCCTCACACAGGAGGGCTTGAATCTCAGCAACGTACTTTAAAAATGAACAATATTCTTCGTGTAATCTCAAATTATCAGACTTCAGATTATTCTCATTTAACTGCACTGCCCCATATACAAAATTATTTGAATTCTATTAGATATATCGAAGAACTTCAGAAGTTCGTCGAAGACGATCAGTACAAGTAAGATTTGTGGTGTATACTTTTCAGTGTTATTACAATGAGTTATAACAGGTTGTCGTTAAAGCTCGAACCACCTGCAATCAGCTCTACTTCGAAAGAAGCGGTTGCCGTAGACGTTGCTACGATCGCGTCTTTGAATTTGTCGCCGGCAAAAGCTTCAGGGGGTTCGTTACGCTTACATGCAATAACTTCAGGGAGCAAGTATATACCAGGACATCGGAAGTGTAATAGTCTTGGTACCAAGTAAGTATTTTCGTATTTTGTATGCTTTACGTAGCATAATCTGCAATTGGTGCTGGTTTTGTTTTTTTATCTTCGGTCACTTAAGGCTCGAACTTGGCGAAAAATAGGAAAATTTTCTGTTTTTTTGAACGCAGCCTAATTACACTGACTTGATACCCAATGAAATTGAAGCATTTTTTATATATGGACCAATCGGATCACTAAATTTTAAATTTAGCGACTGGTCGCGTGGGCGGAAAAACAAAATTTAAGTCGCATTCAATACTTGATATCGCTCATTTAAGACAACAGTGACACAATTAAAAAATTGCATATTTTCACTAATGCCCGTATTACACTTAGCAATAATTGCACGTGCAATTGCAATTAACAATAAATTTCAGCAATATTGTCTAGTGTAAGCCAGAAATTGCAGCTGTAACGCGTTCCTACAATTCAATTAGACCATGTTCTAATTCGTGCAAAAATATTTTTGTTGAAGTAAATTGCTGCAATTTATTGATTATTGCAATTGCACGTGCAATTATTGCCAAATGTAATACGGGCATAAGCGCATTTGAAAATTTGAAGCACTGTTCAAGGCACATATGACTAAGAAGTCTTTTGAAGCAGACATTTGGACAGAATCATTTTAAGTCAGAGGCATTTCATTATGTCGTTAACTGTGACCTTGAGTTGAAAATCGGAATTAATAAACTAAAAATTGAAATTTTGACAAGTATAAGTGCATCTCAAAAACGTAACTTCATACAAAAGACAACCACGTTAATAATTTAAAAACAATTAAATATTTATATATTAAATACAAATAAGTAGTAATGAAGACTTGTTAATTACAAATACAACGACAAAAGCAATTATAAGTTAGGAAAAATGTTACGCCGAATATTTGTAAGACGGATGATAGCTACATTTTGACATAAACTGATTACAGCGCCACAGTTCACGAGATCCTGAAAGATTTCTACTTGTGCAGCTATTCTTCAGGTTACTTGAAAATAATTTTTGATCAGAAGTGAACTTTGATCACGTGTCACTGTTTCTGATAAATTTGGGTAACTTCAACTATAATTATACGACATAAGTCTGCAAAATAACTCATCTTTATTTCTTAATTTCAGTCAATATATTTATTTTAAAAGAACAAAACACTTCGATTGAATAACCAAACTTCTAGAATAAAGGGATCATAAGAATGAGAAAAAATAATTCACTCATACTATCAAAGATTCTCATAGTATGACTTTTAAGTTCCTGGAACTGAGGCTTTTTTGTCCTTCGTCTCGTAAAATAGGGACAGAAGGCTATGTTTCTTGCTTTTACTGATGCGAATCTTGTTGCTGTATGCTCTGTTTAAATCAACGACGTCAACACTAGTTTTCGACCGATTCTTCCTGGGTGAATCTACCACAAGTTCATCGAATGCTTCTTGGTCGAATGATGTTTTGCAAAAAACTTGATTTGGAAAATTTTTGTCAACTTTCAATATCTGCATTTCAGAAATCTTCAGTTACCGAGCCCCACATTCAGCGCCAAATCTTTGAGATCATAGAAATCTTCGTACATCATCTCCTGCACTGCATAGGGTTTTTTATATTTCTTCGAAGTTCTTATCAAGGTGATGTATTGCTCAGGGAGGTAAATCGGACTAGCCTTCAAGTATTTCTTTACATTCCTCTCAATCAATGAATGAGCACTCTCTCGTTTTTGTGTATGCTCTGTTACTAAATATTTGTGTGTAATTGTTTTGATGTTTGACAATGTCTTGATTGCATGCAAGTAGTGTGCCAGGAGGTACTTGTTTTTTTGCTGTCTCGCGCAATTATCCGAGTAAAAGATCACATTCTGCTCACTGTCGAATGTTTCATTCAGTTTTTCTAAATATGTCAGCACACATGAACCAATTTCATTCGCTCCACGATGAGTTTGATTTTCATTCCAGACATAACAAACACATTCATTGCTTTCCAAGTTGCAAATGGTGAAATTAAAACCGTTCAGCTTTGATACGTAAAAAAAGGTCGACGTGGGTCCTCTGGGACAAGGCAACACGGCTTGCAAATCGTAAACAGCCATGAAGTCTGCGCACTCCTTGTCTTTTCGTTTTTCTAATCGAGAAAGGTCTTCTTGGAGCAAATATTTCTCATTAATTTCGTTCTTATCAGAGGAATTTGCAATTTCATATGCTGTACATAGCTCACATTGGTCTTTCTTTGTCGTATAGAATGATATCTTGTACTCTTCCTATATTCTATAATAAACGGCATAGGGAACGGCAGTTCTGCGGGCTTCCTCCTGGATCATCCTGTAACTTTTATGGAGGTCGGCAACTGTCAATCCGCCTTCAATAAACTCTTTACTGGTATTGGCACGGCAGTAATGACTTGGAATCCGTGGAATGGAGTCTATGTGATCTCTGACGCTGCGTTTCATATCTTCATCTATCGTACTACGGTTGGAATGTTTACCCCTCTGATCACTGCTAATAAATTGGGGATGTTGGGGATCTCGTTTATGCAATACGGTTCTTATGGGTCGGTCATTGATGCATAATGTGTTTTTAAAGAACAGTTTACACACGCGTATATTCTTACCTCCTATATTAAAATAGAATGCATTATTCGGTTTTCTGCTACTACCTTCTCTGACATATCTATATCTAGGTTTAATAACAGACATGCTGGCTGCAATGAAATCTCTTTGCCTCTGAATATCACCTAAGTCCCAGTACTTCTTAAAGTTCTCTGATAGAATTTCTTCAGAAATGTTTCCATAGCATTGTAACTTGCATTTATTTATCTGTGCATGCTGGCAAAATTTTTTTCTCAGCAAAGATCTTAGTTTTGTTATTCACATACTCTCTACCGGTGTTCCTTAAACGTTTCGAAACATTTTTCTTCCACATTTTATGTCCTAGCTTCCTTTTCTTTACTTTGGTCTCCCTAGTTTCTGAATGTATGTTTGTACCCTGCGTAAGGTTTGGACTGATATAGATGTGGATGATGCAACGTATTCGGCATCTTTCACAGAGTCGTCAGAGTCTTCACTGAAGCTAGAATGTAATTCGTCACAGCCGAGTTGTTCATTTTGGTGTTCCCCAATATCTGAACTTGTGTATGTACTGCTGCCTTCTTGAATATTCGCTGAATCAACTAATCGCGTGTCAGTTTCTATAACTTCTGAGAAACAATTATCAATGGTGCAGACGTCACTGGTACCAGTATCCAGCAGCCCAGAGAGATCTGGTTTCTTCATTTGTGTAGGTTGGTCAATTGATAGATATTTTCACCTCATCTAAAATGATGTCGCTAGTGCCACCTATGAGAAAAAGTTTATAAAGACCGATCCAAAATGAAGTGTGACGAAGAACTTACGATCTAAATTCCTGATTTTGCGTTGTCTAGGATACGTAAGGTACGGCTCGAATACATCCCTGAAAAAACTGAAACCAATACAAAACGGCGATTTTAAGTTTCACTGCAACACACTCATTAAAACGTCGATTGGAATTTGATAACTCATAAGCGAGTAACTTCAATTTTTAAAGTCAACAATCATACACTGTTCTAGAAAACTGAATAAATAAAATAGGCAAGCGTTTAGAGAAGTACACTACAAGAAATGTGACTCTGTTTCCTGAATGTTTTACATAGTACATAACATGAACTATATAGGAAACAGTGTCACATTTCAAAATGTGTCGTTATGGACTGGAAAAATGCACGTACCTAATAGGCTTTTTTTGAGATGTGTCACTGTTGCACAATTCTGAGTAGGTTGATTCTGCAGACACCGGTACAACACTGGTTGTGTCAGTTTTTCACAACAGGTCTCATCGTTTTTGCGCGTCAAGCAATAACGACACTTGCGCGCTCTTTTGGTTGGTAGCCGAAGTTCACTTCTGTCGTTATTTCTGTAGATTCTGTACCGATTTTGGCGACGTCTTGTCACATAAAACACAAAATGAAGAATTTTGAGTTGTGACGGTGTTGTTTTAAATGAGCGATATGTTTTTCAACACATCAAAAATGATTCCTATTTTTCGCAAAGTTTGATCTAAACCAGGCTATCTGTGTTTAACACAAACTTGTGTAAACTGTGGCTGGGTAATCTTTAATATTACTGGTGAAGGGATTTCTTGTAAAAGATTAAAGAGGATTCTCTAATTATTGTAGAATTACTTTGCTATTTTCTTAAAATAATAGAAATATTAACAATATACAAGGTTGCCCACGTGGAAATAAAAAAAAATTTTTTTGAGTTCTGCGGGCCCCACTTTGAACTAGAAAATAGTACCGATGGACTGGAAGCTTCAACCAAAATCGTGCTCTGATACCATACATGGGCATCTGCCTCATTTTTCCCTGGAAAATATTTGTCTGTCACGCACGACCTCTATGGTTAAAGACTTCTTCTATCTTTTTGGCGGTTCTCTAAACGTATCATTGGTCTGTGGTCTTGTCAACATTTTGGAACATCTCAGGATTCACTTATCACTGTCGCTTTGACGCTTCTACTCGGGCTGTCATTCGTAAAAACTCATGAAATGAGTTAACTGCTACGGTGCAAGGCAAGATGGAGGGAAAAACGACAGCTCCTAAAAGGAGCGAGGGTCATCTGGGTTTAAAGAGCTCCGACGTGATTCTATATTATCTTTTGATTGAATGTTGTTACATTAACAGAAAACAAGAGAATGGAAGCCAGTGACATGAAATCTGCAACCACCCACGCCGTTACTGCTAGCACAAGTTCAACTGTGGTTGCTGCTGCGCTTACCTTGTCGCCCTTCTGGTCGACACGCACACAATTACGGTTTGTTTCAGCTGGGGCGAAGTTTCAATTATCAAACCCCAAGATAACAAGACAAGAAACAAAATTTTACTACGTGCTGCTTTACTTCAACCGGAAATCGCAGACGAGGTCACTAACCGAATTACGAAGCAATCGTCAGAAGCTGAGCTGAGGGAATGAGGCAACTTGGCAGTGACTCAGGGTACGTAAAAGAGCTATTTATCCAGCAGGTGCCAGCTCACATCTAACCAATACTAGTGTCATTAGAATCACTGTATCTCCAACAGCTAGCTGACGTAGCAGATAAAATTCTTGATACTACTCTCAGCAGCAGCAGTGATAACCAGTATCTTCAACACATTACTAAATCAACACGATTCCCAACTGATCAGCTTAATTCACAAAATCGATCAGCTGACACAACGAATGGATGATCTGCATCGCACGAGATGCTGGAGAAACAATGCCACAGCCAGAAATAGAAGTGCAAGTAGAGACCATAAAAAAGTGCCAAGCAAGACAATGTGGTGCAATTGGTGTTCGTGCAGTGTTTAGTAATACAGAGAGTAAGTACCAAGCACTTTCGCGATAATATCCCAATACCCTACGACCAAATTCAACTTTGAACAACCTGAAATATACCGTTGATATTGAAACAAAAGGTCCCCTAGTTTACAGCAGACTACGCCGGTTGACACGCGATAAATAAAAAATTACAAAGAAGGAACTCGACAAACTGTTGGAAGCAGGAATCATTCCATCCTCATCACCATGGGCATTGCATATGGTCTCAAAGTCAGATAAAACGTGCGACCAAGTGGCGACTACCGCAGACTGAATGCAGTTACAACCCCAGATCGATATCAACACTTCAAAGGAAAAACCATCTTTTCATCTATCGATCTGGAAAAAGCATACTACCACATTTCAGTAGATGCTTCGGATGGACTTAAAACAGCTATAAATAACACCATTTGGTTAATTTGAATTCACAGGAACCCCTTCTGGACTTTGAAACGCAACACAGTCGTTCAAGCGTTTTATAAACTAAGTTCTGCAAGGCCTCGATTTTGCTTACATTGATGACATTCTTGTAGTATCTGAGTCAGAAGAACTGCAGGTTTTGCATCTGGAGATGGTACTAGCACGACTGGGTGAACATGGGGTGGTGATAAATCCATCAAAATGCACTTTTGGCACAAAGGAAGTAAACTTTCTCAGTGTAAAAGTGTCAGCAGCAGGCATAAATCCTTTTCCTAAAAATGTCAAAGCAATTGCAGACTTCCCATTCTCTGCAACCTTACGAAAGCTACAAAGATTTTTGGTAAAGCTTAATTACTATAGAGGATGGATTCCGCAGGCAGCTGACCTGCAACCACCTTTAAATACATTATTAAATGGATATACCCGACAAAATTGTCCCATTCAAGAAACCGAGGAAGTCTTAAAAGCTTTCGACATTTGCAAGCAAGCACTAATAAGTGCCCCACTGTTAAAGTTTCTAGATGCAAATGCGCACTTGAGTATCTATAGAGATGCCTCCAATGCAGCGATAGGTGGAGTTCTACAACAGAATAATAAAAGTAGTGAGAACCAACCCATAGCATGTATGAAACCATCAACCACTTTAGGTACTAATATATGTATTCAACTAAAAGATGGACAAGTGTAGCCCACGACAATCTAGGTATCTAGATTTGATTTCTCAATTTTCAACGAACATGCAACACATCAACGGTCCTGCAAACATACCAGCTGACAATGTCCCGAGTATAGAGCTCAACCATGTCTGCAATAAACCACAATGACTTGGCAGAAGCACAGAAAGGTCGTGATGAACTAAAATTTCTACAACAAACAAGTAACGAGTAGTTTAGCCAAGTTCCAGTTTCCGATTCCAACACTTACTATGGTATGAAACCTCACATGGGTACCGACTGTATGTACCGCAATCGTACAGATGAATAAGATGTCAACGCTTGGGTAAAGTTGTGCAGTAAATGTCAAAGGAGTAAGATCCACAAACATCACCGATTGCAGAGTTTAAAGACCCATATGCTCGATTCACGCACGTACATATAGACCTTGTTGGTCCTCTGCCCATATCAGAAAGCAAGCAAGGTTTATTAACGATCATTGACCGCTTTACAAGGTGGCTAGAAGCATGTCCTCTATCCAATATTTTTGTACGTACGTTTGTGGACCCATGGGCATCTCGATTTGGGGTGCCTGCAAGACTAACAACAGATGGAGGAAACCAATCTGAAACAGTTTTATTTAGAACCCTGAATTCATTGGAATTGATCGAGCAAGAACAACATCCTGTCACCCTGCAGCGAATGGACTGGTCGAAAATTTCCACAAAAGGCTCAAAGCAGTTTTTCGATGCCACGATAACACCTGAAGTCGCGCTTCCATTAATACTTCTTGCCATTATATGCGACATCAAAGAGGACTAGGGGATTACCACATCGGAATTGGTATATGGGACAACTCTACGATTATCAGCATTGATACTGGTTCTTCCGGAGCTACCAATGGCTGATCGAGCACCACAAGAAAAGGCTGAAACATCAAATGCAACATATACAATTTAGTAAAACAAAGTGGCATGCAAGCTCAAACGTTTATCTACTCTTCGTTAGAGTAGATGCAGAAGGAAACCACTCCAACACCCCTGCGAATGTCCCTACAAAGTTATCCAGCCAGAACCTATGTTAGATATCAACGGAACACATCGAGTCGTTTCAATTGATAAATTAAAAGCATCATTTCTAGAAACTGAAAATTCACCAACAGCAACAACCAGGGCTACCATTTCGACACCAAACATTACAACACAAAGCAGCGGCGTCTCGGATATCTTAAGAAAGGAAAAGCACAGTGCTGTAGTCAAAACTACAAGGCGAGAACGTACTGTTCATTTTGCTGCCAGATATTGCGACTTAGTTCAAATTCAATAGCAGAATTTGTTTGATCTAACCGATTTACTAGAGGAGGAGTGCTGTAGCGTCTAATTATAATTCTTTTAACTTTCGTAACATTATGTATATTATGAAATAAGTTAACTGCAACGGCGCAAGACAAGAGAGAAAAACAACAGCTCCGGAAAGGAGCGAGGGTCATCTGGGTTTGAAGCATGTTCGAAGCGAAGCGTGATAAATAAAGTATATCTAAGCACGTGCCTTCTTTTCTTTAAATCGCACCAAATACCACAAACTCTATACAGATCTACTAATTTCGAAGATCTGACGTTAGCTAATACGACGAGGAAGGAAGACTGTTATTTTAACCATCTGAGACGCAGCAGAGTTTGTGATATTTACGGCTACGCAACTGAAAACATTCGCAAAAAGAACAAACAGCAAACGAATGAGCTCACAACGTAGTTAATTTATCAAAGAAACAACTGTTTGTCGATGAACAGAAAGTACTGGCATTGGGAATGAATTTCATTATCGCACCCAGGAGGATAACAACTGAAGAAATCATTACAGAGATAGGAGTAGCTATCATGGGATTGACGACGGTTCAAGAACTTTGAGCAAAACAAAACCACTAAAACGCAACCTATTCATGAAAGAAGAAACGGTGATAAGGTAATATAAAAAAGATTACGGACAAAATTACAAAAACAGTAAGGGAGAGCATAAGGAAATAATTCATACCCGAAGGGATGCAGAACAGATTATTACCAAGAGCCACGAGACTATCCAGACTACCAAAATACATAAAGATAAGGTGCTACTAAGACCGATTGTAAGCTGTACTAGATCACCGACCTATGAATTATCTATCAAACTTGCTGAAACCGTACACCGGACAAACTGCATCATATGTGAAGCCCGAACCTACAGAAATTAGTGAGTTTTGATGTAAAGTCGCTGTTCACTCGTTTACTCGTTTAGTTTAGGAAGACGCTCTGACCATCGTAATAGATCTGGGACTGGAAACGGATATCCGGTAAACAGAATCTTAAGTACTGGCTACGATATGTCGACGATACCTTTGTTATACGGTAGCACTACAATTGTCTTGTCCACATCAACTCACTGCACAGAAGGTTCAAGTTTATCATGGAGAAAGAGCTTTCCTGGACGTAATGCCCAAGAGAACTCAAGAGGGAAACACTCACACCGATAGATATCTACACGACATATCTCACCATCACCTGACGCAGAAAAAGATTTATAAACACGCTACTATCCAGAGCAGAAATTATCAACGATAACCAACACATAGCTAGCGATATGCACTTTGAAAAAGCACTTAAAAACGGCTACACTGACATAAAGAAAGTTACGATTTTGCCACCACTAAGAAGACTGTTTATCTTACATGGGATCTTTTGATAAACAGGAGATATAAATGCGCTTTGGAATCTAACAGTATCTACCAACAGCAAAAGACAAAATAGCAAGAATCAGGGCGGAAGGTATATACAAGATAACATGCTAGTGCGGAAAATGTTACGTCGGACAACAGGAATCTTCTTAGCAACTCATGAAAAGCATACTACATTACACAGTCATGGATGGAGCGGGGAAAATTTAAAGTTGCTGGCAGCATGGACAGCGAAACGTCTAACGCAAGTTTTTACACGCGGCGAAAATTGCAAGCAGATGCTACGAGGGCGGATCAAATATAAACAGGAATTTGAATGTAACGCTGCTGTTAGTGATAATATTTTAAGACGGACCCAGGATGTTGGTAGGGGTGTCTAGAGAAGGAGTTTGCGCGCGCGAACGACGGCGTCGAGGTGCACTCGTTTTTTCTGCAACGCATTGTTCAGATCAGAAGAGGACACTAAGCATTCCGAAATTTTGAAACGGCTCCGCACACAGTTTGGGGAAGAAAAACTTTCGTGACACCATTCTATGAGCCAAAAAATGTGTGATAAAAAGAGAAGCTGTTGAAAATAAACCTCATGAAAGGAGACCACGTGGAAGAATGACTACAGACAGCATTGTTGCTATTGGTGACATGATTGCCGAAGATCGGCTACTAAAAATTTCGCAAATTGTTTTAGTCTTTCAAACCATCATTCGAGATGAACTCAATTTTAGAAAATTGTTTGCCATGTGGGTTCCTCGTCTCTTCAACCATGAACAAAAAACTGCAGAAGTTTGTCCGAGACTCCTGCATCGCTACAAGGAGAAAGAAAAGGATTATGACTTGTGATGAAACTTGGGTGCATTATTACATCCCAAAGTCAAAGTAAGCAAGCATTGAGTGGTAGTGAAGAGACAAAGCAGGTCAGTTCAAGGCCAAAACACGGTCATCTGCTGGAAAGGTGCTTGCAAACGTTTTCTGGGATTCTGCGGACGTTTTGATGATGGATTTTCTTCATGAACAAACGACAATTACTGTTGTCGTTTGGATGAAGCGAAAGCTGCGTATCGCAACAAATAACGCCAACAACCGATCCGAAACGTCATTGTCATGCCAATGCAAGGCCGCATATGGTCGCTTCAACGTGAGAAAAACTGGACAACATTTGTTGGGCACTTTTGGAACTCCCTCCGTACAGTCCAGATTTATCGCCTTGCGACTACCATTTGTTTGGGTCACTAAAAATTTGTTATTGCACCCAGAAAACTGAAGAGCGTTGAACAAATCAAAAACACCAAAACGCAACCTATCCAGAAAGGAAGAAACGACGCTAAGATAATTAAATAAAGATTACCAAAAGAAGATGCATGAACTATTAGACGATGAAAAATGATCCTACGGACAAAATCACAAAAACAGGAAGGGAGACCATAAAGAAATCATACATACCCGAAGGGATGCAGAACAGAATATTACCAAGAGCCACGAGAAGCAGTAAGCACCGACCTACGATTTATCTGTTAAACTTGCTCAAACCGTACACCGAACAAACTACATCATAAAAGAAGAACTTGCATTCTGAAGTTATTCTTTCTACGTTCATGACCGAATTTACAGACATTTTAGCGAGTTTTGATGTATCGTCGCTCTTCACTATGTTCTTTAGGAAGATGTACTGACCATACTAGTAGATCTGGGACTGCAAGCGGATATCCGGTGAACAGAAACGTAAGTGATATGTCGGCGATACCTTTGTTATATGGAGAAGAGAAAATACTACAGTTTCTGGTTCACATCAACTCACTTCACAGAATCAAGTTTACCATGGGGAAGGAGTAAAATGGAAATTATCTTTTTTGGACCTAATGGCGAAGAAAACTCAAGAAGGACAGTTGCAACATGCAGTATACAGAAAAAAGACTCACACCGATAGATATCTATACGCCATATCTCACTATCACCCGATGCAGAAAAAAATTTATAAACATGCTACTATCCAGAGCAGAAATTATCAATAATGAACAACACGTAGCCAGTAATATGTACTTTAAAAAAGCACTTCAGAACGGTTACAGGGACACTGACATAAAGAAAGCTACGATTCTGCAAACGGCAACAGAACCACTAAGATATATAGCTTGTTTACCTTACATGACAGGAATCACGGAGATGATAGGTATAATCCTGAAGAAACAGAAGACGTAAATGGCCTTTATAACCACCACGTCAATCTAACAGCGAAAGATAAAATAGCAAGAATCAAGGCGGAACGTATATAGAAGATAACATGTCGGTGCGTAAAGTTTACTTTGGACAAACACGAAGAACAGTCAGGAAACTACTAAAAGAGCACGATAGAGACGTAGCATTGAAAAAAATTGGACAATCGGCAGTAGCAGAACACAAAAACGCAACTGGACACAAATGGGATTTCAACAAAGTAGAAATAGTAAGTTCCACTAAGAAGAAAGAGACTTGTCAAGGAAGCTATAAAAGAACATGAGCGCTAACAGAGAAAACGGGTATCTTCTCAGTAACTCGCAAAAAGCATACTACATCACATGGTCAATGGAGCGAGAAAGTTTTGACGTTGCTGGCAGCATGGACAGCAAAACGTCGAACGCAAGTATTGACACGGCGAAAACCGCAAGAAGATAACGGGAATTCGAATGTACGGAGTGATAATTTTGAGACGGGGTTTTGCCAAGGGTGTCCGGAGAAGGGGTTTGCGCACGGGAACGAGGGTGGAGATGTGCACACGTCTGTTGCGCAACGCGTTATCAGATTTTTTGCAAAAGAGGGCAGCCAACCTTCCGAAATTTTGGGACAGTATACACACAGTTTGGGAAAGAAACACTTTTGCAGACACGAGTGTATGAGTGGACTAAAAAATTTGTGTCAGGAAAAACTGAGGGAAATGAGCTTCATGAAAGGCGGCCGCGGCAAGCATCACTGCAGACTATCATTGTTGCCGTTCGTGATATTATTGTTGAAGACCGGCTACTAAAAATTTCGCAAATTGTTTAAACCGTTCAGGCTATCATCCGAGATAAATTCAAGAAAATTCAGAAAATTGTCTGCCGGGTGGGTTCTTTGTCTCGTCAACCAGGAAGTTTGTCAGAGACTCCTGCGTTGCTACGAGGAGAAAGAAGATGATTTTTTAGGGCGTATTGTGATTTGTAAAGAAACTTGGGTGCATCATTATCCTCCAGAGTCGAAGCGAGCAAGCATGAAGTGGCGGCGAAGAAACGAAGCAGGTCCGTTAAAGACCAAAACACGCTTATTTTTCTGGGACTCCGCGGGCGTTTTGCTGGTAGATTTTCGTCACGAACAAAGGACAATTAATGTTAGCTTTTGGATGAAGCGAAAGCTGCGTGTCGCAACAAAAAACGCCGACAATTATTCCGAAACGTCATGACAATGCAAGGCCGCATACTGCCGTTTTAATGCGAAAAAACTGGAGAAAATGCATTAGGCACCATTGGAACACCATCCGTGCGGTCCAGATTTATTGACCTGCGACTACCATTGGTTTGGGACACTCATACAAGACCTAGGAGGACAGCGTATCGAATTTGTATCAGAAGTAGAACATTGTGCAGAAAAGTGATTTTTTGGTTGATGCATAAAAAAAGAGACGTGCCAGACGTCACGGAGATGATATGTAGGATCCTTAAGAAACAGAAGATATAAATGCACTTTGGAACGACCGTGTCAATCCAATAGTATCTACCAACAGCAAAAGACAAAACAGCAAAAATAAGGGCGGAAGATACATATAACATGCCAGTATGGAAATACAGTTACGTTTGACAAACAAGGAAGAACAGTGAGGAAACGAATAAAAAACACACATGGAACTGGACGCAAAATGGACTTCCACAACGTAGAAATAATAACTACTACTAAGAAGGAAGAGAGTTGTCAGGGAAGCTATCAAAGAACAGAGAAGACGGGTTTCTTCTCAGCAACTCGTGAAAAGCGTCATGGTCAAGGGGGGAATATTTGAATTTGCTGGCAGCATGGACAGCGAAATGTCGAACTCAACACGGAAGAAGATACTATGAGGACTGATCAAATATAAATGGGAATTTAAATGTAATATTGATAATTTTGAGACGAGGCTTTCCCAGGATGTTGTTATCGTGTCTGGAGAAGGGGCTTGCGCGCGCGAACGGCGTGGAGAGGTGCACACGTCTATTGCGCAACGCATTATCAGATTTCTCGTAAGTGAGGGCACTAGACCTTCTGAAATTTTGAAACACTTTTACAGGCACGAGTGTATGAGTGGACTAAAAAAATTGTGGCAGGAAGAGAAGCTGTGGAAACGAACCTCATAAAAGAAGATCGTGGACAAGCTGCATTGCAGACAACGTTGTTGCCATTCGTGACATTATTGGTGAAGATCGGCTACTAACACAGATGGGTTCCTCGTCTTCTCAACCAGGAATAAAAAACTACGAAATTATGTCAAAGAAACCTGCATCGCTAGGAGGAGAAACAACAGGATTTCTTGCGGTGTATGGTGACTTGTAATGAAACTTGGGTGCATCATTTGCTTTGGATTTTCTTCACGAACAAAGGACAATTAATGTTGGCTTTTGGATGAACCGAAAGCTGCAATTCGTAACTGCCGTTTTAATGTGGGAAAAACTGGAAGAAATTCATTGGACACCTTTGGAACATTCTCTGTATAGTCCAGATTTACCGCCTAGCGACTACCATTTGTTTGGGGCACTCAAACAAGACCTCGGAATACAGCGTATCCAATATGCATCGAAGAGAGAACACTATGTAGAAAAGTGATTTCTATTTGTACATTTTTTTGGTTGACGCAATAAATTAAAAAAAATAATTACCGTTTATATTTGATATATTACAATGAAGAAATAATGACAATAAATGAACTAGGACTAACTGTACAATGGGCGTAAGACTAGATGTAATAACTACGATGGTCGCTGTCACTACACTCGTGGACGGCGGTAGACCGGCAACAAAGGAAGGCGGCGGTGGCGTCGTCACGGAAACCATAGCGGAGCGTCGTGGTACGGCTGATCGTAGGTTCGCAGCTGCGGCGAAGGAAGGCGGTGGTCGACGGCTACAGCGCGTGCTGCGACGGCAGCGGCGGCCTCAGGTGCGAACACGGCTGTAGGCGGCGTGCGACGCGGACGGCGGTTATCGGACAGGCTACGACTACGCAGGACTGACCAACGGCGGCGCAAATGGCGGTACGTCCGGCGACGTGGACCTGGTTGCGGGCGGCGATGTGGTCGTCACGGGTGTGACGTTTAGGCAGCGGCGAGCAAGGGAAGCGGTAGCTGAACACCCAGTCTCAAGTGTTCATTAAGCAATTTATACTTTTGCGGCTCCCGCCTCCTCGCGTAGTCAGCGAGGTGACTTTCACTCTGCTCCAAGAGAGAGTGATTTTAGTAGCTATGGACTCTTCTTTTAAATCCTCCAATTTGCCCTCGGGTGTTGTAAATGTAGTGTTGGTAGTAGGGCGACGGTTCTGATTGGTTGAAAATAGCGTGGTAGTGGTGGAATCGTCTAGGGAAGTGGCAACGGTAACAACTACATTTGATATGGACCCATCATTCTTCTTTTTCTACTATAAATTTGATAGCCGTTCTTCGAACCTGCCCATAAACGTTCTGGTGGTACAGCTTGGTCAGCTAAAGCTAGCGCATACTGAAGCTGTCGCACAGTACTTTTAATTTACTAATAACGCGTAACATGATGATGATCCTATCCAAGAAACAACAAAGCGAGAAAAAGTCCATCCAGGAAACGGTGTAATCGAAGTCAAACGACTAGACTAAGAAAAATTTTTGCCGCGTATACGTCTGTGGTTCAATGAAAACTATCCATGTGAGTAGTGGAAGTTAGCAGAGTAGAATAAACCAAAAAAATTTAGGAAACTAGTGTCATTTGGATCAAGCCATTATTTTTTAGAAGACAATTATTTTGCCCACTGTGGAAAAAGAGTTGCAGGTGAAAACGGATCAATGCCTGAAGACAAATTTTGACTAATTTTTTTAGGATTATTCAATTACATGTTTGTTTTTGTTAACGTACCTAAATCTCTAGAGCAAAATACATTTCTTGTCATACGAAGTACTGCCTACATAAATGGAAAATCCTCTTCAACTAACTTTTGTAAACTAAATAAATTGGTAGTGGTTTTACATGACATTGGTTTTAGCAATGCTAATTGATGGCGTTAAATTTGGTACTTTTTGACGTTGCACAAAAGAATTGGGAATTGCTTAAATTAGTATGAGTTTTTGCACCGATTCTTGACTTTGTCTTACAAAAACAAATGAAATTGTCTAGCAATGAACTATTATTGTATTTCAAATTTGTTGCACAGATTTCTCTTAGCAAACGTGAAATAGTTTTTATGTACAATAAAGACCGACAATACAAATATATTGCTAATGAGAACTCGCTTTTGTTAAACATTAATCGAAGGAAGTACTGCCGCCGGAAATTATTACACAATAGCATTTATTAAATTAGGATTAAATTGGTCCTCATCTTTTTTGCCAGTCAAAGGAACCAAAATAAATACGCCTAATTACGCCCCTAAAACCAATTAAAAGCTAAATTCTTGAAACTTTGTTTAGATTTCGTAGTGCAAGTCTTCCTCGCAATTTTAGCAAACAAGGTATATCATCAGTAACTATATCGTGGGGGTAAGTTTAATATGGTGTTGTCTTGCATGGCTAGTTTGCTATGCTGCATGTTTTTGTGTTCGTATTGGATCGAAATAATGTTTAAATTTGAGAAAAAAATTGTAACTTTGGCATCTATTTAGTCTATTCGGAAAAACTCACGGAGCCGCATCTGACGTAAAGGAGTTTTCTAAAGGACTACATTTATTGGACGATTCTGAGTTGGAAGATGATTCTACTTTGTGTTTGAGTACCAACGAACCTCCTTCACCTAGCACTGAAGTTCCTTTTAGCGGCTCATTTCACTGTGAAGAAGACTGCACTTTACTGACCAGGTGAGATTAAGCTACTCTATCAAAAATGGTACATAGAAACCAATAAGGTTTTATTGAATTGGATTCACTAATTTTACCCATTATCAATTTAAAATTATTAACACTCAATAGAAAAACTCCCATAGATATTCTGTTAGAAAACAACAAATGCAAATAGAGCCATTAAAACTAGTAAAAACCCACACTTTTCCAATAAGTAAATCAATAACACACTCAGTATCAAATACGTTTATTTTGAATTCTAGTTTAAAACATTTTAACTGTCTATCAGGAAATCTTTATTATTATTATTGTCACTTTGGGTCAACTGCTTGAGGACATTTTTTTCTCTTTCTTGGTGCTTTCTACGTCGTCTTTACTTACTATAAAAATAATTTAAAAAATTACAATTTTACTAATGTAACTAGTAATTACCAATTCAAATTTGATGTGCAATTACTTATTAAATGTGTTCTGATATAGGAAATATGAATAACTATTAAACTTCACAATTGTACTGTTTGAATCAGTAATTGCAAATTGAAATTTTATGCGCAATTACTTATTAAATATTTTCTGATTACACCTCACAATTTTACTATTTGAATTAGTAATTCCCAATTCAAATTTGAAGTGTAATTGCTTATTAAATATTTTCTGATATAGGAAATTATGAATAACGGTTAGATTTAACAATTTTTCTATATGAATCGGTAATTACCAATTGCAATTTGATGCGCAATTACTTCACAGTTTTACAATTTAAATCAGTAATTACCAATTAAAGTTTGATGAGCAATTACTTTTTAAATATATTCTGATGTAGGGAACTATGAATAGCTATTCAACTTCACAATTTTACTATATGAATAAGTAATTAACAATTTAAATTTGATGTACAATACGGTAATAAATATTTCCTTATACAGAACCATTAAAAATTGTTAACATTTTATGAGTAAAACCGTGTATAACCTAAAATTTACATTGTCACTATTTTAATTATTAATTACTTATTCCCGTTGATTCGCAATTACCTATTAAATTTTTTTCTGGTATCAGAAATATGAATAAATATTAAACTTTATACTTTTACTATTTGAATCAGTAATTACCACTTAAAGTTTGATTCGGAATTACTTCTTAAATATTTTCTGGTATAGGAAACTATGAATAGCTCTTAAACTTAACAATTCCACTATTTGAATTATTAATTAAAAATTGAAACTTGATGTGAAATTTCTTATTAAATATTTCCTTATACAAAACTATTAAAAACTGTTAGCGTTTTACGGGTAAAACCGTAAAGAACTTAAAGTTTACATTGTCACTATTCTAATCTGTAATTACTTCTTCCAATTTGATTTGCAATTACAGTGCACGCCGCTTATTGGAATCACTAATAATATTATCAGACGGGTAATGTTATCCTTTATTAAAAACCCGGCCGGACGTATTCTACTACATATAAAAAACACCGGCTATAGTAATCATAATTTCGATTTATGTTATCAATTTTCTTCTCAGGTTTACTACTATACATAAACAATAATTAATTTTGCATTATTTTTTTAGCTGAGTTTTCACAATACGCTTGTTTATAGTAAAAAAATTATCATTGTAGCCAAAAAATAGTTGTTTTCCATATTTAGCTTTATTTTTGCGGTGTTATTCTTAGAATAACGACTTCATTAAACGACGTATTGTGTGATGTTATTTTATTTTTAGTGTCAGCAAAATACCGAAAAGAAATGTGTAGTTTTTAGAACGGTGAATTAAACATTGTAACGTTGTTTTTTATTTCTTTTTATTAACGGTGTCAACAAACTATGTAATGCTACTGATTGTTAGATAGATACACCTTTATTTTTTTTTCTGTATTTTGGATATTGCTAACATTCGGTTGTTATCAAAAACTCCAAATCCCAACGTGATTATATTAAGCGGGGTGCACTGTATTTATTAAATATTTTCTGATATAGGGAACTATGAATAGCTATTAAACTTCACAATTTTACTATTTGAATCAGTAATTACTAATTCAAATTTGATGTGCAATTACTTATTACATTTTTGCTTATACAAAACTACTTAAAATTGCATTTTACGGGTAAATTTGTAAAGAACTTATAATTTACATTGTTGCTGTTTTAATCATTAATAACTTATTCCGATTTGATTTGCAATTACTTATCAAATAGTTTCTGATATACGGAACTATGAATAGCTATTAAACTTTACAATTTCATTATTTGAATTATTAATTAACAGTTTAAATTTGATGTTCAAATCTTTATTAAGTATTTCTTGATATAAAACTATTAAAAATTATTAACATTTATCGGGTAAAACCGTAAAAATTTACATTGTCACTATTTTACTCATTACTTATTTCAATTTGATTTGCAATTCGTTATTAAATATTTTCTGATATATGAAATATAAATAACTTCACACTTTTACTATTGGAATCAGTAATTACCAATTGAAGTTTGATGCGCAATTACTTCTTAAATACATTCTGATGTAGGACACTATGAATAGCTACTAAACTTCACAATTTTACTATTTGATGTGCAATTACTTATTAAATGTTTCCTAATACAAAATTATTAAAAACTAACAACAATTAAGAGGTAAAACCGTAAATAACTTAAAAAGTTACAATGTTACTATTTTAATCAGTAATTCCTTATGCCGATTTGATGTATGTGTATTAAATATTTTCGTATATAGGAAACTATGAATAAGTATTAAACTCTACAATTTTATTATTTGAATCGGTAATTACTAATTCAAATTTAATGCGCAATTACTTATTAAGTATTTTCTGTTATAGGAAACTATGAATAGCTATTAAACTTGCCTTATTTATTATTTCAATTAGTTACCAATTAAAATTTGATGTGAAATTTTTATTAAATATTTCCTTATACAAAACATTAAAAACTGTTAAAATTCTACGGGCAACACTGTAAATAACTTGAAATTTACATTGCCACTACTTATTTATTTCGGTTTGATTTGCAATTAATTATTAATTTTTTTCTGATATAGGTAATATTAAATATTAAACTTAACAATGTTACTATTTGAATCTGTAATTACCAATTCAAATTTTATGCGCAATTACTTATTAAATATTTTCTGATAGGAAACTATAAATAGCTATTGACAATTTTACTACTGTAATTAGTAATTACCAATTGAAATTTGATGTAAAATTTTTCATTCAATCTTTCCTTATACAAAACTATTGAAAACTGTTAACATTTTACGGGTAAAAAGGTAAGTAACTTGAAATTTACATTGTCACTATTTTAATCAGTAATTACGTAATTACGGATTTCATTTGCAATTAATTAATTAAAAATTGAAATATTCAATATTAAACTTAGCAATGTTACTATTTGAATCAGTAATTAGCAATTCAAATTTTATACGCAATTACTTAATAATTGTTTTCCGATATAGGAAACTATGAATAGATATTAAGCTTCACTATTTTACTATTTGTATTAGTAATTGCTAATTGAAATTCGCTGTGCAATTACTTATGTATTTCTTTATACAAAACCATTATAAACTGGTATCAATTAAGTGTTAAAATCGTAAATAACTTAAAATTTACAATGCTCCTATTTTAATCAGTAATTCGTTATGCTAATTTGATGTGTAATTACTTATTAAATATTTTCTGATATAGGAAACTATGAATAAGTATTAACTTTACAATTTGATTATTTGAATCGGTAATTATTAATTCAAATTTGATGCGCAATTACTTATTAAACATTTTTCGTTATAGGAAACTATGAATAGCTATTCAACTTGACAATTTTGCAATTCCTTATTAAATATTTTCTATTGTGTGGGATTACTTATTAAGTATTTCCTTCCACAAAATCATTAACAACCGATATTATTTTATAAGTAAAACCGTAAATAACTTAAAATTTACATTCTCACTATTTGAATCGGTAATTACTTCTTCCGATTTGATTTGCAATCACTTATTAAACATTTTCTGATATAGAAAACTATGATTAATTTCTAAACTTCACAATTTTACTATTTGAATCAGTAATTACTAATTGAAATTTGATGCTCATTTACTTATTAAATAATTTCTGATATAGGAAGCTATTAATAGCTATTACACTTTACAATTTTACTGTTTGAATTAGTAATGACTAATTTAATTTTGATAGTGTAATTACTTATTAAATATTTCCCTGTATAAAAGTATTAAAAACTGGAAACATTTAAAAGATAAAACCGTAAATAACTTAAAATTTACATTGTCACTATTTTAATCAGTAAGTACTTATCCTGATTTGGTTTTCAATTACCTATTGGAAATTTACTGGTATAGTAAACTATGAATAATTATTAAACTTTATAATTTTACGATTTGAATCAGGAATGACCAATTGAAATTTGATTTGCAATTGCATATTAAATATTTTCTGATATATGAAACTATGAATAGGTATTAAGCTTCACAATTTTACTATTTGAATTAGTAGTAATTACTAATTTAAATTTGATGTGCAATTACTTATTTAATATTTCCTTATACAAAACCATTAACGATTGTTACCATTTATCGGGTAAAATCACAAAACTAAAAACTTTCATTCTCACTATTTTAATCGCTAATTACGTATCCTGAATTTAATTTGCAGTTACTTATTAAATATTTTCTGATATAGGGAACTATGAATATCTATTAAACTTTACAATTTTAGTATTTGAATTAGTAATTACCAATTCAAATTTGATTTGCAATTATTTAATAAAATTTCGTTATACAAATTTATTAAAAATTGTTAACTTAAGTAACTTAAAATTTACATTGTCACTGTTTTAATCAGTAATTGCTGATTTTGATTTGATTTGCAATTACTTATTAATTATTTTCTGTTATTGAAAATATGAATAACTATTAAACTTCACTATTTTACTATTGGAATCAGTAATTACTAATTGAAATATTATGCGCCATTACTTATTAAATATTTTGATATGAAAAGTTACTAAACTTCACAATTTCATTTTTTGAATTAGTTATTACCAAGGCAAATTTGCTGTGCAATTGCTTATTAAATATTTCTTTATACAAAACTATTAAAATTAGTTGACACTTAACGAGTAAAACCGTAAATCATTTAAAATTTACATTGACACTATTCTAATCAGTAATTACTTATTCCGATTTTATTTGTGATTACTTATTAAATATTCTTTGATATAGGAAAATGAATAACTATTAAATTTTACACTTTTTTAATTTTTATCAGTAAGTACCAATTTAAATTTATTGTGCAATTACTTATTAAATACTTTCTTATATAAAACTATTAAAATTTGTTGACCTTTAACGAGTAAAATCGTAAATAACTTAAAATTTACATTGTTACTATTTTAATTAGTAATTACTTATTCCGATTTTATTTGTGATTACTTATTAAATATTTTTTGATATAGGAAAATGAATAACTGTTAAATTTCACACTTTAATTTTTATCAGTAAGTACCAATTTAAATTTATTGTGCAATTACTTATTAAATACTTCCTTATATAAAACTGTTAGAAATTGTTGACATTTAACGAGTAAAACCGTAAATAACTTAAAATTTACATTGTCTCCATTTTAATCAGTTGTTAGTTATTCCGATTCGATTTGCGATTACTGATTAAGTTTTGGATATAGGTAACTGAATAACTATTAAACGTCACGCTTTTATTATTTCAATCAGTAAGTGCCAATTCAAATTTGATGTGCAATTACTTATTAAATATTTCATTATGCAAAACTTTTAAAAATTGTTGACATTTAACGGGTAAAACCGCAAATAACTTAAAAACTTCATTCTCACTATTTTAATCGCTAATTACTTATCTTGAATTTAATTTGCAATTACTTATTAAATATTTTTGGATATAGGGAACTACGAATATCTATTCAACTTTACAATTTTACTATTTGAATTAGTAATTACCAATTCAAATTTGATGTGCAATTATTTAATAAAAATTTTCTTATACAAAACTATTAAAAATTGTTGACTTAAATAACTTAAAATTTACATTGTTACTGTTTAAATCAGTAATTACTGATTTCGATTTGATTTGCAATTACTTATTAATTATTTTCTGTTATTGGAAATATGAATAACTATTAAACTTCACTATTTTACTATTGGAATCAGTAATTACTAATTGAAATATTATGCGCCATTACTTATTAAATATTTTCTGATATAGAAAACTATGAAAAGCTACTAAACTTCACAATTTCACTCTTTGAATTAGTTATTACCAAGGCAAATTTGCTGTGCAATTGCTTATTAAATATTTCTTTATACAAAACTATTAAAATTAGTTGACACTTAACGAGTAAAACCGTAAATCATTTAAAATTTACATTGACACTATTCTAATCAGTAATTACTTATTCCGATTTTATTTGTGATTACTTATTAAATATTCTTTGATATAGGAAAATGAATAACTATTAAATTTCACACTTTTTTAATTTTTATCGGTAAGTACCAATTTAAATTTATTGTGCAATTACTTATTAAATACTTTCTTATATAAAACTATTAAAATTTGTTGACATTTAACGAGTAAAATCGTAAATAACTTAAAATTTACATTGTTACTATTTTAATTAGTAATTACTTATTCAGATTTTATTTGTGATTACTTATTGAATATTCTTTGATATAGGGAAATGAATAACTGTTAAATTTCACACTGTTAAAAATTGTTGACATTTAACGAGTAAAACCGTAAATAACTTAAAATTTACATTGTCTCTATTTTAATCAGTTGTTAATTATTCCGATTCGATTTGCGATTACTGATTAAATTTGCGATATAGGTAATTGAATAACTATTACACTTCACACTGTTATTATTTCAATCAGTAAGTACCAATTCAAGTTTGATGTGCAATTACTTATTAAATATTTCATTATTCAAAACTGTTAAAAATTGTTGACATTTAACGGCTAAATAACTTAAAATTTACTTTGTCAATATTTTAATCAGTAATTACTGATTCGGATTTGATTTGCAATTAGTTATTTATTATTTTCTGATATAGGAAATACGAATAACTATTAAACCTCACTAATTTACTATTTGAATCAGTAATTATCAATTGAATTTTTATGCGCCATTATTTATTAAATATTTTCTTTTAGAATATCTATTAAACTTCACAATTTTACTCTTTCAATTAGTAATTACCAATGCAGATTTGATGTGCAATTGCTTATTAAGTATTTCCTTATACAAAACCATTAAAAACTGTTAACATTTAACGAGTAAAACCGTAAATAACTTAAAATTTACATTGTCATTATTTTAATCATTAATATAAATATTTTTTGGTATAACAAATATGAAGAAATATTAAACTTTATACTTTTACTATTTGAATCAGTAATTCCCAATTCAAATTTGATGTGCAATTGCTTATTAAATATTTTCTGATATAAGAAATTATGAATAACGATTAGACTTAACAATTTTTCTATTTGAATCGGTAATTACTAATTGAAATTTGATGCGCAATTAAATATTATGTGATATAGGAGATTATGAATACCTATTAAACTTCATTATTTGAATTATTAATTAAAAATTGAAACTCGATGTGCGATTCTTTATTAAATATTTCCTTATACAAAACTATTAAAAACTGTTAGCATTTTACGGGTAAAACCGTAAAGAACTTAAAATTTACATTGTCGCTATTCTAATCTGTAATTACTTCTTCCGATTTGATTTGCAATTACAGTGCACGCGGGTTATTGGAATCACTAATAATATTATCAGACGCGTAATGTTATCCTTTATTAAAGAACCGACCGTACGTATTCTAGTACATAGAAAAAACACCGGTTATAGTAATCATAATTTCGGTTTATGTTATCAATTTTCTTCTCAGGTTATATATAAACAATCAATTTTGCATGAATTTTTTAGCTGAATTTTCACAATACGCTTATTTATAGCGAAAAATTTTATCATTGTAGCCGAAAAATAATTGTTTTTCATATTTAGTTTTATTTTTGCGGTGTTATTTATTTATTCCATCATAATTGAAAGCATATTGCTTAGAATATCAACTTCATTTAACGACATATTGTGTGATAATGTGATTTTATTTTTAGTGTCAGCAAATTACCGAAGAGAAATGTGTAGTTCTTAGAACGGTGAATTAAACATTGTAACGTTGTTTTTTATTTCTTTTTATTAACGGTGTAAACATACTATATTATGCTACTGACTGTTTTTTAACCGATACACCTTTAATTGTTATTTTCTGTATTTCGGATATTGCTAACATTCGGTTATTGTTATCAAAAACCCCAAATCCCAACGTGATTCTATTCAGCGGGGTGCACTGTACTTATTAAATATTTTCTGATATAGGGAATTATGAATAGCTATTAAACTTCACAATTTTACTATTTGAATCAGTAATTACTAATTCAAATTTGATGTGTAATTACTTATAACATTTTTCCTTATACAAAACCATTAAAAATGGTTAACATTTAACGAGTAAAACGACAAATAACTTAAAATTTACATTCGCACTATTTTAATCGGTAATTACTAATTTGATTTGCAATTACTTATTAACTATTTTCTTATACAAAACTACTAAAAACTGTTAGCATTTTACGCGTAAAACTGTAAAGAACTTAAAATTTACATTGTTATTGTTTTAATCATTAATAACTTATTCCGATTTGATTTGCAATTACTTATCAAATAGTTTCTGATATAGGAAACTATGAATAGTTATTAAACTTAACAATTTTATTATTTGAATTAGTAATTAACAATTTAAATTTGATGTTCAAAGCTTTATCAAATATATCTTGATAGAAAACTATTAAAAATTATTCACAATTATCGTGTAAAACCGTAACTTTACATTGTCCCTATTCTAATTATTAATTGCAATTCGTTATTACATATTTTCTGATATAGGAAATATAAATAACTATTAAACTTCACACTTTTATTATTTGAATCAGTAATTACCAATTGAAGTTTGATGCGCAATTACTTCTTAAATATATTCTCATGTAGGACACTATGAATAGCTATTAAACTTCACAATTTTACTATTTGATGTGCAATTACTTATTAAATGTTTCCTTATACAAAACCATTTAAAACTAATAACAATTAAGGGGCAAAACCGTAAATAACTTAAAAAGCTACAATGTTACTATTTTAATCAGTAATTGCTTATGCCGATTTGATGTGTAATTACTTATTAAATATTTTCTGATATAGGAAACTATGAATAATTATTAAACTCTACAATTTTATTATTTGAATCGGTAATTACTAATTCAAATTTGATGCCAATTACTTATTAAGTATTTTCTGTTATAGGAAACTATGAATAGCTATTAAACTTGACTTATTTACTATTTCAATTAGTTACCAATTGAAATTTCATGTGAAATTTTTATTAAATATTTCCTTATACAAAACATTAAAAACTGTTAACATTTTATGGACAACACTGTAAATAACTTGAAATTTACATTGCCACTATTTTAATCAGTAATTACTTATTCCGGTTTGATTTGCAATTAATTATAAAATTTTTCTGATATAGGTAATATTACATATTAAACTTAACAATGTTACTATTTGAATCTGTAATTACCAATTCAAATTGTATGCGCAATTACTTATTAAATATTTTCTGATAGGAAACTGTATATAGCTATTAAATTGACAATTTTACTACTGCAATTACTAATTACCAATTGAAATTTGATGTAAAATTTTTCATTCAATCTTTCCTTATACAAAACTATTGAAAACTGTTAACATTTTACGGATAAAACGGTAAGTAACTTGAATTTTACATTGTCACTATTTTAATCAGTAATTACGTATTCGGATTTTATTTGCAATTAATTAATTAAAAGTTTTCTAATATAGAAATTATAAAACATTAAATATTAAACTTAGCAATGTTACTATTTGAATCAGTAATTAGCAATTCACATTTTATACGCAATTACTTAATAATTGTTTTCCGATATAGGAAACTATGAATATATATTAAGCTTCACATTTTTACTATTTGTATTAGTAATTGTTCTTTGAAATTTGCTGTGCAATTACTTATGTATTTCTTTATACAAAACCATTAAAAACTGTCAACAATTAAGAGGTAAAATCGTAAATAACTTAAAATTTACAATGTTCCTATTATAATCAGTAATCCGTTAAGCTAATTTGATGTGTAATTACTCATTAAATATTTTCTGATATAGGAACCTATGAATAAGTATTAATCTCTACAATTTCTTTATTTGAATCGGTAATTACAAATTCAAATTTGATGCGCAATTACTTATTAAACATTTTCCGTTATAGGAAACTATGAATAGCTATTCAACTTGACAATTTTGCAATTCCTTATTAAATATTTTCTTATTGTGTGGAATTACTTATCAAGTATTTTCTTCCACAAAATCATTAACAACCGAGATTATTTTATAAGTAAAACCGTAAATAACTTAAAATTTACATTCTCACTATTTGAATCGGTAATTACTTCTTCTTCTTCTTCTTCCGATTTGCAATTTTCTGATATAGAAAACTATGAATAATTATTAAACTTCACAGTTTTTACTATTTGAATCAGTAATTACCAATTGAAAGTTGATGCCTATTTACTTATTAAATATTTTCTGATATAGGAAGCTATTAATAGCTATTACACTTTAGAATTTTACTGTTTGAATTAGTAATAACTAATTTAACTTTGATGGTGTAAATTACTTATTAAATATTTCCCTGTATAAAAGTATTAAAAACTGGGAACATTTAATAGATAAAACCGTAAATAACTTAAAATTTACATTGTCACTATTTTAATCAGTAAGTACTTATTTTGATTTGATTTACAATTACTTATTAGAAATTTTCTGGTATAGTAAACTATGAATAATTATTAAACTTTATAATTTTACGATTTGAATCAGTAATGACCAATTGAAATTTGATTTGCAATTGCATATTAAATATTTTCTGATATATGAAACTATGAATAGCTATTAAGCTTCACAATTTTACTATTTGAATTAGTAGTAATTACTAATTTAAATTTGATGTGCAATTACTTATTTAATATTTCCTTACGAAACCATTAACGATTGTTAGCTTTTATCGGGTAAAATCACAAAACTAAAAACTTTCATTCTCACTATTTTAATCGCTAATTACGTATCCTGAATTTAATTTGCAGTTACTTATTAAATATTTTCTGATATAGGGAACTATGAATATCTATTAAACTTTACAATTTTACTATTTGAATTAGTAATTACCAATTCAAATTTAATGTGCAATTACTTATTAAATATTTCTTTATGCAAAACTGTTAAAAATTGTTGACATTTAACGGGTAAAACCGCAAATAACTTAAAAATTACATTCTCACTATTTTAATCGCTAATTACTTATCCTGAATTTAATTTGCAATTACTTATTAAATATTTTCTGATATAGGGAACTATGAATATCTATTAAACTTTACAATTTTACTATTTGAATTAGTAATCACCAATTCAAATTTGATGTGTAATTATTTAATAAAAATTTTCTTATACAAAACTATTAAAAATTGTTAACTTAAATAACTTAAACTTTACATTGTCACTGTTTTAATCAGTAATTACTGATTTCGATTTGATTTGCAATTACTTATTAATTATTTTCTGTTATAAGAAATATGAATAACTATTAAACTTCACTATATTACTATTGGAATCAGTAATTACCAAATGAAATTTTATGCGTCATTATTTATTAAATATTTTCTGATATAGAAGGCTATGAATAGCTACTAAACTTTACAATTTCACTCTTTGAATTAGTTATTACCAAGGCAAATTTGCTGTGCAATTGCTTATTAAATATTTCTTTATACAAAACTATTTAAATTTGTTGATATTTAACGAGTAAAACCGTAATTAACTTAAAATTTACATTGACACTATTCTAATCAGTAATTACTTATTCCGATTTCATTTGTGATTACTCATTAAATATTTTTTGTTATAGGAAAATGAATAACTATTAAATTTCACACTTTTTTAATTTTTATCAGTAAGTACCAATTTTAATTTATTGTGCAATTACTTATTAAATACTTTCTTATATAAAACTAATAATATTTGTTGACATTTAACGAGTAAAACCGTAAATAACTTAAAATTTACATTGTCGCTATTTTAATCAGTTGTTAGTTGTTACGATTCGATTTGCGATTACTCATTAAATTTTGGATATAGGTAACTGAATAACTATTAAACTTCACACTTTCATTATTTCAATCAGTAAGTACCAATTCAAATTTGATGTGCAATTACTTATTTAATATTTCCTTATACAAAACCATTAACGATTGTTAGCATTTATCGGGTAAAACCGCAAAACTTAAAACTTTCATTCTCACTATTTTAATCGCTAATTACGTATCCTGAATTTAATTTGCAATTACTTATTAAATGTTTTCTGATATAGGGAACTATGAATATTTATTAAACTTTACAATTTTACTATTTCAATTAGTAATTACCAATTCAAATTTGATGTGCAATAGTTTAATAAAAATTTCCTTATACAAAACTATTAAAAATTGTTAACTTAAATAACTTAAAATTTACATTGTCACGGTTTTAATATGTAATTACTGATTTCGATTTGATTTGCAATTACTTATTAATTATTTTCTGTTATAGGAAATATGAATAACTATTAAACTTCACTATATTACTATTGGAATCAGTAATTACCAATTGAAATATTATGCGCCATTACTTATTAAATATTTTCTGAGATAGAAAGCTATGAATAGCTACTAAACTTTACAATTTCACTCTTTGAATTAGTTATTACCAAGGCAAATTTGCTGTGCAATTGCTTATTAAATATTTCTTTATACAAAACTATTTAAATTTGTTGATATTTAACGAGTAAAACCGTAATTAACTTAAAATTTACATTGACACTATTCTAATCAGTAATTACTTATTCCGATTTCATTTGTGATTACTCATTAAATATTTTTTGTTATAGGAAAATGAATAACTATTAAATTTCACACTTTTTTAATTTTTATCAGTAAGTACCAATTTTAATTTATTGTGCAATTACTTATTAAATACTTTCTTATATAAAACTAATAATATTTGTTGACATTTAACGAGTAAAACCGTAAATAACTTAAAATTTACATTGTCGCTATTTTAATCAGTTGTTAGTTGTTACGATTCGATTTGCGATTACTCATTAAATTTTGGATATAGGTAACTGAATAACTATTAAACTTCACACTTTCATTATTTCAATCAGTAAGTACCAATTCAAATTTGATGTGCAATTACTTATTTAATATTTCCTTATACAAAACCATTAACGATTGTTAGCATTTATCGGGTAAAACCGCAAAACTTAAAACTTTCATTCTCACTATTTTAATCGCTAATTACGTATCCTGAATTTAATTTGCAATTACTTATTAAATGTTTTCTGATATAGGGAACTATGAATATTTATTAAACTTTACAATTTTACTATTTCAATTAGTAATTACCAATTCAAATTTGATATGCAATAGTTTAATAAAAATTTCCTTATACAAAACTATTAAAAATTGTTAACTTAAATAACTTAAAATTTACATTGTCACGGTTTTAATATGTAATTACTGATTTCGATTTGATTTGCAATTACTTATTAATTATTTTCTGTTATAGGAAATATGAATAACTATTAAACTTTACTATTTTACTATTGGAATCAGTAATTACTGATTGAAATATTATGCGCCATTACTTATTAAATATTTTGTGATATAGAAAACTATGAAAACCTACTAAACTTCACAATTTCACTCTTTGAATTAGTTATTACCAAGGCAAATTTGCTGTGCAATTGCTTAATAAATATTTCTTTATACAAAACTATTTAAATTTGTTGACATTTAACGAGTAAAACCGTAAATAACTTAAAATTTACATTGACTCTATTACAATCAGTAATTACTTATTCCGATTTCATTTGTGATTTACTTATTAAATATTTTTTGATATAGAAAAATGAATAACTATTAAATTTCACACTTTTTTAATTTTTATCGGTAAGTACCAATTTAAATTTATTGTGCAATTACTTATTAAATACTTTCTTATATAAAACTATTAAAATTTGTTGACATTTGACGAGTAAAACCGTAAATAACTTAAAATTTACATTGTCTCTATTTTAATCAGTTGTTAGTTATTCCGATTCGATTTGCGATTACTGATTAAATTTTGGATATAGGTAACTGAATAACTATTAAATTTCACACTGTTATTATTTAAATCAGTAAGTGCCAATTTAAATTTGATGTGCAATTACTTATTAAATATTTCCTTATACAAAATCATTAAAGATTCTTAGGATTTATCGGGTAAAACCGCAAGTAACTTAAAAACTTTCATTCTCACTATTTTAATCGCTAATTACTTATCCTTAATTTAATTTACAATTACTTATTAAATATTTTCTGATATAGGGAACTACAAATATCTATTAAACTTTACAATTTTAGTATTTGAATTAGTAATTACCAATTCAAATTTCATTTACAATAATTTAATAAAAATTTCGTTATACAAAACTATTAAAAATTGTTAACTTAAATAACTTAAAATTTACATTGTCACTGTTTTAATCAGTAATTACTGATTTTGATTTGATTTGCAATTACTTATTAATTATTTTCTGTTATTAGAAATATGAATAACTATTAAACTTTACTATTTTACTATTGGAATCAGTAATTACTGATTGAAATATTATGCGCCATTACTTATTAAATATTTTGTGATATAGAAAACTATGAAAACCTACTAAACTTCACAATTTCACTCTTTGAATTAGTTATTACCAAGGCAAATTTGCTGTGCAATTGCTTAATAAATATTTCTTTATACAAAACTATTTAAATTTGTTGACATTTAACGAGTAAAACCGTAAATAACTTAAAATTTACATTGACTCTATTACAATCAGTAATTACTTATTCCGATTTCATTTGTGATTTACTTATTAAATATTTTTTGATATAGAAAAATGAATAACTATTAAATTTCACACTTTTTTATTTTTATCAGTAAGTACCAATTTAAATTTATTGTGCAATTACTTATTAAATACTTTCTTATATAAAACTGTTAAAAATTGTTGACATTTAACGGGCAAAACCGCAATAACTTAAAAATTTCATTCTCATTATTTTAATCGCTGATTACTTATCCTGAATTTAATTTGCAATTACTTATTAAATATTTTCAAGTTTAGGGAACTACGAATATCTATTTACAATTTTACTATTTGAATTAGTAATTACCAATTCAAATTTGATTTGCAATTATTTAATAAAAATTTCCTTATACAAAACTATTAAAAATTGTTAACTTAAATAACTTAAAATTTACATTGTCGCTGTTTTAATCAGTAATTACTGATTTTGATTTGATTTGCAATTACGAATTAATTATTTTCTGTTATAAGAAATATGAATAACTATTAAACTTCACTATTTGACTATTGGAATCAGTAATTACCAATTGAAGTATTATGCGCTATTACTTATTAAATATTTTCTGATATAGAAAACTATGATAAGCTACTAAACTTCACAATTTCACTTTTTGAATTAGTTATTACCAAGGCAAATTTGCTGTGCAATTGCTTATTAAATATTTCTTTATACAAAACTATTAAAGTTTGTTGACATTTAACGAGTAAAACACACACATTGACACTATTATAATCAGTAATTACTTATTCCGATTTCATTTGTGATTACTTATTAAATATTTTTTGATATAGAAAAATGAATAACTATTAAATTTCACACTTTTTTAATTTTTACCAGTAAGTAACAATTTAAATTTATTGTACAAATACTTATTAAATACTTCCTTATATAAAACTATTAAAATTTGTTGACACTTAATTAGTAAAACCGTAAATAACTTAAAATTTACATTCTTACTATTTTAATTAGTAATTACTTATTCCGATTTTATTTGTGATTACTTATTAAATATTTTTTGATATAGGAAAATGAATAACTATTAAATTTCACACTTTTTATTTTTATCAGTAAGTACCAATTTAAATTTATTGTGCAATTACTTATTAAAAACTTCCTTATACAAAACTGTTAAAAATTGTTGACATTTAATGAGCAAAACCGTAAATAACTTAAAATTTACATTGTCGCTATTTTAATCAGTTGTTAGTTATTCCGATTCGATTTGCGATTACTGATTAAATTTTGGATGTAGGTAACTGAATTACTATTAAACTTTACACTGTTATTATTTCAATCAGTAAGTGCCAATTCAAATTTGATGTGCAATTGCTTATTAAATATTTCATTAAGCAAAACTGTTAAAAATTGTTAACATTTAACGGGTAAAACCGTAAATAACTTAAAATTTACTTTGTCAATATTTTAATGAGTAATTACTGATTCCGATTTGATTTGCAATTAGTTATTTATTATTTTCTGATGTAGGAAATACGAATAACTATTAAACCTCACTAGTTGACTATTTGAATCAGTAATTACCGATTTAATTTTTATGCACCATTACTTATTAAATATTTTCTTTTATAGGAAACTATAAATATCTATTAAACTTCACAATTTCACTCTTTCAATTAGTTATTACCAATGCAGATTTGATGTGCAATTGCTTATTAAATATTTCCTTATACAAAACTATTAAAAATTGTTGATGTTTAACGGGTAAAACGGTAAATAATTTAAAATTTACGTTGTCACTAATTTAATCAGTAATTACTTATTTCAATTTGATTTGCGATTACGTTTTAAATATATATAAATTAAACTGAATAACTATTAGACTTCACACTTTTATTATTTTAATCGATAATTTGCAGTGTGCAATTACTTATTAAATATTTCCTTATATAAAATCATTAAAAACTGTTAACATTCAACCGGTAAAACCTTAAATAATTTACATTGCCACTATTTTGATAAGTAATTACTTATTCCAATTTGATTTGCAATTTCTATTTTCTGATATAGGAAACTATGAATAGCTATTAAATTTCACAATTTTACTATTTGATTTAGTAATTTCCAATTGAAATATGATGCGCAATTACATACAATTTTACTATTTAAATTAGTAATACCAATTCAAATTTGATGTGCAATTACTTATTAAATATTTCTTTATAGAAAATCATTAACTTAAATGTTTAACGGATAAAACCGCAAAAAATTTACAAATTAGATTGCACTATTTTCATCAGTAATTACTTATTCCGATTTGATTTGCAATTACTTATTAAATATCTGATATAGGAAACTATGAATAGCTATTAAACTTCACATATTACTATTTGATTTAGTAATTAACAATTTAAGTTTGATCACACATTCACTATTTGAATTGAAATTTGATACGCAATTACTAATTAAATATTTTCTAATACAGGAAAATATGAATACCTATTAAACTTTACAGTTTTATTATTTGAATTACCAATTCAAATTGTATGTGCATTTACTTTATTATTTAGTTATATAAAACCATAAAAAATTAACATACAACGGGTAAAACCGTAAATAACTTAAAATTTACTTTTGTCACTATTTTCGTCTCTAATTACTTATTTCGATGCGATTTGTAATTACTTATAAATATTGTCTGATATTTCTTAATTTTACTAGGTAATTGATTAAAAATTTCTTATACGAATAGGGAATTCCAATTAGAAACTTGTAAACACTATTCTACGAAACCCATTGATTCCAATGTATCCAATTCAATGTAATTGAAATATTTAATCTTGTATTGGTTTCTGTTGGTTTCTATGTAACGTTTTTGATAGGGCAAGTAAGTACGCCACTTTAACTATACTGTCTAGATCGACTGATGAGTCTTCATTGACCAACGACAATTTACATGCAATGCAAGGTTGTATTCGAAGAAAGGCCATCGTGAAAGATGGTCGAAAACCGACTGTAGCGTCTTGGCAGAGGTACTGGATCCAAATATGGAATTCTTCCTTAGCGCATTTTTCTCCAAAGACTTTTAAAGGGTACTGGTTTTGTTGTTTTTTTGTTTCTTTTTGTTTAAATGACGCTTTAACTTTTAGCTCTCGCAGATGTGATTTTAAAAGCGAGCCTTGTAAAATGATGTCTCTTATTGGTTGTTCCGTTAAGTTAAGCGATAATCCTTTGCATTTAGATACGTTTCATATTGTAGATCATCACAAAGGTATGTTTTTTCTAAGTCAGCGCGGTCGTAATTATCTACGTGTTTCAGGTAATGTTTATAAGTTCAAAACTGGTAATCAGAGTACCGCCGAGAAATGGTGTCGTCATCTGCAACAAGCTTCGACCGGGGACACCGATCCTCTGCCTGCTAATTTAATGTCATTTGAATAAAAGTACCTTGCTTTGTTATTTTACACACTACTCCCAGCACCTGTCTTCATTGTGATTTTTTTGTATTGTTACTTTTTTTAGTTTTTATATTGAATTGTACTACATAAGAGCTTTTATACAGTAAAGTTTATAATTATAAGTCTTATTTATTTCTGGTGTTTTATTACCGAGTATCCCAAAGGACGAAGTACGTGTGGGCGTTTTTGCGTTTTTTAGTAGATATTGATCACAGTAACTGACGTTAAGAAAGTAACTATTACGAGATACAATTATGAGCGTAGAGATAACAGGGTTAACCGTACCCCCCGGGACGTACCAAAGTAATTGCCTTTTTAATAAGATGGCTTAAATTTGTAGCGCGGCGATTCTTGCGCAACGAGTTTATATTTGTATTCTGAAGTACTTGCTTGTGTATTTTTGGTATAGTTAATGTACTCTAATCTATACAGGATGTTAACGTCCATATTGTTGAACCCAAACCGCGGCGCGATACATTCTTATCAGTTCGTTTCGGTAAATGAACATATTTCATTCTAAGTCTATCAAAGTAAATTAAAAGTTGTTTAATGAAAAGCGTCTGAATTAAGTTAAGAAGCGGCCGGGAAACTCGTTTTTCTAATAAAAACGCTTGACGTCAGAGGTGTAGGGTCCAATGGCTCGTCGGGAAATTTATTGATTTGAGAAAAATGGCTGAACTATGAAAACATATGGAGTGCGCTCCTCCGTGGTGTACAATATGAAAAGTACCCCTATATGCATTGTCATTTTAATAACGTGCAGTGGATATGTGAGCGCCGAACTCGAATTTTACCCAGGTTAGTTTTTTTAATTTTTTTTATCATTTGAAAAAAGATTTAGAAAAAAAAAAAAATTTTTATCGGGGTACGTTATTTTACTTTTCAGGAGCTTAAATCTTTTGTTTTTTAATTAAATTACTTGTGTGGGCGTTTCTTATAGCACCGATGAAAACGCTTAGTGCATGCAGAAAATTTTTAAATTTAGTTTTTTGCGCGAAGACTGTCTGTAAAAAAATTAGCCCAAATGCTGCTCACGTAAAGAGAATGAACAGACGTACAAAAACGTCACAAAGATAAATTGTTGTAAATCCACTTTTGTCATAATATTATAGTAACTATTAATATAAAGATAACAAAATATGTTTTTTTTTCAGATTACCAACGGCCTGACATCACAGAAGAAGAATGGGTTAGAGGTAAGTCTGTTGTCAAATTTTTTTGTAAATTGTTTTAAACGCAAATAAAAAGGCAGATCGATAAAGTTTAAAAACGCGATAAAAACATACAGTGGGAAGTAATCGTGTCTACCGCAAGTGCATAATAAATATTGCAATAACGAAATGCGTTTAGTATCATAAACGGAATTCCGATTTTCGATTAAAGAAAAAAATAAATCTCGTAAAGTAATACAAAGTTAAGTAATTAAAATTGTTTTATACAAATTGTCGCTGTAATTTAATTTGTTTCATCGATTTTTTTTTATTTGTTTAGTTGTGAACACTTTCAAAAATTTTCATTTGTAATTTTTAACTTTTCGAAGTAAATTCAATGTTTCTCTCATTCTTTTACTTTTTCAGTTCATTGTTTCATTATCTGAAAAGTACAAGAAATAGTTTCTCTTGCTCATTGTTTTCTTTACTTACTTAATTACTTTGTTAGAATAAATTTACGTTTGACCAGCACGTAATTTTGATCAAATTTTTAACGAGATTGCAAGTTATTCATTCAATTTTGATTAATTTTAGTAAAGTACAAATAATGTATATTTATTGCATTAATTATATTGCGTGCAATATTTTTTACGTTTATTAACACGTAAATAATGCGTTTAAATCGAGTAGATTATTCACGTGTCTGAGAGGGATACCAAAACGTTATTAATACATTCAAACCATCACGTTAAAATTTAGAAGAATGTCAAAGTTATGACGTTTTTCTTAAACCGCATTTCTTACGTTTGGAAACACGTAAATAATACGTTAAAATCAAACGCAATTTTGACCAACTCAAAGACGAATTAAAAAATATACGTAATCTAAAAAATTTGCTGTAAGCTATGTTCTACGACGTGAAATATACGTTAAAAAATGTGCTCAGTTTAAGTTATACATACAAAAACGTTAAAATGACGACTGTGTGTTTACTGGGTTATAACAATTTTTCTAACCATTTACGACGTACCAGAGTAGATGTTTTTAAATAATAATTAATGTTAGAATATATTTACGTACGATTAGTACATAATTTTTTTCAAATTTGTAACGTGATTGCAAGTTATTACGTCTTTTACGTTTATTATCACGTAAAAAATATGTTAAAATCAAGCAGAATATTTACGTGTCTCCGAGAAATAAGAAATCGTTATTAATAGATTAATATCAGTGCGTTAAGTTAGAATTTTAAATTACATTTTTTACCTTTGTAAACACGTAAATAATACGTTAAATTCAAACGGAATATTGTCCAACCTAAGATAAAATTTAAATAATTTACAAAAATTGAGCACTTGTAAGCCGTGTTCTATGACAAGAAATATACGTTAAAAATGTGGTCAGTTTAAGTTACACATTTCTTACTATTCATAAAAAAAAGTTAGAATGGCGACTGTGTTATAACAATTTTTCTAACCCTTTTCGACGTATGATAAAAGTGTAATTGCTGAACAACTATGTGTCGGCATAACTCTAGTCAGAGTTTTTAGTTCTTTACAAAACTTTTGTAGTAAACACAAATGTTCGTGATGATTCACTTCGCAGTTTGGATTTAGTGACACGATTCGCATATAAAGGTTTTTAACTTTTTCTATAGGCGCAGAGTTTTGTAAACCTATCCAATATACATCTTAGACTAAGCTTCTGGTTTTTTAAAAAATTCCTGAGATAAATACAAACGTTTTCGGTCACGACAACTATTTGTTTTCGGTAGCTCAATTGTTTTCATTTTTGTTTGAGACAGTTCTTTTTATTGGAGTAGATTTTTTTAGTTTATCTAATTAGTATTTTTACGTCTACGTCTAAAAACGAAACTGTAATGCTTACTTTGAATAATTTTACGTACGATTAGCACGTATTTTTTTAATTTCTAACATGATTGCGAGTTATTCATTCAATTTTGATTAATTTTATTAACGTATAATTAATGTATATTTATCACATCGATCATATTGCGTTAGATATCGTTTACGTTTATTAACACGTAAAAAATACGTTAAAATCAAACAGAATATTTACGTGTCTAAGAGAGATAACAAAACGTTATTAATAGATTAATATCAACGCGTTAAAAGTTAAAAGATATGTATAAACTAGGACGCGTATTTTTAAATCGCATTTTTTAGGTTTGTAAACACGTAAACAATACGTTAAAATTAAACGCAATATTGACCAACCTAAAAAATAATTTAAACATTTAGATAATTTAAAAAATTGAGCATTTGTTGTAAGCCGTGTTCTATGACGAGATATATACGTTAAAATTTTGGTCAGTTTTAGGTATACATTTATTTACGACGTGTGATAATCGAGTAAGTGCTTTACAACTATGTGTCGACGTTGCTCTAGCCAGAGTTTCTGGTTCTTTACAAAAC
Organism: Aquatica leii; assembly: GCA_035610365.1. Taxonomy (NCBI): domain Eukaryota; kingdom Metazoa; phylum Arthropoda; class Insecta; order Coleoptera; family Lampyridae; genus Aquatica; species Aquatica leii. Next base: position 33,615,478 of record CM069438.1, read on the forward strand.
TTCTACAGTAAATACAAATGTTTATGATGATCTACTTCGCAGTTTTGATTTAGTAACAGAATTGACATAAATGTTTTTTACTTTCTTTATTGGAGCAAGTTTGGTAAACGTATTTAACGCCCATTTTAGACAGAGCTTCTGGATCTTTACAAAACTCCTGATGTAAATACAAACGTTCTCGGTCAGGACCGCGATTTGTTTTCTGTAGCTTATTTGTTTTGTTTTCGTTTGAAAAACTTTTTTTGTTACAGGCAATTTTTTAAATTTTTTCTCATTAGTATTTTGATGTGTCCGTCTAAAAACTGCAATGCTTACACTTTGTTAGAAAAAAATTTACGTAGTACGTAATTTTCACCAAATTTTTAACGTGATAGCATGTCATACATTAATTTTGTTAATATACAATTAATATATATTCATCACATCAATTACATTGCGTTGGATATCTTTTGCGCTTATTAAAACGTAAATAATACGTTAACATCAAGCAGAATATGTATGTGTTTTAGAGAGATAACAAATCGTTATTACTAGATTAATACCAAGCGGTAAAAGTTAGAAGATATGTGTGTGTTTTTTAAATCGCATTTTTGATGTTTATAATCCCGTAAACAATACGTTAAAATCAAACGTTATATTGACCAACCTAAGAAAGTATTAAAAAAGTATACATAATTTAAAAAATTGCACATTTGTTGTAAGTCGTGTTATATGACGATAAATATACGGTAAAAAATGTGGTCAGTTTAAGTTACACATTTTTTACCATTCTTAATAAAAACGTTTGAATGACGACTGTGTGTTTACTGGGTATTTTTACGTTTACGTCTAAAAACAAAACTGTAATACTTACTTTAGAATAAATTAACGTACGATTAGTTTTATACAATTAATATATGTTCATCACATCAACTGTGTTGGATATCTTTTGCGTTTATTAACACGTAAATAATACCTTAAAATCAAACAGAATATTCACGTGTTTGAGGGAGATCACAAATCGTTATTACTAGATTAATACCAACGCGGTAAAAATTAGATGGTATGTCAAAATTAGGACGTGTTTTTTAAATAGCATTTTTTACGTTTGTAAACACGTAAAGAATACGTTAAAATCAAACGCAATATTGAGTTTAAGTTACACATTTTTTACCATTCATAAAAAGAACGTTAGAATGACGACTGTATGTTTATTGGGTTATAACAATTTTTCTAACTATTTACGACGTGTGATTAAAGCGTAGGTGCTTTACAAATATGCGTCGATATAATTGTAGCTAGAATTTCTGGATCTTTACAAAACCTCTGTAGTAAATGCAAATGTTCGTGATGATTGACTTTGCAGCTTGGATTTAGTGACAGATAAGGGTTTTTGATTTTCTGCATTGGTGCAAGTTTTGTAAACGTATCTAACACACATCTTAGACAGACCTTCTGGTTTTTTACAAAACTCTTAAAGTAAATACAAACGTTCTCGGTCAAGACCACGATTCGTTTTATGTAGCTTTTTCGTTTGAAAAAGTTTTTTCATTAGAGGAAATATTAAAATTTTTTTTTATTGGTATTTTTACGTTTTCATCTAAAAACAAAACTGTAATGCTTACTTTGTTAGAATAAATTTACGTACGATTAGCAAGTCATACATTAATTTGGTTTAATTTTGTTAATATACAATTAATATATATATATTCATCACATCAATTATATTGTATTGGATATCTTTTGCGTTGATTAACACGTAAATAATACGTTAAAATCAAGTAGAATATTTACGTATTTGAGAGAGATAACTAATCGTTGTTACTAGATTATTACCAACGTGGTAAAAGCTAGAAGTGTTTTTTAAATCGCATTTTTTTACGTTTATAAACACGTAAACAATACGTTAAAATCAAACGTAATATTGACCGACCTAGAAAGTATTAAAAAAATATACATAATTTAATAAATTGTCCATTTGTTGTAAGTCGTGTTATATGGCGTCAAATATACGGTAAAAAATGTGGTCAGTTTACGTAACACATTTTTTACCATTCTTAAAAAAACGTTTGTATAACGACTGTGTGTTTACTGGGTTATAACAACTTTTCTAACCATTTACGACGTGTGATAAACGAGTAGGTGCTTTACAACTATGTGTCGGCTTCGCATCTTGGATTTAGTGACAGAATTATCATATAAAGATTTTTAACTTTTTCCATTGGCGCAAGTTATGTAAACGTATCCAACACACATCTTAAACAAAGCTTCTGGTTCTTTACAAAACTCTTGAAGTAAATACAAACGTTTTTGGTCACAACCACGATTTGTTTTCTGTAGCTTATTTGTTTTGTATTTTCGTTTGAAACAGTTTTGTTACTGGAGTAGATTTGTTACTTTTTTCTACCTGGTATTTTTACGTTTACATTTAAAAGCAAAACTATAATGCTTACGTTGTTAGATTAAATTTACGTACTATTAATACGTAATTTTTTTGAAATTTTTAACGTGATTGCAAGCTAATCATTCAATTTTAATGAATTTTATTAACGTACAATTAATGTATGTTAATCACGTCGATTATATTGGGTTGGATATCGTTTACGTTTATTAACATGTAAAAAATACGTTAGAATCAAGCAGGATATTTACATGTCTGAGAGAGATAACAAATCGTTATTACTAGATTATTACTAACGTGGTAAAAGTTAGAAGATATGTCAAAATAAGGACATGTTTTTTAAATCGCATTTTTTACGTTTCTAAACACGTAAACAATACGTTAAAATCAAACGTAATATTGACCGACCTAGAAAGTATTAAAAAAAAATACATAATTTAATAAATTGTCCATTTGTTGTAAGTCGTGTTATATGACGTCAAATATACGGTAAAAAATGTGGTCAGTTTAAGTAACACATTTTTTACCATTCTTAAAAAAACGTTTGAATAACGACTGTGTGTTTACTGGGTTAAAATAATTTTTCTAACCATTTGCGACGTGTGATAATAGTGTTGGTGCTTTTCAACGATGTGTCGTCGTAACTCTAGCCAGAGTTTCTGGTTTTTTACAAAACTGAAGTAAATACATACGTTTTCGGTCACGACCACGACTTGTTTTCTGTAGTTTATTTGTTTTGCATTTTAGTTTGAAACAGTTTTATTATTAGAGTAGATTTTTTACTTTTTTCTACCTGGTATTTTTACGTTTACATTTAAAAGCAAAACTATAATGCTTACGTTGTTAGATTAAATTTACGTACTATTAATACGTAATTTTTTTGAAATTTTTAACGTGATTGCAAGCTAATCATTCAATTTTAATGAATTTTATTAACGTACAATTAATGTATGTTAATCACTTCGATTATATTGGGTTGGATATCGTTTACGTTTATTAACATGTAAAAAATACGTTAGAATCAAGCAGGATATTTACATGTCTGAGAGAGATAACAAATCGTTATTACTAGATTATTACTAACGTGGTAAAAGTTAGAAGATATGTCAAAATAAGGACATGTTTTTTAAATCGCATTTTTTACGTTTCTAAACACGTAAACAATACGTTAAAATTAAACGTAATATTGACCGACCTAGAAAGTATTAAAAAAAATACATAATTTAATAAATTGTCCATTTGTTGTAAGTCGTGTTATATGGCGTCAAATATACGGTAAAAAATGTGGTCAGTTTAAGTAACACATTTTTTACCATTAAAAAAAAAAAGTTTGAATAACGACTGTGTGTTGACTGGGTTATAGTAATTTTTCTAACTATTTGCGACGTGTGATAATAGTGTTGGTGCTTTTCAACGATGTGTCGGCGTAACTCTAGCCAGAGTTTCTGGTTTTTTACAAAACTGAAGTAAATGCATACGTTTTCGGTCACGACCACGACTTGTTTTCTGTAGTTTATTTGTTTTGCATTTTAGTTTGAAACACTTTTATTATTAGAGTAGATTTTTTACCTTTTTTACATGGTATTTTTACGTTTACGTCTAAAAACAAAACTATAATGCTTACTTTGTCAGAATAAATTTACGTGCTAATAATACGTAATTTTTTTAAAATTTTTAACGTGATTGCAAGCTAATCATTCAGTTTTAATTAATTTTATTAACGTACAATTAATGTAAGTTGATCACGTCGATTATATTGCGTTAGATATCGTTTACGTTTATTAATACGTAAAAATTACGTTAAAATCAAGCAGGATATTTACGTGTCTGACAGAGATAACAAATCGTTATTACTAGATTATTACCAACGCGGTAAAAGTTAAAAGACATCAAAATTAGGACGAGTTTTTTAAATCGCATTTTTTACGTTTGTAAACACGTAAACAATACGTTAAAATCAAACGCAATATTGACCAACCTAAGAAAGAATTTAAAAATTTAGAGAGTTTTAAAAATTGAGCACTTCTAAGCCGTGTTCCATGACAAGAAATATTCGTTAAAAAATGTCGTCAGTTTAAGTTACACATTATTTACCATTCATAAAAAGAACGTTAGAATGACGACTGTGTGTTTATTGAGTTATAACAATTTTTCTAACCATTTATGACGTGTGATAAAAGCGTAGGTGCTTTACAACTATGTGTCGACGTAACTCTAGCCAGAGCTTTTGGTTTCTTAATGTATGTTTATCACATCGGTTATATTGGGTTAGATATCGTTTACGTTTATTAACACGTTAAAATTAAGCAGAATATTTACGTGTCTGAGAGAGATAAATTGTTATTAATAGGTTAATACTAACGCGTTAAAAGTTAAGAGAAGATATGTCAAAATTAAACCGTGTATTTTAAATCGCATTTTTTACGTTTGTGAACACGTAAACAGTACGTTAAAATTAAACGTAATAATAACCAACCTAAGAAAGAATTTAAAAAATTGAGCACTTGTAAGCCGTGTCCTATGACGAAAAATACGTTACAAATGTAGTCAGTTTAACTTACACATTTTTACCATTCATTAAAAAAAACATTAAATTAACGGCTGTGTGTTTACTAGGGTATAAAAATGTATCCAAATATTTGCGACGTGCGATAAAAGTGTAGACGCTTTACGACAATGTGTCGACTTAACTCTAGCCAGGGTTTCTGGTTCTTCACAAAACTCCTGCAGTAAATACAAATGTTCTTCTTCTGTTTTGATTGTTTGTTTTCTTCTACCTGCTTCTTTGGTCTGTTATATTCTTTTTTGTTACTGTGCTTGTAAAAATCGATTGAAGTTTTTAGGTTTTTTCAGTGCAAAATTTTCAGCACCGATAACGTAACATTCTTGTTGTTTTGAAACTTTTGCGACTCCACTGAATACTTTGCTGAACAAATCAGCAACGATATTTTGTATAATTTTTTTAATTTTTTACTTCGTTGTAATTTACTCGTAATACCTAGGGCACGAGATACGTAAACATATACATAACCGACGCGTTATGAAAGGGCGTTATGAATTTATAACGCCTACTTATTAATTTTGTTTAGATTTAGATGATAATAGGTTTTCTATTTCTTTTTGTCCATTATCTTCAATATACTTGGGAATTTGGATATAATTCTTGCACATTTATTATTATTGTAAAATTAATTCTGACAAATATATGACTAAAAAATATTACTTTGCATGAATTTGTAAACGTATCCAACACAAATCTTAGACAACGCTTTTGGTTCTTTAAAAAATTCCTGAACTAAATTCAAACGTTTTCGATCTGGACAACTGTTTGTTTTCTATAGCTTAATTGTTTTGCATTTTTGTTTAAAACAGTTCTTTTTATTGGAGTAGATCTTTTTACTTTTTCTACTTGGTATTTTTACGTCTACGTCTAAAAATAAAGCAGTAATGTTTACTTTATTAGAATAAATTTACGTACGATTAGCACGTATTTTCTTCAAATTTCTAACGTGATTGCGAAGTAATCATTCAATTTTGATTAATTTTATTAACGTATAATTAATGTATATTTATTACATCGATTGTATTACGTTGGATATTATTTACGTTTATTAAAACGTAAAAAATACGTTAAAATTAAACTATATTTACGTGTCTGAGAGAGATAACAAAACGTTACTAATAGATTAATATTAACGCGTTAAAACTTAAAAGATATGTATAAACTAGGACTTGTTTTTTAAATCCCATATTTTACGTTTGTAAACACGTAAACAATACGTTAAAATTAAACGTAATATTGACCAACCTAATAAAGAATTTAGACATTTAGATAATTTAAATTGAGTATTTGTAAACCGTGTTCTATGACGAGAAACTTTCCTTAAAATTGTGGTTAGTTTTAGTTACACATTTTTTACCATTCATAAAAAGAAAACGTTAAAATGACGTTTGTGTTTACTGGGTTATAACAATTTTTCTAGCAATTTGCGACGTGTAATAAAAGTGTAAGTGCTTTTCAAATATTTATATATTTATTTATTTATTTATAACTCGAGCCAGAATTTCTGTTTTTTTTACAAAACTTTTGTAATAAATACAAATGTTTATGATGATTCACTTCGCAGCTTGGATTTAGCGACAGAATTGGCATATCACGGTTTTTACCTTTATCCATTGGTGCAAGTTTTGTGAACGTATCTATTTTTTGCGTTTATTAACACGTAAATAATACGTTTGTTACTGGAGTAGATTTTTTTTAACTTTTTCTAATCGGTTTTTTACGTTTACTTCTAAAAACAAAACTGTATTGCTTACTTTTGATTCGTACGTATTTTTCTTCAAATTTTTAACGTGATTGCAAGTCATTCATTCAATTTTGATGACATTTATTAGCGTACAATTCATCTATGTTTATCACATCGATTGTATTGCATTAGATATCTTTTACGTTTATTAACACGTAAAAAATACGTCAAAATCAAGCAGGATTTTACGTGTCTGAGAGAGATAAGAAATTATTATTAATAGATTAATATCAGCGCGTTAAAAGTTAGAAGGTATGTCAAAATTAGGACGTGTTTTTTAAATCTTTTTTTGTACGTTTCTAAACACGTAAACAATACGTTAAAAACAAACGCAATATTGACCAACCTAAAAAAGAATTAAAAAAACTGACCAATTGTAAACCGTGTTCTATGACAAGGAATATACGTTAACAATGTGGTCAGTTTAAGTTACACATTTTTTACCATTCTTAAAAAAACCGTTAAAATGACGACTGTGTGTTTACAAGGTTATAACAATTTTTCTAACTATTTACGAGGTGTGATTAAAGCGTAGGTGCTTTACAACTAAGCGTCGGCGTAATTGTAGCCAGAATTTCTGGTTCTTTACAAAACTCTTGTAGTAAATACAAATGTTTATGATGATTCACTTTGCAGTTTGGATTTAGTGACAGAATTGGCATATAAAGAATTTTAACCTTTTATCCATTGGCGGAAGTTTTGTAAACGTATTCAACACACACACACACATCTTAGACAGAGCTTTTAGTCTTTACAAAACTCTTGAAATACAAACGTTCTCGGTAAACACCACGATTCGGTTTATGTAGTTTTTTTGTTTGAAAAAGTTTTTTTGTTGGAGATTTTTTTTACTTTTTCTAATTGGTATTTTTACGGTGACGTCTAAAAACAAAACTGTATTCCTTACTTTGTTAGAATTCATCTATGTTTATCACATCGATTGTATTGCGTTGGATATCCTTTACGTTTATTATCACGTAAAAAATACGTTAAAATCAAGCAGGATTTTACGTGTCTGAGAGAAATAAGAAATTGTTATTAATACATTAATCTCAGCGCGTTAAAAGTTAGGTGGTATGTCAAAATTAGGACGTGTTTTTTAAATCGAATTTTTCACGTTTCTAAACACGTAAACAATACGTTAAAATCAATCGCAATATTCACCAACCTTAGAAAGAATTAGAAATATGTATATCATCATAAAAATTGAATATTTGTTGTAGGCAGCGTTTTATGACACGACATATACGTTAAAATGTGGTTAGTTGAGGTTACAGATTTTTTACTATTCGTAAAAAAACGTTAAAATGACGACGGTGTTTACTGGCTTATAACAATTTTTTTTTTAATTTGCGAAGTGTGATAAAAGTGTAGGTGCTCCACAACTATTTGTATGCGTAACTCTAGCCTGAGTTTCTGATTCTTTACAAAACTCCTGCAGTAAATACAAATGTTTATGATGATTCACTTCGCAGCTTGGATTTATTGACAGAATTGGCGTTTAAAGGTTTTTTACTTTCTCTATTCGCGCAAGTTTTGTAAACGTATCTAGTACACATCTTAGACAGAGCTCTTGGTTCTTTAAAAAACCCCAGATGTAAACACAAACTCGGTCAGGACCACGTTTTCTGTAGCTTATTTGTTTTGTTTTCGTTTGAAAAGGTTTTTTTATTAGAAGTTTTTTTACTTTATCTCATTGATATTTTTACGTTTCCGTCTAAAAACAACACTGCAATGCTTACTCTAAAATAAATTTACGTACGATTAGTATGTAGTTTTCACCAAATTTTTAATGTGATAGCAAGAGTTTTTGGTTCATTACAAAACTCCTGCAGTAAATACAAATGTTTTCGGCGACTTTTGTACTAATAATCGTGAGACTACGATTTATTTTCAATAGTTTATTTTTTTTTGTAATTTCGTTTCCAATGCTTTTTACTGTACTTTTTCAAATCGGTTTTATTCTTATACTTCATTGCGTTCAGAAATTATTTTTCTTTATGATATATTCTATCTTGTCATGTCTTCTTTTTTGATTGTTTGTTTTCTTCTACCTGCTTATTTTGTCTGTTATGTTCTCTTTTATTACTATGCTTGTAAAAATCGCTTGAAGTTTGTAGGTTTTTTCAGGGAAAATTTTTCAGCACCGATAACGTAACATTCCTGTTGTTTTGAAGCTTTTACGACTTTACTGAATACTTTGCTGAACAAATCAACAACGATATTTTTTATAATTTTTTAATTTTTTATTTCGTTGTAATTTACTCATAATACCTAGGGCACAAGATACGTAAACATATACATAACCGACGCGTTATGAAAGGGCGTTATGAATTTATAACGTCTGCTTATTAATTTTGTTTAGATTTAGATTATAATATGTTTTCTATTTCTTTTCGTCCATTATCTTTAATATACTTGGGAATTTGGATATAATTCTTGCACATTTATTATTATTGTAAAATTAATTCTAACAAATATATGACTAAAAAATATTACTTTGCATGAATTTGTAAACTTATCCAACACACATCTTAGACAACGCTTTTGGTTCTTTAAAAAATTCCTGAAGTCAATACAAACGTTTTCAGTCAGGACAACTATTTATTTTCTGTAGCTTCAATGTTTTACATTTTTGTTTGAAACAGTTGTTTTTATTGTAGTAGATCTTTTTACTTTTTCTAATTGGTATTTTTACGTCTACGTCTAAAACAAAGCAGTAATGCTTACTTTGTTAGAATAAATTTACGTACGATTAGCACGTATTTTCTTCAAATTTATAACGTGATTGCGAGTTAATCACTCAATTTTGAATAATTTTATTGACGTATAATTAATGTATATTTATTACATCGATTATATTGCGTTGGATATTGTTTACGTTTATTAACACGTAAAAAATACATAAAAATTAAACAGTATATTTACGTGTCTGAGAGAGATAACAAAACGTTACTAATAGATTAATATTAACGCGTTAAAACTTAAAAGATATGTATAAACTAGGACATGTTTTTTAAATCGCATTTTTTACGTTTGTAAACACGTAAACAATACGTTAAAATTAAACGCAATATTGAGCAACCTAAAAAATAATTTAAACATTTAGATAATTTAAAAATTTGAGCATTTGTTGTAAGCCGTGTTCTATGACGAGATATATACGTTAAAATTGTGGTCAGTTTTAGTTATACATTTATTTACGACGTGTGATAATCGAGTAAGTGCTTTACTACTATGTGTCGACGTTGCTCTAGCCAGAGTTTCTGGTTCTTTACAAAACTTCTACAGTAAATACAAATGTTTATGATGATTTACTTCGCAGTTTTGATTTAGTGACAGAATTGGCATAAATGTTTTTTACTTTCTTTATTGGAGCAAGTTTTGTAAACGTATTTAACACACATTTTAGACAGAGTTCTCGGTCAGGACCGCGATTTGTTTTCTGTAGCTTATTTGTTTTGTTTTCGTGTGAAAAAGTTTTTTTGTTACAGGCAATTTTTTGAATTTTTTCTCATTGGTATTTTTATGTGTCCGTCTAAAAACAAAACTGCAATGCTTACACTTTGTTAGAATAAATTTACGTAGTACGTAATTTTCACCAAATTTTTAACGTGATAGCATGCCATGAATTAATTTTGTTAATATATATTCATCACATCAATTATATTGCGTTGGATATCTTTTGCGCTTAATAAAACGTAAATAATACGTTAACATCAAGCAGAATATGTATCTGTTTTAGAGAAATAACAAATCGTTATTACTAGATTAATACCAAGCGGTGAAAGTTAGAAGATATGTGTGTGTTTTTTAAATCGCATTTTTGATGTTTATAATCACGTAAACAATACGTTAAAATCAAACGTTATATTGACCAACCTAGAAAGTATTAAAAAAATATACATAATTTAATAAATTGTCCATTTTTTGTAAGTCGTGTTATATGGCGTCAAATATACGGTAAAAAATGCGGCCAGTTTAAGTAACACATTTTTTACCATTCTCAAAAAAAACGTTTGAATAACGACTGTGTGTTTACTGAGTTATAATAATTTTTCTAACTATTTGCGACGTGTGATAATAGTGTTGGTACTTTTCAACGATGTGTCGACGTAACTCTAGCCAGAGTTTCTGGTTTTTTACAAAACTGAAGTAAATACATACGTTTTCGGTCACGACCACGACTTGTTTTCTGTAGTTTATTTGTTTTGCATTTTAGTTTGAAACAGTTTTATTATTAGAGTAGATTTTTTACCTTTTTTACATGGTATTTTTACGTTTACGTCTAAAAACAAAACTATAATGCTTACTTTGTCAGAATAAATTTACGTACTAATAATACGTAATTTTTTTTAAATTGTTAACGTGATTGCAAGCTAATCATTCAGTTTTAATTAATTTTATTAACGTACAATTAATGTATGTTGATCACGTCGATTATATTGCGTTGGATATCGTTTATGTTTATTAACACGTAAAAAATACGTTAGAATCAAGCAGGATATTTACGTGTCTGACAGAGATAAGAAATCGTTATTACTAGATTATTACCAACGCGGTAAAAGTTAACAGACATCAAAATTAGGACGAGTTTTTTAAATCGCATTTTTTACGTTTGTGAACACGTAAACAATACCTTAAAATCAAACGTAATATTAACCAACTTAAGAAAGAATTTAAAAAATTGAGCACTTGTAAGCCGTGTTCTATCACGAAAAATACGTTACAAATGTGGTCAGTTTAACTTACACATTTCTTACCATTCATTAAAAATGTGTAAGTTAAACTGAAAAATGTATCCAAATATTTGTGACGTGCGATAAAAGTGTAGACGCTTTACGACAATGTGTCGACCTAACTCTAGCCAGGGTTTCTGGTTCTTCACAAAACTCCTGCAGTAAATACAAATGTTCTTCTACATGCTTCTTTTGTCTGTTATATTCTTTTTTGTCACTGTGCTTGTAAAAATCGATTGAAGTTTTTAGGTTTTTTCAGTGCAAAATTTTCAGCACCGATAACGTAACATTCTTGTTGTTTTGAAACTTTTGCGACTCTACTGAATACTTTGCTGAACAAATCAACAACGATATTTTTTATAATTTTTTTAATTTTTTACTTCGTTGTAATTTACTCGTAATACCTAGGGCACGAGATACGTAAACATATACATAACCGACGCGTTATGAAAGGGCGTTATGAATTTATAACGCCTACTTATTAATTTTGTTTAGATTTAGATGATAATAGGTTTTCTATTTTTTTTTGATCCATTATCTTCAATATACTTGGGAATTTGGATATAATTCTTGCACATTTATTATTATTGTAAAATTAATTCTGACAAATATATGACTAAAAAATATTACTTTGCATGAATTTGTAAACGTATCCAACACAAATCTTAGACAACGCTTTTGGTTTTTTAAAAAATTCCTGAAGTAAAGTCAAACGTTTTCGGTCTGGACAACTATTTGTTTTCTATAGCTTAATTGTTTTGCATTTTTGTTTGAAACAGTTCTTTTTATTGGAGTAGATCTTTTTACTTTTTCTAATTGGTATTTTTACGTCTACGTCTAAAAATAAAGCAGTAATGTTTACTTTATTAGAATAAATTTACGTACGATTAGCACGTATTTTCTTCAAATTTCTAACGTGATTGCGAGGTAATCTTTCAATTTTGATTAATTTTATTAACGTATAATTAATGTATATTTATTACATCGATTGTATTGCGTTGGATATTGTTTACGTTTATTACAACGTAAAAAATACGTTAAAATTAAACTATATTTACGTGTCTGAGAGAAATAACAAAACGTTACTAATAGATTAATATTAACGCGTTAAAACTTAAAAGTTATGTATAAACTAGGACGTGTTTTTTAAATCGCATTTTTTACGTTTGTAAACACGTAAACAATACGTTAAAATTAAACGCAATATTAAATAATAAAAAAAATTCAAACATTTAGATAATTTAAATTGAGCACTTGTTATAAGCTGTGTTCTATGACGAGAAATATACGTTAAAATTGTGGCCAGTTTTAGTTACACATTTTTTACCATTCATAAAAAGAAAACGTTAAAATGACGTTTCTGTTTACTGGGTTATAACAATTTTTTTAACAATTTGCGACGTGTGATAAAAGTGTAAGTGCTTTACAACTATTTGTCGGCGTAACTCTAGCCAGAGTTTCTGGTTTTTTTACAAAACTCTTGTAGTAAATACAAATGTTTATGATGATTCACTTCGCAGCTTAGATTTAGCTACAGAATTCGCATATCAAAGTTTTTACCTTTATCCATTGGTGCAAGTTTTGTGAACATATCTATTTTTTGCGTTTATTAACACGTAAATAATACGTTAAAATCAAGCAGAACATTTACGTGTTTGAGGGAGATAATAAATAGTTATTACTAGATTATTACTAACGCGGTAAAAATTAGAAGATATGTCAAATACGAACGTGTTTTTTAAATCGCATTTTTTACGTTTATAAACACGTAACCAATACGTTAAAATCAAACGTAACATTGACTAACCTAGAAAGTATTAAAAAAATATACATAATTTAATAAATTGTGCATTTGTTGTAAGTCGTGTTATATGGCGAAAAATCTACGGTAGAAAATGTGGTCAGTTTAAGTAACACATTTTTTACCATTCTTAAAAAAACGTATAAATGACGACTATGATAAAAGTGTAGGTGCTTTTCAACGATGTGTCGAGGTAACTCTAGCCAGAGTTTTTGGTTTTTTTACAAAACTGAAGTAAATATATACGTTTTCGGGCACGACCACGATTTGCTTTCTGTAGTTTATTTGTTTTGCATTTTCGTTTGAAACAGTTTTATTATTAGAGTAACTTTTTTACTTTTTTACCTGGTGTTTTTACGTTTACGTCTAAAAACAAAACTAAAATCCTTACTTTGTTAGAATAAATTTACATACTATTAATACGTAATTTTTTTCAAATTTTTAACGTGATTGCAAACTAATCATTCAATAAATAATTTTTTTAACGTAGAATTGATGTAAATGTTTATCACATCAATTATATTGCGTTGAATATTGTTTACGTATATTAACACGTAAATAATACGTTAAAATCAAGTAGAATACTTACGTGTTTGAGAGAGATAATAAATCGTTATTACTGTATTAATACCAACGCGCTAAAAATTAGAAATTATGTCAAAATTTAGACCCGTTTTTTAAATTGCATCTTTACGCTTGTAAACACCTAAAAAATACGTTAAAATTAAACGCAATATTGACCAATCGAAAATAAAATTTAAAAATTTAAATAATTGAAAAAATTGAGAAATTGTAAGCCGTGTTCTATTACAAGAAATATACGTTAAAAGTGTGGTCAGTTCAAGTTACACATTTTTTACCATTCGTAAAAAATACGTTAAAATGACGACTGTGTTTACTGGGTTATAACAATTTTTGTAACCATTTACGACGATAAACGAGTAGGTGCTTTACAACTATGTGTCGGCATCGTAGCTTGGATTTAGTGACAGAACATTTAAAGGTTTTTAAGTTTTTTCATTGGCGCAAGTTTTGTAAACGTATCCAACACACAGCTTAGACAAAGCTTCTGATTCTTTACAAAACTCTTGAAGTAAATACAAACGTTTTTGGTCACAACCACGATTTGTTTCCTGTAGCTTATTTGTTTTGTATTTTTGTTCAAAACAGTTTTGTTACTGGAGTAGATTTTTTTTACTTTTTCTAATTGGTATTTTTACGGTGACGTCTAAAAACAAAACTGTATTGCTTACTTTGTTAGAATCAATTTACGTACGATTCGTACGTAATTTTCTTCAAATTTTTAACGTGACTGCAAGTGATTCATTCAATTTTGATGACATTTATTGGCGTACAATTCATCTTTGTTTATCACATCGATTGTATTGCGTTGGTTATCCTTTACGTTTATTAACACGTAAAAAATACGTTAAAATCAAGCAGGATTTTTACGTGTCTGAGAGAGATAAGAAATTGTTATTAATAGATTAATATCAGCGCGTTAAAAGTTAGAAGGGATGTCAAAATTAGGACGTGTTTTATAAATCGATTTTTTTACGTTTCTAAACACGTAAACAATACGTTAAAAACAAACGCAATATTGAACAACCTTAGAAAGGGTTAGAAATATGTATATCATTATAAAACATTTGTTGTAAGCGGCGTTTTATGACAACACATATACGTTAAAATGACGACTGTGTTTACTGGGTTATAACAATTTTTCTAAAAATTTGCGAAGTGTGATAAAAGTGTAGGTGCTCTACAACTATTTGTATGCTTAACTTTAGCCAGAGTTTCTGATTCTTTACAAAACTCCTGCAGTAAATACAAATGTTTATGATGATTCACTTCGCAGATTGCATTTATTGACAGAATTGGCGTTTAAAGGTTTTTTACTTTCTCTATTCGCGCAAGTTTTGTAAACGTATCTAGTACACATCTTAGACAGAGCTCTTGGTTCTTTAAAAAACCCCAGATGTAAATACAAACTCGGTCAGGACCACGATTCGTTTTCTGTAGCTTATTTGTTTTGTTTTCGTTTGAAAAGGTTTTTTTATTAGAAGTTTTTTTACTTTATCTCATTGATATTTTTACGTTTCCGTCTAAAAACAACACTGCAATGCTTACTCTAAAATAAATTTACGTACGATTAGTATGTAGTTTTCACCAAATTTTTAATGTGATAGCAAGAGTTTTTGGTTCATTACAAAACTCCTGCAGTAAATACAAATGTTTTTGGCGAGTTTTGTACTAATAAACGTGAGACTACGATTTATTTTCAATAGTTTATTTTTTTGTAATTTTGTTTCCAATGCTTTTACTGTACTTTTTCCAATTGGTTTTGTTCTTCTACGTTATTGCGTTTAGGAAGTATTTTTTTAATGATATATTCTATCTTGTCATGTCTTCTTCTTTGATTGTTTGTTTTCTTCTACGTGTTTATTTTGTTTGTTATGTTCTCTTTTATTACTATGCTTGTAAAAATCGCTTGAAGTTTGTAGGTTTTTTCAAGGAAAATTTTTCAGCACCGTCAACGTAACATTCCTGTTGTTTTAATGCTTTTACGACTTTACTGAATACTTTGCTGAATCAGCAACGATATTTTTTATAATTTTTTTAATTTTTTATTTCGTTGTAATTTACTCATAATACCTAGGGCACGAGATACGTAAACATATACATAACCGACGCGTTATGAAAGGGCGTTATGAATTTATAACGCTTGCTTATTAATTTTGTTTAGATTTAGATGATAATAGGTTTTCTATTCCTTTTTATCCATTATCTTCAATATACTTGGGAATTTCGATATAATTCTTGCACATTTAAAATTATTGTAAAATTAATTCTGACAAATATATGACTAAAAAATATTACTTTGCATGAATTTGCAAACGTATCCAACACAAATCTTAGACAACGCTTTTGGTTCTTTAAAAAATTCCTGAAGTAAATTCAAACGTTTTCGGTCTGGACAACTATTTGTTTTCTATAGCTTCATTGTTTTGCATTTTTGTTTGAAACAGTTCTTTTTACTGGAGTAGATCTTTTTAATTTTTCTAATTGGAATTTTTACGTCTACGTCTAAAAATAAAGCAGTAATGCTTATTTTATTAGAATAAATTTACGTACGATTAGCACGTATTTTCTTCAAATTTCTAACGTGATTGCGAGGTAATCATTCAATTTTGATTAATTTTATTAACTTATAATTAATGTATGTATATTTATTACATCGATTGTATTGCGTTGGATATTGTTTACGTTTATTAAAACGTAAAAAATACGTTAAAATTAAACTATATTTACGTGTCTGAGAGAGATAACAAAACATTACTAATAAATTAATATTAACGCGTTAAAACTTAAAAGATATGTATAAACTAGGACGTGTTTTTTAAATCGCATTTTTTACGTTTGTAAACACGTAAACAATACGTTAAAATTAAACGCAATATTGAACAACCTAAAAAAAAATTTAAACGTTTACATAATTTAAATTGAGCACTTGTTATAAGCCGTGTTCTATGACGAGAAATATACGTTAAAATTGTGACCAGTTTTAGTTACACATTTTTTACCATTCATAAAAAGAAAACGTTAAAATGACGTTTCTGTTTACTGGGTTATAACAATTTTTTTAACAATTTGCGACGTGTGATAAAAGTGTAAGTGCTTTACAACTATGTGTCGGCGCAACTCTAGCCAGAGTTTCTGGTTTTTTACAAAACTCTTGTAGTAAATACAAATGTTTATGATGATTCACTTCGCAGCTTGGATTTAGCTACAGAATTGGCATATCAAAGTTTTTACCTTTATCCATTGGTGCAAGTTTTGTAAACATATCTATTTTTTGCGTTAATTAACACGTAAATAATACGTTAAAATCAAGTAGAATATTTACATGTTTGAGAGAGATAACAAATCGTTATTACTATATTAATACCAACGCGGTAAAAATTTTAAAATAGACAGAACATTTAAAGGTTTTTAAGTTTTTCCATTGGCGCAAGTTTTGTAAACGTATCCAACACACAGCTTAGACAAAGCTTCTAGTTCTTTACAAAACTCTTGAAGTAAATACAAACGTTTTTGGTCACAACCACGATTTGTTTCCTGTAGCTTATTTGTTTTGTATTTTCGTTTAAAACAGTTTTGTTACTGGAGTAGATTTTTTTTACTTTTTCTAATTGGTATTTTTACGGTGACATCTAAAAACAAAACTGTATTGCTTACTTTGTTAGAATCAATTAACGTACGATTCGTACGTAATTTTCTTCAAATTTTTAACGTAATTGCAAGTGATTCGTTCAATTTTGATGACATTTATTGGCGTACAACTTATCTATGTTTATCACATCGATTATACTGCCTTGGATATTCTTTACGTTTATTAACACGTAAAAAATACGTTAAAATCAAGCAGGATTTTTACGTGTCAGAGAGATAAGAAATTTTTATTAATGGATTAATATCAGCGTGTTAAAAGTTAGAAGGTATGTCAAAATTAGGACGTGTTTTTTAAATCGTAAACAATACGTTAAAATTAATCGCAATATTGACCAACCTTAGAAAGGATTAGAAATATGTATATCATTATAAAACATTTGTTGTAAGCGGGGTTTTATGACAAGACATATACGTTAAAAATGTGGTTAGTTGAGGTTACACATCTTTTACTATTGGTAAAAAAACGTTAAAATGACGACTGTGTTTACTAGGTTATAACAATTTTTCTAAAAATTTGCGAAGTGTGATAAAAGTGTAGGTGCTCTACAACTATTTGTCTGCTTAACTTTAGCCAGAGTTTTATGATTCTTTACAAAACTCCTGCAGTAAATACAAATGTTTATGATGATTCACTTCGCAGCTTGGATTTATTGACGGAATTGGCGTTTAAAGGTTTTTTACTTTCTCTATTCGCGCAAGTTTTGTAAACGTATCTAGTACACATCTTAGACAGAGCTCTTGGTTCTTTAAAAACCCCAGGTGTAAATACAAACTTGGTCAGGACTACGATTCGTTTTCTGTTGCTTATTTGTTTTGTTTTCGTTTGAAGAGGTTTTTTTATTAGAAGTTTTTTTACTTTATCTCATTGATATTTTTACGTTTCCGTCTAAAAACAACACTGCAATGCTTACTCTAAAATAAATTTACGTACGATTAGTATGTAGTTTTTACCAAATTTTTAACG
Source organism: Aquatica leii (assembly GCA_035610365.1). Lineage (NCBI taxonomy): Eukaryota > Metazoa > Arthropoda > Insecta > Coleoptera > Lampyridae > Aquatica > Aquatica leii. The sequence continues at coordinate 33,633,902 of CM069438.1, forward strand.
TGATAGCAAGTCATACATTAATTTTGTTTAATTTTGTTAATATACAATTAATATATACTCCTCACATCAATTATATTGCGTTAGATATCTTTTGCGTTTATTAAAACGTAAATAATACGTTAAAATCAAGCAGAACATTTACGTGTTTGAGAGAGATAATAAATCGTTATTACTAGATTATTACTAACGCGGTAAAAGTTAGAAGATATGTCAAATACGGACGTGTTTTTTAAATCACATTTTTTACGTTTATAAACACGTAACTAATACGTTAAAATCAAACGTAATATTGACTAACCTAGAAAGTATTAAAAAAATATACATAATTTAATAAATTGTACATTTGTTGTAAGTCGTGTTATATGGCGACAAATATACGATAGAAAATGTGGTCAGTTTAAGTAACACATTTTTTTACCATTCTTAAAAAAAAACGTTTAAATGACGATTGTGCGTTTACTGGATAATAATAATTTTTGTAACCATTTGCGACGTGTGATAAAAGTGTAGGTGCTTTTCAACGATGTGTCGGCGTAACTCTAGCCAGAGTTTCTGGTTTTTTACAAAACTGAAGTAAATACATACGTTTTCGGTCACGACCACGACTTGTTTTCTGTAGTTTATTGGTTTTGCATTTTCGTTTGAAACAGTTTTATTATTAGAGTACATTGTTTACCTTTTTCTATCTGGTATTTTTACGTTTACATCTAAAAACAAAACTATAATGCTTACGTTGTTAGATTAAATTTACGTACTATTAATACGTAATTTTTTTGAAATTTTTAACGTGATTGCAAGCTAATCATTCAATTTTAATTAATTTTATTAACGTACAATTAATGTATGTTAATCACATCGATTATATTGGGTTGGATATCGTTTACGTTTATTAACAAGTAAAAAATACGTTAGAATCAAGCAGGATATTTACGTGTCTGAGAGAGATAACAAATCGTTATTACTAGATTATTACCAACGTGGTAAAAGTTAGAAGATATGTCAAAATAAGGACATGTTTTTTAAATCGCATTTTACGTTTCTTAACACGTAAACAATACGTTAAAATCAAACGTAACATTGACCGACCTAGAAAGTAATAAAAAAAAACATAATTTAATAAATTGTCCATTTGTTGTAAGTCGTGTTATATGACGTCAAATGTACGGTAAAAAATGTGGTCAGTTTAAGTAACACATTTTTTACCATTCTTAAAAAAACGTTTGAATAACGACTGTGTGTTTACTGGGTTAAAATAATTTTTCTAACCATTTGCGACGTGTGATAATAGTGTTGGTACTTTTCAACGATGTGTCGGCGTAACTCTAGCCAGAGTTTCTGGTTTTTTACAAAACTGAAGTAAATACATACGTTTTCGGTCACGACCACGACTTGTTTTCTGTAGTTTATTTGTTTTGCATTTTAGTTTGAAACAGTTTGATTATTAGAGTAGATTTTTTACCTTTTTCTACCTGGTATTTTTACGTTTACATCTAAAAACAAAACTATAATGCTTCCGTTGTTAGATTAAATTTACGTACTATTAATACGTAATTTTTTTGAAATTTTTAACGTGATTGCAAGCTAATCATTTAATTTTAATTAATTTTATTAACGTACAATTAATGTATGTTAATCACGTCGATTATATTGGGTTGGATATCGTTTACGTTTATTAACACGTAAAACATACGTTAGAATCAAGCAGGATATTTACGTGTCTGAGAGAGATAACAAATCGTTATTACTAGATTATTACCAACGTGGTAAAAGTTAGAAGATATGTCAAAATAAGGACATGTTTTTTAAATCGCATTTTACGTTTCTTAACACGTAAACAATACGTTAAAATCAAACGTAACATTGACCGACCTAGAAAGTAATAAAAAAAAACATAATTTAATAAATTGTCCATTTGTTGTAAGTCGTGTTATATGGCGACAAATATACGGTAAAAACTGGTCAGTTTAAGTAACACATTTTTTACCATTCTTAAAAAAACGTTTGAATAACGACTGTGTGTTTACTGGGTTATAATAATATTTCTAACGATTTGCGACTTGTGATAATAGTGTAGGTAGTTTTCAACGATGTGTCGGCGTAACTCTAGCCAGAATTTCTGGTTTTTTACAAAACTGAAGTACATACATACATACGTTTTCGGTCACGACCACGATTTGTTTTCTGTAGTTTATTTGTTTTGCATTTTTGTTTGAAACAGTTTTATTATTAGAGTAGATTTTTTACCTTTTTCTACCTGGTATTTTTACGTTTACGTCTAAAAACAAAACTAGAATGCTTACTTCGTTAGAATAAATTTACGTACTATTAATACGTAATTTTCTTCAAATTTTTAACGTGCTTGCAAACTAATCATTCAATTATAATTAATTTTCTTAACGTACAATTGATGTATGTTTATCACATCGATTATATTGTGTTGGATATCGTTTATATGTATTAACATGTAAAAAATACGTTAAATCAAGCAGGATATTTACGTGTCTGAGAGAGATAACAAATAGTTATTACTAGATTATTACCAACGCCGTAAAAGTTGAAAGACATATCAAAATTAGGACTAGTTTTTTAAATCGCATTTTTTACGTTTGTAAACACGTAAACAATACGTTAAAATCAAACGCAATATTGACCAACCTAAGAAAGAATTTAAAAATTTAGATCATTTTAAAAATTGAGCACTTCTAAGCCGTGTTCTATGACAAGAAATATTCGTTAAAAAATGTCGTCAGTTTAAGTTACACATTATTTACCATTCATAAAAAGAACGTTAGAATGACTGTGTGTTTATTGAGTTATAACAATTTTTCTAACCTTTTATGACGTGTGATAAAAGCGTAGGTGCTTTACAACTATGTGTCGGCGTAACTCTAGCCAGAGCTTTTGGCTTCTTAATGTATGTTTATCACATCGATTATATTGCGTTGGATATCGTTTACATTTATTAACACGTAAATTATACGTTAAAATTAAGCAAAATATTTACGTGTCTGAAAGAGATAAATTGTTTTTAATAGCTTAATACCAACGCGTTAAAAATTAGAAGATATGTCAAAATTAAACTGTGTATTTTAAATCACTTTTTTTATGTTTGTGAACACGTAAAAAATAGCTTAAAATCAAACGTAATATTAACCAACCTAAGAAAGAATTTAAAAAATTGAGCACTTGTTGCAAGCTGTGTTCTGTGACGAAAAATATACGTTTCACATGTGGTCAGTTTAACTTACACATTTTTTACCATTCATTAAAAATACGTTACATTAACGGCTGTGTGTTTATTAGGTTATAAAAATGTATCCAAATATTTGCGACGTGTGATAAAAGTGTAGGCGCTTTACGACAATGTGTCGACCTAACTCTAGCCAGGGTTTCTGGTTCTTCACAAAACTCCTGCAGTAAATACAAATGTTTTCGGCGACTTTTGTACCAATAATCGTGAGACTACAAAAAATCTTGTCATGTCTTCTTTTTTGATTGTTTGTTTTCTTCTACCTGCTTATTTTGTCTGTTATATTCTTTTTTATTACTGTGCTTGTAAAAATCGATTGAAGCTTGTAGGTTTTTTCAGTGCAAAACTTTCAGCACCGATAACGTAACATTCCTGTTGTTTTGAAACTTTTGTGACTCTACTGAATACTTTGCTGAACAAATCAGCAACGATATTTTTTATAATTTTTTTAATTTTTCACTTCGTTGTAATTTACTCATAATACCTGGGGCACGAGATATGTAAACATATACATAACCGACGCGTTATGAAAGGGCGTTATGAATTTATAACGCATGTTTATTAATTTTGTTTAGATTTAGATGATAATAGGTTTTCTATTTCTTTTTGTCCATTATCTTCAATATACTTAGGAATTTAGATATAATTCTTGCACATTTAAAATTATTGTAAAATTAATTCTGACAAATATATGACTAAAAAATATTACTTTGCATGACTCATTGCGACGTAATTCTATGTGGAAGAACATCATGATTTGATGAATAATCTTGAGCAACGATAGTAAATCAGTTACTCGTCAATTGTTTTTAATTGTATAAATGAAAACACAATAGTTGAGTTGTTTTCTGTTTTACTAGTTAAATAACATATTCTTTGTATGCCTTTTTGTCTTAGATTTTGTATAGACATTGAAATATTGTATGTTGTCTTTAATGTATTTATTTGTTTTTGCGTTCTTAGGACATATACAAATGATTACGGTAGTATTTAATTTCTTCAGAATAGTCTCAAATATTTGGATGTTAAAAAAAATAAACAGTTGTCTGTTTCGGTACTTTCAGATATATCTTTACCAATGCTTATTAAAAAAGATAATAAATGTGTTTGGTGAAGAAAATAATATTTTTTGAAGAAAAAAGACAGTGTGGAAAACCCAAATATTTATTTCGTTTTTACGTATTGCGAATAACTGCAATCATGGACGATGGTTGCAATGAAATTTATTATAAAAGTACACCCAACACAACTATTTTTATTTGAAAGATCCGGGATTTTTGTCTCACTTGCCGGGGTAATGATCCAAATTGTCATGTTTTAGATTGGATTTTTTTTTAACACATGCTTTGTCTTAGTTTCGAGCAAAGATAATAATAAACTAAATGCGGCAATATATTTCAAATTTATACTGAGAAGGAAAGAGTCACATAATTTCAAATGCGAAAATTGCACCCACTGAACGTTATAATCATTTTGCAGAACAAAAGTTTCACACTTTACGGTGTGCAACTGGTAAATTCTGGTTTATCAAATAAAGCTTCTACTTAACTACCGTTGAAGGTCTAAAGTATAATATTTCTAACACACAAGTGTTTATTAATTTTCATTTTTAAACTTCAACATCGAAACATCACTTTCACTATCACAAATTTAAAAAAATCATCATTTTTAAATTTAATTTCATGCCCCACGTTGGGCGCCAATTTATAAGTAAACCAGATGTTAAGTTTTTTTCTTGTATTTTTGGGTTCGTCTCGCTTTTATAGACTGGTCTTCGATTGATTAAACTGGTTGCCAAATTTCCGGTAATGGAAAACTAGAATCTCAGTTAATATTAATTGGTTTTTTAAATTATTTTAATAAATTTGCAAATTTTTTGCTAATAGTAATTAGAAACATTTGCCAAAATTTTAGTGTTTTCAAACATAATTTGATGACCCGTTTCTAGCACGTGTTCCGCCACCGCTGAATTCCAAAATTTTTTAAGTCTACATCTTTGATGCTCTTTAATACGAATTCTTACGCTTCTATCCGTTCCTTCTATGTATGCACGACAACAAGAGCAAGGATTTAAGAGTTGACCTAATTTAGGAAGAGTAGAAAACCGAGTTACAATGTGTTTAGACAACATTTTTCCTATGCGGTCCGTGGTGCATTTGACATTGGATAGATAAACGATAGACACTGGTTGAGACGTAGATTCTGCTATTACTCTTGGTTTGCAGACGTAAATTTTCTGATAGATTTTTTAATACTGTTTCTATTGTAATTGTTTGCGACTAACACCCGGGTTAGATGATTCAATTATTTTAAAGATTTTGGTGTTGACTTCAAGAAACAGCTTTGTACAGTAAAGAATTCAGTACTAATCATTTTTGAAAAGGGTGATGGTGAGACGATCTATTTCAATATCTATCTGTATGGGTGTAAGTTTTTGATAAACTGAATGTGATATTGAACCACCTTCATTTCGATTAACTAAAACGTTCAAAAATGGCAAAGAAGAGTTTCTTTCTAATTTCATAGTAAAACGAATATTATAATAAATTCAGTTTAAATGACCTAGAAACTCGTTGAGCGTAGAAGGACCATGTTGCCAAGTGGCAAAGATGTCATCAACGTATCTGTACCAGCACTTAGGTTGTAGATAAAATCTTGATAAAGCTTTTTTCTCGAAATCTTCCATAAATATATTAGTAACAACTGGCGGAAGCACCCATGAAGGCTCCTGATGTTTGTGAGTAAAACTTTTCTCGAAAAGTAAAATATGTAGAGGTCAAACCTTTATCAGGGAAGACTGAATCACCTAAACTCAAGTACTGGTACAGATACGTTGATGATACTTTTGTCATTTGGCAACATGGTCTTTCTACGCTCAATGAGTTTCTAGGGCATTTAAACTCAATTTATTAAAAATTTCGTTTTATTATGGAATAAGAAAGGAATTCCTTTTTATCATTTTTTTGGGGCTTTAGTTAATCGAGATTAAGTTCGTTCATTATCACATTTAGTATATTGAAAACCTACCCATACAGACAGATATTTAAATGGATCCCACTATCACCTTTCTCAGAAATTATTAGTAGTGAATTTTTTAGTGTACATAGCTCTTTCCTTAAGTCAAGCCCAAAATCTTCAAAAAGAGTTGAATCATCTAAGTCACAAACACTTACAACAGAAAAAGTATTAAACAATTTATCACAAAGTTTACGTCTGCCAAACCAAGAGTAATAGCGGAATGTATGACTCAACTAGTGTCTATCGCTTATCTACCCTATGTCAAAAGTGCCGCGGACCGTATAAGAAAAATGTTATCTAAACACAACATGGTTACTCGGTTTTCTACTCTTCCTAAATTGAGCCAACTCTTAAATTCGGTGAAGGATGCGATTCCTTTTCGATCTGACGGCGTTTATAGCATTCCTTGCTCTTGTGGTCGTGCATACATAGAAGAAACGGGTAGGAGCGTGAGAATTCGTATTAAAGGGCATCAAAGGAGTAGTCGTCTTAAACAATTTTCGAAGTCAGCTTTGGCGGAACAAGTGCTAGAAACAGGTCATTAAATTATATTTGAAAACACAAAAATTTTGCCGAATGTTGATAACTACTATCAGCGAAAAATTAGACAATCCATTGAAATAATTAAAAATCCTTTTAATATTAACCGAGATGATAGTTTTTTTCGGAGATTTGAAAACCAGTTTTATTGAATGGAGGCCAGTTTATAAAAGCGAGATTTTACGGACCAATCAATCAGTTTGTTCTGGGCTCTTAAGATGTCTACTGCGACGTGTGACAAATGCTCAGCTTGTGTGAAGGACAACACCGGAATTATCTAGAATGGAAAATTGTATTACGAATTCATCCCGTAGAAACCTGAATTCTACTATAACGTAAACAATACTAGCGCGAATTAAAAAAACTTTCTCAGTAATTGAACTTTTTGTGCTAAAACTAAACTGCGGTTTATCAAATAGAACTTTTACCTGACTATCGTTGAGGGTCAAAAGTATAACATTTTAGATTCCCAGGTTCATCTTTAAACTTCAACATTTAAACATCCCTTTTCTAGCACAAATGAAAAAAAATCGCATCAATAATCATTTTCATTAAATTTAATTTAATTAATGCCTTACGTTGGGCGCCAATTTATAAGTAGAGAATATGTTAAGTTTCTTTTTCTTGTACCCGTGGGTTTGTTTTGTTAAATAAAAATTTAATTACGCTGTCTAGAAAAGTAACGAATTTAATGTTTTAACGAAGTAAACGTCAGGTACATAAACAAACTTTATAAAATTAACGTAAAAGTATTTTAAACAGTATTCACGCTGCAACGTATCGACCGACTCTTTCTGCTCTTGTATCCTCTATTACGGGGTTCACGGTGGGTTTTACTACTAATGGCGTAGGAAGGCAGGCTGCAAGTTATATTTTGTGTACTGGTTAATATCCATTATTTTTTAATTAATATACAAATTTATATATTTATAATGTTATTTATATCTTTTATAATCAAAGAATTAATTGCTTTTCTCTAAAAATTAGTTTTTATTTAACAAATTCATTTTATATTTACAACAAAAACTCACTTAAAAATTAAAGAAAACAACATTTAAAGTCCTTATATCTAGAATTAATTTTTCAGAAAATCTCGCAATTAGACAAATGTCAAAAAAAAAACTTTAGACCCCATGAACCTTGTACATGGATAAGTTGGTTTTCTTTACATCTCTCCCCCCCTCCGACAGAGTAACAATTGCATGTAATTGTTTATTCACTAACATACACTGGAGATATTTTCGTAATGTGATAGAAATTGGACTTCTCAGTTCATCCATTTTCTTCTCATTTATTCTATTCCCGTTTTCCACGTATACTTTGTGTCCTACTTCCAATTTATGTTCTTCCCTAGACCGGTCGAATATTTTTTTATTATAATGATGAGATTTTTTGTGTTCTCCAGAGCAATTTTCCTATCTCTTTCCAGATGTTCTTTTGTGCATCTTAATTTCAATTCAATTGGTAAAAGGTATTTTGGACCAATTTTGTAATTGTATGTTCCGTTTTATTGCATTTTTCTACACATTTATGTGCAATGGTAGTCCATTTTTTTAATTACTGTCATTTATCTTACATCTTATCTTATTAACTAAAGTTTGATTTAGTCTTTCATTGAGCCCATTCGAAAATGGTGAATCTACAGCAGTGAAAACTATTTTTATGTTTTCATTTTTCAAAAATGTTTTTAATTCTTTAGAATTTACACCAAGGTATTGGTCCGTTAACACCATTTCAATATTGTAATTTTGTGTTACACTTTCAATTAGTTTAATAAAATCATTAGAACTTTGATTTCTTGATGTAAGAAGATAAGCATACCTTATAAAATGATCGACCAGAAGGTGTTGGTATTTCTTTGTCGACCGTGATCCTCCAAAGCTTACAATGGTATCAATAGATATAATTTCAAATGGACGTGTTGCTGGACCTAAATGTGACATTAAACCATATTTTGACTTGCTCCTTGATCTGTTTTTTATACAAACTTCGCATTCATCGCAAATTTGTTTAATGTTTGCAATGATGTTCTTCGCTGTGTAGAATGGCGTTATTTTATTTGTCATTTGTGTTCTTCCAATGTGTCAGTAACTATAGTGGATTAGAGTTTTGCTCACTTCTTCTGATAATATGATTTTTTTTTCTTCTCATCTTTTTATAGTAAATTTCATTTTCAAATGTAAGTTCTTCTTTTTCTAGGTCAAGATTTGTTTGTTGGTCATTTTTTATATCTTCTAGGTTTATTAAATTTACAACTTTTAAAAAACCTTCAGTATTGTCATGAGGTTTTAGAACTGGGTTTCTGCTTAAACAGTCTGCTTCTTGGTTTAATTTTCCTGGGTTATATTTAATTTTAAAGTTATATTGGGATAAATAATATGTCAAATCTCCTAGTTCTTCGTCAGTTCTAGCCTTGATGTTCATATTTTCTAATGGTTTATGATCTGAATATACGATAAATTCTTTTCTCATAAGCCAGTGCTGCCAGCTTCTTTTATAGCTAGGCTTACTGTTTTCATTTTTATCTTCTCGTTTTAACACCGCTCCCATTCCTTTGATGCTAGCATCCGTGTAAATCATTATTGGTAATTCGGGGTCAAAAATATTCATAATTGGTTCTGAACATAGCAATTCTTTTATTTTATCAAATGATTCCTTGTGTCAAGGATCCAAAACAATTGCACTGTGTGGTACAAATTTATGATGAAAATTTACTTTACCTAGGAATTGTCGTATATTTTTCTTTGTTTTTGGAAGTGGAAAGTTTTTGACAGCAGTTAAATAATCTTTCAAAGGTCTAATTGAATTGTTTTCAATTATGTGACCTAAATATTTGGCGTGATTACTTGCAAAAGAACATTTCGAAAATTTAATTCTAAAGCCTTCTGTTCGTATTGCCTCCATTAGTCCTCGATAGATGTAATAAATGCTATTTAAAACTTTTCGAAAAAATTAAGATGTCATCTATAAAATTTACTGCAAAACTGAAGAGTTTGGACTTTCTAATGATGTTTCCCAATATTCTTTGAAATATAGCTGGAGCAGTCTTTAACACAAATGGTGGTAGGCACGTCCATTGGAAATAGCCTTCCTGTGTAACAAATGCAGTTTTGTATCTATCTTGAATCTTTAAAGGAATTGACCAAAATGCTGAATTTATATCCAAAGTAGAAAAATATTTACAGTTTACAGTTTTTATCATTAAATTCTCAATCAACGGAAAAGGTTGTGATTGTGGGACGACAATTTTGTTCAATTCTCTAAAATCCATACACAGTCTTGTTTTTCTTTTATCTTCTTTTTTATATGCTAGAGTTAATGGAGCAGCAAATGGGCTATAAGAATCCTCAATCAAATTTTTATTTAATAGTTTTGATATTTGATTTTCTATTTCTTTTCTATCTTCAGGTGTGCATCTGTATGGACGTTTGTAACAATATTTATCTATCATCAAGTCAATGTGAGCTTCATAATCTCGTACAGTACCGATGCCACATTTATGTTTCGCAAAGACCGGTTTATATTTTTCTATTGACTTATCAATTTCTGATTGTTGGTATAAATCTAAATGGTTTACCAATTTTTCAAATCTATCTGAGTTTATATGTTCATTGAAATTTATTTCACATTTACTCATGGTTTTAGTATCTTCTTTTAATACCTCAGAGTTTAATAAAAATCTTTCTTTATTTTTGTCACCTAGTACATCAGGAATTTTGACATTTATTATCTTTGATTTATTATTTTTTAAGTATTTTTCGTTTCTCATATCCTCTTCAATTGAGGTTACCGTCTTTTCTTTTGGATTGTTACATTGTATGATCTTCAATTCTTCATTTTGCATTAATTTGAAGTTTTTGATGCAATTCAACCCGATTAGAAAATCATAGTTAAAGTTTATATTATTTGTATTTTCTTTTGGCTGTATCTTCAATAACTTTGCATTTATTAATGACACATGTGAACCTGAATCATAAATTCCCGAAACATTTAAAATATCATTTAATACTAAATTTACTTTTATTAATGGTGGCACTTCTAGTTTTTTGGGTTCTCCTCGTTCAGCTCAATTCTGAGTTATTTACAGTTTTTAAAACTGTTTTTTTTATTTTTCTCTTTAAACTAGCAATTTTCCTCTGGATGGTAACGTATCCCTCTTTTCTCGCAGACACAGATTTGGCATGGTTTTTTTTTTCTCAATTTTTATTGATCTATTGTCAGAATATATATTATCTTATTTATCATATTTATTTTTTCCCAACAAAATGTTCTAATCGTGCTAATTCGTTGTAAAGATCTTCAGTTTCTTGTAAAGTTTCTATGTTAATTTTATCAGTCACATAATTAGTTAAGCCAAATGCTTTAAGGTCTATGAGTGTCCCAGTATCAATTGATTTTCCTACTTCCAATAACGATTTTTCTTTTTTTAAAGCATACTCAAGTAACGAACTTGCTTGATATTTAAAAGCTAGATGTCTTTGTTTGCAAACGTCTCACAAAAATTTTTCTCCCATTTGTTCCACTCTGTTTCCACTGTAAGTTTTATTAACATGCAGCTGTACCAATCTATGCTAGAGTATTCCAAAAAATTTTTTAGCATTTCAATTTTCTTTTTATCTTCATTGATTTGGAAACGTTCACATTCTTTATTAAAATCCCTAATCCACTGGTAAGCGTTTGAGTTCCTGCCACTGAATTTCACAATCATAAAATCCTTCGCAATTTTCCCTAGATTTTGAATTTCAGATTTTATTTGTTCATCTTCAAGCAACTTCTTTAACAATTTTTTAAACGATTTATTTGAGCCACTAGGTATAGATTCAACACTATTTGTTTCTGCTAAAATTTCTTCCAAATTAAATCGTTAAACTGTAGATTTTGTTCTTCATCCAAATATATTTTTGATATGTCATCTGTCAGAGTTATCTATATTTTCCTTGTTTGATACCTTTTATTTAATGATTTTCTTACTTTGACATAGATTTGAGTATTTGTAATAAATTGATGCAAGTTTGCAGGTTGGAACTCGACTGGTATTCCAAAAATCTGTCCTTTAGGTGTAGCTATCGAGTTTATGCATATGGTGTTTGATTTTCCATGTGCTGTTGGTTTTACAACAAAATCAAATCTTAATCTTTTCATGTTTCGTGAAATATTTGCAGAAATTGTTGTTTTATAATGTTATTTATATCTTAATTGTTTTTTTCTAAAAATTAAAGTTTTTATTCAACAATTTCTTTACATATTTTTCGGTTTCAATACCTTTCATCACTTTTTACATTTAAATAAACGTGATTTCTAATGACGATAAAAATTAAACCTCCTAAGATTATTGAACAAAATGGTGTTGAATCTTTTTACGTAGGAGAGGGCGACATAAAACACTACTTCATGTATTTTTTATGGCGACGTTTCGAGGAGTGTCCACTTCTTCAGGCCACTGTATTTAATAAAAAACAACATAATTAATACAAAACATACAAACCAGGTAAATTTAAACAATTATTTAAGCTAATTAATTATAAAAATTGTTTTGGTTTTTTAGAATAACTAAAAACCAGATTGTAAGAAAAAACCAAAAACTACTTACTTTTTCTAAGTAGTAATTAAAGCACATTAAAAACAAACCGTTTTATAAAAAAAGCACAATATCTAATAAACCGAAAGAAACATTACAGCGGAAGCATACAATAAGACCAAACATTCATAATAAATTTTTATTTGTTTTTTAGGTTATTTTTCGATATTTTTCTTTTATAGTTCTCTTTTTCGTATTGTTTTACAATTTTCTTTTTGATATTTTTACTCGATTGTGTTTATGTATACAAGTTATTTCGTTTATTAATTTTTCTTTAGATGGTGGATATTTCTTTTGCAATAAAATATCAATTTGTACAATTTGTCTGTTTTTTATTTCTTTTAATAATACAGACGTTTTTTTGTGCGTCGTTTGTCAAATAATGACATGAATTTTTGTTCATTTTATTAGTTTTTTAGAATGGGTTTACCGTTTTTTTTTATTTTATTTTTGCATTTATTTTTTTATTTTTAAGGATTTGTCTGTGCATTCTTTGATTCAAGACGAGTATGTCTTTGGTGTAACTTTATTTGATTTTGCATAACATAACAGTCAAGCGGGTTTATTGGATTACAAAACTGATTCTAAATTAAAGAAAAATCTGTCTGCATTATTAATTTTTTTATATTTTTTATGTGGTTTTACTTATATAAAAACCGTACTAGAGTAATAACTAAATTCTATAGTAATATGTATTTATAATAAAATGTCTCGCCAATTTACATATTATACTTATGTACCTAGGTTAGGATAAACTTACGTATGACGAATACCTAATTTTTGCTTAGTGTTTAACGTGACAGCAATTGTACGTATTTAATTCAAATATAACGTTTTACTAACTAAGAAATTATCACAATTGTATGTTATATTAAAAAATACTTTGTTTGCTGTGGGAGGACTTATACATTTGTGTGATTTGAGTAGCTGCGCAACTGTCGCTAAAGGATCTAATGTCGAATGGTATTTTTTAATGCGCGACAATCTCATACAAACAGGCAAAAAAAGCTTCTGTAGGTAAAGGGGTAAGCTTAAGCATCTACGCTTGTTGTGGTGAGTGGCTTTTGCAAGTTAACGCAAGAAATAATTCAAAATGAACTTGTATTATAAAATGAGCGGTTTGTGAACCAGAATGAAGAGAAACGAGATGATAAAAACAACACGAAGAAATGATCTTACTAACGCAATAACAGCAGATGAGAAGAAGACGGCAAGACGGAGAAAACCAGCTTTTCCTCCTCAACAATAACTGTTCTACAAAAAAAAAACGTTTACCTTGTCAAACCAACAAAATCTCTTTTCTGTAATAAGCAGATTGGGTTATACGGATGCACGCATGCGTAGTCATTTGTAGATCTGCAGAAGAAAAAGATAACCGTTCGTTATCAAGTGAAACAGAAAAGTTGCGAAGTTGATGAGTTTGAAAAAACGAAATATCAAACATTTGTTGTGTTAAAAAAATGTTCGAAACGGGAAATAAAGAGTGAGAAAGTGCAACGCAAGCAAGGAGAGTTGCTGGCTTTAATTTTGGGTAACAAAAAATGTAAAGTTACGGAAACACAACAAAAATACCACTGGGAAAAAAGCTTATTTTAAAACGTTGGACTTGAAATCCAAAGATAAAAACCACACATAACTTCTAGAGTAGCTCCACGATGTCCTAAATCAACAAGACTGTCAGTACCAACGAGATGCCATTAATTCTGTTTAATGAGAGCAAGGATGACAAAGGTATGAAGACGATGTGGAGAGAGTCAGGCAAGAACTACTTGAGTATGAGTATAATGACGAGGTTTTGTAATAGCCGTAGAACCAAACAAATTTTTAATCAAGTGCAAAAAGCGCACTAGTAAAAACGCTCAGAAGAGCTCGAGTCGATAAGTGGCAAAGTCCATATTTTCAGGACTTAACAGAACTAGAACAGCAGTGTAGCCCATTTGAAAAACATCGCAAAATTCAACAACGTGTAGGATTTCATGAGAAGAAGAGGAAATACATCTTGAAATGTATAGTTGAGAAATATAAGACAAGCGGTCTGCCAATTTAGACCATTGGGAGTCAAGAACGGAACTAAGAACGTCACCTTATTTAAAACCTTCGGCCAATATCCGTTGTAAAGTTAACTTCAACGTAAAGAGAAAGCGTGGGAAGAATCCTACATCAGATGTTTTAGCTATACAAGAAAGAACTGTCTTTTTAGCGCAAACACTTGAAAAGAAAAACTGTCTAAACGATAATTCCATCGCAGTTCAAAGATTCTGAGAGACTTATCCTCGGTCAAAAACATAAAACAAGCTTCAAAATAATCTTCAAGAAAACCTTCTAAGATTTTCGAAACGTTACTGGTCCATTTGCCCAATTCAAAACTTTTTTTTTAAAAGCACAGTAAGTAAAGGAGTTATCGTGTTCAATTTTTATTCGCGCTAATAAACGTGTAACAAATAGCTATTTTCACAATTACGAGTGTAATGTTAGTCGCTTCCGCGTGGTCAACTTTAGATAGCGCTCTATACTACAAATAGATATGAACTAAATGACTAGTACGGGTCTACATTCTACCCATTCAATTATGTGGTGTTGTTGCCATGAAAACGGATACCACTCCACTAAATTCCAGTGAGCTTGGTCAACGGAGGTAGAAAGTCCGCGGGTTGTGAATTTAATTGTGTACGATCTAAACGGGCGGGAGTGGGTTGCCATGTGGCTGTTACGCTTAGATCAATAATTACTATACCCAATTTTGGGAGCCGATTTTGGACGAGAACTGAAGGCACGGCTATGTGTCAGCGTCTCCTGATTTGTTTTACCATGCCGGTAAAATTCTGAAGTTCAGGCAGGAATTTGAAGCACGGCCTGAGCCTGAAAAATTTACCAGTGTCAGTAAATCAAAACATTGTTCTGAAGAGAAAAGAATGTCCTAGTTCGATTGCAGTGAAGCATAGTAGGGAGGACTCGTTGTTCTAACAGCGGAAGCGTCTTATGGTAGCCGTACGCGGTTCAATACGCTTGGGGTCTATGTGAGTTGTTTTGCGCCTTAGACCCATAAAATGTACAGTAGTCTACGAGATTTCAGTATTCGTACTGGTGCACTTGTGTGAAAAGAGCGAGGGCGAGCAGAGGAATTTATTTTATGAGATACAGGAGACTGTGACGGTGACTTGTCATACGTAGCCCGACAGGAACACGAATATCCGAGGTCGATAGATAGCCCTATCTACCTGTGTCGGCCTTTTAGGGGCTTGGGAACTAGTTTTGGCGCAGGTTGGACGTCTACTTATTCCCTTCTTTAATGTGGGGGGGGGGGAGTTGGTTAGGCACTCTATCCCCGCTTTGACACACACTTGCTACCCCCTCCCCCATAACTAGGGGTGCGAGAGCTACTATCAAAAGTGCTGAACTGGCTAGCGAAGATTGTTGTTGTTGTTATCCGCTCTAGTAGGAGTTGTCTAGCATTAAGAAAAACTGCAAGTAAAGATGCTCCATTCTTCAATGCACCTTTTACACGTTAACGAATTTTAATCTGCTGCATTTCTTACTTGTAATTTCTAAGAATTTTCTTTAAACTACACAACTGTTATATTGCCATTTTATTTTTTTAATGTATATTTGTACCAAGGCAAACTAACTAAGTTCGAACGCGCACGTGCTAACTGTCCGCAATCACTAACATACATAATTGCCTATATCACAAGCTTTTCAGTAGCACGAAACATATCGCCCATCAAAATCAACAGTACAAACATGATTTTCAATAACCACAAAAAAACTTAAACAAAATTTTAAACTAACAACTAAGTATATTACAATGTTACTGCAAAGGCAACGGATATCAATTTACTAGAGGGTGCTTGAACAGTACGAACTGTCGCTACGTGAACAGAATTATCTTTTCCAGGATGCAATTCAATTAATCTGCACATCTTTCATTGTAGAGGTGAACTCAATTCGTCCTTCATTAGGAGTAACGTGTTAATATCTATAGCCTCAAGCACCTTTGATTTTGACAGTTTTCCGCGTTGATATAGTGTGTGCTGGTATTTATTTTTCCATCTGCGTCAAGAGTCTTGGTGCAATCTTTGTAATAATTGCTATCGCGAAAGACGAGTGATTTTGAAATCTGGGTCCGGTGCGGATGTTAAGGGTTCTAATGTCAGAAAATGACTAGATGATAACACGCTCAAGTTACTGGGATCTGAGCTAAGACAAAGCCATGGGGGGGGGGGCACGAATGGAGTAGGTAGAGTTTTAAAGTACTATTGACAATGTGATAAACAACGACGAATTACTCGGCAAGTCGATAAGCTTCAAATTTTGTTGTACCAAATACAAAGTTGTGTTTACACCTGAGAGTTTATCTTCGAGATGAGTACTCTCCGCAATCAAACTTGTTAGACGATGGTTATTAGGCAATAAAGCTTTCTACCGTATGGTAGTGATGATCGAGCTAAACGACCACCTTGTTACAAGCTTTAGGTCTTACGAACCTTGCACGGCCAACTCACACAGTCGGAGATAGGGGAGGTTCAAGTGAATAATAATTAAGGGCGCCAGATCATTTATAATTAACACGTCTGCCTCGATCAAGACAGACGGTTCAAACTTGTAATAAATTTTTAGGTTCGTAATCCTTGTTACTCTGATGTTCGGGTAACCACAATAAAAGAGAAAGGTATGTTACCATAAAAGAAAGATTAACAGGTATAAAAACTTTAATTTAGTAACGTAGAATATTAACAAGAGCATATCTAATTCTCAATCCATAAATGCCAGAAGTATCGGCAACACACAATACATAAGTTGAGTCGAAGTGAATAGCGAAGAAAATTTTGTAATAAATATCGTTTGTATACAGCATGCGATACACACAAAATGATTAATGAAATTACCTTAATGGTATTGCAACAATAATCGTAATTACGGAAATTAACATAAACAAAAGTTCCGTTAGTGACTTTTCTGACAGCGACAAAATAATTAATAAACTTACCCACAATCTAGTACCTACTTGAGCGAAGAAAACGTTTTCTCCGGTAAGTGAGCCTGGAATAGATGTTGAATAGCAAATCGTGTCAACACAATAACTCACGAAGATAGGAAGCTACAAAATCGTTAATAATAATAAAGGAAATAAGATATAAAAACCCGTGGTATCGAATGCTGTTATTTGCGAGTACGAAAAGGTGGGTATCGCAAACGACTGGCGTATAAGAAATAACATCTCAAAGGCAAATGCTGGTCGAGACTTCGTTTTCGTTGTGGATAATATGCCTTCCAGAATCTTAAGCGTTCAGTGACGGTATTTATCAATGGTATTAATTCTTCATTGTTCTTTTATTAAATCGAACATGTGGTCGAAGCGTTGCGAAACGGCTATCAAATTAATAAAGAAATTACAAAAGAATCCTAACAAACCGGATGCAAATATCTTACCCTGTGCCGAATAAATTACGTTACATTTGTAATTAACTTATAATTTCCTGTCCATCACAGTGGATGTACTAATAAAATTTTGGATTAGGTCAATTCACAACGACACAGACCGTCTTAAGTAGTTGACAGCTTCAAAATGAATTCCGCAACATGTCAGTAACCAGAAAGATTGGCAGAGGGCGTCAAAACCGGAATCTAATTTTAATTCGATATACAGGGTATTACGTTATGAAAATTTCGCACGTAACAACACGTTTAAGGAAATAACGTACAATATTCGTTTATGACCATAATTATTGTCTTTTAAATGGCGTTTTTTACGTTTATAAATACGCGAATATTACGTATTACGTTTAAATTAGACTTAATATTAACGTGTCTGAAACAGTACAACAAAAAGTTTATGATAAATTAAAACACGATTAAGCAAATAACGTATTACATTCGTTTATCACCATAATTACTATGTGTTTTTTAAATGACGTTTTTTACGTTTATAAATACGCGAATATTACGTATTACGTTACTAGAACTAATACGTTTAAATCAGACTTAATATTAACGTGTCTGAACCAGTATAACAAAAGATTAATGATAAATTTTAAAAAAAAACACGTTTAAGCAAATAACGTACAATATTTGTTTATGACCATAATTATTATGTCTTTAAAATGGAGTTTTTTACGTTTATAAATACGTGAATATTACGTATAAAGTATTACTTGAATAATACGTTTAAATCAGACTTAATATTAACGTATCTGAAGCAGTATAAGAAAAGATTAATGATAAATTCAAACAAACACGTTTAAGCAAATAACGTACAATATTCGTTTATCACCATAATTATTATGTGTCTTTTAAATGTTGTTTTTTATGTTTATAAATACGCGAATATTACGTATTACGTTACCCGAATAAAACGCTTAAATCAGACTTAATATTAACGTGTTTGAGGCAATATAACAAAAGATTAATGGTAAATTAAAACAAACACGTTTAAGCAAATAACGTACAATATTCGTTTATGACCATAATTATTGTCTTTTAAATAGATTTTTTACGTTTATAAATACGTGAATATTAAGTATAAAGGATTACTCGAATAATACGTTTAAATTAGACGTAATATTAACGTGACTGGTGCAACATAACAGAAGATTAGTGATAAATTGAAACAAACACGTTTAAACAAATAACATACAACATTCGTTATTATCATAATTATTATGTCTCTTTTAAATGGCGTTTTTACGTTTAGAAATACGTAAATATTACGTATTACGTTACTCAAATAATACGATTAAATTAGACGTAATATTAACGTGTCTGGAGCAGTATAACTAAAGATTAATGATAAATTAAAACAAACAGTTTAAACAAATAACGTACAATATTAATTTACGACCATAATTATTATGTCTTTTAAATGGAGTTTTTTACGTTTATAAATACGTCAATATTACGTATAAAGTATTACTCGAATAATACGTTTAAATTAGACGTAATATTAACGTGTCTGGAGCAGTATAACAAAAGATTAATGCTGAATTAAAACAAACACGTTTAACCAAACATCATCTTAATTATTATGTCTTTCAAATGGCGTTTTTTACGGTTAAAAATACGTGAATTTTACCTTTAAGTCTAACAAGCTATTGACGAGTTTAGAAAAAAAATAAAAGAAGTACATAACAAGACAAATTAATCACTTGTAAACCGTATTTTAAGAGTAAAGTAATAAGGTAAAAAAAGTTGTCAATTTTAAGTATATTTCTGCTTAGTGCGCTTTGTCTACAAAAAAAACGTTACTAATTTACTAATTCTTACTAATTTTTCTTAATTGTTACAGAAGTACCAACAAACCAAGATTTTTCGAGTCTGTACGACGAGCCGCGCTCCACGTTTTCTCAAAATCCCCAACTGGATATGCCGTATTTAAACTTATACAAGCCAGCAGATTTAACATGGCCCAACATCGCAACCCAAAACCTTTTACGAAAACAAAACCTTGCGAACCGAATACAAGAGATGACGAGGAATTTGGAAGAAACCGACAGAAGACCACAGTATTATTTCAAAACTTCAAGAGTACCCGAAGATCGTTTGAACAATTATAACATTTTCCAAGATCGAAAAGCAGGAGGCGATTTCGTGCCTATGTCTAAGCCTAATTTTCGCATTCTAGATGATATTCGGTTAAACGCGGATAAAGACAGCTCAGATTTTATTTTTTCTTTGGATAGTTTAGAAGATGGCGATAAGAATTTTATGGATTCGTCCAACGAAGAAGGCCTTGATGGGTCGAAGTCGTATGTTGAAGATATTTTTAGTGATGCTAAGTTAGTTGATGATCCAACCGAATTTGCTTATCCTCCTTCCGATCCGCGATATTTTGAAAATGCAGATGTTACAGGTATGTTGTCTTTCATAATTTATTAACGTAATTTGAATAATTTTTGTAGAATCGCAAACGCCTAATCACGTTAAGGTTCGGGAAGATAAGTCTAATTCAGCTAAAGGTCTAATTAGTGATAGGCAACGTACCAACGAAAATTATAGGACATCTCCCATCTTCAACCAAAATTCTGAAGATGTTTCTGAAGTTGTTGCTTTAAAGCAAAATGCTATTGATTATACGACTGGTGTTTACATCATTGCTATAGTTGCCGGTATAAGTGCGGCAGCTACCGTGGGACTCATCGCTTTTGGCATCGGATGGTACAAGTGAGTTTTTTTTTTTTAATACACTATGGCAAGTTATAATTAAATTAAACGTCTATTAATTGATCTGTATCCGTAAAACTCGACGATAAACTTAACATTAGCAATATGTTTTGATAAGATTATTTTCCACTTACGGAAACTACCGAAGTGCTTATCGTACTCTGACCTACGCATTTAAGGATTAATATAAACAAATTCCACCTTGAGTAAAGTCGCTTCTCCAGTTCTTAAACATCAGTGGCGACCAAAATGGCGTTTAACATTAACGGTAAGATTAATTTTTTAAAAACGTGTGTTACAAATACTTACATTTTAGAGCATCAACATATGCGCTATAATCCGCTACGCGATGAATGGATTCTCGTTTCGCCTCATAGAATGTTACGACCTTGGAGCGGTCAAGTTGAAAAACCGGCAACTGAAAAAATCCCCTCTCACGATCCTACTAATCCTTTATGTCCTGGAGTTACGCGATCTTCGGGCATAGTTACACCAAATTATACGTCGACTTATGTTTTTGTCAACGATTTTCCGGCACTTTTAGAAGAAGGACCAGAACCACCTTCTTCTAACGATGTATTTTTCCAAGCCGCTCCAGCTAAAGGAACGTGTAGAGTAATGTGCTTTCATTCGAAATCAGACGTATATATTGCGACGATGACTGTAAAAGAAGTACAAGCGGTTGTTGAGGAGTGGGTCAGAGAAACCGAAGAATTAGGACGGAAATATCGATGGGTCCAAATTTTCGAAAATAGAGGCGCTATGATGGGTTGTTCGAATCCTCATCCTCATTGCCAAATTTGGGCATCGAATTTTTTACCAAATGAGGCACGAATAAAAGATAAAACTCAAAAGGAGTATTTTGAAAAACACAAATCGCCAATGTTGCATGATTATTTGCGCAAAGAATTGGAGAAACGCGAGAGGCTTGTTTATGAAAACGAAGAGTGGGTTGTTTTAGTGCCGTATTGGGCAGTATGGCCTTTTGAAACCATGATTTTACCCAAGAGGCAAATCTGCAGGTTTACGGATTGTGATGACGCGCAAAAGAAGCAACTGTCAATAACACTGCGCGCTTTAGTTGGCAAATACGACAATCTTTTTAAATGCACTTTTCCGTATTCTATGGGTTGGCACGGTGCACCAACCGGGTCTTTTCTAAATGAGGATCAATCTCATTGGACTTTTCATGGCGCGTATTATCCACCGCTGTTACGATCGGCAACTATAAAAAAGTTTATGGTTGGTTATGAAATGTTTGCGCAGAGTCAACGAGATTTGACTGCGGAAAAAGCAGCCGGTGTTTTGAGAGAATTGCCAGAAAAACACTATTCTTTAGAATAACACAGATTATTTATATGTTTAGATGTGTGTGTATTGATTAGTTAATAAAGGCTGTGGTAGACAAACGTCTTATTTTTATTTCTTTAGCTTGCAGAAACACGTAAAAAACACCTCTGATGTTGAATACCCCGCTTATGGAGTTACTGGACCAAATAAGGACATATCACCTAGTGGAGACAGGCGACTCGCGCAGTCTGCTCAGATGTACCATTATCAGCATCAGAAGCAACAGATTATTGCTATGGAAAGGTATTGTTTTGTTGTTTTTAAGACGACTTTACAAGTTTACGTTTTAGTAGAGCCGCTGCCAATGAACGACACGGATCGCTGTCAGAAGCGGATAGCGACGAAGAGAACGAAGAGGGAGATTACACTGTTTACGAATGCCCTGGCTTGGCTCCAGTAAGTTTAATTTATATATCTTGCATTTTTTAACGCGCGTCTCATTTGTAAACCGTTTTGTCACGTCACGAAGAATAGTAAGGTCGTAGAATTAATCTAATATGAATCTGTCGTATCAACACTTTTGAACAATTGCAAAGCATTTAAGACTGTAAAGTCGTGCATTCTACCGTTTGGTTGTGTCTTCGTTTGTTCTTTATTTTGTGTTAACTACTCCCAAAAAGTGTTCTAGACGCAAAAAACGCTTGAACTCGTTTTGGAAAAGCGAATCAAAGTTGATTTACCGACCGGTTATTTTATAAGTGTGCTTTGAGGGGATTTGAATACGCGACGTATTTATGTTTCACTAGCACGAGCACTTTATTTATTGATTTTAGTACACACGTCAATCACTTATTTATTTAAACTGACAAAAATCTTCTTCTCGATTCAATCCAAAATACTGACCTGAGCTTGCTTTGAATAGCTTTTATATATTTCTGTTATTTGTGTCTAGAGTGTTCAACATTTTTCGGTCATTGTCTCGAAGTTGAAAAATAACTTCGAAAACTTTTCAATATTGAATGCATTTCACTATTCAACTTGGATATTTTGTAACCGACAGACCAAACGTTGGTGGAACAGTGGTTTTCTGTGCCCAAAGAATAAGAACCATCAAATAGAATAAAATGGTTTTAGTTTCAAAAGAAAACTAACAGAAAGTGTTTTACCGATTAAATTTAAAGCGAACCATGACGGTTTTTTGAAAGTGCGTCATTCCAAAGCAAAAGATTTTGTATTAGTCGAATGTTGCGGAAAGAAAATGAAGACCTACTATGTGTGAAAAGTGACCGACATTGATCTATTGTTTGCTTA
This sequence comes from Aquatica leii, assembly GCA_035610365.1. Lineage (NCBI taxonomy): Eukaryota > Metazoa > Arthropoda > Insecta > Coleoptera > Lampyridae > Aquatica > Aquatica leii. The sequence goes on from CM069438.1 coordinate 33,657,046, forward strand.
GGTGTCGGTGGACTTTATGAGAAAGAAAAAGAAACGCTTTTGCTGTTTAGAGAATAGAAGCGAGGAATTTTGCCGGTGCCAGAGTGTAGACGTAGATACTATAATTTTACAACACCGTTTTCCGATATCTTCTTTAGTTAAAATTAACTAAAATCATATTTTATTTGACTGTAAATTAATTTGGTAGAATTTTTATTCGTTTCCGTGAAATGAGCGGAATCGGAAAGTACGGCAAAGAAAGGGATCATGTCTTCCAGCAGAGGGAAACAAATGCCCTACACACCCAGCAAGGTCACGTCAAATTGACGTCGCTGAAGATGTTATATTTACGTCAATTCTAACGCTTACGGCTAACCGACGTAATTTTTTTACGTAAAATAGACGTTATTAAAGGAAAAATTTTCAGATAACGTTTTAAAGAAACTACTTTTTGAGTTTGTGTCGTATTTCAGATACACCCTGCATATAGAAATTTATAATAATATATCAATAATAACTTAGTACTTCCAAATATATGAACTTACTCTAATATCATTAATAAATCAAATGTGTGTTTAGTACAGTAAAGTAGACGTTAAAAAGACGTTATAAATGTAACGGTTAAAATTGGTCATACTGGTGTCATCAATACTGACGTCAATTATTGAGCAAAAGAACGCTTTTGGTTAAAATTGTATCTGTGAAGCTTTGTTCTCAAAAATTATAAATTGTTTTTAAGGGTAGAAAGTTATTTAAAAAACATAAAACGGGAACAGTTTCCCAACCCCTACGTACAATAAGTTATTGTTTACAAATATTACAATATTGAGAATATAATGTGTAGTTGCAAATGTAGAATCAATTGTCGTAGACATGTAAACAAGGAAGCTTGCCTTCCAGTATGAAATACACCGAAACGGAACAATGTAAGTCAAAGGAACCACAGTAGTTTATGGAAAAGTAGCAGAAGAACCCATTGTCAACCAGTTGCAAGAAATTTTTGAGATGAAACTATGATGAAGCAACATTCAGCGTGATTGATGATGGAATGGGTATTGAAGAAGAACCTTTCAGCAAGAGCAACAAAAATGAAATGGGTTGGAGGAACAGAAGTCTCTGGAAACAATTGCGAGAAATTATTGAGTTGAACGCTCACAATGAAGTCACATTTAATGCAGCTGATGATGGACTGGATAATGAAGAGGAACTTTTTGACGATAACAGCGATGATAATCCTTGACTACATGTCAAATGAAATAGGTGGTGAAAACGTAACAACCGAGAATGAAGACCAAATGAGAATCGGAGCTAGCAGAAAATCTTCTTGGTATCGAAGAAGAAATTGATGCTGAAGTAAGAAATAAGAGAAAATGTAGGAAATGTCTGTAAAAAGTTGAAAAATAAAATGCTAGCAAAAGAACCAAAAAATATATTTCAAAGTCAAAATGGATTATTAAAGAAAAATCTCTTCTTTTGTTCTTATTCTGAATTTAATTTGAGCAACTAGAAAAATTTATAATAGAAGTTGACAAGTCAAAAGTAAAGCAAGAATATGATGACCATCTTGAGGACGAGCGCAAACTAGCAAAAACGCAAAGAGAACAAAAAAGCTGGTCTGAAGACAAGACGAAGGTTGTGATGCTGTCAACGAAATAAAATATACCGTAAACTGGGGTAATTTTGGTTTATTCTATGGTTTAGATCTGATTGTTTTCGAACCAGATCAAATTATTGATTACTGACTGTCTTTTGAGTCAACTTACATAGTACATCAATATTTTAACGATGTTGGCGTTTTCAAAAAGAAAATATTGTGGGCCAATTACTCGAAATACGTGTAAATAAATTTAGTTTTAAAATTTGTTACCAGGCGTGGAACTATTTTACTCTTGGTAATTTGATATCATGTGAACAAGTGATTAATACCTGCTTCACGTATGTTTGTAAACGGAAGTGATAGTTCCAGAATAACATAAATCTTTTTTCTTTTATCAGTGCGCATAAGTTAGTCATTTAGTAATAAAAAATTCCGTCGTTATTAAAATTTAGTGTTATACAAAAATTGCATTTTAAAAGAGATTGTATTTGCAAAAAGTGAGCGTGAATGGAAAATTATTTGAATTGTTTGTTCTCGCTGAAGAGTGGTTCCAAAGAAAAAACTAACATAGTGAAGCATAAAATACCGGAGACGCACGGCCGACACGACAAAACTCACGCCGACTTTCTTTGGCAAAAAAAAGAAGCTGATGAAATAATTACGGATATGGAGAAAGCAGGTGTAATTGATCCGTCAAATAGTACATGGGCGTCCCCAGTGATGCTAGTTAAGAAAAAAAATTAATCAATGTGCTACTCAAGGAACTTGCACGTGCCAGCTTTGCCAAAAACTTTGGTGCGGTGCAAAATGTAGGGGAAGATGCTTGGATATGACATGAAGGTATCTACGGGAACGGTGCGATAAGCTCTGAGGATAGTTTTAAGGAATAGAGTTTGAAGCGAGACCAGTTTCCTGACCACGTGAGAATGTCGAAGTCTGTGGTACCAAATGTCTATGCCATAGGTGAGCATGGATATAACTGCACTTTTAAAGATATTCGCAAGAAATTTTTTGTTCAGGTTCCACTTCAAGCGTGAGTATTTGTAGAAGAAGTGCAAGACGCTCTTACAGTTGTCAACTACGAATGAGCAATGTTTTACAAAACTCAATCTGTCGTCAAAAAAAATCCAAGGTACTTGAATTTGAAAACCCTACCGTTTTAAAGTGGGGCCAAAAACCATGTACTTAGTCTTGTCCGCTAAAACCTGCAGTTTATTGCTGCCAGTCCAGCTTGTCACTATGTTTAGGCACGTGTTAGATTTTGCCTCTAATTCTCGTCTAGAAATTGCGAACACCGTGACAGTAATGTCGTCCGCGTATGCGAAAATATGGCTGTCTGCTGATAGTTCTGTGCTGAGCAAGTCGTTTACAACGAAATTCCACAATATTGGGTCGAAAATCGAGTTTTGTGGACACCCAGTCATCAGTCGTTTAGCATAAACAGAACAGGATACGTTTGAAGAATAAGTTATCGATCTGTTCGATAATAATTACGAATGACGCGCGTGGCGCCAGCAGGTACGCAACGACGAGAACTTCAGTCGTCGTTTTGCCTGGAACGAAGTTATATTGAGTATGATGGAAAAGAATGAATCTTTTTGAGAAGCACAGATTCAAAAAGTTTGCCAAGTTCAGATAACAGAATTATCGGACGGTACGAGTTAGGATTTACGAGATCTTTTTTCCCAGGTTTGAGAATGGTGATGAGTTTACCGGCAAACCATAGCTTTAATAGTGTCGTATTCTGAAATAGTGTATCTGTCGCCATCTCGAATATTGGAGCACTGTTGTATCGACAGAAACCTACGAGAGAATAATCTGTAAACTAACCCTCACGGGCTCCTTATCAAGCTTTCTTCAACGAATCTTTGCCATGAGCTATACTTTGCTGTCTTCACTGCCAGTTTGTACCTAACGGTGAAGCGCGGTCTTGTATGAGGCAAGCCATTGATGTTTTACGTCTGCAGGTGCCCTTTGGAGGTGTTTTCGCAAACATCGCACCGCTCGCTTTAACCTGTCTAACTTAGGACTCTACCACGCCATTCTGGCTCTAGAACTTATGCGTATGCGGTTTTAGCTACGTTGGCAAGAATCGAGGATCATCTCGGCCAACTTACCAATGACGGCGTCTACAGATCCAGGAGCGTGACACAAAGCACTACGTAGAAAGTATGTAAGAATAGAGCTTGCAATTTTTGTGTTTAAGCGAACGGGATCTATGTGTTTCAAATCTAGGATTTTCTTAGGGATCGGTTCTAGGCGAGGCGTTTCGAAAGCTAACTCAAACCGTATCAGTCGGTAGTGACGTTTAATAACTTCTGGGACAACACGCCAGTTTTGGATTTCTGACAACAGAAGGAGACGCCGAAGTGACGTCAATATTCTTCAAACCTAAGTGACTAGAGAGAGGTGAGAGGTTGTTGTGGTTTGTTGACAACACAATGGTCACGCTTACCTACGAAGTTCTCCACGCATCGTCTTTGCTTGTTGGTCACCGGGAAGTGCCAAAGCAGCGATTTCGAATTAAAGTCACCTGCTATTATGATAAGAACGCCTTTTAGCTCATCAACAATTTTATCGAGGTGTTGGAGATGAATGCGAAGATTCTCACTCGGCGACCAATAAACGCCGACTTGGTAAGCCAAGGAGGTGTTTCCAACTGTAATCATAGATACTACAGTGTAGTTATTTGTTAAATGGCTGAGTGTAACCACACCGACGAGCTTCAAACTATTGAAAACAATGGCTGACTAGCACCGCATAGAAAAAGATGCGGATTGGTGTAGCTGCGCCAGCGAGCTCGTACCCTGAACCAGAACTAAACACGTATGGCTCTGGGGTCATGAATATATCAATGTCGTTGTTGGAGAACAAACTCATAGCTTCGAAAGTCGCAACTCGCGAACTGCGAAGATTCACTTGGACAAACCTCAAAGTTAATTGAGTGTCTTTTTATTGTTCATTATTGATAATTGCAATCTTGGCGTCGAGCCGTTTTATACATGCCGGGCAAGTATTGAATGAGGTGTTATGTTTAATTTCACTTTTATGGTCATAACGAACACAGTTTGCGCATGAATGGTCTCGCACAATGTCAAGGCTGCGGTCGGGACCACAACTGTAAAAACTTCTTTCAGGTCTGTTAGGAAAACTAATAGTGGCCACCTCAGACAACCAGGAGGTGCACACTAAAAAGGTTGTACTCTGCATAACTATAATCTAGACGAGCGACGAAGTTAGAGAGACCTTAGTAAGTTTAGTCGGGGAGTAGAAGGCAGATCAACTCAGAGTGGGTCAGCTGAGACCAGCTAAGTGGGACTTACAGTCCATTACGGTCACGGCTCTGTCAGAAACAGCAGAACAACAGCTACAGAGTAAATTTATTAGAGTAGACCTCAATTCATGTCGAATTCTCAAGAGTGGAAGCTTTAAAGTGTGGTAGATGTTGGAAGACTGGGCACGTAAATAAAAGCTGCAAGAGACAGGATACGAGGAAGTTATGCTTAAACTGTGGTAAGGAGGGGCACTCCAATGCAAATTGTTCCGAAAGTAAGCATTGCGCAGTCTGGGACAGCCCGGACTACTCTCCGTGGACAATGGCCTACCCTAAATTCATAACACATAAATGACATCAGAGGGTCCATGAACTACAACAACAAACATGGAAGCAATTAGAATAATGCAAATTAACATTGGTCACAGAAGGACGGCTCAATTGCTAGTCCCTATTATAGCCGAAAAATATAAGACAGACGTGAATTTGTTACAAGCTTTAGGTATATTACGAACCTGCACGGCCAACTCGCAATAGTCGGTGAGAGGGGTAGGTTCCTAGATACATTAAATATATTTAAGGGCGCCAGAGCTTATCCCAAAGTAACTTCTGTCCGCTCACAACAGAATGGTATCACTTGTAACAAGATGTTAGGTTCGTAATGCTGAAAGAAGCGAAAGAAAGAAAACTAAATCGATAATAACAATTGTACTTTAATTACTCTATCACGATAAATATAGTAAAAGTTAAATAGCCAAATCTAAGTAGGTACTAGCGAGAATATACAAAATAGAATAACAGCAGGATCGGCAACTTACACTACACGTCAAACAAAAGTGTAGCCACCATAACATATATAAAACTTTATCAGTAAGTAACATGAATAATAATAATTGACTGTGGATATAAGCAGCAAGCGATAAGTCATTTACTTAAATTAATTGAGTAACAATCACAAGCAACAAGTCATTTCGCACGTACAATTAGTAAATATAGTAAGTTGTGAATATTCACCGTAGCGACAACGAATAAATAAGAACAAAAAAATTGACTTACCAAAATTCCAGGGTACCTTCAGAAAAACGTTTTTCCTAATGGTTTCCTGCAATCAAATTTCCTGAAAATAATCGTGTCTACCTGGCGTCTCACAAACTATAAGTAAAATACACATTTAAAGGAAAGTAATCGAACCGACACTTATCGTATGCTGTTACATTAAATTTCGTCGACGGTGGTATTCAGTTATTGCTTCCGAAGAGAATTCTTATCGTATTAGGATCTTCCGAACAGGTAACAATTGCCTTCGAATCGAAATTCTGCACTGGTATCGCAGCGTTCTTAGCTCTACAGCTTCCGATTATAATTTTCCCTTGAACATTTTAGCTGACGATAAGAACACCCATAGTTAGGAGGTAGCACATGGCGTCTGCGTGGATAAAATCAATTTAATTCAGAAGACTTCTATTTTCCATCGTGTCCCAACACGTGGATGATTTTTGGAAAAACGATATTCAATTCACGCAGAAATAGGTACTAACATGCACGATGTTAAAGTCAAAATGCCGGTCTGTCACCGGATATCGCTTACTCAATACAAAGTGACCAACGAATCCGATAGATGGCGTCGAGAAATATAAAAGTAATTTTTAATTAAACTGATATACAGGGTAATGCATTATTTAAATTTATGCACGTAACAATTTTTATTAATAAACCAAACATTAACATAGCTAAGAATGCACTACTACCAATGGATGAGGAGTCGAGAACCGCTATTTATGTTAGTAATACAAATTTCGGGACGAAATGTTTAGTCAGGAAGTCATTTACAGTTCTGCAGTGTTGCAACATCAACGTCTTTAATTGCTACATATCGCCAAACGTTAGTGACAGTGAGTTTTGTGTGGACGTAGGCGATATCTATATAACTATGAGAAGAACGGCGAGATTAAAAGTTATTGCTGGTGACTTTAACGCGAAAGCGGTTGAATGGGGGGCGGTTAAGAACACGTGTCACAGGGGGGACAAGATTCTCGACTATGCGGCCACAACAAACACATCGTTCTTAATAAGGGATCCAAGCCGACATTTGAGTGTGGAGCAAAGAGCTCATACATCGACATCACACTGTGCTCTAAGGATATGGAATTTAGATGGGTTGAGTGGGAAGTGTTGTCGGAAGACAGCCTCAGCGACCATAATTATATCCTCTGTTATAGATAAAAAGGGTAACAAGATACAGCGAAGCCCTCAGTCTGTAAGTAGCTTCCGTTGGAATTTCAATAAGAGGGCTAAATACTGAGCAATTCACAAGAGCCCTAACGACTGCCTGTAATAAAAAGGAGGAAGGAGATGCAATGCACTCTATTGGTGAACGACGACGCATGGAATGCATCACCGCAAGAAGGAAGTCGACGAGAATGGCCAAACGCTGCGATTCTCAAGCCAAAGCAGATGTCTACAGTATATATCAAGAGATTAGAAAGTTATACTAACAAAATATAGACAAGGCTAAAAAAGAAGGCTTAGAATTACGTTTGTGTGTAGAGTTGGATAGCAATCTCTGGGCTTCAGCATATAAGATTGTGGCAAAAGAGTGAAACTGGGAGGTGATAGGAACTCGCTGACATGCGAAGAAGCGGCTCACATCATAACAAAACTTTTTCCTGCGCACCTCACAATGCAGTTTAAGAGCGACAGTACTAGGACCTCTTGCACTTTCACTAAGGAAGAATTGGAGGAGGCGATCAGAAAAGCTGGGAATAAGAAAGCCTCTGGGTTTGATGGCATTTCCATGGAATGTGTGAAAATTTTGACGGAAGAATATTCGGAAGTACTGCTAAGAGTCTACAATAACGAATTTGTAGTCGGGAATTTTCCAATCAAATGGAAGGAGGCTACACTGGTTCTGATCCCCGAACCGACTAAGGCTGAATAAGATGAGCAATCAGTCAGAGGCCTACTTGTCTGATAAACAAAATATATGAAAGGTTACTCCTGTGTAGACTGCAAACAGAGTTTGAGTCGATAGGAGGTCTATCGCCAGCACAATTTGGCTGTAGACGCGGATACTCCACTACTGACGCGCTGATGATAATCCATAAGTTGGCAAGTAAGGCCAAGGAAGGTACGTGGCGGACCAGGAACATAGGGGCGCTGGTTCCGTTAGATATACAGAATGCTTTTAATTCGTCACCGTGGCCAAGGATCTTAGACAAAATGCTACGTAGAAGAATTGATGCACATCTAGTCGGAACTGTTGCTAGCTATCTGTCGAATAGGAGCGTTATATACTTAGACAAGTTCAATAACAGGCTGTATCATAAGGTTACATGTGGGGTCCCGCAGGATCCTTTATAGAATATTTTTACGATGACTTTCTATCCATCAAACTACCGATACAAATTACCCTTGCAGCTTACGCAGAAGACCTGGCGAGTTTTGAACAGGGACGTATTTCTCAAGAATTAGAAGACGCAATAAGCCAGGCTTTAGAGGCGGTCGACAGGTGGATGAGGACAAATGAGCTCCTAGTGGTAGAGAACAAAACAGAGGCGATTGTCTTTAAAGGGAGAAGGCATATAAGACCTATACGGTTCCTACACAGCCTGGTGCCGGTAGAAACAAAGGTCAGTATGATGTTCTTAGGAGTGACGCTAGACAGCAGTCTAACTTTTGATTGTCTTGCAAAGGTTATGGAGAAGGCTAGTAAAAGAGAAGCGGCTTTGACTAAAGTAATGATAAGAGTCAAAGGGCCAAAAAAGTACCAGGAGGATAATCCTGATTACGTTGCTGAATACAGTTCTATATGTAGTACCAGTGTGGCATAATCTTTTTCAGAATGGAAGATTAAGGAGCATGGCAAAAAAATGCAAAGAAGACTGGTCCTGAGGACAACGGCTGCATATAGGACGGTATCGCTGGAGGCCGTCAGGGTACTCGCTGGCATTTCGCCTATAGACTTATTGGCAGAAGAGCGCTGTAATCCCAAGAACGGTATGCTTGGTAGACCAAGGTGCTGATCCTTGACCTACGCACGTGGACAGAGAAGGAGCTTGGAGACCTGAATTACCACAGCACACAAGTTTCCACCAGGCACGGATGCTTTGGCAATCAACTGGTCGGAATCCGGAAGGAGAACCCATCCTGTTTCCTTTGCGGGGATGATACAGATAATGCCGAGCATACAGTTTTTATGTGCAGACACTGGCGGGCAGACTGCACAGTATCACAAAGGAAGTATACATTTGGAAAGGAATTGTTGGTTGAGGTTATGGTCTTCAGTAGGCAGGCTTGGCACGATATCAGTGCTTTCATGGCGGTAATACTACAGTCGAAAGAAGTGGAATGGAAGAAAAGGTCTGAGCTAATATAGCTGTAATATAGTGCTGGTTTTTACTATAGCGATTAGTCGAAAGGTCGAGCTCCGTTATAGTCAAGGTATTGTGTGTTGGTTTACTGCTTATGTGTAGGGTATACTTAATTCTATTGAGGTTATGCGAGGGGATCACTTAAGCCCAGTGCGGATTATTTTTAAAAGAAACTTCGTGGAGGTAAGGGTCTAAAACTTCGTGGAAAGGAACAACTACCACGCTATACGCAAAATCAATACCTTGCTGATAACTCACAAATCGAAAATTCTTTAGTTAAATGTGAAAGATTTATTCGCTAATGGACGAGAAACCAGAGTGCAACGTATTTGAGAGGGAAGTGAAAACATGGTCAAGACCAATCGACAAACATCAAATCAAATTCGAAGCTTCCTTGAGTTGTGCACCTACTATAGATGATTTGTACGCGGATTCGCCAATATTCCGAAACTGTTGACAAAATTGATCGAAGAAAGAGCAGGATTTAGATGGAATGAAAACTGGGCCATTATACTAAGATAAGAATGTCTTCCGGGTTTGGACGGTGTCATTGTTGTTGTACCGAAGTTGCCAACGTTTCGCCAACTTTCGTAAGGGGCTTCATCAAGGCGTGAGGTAAATCGCAAAACTCAAACAAGTAACCGAAATCTAACTAAGAACTTCCAAAAAGTTAGCTTATCCACTTGTGAAACAAGCCTTAATCTAAACTAAAAAGGTAAGAAAGAAAACGATAACTTGAAAAAGCAAACGAAAATCTAACAAAGAACCACTACCGAGTTAGGTAATCAACCTGTGATGCCAAGCCAGATTCTAAACTCCGTAGAAGTGACTTAAGAAGAAATAGTCTCCGTATATAAAGGAAAAGGATCGTCACGGATGGTAAAGCTCGACTCTAATTGGGTTACGGTTGATAAGGGGCGTGTTTTCGATAAATGACTAATGACCGGGAACCAAAGAGGGGATAGCTCAAAACCATGATCGCGATTGAAGTTATTAGGGTGTTTGATGATTTTTATGCTTTCTCGGAATTTCCTGTTGAAAAAGAATGGAGATTTGGCAATCAACGAAACATTATCAAAATCTATCTTGTGACCTGTAGTAAAATGATGTTCAGCAACCGCAGACTTGGAAATGTACCTTTTCTTTATACAACGATCATGTTCTGAAATGCGAGTCATGACGGAACGACCGGTTTCACCAATGTATATTAAACCACATGAACAAGGAATTTGGTATACACCTTGAGATGAAAGTGTAGGAAATTTGTCTTTGGGAGAAGGAATAATCTGAGAGATTTTGCCTGTCGAGTTGAATATGGGTTTAATACCATTCTTATGAAGAAGTTGCTCTATTTGATCTGTAACCTTGTGAATGTAGGGTAAAAAGGCCAATTTCGGGTTGGATTCGGGAGTAGAAATGTCCGTAGGTAATCGAGTACGTGGATGTAGACGACGATTAATGACTATGAATATCTCGCTTTACATAGCCATTGTTCACTAATTTTCTAGTAAGATGACGGAGTTCCGAGTTTAGATTCTCAGGTTGGCAAATAGAAAAGGCACGATGAACCAAAGATTCAATAACAGAACGTTTCCGTGCAGGATGATGATGAGACGAAGCATGAAGGTATCTGTCCAAACCCGGAAGACATTCTTATCTTAGTATAGATTCCGGCCGTGGAAGCCTTCGCTATTACTGCGTCATTAACTAAAAGTAACTTCATTAATTTTAAGTTATCCCTGAGAAGATGAGAAACTTGTTTCAGATTCGTCATCGCGTATTTAAGCAAGGTTTTGTCTAGGCCAGAAAAGATTTCCTGCGTGACTAAGAGAGTGCTGTTAGCAGTCATCAAGTTCATAGAACACTTCTACAAATATTTGTATGAACGGAAAGGCTATTGCAGTTTCGTAATACAGAAGGACAAGTAGCAAGATGGATCGAAAGACTGCAAGAGTATGACTAAGCAGTCATCAGAACGCTGATGCTTTGTTCAAAAGACCATATCCAGCAAATTGCAGTCATTGTTCGCGACTTGAAGAAAAGATTGAATGTCTCCGAAGAACTGCTGTGGTTGATGACGAGCGGGAACTGAGCAGTTGCGTCGTCGAGAACAAGGAAACGATTCTGAACTGGAAAACAGAGGTGTTGCAGCATTTGCACGATGGTACATCAGGACTTTGGCGTGAAAAAGACATTAAGGAAAGGGGTACGTTTAAAATAATGTCATAAGTCGCGATATTGGAATTAGTTCGGTCAGTGAAATTGTCATAAATCTGAGTGGAAATTATACTTAAGGTGTACCCAAACAATCTGGCCAATGATTTACTGACTGCAAGTCAATGACTTGCCAAAATGTTCTATTGAAGTATCTTACATTTAAGTTTTTCTTAGACTCAGTACTACAAAACCGAAAAAACTTTTTCTTAACAAAGTCAAGAACACAAACTACCATTTATCATCATGCCTAAAAATTAGTACTTACTGCTTCTGCCAAACTGATTCTTATGATTCACTTTGTGTACTAAAACAATATGCCATACAAATTTTTTTGAAAAAATAAAATACACAGTAATTTTAATTGCTAAGATGAGAACGTCTTTCAAATTTGAACAGTGTCATTGTTGTAACCGAAATTGCCAACGTTTTGTCCAATTTCGTAAAGTGCAAGGTGATTAGCTAACTGTCGTTTGCTTTTTCAAGTTTATCGTTTTTTTGCTTACCTTTTTAGAGTTTAGAATTTAGAAGTTCTTAATTAGATTTGGGTTGCTTATTTGAGTTCTTCGATTTTTCTCACGCCCTGATGAAGCCCCTTACCAAAGTGGGCGAAACGTTGGCAACAATGGCACGGTCCAAATCCGGAAGAGGTTCTCATCTTAGTGTAGACTCCGGCCGTGGAAGCCTTTGCTATTACAATAATTTTAATTGATTGAAGTTGACGTATAACATATGCGTATTTTTACTGAAGAGATTTTCATTTAGTGACTCATGTAATGATTCGCTCATTACGGAGAACTGTTTAGCGTATGAAAGTAAAAATAGAATAATCATTTTATTGTTTTATTACAACGACATAAATGTTGACATTGAACTGATTAGGCTTTGTTTCCGCTTATGAGTTATGGCTACTGTAATAATGATGTACGCTGTGCAAATTTGGTGCATGTTCGTCTAAACAACGCAAAACAAGAGTAACGGTGTCTCCGTGATTCTCACCTTCAACGTCGATACATTTATTGATCAACTTGACCACAATTTTAGGTCTATAACTGTTTTCTAAAACCATTCGAATTCGCTCCCAAATGATTTCGCCTTTTAAGTTTTGATAGCCGTATCTTTTCCAACAACAACTTAAATACGCTTTGTAGTTGTCGTCGTCACCAAAAACTACATTATCTCGTTTGGCTTCTAAAACTAGTTCTTCAGAAACGTCTGTTTCTTCAATACACAGTTTTTCATCACGATCTAAATAATCTGCGAACGCCTTTTCAAAAAATTACTTTGTTACAAATAAGCGGGTGGTACAGACCTGATTATTAAACACAACGATGAACACGATAATAATTTTATGCATGTTGTAACGACACTGAACGCAAATAGGACTTAATTGTCTTTATTAATTCGTTTGTGTTTGTAGACTGGCGAAATGGAAGTGAAAAATCCGCTTTTCCATGATGATCCAACACCTGCACAAACGCCAGCTTTGAAAATTTCTGAAAACAACGTTCAGAAGAAGTAATTTTTTTTATTTATTAAGAGCGTATATATAAAGTGTTATATACAAGAAATATCGATCTATTTTGTGTTAAAAATTAATGTAATATTTATTCAAAGTATAGTTTATCAACATCAATTAGACGTTAAGACTTAAATAGGCAAAGACGTTTCTCATATCTTTTTTACCAAATGTAACTTAGTTGAAAGATTTCGTTTAGTTAAAGAAGACGTTAATAAAAATCCTCGATAAATAATTAGAAAAGCGTTTACTTTGAAATCTATCAATTATCGTACGAGTAAAAGTTTAGGTATAGGCTTTCACTTTTATGCGAGATGTACGTGATGAGGTGTGAAAGTGAACTAGATTTTCCTTAGCGTACCATTTGTAAACACATTTGTCGCGAGTTTTTTTTTTTATTTTTTTTTATTGAGGTATTAAACAATTATAACAATAAAACAATAACAGTTGCTCATAGAGCCACAGCACATAACAATTATAAAGATAACTACATCAGTCGATTAAAATTATAAATACGTTAAAAGTACTTTGGAATTCATTTACGAAGCGGGAAACTTCCAAGCCTCCAAATTCTTAGATTTTTGTTCTACAGATGGAGTAGCTTCTTTGGTGTTACGCTTTTTCTGGTCCTTGCGGTCCCAGTCGTGGTGTTCATCGTGATGATGTTCGTCGTGGTGATGTTCGTGGTGATCATGATGATCGGGACTAGGGAACCATTCCTGAATTATGACCGGTTTCCAAATCAGTTTCCAACCGGGCACCCAGATTTCTTTCCAATCTGGTATCCAGATCTGTTTCCACGCTTCTTTCCACTCGAGCTTTTTATCCGGTACCCAAATTTGTTTTTTCTCCGTTCTCCAAATTTGTTTCCACGCAGGTTTCCACTCGAGTTTCTTATCCGAAACCCAAATTTGTTTCTGCTTGGTCACCCAAATTTGTTTCCAATCTTCTTTCCACGCCAATTTTTTGTCTTCGACCCAGATTTGTTTCTTCTCGGTTCTCCAAATTTGTTTCCAGTCTTCGGCCCACTCTAGTTTCTTGTCCTTTACCCATATTTCTTTTTTCGCTGGTTTCCAGTATTTGTTCCAAACTGGTTTCCAGATGAGTTTCTTTTTCCATATGTCGTGTGCTGTGTATTCGTTGCCGTGGTGATCTTTGCCTAAGAAATGGTCTCCATGTATACCTTCTTTAACCCACACGGGTACAAATGACTGTTTCCAAGCGGGTACCTGTATTTCTTTCCAGGCGGGTACTTCAATTTCTTTCCACACCGGTTTCCAAACTCTCTTCCAGTCCGGGACTTGTATCTCTTTCCAGGCGGGAACTTTAATAGGCACCCAAACGGGTTTCCAAATTTTTTTCCAATGCGGTACTTGTATATCCTTCCAAGCGGGTACCTGAATTTCTTTCCAAACGGGCTTCCATATTTGTTTCCAATCGGGAACTTGAATTTCTTTCCAGCCGGGTACGCTGATTGGTACCCAGATGGGTTTATGATACTTTTTCCAAGACGGTTTCCAAATCTTCTTTTTGGCCGGTTTCCAAATCTTCTTCCAGCCTTTCTTCCAAATCACTTTCTTCTTCCAGTAACCGGGATCGTGATGGTGATGATGATCGTGGTGTTCTTCTTCGTGGTGATGATGACCCGCATCGAGTCCTCCTCCGAACCCGCCTAAGTCGGTTGTACCACTGGTACCAAAACCACCACCGCTACCGCCAATTCCATGATCAGCTCCGTTACCACTAAATCCATGATCGACCCCGCCACCACCGAATCCATGATCGGCTCCGCTACCACCGAATCCATGATCGGCTCCGCTACCACCAAATCCATGATCGGCTCCGCTACCACCAAATCCATGATCGGCCCCGCTTCCACCAAAATTCGGAGTATAATCGTACCCTTCTCGTTTGTTTGCTCTAAATAAATTGGTTTGTATTTACTAGTATAATTACGTTCTTAATCTTACCGTTTAACCGTTAGCGCGGAGCTCTCTTTGACTTGCGACTCTATAGCTTTGCCAGCTACAAAGACAACTACACCTAGAAAGATCTAAAACAATTTTAGTTAAAATTTATTGTTAACTTTATAAATTATGCAAATTAAATTTATTTGAAATTTCTACTAAAGAGAAAACGTGAGAGTGATGTGAGCTACTACGCTTGAATGTCAATTCCGAGCCCCCTTTATTTATAAATAAATAATATTTTCTTATTGTAATTTTGTTTTGGTAATACATAAATGTGCAATTCCACTTAAAAAAGTGTATTTAAAAAATAAATGAAATTTTGAAAACGATGAATTTGTTTAACACTGAATTAAAACACTTAAAAATCCTTTGAGCAACAACACAATAACACTAACCACTAGGTTCCTGTGGTCCCACATGTTTATTGGGGGGGTGCCACGAACCAACTTCTTTGTTCTTCTCTAGGGAAAAACTTGACTTATGGTCTTAGGCTGAGGCCGAAGAAATTATATACGTTCGATGTGTTTTAACGGGGAGCTTACGGGTGGGGTATTACTTTCCCCTGACACCCTCGCGATCACCAAGGTACCTACACGGTAAGTAATAAGTGAAATTTATAAAAGGTGTTTCCAGAAACACAATTATTTCTATTAGATAAATAACGCATTTACATTTACAAAATGTAACAACCAAAAAACCGGTTGAAAATTATGCAAATATTTTTTAAGAAAGAAAGTGAAATTTTCACTTTATATTATTTTTTTCATCAATGAAAATTGGTGTTTATGAATTATATACAGTATTTTGCATAATTTATAAAACGATAATTATAATAATTGATTAACCGATTAAAGCAATAAATTCGTGTAGCGTGACCCCAACGCATATTTTAGTTCAAAATTAGACAGTAGTGCATAATTTTGTTTAATAAAAACTAATTGCCGTTTCATTGCACTTGAATATCACGACCTTTATAAAGTAGAAAGTCAATAAACTTTTACGCTTTATTTAATTGCAGAATTTTATATGAGAAATTGCAGCGCGTTTAAGGCATTGACATTTCTTTGGTTTGAGAATTATATGTCCCTCGTTGACCACAGACTACACGCACATTTTAATCAAATGTCATATTTTACGAGCTGTTATACGATAAACTACCAATGGTTTCTAACAATGGCATCGACCCAGCATACAGGGGCTTATCAACTAATTTGTATGTAAAAACATGTTTTAATTTTTTTAGGTGTAGATCGTATTTTCTAATTCTTTGTACACCAATTGTAACTTGATTTTTACACACATTGTTATATGACAGTATTGTAAAATTCTCTACAGTGCGGTAAAATGAGCACTAAATTCCAGGCTTTAAAAAACATCTAAAAAGTATGTTAATTAGATAATACTAAACTTTATATAAACAAACGTTACTTTACATTATATTTAATGACGTAATTGAACAAAAAAATTTTTGAATTCATATTTTATTTTTTAAAAATGCGCCATCTCGTGACAACTATGTCAATTATAATTACAGTTTGCTAGTGACAGCAGTCAATTTACCTACGATTTTACATTGTACTTCTAAACATGCGACACTGTTGCGAATTGATTTGTGACAATGCGGTTCTTTCGAAGTCACTTATTCGTACACAATGAAGCGTATGTAGCTTGGGTGACTAACACGTATTTATTATCAACAAGAATTAACATATAGATAAATTAGGCTTGTAATCGCACTTTAGTCCTAACATATTTACAAGTACCGTTTAGCACTAGCTAGTAATCCCCTAGAGATGCTGCTAGGCTAATAATGTTGATCATAACGTATGATCATAAGATGCCTGTTGGATTCAGATTCAGATTTCATACATGTTTATTTGCTACTTTAATATTACAATTTATATAGCTTAATCATAGGTGATAACATAATTGTACGGTTTTCCACCTCCGAGTTACCTCTTTGGTTTCAAACTTTTCCGCTGGGTTATACATTTCATTCTAAACTTAATCTAGGATGACATACTTAAGGCCGCTTGTGCCTAGGCATGCCATCTCTGTCGCAGTCCTAAAACCGCTAGACGAGGGGGTTGGGGTGGGCCGCGAGTTCTACATGGAGCGCAGCTACGGATTGGCGGACGAAATCTGCGATCTTCAGGATGTCGAGTTCTTGATGGAGCCGGTCTGTTCGGACGAACCAGGGGGCGTCAGCAATCATTCTGAAGATCTTGTTTTGGAAGATTTGGATCCTGATGGTGTGACAGCGTAGAACCACACATGTGCTGCGTATGTCGTGGCAGGGCGGATGATCGTCTTATAGATGAGAAGTTTGTTGTCGATGCTGAGGCGGCTGTTGCGGCACAACATCGGATATAACTTAACCAGTAGGCCGTTCGAAGAGACGAGCTTCTGTGTGGTGTGGGATTTCCATAACAATTTTTTGTCTAGGGTGAGGCCGAGATATTTGGTCTCGTTCACCCAGGGGACGTCGTTGCCTTAGATGTGGAGGGGACTTGCTGGTTCGATTTTTCTTCGATTGAAGAGGACGGCGGTTTTATTGGATTGACTTTTATTCGCCAGTCGTCGTACCAGTTGTCGAGCCAAGTAAGAGTCATTTGAAGATTTCTTTCGGCTTGAGCGGGCGAGCGGGATATTGCCAAAACGGCGGTGTCGTCGGCGTAAAAAGTGTAAGTGAGTCCGTCGATTTTTTGAACGTCTGCGGTGAAGATGTTGTATAGAAGTGGAGATAGCGTAGATCCTTGAAGGACGCCGGCTTCTATGTGACGTGGAGTGGATTTGGCGGTGCGAAGTTTGATCGCAAACGAGCGTCGATTGAAGAAGGAGCTGATGAGTTGTACCATGGGAACGTCGATACCTAGACGGTGCATCTTGTAGAGCAGACCGCGATGCCAGACCTTGTCGAACGCCTTCTCGATATCGCCGCCGGTGACGTCGCGGTGATAGAAACCGTCGGTGATCTGCTCAACGACGCGGAGGGCTTGGTGGACCGTTGAATGTTTTTTTACGAAAACCGAACTGTTCTTGTGGGATAATTTGGTTAATGTCGACCTGTTCCTGTAATTGGGTTAAGATTATTCTTTACAATAGTTTACCAAGCATAAGAAGTAAGCTAATTAGACGGTAGTTTTGGGGCATGACGTGATCTTTTCCGGGTTTGGGAATGATTATGACGTCCGCGGTTTTCCACTGATGTGAAAAGGGACGGAGTCTTAGGCAAGCGTTGAAAATCGTGGTTAAGGTGGCTATACCTTCTTTGGGAAGAGGTTTGATTGCTTTGTTGGGAATGCCGTCGTTCCCGGGAGCCTTGCGCGGTTTGAGATTTTTGATTTCGGATTCGATTTCTTTGGGGGGAGGTGTGCCTGATGGGCTCGTGTTTGCTTTGTTCAAGTGTGTCGGCGAATGCTTCGGCGTTGTCTAGATCCGTGTAGACCAAACTTCGGGGACCGTGAATAGCGGGCATGGGAAGATTATTCCTGTTTTTAAGGATTTTTGTCATTTGCCAGACGCTTAGGTCTTGTGAAGTTAGCGACTGAAGTTTGCCATTGAAAAAGCGATTTCGATGTTGTTCGATCTGTATTTGTATAGCGTTTTGAGCTGCGTTAAGAGCTCTCTTATCGTTTGGGTGACGAGTGCCTTGCCATCTGCGTCTAAGGCGATTTTTCTCGGTGATCAGATCACGAATTTGAATTTGGAGTTGAAGGGGATCTGACTTGGTTTTTGTAGCTTTTGAAATGCATCGTTTGACAAGATCTGTGAAACTGTCAACCGCGGCTTGAAGTTGGGCGATATTATTTATGACCGGGACTTGAGTGAAAAGTTTACTGGCCTCGAATTGGAAAGTTGGCCACATGATAATGTTCGTTTCGAACTGAAGGTTGTCGTTTTTTGATTGATCACCGAGTTGTAGGAGCACGAGCTCGTGGTCGATACTAAAGTAGGAAACGGTAGTTAAATTGTGAAGTAGTTTGATGTTATTAAAAATGGCTATGGCGATGGCGTTGGGGAGTCCGTTGTGAGGATGGATGGTGGGTTCGTAGGGTCCGTCTACGACGAAATGTCGGATGCTGGTATCTGGAATAATTGGAAATGTTTGGATTGTCGCAGTTTCGAACATGAGTTTCGGAAACAAGAGCGACGTTGATGTTACGGCGGTAGAGAAATTCCTGAAATTCAAGTTTTTTATTAAGGATACCGTTGGCGTTCCAAATCGCGATGAGGAGGGAGTTTGGTTTTCTTCTTGCAGCCATTACTGGTTGCGATAACGGAGTTGAGCGAGGAACTCTCTGATGAGAGCGGACTCTTCCCTGGTAATCTCGGTCTGGACGTACCTCTGGGTCTTCGTCTCTCCGGCGGTGGTGGTTGGCGCAGGGACGGTAAACTTAGCCGGTCTCGTCACCTGGGCAGATGCCTGTTGCTGTGGGTGAACAGGTTTTTATTACGGTTCCGCTAGAGAACCTTCTGTTAGTTACAATCGAGCACGCCCTCTCTAGACGGTGCGGGCAAGGGTCGTTATGTATTCTCAAACTACCTTGCGTTATGCGTATATTGTGTTGCTTAGTTTTGTGTTACAGACTCCCTTTTTAAACTGATAGGCTTTCCGACCTAGGGTTCAGGAAATTTTATTTCTTTGGAGGTCCCCATCTTCTAATTGGAAGAATTGTTTTTGGCACATTGGCTTCGCCTCGCTTGTATGACGTTAGTGTGGATATGTAGTACCTCTCGAGTGGTGTAGCTAGAGCGCTTGATGTCGCTACTTGGTAGGTGGTAGGTGATGTTTAAGCTTATACTTGGTAGAGTCAATCTCGGCGTGGTTCTAGTTTTGCTGATGTCTTCTTATCGGCGTTGCTAAGTGGTTGCGTGGTAACCCATTCTAAGTCACCTGGTTAGAATGCGGGGGTGTCCGTCTACTTTGATTTGCGAGTTTCTTTGCACAATCCTGTGCCCGTTCGTTATTTTTTTTTTGCTTTTCTGATAGTGTCGGTTATTCTTAGAAGACACGGGATGATTGTGGATATGAAGGTGTTTCCTTCTATAATTACTTTTTGGTTACGCGTTACGTCCTCAGTGGTTCTAAGTCCCATTCCAAAGGTTAAATTTGCTAATGTGTATCCTGTGCTCTGGCATGCTGTCGTATGACGAACCTGATAGCTGGTACCTTGGCTGGTCAGTGGTCGTGTGTGCGTTGTACTAGTATGGCTAGTTGAGTTTCGAGATCTCTGTTTATTTGTTCCACTGGATTCGCTTGTGGGTGATATACCGGTATGATGCTCTGCTGGATGTTGAGGCAATAAGGGACGTGTTGCATTACACCGCTTACAAACTGTGTATCGTTGTCGCTGCAAACTTTACGTAGCGTGCCATATCTCAAGAATACCTCGCTAATTAAAGTGCGACCACACGTCTCAGCGATTGCTGTAGTGATGACAAACAATTATACCCACCTCGACATTAATCTGTGATGAAAATCCATTCTTCTCTATTGGACCCTTTCGGTAGAGGTCCGAACAACTCGTTGGCCAGTGTCTCGAATCGTTAGGCTGGTGTTGGCGTCTGCATCAGACTTGCTGACTTCTGTTTGTTTGCTTTAAATCTTTGGCACTCTATGTGGTCGGCAATATTTATTCTCATGCCTACCTAGTAGTGTAGTGTCAAATAGCTATACGCTAGCATGTGTGGTTTTTTCCCTAGTGGCCGGCTGTCGAGACGTCATGGTACTCTATCATGATGATGTTTCTGGGCTAAAAACATTTGTTGCGCTTCTTCGGTGTTGATTTCGGGAGCGTAGTCTGGTTGTTCAAAACATTGGATGATTTTTTGTAGGTTTGGATATTTGAGTTGTTTTTTTGGAATATCGAGACCACATCTTGTAGGAATGTCAATGGATACCATACACGCAAGGCATTCTTTCTTTTTTTTGTGTGAGCAAGGTGGTGATAGTCCGTCCGCTACCACGTTCTTTTTCTTTGGGTTGTACGTGTATGTTATCACATAGGATTGAAATGCCAGTGTTTAGCGGGCGAGCTTCCCTGTTATGAATCACTTTAGTGGTAGGTGGTCTGTCATTACTTGTATCGGGTTTTTCTCTAGGTAACCTTTTTAACTTGTTTATAGCCTAAATAATGGCGAGAGTTTCTCGCTTTGTTGTTGAGTAGCTTTTTCCTGCTAGTCGCAGGAGACTGCTTGCATATTCTACAAGCCTTTCATTTGTGCTTTCTCCTTGGCAGAGTACGGCGCCAAGAGCGTAACTATCGGCATCCGTTCTTAGTGTAAAAGGCATGGACATATCTACTTGACGTAAAATGGGTGCAAATCTAAGTAACGTCTTTAGCTGGTAAAATGCTCTTGCCTGATCTGAGCCTTAAAACCTTAGCAAGCTTGACAGTGGTCTTGCGATGTCGGCGAACTTCGTAATGAAGCGCCGACACCACGAGCAAGTTTGATCGTTCTTGGTTCTGGTAACCGGGTGATGGTTATCATTTTTTCTGGGTCTACTTGAATGCCTTTTGGGTTTATATAATGTCCCAAGTATTTGACCTGTTTGCAACCGAAAGTAAACTTACTCCTTTTCACGTGCACTTTGTGTTTTCGTAGTTGCCGTAATACTACTTGTAGGTCATTGACATGGTCTTCACTGGATTTCGACAGCAAGATGAGGTCATCCAAGTAGGCTAGTAAGGTAACTTGTGGGATGCTGGCGTAGAAGCGATCCATCAGTCGTTGGAAAAACGCCGGTTCGTTGCGGAGTCAAAAGTGCATCTTGCGGAACCAAAACAGTCCAAACGGAGTAACGAACGCGGTTTTGTCTCTATCACACTCGCGCACTTATATTCATCACTACACTGATTGAAGGTCTAAGGTGGAGATGACTGTGGCTCGTGCCGTGTGGAGTAGGTCATTCATTCTGGGCAGTGGGTTCAGCTTTCATTACCGGTGCGGCTCACGGTAAAACGCACTACTCAATCATATCTAGTTTTAGCATCTTGTTTACTTCTTCTCGTAGCACTATCTTTTTTTTCTCCACCAAACGGTATAGAACTGTGGTCACCGGCGGGTTATTGCCAGTGTCAATCTTGTGTTTGCCGTAAGGCGTTGTTTCCTGTCCTGGTGAAAACACTTCTAAAAATGCTTGTAATAGTTGCTGCGCTTTCTTTTGTTTTTGTCGGCTATCTGTATTTCTATTCGTTGCAGCTTTCTCCTCGGAGAGAATGTGGCAAACACGGGGTACTGCCATTCAAACGAGTACTCTTAGTTTCTTTTTTGGACTCGCTATCATCAGCTCCCAACCGTGCGTTTATTCGTCCTTGGGTCGTTGGGTGCTGGTGTGTTGTATGGTAGTTTATGATACATGGAACGTTTTTGAACGGGAGTGAGGGGCTTTCTTACTTCATGTGCTCTATCTGGTTCGAAAATGTACACAACTTTTGGGTCGTTTGTGAATTGTCACTGTTTGTCGTAAAGGTTAAGGACGATGCCAGCTTCTTTGATGAAGTCGACCTCGAGTAGCGTTCTCCGCGTTTGGCAAAAATTATTGGCACAGTTTTTCCTTTGAGGACTGCGTTGACACTTGCGGTTAGGACTTTTTGTGGTCGATCCTGACTATCTAGAAGTACGAGATTGATTTCGTGCGGCGTGAACTGAGCGTTTTGTTGTTTTAGTGTTTTATAATGTGTGTAACCGGCGATGCTTTGACTTGCTCCTGTGTCGATGTGCGCACACCCAATTGTTTCACCGACGTTGATGTGTAAAGCTTTTCTGAGCGTGTCCATAGCTTCATCCTACGTTATGATGGCGTTCAAGAGTGGTTAAGTATTCTTAAACTACCTTGCGTTCTGTTTATGTTGTGTTCTTTAGTTTTGTGTTACAATACTTTTTTATGTAAGAAAAGTGTAATAGGTAAATAATCAAAAAATAAAATTTTAAATTTATTAAATTGCAGTTATTGTAATTATGTAAGTAGGTACCTATAATGCCAACATAAAAAAATACACTTAATTGTTTATAATTTTATATATTCAATTATTGTCGACTATTAAAAATAATACAAATTTCGTGCGTTTAGTTATTACAACGCTCCAGATAAATGAAAACCTCGCTCGCTGGGCTCGGTTTTTAAACAAAGTTGTCGCGCTGTAAAGTACTACTTACACGCACCCAATTGTAAATAGTTATTACTAAAAAAAAGTAAACAATTTAGCCATAGTCGAGTATCATGATTCTAATAGAAAAAATAGCAAAAAAAAACAGAGTAAATAGTAGAATAAAAAAGATGTAACAGACGCGTAAAAAATGTTTTCATAACAAAAAAAATCAAAAAATACGAAACTATAATTTCACCCTCAAAAATATCTGCTTTAGTCTCACAGTCTAAATTAAAGTTATAAACACACTCAATATGACCGTCTCAAAATCTGGGTCTCCGCATTAGAAGAGTTTTGCGACCTGTGCTACCGTAGCTTAAAGTTTTAAAGATCCGGTAGATCAAACGTATCTTCTACAGCAAATTTTTGATAAAGGATTACACCAGAATAAAATAAGTAATGAACCAATTAAAACTTAAACTCAGGAAACAGATTCCCATAAATTTGTTGTCAGGTTCGTTGTTTTAAGAGCAAAATATTTTTTAAAAATACATAATTAAATTTTATTTTGCGTGTAAAGGCCTTTGCAATTGTTTTTTCATTTTGTGTAGAGATTTGATTTCGAATTATTTTAGCGTGATACTAAGATGAGAATATCTTCTGGGTTGAAACTGTGTCACTGTTGTAATCAAAATTGCCAAAGTTTTGCAAAGTTTTGTAAGAGGCTGCATCAGGTCGTGAGAGAAAAAGCAACCAAAAATCTATCATTCCTGCATTCGTCAAAATCAAGTTTCACATTTAGATATTTCTAAAAACATTCTACACTGTACTAGTCTAGCGTTGATACGCAAACTGATTAAGCAAACCAGACAAGAGTTAAACACTATTTTGAAACAACTCTTTTATCTTCATCTTGAGAGCCAACGCTCTATTCCCGGATGATTGAAATCTCTTTGACAACATTACTAACCATCAGTCTGATAGCACTCTATGACTAATCATTCATCTCAAAAAGCTTTAATTATTGGAATTCAGGAATCAAAAATCTTCATCTAGTATTGACTCCTTGAATACGGTCGTCAACTTATCTAGTTTGACTCTCACTTTAAAGCAGAAATCAGTGCTATCCAAGGGTTGGATTTTGCTCTTGTTTCCAAACGTATTCCTAAAGAAGGTATTTTATGTATAGTTGAGTTTTCTATAAGACATCTTCATCGCCACATTTCAGATTCCATTCGTATTCAGGTAAAATCCTTAAATTATTTCAAGTTCCTAAACATAAAATTTCTTAGTAAGAAGAGTTAGCTCTGATAAGTCTTTGAAGGAATCCCGATATCATTATTCTTCTAGACGACAAAGGCGTTATGAACCATATGAATTGTCATAAAAAATCTATTCATAGAAAACATACGCGCTTCTAACTCATAATCACACTTTGAGAATTGAACTTAAGGTCTGTTAACTTATCAAATCTTTTAATTTACCTCCAGAAGCTAAACGTCGACTTACCTCTTTAAATTCAAAACTAAAATTTACAGGTAAAACTTTTTCTCACAATCTGTTACGTGCAAAAGCTGAAAAAATGAAACTTGCTTGAATTAAAGTAACATAAACGAGGTTTTGCTTTTGCTCAGTGAAGATGGGTGTGTATTATATTCAAAATTTCGTAACCGTTTAGGAAACTCGAAAGGAAACAAAAACAAAAGTTAAAATCAAAGGGCGCCAGGAAGGCGTACAGCTTAAAAAAACTTCTGGCCTTTGCCAACCACAAACCCGTTCTTGTTGGATGCACTCTAAATGGACTCACCTTAATAGACTGTATCGCACTAAAATCTGAAAGTATAAATAACTCACAAAACGCGCGGGCCGATGGAATAAAAGCTTGGTTACAATTTAACTATTTAATATTTATTTAACCAAACAACACATAATACATATAAAATAAAAAAAGGGAGTTAAACTAAAGTTAATTGATAAAGCGCAAACAAAATAAAACGAAGTTTAAAGAAATTAAAAAAACAAAAAAAAATATTTTAATTACTTTGGAAATTGCACGGCCGTGTACGCTTTAATAGAAATTACTAAATACAAAAAAAACTAACTAAATTTTTTTAAAAACTTTTTTAAAACAAGAATGAAAATCTTAATAATAAACTACGAGATTAGCCAATTTTCTGGTTTAACGTCAAAAAAAATTGTCACATACTCTTGATAAATACACAAAAGACAATTTCCATTTTATAATAGTAAAATATATCGGTAACTCTCAACAATCTTTATTCTGCTTAAAATCCAAACCTTGAGGACACTATGATCGCGTAATTAAATTCACCAAATGGGTTTAGTTGGTACAAGAATACCCTTAAATTTTTGTAGTAGATCTAGAAAAGGGCTTCTAGTTGACCCTTAGATTGCCAGATGTTGTCGACAACAAATTCTGCAGGGTACCTTCAAATGATTTGAAACCTTCGGAAGATTCACTATAAACCGCCCTAAGGCAAAAGTTGAACCGACTCGCACAACTTAACACACGATTGTTCATTCCGTAAACATAAAATTTGAAAGCACGTAAAATTTTTAAAAACCGTAACTTTTACGATCTAGGAGGAACGAGTCTTAATTTACTAATCTAAAAATTCTCTGTTTTTGGCATTACTCCAGCGGATATCTCCAAATCCTAAGCGTTAATTGGCCCCAAACTCGAAAACTACATCTTAATGTTTTTGGGATTGAAAACTTGTGACTTACTTACCTCCAAAACCAAAAACACCTATACTTATAAACTCAGTGAGCTATCACTTTCATAAAGAGCTGTGACCGAAATTCTTGTGAAAGAAAACATTAAAACAAAAACGTGGAAAGAGGATGCAAACAGATTTAATTAAGACGTAAAAGTAGTGTTTAAAGACGGCATTTTTCGTTGTGAGAAATGCAACGGCAACTAAAAAAAATATCTAAAACAAAATATTTAATTACACTCATAAAGATTAACTTGTTGAAGCTATCGGCAGTAATAAATTATAAAATTAAACATGATTCAATTCCAAAAGCGCCAAGAACGTCGTTAATTACAATAAACTTTTAAACAAACTTAAGATAACCAAACTGCTAAAATATATTTAATTACAATAGTATCTCAAAAGAGAAACATAAATTAGATACAACTAGAATTTTACCAGGACAAAGAAAATGCCAAGTCAACGTAAATACAGAATACAGATGTTTCAGCAGCGTAATAATTTCAAATTCATTGAATACAAAACTTACTTACAAATTTGATTGACAAAGATGAATTTAAAAATGTGAACTAACTTTATTACATTAACGTGAAATTGCTCAAACAATCCCAAAGTACACAAAACAAATAAAACCAACTCAAATACCGGGTCTTTCACAAAAAAAATTGCACACTTAAACGACAGTTGCAATTCTCAAATTTCGACATTTTATTCAGCATTTAGAAACTATAAAATTTGAACCTCAAGATTTTCTTGTAAGTTTTGATGTCACTAAACGCATTTCAAAACACTCCAATAACTTTAATTAACCGTAACCTAATCAAAGTCGCTTTTAACTAACCGCGATGATACTTCTTCTTTATATACGGCGACTACTTTTTTTTAAGTCACTTCTATGGAGTTTAGAATCTGACTTGTTACCCAGTTGATTATCTAACTCTGTAGTAGTTTTTTGTTAGATTTTCGTTTGCTTTTTCAAGTTTATCGTTTTCTTTATTACCGTTTTGAGTTTAGAATCTGGCTTGGTTCACAGGTTGATTACTTAACTCTTGAGATGTTAGTTAGTTTTCGGTTGTTTGTTTAAGTTTTTTAGTTTTACTATCACGCCCGGAATAAGCCCCTTACGAAAGTAAGTTTGGTTACAACAATGACACGGTCCAAACCCGGAAGACGTTTTCATCTTGGTAGACTCCGGCCGTGGAAGCCTTCGCTATTATATCTTGGTGTTATTCATATTAAATCGTCTAACATTATTTAATTACTATCATTTGGTTTTGTTTGTGTGATGTAATTAATTCAACTAATTTATTAACTTTTATCTAAACTACCTATTACGTATTGTGTTATCTTATAAGTTTTAAATATTGGTATTAGCACACTCTGAAAAGGTACCTGGATAGCGAGTTTCCTGGTTGGCAAAAATTATAGGTCGATTTTACCCTACATCCTTTGCCTGGCGCCCTTATCGATATTTGATTTTCAATTATTGAACAAAAACAACTTTGTGTTACGATGTTTACGTAAATAAATAGTAAATAGTTATTGAGATGAAACCAAAATACACGTACTTAAATTATAAAAAATCTTATATAACTGACTCGGTTCATACGATCCGTAGATAGAACGCGTAGGATATGCAAGTAACTGGGTAATAATGAGTTTAATTGCATTACTTAGAGTTTTAGAAGCAAACTTTTAGATTTAACTTGTCAAATTGTTTTAGATACATACCGAAGTAAACTTCTAAAGTACTACCAAGATTTGTGATTTGTTCTTTACTATAAAATGTAGCATATGACTGAGTGTCTTTTTATCAAACAGATAGAAGTGAATAACTTAAAAAAATTAAAAAAATTGTAGAAAAGAAGAAGTATTCTAGTTAAGTATTCAAGTATTTGTCAGTAAGGTATGTTGGGGAGTTCTGTGACAAGAGGAGGTGTCTTTTTCCCAGAGAAGTGAACTGACCTACATATCACACAGGAGGAGGAGTTTTTCTCCGCGTGTACTACACATTCACCACGTCTATTACTCCTCCTCCGTGACTTACATACACGGCAATTGACAAACAGTAACCGTACTCCTTCTTTACCTACACACCAAATTTCAAATGACCTATAGTAACTTTAAGTCTTCCTCCTAGATCTACATACAAAGCTTCAAATGACCTATCCTAACTTCAGGTCGTCCTTATTTGTTGGTATATATAAGACGATTTAAAAAAATATATACTTACAATACAACTGTAGTCTAGAAAGAATTTGTTAATAATGGAACAGATAAAGCAGTTTATTTAATAAATAAAAGATCGCTATGTAACGATTTAAGAACCAAAAAATATTATGAAATCGGGAGTCGACAGTAATATGGCGTTAAGTACAACGAACTACATCATCAACCAACTATACCACATATGGTATACTATCTATGACACTTTCAATGTTATTACTTATGCTAATACTAATTATCTTATATATTATTTTAGCTCAGTTTTCATTGTAATATTAATTAATTGTGTCTAAAAGTTAAAATAAATTAAAACCTTTAATGCAAATCAACCTTTGGTTGCTTCAGGTTATTAGAAGTCTTCTATGTAAATCATGGAAGAGAACTTGAAGTTACTATAAACCATTTGAAACTTTGTATGTAGGTAACGTTAGAAAGGTTACTGTAGGTCATTTACTTTGTATGCAGGTCACGGAGGAAGAGTAATACACATAGTAGAGGTGTAGTGTACGCGCAAAAAAACTCCTCCTCCTCTTCTTCCTCCTGTGTAATATGTAGATAAGTGTACTTATTTCTAGATCTAGGAGGTTTGTGTGATATATAGTTCAACCCAGTCCTTTGTGTATGTCAGGAAGGAGAACTCCTCCTGTCACAGAACTCACAAATTTACCCTACTAAACCAATTTCATACCACATATGCTTTTGACTTTTAACAATTAGTGTATTTATTAGTTTAATTTTTGATTACGTGGACTAACTTTTACAACATTTTTTTTTTAATTTTTATCGGCGAGTACTTTTTTTTAACCTAAAAAAATTGCTTTTTATTTTTAAAACTAACACGTCTGGTCTGGATGCGTGAAAGTAGTTAACAGAAGTTATGAACGTTGCAAGTTACTAACCATTAAAATACCTTTAAACTAACTGATTGTTCGAACAAGATTATTGCTTCCTGAGTGTCCTTATAAAAAGAAATCCAGAAACATACCAGTTGCAAAAGAAATCTTCAATTTTAAAAATATCTATACAAAATCATGTAGGAATGTTATGTGTGCAATGTGTAGCCG
This sequence comes from Aquatica leii, assembly GCA_035610365.1. Lineage (NCBI taxonomy): Eukaryota > Metazoa > Arthropoda > Insecta > Coleoptera > Lampyridae > Aquatica > Aquatica leii. The sequence continues at coordinate 33,686,093 of CM069438.1, forward strand.
TTTTGTTAAAAAAAAGAGAAATTTTTCCATAAATATGTTTTCTTAATTTATTATGATAAATAATTTTATGTAACATAGGTAATGTTTGTTCAAAATTTATTAAAAACTCGTAAATTTACATAAATTTTATATTAAAAAATCAATAGTTTTTTTCAAATTTTGGACGTTTGAAATTTTGAAAATGCAACTTATTGTACAAACTTTACTTTAGTTCAAAGTAATTGACGTTTGTGAATTAATTACTGAATTAATGGAGTCAGAGTAATAGACAAAAAACGAGTTTTAAAAATTCATAATTTTTTTAAATTTTTGCAAACATGGTGAGACTAAACAACTTATGATATATAATTAATAATAGAATTTTTTCTCACATCTGAAGATTCAAGACTTTAACTACGTTACATTCAATGCCTAAGCTATAATTTGTACTAAACACTATGACAAAAACGTAACAAAATTTGGAGAAAAAATTGTGCTGTCCTGACTCAGCCCAGTATTCTAGTTTAATCGTATCTGTGATGGCGGAAAAACCGATGTTGCCGATGGAAACTAAACCACATGAACTAAGAGTTTGATATACACTTTGAGATTAATGTGTAGTAAATTTGTCATTGGGATCAATCAGAAGTTAAGAGATTCTTCATGTCGAGTTAAATATAGGCATGATACCATTTTAGAAAGTGTCACTATTTAAATCTGTGATCCTATAAATGTAAAGTAAAAACGCTAATTTTGGATTGAAATCGGAAGTTTTAATAAGATGATGGAATTTCGAGTCTAGATTCTCAGGTTGACAAATAGAAAAAGCGCAATGAACCAAAGGTTCAATAACAGAACGTTTCTGTGTATGATGATGATGTGTTTGCAATAAACCGAATGACTCAAAGTCCGTCGGGTTTACGAGTCATAAGAACGCTAAAAAATTGGAGAGAACCACTATTTTGGATTTTCATAGTCAATTTAATATCTGGATGTTGGTTGTTGAGATAACTTAGATAATTCAAGACGACCATGATAGCACACAATAAACGCGTCAACACACCTAAACCAGATTTTAGGTTTTAATATCGATGATTTCAATTCAACCGTTTTAAAAAATTCTATAAAAATAAAAAGATAAAGAAGAACTCATAGCGGACCCCGAGACTTGTTTATAAAAGTTAGAACTTAAGCACTTTTTACTAAAAAGAATCAAACTTAAATTTTTCATGGCGAGATAATCTTCCAGTCTCGTCATCGTACTCGTGCCTGCGCACGCTATTATTTTCTAACTCAAAGCGACTGACCGAACTACAAAAACTAAAGAAGGTGTAGAAATTGGCGCCCGAGCAGGGACTTTTGGACAGCATTGCACCAAGACGTAAGAAATAGTTAAACACTAATTAACTATGTATTTTTGTAATCAAAAAATCTTGTTCTCCAAAAAATTACAATGTTTGAGCCGATAAAAATACCGGAAACTACTCCAAAGATGGACGCGCAAGTCAAATGGATTTGTAGCTTGCAAAAGGAAGAGCTAAGAATTCGCTAGTTAGACACGAGGCAAAAGAACTTAAAGCAGATATGATAAATTTTATACGCACCGGAGAACGTCTGGTGATTACGCTGAATTGTCACAGACGCCAAAACACGTCTCGTTCAACGTCGCCAAACCCGCAGATGACTACAACAACAACATTCGCGTTTTCAGCGATTGCCCAAGTATGCGAATGCATGCTGAAAAGGGTATTAAATTCGACGGCAAAAGCGGTCCAATTTCGTATTAAGAACGTGTCTAACATCAGAAAATTAAAATCGAATTTATGTTTCCACGAGTTGCATTATTAATACAATTTTCCATTTTGAATAATTTCTGTGTTGTTCTTACGCAAGCGAAGCTTCCGTCACACGTCACAGTAGACATCTTCAGAGCTCGGAACAAACTGTTTGATTGCGCCTTAAAGTTTCACCTTTTCTAGAACGGCCTTTGATCGAACTCCCGTAAAAGAAAAGTAGAATTTTGGTTAATATTAAAAAGATTTTTATTTATAATTCAATAGATTCTCCATTTTATCGCTGATAGTAACAGTTGTCAAAATTTTAGTGTTTTCAAACATAAATTTGATGACCTGTTGCTAGTGCGTGTTTCGCCACCGCCGACTTCGAAGGTTGTTTAAAACAACACGGAAATTATTCAGAATGGAAAATTGTATCAGAAAATTAATTACGGAATTTCAGACCATCTTATTACAGGCTTTACCAAAATTACTAAAAAAAATTGTTTTCCTGGTACCGCAACAATCACACGCTATGGAATCAATCATCTTGCAGTTTCAACAACGTTTTTAACGTTAGGTACCAGTTCCGCCTTGAAAATAAAATACGAAACCATCGACAGAAAGAAACTGAGAAAGACAGCGATGACTCGATATGGCAAGATGTCTCCGGAAAAATAACTAGAAGGGGTCTATATAAATCTGTAAAACTGGTATAAATTATACATTGACCAAGCTCCAGCAGTTGGCCCATTATTTTGAAGAAATGACTAAACACGTGGTAAATAACTAACCCTCCAAAAACTTCTTTTCCAGTAGATACGGTTCAGGCTTCTCAACCCGCAAATTGTTTACGACCGTACAATCGGAACAAGATTTGTTAGCATTGCCGACAGCTAGGCCACTTCAAAACGCAATGCTGAGGATGCTTTAAATTATTCTGTTTCAGATGTGGCAAACAAGTATATTCGCTTAATTGTTTCTGTCTGCTAGCGAGAAACAAGCTTGGCCTACTAACGGAAGCTACGAATATTTACTACGTCTAACCTGCGGTAACGTATTTAGACACTGGTCTATTAATTCCCGTCACCATCTACGTTCATACATTTCTTGGATTAGTCGACATCGGCGACGTCAAGATTTACATAAGCTTAGAATGCAGCACCTTATACTATTTAATCATCGAAAAATTAAATCGACCGAGTGCAATTAGCAAAATTAGGAAAATTATACCGACTAGCAGTAATTGTAAGTTCCCGGTACAGATATGTTCCTAAATCCCCACTTTCGAGTGCCAAAGTCTAAAGGAGCTGACGACTAATGCTCTAGTAGGCTTAGATTTTTTATTACAGCACCAAAAGAAGGATAAGTTGAGTTTACGTAAAAGACCTTAAAAACGTCTCAGATATGCCGGAGACTCTCTTGAAACAGAAAGACGGGTACGACCCCGTAACAACAACAAGAAGAAGAAGAGTTAAACACATTTATCCCTGGGCCTCCAGTATTGGAGACAAGGCCGTGAACATTTACCAGAGATCTTTTTAACACTACGACAACCCGACACCGGACCTCTATCACATCCAGCCGTCCTGAAACCGACACGAAACTTATTAAAAATAATGGAAAATTTTTCGAGCCGAGTCTACAAACTTCACCAACTCACCTGATCGGACCCTAGCAAAAGAATCTAAAAGGCAGCAGAGTGCTTTTACCTATCAAAAAATTACCGATCAACCTCGGAACTCCAAGTTTAGATGTTATTTGACCCGTGGCACAAAAACCATTGCGATTGAATTCCACGGCACCATTTTTCATTCCGCTCCTCTTAGAGCGGATTTTTCCACTACTGTTGCCTAGCCCGCGGTCCAGTTAATTCCTTAAGGCATGAGCAAAAGCAAAGGCGACGCAACCTACGCCGCGTGTTGGCACAAACCGTATCAGGAATCTTGATCGGTGAGGTTAGCTGCCTAGGCGTTGTAAAACATCAACTAGTTCAAAGCAATAATCAAGAGCATTCGAATAATGAACGGATTAATCGTAACGATTCAACGACAACATGGAAAAAAACGCATCTGGTAATACATTACGGATAGGCTGATAGAATATTATCCCCTGGAACAATTACAACCAAAAAATAAGATTAAAGATTAACAACCACGTAATTGACATATGTCTTGCAGTGACAAAAAAAAGAAGCAGTTAATACAAAAATTAAATACTAATCTACAGCCGCCAAATCAAATCTGACAGAACTCAATCAATCACAAAGAGAAAGTGCAACAGAGAAGAGGAATTGTTGAAAAGTACATGAAGTGCGGAAAAACAAAAATAAAAATATTGACGGTTTATAGCAGCAGAATAAAAGAGACAAGAAAGAACATAGAAGAGATGATAGAAGAGAGGGGGAAAGGATAGATAATATTAGAAAAAGACTAACGCGGGAATAGAGAGAAGGAATGCAAGAAAAGAAAAGAACAAGGAAAAGACAAACAAAGAACAAAGTAATACATAAAACAGGAGAAGAACTGCTGAAAATGTGCAACAAAAAGGGTGGGAAATAATGAATGGGAACAGAGAAGAAAGAGGAATGGAGGAGTATACGTACATAAGAGTAAGGAAAGAATCAATAATAGAGAGAAAACAAAATTAGAAAAGAAAACAAGGCAAAAAAAATGTAGTAAGACGGGATGGAGATAAAAATAGAATAAACGAAGACGAAGTAATAGAGGCAATAAAAAGGTAAAAAAGAGAAAGCGACAGGAGAAGATGGGATACAAAGCGAAGAGTGAGTATACGGGGAAGAAAATGCAGCAAAAAAGATGACGGAAAGGGAATGATTCCCGGAGAGATAGAGAGAAGGAATAATATGCCTGATACACAAAAAAGGAGACAGAAAGAAAGTGAAGAATTACAGAGGGGTGACATTATTAAACAAAGTATATAAATTATATGCGATATAGGAGTTTGGTACCAGACAGACAAGCGGGATTCAGAAAGAGAAGAAGATCGAGTGATAGACAAAATGCGTATTTTGAAACATTTGGCAAATAGAGAACTAGAGAAAAAACTGGTGTGGTCACCACACGACTTTTCTATAAGGAATGATGAAGGAATATCTACATATTTTTTTAAGGTTATGTTGTCATAAAACTATTTTGAAGTGATATGTACACGTTTGTACCTCTTTAGTAAATCAGTAAAAAAAATTGTCGCAAGCAGGATTCGAAACTATATTATATTTGTGAATTTATTTTAAATTACACACTAAATATCTAATAATATGTTAATGTTAGAATTTTTTTTATTTGAATAAATTGTTAGGAAGAATTATTTCTAAGAAACTGTAAACATAATTCGAAAAATTACGGTGAAAAATGGTGGATACACCCACTTCCGGTTTCTTTATCAAACCCATCTTTTGACAAAGCAGAGATAATATAAAAATCTAGTTCTACACCAAATTTTAAGTTACTAGGACTTTTGGTTCGACAGTTATCGTGGGTACATCGTTACATACAGACACACACACACAGACAACCAATTTTTTTTGTCAAAAATACTTTTTTCTGATTCAGGAGACCTTGAACCGTAAAATTATACAAACAAAATTTTTTTGAAAAAACTTGCGATCGTTATACTTTCCTTAAGGGAGAAAATGGTGGCACTGTTCGTAGATTTAAAGGCCTCTTTTGACAGACTGAACAGGGAAAAAATGTAGGAATACATGAAGAGAAAAAATTAATAGAGAGAATGGAGAAAATTTACGAAGAAACGAAAAACAGGGTAAAAGTAGAGTGAGAAAATCGTTACAAGAAGAGGGGTGAGACAGAGATGCCTACTGAGTCCAAGTTTGTTTACAGTATATACGGGGGATCTAAAGGAGACAATGAGAGGACAACAGATAGAAGGGATAGTAGTAAGGAAAGTGTAGGTGTGGTTGTTGCCGTATGCGGATGACGTAGTGTTGGTGGCTAAAGAGGAAAGGGAAATGAAGGTGATGATGGAGACGCTGAAAAAATACATGAAAAAAAAGAAATGGAAGTAAATATGAAGAAAACAAAAATAACGGTATTCAGAAACGGAGGGGTGGAGAGAAAAAAAAGAAGAGTAGAAATGAGAGGAGGAGAAACTGTTGCAGGTGAAGGAATTCACATACCTAGGTTACACGATGAAGCAGATACTAAAGAGGGAAAACACATAAAAAAAAGAGTGAGGAAAGGAAACAGGTTAATAGGACAAGTGTAAAGTGTTGGAAAAATGTTGTTTGGGGTTGGCATAGAAAAAAAAGCTGTTGTTTGAAAAGATATTAAAAAGTGGGGTAAAATATGAGACGGAAATATGAGGGTGGAATGAGTATAAAGAGGTAGAAAGAATACATAAAAAATACTGGAGGCGGGTATTAGGGTAAAGGACGGACAGAACAGCAAAGAAGAATATTATAAAAAAAACGGGTACGCGAGAGAAAAAGTACAGAGATTAAGGGAAGAAAGAGTAAGGGTAAGAAAGGAAATAATAAAGAGAGATAGGGACATAGAAATACAAGAAAGATGGACAAATATGAAAGAGGCCAGGCCAATGTGAATTATAAAAATATCAAGGGAGAAGGGGTTCCAGAATACCTAAAGTGGAAGGGAATAAAAGCAAGAAGAAAAAAATGATTTCAGATGTGGGAGCGAAGAGTTAGAAAATTAATACTGGAGAAAAGAGGAAGAACTATGTGGAGAAGAGACGAAAGACCTTAAACACATGAGGAATTAATGCAACGGACAAGGGGCGGAGTGGATGGAAGATGTATGGAGAATGAGATAACAGCTAAGAGAAGAGCAGAAAAAATGAAAAGAGAAAGAAGTGTAAATAAATGTAAAAAGAATGTAAATGTAAAAAAGGAGTAAAATTGTAAATAGGGGAAACACGAATCACTTTGCAACACATTTTGGTGATTTTTACGCTTTTTGGCGGTAATTCGGAAGATCGCAGAGGTCGAAAAATTGGATTTGGCTTCTTGGTGCTATCACATACAACATAAAAAAATTCACTATCACATTTCATGTAAGGAAAATGTATTAGGTTACTGGACTATTGCTTATTATTTTGATCTATTTATCATCCCCGGGCCGAAACTAGGGCAAAATATGTTTTAAGCTTTGTGTTTATTTTTAAGAATGAAGAAGTATTGTACCTAATGTTTGACGTTTTACTTATTAATTACCAGAAAGGGGCTGATAGTTGACGACTATAATTGTGCTTTCGGAAATGAAATAAGTCAGCAGGGCATGAACAAGCGTCAACATCCTTCCACAAACGTAATTAATTAATTTACTTAAACACTATTAGAATAAAATTATTGTTAAACACGCAACTACGTATGTCTAGCATGTAAAAGAGAAAGAAATAAAAAGTGTTTATCGAAACAATAAGTAAACAACTTTTTATAATTTTAATTGCCACGGTTTAATTACTCTATAAATTAGAATAATTTCCGTCTAATCCAACTTAAAAAAAATTAATCGAAACTAATGAAACAGAAAATTTGTTAAAACCGCACAGCTATGAGTTTGGTAAAAAACGAGAAAGGTCGGTGATGAGTTTTTGTCGATATTAGAAAAACGTATACCTACGTATAGTTTAATCAACTTATCACGTATTTAACGTGAAAGTCTTTCAAAATAATTGTCTGTGAAATATCGGTTAGCACGCAATGGCGTGAAATGAAAGCTGTATTTATTAGTACTTATTAGGGCAAGAGTTTAATTATTGCTTGGGTTAATTGAATATATAATTCCAAATAGTTTATTATGTTGGTGTTCCATCTGATTATATTTTTTGCCGGCTATACCATTAGTGTACTATTCAGTTTTTTTTCTATAGGCATTTGTTATAGTCACTCCATAGCCTTCGCGTTTTTTCTGTTATCTCAGTCTGTCAATCTTAAAGCTTAAAAAATACTTGATTTATTATTGAAACTTTTTCTAACGTCACATACCAATACATACATTCAGTTTGGAGGTTTCTTCTAAACTTAATTCTTTAAGCAAAGATGAAAGATAATTATGTGAATCGTGATAATGATTATAAGCTAGAATCGATCTTATTATTTATGTCGGTAAAAACTAAACAGATTTTTGGCGCACTAAGCAGAATAAATAATAATTAAAAACATGTTTTGTCTGCACCTCAATTTACAAAACAAATTTTCAAATAGTTAAAAGTAGCAATTTAAGACGTGATCTAAAATATGTTTTCTCAGTCAAAGAAAAATAGGTAATTTAATACTTTTGAATACGATACTGGTGACAAAAACTATGAACAAACACAACTGTCAAAAACAAGAAAATGGACACAATTGATAACACAGCCCAACAAAATAAAATTTTTGTCTTGATGCCGGAAAAGTAAGAACTGATTTTGAATATTTGTGATGTGCTGATTCCAAAAATATCTGACTTTTATTCGTAGCAGCTCCTGTTTTTAAGATATGGGCTAATTGGTATTAGTTCTGATAAAACGCAAAAATATAGAAATAGTGATATCTTTAGAGGCCAAAAGTGAAATTTCCTACCTAAATAATAAAAATCTAATGAGCTAGTTTGAGTTACTTGGTATTATTCATTACTATAAAACCCGACATTCCTATACCCTTATCAAAAACTAATTAATTCGTCGTATTACCTCGCAAATAACTCTGCTTTACGAGGTACATACAGTTTATACAAAGAAATTAGAATCTAATTAGCCAGTTTGAGTTATTTGGTATTTATTCATTTGTGTAAAACCCAACAACTTCCATCAAAACCTAATTAACACACAGCTATATTACCTCGTATCTTTGCTTTACGAAGTACATTTACCTATTTAGTTTACGTAGCTGAAGTTGTGGTATCATTTGGTGTTGTTTAGTGATAAAACATACATTTAATTAAAACCATGGCATTCAGAAGCAAACGTAGTTGTGTGAATCATCCAGACGTTTTTTGCTATGTATGTGGCGAGTACACTTTTAAAGAAAGTAGAAAGCCTATTTCTGATTGTGTGAGAAGAAGTTATCTGGCCTATTTTGGCGTTCACTTGGGTGACCAGGATAAATCTTGGGCTCCACATTTCGTATGTAAAACATGTATTGAACATCTGCGTCAGTGGACAGTTAGAAAGAGAAAGTGTCTAAAGTTTGGAGTACCAATGGTTTGGAGAGAACCAAAAAAACCATCACGATGACTGCTATTTTTGTCTCGTGAATATCAAAGGAATCAATCGGAACAATAGACAGAAATGGCCATATCCTGATCTAGATTTAGCAAAGAGGTCTGTACTGCATAGTAAAGAAATACCCATTCCATCATTCAGCAGTCTGCCTTTGCTCCCGGAAGATGATGCAGAACTACCCACGTTTGATGAAATTCAGTGTATAAAATCAGAAAACGACAGTGATTTTGAAGCAGATTTATCAAGTCCGGAACGTTTCAATCAACAAGAACTGAACGATCTCATTAGAGACCTGAATCTTACAAAGGAATCTTCTGAATTACTCGCTTCCAGATTAAATGAGAAGAATCTACTGCAGCCAGATACCAATATTACATTTTATCGTGAAAGAGATAAGGATCTGCTGCCTTTTTACTCTAAGGAAAATAACCTGGTATTCTGTAACGATGTAAGAGGATTCTTACAAAAAATGGGTTTGTCGGAGTACACACCAGACGGATGGCGCTTTTTTATAGACAGTTCCAGACGAAGTTTGAAATGTGTGTTTTTACACAATGGTAATAAATATGGCTCAATACCCATTGGTCATTCTACCAGCATGAAGAAGGAATACGAGGTAATATCACCAGTCCTGAAAAAAATTTAGTATGAAGAACATCAGTGGGTGATTTGTGTCGACCTAAAAATAGTAAACTTCCTCTTTGGACAGCAAAGTGGATATACAAAATATCCTTGTTTTTTATGTCTTTGGGACAGCAGAGCTAAGGATCAGCACTGGGTTAACAGAAACTGACCTTTAAGAAATGTGATGACTCAAGGAAAGCAAAATGTAATTAACGAACCTTTGGTTGCGAGAGACAAAATCGTATTTCCACCCTTGCATATCAAGTTGGGGCTTATGAAGCAATTTGTGAAGGCTTTAAATCGCGATGGACTTTGTTTTGGCTACTTGATTCGTAAATTTCCTGGGATTAGCACGGAAAAACTGAAAGCCGGAATATTCGATAGCCCTCAGATAAGGCAGCTTATTAAAGATCCACAATTTACCGCATCAATGAATAAAATTGAATCTAACGCTTGGTGTTCATTTGTTCAAACTGTACAAAATTTTCTGGGAAATTATAAGGCAAAAAATTATATAGAATTAGTGGAATTTTGCTTTCAAACTTTAATATACTCGGTTGCAACATGAGCATAAAAGTTCACTACCTCTACAGCCACTTAGATCGATTTCCAGAAAACCTAGGTGATTTGAGTGAAGAACAGGGGAAAAGATTCCATCAGGACATTAAAACTATGGAAGATCGATATCAAGGAAGATGGGGTACTTACATGATGGCCGACTACTGCTGGAGCCTTCAGCGAGACTGTTGTAATAACTACCATGCTAGAAAGTCATATAAAAGAAAATTTTTAAATGATATGTAAATATAATTTATAAACTTATTTGTTTATTTTGTGAAATAAATACAGTATTAGTAATAACGTAAAAAGTATTAAGCTAAAAAACTAGACTATTTCTTTCTGAAAAAAGGTCAAAATACAATATCTCAAAAACTAGATCTGATAGACCAAATCTGAAGATAGTTTTGAATTCTGCACCCAAAACTTACTTAAAAACAGTTACAAAAACCTTGGCACCAAAATGTGTGTTGGGCTGTGTAATTTATCTGAATGCAGTGGAAAAGGAAGAAATGAAAACTAATATCTACGTTTATAGAAGTTTTTCAATTGTTGAGTCGAGTAAAATAAATCTGAAGAAAAAAATCTAAAAAACTGAAAACATTAAAACGTTTATAAAACGATCGATATAACTAATATGGATACAATCCAAGAAATAACAGTTATGGCAGAGAAAGTACAAGTTATGAAATTTCTCGTAACGATGACAAAGAAGAAAGTTGGCGATGAGGTAATTAGAGATAAAGATAGCCAATCAGTTACCATAAGTGGTCATCATAATAAACAGACAGTTAATTATGTAGGTTGAACAACGAATTAAAGTAAAATTAAAATTTGGTTTATTTACCAAAATAAGTTATTTAAATAATGCCATAAAACTGTATTACAATTTTGATAAGTTGCTCAACATTTATTTATTTAAGAAAAGTAACTATAATATTAGCGAGTTGAGTAATTTTGAGTATATAAAAATATTAAAAAAAATTTTTTTTTGGTGTATTATTTATTTAGAATAATATAAATGCGAGCTTTCGAACTTGGTCTAAGTTCTTCGTCAGGCAAAATTAAATTAATTTGACAAGTGCATGTTCGGCAATGGCAGACTTAGTAGGTTGGAGTAAACGAAGATGTCTTCTATGTTCTTTTATTCTCGTATCTATAGTTCTATCAGTTTCGCCAATATATACCTTGCCACAGGTGCATGGGACTTGGTACACTCCACAGGTATTGTAACGTATTTTGTCTTTTATAGGATTCAACAAATTTTTAATCCTAGTAGTAGTATTATAAGCTACTTTTATCTTATGTTTACTTAGTATTCTTCCAATTTTGTCACTTATGTTGGAAACAAAAGGTAGAATTACAAAGTTTTGGTTAATAGTTGAATCATCTGTTAAAGTAGGTCTTGTCTTTGGTCTAAGAAACTTTTTAATTTGTTCTTTATTAAAACCATTTCTTATAGAAACGTTCTTAAGGTGTTCTAACTATTCCTGTAATTTATCTTTGTGACAAATTATCTTTGCACGATTATATAATGTGCGAATCGTCCCAAGTTTCTGAGGTGGGTGATGATGAGAATTTGCGTTTATGCATTGATCTGTATGTGTTGGTTTTCGATAAACTGAATGTATTAAAGTACCATCTGGTTTTCTTTCTACTTTTACAACAAGAAAAGGTAAGGTACCATTAATTTCTTTTTCAATACTAAACTTTATGTTTGGATGTCGATTGTTAAGGTATTGAAGAACCAATTGTAGTTCATCTAAATCATGAGACCAAATCGCAAAAACATCATCTACATATCTCAGCCATAATTTTGGTTTTTTAGATGCAGATTTTAAGACTTCTTCAAAATATTCCATATAATAACACTGGTCTGCAAAAAAATATTTTTATCGAGCCCTGACACTATTCCGGGTGATTCTTATGTAAAATGACGTCCTGAATCCAAATATGTCTTCCGTTTTCTTCCATCACCCACCATTTTCGAGGGAGCCCCAAAGCTCTAATTTTACCACTTTTCGATAAATTAATTATAATTTATTTATCGAACGATAATAATAATTGTAATAATTATTATAATAATAAATATATGGACATGAATTTAATTTAAATGGGAAAAAGAACTATTTTAGCTATAAACAGTAATAAATAAAAAGATATTCATCGTTACTTGGTGCTTGCTTTCCTTTTATACCCTGAGGTTTCAAAACCAGCAGTACTCCGCTAACATGCTTGCATTCCATTTTCCTGAAAATCTCTTCTCCAGCTTAGCGATGTCTTGATGGAACCGTTCTTCGTGTTCATCCGAGACTACTTCTAAATTTTCAGGGAAAAAGTTCAGATGCGAGTGAAGGAAGTGAACTTTAAGAGACATGTTACATCCTATGTCGTTGTACGCTAAAAGCAGTTCCTCGACGTGAGCGACATAATCTTCACTTTTGTGGTTCTTACAAACGTTTTGAAATGCAAATCAAGCTCGGTTTTTTTTTTGATTTAGGTGTTCAATAAACGTCGAATCTTGGAAGAGTTGTCTAATCTGAGGACCAACAAAAACGCCTTCTTCGCTTCGCTAAGACGAGAAAATTTAGTTTTCAAAAATTGAAATGCGCCACCTATCTTGTCCACTGCTTTCACAAACTGCTTGATCAATCCAAATTTGCTGTGTAAAGGTAGTAAGTAAATATTTTTCTTCGGAACCAAAGGATTGTGGGCGACATTTTTCTGATCCGGAATAAGATTTTCTCGCAGAGGCTAGTCTCGTACGATGTAATGTTTATCTTGGGCTCGGCTATCCCATTCACAAAGGAAGCAGCAATATTTTGTGAATCCTGATTGCAGGCCCGTGAGTAGAGCAACAACTTTTAAGTCAGCGCAAAGTTTCCACTTATAATCATGATAACTAATTTTATCAAGGATTCTGAAGATGTTTTCGTACGTTTCCTTCATATCAACAGAGTATGCAACTGGAACTGATGGGAAATCATTCCCATTTGCCAACAGGACAACTTTTAAGCTTGTTTTTGATGAGTCTATAAACAGTCTCCATGTGTCTGGGTCACATGGCATCTGTACCTCTGTCATCAATAAATTTGCATTAGGACAGAACACTAAACCTTTATCTTCTGAGAAAAGACATTTCAGGGTTGCTTGTCTGGTCCTGTAAGAAGATATTTTTATTCCCTTTTCTAAGAGATTCCACTGCTGAAGTCGCGATCTTAAGAGCTGAGATTTAGTCTTGGGTAACTGCAAATCCCTGACAAGATCATTTAATTCCGATTAAGTGAGGAGGTGAGGTTGCCGAAAAACTAAATCTGCGGAATACTCTTCATCATCATTGAATGTAGTATCATTCGAAGCCCCAGGTTGTGGCTCAGAGTCTTTTAAATCAATTTCCGGCTTTAGAGTATAAGTGTTTGTGGACTCTGGGATTGGCAAAGTATCGTTATGAGAAACAGGTCTTAGAGCTGACGGCATATTGAGATACTGAATTGTATGCTTACTTTTGCTCGAAAACCCGACGGTGAAAGTCATTCAAAAGTAACAATCTGTAAGATGACACTGAGGTTCACGCCAAACCATGGGCACAGCAAATGGCATTGATTTACGGGTACCTTTGAGCCATTTGGTCAAACTACTGTAACAAGTCGTACAGCAAACTGATGGAGCCCAAGTCTTGTCCTGGTTGCCAACTTTTAATTTAATTTAATTCCCCGCAGACATAGCAGAAGCTATCGGGATGATTTTTACACTCGCGTGGCATAATTAAACAATAATTCAACGCCCGACATTAACTACAAATCACACTTAGTCACTTGAAAAAATCCGGAGTAACAGTAGTTTTACTGTTTTACACAAATAAACAAGAATGAACACAAAATCCAGCACGTTTAAAACGTCGACAAGTTAACTCTGCAACAGCTATAGATGTACTGATCGAAGCAGTTAAGCAAACAATGTAATATACTGTAATGAGAAGAGTAATGCAAGTTCAAACCTGTCGAAAATTCCTGTTCAAACCTGTATGTGGTATTGAGATCGCCAGCGTCGTGCAGTAAATCTTCTTAACTGTTTATTGATATTTTTTTACTGTTCTTATATATTTGCATTTTATTGTTGTTTCTATATACACTTTATACCAAAACTTTTGCCATATACTTTGGTATAAATTTTATTGCCTGCTTTGGGATATTTAACGGCTATAAGTTACAATCCTAAAAATTCCCCGAAATGGGTGGGTGATGGGTAGAAACGGAGCTCATTTTTGGATTCAGGAGGTCATTTTACATAAGAATCGTCAAGAATGGTATCAGGGCCAATTTTCATGCAGACCAGTGTAATCATTATTTTCGATTCGGGTTTCCTTAGAATCTTTTTGGCAGTATAGTTATTGAGAAACATCAATAAACAACATTTTTATAGTATAGTAAAATATTATAGTAGCATAGTAGTAGTAATAAATATGTGACACGTTGGCAGTATTAAAAGAAAAGGAAAATTTCGATAATCCTACCAATCAAAATCGTAGCACGCGACTCGTACTAGGTGTGACATTTACATCATCTTCTTCAATTTCTTTCTCGACGGAGCTCTCATTTTCCATTTCAATGATCATATTCGAGTTAAGCCAGGAATTACCGCGGCAATATATGCAGATTGTTGCGCATTTCAGCCCTGCTTTTCAGCATCCGCAAGCCGAAATGCAGCTTTTTTTGCAATTGCACGATATCAGTCTAAGCAGGAAATCTGGAACAGGTGGGTTCAGTGTCATCACAGGTTTGAATAAATCACGTACTCTTTTTCAGCTTTAAAGTTTGTGACATTTTTCATTTCCACTTCTGTGCCTGATGATACAGGCGCAAGGAGTGTTTTCGTGGCGCAGCAGCCGTAGGTAGTAACGCAGCTAAGTTCGGTTTATTTCTATAACTTGATTTTATAAACAGATTGTATCTATGTCTATTTAAAGATGTTTTCGTTGCAGATGCGCTATATACCAATAAGAAAAACCGTTCTCCAGAACGCGTAATATTATGTTACGGTAAGAATTAGGGGTAACTAAACTTAAATGAAGCGATGGCCGCAGTAGCTCGGTTCTTGTAGACAAAATAGGGTGGGTTAGAAATTGTGAAGGGAATATTTAAATCAGAGATGTCGTGGTAGATAAAATTCGTCAAATAGTGATTAGAAATTGTTAGAAATAGGTGCCACACAATTTGTTTAGTTACGGTCCTGTTAAGTAAATTGTAAAAGTTTAACAGGGCTCTAGTAGTAGCGAAGGGTTGCTGTAAGAAAACGGGGAAGGTTAAGCAATAAATAGCTATCAGTAAATTTGATGTAAATATAACGAATTTAGAATAAATGAAAATTTACAAAATAATCAATAAAATATTCAATTTTGAATTATGCAAACAAAATATGTATGAAGTTGAGTAAAACAATCGATAATGGATTTCAAATATTACAAAAATACAGGATCTAAATTACCTTGTGTTAAAACAAAAGTAGTAAAAATAATTTAATTACGTTAGGTTCGCAAAACAAACAAAAGAAAAAAAAATTGGGGCAGCGATCGGGATTCGACAAGACAGTAATTACAATTTGAAATACAAAATCTTACCTTTATTATTTCGCTGATGAAACTCCGTGCACGGTATTTCCAGTCGAAGTTTCCTTAAATAAAATATTTAAAACAAACAATTGGCCGTCGGCAAATAACAGCCGAGAATTAGAGTTAGGTTCAAATTTACTATCTCGTAGATCAGGGAATGCGTAACCAAATTTATGTAGGTTAATAGGTCAGTTACAATTACGTTATAAGTCAACAAATTTCAAGGTAAATCAGATAACAATTTCTTATAGAAACAAAGAGAAATTAAGTTAAGTAAATTAAGCCAAAGTTTAAATAACAAAAGTGAATTTTATATAGCAAAAAAAAAATTGTAAAATTTTAAAGTATAAGGAAAAGTTCTTGAATTTCTAAAGTTGATTAAGCAAGTAGGATTTTGATTAAAAGTTCAATGTAGAAAATTAATTCACAATAAAACGAAGGTTAACGGTTGGTTTTTCACTTAGCGTCAGTTAGTGCAATCGAAGATGACTTCTCAGCGTAGCGTTAGTAGAGTTTACAGATGAACGGAGTATTTTGGTAGTTGATGGAACTCTCATACGTGGGGGAAACAATCCGTTGGAAAAGACGTTCATAGGAATTAGAACAATTTTGTCGGAAGAAAAACGCTATAAAGAGGAAGGGAGAGAAACGAAGTTAGATTAACTAAATAAAACAAAAATTAAGTACTTTACCTGGGTATAATAATCCAGCGTTAAGAAAACTAAGTACACTTTTAAAATTTAAAGTAACTTATAGCCGTAAATATACGATTTTTATTAATTTTAGGAAAGAAACAGGTTCCGTAGATATACTAAAAGTTAGGAAGGTTTCAACGTAATATTCGGTAAAATCACCGTGTTTAAGTAAACGTTAGTACTTCCAAGGTACCGTAAGTTTTTGAAGTGATCTCAACAAGAGTTTGTCAGGAACTGATTAAAGAAGGAAACGAAATACTTAGGATTATAATGACCTCAGAAGATAACAAAATAAATTCGTCAGCAAATTGGCGAGAGTGCTCGAGTAAGTGATATTTTAAACAAGGATCTTGATAAGGACTTGCAGAAAAGCAGAATTTAACCATGTATTAAGCGAAGATAATACGCTTTAATTAATCATATATTACAAATTATCAACCTTTAAAATGTAACGAAATAAAGCGTGAGTTTAGCAGCAACAGCAGATTCCAACATGTATAACTTAAATGACTCAAACAGTACCGGATTTAGGAAAATTTGCTCAGAGCGTAACAATTACTTTGGGTAGGTTCCGTATCGTTAAAAATTCTAACGATGTGATCCATATCCGGTCGTTCTCTCAATATTTTTAAGACCTTCAAATTAGTTTTCTGGAAAAGACAGAATGTTGTATCACATCTGCTGAAGGCATGAGCAAATTAAATAATATCTTGTAAATATGATTGATGCAATTGTAGATTTTGCGAACAATAGACTTTTCGTTCAGTTCGTCCTTTTCCTGGCTTTGCGAAGTAAACATCTTGTTTAGATGGGGCCACAGCCGTCAGAATCACAAATCACTTTGTCTATGATGACAACTTGGTTTTTTTCCGATATCTCGATAGCCGTTCTTGCAATTATAGTGTCGGCGTCGTCTGCAGGTTGTGTAACGGTTATTCCTTCGCTTTCGAATTTCGTTGACAATATTGAAATGAATCGACTCTTATTTCTTTCATTTTCTGGCGTGATGGTAACAGCCATAGTTTCATCGAAGAGTATGTATGCACTAGTGTGCTACAAACTACGTCGGTTTTGCTCGGTTTTCTTCGTATTTGCAGTGCTGTTGGTATAGTCATCAAAAATAATCACGGACCTCTCTCCAAAATAATTTCGTACATAATTAACGTAGCCAGAGCAAATTCCAAGATAAGATTGATTTCGGTGCCATACCACGCGGTGTAAGTGAAATCCACGGTCGATAACATAAGTGCAGTCAGAAGGAATTGTGTTCGCAACGTTTCTTTGAAAACATTGTATAAAGCTGATTTTTGTCTTCCTGACTCATTAATAAAGCAAGTGGGTATGGCGCGAGTTCATACTCCAAATAATCTGTTAATTTTCGTCGTTATCTTTTTTTGCAATCATAATTCTTTGGAAAAGCAATACCGGATTGATTGGAACTATCGTATCATGGATTTTTATCGCTGAGTTAACAGTAGCCAGAGACAAAATTCTACTAGCACGTTTCATCTTAACACCCTTAAAATTGTTACGTGCAAAAATTTCATAACGTAATACCCTGTATATTGGTTGAATTAAAATTAGATTCCGGTTTTGACGCCCTCTGCGCATTTTTCTTGTTACTGTCATTTGCTGTCAAGACGTTAAACTGACTACCAAAAATGATCTGTTTCGTTTAAAACTGGAAGTTTCTAAGAACATCAACTGCAATAGAAATGAAATTATAAATTCATTACGTATTTAAAGTAATTTATTCTTCACAAGGTAAGCTATTTACATCCGTTTTGTTAGGATTCTTTCGTAATTTTTTTCTTAATTTGATAGCCGTTCCGCCACGGGATTAATATCGATAAATACCTTCATGGGACGAGTATAACTCTGTAAGGCCTACGTTTAAAACTAAAAACAGAAGACAAGAACTTTGTTGACAATTACAAGAAAAATCGGCAGAGGGCGTCAAAACCGGAACCTAATTTTAATTCAACCAATATACAGGGCATTACGTTATGAAATTTTTGCACGTAACAGAATTATCTCCCTCACCCCCCTTCCCCCCAGCAAGATAAAAGCGTGGAGCGTGGATAACAAAACAAAAGCTAAAATGAAGACAGAAATTGAGGCATACGCCAAGGGTAGAACCCTAAAATTAAAAACGAACTGAAGAAACCCAACCCCGTGCAATTTCATCAGATTACCACAAATACAGAACAGACAGAGGTTTTCCAGAATTTTAATAATACTGACTTCCAAAACCGTAACAGAAGCGCGCGAAGCGAATGGTATCTCCAAGAAACCAAGAGTAATTTGATCTAAAAGCAAAGAAGAATACCAACACGGTTTACTAATTTCCGAAGCGCATAAAGCGATACCAAAAAGTAAGGTACAAACAATCAGTAACCCAATACAATAAGGACGTAAGCATGAAAAGAATTCCTGAAAAAAAAAGAATATGATAAAGGTAAAAGTTTAGACAAGCGTCCAAAACTAAGTAGCCCTAAAATCCCCTTAAACTCCAACTCTTAAATACAACACCACCGTTCAAAATAGTCCCAAAATAAGTAACCCAAAATCCCAAGTACTAATAATTCCCAAAACTAGAATCCGAAGAAAAGGAAAGAAAGAAGACGAAAGAAGAGAACTTAAGAACTATCAATTGCTAAACGAACAATTGTTAATCATCGATCACTGTGCTGGACTGTAACAATGAAACTTATAAGACGATAAACCGAATAGAATATCTCAAGAAAAAAACAAAGAGAAAAGTAGCAAAAGAGATATCCTAAGAATGACTAACAACATCCAAAAAAGCTGACCAAGCGGAAGTACATAAAGTACATAAAACGGAGTTGTAGTCTGTCTCAAGTTTCAGACGTACATAGCGAAACGAATGGCTTACTAAGCCCAATGTAGCAAAAGAAAGAATTAGCAAAAAGAAAAATAAATGGAATTTTTGCACGTAACAAAATTATTTCTGATGATTTCGTTAATTGCTTTTTTTCCTATCTTTACTGCATCGTGGGAATTTATTTTTTCATCGCCAACTATTTCAGTACTGATCGACATTATTTTATCACCAATCGGAAATGGATCATGACATCAGAACCAGTTGTTTAGTCGTTTCACGTCATCGTTATCTCTTTTTACTAGAGATTTTCTAGAATCCACGTTGTTCCTCGCTGACAAAGGTCAAGCTGCAGTATTCTTCTAATGCTTTGACGATATCATGAAAATCAGGCATTGCTAAAATCTACTTGCTACGGACGCTATCAGTAAAACTTTAAGGAAAGTGTCCACTCGCGTGAAAGAATGGAAGCATTTCTAAATCACCTATCCAGTCGCTTTTCCTTTCCGCTTGGATATAGTGTTTTACCAAACTAACCATGAGAAAATATTAAATCTACAATTTTTCCGTTGGACCATTTGTTTCAATTTTTAGTAATTGTAGTTTTTTTTTTTGCAAATCCTTTGGATAGTAGGTTCTTCAAGAATCGATGCCAAAGTCGGAGGTATGACGCTCAGCAATTGAGAAATCTACGCTTTGAAAAATTATTTTTGCAAGGGCCAATTGCACTAGCAAATTTCCTCAAATGGCACGTGCTTAGGCGTGACCTGTGAGCATTTTTTCCTCCGACAATTGAGCGTATATCACTCTCAGCAGCTCTTTCAAGCCACTTCCTGCCATGATAAATCTTATGCCGCTCAGAAACGACATTATCAGATGGAATCCTCCTAATCTTACAGTAACATTAGATAAATTTGAATCTGTACCCAGTAACGAAACCATATCGCGTGCTCTCATGTAAAACGGCTGATCAAACGTGGCAAAAGTAGTATTGAGATCTATTTTTCAAGATCGCTCAACAGCTGTATTCAACACGGTATAAACAGTGTCATAATTACTTGGTGGGGAATTGACTAAAGACAGGCAAATTATTTTAGATTGCTAAAATTGTTGTGTACATTTCCATAAACCCTCGCAATCCAGGAATATGATTTATATCGTCGAACTTTCAAACATCCAAAGAACATGGCATCGGAACATTTACTTCAGAAGATTCTAAGCACGGAACGTCTGCAATGACAGTATTGTTTAATCTATTTCTATTGATGTTCTCAAATGTTTCGATTGGCAATACACCTTTCTTTCCAATACTGGCAGCTGTTGGTATTGTCGTGACTCGTTTGATCACCTGATCAGGAATAACAACGCTGCAAGGGGTCACACATGCAATGCCGCCCATACTGTAAAACGTATGCAGTCCATCGATGGTGCTGATATTAAAATCGGCATTGTCAAATATAAATTGACAAAACCCTTCTGGCGATATTTCGGCCTCATGTTAGAGAATTGCTGATGCTTCTAGTATTTGCGCTTCCTTTTTGAAGTCAAATTTCCGGTACAAAAATGTAAATAGTAGAATGCAAGCTTTCACGGCCGTTGTTAAATGCAGCACTGTTTTTCGGGTGTTGTCGCGTCACAAAACTTTCAGTTAACGTTTTGTTTGTTTTGTAGGAGTTTGGTTTGTATAGAATCAGCAGTAACCGGAGTGCCAGAGATTTTAATACCCATCATGATCGGCTTGTAGTTTTCGGGCAAATCTGCTAAAAGCATATTGTCTACCTACTCATCACTGACTTGTAACCTAAGATTTGAAAGTTTACGTGCAGTTTAGATTACTTTATTTATATAAATTCTTCAATTGACTGTTTTCGTGTGTAGTAGTTATCAAAACTCGCAACACTCTAGCTCAGTAGTGAGGTTCCAATTCAAATAATTTATTTGAGGAAATTTTACCAGTGTCTTCTTTACTGCTTAATGTCTCATCAGCTAGCTTGAGGAGTCTTTTGGCTTTCTCTTGTTTTGTGCTCCTCGAAGTTGTCCTTGGAACACATTTTTTTTAATCTATGGCCACGTCTTCGACTTGTTGAAGGCTGTTCCGTGGGTGGCTCGTTTGATTTCAAATGGAATTACATAACAATACTTTGATGTCTCTATTAATGTGAATTCCGGAGTGACAAGATGAATCGTTTTCTGGCTTTGTTCACAGAAAGATGTCGATGGAATAGGCGATTCACAGATTTTTGGTTATCATTGCTATGTTGGCTTGAGATGCTGGTGTTTACTTAATCTTTATCAGTTTTTTTTTGCATCTTGCTGACCTTTTCAATAAATTTATGCTCGGTGAATTGGTTTCTGTCTAAGGGATACAGTTACTCGGAAGCCGTTGATTGAAATCTGAGCAGTCTGGCACTTAATGTATGTTTTTCCAAACAATTCTATCACATCAAAAGCACTTATGACGCAGTCAATGTCTGATCTCTTCACTTTTCAGAGAACCCATAAATGTTCGGTCGAAGAATGCAGTTGAAGCGTGAGAATGGTGATACGGTTTTTTCTGGCCAAATCGTGTTGGAACCACTGGGTGAATATGTTGGTCTGGATCCAGGCTGTGGAGTGTGTAGCAAAAATTGTTCCGGGTGAAGCTACTTTCTGCACTTAGACATTATTTTTGTTTAGAGAATATCACAAGAGAAGGACCAATGCTCCTGCAGCATTCATGCATAAAACTATTGTAATTAATGATTCACGCTTAGCAAATGTCAAAGAAACTATTTGCTTTTTACGTCGGAGACCAAATACTCTTGCTAATTTTGACTGCACATTTGGGATCCCACTCTCATCGACGTTAAATACTCTATCCGGAGTATATTTCCCTATCTCGTAGAAGTCTATAAAATAGTTAAAAAAAACTTCCACGTTTTCTTTGCTAAACCTCAGTGCTCTGGAATAAAATGTTCCGGTAGGTTTTCTTTTGGAAAGCTGTGCTTGGTAGCGTTTAAAAAACAATTTGACTCACTCTCTTCCAGCCATATCGTCACTAAAAAGATGCTTGAGATTGTTTCTTACGGCCAGCTGTAAAGCCATTTTTTGTAGGTCTGCGCGCGTTAATTCAAAAACGATGCCTCCATAGCAAAACAATATTCAACCAACTTATTTTCTAGTGCTTTCACAGGGTTGCCGATTTAAACACATAAAACGCCTTGCTTGCTTTTTTGAAGCCAAGTTTTTTCGCTTCAATAGTTTTGGTCATGTCATCTGATGACCAAATTTTTGATTTTGTTTTTGGCATCTTTTCGCGTTTGAATTTGAAAAAGGGTTTAAAAAATATGATAATTTAGAAGAATTGAGCATCCATCTGTTACTTTTCGTCGACATCTTTTTTTGCAATTATAATTCTTTGAAAAAGCAGTACCGGATTGATTGGAACTATCGTATCATGGATTTTTATTGCTGAGTTAACAGTAGCCATAGACAAAACTCTACTAGTACGTTTCGTCTTAACATCTTTGAAATTATTTCTGATGATTTCCTTAATTGCTTTCTTTCCTATCTTTACTGCATTGTGGCAATTTATTTTTTCATCGCCAACTACTCCAGTACTGATCGACATTATTTTATCATCAATCGGAAATGGATCATGACATAAAAACCATTTGGTTAGTCGTTTGACGTCATTGTTATCTCTTTTTACTCGAGATTCTCTAGAATTCACATGTTGTTCCCTGTTGACAAAGGTCAAACTAAGGTATTCTTCTGTTTCGCAGATATCATAGTGAACAGGTATTGCCAAAGTCTATTTGCTAAAGACGCTATCAGTAAAACTTTGACCCGTCAGATCGCCGACAACTTTCATACTTCTCATGAGAGTTTGTTCGATGGCCATATCCGACCAAGTTCCAGACCATAACTTGTAAAAAATCCATGGTCTAATAATTTTGCGATACTCGTCAATGAACATCTTGGATTTCAGATCAAGCATGTCTTATAGATATATATGACAGGTTTTTGCGTAAGAAAAGTATCCACTCACGTGAAAGAATGAAAGCATTTGCTGGACAATTTTTAAATGACCTATTCAGTCGCCTTCCCTTTCCACTTGGATATATAGTTTTACCAAACTATTACAAAATATTGGATCCACAAATTCTCCGTTGGACCATTTGCTTCAATTTTTAGCAATTGTAGTTTCATTTTCTCGCAAATCCGTTGGATAGTAGGTTCTTCAAGAATCGATGCCAAAGTCGGAGAAACATTATCAAAATCATATAGAATACACACACACACCGATTTGTTTGATATGAGCGTAATAAGCTCCATTCATCGCCAAATATTGTGCACCTTAATTATCCACATGTAACTGTATGAGATCGGAACTCTTCACTGAATCCACAAAGCCTCTTGTGTTGCTGCCGATATAGCCATATACTCAGTTTTGGTAGATGATAAGGCTCCAGTGAGTTGTTTTTTGTTATTCCAAGAAATAAGCGAGCCGTTTTTATAATAGATATAGACAGTGACTAAATCTCGATCAATCAGTGTCACAATTTTCTATTATATCTAACCCTGTAGCAATCTTTCTATTTAACTCATGATTAAAATTAATAGTTCTCTTTAAATACTTCAGGATACGTTTAACAACTGCCCAATGTGCAAGTCCAAGGTTTTCAATAAAACGGCTAACGCAACTGTGTATCTTTGTTAATTACTGCTGAATACGTAACGAAGTTTTAGGTATTTTTTTGGTACGTTGAGGTACGTCTAGGAAATAATTCTTCTTAAAGGTCTAGTGCCGTTACTGGAAAAACAAAATCAAAATCAACTTTTTCCTTTTCATCTTCTTCTGAACTATCTGTTTCAACATATTCTTCAGAAGAGCTTGAATTTTGTGTTCTAAAATTTTCATTTAAAATAGTATTTTTTGCTAATGTAGTTTCAGGAAAGTAGAAAGAACCATTGAAATTGACCGTTATCTTTGTATTACAATACGGAACCTTTTTCATTTTCGATTAACTGAGCATCTCTCGATAGGAACACAGAATTCTTTTCCGAATTATAAAATCAGTATCATCATTTTACTACAGGTCACAAGATAGATTTTGATAACGTTTCGGTGATTGCCAAATCTCCATTCTTTTTTAACAGGAAATTTCGAGAGAGCATAGAAATCATCAAACACCCCAATAACTTCTATCGTGATCATGGTTTCGAGCTATCCCCTCTTTGGTTCCCGCTCATTAGTCCTTTATCGAAAACACGCCCTCGTTCAACCGTAACCCAATCAGAGTCGAGCTTAACTAGCCGTGACGATACTTCTTCTTTATATACGGAGACTATTTCTTTTTAAGTCACTTCTATGGAGTTTAGAATCTGGCTTGGTTCACAAGTTGATTACCTAACTCCGTAGTGGTTCTTCGTTACATTTTCGTTTGCTTTTTCGAGTTTATCGTTTTCTTTCTGAGTTTAGAATCTGGCTTGGTTCACAAGTTGATTACCTAACTTTTGAGAAGTGTTTAGTTGGATTTCGGTTGCTTCTTTGAGTTCTTCGATTTCTCTCACGCCCTGATGAAGCCCCTTACGAAAGTGGGCGAAACGTTGGCAACTTTGGTTACAACATTGACACGGTCCAAACCCGGAAGACGTTCTTATCTTAGTATAGACTCCGGCCGTGGAAACCTTCGCTATTACAAAAAATATAGTGTTTCCTTTTTTGCAACTTGACTTACTGATAATAAATTGACATTCAACTCAGGAACAAAATATACATTACTTACGTAGATGTTTTCTTATTTACTGACAATGATAAGCTTACATTACCAAAAGTGTTTGTGAACATATTTTATTTACTGGCAGTAATGATAGTTAGTTTGGTATATATTCCCAAAACTGTTTTTTTTTTTGTCATAATTACTTGTAAAATGACCATCGAACACCTTTCGACTTTCTATAACGATTGTTTGAAAACTGTATATTTTTATATGAACTACTGGCAACATATAAAGCAACGGATTTTTGGCGAGTTTCACTCGCGGCTACAGAAATGTCTTGTAGAAATTTGGTTTGTATAGAATCTGCAGTAACCGGAGTGCCAGAAATTTTAATACTCATCATGATAGGCTTGTAGTTTTCGAGTAAATCTGTTAAAAGCATATTGTCTACCTACTCATCACTGACTTGTAACCTAATATTTGAGAGTTTACGTGCAGTTCTGATTATTGTATTCACATAAATTCTTTATTTGAACTGTTGAACTCAGTAGCAAGGTTCCAATCCAGATGAATCACCTAAGAAAATTTAATCAGTGTCTTCTTTACTGCTTGATGTCTTATCAGCTAGCTTGAGACGTCGTTTGGCTTTCTCTTGCTTTGTTTTTGATCTATGGTCACGTCCTCGCGTTGTTGAAAGCTACTTGGTGGGTGGTTTGCTTGATTTTAAATGGACTCACATGACAAGACTTTAATGCCCTTATTTATGTGAATTCCGGAGTGACAAGAGAATCTTTCGGCTTTGTTTACAAGAAAACGTCGATGGAATAGTTGATTCACATGCTACGTTGGCTTGAGATACTGGTGTTCACTAGATCTTTATCAGTTTCTTTTTGCATTTTGCTGACCTTTTCAATAAATTTACTGTCGGCGAATTTATTTATCGTTGGTGGGATTAACAAACTATACGAAGTATGGAAACTACTGAGTGAATAAGTTGGTCCGGATGCAGCCTGAGTGGTTAGTAGCAAAAATTGTGGGTGCAGCTTTTTTCTGCAGTTGGATATTCATATTTTTTTTAGAGAAGATCACAATGAAGAGGAACAAATGTTCCTGCAGCATTCATGCGTACAACCATTACAATGATTAATGATCTGCGCTTAGCAGATGTCAAAGAAACAATTTGATTTTTATCTCGGAGATCAACTACTCTTGCTAAATTCGACTGCACAATTAAGATCCCATTCTCGTCGATGTTGAATATCCTATTCAAAGTATATTTTCCTCTCTCGGAGAGGTCCATAAGATAATTGAAAAAGACTTCCACGTTTTCTTTGCTAAGCCCCAGCGCTCTGGAATAAGATGTTCCGGTAGACTTTCTTTCGGAAAGTTGTGCTTGGTAGCGCTAAAAAAACAATTTGACTCACTTTCTTCTTGCTATATCGTCACCAAAAGGATGCTTGAGATTGTTTCTTACGGCCAGCTGTGAAGCCATTTTTTGTAAGTCTGCGCGAGTTAGTTCAAAAAACGATGCCTCTATAGCAAAACATTATTCAACCAACTCATTTTCCAGTGTTTCCACAGGGCTGCCGAATTTTGTCTTTGCCAGTCTTTGAAGAGTGGATCTAGACACATAAAATGTTTTGCTTGCTTTTTTGAAACCAAGTTTTTTCGTTTTAAAAGCTTCAATAGCATCATCATCTGATGACCAAATTTTTGATTTTGTTTTTGGCATCTTTTCGCGTTTGAATTTGAAAAAGGAATTAAAAAATATGGTAACTTAAAAGAATTGAGCATAAAAAACAAGGGCCCACATAAGGGAACGGAAAAATAAGATGCACATTTGTTTATTTTTGGGATTATATATATTTTTTTGAGCAACAAACCAAGCTTTCTACACCATAAACTGATCAACCATTCCATGTACTGTGAAAATACGATTAATTTGATTTACTTACCTTTCAAACTTTGTCTACAAAAAACAAACACAAACGCACAAAAAAAAATTTCTGAACAGCAAGAATTTGTTTGGTCTGCCATCCACCGACGTTGAAAACATTTGTCGGAGCTCATCCAAAACTATCACATGCAGGCGATTTTGTGGTTATATGGATCTACATCTTGCATCTAATAATAAATTAAGTGTTTAGTGGTATTTAATACGTTTTCTTAATTCCTTTCTTCTTTTTTTTAAATAAATTTAAATCAATTTATTAAGATAAAAATGTTATCGATGACTTTGCAGTTTTCTTTTTAATTTCATTGCTTCAATTTGATAGTCGATAAAACTAATTCAATTACTTGTTTTTTTTCTTATTTTAATATTTTATTTTAGGTTTTTCTACAAAATAAATTTCTTTAAAATTATTTTTAAAAAATGTAGCTGATAGTTTTTTAAATTTGTTTACTCTTTTTTGTTTAAGTTTTTTTTTAAGATGGCATTTAAAAAAACGCGTCTATATACGTTGTTATGTGATTTTTACAATTTACAATGCAAACTACAAAACCAAACAAACCTCACAGCGAATATACGATTGCACGTGCCATTCACAGAACCCAGTAACAATTTTTTATCCTAATTGAAATCCGCACTCGCAAATCCGCGTATGTTAAAATGAATACGGAAGCCCTGCGATTGCAGGTGCAAATATTGGAAACATTTCATGTTCAATCGTCTAAAGTCTAAACGTCTTGCATTCAATAGTAACGTCTTTGCGGTCAAAGGTATTGCGTTCAAACGGCCGCGTTCAGGCGTTTGTGTTCAAACGTGCTAGATCGTCTATACTATTTAATTTTTTTGTGTATCAGCGCTCTCAAGTAATTGAATTTTTCTATCTATTTTAATTTATAGTTTTTATAGTAATTTTTATTTTTGTCTTTTTTCGGTTTCTACAACTACAACTGTATTTTGTTATTGCTTCATTTGTTTTTAATTTTTTTTATTTTAATATTTGTTCTTTAATAATGTTGTTCACATATATGATAAACAACAATGCGAAAAAATGCATCTCACCGCCGCAGCATTTTACTT
This sequence comes from Aquatica leii, assembly GCA_035610365.1. NCBI lineage: Eukaryota > Metazoa > Arthropoda > Insecta > Coleoptera > Lampyridae > Aquatica > Aquatica leii. The sequence continues at coordinate 33,714,107 of CM069438.1, forward strand.
AGTTTAAAGACTTCTGTTGTTCTTTGACTAAGAAGTTTCGATGCAATTGATTCTGACATTGGTTTTTTACTATTTTTGTTCTAATTAATCTGTCCAAGTTCAATTGAATGTATAGCATCTATGGTTGATTTGTCTTTTTATGTTTTAGTTGGTAGCTTCCAGGCTTATTTTTGCTTGCTTTGTAAGTCTACTATTTGTTATAATAGTAAAGAGTTGGTATGTAATGTTTAGTCGAGTGATTGTTCTATCACTTGTAAGTTTGGAAATTTTTTTTGGTATTGATGTCGTAGGCATAATGCAAAATTAGGCTTTTTGTAAAATGTCTAGGGATTTTATAAAAAACCGGCAAAACGCGAACCAACGATGCAATTTTCGTTATGACTACACCAATTCAGGCAAATTGATAAAACGCCGGCAAAACGTGAGCAGAAGAATGTATCTCTCGTTCTGACTGATTAGTTTCAGGCACTTTATAATCTGCCAAAAGCGATGTAGTCAAAACCAAAGTATAAAGATATTAAAATTACTAGGTAGGCATTCTGTACAATAACATATAAAATGATAACAAAGAATGTTGGTGTTTACCTATAAGCAAAAAATAAAAACAAATCCTTTGGAAAATAATAATATAATACCATACATATTTTTTATGGTAGGTACATTACAAAAGAAATGTATAAGCTGCTCTCAAGATTATGTGCGCAGTGGAAAACTGTCGTGTCAAAGTCGTGTTATACCACTTCCACGCTTATAAACAATGACTTCTTCTCCTTTACTCCTGTGCCCATTTTATTTAACCTTGATAGTAGTTTCCATTTTTGTTCTATTGCAGGTACTAACACAGATCTGTGGTACTAATTTTACTTATTACTGCATGTTGTACTTCCATGACATTTCGAAGAACATAAATTGTTATTTTTTAAGCAAGCACATTTTTTTGTATTGTACTGATTGCTACTAGCCTTACATGAACATTTTTGAAACCCCTGACCTCCGAATCGAGAATGATATGCAACTGCCTCTCTTACAGTTATTAGTTTATTAGGAACTTCATCTTCAAAACCAACTAAGGCTTCTTGAATAGCATTTCTGGAAAACCAAGTTTTGAGAATTCCTTTAGATGTACCTAATTTGTAAAGACTATTTTTCAGGTCTAACACTTTTCCAGTTAGATTCTTTGAATCGAGAGGTCCTCGGTCTACCTTCGGAACTGCCAAATAAACATATGATCCGATTTCTAGTGCCTTAAATTTTTTATTAGACGTCTCAGTCATTTTTTCTGCTGCTCTTTTTTGGCCAGAATAAGACTTCTGTCGTTCATATTCAATTTTGTTCTCAGTTGTACAAAGGGAACAAACTCGTACTTCCGGTTTTGAAGACGATCATGAACTACAATGTAAATGCACTGTAGCATTACATACCTCACATGTGAATGTAGATGTATCTGTGATTTTGTCACTGCACGCACAACAATACATAATAATATCACTGAAAGTATCATTAACATTCACTTCTTCATCACTCAGTTGTTTGTCATGTTCACTGTTACTTGTCGCATTATATCTTCAAATTACTCTTCTGTTCGAAGCTCTTTAATTACAGAGTTTGGAAGGTTCATTGATTTTAATCCAACTTTTGGGTCAGCTCCAAATAATGCACGGTACGGAGTCCTTCCAATAATGCGATGTTTCGAGGAATTCTTCTGCCACTGTACAAAATAGCAGCCAAGGGACCAATTTGTAGAAGAGTTATCGGACATCCAAGATCGAAGCATGTTCTCAACATCTTGGTTACTTCTTTCCACACTACCCTGGCTTTCAGGGTGACGTGGCCTGCCGTGAAAAATTTTGCAATCTGGCCAGTAGCTGACAATTTCTTCTATTACCGATGCAGTAAATTCCCGGCCGTTGTCACTTTGCAATATGTGCGGTGCTCCAAAATCCAAAAATATTTTCACCAACTCTATAGCCACTTCCGCTGCACGTTTGCTATGTAAAGGGCGAAGATGCAAAAATTTTGTAGCATGGTCCTGGTAGTTAAGAAGCCATTTATAATTTCCATCAGGAGCAGATTGAAAATCTATCAAATCTATTTGCCCGCGAACATTAAAATCTTTAGAAAGAATTGGACGTACCACTAATCCTTTGTGGGGTTGCGATTTCTTAAGTTGACACTCTTTGCATAGTAAAATGAAAATTTCTACCGCTCTTTTAGGAATGTTGTATTTATGTTTTAAGGCAAATAGCATTTTATCCCTCCCACCATGCCCTGTAGTTCGATGACATTCTAACAACACGTCAAAATACTGGTCTATAGGTATTATGTAAACAATGAGTTGGTGAAGAGAGTTTCGTTTAACCACTAGATGTTCTTCAATACCAATATTGAAAACGTCGTATTTCTTTATGGAATGGTACTGCTTATTGCTTTTTTTGTTACCTGTTGAAACAGCTAATTTACCACTCTTGATGTCTTCAATAACTTCTTTAACTCTATCAGCAGTCCAAGGCTTTTCAATTACATCTTTCTCCACTCTTTCACTATAAAAATTTTGTAACTGTTTGTTAAATTGGAATTTCATAACTTCTAAATCTCCTTTGTCATTGTTGATTGTTATGTCCTCGCGGTTAACATTCATTTTGATGTATTTAAGTGCACTTCAAAATTAAAAACAGCAAAACAACGGACACGTTTCACGTTTTAGGTTATGTTCGGTGCAACTGGTTGGCGCGAACTGAAGCGGGAAAGCAACATTGTGCGTTTTGACTACATCACTTTTGGCAGATTATAAAATGCCTGAAAATAATCAGTCAGAACGAGAGATACATTCTTCTGCTCACGTTTTGCCGGCATATTATCAATTTGCCTAAATTGGTGTAGTCATAACGAAAATTGCATCGTTGGTTCGCATTTTGCCGGCTTTTTATAAAATCCCTAGACATTTTACAAAAAGCCTAATTTTGCATTATGACTACGACATTGACACTATCAAACCTATCTTGCATTCTGTTGTATTTTATCTCTTTTTATACATTTTCTATAAGTGTATGTATTGAAACGTTCGAGAAGTTATTTGCAAAGGCAAGAGCCTTCTAGAAGCTGTTATCCATCTTCTAGAAGATATACCGAAAAATAGGGAACACTCCAGAAGGATTTCCTTATGTGTATATATACCGACGGAACAATTCGTAGGGCAGTTATTGTTGGAATGCGAATACAGCAGTGTTAAGAAGATTATCGAGTTGAAATAAATAAGTCGTTTGCACGCGTGTGAGATAAACCTACCGAGAATAATCGTGTACGTGATTTTTAGTGTAAACAAGTGTGAAGCTATCCACGGACGTTACCTTACCACCAAATGCCAAAACCTCAGCCAAGACCAGCTGGCTAAAGTTAAAGTGTTGATCCAAGAGTACAAAGATGTGTTTGCGCTGGAAAGTGACTCCAAAGGAAGAACTAACGCGGTGAAACATAAAATTAATACCGGAGACGCTCGGCCGATACGACAACATCCACGCAGACTTCCTTTGGCGAAAAGAGAAGAAGCCAAACAAATAATTACGGATATGGAGAAAGAAGGCGTGATTGAACCTTCAAGTAGCCCATGGGCATTCCCAGTGGTACTCGTAAAGAAGAAGTATGGATCAAAGAGGTTTTGCGTAGACTACAGACAGCTAAACGACGTGACCAAAAAGGACAGCTACCCTTTACCTAGAATTGACGATACTCTAGACACCCTGTCAGGATCCCAGCGGTTTTCTACGTTAGATTTAAAGAGTGGATACTGGCAGGTGGAATTAGAACCCAAGGATTGTGAAAAAACAGCTTTTACGATCGGAACTGTTTTGTGGCAGTTCACTGTAATGCTCTTCGGCCTGTGTAGAAGATTTGTACCCGGATTTGCCAATATTGCCAAACCATTGACAAAATTAACCGAAGAAAAAGCAGAATTTAGATGGAATGAAGACTGCGAAAATTCTTTTAATCAACTAAAACAAGTCCTAGTCACTTCGCCGATTCTGAGTTATCCAAGGGAAGATGGAAGTTTTGTTTTGGATACCGACGCAAGCAATCTGGCCATAGGCGCGGTCCTTTCGCAGGTTCAATATAGACAAGAAAAGGTTATTGCATACTTTAGCAAGGTTTTGTCCAGGCCAGAAACAAATTATTGCGTAACTAGGAGGGAGCTGTTAGCAGTCGTTAAGTCTATCGAACATTTCTACAAGTATTTGTATGGACGAAAATTTTTACTGAGAACAGACCACGCCGCTTTAAAATGTCTAGTGCAGTTCCGTAACCCAGAAGGACAAGTAGCAAGATGGATCGAGAGACTGCAAGAGTATGACTATGACACAGAACACCGTGCCGGAAGCAATCATCGGAACGCTGATGTCTTGTCCAGAAGACCATGTCCGGCGGATTACAGCCATTGTTCCCGACTGGAAAGAAAAGTTGAATGCCTCCGGAGAATTGCTATGGTTGATGATGAGTGAGAACCCGAACAGTTACGTCGCGAACAAGAAGACGATCCTGAAATAAGACTACTCCTGGACTGGAAAGAAAGCGGCCGACGACCAACCTTAGATGAAGTGAGTGCTCTGGGCAGAAATATCAAAGCGTACTGGGCGCAGTGGGACTCCTTGATAGTAGAAGACGGTCTTCTTAAGCAATCCTTAGAAAGTGCCAAGGGCACGGGAAACAGACTACAGCTGGTAGTGCCGAAGAGCAGGGTGACAGAAGTGTTGAAGCATCTCCACGATGTGACATCAGGAGGACACTTTGGCATTAAGAAGACGTTGGGTAAAGTGCGAGAACGATTCTACTAGATGAACTGCAAAGAGGACGTCATGAAATGGTGCCGTAAATGCATAGTCTGCGCATCAGGAACTGGTCCAGCGAGAAAGCACAAAGCACCCATGAAACAATACAACGTAGTAAGCCCTTTGGAAAGAGTAGCGATTGACATCGCAGGGCCGTTCCCAGAATCCAATTCGGGAAATAAATACATCCTGGTGGCCATGGATTTTTTCACGAAATAGACGGAGGCTTACTCCATACCCAATCAGGAAGCAGCTACAGTCGCAGACGTATTAGTAAAGGAGTTTTTCTGCCGCTTTGGAGTTCCGTTGGAATTACATTCCGATCAAGGCCGCAATTTTGAGTCTAGGCTGTTTCAAGAAGTTTGCCGACTGTTAGGAATTAAGAAGACTAGGACAACGCCTCTCCATCCTCAATTTGATGGCATGGTTGAACGGATGAATCGAACAATGGGCAAGTACTTAGCCAAGGTAGTGTCCGAACACCAAAGAGACTGGGATCAGTACTTGCACCTTTTCTTAATGGCATACCGATCATCCGTTTACGAAAGCATAGGCCAAACACCATCCTGTGCCATGCTCGGTCGTGAAATACGATTACCATGCGATCTTCAATTTGGACGAAGACCGGAAGAAGAAGTTGCTGGAGAAGATTACGTCAGCAGGCTGGCCAAGAGGTTAGACGAAGTACATGAAGAGGTCCGTAAAAACACACAAATTGTCAGCGACAGGATGAAAACAAGATATGACGTCAAGGCGCAAAATGGTGGGTTTCAACCTGGCGATATGGTCTGGTTGTATAATCCTCAAAGGAGACGTGGTTTGTCACCAAAGCTGCAAAGGCAATGGGAGGGCCCCTGTGAAGTATTAACGACGTCATATATCGCATCCGAAAACCGCCCAGAGGCAAGCCAAAAGTGTTTCACGTCGATCTTCTATCCCCGTTTGCTGGCGATAACCACAATACGCAAGTTCAGATTCGAACCAGAGTAATAAATAGCAGAACCAGGAATCCAATCGAAGAAATGGAGTTCGAGAAGTTTATAAACTTATACGGAGGTTCTGGAAAAGCTAGGTTCGGAGTTACCACCGAGGAACAACAAGATCTGTTCGAGACACAAAAAGATTACGCCATCGCACATTGCGTGAGCGAGGATCTTGACATGTCCAGAGGGGTTGCAGTCGTGTTTAAAAAGAAGTTTGGGCAGCTAGATGAATTACAAAGACAGCAACCGGCAGTCGAAAAAGTTTTAGGACTACGTGGTGACGGACGTTTCGTTTTCTATTTGGTCACCAAGAAATACTCACGTGTCAACCCGTTATACAAAGATCTGTGGCGAACATTATGGAGTCTCAAGAGAGAAATAGAGATCCATCATGTTAAGAAATTGGCAGTACCCAAGCTTGGTTGTGGCTTAGATCAACTGAATTGGAGGACAGTTCGAAACATGTTGGAGGTCGTCTTCCGAGGAACAGGCATTCAAGTGTTGGTCTGTAGTTACCAACCAAGGAGAATGTTAGGTCAGGAAAAGTCTATAGACTGTTACTTTTATGGTCAAGGAAGTTGCCGAAATGGAGGAAGCTGCCGCTATCGCCACGATCCTTTTTACCGGTGTCGCATCCAGTTTCCTGTTCTGGGACAGAACAGTCCTAAGAAGGGGGCAGTGAAACGTTCGAGAAGTTTATTGCAAAAGCAAGAGCCTTCTAGAAGCTGTTATGCATCTTCTAGAAGATATACCAAAAAATAGGAAACACTCTAGAAGGATTTCCTTATGTGTATATATATCGACGGAACAATTCGTAGGGCAGTTATTGCTGGAATGCGAATACAGCAGTGTTAAGAAGATTATCGAGTTGAAATAAATAAGTCGTTAGCACGCGTGTGAGATAAACCTACCGAGAATAATCGTGTACGTGATTTTTAGTGTAAACAAGTGTGAAGCTATCAGCGGACGTTATCTTATCTTCGTTTAAAAGTGATAGTGTTATACAACGGTTATACATAAATTAGTGTAAGTGTTTTCATTAAATATTATTAGATTTAATTAGTTCGGTTAATTTAAAAGTGTACATATTTCTAGAATAAGTAAAACATAATTTTTAGTCGTATAAATATATTAGTTTTTAATAGATAAATACGCAACAGTATTTTTGAAGTAATTATTTCCTTCCATCTTTTTTCAGTTTGGCAGTTATCTTGTCACTCTCTGCTGCTTCTTTGTTTTTCATCTTTGATGTATGTTCTTCTATTACTTTAACTTCCGTCATTCTTGTTGTTTCTTTGTAAAAAATACTAAAATAACTTTTCCATTTTGTCTCTTTGTGTTCATCTATTGTTTTAATATTCTTTGTAGTATTTTTCATGCTTTTTTGTTTGCTCATTTTGTCATCGTCTTGTTTTTGTTACGGTGTAATCTTTATTATTTTTTCTTTCACTAACTTTATTTATTCCTTCATTTGTTTTTATCATAGTTTTTAAAGATTTTCTGTAATATATTTTGAATTGTTTTGGCATCTTCGTCCTTTCCATCAGTACTATGTATCGCTAAGTTTTTTTTCGTATGTCTTTTTCTAGTACTTCCATTCTTCTTTTCAGATTTGTGAGTCTTTTTAAACAGTTTATCTTATTGCTTGATCTTTTCTTCTTATCGAGCTTCAGTTTCATTTTCGCGTCTTTGTGAACTCGCCTTTTTAATTTTTGTTTTTTTTTATCTACAAATGCTACTATATTCTAAGTATAAACCAGCTTCTCGTACTATTTTTTTTTACTCAGCCTGTCTCTCTATGGTGAAAAGTCGCGTGTCTGTGTTTGTTAGCTTTTTTTGTTGGTTTTATACAAATTTAAATTTTTTTGTTGTGATTCTAAGACAGGCAGTTAGTTTCAATTTTAATTGGTAAAATTATTACACTTTACTATTTAATCAGTCGATCTCTGAGATCTTTGATACAATTAGCTCATCTTCATTACTTCAATAGTAAACTTTAATGCTAGCATATTTTTGTACTTTTAGAAAAATAAATTTTTCACAAACCTTTTAGAATTTAGAGAATAATATATAAAACAAATACACAATAAGTGTATTAAAAAAATTAAAATTTAAAAAGTAACAATAGAAATCGAGCATAATCACTTGTATACACGTAGTTAACAATGTATAATTGTTTTAATTTTCCCATTATCGCTAAGAAAGTTAAGCGATGTTATTCAAATATATGTGCATATATGTACTATCTTCCGATTGTGTTTTACCGGAGAAAGTGGCATAAAAACCCGAAATTTCTGACAGTCGAAAAACAAACCAAGAAAAAATTACATAAACCATAACGCCGTTAACAAAACATTAGGCTTTAAATAGTCAGTAGAGCATGCAAAGTCAAGACCATGGTGAGGTCATCGGGGGCCACTCTTACTTTCAAGTACTCGGTCATTGCATTCGTTACTTTCAATAACATTTCCCCATATTTATAAACACTCCCATGTAGAAATGCTATAAACTTACTTTTATAGAATCTTAATTAAAAAATTTTCTTTTTAGGAAACTGAACTAATAACACACGATATGGAGTTTCTAAATCGAAGTACTTAAACTGTTAATATTTAGATAAGATTTTGAAGATAATCAATTTTCTCTTATTTGCATATAAAGTGTGGCAGTAGTGAGTTTAAAAATGAAAAAAATTGTACCAGCAAGCAAGACGTAAAAACCAGACCCAAATATTAACTTCCGATTTCGCTTTCCAAGTGAAAGCGGCGTTCCTTTGGAATTTTCTTCTTTTGCTTCTTCTGATAAACAAGTTTTCTTGTAATTTGTTTTGCAACATATCGAATGCGTCATCGTTGGACAAAAGTTTCTAATCTGTTTTGTTGGTGTTATTGTTACGTGATGTTGGTCACAGCAGTTACGTGATTTCGGCACACACTTTGGCTGACCGAATATAGTTTTTCATTTAATGTCGTAGCTTAAAGAAAATTATAATTTCTAGTTGCCTTAGTTGATACAGTATTTCTTATTTTATTATTTGTAATCTGACGAAAGCTTGTTAGTTTTTAATTTTTAATAATTCATAACACCATCCATTTTAAGAGTTTTTAAGAAAATTTCGAATTTTTTAAAGTGTTTGAAAAAAATATACAACTCAAAAAAATCTTGATTGTAAAGATAAATTTTTGATATTTTGACTAAGATAAATATCTTGTTTGTTGAGTTTGGTTCAGCAAACGTCTATTACATAAAATCAACGATCCATGAAAAGTTGAGTAACAAAGGATAATGTTAACTTTTTATTACTATAACTACATAGTTTTATTGGGCTTTTATAAAATGTCTTAATAAGAATAAATACAAAATAACGTTATCACATGAAACATAAAACGTAGTTAATTGAAGAACTCAAAAGCTTTCAAAATATTTGAATAAATAAATAACACTGCAAAAATAAAGCTAAATATGCAAAACAACTATTTTTAAGGTACAATGATAAAATTTTTCACTCTAAACAGTAGTCTAGTCGACAAGTTCAAAAACGGATTTGGAATGACGTTTAGAAAATTGTATTAAAATGTTCTTTAACAGATAAAAAAATTACAAAAGTTATAAACAAATTAAGATGAAAAAAGAGGCATTTAGTATTTCGCGAATAACTTAGAAACTATAAGAGACAATTGCATTCTGAAACAAAATTCTTAAAGCGGAGGAAATTTGCAATAAAAAAGTTTTAACTTCCACAACTCTATCTCCATTGCTAATAATTTTAAATGAACGCTGAAAGTAGGTTTTCGCGTGACTATTTCGGAATGCGCGGGCGGCTTATGAAGCGAATACGTCACATAAAATAATTTTTTTAAGCGTTAAATGTTAATTAAAATCTTTTTTTTAAATTATGATGTATTCTCATCGCTTGAGGGAATAAGGTTCCGTTAGAAAAATTAAAAATCTTAATTTTTGAACAAGTTAGGCGATTGTTAATTAAGAATTTTTTTTATGATCTCCGTCATTATTGGAGGCAATCAAATTGTTTAAATAATTAACACACTTTTTTTTGCTTTTCAGAGCTTTTTTTATACATATACTTAAGAAGATGATTTTTAAAAGTGATTATTTTCTAACATCATCGGCGTTTATGAAAATTAGGATATAAATCGAAAACGCATTTCTATTTGTTTATTCATCACAGGGTAAGCTTTTCCTATTAGTTTTTAGAATTCTTTGTTAATTTGGTAGCACGACACGTATTAGCCACATGTTTCGGTGTATTCTCGACCGATCAGAAGTTAATATCGATCAAATACCTGCATGAAAAGATTAAAATTCTGGAAGGCCTACATTAAAGCTAAAAACGAAGTCTCGACCAAAACTTTTCTCCAAGATACTCTTCCTTATGCGTCAATCGACTGCGATATCAACTTTTAACTTGATGTGTGCAACAGCATTTGATAACCGGTCTTTATGTCTACTTTCTTTTAGCATTAATTAATAATTTTGTAGAAAATTGTGCTCACACGATTTGCCCTGTTCATAAATATTCCAGCTCGACTCAACGAGGAAAACGTTTTCTTCGGGCAAGTACTGGATTGTGGGAAAGTCTTATTTAATGAAATCTACGTTGTCATAAAAGTCTCTCAGGAAACTTTGCTTGTTCTTACTTACGTAATTACAATAATTGTTTTAATAGCATTTAAGTATTTTCATTAATTATTTTGTATATCGCATGCTGTGAATCATAGATATTTGTCATTATCAATTTAATTTTCTTCACTATCAACACCTTATGTGTAAACCTATGTATTGTGTGTTGCCGATACTTCCGGCATTCATTGATCTTATAAGTTACGACAAAATTTCTTGTGCTCGTTGTTAATAATCTACGATATTATCGTTGTTAATAATCTACGATATTAAATTAATGTTGTTATACATATTTATCTTTCTTTTTCGGTCGGTTTAGGATTACGAACCTGATTTTGTTACAAGCTTGAACATTCTGTCTTCATTGTGCAAGGTTCGTAAGACCTATAAGCTTGTAGCAAATTTGGCTGCCCAACGTCAGGGGCTCGATTTTCTTATAATACCCTACCTTTTAGTATCGCTTTATGCGCTTCGGAAATTAGTAAACCGTGTTGGTATTCTTCTTTGTTTTTGGATCAAATTACTCTTGGTTTCTTGGAGATACCATTCGCTTCGTGAGCTTCTGTTACAGTTTTAGTTGTCCGTATTCTTAATATTCTAGAAACCCTCTGTCTCTTCTGTATTTGTGGTAATCGGATGAGATTACACGGGGTTGGGTTTTTTGGATTTGGTTTTTAGGGTTCTGTTGGTGTATGCCTAAATTTCTATCTTTATTTTAGCTTTTGTTTTTTTATCCACGCTTTACGCTTTTATCTTATGAGGGGGATTCTGTTAGGTGTATAAATTTCAAAATGTAATACCCTGTATATTCATTACACTAAAGTTAGATTTCTACTTTCGACACCTTCTAGCGAGTTTTGTTTTACTTCATTTTCTGTCAAGACGTTAAACCGTCAACTGCTTAAATTGTGCTTGTGATTTAAATTTTCTATCATCGGCGTTTATGAAAATTAGGATATAGATCAAAAACACACTTCTATTTGTTTATTCATCACAGGGTAAACTTTTCTTATTAGTTTTTAGAATTCTTTAGCAATTTCCTTGTTAATTTGCTAGCACGACCCGACGCATGTTTTGGTGTATTCTCGGCCGATCAGGAGTTAATATCGACCAAATACCTGTATGTTTACTTTCTTTTAGCATTAATTAATGATTTTGTATATTTTTGGTTTCGTAAGTCATTGTGCTGACACGATTTGCTCTGTTAAAAAATATTCCAGTTCGACTCAACGATGAAAACGTTTTCTTCGGGCAAGTACTTAATTGTGGGAAAATCTTATTTAATTCCATCTACGTTTCATTAATTATTTTGTATATCGCATGCTGTGAATCATAGATATTTGTCATTATCAATTGAATTTTCTTTGCTATCAACACCCTATGTGTAAACCTATGTATTGTGTGTTGCCGATACTTCCAGCATTCATTGATCGAATAATTTACGACACAATTTCTGGTGTTCGTTATTAATAATCTACGATATTAAATTAAAGTTGTTATAACATATTTATCTTCCGTTTTTGGTCCGTTTAGGATTACGAGCCTCATTTTGTTGCAAGTTTGGACATTCTGTCTTGATCGAAACAAAGGTTTTACTTAGTAAGATCAGCGCCTTTTAAATTCTATTTATTTGAACCTCCCCTATCTCCGACTTCGGTTTGTAAGACCTATAAGCTTGTAGCAAATTTGGCTACCCAACGTCAGGGGCTCGATTTTCTTATAACGATTTTCTTATTCTTTATATTTCTTTTAGCTATTTTCTTTCAGTGTGCTTACTATCATTCAGCGGTAGGTTATTTAATTTGGACATAGGTTAGGGTGTAGTGTTGACTTTCTCTTGATTTTCTTATAGCAATTTTCTTGTTCTTTTTATTTGTTCTAACGATTTTCTTGAATTGTGATTTTCTTGTGATCATTTGAATGAATAGGCTAGAATATACCGTTGCTTTGACTTTGCTGTAGTTGTCGACTTGTTTTCGTTTTGATTGCATTTCTAGTTAGAAGGTTGTTAGTTATGCATTCTTTAGACGAGGAGCCACCACTTCTAACTTCATCTGAATGCTATTTGGAAATGATCTTGGCTGATTGGAGTTTTACTTTATCTGGTAAAGATCCGTCTGTCTCTTTTCTTCCTGTCTTGTCTTTCTTACTTCTCATTTTTTTCTTCTTTTTCTTGATTAATTGATCACTTGACTGCCACATCTCTTTCTTTCTTCTTCGTCCTCCTGAAGGTTTACTGCCATTTGGGCGGTTGGATAAGCACCGTAGGGTGATATCTTTTTTCATTCTTTTACGGGGTGAACAACGAATTAGGCATTTCCATTAAGGCTTATCTTTCTCCGTCTTTCTCTATCTCTTATCTTTTCTACTTTTCATTTATTTAATAGAACTTATCTTCGTTTCTTCTACGAAGAGAAGAACGAATCAGACATCTACATCTTGTTTTATCTTTCTCCGTCGGTCTCTTTTCTTTCTTTCTGGCTTTCTTACCTTTCATTTTTTCCTTCTATTTTTCTTTTTTTGTTTCTCACCTACATACCACTTTTTTTATCCTTTCTTGTTCTTCTTAAACGTTTGTCTTTAGGGCTGTAGGATTGAGTCACTATCTCTATCTTTTTACAGAGTGTGATTTGGACAAGGTATAATATCTGGTCTTTCTCTTCTTTCTACCTTTAGAATGCTTTTTCTATTCCTCGCTGCTTCTGAATTCTTCTATCTTTTGGATTGGGTTGATTGTTTTGAAAATTTCTTCTCTCTACCTTATGCTTTGTTTTTTTTCTTGAATTCACTGCAACCATATTCTTTTCTCTTTATTTTCCTTTTTAGTTGATTATTTCTTTTGCTACATTGGGCTTAGTGAGTTATTCGTTTTGCTGTGTAAATCTGAAACTTGAGACAAGCTACAACTCCGTTTTCTGAACTTCTTCTTGATCGGCTTTTTTGGATGTTGTTAGTCATTTTTAAGATATCTCATTTGCTACTTTTCTCTTTGTTTTCTTAGGCTATTTTATTTCGTTTATTGACTTATAAGTTTTATTGTTACAGTCTAGCACAGTAATCGATGATTATCAAGTGTTCGTTTAGCAATTCATAGTTCGTACGTTCTCTTCTTTCCTCTTCTTTCTTTGCTTTTCTGAAAATTCTAGTTTTAGGATTTTAGGTTTTTTTATTTTGGGGACAATTTTCAGGGTAGTTTTGTATCTAAAGATTGGGGTTTAAGGGGATTTTAGGGCTACTTAATCCTGGGCGCTTGTCTAAACTTCTACTTTTTCTATATTATTTTTTTTTCTCTGAAATTCTTTTGATGCTTACGTCTTTACTGTATTGAGTTACTGATTGTTTGTACTCTACTGTTTGGTATTGCTTTATGCACTTCGCAAATTAGTAAACGGTGTTGGTATTCTTTTTTGTTTTTGGATCAAATTACTCTTGGTTTCTTAGAGATACCATTCGCTTCGTGCGCTTCTGTTACAGTTTTGGTTGTCGGTACTCTTAACATTCTAGAAACTCTCTGTCTCTTCTGTCGTTGTGGTAATCTGATTAGATTACGCGGAGTGGGTTTTTTGGATTTGGGTTGGTATTGGTTTTTAGGATTCTGTCCTTGGTGTATGTCTAAATTTCTATCTTTATTTTAGTTTTCGTTTTGTTATCCACGCTTCACGCTTTTATCTGAATTCTTCTGTTACGTGCATAAATTTCAAAATGTAATACCCTGTATATTTTTTACACTAAAGTTAGATTTCTACTTTTGACACTTTCTAGCGAGTTTCGTTATGCTTTATTTGCTGTCAAGACTTTAAGCCGTCAACTACTTAAAATCGTGCTTGTGATGTAAAAATCGGCGTTTATGGTAATTCGGATATAAATCGAAAACACATTTTTAATAGTTTATTCATTACAGGGTAAACTTTTTTTATTAGCTTTTAGAATTATCTAGCAATTTCTTTGTTAATTTGGTAGCACAACCCGACACGTGTTAGCCGCATGTTTCGGTGTGTTCTCGGCCGATCAGGGGTTAATATCGACTAAATTCCTTTATGTTTACTTTCTTGTAGCATTAATTAATAATTTTGTAGATTTTTGCTTTTGTCAGTCATTGTGCTGACACGATTTGCTGCGTTCATAAATATTCTATATCGACTAAACGAGGAAAACGTTTTCTTCGGTAAAATACTGGATTGTGGGTAAGTCTTATTTAATTACATCTACGTTGTCATAAAAGTCTTTGACAAAATTTTGCTTCTTTTAACTTACGTAATTACACTAATTGTTGCAATACTATTTTGGTATTTTCATTAATTATTTTTGTGTGAACCATAGATATTTGTCATTGCTCATTTAATTTTTTTGCTATCAACACCCTATGTGTAAACCTATGTATGGTGTTTTGCTGATAATTCCGGCATTCAGTGATCAAATAATTTAGAAAAATTTTTTTGTGTTTGTTAATAATCTACGATATTAAATTAAAGTTGTTATACATATTTATCTTTCTTTTTTTGGTCCGTTTAGGATTACAAACCTGATTTTGTTACAAGCTTGGACCTTCTGTTTTGATAGAATAGAAGTTTTACTTAGTAAGATCTGGCGCCCTTTAAATTCTATTTATTTGAACCTCCCTTATCTCCTACTAGTGTGAGGTGGTCGTGCTAGGTTTGTAAGACCTATAAGCTTGTAGCACAATTTTAATTGTTTATAATCGTTTTTTTATATTTCTAATGTTGTAACGTACATACAACTCTAACAATTAGGCTACTAAACACACAGACAAGAACCCAAGCTTACACTTGCAAATCACCGCCTGCACCAAGTTACAACAGATGGCACAGCCCGTTAGCACTTCTAGATACTACCAAAATTAGTAAAATTAGCGACAAGTGCAACTTCTAGTGCTGCTCTGTGTACTGTCTGCATTGGTCCGGTACTTCTGTACTGTTCTTAGTGGATTTAATCGTTGTATGTCACCAACCGCGCCCTGTAGTTCTGACGTACCAAGATGAATTTTATCAGGCTCATACACGAGTATATTTTTAGTTAGCGTTTTAAATGTATATTTTTTGTTAACAAATAAAGTTATATCACACCAAGAAGGTTACAAGTGCCGCCCAACCTCGAGGTTCCAAAATTTTCTCAACTATTATCACAAGAAACCGCGTAAACAAGATGAAGGAGATAAGAGAATTTACAAACAACAACAACCGGAACAACCAATGTCCATGACCTAAAGCTTGCTATCAAAATGTATTATAAGGTTCAATAGACAAAGTGACGTTCATGTTTTTATTGACGTCCTGTGTATTTACAAAAGCAGCAAAAACGTAAGCCATGAAGACGCGTTTTTAAAGAACTTTGCCTCACTTGGTGGAACGGCGTCCGAAACACTACACCCACATGGAACAATGCTATGAGCAGTCTTAGAAACACATATAGACCAGACCGCCCCACTCACTAAGTGCTAAAAGATTTTTTGCCAAGGAACAGGAAAATGAACCACCTGAACGGTTCATCGCAGAAAAACGGGCACTTCTTTCAAAGACTCCTATCCGTATTCGACCAAAGGAAACGTTTCAAGTAGACACGCGACGGGCAGTCCCACGGTCAGTATGTACGACCTTTGTCTCCCTCAGTGAAAAAGTAAGGAAGATGGAAGATCCAGGTGCACCAACTCCACCAGATGCAACTGTTTCAGAACGGCTTTGCTGCAGCTATTACATAATCAACGGGCACACAAAACCAATCAAAGCCCAAACTAGCATGCAACGGTTGTGGAGAACCCAAGGTGATACAATGTATTTGTTTAAAATGTTTCTGTCAAAATATCACCTTAATTTCTTGCTCGTCGGGATACACACCTGAAATTCCAACGGCCCAGCTTCAAAATCTGTGGTCACCGTAGAGATTGATGGTATTACAAGACACAGGAGTAAAAAAAATATTGCCGGACGAGTGCTATATGACCACCCCCACAGTCGACAATATCGTTTCAAAGAAGAAGAAGTAGAAGTAACAGTAATTCTTGTGTACGATGAAAAAAGACCTCAGACGATATTGTCTACTACGGGTTTCATTTCCACCTAGAACCAGCGCCAGCGATAGCATTTATTACTAAAAGTTGCCAACGTCAGCCGACATTTATGACACCTAGGTCTTCAGGATCACGCGTCGATTCACAAAAATTTTAAACAGACGCTGTACCGGAAATGTATAAAATTTCACAATAAACACCCGTCTTAGCAGTTTTCCGCATTCGCCACGGAAAAATAGTCTAAGACGATTTTCATCGCCATGATAGACTGTGACAGACTACATGCATGACTAACCCAACTCGCCGAGACTTACACCAAGGGGACAATTAACGCCATATGCAAAACCTCTTCGAATCGGCTCTAGTCGCCACGCTAAGTGTTACTCCAGCGACAACTAGCAAAGATACTAAGTCAAAATGTAATAGAAGAGTGCGAGTCAGTTTGGGTGGTTCTAGTAGTTCTCGTCCCTAAGCTTAATGGCGAGACTAGATTTTGCGTAGACTACCACAAACTGAACGAAATAACCTCCGCCGATTACTACCCTCTACTAAAAATAGACGATTTGTTGCATACAGCGCGCGCTACCTACAATTCAATCGTTGACTTACACCAAGGGTATTGGCAGATACCCGCACGTGAGAAAAACAAGGATAAAACCGCGTTTGTAACATCTTTTGGGCTATACAGGTTCAAACGTATGCCGTGTGGCCTAAAGAATGCACCAGCTACATTTCAACGCTTAATCGACCGGCTAAGATCCGGACTCACGGGAGTGACCGTTCTCGCGTATCTAGACGACGTGATAGAGCTATCCGAGAACTTACAAAATCATTTCGCAAACTTTTGGGTTACCAGTGAAGTACCTTGGACATATAATATTGCCAAATGAGATTAGCGTCGACCCTAGCAAAATACGAGCTATCGCGGGCATACAAGAGCCACAAAACGTGAAACAATTAATAACTTTCTTCTAAACCTGCTCGTATAGACGATTTATTCAAAACTTTGCACAAACACTTTTAAAACTGCTAAAAAAACAGAGTGTGAATAAGGTTTTAACGAAAAAGCAGTTTTTCTAGAAATTAAGGAGAAACTTACGACAGCATCCATACTCCGCCAAGCTGACTTCGTACAGACGCTGGTGGTTACGCTATAGGGTCTGTTCTATTGCAAAGACAAGAAACAGAGGAGCATCCGGTTGAATACACCAACCGTCTGCTGTCTTCAGCAGAAAAAAATTACAGTGCCATTGAACGATAAACCCTCGCGGTGATTTGGGCTGTGGGGAAGTTCCGTGGATATATCGAAGGAACTTTGGTGACTATAGACACAGATCACCAATCGTAGCTTTTGCTAATGTATCTCAAAACTCTTACCGAATGACTTGCCAGATGAGCGTTGATTCTGCAACTATACGATGATACTATCCAATATTGCCCAGATAAAATCAACAGAGTGGCAGACCAAATAGTACGCTTCAGACAGGCAACACTTGCGAGGTCTGCATGCTTATAGTAGATGTACTCAGAAGGTCAGCTCAGAATATACGCAACGGCCAGTTTAAAAACCCGGAGTTAAAGAAATATTAATTGTTTTGAAGATGCAAGCCCTACGGCTACGGATCACGCTAGGTGAACCTCATGTAGTTACACAATGTCACTGCTATACCGTTATGGCGCAAAATTCAAGTCGGAAGAAGCTTAACTGGTGGTACCAGCCCAGGAAAGAGAAGACGGAGGACGTATCAGAAGATTCAAGTCTGCTATTTTTGAGTGGGCATGAAGAAGAATATCGCTGAGTATGTGAAACCTTGTAAAACGTGTCAGAAATACAAAGCGCTCAATTTGAAGCATGCAGGCTTGCTGCAAACATTCGAGGCAACAAGTAGATTCGAGCAGATCGCTGTGGATCTTTTTGGTCTACTACTACAAACAATCTCCGGTCACCGACGGATATTAACCGTAAAGAACACAGCCTCTGGATGAGTGAAGCTATTTGATCTAGTCAAAGTAGATGCGATGACCTGCGCCCAAACCTTAATCAGTGAAGTATTCCTAGTGTTCGGTACATCAAAAAAACTAGCAAGCGAGAATGGCACATAGTTAGTAAGTGCTATTATGCTGCACGCAAGCAAACTTGGTGGAAGAAAGAAATTTAGATCTAAAAACACAACACCAATTATGGCCTCAACATATTTCCGCCATAAGATTTGCCTTGAATTTCACAGTTTGCGACTCCACGCAACACACTGTTGCCTATTTGACGTTTGGTCGCAAACTCCGGACTACGGACGACGAGATCAACGCGCCATTATTTATTCCGAGGATTTTGTACCAGAACTTAGGCCATACTTGTTAGCACTAACAAAACGCATTTGCGATGCACGGCTCCACCAAGAGTCTGTTCAAGAGGCCCGCAAGAAATACGCGAACAGTCATTGTGTTACGTTTTTTTTATTTAGTAACGTTCTCAAATGAACGCACCAGTTTTCTTATTCAGTAACGTAAATATAAAATGTGCCTTTACTATTAGATGCGGGTTTGAACTAAGTCCAAAGTTTAGCGCATGCGTTACTTGTATTTCTTGTCAGCTTGTGTTGTAGTTGCTAAGCACGTAGTTTTGACGCTGCTATAAAAATTTAATTTTAAATGGTCAACTCTTAGCTTGAGGGTTTTTTTTATCTTTCCAATTTTCTTTATTTACCTTGGCTGCTTTCCTAAATGTAACCGTTTACCGAGAATAAAAGGGTACAAGATGGCGGGTGAAAGTCAACTTCGCACATCTCTTGCGTCGATGCTAAAGATGGCGACGAGTGCCGTTATGTGTTATAATTACGATATCTGATTGAGACAATTTATCTAATCCTTACTGTTCGATTTGGAATAATTACGGCGAATGATCGTTTCTACAAGATTTCATTGAATGCAGCTTATGGAAATTTACAAGGCTAATTTTCTTGTTTAAGTTAAGTAAACGTAACTTCAATTATCAGCTTCTATCTATTGTTGTAATTTTTGCTTATGTGCTAACCTACATTAAATGTGAATTGTGGGAGTGCTGTCTTACTTTTGTTCTGTTTTAGCTATTTTCTCTTCCGACCACTAAGGACGAACACTTGGGCAGAGCTCTGGACAAGTCAGTCGATCGATCGGTGTATGTAAAACATTGTTACCTGTGACAGTAAGGTAGTATTCTCTTTTTTTCATTTTATGTAGTGTTATGTGTTTTAACGATTCATAATTGGTCGTGTGATTGTGACTAGACCAAGTTTGCTTAAGCCTTTTAATTGAATACACGTTTACCTCATTATTACTTCAATATTACTTAAATTTTCTTTAAATATTACTACGTGTGATTTAATTGTGTTTAATCGTACTTAATTTTACTTAATTTGTTTGGATTACTCTACGAGTAAGAAATTTGTTTCGACGATGATTGCACCGAGGGAAATTACTCCCTAACGGTAGAAATTACTAAGTTTCTTTAATTTGTGTTCTCGACTCGTATGTATTTAGAGTCCATATTAACTTAGGTCTAATTTGCTTACTATATGTATATATTATTATATCTATTGTATCCTTAAGTAGTTAAGTATATTTACTGTATATGTATTTCTTTGCTCGGCTTTGGTAATTTAGCCAGAATTACACCTGTTAATTCAAAATAAACTACCTGGCGCCTGTATCTCTGGGTATGTTCTAAATCTCTTAAGCATCAAAGTGCATTTAATTTTATTATTATATAAGCTATCTCGAAATTCGGCTGCATTTTTCTTTCTAACCTACTTCCCCTCTCCTGAGCTAGGGCAATATTCTTTTGACTATTAATTCCAATTGGAATTTTTCTACATCCATTATTACTACCCCACTGCAGCTGGTAGGGGTTGGTAATAATTGTAGAAACACTCAGGAGATCTAATTCTTTTAAAAACTCACAGTCACCTCATCAGCTAGAGAAGAAAAGGAGACGACCTAAGAAAAACGTGCTGAATCCTCGTCGGGTCGTTTTAGACTACCCAAAACACACAAGCACCCGAGCTTACACTTGCAAATCACCGCCAGCCCCACGGTATGTTATAAATTCTCTAGTATAAAATTTATCCTCGGTACGCCTACTTTTTGTTGTTGGAGTAGGGCTAGTATGTCAAATTGTCAAACACGAATTTATTATTCTTCCGGTAAAGTTCGAAAGACGCAAACTTTGTCTAGCGTTGTATACGCCAAACAAGGCTTTTGTACATCTATGTGGAAATCAATTAGGGAATTGCTGTGATTTTAGTCAAGATTAGATTTCAATTGAGTTTTAGGTAATACTGGCAGGATGCACTAGCTAGCTCATACCTAGAGGAAATTAATTGTAAGTATTACGTTTTTACTTTAATTCTTAATAGTTTGGTGGTCAGTTGACCGTACGTACATGTTAGGTTGTAATCACAATTGATGTTAAAATGTTTTTGTTATGTAACATATTATACGGTGCGCTTTGATTCTCTAAATCATCGATTTTCGTACGTTTATGCTTTAATTTACGAATGTAAAGTCATTCATTTTCTGAATTTAAAAGACTAGATCACTTTATTGTATGACGTGTTGCCCAGTCGAAGGCGTAATTTCGTTTGTGATACTACGTACTAGTGTTTGGCTAATTATTTATATTAATGTACATTCTGCACATTTTGACTAACGTAAACTACTGTCTGTGATAAAATTAATATTGTGTTACTACTTCTGTTTTATCATTTGTTCGATTTCAGCTGTAGGTAGATTTAAGCGGTGTCTATCACTTCTAATTTTTCATCGTGTTGTCGCTTTTTTAGATTCAGATTATAATCTAACACTACAAAGCCTACGACTCTATCTCCGGAACAATTGAGTTAGACGTCGCTCTTTTTCTTAGTGACGGAGAAAACAGCGTAACAACCGACTCACAACAGAGAGCACCGCCTTTTAGCACTCCTAGATAAAGCAACTACCAAAACTAGTAAAACACAGCTACCATAATTGAAACAGCAAGTCCAACTTCTGGTTATGCTCTGTGTACTATAGACAGCACTGGTTCTTAAAGTTTCTTAACTTATCTTTATCTTCAGTTTCACGGTTTTCTCTTCTATGTGGTTCTTTAGCTTTAAGTAAAGTAGGTAGGTGTTAATCATAGTATTAACATATTACTGTTGCATATGCAAAAGGTATAAAACTAAACAATTACGTAAATGATAGAAAATTGCAATTTTATTACATTGACTAAAATATTCTAAATGAGATCATTACGCCAGCCATGTATGCAACTCAAAATACATAAAAAAGTTTGTACGTATATAAAAAAAAGCTTAACATATTTGTGCATACTATAAATTATTTTTAGTTGTTTTTATAAACACAAAAAATAAAATAATACAAATAAAGTTTGGACATTTTAACTGAGCTCAATAAGTCTGCAAAAAACAAGAAATAATTCTGTATTTTCCTCACTTTATCTTATAATTAAAAAAAATCAAATAATGCAATTACAAATTTGCCAGCGTGATATAATCATAATAGAAACGCCTATTTTATTAGAAATTTTAAGATTTTAAAACCGATTTTGGAGAAATTAGATTTGAAACTAATTTATAATACGTTTTCAGGTAAACAGCGTAACTAAAAATTACGTTTTATTTTTAATTGGTAGAAATTGTTAATTATTTTACAGACTTCCTTAAACTATCTCTTTTGACAGTAATCAAAATTTGTCCATTATGATAATTTTAAGTAAGTTAAAAAAAAAGTTGTAAAAAAACTAGCAAAAGCACAACTTTTTTGAGTTTTAATTTTTTTGAAGAGGTAGTACTGTGTCTGATCATACAACAATGTAAAGTGTGTTGTAAAATTATAAACATTGTTTTTTTAAAAATTCAAAAAGTATTCTTACGAGTTCTGTTTTTGTTTGCGTTTATTTAAAACAAACTAGCATTTAAAATAGTTTTTTACACGTAATTTAATTTAGATATGATACATATAACTACTTTTAACTAACACTAATAAAATGTAACGGTATTTAAGAAAAACAAATTCAGAATTAATAAAACGTATAGGGAAAAGCTACAACTTAAATACAGTGTTCAAATTATCGACCACCATTAAGAGTATAATTTCCAACACAAAGCCACAAACAAGTCGAGATTCCCAAAACTGTATTTACCAAGTTCCATGTGAATGTGGCAGTATCATACGTGGGGGAAACCAAAAGACCTCTTGACATCAGACTGAAAGAACATCAGACGCACACACAGAGAGGAGAGACTTCTAAGTTCGGCATCGCGCAACATTCGTGGGATAACCAACATCGAATGAAATGGTCGGAAGCAAAAATCATACACAGAGAGGAACATTGGTACAAACGGAAATTTAAAGAAGCGGCATTCATCAACAACAACAAAGAAATTTTCAGCCAGCCAAGTGTCGAGATAAGCAACATATGGAAATCACTAATCGAACCTCTAAAGCAACTTAAACTTCACTAAGTAATTTTGTTAATTTTTCTGTTACGCTAAGTTGATTTCGTACGCTTGAACGCTTCATCGAAAATGTCTTTAGTATATAAGCTCCAGTAGTTTCTAAGTTTGTTAGTATTCACCTGATGACGATTGCAGATACCACAGCAATCGAAACGTTGGGTATATTCGTTTCAAAATAATAAACAATAAAAGTTCAGCAGAATGTTATTACTTCGCATCAAGCAACATTGTTTAATACATTCAAACAAACGTTGGAAGACCGGTATGGACCCGGAATCAGCAACAAATTTCGAGACTACAATGATCAAGATTACGAAGAAAGAGACACACATTAAATTGTTACGGAGGGCAAGAGACAACCAAGTTATACCAGATGGCTTCCGAGTGAAATCGCCGATACCAGGAACAAGAGCCTTCAAGATACTGGAACGAGCAAGTTCTGCGCTTATCCGGGCACAAATCAACCACCATCGATGGAAGAAAACTTTATTACTCTAAGACGCCACACAAAGATTCGAGGAGATAAAAGAGTTCGCATTGAAAGAAGATTACACACCAATATTCCGCAAAATAGACGCTACTTGCGAGAAGGTACGACAACTACACTAAGAAACACACGACAAAAAATGGGCTAAACTTACACGAAACTAACAGAAAGCAGTCAACAACCAAATGAATGCCAGGAGAACCATAGTCAACATACTGACACATCCACTGTCTGCTACAGAAACGACTCTATTAGAGAAAGGGCTCAATTTTTCGATAACACCAAAACACGTGCCTGTACTGGACATCATTAGTGCCGTCGAGACAACACGTTTGAATCCAACACAAGCAGAAGAATTTAAGTGGAAAATCAGAAGTGCTCTAGAGAAGAAAAAAAAACAACACACCAACATCACTAAATATGAGGAAAAAGCTCTCACAAATTCACGGAAGAACAAATGCATTAAAATACTTCCAGCCGACAAAGGGGCCGCAACTGTTATCATGGATGCCACCACCTACGATCAAAAAATTGAAGACGTCTTAAATCAAGGGAATTACCGCAGACTGAAGAAAGATCCGACAGCAAGCTTGGAGAGGAAGATCTATCAAGTCCTAAAACTCTACGAAAGACATCTAACACCAAGGATGAGAACGATGCTAACACTACACTACAGCAAACCGCCGCATCTATATGGACTTCCGAAGATACATAAAAGCAACATGCCGCTTCGACCGATAACCAGCTCTCGTAATGGACCCACATACCAACTATCCAGATTTCTACTACCAATTGTGTAACCACTACAGAAGAACAGCTCATCTTTTGTCAAAGACTCCAAACATTTCGTTGAGATTCTGAAAACAATACAGCTACAACCACGGGATCAATTAGTCAGCTTCGACGTAGAAAGTCTTTATACTAATGTGCCAGTTGAAGAAGCATTGAAAATCATACAAACGAAACTCCGAGAAGATGAAAAACTCCAGGAAAGAACCACGCTGTCGGTAGAAGGAATAATGAAGCTCCTAGAATGTTGCCTCGAGAATTCGTACTTTCAGAAGAAAGACAGATTCTTCACTCAAGACGAAGGACTACCAATGGGTTCATCTCTATCACCAGTAGTCGCCAATATCTACATGAACTGGTTTGAATCCCAGGCCATAGAGAAATCAAAATTGAAACCCAAAACATGGCTTAGATGTGTTGACGATATCTTTATAATTTGGAACCACAGTAATCGGCAACTAGACCTTTTTCTACAACATCTGAACAACATCAAACCATCCATCAAATTCACTATGGAAAAGGAAAAGGAGAACTCACTTCCTTTTTTAGACGTTCACGTAACAAAGAACAAGGGAATTATGGAAACGACTGTCTACAGAAAACCGACACACACCGGTCGATATCTTAACTTTGAATCCAACCATTCCACATCTACGAAGAGGGGAGTAGTAAAATCTCTAATCGACAGAGCGTACAGGTTGTGCAACACAGAGAAAGGGATACGAAAAGAAATCAAAAACATTAGAAACGATCTAAGGCAGACTGGATATCCAGAAAAGATTGTAGGAGAGCTTTTATAGAAAAAGCAATCGAACACCAAGGAACAACGAAAAACAGAAGCACTGCCCAATTCACTGCTGAGCATCTCATATGTCAAAGGTTTATCAGAATCAATAAAACGTATAGGGAAAAGCTACAATTTAAATACAGTGTTCAAATATCGACCACCATTAGGAGTATAATTTCCAACACAAAGCCACAAACAAGTCGGGATTCCCAAAACTGTATTTACCAAGTTCCATGTGAATGTGGCAAATCATACGTGAGGGAAACCAAAAGACCACTTGACCTCAGACTGAAAGAACATTAGACGCACACACAGAGAGGAGAGACTTCTAAGTCCGGCATCGCGCAACATTCGTGGGATAACCAACATCTAATGAAATGGTCGGAAGCAAAAATCATACACAGAGAGGAACATTGGTACAAACGGAAATTTAAAGAAGCGGCATTCATCAACAACAACAAAGAAATTTTCAGCCAGTCAAGTGTCGAGATAAGTAACATATGGAAACCACTAATCGAACCTCTAAAACAACTTAAACTTCACTAAGTAATTTTGTTAATTAATCTGTTACGCTAAATTGATTTTGTACGCTTGAACGCTTCATCGAACACGTCTTTAGTATATAAGCTCCAGTAGTTTCTAAGTTTGTTAGTATTCACCTGATGACGATTGCAGATACCACAGCAATCGAAACGTTGTGTATATTCATTTCAAAATAATAAACAATGAAAGTTCAGCAGAATGTTATTACTTCGCATCAAGCAACATTGTTTAATACATTCAAACAAAAGTAATTTATATACAGTGCACTTTTGATAACAATAACCGAATTACAACAATATCCGAAATTTAAAAAAAAACAAATCAATGTTTATTGGTTAATAGTAAATATATACAACGTGTAACTAATTAACAGGTCGTTAACTTAGAAGATGAAATCATAGCATCAATACAAGCAAAAAAAATTTCATACAACGTTTAAAAAAATTAAACATTTTGAGTCAAATAAATAAAAAATTACGAACCTGTAGTATTAAATAGTTTATTGACACCGTTAATAAAAATAAATATAAAATAACGTTAAGTATAATGTTTAATACGCATTTTCCCCAATAATTTGCTGACACAAAAAATACTAATAAATACAAAATAACGTTTTTACATAAAACGTAGCTAAGTGAAGTTATTCTAAGAAATGCGTTCAAAATACTTGAATAAATAAATAACAATGCAAAAACAAAACTAAATATGCAAAATAACTATTTTTATGGTACATGCGTATTGTGAATATTCAGTTAAAAAATTCATGCAGAATAGATTATTGTTTATTAGCAACAGTTGATAACAGGGCCTTGTCATAATGTAAGTTACTATGTATAAAAGATGACTGTAAGTGGCTATAACGGCAAACGCTAAAAGTTGATTTTACACCCGCAAAATTCAAAACAATTTTAAATAAAACTGCGGGATAAAACCACAACGTAGAGGACATTTGGGTTGAAGTTGGTCAATGCAATTGAGCGAATTATATTAGAGTGTATCTTCGACTGTTGATGAGCCCCAAAAGAGCGAAACAGCCGTTAAGTAGTTTACTCTAGCGGCATTTGTGCAATTACATTTACCCCTAACTGTCCTTTACGTTTGGTTTTATCCCAAGGTTTTATTCAAAATTGTTTTGAATTTTCCGTTTACCGCCGTTATAGCTATTTACAAGTATTGTTTATTTGTAAAAGCAAACCCGAGAAGAAAATAACATAAACCGAAATTATGATTACTATAAACGATGTTTTTTCTATGTTGCTGCATACGTCCGACCCGTTCTTTAATAAAGTGATAACATTTCCCGACTGATAACATTATCTGTGATTCCAATAAGCGGCGTGCACTGTATCACTAAAATAAGTATTTATTGTCCGCAATTTTTGTTTATCTACACTGGTATAATTTATCTTAGGACACGCGTTAAAAACTTTGTATATTTAAACTGACAAAGTTTTCTTACTTCCAACTCGATTCGAAAACTAAAGTCGATCTTTATTTGTGTACTTTTTATATTCTTCCGTTATCGGAATCCAGAACATTCTATTCTTTTCGATCGGTGTTCCAAAGTTTTCAAATACTTCAGTAACGCTTTACTGCCTCATCCTAAAAAAAATTAGATGCAGCACCGTTAAAAAGAGTCGTGCCAATCTCTTATTGTTGTATTGTTTTAAAACTCTATTTCTCCTTTGAGAGACACATATTTTTGTATAACGGCTTTGCACGTGAGTACTTCTTGGTGACCAGATAGAAAACGAAGCGTCGGTTATTACACGTAATTTTAAAACTTCACCAATCGCCGGTTGCTGTCTTCGTAGTTTATCTATCCATCTAAACTTCTTCTTAAATACGACTGCTCACGCAATGTATAATGGCATAATTCTGTCATGCTTGGAACGGATCTTGTTGCTTCTTGGTTGTAACTCTAAACCTAGCATTTTGAGAAATTTGATACTTTGATAGCTTGTGGTTCGTTTTTTTAACGCCAGAGCGTTACATAGACCGAAAGACATCACAGTACACTGCTATAAACTAATTCCAACAGTAAAAGCTGTCTTTTTACGGTTTTTGGGTTCTAATTCTACCTGCCAGTTACCGCTCTTTAAATCTAACGTGGAAAACCACAGGGAACTTGACAGAGTGTCTAACGTATCGTCAGTTCTCGGTAAAGAGTAGTTGTCTTTTTTAGTCGCATTGTTAAGTTGTCTGTAGGACGCCTATGGACTATTTGAAGGTTTAATCATACATTTTCTCTGTATATCTGTAA
Organism: Aquatica leii; assembly: GCA_035610365.1. NCBI lineage: Eukaryota > Metazoa > Arthropoda > Insecta > Coleoptera > Lampyridae > Aquatica > Aquatica leii. Next base: position 33,741,939 of record CM069438.1, read on the forward strand.
TTATTTCCTCGGCTTCTCTTTTTGCCAAATGAAGTCGGCTAGGATGTTGTCGTATCGGCCGAGCGTCTCCAGTATTAATTTTATGCTTCAATACATTAGTTCTTCTTTTTGAACTACGCACACACAGTTTTATACTGCTGAATCAACAGTTTAACTGTAGCTAGCTAGTCTTCGTTGAGGTTTTGGCACTTAAACGTAAAAATGTCTAATAGACGTTGCGGACACGTCTTCAACAACCTAGCTTCACTATAATTCACGCATCTTACAATTTGGGATACTGGCGTACGTTGGTCTACTATAGTTTTCTTTTTCAACGTTACTGTATCTGAGTTAACATTCAATATCCCCACTGGCAACGTGTTCTTTACTCGTACTAATGCTCTGCCAACTAGTAATTCTTTTTGAACCAAGTCGACTTCTATTGGTTCAATAACGCGAATGTAATCTTTCTATCCAGGCGTGTCATCAAGTAATTTAGTCTTTCCAGACAAAGTCACCTTTTTACACAATAAAACTTGCACGGCAGCTTTCTCTGACAAATGAAAAAGAATTTTGGGCTTAGCACAGCGTTGTTGTACGTTGCCTACTTCCCTTTACTTCCAGCACGTTACTTCTCTTACTTAAGCTGCTTGTTTGCGGAATACACGTTGCACTATTTCTTCTATCCTTTCCTGCGTCTGGGCGGGTACTGCCTCAAACTCTAAAGCTTGAGTCATTCAACCTAGAAAGTCAAGCTAATCATAGAGTCTGCTGTGTTTCTATCTCGAAAACGGTCTACAAAGATTTGAATACCAACCGTTTTAAGAAGGTGTGTGGCGATGCCAGCCTCAAACTCCTAAAGATTTTCCGCAACTTTCTGAACACGATTTTTTATTTGGGCTTGACGCACTTGTTGAAGATGAGCGTCTCCACGTAAAGCCACTATCAAAAACGTTGCTGTCTGCTCCCGCCATTAGTTGTAATTGCGACTTCAACCTGTTTGTAGTATGTTGATCAAGGAATTTTCCTTCAAAATTTGAAGGTACAACTTTAAACTTGCTAGTGGTTTCTTTCCAAAAGTCCGTTATTAAATCTTCGATCATGATGCTTTTTTTACGATGGCAATTCATTTGGTTTATTATTTTTAAACAGTTACATTCTTTTTCCTTTTTGGTCTAGTTTATCTTCTATGGTTCGTAAATTCTTTTTTTACTTCTGTTCTTCTCTTAATTTTTTTATTGAACAGTTCTAAGCTGGTTTTTTACGCTAATTTGCATTTGACTTGCAATAGTTTTTTTCTTCGATTTTTAATACTAGTATGCATTTCTTACATTTTCTGAAAATTTTCGCTCAGTCGCTGACCTCCCAATTAAGAAGTGTGAAAGGGTTAGCGGTTGAAGATTGTTTGAGTCAGAATAAATAGAACGCAGTGGCCGGGAATTTAAAGTAGTTTTTACTTGTAGCATAACACTTCGAAGGTTGAAACACAGCCACCTACACCGCATTTTAAGTGACGCTTGCAAATTTAATTCCTGCTTCCTACAACTTATCTAGGTGGAAACTGTGGGAAGCTGTAAAATACCACGTAATTCCTTCTTTCCTTCCTTCGGACGTTTCCGGTACAATATGACTTTGAGTCAGTAGAAATTTACCGAGGTCACATAGTTCAGACTTTGCGAGAACGAAATTGGTTCCGTTGTCAAAATAAATATAAAGAGAAAGCATAAATGATTGGGTGGACAAATTTGACACCTACTCAGTGTGCACAGCTTTTGTAGAAACACAATCGTTGAAACAAATATACGCCAAGAATTGTGGAGTCTACTTCCGACTCGGATTATTCCTTCGTGGTCTAAGAAATGACTTAAACTCAACAAAGGTGAAGTAATCTTGTTACAAGCTAATAGGTCTTACGAACCTTGCACGGCCAACTCACACAGTCGGAGATAGGGGAGGTTCAATTATATAAGAGTTAAAGAGCGCCAGATCTTTTATAAGTAAAGCTTCTATCTCGATCAGGACAGAATGTTCAAGCCTGTAACGAATTCCAGGTTCGTAATCCTTGTTGCACTGGTGTTCGTGTAACTAACCACAAAGAAAGATGGGTTACCATAAAGAAAAGATAAAACAGGTATAATAACTTTAATTTAACGAGGTGGAGTATTTACAACTATAATTCAGCAACGTAGAATATTAATAGAGATGATTCAACAATGTAGAGTATTAACAAGTATAAATTGGTAATGTAAAATATTTATAAATATCATTCAATAATATAGATTATTAACAAGTATAATTCAGTAACGTCGAGCCTTAATAACTATAATTCATTAACGTAGAGGATTAGTAATCATAAATCAGAAACTTTTATGATACATTATAATTACATAAATGAAGGAACGGTCAGCAACCCACAATACATAAATACACCTCGGGTGTCGATAAGCGAAGAAAATTTCCCATTAACTAACTAAGATTTACAGCATGCAATATCACAGAATTAGATATTGACAATACCTAAATGGTATTAAAAATATTGCAATTGCGTATGTTAAACAAATTAAATTTCGTGAGTGACCTAATTTGACAGCGACATAATAACTAAAAAGAGAACTTACCCACAATCCAGTACTTCCCCGAAGAAAACGTTTTCCTCGTTGAGTAGCCTGAAATAGTATGAATATAAATAGTGTCAACGCAATGACTCACAAAAGTCGAAGTCTACAAAATTGTTAATAAAAGAAATTAGATATAAGAACCCGATATATCAAATGCTGTTTCTCCTAATTATTAAGAAGTGAGTATCGCAATCGACTGATGTCGAAGAAGTAACATTCCTTTTCGGTGTGGATAATAGGCCTCCAATTATTTATCGATGTTCATTCCTCCTTGTACTTAATTAATTAAATCGGAACATGTGGCCAAAGCGTGGCGGAACGGCTATCAAATTAATAAAGAAATTACAAAAGAATTCTAACAATACGGATGTAAATATCTTACCCTGTGACGAATAAATTATGTTAAACGCGTAATTAATTTATAATTTTATTTCCAACACAGTTGATGTACTATTAAATCTTTGGATCAGACCAATTCAAACGACACAAGCCATCTTAGGTAGTTGACAGCTTGAAAAATGAATTCCGCAACATGTCAGTAACCAGAAAGATCGGCAGAGGGTGTCAAAACCGGAATCTAATTTTAATTATATACAGAGTAATACGTTATGAAAATTTTTGCACGTAACAATCTTTAACGGCTAAAGACGTTTACGTTCATTAGTAAAAGATTCTGATTGAGTAATTCTAACTAAAGCAAATAAAGATTGCTTAATTTATTTAGGGGCGTGGGGATCATGTAGACGCTCCTATTTGAAAACTGAACGCAATACGCAAAGACTCGTTTGAAGCAAGTGAGACTAGAAGTTCGAAAATAAAGGAAACACTAAGTTAGATGCAACAGAACATTGAACTTGCTTTTTCATCTCATCATTGTGAAGCACGCCATCAGAGATTAGAATCCTTTAATGCTTGAGAATTGGTTCTTTGAAATAAAAAATGATGTAGAATTTGATTTGGTGGGAAAGTGACGCCATACTGCATCTGGGGCCAATTCTTGTATATCTGCGACTCGGTTACAGACAAAAATTTTGAGCAAGTTGGAGCTAGTTTTTACCCATCCCAGAACAATTGTGGAATTGGACCAAAAGAAACATTTTAAAGTTGGCGTTCTAAAATTTTTAAAAATCTGTCTTGTAAGTTTAACAAGATCTAATGCTCTGCAAAGCTCGGTCAAATGCTTGAGAGGTGCAACTCTTGATTTTGCGCAGAGTAAATTAACACTAACTTGATTATTTAAATTAACAGAACAAAGATATATACAAGCACTACATCAAAGAGCCAAAGCGTAATAAAACCCATGCATTTAGACGTCAATAAGATTTGGACATATAATTTGACGAGGATTACTCAGATGTACCAGTATGTTTCTAAAGGTTTTCCATGCTAACTAAATACGGGGTAAAACAAGTCATCCTAAGATAATTTGCTGCTCACGAATTTTGGCGCTTAGAGTGCACGGAGACACAAGACCAAAAAAATCAAAGATTTCAGAAACCCCGGAAAAAAATTTGCTGTTTCAAATAGTCTTCGTTGTAAAAGTTTGTCGCGACATAGAATACATAAACTGGTCGTTAGAAAAAGATTCAAGGATGCTCGTATGTTCATGAGTGCCAAACTCAAGTACACTTGTATGAAGATAAAATTCAGGAATGTCTAGGTCATTTGCGATCCATTTTCAAAGTTTAAAACACTAACCTGCTACAATGTTAGAAATATGAGAGCAAATATTACGAGCCTCCTCTAAGCTATCGGCTCCTGTAAGTAAGTCGTCAACATAAAAGTCTTTCTTAATGATTTAAGAAATTTTTGGGTGCGATGTTTGACAATCTATTCCAAACTGAAATTAGTTGCAAATGGTTAAGAAAAAAGCCGAAGCTGTGCTAAAAGTGACAGTATTTAAGTAGCACGATTGAATTTGAGCTGCTGGTAAAAATTTCTAAAAAATTTGTTGTAGAGGTCGTTGGCTAGGTTCCACTTGAACTTGTCTGTACATTTTTTGTATCTCAGTTGGCAAAGCATATCGATGTCTTCGGAATTTAGCTAAAATAGAAAAGAGATCCTGTTGGATTGTTAGACCCACTTTCTGTATGCTATTAAGAAAAGAACCGGTGATAGTTGGTCGAAATCCGGCAAATAGAATTCTAAGCTTGGTTGTAAAGCTGTTTTTTTAGTACAACATAGTGCCGTAAATAATACTCCTAAACGAGATTTAAGATAGACAACGATATGTGGCCTAATACCAAATGTTTCTTCATGAAATTTGTATATTTCTGATAATTTTGAATTAGTTTGCAGACGGTACTTTAGCGACATAAATTTCTTTTGCGCAACGGCTAAAGAGTCGCATAACGTCTCAATAGGCGCATTGAGATCTCTCCATTCTTTTCTAAAGAGAGAATCTTGTCTGTTGGGCAACTTTCTAGTTTCTATAACTGAGCTAATTGCTTATGAACGTCAAAAATGCTTAGGTGGCATTGCACTTGATGGGTAAATTAACGCAGATTTAACCTGAAATGATCCAACTAAAATTGGAATGTTTGAGTCGAAGCGTATTTGTTTGACTCATAGAAACTCAAAGAACCCAACAAACACAATAATGTCCCAAGGATGTCCCGCGGACACGTTGTTGCGAATCACTGAATGTCCCAAAGTCATCCTATTTTGGTTCTGTGTACGTCCTAGGAACATTCATAGGACGTTCTTTTGTCACAAGTGTGTGCATCCCTACGATGTCCTTATAGGATAACCTTGCGTATCCGCAACAGGACGTTCCTTTTAGATGGTTGTAGGATATGTACTATATATGTATATTATATTTTTATCAAGAAAAGTACCATTTCCAGTTAAAGTACAACTACTTTGTGCTTTTTTCTATTGTTTTTTTTATTCAGTAAGGAGACTTAACGTACTCCTCTGCGACTTGACGTAATGAATAAAAATAACTTTATCAAATAAAATACAAATTATTATTACATAAAACTATATTTTTAAATAATAATCCAAATTATATTTAATTAAAATAAATTTAGATTATTTCATTTTTTTATCTTCTCGATCCCGACGTTCTCTGGCCCTCCTTAGCGAGTTTTTTATACATTCTTCCCGATTTTTTTTAAGTGGCGCCTGAAACAATGCAACTACATAAGAGATGGTAATTGTCATGTAGAGTCGATAAAAAAGTTAATACAAAAAGCTTATTTTGGTATTTCTATGTAATCAGAATTTACATTTTTCTAAATTAAAGAATTGATAAAGTGATACGTCTTTTGTAAAATTATTGATTGATCTTTTTGACGATTATAAAAATTGTTTAAATCGTTTTTTTTTTAATTTTGTAAACGCGTCAGTTTTGCAAACTCATTAAGAATTTTTATACGTTTTGCATTTACATTTCATCAGAGGAATGTGGTAAAAACAAAATTATTTCTAGACGTATTTTTAACTACCTAACTAATTATTGTGGAAATAGTAATACAATACGAGAAATACGCACACTAATCATAACTATGAATACCAAGAACGCGATAACGTTATAGTTTCTTAGTTAGATTAGCGATTTTGTGCTTTATCGGTCATGCTGACATTTTTGGATAACTTATTGTGAATCGCGACGATAAAAGTCGTGAGATAACGTCACACTTTTAAACCTTTAATACAAAGAAAACATTTTTTAAATAATTTTTTTAATTAAAAATTTTTTTTTTACATAACATAAATATTTTAAATTCACCGCATAGGTATGCGCGCGAGGTGGAGTTTTAAATTACCATTATTAATAATTAATTTGAATAAACTTTTATTAATTTTTAGTAATTCAAAATAATAATTATAAATGATGATTTTTATACATTATAAATAAATACAAGGTACCAAAAACGTACCAAATAAATTTGTTTATGCACTAAAACACCCAATAAACGTTAGATAATAAAATAAAGAACAGATAAATAAAGTAGTCAGAACACAACCAAAAACGAATACAGAGTGCAAACGGTGCAAACAGAATGTTACCACTTTGATATACCAAAGGAGCGTACGGGTGTTGAGTAGGCACCAGAGAACAAGAAGGAAAGTGAGCACGCGCACTAAGTTTGCATTTGTTTTTCCCCGCATAGGACATCCCATCGTACGTTCTTCATTGACATCCCGAGGACGTCCTATTAAAGATATCCTATATAGGTCCGTTTTAAAGCCCGGGATGTTGTTACAAGCTTTTTGGGTTTTACGAACCTTGCACGGCCAACTTACAATAGTCGGGATTAGGGGAGGTTCAAAGAAACAGGAAATATGCTTAAGGGCGCCAGAGCTGATCCAAAGTAACTTTTCTATCTCGCTCAAGACAGAACGGTTCAAACTTGTAACACGATGTTAGGTTTGTAACCCTATACTCGGCTGTTCGAGTAGTCAACGTCATAAAAGAGCAAGTAACCACAATAACAACTTTAATTTAGAATCCCTGATGATTATCACAGGTATATCGAATTCTCATTACAGAGATGCCAGTAGTATCGGCAACACACAATACATAAATAAATTACGTTGAAATAGATAGCGTAGAATGGTTTGTAGTAAATATCGTTTGTATAAAATATGCGAAATACACAAAATAATTAGTAATACGGCATTACTGACAATCAAACAATGATAATAATTACTGTACTAATATTAACCTATCGTAACAAGTCGTGGTAATACATCGTAGGCGAAGCATACAAAAGAAGTAATAATACGACCTTATTGGTAATAAGACAGTGAGACTAATTACTGAATTAATATAACACTAACGTTAATTACTCGTTGGTAGTACACAGCATGCGCAACTCAAAATAAGTAAAATTACTACCTAACTGGTAAAACAACAATATTAATAATTACGGAATTAATATTAGCAAAAGTTTCGTGAGCGACCTTGCTGGCCACGAACAAAATACATAAAACAACTTACCCCTAATACAGGAATCTTCACTCGAACGAAGAAAGCGCTTTCCCCGGCAAGCAATCCTGTAAACACTCTTAAATAGCTAGTCGTGTCAAACCAATTCCTCACGAAAGTAGAATCTACAAAATGATTACTTATAGTTAACGAAAGTACATAAAGCATAACCCGGTTGACGTATGCTGTTATACCCCGGGCTCTGAGATGTCTACTGCGACGTGTAACAAAAGATTAGCTTGTGTGATAACAACAACACGGGAATTATCCACCGCTATGTTCATTATTTCTCTTTGTACTCTTCTTTCTTCACATGTCAAATCGTGACTTATACATATTTTTGTATTCCTTAATTTCTTCTTCTCCGCCATCACCTTCTGCTTTTCCTCCCATCCTCCCATTTCCGCCACAACCATCTCATTTTTCTTTTCTTTGTTTATTACTGTCGCCTTTTTTACTTCTACTTTTACATTTAATTTTTCTTCCAGCATCAATGCTAAATATTTTTGTGGTTCTTCATTTCTTCACCCCTTTATCACAATATTATTCTTCCTTTTCCATCTTTCCTCATCTTCCGCTTTTTTCTCTAGTTTTTCTATTATCTCCACCACTTCCTCTTTTTCTTTCTTCCACTTCTTTTCCCTTTCTCATATTTCTTTTTTCATTTTTTTGATTTCTTGCCTTATTCCTTGCATATTTTCTTCTATCTGTTTCATCATTTCTCCCATTAATTTTTTTAACTCCTCCATTTATTTCTTCCCTTCTTCCGTTCTTAAGGTTTTTCTTTTGATTTCCTCCGTTATCTTTTTAATGTCCGGTGATATTGTTTTGTTTCCTCTTTCAAATATTTGTTGTCTTTCCTTTTTCTGTTCCCCTCTTTCTCTTTTATTCATTCCTTTTTCTTTTTTTATTCCTTCTTACGTTCTTTTCTTACTTTTTCGTGTTTTAAAACGTTAATTCTTTTTTTCTTGCACCGCAATTTTTTGTATTGTTTTTTTCTTCTTTACCTGCTTTATTTCCAGCATTACATCTAGTTTTGAATTTAATTGCTGCATATTTCCATGAATTTGCTTGAACATTTGTTCTTGTTGTCTTTATCTTCGCCATATTATTTCTTTTTTGCGACCCTCGTATATCGGTTCCAAATTCGTTAACACGTGAAAAATTAAAGAACTATCACAATTTAAATCTAGGTCCGATAAAATGGAGCTTGGTGTCAAACGAAGCTTTAAGCAGATATCTACTTGTCACAAAAAAAACCGACAGCTGATAGGTGGCTGCTTAATCTATTTAAGTACGGATCACAGTTTTTCACAAACTAGGGAATTGCCAAAACGACTAGATAGGTAAAAAGCAGAGAGTAAACAAACAACGCCTAAGGTTGTGAAGGTGGCCGGACCCTGGCACCCCGAGTGGGGTGTCAAAAGATCCGCGAGGTGAGTTGTGAACGAGCTCGATGGAGTTGTGAAAAAAGTAAAGTAATTGAGCGAGACTGTTTCAAACAATTTCATTTAAAGTAATTTTCTAAGTATCACATTAGAATAAAAAATACTCTGTACATCTCAATGTACTCTTTTGAGTACATGTATCTAAAATACGACTACAAACTCAAAAAGCAGTTTCTTTGTGGTGTTAAATGAAAATTTTTCCTTTAACATTTCCTTTAACATATTTAGTCTAAAGCGACCCAGTTTTCAGATATTTGCAATTCAAGTTTTCAGCCCGGTGTTCAGGAAAAGCACCAAAGTAAGGAAATCACCGGTAGCGGAAAGTAAAGAGAGGAAAGAGGGGGATTTAGTAGAAATGTGTAAGGAACTGTTAAAGGAGGTAAAAAGTATAAGAGAGGAACAAATTAAGATGGGTCAGAAGTTGGAAGAGAACAATAAAGAGGTAAAAGAGATGAAAGAAGAATTAAGAAAGTCAAATGAAGAATGGAAAAAGAAATTTAAAGAAATGGGAGAAAAGTATAAAAAGTTGGAGGCCAGATTGAAGAAGATAGAGAGAAGCTGGGAAAAAACGGAAAAAGAAAAAAGGAGAACAAACATAATCATAAGAGGTATGGAAGTGAAAGATGGAAAGAATGAGCAAAAGGAGCAAGTGGACAATTGGTTAAAGAAGGATTTAAATATTGAGAAAACAGTGGTAGAAACTAGAAAATTAGCAGAGCGTGTAATGTTAGTAAGGATGGGTACATTTGAGGATAAGTTAGATATATGGATGCAAAAAAGAAGGTTAAGAGGTACGAGCATTTATTTAGACGATGACATGACGAGAAGGGAAATAGATATACAAAAGAAGATAAGATATGAGGCGAGTAAGATGAAGGGAGAGGGGAAAAGTATTAAAATAGGATTCTTGAAAGTGTGGGTGGAAGGTAAAGAAAGATTTTGGCATGAGGAGAGAGGAACTCTAGTGAAGAAGGGGGCAAAAAACTAAGAGTTGGGGGAGGGAAGGATGGATCAAATGATGTTGGATTAGCAAGTTTTAAGGAAAATGAGATGGAAAAGCAGAATCAAGTGAATGTGGCAGGCATAAAAAATAAGGGAGAGGATTTCTGGAGATACGTAGAGGGTTTTGATATAATGAGAATGTCGGAAACATGGTTGGAGGAAAAAGACTGGGAAGTATGGAAGGAAAAATTACCAGAGGGTTATAGTTGGAAGGTGGAATTTGCAACTAGAACGGAAAGTAAAGGTAGAGCAAGGGAAGAGATACTAACGGGCATAAAAAGGAACTGGTCGGTTGAAGAAGAGGAGGAAAACGAGAAACAAGGGAACGGGATTGTAAAAAATTATGTGGTCAGAGAAGGAAAGGAAAAATATATAGTGTTAACAGTTTATGGGCGGGATATGAGGATGATAAGTGAACAGATTTAGAAAATGGTACAGGGGGAGGAAAAGGAAAAGATTATTATAGGGGGTGATTTTAACGCGAGAACAGGGGAAAGGGAGGACTGATTATAGGAGCGGAAGTAAAGAGAAGAGTTAGCATGGATAAGACAGTTAATAGGAATAGGAAAATGTTAGTGGAGATATGTGAGGAAAAAGGATGGTCAATCCTTAATGGTAATATAGAGGAGGGGGACAGAAGTGACTACACTTATATGGGAGGGAGGGAGGAATCGGTGATCAATTACGTGATAGTGAGTGGAGAGATGTGGGAGGACATAGAAAGTTTTAAAGTGGGGGATGAAGAGGAATCGGATCATCAGCCACTGGAAGTGATTTTAAAAGGAAAGGAGCAAGGAATTAAGGAGGGACAGAGGGGATGGGGAGTAAATAAGGTGTGGACTGAGGAAAGCACAGTAAGATATAAGATAAAGTTGTAGCAAGTGATTTGGGGAGATGTAGGGGGGGAAGAAGGACTAAAGGAGTTGACGGCAGAAATGGAGAAGGCAGTAGAAAAGAAAAGGTTTGAGAAAAGACAAGGAAAAAAGAGGAACGAAAATAGGTGGTGGAATAAAGAATGTAGAGAGGCAAAAACAGAGATGAAAAAGGCTAGAAGAAGATGGAAGAAAGGTAAAATAGAGGTGCAGGAGTATAAGGAGAAGAAAATGAATTTTAAAAATGTATGTTCTGAGAGAAAAGTATCGTATAAAGAGGAAATGGAGAAACAAGTAAAGGAAATAAAGAAAGAAGGAGAAGTGTGGAAATTTCTAAACAAGGAGAGAAGAAGAGGTAAGAAGAGAGGAGGTTTAACGGATATAAACGTGTGGTTGGGTTATTGTATGGAGCGTTTGGAGGGAACAAGAGAAGGAGTAGGGCAGGTGATATTGCAAGAGGTAAATGCAATACAGGAGGAGAGGGAGATAACGAAAGAGGAAATGGAGGAGGCAATAAATAGACTAAAATTAAGAAAGACGGCAGGAACGGACGGTACGCAAGGAGAACAATGGAAATATGTAGGGGAGAGAGTAAGAGGAAATGTAAGAAAATTTTTTAATACAATATGGAAAGGACAGGAATTGCCAGGGAGTTGGAAAGAAAGTTTAATTCTCCCGGTTTATAAGGGAGGGGATAGGAAGGAGGTAAAGAATTATAGAGGGATTAGTGTCACTAATGTAAGCTATAAATTGTATGCCATGATTATACAAAAAAGGTTGAAAAAGGAAGTGGAAGAAAAAAGACTATTACCAGATTGGCAGATGGGATTTAGAGTGGGAAGAAGGGCAATAGACAATGTCTATATATTGAAACAGTTAGTAAATGGAGAGCTAGATAAGAAAAGGGGTAAGTTATACGCTTTCTTTATGGACATAGAAGCTGCATTTGATAATGTGAATAGGGAAAAGCTATGGAGAGTGTTAAGGAAAAAAGGAATAGAGGAACAACTAGTGAGGAAACTGGAAGGGATATATAAAGAGACTAAGAATAGGGTAAAAATAGGGGATAGTGTTAGTTAAGTGTTTTGGACGAGGAAGGGGCTAAGACAGGGGTGTCTTCTTAGCCCTATTTTATTTGCACTGTATATAAGTGACATAGAAGAAGTGTTGAAGTGTGCATATTGGCATATGCAGACAATATGGTCATAGTGGCAAAAAATGAGTTGGAGATGAAAGGTATGATAAATACGATTAAGAGGTATCTGGAAAGAAAAGATTTGGGTTTAAATGTGGGAAAGTCTAAGATGATAGTTTTTCAAAAAGGGAGAGGAGGGAAGAAAAAGGAGGAGTTAAGTTGGGGAAAACAGAAGATAGAGGCAGTGAATGAAGTGACATATTTGGGATATAGGCTGAGGTATGATAATAAAGATGACGCGCATATAAGAGAGTTAGCAAAGAAGGGTAACAGGGTATTAGGGCAGGTATGGAGTTTAGGGGAAAGAGTATTTGGGAAGGAGATCGAGAAGAGAAGATGGCTGTTTGAAAAATTGATTAAAAGTGTGATGATGTACGGGGTGGAGGTATGGGGTTGGAAAGAGTGGAACCTATTGGAAAGGGTACAAATAAAATATTGGAAATGGATACTGGGTTTAGACAGGGAGACGCCGGGTTACATAATAGAGGAGGAGGGGAAGTTAGAGAAGATTAGAATAGAAGCAGGGAAAAGGGCGATGGGTTATGAAGAGAAAATGAAGCAAAGGAGAGAATGTAAAATGTTGCAATGTTGCTGGAGGACGGTAAAAGATAGCAAAAACATATATAGGCAGGAAGAAAGGAAACTTTACTACCAACGAGGAGGTTTCGCAAGAGGTAGAAAGAAGGAGAGAGGAAGGGAGGTTAAATACTGAGGAGATAGTAGTAAGAAGAGATCAGAGAAGAGACTCGCAGGTGCAAGAGAGGGAAGGAAAGATAAGGGAAGGGAAGTACAACTTAAGTTATGGGAATATAGTGTCCAGGGGGGTTCCTAAGTATCTGATAGGGAGGAGAAGCTTAGGAGAGAAACGACTTATAGCTAGGTTCAGATGCGGAAATGAGGAGAGTTTAAATAAGTATTCGAAGGAGGATGTAATGAGAAGATGTAGATTATGTGGAGAGGGATGGGAGGACATAGAACACTTGAGTGGGGAGTGTAGCGAGCTAAGGGAAGAAAGGAGGGGGAGGAAGGCTTTGCTTGGGGAGGAGGTGGAGGGATTGAATTGGATTAAAGCAGTTAAGGACAGAAGGATAAGAGGGGAGGTTGTTTATAATAACATTTTCAATAAACTTCTGAAAAAAAATTATATATTTATAATTTCAAATTAGTGCAAAAACCATAAATCCAAAAATTTGTATTTTTGAAAATCAAAACTTTTTTAATAGCAATATTTTTGCTTACGTTTTATTTTACTACTAAGCGTGAGAAGAGTGAATGTTACTTTTTTTAATTTTTGTTATAAAGGGGCGGCTTTTACCTTTTTGTCCGAAGCGGCGAAACTGCTAGCGCCGGCCCTGATAATAGATTAACGTAATAAGTATTGAGTACTACTGATACAAATCTTGCATTTATAATATTGATTACAGTTGTTATCTAAATTGGTAAAATTAATTGAATTATTAATGATTGGCACACAGTTGCATAAAAATATATTCGAGAACAGATAAAACAGTTTTGAAAACATTTATTAAAAAGTATGTGCATAATATGCAGTTTTTTATATTTATCTACATCTGATAATCATTAGGTTTTGTAATATTGTATCTTACAGGAAATCATAATTATTACATGGTAAAATGTGACATGTACATTCACTAATGATTTGGCAAAGCAAAATAGACAACTTACGTTACAGCTCTGCGTGAAAAGTTGCGGTAACAAAAATGTTAAATAATTGTAAATAGGTTTTAATTATCACTTTTACTTTATATTATTTATCTAAAAGTTAAAAAAATACGAATACTTTTTTTAATGTTATTCTTTTATTACAATTATGGAATTTTAAAAAAATAATTTTTCTAGTAAAAGTATTTTTAAAACCAATAAAAATGCTAACTACGGTTGAGTAACAAATAAAAAATTTAAATAATTGAAGATGTTCTCATTTTTAAAACTGTTATGTAAATTTTAAAAAATGATTTGACAAAATAGTAAAGATGCACCTATACGTAACAGTTATGTTAAAATAAGATTCTTCGGTGTTGATTATTGTAAGTAGTTTTAGTACCACAAACTTAAGCTTATTCTTATAAAGATTTATACGTATGTGGGTACTAATTTAAATAAATTTTATTTATATAAAGACTCTTCTTTAATCACATAACTTTGCGTAATATTAGTATTGTTATTTAGGCGTTTTGGTTATACGTGCTTATGTAATTTATACAAAAATAATTTGAATCACATTTTAGTTAGTAGCAACATTTGCATTTTATGCTTAAGTAAGAAGTAATAAAAGCTTTGATATCTGCGACATTTTAAAACCAGAAAAACATATTGTTGATTGAATTTAGAAAACGATTTCACCATTTAGATTCTACAATCGGTAAAATAATTTCTACACAAATTTTTAAGTAATTTAATTTTAATATTGTGACATATTTCGTTGGTTTAAATTATTATTATCAGATAAATACTTTAAATTCTGATGGTTTTACAAGCTGCTCAACAATAATAAAAGCAAAAAATGACGCTTTACCGACAGTTACCGACTAGAAAACTGCATCTACCACTAAATTTTTTATTCTTCATTATTAGGAATTATATTGTTTAATAAAAAAATATTAATTAGAAAAATGCTTCCTCCAGCAGTGCTTTCTATACAAAAATTTAATTTTGTGTTGGTGCACCCACATGATGGGAATTATGGATGGAGTAGGTCCCGTTTGGTATTCATCCGAGGCAATATTAACGCCCGACGATATGTTAACGAGGTATTAGAACCCCATATTCTTCTATTTTTTTAGCAGTTGGAAGACCCATTTTCTCAATAAGAACCGATTCCAAGAAGCCAATGTTAATCTCTTACCATGACTACTTAGATCTTGCGATCTTTCGCTTATTGTACACGCGTGGGGACATTCTGAATTGAAGACTTAGCGCATCCTCCATAGACACAGGAAGCTCTCTGACACGAATGGCAAGTTGCCTATGAGATACAAACACTCAAGAGGAAATCTACCACCTGCTGTGAAGCTATTAGAGGAAGACAAACCTATTATTAAATAAAAATTGTGTTCGTCTTTGTTTCTATTCATTATCATTTAAATTACCTATGAATACTTAAACCTTCCTGCCAAGTTTGATTGCAAAATTCCCATTGCTTAGTGTTGCGATTTCAATGTCACAGAGTATATTATTATTATAATTTATTACTCATCTCAAAACATAAGCAACAATTAGAAGAAAAAAAAAGAATGTGGTGTTTAGTTTACATGAAAAATAATTAAGGTAAAATTATGTGAGATGTAGTTTGCAGACAGATGGATTAATTACCGTTGTAAAAATATCACTTTTAGAACGAGAAAGTTAACAAAAATAATAGTAACTTAAAAATAAAAAATCAAAAATAAAAGCAAACATATCAACTTTGTCTTAGTAAAATTCCAGATGTATCTAATTTATGTTTCTTTTTTGAGATACCATTGTAATTGAATATATTTTAGCAATTTGTAACATTCAAATATAATCGAGGAGTGTGCGCGTCGAATGGGATACCCCGAAAAAAACAAGTTTAGAAAAAATATATAACATGTACGAATTTTTTTAAGCTGACAAATATTCTGAAGCTAACCTTATTTTATTTGTGTTAACGAGAAAATTCCAATAAAACCCCAATTAAGTGGCTGTAAATGTTTAGTTTTGAGTTTTATTCAAGTTGTCTAAAATCACACTAAACTTTAGTGCTGTTTCAACGCAATTTTAAAAGTGGAAAATTGTGCAAACGGTACCAGACAAGAATTTGGAAACCAACGAATATTTTCGTTGCCAATGCTCGCTCACTCTTATCGCGTTTGCCTGTCTACCCTGAATTACACGAATTTCATAAATTAAATATGATTTATGGTCTTTTGAACTCTAGAATTAGAACGCTGTTGCCAAGAGAAGGAATTACTGATTTTTCTACTCTTGTTGACAAAGCTCGATCTGTTGAACAAAATTTTGTGGACAAACATGATGTTTGCTTACCTCAAAAAAACCATTTGCTTGCTACTGATAAGTCTTTAAAACTTAGACCTAAATGCACCTTTTGTCATAACTATGGTCATGTTAAAGACGGTTCTAGAAAATTTGCTGCTTTACTAGCACGTTCACAAAAACCCATGATAGAAAATAACTCTTCGCCTTCTATTAACAAACTTGTCTGTTTTGGATGTAGTAAACCAGGATATGTAAGATCTCAATGTCCTCAATGCCAACCTAGCACTATCTTTGTTAAGTCTCCTGCTACAAACTCAACATCATCTTTTGACGTATTGATGACTGAGGTTAATTCGGATGCTAATCGCCCCATGTTTCATTTAAAAATTTCTGACCTTGAAGGATTAGCTTGTGTCGATACCGGAGCAAAATGTAGTATTGCTGGATATAAGTTGTACACGTATTTAAAAAACAATAATTTTTTGTTTACCCCCGACAAAGTTACAATGACACTCGCTGATGGCGTCCCCAGAGAAGTTGTTGTTCAAACCTTTCAATGCGACGTTATTTTAGAAGGAGGAATTGTTCCAACTAGTTTTATGGCTGTGCCTTCTCATCTAGAAAGCAAGACACTTCTGGGTATAGATTTCCTTACTGCTGCCAATGTTGTGCTAAACATTCCAAAAATGCAATGGTGGTTCAAAGATGATGTTTATACAAAGTATGCATTTTATTCTCTACCTTGTCTCGTACTCGCTACTGCTATTACCACTACAAATAGAGATTTCACTGATGCAACTACCTCACTTCGCGAAAACGAAGCAGTTTCATTAAGTGCCGACGAAAAACAACGTCTAAAAAATTTGTTGACTGACTATAAAAATGTTTTTGAAAATGTACATGGACCTACTCTTTACATTGAACATGCAATTCGTCTTGTCGATGACACTCCAATAGCATTGCCTCCTTATAGGCTAAACGCTAAGAAAACTGAACTTTTGAAAGAGGAAATTGATAAGCTCTTCGCTTTGAATATCATTGAAGAATGTGACTCTGCTTACGCTGCTCCAGTAGTGCTAGTTCCTAAAAAAGAACCTGGAAAAGTAAGAATGTGTATCGACTATCGTCGCCTAAATTCTCTCACGGTGCCTGACAAATACCCGTTGCCTAGGATTGACGATCTGTTGCATAACGCTAAACAAACGCTCTACATGTCTACTATTGACCTTCAGTCCGGTTATCACCAGGTACCCGTCAAACTTGAAGACCGTGATAAAACAGGGTTTATCACCCCTTTCGGCATCTTTCGCTTTTGCTGCATGCCCTTTGGTTTACGCAATGCTCCTGCGACATTTCAAAGATTAATCGACAAGTTTCGCGCTGGACTAACTGGTATAACGGTACTAGCATATATTGATGACTTGATTGTTCTACCACGTTCATTTGATGAACATTTAGGAGACTTGTAATAGCGAAGGCTTCCACGTCCGGAATCTATACTAACATTAGAATGTCTTCCGGGTTTGGACCGTGTCATAGTTGCAACCGAAGCTGCCAACGTTTCGCCCACTTTCGTAAGGGGCTTCATCAGGGCGTGAGATAAATCGCAAAACTCAAACAAGCAATCGAAATCTAACTAAGAACTTCTCAAAAGTTAGGTTATACACTTGTAAAACAAGCCATAACCTAAGCTATGAAAAGGTAAGAAAGAAAACGATAACCTGAAAAAGCAAACGAAAATCTAACAAAGAACCACTACCGAGTTAGGTAATCAACTTGTGAACCAAGCCAGATTCTAAACTCCGTAGAAGTGACTTAAGAAGAAATAGTCTCCGTATTTAAAGGAAAAGGATCGTCAAGGATGATTAAGCTCTACCCTGATTAGGTTACGGTTGCTAAGGGGCGTGTTTTTGATAAATGACTAATAACCGGGAACCAAAGAGGGGATAGTTCGAAACCATCATCGCGATTAAAGTTATTGGGGTGTTTAATGATTTCTCTGCTTTCTCGGAATTTCCTGTTGAAAAAGAATGGAGATTTGGCAATCAACGAAACATTATCAAAATCTATCTTGTGACCTGTAGTGAAATGATGTTCAGCGACCGCAGACTTGGAAGTATACCTTTTCCTTATACAACGATCATGTTCTGAAATGCGAGTAATGACGGAACGACCGGTTTCACCAATGTGACTAAACCACAAGAACAGGGAATTTGGTATACACCTTGAGATGAAAGTGTAGGAAATTTGTCTTTGGGAGAAGAAGGAATCTGAGAGATTTTGCCTGTCGAGTTGAATATGGGTTTAATACCATTCTTACGAAGGATTTTCCTTATTTGATCTGTAACCTTGTGAATGTAGGGTAAAAAGGCCAACTTCGGGTTGGATTCGGGAGTAGAAATGTCCTTAGGTAATCGAGTACGTGGATGTAAACGACGATTAATAACTCTATGAATATCTCGCTTTACATAACCATTGTTCACTAAGGTTCTAGTAAGATGACGGAGTTCTGAGTTTAGATTCTCAGGATGACAAATAGAAAAGGCACGATGGACCAAAGATTCAATAACGGATCGTTTCTGTGCAGGATGATGATGAGACGAAGCATGAAGGTATCTGTCCGTATGGGTGGGTTTGCGATAAGCAGAATGGCCCAGAAGTCCGTCGGGCTTACGAGTCACAAGAACGTCAAGAAATGGAAGAGAACCATTACTTTCGATTTCCATAGTAAATTTGATATCTAAGTGTTGATTGTTAAGATGATCAAGAAACTTAGACAATTCAAGATAACCATGAGACCAAACAATAAACGTGTCGTCAACATATCTAAACCACACTTTAGGTTTTAATATTGATGATTCCAAAGCTACCGTTTCAAAGGATTCCATAAAAATGTTAGCTACAACATGTGATAGAGGAGAACCCATAGCAGCACCAGAAACTTGTTCAAAAAACTTGTTATCAAATTGGAAGTAAGTAGAAGATAGACACTTTTCAATAAGAGGAACCAAACTCAAGTCCTTGCCATGTTGAAACAGAATCTGTTTGATGATAATAAGCGAATCCTTAATAGGAACTTTAGTAAAAAGTGAAGTAACATCAAAGCTCACGAGAAGATCTTGGGGTTCAAGTTTTATAGTTTCTAGACGTTGAATAAAATACTGAGAGTTGAGGATGTGAGAAGAGGTTTTACCTGTAAACTCGTAAAGAATGTTGGACAAGAACTTGACTAGCTTGTAAGTAGCTTCGGTTGCAACTATGACACGGTCCAAACCCGGAAGACATTCTAATGTTAGTATTTAGGAGACTTACAAACAGTATTTGAAAGACTTATTTTGTTTAAACTATGTGTAAATCGTTCAAAGTGTACGTTCGCGTGTGATTCGGTTCGTTATCTCGGACATTTGATAACGCCAGGTGGAATACAAGCCGACCCTGAAAAAATTCGCACAATAATAGATATGCCACGACCTACTAATGTCAAGCATGTCATCTCGTTCTTACAAACGTGTAGCTGGTTTCGGCGATTTATTGAACATTTCGCCGACATTTCAAAACCGCTTAGTTTACTGACTCGCAAAACAGCAAAATTTAAGTGAGGAGATGCTGAAGAAATCGCATTTACTAAGTTAAAACATGCATTATCGTCTCCTCCAATTTTAAGACAATCAGATTCAAATTTGCCTTATATCATCAAATGCGATGCAAGTTCATACGCTATTGGAGCATGTCTACTCCAGGGGGAGGGTGCAGATGAAAGGCCTGTGGAGTACATCAGTCGCCTTCTCACTCCTGCTGAAGTCAATTACTGTTGTACGGAACGTGAAGCTCTTAGTTTGGTGTATGCTGTAACAAAATTTCGAGGTTATATAGAAGGATCACCAGTTATTATTAAAACTGATCACCAACCTCTCAAATGGCTAATGTCATTGCGTTCTCCAAGTGGTCGCTTAGCTCGTTGGGCTTTGGTGTTACAAAGCTACGATCTACAAATAGATTATATACCTGGAAAAACTAACGTCATAGCCGACTGTCTTTCACGACCGCCTTTTGACGTTGATATACAACGGAATGTTTCTGTTAGCACTGTAACAACACTCTTGCCACAAGAATCTGCAAGAAAAATTAGAGAGGAACAAAAAGGCGATTTAGACATCAAAAAGATTATAGATATCTTTGAATCGGACAACCCGAATCTAATCGATTATACTCGATGGACTGATCGTGATTATGTCATGCTATCTGGTGTGCTGTATCGCTATGAGCCTGATGTTGACTCCAAATCTGCTCAATTAGTTGTTCCAAAATCTAAGATTGAAGAAGTCTTGCGCGAATATCATGACTTATCTACCAGCGGACACTATGGCATTGAGAAAACATTACGTCGAATTTCTAATAGTTTTTACTGGCCTATTATGCATCGAGATGTCACTAACCATGTCAAAAAATGTATAGCTTGCCAGCGTTATAAGCCCACTAACCTAAAACCTGCTGGGTTGTTACAAACTCCTATCTCCAATCAGCGCTTTGAGACGCTTGCAATTGATTTGTTTGGACCACTTCCCGAAGCCCCCACTGGTGAGAAGTGGGTGTTTGCTATTGAAGATACCGCTACTAAATGGATAGTGCTGTTTGCATTGACTACTGCCTCTGCAGAGACATGTGCAAAATGTCTTGTCGACGAAGTAATTTTACGGTATGGAACACCACGTCGAGTTATCAGTGATAATGGGCCTCAATTCGTTGGTGAAGTGATGCAAATAGTAGCTCATTGTTTAGGTTTTCGACAAAATTTGATTCCTGTTTACCATCCTTCAGCAAATCCTGAAGAAAGACGCAACAGAGATCTAAAAACCCAATTGGGGATTATTTGTGGTGAAAATCATACCCAATGGAAAGAAGCTTTGCCTGCAGTAAGGTTTTCAATAAATACGTGTATAAACGCTAGCACAGGGTATTCACCGGCGTTTCTCGCTTTTGGAAGAGAACTGCGAACACCATACGAAGTGCATCACGACCTACGTGCTATTATTCAAAACAAAAATTTTGTACCTGAGATCACCCAATACTTGAAAAATATGGATCAAGTGCTAAGACGTGCCAGAGAAACGCATGAACTAAAACAGGATGCTGCAAAGAAACATGCTGATAAAGCTAGACGCGAAGTTACTCCGTACAACGCAGGTGATTTGGTCCTTGTGGATGTACACCAATTGAGTAACTCAGCCAAGCAGTTTACGTTCAAGTTTGCTCCTAGACGCGACGGACCGTATTTGATTACTAAGCAAAACTCGCCCACTTCTTACCAGGTGGCTCATATCTACGAACCGGATATGCTTCTTGGCAATTATCATGTATCGGCCTTCAAGCCGTATACTAAACGAACGACAGAAACTCCCATTTGTCCTATTCGCCAACGAGGAAGACCGAAAAAATCCACTGCGGTAAGCTTTGATTTTGCTTCAAATATTAATCATTATGTTGCAGACGGCGAGGAAAGAAATCTCTCGAAACAAAGCCAAGTGACCGATGTCTCCGTTATTCCCTCCAATCTTCCATCATTACATCGAAGTCGGCGCCTCCAAGAACGTCATGGAACGTCACCTCATTACTCAATCAATTTTCTTGGTTTTCTTCCGGGACGGTTACCGAAAACCAAAGGGAGAGTGGGTAACATTCAAATATAATCGAAGAGTGTGCGCGTCGAATGGGATACCCCGAAAAAAACAAGTTTAGAAAAAATATATAACATGTACGAATTTTTTTAAGCTGACAAATATTCTGAAGCTAATCTTACTTTATTTGTGTTAACAAGAAAATTCCAATAAAACCCCAATTAAGTGGCTGTAAATGTTTAGTTTTGAGTTTTATTCAAGTTGTCTAAAATCATACTAAATAATACCGCTACAAATTTTGTTATCTAAAGTTTGTAAGTTTATTGTATTAATTTTTTATTATATTGTATATTATATTATATTATATTGTATTATTGTGTTCTTGGTGCATTTGCACTTGAGTCATGTTGAATTTTATAATTTATTACTTCCAATAGACGGTTTTATTATTCGGTTTCAACAAGTTAATCTTTATGAGTGTAATTAAATCTTTTGGTTTTGATATTTTTTTGTAAACGTTCCATCTCGCCATGGGAAATGCCGTTTTTATACACTATTTATGCGTTTTGTATTATTGTATTATTCTTTCCACGTCTTTGTACTGTTTTCATTCACAACGATTTTGGTCACTGTTTTTAATGGTAGAGTAGCACAATGAGTTGATAAATAAAAGAAGTTTGGTTTGGGAGGCAAGTGGTTGGCAGTTGTTCTTAATACCTTAAGTTACGGGATGTAGTTAGTTGGGTGGTAAATTCACATCTTTAGATAATGAATTACCGCGGAAGTCATTATAAATGGAATAGTGAATAGTTCTTAGTAGAAAAACTTTCCAATTTCGTAAAAATTGGATTTCACTGAATTTCGGTTTGATTTTATATTAGTGCACCGTGGGTTTGTGCTCCAATTTTCGCTTTAGAGCAGGTTATTCGGATGGGAGTTCATTGCTAGTTATTGCCAAACATTGTATGGTGTTCGTTTGTGTTAATTAAACAAAAAAAAATGAAAGACGATATGTAATCAACGTTTAAAGTGTTTTATCGACGTTAAACCAGAAACATTTATTAATTACGTACATAGTATTAAGATTTTCGATTTGGTTTTTTGTTTAAAAACAGTTACAAAATTTATTTTATTTTGTTGGTTTATAATTTTTTTTCCATTAATGCGAACAGGGCCCTGCGATATATTTTAAAAAAAAATGTAATTCAGTTATTTTTTTTTACTACTTTTATTTGGTTTGTTTGTCCATTTTTACTTTGATTTGTGTAATAAATTTTAAATTGTTAAATGTAACAAAGCTTTCGTTCAGTCGGCTTTCGTGTATCCCATTGAGTCTCATTTGAGTGTATCCAATTAGAGAGGACTTGTGTCTATTTAAGCTTCACACCTTTCTGGCGCTTGTTTTTTTTTTGACTTTTGTTTTCGTTTAATTTTGAAGTTCTCCAAACGGTCACGAAATTTTTAATATAATTTACTGAGCACCGGCAAAATCTCGTTTATGTTAGTTTAATTCAGACAAGTTTCATTTTTCCAGCTTTTGCACAAAACAAATGTTATTCTTAAATATCGTTAGATTTAATTAGTTCGTGTAGTTATAAACGTGCATACATTTTGTGTATAAATAAATTGGATTTAAAATTCCCCCATTAGACCCCATTAAACTTATTCTTTATTGATCTTAAACAACAAACTAACAACAAAAAAATCTACAAAATCACTCCGTTTTTAAACGCCATCAATAAAGTCGAATCCCCTAGTCAAAAAAGAGAAATAGCCCAATGCAAAAGATGCTAATGTTGATCACACTCAAAACTACTGCACAAAACCATTCCGGTGTGTAAAATGTGCTGCAAACCACGATTATAAAACATGCTCCAAAAAAAAGGACGGAAGCAAAGCAAAATGTGTGCTCTGTTAAGGAGAACATCCGATAAATTATAGAGGTTCCACAATTTCCAAATAAATCAAAAACAAACTATTTCCCTCGCTTAGAGAACGTAGCATTACACCAACACAGATTCAACCTCTAGCCCTAAATCAAAAATTGATTACTCAAGTTACGAACCACACGGATACCAACGAGGCACCACAAAATTATAACCTTCACACATATGCAAGCAAAGTCCAAGCAAACCATCATGATCTATACAACCCAACGTCATATTCAAACAACGTACTATTCTTTATGCAACGGGCAATAGACTCACAGCGTTACATGATCAATTAGCAGTTAGTTAACTCAAATAATTAATAATGGCTCAATTTCTCAAAACAGGCCAGCGAACCTCCAAACGTCTGGTCAAACACCGTCATGGAGTAGAAACTTTTCTATTACACCACAACATTGACATATTACTGATTTCTGAAACCCATTTTACAGAACTGTCATACTTTAAAATACAAGGTTACTATACCTATAACATCAACTATCCCAATAACACAGCAAGAGGCGGTTCAGCAATACTAATAAAACACATAAAAACATAATGAAATTCCAAGATCTGCTCTGAATTTATCAAAGCAACCACAGTGTCTATAGAGGACTGCTGTCTACTGCTCATCCGGACACAGACCTGATAAAGAAAGCTTTGAAAGGTAGATTTGAACTTTAGGCAACCGATTTCTGGTTGAAAGAGATTTTAATGCAAAGCGCCCCCCCTAAACACCCGAGTGACAAAGCACATGGAGGAACTGCTATCCTCATTAGAGATAATATAAAACACTACAAAAGAGAAAAATTTACTAAATATTATCTACAAGCGACCAGGGTAACCATTGAAGAAGAGCATGGACCAATAACTATGTCTGCCATCTACTGTCTACTTAAACACCTCAATAAAAAGTAGCACATCAAAGTATTTTTTAAAACACTAAGTAACACATTTTTGCAAGGGGCCAAACATCCAACTTGGGGCTCTAAGCTGACAACTCCAAAAGGCTGAAACTCCTTAAAGCAAAAAAGAGAATAATTTGCATACTGCTGTCTACAAGTGTACCAACGTATTGGCCAACTGATAAAAACAAAATTCAAGATGCTATAGACTTTTGCATTACTAAAGGAATTGATACCAAAAAATGTAAAGGAAAAGCTTGCTTTGATTTATCATCTGACCGCTCCATAATTATGCTAACAATTCGCTCGCAGATCCCACATATAAAACTATTTTTACATAATAGTAAGACCGACTAGAATGGATCTTCAACCAATAAAAAAATATAGTAAAAAGACACCTACGGAAACAATGACAGCAAACCAGACAGAAGAAAACAAAAAATTTAAATAAAACCATTAAAGAACTGAAAGACTAGATTAAGGAAGAACAAAACCATAGCTTTCAGAAATATTTAGAAAATCTTACACCGACTGAAGCTACAGAGTACTCATTCTGGAGAGCCACAAGAAGATTAAAAGGATCCCAAAAACACAATTCTTCAATCAAAAATGACGACAACACCTGGGTTAGAAACCATAAAGAGAAAACGAAATAACAGAATTGAAATGAAACAGGTCATAATGAAAGAAATATACAGCAAAAAGGCCCCAGGATTCGACCTTATCTCTAGAAAAACATTGCAAAAACTGTCTGAGAAAAGCTGCAAACTAATAACCTACATATTGAATGCAATTCTGAGATCAAACTACTTTACCAGAATCTGGAAAGTTGCTTAAATCATAATAATCTTCAAACTAGGTAAAAAGCCTGAAGATGTTTTTTTCTACAGACCCATAAGGTTATTACCAGTGCTATCCGAAGTTCTTAAGAAATTATGATTAAGCAAACTTAATATTACAATAGCAAAAAAGGAAATAATCAATTTGGCTTCTGCAATAAACATGGAACAAAAGAGCAATTACATCGACTAATCAACTAAATTAATCATAATCTAAACGCCAAAAGTAACTGCTCTGCTACATTCTTAGATATATCTCAAGTATTTGACACAGAAGATTACATGTCAAACTGAAGAATCTTCTTCCCTGTCTTCACTACCTACTGCTCAAATCATACTTAACTGACAGTTAGGCAAGGCAGTGAACACACTGACTTATATCTTATACTCTCAGGCGCTCCGCAAGGCATCGTACTGGGCCCAGTGTTATATCTTACTTATATATATCATACTCATCCAACTTCTTCTACGGGGAGAAGAACGCATCGAGTATTTCTATTAAGTCTTATCTTTCTTGTTTTCCTTACTTGTCGTTTTTTTCTTATTTTTTGTTGCTTGGACACTCTTTCTTTTAGTAACTTTTCTCTTTAGTGTTTACTGCAACATTGCATCTTCTTTTTTTCTTCTAAGTTTCTTCTTTCCGTTGCATTGTTGGATTTAGCTAATTTTTAGTTTTGTTGAGATAGACTACAACGTCGTTTTTTGTACTTTACTTACTTTTACTGAATTGGCATTTTTGATGTTAGTAATAACTGTTAGGAAATTTCCTTCCTTTGGGTTTCTTCTGTACTTGAAAATCCGTTCTTCGGCTTTTATATTTCATTGTCACAGTTTACACAGTTTGATTTACTTTTACCATATTCGAAACTATCTTCCAATACAGTTGGTGTAAACCGCAGCCAATCTTGAAAACCGCCAGTTTCCTGATGTTGTTTCGCATTGAGTAGTTTCTCAGGTCTAGCAAGGTGTTCCATAATTTTTTATCAGACCATTCCTTGGTAATTATGTATTAGATAGACTGTTGTTGATCTTGAATCTTCGAAACTCTTCCTACTGCAGGTCGCAGTTTTTGAAGTTCATCGAAGTGTCTAAACTTCTTTTTAAATACCAGGGCAATTCTTCTAGACATGTTCTAGACATGCGCAAGTCTTGGACAACACATTGTGCAAAGGAGTAGTCCTTCGGTACGTCAAACAGATCATGTATTTTTGAGATCACTCTAAACCTTGCTTTCGCGGTTCCATTATAGGTAGACATGAACCACTGAAAGTCTTTTGCATCGTCCTTATCTGTCACACTGTAACCATTCTCGTGTCTTTATCGTCGTCAGTGTTGTTGCCGATTGATGTGTACTGCCTTGCCTTTTGGTAACTTTTGGGCGCAGTAGATGACATTATTTATTTTTGCCAAAATGACGTAAGGGCCTTCGCATTGGTTCTATAACTTTGGAGACAACTCTCGTTTTCGTTGTGGGTTGTACAATCAAATCAGGTCACTAAGTTGAAGCTCTCCTTCTCTGACCCTTACGTCATATTGGTCTTTCATTTGATTACTGGCGGTTTGGATGTTCTTTCGAACAGTATCGTGGATGATCTACATTCTTTTCTTAAGTTGCCAGGCTTGCATCTAAATTGAAGATCGCACGGTAATTTTATCTCACGTTTAGTCATCACACAAGAAAGAGTTTTCCGCGCAATCTGGTCAACGGAAGTTTTATACGTCATTAGGAACAGATGTAAATGTTGGTCCCAGTCTCGTTGGTGTTCGGATACTACTTTAGCAAGATACTTCCCTATCGTTGTATTCATACGTCTTACCATGCTATTTGATTGAGGATAAGAGGTGTAGTTCCAACTTTTTTATTTCCCAGCATTTGACAGACGTTTTGGAACAAGACAGACTCGAAGTTACGCTCCTGATCTGAATGAAACTCTAACGGAAGCTCTTTCACTAACACATCTGCAACAGTTGTAGCTTCTTGATTCGGTATTGCGTACGCTTCCGTCTTTTTGGTGAAATAATCCATGGTTACCATAATGTACTTTACCTTATTCCGTTTCTGGGAATGGGCTTGCAATGTCAATTGCGACATAAACCACTTAAAGTCTTTCGCATCGTCCTTATCTGCCACTTTGTTAACCATTCCGTGTTTTCATTATTGCGCGTGTTGTTGCCGGCGTAGGAGGCCAACCGATTAATGTCTACTATTTTTGGTTTGTCTCTTAGTAACTTTTGGGCCACTGACGATTTGAATGTTCTTTTGGACGTTATCGTAGATGATCTGCATTCTCTTCTTAAGTTGGCTGACGTAGTTATCTTTAATAACTTCTTCTATAGGCGTACATTCAAACTGAAGATCGCATGGTAACCTTATCTCACGTCCAAACATCACACAAGCAGAAGTTTGCCCGGTAGTCTCGTCGACGATCGATACGCCATTAGGAACAAATGTAAATATTGATCCCAGTCTTGTTGGTCTTTGAAGACAACTACTTTGGCGAGATACTTCCCCATTGTTATAATCATTCGTTCCACTATGACGATAAAGAGGTGTAATCTTGGTCTTCTTGATTCTCGGCATTTGACAGACGTTTTGGAACAAAGCAGATTTGAAATTACGCCTCAAAAGCTTTTTCACCAACCCATCCGCAACAGTTGTGGCTTCTTCATTTGGTATTTAATGAAATAATCCATGACCACCAAAATGTACTTGTTGCCTTGTTCCGTTGCTGGGAATAGGCTTGCAATGTTAGTTGCTACCTTTTTAAATGAACGTGCATAAATTACATTTACGTTACTACTCCTTCACATTTTTTGGTAGTTCACCCAATAGAACCTTTTTCTAACCTTTTCAAGTGTTTTCTTTACACCGAAATGTCTTCCAAAAGTTTGGTCATGCAAATGTTGCAATATTTTTGATACTCGATTTCCCGGCATCATTAGCTGTAGTTTTATCTCGGTACCATTGTCGCTCTCTAGGGATAGCTTCAGAAGACTATTTTCCAATTTCAAGTAGTCCCACTGTGCCCGATATGCTTTCACCTTCTTTGTCCATTCGTTTTCTAGTTTAATATCAACTGTAGTAACGGGTCAGTCTCTTGTTCTCGACGAAATTAATCTGGTTACCAATTATTGCCAATCGCCGTTGTTCTGCAACGCATCTTAGTTTTTTCTTCTAGTCGAAAACAATGACCATAGTTAACCTGACATGGTCGTCTAGATAGAGCGTCTGCGTTGCGATGACTAGTTCCAGCACGATGTTCTGTATCAAAATCGTACTATTGCAATCGTTCAATGCATCTCATAACTTGTTCTTCTGGGTTTCAAAATTGAAGAAGCGATTTCAGGCAGCATGGCCAGTTCACAGAAGAAGTTTCGCTCCCTATAAGTATTTGTAGAAGTGTTCAACGAACTTAACAACACCTAATACTTTTTTCTAGTTACGCAGCAATTACTCTCAGGCTGCGATAGCACTTTACTAAAGTATCCGATCTTCTTCGTTTTGGATTTAAGAAAGTTGAAGTTGCTAGCATCAGTGTCCAACAGAAATTTGCCTTTCGCTCGAGGATATACCTTAATATCAGTGCCGTAACTAGGAACTTCTTCAACTTTTCAAAGACTTCATTACAGTCGTAGTTCTAAGTAGAATTTGGCTTTTCTTTGGTAAGTTTTGCCAGCGGTTTCGCAATGTTGCTAAATCCTCGCACGAATCTGCGATAGTACATGTACAATCCGAGGAAACTGCAAAGTTTGTGTTTATCTTTTGGTATTGGCCAATCATGGACTGCCTTAATTTTATGTGTCCGGCACCCTTGTCCTGGATACAATGTGTCCTAAATACTTCACTTCTTTTCTGAAGATATAGAACTTCTTTGAACTTAATTTTAGATTTGCACCTCGCAATGGTTGAAACACTTCTTTCAAATTTGTAAAGTACTTTTTGAATGATTTTTCAACCACAATCCAAATACACCAGGCACGTCTTCCACTACAGTAGAAGATCGTCTCCATCAAACGCTCGAAAGTTGAAGAACCGAAGCACAATCTAAACGGCATAACCGAAAATTACCATAAAATGGTTCCAATCGTAAACGTAGTTTTTTTGCGGTCCGTTGTTTCCAAGTAGCCACTTTTCAAATCCAAAGTTGAAAATCATTGCGAATCAGATAGAGTATCTAAAGTGTCGTCAATTCGAGGTAACGTGTAACCATCTTTCTTGGCGATTTCATTGGGTTGTCTATAATCAACACAAAATCTTGATGATCTATCCTCTTTCTTCACTAAGACTACTGGAGATGCCTACGAAGTTAGATGGTTCGATCACACCCTGAGTTTCCGTTTTGGCGATTATCTTCTCGGCTTCTTCTCGCTTAGCCAAGTAAAACCGTTTCGGATGTTGTTAGACTGATTGAACATTGCTAGTATTGATTTTTTGGTTTACGACGTCAGTTCTTCGTTTAGAGTTGTCATCTATTGCAAGCACGCCATGGTACTGCTAAATTAGTTTCTTCACTTTACTGCGCTTGTGGTGGTCAAGGTCTTGGGATGCGGAAGTCGTCATTTTTAGTAACTGTTGAGGACATTTCTTTGCTGATGGGTTTTCAGCAATGACGTAGATTGTCCTATCACAGTATTCTTTCTCAAAGTTACCCGGATTGGACTGGTATTTATAATTCTAACTAATTTTACGTTTTTGACACCAGAACTTTACCAACTAGTAGTCTTTGGGCAAATTAGTTTTGGTTGGTTCGATGCTTTGAATGAAACCTTCTTGAAGATCTTCGTCCAGACGTCGCATCACGACGCTCTCAGTAAAACACAACGCTCTAGGTAAAACGACATCCTTTACTAAAACAACTTTCACTTCTTCATCTTTTGACAAATGAAAAAAAGTTTCTTCGTTCTCTAGTTTGAAGACATGATTTTCCATGTCTAAATGGAATCCACACTTTTTCATAATAAAGTCCATTCTTTGGATATTACGGGTATATGATGATTAATTGATTTATTTCCCATACAAATAGTCACCATCATTTCTCTATGAATTCGGACTGCTTTGCTAGTTGTGTCTTTAGTTTTATCGTGATTGGTGTTATTCTTTCATATTCTTGAATTACATCTAGGCGTACTATTGTTCTCGTCGTTCTTGTAACATACAATAGTTCAACTTTTCGTCCATTGATAGAGCTATCAACATGGATGTTGCTCAGGAAGTTAGTTGGCGATGCAGAGTGGATGGTGATTTTCGGGTCAGCGTTGTTAGAGATTGACTTTTGCCTTTTTAGGACGACCTCTTCTAGTTTTTCGTTGGCTCTTTTGTTCTTGGTTTGGGACAGCGGCGTCAAATATGATCCAGTTTACCGCAGTTCCAACATCCAAGGCATCGACGTACACGACTTGTTTGGTCTTGTAATGCTCGCCAAAGTAGTTCTTCAATGTTTTCCTGCTTTTTTTCTTAATCTTCTACCATCTTACAAACACGATGACTATCTTGATGAGACGCCTGCTTTGCAGCTTTAAACTCTAACGCTAATCGCAACGTTTGTTGTGTATCGTTGTCCCTTAAACCATCCGCAAAAGTTTGTACTGCCCGTTGTTCTAGAAAACTACACGGAGCTGCAGGGTAAGCTAGTCTCACCAAAGACACCATATCGGCTATGAACTCTTCAAGGTTTTCTGTCGACTTTTGACAACGATTTTTTACCTGCGCGTGATACCATTGTTAAAGCTGGGCGTTTTCATATCGCAGCTCCAGACGTTTGGACAATCAAACATTTGTTGGCAATCAAGTATGGTTTGCAAGATGTTTATCGCTTTTCCTCGGAAGACAACAATTATGAAGTGACTTTCTCTTGGTTGTTCTATCCATTGGCCATTGCATCAGCTTTAAATTGTTTGTAGTACGTCGACCGTCTTGCCGTCGAACATCGGCGATGCGATGCGTATTTTTTATATAATGACTATCATTTTCGGGTATTACTATCGTTCTTGGAGTGACGTCTTTTGCATTGTAGTCTTTCTTCCATTAGTTTAAATCTTTCTTCTATTTTTCTTGTTTCTTTCTCTAATCTTCTAGAATTTTCTAATAATTTTTCTTCCATAATTTCTTCTTCTTTTTCTTGTCGTAAGCCCTTGGCTTGTTCTACCCATTCTGCTCCGTTTCCTGAGATGTGGACGTCTAGCACTCCTTCCACCGTTTGAGGGAGGGGCGCCCTGGCAGACGTCTTAATAGTGGTTTTCCATTCCTAGCGATCTTAGCCAACCTGCTGTCATCCATCCTGGATACATGTTCGTTCCAACCGCGCCTTCTCGTTCGCACCCAACGTACGATATCCATGGCGTCGCATTCTTCTCTAATTTCGCTGCTTCTGCGGTAGTCCAGTAATGTATTACCTGTTATTGTTCTTAGGAGTTTCATTTCGTGTGTTTGATACATTCTTTTTGTTACGGCCGTCTCTGCTCTTGTCTCTGGAGCATAAGTCAACGCAGGTCTAACGCACGCTTTATATATTCTAGTTTTTGTTTTTGTCGATATGCAATTATTTTTCCAGATAGTATGTCTTAAAGCACCCGCGATTCTAGATGCTTTATCAGCTTGTTGTCTTACAATGCTGTTTAAGTTCCCATAAGCTGAAATGGTAGTTCCCAAATAGTTAAATTCAGATACTTGTTCGATAATTTCATCATTAATCATTATTTTGCATCTCCGCGTCTCTCTTGCTATCGTCATGGTTTTGGTTTTTTCTATTGAAATTTGCATATTTACGTTTTCTGTTGCGTTGTTGAATGCTTGCGTCAGTCGTTGTAAGCCATCCTCAGTTTCAGGCAGGAGAATAGCATCATCTGCATAACTCACAATTTTAACCTTTTGTCCACCCATGCTGTAACCGTGATTCACCTTACGTACTTCTTCTATTAAATTGTCCATTAAAAGGTTGAATAGCAATGGACTAAGGCTGTCCCCTTGTCGTATGCCCGTAGCATACGATATGCATAGCAATATGGTATATTATATGGAGCATATCATTTACCAGTTTAATTTTGATTACAATTATTCTGTCGCTCTTGTAGTCGATATCTATTATGTTATGTGCGATCGTCCGGTTAATTAGTACACCTACTCCGGAAGCTGCTCTTTCGTCTTTTGGTTTTCCAGAGTAAGCTAGTAGATAGTCTCCGTAATCTGTTGTCCCTTTTCCTTTCTTCTTCGTCTCAGATATAGCATACATATCCACTCCTTGTTCCACCAACTCTTCAATGATCTCTTGGTCCTTGCCACTGAATGATCTCACATTGCAACACCCTATCCGCAGCTGGTTCTTCTTCCTTTTATTTCGCCATTTTCTTAATCGTGTTCTGTTCCTTGAGTGAGTCGTTGCCGTATTTCCATCCTGTTCCGAGGCAGTCTTCCTGGGTCTGTGAGCAGGTTTGTTTTTTTTAGTCGCAACCTTGAAACCCTCCTCCTTTATTCGGGCTTGGGACCGGCACAACGACTCCTAAGCTACTCAGTCCACCCAGGAGCCGTTGAGGCGAAGTCTTCTTCCATAACCATGGAAACTTTTATCTCTAAATTAATAGAATATTTTTGTAGTTGTTTTATGTTTTCTTCAAACGTTCTTGAATTTTTCCTCAAGTTTATTGGAATTTTTCTTTCAGAATTTTAGAATTTTCTTCTAATTAAATATTTTTTTTAAAAATTCTAATATTTTGCTATCCATAACCAGTATTCACTCGCAAAATAAAAGTACACACAAATTGTTTATTAGCCCTTATCGCGTTAAAAATAATTCCACTTCTGACACCAGTGTAACATGAATTTAAAATCGTTTATTAGAAACTAAAACGGACTTGCGGTAAAGAATTACACCAATTAAAAACACTAATAATTAATATTTACATACTAACAGTAAGTCACTAATAATTAATTTATTTCTACACTATTGAAACGTTCGAGAAGTTATCTGCAAATTCAAGAGCCTTCTGAAAACTGTTATCCATCTTCTAGAAGATATACCGAAAGATAGGGAACACTCGAGAAGGATTTGCAGATGTGTATAAATACCGAAGAGAGAAATCGTAGGTCAGTTATTGCCGTAACGCGAATGCAGCAGTATTAAGAAGATTATTCAAGTTGAGATAAATAAGCCGTTAGCACGCGTGTGTCTAGATAAATATACCGAAAATAATCGTGTACGTGATTTTTAGTGTAAACAAGTGTGAAGCTATGCGCGGACTTTATCTTATCTTAATTAGTGTAAGTGTTTTTTTAAATATTATTAGATTTCATTAGTTCGGTTAATTTACAAGTGTACATATTTCTAGTATAAGTAAAACATATTTTTAGTGGTTTAATATTAACAAGTGAATCGTTATTAAGATTTTGTGTTATACAAAAACTGCATTTTAAAAAGTAGTGTATTTAAAACTTTATATTCGTGTTACATTTAAATTTATGCCGGTGACGCGTTTGCATGCAGTTAAAATGGATTCAAAAATACTTGAAATTCTCGAATCGATGAATAGCAAAATGGGCGAAAATTCACAGAAAATTGAAGAAAAACTCTCCGAAAATTTTCAAAAAATGGAAAAAAAATGGAAGAAAATTCTACAAGTCTAAAAGAAGAGATACGAACAAACATAGAAAACCAAATTAAAATTGTTCAAGAGGAAACCCAAGCAGATATATTAAATTTGAAAGAAGAAATTTGCGAGTCTGTGAATGAGAAAATAGAAGCAATAGAGAACAAATTAGAAGACAGAATAAAACTGATTGAAGAAAGAATGAAGCAAATGAATTGCCACGGCAAAGGAAGCGTCACGAGTGAAGATTTAATAATGGACCATAGGGAAGAAACTATTGACAAGTTTAAAGTTGTACCTCCGAATTTTGATGGTAAAGTTCCATGGTCAACCTACCACAAACAGTTTGAAGCCGCAGCTACAGCTAATGGTTAGAGCAACAAGCAGAAAGCGACGTCTTTAATAGTGTCCTTACGTGGAGAAGCGCTTGGAATTTTACAAACTGTTCCTGACCACATACAAAAAAATTACGAATTTTTAATTTCACGTTTAGAAATGAGATATGGAAACGCTCTTCTTCAACAAGTGTATCAAGCTCAAATTAAAAGTCGGGTTCAGAAAGCTGCCGAAAGTCTTCAAGAGTTTGAGGCTGACATTGCTAGATTAACACGCCTTGCGTATCCTACAGCACCAGATACCTTTTTGGAGCAGTTGGCAATTCAAACCTTTGTAGACGGCCTCCGAGACAGCGAAACACAGCAGACTCTCCGAAGACGTTGGATGACGCTTTGATACATGCTTTGGAGTTTGAAGCAGCAAAACAAGCATCGCAACGAGATGGTCATTGACTCTGCTGTGCTGCAGAAGTACCCGCGCAGACACTGGAAAGCATCGAGGAGATAGCGCGACGAATACTTCGAGAAAGAGGAGTGACAACTTTGAACTGCGACGAAATATTCCATGTACGACGACATCGTACCAAACCTAAGAAGAGGACAAGAAGAGCACTCGAAAATTTGGAACGAGGCAAGCAAAAGAGACAAAAAGTAATCTCATCTAGTCAGACTCCGGAGATTACAATCCAAATGGCATCGCCTAGGGAGCAATTGCATAGCATTTATCTCGATGGCAAGATCAATGGGAGAAGCGTCCAGTTACTGGTTGACACAGGAGCGACGAAGACCATCATTCGTCCTGACATGTTATTGGAAAACGAGAAGACATCACCAGTAACAGTACGACTTCGAACGGCGACGGGCGACGAAATACCTACTCACGGACAAGTCAAAGTAACCATTGGTTTGGGGAATAGAGTATTCGTCCATCAAGTACTAGTAGCCGACATCACGGAAGAAGTTATCCTGGGAATGGACGTGATAAAGAAGTATGGGTTCCATTTGGGTATGAAGAACGATGTCCTGAAGATCGACAATGAAGAAATTCCTTTTCATTCGTCAGAGAAGGCAGCCGTGCGAGTCTTATTGAGTGAAGACGTGACTCTGCCTGCAAGGACTGAAAGTGTGGTGATGGCACGCCTGGATGGAAGTCTCCGGGAAGGCTACATACGCGCTATTGAACCAATGGAGGGCAGCTTAGTTGAAAAGAGACTACTCGTTGGCAGAACTATAGTACGAGTAAAGAACACGATGCCAGTAAGGATCTTAAACATTAACTCAGATCTTGTAAGGTTGAAAAAGAAGACCGTGGTAGGCCATTGCACGCCAGTATCACAAATTGTGAGATGCGTGAAGTCGAACGAAGATATGTCGCCGAAGAAGTGTCCACAACATCTATTAGACATTCTTACCACTAAATGCGAAAACCTCAGCAAAGACCAGCTGGCTAAAGTTAAAGTGTTGATCCAAGAGTACCAAGATGTGTTCGCGCTGGAGAGTGGCTCCAAAGGAAGAACTAACGTGGTAAAACATGAAATTAATACCGCAGACGCTCGGCCGATACGACAACATCCACGCAAACTTCCTTTGGCGAAAAGAGAAGAAACCGAACAAATAATTACGGATATGGAAAGAAAAGGCGAGATTGAACCTTCAAGTAGCCCATGAGCATCCCCAGTGGTACTCGTAAAGAAGAAGGATAGATCAACAAGGTTTTGCGTAGACTACGGGCAGCTAAACGACGTGACCAAAAAGGACAGCTACCCTTTACCCAGAATTGACAATACGCTAGACACCCTGTCAGGATCCCAGTGGTTTTCTACGTTAGATTTAAAAAGTGGATACTGGCAGGTAGAATGAGAACCCAAGGATCGTGAAAAAACAGCTTTTACTATCGGAACTGGTTTGAGGCAGTTCACTGTAATGCTCTTCGGCTTGTGTAACGCTCCTGCAACGTTCGAGCGTTTGATGGAGACCATCTTGCGCGGATTGTCTTGCAAGACGTGCTTGGTTTACCTGGACGACGTGATCGTGGTTGGAAGGTCGTTTGAAGAACACTTGAACAACTTGAAGGAAGTGTTCCAGCGATTACGTAGGGCTAACCTCAAACTGAGCCCAAAGAAGTGCCACGTATTTAAGAAGGAAGTCCAATACCTTGGCCACGTCGTATCTAGAGATGGAGTAAGGGCTGACCCAGACAAAATCCGAGCAGTGCAAGCATGGCCAAGACCAATCGACAAACATCAGGTCCGAAGTTTCCTTGGGTTGTGCACTTATTATAGAAGATTTGATCCGGGTGATTTACCAATATTGCCAAACCATTGACAAAATTAACCGAAGAAAAAGCAGAATTTAGATGGAATAAAGACTGCGAAAATTTTTTAATCAACTAAAACAAGCCTTAGTCACTTCGCCGATTTTGAGTTATCCAAGGGAAGATGGAAAATTTGTTTTGGATATCGACGCAAGCAATCTGGCCATAGGCGCGGTCCTTTCGCAGGTTCAAGATGGACAAGAAAAAGTTATCGCGTATTTTAGCAAGGTTTTGTCCAGGCCAGAAAGGAATTATTGCGTGACTAGGAGGGAGATGTTAGCAGTCGTTAAGTCCATCGAACATTTCTACAAGTATTTGTATAGACGAAAATTTTTACTGAGAGCAGACCACGCCGCTTTAAAATGGCTACTGCAGTTCCGTAACCCAGATGGACAAGTGGCAAGATGGATCGAGAGACTGCAAGAGTATGACTATGACACAGAACACCGTGCCGGAAGCAGTCATCGAAACGCTGATGCCTTGTCCAGAAGACCATGTCCGGCGGACTGCAGCCATTGTTCGCGACTAGAAGAAAAATTCGAATGCCTCCGGAGAACTGCTATGGTTGATGATGAGTGGGAACCTGAGCAGTTACGTCGCGAACAAGAAGACGATCCTGAAATAAAACTACTCCTGGACTGGAAAGAAAGCGGGCGACGACCAACCTAGGAAGAAGTGAGTGCTTTGGGCAGAAACATCAAAGCGTACTGGGCGCAGTGGGACTCTTTGATAGTAGAAGTCGGTTTTCTTAAGCGATCCTTAGAAAGTGCCGAGGGCACGGGAAACAGACTACAGTTGGTAGTGCCCAAGAGCAGGGTGTCAAAAGTGTTGAAGCATCTCCACGATTGGACATCAGGAGAACACTTTGGCATTAAGAAGACGTTGGGTTAAGTGCGAGAACGATTCTACTGGATGAACTGCAAAGAGGACGTCATGAAATGGTGCCGTAAATACACAGTTTGCGCATCAGGAAATGGTCCAGCGAGAAAGCGCAAAGCACCCATGAAGAAATACAACGTAGGAAGCCCTTTGGAAAGAGTTGCGATTGACATCGCAGGGCTGTTCCCAGAATCCGATTCGGGAAATAAATACATCCTGGTGGCGATGAATTATTTCACAAAATGGACGGAGGCTTACGGCATACCCAATCAGGAAGCAGCTACAGTCGCAGATGTATTAGTAAAAGAGTTTTTCTGCCGGTTTGTAGTTCCGTTGGAATTACACTCCGATCAAGGCCGCAATTTTGAGTCTGGGCTGTTTCAAGAAGTTTGCCGACTGTTAGGAATTAAGAAAACTAGGACAACGCCTGTCTATCCTCAATCTGATGGCATGGTTGAACGGATGAATCGAACAATGGGCAAGTACTTAGCCAAGGTAGTGTCCGAACACCAAAGAGACTGGGATCAGTACTTGCATCTTTTTATAATGGCATACCGATCATCCGTTCACGAAAGCACAGGCCAAAGACCATCTTGTGTAATGCTCGGTCGTGAAATACGATTGCCATGCGACCTTCAATTTGTACGAAGACCGGAAGAGGAAGTCGCTGGAGAAGATTACTTCAGCAAGCTGGCCAAGAGGCTAGACGAAGTACATAAAGAGGTCCGTAAAAACACACAAACATATTTTTAGTCGTTTAAATAAATTAGTTTTTAATAAATAAATCCGCAACACTATTTATTTTTCACTATCGCGCATACGATAACGTCAAGGTCAGTAAAATGCACTCGCGCTGATTACACAATGAATCTCTTCGTTCGTTCCAGATTTTATTTATATCCGGAAGGTGATATTATCGCTTCCAGGAATTTTCTTCATTTTCTTTAACCTTCGAACACTTTTTGGAAACAGAACGTAACAACATGCTACAATTTTCTCAAACACCCTGTATAAATAAAATGAATTTAAAAAGATAGACCTTAACATTTTACATATTTTACTAAAGAATTAGGCTGATATCTTTTACATTTCCGGCACAAGAGTCCGAGACCCTGTATATACGTATACAGGAGTGTCAATTTCAAAACTTTGGATCCCACTTATAACACATCGTTGAAAAGGTCTTTAAAAATGCTATTTAAAAATACAAAAAAACGTGACAATACATTTGACAGTTTTGAAATAATTGGCAAATAATGAAGTTTGGGAAGATGCTGTCAATCCTTAAAATTACAGTTTGTGATGAAAAATTCTGATATTGACTTATTGCATAAAAAACAATTTATGTTTTAGTTTACGCATTTTCATATTGTTACATCAAAGTTTATCACATCATAACAAAAACCACAAGGAAATAGTAAATTGTTTTATAACCGTTTAAAGATTTCGTCATTTGTAGGACAGCTCGTATGTCTCTTGTAGATTAAATTGTTTGATTAACGTAACGAATTAACCTAATTTCATGGTTATTTCGATAATGCGAATGCAAAAAACATGTAGCGCAGAAAATTAATGCATCTTTTTTTTTCGTGAGTGCTTGTACAATTTTGATTGATTCTGTAGTTTATTGTCCGTGAGAATCATTGTAAAAGACTTTCTTCGCTTTATTATTTGCTGTAAAAATTGAGAAGAAAGTAATTTGAAAAATGTGCGCAATTAGTGATATATTTTTAACAGTTAAAAAGAAATCGGCACGCTGTTCCATCAAGTGCATTATAAAAATACAAGACGCTAATGGTGAGAGATTTTCATATAAATTAATTTAATTAGTACAATGGATGCGTTTCTATCGTTTATCGGATTAGACGTGATTTAAATAATGTTCTCATCGCACTTTCTAATTGTAATGTAATCGTCTTTTGCAAATAGTGTTTGTGTGCGTAATTTTCTTAGTCGATTTCCTGAATTTTCGGCGCCTACAAATTACGTATTTATAAGTAAATGCGTAGGTTCAATGATTAGAAATTGTGTCTTTATGAATATATCCTTGATCTTGACATGTCGGTCGTTTACCGTTAATACGGTACCAGGATAAGTGAAAGTTATCCTTTCTACGGTCACTCGATACGGGTGATGTTTTTTATGCAGCCGCCAGCATCGTACCGAACTTCCTTATGCAATTCAGTGAAAGTTCGGAATTCCAAATTGGCGCTTCTTTTAATTCAGTTGCGTACGATTGCACATCGGGTAAAGTAGGCTAAATTCAAATCTAACACCTTACACAATGTATTTGACAACATCATACAACAAATTCATACAAAAGTAATTTTACAACAATATAGATATTTTGGTATATGTACAGTGCGGAAGAAAAAGATTATATTTACAGAAAGATAAACTTAAACGGACGTGGGGCATGTCATCGCCAGCCGTGATCGTGACCGTGATCGTGGTGATCGTGATCGTGGTGATGTACCGTTACCCAGAACTTCTGCCAAATCGGCTTCCATATCTTTTTCCACGCTGGCACTTGTATTTCTTTCCAAACTGGTACCCAAATTTGTTTGTAGTCATCTTTCCAAATTAACTTCTTCTCCGGTACCCAAATTTGTTTCTTCTCAGTTCTCCAAATCTGTACTTTTTCTTGCTTCCATATAAGTTCCTTTTTCGGAATCCATATTTGCTTCTTCTCGGTTCTCCATTCTTGTACTTTTTTAGGCAACCAGATTTGTTTTTTGTGCGTTTTCCAAATTTGTTTCTTCTCCGGTCTCCAAATTTGTTGTTTGACTACTCTCCAAATCGTCTTCCACTCGGGCACCCACTCCAGTTTCTTTTCAGGAATCCAAACTTGTTTCTTTTCCGTCCTCCAAATCTTCTTCCATTCGGGTTTCCATATAAGTTTTTTCTTCCATATATCGTGCGCAGTATACTCGTTTCCATGGTGATCTTTGCCTAGATAATGATCTCCGTGTATACCTTCTTTAACCCAAACGGGTATCCAAATTTTCTTCCAATCGGGAACTTGATGCTCTTTCCAAATCGGCACTTGAATCTCTTTCCAAATAGGTTTCCAAATTTGTTTCTTATCCGGCACTTGTACCTCTTTCCAATCGGGAACTTTAATTTCAATCCATTCGGGTACTTGTATTTCTTTCCAGGCTGGTACTTGAATTTCTTTCCAGACTGGCACTTGTATTTCCTTCCAGGCTGGTACCTGAACTTCTTTCCAAATGGGTTTTGTGATTACTTTCCAATCTGGAACTTGGTGCTCCTTCCAGATAGGCACTTGAATCTCTTTCCATATCGGAACTTGAATTCGTTTCCAGTCCGGTTTCCAGGCTAACTTTTTGTGCGTATGCCATACTTTAACCCAATCGGGTTTCCATATTAGTTTTTTCGTCCAGTAACCTTCCGGTTCGTGAAATGATCGTTTAACGCGCGAAACACTAGTGGGTTTTGTGAACGATGGAATTGCAACGCATGCAATAAGTACCTAAAACATTTAAATTATAAAATTAATTAAAATCAAACACTTAAACGCGCACACTAACCAATATAGCAAGCCACCGCATTTTATGATGTAGCCCCGCGTTGGGGTTGTTTTGGCTTAGTAACACCGTCGGTCTACTGGATTTCCACCAAGTAACGTCGGTTTTATACCGGGCTATCTTTCATAGATGCTTGCGACTTTCCCCCATTGTAAGATGTAATTCGATACCGGTAATGTTGTGGGGATTCTTTCCTACTTTATTATTTATCTTAAAGTGGGGTTTTTCGAAAATTATTATTTTTTCGATACGCATAAAAATTATGTAAGGTGTAGTACAAGTTAAAAAAACGATTACGCCATTACGTTAAACGAATTTTCGTGTGTTTTAGTTGTAAAGTGAAAGGATGTTGGTGCATATGTATTTCCGATTTCCGCACGTTATTCCGGCATTTTTGCGCATACCGCACCTAAGTCCAGTACACGTTAATTTCACTTTGAGGCGTTAACTGATTTTTTTGTCAGGTTTTTATGGCGTACAAAGACCGGGTAATGAATGCAAACACGTCTTAAATTAATAATAAATTGAGTATTATTATCCTTATCTTTTATCCAAGGTGTAATAAGTGCATTATATGCAAAGTACTTGGCCAGGTTGCGGCCGTCAAAAACAAAAATTAATTATAAATTGTTGTTCTTGCATAATAGTGTTAAGTAGGGTATCTCACAAAATTGACTATTAATTTATGAAGACTAAGGTGAAACTTGTCAGGACTGATTAATTTTCAACTTGAGTAAACACTCGTTAAGTCAAGATTCTTATTGAACCCTAACAGTTTCTTTTCTTAAATGATGCGCCAACTATGGATGATGCTCTTATCAAAGACAAATTTAAAAATATAATTCGTGATTGAGCGAGAATTTTTTAGATGTGAGCACTTTTCAGCTATAAAAAGAAAAGTGTTTGCAATTAAAATTGAATTTGTAGCAATTGCTTAATATATTGAACTTTCTAAGCATACTCTATAAATAGTTTTGAAGAAATGTTATTTTCAATCATAAAGGATTATTTTAAACAAATTTTTATTCGGTTAAGTACAATTAAATGAATAATTATTATTCTTTTGGTAACATTTAGGTTAAATCTTACATGCTACACCTCACGTAACTTAGGCGTAGAAGTACCTGAGCTTCCAAACGTCAACGGTTTAAAACATTCTTACATAAACCTATCCTTCTTCTTGAGTAATAATATTTGATGGTTTCTTAAAATTTAATACTTTAAGAAAACAATTTCTTTAACATTAAATTCACAAGGACAAATAAAATTCATTTTAGTTTTATCTTTAAGGAAAAAGTAAATTTCAGCAAAGACTTCACAAGAAAGAAGAAAACGGGAAAGAACATCAGATTATACAGTTTTTATCCTAGAATGCACAACATGGTCCTTTTATACTTTTTAATTTTGTAATTTCTTTATTCAGAAAATTGTGGTTTAAAAATGCTTTGTAGATTAATATATTAACAGCTCCACTTTTATACAATACGGGTCTTTGAGGCTCAATGCGTTTCTAAGCAGCCATTTGCTTGTTTGGTTAAGGACGTGTGAGTTACTTTGTTTTAGCTTGCATCTGCAAGATAATCTAGAAGCCAAACCAGTTAAGGTCGTACCAAAAAAATCTAAATTTTATTCAAAATAGTTTGTTGCAAATACTTCCGTGTGCCTACTTTGCAAGAGGAACCACTATCTA
The DNA here is from genome assembly GCA_035610365.1 of Aquatica leii. NCBI lineage: Eukaryota > Metazoa > Arthropoda > Insecta > Coleoptera > Lampyridae > Aquatica > Aquatica leii. Next base: position 33,784,600 of record CM069438.1, read on the forward strand.
TCCAAATGTGTCAATTTTCTCAACATGACACCCAAGAATCGTTCTTCAAAGGCAAGGAAATTGAAGATATGCTTCAACTGCTTTGCTCGGGGTCACATGTTACCTCTATGCGTTTCTAGATGTACGTGTAGAACATGTAAAGCTAGGCATTGTACTATGCTTTATGTCAATTTTTCACTTACTGCTCCTTTGGAACAAGCAAAAAAAACGACTGCATCGCAACCTCTTGTTGTATCTCCCACTTCCATTTCTTCTACTTAATGCTCGAATTAAATCAAGGTTAACTTTAGAGCTCGCTGCTGTGCCTACCACCAAACCTGCTTCTGCTCGTGGGTTGAACTACCTATCGGGCGCGTCTCCAGTTGGTGGATAGGAGGGTAAATGGGATGTAACGGTACGCAGCTTCATCAGTTGACCTGGGACAACCCTGTTTACTTTGGCAGATGTTGGAGTTGCGGCTTAAAATCCGTACGTACTCTAATACTACTGTCACGCGAACCAGATTTCCCAGCTCAAGCTGTAGTGTCGTGGCAAAAGCCAACACTGGGATAACCATGCCTGCCGCTGCTCTGCTGACTTTGATCAGCAAGCACGGCAGCCAAACCCAAACCTCTTGCTGCTGTGGACATGTCTCAGGAGCAAACAGTGTTAAGCAGTGGCTTAATTGTCTGGACCAAGAGGAGACAACCTCATCAAAAACCTAAATCTAAGATGAAGAAGACCAGGCCGATAGATGTATGACTGCATAGAAGACCAGTCGTCACTGGTTCCAACCTCGAGGCAGCAGGCAAACCTCGTTGTATATAGCCTTCCGTGCGTATCGGGGCACTGCGCACGGCGACCATCTCTTCCTCGGCACTCGTGAGAACATATATGGAACCATCGACCTAAAATTTAAATTTAAAAAACGCTGAGCGCGAATCCGAAAAGCTCAAAAACCTTTCGGGGGCGGCAAGGCGAAAGCTTAAAAAACAAAGAGAATCGGGACCGCAGGCAACCGATTCGAGGGGTCAAAGGAACCCAAAAAAAGACATTCGGAGACACTCTGATGGGAATTGCTCTTGCAATTATACCAAAAGAGTTCCCTGAAAACACCAGCAGTCTTAAAGAATCCGAGATCATAAAAACCTCGATACTTCAATGGATTGACGATTTGGAGAAGGGACAAGCTTCTCCGCGTTTTCAGAAATGTACCGATAAAGGGGGATTTTTGAAATTAACGTGCGCAGACGAAACAACCAGAGAGTGGCTAGTCGGCACGTCAAATATTAAGAAACCACTGGGGGAGGATAAGGAACTAGAAATTATTTATATCAAAGACCTTTCTGCACCCAAGAAGGGTATCTTTTGGATCCCGGGAACAACACTGGAATCGGCCACACCATTGAAAAGAATATCGGTACAGAACAACATCAGTACCGAAACGTGGCGGGTGGTTAACTCTAAACTAGATCCTAAAGAAAACACAATACGTCCTGTTTATGAACAAGGGGTCCTGGGAGAAGGTAAAAGCGTCAACAACCAATTGCACCTTGGATTTTCAAGGACCACTCTCCGGGCGCTGGCCGACTCCAGAAAGGACAGCAAAGAACCGGATGCTACAAGGGATGTCCACGAGACAATGGATGTAAATCCAGAGCCCTAAAGAACTTGCTGACGGGAAATCTAATGCTGAAAGTGGTTCAGGTAAACATACATCACTGTAAGGCAGCCTCAGCGGCCCTCAGTGCTTATATCGTGACACACGATATTGACATTGCCCTTGTCCAGGAGCCATGGATCCACAAGGAAACAATAAAAGGGCTAAACTGTTTAAGCAGATAGCTGCTTGCGGCCCAGCTTGTGCACAACCCTCGAACATGCATTATTCTAAAAAATGCATTAAACTTAATGCCACTGTGGAATTTATGTTCTAGAGACCTAGTAGCAGCTAAAATATCTGTAGTAGAGGAAGGCAACCGGGGGGAGTTCATTATCAGATCCGGTTACTTTTCCTATGACCAGACAGGATCACCGCCGCCAGAGAAAATCCACAGGCAGATTAACAATGGGGCCAACAAACCGCTGATTCTTGGATGCGATGTCAATGCACACCACACCTTGTGGGGGAGCACAAACACAAATCCAAGAGGTGAAAAACTTTTAGAATTTGTTTTAAAAGGCAATTTAGACATACTAAATAACGGAGATGCGCCTACGTTTATAACCGTGTCGCGCAGTGAAGTTATGGATCTTAAGCTTGCTAGTCCAAAAGCGAGCAAAGTGATAAAAATGTGGCATGTATCAGATGCACCTTCTTTATCTGATCATAGATACATTTGATTCAACATTGATTCAGAGGAACTCGTAATAGAATATAGAAATCCGAGAAAAATCGACTGGGATTTGTTCAACGAAACCCTAGCGGGCCAAATCAGGGACTGTCCCACAGTTGCAAAATCAACGCACAAGCTAGAACTAATGACGGACAGTATTGTTAATTTATTAAAATCCGCATTTGAAGCAAGCTGCCCAAAAATCATCAAACGAACCCTAAACAAGATAACTTGGTGGAACAGGGAGCTTGACAAAGCAAGGGCACGCATTAGAAGGCTATTTAATACAGCCAAAAAAAGCGGAGACTGGGGATAAATACAAAACCAGTTTCACAACATATAACAATACCATAAAAAAGGCAAAGAGAGACTTATGGAGAAGGTATTGTAGGAACGTAGAAAACAACAAACAAACTCGACTCCAAAAGGTTCTGAGCAAAGGCCGTACTGGAAACATTGGTTCTTTGCTGACCAAAAACGAAAAGTTTACAGACTTGGTTAAAGGTACTTTGCAAGAACTACTGCAAAAACACTTTCCGGGTTCGTTGTTAACTGAGGTTCCTAAGCACCAGAACTTAGAGGTACCAAACAGACAGGCACCCAAAGGAACTAGGACTTAGCAAAAAAAATAATCAATCCTGAAAACCTAGAATGGAGAATCAATACGTTTAATCTCTTTCAGGTGGCGGATTGTCAAGGTGGTATTAATATCAAAGCCAGGGAGATCTACGTACGCCCAGGCAAAATCCTACAGACCAATCAGCTAAACTTCTTTCATCTTAAAACTACTTGAAAAAGTAGTCGACAGTTATATACGGGTATGCTTACCAATCTGGAAAATTTTGCGAGCTAGCAATTCACCAACTAGTAAGCAGATGCGAAAATGCAATCCAATACAATGATATTGCATTGGGTGCTTTTCTAGATATTGAAGGAGCATTTGACAATACTACCTTCACTTCAATTGCAAGAGCAATGGAAAAAAAAGGAATCACACCTCTAGTCTGAAACTGGGTCAACCCAATGCTCAGGAATCGAACGGTAACAGCTACTTTGTACGGTAGCACTGTAGGAGCCAAAGTGGTTGGTGGATGCTCACAAGGCGGGGTGCTATCACCCCTACTGTTTTGCCTCGTCATCGACGGCCTACTACAAGAACTAGAAGACGGCGAGGTATTTGCTTCAGAATATACCGACGATCTCACCATTACCACAAATGGGAAGTTTGGGGCAATGGTATCGAACATAATGCAAAGTGCACTAAACACCGTCAATTAGCGGGAAAAACAAACCGGGCATATACAACGTTCTGAATGAAGAAACGATCTTAACTATGAGATCCGACTTCACAAAAAATTATCACATTTTAAAGAAGTTTAAAGTGATAATACCGTCACGGGACGAATGGATAAAAAACATTTACCTGGGGGCGGTCAAAGAAACTATCCGGTACACAGATGGGGCCAAAAATCGCAACGGTACCAGAGTAGAAGTATATGGAGGCAAGCACCATGGAAAGCAATTTTCACTGACTTTATGTAAATATACATCTTTTTTCCAAGCTGAAGTTGCTGCTATTGACTGGTGTCAGGAACATTATCGAGTCGAAATCATACACAAATAGGCCGATATAGATAATGTATGACAGCCAAGCAGCACTACTGGCGCTAATATCACTAGTAATAAAGTCCAAACTGATTATGCATGCATATACAGCCTGGAAATATTGGCAACTCCTGGTTGCTGAGTTGCAGCTCATCTGGATACCAAAACACCAGAAGGTAAAGAGTAATTTAATGGCAGACGCACTAGCCAAAAAAGGACACAACAGGAACATATATCGGACCTGAACCCGTTTTCAAAATCGCATACGAGACCAGAAAAAAAATCATTTGTAGCAAACTTGCAGTGTAGCATAAAAAACTATGAAAAAACTCTTCAGGGATGAAGCACACAAAACTCTTTCTTACAGAGCCACAATTAAACACTCAAACTGCACTATCAAGCATGAGTCGACAAAAATTAAGGAAACTCACCGGACTAATTACAGGGCAATGTGGCCTTAACAAACATATTCATAAAATGGGACTGCAAATCAGCCCTCTATGCCGCGGATGCTTGGAGAACGACGAGACTCCGCAGCATCTGCTGTGCAAATACGAAGCGTATCAAATGCAACGCACAACGATTCTTGGAAAAGCAAAGCCGATGATGAGTTGAAAAAAGCCCCTTGGAATAAACTTCAGGACTTTATTGACGAAACAGAACTGATGAGGGACTAATAAATCAGAGGAGCACAAAAAGACCAAGGAGACCGCAGTGCAGGGGCGCTAGACGAACCACCTTTTAAAATAAATTAAAAAAAGCTGCTTCTGAAAATCCCATGGATGAAGAATGGGCGGTGGCTATCAACAAACGGATAAGATTCCTCCGATTATCCTTCATAACCAGAAGGACTACGGTAAGGCGATGCAATCCCAACGCAAAACAAACGTAGATGTTTTTACTCATTTTTTTTTACTTCTTCCAGCTGAAAGGAGACCAACCTTTGAAGGCCGTCATCAGAAGGATGCCGCTTTGCGACACGTCAATCGACGACACCGCCGCTTACCTTTGTCGCAAAGGTATGGATATTAATAATTTAACCGGTATAGTTTCAAGACGGTTCAAGCCACCAACGCCGTTCCTCCTAGTCCAGGTCAAGAGGACCCCGCAAGCGAACACAGTCTTCCATATTACCGATATTGGAGTCGTTCAAGTCCACATTAAGACTCCACGCCCCAAAGGCGACGTAAGACAGTTTTACCGATCCTAGCGCTTCGGCCACTCCGTGGGAGGATGTGCAGTAATCCCTCGATGCGTCAAGTGTCTGGAGTTCAACTTCAATTACGAGTACTCGAAGAAGCAAAAAGACGGTCCGGTTACGTGCTGCAACTGCAGAAACGATCATCCGGCAAACTACAAAGGATGCCCGGCCCACCACAGACAGCGACAGGTAAATAATTACCGCACTAACTGTGCATCTCCTGTTTTAGCAGCTTTTCAAGCACCTGCTAGGCCAGTGAACCCAGCCGTCTTATTTGCCCAGGTGACGAGACCGGCTAAGTCTACCGTTCCTGCGCCAACTATCACCGCCGGACAGACAAAGACGCAGAAATTGGTCCACACCAAAATCACTAAGAAAAAGCACGTCCTGATCAGAAAGTTCCTCGCCCAACTTCGTTCCCGCAACCAATAATGGCAGCACGACGAAGAAAACTGAACTCCATCATCATTGAGATCTGGAACGCCAACGGTATGCTTAATAAAAAACTCAAATTTTAAGAATTCCTCCACCGCCGCAACATCAACGTCGCTCTTGCTTCTTAAACTCATCTGCGGAACTGCAACAATCCAAATATTTGCAATTATTTGAAATACAATACCAACCAAACCACAGGTAGTAAAGGAGGTACGGCCGTTTACGTCAAACACGCTATCTCCGACTACCACATTTCAACGCCACAACTTCAGAATCTAGAAGTAACCTAAACCGTCATTAACACGGCAGCCAATGGAAACATCGTCCTCTGCGCTGCTTATATTCCACCCACCAAAAACGTCATACTTGCAGATTTAGACGCGATTTTTAACGCTAGGACCCTCACCATTCTTACAGGAGACCTTAACGCAAAATATCTAGACTGGCACAGCAAGAAATCGAACCGGAATGGTCGACTTCTGCAAGATTTTGCCAGCATTTGAAATTTTGTCCCTACAAACCCACCATCTATCCCCACGACGGAATTTCCGATGTCATCGACATAGCTATTTTCAATAACATTAGGCTACTTCACGATTTAACTACTGTTTTCCACCTTAGTCCTAACCACGAGCCCGTAGTCTTACAACTCGGTGATTAGGCCGTGATTTAATTACGAAAAACTTGCTTTTCTTTAGTCTCCCACCTTTCAGTATTAGGCTTTAAATTTAACGTTCTATCTAGTGGTACCACAGTTGTAGAAAACCCACCATCTCCGCCTTCCAAAAATAAGCGGGGAAGCCGGAGTTTGAGTTTCAATTTTTTTGTTTAAGTTGCTTCGTATTCTTTTGACTTAGACTTTCGGAATTCTAATCTTTGGTCTTTCTCCTTAAGTTTTTCTGCGAGTCCGGTTTGGCCAATAATTGCAAATGGTTGATGATTCTATAAGCGTGTGACCCTTCCCTCACTGATTTGACCCACCGAATCTTGTCCGTCGTGGTGTTTGTAGACGTAATCGTCTTCTCTCCCTCCCTTCTGCGGAGAGTGCTCTGGGTTAAAATTTTAGTTTGTAGCTTTCCTTTAAAGTGGTACCTCTGCTCGCACTCGCTTTGCAGATACAGAAGCGATCGAGAGGGTCCAGCCTAGGTGGTTAGCTTTGGACACCATTTGCTTGGTTAGGCCCCGTCCACGGAAGACGTTCACACGCCTGTCGAGTCTAGTTGCGATGTAGATGACTGAGATACCTCCTCATTATTCTTGGAACTTTTCTGCTTTTAAAAAACTACGGATTCTATTAATTAACTTATATGCCTCTGCCCTAGTTCCGTCCGTCTTATACCTAGTACTTACGTTTTGTTATTACTTGTAATTATCTTTCTTCGTCTAAAATAAAAAGGGGTAGAGTTTCGTCGAGTATTTTTATTGTATCTTTCTGATTCCCCTGATTTTTGTTGGTTAACGGCCATCGTTGTCTTATGTCTTTAAGTTTTCTTACCAGGCTAGTCCTTATTTCTACCCTTCTTGGTTCCTTGCATTCATCTAGTATGTGCTCACTGTTGGTTTTTTCTTTCTAAATTTCTTAATTTAAACCTGCTATAGTATTCGTAGAAGGGTCCATGCCCCGTAGCTACCCACGCTGCTTCTGATGTCAATTGCAACCTCTCTTGTCGTATTGTGGGTACTATTTTATGTAATTGTCTATATGGACTTGCCTCGTCCTATACCTTTTGCCACATTTCTAATGTCTTGTCGATGATTTTTTGTTTGGCACCTTGCTTAGATAGCTTTACATTTAACAGCTCGTTCCCTGTGTACCTTGTTGCTCGTCTATGTGCTTTTTCATTTTGTACTGTTCCGTCGTACCTTTTTACCGATTCAATTTCAATTTTGCTCAGACCAGACCTCTCCAAAGGATGCATTTCAAAAACCACAAAAACTATTACTAAAACGAAGTCCGATCTGCTCCAATTTTTACTTCACATACGAGACGAGATCACCGAGAAAAACCGTCTAAGACGCAAATGGCAACGTACTCGTCACCCAAACGACCTATTAACGCAGTTCAAACCGCTATTCGATTTTAGATGGAACAACATGGCAATCTTCTTTTTAATGACAAACTTCAGTCACTAAATTTACAAGACCTCAGCGTCTGGCAAACATCTTTAAAAACAGGAACAATCCTTTCATGCCCGCATGGCCTCCGGGGTCTGGTCTACACGGATCTAGACAAAACCAAAACTTTTACCGACATGCTCAAATTCCAATTCAGAGAAAACCATCTAGACGACAAAGACTTCCGTCGCACAAACACCATTCACCGCGAAGTCAGAAGCATCCTGACGACCAACCCAAAAGAGCTCATTAGTCACACTTCTCCCAAAGATCTCGAAGCGGGAATAAAAAATTTCAAACCGCGCAAAGCTTCCGGGTACGACGGCTTTCTCAACAAAGCACTCAAACTTTTTCCCAAAAAAGGTATAACCACCTTAATTGCGTTTTTTAACGCTTGCCTAAGACTCCGACACTTTCCACATTAATGGAAAACCGCAGACGTCATAGTCGTTCCCAAACCCGGAAAAGACCACGTCATGCCGCAAAACTGCTGTCCATTCAGCATACTTCTGACGCTTGGTAAGCTATTGGAAAGAATAATGCTCACCCGTTTACAGAAACAGGTCGACATTAACCAAATTATCCTCCAAGAACAGTTCGGTCTTTGCAAAAAACATTCCACGGTTTACCAAGCCGTCCGCGTCGTGAAGCAGATCACCGACGGCTTCAACCACCGCAACGTCATCGACGGCGTTTTTCTTGACATCGAGAAGGTGTTTGATAAGATCTGGAATCGCGGCATAAACGTTTTCATGGTTCAAGTCATCGGTTTCTTCCTCAATCGACGCTCGTTTGCAATCAAACTTTACACCGCCAAATCACATAGAAGCCGGGGTTCTTCAAGGATTTACGCTATCTCCACTTCAATACAACATTTTCACCGCAGACGTCCCAAAATTACGACGGATTCACGTACACGTTCTACGCCGACCATTCTGCCGCTCGCCCGCTCAAGCCGTGAGTAATCTTCAAATGGCTCCCACCTCTCTAGACCACTGGTATGACGACTAGCAAATAAAAGTCAATTTCACGAAAAGCGCCGCCGTTATCGTTAACCGAAGGAACATCGAACCCACAAGCCGTCTCTACATCAAAGGCAACGACGTCCCCTAGGTGGACGAGACCAAATATCTTGGCCTCACTCTAGACAAGAAATGGTTATGGAAATCCTACATAACCCAGAAGCTCGTTTCTTCGAGCGGCCTACTGGTTAAGTTATATTCGATGCTGTGCCGCAACAGCACAAGTATGGTTTTACGATGCCAAAACTCACATCACCAGGATCCAAGTCTTCCAAAACAAGATCCTCAGAATGATTACAGACGCCCCCTGGTTTGCGCGAACAGACCGGCTTCATCAAGAACTCGACATCCCGAAGATCGCAGATTTCGTCCGCCAATCCGCAGCTGCGGTCCATGCAGACTTCGCGCCCCCCCCCTCCAATCTCTTCGTCTGACGGCTTTGAGAGTACTACATAGATGACATGCCTAGGCACAAGCGGCCTAAGTATGTCATCCTAGATTAAGTTTAGAATGAAATGTTCAACCCAGCGGAAAAGTTTGATCCAACGGGGCTATTTAAGCAAACTCTGCTACCACTTAGTTTTAAGTTATATAAATTGTATAAATTGAAATAGCAAAATAAGCATGTATCAAATTGAATTGAATTGAAGGTCAACTGAAACCTGCAGGATACTCAATTCTTATAAAACCGCCTACTCTATTCGTGTACTTCTTGATTCGGGCAGCCAATCAAACTTTATACGCTCTGACCTATGTGAAAAGTTGAGATTGCTCACTTGCTAAGTAAACATTTCAGTTTCTGTGTTAAAAGTCTTTTTTTCCCGCATACGCCCGAGTTGTTTGGTCATCATTCTCCTTATAAGATTAATCTCTTTTGCCTTGCACTAAACGAGATTATTGGAATGCTGCCTTATATTTCAGGTAAATCATTTTAAAATTGTGATTCCAGACAACATCCGATTGTCTGACCCATTTTTCGCCCATCCCGGTCAAATCCATCTGTTGATAGGCTCTTCAGTCTTTTTTGAATTGCTCTGCATTGGGCAGGGTTGGTTAGGCCCTAATATGACAGTCCTTCAAAAAACTAAGTTTTGTTGGGTCGTGTCTGGCCTTATGTGTTCTAGTTTTCCTAAACTGGCGCAATGTCATCTGAGGATTTAGATTTAGATAGTTTAGGGATTGATGGCACGTCTGAAGTATGCGTGATTTTACGTTGTTTTGTTGCAGTGCTTTTAATGCCGCTTGGCTGTTCGACATGATGCAGACATTTTGTTTGCTTCGGTTTTAGGTAATCAGATGTTCCGCCACCATGTCGATGGCGTGTACTTCTGCTTGGAAAATGGGGACTTTAGCACTGAGGAATACGTGTCTTTTGAACTTAGGTTCTACCACTCCTGCCCCCACACCACCGTTTTCTATTTTGGATCTATCTGTGAACCATTTTTAGGAATACTCCGGTACGCAGTCCGTGCTTCCTAACCAGTCATTCCTAGCGGGGAACCTGATTTTGTATTTGTGATCAAAGACATTTTTGAGTTCATTTGATTGCTCACTGCGGCCATGTCTAACAGAGGAATGGTTTTGAGAATTTCCAGATGACCTTTGAGGTTACCTTTTTTGAAACGGTGTACCTCATGTATTTTGAGGCCCTGCTTCATAACTGCCTCCTTAGTAACCACTGGTAAGGGATCCAAGTTGAAAAGGATCTCCATTGCAGCGGTTGGTGCTGATTTCATGGCGCCTATGGTGGTCAGACATGCTAGCCTTTGCACTTTTGTCAGCTTCGCTTGCGCGGTACTTTAGTCTACAGTTCTCCACCAAACTGCAAACGCATAGAAAACTTCAAATCTAACTACCTGTTTGCAGATCTAATTGGTTATGCTAGGGTTCAAACCCCACGTTTTATCAACCATTTGGCGGCAAGACTATAAAGTTTCTATAGCCTTGTTGGTAGTTTTAGACAGCTGACTTTTCCACATTAGTTTTTGGTCTAGTGTCATCCCCAGGTATTTAACCTCCTTGGAGAGGAGAATGGTAGTTCCATTTAACTGAATACTAAGGATATTTAAATTCCTTCGTTTAGTAAAAGAAACGATGGTGGTTTTATTTGGGTTTATGATCTCGCCTTTTTTGAAGCACCAGTTACGTGCTAGGTTGATGGCATTTTGTATTTTCTCCCTTACTATGGAGTTATGCTTGCTCCTCACTATTATGGTTATATTGACAGCATAGCTTAAAACGTTATACCCCTATCTACACAAGTCGTTTAATAGTTCATCCACTACCAACGACCAGAGCAGTGGGGATTTGATTTTCCCCTGTGGACAGCCTTTTGTACGGCTTACCTTATGGGTGGTGCTGGTGATTACCTGTCTACCCATCAGCATGTCGTTTATCCATTGAATGATAAAGTCGTTTATCCTTCTCTTTCTGAGAAACTGTGTCATTAAACCATAGGCGGCGTTATCAAAGGCGCACTCTATGTCCATAAAGATTAATAGGGCTATTTCTTTTGATTCGTGTGCTTTCTCTATGGTTTTTACAATTAGATGTAAAGCTGATATCGTTGGATTGCCTTTTTAATAGGTAAATTGGTATTTATGAAGAAGTTTGACTGTTAAAACCTGCATTCTAATATATAGTTCATCCAGTTTCTCCGTTGTTTTGAGCATAAACGATGAGAGACGAATTGGACGATATGACTTTGGATAATCTATGGGTTTTACACCTGCCTTATGTAGAAATATGACTTTTACTTTCCTCTATGCTTGAGGAACATAGCCATATAACAATATCGTTCATATAATGGAAACAAAAAGCCAACCCTTAGGTCATAAAATTCGCTGACTTTCATCAGAAAAATTATAAATAGTTTGGCTTAATGTTGCCGCAATGATTATGGTAACTTTCAAAGATATAATGGTCAAATCCGTGACATCTTGTCAAAAAAAACGATCAATGGCGACCATGTGGCTATTACCGCGGTTTAAATGCCGTTATATTGCTAAATAAAAACCAAGATTTTTTATATCAACGTTTTCATTGCAATTATATGAAAATAAACGCAAACACAAAAATTCTGACGTACAACAAGACACCAAAACCTCTTACAACCATACACTTAGAAAATTAAACTGTGCAAGTAGTAAAAGAATTTTGCTATCTCAGAACCAAAGTAGTCAAAGACTTAATAAATCAGAAAACTATTAACAAAAAACAAGATTTCACTAGGAAAACGTAAAGAACTCCTGAAACCTTTTCTCTGGAACGTAGCGTTATGCCAATGCAAAACATGAACGATTGCCAAGAACGAACAAAATAGGCTGGACGCATCCGATACAAAACATATAACGAATTAAAAGCAGAAGAAAGAGTGAAATATAAGACTACACGATCAAATCACACCAAACTTATAGGTGAATGACTCGAAAGAGTCATATTAACCACGAGGGATAAAACCCTTTCTAGAAAGAGTTGAGGCAATTATAAGCTTTACATTACCAGATAATGTAAAACAACGGCGGTAATTTCTCGCCACGTTAAATTTTTACAAAATGTTTCTTCTACACTTTGAAGACACCATATAAATATTTAAAAAAAATTGAAAAAAATTATAAAAAACATTACATTAGACAAACGATTAAGTAAAACCTTTAGAAGCACAGTAATTAGTTGACGCAACGGCACTTCCTGCTCAGCACCTGTTGTTGATGAAGCAATCGGAAGAGTTTTACAGCATAAATTCAAAAATACGATTGGTTTCTTCTTGTTGTAGCGCATACGACAGAAAGCTTAGTTAGACATTAAACATTTTGTTTTGGTTAGAGGGTCGGAAATTGGGTTTTTTAATCGACCATAAGCCATTGACATTCCCACACTAAAAAAACGACTAAGTTTTACCTCGTCAACTACATCACTTATTGTTCTCGGAGAGAAAGTCGCAGGTATTGCGATGCTAAATTATAAATTAAATCTAAACAGGCGCCAAAACGATAAAAAATTAAATTAGGGAGATATTTTTTAACTCTACCCGTAGCTGGAAAAGAACAAATAACACGACAGAAGTAATAACACAAAATATTATTTATTTTATCACAGACAATAATTCTAAAGAGGACGAAGAAGGTACGTCAATATAATTACGTAATTTTTCCAAACGCTAATACATGGGTCGGACCAAATATAAGTTACGTCCCATACTAAGCAACAGTTCGTACAGTAAACTGACCTAGTCGGTTTAAACTTTTACATTCGCAAAAGAAATGACTTTATATTCGTAAATTTAAAATTGCAATAGTATATAGCAAAAAAATGAAGACTTAGAGACTTAACGCGCACTGCATACGACTTTGTGATGCACAAAATCATCTTATAATCAATTGTGTTAACCTAACATGTACGTACGGTCAACAATCCACATGACCAACAAAGTACTAATTATAGTTAGGTTTTATCCAGTAAGGGATTAGCTAATTCCTGTATTACCTAAAACGTAATATTAAACCTAACACAAAACGTACATACGGCGTTAACACAAGTAAATTTTGTTTTTAAAGCATACAATCATGTGAGACAGCAAATACGAAGCGTTTCCCATTGACTTAATGTAGCAATTGATGGTAGCCGTTCCTACCAAAAGAAATTTTAAAGGTTTTCAATCCCTTGACAACGTGAATAGTTAATTTTTCCCCAAATGTGCCATCTGTGTGTTATCTTCACTGATAAAAGAAACGTGTGCGGGGTATGAAAATTCGCCCAAATCGACTTTCGCTTAGATAGACACAAAACTAATTTGCATATTCACGTGGAATCGCGTGAAATAACTTAATGCTGAAAGACTTGTTGGGTTTAGAAATCCGCTAAACGGAGGTCGTCTGTATTGCATCCAACATTACCGGAAACTGAATAAATACGCGCTTATAAAAATTGACAATCGCCGACAAAAGATGGGCGTGTCGAGAACAACTTTTATATTAAAAACTTTTAGCCTACCAAATTTTTAACGTAACAGATTATAAAACCAATAAATTTTAAAAAACTAGTAGACAAAGAATAAAAAAGCTTTCTAGAAACTAACACATCACTAAGGTTTGAAAAGTTTCTTATGTTTGGAAATAACAAACAACTATCATGTGACACATTAATTGAAAATGCCGAGATTCTACATTTCGAAAATATTTATATCAAAATCTGTTTTTGAAACCATTCATAATTTAGCACACCCTGGAATCCGATTCACAAACAAAACAATAGCCAAACAATTTATATGGCATTCCATAAGGCAACAAAGCACATCAGAATTATAAAACTCGCCACGTAAAGAGGTCTACTACCAATTGCGCAAAACAATAGTACTGCGTCAATATAATTAACCGTTTTACACGTTAGCCCGAGACAGTTCTGGTTCTAGCCATTTACACTGAAACGTTTCAAGCAATTATTAACAAATGGATAACACGTTTTGGTGTTTCATTTGCTATAGATACAAACCAAGCCCGATAATTCGTGTTGAGACTGCTTAAGAAATTACCTGCTACAATAAACTTGAAGCGCAAGTGTCAAAAAATGAAACAGAACGTTTAGAACAAGAATTACATGCTACAAAAAGCAAAATTGGACGTTACTACTGCTGTTTGTATTGTTAGAACCCCTGACCGCATTTTGAAAAAAACATTACACAAGTGCAAAGTTAATTAGAGGGAAGCTTGGCGCATTCATCTACTTCAAATATCGTATGAATTAAGTCAAGTTTTACTTGGGATAACGCTGTATGTACGTTTTTTTGACAAATTTTATATTACGTTTTAGGTCATACTGGTACGGAATTAGCTAATCCCCTACCGGATAATACACAACTGTCAAAGGGCTTTACTTATACTTGGCCTGTGATATCAACACATGTAATATTGTTTGCAACGTTTGTATAACTATACTTATATACTGTCTTCGTCCTCTCCAACTACTTCTGTGATACAATAAATACATATTCTGCGTTATCATTTCTGTTGTGTTATTTGTTCTATTTTAGCCTGCGACTCGGAGAAACTGTGTTAGCCGTCGCTTATTCTTCGTTACCGGAAAACCAGTGGAACAAATTTGGCGCCCAACGTAAGACTCGATTTTGTGTGTGCGATTATAATTTCTTTTAGTTTTATTGATTCTTTTACCTTTTTTTTGTCTTTCGTGGAATCGATTTACTTAAAGTTTTACTTCGTTTCTTTAGTATTGCTGCAAGACTTAACGTTGGAGTTACTTCACTAACTTATACTTCTTTGATTTTAGTGCTTCGGTTTGATTTTACAATAATTATCTACTTACTTTAAAGTCAATTGGATTTCTGGTCAGACATGGGTTGTCGGACTTCTGTTTTGATTTTTGGATTACATCGACTACGTTGGTTAACCTGTTTTGGCTTATTAGATTAGATACTTATTAGTGATATTACTTGTACTGTTATTTTGATTGGGCTTTAGTCGTACAGTTTTGCTTCACGATTAGCTTAAATTTTGTTGTATCTCTGGAAAACGTAATCGGAGCTGTACTACTATTTGGTTTTTGTTTTTTACGTGCTTTAGGAAATTTTGTCACTAAGATGGCTACTTGGCGGTTGGAAATGAATCGAGGAAGCAGGAGTTTCAATATGAATTAATTTCTCGTGGGTTTGATCTTACAGTGGTCGTTTCTACATTAATGGGCGCAGTGTGTAGTGCTTTATAGTTGGAAAAGGAAGCATCTTTTGGTACGGATACTATTACTTCAGTTTTTGCGGATGATAAGCTAGCTGTCTAACAAGCTATTGCTGAACTACAAACGTTACTTAGCGAATTTGATGGTAATCTTTCTTCTTCTACTTTCAAACGAGCTCGTACTTTATGGGTACACATTTGCCGTCGTTGTTTGAATATGTCGCCTGATGGGGAAGATGAAGCAAAGTATCATCGTCAATTTGAACTTACGCTACAAACCCTACGTAATGATTTTACAGCTAAAGAGAAGAAAGATACCAAAACTACATTGGTTTCTTTTGCTAATTTACTTTTGCCTAGACCTAAACAGGTTTTGGCAGAGTGACTACTTCCGGACGGAGAACCACTTCTTCTTACTTCTTCGGATTCTGAGGCTGAAATAGATGTATCGGTTCAGACTACTTCTGCTCTGCTGAAGGCTACTGCTACTGATGTGTCACTAGCTAAATGAAACTTGACTTTTTCGGGTTTCGCTCACCGAATTCTTGATGCGAGTTGATAAGTTGTATCTGTCATGCTTACAATCTGATTACGACGATCGGCTCTGGAATGAGATTCGAAGACGAACAATGGGGCCTTAAAAATCCATGGGTATGTATGTGACAATTTTGCGAAGTCTCTTTCAGCGATTATCGTTGCCCGCTTCTGCGGAAACTAAACTTAAGACGATACGAGGTAATTTAACTCCATACCACCAATCTGCCTTAGGATTAGCGCAGATCTCCACATTGGCTCAATTGATTAATTATGGCAAGCAGCTAGAGTTAACTAAACTTTCTGTGAACAACTATAAACCACTGTTGGAACTTGCATTGGCTTATGTTAGCGACACCTCAGTTTTTTTTCTTGCTTCTACTTCTAAGAATCGTTCGGCACGTTTCGAAGAAAATGCTACTACTTGTAATTCTTCTCGACGTGGTTTTCTTGGTTCTTCTAGCGTTACTTGTTGGAATTGTCGTCAGATGGAACATATCTCTCCGAATTGTGACAAACCTCCTACTCTTTACTGTTTTGGGTTTGGACAGGCAGTCGTCGCAATTGTACTAAATGTAATACTGTCTAAGAAAAGTTTAACCTCGGATTCTATCTTGTCTGACAAACAACATATTCTTTTGGATTTTTTATTTGCCAGTGTTGGGGATGATGAGCGTCCTTATCTTAAGGTTAATGTTTTAGGTTTTTCTTTCTTTTGTCTTTTTGATACTGGTGCTTCTTGAACCATTCTGGGCGATCCAAGGTAGAAAATTTTACAGTCCTTAGATATTCGTGTTTCTCCTTCTTTGATGTCTTCTTGTAATTTAGCTAATGATGATAAGTGTGCGGTACTAGGATCCGTTATTCTGCCGTTTTCTCTGGAAAGCAAAGTAAAAGCGATTAACACTTTAGTTATTCCTGAAGTTTCACAACAACTAATTTGAGGCATCAACTTCCGGAAAGCAATAAACTTCATACCAGACTTTCGGCAAGGCTTTTGGACTTTCAACGCTAGTTCTCCTTCGATCAATGTTATTTCTTCGGAGTCGATTAGTCCCATATTCGAACTTCTTCCTAATCAGCAACAGGTTTTAAACGATGTCGTTGCGGACGCATTCGATAAACAATTTTTAGGGCTTGGCCACATCTTTTTCTTTCAGCACCAAATACGAACTTCGTCTGAACATTGCAAAAGGTGGCTAATAAAGAGATGGACTCGATGCTACCGCTGGGAGTTGTAGAGCTGTCAAATAGTCCGTGGTCCAGTATCATTGTTTTGGTAAGGAAGAAGGATAATAAATATCGGTTCTGTGCCGATTGTAAGAAGGTAAATCAGGTGATGCAGAAGGATGTTTGTCTGTTGCCTTACATCACTTTAATTTTAGATCGGCTGAGAGATGCACGTTTTCTTTCCAGCTTGGATATTTGGTCGGTGTATTGGCAAATTCTGCTTTCAGAAGATTCCAAAGCTGTGACTGCTTTTACTGTTTCTTTTCGTAGTCTTTTTCATGTCACTCGCATGCCATTTGGATTACATAATGCGCCTGCTACATTTCAGCGATTGAGTGATTGAGTGTTGGGTGTGGATTTGGAGCCTTACTGTTTCGCGTACCTAGATAATATTATCATAGCAACACCTACTTTTGATGAACATATTGGCGTACTAAGAAATGTGTTAGAACGTTTAATCTCTGCTGGACTTAACTTGTGTTGGGAAAAATTTAATTTTTGTTTGCCTGAACTAAAATATTTCGGGTCCGTGGTCAACAAAAATGGTCTGTTGGTAGACCCGGATAAGATAACAGCGATACTTAATATACCCACTCCTTCAAACGTCACTGATGTCAGACGATTTATTGGTATGACTACTTGGTATCGTCGCTTTATTCCTAATTTTTTTTCTCTGAGGTCTTCACTTTTGGCTCTTACTCGTAAAAATGTTTTTTTTAGTCAGACAGCGGAATGTCAGACCGTTTTTGATTTTTTTAAAAATAGCTTAGTTGAGGCTCCTATTCTGTCGTGTCCTGATTTTTCACTTTCTTTTGTGACACAGACTGATGCTTCGGACTTTGGTGTAGGTGCTGTGTTAAGTCAAACAAATGCGGATGGTGAAAAGGTTGTTGGTTATCTTAGTCGATCGCTTACTAAAGCGGAGCGACATTTGTTATAAGCTTTAGGTCTTACGAACCTTGCACGGCCAACTCACACATTCGGAGATAAGGGAGGTTCAAGGGAATTATAATTAAGGGCGCCAGATCAATCCTAATTAACACTTCTGCCTCGATCACGACAGACGGTCCAAACTTGTAACGAATTTTTAGGTTCGTAATCCTTGTTACTCTGGTGTTCGGGTAACCACAATTAAAAAAGAAAGGTATGTTACCATAAAAGAAAGATTAACAGGTAATAAAAACTTTAATTTAGCAACGTAAAAGATTAACAGGAGTATGTTTAATTTCTCAATTCATAAATGCCAGAAATATCGGCAACACACAATGCATAGGTTAAGTTGCATCGAAATAGCGAAAAAAAAATTCGTAATAAATATTGTTTGTACACAGCATGCGATACATCCTAAATGATAATTGAAATTACCTTAATGGTATTGTAACAGTAAACATAATTACGGAAAATAACATTAGCCAAAGTTCCGTGAGTGACTTTTATGACAGCGAAGAAAAATAATCAAACAGACTTACCCAAAATCCAGTACCTACTTGCGCGAAGAAAACGTTTTCCCCGGTAGTAGCCTAGAATAGATATTAAATAGCAAATCGTGTCACACAATAACTCGCGAAGATAGGAAGCTACAAAATCGCGCATAATAATAAATTAAATGAGATATAAAAACCCGTGGTATCGAATGCTGTTAGGTGTAATTACGAACAGGTGGGTGGTAACGCAATCGACTGGTGTACATGAAGTAACATCTCCAAAGTAATGCTTGTCGAGACTTCTTTTTCGTTGTGGGTAATATGCCTTCCAAAAATCTTACACGTTCGGTAACGGTATTTATTAATAGTATTTATTCTTCATTGTTCTTTATTGAATCGAACATGTGATTGAAGCGTGGCGAAACCGGCTATCAAATTAATACAGAAATTACAAAGGAATCTTAATAAACCGGATGCAAAATATCTTACCCTGTGCCGAATAGATTACAATAAATTCGTAATTGACTTATAAATTCGTTAGAATCGTAGGAATCCGGTCAAATTTTTTGACACAGACCGTCTCACGTAGTTGACAGCGTCAAAATGGCTCCGCAACCTCTCAGTAACCAAAAAGATCGGCAGAAGGCGTCAAAACCAGAATCTAATTTTAAGTCGATATACAGAGTACTACGTTATGAAAATTTCGCATGTAACACATTATTTCACTACTGAGAAAGAATGTCTGACTGTGTTATGGTTCATAGAGAACTTTCGTCCTTATGTAGAAGGATCTCGTTTCACGGTGATAACTGATCATCATTCGTTGTTGTGGTTAAATCGGTTGCAGAATCTTTCAGAACGATTAACCCACTGGTCTATTAAGCGCGGTTTTATATTTAATTTATAATTTAGCATCACAAAACCTGCGACTCTTTCTCCGGGGAAACTGTGTTAGCCGTCGCTTATTTTTTATTACCAGAAAACCAGTGTAACAAAAGATAGAGTGATTAGTCAAAACTAAACAACGTTACTCTAGTAAGCACTCCCCAAGAACCCGCAACCTCGTCGACACTCTTCCTAAATCTCCATCAACTAATTTACCTACACCTTCGTAGAGTAAAAAAGCCTGAAAATAGAAGTAAAGGAGTCAACAAGAAGAAGAAAACCGTAACGAAATTAAATTTGTTATTTACGGGAATAATAATGTTATGTACCCTGTTCAAACGCGCCGGATGGAAAGACACCTCCAATTGTATGAACAAAAATGTGATCACATGTTTACCATAAACGATTCTACAAACTAAACAGTACTTACACTTAAGCGTTAATTAGAACTTTAAGTTGGATATACACAACAAGAACAATTTTATAAAATAAACGTTTTTAAAAGCATATTATACAAATAGATCTGCTTTAATATTACAATTGGAAATTGTTTTACCAGAATGGGTTAAGGCTATATCAATTTGTTTAGTATAATTTTGAAAACCGCATCAAAAATCCCAGTGCTGATGAGTTCAAAAATAACAAAATTGGATTTTAGTGTTGGTTTCTGCACACACTAATACATTTTTGTACTAATTAAGAATTTTATTTAAAACAATTATTCTTGTAAAATCTACAAACATCAACAATTTAAGAAAACAAAAAATTAATCATGACTATAGAATAATTTTTTATACAGACATTAAAGGTTATTGACTTGTCTCGAAATACTTTTCTAAAAAAAGCTTGGCGTTATGTTGATCGTGGTGCATCTCTAAGCATCTTAGTTTAGAAAGTTATATGATGTGCTACATCAATCGCAATCATTAATAAATCATAATCACGTTTAATAAGTGACATAACTATAATTCTACATAAAACTCGTCTCTGTCAAAAACTTATTTGAACTTTAAATGCTTTAACATTTAAAAAGAATTGGATGGTTTTGTTTTGACATAGATCACTTTAAAGTTTATTTATTTACGATGTTTTTTTATACTTTCTAAGATTTTTTTATTGTACTTTATCATTGCAATTTTATTTTTTTATTTATTTGCTTTTCTAATTAATTTTAATTTATCGCAAAATAAATGTTTGTCGTTATGTATTAGCGATGATTTAATATCGTGGAAAAGCAAATTAATACAATGCTTATAAATCGTTTAGTTTGAATATACAGTAGCTTTCTACATTTTTTGCAATCAATTTAGGAAAATCTGTTTTTTGTTTATAACATTCATGTCTACTGGGATTTTAAATTAAAATTTTACATTGTTTTGAATTTGTTATTATCCATCCGTGTGTAAACCAGAATTAATCGCTTAATGTGATCGCATTCCATTTCTAATAAAACAATTATGCAATAAACTAATAAGTTTAATTTAGTATTCATGAATGAAAAAGTTCATATGAATAATGCATTTTTACACCTAATGCACTTAAATACTGTTTTTCTTTAATTGAATTGCATTGTTTTTGTTACATTCCAGGACAGTTACTATTATAGTAACCTTGTATTTTATGCACTAGTTCTGCAGTATACAACATTAATCTTTTCTGAGTGCCAAATTTTCGGGTCGGCTTTTATAAAAAACAGAATTAAAATATATGTGAACTGTTTTAATAAAATAAACAATTTTGCTTTTTTATATTATTACCATCTAACCTCTGCCGAAAACGGATCTGTGAAATTGTCGGTCTAAATTACATAAATAAGAATCGCGATAATTGGCCTTGGCCGTTAATGTAAATATATAATAACAAATAAAATAATTGAGATGTATTGTATAGAATAAAAAACGAATTAAAACAAACATGTTACTAGTATTTAACGGTCCCGGACTTAGTTATAATCATCTCAATCTTCCGTATAACAACATGTTACCCAATATGCTCTCAGCCGAACCATTTAATAATAATATACAAGGTGTGTCAAAGGTAAAGTACAGAATTTTTTCAATTATATAACAATAAAACAACCGGTCAACCGATGCTATAAATGTTATCAACCAGTGACGATGTACAAGCTGATACAGATGCTTCAGAAAGGAAAAAAAGATTTAAGAAGAGAATGTCAACACATAGCAAAAAACTACAGAACAAAACACCATAAAAATGCTTTTATCATAACTTACATTTTTTTTCTCACTAACTTATCTATATAGGTTAGTGAGAAAAGTAATTAGACTGACAACACTGCGTGCGATCTGGCAACGCTGTGTTGTTCTATTTCCAAATGCTTAGATCAAATTTCAGCTCCGTACAACCATCACGTGATTTTTAAGAGCGTCATCAGTAAAGTTATGTGTTTGTTGTATGTTACGAAAATACAACAGAGAAATTTAGAGCAACATTATGTTATTTTTCTGAACTATTTGCACTTCACTCGCGCACTGTGCTTTGCTTTTATACCCAACATACTACAAGAAATCACATGGTTTTTTCTTGTTCAATCTTCGAACATGGTGTTGGTTGTCCACCAGTTGAAGAGCCTTCGCATTGGCATGGAGGCAAAATCTAGCTTTATGCTTTTCAGCAAACTCATTAATTTCTTCCTTGGCGGTTGGGATGCGTAGGTCTCTATAAAGATCTGAATTTCGAGCATATCAAGGAGCATTCATTATGTTTTGTAACACTTATTTCTGGAATGATTTAATACACTTGATGTTGGAATCACTGTCACACCCTCAAAGTTAGATACCGTAGAACCATACCGGTTTCAGGATCTGATATATAATATTGAAACGTTCGAGAAATTATTCTCAACTTTCGTGAGGTTTTTGTACATTTCCAGAACGTTTACCGAAAGAGATAGAAAATTCTTAAACGTTTAGACAAAATGTATAAATGCGGCACAAACAAATCATAGGTCAGTTATTGCCGCCACGACCTCCGTTGAGCCCGCCCCTGCGTCTGCTGCCGCGATGGAAGAGCCCATGGAAGAAGAAGGATGGACCGTGGCCTCCAACAAGAGAAAGCGTCCCGCTGTGCTCGAGAAGACGGAAGCCGCTCCCACCGAGACGACGCGCAAGGATAGGATCTCTCCTATAGTCCTTCATAACCAGAAGGACTTCGGTAAAGCGATGGATACCCTTCGCGAATCAAATGTTGATGTTTCTAGGGCGAAGACCACCCGGAATGGCGTTGCCATCCACGTCTCCACCCCAGAGGATTTCCGCACCGCTACGCTCGCGCTAGAAGAGGCCCGCCAGGAGTTCCACTCCTATCAGCTGAAGGGTGACCAACCGCTAAAGGCCGTCATTCATGGGATGCCGCATTACGACACGTCCATCGACGCCACCACCGCCTACCTTACCAGCAAAGGTATGGAAGTGATTAAAGTAACGCGTATGATTTCAAGACGATCGAAGCGACCAACACCGCTCCTTCTAGTTCAGCTCAGGAGGACTCCGCAGGCGAAGACTATCTTCGATATTACTAGTATCGGAGTAGTCGACGTCCGCGTGGAGAGTCCCCACCCAAGAGGCGACATCGGGCAGTGCTACCGGTGCCAGCGCTTCGGCCATTCCGCGAGAGGATGTCGAGGAATCCCTCGATGCGTCAAGTGCCTGGAGTTCCACTTTAGTTACGAGTGCGCGAAAAAACGTGAAGGCGGTCCGGCGACGTGCAGGATGGACCACCCGGCAAACTACAGAAGTTGCCCAGCCCACCCAAGGCAACGACAGGTAAGTACTAACCGTACTAATCGATCTGCTCTTGTTACAGCAACCCCACGAGCTCCCGCAAGGCCGGTGAACCCAGCCGTCTCGTTTGCCCAGGCGGCGAGACCGGTTGAGTCCACCGTTCCTATGCCATCCACCTCCACGAGACCCAAGAAACCCAAGAAGACGCAGAAGTACGTCAGCACCGAGATCACCAGAGAAGAGCACGCCCTCATCACAGAGCTCCTCGCCCGACACCGCGCCTGCAACCAGTAATGGCAGCACAAAGAAGAAAACTAAACTCCCTCCTCGTTGCGATCTGGAACGCCAACGGTATCCTTAGTAAAAAACTTGAATTTCAGAAATTTCTCTACCGCCGTAACATCGACGTCGCTCTTGTTTCCGAAACTCATCTTCGGAACTGGGACAATCCAATAATTTCCAATTATTCGAAGTATAACACCAACCAAAGCACAGGTCGCGGTGGAGGTACGGCCGTCTACGTAAAACGGTCTATCTCCCACCACCACATTCCAACACCACAATTTCAAAACCTTGAAGCAATCCAAATCGCAATAAACACGGCAGCCAACGGAGACATAGTTCTCTGCGCTGCTTATATCCCACCCACCAAAGACGTCATTCTCGCAGATTTTGACGCAATTTTTAACGCAAGGACCCCACAATTCTCGCAGGAGACCTTAACGCGAAACAACCATACTGGCACAGCAGGAAATTGAACCGCAACGGTCGACTCCTGCATAACCTCGCCAGCATCCGAAATTTCGTCGTAGATGGACTCTACGAACCTAACATCCATCCTCACAACGGACTCCCCGACGTCCTTGACATAGCCATTTTCAATAACATCAGGCTACTTCACGATTTAACCACCGTTTCCGACCTTAGTTTCAACCACGAGCCCGTACTCCTACAACTCGGTGATCAATCAGAAAACGATAACCTTCAGTTCGAAACGAACATCACTATGTGGCCAACTTTCCAATTCGAGGCCACTAAACTTTTCACCCAAGTCCCAGTCATAAACAACATCGCCCAACTTCAAGCCGCGGTTGCCAGTTTTACAGATCTTGTTAAAAGATGCATTTCAAAAGCTACAAAAACTATCACAAAAATCAAGTCCGATCCCCTTCAACTCCCAATTCAAATTCGTGACCTGATCACCGAGAAAAACCGCCTTAGACGCAAATGGCAACGCACTCGCCATCCAAACGATAAAACAGCTCTCAACGCAGCTCAAAACAATATTCGAACCCAGATCGAAGAACACCGGAATCTCCTTTTCAACAACAAACTTCAGTCGTTAAATTCACAAGACCTAAGGGTCTGGCAAATCACCAAAATTCTTAAAAACAGGAATAATCCATCCATGCCCGCCATTCACGGTCCCCGAGGTCTGGTCTTCACCGATCTAGACAAAGCCGAAGCTTTCGCCGACACGCTCGAACTCCAATTCAGAGCAAACCATCCAGACAACGAAGGCTTCCGTCGCACGAACGCCATCCACCGCGAAGTCAGAAGCATCCTGACAGCAAATTCAAACGAGCCTATCAGGCACACCTCCCCCAAAGAAATCGAAGCGGAAATCAAAAATCTCAAACCGCGCAAAGCTCACGGGAACGACGGCATTCCCAACAAAGCAATCAAACTTCTCCCTAAAAAAGGTATAGCCACCTTAACCGCGATTTTCAACGCTTGCTTAAGACTCCGTCACTTTCCACACCAGTGGAAAACCGCGGACGTCATAGTCATTCCCAAACCCGGAATAGATCACGTCATGCCGCAAAACTACCGTACAATTAGTTTACTTCCGACTCTCGGTAAGCTATTGGAAAGGATAATCCTAACCCGATTACAGGAACAGGTTGACATCAACCAAATTATTCCACCAGAACAGTTCGGTTTTCGTAAAAACATTCAACGGTCCACCAAGCCCTCCGCGTAGTGGAGCAGATCACCGACGGTTTCAACCACCGCGACGTCACCGGCGGCGTTTTTCTCGACATCGAGAAGGCGTTCGACAAGGTCTGGCATCGCGGACTGCTCTACAAGATGCACCGTCTAGGCATCGACGTTCCCATGGTACAGCTCATCGGCTCCTTCCTCAATCGACGCTCGTTTGCGATCAAACTTCGCACCGCTAAATCCACTCCACGTCACATAGAAGCCGGCGTCCCTCAAGGATCTACGCTATCTCCACTTCTATACATCTTCACCGCAGATGTCCCAAAAATTGACGGACTCACCTACACTTTTTACGCCGACGACACCGCCGTTTTGGCAACATCCTCCTCGCCCGCTCAAGCCGAGAGGAATCTTCAAATGGCCCTCACCTCGCTCGACAACTGGTACGACGACTGGCGAATAAAAGTCAATTCGACGAAAAGCGCCGCTGTTCTCTTCAATCGAGGAAACATCAAACCCGTAAACCGCCTCCAAATCAAAGGCAACGACGTCGCCTAGGTGGACGAGACCAAATATCTCGGCCTCACTCTAGACAAGAAATTGACTTGGAAATCCCACATAACCCAGAAGCTCGCCTCTTCGAACGGCCTACTGGTCAAGTTATACCGGATGTTGTGCCGCAACAGCCGCCTCAGCATCGACAACAAATTACTCATCTACAAGACGATTATCCGCCCCGCCACGACGTACGCAGCACAAGTATGGTTCTACGCTGCTAAAACTCACACCACCAGAATACAAATCTTCCAAAACAAGATCCTCAGAATGATTGCTGACGCCCCATGGTTCTTCCGAACAGACCGGCTCCATCAGGAACTCGCCATCCCGAAGATCGCTGATTTCGTCCGCCAATCCGCAGCTGCGCTCCATGCAGACCTCGCGGCCCATCCCAACCCACTCGTCCGAAGGCTTTGGGAGTACGATCAAGATGACATGCCTAGGCACAAGCGGCCGAAGTGTGTCATCTTAAATTAAGTTAGAATGAAATGTTCAACCCAGCGGAAAAGTTGGAAACCTAAGAGGCAACTCGGAGGTGGAAAACCGATCCAATGGGGTTATGTAAGCTATATTGTTATCAAATATGATTAAACTTTAGAAATGTTAAACATTGTAAAAGTGAATAAAACATGTATAAAAATAGATCAGTTATTGCAGTAACTTTAAGACGGCAGTGTTAACAAGATTATTCAAGTCTCAATAAATAAGTGATTAACGCGTGTGTTCGAGATAAATATACGGAGAATAATCTTGTACGTGACTTTCATGTAAACAATAAGTGTTAAACTAAAGTTATCCGCGGACTTTAATACTTCTTTGAAATTTAACATTTCTGCTTGGGTTTTCTCTTGAACAATTTTTATTTTATTTTATATGCTTGTTTGTATTTCTTTTTTTAAACATCTAGAATTTTTCATCAATTTTTTTTTCTATCTTCTGGGTATTTTCAAATAATTTTTCTTCAATTTTCTAAAAATTTTTGCAAAACTTTAACTTTTTTAGAATTTTCTTCAATTTGCTGCGAATTTTCATGAAACTTTTCTTCAATTTTCTGAGAATTTTCGCTCATTTTTCTATTATTTTTTTCTATATTTTTATTCATCGATTCGAGAATTTTAAATATTTTTGAATCCATTTTAACTGCTTGCAAACGCGTCATCGGCATAAATTTAACCACGAATAATAATAAAAAAAGTTTAATGACCCTAATTTTAATCACATGGATCGCGAACGAAAGTTTGATTATTTACGCAATCAATGTATTTATTACGAGAGCGATATTAAATTACTTAATGGTATTTACACTAAAATCGCGAACAGCTATTTATTTACACGATTCTATTTGATACCGCACACCTTACACCACTGTAACGATTATTATTACTAATTTATTTATACTAAAAATATGTACTAACCGAACTAATTAAATAAATGAGCACTTAATAAAAACACTTAAATTAATTTATATATAGCACTGTCACTTGAAAGAAGTCCGCAGATAACTTCACACACTTGTTTAACACTTATTGTTTACATTAAAGTTACGTACAAGGTTAGATTTATCTCGAACACACGCGTTAATCACTTATTTATTTAAACTTGAATAATCTTCTTAACACTGCCGTCTTCGAATTGCTGGAATAACTGACCTATAATTTTTTTGTGCCGCATTTATACATTTTGTCCAAACGTTCGAGAATCTCTTTAGGTAAACGTTCTTGAAATGTACAAAAACCTCGCAAAAGTTCTCGGACTTAAGAATAATTTCTCGAACGTTTCAATATCAGTAAGTTATTGGAGATTCAAAGTTTGGAGTTTCTTCCAATCAGCCAATAATACTGTCTGCATGTTAGTCTGGATTCCGCCGTTTATATCTAGAGATTGCAAATTTTTTAATGGTTTATTTGTAAAGTTGATAGTGGATTTTAACTCGTTTAGCTTTATCCTCCATTGGTTAGTTCAGTCAAGTATTTTAGTGTTGACTGTTTGTATAGTTTTTTAGTAGATAATTCTTGGTCTTACTTTACTGTTAGTATTGCGGTTCCATCTGAAAACGTAGCCACTGTGGTTCTTTCTAGGTCTGGTATATTGTTGCTATATAACAAATGGAGAATAGGACCCAGTACAATACCTTGAGGCTCTTAATCACTTTCAAATCTAAATATTTTTCTTGTTTAATTCTGAAAATTTTATCTGTGGCTTCATGTCAAATTTTGTGAGGGCTTAAGCGACGTCTAAGAACACTGCGAAGCAGACTTGTTTTTCTTCTGAAGCACGTTCGATGATGTCAGTTATTCTATGCACCTGATCTATTGTCGAGTGCTTTTGTCTCAATTCAAATTAATAATCTGATATTAAGCAATTATTGTCTATTATTGGCCGTAGTCTCTTAAGCAGCAGTTTTGTGATTATCAGCAGTAATGATATCGGCCTATGGTATTTGACATCATTGGGTTGTTTACCTGGTTTTGGTAGCCTGATCACTTCTGCTACTTTCCAGGAGGCAGAGACAAGTATCAGTGTGAAAGCTGCATTGAACAGATATGTGAGCATTACAACACCCTTTCTAGGCAAGTGTTTTAAAATTTCTCCACTAATTAGATTGAACCCTGGTGCTTTCTTTGAGTTTAAGTTCATTTTTATTTCCTTTGCTATGGTTCTTGAAGTAACTGGTGTCATATGTTCAGATCTTAGGTTGTGCATTTAATTCATAACGTGATTTATCTGCCCTTGGTTGGGAGTGAACAACCTTTTGTTTATTGTCTCTGGCCCAATGTTCATCGTTGTTAGGAATAGCAAAAATAGAGATTACAGGTCTTTTGATCCTCTTGGTTAATTTCCAGAGTAAATAATCAGTCTTTTCATACGCTTTCAATTCTTGTAGATATGATCTTATAGATTCTCCTTTAACTTTTGTGTTTCTCTTCTCAGCTGCTGAGTTTTGTTATTTAGTATGGTTTTGTCTGTGAGATTCTTCTACTGCTGCCATCTTCTTCTAGTTCTTCGTTTTTTTTTAACAAGTTCTTTGATCTTGACTGGATAATTTACACTTTTGGTTACGTGTGTTTTTATATACCGTAGTTTTCAGTTTTTTTTTTAATTGCACACTTGTTCTTAAACTAATATTTAGGTTGATGTCAATATGAAAGTTTTTGCGTCAGTAGCTTTCTTAGTAAAAGTGATTCTGTTTCTCTTTTATATTATCCTTTTACTTAATGTCAAGATGGCTGCTAAGTGACCAAAATCCATATAAAAGTTTTTTTATACTTCTATGAAGTTAGGCAGGACTTTTCAAGAGATAAAGAAGTCGAGTAAATCTAAAATTTTATTAAGATTAGTGGGTCAGTATGTTGGTTTGTTTGTCAAATGATAGTTGCAGTTTAGTTTTTGTACTGCTTTTCTAAGTTCTCTACTTTTGGTCGTAGTTAACTTGGATCCCTAGTTTACATGTTTTGAGTTGATGTCTATTCCAAGAATAAATCTTTTGCCAAGGTGTTTTAAGAGTGATAGGTAACCTTCTTTTTTAAGATTGTGTCTTGGTGGGCAATATACAGCCCCCACTTTCAGTTTCCGTTTTAGAGAGATGATTTCAACTACTGTTAGCTAAATATCATCTCTTTGCAGATGACATTCTTTATAGTGGTTGATCTTATCTGTTATTATGATTGCACTACCACCACTGGCTTAATTGTCTGAGTGAATGATATATGTTTTGTTTTACTGTAGGATTGGTTTGTCATATATGTCTCAAAAACATTTTTACTACTACTGTGATTAAAGTGCCTACTGTGTTGCATCAAATGATATGGTTAACAATTTTGTTTATGTTCTCAAAAGCAATAGAACTTTTTATTTATTTAAAAAAAATCAAGTCTAATCAGGAAAATTAATTTTTTTTGTAAAAAATGTAAGGTTTTTAGATATACTCTGACAAATTGTTGAGTATCGCTCGCAGTTTTTTTTAATTTTTTGTTTTTTTGTATTAAGCCTAATTTTTATGCTTCTTTGCTGTTTTTATACCTGTCTTTGTGTTTGTGGTTCTCTGTTTTCTTTAACTATTTGACAGGTAACACAAATTGGTAATATTTTCTGAAATAAATCTTTGTAAAACTTCAACAAACTTTTTAAAATAATAAAAACGCTTATTTGGAGTTTAGATTTAATTAAATATTAATTAATATAAACTACGTCTACGTTACTTTTTATTTACTTATTGTAAAAAATAAGCAAAACATTTTTACTACTACTGTGATTAGCGCGCCTATTGTTTTGCGTCAACTGATGAAATTACCAATCTCGATAAGTTCCCAAAAACAATAAATTTGTTTTATTATTTTTTAAAAAATTAATTCTGATTAGCAAAATTGATTCATTTTTGTAAAAAATCGTGTAAGGTTTTTTAACATACATTTGATTAACTTTTGAGTATCGCTCGCAGTTTTTTTTAAATTTTTTTGTTCTTGGGCATTCTAACTTTATTTTTTATGCTTTTTTATTGTTTTTTATACATGTTTTAGCTTTCTGGTTCTCTGTCTTTTTTAACTTATTGACAGGAAACACAAATTGGTGATATTTTCTGAAATAATTCTATAGGTATAAAACATTAACAAACTTTTTAAAGTAAAAAAACGCTTAATTGGGATTTATATTTAATTAAATATAAATTTATATTAACTACGTCTACGTAACTTTTTATTTACTTATTGTGAAAAATAACCAAAACATTTTTACTACTACTGTGATTAACGCCTATTTTTTTACGTCAACTGATGGACTTACCAATTTTGTTTATGTTCCCTCAAAAAAAATATTTTATTTATTTAAAAAAATATCAATTCTGATTATTAAAATTAATGTTTTTCTTGGTAAAAAATGTAAGGTTTTTGGACAATAGTACTTTTCATGCTTTTTTGCTGTTTTTTATACATAATTTTGACTTTCTGGTTTTCTGCCTTTTTTAAGTTTTTAACAAGTAACACAAATTTGTCATATTTTCTGAAAAAGTTCTTTAATAACTTTAACAAACTTTTTAAAATAACAAAAACTCGTAATTGAAATTTATATTTAAATAAATATAAATTAATGCTAACTACGTCTACGTTACTGTTTATTTAGGTATTGTAAAAAATAACAAAAACATTTTTACTACTACTGTGATTAACGCCTATTTTTTTACGTCAACTGATGGACTTACCAATTTTGTTTATGTTCCCCAAAAAAAAAATATCAATTCTGATTAGTAAAATTGATTTTTATTTTGGTAAAAAATATAAGTTTTTTGGACATAGTATTTTTGATTAATTTTTTGAGTATCGGTCGTAGTATTTTTTTATTTTTTTAGTTCTTGAGCATTCCAGACTTATTTTCATGCTGTTTTTTATACATGTTTTTGACTTTCTGGTTCTCTGCCTTTTTTTTAACTTTTTAACAGGTAACACAATGTGATGATACTTTCTAAAATATTTCTTTATAATACTTTAACAAATTTTTTTGAAATAATAAAAACGCTTAATTGCAGTTTATATTTAATTAAATATAAATTAATATTAACTACGTCTACGTTACTTTTTATTTACTTATTGTGAAAAATAAACAAAACATTTTTACTACTACTGTGATTAACGCGCTTATTGTTTTGCGTCAACTGATGAAGTTACCAATTTTGTTTATGTTCTCAAAAACAATAAAACTTTTTATTTATTTAAAAAAAATCAATTCTAATTAGTAAAATTAATTTTTCATGGTAAAAAATGTAAAGTTTTTGGACATGCTTTTGATTAACTTTTCAGTATCGCTTGCAGTTTTTTTTAATTTTTTTGTTTCTTTTTTCGAATTTTAGTTTTATTTTTGTACTTTTTTTTTGTTGTTTATACATATTTTCGACTTTTTGTTATCTGTTTTTTTTTAACTTAGTGACAGGTAACACAAATTTGTCATATTTTCTGAAAAAGTTCTTTAATAACTTTTTAAAATAACAAAAACTCTTAATTGAAATTTATATTTAATTAAATGTAAATTAATACTAACTACGTCTACGTTACTGTTTAGTTAGGTATTGTGAAAAATAACAAAAACATTTTTACTACTACTGTGATTAACGCCTATTTTTTTACGTCGACTGATGGACTTACCAATTTTGTTTATGTTCCCTCAAAAAAAATATGTTATTTATTTAAAAAAATATCAATTTTGATTAGTAAAATTGATTTTTTTTTTGTAAAAAATATAAGGTTTTTGAACCTAGTTTTTTTTTAATTTTGTAGTTCTTGAGCATTCTAGAATTATTTTCATGCTTTTTTGCTGTTTTTTATACATGTTTTTGACTTTCTGGCTCTCTGCCTTTTTTTGTAACTTTTTGACAGGTAACACAAATTGGTGATGCTTTCTCAAATAATTCTTTATAAAACTTTAACAATTTTTTTTGAAATAATAAAAACGCTTAATTGTAGTTTATATTTAATTAAATATACATTAATATTAACTACGTCTACGTTACTTTTTATTTACTTATTGTGAAAAATAACCAAAACATTTTTACTACTACTGTGATTAACGCCTATTTATTTACGTCAACTGATGGATTTACCAATTTTGTTTATGTTCCCCCAAAAAAAACCTTTTATTTATTTAATAAAATATCAATTTGATTAGTAAAATTGATTTTTTTCTTGGTAAAAAATGTAAGGTTTTTGGACATTGTACTTTTGATTAACTTTTGAGTATCGGTCCTAGTTTTTTTAAATTTTTAGTTCATCAGCAATCTAGAATTATTTTCATGCGTTTTTGCTGTTTTTTATATATGTTTTTGACTTTCTGGTTCTCTGCTTTTTTTAACTCTTTGACAGGTAACACAAATTGGTGATACTTTCTCAAATAATTCTTTATAACACTTTAACAAATTTATTTTAAATAATAAAAACGCTTAATTGGAGTTTATATTTAATTAAATATACAATAATATTAACTACGTCTACGTTACTTTTTATTTACTTATTGTGAAAAATAACCAAAACATTTTTACTACTACTGTTATTAGCGCGCCTATTGTTTTGCGTCAACTGGTAAAGTTACCAATCTCATTAAGTTCCCAAAAACAATAAATTTGTTTTATTATTAAAAATAAAATCAATTCTGATTAGTAACATAGTTTCATTTTTGTAAAAAAACCTTGTAACCTTAGTCATACTTTTGAGTACCTCTCGCAATTTTTTTTAAAAACGTTTTGGTTTTTTTGAATCCGAACCTTATTTTCTTGCTTTTTTTGCTGTTTTTTATACATATTTTTGACTTTTTGGTTCTCTATTTTTGTTTAAATATTTGACAGGTAACACAAATTGGTGACATTTTCTTAAATAATTCTTTATAAAACTTTAACAGTTTCTTTAAATTAACGAAATCGCTTAAAACAAATTTATATTTAATTAAATATAAAATAATACTAATTACGTCTACGTTACTGTTTATTTAGGTATTGTGAAAAATAACAAAAACATTTTTACTACTACTGTGATTAACGCGCATATTGTTCTGCGTCAACTGATAATTACCAATTTTGTTTATGTTCCCAAAAACAATAAATTTGATTTATTATTTAAAAAAAAAAATAGTTCTGATAAGTAATATTGATTCATTTTTGTAAAAATCTTGTAAGGTTTTTTAACATACTTTTGATTAACTTTTGAGTATCGCCCGCAGTTTTTTTTTTAGTTTTTTTGTTCTTGGGCATTGTAACCTTATTTATTACGCTTTCTTGCTGTATTTTATACATGTTTTTGATTTTCTGGTTCTTTGCCTTTTTTTTAACTTTTTGACAGGAAACACAAATTGGTGATACTTTCTCAAATAATTATTTATAAAACTAACAATTTTTTTTTAAATAATAAAAACGCTTAATTGGATTTTATATTTAATTAAATATTAATTAATATTAACTACGTCTACGTAACTTTCTATTTACTTATTGTGAAAAATAACCAAAACATTTTTACTACTACTGTGATTAACGCGCTTATTGTTTTGCGTTAACTGATGGAGTTACCAATTTTGTTTAAGTTCCCAAAAACAATAAATTTGATTTATTATTTAAAAAAAAAATAATTCTGATTAGTAATATTGATTCATTTTTGTAAAAAAATAACTTTATCAAACTTTTTTAAATAACAAAAACTCTTCATTGAAATTTATATTTAATTAAATATAAATTAATACTAACTACGTCTACGTTACTGTTTAAGTAGGTATTGTGAAAAATAACAAAAACATTTTTACTACTACTGTGATTAACGCCTATTTTGTTACGTCGACTGATGGACTTACCAATTTTGTTTATGTTCCCTCAAAAAAATATTTTATTTATTTAAAAAAATATCAATTCTGATTAGTAAAATTTATTTTTTTCTTTTTAAAAAATATAAGGTTTTTGAACCTAGTTTTTTTTAAATTTTGTAGTTCTTGAGCATTCTAGAATTATTTTCATGCTTTTTTGCTGTTTTTTATACATGTTTTTGACTTTTTTGTTCTCTGCCTTTTTTTTTAACTTTCTGACAGGTAACACAAATTTGTGATACTTTCTCAAATAATTCGTTATAAAACATTAACAATTTTTTTTGAAATAATAAAAACGCTTAATTGGAGTTTATATTTAATTAAATATAAATTAATATTAACTACGTCTACGTTACTTTTTATTTACTTATTGTGAAAAATAACCAAAACATTTTTACTACTACTGTGATTAACGCCTATTTTTTTACGTCAACTGATGAACTTACCAATTTTGTTTATGTTCCCTCAAAAAAATCTTTTATTTATTTAAAAAAATATCAATTCTGATTAGTAAAATTGATTTTTTTCTTGGTAAAAAATGTAAGGTTTTTGGACGTAGTACTTTTAATTAACTTTTTAGTATCGGTCCTAGTTTTTTTTAAATTTTTTTTGTTCTTGGGCATTCTAATCTTATTTTTCATGCTTTTTTATTGTTTTTTATATATGTTTTGGCTTTCTGGTTCTCCGTCTTTTTTAACTTATTGACAGGCAACACAAATTGGTGATATTTTCTGAAATAATTCTATATAAAACATTAACAAACTTTTTAAAATAATAAAAACGCTTAATTGGGATTTATATTTAATTAAAAATAAATTTATATTAACTACGTCTACGTAACTTTCTATTTACTTATTGTGAAAAATAACCAAAACATTTTTACTACTACTGTGATTAACGCGCTTATTGTTTTGCGTTAACTGATGGAGTTACCAATTTTGTTTATGTTGTCAAAATCAATAAAACTTTTTATTTATTTAATCAAAATCAATTCTGATTAGTAAAGTTTTTGGACATACTTTTAATTAACTGTTCAGTATCGCTTGCAGTTTTTTTAGTTTTTTGTTTTTTTTTTGAATTTTAGCTTTATTTTTATGCTTTTTTTTTGTTTTTTATACATATTTTCGACTTTTTGTTCTCTGTTTTTTCTAACTTAGTGAGAGGTAACACAAATTTGTCATATCTGAAAAAAGTTCTTTAATAACTTTAACAAACTTTTTAAAATAACAAAAACTCTTAATTGAAAATTATATTTCATTAAATATAAATTAATACTAACTACGTCTACGTTACTGTTTATTTAGGTATTGTGAAAAATAACAAAAACATTTTTACTACTACTGTGATTTACGCCTATTTTTTTAAGTCAATTGATAAACTTACGAATTTTGTTTATGTTCCTCAAAAAAAAATCTTTTATTTATTTAAAAAAATATCAATTCTGATTAGTAAAATTGATGTTTTTATGGTAAAAAATGTAAAGTTTTTGTACATACTTTTAATTAACTTTTCAGTATCGCTTGCAGTTTTTTTTACTTTTTTTGTTTTTTTTTTAATTTTAGCTTTATTTTTATGTTTTTTTTTGTTTTTTATACATATTCTTAACTTTCGGTTCTTTGCTTTTTCTAACTTAATGACAGGTAACAAAAATTTGTTATATTTTCTGAAAAAGTTCTTTAATAATTTTAACAAACTTTTTTAAATAACAAAAACTCTCCAATGAAATTTATATTTAATTAAATATAAATTAATACTAACTACGTCTAAGTTACTGTTTATTTAAGTATTGTGAAAAATAACCAAAACATTTTTATTACTACTGTGATTAACGCGCTTATTGTTTTGCGTTAACTGATGGAGTTGCCAATTTTGTTTAAGTTCTCAAAAACAATAAAATTGTTTTATTATTTAAAAAAAATCATTTCTGATTAGTAAAATAGTTTCATTTTTGTAAAAAAACCTTGTAATCTTAGTCATACCTACTATTGGTTAACTTTTGAGTATTGCTCGCAATTTTTTTATAAATTTTTTTGGTTTTTCTGAATCCGAACCTTATTTTTATGCTTTTTTGCTGTTTTTTATACATATTTTTGACTTTTTGGTTCTCTATTTTTGTTTAAATATTTGACAGGTAACACAAATTGGTGACATTTTCTTAAATAATTCTTTATAAAACTTTAACAATTTTTCTAAAATAACGAAATCGCTTAATTCAAATTTATATTTAATTTAATATAAATTATTACTAACTACGTCTACGTTACTGTTTATTTAGGTATTGTGAAAAATAACAAAAACATTTTTACTACTACTGTGATTAACGCGCATATTGTTCTGCGTCAACTGATAGTTACCAATTTTGTTATTGTTCCCAAAAACAATAAAACTTTTTATTTATTTAAAAAAAATCAAGTCTGATCAGTAAAATTGATTTTTTCTTGTAAAAGATGTTGTAAGGGTTTTAGACATACTTTTGATTAACTTTTGAGTATCACTCGCAGTTTTTTTTAATTTTTAGTTTTTTTGAATTCTAGCGTTCTTTTTATGCTACTTTGTTGTTTTTTATCCATATTTTTGACTATCTGATTTTCTGTTTTTCTTTACTTTTTTGACAGTTATCACAAATTGGTGATACTTTCTCAAATGATTCTCTATAAAACTTTAACAAATTTTTTTGAAATAATAAAAACGCTTAATTGGAGTTTATATTTAATTAAATATACATTAATATTAATTACGTCTACGTTACTTTTTATTTACTAATTGTGAAAAATAACCAAAACATTTTTACTACTACTGTGATTAACGCGCTTATTGTTTTGCGTCAACTGATATGGAGTTACCAATTTTGTTTATGTTCTCAAAAACAATAAAACTTTTTATTTATTTAAAAAAAATCAATTCTAATTAGAAAAATTAATTTTTTATGGTAAAAAATGTAAAGTTTTTGAACATACTTTTGATTAACTTTTCAGTATTGCTTGCAGTTTTTTTTTATTATTTGGATTTTTTTTTGAATTCTAGCTTTATTTTTATGCTTCTTTTTTGTTTTTTACACATATTTTCAACTTTCTGTTCTCTGTTTTTTCTAACTTAGTGACAGGTAACACAAATTTGTCATACTTTCTGAAAAAGGTTTTTAAAAACTTTAACAAACTTTTTAAAATAACAAAAACTCTTAATTGAAATTTATATTTAATTAAATATAAATTAATACTAACTACGTCTACGTTACTGTTTATTTAGGTATTGTGAAAAATAACAAAAACATTTTTACTACTACTGTGATTAACGCCTATTTTTTCACGTCATCTGATGGACTTGCCAATTTTGTATATGTTCCCCCAAAAAAAATCTTTTATTTATTTAAAAAAACATCAATTCTGATTAGTAAAATTGATTTTTTTCTTGGTAAAAAATGTAAGGTTTTTGGAAATAGTTTTTTTGATTAATTTTTTGAATATCGGTTGTAGTTTTGTTTAACTTTTTTAGTTCTTGAGCGTTCTAGAATTATTTTCATGCTTTTTTGCTGTTTTTTATACATGTTTTTGACTTTCTGGTTCTCTGCCTTTTGTTAACGTTTTAACAAGTAACACAAATTTGTGATATTTTTTCAAATAATTCTTTATAAAACTTTAGCAAATTTATTTTAAATTAAAAAAAAACACTTTATTGGAGTTTATATTTAATTAAATATACATTAATATAAACTACGTCTACGTAACTTTTTATTTACTTATTGTGAAAAATAACTAAAACATTTTTACTACTACTGTGATTAGCGCGCCTATTGTTTTGCATCAACTGATGAAGTTACCAATCTTGTTTAAGTTCCCAAAAATAATAAATTTGTTTTATTATTTAAACAAAAATTAATTCTGATTAGTAAAATTGATTCATTTTTGTAAAAAATCTTGTAAGGTTTTAACATAATTTTGAGTATCGCTCGCAGTTTTTTTTTTATTTTTTTGTTCTTGGACATTCTAACCTTGTTTTTTATGCTTTCTTGCTGTTTTTTATACATGTTTTTGACTTTCTGGTTCTCTGCCATTTTTTTTAACTTTTTGACAGGTAACACAAATTGGTGATACTTTCTCAAATAATTCTTTATAAAACTTTAACAAAAAATTTTTTGAAATAATAAAATCGTTTAATTGGGGTTTATATTTAATTAAATATAAATTAATATTAACTACGTCTACGTTACTTTTAATTTAGGTACCCAAACAACACATTGGTACAAAAAACGTCTAAATGTCCGTCTAATAAACGTTAATAACGCGTTTAAAAACGTTTTTATGTCTAATAAATGTCTATTAGCCGGACATTTAGACGTTTTTTGTACCAATGTGTTGTTTGGGTATTGTAGAAAATAACAAAAACATTTTTACTACTACTATGATCAACACATATTTTTTTACGTCAACTGATGGACTTAACAATTTTGTTTACGTTCCCTCAAAAAAATTCTTTATTTATTTAAAAAAACATCAATTCTGATTAATAAAATTGATTTTTTTCTTGGTAAAAAATGTAAGGTTTTTGGACATAGTGCTTTTGATTAACTTTTGAGTATCGGTCGTAGTTTTTTCTAATTTTGTTAGTTCTAGAGCTTTGTAGAATCATTTTCATGCTTTTTTGCTGTTTTTTATGCATGTTTTTGACTTTCTAGTTCTCTGTCTTTTTTTTAACTTTTTAACAGGTAACACAAATTGGTGATACTTTGTCAAATAATTCTTTATAAAACTTGAACAAATTTATTTGATATAATAAAAACGCTAAATTGGAGTTTATATTTAATTAAATATAAATTAATATTAACTACGTCAACGTTACTTTTTATTTACTTATTGTGAAAAATAACCAAAACATTTTACTACTACTGTGATTAGCGCGCCTATTGTTCTGCGTCAACTGATGAAGTAACCAATCTCGTTTAAGTTCCCAAAAACAATAAATTTGTTTTATTATTTAAAAAAAAAATAATTCTGATTAGTAAAATTGATTCATTTTTGTAGAAAATCTTGTAAGGTTTTTTAACATATTTTTGATTAACTTTTGAGTATCGCCCGCAGTTTTTTTTAAATATTTTTGTTCTTGGGCATTGTAACCTTATTTATTATGCTTTTTTGCTGTATTTCATACATATTTTTGATTTTCTGGTTCTCTGCCTTTTTTTTAACTTTTGACAGGTAACACAAATTCTCAAATAATTATTTATAAAACTTTAACAAATTTATTTGATATAATAAAAACGCTAAATTGGAGTTTATATTTAATTAAATATAAATTAATATTAACTATGTCAACGTTACGTTTTATTTATTTATTGTGAAAAATAACCAAAACATTTTTACTACTACTGTGATTAACGCCTATTTTTTTACGTCAACTGCTGGACTTACCAATTCTGTTTACGTTCCCCCAAAAAAATTCTTTGTTTGTTAAAAAAAATATCAATTCTGATTAGTAAAATTGATTTTTTATGGTAAAAAATGTAAAGTTTTTGGACATACTTTTGATT
This sequence comes from Aquatica leii, assembly GCA_035610365.1. Classification (NCBI taxonomy): domain Eukaryota; kingdom Metazoa; phylum Arthropoda; class Insecta; order Coleoptera; family Lampyridae; genus Aquatica; species Aquatica leii. The sequence goes on from CM069438.1 coordinate 33,824,146, forward strand.
AACTTTTCAGTACCGCTTGCAGTTTTTTATTAATATTTTTGATTTTTTTTTGAATTCTAGCTTTATTTTTATGCTGCCTTTTTGTTTTTATACATATTTTCGACTTTCTGTTCTCTGTTTTTTCTAACTTAGTGACAGGTAACACAAATTTGTCATATTTTCTAAAAAAGTTTTATAAAAACTTTAACAGACTTTTTAAAATAACAAAAACTCTTAATTGAAATTAATATTTAATTAAATATAAAATAATATTAACTACGTCTACGTTACTTTTTATTTAGGTATTGTGAAAAATAACAAAAACATTTTTACTACTACTGTGATTAACGCCTATTTTTTTACGTCAACTAATAGACTTACCAATTTTGTTTACGTTCGCCCAAAAAATTCTTTATTTATATAAAAATATATCAATTCTGATTAGTAAAATTGATTTTTCTCTTGGTAAAAAATGTAAGGTTTTTGGACATAGTGCTTTTGATTAACTTTTGAGTATCGGTCGTAGTTTTTTTTAATTTTTTTAGTTCTAGAGCATTGTAGAATTATTTTCATGCTTTTTTGCTGTTTTTAATGCATGTTTTTGACTTTCTGGTTCTCCGTCTTTTTTTTAACTTTTTAACAGGTAACACAAATTGGTGATACTTTGTCAAATAATTCTTTATAAAACTTTAACAAATTTTTTGGAAATAATAAAAACGTTCAATTGTAGTTTATATTTACTTAAATATAAATTAATATTAACTACGTCTATGTTACTTTTTATTTACTTATTGTAAAAACTAAGCAAAACATTTTTATTACTACTGTGATTAACGCGCTTATTGTTTTGCGTTAACTGATGGAGTTACATATTTTGTTTATGTTTTCAAAAACAATAAAACTTTTAATTTATTTAAAAAAAATCAATTCTGATTAGTAAAATTGATTTTTTATGTTAAAAAATGTAAAGTTTTTGGACATACTTTTGATTAACTTTTCAGTACCGCTTGTAGTTTTTTATTAATTTTTTTGATTTTTTTTTAATTCTAGCTTTATTTTTATGCTTCTTTTTTGTTTGTTATGCATATTTTCAAATTTCTGTTTCCTGTTTTTTCTAACTTAGTGACAGGTAACACAAATTTGTCATATTTTCTAAAAAAGTTCTTTAAAAACTTTAACAGACTTTTTAAAATAACAAAAACTCTTAATTGAAATTAATATTTAATTAAATATAAAATAATATTAACTACGTCTACGTTACTTTTTATTTAGGTATTGTGAAAAATAACAAAAACATTTTTACTACTACTGTGATTAACGCCTATTTTTTTACGTTAACTAATGGACTTACCAATTTTGTTTACGTTCCCCCAAAGAATTCTTTATTTATATAAAAATATATCAATTCTGATTAGTAAAATTGATTTTTTATTGTAAAAAATGTAAAGTTTTTGGACATGCTTTTGATTAACTTTTCAGTATCGTTCGCAGTTTTTTATTAATTTTTTTAATTTTTTTTCAATTCTAGCTTTATTTTTATGTTTCTTTTTTTATACATATTTTTGACTTTCTGTTCTCTGTTTTTTCTAACTTAGTGACAGGTAACACAAATTTGTCATATTTTCTGAAAAAGTTCTTTAAAAACTTTAACAAACTTTTTAAAATAACAAAAACTCTTAATTGAAATTTATATTTGATTAAATATAAATTAATACTAACTACGTCTACGTTACTGTTTATTTAGGTATTGTGAAAAATAACAAAAACATTTTTACTACTACTGTGATTAACGCCTATTTTTTCACGTCATCTGATGGACTTGCCAATTTTGTATATGTTCCCCCAAAAAAAAATTTTTATTTATTTAAAAAAACATCAATTCTGATTAGTAAAATTGATTTTTTTCTTGGTAAAAAATGTAAGGTTTTTGGAAATAGTTCTTTTGATTAACTTTTGAGTATCGGTCCTAGTTTTTTTGAAATTTTTTAGTTCTTGAGCATTCTAGACTTATTTTCATGCTTTTTTGCTGTTTTTTATACATGTTTTTGACTTTCTGGTTCTCTGCTTTTTTTTTAACTTTTTGACAGGTAACACAAATTGGTGATACTTTCTCAAATAATTCTTTATAACACTTTAACAAATTTATTTTAAATAATAAAAACGCTTAATTGGAGTTTATATTTAATTAAATATACAATAATATAAACTACGTCTACGTTACTTTTTATTTACTTATTGTGAAAAATAACCAAAACATTTTTACTACTACTGTTATTAGCGCGCCTATTGTTTTGCGTCAACTGGTAAAGTTACCAATCTCGTTAAGTTCCCAATAACAATAAATTTGTTTTATTATTAAAAATAAAATCAATTCTGATTAGTAAAATAGTTTCATTTTTGTAAAAAAACCTTGTAACCTTAGTCATACTTTTGAGTATCTCTCGCAATTTTTTTTAAAAACGTTTTAGTTTTTTTGAATCCGAACCTTATTTTCCTGCTTTTTTTGCTGTTTTTTATACATATTTTTGACTTTTTGGTTCTCTATTTTTGTTTAAATATTTGACAGGTAACACAAATTGGTGACATTTTCTTAAATAATTATTTATAAAACTTTAACAATTTCTTTAAATTAACGAAATCGCTTAAAACGAATTTATATTTAATTAAATATAAATTAATACTAATTACGTCTACGTTACTGTTTATTTAGGTATTGTGAAAAATAACAAAAACATTTTTACTACTACTGTGATTAACGCGCATATTGTTCTGCGTCAACTGATAATTACCAATTTTGTTTATGTTCCCAAAAACAATAAAACTTTATTATTTATTTAAAAAAATCAATTGTGATTAGTAAAATTGATTTATTTTTGTAAAAAATCTTGTAAGGTTTTTAAACAGACTTTTGATTAACTTTTGAATATCACTCGCAGTTTTTTTTTTAATTTTTAGTTTTTTTAAATTCTAGCCTTATTTTTATGCTTCTTTGCTGTTTTTTATCCATACTTTTGACTTTCTGGTTTTCTGTTTTTTTTTTACCTTTTTGACAGGTAGCACAAATTGGTGATATTTTCTCAAATAATTCTTAATAAAACTTGAACAATTTTTTTAAAATAACAAATTTTTTAATTGGAATTTATATTTAATTAAATATAAATGAAAACAGAAAAATAACAAAACATTTTTACTACTGCTGTGATTAACGCGCATATTGTTTTGCGTCAACTGATGGAGTTACCAATTTTGTTTATGTTCTCAAAAACAATAAAACTTTTTATTTATTTAAAAAAAATCAATTGTGATTAGTAAAATTGATTTATTTTTGTAAAAAATCTTGTAAGGTTTTTAAACATACTTTTGATTAACTTTTGAGTATCGCTCGCAGTTTTTTTAAGTTTTTTAGTTTTTTTGAATTCTAGCCTTATTTTTATGTTTCTTTGCTGTTTGTTATTATATGTTTTTGACTTTCTGATTCTATTTTTTCCACTTTTTGACATGTAACACAAATTAGTGATATTTTTTTAAATGATTCTTAATAAAAATTTAACAAATTTTTAAAAATAACAAAACGCTTAATTAGAATTTAAATTTAATTAAAGATAAATTAATGTAAACTCTATGTCTACGTAATTTTTTATTTACTTATTGTAAACAATAACCAAAATAATATTATAAAAAATTAGTTTTGATTAGTAAAATTGTTTTTTTTGCAAAAATCGTAAGGTTTCTGGATATACTTTTATCTTTTGAGTATCGTTCGCATTTTTTTTAAATTTTTGAGCATTCTAGACTTATTTTTGTGCTTCTTTACTGTTTTTATATATGATTTTGACTGTCTGGTTTTCTGTTTTTTTTAAAAATTTTTGACAGGTCACACAAATTGGTGATATTTTCTCAAATAATTCTTTATAAAACTTCAAAATCAGATAAACGCTTGATTAAAGTTTATATTTAATTAAATAATAACTATTATTGACTACGTCTACTTTACTTTTCATTTACTTATTGAAAAAAATAACCAAAAAATTTTTACTACTACTGTACGTATCAAAGTGCAACTGATGAAATTATTATTTAGTGTATCTTTCCAAAAACAATAAAATTTTTTATTTATTTAAGAAAAATCAATTTTGATTAGTAAAATTTGATCTTTGGTGCACTAATATGTGTAGTTAAAAGGTTTTTTTAGCAGTCACCAAAATGTTTCAGTGGCATAAGTTACATTAAATCAGCCAAACACAAAACTTTTCTAGATATTTTAGGAGAAACTAAAGAAGTAGGAGAATTAAGTATAATAGACAAAATTAATTCGTTAATGCAAGTTGACTACATTTTGAGTTATGTACTGTAGATAATCTATCAAAACTTTTTGTGATCAACAATACTAAGTTTAGAAGAGATTATGATAAAATAGTTGTATCAATTGTTATAACATTTGATATTTTTAGAAAACAACTGTACTGTAAGAACGTTATTGTTGTAAAGGTCGTTATAGTACAAGAAGTGCGTTAACATGGAATGTTGCTTGGTTTTTCTATTGGTAATTGCAATTGCGATTCTGATCGTTTTCAAACGGAGTTTTAATTATTGGAAGAAAAAAGGCGTCTACACTCCAACACCATCAATCCCATTCGGAAACGCCAAAAATGCGGTAATGCAAAAATGTTGTTTTGGCATAGAACTGAAAGACGTTTACAACCACTTTAAAGAAAAATCACTCAGTTTTGGAGGATATTATTTTTTGACCTCGCCGATTTTCATACCTGTTGACTTGGACGTAATCAAACAAATTCTAATAACAGACTTCGATCATTTTACTGATCGCACGTATTTCTTACAAAAATACGACCCTTTAAGTCAGCATCTCTTTGCCTTAAAAGGCGCTGAATGGAAAGAAATGCGTTCAAAATTAACACCGGCTTTTACAGCTTCAAAAAATAGGATGCTTTTTGAAACGGTGTTAATGTGTGTAAAAGATCTTATTACAGTACTAGACAACGCCGCAGAGATGAACGAAAAAATAGACATTAAAGACATATCGTCTAGATTAGCCATCGATGTAATCGCATCGTGTGCATTTGGCATTGAAGTCGATTCGCTCAAAAATCCCAATTCGGAAATAAAGAAAAACGTTGCAGAATATTTTCAGATATCAACTCGAAATGCAATCACGTTGTTACTAGCAGTTTTAAATCCAAAAATATTGGGTTTTTTTAAGATTAAAGTGACTTCAAAAAATGTGTCAGACTTTTTTATGAACCTCATGGAGACAACTGTAAACTACAGAGAGACTAATAGTTTGATTAGGAAGGATTTTATTCATCTTTTGCTGCAAATCAAAAACAATGCAAAAATTAACGATGACTTAGTTGGAGGTTTTGAAGAAACAGATCTTGCACCACAACTGACAATAGAAGAAATGGCTGCACAATGTTTGGTATTTTTTTTAGGCGGTTTCGAAACGGTCAGCTGCACAATTACGTATTGTTTGTACGAGTTAGCCAAAAACCCTGCTATACAAAAGAAAGCGAGAGAAGAAGTTCAAAAATGTTTTATGGAGAATTCTGAGAATGATCAACTAACTTACGCAGTATTGCAAAAAATGTGTTACATAGATCAAGTAGTTTATGGTAAGATAACATTTTTTTAGCGGTTTTACTTAATGTATGTACTCTTTAGAAACGCTGCGTTTGTATCCACCAGTCGCAGCACTTCTTAGAGAATGCAGTAAAGACTATATAATTCCCAATACCGATGTGCGAATCGAAAAAGGATGTTCGGTTGTTGTCCCTACATTGGGCATTCACAGAGACCCCGACATTTATCCAAACCCGGATGAGTTTGATCCTGAAAGGTTTTCACCTGAAAATATAAAAAACCGACACGCATGCGCGTGGATGCCGTTTGGTAAAGGCCCAAGAAATTGTATCGGTAAGACAAACCTACATTTCTTTACGTAATTAAATCATAAACCTTTCCCGCAGCGTATCAATTTGGTTTGATGGAAATAAACATTGTGCTTGTAACATTATTAAATCGGTATCAATTTACGATTAATTCTGGAACCCAACAACCTTTGATACCTAGCTCAAAAACTGTACTGTTTTTACCCAATAATAAAGTATGGTTGAATTTTGAAAAACTGTGAGGTTTTAGTAACAGTTCGGATAAAGTAGTTTTTTTTAAATAGTTTTTTTAAAGTTTATTTTGTAGTATCGTTTATTAATAAAACTTTATTTGTAAGTTTCTATATACTGTATACATTTCAAAATTATTTTATGTTATTATGTAATACTTGACATCTGAAATAAATATCCAAAATCGAATAAAAAATTAAAATGTAATCATTATTCAATTGTTTTATAGGATTAAATAAAAATTTAATCATTATTTGATTGATTCGGAGTAACGAATCAACCATTTCGACTTAAAAACGTCATCAATGTCTAAAGCGTGTCAATCGGCTCAGCCCTTTAGATCTAATGCGTTTTAACTGCCTAAGTCACTTTTTGGTTGTCTTTAATGTTACTGATTTTAAAGCCACGATGTGTTCAGGAATACTTTAAGATCGTGTTTTTTGTTTAGTATGTATCAATGGTTTAAGTACTACCTCTGCCGATTTTTGTTTCATACTTTGGGCATAAGATATCCCAGATTTCACTAATGTATTGAGACAATTTGTCTCGGTTGAGATGTAACTTTCTTGGTCTTGGCACCATTTTGTCTTTTTTCTAGCTAAATTGCTGTTTTACAACTTCTATAGCTAGCAAGGTGATCTTTTTTTGCAGTTAACGCACTTGGCAGGTGTCTCTGCATTTTGCAGTAAATTGATCTCTTGCACATTTCACGCAAGCACGCGCTCTTTTGCAGAATCTCCATGTCTTTGACATCTTTTACATTGTAGAATAAGCTTGCTATTTCTTACGGTTACTATTTTGAGGTGATGTGGTTGATATGTTGAATACCATAAATTTAGTTAATATTTTCCGATCTAACAAAAACCAACATTTACTGTGGCAAATGGATTTACCTCACCTTGTTGATGAAAGTCGTTTTCTTGAATTTTTGAATTAGTGCTATGATATTGCATTTTTTATTTTCTAGTTCTCTACAAATTTTTTTCGCGGAACTACCAGAATGCAAATTCCAGGTCATTACTTTAATACGTCGAGAGGATTTGTTTTTATCATTCCATGTTAGCCTTGTTTACTAAAGTTGTCAGAGCTCTATATTCTTTATTAGAGTTGTCATTATCTTTAATTTTGTTAATATTAATCATACTTGTTTCATAATCAAAACTGGCTACAGTCCAGTTCTCTGAAAACAAGGTATTCTTCCTCATCCGAATTTGTTGGAACGTAAGGTTTTTTTTCCGGCAGCGTTCCGCTTTTTTGGATCTCTTCGGCAGTAAGAAAACTCTCAAATAGATCAACACACCTAACAACTGGTCAACGTTTTCGTCTCTATAGCAATTTTTAAATTAAAACAAAACCTTTTGAAGGTTTTTTTAAGCACTAGGCGCAAAATTTATGATAAAAAGAAATTTTTTTTAGCAAAAACTCTTCTGTAGATCTTTTTACTATACTGTGTACTTCTTTTGGTTGAAACAAAAAACGATCAGTTTGTCGGACATATTACCACGTTAATTTTTGTATTGTCACGATTGTAGATCAGTAGTATGCATAACATGAAAAGCTTATTGTGATGCGAACAGATTTTTGTCGCGAAAAAAGTTTATACCTTCAGCATTGAGGTATTCGACAGCAATGACGTTTGCAACCAGTTAAAATGGATTCAAAGTTATTTGAATTTCTCGAATCAATAAAAAATGGCGAAAAATCGATGAATAGAAAAATGGAAGAAAATTATAGTAGAATGAAAAAAAAACTGTCCAAACATTCACAAAAAATAGAGAAAAATTCTAAAACTTTAAAAGAAGAAATACGAATAAGCATTGAAAATTAAATAAATACTATTGAAGAGCAAATACAAGTTAGTATAACAAACCAAATTAAAATGATTCAAGAGGCAGATACGTTAAATTTAAAAGAAGAACGTTTCGAATTTGTGAATGACAAAATAGAAGAAGTAGAAAACAAATTAGAACAGAAGCTAGAAATAAATTTAGAGAAAAAATATAACTGCTTGAAGATAGAATGGACCAAATGAATTGTCACGGTGAAGGAAGCGTCACGAGTGAAGATTTAATAATGGACCATCGGGAAAAACCCACTCACAAGTTTAAAGTTGTACCTCCAAATTTTGATGTTAAAGTTCCATGGTCAACCTACTACAAGCAGTTTAAAGCCGCAGCTGCAGCCTACGGTTGGAGCAACAAGCAGAAAGCGACTTTTTTAATAGTGTCCTTAAGAGGAGAATCTGAGAAGACTGTTCTTGACCACCTGCAATAAATATTACGAACCCTTAATTTCACGTTTAGAAATGAAATATGCGCATCTTTAACAAGTGTACCAAGGTCAAATTAAAAGTCGGGTTTAGGGAGTTGCCGAAAGTCTTCAAGAGTTTAACACGGCTTGGGAATCCTACAGCGCCAGATACCTTCTTGAAGCAGTTGGCTATTTAAACCTTTGTAGACGGCCTCAAAGACGTTGAATGACGTTTTATTGCATTAATTTGGCGTTTAAAGAAGCAAAACAAGCATCACAACAAAACGGTTATAATCTCCGTTGTGCTGCAGAAGTACCCAGAGCAGGCATTAGAAAGCATCGAAAAGACATTGCAACAAATATTTCAGGAAAAAAAGTGACGCTTTTAAACTGTGCTGAAATAAGCCATGTACAACGACATCGTAATACAAAAAGAGCGCTCAAAAATTTGAAACGAGTTAACCAAAAGAGACAAAAGTTAATCTCATCTAGTCATGTTCCGGTGACTACCGTTCAAATGGCATCGCTTATGGAACAATTGCATAGCATTTATCTCAATGACAAGATTAATGGGAAAAGTTTTCAGTTACTGGCTGACACGGGGGCGACCAAAGTTATCATTCCTCAGTACGACTTCAAACGGCGATGGGAGAGAAAATACGAACAAGTAAAAGTGAGCAATGGTTTGAGAAATGAAGTAGTCAACCATAAAGTACTGGTAGCCGACATCACGAAAAAAGTTATGCCAGGAATGAACGTCATAAGAAGGTATGAGTTCCATTTGTATATAAAGAACAATGTCCTGAAGATCAACAATGAAGGAACTCCTTTTCATTCGTCAAAGAAGGCAGCCGTGCAAGTCTTATTGAGTGAACACGTGACTCTGCCTGCAAGGACTGAAAGTGTGGTGATGGCACGCCTCGATGGAATTTCTCCGGGAAGGCTACATAACCCTGATTAAACCAATCGAGAAGGACTTAGTTGAAAAGGGATTACTCGTTGGCATAAGTTTAGTACAAGTGAAAAACACAATGCCAGTAAGGATCTTAAATATCAACTCAAATCCTGTAAAGTTGAAAAAGAAGATCGTGGTAGGCCAATGCACGCTAGTATCTTAAATTGTGAGATAAGTGAAATCTAACAAAGATATGTCGCCAAAGGAATGTCCTCAACATCTATTGCCATTCTTACCTCCAAATGCCAAAACCTCAGTCAAGACCAGATGGATAAAGTTAAAGTGTTGATCCAACAATATCAAGATGTGTTCGCGCTGGAGAGTAGTTCCCAAGGAAGAACTAACGTAGCGAAGCATAAAATTAATACCGCAGACGCTCGGTCAATGCGATAACATCCACGCCGACTTCCTTTAGCGAAAAGAGAAAAAGCCAAACAAATAATTACGGATGTGGAGAGAAAAGACGCGATTGAACTTTCAAGTAGCCGATGGGCGTTCCCAGTGGTACTAGTAAAGAAAAATGATTTATCAACGAGGTTTTGCGTAAACTACGTGAACAAAAAGTACAACTACCCTTTACCGAGAATTGGCGATACGTTAGACACCCTGTCAAGATCTCAGTCGTTTTCCACGTTAAACTTAAAGAGTGGTTACTGGCAGGTAGAATTGGAACCCAAGGATTGCGAAAAAACAGCTTTTGCAATTGGAACTAGTTTGTGGCAGTTTACTGTGATGCCCTTCGACCTGTTTAACGCTCCTGCAACGTCCAAGCGTTTGATGGAGACCATCTTGCGCGGATTGTCTAAGAAGACGTGTTTGGTTTACCTGGACGATATAATCGTGGTTGGAAGGTCGTTTGAAGAACACTTGAACAATTTGGAAGAAGTGTTTCAGCGACTACGTGAGGCTACTCTCAAACTGAGCTCAAAGAAGTGCTACGTATTTAAGAAGGAAATGAAATACCTTGGCCATTTCGTATTTACAGATAGAGTAAAGGCTGAGTCAGACAAACCAACACCAATCGACAAACATCAGGTCCAAAGCTTCCTTGGGTTATGCACCTATTATAGACGATTAGTACCCGGATTTGTCAATATTTTCAAACCTTTGACACAATTGACGTCGAAGGACGTCATTGAATAGTGCCGTAAGTGCTCGGTTTGCGCATCAGGAAATGGTCTAGCGAGAAAGCGCAAAGCATCTATAAAGCAATACAACGCAGAAATCCTTTCGAAAAGAGTAGGGTTGTTACCAGAATCCGATTTGGGAAATAAATACATCTTGGTGGCGATAGATTATTTGACGAAAAAAACAAAAGCTTACGTCATACCCAATCAAGAAGCAGCTACAGTTGCAGACCTATTAGTAAAAGAGTTTATCTGCCGGTTTGGAGTTTCCTTAGAAATACACTCCGATTAAGGCCGCAACTTTGAGTCTGGGCTGTATCAAGAAGTTTGCCGGCTGTTGGGAATTAAGAAAACTAGAACGATACCTCTCCATCTTCAATCTGATGCATGGTTGAGCGGATGAATCAAACAATGAGACAATACTTAGCTAAACTAGTGCCCAAACACCAAAGAGACTAGGATCAGTACTTGCACATTTTCTTAATGGCATACTGCCAAACAAGATCCTGTGTGATGCTCGGTCGCAAAATACGACTGCCATGCAAAATCCAATTTGGACGAAGACCGGAAGAAAAAGTTGCTGGAGAAAATTACGCCAGTAAGCTGACCAAGAGGCTAGACGAAGTACATGAGGAGGTCCGTAAAAACACACAAATTGCCAGCGACAGAATGAAGACTTGATATGACGTCAAGGCACAAAATGGTGGATTTTAACCTGGCAAAATGGTATGGTTGTATAATCCCCAAAGAAGACGTAGTTTGTCGCCGAAGCTGCAGAGCAAATAGGAATGAAGTTGTGCAGCGTATTATTGACGTTATATATCGCATCCGAAAACTACCCAGAGGCAAGACAAAAGTAGCCTACATTGATTGTCTCGCCTCATTTGCTAGCGATAACCACAATACGCAAGTTCAGGTCCGAACCAGGGCAATAACTAGCAGAACCAGAAATCAAATCGAAAGAATGGAGTTTGATAAGTTTATGAGCTTGTACGGAGGTTCTGGAAAAGCTAGGTTTGGAGTTACCACCGAGGAACAACAAGACTCGTTCCAAACACAAAAAGAATACGCCAACGCACTTTCCGTGAGCAAAGATCTTGACATGTCCAGAGGAGTTGCAGTCGTATTTAAAAAAAAGTTTGGGCAGCTAGATGAACTACGAAGAAGGCAACCGGAAGTCAAAAAAGTTTTAAAACTACGTGGTGACCGACGCTTCGTTTTCGATCTGGTCACCAAAAAATCTCACGCACCAAGCCGATATACAAAAATCTTTGTCGAACATTATGGAATCTTAAAAGAGAATAGAGTTCTACCATGTTAAGAAATTGGCAGTACCCAAGCTTAGTTGTGGCTTAGATCAACTGAATTGAAAGACAGTTTGAAACATGTTGAAGGAAAATATTGGGTCAGGAAAAGTTACATAGATTGTTACTTTTATAGTCAAGGAAGTTGCCGAAATAGCGAAAGTTGCCGCTATCGCCACGATGTTTTTTACCGGTGTCGCATCCAGTCTCTTGTTCTGGGACAGAACAATCCTAAGAAGAGGGTAGTGAAACGTTCGAGAAATTATTGTCAAATTCAAAAGCCTTTACGAAGTTGTTATCCATTTTCTAGAACGTTCACCAAAAGATATAGAACATTCGCGAAAGATTGCCAAAATGTATAAATGCGGTACAAACGAACCATCAATCAATCAATTTAGTTTAAATAAAAAAGTGATTAACGCGTGTTGACTTTAATAACTGAAATCCATGCACTCGAACAAACATCATGGCATGTACATAGACCGGCGTCACTATTTTTTTATATTTTTGTAGTTCAGTTTGTTTGTTCTTTATCTCTCCAAGAGGAACGGAAATTGCTATCATAAGCATGTTATGCGAGGAAAGGTCGAAAAATTGTGATTTACGTCTACTGACTCATTTTCTGCTGACTTAGATACGTTTGAAAGCATTCGGATAAATGTAAAATTTTCTCTAGACACAATCGATTTTAGAGCCAAATTAGAATTTTCAGAAATTTAGCCAGATTTTGATTAAATACGTTTGGATTAAACAAATCATTCAATGATTAAATAAACAATTTATATTGCGTGATTCCTGACAATTGCTTCACCACACTCTAACTAGTTGATGCGCATTTAAAAAAAAACAACAAAACTAAATGATTACTGGATTTTACCCGAGTTTATGACGGTTCACAGTTCTACAGCTTCTAAGATTATGACACGATTCGAGCTACGTTGCCACACTCTTTCAAATGTAAAAGTTGCAAAGTGGAGAATTCATCTTTGGAAATGTACATCCACAGTTTAAAAATTGAATTTTTTTAACAGTTTGTTGCGTTTGCAATTCTTTATCATATCTAAAGAAAACTTACAGCAGATTGGATTTGCGATAAAAACATTTAAATAAAAAAGCATTAAAGAAGTGAACTTTATTTTAACATAAATTCTTTATCTAGTCTTAACAGATTTATAACGCTAATAATCTTTACAGTGGTTTGACTGTTGATACAATTTCGACATAAAACTTTATAAATCAGTTTTATTAAATTATTTCGTTTACCGATTTTAAAATTTGAACATGAATTATCGGTTTAGTAGAACATGTGTGTTTTGGTCTAGTTGCTTTTGGTGACCACCGCGGCTTTTTTTGCAGTTAAAGGTAGCTTTGTCGATGTCGTAATATTACACCAGTATCGAAACCGCCACAATTTTTGTATTGTAATGATTTGCTTAAAAATTAAAAATAACCAATAAACTATTACCCTAAAACGGTGCAAGATAGAAGAAAGTTGCACATAAACATTTTTATAGAAGACAAAATTTACTATAAAAAAGTAGGCGGAAGGATGCAATTACATTCAATAGTTTAGAAGATACAAGTGTGCAAAGTTGCACAAAAATTACATTAAAATTCTGTAACTCGAAAGGCGGGTTGCACAAAGCAAATCAAAAATGTAGCAAGTGATTATTTCTGAAATCAATTGTTACATCACCAATAAACGTGTTTTCATTGGCTATGTAGCAATTGTTTTGAAAAATAATCAGTTGTTACATTTTTGATTTGCTTTGTGCAACCCGCTTTTAAAGTATTAGATATAGTTATATACTACCGCAGACTAGTTTTGTAGTAAATTTTGTGCTCAATAAATTGTTTATGTGCAATTTTTATCTAATTCTGCAATTACTATAATATTTTTTTATCATTGCTGAGTGAAATTAAGACTTATTATATTTTTAAAACATAAAACGAATTCTAAGAGATATCTTGTTTAATAATAATAAACACTGCATCCGAAAAATACAAAAAATGAATTGAAATTGGGCACCACCGCAAGTTCCAGATTTGTTTCATCTGAGCGTTTCATCGTTTCGTTACAAAATTATTATTTTTACTTTTTAGTGCATTTTATTTGATGCATTTTTTAAAGTCGGTTCTTTTTTAGTGATTCGTTTTTTGTAACTAGGTCATCTAGCGCAGCCTTAAAATAATTCTAATTGGAATATAAAGTTGTTGATTATATATTTTTTTACAAAATAATAAATAAATAACAAAAAATTAAAATAAAACTAAAAAAATTTAAAAAAAAAAGGAAAAGGGATGACTAACAGAGAGGGAGGAAGAGAAAAACGAAAGACAACAAACATTTAAAACAGGAAAGAAAACAATAAAATCACCGGACATTAAAAAGATAACAAAGGAAATGAAACGAAAAACCTCAAAAACAGAAGGAGGAAGGAAAGAAATGGAGGAGTTAAAAGAATTAATAAGAGAAATGATGAAACAAATAGAAGAAAATATGCAAGGAATAAAGCAATAAATTAAAGAAATGAAAAAAGAAATAGGAGAAAGAGAAAAGAAGTGGAAGCAAGAAAAAGAGGAACTGGTGGAGAGAATAGAAAAACTGAAAAAAAGCGAAAGATGAGGAGAGAGGGGAAAGGAAGAATAATATTGTGATAAAGGGGTGAAGAAATGAAGAACCACAAAAAGATTTAGCAGTGATGCTGGAAGAAAAATTAAATGTAAAAGTAGAAGTAAAAAAGGTGATAGTAATAAACAAAGAAAAGAAAAATGAGATGGTAGTGGCGGAAAATGGAAAGATGGGAGGAAAAACAGAAAGTGATGGCGGAAAAAAAAAGAAATTAAAGAATTTATATAAATTACGATTTGACATGGGAAGATTGAAGAGTACAAAGAGAAATAATTAACAGAGCGGTGGAAAAAAGAGCGGAAGGGAAAACAGTATGAGTAGGATACATATGAAACGACAGGGATAAGGGCCTGAGCAGAGAAAGGAGAGAGAAAATAAGTAACCAAAAAGCAAAAATCTAAAAAAAAGAGAAAAGAAAGTAAGGAATAAGCACAGGGAGATGTGAGTGAGCTGAGAGTATTGTTTTGGAACGTAGCGGGAATAAAAAACAAGAAACAGAATTTTTGGAAGTCCATCAAAGAACAGGATGTAGTGGAATTACAGGAGACATAGAAAGAAGAAAAAGAATGGGAGTGGTGGGAAAAAGAGTTGCCGGAGGAATTTGAGTGGGTGGTGCAACATACAGAAAGAGAATATATATAATAACGGCAATAAGAAAAAAAATGGTTGAGTCGGGAAAAGAAAGAGAAAGTGCATTAAAAAGAGGAGTTGTAGAAAGTAACATACAGTGGGGAATAACAAAAATAAAATTAGTGACGGTTTATAATAGTAGAATAAAAGAAACAAGAAAAAACATAAAAAAGATGATAGAAGAGAAAGAGGAGGGATTGATAATAGTAGGAGGAATATTTAACGCAAGAATAGGAAAAGAGAGGGGAATACAAGAAAGAAAAAGGACGGGAAAGAGACAAACAAAGGACAAAGTGATAAATAAAGAGGAAGAAGAACTGCTAAAAATGTGCAACGAAAAAGAGTAGAAAATAATGAATGGGAACAGAGAAAAAGAAGGAATGGGGAAATATACGTACATAGGAGGAAGGGGAACATTAATAATAGATTTTGTAATGACAAATAAAGAGGCTGGAGAAAAGGTGAAGACATTTAAAGTGGGAGAAAAGATAGAGTCAGACCATCAACCACTAGGATTGACAATGAAAGAAAGAGAAAGAGAAGAAGATGAGGAGTACATAACAAAAAAACAGGTGGACAGAAGAGAGTATAAAAAGATATAAAGCGAGAATAGGGAAAACGGTATGGGTAAGGAAGGGATTACAAGAGAGTGTGGAGGAAATGAGAAAGCAACAGAGAGAGTCAGATTTAGAAAGTGGAAAGGGGAGAAAACACGATGGAAGAAATGGTGGGATAGAGAATGCAAGGAACCAAAGAAAAATGCAAGGAAAGCATTAAGACAGTGGAAAAAAGAAAGGAAACAAAAAGAAGAATACAAAGAAGCAGTAAAAATATACAAGAAAACATGCAAGAGAAAGAAGGAAGAAAACAAAAAGAAACAAGAAGACCAGATCAAAGGACAAACGGAAGAAGATATATGGAAGTACCTAAAGAAAGAAAGAAAAGAAAACATGACGACAAAGGGAATACAAATTAAAGAATGGGAGATAAATTTTAGGATCTCGCTGGGAGGGGAAGAACAAAATGAGGAAAAAGAAAACGAAAAGACGCAGTAGTAAAACGGGAAGAAGGAGATAAGGATAAAATAAATAAAGACGAAGTAATACAGGCGATAAAGAAGATAAAAAAAGGAAAAGCGACAGAGAAGATGGGATACAAGGCGAAGAGTTGGTATACGGAAAAGAAAATGTAGCAAAAAGGATGACGAAAATTCTAAACAAAATATGAAAATGGGAAGGATTCCCGGAGTGATGGAGAGAGGGAATAATATGCCCAATCCATAAAAAAAGAGAAAGAAATAAAGTCAAAAATTACAGAGGGGTAACATTGTTAAGCACGGCATACAAATTATATGCGACAGTACTACAAGGAAGACTACAGAAAGAAATAGAGGAAAGAAGTTTGGTACCAGACGGACAAGCGGAATTCAGAAAAGGAAGAAAAGTGATAAACAACATATATATACTTAAGCACTTAGCGAATAGAGAACTAGAAAAAAAAGAAGTAGAAAGGTGGCACTATTCGTAGATCTAAAAACCGCTTGTGACAAAGTGAACAGGAAAAAACTGTGGGAATACATAAAGAGAAAAAAAATCAATGAAAGATTAATAGAAAGGATAGAAGAAATCTACAAAGAAACGAGGAGCAGGGTCAAAGTGAATGGGGAAAAGAACGAGAAATTCATCACAAAGAGAGGGTTGAGACAGGGATGCCCACTGAGCCCAAGCCTGTTCGCAGTATAAACGGTATATATATCTGGGGGAGACAATGAGAGGACAATAGACAAAAGGGATTGTGCTAGGGAAAGCAAAGGTATGGCCGTTGACGTACGCGGATGACATAGTGTTGGTGGCTAAGAAGGAAAAGGAAATGAAAGAGATAAAAACGCTGGAAAAGTACATGAAAAAAAACAAAGAAATGGAAGTAAAACAAAAATAATAGTTTTTAGAAAAGGAGAGAGGAAAAGAAAAAGAGAGGAGTAGAAATGGAGGGATGAGGGAGTGCAGCAAGTGAAGGAATTTACATACCTGGGCTACACGATAAAGCAGGATAATAAGGAGGGAGAACACATAAAGGAAAGAGTGAGGAAAGGAAACAGGTTAATAGGACAATTGTGGGGTGTGAGGGAAAGAGTATTCGATATGGATATAGAAAATAGAAAGTGTTGTTTGAAAAGTTAATAAAGAGGGTGGTGATGTATATGGGGCAAAAATAAAAGACTGGAAGGAGTAGAGGGAGGTAGAGAGGCTACAGGAAAAATACTGGAGATGGGTTTTGGGACTGGACAGAGATACCTCGGGGTATATTGTGAGAGAGGAAGTACACGTAGCAAAAATAAGAGTAGAGACAGAAAAAAATTGCCATAAAATACAAGAAAGAACTGAGCGAAAGAACAGAAAGCAAAATACTGCAAGAATGTTGGAAACAGATAAAGGGAGGAAAAGTGTAATACGGACAGGAGGGCAGAGAAGAGTATTAGGAAAGAAACGGGTACGCGAGAAAAGAAGTGGAGAGATTAAGAGAAGAGGGAGTAGGAGTAAATGAAAAAATAATAACAAAAGATAGGGGACATCAAAAAACAAGAAAGATAGACAAGGATAAAAAGGGTAGATATAATCAGAATTATAAGAATATCATGGAGAAAAGGGTGCCAGAATACTTAAAGGATATAGAGAATAAAAGCAACAAAAAGAAAAAAATGATAGCACGGTTCAGATAGAGAAACGAGGAGTTAGGTAACAAATACTGGAAAAAAAAGAAGAAAAGATGTGCAGGCTATGTGGAGAAGAGACGGAAGACATCAACCACATGAAAGATAAATGCAGTGAATTAAGAGAAGAGGTTATGAAAATAAAGGAAATCTTAGACGAAAAAGGAAGCACAAAACAATTTGTAAGCGTAAGCGACAAATAAAGTTAAACTTATATAAAAAAGACTACACCTGCAATTGCTAAACTGTAGCCGGAAGCAGTGCCTCCTGAGCAGTCACAACATCTTATGCGCTGGTTAAAAAGAATTGGTTACCCCGTCGTTACGGTCTCCAAAAGGTATCTTTTCTGGTCCAGAACTTGAAGATACCCTGTCAAAAACAATCCACCTTCCTGCAGCCAGACGCCCCCCGTTTATCGCGACAGGCCAAAAGAAGTGAAAAACAAAAGAAGAAAAGAGAGTACGATGATGTTGTACGGCTCGACTACCACTTCTTAGATAGCCGACTTCGAGTGACTTACCCTACTGTCCAACCAACAATCCGATCAGTCACCAAATCTTTAGCTAATGGCTAGAGTGATCCCAAAAACCTAGTTCTATACTATGAATTCACTTAAACCCAATATACACTAACACAACCGACATTAGATTTGCCTAAACGTTAATTGTAGGAACTAGAAGAACCAAAGAACAATAACTCAAATCGAAAGAAAAAGCTATTTGTACAAAAAAGCCACAGACGATCTAGAACGCAACTTACGTCGTTTACGGCGACGAAAATATAATAACGACACGTTGACAGACCGACGGTTTACTTGGCGTTGAGTATGATTCGAATCAGAGTCCGAGGAGCCTTGATTAAGATCCTTAGCATGCCAACACTCATTCCAACTGCCAAAGTTAATATTAAAGATTAAGTATAATCATGCGTCAATGTCTTACATCGCATTGACTCAAAAAGTAACTTTATGTAAATTATAACTAAAAAATCTACTTACTTTTTAGTGCATTTTGTTTAATACATTTTTTTGAAGTCGGTTCTTTTTTAGTGATACGTTCGTTGTAACGAGGTCATCTAGCGCAGCCTTAAAATAATTTCAATTGGAATATAAAGTTATATAGTCTTAATCACTGGTAAATAATCCAAAGACGTTGTTCTATTTTGACTTATGCTTTTAGCAAATAAATTCGCAAATCGATAAGAAGATTTGTGAAATGATTACAAAATCAAAATAGAAATTATTGTATTTGTGTAAGTGTATAAAAATTTCCCAGTTTATTCAATTACAAGTTCAACGTACATATCGATTTTATCGACTTTCGATAAGATACTCACTTTCACACAAATATAATAAAAGTTGGTAATTTATTAATATGGAATAACTGAAGCAGACTAATTTCTTTATCAATTGATACAAACAACGCAATTAAGTTTTATTACGATTTTTTTTGCATAAATTTCGTTAGGCAAATTGTTAAGAATTTGAGGCTCCCAAGATGTAACTTGTACAAATCTGAATTTTACTGTAACATACCCAAGTCTTAATATATCAACGTTAAAAATGCAAAAAGAAAGTGTGTGTGTTTGATTAAATTACTATACATATAAATAATGCAAATTTAGTTTTCCCAACTATTCACGATGACAATCATTTAAGCATTTATTAACGCAAAAATTCAACGCATTCCATGTTACAAAATAATATGTAATGCGTCGTTAATTACATACTAAGCAAAATGAACCTATATACGACTAGAATACTAAATTACAAAATCTTATGTAATTGCGACACAAAATCCGGAAGTAAAATTGAAATTCACGAACGCGTGCGTTCAGAAAAAAGAGCGCATCTCACAAAATCAGGTGTTCGGCAAAGACAAAAACAATTTATTATTTGCGGAAGTCGTTTAAATTTATTTAAATATTTTTCAAATTACAGGTTTTTTAGCGGACGTCGTTGCGCAACAACGCGTTGTCATGAATGTGCAATTATGACAAAAGAAATTAAGGAACAATTAGGTTTTGATCCATCTGACGTTTGTCTTTACAAGGGAAAGTAAACAGAAACTTGATTGAAACGATCATCATCGCATTCTTTCGTTTAAGGTAAATAGAATTTACTTGTACGAGGAAGTTTTAATTTAACCTGTTAATACCTTATATATATGTACATAAAAAAAAAACAAAAAAAAAGTTTCATCCGCAGCGTTATGTTACATATTGGTTTTCTTTACAATTACAATAACTTTCTTTTACTTTCGGCATTTCTTTTTATAATTGTTAATTAGTTTTAAATTTATTTATTTTTCTTGTGTAGACACTTCCTGATTTCAATTTTTTCTTCTACAATGAACGTGTACTAAATGTTTGTGTTTTTAAGAATATAGTACACAAATTTTAATTGTCTGTAGTGAAAAAAGTAATTTAAATTTAATTTAACGTAATGAATGAATTTCTCACGCACGTTTTTTTTTATTAATGTCACAAATAAAATTTATCTATTCAGATTCTCTTTAAATTTATTTAGATTTTGAAAGGTAAACCATAAAAGTCTCACTAGACAATCTCTTTAAATTCAAATGTCATCTCGATGAATACCGTTTCAGGTGCTTCATTTCAAAACGAGTTTTTAGAATTTGTTGGTTTACATAAGGTAATAACTTGCAATTAACTTTCGTTCCAAAAGATAATTTCTGTTTAAGGTGTTTTGCTAAAGGCATGTCATCGCGTGAGCGTAATACGTCAGTTTGTATTTCGAAGTGTAATTGTACCCTAATAGAACGAAAAAAAAAACAATAATAAATAAAGTTATTAAAATTTTTTTAGGGTAATTGGTGTATTATTTATTTAGAATAATATAAATAAATTCCCAAACAAAGAAGTCTAAATTAATTAGTATAAATGCGAGCTTTCAAACTTGGTCTAAGTTCTTCGTTAGGCAAAATTAAATTTATTTGTACAATTGTAAAACTAAGGTAACTAAAAACAATAACTATAAGGGAACTAGATAATTGGCGCAAGTTTATTTAGCTACAGCATTTGCTCGAAGGTCTAAAGGAAAACCATCCTAAAAACTCTAGACGTAGCTTAAGTGTAAATGGTGGACAAATTCAGATTAAGAAATAACAGGTAACCATGTGTCAGAAAGTTCGTAACCACTGTCTTGTTGGAAACAAAAGGTAGAATAACAAAGTTTTGGTTAATAGTTGAATCATCTGTTAAAGTAGGTCTTGTCTTTGGTCTAAGAAACTTTTTAATTTGTTCTCTATTAAAGCCATTTTTTATAAAAACTGTCTTATATAACCAGAACTTTAACCGCGTGCAGTTATGTCTGCTTTTCACCTTTCTTAATCCGTTATTTGAGATGGATTAGTACCATATTGTCTTATTTTTTTTTATTTATATTAATTTTTTGCTATTCTTTGCTTCTTCTGCGATTCTAGACCATTCCGTTCTGTTATGGCATTTTACTTTCCAGTTTTTGTTTCTAACGTTTTTAGGTCGTCTACAACATCGTCAATCCATCTGATCTTCGGCTTGCCTCTCTTCCTGTTTTCTGTTGGTTTCCATTCAGTTACTATTCTTATTGTTTTCGTTTTATCCTTTCTCATTACGTGGCCTAGCCATTTTATTCGTTGTGATTTTATATAGTTAACGATGTCCTCACCTTTCATTTGGTCTCTTATCTCGAAATTGCTTTATTATTTTTCTTTCAAAAATTCTTAATTCCTCCTCTTCTTTTTTTGTCATTGTCCATGTCTGTGACGCATATACTACTACTGGTCTTATCAAAGTCTTATAAATCTGGATTTTAGCATTTATGCTTAAGTGTTTACTGTTAATATATTTTTTATTTGCGTAGTAGCTTCTGTATCCTTCTTGTATTCTTTGTTTCGTTTTCTCATTATCTTTATTTTTTCTATTTTTACGGCAGCACCTATCATTCCTATTTTAGTTCTGCTTATGATTACTACGTCATCGGCGTAAGCAATAATTTGTGTATTTTTGACGTTTATTGTACCTTCTATTTTTGTTCTTTTAATTGCATTGTCTAGCATTATATTGAATATTAAAGCTGATAGAGTATCCCCTTGCTTTATTCCTTCCTTTACTTTAAAGCTTTTCGTTGTTATATTTTCCACCTTCACTACTGCCGTTGTGTCCTCTAATGTCATTTTAACCAAGCTTATAATTTTTGTGGTATTTCCATTTTTTTTTATTTCTGTCGGTATGTTAGCTCGTATTATTTTATCAAATGCTTGCTTGAAGTCTATGAATAATATGTGTAGTGTTATGTCATAATCATTAGCTGTTTCCAATATTTGTTGTAATATATATATTGCATCCGTTGTTGATCTCTCCGGCCTGAATCCTTGTTGATCATCTCCTATTTTAATATCTGCATATTTTTGTAATTTATTCTTGTAGGTTACATTTAACAGCTGTATTTCTGTTCTGTTCCATATCTCCTTTTTTGTGTATTGTTGTTATTAGTCCTTTTCTCCATTCTTATGGCATATATTCTTCCCTCCATATTTGACTTATTATTTCTTGTATTTTTTTATGTAGTTTTTCACCTCCGTTTTTGATAAACTCCGCAATTACGTTATCACTTCCGGATGCTTTGTTATTTTTTTTTAATTTTCTATTGCTCTTTTCACCTCCTCTAGAGTTGGTTTGCGTATTTTTAAGTCTACTGTTGTATTTGTTGGTGTATTTATATTTGTCTGTGTTTCGCTACTGAATAGCTTTTCAAAGTAGTTTCTCCATATTTGTTGTATTTCAGTTTGTGTATATTTTGTGACGCTTTTTTCATCTTTGAAACCTGTTGGTTTTATTTTATAATTTCTCTTTTCTTGCCTTATTCTTTGATAAAACATGTTTGCATTTCTGTTTCTATATTCTTCTTGTATTTTTTTAAACTTAATTTCGTTCCATTCCCTTTTTTTTTTTTCTTTTGCATCTGTTTCTTGCTATGGTGTTTGCTTCTTTATATAATTGTTTATCTTCTTCTGTTTTGGTTTGCAGCTATGTTATCAATTTTTCATTTTTTGTTTTGCATGCTTTTTCACATTCTTGATCGTAACATTATTTACTCTTATCCATTTTTTTTGACCTATCCATTCTTCCACTGTCACTAAAATATTTGTTTTTATGTTATACCATTCCTCTTCTATTCCATTTTTGCTTTTTTTATGCTCACCATCTCCTTTTTGTTGGAGTTTTTGTGTTATACCTTTTTGTAGTTCTTGTATCTTTAAGTCTTTAATTTTTTCTGAATTCCATCTGCTCTTCATCTTGTATTTAATGTTGTCTTGTGCTACACTTTTCTTTTCTTTTATGGTTGCAATTACTAGAACATGATCTGTGTCTGCAGTAGCTCCTCTGTACGATCTAACATCTTCTATGTTTTTTATATTTTTTTTGTTATTAAGACATGGTCAATTTGACTTTTTGTTACATGATTTAAGTGATTCCATGTGATTTTATGTTTGGTTGCGTGGGAAAATTTAGTACTTGCTAAGTATAAATTCATTGCAGCTGCTAGATTACAGATTCTGTTTCCATTATCGTTAGTTTTTTCGTGTATTGTGTTTTTTCCTGCTACAGTTTTTAAGTGATCTTCTTTTCCTACTTGCGCATTCAGATCTCATAATATTATTAGAGTATCATATTTTGGAGTTTTCTCGCATTCTCTTATACGTTTTTCATAAAAATCTTCTTTTTTCTCATTTGTATCTACTTCTGTTGGTGCATATACACATATGAGGGTGGTATTACTTATTTGTCTTCTTATTCTAACCTTCGATATTCTGTCACTTATAGCTTTAAATTTTATAATATTTGTATTTGCTTTTGGGTTACTATAAACTCTGTTCTATTGTTACCGTGTTTTTTTCCTTCGCTTCTAAATATTGTGTAGTTACTCTTGTTTATCTCACCTTCTTCTGCCCATCTCAGTTCTTGTATTGCTATGATATCTATTTTATATTCTTCTAAAGTTTTGTACAATATCACTCATTTTTCCTGGTTGTATCATTGATCTTATATTCCATGTTCCAATTTTTATTTTGCCTTGCTTTTTCTTTTTTATATTTCTTACTTTTACTTCAATTTTGTTTTTCCTTTTTTTCTGTTTCTTTCTGGACGTCACAACATTTATGTCACAGTTTATAGATATCACAAGTTCTTTATCTGCAATTAGTTCTGTCTTTTCACCCATCTCCTTGCTTTGTTTTCGAGCTTTCTTTATATAATTTCTCCAGCTTGCGCAATTTACTCTACCGGTGCTATGACCCTCCTCTTCACATAGTGGGCATTTGTGGCATAATTTTGTCCTATCATCAATTGTGCCTAAACTCCCCTATTTTTAAGTTTGCTACACTGCCATATTGTTTTATTGCTTCTTCTATATCTTTTATTGTCGTCATTAGATCCATCCCTCTAATAATTAGATTTTTTGTTTTTACTTTCTCTCCGAGTTTCCTCACGTTAACTTCTTCGTTTCCTTTTTCTAGTTCTTCTTTTATTCTATTTAGTGCTTTTTCATCTTTCTCTATCGTTATTAATAATTTTCCTTCTTTGGTACTCCTTATGGTTTGTATTTTTCGGTTTCTTTTTTATCTTTTAACTGCGTTCTCATTCTGGTTACTAGTTCTTCGTATTTTTTTCCTTTTTGTTCTACAACTAACGCATAGGTCTTTTTTTGGTTGTCTTGCTTAGCTATACTTTGTTGTGTTTGGGTATCCTTTGGTACTATTATGTTTATTCTTTTTTTTTGTTTTGAGTATACACTCTGCCATTTTGCTTAGTCTGTTTACGCTCATCGTTTTTAGTTTGTGTAACATTATTTTTTGGTCCTCTTCCGTTTCGGATTTTATTGTTTCTAGCTTCTTCCAAACGTCCTCCTCATGGTCTTGATATATAATTCTAATTATTTTTATTTTTTTTATGTTGGTGTTATTTTTTGTTTTCGTTTTGGTTTCACTCTCCATGGTTTCTATTTCCTCTTTTCCTTCTGCTGTCCATTGCGTCGTTTGTATGATAATTTCTTTCGTTTCTTTGCTGTGTGCTTTCCATGCGTCCGTTTGTGATTCAGTTTCTATCGTCATTTTTTCTGTTTTTTCCCACCGTTCCTGTGCTAGGTAATTTTGGATTTTTGTTTTATTAAAATATTCGATTTTTTTTCCTAGCCTATCTATAACTGTTTTTATTTCATTCTTGGTATTCGTCGAAACGTTTTTTTTATTAAAGTATTATAAGTTGACTGTATTGCTTCAATGGTGTCTATGATTTCCATAACTGCTACGTTTGGCCTTCTCCGGTATATTATTGCGTCTTGAGTAGACAGATCTGTCGCTTTTCTTTTTTTTCTCCACCCCATGAGAAGCTCTTTTCATGGCGTGTATTTTTTGTTTCTCTTCCAGTAGGGGTACTAATTTTCGAAGCCTGGTTGCCTACCTCGAAAACATGGTCTCTGAATGACGACCCGAGAGTTCCCACCTCCCTTGCCGGCTCTGAGGTATCCCTCCCCTGCACGGTAATATTCATTTTTGTCGTGTGTAATTCTATAATTTATTGTCCGTTTATTCGTAGCCATGTCCTTACAATTAACATGCCCTTGCGGAAACCTGATAAAAGACTAATACATTGCTTTTTTTTAAATTTTAATGTTTTTTTTTATTTTATTTACACTTTTGAAGACTAAAACACTGACTAGACCACAGTTGGGACTCCACACACATTAGACATCACGATGGTACTGGTTACATGTTCTTTCTCAGAAATTTAAATTTTTTTAAAATTTTGTTTTAAATTTTTATTGACTTCTGATTTTTTTTACCCCCACTTGCAAATTATCCTCTGTATATTCTACATTTTTCCCATTGTAGTTCCTCGTATGGTTTATTTGTAAAACGTTCAGTCACTTTATTTTCTGAGTGCCTCTTGTAAAATTGTTCGAAATTCGTTATCACATGGATTTTGTGTAACCTCTCCTAATTTTATTTGTAACCCGATAAGCTTCATTTTTTTTAGTGATAGCTACTGAAATGTATTTAGTCAATCAAATATTTTGACGCTTATCGCTTCATATGTTTCTATATTATTACATTATCAAATTTATATTGATAAGCTTTTTGTGCTTCTATATTTACTTTGATTGAGTTTTTTTTCATTTGCTACCTTTCTTATCATGTTCGCTATATCATATCCTTTCATTTGACACCTCATATGTCTATTTTCCGCTCTATTTCGACGCTTTTTTTGTCCAATTTCCGTTATATAGAAATTTTGGTTTTTGGTATTAAAAAGTTGATTTTGGGCCTTATTTTAGTTTTTTTATTTAGATTTTTTGATATTTAAGTTCTTACTATCTAGGCCTACATTGAACGTTGTTGTTTTCTTCTTATCGCTCTTCCGTTTGTCCACGATAGCCTTATCTTTTCTTTTCCCGCGTTTTCATTTACTTCTTTATTACAAAGTTACCGTTTTATCTTCTTTTTTCTAACTGGTGTCAAATGATTCGTCTTTTTTTTCTGTACGTTCTAATTCTTCTTGTAATTTATCTTGGTGGTTTCCATATGTTGTTTTGAAATGAATATACACAACGTTTCGATTGCTGTGGTATCTGCAATCGTCATCAGGTGAATACTAACAAACTTGTTGGTATGATGGTAACATATGGAAACCACTTATCGAACCTCTAAAACAACTTAAACTTGACTAAGTAATTTTGTTAATTAATCTGTTACGCTAAATTGATTTTGTACGCTTGAACGCTTCATCGAACATATCTTTAGTATATAAGCTCCAGTAGTTTCTAAGTTTGTTAGTATTCACCTGATGACGATTGCAGATACCACAGCAATCGAAACGTTGTGTATATTCATTTCAAAATAATAAACAATGAAAGTTATCTCATTCAGAACGTTTCTTGGGTGTTCAACTAAGGCCTCTGAATTTTTTTTAATTTTTGTATTGAACAACTAAAATTTTCAAAATTTTGGACTCAAAAGTATTGTTAGGATTTTAATTATGTCAACTGGAATGGATCTTTCTCAAGACGTAAAATTAAAACAATTACACAACTCGACGGCGCTAACAAAGTTTTATTAGGTTAATTTTTTCTTTACAAATTCATTTCATGATAAAGTAAAAAACAGTTTTTTTTTTCATTGCAGCATAAGTATGTAGCACAGCTACTGCATTTACTATGAGGACGAGACTGAATACCACAGGCACTGCAATATTCACACCGACCTCTTTTACCATCGTATATAATCCAGTGACTGCCTCTATTGCCTAAACGGACGTCATCTGAGACGCTGTAGTTGTATTTACGACGTTTAGCTACTATGTTTAGACTTTTTTTTCTACCTCTTGTTTCAGCCATATTTATCAATCCCTGAGAGACAGAACGCCTGAATTCTAGTGTACTCATTTTTTCTTAGCTCTGGCAGTATATTATGTAGGCATTTACGAATGCCACTTCACAAAAACCCAAAATAAGCGGTGCCACCATTTTTTAGCTTTACGATTCATCCCATACGTTGTTCGCAATTGATCGGCATTGTCCACACCACTCATATGGCGGTTATAATCTTCAACAAGGGTAGGACATACCAATTTGGTGCTATCCGTTTCTGTGCGCTCTACAGTAGTTTCCTCAGTCCCATGAAAATTTGTGGCTAGGTGAACAACTTGATTATCTTTCCATTTATAAATTCCGATATTTGTGTTAGAACACTTGTAATCAAAATCTCCTCGTTTGAGTGATTTGTCTTCAGCAAAAGTTTTGGGAAGATCTTTTCTATTTTGACGAATTGTTCCGCAAGCAAGGGTATTATTTACAGGAAGCTTTTCCAACAACGGAATCGAGGTAAAATAGTTATCAAAGTAAACGATTTTATGTTGTTCCCAATACATCTTCGTTAGCGAGAGAACAACACGTTCTCCAAGACCATAACTGCTAAATTCCTTTTCTGATTCTTCATTTTTGCCTTGGTAAACTTCAAATTTGGCTACATAACCGTTTTGATGCGCCACGCACCAAATTTTGTATCCCCTTTTTATTGGTTTCATAAGGTTATATTGTTTTATAAAAGAGCGTCCTTTGAAAAGGATGATGCTTTCATCTACACTTATTCTTCTGGTTGGTTTATATAACAGTTGAAACCTCTTGTTTAGCTCAGTAACTACAGGGCGCAACTTGTACAGCTTATCTTTATTATCTGCGCCTAATTTGGTATTATCATTGCAATGTAAATTGGACAAAATCTGCTCGAATCTATTGCGCGACATGGCATTTGTAATCATCGGCAGTCCTAAGTCAGAACTGCCATTCCAATAATGTTTCCAGTTAGAAAGTTGATGATAACTCATCAGAAAATTAATTCCAATGAACGTTAACAGTTCGTTTTCTGTAAGGTTCAAACGTTTATTTTTTTGAACAGAATAAAAATTGCTTTGAAACGTAATATGTTCCACAACATCGCCAAGAACTTTTCTAAAAACATCGGTTGGTGTTTCATACTCTGCAAAAAAAGCTTCAACTAGACCTTCCAGTTTATAATAGTCAGGCAGAATAGTTTCAACATTTTTCTTCTTCCAAATAGGTTTTGGCGGATCCTGAATATCATTATTCCTTTCTTCTTCCTCTTCATGTTCAACTTGTTCTGATTCTAACACAGAAGATCTTAGACGCCTGTCATTTGATACATTGCAAGATGATGTATCTGGCTTATCACTGCAGCAACTACCAGGAACAATCGCGTAATTTTGTAAAATGTTAATTTTTGGCGTATTTCTATTATCAGCTATCTCAGCTGATTCGTCCTCAGTGGATGTTGTTAGATCAGTTTCTGATCTTTTGAAGGAATTCTCAAACGTATTTGGTAATGATGTCTCAAAATTTTCTTCATTATCACTTCCTTCAACATCTGTGTCTATGTTGTTGTCTAACGGTAAATCCTCTGATAAAATTTGATGAGCTATTTCATGTAATTCCGTATCAGATAAAGGTCGCGAATAGTGCCATTTTATTGAGGACATTTTCCTGACGGTACTTTTACGGCGTCTGGAAAAAATCGTAATATTGAACTTATAAAGCAAGTAACAAGTTAATTTATTAGCTAAGCAGAAAATAAACACTTCCATCTACACTATAAAAATCAAATTATTACTTACAGTTAAAATTTAGAATGAAATCCAGATTTCAGAATGTCCTGGCACTAGAACTCAGCAACTTTGCGCGCACGAGTACGAAAGAAATTTATTTTAAGTTATTTTATCTAACAAAACCGGTCATGCGCCAAATACAAACGCGCGGAAAGATATTAGACTCTGAAGCACCGTCAGGATTTACCAGATAAAACGCGCAATAGCCAAATAGCATATATTTGAAATCGCCGGTACTTAGAAGTACCGACGGGCAACAAAGGGTTAATAAAGAACAAATTTAAAAGTTTCTTAGACCAAAGACAAAACCTACTTTAACAGATGACTCAACTATTAACCAAAACTTTGTTATTCTACCTTTTGTTTCCAACATAAGTGACAAAATTGGAAGAATACTAAGTAAACATAAGATAAAAGTAGCTTATAATACTACTACTAAAATTTAAAATTTGTTGAATCCTATAAAAGACAAAATACCTTACAATGCCTGTGGAGTGTACTAAGTCCCATGCACCTGTGGCAAGGTATATATTGGCGAAACTGGTAGAACTATAGATACGAGATTAAAAGAACATAGAAGAAATCTTTGTTTACTCTAACCTACTAAGTCTGCCATTGCCGAGCATGCACTTGACACCCTTCATAATATAAAATTTGAGAAAACTAAAACGATTTCTAAAATAAAGAAATGGAAATCAAGAAAGATTAGAGAAGCTATTGAAATTATTAAACATCCTAACAATTTTAATAGAGACAGTGGTTACGAACTTTCTGACACATAGTTACCTGTTATTTCTTAATCTTAATTTGTCCATCATTTACACTTAAGCTACGTCTAGAATTTTTATGGTGGTTTTCTTTTAGACCTTCGAGCAAATGGTGTAGCTAAATAAACTTGCGCCAATTATCTAGTTCTCTTATAGTTATTGCTTTTAGTTACCTTAGTTTTACAATTGTCAAATTAATTAATTTTGCCTGACGAAGAACTTAGACCAAATTAGAAAGCTCGCATTTATATTATTCTAAATAAATAATACACCAATAACCCTAAAAATATTTTAATATGTTTTATGGTGAAAGTTTTGTTTAAAAAAAAAAGTTATTATTATTATTATTATTAAACATTAATAGTTGTTTATGTATTAAGAGACAAAGTACGACTTTTTTACTCAGAGTAAGTTTACCGCTCGACGCGAGTGGAGTGCGGCAATCACTTGAGTGCAAAATGTAACTTTTTCCTCGTAACACATACAACATTCTTTCTAAACAAACCAAATAATACAGTACAACTAGGAATTACGAAGTAATAAAATGTATAGTAGAATACTTAGAACAATATGAAACAAGTTATTTATAATATTGAAACGTTCAAGAAATTACTTGCAAACGCAAGAGCCTTCTAGAAGGCTGTTATCTATTTTCTAGAAGTTATAGCGAAAAGTCAGGAACGATCGAGAAGGATTTCCGTATGTCTTTATATAGCGACGAGACAGATCGTAGGTCAGTTATTGTCGAAACGCAAATGCAGCTGTATTAAGAAGATTATCAAGTTGAAATAAATAAGTATCGTTAGCACGCGTGTATGTGATTATTAGTGTAAACAAGTGTGAAATCCGAGGACGTTAAGTGATATAAATTATAGTGTAAGTGTTTTATACGCTGGTAGCACAATAGCGAGTTTCCACGTAAATGAAAAAATAATTTTCATTAATAAATCCGTTTCACTGTGTTGCTCATCGATTAGAACTTGGTACAAGTGATGCTTTTGAATCTGTGACAGCAACAAATCACTTTGAAATATTTATATCAGAAATTCATAACGTGTATTCGATGTCTCCAAAATTTCGCGAATAACTATGCTATTGAGTTTTCGCGCAGTATTTCATAGACTGCTCAATAGATCTGGCAAAATGTAGTGGTCTTCACAAGAAGCTTGCTTCAGAAATCTTTGTAAGAAATCTGACGTTAATAAAAAATGCTTTACAAGAACTTTTCAATCTCTCAGAGAAACTTCAGAGACAATCTATAACAGTTGTCGATAGTGAACGTTGGATCAAGCAAACTGTAGATATCTTCAAAAGTACAAAGAAGATGAAGGGCCAAACTACAACAAGATTTGTAAAATCATGAATAACCATCTAGAGGATGATGAGAAAACAATATTCAAACGTGTTTCTGTGAGCTCAGCAACATCACACCGGCTTGAAATTGTTCCTGGTCAAATATACTAAGCTCTGATCGACAATATTAGCAACCACTTTTCATATAGCAAGCTAAGTCGTATTGCGTATTGGCCAGATAACGCTGACTAATTAATGTTGTTTAGTCTTTAAGATTTTAATCAACTTGCCAAAAGGTTCAACTGGGATCTTGAACAACACAACAAGCTTTTAGATGAATATCGGGATTGGAAAAGCTGTCTGAAATTGAAGGCTGCTAGGGTGTGAAAGAAGCTTCTCACTCAGGAACTTAATAAGAAGATTACTTCGTAATCGGCTTTCAATAGAACATGTCAGGGATCTGATGTTTATTTCACTTAATGGACTAGAGTTACTTGAGTGAGATCCACTTCCATATGTTTGTGAATAGATTAGAACTAAAAATAAATTCTCCACTAAAACCGGACCAGCAAAGAAAAAACAAATTAAGAAGACGAAGAAAGCAATTTTGGTTTTGTTTTGATTTAATAAATGTTTTAGTGGTGCTAACACTGCTTATTAAATGTCGTAAAAAGGATGCTGTAGCCGCTGTGGGATTGTGATTTTTAAATAACATGATTTTGGATTTCTAAGCAATATTTAAATTTTGGTTACAGCAATAATATTTTAGTGAAAAGATCTCGCGACATTTACCTCTTTCTTACCAAATGACAAGCACTTTGGGCGTACTTTGCCTTCGACACGCAATTCCAACGGTGCTTCTTCAACAAAATATTTTATTTATATTTTATTTTTACATTACCGTTTACCATTCAAGACATCAAAATTAAATTTGTAACTTTTCTATTATGCATTGATGTAGTTTTTTCACTCAGGGGTCCGTGAGCAAGTTTTGACTATGAAAAGGGGTCCACGTGTCAAAAAAGTTTGGAAACCACTGATCTAGAAGTTATAGCATTTGTGCTGTTGATTTAACGATTTTAAGTTAAAACTACCAATTTATTAAACATACTAAAATGATTTACAAAAAAAAAACACTGGGCGCTTTTAACTAATTAAAAATAATTAAAGATTAGCGATGCGTAAAATAGATATTAAATAAAAAGAAAATACAAATTGGTAGTTTAAACTGTTTGTAACTGATAAGTATTTTTTTCGCATTGTTATTTAGTTATTTGTGAGTAGTATTTATTATAAATACTTTAACATATCATATGTGCTTACTAAACAAAATTATTGTATAAGCAAAACCAAAAAAATTAAAAAAAATATTATAATTAGTACAAGACTTTCTTAATTAATTAACATTACAAAACAATAAAAAAATTACTTTTTAAAAATAATAAAAATTAGAACAGTTGCATCTATAAAACTAAAAAAATTAAAAATCAAAGCAACAACACGTTTTATGCAGAATTATTTATGCAAAAATAATTAGTTAAAAATTACTTAGTAACAATTGAGAGAAATATGAATATATTGTAACGTTAAGATTTAATTTAATTTTTACTAAAACACATTTTTTTTAATTTTTAAAATAGTAATAAACAAAAAAATTTAATGATATACAATTTTTTGTGTTTACAAACAATTATTCAAAATTTCTATATATATTATATATAAAATTACCTGTAAATAAACAAAAATATTTTTAGATTACGTATATATTGCTTAATTAGAAATTATTATGAACTTTAGGTGGGATTGTTTAATTAGAAACAATAAGCAAGAAATTAGTAAAAAAATATGCGATTTAGGGAAATAAAAATATATTTTTATAATGTAGAAAGTTAGTCCAATTATACTAGAAAAATTACTAATTCGATTTCTATAATTAATTTACCGCAACAAATAATAAAACGTTTCATAAACAAACAAAAACATGGAACATATTTTTGTAAATAGAATAAACATATTTAAATACATAAAAGAATTAGATTATTCTTAATTACACAAAAAATTAAACTCGTTTAATTAATTAGCCATTATTAGTAAAAATTAGTTTTGAAGAATGCAATTTGGCAAAATAGAAAGATATTTTGTAATGTAGATACAAGAAATAAAGTGGATACCGGTTAAAGGTAACGTCTTCAATGTGAATACGCATCAGTTTTTGGCAAATAGTAGGTGTGGGAGAGTAATTCAAATGAATTTATTAAGTGAAAAGTTACAATAAGTGCTCATAGCAGTAAAAGTTAAAATAGTAATTAGCATAATTAACTATTTTAATGATAAAATATAGTCTAAGATTGGCTGAACTAGAAGAATTAAACAGAGAAATAAAAAAAGGAAAATGATAATACACGGTATATAAAATGAAAAAGAAAAAAGTAATGTACAACTATAAAAGAAAACAAAAGCGTTGTCTAGAGATATGAAAACAGAAACTATAATGAAAAATGAGGTGACAGAAGGTAGAAAACTGGGCAAAAGCCTAAGCAAAAAAACTATACTTCTACTATTGGAACTTAGAAAATGGGAAAAGAAAATAAAAATTTAGAAAAAAACTAAAAACCTAAAAGTAAAAAATTTATACGTAAAAGAAGATTACTCAAAAGAGACAGAAGAAATGAGAAAAGAAGTGATAAAACACAAAAATATAATAAAAGCACAAAGATATGCTGCAATATTGACATATAACAAAGTAATAATAAAGCGAAATAATTATTACCTGAGAAATCTAAACAAAATAAAAAAAAAACTAAAATTGAAGCAAAGAAAAAGAAAAGTCACCGTATAGAGATTTTCAAGAAAAACTACTTAGAATAATCAAAACAAATCGAAATACCTGCGCAATTTTAGAAAACTCTAAAAGAAAATAGTCAGATCACAAAAAGAAGAAGATACAAGCAACGAAACACGACATGGAAAAGAATACGACTACAAACAATACAAAAAGCAATAAAGGAAAATAAGCAATCTGGAACATAAAAACGTTAACAAGAAAAAAATAGAACAAAAGAAATAAAGAAAAATAACATACAAATCTTAGAAATAAGCAAAAAAGCAAAAGAAGTACATATATTAATACACACGTATTAGTAGGTATAGCAGAATATCAGACCAGATTAAACAACAATAAAAAAACACAAAAATATGAAGAGTTTTCAACAAAACACTGAAAGAAGTATCAGAAAAAAATGTGGAATAAAAAAATACAACAAACACATAAAAATGACTAATTGGAAAATTGAAGATATAAGAAAAAAATAGAAAAAAATATCCAGAGAAGAAAAATGATAAATAAGAAACATTACAAAAGATAATTTTTAAAATGTAAGAAGACAAAAAAAGAATTCTTAAAAGAGATAAGAGAATAGAATAAATCTACACAAAGCATATATCAAGCATTTTGAAACAAAAATTTTAAAAACAAAGAAAGATAAAAGAAAAAGTGAAAAAGCAATAAAAACAAACAGAGACAAATACATGTTAACACAAAGAAAAGTAAAAACATTTTTACAAATGTATCTACTGTGAGAAACTAGATTCAAAAACTAGTACAACTGGAGAAAAAATAATCCAAGAAACAATTAGAACGGGTAAAAAATTGACAAAGCTTGTGAAAAAGATGACATAACACAGAATATGCTATTGGCGCTTAAGTCAAAAAAGAATGGACTGGTTTTGAGATATTTGTAAACAAAAATGGGCAGGAAAATCTTGAGAGACTGAAAAAAATATACCAATAATACCAATTTATAACAGTCAGAGTAAAAGTACAATTAACTGGAAAAATAATGGACAAATTTAAAATAAATAAAGACATTAAACAAGGCGACAATCTAAGTCTCTTATACTTTATAACGGACAAGATAACCAAACAAATAAAAAAAATACAATCAGTTAGAAACAATAATAGGATACAAAAACCTAGAACCAATTAGACTAAGTGATCTGTACGTAGACGACGTAATATTAACACCAAGAATGACGTGCAAAAGCTAATAAGCACATGGACTGAAGGAAAAAAACAAGAAATTGGACAAAGCATCGAAGTATAAATTCTTAAGAAGTATGATAACAGAAGACGGAAAAATGGAAGCAGAGTTAATAAAGAGAGCAAACAAGTCAACAATAATCTGCTATACTATCAACAAAACAATACTAAGCCACAAATAAGTAAGAATAAAACCTAACCGAATAAAGATTAGAAGCGGAAAAACTAATCAAAAAAGAAAGAAGTAGACCCAAAAGAAAATGGTTGAAACAAAACAAAGAAAACAGACGCAGAAAAAGGAATGGCAACAAATGAAATAAAAATAATAGCGTATGGGACAAATTGAGATACTTATCTCAAAATTCAATTTTGTAAATTATATTATATTTTCCGTTAATTTAAAAATATAGAACAACAACAAAACATATTTACAAATTTATAATTAGGGTCGTAGGAATTCTATCATACGTTTAAAATTTATTTGGATTTTGATACATCGGGTGTTCTTGGCATGATGTGCACAGGCAGGGATTAGTCGTCTCAATTGTCCTTAGTGTAATACTGTTTTTGGAAACTAGGTCAAGAGTGTACGGACCGCTTTCCATACCATTCAGTGCGGTCCAGGGTAGCAAATTTTACAGTCTTTGGATATTCGTCTGTTTCCTTCTGTATCTTCTTGTAATTTGGCTAATAATAATAAGTGTGCTGTACTAAGATCCGTTATTTTGCTAATTTCTCTGAGAGGCACCGTTTCCGGCTACAGTCGAGCAATTGCGAGCTGTAGTCTTTTTTATTTTAGATTTTGGAACACAATTTTGGGATGCTTCTTTTCATTTTTTCGTTTATCTACTTGCAGGGTAAGGAGATTTTCTGGGTCTTGCTCCCTTTGGTCATATATCAGATTCTGTCTTAGGTGGAAGGAAGACTATTGTGATAAAGCGAGTACTGGTTGCGATGACGTGTTCTTGTGTGAACCAACGTAGGGGAGCCCAACGACGCATCTTTACATCTTGTTGCAAGAGCTTGAGGTGTGTTTAAGACTGCGACGCCACACAATCGTCCAGCACTCCAACGAAGAAACCTTAGTGTGCAATTGGATTTATGGAGTGTTTCGTATTGTTGTTAGTGTGGGTACCGTTCCTTTTCCGTTTTTTTTCTAGTACTTTTGTCTTTTTCCTTATGGTTTTTTTTGGGATTTATATTCAAGGCAAAATTTGTATTGAACTGGGGTTTCATGGGATTTTAGGGCGTAATTTTTTCTTGGTTTGCTTAAAATTATCCTTCAGTGAGGTTTATAAGACTGCGTTGTTTGTTGCTTTTATAGCGTAACGACTGGATGTCAACTTTCAACGAGTACCTTTTCTGGTATTTCATTTCTGTTGGTTGGAGTTGATGGTTCTTTGATGTATTATTCCGCTTTATGCGACTTTTAAACACATTTGATTCGTAATACTTAACAAACTAGAAAAATCTCTTTTATTTACGTTTCTTCTGAGGTTGGGTGTGATTACGTTTGGGTTGGTTTTAGATTTTAGGGTTCTGTCTTTGGCGTATGCCTAAATTTCTATTCTTGATTTTAGTTAGTGTCTACTTTTCAGGTTTTTATGTTGCTGGGGGAGGGGAATCTGTTATGTTAAAATTTTTTTTATAAAATTTATCCTTGGCACACCAACTTTTCTTTGTTGGAGTAGGGCTAGTATAATAACACGGTGCGCTTAGATTTTCAAAATCTTCGATTTTCGTACGTTTGTACTTTAATTTACGAATGTAAAGTTATCCTTTTTTTGACTATGAGAGTTAGATTGATTAGGTCATTTTTCTGTACGGCATGTTGCCCAGTCGATGGCGTAACTTATATTTTGCCTGTGTTTTATATTAATATACTTATGTACATTCTTTTCTTTTGTCTTTCGTCTGTAATAAGATAAATATTGTGTTACGGTGTCTATCACCCACAATCATTCATCGTCTTGGTGCTTTTTTAAATTCAGTTCATAATCTAACACTACGAAGCTTACGAGTCTATCTCCAGAACAACTGAGTTAATCGTTTTAGTTACGACAAAAACAACGTAACAATTTTCCGCTAAATCGTGAGTAATTCTTCTTCGTATTAAAATTTCATCGTTGGTTACTCCCTTTACGTTTTAGCCATAATGCAGTAATAACGCTGCAATATTTCTATCAGAATTAAGCAAGTTAGTAGTTTATATTATCAATTGCTGGTACATTTTAGAATGACGTCAACATGTAGTTTATTACTATTAAACTTTAGTTATTTATAGAAGGAATTTTGCTTCTTGCTGTCTATAGATATAATAATCAAATAAACACCGGACGTTTGTTGTGAGAGATTTTTATATGGCGATTACTGCCTCGAGCCTGGATCAAACGAATACACACGTATCGTATTAGGAAATCACTTACGTATTTATAATTGTACATCTTTAGCCTTCAGCGCGTTAATTGAGTTTATCGTATTAATCTTTTTCTTCAATTTCTAACAGTCAAGAATTTAATCATAAAATGTTTACTTTTAGTCGTTCATTTTTAAAGCATCGTTACCGTTAGGTAACACAGCTGTGGTGTATATGCTGACCTATCACCCGCCAAGTTTTGTTGATCGATTTGTTTGTATTCAAAGCTAGATAAAGCACATAACGTAGTACACAAACGTGCCTACTACGGTAATTGTCAACTATAACTATATAAGAGGTAGTGAACGTTTTACTATTCGATTTTAAGAAACTTTGGTGTTAGTAAGTTTTTAAATTTTACTTTTTTTCAGCGATGTTATTGTTTATAATTGTCAATTTGCAACGTGTCACAATTGTATGTAAGTGATTTGATCAAGTTCGAAGTTGCGTGAATTACTAATCATTTTTACTATTAAAAGCTAAACGAACAAAATAAAAAGTGACAGTTTGTTCATCATCTTGTTTGATATCAAATTCGTTAAATTGTTAAAATTACTGTTAAAATAAAATTGTATATTTACTTGTCATATTTTTCTTGTTCGTTTTCTTTTTCTCTTTATCTTGTTGGCTGTGTAGTGGGTCTAGACGTACCTTTAGTGTCTCCAAGCCGAGGATGTTGATTAGTACGAGGAGTAGCGCCTAGATATTTTTTCATCTTTATTTTAATTTTTTAACTCTGTTTACTCACCGACATTGTAGCTAGCCTTGGTGACGTGGTTGTTACCAACGAGATTCACTTCAGCAAAAGGTTGGTAACAGGCTGGTTCATAAGGGCTCCAAGGCACGAGCCCCTCAAAAACTTTTATGAATTAAAATATTTAAACATATTCATGTGATATAAGTATAAACTTTTAGACATAAAATGTTCACCATAAAACATTATTAAATTAATTTAATAAGTATAAACTATTTTTTATTATTCTAAAACATTAATTTAATACGATTGTCGTTTAAAGCAACGTAACTTAAATAGACAATCCTTCGTGTCCGTGTTACAATTATGGAAACCCATGCCTTATATGTAGCAGAACAATGTAACAGACTTTGAGACCCCCACTACAAGATTATTGTCTACCGTACCTCTTACCAACTATCGCCTAACCTATGCAAGATTACGGCCAGAGTTATTACCAAAATCTTCACCAAATTTAACAATCCTATTTGATTACTTGCCGCCTGAACATTTGGTTCTTCAAGAGTGTTTTATTTAACCAGTCTTAGTCTACATTTTTTCACTAAAAACCAAGTGAGCTATCGAGATGACCATCATCATGGATGAAATGAACGACCTGGACCGCCAGCAAGAAGATTTTGGGAAACTCATTATCTAACTTCTCACCAATGCCAAAAAAAAACTCTCAATCCAGGAAAATTGAAGTTCACATATCCAGTCAACTCGCAACATTAGAAGAGTTATGAATCTAAGTTAAGAAAAATCATTCCAAAATAGAAAGATTGAACACCTCGCAGCATTCATACTTCAAAACCAATTATATCATTTAAATTCAGAAGAAATATGAAGAGGCAAAAACTGATTTTAAGAAATGTCTAAGGGCACCCCCAATTTAACAAATGACCACGGAGAAGGTCACAAAAACAATGACCAGCCACCCCAACGTCGATAACAAACTGTATCTTCAGAAGATTTATGGCTAAAAATTGAGCAGTCACTACGTCGAAAGAAAGAATCAATTCGAATTCAACAACTGCACCAAACTATCCATTTAATTATCTAAGAGTTACAACAAGCCAAATTCAAAATACTATATGAACTGTTGCTCTAAAAAATTGAAAAGCAATGGGAAACCATCCAAGAACACGAAGAGATGATGTTGTACAAAATTAATTTCCAAGACAGCATCCAAAATGATGATTATTTGTCAGCCGAGCGGTTTTACAAAGCAGTAGTTTAAAATATAGGACAAAATATCCCTGGTACATTCAAACCAAACCTAAAACTTCCTAAAATTGAAATTACACTTTTTGACGGAAGTTATGAAAACTGTCCTACTCTTAATGACATCTTTCTTAAAGTTATTCATAAAAATTCATCCCTAACCAAAATTGAAAAAATGCAATATTTTAAAATCCACATCCGAAGGCAATCAAGCCAAATGGTGCAACATTTACAAATTACCGACTTCAACTATGAAGTTGCTTGGGAGCTACTTTAGAAACGGTAATAAAACCAAATACATTTTGTTTCTAAGTTGGTTGACAAAATTATTGACATAACACTAGACCAGAATAAATTTACGTAAAGATTGCGACATCTACATGATGTTATCACAGAATGCCTAAAAGCAATTAACAACTTAGAAGTTAATTTTACCTCCTGGCGGTCGATATATGCACGTATCGTAACTCGAAAGTGGAATCCAAAAACTAATCGTTTATACGAGCAATTCTTAAAAGCATCACACAAAATCCCAGACTTAAGAGTTAAAGGACTTTCTGAACTAAAGATTCCAATCATTAGAATCAATCACCGTGGTCAAGAAAACATGTTATAAGAAAATGCATCAGACTTCAACATTTGGTAACTACAATTCCAATCTACATTTTCCAATCCACAATTCCAACTACTGCGGATACTGCAAGCAACAATATTTCATACATGTTTGTCAAAAGTTTAAAGTCTTGTCCACCATTGGACTCAATTAATTAAAAACCAACGACTATGCCTCAACGCTTTAAACGACGATATCAAGGAAAGGCGCCGAAGTCAAATGCGACGCCAACATTGTGGTCATACGATGTTACACAAAGAACGACAAGTCAATTCAAAAGCGTATAATGGAAATAGTTATAACACAACCTCCAAATATTCAACCTATATATCGGGAAAAAAAGTTCAAACTTGCAAAAAAAGCGACTTCCCTCACAAGTAATCTTGGGAGACAAAAACAAACCACACTTCTGGCTACGGTGCTGATTGATCTCGGATCGCAATCATTATTCGTGACAGAAAAAGCAGCACAATCATTGGGGATACCAAGAGTTAAGATAAGAGCCGAAATAACAGGCCTGGGAGCTGGAGATCTAAATGTATCTACCACAAAAATTCAAGCTGAGGTATACCCGCGTTTTCCAAGCAACTTCATACTAACTGTCAAGTTTCTGGTGATGTCAAACCAACTACAGAACTGCATTCTTGCGAACCCCACATACAACAAGCCCAGCACAATTGACGCCATTCTGAGGGCTGAAGAGTTTGAAATGATAGTTCTGCAAGGACTCAAGAAAACCAAAAATGGTTTACTGGGTCAACAGACAGAACTAGGTTAGATATCAGAAAATGTGAACACATATCAACACGATGGTATCAAAATTGTGAGCATGATTAAGACAAACAGTTAACAAAGTTTTGGAATCTGGAAGAAGTTTCAATGAAAAAAATCATGTTTCCAGATTACGCAGCATGTGAAAAACATTACTCAAAGACGACCAAAAAAATTCAGACAATAGAAAATATTACATCCGACACCAAATAATTATAGAAGAGTCAAGTACCACTACAAAGCTAAGAGTAGTAATGGAGTGAGCCTAAACAATCTAATGCACACCGGATCAAGATTACAACAAAGACTCTCCGACATCCTGCTACGGTGGAAAAAATAATAAGTTGCATTTAGCGCTGACATTGAAAAAATGTACTGTCAAATTAAAATCTCTGAAAAAGACCAAAAATTCCGCCGAATCTTATAGAGGTTTGACGCCTATACAAGAATTTTGCCTTACGACTGTAATTTATATGACTAGCTCTGCACCATTTTTTGCTATAAGAACTCTTCAGCAATGGGACTAAAGACAAAAAATAATTATACTTTAAAGCATCTGAAGCTACAATCTAAAATCACAGAATTGCTAAAGTCAGGCAGATCCACTTTACGCAGAAGGTCCAGTGATAAACCACATTTATTAGAAGCTTTAACTGAAGAAATGAAAAATCAAGTCTCATTAAAGATAAACGAAGACAAAACGCTGAATGGGGACCAAGTTGTTTCTGAAAATATCAAAGCAAAGTGGACTTGTTTCAACGTCCAACTCAAATTTATAGAAGACATTAGAGAAACACGTTGAATAAAGTACAGCAATAGCGTGGAAATGCAACTACATCAATTCTGTACAGTACAGGAGAAGTTACCACCACATTTCTGACAGCAAAACTTGAAGTTGTCCCAGGTAGAGCAAAAACAACACCTTGTATGATGCGGAATGTTTCTATTTACGTCAGGATCGAAATTGTCTCCAGCGCCTGGTATTCCATATCTGTTAAACGGAACATTAAGTTAAGTATTAATCACTTGAGTATCTGATACTTTGCAACTATGTTGTTAATATGCGTTTTTCGGTATTCTTGGATGTCCATTTGTATAGCATGTGTCAAAAATAAAATTAACAAATGTCAAAATGTTTAGTATTTTTAGTTAAAAATAAACGCCATCTAACAAAATTATTATCAAACATCTGTTTAAATTAGAGTCAAATTTCTGTCTCAATTACCTTACTTTAAAAGACATCTTGTCAAGATATCGTCTACAGTGTAGCACTGTTTTTTCGGGTTTTGCCACGTCACATGCTCTCAGCTTCTTTTGAAAATTTCTAAAGACTAATGTTATCGACTTGCGTTCCTCATTATATACCGTCTTTCGACTTCGTTTCGCTGATCCGTGTCTGTTCTGATCTGTTGAGTTGCGTTCATAGACGTCTGGTGACTTCTTACATGTTTTTTACGCAGCGTAGATCTTCACTTACTTATTTTGTATCCATCCTCACGGAAAGAGTACGTGATGCCTATCATAAATTAAATCGAGTATCTAACGAACTATACAAGCTGCATCTGGAGTTGAGTAATAAACTTAGTGAAGACCTGTGGACAACCATTGATCGAATCAGCTATGAACATTCTGAACATCATCTAGCTACAACGACGAAGAACAAAATAAAAAAGTTTGATAAACTAGACTACAAAAATTAGACAAGATACCAGAGCTGGATATAGCAAAAACAGTCAATAATCTTTCGGAGTAGCAACTAACCGAAGCACAAACAAAAGGACTCAACTTTGCAGTCGCAACTACAAAAATACCAAGAGAAAATCATCGCTCAAGTGGAACGTGCCATCAGGAATGTACCCATCGACAATGTTGAAGAAATAAGACAAGAAACTTGTCGTATCCTTTGGACAACCAAACCACCATCAAAAAACATAACCAAAAATAAGGAAAAAGTGTTACTTGACTTACGTAAGATCGAGAAGGTAATCATTCTACTATCGGACAAAGGTAACGCAACAGTAATAATGGATAAAGACATCTACATCAAGAAAACAGACACTTTACTAGACCCAGACCATTACACAAAACTAAACAAAAACCCTACTGCGAAAATTGAACGACGTATAAGAAAGGCGATCAAAGACTCATCTATACCAATGGAAGAACAGAAGAGGCTGTTACTATCGAAAAGCCAACCTTCACGACTGTATGGGTTAGCGAAAATTCATAAAACCGGAAAGCCTCTAAGACCTAACGTCAGTACCTGTGGATCACCGACTTACGAGTTAGCAAAATACTTAGCTAGAAGACTACAGCAGCAGATCGGACAGACAATCAGCTACGTTAAGAATTCTGAACGTTTCGTCAAGATTCTCTAAAGACTTGAGATAATTATCAGTGGCATACTAGTTAGTTTTGACGTAGAATCACTTTTCACTAATGTACCAGAGGAAGAAACATTAGAGATCATTAGACAACTAGTGCTACGAGGTTTACAAGAAGATTTGATCGATTTGGCCATACTCTGTATGAACAAAAGAACGGCGCAAGTATGGAATCACCACTGTTACCAGTAATAGCCAATATCTTTATGGAAGCTTTTGAACAAGAGGCGATCAACTCAAGCGACAGGAAACCGAAATGCTGGTACAGATACGTGGACGACACTTTTGTCGTATGAGCTCACAGAAAGGAAGAACTACAAAGTTTTCTTCAACGCATCAATGGACACCACAACAATATCAAATTCACCATGGAGAACAAAAAGAAAAAAACGCTGCCCTTTCTAGACGTTCTGGTAACACGTACGGACAACAACAGGCTAAGTCATACCGTATACCGCAAAAAAACGCATACAGACCGGTATCTACAAGCATCCTCTCATCACCATCCACAACAAAAAAAATCCCTCATCAACACGCTTCTAAAAAGAGTAGAGAAAATTCGTGATGAAGAACACAATCTGGAGGAAATCAAGCACATCAAGGACGCTCTTATAAAAAATGGCTACAATAAACAATTAATAAGACCACAGAAGGAGAAGCAAGCTGAGGTTGCTGCGGAGACACCATCAAAAACATATGATTACTTACCCTACGTTGCCGGAGTGACTAACAGACTAAAGAGAGTTCTAGGAAAGAAGAACATTAACAAAACGTTCAACTCAGACGCACGGATAAATCTGCAATAGCGGAACATCTACATGAGAATGGAGATCACCGGATTAATTACGTAAACGTAAAGGTATTAGCAAGAAGCAGACACTATCACCAGCGAATAATACTCGAATCACTGGAAATAATTAAAAATCCTAACAACTTCAACCGTAAAGATAGATACAGATTAAGCAACACATGGAGATCTACGCTGCGTGAAGAATATGCAAGAA
The DNA here is from genome assembly GCA_035610365.1 of Aquatica leii. Lineage (NCBI taxonomy): Eukaryota > Metazoa > Arthropoda > Insecta > Coleoptera > Lampyridae > Aquatica > Aquatica leii. Next base: position 33,868,295 of record CM069438.1, read on the forward strand.
GTCACCAGACGTCTATGAACGCAACTCAACAGACCAAAACGGACACGGATCAGCGAAGCGGAGCCAAAAAACGGTATACAACGAGAGACGCAAGACGATAATATCAGTTTTTAGAAAGAATAAACTGACAGCTGATCAGCAAACGTTAAGTAAAAGTTTGTACCGCTGGCTTACTTGCCAAATTAATGGAGAGAACCATCACTGCCTTGGAGATTCAGTAAACATCAAATCAAAAGAAGAAGCATCCAGATGGAAAACAATTATAGCCAATCGAGTCGCAGAAATAAACAACCTATTATCTTCTCAATTTTGGCAACGCGTACCCACAGAAGACCACCCAGCCGATATAATACACCGAAGAATTAATTATAGCAATTTCAAAAACTGTTTTCTCTGATGGAATGGTGCAAAATGCCTTATAAACCAAGTCCAATGACCTAAACAAGTTCAATCGTTTCAAACAAAAACAGAAATCAAGCTCAGTTACCATGTTGCTGTTCACTCCCGAGAAAATCCAATTATCAATAAATTTTCGTCGCTAACAAGAATGGTCCGAGTTATGTCTATTGCAGAAAATTCATCAACCACGCTAAAAAACGGCAAAAGCAAACTGGACGTTTTTTGGTTCAAGAATTGGATGCCACACTGCTACATAATAATGTTCAAACAAATCAAGACACTGCAATTGAAAAAAAACCGCAACATGTTAAACCTGGATCTATTCAACAACAACAATTACATTATTTGAGTAGGGCGAAGATTAAAGAATTTTTCACTCTCATGTGAACAAAAGCACCCAATTGTACTGCCGTCCCACAGCCACCTATCACAAATAATAGTCTAGAATGCTCATCTACAGACACTACATGGAGGAAATCAAGCTACCCTAGCCTCTAAGTTTGAAAAAAATTTTGGATAATCAATGATAAGAAAACCGTTCGTTTTATCATCAACAAATATATCAAATGCATTCGTTAAAATAGTTACATAATCATCATCATTTTTTCATTCCACAGTGGACTATACCAGGCCTATTATGATAAGAGCAAGCAAAGGGAGAGTGTATAAATCCTACAAAGGTTACATAGCCATTTTTGTATGCCTATCAACAAAGGCCATCCACTTAAAAGTCGTAAGCGATATGACTACAAACGCATTCCTATCAGCATTTCGAAGACGTCGATGTGCTCATATGTACAGCGACAATGGCACTAATCTTGTCGGTACTAGTAAATTCTTGGAAATAGAAGTCACCAACATCATCAATCAATCGGATGTACAAGATCTCCTGGCAAGATCTGGTACCCAATGGCATTTTATTCCCCTGCAGCTCCCTATTTTGGAGGATTATGTGAAGCAAGAAAATAAAACAAAAATAAAATTTTAAATGCATAATTAGAAACTCAACGTTATCCTATGAAGAACTAACAACACCAAATAAAAGCCTGTCTAAATTCAAGACCATTGTGTCCATTACCCAACAACATCAATGACATTAAAGTTTTAACACATTTTCTTATTGAGAGAACGATTGTATCTTCACCCAACCCTGTAACAAATAACAACACAAATATATTCTCAAGATGAAAATTAGTCCAGAAGATGAAGAAGAACTTTTGGCACGTTTGGTCTTCAGATTACTTAAATAGACTTTAACAAATGTACCAATATTAATCCAAGTCGTTGGACCAGCCAAAGATGGTACCATCTGAGTCATCACATTAAAAAAGTCAAATGTGAACACTTTTAAACGAAGCATCCACAACATAATTCTTATACCCACATTAAGATACTTATACTTATGTTGTTAGGATTCATCCTCAGCACATTACCCAAATCCACTCAAGCTAATTATAATTACATCGGCCACGCAAGAATAAAACGAGGAATATTCAGAATAGAAGTAAAGTACGACAAGGCCAAAATAGAAGAGGATCCAAACTTTGTTTCCAATGTTGTCAAAGAATTCCAAAAGTTATGTGAAGTAACCCAGTCACTTTCAGACAAAACACAATGCACCGCGTTAATTCATCACTTGACCGATCAAAAACACAAGATGCAATGAATCAAGAATAGTATGAATGGAATCATCCACAATCGTTCAAAGAGAGGAGAACTGGGACAAATCTTAAATTATGTCATTGGAGTCAATGATAAGGTTTACAAAGATATCGATGCTCTGGAACAAGATCAGCAAGAACTAATCAGAGCATCAAACCACCAAACCAAATACACGATTGCTGCGTTATCAACTTTCAATGACACTGAAATAAGAATCAACAACCAATTGGAGCGATTCAGAACCAAATTGAACGAAGCCATATAAGTAATCAACAAGATGCATGGTTCAGGCCTACTAACGTAAATAAATTACACATTCATCTACTAAGCACGTAGCAACCAATTTTATTATGCTTTTTTCTTTCTTCTTTAGATTTATATAACATTTTGGATTACTTTTTCAGCTCTTCGATGAGGAGAGGCATCAAAACACTTCAAGTGTTTCATGCGGCTGTGTGCGCACTTCTTCAAGTCTATTTTAGACTTGGTGTGTCCAGGACTACACTTTAAAACGGTCACAACGATAATTAACATTGAGGAATAAATTAGCATGAAAAATAAGAATATGACAAAACTTAAACACTAAATAACTAAAGAAGGAATACAGTAGAAGAAGAAAAATTTGTTTAATTAAGTTTAAATTTAAGTAAATAATGAAAAGATTTTATAAACAAGAAAAAACAAAAATTCTTATAAGGAAATTAATTAATTATAATTAGGAATAAATTAGTTAATTTAAATGCTATTTAGTACCAGTTTATAGTTTGGTTAAAAAAATTCAGTTTTATTTTAAAATCCTGCAATATCTTTGGTTTTTTATTTTTGTGCTAACCAATAAAATGGCAATATTTCAAAGAAACAAAAACAAATTATTAAAGTCAGAATAAGTATATTTTGGTATAAAAAATTACTGTCATTTATATTAGAAGATTTAAAATTTTTAGTTCATCAAAAATATAATTAATTTTATAAATACATTATTGAAAAGCTCAATTAAAAATGTTATTGATTTTAAATATAAAAAATAAAAAGTAGATATAACAAAAACGTAAAAAATCTCCAAAAAAATGTTTAAAACCGCATATAGGAAAATCTAAACTTTTTTATAAAAACCGCTAAGTCTTAGAAAGTATCAAAGTAAAGAAATCGTTAAAACATAATAGCACTTAAAAATACTTAAATTAATTCAAACAATATGGCTAAAGAAATGTCGCATGCATAAAACATAGGAAAACTATTTAAAAAAAAAGAGAAATTTTGTGAATTAGAAATAGATTGATAAAATTATACTATAGAAACACGTGTTTTATTTAGAAAACATTAAACGTTACCAAATATAGCTAAGTTTTATAGTTTATTTTTGTACCAATGATTTTTGAATACCTACTACGAACAAGATTTATGCCTTGATTCATCTTTATGATTTTTCTCTCGAAGATCTTCTAAGCTAAGTAGGCAATGATCGCATTGCTGCTTTCATTTCTGCTTTTTGACTTAAGATGACATAACCGATTCTGGATTTTACATTTTCACTATGCTGCGTAGGTGTAATTGTTAATTCAAGAATGTGAAAAAATTTATTTATTATTCCTGATTCGTTTGTCTACATAATTTGATTACATATTATGATTATCGTTAGGTAATTCTTAGTCAAGTATTGTTGCTACGTTGTTTTTTTCTCTCCTTTTCAATAGTCTCTTTTGTGTGCAGTATCGTAATAATTAATATTATTTAAAAAAAAAACAAATGCTATAACTAGTTCAGTTGATACAAGCGCAATAAGCAAAATCTTTATTTATGCAAATGGTTTTTTTACTAAATTAATAACGTTATTTACACAGAAATTACATGAATAGTTTCATTGGCCCAAACAGAAGTGGTATACGTAACGGGTCAGCTTTGAAAGTTTTTTTTTTAATTAAGGTTGTGTTTACTGATACATGCAACTGCAGTCACCAGTAATTGTTTACATTGCATTTTATGCGTTCTGTTAACACCAAAAAGTTTGCACAATGTCTTAATAGAATGCGCAAACATACCACACGACTTACTGGATTTAAAAGATATATTGAAATAAAAAGAATGTGTTATTTACGTAAATATAATGTTTTTCCAATAGAAAATTTGAATAATACATATCAACACAGAAGATAGAAATTACGCCAGCAAACATAGACCGACATTGCTTCGAATCTCATTCGCAACTTAAAGGTAACATCAGTTTCTTAAAATTATTATTTATTTAAACTGAAACAATTTAGGTTTTGTAATTATATAAATTTTGTTTTAAAACTAACGAAAATATTTCCAATGTTATGTAGAATAACTGTTTTTGTTAAAAAAATTCGAAACTAAAACGTTATATTGATTCTGAACAGTTGCGGTTAAAATGTTTGAGAAGGTTTTTTCAAATGTAAACATTTTCGATTTTGTATAGTTGCCACACAATTCGATTTAAAAAAATTGAAACTTTGTTGTAGTTACAAATTGAATTTGTTTCATATCAACAACAAACATGTTTAGTTTCAATATGAACTTAACTGTTAGGTAACGGTTTTGAATTGAAGAAACAAACTAATGCTATATTTAAATTGTCAGTTACATTTTAAACAAATAAACAAGTACTGACTTTTTAGCAAATTTATTCTGGGTTATACCATTGATCGCTAATGATATATGTAAATAACGTCACTTACACTTTTGTCTTCAGTGACAATACGGCAAACGCCAAGTTCTGTTCTTGCAAACTAGATCTTTAGTTCCTTTGCGCCAAAAGAAAGAAAAGCTAATTACAGACCGAGCATTTCTAAAACGTTGTCCAGATTACAATATATTGCCATCGTGTATGAGAATTAAACACCATCTTCTAAAATCTCATACCAAGCGATTTTTTTGCAAAGCTGGCTTCGAACTGTTGCGTTCGGAAATTTACAATAAATGCAAAGTACTGGACGCTGGCTGAAAATGTTTTACAAGCTACATTTAACTTTGTCTAACAAATTAGAACACTCGATATGTGTAGAAATACATCCTATCACCACCATATAAGCAATTTCATTCTTCACAGACTAAAAAAAAACGTTATACTATAAGTACGTAATTGTCATAGCGAAGGCTTCCACGGCCGGAATCTATACTAACATTAGAATGTCTTCCGGGTTTGGACCGTGTCATAGTTGCAACCGAAGCTGCCAACGTTTCGCCCACTTTTGTAAAGGGCTTCATCAGGGCGTGAGATAAATCGCAAAACTCAAACAAGCAATCGAAATCTAACTAAGAACTTCTCAAAAGTTAGGTTATCCACTTGTAAAACAAGCCATAACCTAAACTATGAAAAGGTAAGAAAGAAAACGATAACCTGAAAAAGCAAACGAAATTCGTTTCAGGATGAAGCCCCTTACAAAAGTGGGCGAAACGTTGGCAGCTTCGGTTGCAACTATGACACGGTCCAAACCCGGAAGACATTCTAATGTTAGTACGTAATTGTCAATCCAATGCCGTTTTGAATAAACAGACCACATCTCTATAAAAGAAGGGTATTAGACGCCATCTTTTCTGTTTTAAATCCTCCCACCTGTTGCGAGATCTTAGCACCATTAGCGGAACTGGTGGAGCTGAACTGAGGTGAATAAATAAATAAATATACACCTCAAAAAAATTTTTTTTTTGTAAACGGAATTTGCGATATTGTATGATAGTTAATTCATGAATTAAGTTTTAAGTTGTAAATTATATTTTATAAGAACATTATATCTATTAAGTTGGGGTGTTGAGTTATTAAATTTCCTCTACTAGCTACCCAAGCCAGAAACAGTAAGTAACGACAACCAGCTTAGTAAAGAGTTGGTACATTTGGCGCCCGAGCAGAGACCTGACATTTCTTGACATACGTGCGTATGTCGCAGGAGATTTCAGGCCAGTAATACTTTTGGAAAACTCGACGCAGCGTTTTTGCCACCCTCATTGTAACAACCTCGGCGGTTTAAAGTCTCGGCGTTGGATTTAAAGCGTTAATAATTTAAACACAGTTAATACAAATTTTTTCTATAAACAAAAAATGTAATTATTACAATAAATATGTACAGGTGGGGTAGTTTGATTTTCCTTATATAACAAATAACTTAAGTAAAATTATGAATTTCGGGATTCTTTCAAATCTGACCTGTCCATCCAGTAGATTTGTGGGTAAGCAAACGTATATAAGCTTTAACAAAAACAGTAATTTTTCTAAACAAAAGTGATCAGATATGAATAGCGTGGTTAAAATCTTGTTGAGAACGGTGCTATAAATATAAATACGAAAATTACAAGATGGAAAATTATTCAGGTACGTTAATAAACGTTAAAGACTTTGGTGTAATTAATTAAAGTTTTTAAGTAATGCACGTGTACTGTTAACTGGGTTTAATTTGCAATTTATAGCGGGTTGACTACCAGTATTTATTAATAACAAAGCTTTACACAAATGAAACGCGGCGTAATTAAATTACCTTAATAGTACTACACGGGGTGTTGCGGATTAGTTATACTGTCAAACAAAAGTTTCCAGTACGGTAAATTCCGGTGAGTACTTTGAAATTGACTTATTGATTTGGAATTATTCATTTTAGATCTCAGTTCGAAACCAAAGCGTAGCGATGCTGCACGTATTAAAAGATCCTGAGTCAACCTGGCTTGAGTGATCTTTCAATGCACCAACCTCAACTACGTTAAGAGTTGAAACCGTGTATGTGCAAGTAACTCTAGATTTGGTACACGTTCAACAAATCCTACGCCAACCGGGTGCAAGCGATTTGTCAATCGACTTACGGACTAAGATTTGATCGTAGCAAATAGCACTCGAAGCAGAAGCTTGTGGTCAACTCTGAACAAGGGCGTTTAGACGTAACAAAAAGTTTTTATACAAAACAAAAAATTGAATGCAAAGAATCGTTAGAGTAGCAGGATTTAAAAGTCGACCTTTGTTATTCGGTTCTGGGTTACAATAACAGGTCTTGGTTAATCGGTTTACTCAAATTTACGTTGCCAGAATCGGTTCGAGAAAGAGTTAGCCGGGTACAAAGCGTTAAGTCGTGAAATATTAGTCAGGTAAACAACGGGTATCAGTAAAAGGTACCACCAGGACTAGGTCGTGGAAGAGAGAGTTGAGAATGATTTTTTGGCAGAAAAAAGTCGCGCGCTTTGAAGCGGTAGAGATGGTATGCATTGGCAAGTCCAAAACTCACGCGTAATTAAAAACAATTTTTACACACGTTGTGGCACTCAGCTTGCACTTTAAACCGTTGAGCCTTGGGAACGCATAACTTCCAGCTGGAGGCCAATCCTTCAGCAATTTCGGAACTGTTTGTACACAGGCTACTGTTGTGATTTTTTTGTTACTTTTTGTTTTAATACTTCGTACCACCCCTCTGAATCCGCTGAACGAAGCAGGGTTTTTCTGTGGGACCTGTGGAATCACTATCGTGGAACCGCGATAGGGTATCGGCTACGACGGTCTGTGATCCGGGACGGTAGATTACTTCATAATCAAATTGTTGGAGCTCCAGGATTCATCTTTCCAAACGCGAGTTAGGATTGGTTATTGCCATTTTAGACTCCGGTGATCACTAATAACCAGAAACAAATATCCTTTAAACTTTCGAACCGCTCAGACAACGGAGAGGCATTCCAGGTCGATTGTCAAGTAGTTTTTCTCTGGGCCCGTGAGGGCTCGACTAATGTACGCTATGACTCGATCGTTGCCTTGTTTGTTCTGGGTAAGTACGGCTCCAAAGCCGCTGGTGCTAGCGTCGGTCTGTAACACAAACGGCACCTGGAAATTAAAGCACTCCAACAATAGCGCCGAGGTAAGAGCCGTTTTTATCCGGTTGAACACCTGCTCTTGCGCGGGACTCCATCTATACAGCAGACGTTTGAGCGTTATAGCAATTTGTGCAAACCCTAGGACACATTTTCTATACCAGGAGGCCATTCTCAAGAATCGTCGTCGTTGGGGATCGGTATCTCAGCGATGGCCTCTACTTTTTTACTATCTGGCTATATTCCTTGCTTGTTGACGATATGTCCAAGCTATTTAAGTTGCGCTTGACAAACTAAATACTTGTCTTCTTGTAATCGTAGGCCGCGCATCCGTAGCCCTTAAAACGCTTCTTGGAGGTTGCTCAGGTGCTCCTGAAAGGTAGATCCAAGAACGATTATGTCATCAAGGTACGCAAAAGCTTTGGCGTCTATTTCTGGTTTAATTACTTTGTCTAGGAGACGTTGACAAGCTGCTGGAGCCGAGTGTAACCCAAATGGCATAACTCTAAACTGAAAGTGTCATCTCCCGGTTACGTGAATGCGGTAATTGGTCGACATTCGGGTTCTAAAGAGTGTTACAAGTTTTTGGTGGTTTTACGAACCTGCACGGCCAACTCTCAATCGTCGGAGAGAGGGGGAGTCCTAGATACATAAATTGAAGAGACATATAAGGGCGCCAGAGCTTATCCAAAAGTACGTCTGTCTGCTCACAACAGAAATGGTAATAAACTTGTAACTAGATGATAGGTCCGCAATCCCTCTACTCAGCTGTTCGAGTAGTCAGAAGCAATTAGTTAATACGATAGTCATAGGAAACAGGTATATTGTCATAAAAGAATAGCTAACCACAATAACAATTTTAATGTAGAATCGCTGGAGTTTATCACAGAATATAATGACTTTTAAATACAAAAAAAAATGCCAGTAGCATAGGCAACACACCGTACATAAGTAATCATAAGAATCTATAGCGAAGAATAGTTTGTAGTAAATAACGTTTACATAATTAATAGGATGGCATTACTGACAAGCAAATACAGAAATAAGACAGTACTACGCTAATGTTAACTTATCATAACACAGCGTATAAACTTAATATAGCATTAACGTTAATCAATCGGTATTACACAGCATGCACAACTTGACATAAGTAAAATTTATTACTTAGCTCGTAAACAACGATAGTGATAATTACAGAATTAATAGCAAAAGTTTCGTGAGTGACCCGTTTGACTACGTAATAAAACATATAAGATCATTTACCAATAAATACAGGAATTTCCTTTGGTGTGAAGAACGTACGTTCCCCCGACACATAACCCTGTAAACAATTTGAATCCCAAATTGTGTCAAGCTAATGTCTCACGAAATCACATCTATAACAATTATTACTTAAAATACAAACAAGTATAAAGAATATAAACCGGTTGTTAAATGCTGTGGTACCCCTTTGTCGTTGATTTAATTCGTGATAACCATAAGTCTTATAAAGAAAAAGTTAGCCCAGGACGCCTCCGTAAGACCCCAATAGCGCGGCTTGAAATCGCTTTCTGCTAGCGCTCGAGTCCGGCAACGTGATGCCTTAGTTAATAATAGTTACGATATCCATTTATCGAGAATATAACAGTTGTAACATGAAGGGACGCAAAATGGCCTGTAACGTCTTAACGAAACTAGGAAATTAAATAATTATAAATGGTTTTCCATTATTTCCCCGATGGTAACGGATATATTAATATTCACTAGTTACAGACCATTTACAAATTCCACATGTGACGCCTTTCTACCAAATGACATCTAATGCGCAAAGGATCGTTAGCGGGTGTCAAAACTCGAATCTAATTTCACGTCGACAACACATAGGCGTACCTAATGAAGATTTCAACCGTAACAACAAAGGCGTACGTAATGAAAATTACCGTAACAAGAGATTTTAACTCAACGGCGCTAATGTAAATGGCTCCTCGTAATTTGTCTAGGATCCGTTGAATCAACGGTATTGAGTTGGCGTCCTTTACTGTTATCTCGTTTATCTGGCAAAAGTCAATGCAAAATCATTACTTGCCTGTCGATTTTCTCATCAACACTATCGGCGAAGTCTATGGGCTGCGAAACGGTTAATAACTTGCTCTTGTAGCGTTTTGTCTACTTCCTTGTTAATTATCTCTAGCATAGCGGGGTTTCTTAGATAATATCTTTGTTTCGCGGGTTTGTTTTTAGGTTTCAACACGATGTGGTGTGTTACAGTTACGGTTGGACCGGTTATTTGCTTGAACTGAACTATTTCTTTTTGTAGGAAGGCGTTTAACTGGGATAATTTTTTTTTGATGAGGCTGGATATGTCGCGAAGTCCGGGGTCGTTTCCTACACAACACGGTATTGGTTCGGAGTTCAGAATTAAGGTACCAACGGAAGTGCAAAGTATGGCTGAGTTTTGGTAAAGAAAATGCCATCTTAATAGAACGTGCGTGGTGAAATGACTCAGAGCCTGACACTTCAGCGTCAGGGTTTGCGTACTTATTGTAATTGGAAATATAAACAATTACTCTGTGTTTAATCGGTTTCTTTATTAATCATTTGTACCCGCGCGGGTGATTTCTCGTCTCTGATGACCAGAGCTTGAATTAGCAAGCTTGCGTAGCTTCTTGATGCGCCTGTGTCAATCAAGGCCATAAATAGAAACTAGAGCAAATAGACCAGTTTTGATTATTGCAAAGTTGGTTGCGGTGCTCGGTTTGGTTGTACAGGTGTCTCGTACCGTTTGTAACTACGTCTCCTATTCTTGATTCTTTGTGGAGCTGAGATGAACCTTTTCTGCTAATCTGGGCTCCTTTAAGGTAGCCGGCCGGACTTGTTTTCAGATTGGGAACAGGGACAATCACTGGAGTAGATTCCGTCTTTTCCGCACCGCGAGCAAAACAAGCGGAAACGTCTTCGAAACTGTGACTTAAAGTGACCGCGTTAGCCACATCGCCAACATACGTCAGTATAGTTATATGTCCAGGGTTTTTTTGAAATTGCGTTTATGAGTTCCAGCTCTCATGGGTTGAAGCTCGCCAAAACTTACGGTAGCGCAGTAATTGCATTTTTTCAATTTACGACTCCTAGTTTAATAATGTCTAACTTCTTTAATGTTTCCAGTGCAATTGTAAGACCCGGTATTTCAGTTACGGGTTAAACGCCAGGTTAACTATCAGTTAATTTAAAAATTTTGTCGTATTATAGGTTAGCATAAAGCCAATAACCAATGATATAACAGTGTTTTTAAATTAAACTGTGGTTAAGTTAATTATATTTTAATCTATTATTGAAATATCGGCTCTAAACCGGATTCATTGGAGATACAGCAAAACAGCAGCTATATTTTGTTGTTCTCACAGAACTGCACCAATTCCAAAAGCTTTTTTGTGGTGTTTGTCTTTGTGACAAAAGTAAGTACATTTTCTTAATTTACGATTTTTAGGTTATTAGTGTCTCAGTTCTTTTGATGTTTCCAGTCCATTCCTAAAGCCCGGTTTTTCAATTACGGGTCAAACGCCCGGTTAACTAACTGACACCAAATTTTAAAATTCTGTCATATTTTTGTCTTTGTGACAAAAGTAGGCTCATTTTCTCAATTTACAACTTTTAATTTATTAGTGTCTCAGTTCTTTGATGTTTTCAGTGCATTTCTAAGGCCCTATATTACAATTACGGGTCAAAGGCCAGGTTAACTAACTAACACTAAATTTTAAAATTCTTTATATTATTGATTAGCACAAAATCAATAACCAATACTATGACACTATTTTTAAATTAAGCTGAGTTTAAGTTAATTATAGTTTAAACTATGATTGTAATACCGGCTCTAAGCCCCGTATCCATTAGAGACACAAGAAAACATCAGCTATATTTCGTTGTTCTTAAAGAACTGCACCAATTCCACAACCTCTCGTGTGGTGACTCTGAGACCTCTAGTGATCAAAACCCTCTTTAAATATAATCCCCAAAACTATGAAACTATGAAAATAAAAAGGAGAAACTTAAGTATATATCAAAAGTTAAATGTGATTATGCGGAATCAGAAAGAAATAATTTAAGAAGCAGAACTATGTTACTATTATTATGAGATGAAGTTAGAAATGCCTCCCTCAAGCACCGCGACCAGAACAGATCTTTTGTTTCCCCTCGTTAAATTCAGATCTATATCAGTGATAAAGTTGATCAATCCTCTGGTTTAACTGCATCTTCCGTAATAAAGTTGGACAACGCATGATGTTGTGTTTTATATCTTCTCCCTCTTTACCACAGTACCGGCATTTGTCATCATCCACCAACTTTTTAAGATGATACTTACAATGCGGATATGTCCCGTTAGTGCTCCGCACAGAAATCTCAGCTTCTTTCTGCTAAGTTTCATGATTTTTTAAATCTTTTTCTGATTGTAGTTTAGAGATTTTTTAGATTGTTTAAGACTTAAAGTTTATTCCCAGATTTTGTTGACTTCTTTGTTTGCTCAGTTCTTTATAAGTTCTTGGAAGTCTCTTTGACCGAAGTCAAACGAAGGAATTGGTCCAATAAAGGGTTCGACTGCTCCTAGTTTATCTTGTTTATCCGCTTCTTTATTGCCGTCTATTCCTTCATGTCTTGGTACCGAGACAAGTTCAACTTTGTTCTTATCTGCCACTTGGTTTAGGTATGGCGTTCGTAAAGCATTCGTGATTTGAAGCTGTTACTATTGAGCGCTTTTAATGCTGCCTGACTATCTGACAAAATGCTTATATTCGATTGCATTTGCTCTTGTTAATGAGCTGATCCACTGGCATGTTTATGGCGTGTACTTTTGGAATACGGTAAAGTTTCTAGCGAGGGATGAGTGTCTCTTAAATCTTGGTCCCACCACTTTTGAGCTGACACCGCTTTCCGTTTTTGATCTGTCAGTGTATATTTTTTGGAATCATTCTACATACTTTCCGAAACTTATTCCTTCCACTGTTTCTAGTTTAAAATGTTGACTCTGTATTTATAGTCAAAGACTATTTTTGTTTGCATGGCATCACTCATGTAGACCATGGCCATCATTGAGGTAGGCTTGATAAAAATTTCCAAGTGTTTTTTGAGGTTACCTTCTGTGTAATGATATAACTGTTACTTGCAGGGGAGCGATTTCTAATAGAATCTCCATTATCGTGGGTGTCGTTTTTATAGCACCTATGGTGTTAAGGCACGTTAGCCTCTGTACCTTTGCCAGCTTGGTGATTCCGTTTTCTGATCTACCCTCTTTCACCAGATGACAGCTGCATATAGAATTTTATGTCTGATTACCTGCTTGTAAATCGAGCTGCTCACTTTTAGGTTACTGTTTTGGCGACCATTTGTCTACATGACCGCAATGCCCACAATGCTCTAATAACTTTCTCAGTCATTTTTGTCAGGTGACTTTCCCAGTTTAGTTGTTGATCTAGTGTCACCCCCAGGTATTAACCTTTGTTGAGGAAGGTAGTTCTGTCTCACCAATCTTTATGCTAAGGGTGTCAATTCTCCTTTGCTTAATAAATGGGACCACTGTTGTCTTATTTAGGTTTGTATACAATCATTCTTTTTGACACCACGTTCTGGTTAAGTTTACGGTTAATTGCATAACTTTTCTTATTGTTTTGTCATACTTGCCGCGTACTATTATGTCATCAGCATATCCAAATATTTTGTGTTTTGCTTTGTTCAGATCCTAAAGTAGCTCATCTACTACCAGTGACCATAGCAGAGAAAATAATACTAGCTCTTTTGGACATTTTTGTCTTGTTTCCATTGCATGGGGTTTGCTGATACTTTTCTGACATCCAGAATGCGTTTGTTTGTCTTTCTTTTACTGAGAGATCTTACCATTGATTCATAAGCAGTGTTATCAAAAGCGCCTTCTATGTCCATAAAGACAACTAATGCAATATCTTTTGATTTAATTGTTTCTTCTATACATTTAACAAGCTGATGTAATGCTGTTATAGTTGATTTTCCTTTCTAATAGGCAAATTAGTATTTATGTAAAGGCGGATTCTCTAATACCCTCATCCCAATATACAGATCGACAAGTTTTTCTATCGTTTCGAGCAGAAATGACAATAAGCTTATCGGTTGATACGACTTAGCAGTATCTAAAGGTTTGCCTCTTTCTTAGTGTATCAATACGACTTTTACTTACCTCCATAGTTGAAGAATATAGCCGACTGACCCAAGTCTTGAAAAATTTAAAGGTCCCTATGGCCCACTTAATTCTTTCAGGCGTCACAATTGTTTTTGTAAGGCGAAAGTTCATCTTGATTTCTGTTCTCCTTCTTTTTATGTGTCTCCTTTCATTCCCAGCTTTCTTTGATGCTACGCAACCTGGGAAGTGCGTCACCATCGAAGTTTCTAAGGTTTTTTTAATGATCGTTGTTGTTGTTCCGTCACTCTTTATGAGTAGACCAATGGTCTATCGTGATTTTCTTGAGACAGCTTTTTGTATTCTGATAATCTCAGGTACTTTTTTATGGTTCTTACAGAAAGTTCTCTATGAGCTTTTTTTGGCTTTGCAAAGTTTTTTGTTAAATTCTTTTCGATACCCTTCCCAGTTTTTAATTTCTTTCGCTCTGTTACACTCTTTCCTAGCTTTCTTTTAGAGTTTGCTCAGTTCTTTATTTTACCAAGGAACTGTGTTGGTGGTTCTTTCTGTTTTTAGGGGACCGTTTTCCTTCTAGGCTTTCACTATAACCTTTATGGTGAGGTCCACTTTTTTCTCAAAATCGTTAATAGATCTTATATTGTATACAGCATTCTTGACACTATCTTGTAGGTTGTTCTTTTATCCTTCCTAGTTGCTCTGTTAAGAAGTCTGTAAGTTATCTATCATAAATCCTGCTTAACCTTCAACATAATTATAATATGATCAGAAACACTTTACCCGCTGATTAAGTTCGCTACACTTCTAGTCACTAAGCTTAGATCATAAACTTTCTACCTTATAGAGTTAGTGAATGTAATGTAATGTAAGGTATTTGTGAAAAAACTCAGCCCGTTTGTTAGTGTCTGTGCTGCCTTAGATAATGTTGTGCGCGTTTGTGTCACATCCTAGGATCAGTTGCTTGCTGTTGGTTTCGTAGTAGTTCACGAAGCGCTTTACTCTATCTGGTAGCGCCTCTTGCTCTTCTCCAGAAAAATATGATGAGGTAAATATCACCTCATTCTTCCTTCCAGGGACTCTTAGCTCTGCTATTATTGTGACGGTGTTGGAATCTGTAAATTCTGAGAAGAACTATGTTAGTTCTGCCAAAAACTCGTCAACAAACCGTATCAGATTATTCCCGCCAAAGCAAACAAGCAGATTCTAAAGATGTAAAAAAAAATCAACAAAGAAATCTCAAAGGAAACAATTCTGATTGCAAGCCAACATAAGTCGGGTTACCTAAGAGGCAAATAAATCAATCAGTAATCCACAAGTCACAAAACAAAGTTCAAAAACACTAATTGAGTATACCATACAGCAAAGTTCAACCCGCATAAACGCAAACAAAACCAAAAGAAAGAAAAAGGCGTAAGAGTAAACATAAAAGAAAAGAAACTTCACTTGCTAATCGAACAGTGTTAGATTTTCTTCATTGCCTTGAAATGTCACCTAGAACCTAAAAGAACGAAGAACGAATTACAATATCTCAAGAACAAAAGATACCCAAAGAAAAGAAATATTCCAACAGTGACCAACAACATCAATAAACCGACTAAGCGGAGGTACGTAAAGTACAAAAATCGACGTTGAAGCCTTTTCCAAGCTTTATCTTAAGCACAGCAAAATCAAAAGTCAACTAAATCCAACAAGCAATAGTAAGAAAAAGCTTAGTGAACACTAAAAAAAAAAGTTACCAAAAAGAGAGGATAATGTCAAAGCAACAATAGATAAGAAAAACAAGTAATAAAGAAAAAAACAGGCAAGGAAAGATCTAGATATCTGTTTTGTTTTTCTCTCCGTAGAAGAACGAAAAAAGAGACCACCTTACGGTGCTCAACCAACCCCCCAAAAAAACGAACCATAAAGAGAATCCAAAAAGAAAGAAGAATGGTTGGCAAATAAAAAACCTTAAGATAAAAGAAATGAAAAGTAGGAAAAAAAAACATAGATACAGAGAAAGAGAAAGAGATAAAGCTTGATGATAATGCCTGATTCGTTCTTTTTTCCGTAGAAGAACGAAAGGAGAGACCACTCTACGGTGCCCAAAGGCAAACTTTTAAGAGAAACAAAAAGAGAAAAAGATGTGGTGTGCAAGCAATTAAACAAAAAGGAAAAAAAATGATAAGTAAAAAAGACAAGAAAGACGGAGAAAGATAAGACTAGATGTAAGTGTCTGTTTTGTTTTTCTTGTCGTGAAAGAAACAAAATAGGTGACCAATCATTCAATGCCCAAGCAACCATTCAAAAATTAAAAAAGAAAAAGAAAAGGAAGAATGAAGGTGCTATCGTCAATTATAGAACGACTGCGTATCAATTGATGTTTCATATCGGAAAGCTTTCTACAAGACTTAAAGGTCGACAAACAAAGGACCTTTTAGTGACTTAGCAATCTCAAAATGGCCGACTAAGCGAATACAACTGTATGCAAATAGAAAGGTAGTCTGTCCTGAAGTAAGATGGTTAAGAAATAGAAACACAAAAATTTACTAGAAACTTAAACAAGACGAATATCAGTACAGCAGTATAAAAAAACCAATTGGGTAACCTCCCAGCTACAACCAACCAAATACCGCCGACAAAGTCAAAGAATCAACTAAGATTGTTAAACCCTTAATGTTAGGAGTGGCTATAAAAACTACTTGATGAGTTTTCTTATGGCGACGTTTCACATAAAATTGTTTGTTAGTGATTTAGTTTGTAGAGGTTTCGTGTAATTTTACATTAATTGTTTTTTGTTTTTTGTTTTTTGTTTTTTGTTTTTTGTTTTTTGTTTTTTGTTTTTTGTTTTTTGTTTTTTGTTTTTTGTTTTTGTTTTGTTTTTGTTTTTGTTTTTGTTTTTTGTTTTTGTTTTTGTTTTGTTTTTGTTTTTGTTTTTGTTTTTGTTTTTGTTTTTGTTTTTGTTTTGTTTTTGTTTTTGTTTTGTTTTGTTTTTGTTTTTGTTTTTGTTTTTGTTTTTGTTTTTGTTTTGTTTTGTTTTTGTTTTTGTTTTTGTTTTTGTTTTTGTTTTTGTTTTGTTTGTTTCTTTGTTTTTGCCTTTGCCTTTGTTTTTGTTTTTTTGTTTTTGTTTTTTGCCTTTGTTTTTTTTCTTTCTTCTTTCTGCCTTTTCTGCCTTTCGCCTTCGATTTTCGATTTTCGATTTCTGCCTCGGCCTCTGCCTTCGCCTTTCGCCTTCGCCTTTCTGCCTTCGCCTTCGCCTTTCTGCCTTCGCCTTTCTGCCTTCGCCTTCTGCCTTCGCCTTCGCCTTTTTCGCCTTTCGCCTTTCTGCCTTTCTGCCTTCGCCTTCGCCTTCGCCTTCTGCCTTCGCCTTCTGCCTTCGCCTTCGCCTTCGCCTTCTGCCTTCGCCTTCGCCTTTCGCCTTCGCCTTCGCCTTCTGCCTTCGCCTTCGCCTTCGCCTTCGCCTTCGCCTTCGCCCTTCGCCTTCGCCTTCGCCTTCGCCTTCGCCTTCGCCTTCGCCTTCGTTTTTCGCCTTCGCCTTCTGCCTTCGCCTTCGCCTTCGCCTTCGCCTTCGCCTTTCTGCCTTCGCCTTCGCCTTCTGCCTTTCGTTTTCGCCTTCTGCCTTCGCCTTCGATTTTCGTTTTTCGTTTTTCGTTTTTCGTTTTTCGTTTTTCGTTTTTCGTTTTTCGTTTTTCGTTTTTCGTTTTTCGTTTTTCGTTTTTCGTTTTTCGTTTTTCGTTTTTCGTTTTTCGTTTTTCGTTTTTCGTTTTTCGTTTTTGTTTTTGTTTTTGTTTTTTGTTTTTGTTTTTGTTTTTGTTTTTTGTTTTTGTTTTTTGTTTTTTGTTTTTTGTTATTTATTATATTTATATTTATGACGTTGTTTGCGGACCAGTCTACTTTGTATTTGTTTTCCTTGGCATGAAGAAGTGGACACAACCGTTCCACGAAACGTCGCCATAAGAAAACTCATCAAGTAGTTCCACTCCTAACATAAAGGGTTTACCAATCTTAGTTGAACTACGCATTAGGAGGTACAAAACACTTTTCTCAAAGAATCAAGTCACAAATTTAAAGACGAAAACCAAAAAAATATCCAAAAGTCATAATCGAATTAGCAAAAATGAACAGCAAAACATCAGCTAAATTTTGTTGTTCTCACAAAACTGCACCAATTCCACAACCTCTCGTGTGCTGTTTGTCTTTGTGACAAAAGTATGCTTATTTTCTCATTTTGCGAATTCTAGTTTATTATTGTATCACTTCTTTTGATGTTTCCAGTGCATTTCTAAGGCCCACTTTTTCAATAACGGGTCAAACGCCAGGTTTACTAACTAACACTAAATTTTAGAATTCTGTCATATTTGTGTTTAGCACAAAACCAATAACCAATAAGATGACATTATTTTTAAATTAAGCTAAGGTTAAGTTAACTATAGTTTAAACTATTGAAACGTTCGAGAAATTATTTGAATTTGCAAGAGCCTTCTAGAAGCTGTTATCCATCTTCTAGAAGATATACCGAAAAATAAGGAACACTCCAGAAGGATTTCCTTATGTATATATATACCGACGGAACAATTCGTAGGTCAGTTATTGTCGTAACGCAAATGCAGCTGTATTAACAAGATTATTCAAGTGAAGATAAATAAGTGATTAGCACGTGCGAAGTTTTAAATAAATAACAGTGTACACCGAATCGAGTGAACGTGACTCATAGTGTAAACAAACAAGTTAGTGGCTTTATCTTATCGTCGCGTAAGTGATAGCATATTATTGTTTTATATAAATTTCTGTAAGTTTTTATCCTTAGATATTTAAATTTAATTAGTTCGGTTAATTTTAAAGTGTACATATTTCTAGAATAAGTAAACGTATTTTATTCGTTTAAATAAATTAGTTTTTTTTTAAATAAATACGCAACAGTGGTGTCGGTGTCGGGTTCGCGATTTTTATTAGTGTAAATACCATTAAGTAATCTAATATTGCTCCCGTAATAAAAACATTGACTGCGTAAATAACTGTTAAATTCGCGATACGCGTGTTTATAAAGTATAAAATAGTGTTTATTAAACTTTTTCTTTTAACAAGTGCGTGATCGCGATATTAATTAAATTCGTTTCCGTACACTAGTGGTTTAATATTAACAAGTGGATCCTTATTAAAATTTTGTGTTATACAAAAACTGCATTTTAAAAAGTAGTGTATTTAAACTTTATATTCGTGTTATATTTAAATTTATGCCGGTGACGCGTTTGCAAGCAGTTAAAATGGATTCAAAAATACTTGAAATTCTCGAATCGATGAATAAAAATATCCAAGAAACACTGTCCAAAAATTCTCAGAAGATGGAAGAAAATTCACAGAAAATTGAAGGAAAACTGTCAGACAATCCAAGAAAAATGGAAGAAAAACTCTTCGAACATTCTCAGAAAATGGAAGAAAATTCTAAAAAAATGGAAGAAAAGTTGTTGGAAAATTCTAGAAGTTTAAAAGAAGAAATACGAACGAGCATAGAAAATCAAATTAAAATTGTTCAAGAGGAAACCCAAGCAGACATGTTAAACTTAAAAGAAGAAATTTGCGAATCTGTGAACGAGAAAATAGAAGCAATAGAGGACAAATTAGAAGACAAAATAAAACTGCTTGAAGAAAGAATAACCCAAATGAATTGTCACGGGGAAGGAAGCGTCACGAGTGAAGATTTAATAATGCACCATCGAGAAGAAAACACTCATAAGTTCAAAGTTGTACTTCCGAATTTTGATGGTAAAGTTCCATGGTCAACCTACTACAAGCAGTTTGAAGCCGCAGCTACTGCTAATGGTTGGAGCAACAAGCAGAAAGCGACGTCTTTAATAGTGTCCTTACGTGGAGAAGCCCTTGGAATTTTACAAACTGTTCCTGACCACCTACAAGAAAATTACGAACTTTTAATTTCACGTTTAGAAATGAGATATGGAGACGCTCATCTTCAACAAGTGTATCAAGCTCTAATTAAAAGTTGGGTTCAGAAAGCTGCCGAAAGTCTTCAAGAGTTTGAGGCGGACATCGCCAGATTAACACGGCTTGCGTATCCTACAGCACCAGATACCTTCTTGAAGCAGTTGGCGATTCAAACCTTTGTAGACGGCCTCCGAGACATCGAAACGCAGCAGACCCTCCGGTTAGCTCGACCAAAGACATTGGATGACGCTTTGGTGCATGCTTTGGAGTTTGAAGCAGCAAAACAAGCATTGCAACGAGATGGTCATAGACTCTGCTGTGCTACAGAGGGGCCCGCGCATACACTGGAAAGCATCGAAGAGATAGCGCGACGAATACTTCGGGAAAGAGGAGTGACAGCTTTGAACTGCGATGAAATAGACCATGTACGACGGCATCGTACTAAACCTAAGAAGAGGACAAGAAGAGCGCTCGATAACCTACTCACGGACAAGTCCAAGTAAACCATTGGTTTGGGAAATGGAGTACTCGACCATCAAGTACTGGTAGCCGACATCACGGAAGAAGTTATCCTGAGAATGGACGTGATAAAGAAGTATGGGTTCCATTTGGATATGAAAAACGATGTCCTGAAGGTCGACAATGAAAAAATTCCTTTTCATTCGTCAGAGAAGGCAGCCGTGCGAGTCTTATTGAGTGAAGACGTGACTCTGCCTGCAAGGACTGAAAGTGTGGCGATGGCACGCCTGGATGGAAGTCTCCAGAAAGGCTACATACGCGCGATTGAACCAATGGAGGACGGCTTAGTTTGTTACGTGCATAAATTTAAATAATGCATCACCCTGTACATCAATTTAATTAAAAACTACTTTGATATTTCTTGACGCCATCTATCGGGTTCGTTGGTCACTTTGTATTGACAGACGGCATCCGGTGTCAGACCGGCATTTGCACTTTACCATCGTACCTGTTAATACCTATGTCTGCGTGAATTGAATATCGTTTTCAAGAATCATCCACGTGCTGGGACACGATGGAAATTAGTAGTTTCTCTTAAATAATTGATTTCATACCCGCAGACACCATGTGCCACCTTCATGACTAGGGATATTCGTATCGTTACATAAAATCCTCAAGGGGGAAATTATAAGCGAAAGCAGAAGATCTTAATTACTGTAGACGATTTAATTCTATGTGGAGGCCATATATTCACCTGGATGTCTATCACATTGTTCGGAAGATCTTAATTACTGGGCCGATTAAATTCTATTCGAAGGCAATTACTTAATACCACCAGAGGCGTAACATTAGTATAACAGCATCCGACGTTCGGTTTGTGTTTTGTGTACATTTTACAATTTACGTAATGACTTTGTAGATTTCGATTTCGTGAGCTATTAGGTTGACACGATTTGCAATTAAAATTAATTACAGGGCACGTGTCGAAGGGAGCGCTTCCTCCGCATAAAAGGAACACCTGTATTGGTGGTAAGTTTTTTTATAATTTTTCTTTCGTCGTCAACGAGGTTTCTCACGAAACTTACAATCATAACTTCGTACTGATTATCGTAATGGTAATATCTTTAGTTAGTAAATTTGCTTATACTACGTATGCTGTTTATGCTTATTTATTGTGATAATTTAATGTTAATGTTATACTAATTATTTTGCCTTATTGTCGTTACTACCATATTTCTAGTTATGTAAATGATATTTACTGCGAATTATTCGTAGCCATGTTCTGCACTTGTGTAGTGTAAGTTGCCGATCCTGCTGTTATTCTCGGTTCTATAGTCTCTACAGCACGGACTTATATTGAACTACTTAATTGTTACTACATTTATTTTTATAGAGGAATTAAAGCACCATTGTTATTAACGATTTAGTTTTTCTCTTTTACTCGTTTCTTTCAGCAGTTACGAACTTAACATCATAGTTACAAGTTTATTACCATTCCTGTGGTGAGCAAGCAGGAACTGACTTTGGATAGGCTCTGGCGCCCTTAATTATCTTTTATTTACCTCTAGCAACCCTACCCTCTCTCCGACTGTTGAGAGTTGGCCGTGCAGGTTCGTAACCAGCTAAAACTTGTAACAAATTGGCAGCCCAACCGTTTGGGGCCTCGAATTTCTCATTTCACTACATTTCTTTTAGCTATTTTCTTTAATTGTGATTAGCGTAGGATTACTGGTACTCATAGGTAACTTATACTGTCGAATTTCTCTAGACTTAGTGTGTAGCAAATTGGCTACCTGACTTTTCGATTCTTTTTCTTTTGAATTTCTCATTCGATATAATTCTTTCTGCTGTTTAGATTTTTTTTTTTTCTCTAATTAGTGTAGAATTACTAACAGGAATAGGTAGTTTATGTTATTGTTTACTTGCTATCGATTTAGTGTGTGCGATCATAAGTTCTTCTAGCTTTATTGATTCTTTTCTTAGTCTTACGTGGGTTCGATTTTACTTTGCTTTCTTTACTTAGTTATTGCTACTGGACTGGACGTCTGAGTTACTTCATTAACTTTTACTTTTATTTTTCTTTAGTGCTGCAGTTTGATTGTAGATTAGCACTTTGCTTACGTTTCTTTTAATCGGACCTTCGTTTTGATTTTTGGATTGACTCGACTACGTCGATTAATTTGTTTTCTTATTGGATTACTTATTGGATAGTAATACGGCTTATACTTACTGTTATTTTGAATTTTGTCAGGCACATGGTGACGGATTCCCGTCGTAGTTAACTGCTCTGGTTAGTTTCTTGTTTACTTGTTATTGTTGTAGCTATGTATTCTTCAGATAAAGAACCACCACTTCTTACTTCATCAGACTCTGATTCGGAAATGGACTTGGCTAATTGGAATATTACTTTCTCTGGTGAAGATCCGTTTGTACTAATGGAGTTTCTTATTCGTATTGATGAGTTGTGTTTGTCTCGTGAAGTTTCTCAACACCAACTTTTTCTTTCAGCTTCTGATGTGTTATCGGGTAAAGCTCTTCTTATGTTTAGAAGTAGACGACATACTTTGCGTTCTTGGAAAGAGGTTACTGCGATGCTGAAAGCTGAATTTCTGCCTGTAGATTATGATGAAAGGTTAATGGATACTATTCGTAATCGAGTGATGGAACCTAAGGAACCTATTGTGATGTACGTTGCTACTATGCAATATCTTTTTATGCAATTGTTAGAACCAGTCTCGGAGAAGACGCAGCTTAAAATCGTACGCCGCAACTTGGCTCCTTTGTATCAATCTCATTTTGCACTGGTGGATATTACATCCTTTTCTCAATTGATTTCTTTAGGCAAACGTTTGGAGTTGAACTTTAATCGTAGCAATTCTCGTAGTTCTATAACATCCGAAAGGAATGACTTACTTCTAGAATCATCTGTGATTAATACTGCTACTACCGCAGTTTCTGTTAATACGGTTGCTGATTCTCTTACTACTCCTCCACTTCCTTCTTCTATAACTACTGAGTCTAATACTTGTAGACATTGTCGTTCTAAAACTGAGAAACTTGTACGTCCTGTTCGTTCTTTAGCTTCTCTTCCTCCAAATTTTTCTTCAGTTTCTAGGATTATTAGGCCTACTACCGATCCTTGGTACTTAGGTTTGGTTTCTAGAGTTTCTGCTTGTCCTCGTCGTTTCTCTCGTTGGTGTCTTGTGAAAGGTCTTCTATGTAAACGTGTACGCATATCTTCGTCTGACTCGTGCGTGTGGAAATTAGTTGTTCCTTCGGAACAACGCAAACAATTAATCCACGATCACCATCTTCCATCTGAGCGTGAACACCGCAGTGTTAGGAGTACGTTGGAAGCTCTTCGCTATCACTTCTACTGGCCTCATATGAGACCCAAGGTTGCTGAGTTCATACGTCACTGTTCTTGCTCGAACGCACAGCGTAGCAATCCTATTAGGTCATGTCACGCTCTGCCAGCAACGATGAAGCTTTCCAACACTAGTGTTGCTACAAGATCTACGCGTCTACATAAGGATCGTGCTATTTCGCCGGATGTAAAAGCCGCTTCTATTGCTGTTGCATCTCCTTCTTCAGTCGCTTCTAATTATTCTTTGTTGTCTCCTTCTTCTAATCGTTCTCTTCGCTTTCATCGGCGTCGCAAACGTCGTAAGTGCTAGTTCACTTTTTGGACTTTTGACTTTCGACCTTTGCTATTCTTTTGGTTCTTTTCTTTCGGTTTTAGTGGTTCAAGTCTTTAGATACGTCGTCGATATCTTGTTGGTTGTAGCTTGGTGCTACCCAATTGTTCCTCTCATATTGCTGTCACCGATTTTCTTTTCTTTGCTTAAGTTTCTAGTACTTTTGTTTTGGTTTTTTTTCTTCTCCATCTTACTTCAGGACAGACTACCTTTCCGTCTGTATATATTTATATCCGCTTAGTCGGCATTTTTGGATCGGTACGTCATATATAGAATTCTCTTTTCTGCTTTTGGATTTGGTTTTTCTTTTCTTGAGTTTTCTATTCCGCTCGTCGGCATTAAAGTCGTGAAGTATACTTTCCAATTTGGGACAGCAATTGGTACGCATTCGTTCTATAACTAATAGTGATACATTTTCTCATACCTTGTTTTTCTATTCATGGGCGGTTGGTTGGGCATTGAAGGGCTGGTCACTCCCTTTCGTTTCTTCTACGGAGAGAAGAACGAATAAGACACTTACATCTTGTCTTATCTTTCTCCGTCTGTCTCTTTTTATCCTTTCTTGTCTTTCTTACTTTTGATTTTTTTCTTTCGCTTTTTGGGATTTGTCTTTAGGGCAATTATCTCTTTCGCTTTTTCTTTTATCTGGATTTGTTGCTTGAATACTTTCTGGGTATTTTCTTTTAATAACTTCTTTCTTTAGTATTCACGCAACTATGGTTCTTTTCTTTTGCTTTTCTTTCTCGGTTACTTTTCTCGCTTTATTGGGGTTAGGGGGTTTTTGTGTTGTTGGTTTTGGGTTGAAACTTGGAATAGACTGCAACGTCGCTTCTTGTACTTTGTACTTCCGCTTAGTCGGCATTTTCTGGATGTTGTCAGTCACCGTTAGGATATTTCTCTTCTTTGGGTTCTTTTGCTCTTGGAATATTCTAATCCGTTCTTCGGCATTTAAGTTCCAATGCGACATCCCAACGCAACGAGCACTGGCTCACGACGCTCAATTGGCAAGTGAAGTTTTCTGTTCTTTATTGACTCATACTTTTTCTTTTGTTCTTCTGGGTTTGCTTTGAAAGTTCTTCTCTCTGCTTAAGCTTAGTCTTTCTTTATTTTCTTGGATCCTCTGCAACCATATTCTTTTCCTTTATTTTCCTTTTGCTAATTCTTTCTTTTGCTACATTGGGCTTAGTAGGTTATTCGTTTTGCTGTGTAAGTCTGAAACTTGAAACAGACTACAACTCCGTTTTCTGTACTTTATGTACTTCCGCTTGCTCGGCTTTTCTGGATGTTGTTAGTCATTCTTGGGATATCTCTTTTGCTACTTTTCTCTTTGGTTTTCTTGGGATATTCTATTCCGTTTATCGGCTTGTAAGTTTCATTGTTACAGTCCAACACAGTGACCGATAATTGACAAATGCTCGCTTAGCAACTGATAGTTCTTACGTTCTCTTCTTTTCCTCTTCTTTCTTTTCTTCGAGTTCTAGTTCTGGGGATTATTAGTACTTGGGATTTTGGGTTACTTATTTTGATATTTGTACTTAAGGGGTGGGAGTTAAGGGGATTTTAGGGCTACTTAGTCCTGGACGCTTGTCTAAACTTCTACCTTTCCTATATTCTTTTCTTTTCTCTGGAATTCTTTCGATACTTACGTCCTTACTGTATTGGGTTACTGATTGTTTGTACCTTACTTTTTGGTATCGCTTTATGCGCTTCGGAAATTAGTAAACCATGTTGGTATTCTTCTTTGCTTTTAGATCAAATTACTCTTGGTTTCTTGGAGATACCTTTCGCTTCGTGCGCTTCTGTTACAGTTTTGGTTGTCGGCATTCTTAAGATTCTGGAAAACCTCTGTCTCTTCTGTATTTGTGGTAATCTGATGAGATTACACGGGGTTGGGTTTCTTGGAATTGGGTTGGTTTTGGATTTAAGGGTTCTATCCTTGGCGTATGCCTAAATTTCTGTCTTCATTTTAGCTTTTGTTTCGTTATCTCCGCTCCACGCTTTTATCTTGCTGGGGGGGGGAATTCTGTTACGTGCATAAATTTAAATAATGCATCACCCTGTACATCAATTTAATTAAAAACTACTTTGATATTTCTTGACGCCATCTATCGGGTTCGTTGGTCACTTTGTATTGACAGACGGCATCCGGTGTCAGACCGGCATTTGCACTTTACCATCGTACCTGTTAATACCTATGTCTGCGTGAATTGAATATCGTTTTCAAGAATCATCCACGTGCTGGGACACGATGGAAATTAGTAGTTTCTCTTAAATAATTGATTTCATACCCGCAGACACCATGTGCCACCTTCATGACTAGGGATATTCGTATCGTTACATAAAATCCTCAAGGGGGAAATTATAAGCGAAAGCAGAAGATCTTAATTACTGTAGACGATTTAATTCTATGTGGAGGCCATATATTCACCTGGATGTCTATCACATTGTTCGGAAGATCTTAATTACTGGGCCGATTAAATTCTATTCGAAGGCAATTACTTAATACCACCAGAGGCGTAACATTAGTATAACAGCATCCGACGTTCGGTTTGTGTTTTGTGTACATTTTACAATTTACGTAATGACTTTGTAGATTTCGATTTCGTGAGCTATTAGGTTGACACGATTTGCAATTAAAATTAATTACAGGGCACGTGTCGAAGGGAGCGCTTCCTCCGCATAAAAAGAACACCTGTATTGGTGGTAAGTTTTTTTATAATTTTTCTTTCGTCGTCAACGAGGTTTCTCACGAAACTTACAATCATAACTTCGTACTGATTATCGTAATGGTAATATCTTTAGTTAGTAAATTTGCTTATACTACGTATGCTGTTTATGCTTATTTATTGTGATAATTTAATGTTAATGTTATACTAATTATTTTGCCTTATTGTCGTTACTACCATATTTCTAGTTATGTAAATGATATTTACTGCGAATTATTCGTAGCCATGTTCTGCACTTGTGTAGTGTAAGTTGCCGATCCTGCTGTTATTCTCGGTTCTATAGTCTCTACAGCACGGACTTATATTGAACTACTTAATTGTTACTACATTTATTTTTATAGAGGAATTAAAGCACCATTGTTATTAACGATTTAGTTTTTCTCTTTTACTCGTTTCTTTCAGCAGTTACGAACTTAACATCATAGTTACAAGTTTATTACCATTCCTGTGGTGAGCAAGCAGGAACTGACTTTGGATAGGCTCTGGCGCCCTTAATTATCTTTTATTTACCTCTAGCAACCCTACCCTCTCTCCGACTGTTGAGAGTTGGCCGTGCAGGTTCGTAACCAGCTAAAACTTGTAACAAGTTGAAAAGGGACTACTCGTTGGCAGAACTTTAGTACGAGTAAAGAACACGACGCCAGTCAGGATCTTAAACATTCACTTGTACTTAACAAATTGAAGTCGTTTTTATCTTTTAATTCACTTGTTCTGGAATATTCTTGAATTTTCCACACATCTTCCACCACTTTAGGAGTGCAAGGCGTTGCGAAATCGTCAATGTCGGGACTTTTGAAATCCAACGATGTTAATTGCTGAGTGATGCGTTTAAACGGCGATAAAACAAGACTGTGTTTTCCGCTTCCATCTAAACTAAAATCTTCTCCAACACCAGAATCATCAGTAACTACCAACTTATGTTCTTCGATAAAACCTAAAGCTTCTTCGACTAGGCTTGGATCCCATAAGCTTAACAAAATACGAGTCTTTTTAATCATGTCTTCACAAATTGGTAACATTCCAATTGTTTGTTTTTCTTTTGCTAAACGCATTAAAGTCTTCATTGCTTCAACGACTTCTTTACGCAACTGTTTAATAGCCTGAATGGCATCATTCGCCATCGCTATTTTGGTAGCAATTTGATAATTAGCGTTTGACCGCGTAGGAGATTCTTTTATTGCCTGGACTAGTTTAATAAGTCCACCGTTCTTCGATTTATGCGAATGTGCGGTGAACGCCCCAACAGTTATAAAATCGTAAAATCCCGATTTGTTGAGAGTATCATTATGTACCCACATTCGTTGCAGATGCAAATTAATTGGAGCAAACTCTAAACTTCTATCGGTTCTTCTGGAACTTGCTTTAAAATAACTACCTTTATGTGCTTGCAAATTTTCGCGCGCTTGCGAATACAGTCGGAGTAAATGAAGATGTCTATCTAACAACTCTACTTGACGAGAATGCCAGGGTTCTCTAAGTTCGGCCATTCCCGCAACTTCTTGCAATAGTTCTTTTTCTTGATTGATCCAGATTCCGACAAGTTGATATGGGAATGAAAAGCAAAGACGACTTTCCACCATTAACTCGTGAACGCAAATATCTCCTCCTAAACCAGAATAGGTTTGTAAATATGGCGATGCGAATAAGAGTTTTAATTCGGCTTGATTTGGGAAGTGCATTTTAACACCTACTCTTGGAGGGAGCGATTGAGATCTTCTGTGAGACATCACCAGGTGATTGTTTGTAGGAGGAATTCGACAAGGTGTACTCAGATCCTGTAACGTTGAAAAAGAAGACCGTGGTAGGCCAATGCACGCCAGTATCACAAATTGTGAGATGCGTGAAGTCGAACGAAGATACGTCGCCGAAGAAGTGTCCACAACATCTATTGGACATTCTTACCACCAAATGCCAAAACCTCAGCCAAGACCAGCTGGCTAAAGTTAAAGTGTTGATCCAAGAGTACCAAGATGTGTTCGCGCTGGAGAGTGGTTTCAAAGGAAAAACTAACGTGGTGAAACATAAAATTAATACCGGAGACGCTCGGCCGATACGACAACATCCACGCAGACTTCCTTTGGCGAAAAGAGAAGACGCCGAACAAATAATTACGGATATGGAGAGAGAAGGCGTGATTGAACCTTCAAGTAGCCCGTGGACATCTCCAGTGGTACTCGTAAAGAAGAAGGATGGATCAACGAGGTTTTGCGTAGACTACAGACAGCTAAACGACGTGTCCAAAAAGGACAGCTACCTTTTACCCAGAATTGACGATACGCTAGACACCCTGTCAGGATCCCAGTGGCTTTCTACGTTAGATTTAAAAAGTGGATACTGGCAGGTAGAATTAGAACCCAAGGATCGTGAAAAAACAGCTTTTACGATCGGAACTGGTTTGTGGCAGTTCACTGTAATGACCTTCGGCCTGTGTAACGCACCTGCAACGTTCGAGCGTTTGATGGAGACTATCTTGCGCGGATTGTCTTGGAAGACGTGCTTGGTTTACTTGGACGACGTGATCGTGGTTGGAAGGTCGTTTGAAGAGCACTTGAACAACTTGAAGGAAGTGTTCCAGCGACTACGTGAGGCTAACCTCAAACTAAGCCCAAAGAAGTGCCACGTATTTAAGAAGGAAGTCTAATACCTTGGCCACGTCGAATCTAGAGATGGAGTAAGGGCTAACCCAGACAAAATCCGAGCAGTTCAAGCATGGCCAAGACCGATCGACAAGCATCAGGTCTGAAGTTTCCTTGGGTTGTGCACTTATTATAGGAGATTTGTACCCAGATTTGCCAATATTGCCAAACCATTAACAAAATTAACCGAAGAAAAAGCAGAATTTAGATGGAATGAAGACTGCGAAAATTCTTTTAATCAACTAAAACGAGCCCTAGTCACTTCGCCGATTCTGAGTTATCCAAGGGAAGATGGAAAATTTGTTTTGGATACCGACGCAAGCAATCTGGCCATAGGCGCGGTCCTTTCGCAGGTTCAAGATGGACAAGAAAAGGTTATCGCGTACTTTAGCAAGGTTTTGTCCAGGCCAGAAAGGAATTATTGCGTGACTAGGAGGGAGCTGTTAGCAGTCGTTAAGTCCATCGAACATTTCTACAAGTATTTGTATGGACGAAAATTTTTACTGAAAACAGATCACGCCGCTTTAAATTGGCTACTGCAGTTCCGTAACTCATAAGGTCAAGTAGCAAGATGGATCGAGAGACTGCAAGAGTATGACTTTGACACCGAACACCGTGCCGGAAGCAGTCATCGGAACGCTGATGCCTTGTCCAGAAGACCATGTCCGGCGGACTGCAGCCATTGTTCGCGACTGGAAGAAAAAGTCGAATGCCTCTGGAGAACTGCTATGGTTGATGATGAGTGGGAACCTGAGCAGTTACGTCGCGAACAAGAAGACGATCCCGAAATAAGACAACTCCTTGACTGGAAAGAAAGCGGCCGACGACCAACCTGGGAAGAAGTGAATGCTTTGGGCAGAAATATCAAAGCGTACTGGGCGCAGTGGGACTCCTTGATAGTAGAAGACGGTCTTCATAAGCGATCCCTGGAAAGTGCCGTGGGCACGGGAAACAGACTACAGCTGGTAGTGCCAAAGAGCAGGGTGACAGAAGTGTTGAAGCATCTCCACGATGGGACATTAGCAGGACACTTTGGCATTAAGAAGACGTGGGGTAAAGTGCGAGAACGATTCTACTGGACGAACTGCAAAGAGGACGTCATGAAATGGTGCCGTAAATGCATAGTCTGTGCATCAGGAAATGGTCCAGCGAGAAAGCGCAAAGCACCCAGATATGACATCAAGGCAAAAAATGGTGGGTTTCAACCTGGCGATGTGGTCTGGTTGTATATCCCTCAAAGGAGACGTAGTTTGTCGCCGAAGCTGCAAAGGCAATGGGAAGGCCCCTATGAAGTCGTGCAGCGTATTAACGACGTCATATACCGCATCCGAAAACCGCCCAAAGGCAAGCCAAAAGTGGTCCACGTCGATTGTCTAGCCCCGTTTGCTGGCGATAACCACGATGCGCAAGTTCAGGTCCGAACCAGAGTAATAAGTAGCAGAACCAGAAATCCAATCGAAGAAATGGAGTTCGAGAGGTTTATGAACTTATACGGAGGTTCTGGAAAAGCTAGGTTCGGAGTTACCACCGAGGAACAACAAGACCTGTTCCAGACACAAAAAGATTACGCTATCGCATATTGCGTGAGCGAGGATTTTGACATGTCCAAAGGGGTTGCAGTCGTGTTTAAAAAGAAGTTTGGACAGCTAGATGAATTACGAAGACAGCAACCGGC
Organism: Aquatica leii; assembly: GCA_035610365.1. NCBI lineage: Eukaryota > Metazoa > Arthropoda > Insecta > Coleoptera > Lampyridae > Aquatica > Aquatica leii. Next base: position 33,899,404 of record CM069438.1, read on the forward strand.
AGTCGGAAAAGTTTTAGGACTACGTGGTGACGGACGCTTTGTTTTCTATCTGGTCACCAAGAAATACTCACGTGTCAAACCGTTATACAAAGATCTGTGGCAAACATTATGGAGTCTCAAGAGAGAAATGGAGTTCCATCATGTTAAGAAATTGGTAGTACCCAAGCTTGGTTGTGGCTTAGATCAACTGAATTGGAGGACAGTTCGAAACATGTTGGAGGTCGTCTTCCGAGGAACAGGCATTCAAGTGTTGGTCTGTAGTTACCAACCAAGGAGAATATTGGGTCAGGAAAAGTCCATTGACTGTTACTTTTATGGTCAAGGAAGTTGCCGAAATGGAGGAAGCTGCCGCTATCGCCACGATCCCTTTTACCGGTGTCGCATTCAGTCTCTTGTTCTGGGACAGAACAGTCCTAAGAAGGGGGCAGTGAAACGTTCGAGAAATTATTTGAAATTGCAAGAGCCTTCTAGAAGCTGTTATCCATCTTCTAGAAAATATACCGAAAAATAGGGAACACTCAAAAAGGATTTCCTTATGTATATATATACCGACGAAACAATTCGTAGGTCAGTTATTGTCGTAACGCGAATGCAGCTGTATTAAGAAGATTATTCAAGTGAAGATAAATAAGTGATTAGCACGTGCGAAGTTTTAAATAAATAACAGTGTACACCAAATCGAGTGAACGTGACTTATAGTGTAAACAAACAAGTTAGTGGCTTTATCTTATCGTCGCGTAAGTGATAGCATATTATTGTTTTATATAAATGTCTGTAAGTTTTTATCCTTAGATATTTAAATTTAATTAGTTCGGTTAATTTTAAAGTGTACATATTTTTAGAATAAGTAAACGTATTTTAGTCGTTTAAATAAATTAGTTAATAATAAATAAAATACGCAACACTATGATTGTAATACCGGCTCTAAGCCCCGTATCCATGAGACACAACAAAACATCAGCTATATTTTGTTGTTCTCACAGAACTGCACCAATTCCACAACCTATCGCGTGGTGTTTGTCTTTGTGACAAGAGTAGGCTCATTTTCTCAATTTACAACTTTTAGTTTATTAGTGTCTCAGTTCTTTTGATGTTCCAGTGTATTCCTAAGGGCCGGTATTTCAATTACAGGTATAACGCCGGTTAACGGTTAACTACCTAAAACTTAACCTTAAAATTTCGTCATATTATTTGGTTAGGACAAAACCAATTACCAATGATATGACATTATTTTTAACTTAAGCTGAGGTTAAATTAACTATAGTTTAAACTATGATTGAATTACTGGCTTTAAACCGTATCCATTGGAGACACAGCAAAGCACCAGTTATATTTTTTTGTTCTCAGGGAACTGCACCAATTCCACAACCTCTCATGTTGTTGTTTGTTCTGGTTGGTCATATGGAAGGCAAACCAAAGTGTTAAAATTTTAATTATTTAGTTAAAGCGTTGGATAAAGTGATTGTAGTATTTGTATACTCAAAAAATTATAGATTTTTTAAAAATTGCCTCTAAAGTTTTTACTAAAAAATGTATGTTAAACTTTAAAATATATTGCAAGCTTAGATAATCCAGAAAAACGTTAAAAACACTAGGTGAAATTTTCTGGTTGCTAAAAGTCTAAAAGTATGTCATCTACTTTTGTGTGTTGTAATCATTTGTACTTGAAAACATCATTTCACTTAAGTCAACCTCATAACTTTGATTATTCCATTTTTAACGCCAAATAACATGTAGTTTCTAATTGTTAAATACATAAATTGTTCTATGTAAATTGAAAGGAAATAATTGATTATAATTGTCGGCAAACAAATAACTCAATTAAACCGTATCATAAATTACCTATCACAGTTGTTTAGAAATCAATCTGAAACAATAGCCTCGTTAATTTTTGATTTAACTTTCATTTGTTTACATCTCTTAGTCGTCTTTAAAAAGACGAGTTGAACTTTTACTGAAAAAAAATCGTTAAAACAATGCAAGAGAAGATTTTTTTTGACATTTTAATTGTTGGAAAGTAATTTATAGCAACGATCGAAAGTGAATTAATTCAAATTTGAAGTATTATGTGGCATAAGGCTACACGCCGCTAAATGATAAACAATATTGAATCTAAGGATTAATCGTAAAGAAAAATATGGTAAAAGTGAAAGGTTACTTTCGATTCATATCAATTTCCTCGACGTTTAATATTTCCGACGTATAGAAAAAAGCTTAACCGTGTCCACTAACGAATATTGCTGCTATTATTTAATATAGGAAGAGCAGGTAAACTTTTTTTTTTTGATATCGTAAAGTGGAACATAAAAATAAAAACTATTAGGGCATGACGTATTTAATTAATATGCTGCTGGTTAAGGTTACGTCAAAATGTTAATGTTAATGAGTTCGAATATTGAGAGAAAGTACGATGAGAATTACTCATAAATGCAAGAATGTTTGCTAGATTCAATGGCAATTGCAATGCAAATCGCACTTTTTTTATTACATTGTTTGTCTATAATAAACTTTTTGCATTCTTTGTTTTTTACTTGACGGGCGATTGCTTATACGAATTTCTTTTCTTTTCTTTGATATAACATACCTACATACATCTGTAAAAAAAATATTTACTTATCGCTTAGGTGTTAATTTATGCGTATGAAGTAGCGGCATCTTGTTTAAAATTGTTTATTACTGTTTGTTGTTGTAATTGGGGCTAATGTCATTGTTTTAACATCTTGACTATTAGCGGCATGTAATATATGTACACGCTAATTAAATGTTTCTTTATGTAAATCCATACGTGTTATATAAGTATCAATAAAAACATCATCGTGACAATTTTACAAAGTATTTATTATAGCAGAAGTTAAAATGTAATCTACTTTAGTCTACTTAGTGAACAAATAATAAAGTCAGTAAATGCTTGAGTAAGAACAAGAACAAAACTGAATTATCAACTTTGACGCTTGCTACTTTTTAGAAACTGACGTAGATATTTAACTAAACTTTGGTAACACTATACCAAAGTAACAAAACATCAAATAAATTACTTTTTAAAAGGCAAAAAAAACGAAAAAGAAATACTTAATGTTCCCTCAAGAATTTGAAACCAAACAAGTGGTTTAAAGCAGGTTCAAGGTTGTACTTTTTACTTGCACCATAAGAGCCGTATTCTCTATTCATATAAAACATGCACCTAAGTGAAACGTAATCAAAATGCAACAAAGAGCAATGTCGTGGTTTACTACTGGAATTAGGTCCCGATTGCGGGTTAGACCGCAGTCTTCTTCTTCTCTCTTATAGCCTTCTCCTTTTCCTTTAGCTATTCACGTTCTATTAGCGTGTGGTCAACTGTTTTCCATCCTTCTGAACACAACCTCGCCGTGTACTTCATCTAGTACTAGTTTGTTTCTTTTCCCTTTCATTTTTTTTCTCCAGATACTGTAGTAATCCTTCTTTCTTTATTTTGTCGTAGTGCTCATTGTATCTGAACTATCTTATCTTCGTTCTCCTTTCTTGTTGCTGTACGTCTTTATCTCTTCTTCCTAAAATTGCTTTCATGTTGTTCTCTTCTGCTCTTAGTTTTTCCACCTCTTCTCTTGAATATCTAGTATGACTTTAACAAGCCACCCAAAACTCTAAACAGATAGTGAAAGAATCAACGACGTTTTATAATACGCTTAAAAAAGCATAAACAAAATCTAAAAAATTTAAAACACACTTATTGGTTGCTTATAAAAGCAAGCCCGTGGGTTGAGCTACCTATCGGGCGCGTCTCCAGGTGGTGGATAGGAGGGTAAATAGGATGTAACGGTACGTAGTTTCATCAGCCGACCCGGGACAACCCTGTTTAGCTTGGCAGGTGTTGGAGTCGCGGCCTAAAATCCATAAGTACTCCAATACTCTTGTCACGCAAACCAGCTCTCCCAGTGCAAGCTGTAGTGTCGTGATAAGAGCCAACACTCTGATGACTTTGATGAGCAAGCACCGCAGTCAAACCAAAACCTCTTGCTGCTGTGGACATGTCTCACGAGTAAACAGTGTTGGGGGGTCTTAGCTTAATTGTTTGGACCAAAAGGAGACAATCTTATCAAAAACCTAAATCTAAGGTTTAGAGGACCAGGCCGATAGATGCGTGTCTGGTTAGAAGACCAGTCGTCACTGGTTCCAACATCGGGGCACCAGACGAACCCCGTTGTATATAGCCTTCCGTACATACCGGGGCACTGCTCACGGCGTTCTTGTTTTCCTCGGCACTCGTGGGAGCATATATGGAACTACCGACCCAAAATTTAAATTTAATAAAAAACGGGGAGCAAAACCCAAAAATAACAACTGACGATGAGAGCGAACCCGAAAAGCACAAAAAGCTTTCGGGGGCGGCAAGGGAAAAGCTTAAAAAACAAGAAGAATCGGGAGCGCAGACAATCGGTTCCACTTCAATGGTGAGGACGCGAGAGCGAAACCCACCTATACAAGAAGCAAAGGCGGGCACGTCAGGAACGCAACAGCGACACCAGATGACGCACGCAACTGACGGAACAGGGGCGCAAAAACACAACCATTCCAACAGTAGCACACCGCTGTCACAGAAACGACCGGTAAAGCAAAGTCGAGGGGTCGAAGAAACCCAAATAAAGACAATCAGGGACATTCTGACGGAAACTGCTTTTGCAATTATACCAAAAGGGTTCCCTGAAAACACTATCAGTTTTGAAAAATCTGAGGTCATAAAAACCTCGATACTTGGATGGATTGACGAATTATAGAAGGGACAAGCTTCTCCGCGTTTTCAGGAATGTACCCATAAAGGGGATTTCTGAAAATAACGTGCGCAGACGAAGCAACCAGAAAATGGCTAGTCGGCACGTCAAATATTAGGAAACCACTGGGGGAGAAAGAGGAGGAGGATGTGGACCCACCAAACCACCCGAACTTGCTTGGTACAACTTCGCCACAAAATAGGATAGGCACGAAAAGAACATGTTTCATTTAAAGGACAAGTCTGGTTAAGTCTTAGTTGGATGGGCTAAGATAACGATACGTGCTTTGAGAGCACGTGGTTCAGCGAGGCACCTGTTTTTCGGCTTATCCTCGCTTCTAAGGCATAAAACCAAGTAGGTAGGAAAAGGACTTAGAAAATTGTAAAGGAACTCAGAGAGGCAGATTAGTTAAGTAGCTACGGCAAAAAATGAACTAAAAGGGTTATTCAAAATAAAAATACTGAACTAAATGACTCTAAAGAAATAAAACATTATTAATGTTAATAAAAACTAAATACCTACTTTGCCATAGCGTACTTATAGAAAATAAACAAAACCTTGCAAAATTCGTTAGTAAAATAAAACTTCATTCTCATTGTAAACTCTGGTCTTTCTTTGCGAATGGCTTATATACGTTAACATTAGGCACCAGTGCGAGGATGACCTGAGGGGAATCGGGAAATGGGCTAACAATGGTTGACAGGGCACTCCGATCCTCATCGAATTCGCGACAAGCGAGAATCCGATGCGCTGGAGTGTCAGGAACGCCGCACGACGGACACCTGTTGTCATCCAAAATGCTAATACGCTTTAGGTGACAACGAAATCCGCCGTGTGAAGACAGGATTTGGACGGCCTCTCGTCCGGGGACGTGGGGCATTCTGACCCAGGTAAAGATATCCGGGATAAGAGAATAAGCATTACGCCCTTTATGGGAAGTGTCCCACAGCCGCTCCCATTCACCCAAGATCAAGACCTTTAAGTGACGCTTGGCCGCTGAAAAGGACGGAAAATCGTCGTTTGAAACGTGCCGATCAAGGAAATTGCACGAGCCAGCCTTGCGAAGAACTTTGGTTACAGTAGATTTCCTGCAATAGAAGATGTAGGGTAGAATGTTTAGAAATAACACAGAGGGTATCGACAGAAACGGTACGATACGCCCCTAAAATAGTTCTCAGGAATAAGGGTTGGAGCGAGGCCAGTTTCTTGACCACGTGGGAAGGTCGAAGTCTGTGTTACCAAACGTCTAGGCCATAAGTAAGCATGGGAATTACTGCATTGTTGAAGATGTTCGCAAGATGTTTTTTGTGAAGATTCAATTTCAGCCGTGAGTATTTGTAGAACAAGTGCAAGACTGTTACGTGCATAAATTTAAATACTGCATTATCCTGTATATTAGTTTAATTAAAAATTACTTTTATATTTCTCGACGCCATCTATCGGGTTCGTTGGTCACTTTGTATTGAGTAGACGACATCCGGGGTGATTACCGGCATTTTGACTTTAACATCGTGCCTGTCATTATCTATGTCTGCGTGAGTGAAAATTCGTTTTCTAAAATCATCCACGTGTTGGGACACGATGGAAATTAGTAGTTTCCTTAAATAACTAATTTCTTCACGCAGAGTAAGTGGGTTTGTGTTCTTTCTTTAATTAAAGGTAATTTTTATGTCTTTTGTCAGCGCCATGTGCTACCTCCATGAATAGGGGTATTCTTATCGTTACCTAAAGTCCTCAAGGGAAAATTATATTCGGAGGCAATTAATATCTTGATGACTATCACCTTGTTCGGAAGATCCTAATTACTGGTTTCGATTGAATTCTATTCGGAGGCAATTAATATCTTGATGACTAGCACCTTGTTCGGAAGATCCTAATTACTGGATACGATTGAATTCTATTCGGAGGCAATAACTTAACACCACCATAGACGGAAAATTAATGTAACAGCATACGATAAGTGTCGGTTCGATTACTTTCCTTTAAATGTGTATTTTACTTATAGTTTGTGAGACGCCAGGTAGACACGATTATTTTCAGGAAATTTGATTGCAGGAAGCCATTAGGAAAAACGTTTTTCTTAAGGTAGCCCTGGAATTTTGGTAAGTCAATTTTTTTTGTTCTTATTTATTCGTTGTCGCTACGGTGAATATTCACAACTTACTATATTTACTAATTGTACGTGCGAATTGACTTGTTGCTTGTGATTGTTACTCAATTAATTTAAGTAAATGACTTATCGCTTGCTGCTTATATCCACAGTCAATTATTATTATTAATGTTACTTACTGATAAAGTTTTATACATGTTATGGTAGTTACACTTTTGTTTGACGTGTAGTGTAAGTTGCCGATCCTGCTGATATTCTCTTTTGTATATTCTCGCTAGTACCTGCTCAGATTTGGCTATTTAACTTTTAATATATTTATCTTGATAGAGTAATTAAAGTACAATTGTTGTTAACGACGTAGTTTCTTTTTTTCGTTTCTTTCAGCATTACAAACCTAACATCTTGTTACAAGTGATACCATTCTGTTGTGAGCGGACAGAAGTTACTTTGGGATAAGCTCTGACGCCCTTAATTATATTTAATGTATCTAGGAACCTACCCCTCTCACCGACTATTGCGAGCTGGCCGTGCAGGTTCGTAAAATACCTAAAGCTTGTAACAAGACGCTCTCTGTGGAGGCGCAGTGAAGAATCTCGTCTTAGCGTAGAGCCAAAAACCATTTACTTAGTCTTGTCTGCAGAAATACTTAGCTTATTGCTGCCAGCTCAACCAGTCATAATAATTAGGCACGTGTTAGATTTTGCTTCCAAGTCTCGTCTGGAATTTGCGGACACTGTGATGGTTATGTCATCCGCATTAGCGAAAATGTTGCAGTCTGCTGGTAAGTCTTTGTCTAAAAAATCGTTTACCACCAAGTTCCACAAAATTGGCCCAAAAACCGAGCCTTGTGGACAGCCCTTCGTCAGTCGTTTTGTAAAAGTTGAACGTGAAACGTTCGCAGAATAATTTATCGATCTGTTCGACAAATAGCTACGAATGACGCGCGTGGCGTCTGCAGGTACTCTCTTAACGACGAGAGCTTCGATTATAGAGGGCCACCATACGTTGTTGAACGCTCCAGAAATGTCTATGAAAATAGCTGGTCTGTACTTGGAAACGTTCGATTTGTATTAATCGACGGGCGGCGTCAGTCGTCGTTTTGCCAGGAACGAAGCCATATTGACTAGGATGGAATAAGACGTTAGGCGGAATGTCGTCATGTATCTTTTTCAGAAGTGTCCTTTCGAAAAGTTTACTTAGTTCAGATAACAAAGTTATCGGACGGTACGAGTTGGGGTTGGCGAGATCTTTCTTTCCGGGCTTGAGAATACTGATTAGTTTACCAGCTTTTCAGCTGGTAGAAAAATAGCCAATTTTTATACAAGAGTTGACCAGGTCAACGATCGTTGATGAGAGAGAATCTAGAGCAACCGTTCGCAAAACATTACAATGTATTCCATCAAGTCCAGGAGTTTTATTTCTAGGAATTTTGCTAGCCACCGCGGCTAAATCGTCGCTAGTGACCACCCAGTCCTGTCGGAAATTACTTAGCAAAAGAGATCGGGATCTTATTTGAGCATGATAGGCATTGTCCGTCGAGAGATCGTCGTCCGGAAATGTGGAAACTATTACTTTGATCGTGTCTAATTCTGAAATAGTGTATCTGTCGCCGTTTTTAACATTTGAGCACGGTTGGATCGACAGGAACTTACGGGAGGATAACCTGTAAACTAACCCCCAGGGACTCGTTTTCAAGTTTTTTTCCACAAAACTTTGCCATGAGCTATATTTTGCTGTCTTCACTGTACTGTTTGTACCGGTGAAGCGCGGCCTTATAAAAGGCAAGCCATTGAGGTTTTACGTCGGGAGGGGCTTTTTAGTGGTGTTTTCGTAAACAGCGCACCGCTCGCTTTAACCTATCTAACTTAAGACTCCACCACGGTACACCAGCTCTAGATTTTAGCCTTATGCTATATAAGCCATTTTGACAAGAGTCGAGTATCATCCTGGTCAACTTATTAATAAGGGGTCTACTGATTTAGAATCGTGGCACAAAGCACCACGTGGAAGATAAACAAGAATTGAATTTGAGATAGCCTCATTTAGGCGAACGGGATCGATGCGTTTGTAATCAAGGATTCTTTTAGGAATCGGTACATGGTTAGGGACCTTGACGGTTAATTCAAACCGTATCAGTCGGTAGTCACTTTCTATTACGTCTGGAATGACGCGCCAGTTTATTATTTTTCTGGCTAAACAGGGAGATGCTAGTGTAACGTCTATGTTAGTTGAACCTAGATGGCTAGCGAAAGTAAAATGTTGAAATGGTTCATTAACAACACAGAGGTCGCGTTCACCCACGAGGTTCTCGTTCTTCGGTTACCGGAAAGTGCTAAAGCGGCGATTTCGAGTTGAAGTCACTTGCTGTCATAATAGGGATACCTCTTAGTTCAGCCAAAATTTTATCTAAGTGTTGGAGATGAATACGAACATCTTTACTCGGCGGCCAATAAACGCCGACGATTGTCGAGGAGGTGTTTCCAACCGTAACCATAGTTACTGCATTGCAGTCGTTAGTTAAATGGCTGAGTGTCACCACTCCGACGGGCTTTGAACTATTGAAAACAATAGCCGATTAGTACCGCATAGGACAGAATGCGGCACTCCTGTTGAAGGGTACAGCCGCACTAGCGAGCTTGTACCCTGAACCTGAACTAAACACGTATGGCTCTTGAGTCAGTAAAATGTCAATGTCGTTGTCGGAGGAGAAACTCATCGCTTCGAAAGTCGCAACACGTGAATTGCGAAGATTCACTTGCGCAAACCTCAAAGTTAATTGAGTGTCCTCAGAGTCCATAGTCGGTATTAGATATTTTGGCGTCGAGCCTTTTCAGGTACGCTGGACAGGTGTTGGAGGTCGTCTTATGCTTGACGATGTCTCCTTTGTAGCCAAAGCGAACGCAGTTAGCGCATGTCGGGTCTCGATCCGGGTTTGGGCATGTTTTTCTCTCGTGCTTTTCAGCACTGTAAGTCGTTTTTACAGTCGTTGGAGCGATTGCCGTACTTTTAGCAGTTAAAACAACGTGTGACCCGGATATGGTTATTGACCCGACAGGCATTCCAGGCGACGTACACTCGACGCGATGCCAAAAGGTATCGTCGAACTTCAGGATGTACCTCAAGAATCCAATTGCAGTTTGCTCCTTCCCTAGAGCCGAAGCGAAAAAGAACTTTTAAGTGCTCATTTGCTTGATGAAGCACCTGATCTGAGGCATCATGAAAGTTTTGAGAAACAATAACCTCCTTTATCTGCTCAGGGGACAGATTTCTAGGAACGTCTAGGATGGATATCCGAGGAAACGATTTGCCTTGGGGCTTAATCACAAGGCCGGCTTGTTCTAGGATGGAAGATCTGATTTCTCAGATTCTAGTCTGATCGAGTTCTTGCCCGTTTTAGTCACACGGTCTAGTCTTAGGCCATATTTCTGAAGATCCAAAACTTTCATAAAGGTCGTCTTGGTTTTATCAGCGGTTTTAGCAGAAGAATCTGGTTTGGGGATAAAGACAACTGTCGACCTGGGAACAGGTGCGACTGATTTGCCCGAAAATACTTTGACTTTTTCTACTAGTTTAATACGGGCCACTTGAGCTTAGGACAAGGGGGCAGAATGTGCAGCTTTGGTTGTGGAAAGCCTGGCTGTTACAGACTGCAAGGCTGTTTGGACATCAGTCAGAGCAGACGCAATATCAGCACTTTGCTGCGAGACGCAACGTTAGATCAAGGATTTTCTGAAAATCGCTTAAAACCTGCTGACTATGTCAATCATTTCTGATTGACGGGAAGTGGTAATCTTGCAGGCAGAGATTACCTTAATAAGACGATTGATATCTGCATCGAAAGATGCCTCGATTCACGGCGACGCTTAGTAGAAGCAGATTTAGCCTCCATGGCGGAGGAGACTGAAAGAGTAGGGAAGGTTGAGCGCGACAGCGCGACGCTTGCGGAGTGTCGGTTGGGGAAACAACTGATACCTGATTACCCTTTCAGCCGTTCACAGGATCTTATTGCCAGAAAGAGGTTGGGCTTATAGCCTGTGAGTCGTTGCCCACCTTTAACCTCGTGGAGGTAAGGGTCTAAAGCACCGTGAAAAGAAACTTTATCACAAAATAACAACAGTATAGTTGCAAAATTACAAAATTACTGTAGGCCTTAATTATCCGACTTCTCTTGATTTGCTCACAATGAATAATAATCAAATTCCTTTCGCTTTAGCTAAAGGTGAAAAATTTATTCGCAGTCTGAAGAGAAACCAGAGTCTACTGGGGCAGGATAAGAAACTAGAGATTATTTATCTGAAAGACTTTCCTGCATCCAAGAAGATTATCACTTGAGTCCCGGGAACAGCACTGGAACGGGCCACCCTATTGAAAAGATTATCGGTACAGAACAACATCAGTACCAAAACGTGGCGGGTGATTAACTCGAAACCATATCCTAAAGATACCCAATACGTCCTGTTTATGGACCAGAGGTCCTGGGAGAAGGTGGAAGCGTCAACTAACCAATTGCACCTTGGATTTTGAAGGATCACTCTCCGGGCGCTGGCCGACTCCAAAAACAACAGCAAAAAAACGGATGATACAAAGGATGTCCACGAGGCAAATCTAATGCTGAAAGTGGTTCAGATAAACATACATCACTGTAGAACAGCCTCAGCGGCTCTCAGTGCTAATATCGTGACACACGATACTGACATTGCTTTTGTCAAGGAACCATGGATCCACAAGGGAACAATAAAAGGCTTGAAATGTCCAGGTAGATTGCTGATTGCGGCTCAGCTTGTGCACAACCCTCGCATATGCGATTGTAGGATTTATGTTCTAGAGACCTAGTGGCAGCTAAAATATCTGTAGTAGAGAAAGGCAGCCGGAGGTAGTTCAATATCGGATCCGGTTACCTCCCCTACGACCACACAGGATCACTGCCGCCGGAGGAAATCCACAGGCTGTTTAACTTGATAGCAAACTGAATTTTAATGCTCATCTAGAAAAAGTCACAACAAATGCCATCAGGGTTTTTAATACAACCAAACGGATGGTCAGGCACACATGGGGATTAAAACCCACAATGACCAAATGCTTATATGTTGTGTTAACGAAACCCATCATCACATACGGCGCGCTTGTATGGGGTGAGAAAACCAACCTGAAAAGCACAACTGCAAAGCTCAGCAAAGTACAGAGAATGACATGTCTACTGATAACAGGAGCGATGAGAAGCAGCTATGGAAGCACTACTTACACTTCCACCATTACACTTCGTTGTAATTTGCTTTCTTTTTTAAGAGTGCTTACTGGGTTTGTGGCTTGTTTTGATCATTTTGTAGTTGTAAAACGCGTGATGTCGACTTCATGGCAGAATCGGCCTATTCATGAGAGCAACCGGAATACAATGAAGTTTTAGTTCAGTTGCTCTCAGGCTACTGCTTCCTTCGTTGATTGACATCCGGTCGGGAACTTGCATCAACTTGATTTACCGGAATGCCAATATTTTTTCCTTTTTAGGAATAGTAAATAAACAGACATAACAAGTAAATAGTACATTAAATTCGTGATAATAAAAAGTTTACAACTGTGTAGGGTGTAAGCTAATGGGAAACGACATGTAATATGTAATTAAAAACGTTGTATAAATAAAAGCATCAAGGAAAAAGTCTTAATTTAAGACTAAGACGTCACACTATATAAGACAAATGTGTAAATAAAATATGTGTTTCAAGCTAATTTTGCAAATTCGTGTTCTGGCTGCACATGCTTTTGTGACGAGCTCGTGTTATTTTTTCATGGCAGTGTACTCCAGTCTCAGGAATTCGCCCATTGTTCATGCGATAGTAACATATGTGGAACCAATGACTCGGGGGTTAAGTTGTTCAGTACTCCTTTGATACTAGTCCATCGAGGACAAACAAATGTCGTATGTTTTACGTCGTTCACTTCGTCATAGTACGCGCAAAGTTCAGCTAAGTGGCAAAGCAGTCGTGACCAGATAGCATTTGGGCTAGGTGATAATCCACATCTCCATATTTTCTGCCTAGCCAGGGTTCACTATTTGGTATTAAACGTCTTGCTCATTTACTCTTGTGGCCGCTTTGCCACTTTACTTGCCAGTTATGAATTGTCATTTTCCTAGGCACCTGTTCTAATCTATCTCTTTTCCTTGGCAAGTGACCTTTTGTCGTCTTTTGTCAAGGTTTTATGGTAGACTTATTCAACAGACGCCTAACTTTTTGTCTGGCCCTTTTTAAAATTTTGTTCCACCACTTTGTGCGTTTTTTAACTTTTTGCTAACTAGGAACTATTAGAGGAGAGTTGCTCTAAAAGGAGTTTATAATGGGTTTTATTATCCGTTTGGCATTCGAGTCTAGTACTGTTTTATTTGAAAATCTTGACTGCTAATGTTCTATCTTGTCTTGTAGTTTCTGTTTATATAAGTCCCAGTCTGTTTTTATTGGGTTATAGTATGCTTTTTGGCTTACTAACCGTTGGAACAGTTTGATGCTAGTATAATTATGGTTAGATAGTGATGGCACGTCTAAAACAAAGATCATCTTGTAAAGCTGACAGTTTTAATTTTTCTAATACCTCGCCGAGCGATGGCTCCTCGAAATCGGATAGGAGGTAGATTGACCTTTAATGGCTTGGTCGCTACTTCACTATTCTCTCACTATTTCGTTTTATTTTTATCGTGGTAATATCTCTAGAACACAATTCTATTATTGGTATAAAGTTTATTATTATTATTTCTTACTGTTATGTATATTCTGCGACTTGCATGATTAGAAATGGGATTACCTTTAGCACTTCCTAGGTCACGGATCTCTCCTTTAAAGTATTCTCAGGTTTTTCTTTTTTATCCTTGAGGAATGAGGATGAGTAAGGTTACCTTATTAAGGCCCATGTGTGCTACTCAGCTATCATTACTGCAAATTTTCTGCTTCCGTCTTCTAGAGGAGTGACGTTAAGTATCCTCTAATTATCGGCTTGTGGGTCTACCTTTCGCTTGTTCTAATTCTTGATCAGATGAAAGATTACTTTGAGTTTTGTTTATGGTACTATTTGAAAAGGTTAAACACTACCCTAAGTTAATAACAATCGTTGTCCGTTTTTTTTTACCTCTAGTTGGCATTAGCCTACGGGTGCAGCTTAGGTACATGCTTATTCAACCCGAAATTTTTGAGTTTGTTGTTACATGCAACCACATAGATGCCTAATATGAGGTAGGCCGCTTTGTTCTTTTATCAGTTTAGCATTACGGTAACCTCACTGTAGATGGTCATATTCACCGTGATGGCTGCCTCAGCAAAATCAAGTTTGCTTTGAGGGCCTGTCTTTGAAGTAGACGGCTTGTCAACTACTTATCTGGCTTTACTTCTTGTTTCTGCGAGAGAAGGATGGCATAGTCAAGGTTTGTTCTCCTGAGTAGCTATGGTTGCTTTGTTTTCGAATTTTGAAGCTAGGTCTACTCTTCTTCTCCATCTTCTGTTTTCTTATAAATTTAAGGTCATAATTGATGCTTTTGGTTTTACAAGATTGCTTAGCGCTTTCTCTGCGCTCTTTGGCTGTAAGTTTGGTTTTTTAGGGACACTTTGCTTAGTTAGATGGCTACGTCCTCCCTTGTTATGACCTTTTCCTGCTCGGCAGACTGTCTTTGGTTATCAGTCTGATCTGTCAGCGCCGCAGCAGAGAAGTTTGTTGTGGTGTTAGTAAGTACTTCGGTCACCAAAGTTTGTGTTTCTGTAACCAGAATTGGTGAAGACTCCAGCCAGATAGACTGACCTTCTAGACAGCCATGCATCACTTTGTCCCGGTCTTCGCCGTAAGATTCAGGGTTTTTATTAAGGTTTACTTCTCTGAACATGGTTTATCGGTTCGACTATGTGGAAACGGGATCGGGGCGTTTTGGAGCTCTGTTCGCGAGGCGGCTTTCATCTTCATTATCATTTCGAGTTCGAACATAGAACCTACTAGATCACGTTAATCGTTTTTTAATTTTTGAAACGACAAAATGAGGAAGTAAAAAGACACAGGAAAGTTCCTCGAGACAACATCCAAGGCATCACGAAACAGGCAATCAGACGTTTGACTCAAAGAAGCGGCGTCAAGCAAATTTCGGAATTGATCTACGAAGAAACCTGAGGCGTTCTGAAGGTGTTTTTTTGAAAACGTGATCCGCAACGCAGTTACCTACACCGAACACGCCAAGCCCAAGACGGTCACCGCGATGGACGTCGTTTACGCTTTGAAACGTTAAGGTCGTATTCTTTACGGTTTCGGCGGGTAAGATAGAAAAAGACCAAAGCCAACACGAAATGCTGAGGAAGAAGAAACATTAGCTTCACGACTCAGTGACAGTACTACCAACATAAAAAAATTGTCAGAATCGAAGAGCCCGTGTATTGTGAATAAAAAATTTTACGTTGCTTTTTAATCACAGTATAAATTTACTACTCGCCCTATAAACATTTTGCTGATATTTTTTCACATGTTGTATTTCGGTTAGTGCAAGAATTTGTTTAGTCCTTTCTCATCATGCTTTATTCAATTACTTTTTTTTAACAAAGTAAAACGCAACCTACTTATCAGAGCTTTGGTTTTTATTATCTAAATTAGAATTTTTTGTTGTTCTTGAAAACTGATAGACAAAATTAGATCAACACTTGAACATGTTTCTTCCGTTCGTTAGACCAAATTACCACCTTGACAAATATTTCTTACGGAATCTATAATTCTAGATAGATTGTATTATATTTATGGATGTTTATCTTACGTAACAAACCTTCTTCTAAATAGCACGTCAGTTTCTTAGAAACAATTTTCAAAAGTTTATCTTTATTTTTTTTCAAACTTTTTGTAGTTGTTGTTGCAACACTTTTAGTGCTATTAGATTATTTTTTTTTAAATAATAAGTATTTTTTTAATAAGATTTATTAAAATTAACAAAATTGTATAAAGAAAAATCCACACCGTATTGTAACAAATACGTAACGTTTCATTTTGGTTAAATAATAATAAATTTGCCTTAATACATGTTGAAAAACAGTAAAAATTAAATGTCACTAAATTCATAAACATAACAAAAGCTATGTAATAATTTTACCTACAAAAATTAGTCCCGCGACACACTTTATAATGAAGTGAAAAAAATGCAAAGTTAGAAACTGTTAGTGACGACATTTTTGTCAAAAGAGATTAAAATTTTTCAAATAGAAAACACCCGGAAACATCATATGATTTAAACATAGAAAAAGTAATTGCACAATTAAAATTTAGAATAAGTGATGCATCGTGGTGAGTATTAAGGAATTTACATTGAAACTTAATTTAAGGCAAAACCGGTTCGACGAAAGTAGTAGTTGCGTTACACTTGCATTCCATTGAAGTAGTTAAAAAGATATGAGTTTGCGTAACACCAATGTCTAAATTAATTGCAGAGAAATTAGCTGTGGCAGCTGTAGCGTAGAATGTTCGTTTTTAGTACTTGTGTCTAGGCAACACAACTTACAAAAGACTACTTACAAGTGACTGCCAATAGGCATCTTTTATATATGCGCATGTTTTACTTCGGAGGAATTTAGAAGACAGCGCATGTCTGTAAATCTACTTTACCTAAAATTTTGCAATAAATAGCGGTTCAGATAATACCAGAGCCACAGCAGAGCTTAGTTTCATACACAAGTAAGTAGCCAATGCGAATCTAACGAAAAACGCCCAACGAGGCTCGCGCCTAGCACTTTTGGCGCCCTTGTGCAAATTTAAAATAACGCCCCAAATTTTTATTACGTTTTTATGTGAGTAAAGATACGGGTTAAGTTAGGTATTATTATCCACAATTGAAAAATCATTTTAAAAAGTTTTTTCATAAATTTATTTTCATTTAGGTACAAGTACAAACCATACAAGTATTTTTTCATTGAGGCACATAACATAATTATAACATTATAGAAAACAAAAAATATTCTAACAGTATTACAACTCAAAATATATGATACAAACGCACAAGAAATAAAAAAAATATTTAAAACAAAAAAAAACTCGTTTATATATCACAGGACGAAGCTGATCGACAAATAAAAACGAAACAACTTATTATTTTAAGAATGCAACATGTCACCTTTTAAAGGTTAATATCCAGGTATTTGGTATTGTTATTAATGTTTTACCAAAGTGCTTTAATTTTTGCAAATCTTTTAATTAAATCTTCGGTGACTAATTCTTTTAGCTGGTCCGTTTCTGTTGAAATGATAGCAAGATTACTTAGTCGGTTTTGCCTCATGGTCGATCTTAAATAATTTTTTATTATTTTGGGTTTTGAAAAAGATCTAGACTATGATAAGAATGCCTTCCGGTTTTGGACCGTGCCATTGTTGTTGTAACCGAAATTGCCAACGTTTCGCCACTTTAGTAAGGGTCTTTATCAGAGTGTGAGGTAAATCGCAAAACTCAAACAAGCAACCGAAATCTAACAAGGAACTTCTCAAAAGTTAGGTTATCAACTTGTGAAACAAGCCATAATCAAAACTCTGAAAAAGTAAGAAAGAAAACGATAACTTGAAAAAACAAACGAGCATCTAACAAAGAACCACTTCTTCTAGTTCAGGTTCCAATAATTGAAACTTTTTGAGATGATCTTCAGTGGATTCAATTATTAGAATCCAGGAATCGTAAAGTTTCTTCTACTACTAACTCAGTAAAGACGGTTGTCAATTTATCTAGTTTGGTTCTCACTTCAGAACAGGAATCGGTGCTATCAAAGAATTTTGCGGTTGCTCCCAAACGTATTCCTAAAGAAGATATTTTATAGAAAAGTTTATTTTTTTCCATTAATTCTTTAACTCAAAATGGGTTTATTATATTAAATTATTTTATTTTTTATTTTTATAAATTCTCAAAACCTTCCCATTATTTTATTTTAATTTTTTATTTTAATATTTTAATAAACGCTACATGTTTCGACTAATGTCATCTTCAGGCGTATACTATAAAATAAAAAATATAAAATCGAATCTTATTTAAATATAAACTTACTACATTAGAATTAAAAAATCAAACTTCAAATATTACATAAACTTAAAAAAAAAAATAATAATTATAGAAATCTGAAAAATAATATAAATTAAAAAATCAAAAAGTTATAAAAATGAATAAACTTACCAACATATATTAATCAAATTAAATACAGTTAAATATTTGAAGTTTGACAAATTTCAAAATTTAAACAACACAAAATTAGCTTAATAATAGAAAATCCTAGGATACAACAAAATAATATAATAATGGCAATAATCAAACAATAACTAATTTAGAAAAAGTAAATTATTATTAAAGTTAACAACTTCGTTTAGGGATAATTCACGATTGGAATTGTAATTTTTAATAATTTCTTTTATTTCTAAAAAATTTAGTCTCAAACCTTTATTACAAATGTATAAAATTTCAAAATCTTTTTTAGAATTGAATGAATGATGAGAATTTAGTATATGATTAGCAAATGATGATTTAAATGAAATGTTATTATTTTCAATATATTTTAGATTGATTAGAGACAGGTGTAAAAAATGAACAATTTTTAATTTTAATAGAGTTGTTCATCTCTTACACCTGTCTCTAATCAATCTAAAATATATTTTTCTCTTCCTTATATAGGCCCATCTTCATTTCAATTTCAAAATCTTTTAAAACATTTTGGCATTAAC
The DNA here is from genome assembly GCA_035610365.1 of Aquatica leii. Classification (NCBI taxonomy): domain Eukaryota; kingdom Metazoa; phylum Arthropoda; class Insecta; order Coleoptera; family Lampyridae; genus Aquatica; species Aquatica leii. Next base: position 33,917,955 of record CM069438.1, read on the forward strand.
ATTTCTTTTTTGTCAAATAATAATATTAAATCTTTATTTGTTAATACTAAAGATAAAATTAATATTTTAGACAAATTCAGCGTTTATAAATTAAAATGTGGTAGTTGCAATGCATTTTATATAGAACAAACAGGTCAAAAGTTTTTTATTAGAATTGCTGAACATCTATCTTGTATTAAAAATAATAACATTTCATTTAAATCATCAGTTGCTAATCATATACTAAATTCTCATCATTCATTCAATTCTAAAAAAGATTTTAAAATTTTACACATTTGTAATAAAGGTTTGAGACTAAATTTTTTAGAAATAAAAGAAATTATTAAAAATTACAATTCCAATCGTGAATTATCCCTAAACGAAGTTGTTAAGTTATAAGTAAGTAATAATTTACTTTTTCTAAATTAGTTTTTGTTTGATTATTTCCATTATTATATAATTTTGTTGTATCCTAGGGTTTTCTATTATGAAGCTAATTTTGTGTTGTTTAAATTTTGAAATTTGTCAAACTTCAAATATTTAACCATATTTAATTTGATTAATATATGTTGGTAAGTTTATTCATTTTTATAACTTTTTGATTTTTAAATTCATTTTTCAGATTTCTATTATTATTATTTTTTTAAAGTTTATGTAATATTTGAAGTTTGATTTTTCAATTCTAATGTAAGTTTATATTTAATTAAGATTCGATTTTATATTTTTTATTTTATAGTATACGCCTGAAGATGACATTAGTCGTAACATGTAGCGTTTATTAAAATATTAAAATAAAAAATTAAAATAAAATAATGGGAAGGTTTTGAGAATTTATAAAAATAAAAAATAAAATAATATAAGATATTTTATGTGCTGTTGAGTCTTCTATAAGACATCTTACTCGGCACATTGTAATAAAAAATAAAACAACATACAATAAAAATAATAATAAACGTTCAAAATATAAAAATACATTTATCGAAAGCAAAAATACTTATTTCCACAGCAGCAGTCGGAACACACACCTCTGGATGTGAGTTTGAATGAAAGTAAAATACACAGACGTGAATTCCTTCTAATTTATTTGCAATTATAACATATTAACACTAAGTATTTACATTAAAAAAAAATGAACAAAATTTGAATTGAAACAGTATTTGGAATAAAACAATATTTGGGCGCCAACCACCTTTAAATGGGTGATAAATAAAAAGCATAAAATCTTACAACTAACTATTAATCGATATCAATTCAAAAGTAATAAACGGAAAATCCAGTACATAAAAAAAGAAAAGAAAAGGAAGACTGTTGCCTTATATACAACGGTCTTGAAATCAATTCCTTTGTCTAAATGTATTGCGTAACATTGTGAAATCGGAGCAATTAGTTGGAATGAATAAAAATTAAATTATATGCGTTTTTACGCCATAATTAAGAAAAATTTTCTTTCTTGCACTACTTACGTGAAAGCCTAAAGATGGCTCAAACGGAAGTACCAACAAAGATGGATTGCTCGGTCGAATCAAAATACGACGCGACGTTGGCAAACTGAATAAATTTAAATGCAAATTAGTTGCAGAAAATAAACGAATGCAAAATGGAATTTTTATTGTAATGAACTCTAACGAGACGTTACACACCCTCTTCATAAAATTTGAAATCCGCATTTTTCAAACTGCAAAGTGCAAAACAAAACAACCAAAAATCACTAACTACTCTTAACTCATCCTACTTGAAACTTAATTTAAACCCACGCACTTAAATGCAGAACAAAACAACAAACGCAAAAATCAACAACAAACGCAAAATAAACGACAACAAACGCAAAAAACAAATCTCGCAACATCGTTGCACAAAAGTGAAATCCCAAAAACTTATTTCCTAAACAAAATAACTTAACCTAATTAAATCCTAATCTAAACCTTAAATTAGAACTCAAAATAGGTAATAGTAAAGCCTAATAAGTCACAATCGAGGATAGCGGATTACACTTTAGGAATACCGACCAACTTACTATTTTCACAAAGCGAAAGATGAAACTAAAATTACAAGTTTGGCAGTACTATATAACGAAGAATATAGATAAACGAGGGACGTCGCGCGAATCCGCGTCATCGTTTGACGTATATTCCACAAATACCAAAATCACTCCAAACAATTTCCACCTCACTCAATAACTCAAAAAGAGAAGAGATTGAAGATAGAATTGAAAAAGAAATACTAAACAAAAGTTTTCAAGGTTAGTCGGCTCTTACGAGAAGCAATACGTATTGCTGTGAGAAAGTTCTACTCCCGTCCTCACACAGAGCAAATTAATAAATAACAAGATTAAACACAAAACTTTAAAATGAAAATGAAAATTATCACCAATACTTCAAACAAGGAAAATGAGTTTTAAAATTACACATATATGCTCAAAGGTAAACTCAAAATGATCGTCTTTAACAATTGCACGTAAGCAATTAAAAAACGCAAATTTGAGAAGACGAGTTCCAGAGAAGAAATTCTCAAAATCGGCAATAAAATGTAACCAAATACATCAAAATAAAGCAGTAAAACCACTGCAAATAAAATATAAGTCTTTGGTCAGCACATTAACCAAAGAATTTATATACCCACACTGTGGTATACAATAAACATTGAGATTTCCTCAACATAAAAAAATATAAAACATAAGGCATCCAATCACTTAGATTGTAATGACCTCCAAGGGTGAGCATCAATAAAATTTAATAAAAAATGTAAAATTCCAATTCGAAGCTTGATGTAAAGAAGAATCAATTTAAATTTATGTTTGAATCGTTTGTCAAATTCCGGTTAGTTTGAGACTCTGTTGGCTTAACAGCTTCCAAAACCTTACATAAAAAAATTAATTGAGTAATAGAAGTATTCATCTCAGTCGTAGCCTGAATTGAAGTTGTCTGAGAAGAACTTGAAATCGGAAATGGATGTATCAATAAGACTAACTTCACAGTTATCGGAAACATACGAAACAATCCGAACAGAAACTCTCGAATCATACACACAACAAACATTCTCAAACATCAAATCATAGAGCGCTCCTTTCAAAAGTAAAACATACTAAGCACATCCTAAAGATACCGTAAGAAAAGAATATAACATATGATAGAATACCAAATTTTAAAAATTCTGAACGCTAAAACTTCCAAACGTAACGAATAACAAAAATTCAGGTAAACAAATAACCTTCGATACACTAAAACCGAACTGTACAAACAAAAAATAGGATTAATTTATCACTGTAGTCTGTCGCATTGATGATACGTAATCTAAGAAGAAGGAACTTCTGAGCTTCACGAAATCCACTTATAATGTTGTACACCCACAACTAAAAAACTACCAAAAACACAAGTTGAACTAACGTAAATAATCGTTAGGTCAACCTAATGATACCAAAGAACTTATTTATATCGGCATAAAAACCAAACAAAACAAAACCAATTTTACTAGAAAAAATCACGATAATTTTCTATAAAATCCATAACATACAAATTTTCAGAAGTGTTATAGTTCATATCTTTCAATTGGTTAAACCAACTGAGAGAGAATCTTAATAACTGTACATAGAAAGTGTCTAAACACAAACTAAAAACAAGAAACGTAAACAAAAACCAAGAAAATCGAACAAGTCAAAACTATACTAACATACATATCAAAAAGAAATAACAGTTCATATTTCCTAAAATATAATCACTGATTTCAAATCTTGAAGGCGGAGCTTCTAAACACGACAAAACTTAAATTAACATAAAACAAAAGACATAATATATTCAGGTGAACTCTTGTGTTTCACTTCGAATTTCTAGCAAATCATATTCGTAACCAAACAGAAAAAAATCTCTTTTAAGACCTTAACAAACGGCTCAAACGGCTTTTCATACTACGAGAAATGCCAAATTAATAAAATATGTAATTATTTCATTATAGTCATAAAGATTACTTGTTGAGATCTGGATTATAAAGTTGTCTAATAAATTATAGAAATAAACCGTATGACCCAAATTTAAATGTAATTTGATAAAACTAACACAGAGAAAATTAAGTTTGAATGTAATGAGAATGTACTTAAAACAAAGAACTTTTAAACAAACTTAAAACAAACAAATTACTTAAGTAAATTTAATTACAAATATATCTCGGAAGAAACACATAAATTACAACTAGAATTTAAAGGCCAAAGAAAATGCCAAATCAACGTAAATGCAGAAGGCGGATATTTAAACAGCGCAATAATATCAAAATAATTGGATTATTGGATTACAACCTACATTCTATATTTACATTTAAATTTGATTTACTTTTTTTTTAAATACATTTTCTTATCCCTTCTCTCCCCTTAACTTTTTCCTTCTTCTCCATACTTGTTCTATCCACTCCGCTCCTTTTCCGTTTTCATCTAACATTTCCACTATTGTCATCACTTCTTCTCTTAGTTTCCTGCATTTCTGTGGTTAAGGTCCTCCGTTTCTTCTTCACATAGCCTGCACATCTTTTCTGGTTCTTCTTTCCAATATTTGTTCCCTAACTCCTCGTTGCCACATCTGAACCTTGCTACCATTTTTTTCTTTTTGTTGCTTTTATTCACTCTATCTTTTAAATATTCCGGCACTCCTTCACCCTTGATATCTTTATAATTCCTATTATATCTGCCCTCTTTTATCTTGTCCATCTTTCTTGTTTTTTGATGTCTCTATCTCTCCTTATTATTTCATCCCTTACCCCTACTCCCTCTTCTCTTAATCTTTCCACTTCTTCTCTTGCGTACCCGTTTCTTTTGTAATACTCTTCTCTGCTCTCCTGCCCGTACTTCACTTTCCCTCCCTTTATCTCTTTCCAACATTCTTGCAGTATTTTGCAATCTGTTCGTTCCCTCAGTTCTTCCTCGTATGTTATTGCTCTTTTCCCTGTCTCTACTCTTATTTTTGCTATCTGTACTTCTTCTCTCACAATATGCCCCGGTGTATCTCTGTCCAGTCCTAAAACCCATCTCCAGTATTTTTCTTGTAGCCCCTCTACCTCCCTCCACTCCTTCCAGCCCCATATTTCCGCTCCATACATTACCACCCCCTTTATTAATTTTTCAAACAACAACTTTCTTTTTTCTATATCCATCTCGAATACTCTTTCCCCCACACCCCACACTTGTCCTGTTAACCTGTTTCCTTTCTTCACCCTTTCTTTTATGTGTTCTCCCTCTTTATTATCCTGTTTCATCGTGTAGCCCAGGTATGTAAATTCCTTCACTTGTTGCACTTCCTCATCACTCCATATCCACTCCTCTCTTTTTCTTTTTTCCCCTCCTTTTCTAAATATCATTATCTTTGTTTTTTCTGTGTTTCCTTCCATTTCTTTTTGTTTCATGTATTTTTCCATCTCTTTCATTTCCTTTTCCTCATTAGCCACCAACACTATCTCATCCGCATACGCCAACGACCATACCTTCACTTTCCCTACCACTAGCCCTCCTGTCTGTTGTTCTCTCATTGTTTCTTCCAGATCCCCCGTATATATTGACAACAGGCTTGGGTTCAGTGGACATCGCTGTCTCAACCCTCTCTTTGTGATGAATTTCTCGCTCTCTTCCCCATTCACTTTAACCCTATTCCACGTTTCTTCGTAGGTTTCCTCTATTCTTTGTGTTAATCTTTCATTGATTTTTTTCTCTTCATGTATTCCCACAGCTTTTCCCTATTCACTTTGTCAAAAGCAGCTTTTAGATTTACGAATAGTGCCACCATTTCCCTCTTTTTTTTCTAGTTTTTTATTTGCTAAGTGTTTCAGTATATATATGTTGTCTACCGCTCTTCTTCCTTTTCTGAACCCCGCTTGTCCGTCTGGTACCAAACGTTTTTCCTCTATTTCCTTCTGTAGTCTTCCTTGTAGTACTGTCGCATATAATTTTTATGCCGTGCTTATTAATCTTACCCCTCTATAATTCTTAACTTTATTTTTTCGCCTTTTTTATGGATTGGGCATATTATTCCCTCTCTCCATCTCTCCGGAAATCCTTCCTCTTTCCATATTTTGTTTAGTATTTCCTTTTGCTACACTTTCTTCCCCGTATATCCATTCTTCTCCTTGTATCCCATCTTCTCCTGCCGCCTTTCCTTTTTTATCTTCTTTATCGCCTCTATTACTTCTTCTTCATTTATTCTATCCCTATCTCCTTCTTCTTGTCTTACTACCGCGACTTTTCTTTTTTCTTTTTTCTGCTTTTGTTCTTCCCCTACCAACAGGTTCTGAAAATATATCTCCCATTCTTTAATTTGTATTCCTTTTGTCGTCATGTTTTTTTTTCCTCTCTTTATTTAGGTACTTCCATACATCTTCCTCCGTTTTTATTCTTTTGATTTGCTCCTCTTGTTTCTTTTTGTTTTCTTCCTTCTTTCTCTCGCATGTTTTTGTATATTTTTACTGCTTCTTTGTATTCTTTTTCGTTCCTCCCTTTTTCCACTGTCTTAATGCTCTTCTTGCATTTTTGCTTCCTTGCATTCTCTATCCCACCATTTTTTCCATTCTGTTTTCTTCCCCTTCCATTTTCTAAATCTGACTCTCTCTGTTGCTTTCTCCATCATCTCTTTCATTTCCTCTACACTTTCTTGCAATTCCTTCCATATCCATACCGTTTTCCCTATTCTCTCTTTATATCTTTTTAAACCCTTTTCTGTCCACCTTTTTTTAGTTATGTACTTCTCTTCTTCCTCTCTCTCTTCTCTTTCTCTTCCTTCCATTGTCAATTCCAGTGGTTGATGGTCTGACTCTACCCTTTCTCCCACTTTAAATGTCTTTACCTTTTCTGCAGCGTCTTTATTTGTCATTAGAAAATCTATTATTGATTCTCCCTTTCCTCCTATGTACGTAAATTCCCCCTTACCATCTTCTTCTCTGTTCTTGTTCATTATTTCCCACCCTTTTTTGTTGAACCATTCCAGCAGTTCTTCTCCCTCTTTATTTATCACCTTGTCCTTTGTTTGTCTCTTTCCCGTCCCTTTTCTTTCTTGTATTTCCCCCCCCTTCCCTTATTCTTGCGTTGAAGTCCCCTCCTACTATTATCAATTCCTGTTCTCTCTCTTCTATCATCTCTTCTATGTTTTTTCTTGTCTCTTTCATTCTACTGCTATAAACCGTCACTACTTTTATTTTTGTTTTTCCCCACTGTATGTTCCTTTCTACAACTCCTCTTCTCTGTTGCACTTTCTCTTTCTTTTCCTGGCTCAACCATTGTTATCTTATTCCCGTTATTACACCCCCCTTTGCTCTTCCTTTATTCTTCTCTCTCTCTGCATGTTGCACCCCTACTCAAATTCCTCCGACAACTCTTTTTCCCACCACTCCCATTGTTTTTCTTCCATCCATGTCTCCTGTAATCCCTGTAATCCCACTACATCTTGTTCCTTGATGTACTTCCAGAAATCCTGTTCCTTGTTTTTTATTCCCGCTACGTTCCAAAACAATACTCTCAGCTCACTCACCTCCACCTGTGCTTCTTCCTTGCTTTCTTTTTTTCCTCCTTTTTCTTTTCTATTTCCATCTTTATTTATTCCTTTTCTTTGCCATTTCGTCAACTTTCTCTCCTTTATCGCCCCCTCTTTGCCCTTTAGTTTTTTGCCTTTTGGTTCCCCATTTTCTCTACCCTTTCTCTGCTCAGTCCCCTATCCTTGTCGTTCCATATGTATCTGTCTCCGTCTATCTCCTACCTATACTCTTTTTCCTTCCGCTCTTTTTTCCACAGCTATGTTCATTATTTCTCTTTGCACTCTTCTTTCCTCCCATGTCAAATCGTGATTTATATATATTCTTGTATTCTTTAATTTCTTCTTCTCCGCCATTACCTTCTGTTTTTCCTCCCATCCTCCGACTTCCGCCATCACCATCTAATTTTTCTTCTCTTTGTTTATTACTGTCACTTTTTTCACTTCTACTTTTACATTTAATTTTTCTTCTAGCATCACTGCTAAATCTTTTTGTGGTTTTTCACTTCTCCACTCCTTTATCACGATATTATTTTTCTTTTCCATCTTTCCTTGTCTTCCGCTTTTTCTCCAGTTTTTCTATTCTCTCCACCAGTTTCTCTTTTCTTTCTCGCACTTCTTTTCTCTTTCTCCCATTTCTTTTTCATTTCTTTGATTTCTTGTCTTATTCCTTGCATATTTTCTTCCATCTGTTTCATCATTTCTCTCATTAATTTTTTTAACTCCTCCATTTCTTTCCTTCCTCCTTCTGTTCTTGAGGTTTTTCCTTCGCTTTCTTCCGATATCTTTTTAATGTCTGGTGATCTTATTGTTTTCTTTCCTCTTTCAAATATTTGTTGACTTTCTTTTTCCTCTTCCTCTCTCTCTCTTTTATTCATCCCTTTTCCTCTTTTTTTAATTTCTTATTTATTTATTTTTTCTTTATTTATTTATTTATTTAATTTTTTTATTTATTTTTTTCTTAATTCCTCCTTACCTTCTTTTCTAATTTTTTCGTGTTTTAAACGTCACTCTTGTAGCTATTTCGCTTTTAATGTAATAATTTCTATTAATGTAGGAGGTTATCTTTTGTCGCTGACCTTTTCTATTACTCTGTTTATTCACCTTAATCTCACTTGTTCGTCACAGTTTTATAATTTTCCACCACGGTTTCTATTCTTCACTTAATTTATTTATTATTTTACACCCTTCCTCCTTTACCCACCCTTTTTCTCTCCTGCTTCCCTCTTACTACCACTATTAATACCAGTACCTTCACTAGCTATCGTCTCCAACTTCTACACTTGTATTTCTCTTTTAAGTAAATACGACCTTCTACGTCGAATGTTACCGCACGAATCATTATTTTTCATTCATTATTGTTTTTATACTTTTGCAAGTATTTTTTTTTTATAATTATAAGTACTAACAAATTCAACAAATATTTTTGTAGGTTTAAGCATTGATGAGTACGTTAACGACGCAAGCAAGAATTATTTACAAATATTCCTTTGTTGTACCAATCGTGTATTAGAAATGGATCAACTTTAGTCGAGGACATGCACTCGTTCACAAAAGACGCAATTATTTGTTTTTTCAATTTTATAAAACTGACACCGTTCCTTGCCTAAAAACAATAAATATTATTAAAGATTATAAAATATAATTCTATAATTTTTAGTTTTATACGTATATAAATAAAGTTATAGTAAACATTTATTGAAACAAAGATAAAAATTATTTATATTTGTTAAATGATAAAAAAACATTATGACGTGTTGTTTTGAATAATACGGTTTGAATGTTTAGAACTAAAACAGTGTAATTTTGCACATAATTAGATTTAAAGATTTAAATATACTGCATTTTTAAAAACATGTTTGTGTGAAATACATGTAAAATGTATTTAAGTTGTTAAATGCTTATTTAAATTTAAGATCTTGTTTATTAGCGTTTTATTTTATAAATAGTATTTTTTAGTGTCTCTTATATGATTATTAATTATTTTTATAAAGGTTTAGGCTGTTGAAAAGCAACATTTATATAATATGAATAGCTATGTTTTTGTATTACCTAATTATGTTTTTTGCTTAAGCAAATCTTACCTGCTGACTCTTAACATATATTTATTATATATAATAATTTATTTATCTTTGTTTTAACACTTATTCGTTTGTTATGTTTGAACAACTTTGCAGCAATTGTATATTCTCGTGATTATTACAAACTTTTTATTTTCGTGTTTTTGAACACGGTCATCTTAATTCATCTTCTTAATTTTGATGTTTAGATTTTTTCGGAATTCTGCACATACTTGTATCGATAACTAAGTAATTAAGTGATAAGATTCTGGCGCCCGTTGTTTTTCTGCTCCGAAGGAGATAGAGATCCCTACTGGGAACCCGCTGTCCGGTGCTCTATCAATTAGTGTTGGCCTCTCGGGGGCTTAGAAGCGAGCTTAAACACAGCTTGGACGTTGAATTATTCAGTCGTACAACATTAGTCTCTATAGGAGAGGGTGCTTAGGCTCTCTATCCCCACCAAAGATACACAGCGCTATCTCCCATAACCAGACGCGCAAAAGCTGTTATTGAGGTGCTTGAACTGGTCAGTAAAGATCATCCAAAAGTAAAGAGTTAGAAAGGAAGGGCCACTTCGAGTTGAGCACTGAACTGCTGATTTCTTACTAGGAGACTCGGTCGTAAAACTCGCTGTAGAGGGTGGGTACAAGATACTGTGCCTGCAGAAACACAGGCCGCAATAACCAGGAGCTAAGATTTGCTTTAGTATTTGCGATAGATTGCACGGCACTTCTGGTGCGATCGTAACTATGACTTACCCCAACTCACCAACTACTTTGACATCAACTCGACGTAGTTTATTGTACACTTTAGAGATGGCTTACACAAAAGCATATTAATGAGTCACCATAAACAAAAACATTACTTATTTATTGTTTTTATACTTTTACATGTATTTTTTTTTATAAATATAACTACTAACAAATTTAACAAATATTTTTGTAGGTTTAAGTATTGATGAGTACGTTAACGACGCATTGAGCATGTATATAACCTTTCTCACAAAGATCTGTTACGTTAGTAACTTTTAAAGTGCAATTACGTGCTAATTCCAGCGATGCATGATAACTTTTAATAATCTCATTATTCCGATACGACCCATCACTATTCATAAAGTTGATTTTTTGTCCAATGCATTTAACAAAGCATTTGAAGCAAGGATTATTTACAAATATTCCTTTGTTGTACCAGTCGTCTATTAGAAATGGATCAACTTTGGTCGAGCACATACACTCGCTTATAAAAGGCGCAATTACTTGTTTTCTAAGTTCTATAAAACTGGTACCGCTGGTTGCCTAAAAACAATAAATATTATTAAACAGCATAACGCATAATTCTATATTATCAAAAGCATTTACCCCAAAAATAAACATAAATAATGTTAATACGTCAATGAAGGATTTCATCTTGAGTGCAGCTTTAGTAAGTATTATACGTATTTAAATAAAGTTATGGTAAAATTTAAATGAAACAAAGATAACATTTGTTTCTATTTGTTAAATGATAAAAATAGCTAAATTTTTTGTTTTTGAATAATATTTGGTTGATGTTTTTTATTGTCTTAGTCAAATATAATTATTTTTAAATGTACTAAATTACTCATATAACTAAAATAGTGATTAGAGAAGAAAAACAAATTAAATTTCCAGAAACAAAACAGTTTTGACTTAAAATAAAGCAAAAATTTTGTAAAAAATTATATTTAAAGATTTAAATATACTGCATTTTTAATTAAGAAAAATTGTAGCATGGGTAATATGTATTAAAAAATAACTTATCGTTTTTTGTTTGTTGGGACGAATTACTTTGCTATAATACAAATGGGTATTGCTACAGGTTAAATTATGTTAATAAGGAATTTGTACGAACATAACACAAATATGGTTTTACGGTTAATTCAGAAACTGATCTGATCAAAAATTGCAAATTGTGAATATTTTAAAAGGACGGAATAAAATAGTTCCAAATTAGTAGGGCGCCAAACAAGTACAAAACGTAACACAAATTTTTATTCCCTGTTTAACCTTTTTAATACCAGGTAATTTTTAAAATATATCTAGTATCACGTGTGGTGAATTTTTGTTCCATAAGTTTTCTTTTTTCTTAACTACTGACAGCTGTTTTATGATTATTAATTAGGTTTACATAATTTTTATGTAATAAAAATTGTAAAATATGCATTTATTTATTAAAATTCAATAAGATTTAATGTTATAACTTACATATTACAGTTTTGACATGTTTTTGTCTACTTGCTGTCGGTCGGACATACAAAGTTTTTACAATCTGCAAATTTTGATGCCACCTTTTTAATTGTAGCCCTACTACACACGTGGCGCGTTTTTTGTAGGTTCACGCACTTTTTGCATTGGTTCTTTACGATATACATTACGCTGTTTTGCAATGTGATTTAATAATTTGATAATATTTAAAATGAGTTGAGTTGCCTATCCTCTTTTGCATAAGAGGTTCTACCAGTAATTTTCTAATTCATGAAGGACCAACTCCGGAATAATAGTTATGTAGGACAATTTAGTTAAAATCAGTGCATGATAGATTTGATTTTTATTTACGTTTGTTAATTAATGTTTCTAATTGGTTTAAGTTCAATATACGCACTTTGTATTGTAATTTCTATTATTATTAGTAACAGGAGAAATATTTGCCCACAAACCCCTAGAGAAAAAGAGCTTTTATCTCATGTAAAGCCGTGGATTAGATTAATTTCTAAAAAATTAAGAAGTAGCAAGCGTGAAGCACAAGAAGGTGTTACATTAAATATTAGATATAATTAGTTCTGTTAGTTATAAATGTGTACAAATTTTTAATATAAATAAATTAGTTTTAATAATAATCGTTACATTGGTGACAAGTGCGTCGTGTCGAATCGAATAAATGGACAATTGTTTAGTTTTCGATTTTAGTGCAAATATCATTGTAATTTAATATCGCTCCCGTAATAAAAACATTGATTGCGTAAATAATTAAACTTTAGTTTGCGATTTGCATGTTTGTTTATGGCGTGTAATTTCTAGCTGTTTCATTTCGTTTTTTTTTATTATTCGTGGTTGATTACCTTGAGAAAGTTTTCATAAGAAATAGTTTTAACAAAGAACAATTTAAAAAGTAATTTCGACCACAAAATAGACCTAGTGTACCAAATGATTCAACTATAAGCAACAATTTTGCTGTTCTACTGTCTGTTGACAATATAAGTGACAAAATTGGAAGAATACTGAAGAAACATGACATTAAAGTTGCTTATAATATTACCACGAAAATTAAAAATTTGTTGAATCCTGTAAAAGATAAAATTCCACATAACACCTGTGGAGTGTATCAAGTTCCATGCTCTTGTGGCAAGGTATATATTAGAAAACCTGGTAGAACTATTGAAACTACACTAAAAGAACACAAAAGACACTTTACATGACATAAACTTCAAAAAAACTATAACGATTGCTAAAACCAAAAACTGGCGTTTAAGAAAGATCAGAGAAGCGATTGAAATTATTAAAGTACCCAACAACTTTAACAGGAACAATGGTTATGAGTTATCTGACACCTGGTTACCTGTTATTTCCTGATCTTTACTTTATCCAACTGTGTTTGGTATAAGCTACGTCTAGAGTTTTTAATGGTAGTTTTCTTTAGACCTTCGTGCAAATGCTGTAGCTAAAAGAACTTACAACATTTATTAAGTTTTCTAAACATTTGTTTTTCCTTTACCTTAGTTTTATCCACAAGTATAACTTGGAGCGAACGGATGTGTTTGTAGCCGGTGCGCGGTTATTTATTAACTTCTAATTAATAACTTACCTTTACTTATTGTTTTTCAATTGATTGTTAGTGAAGATATGTAAATGGTGAACTGTCAGTGTAGACAAGTTTTTTGTGCGGGCTTTCCTAACTTTTTAACTGTTTATTCGTTTATAGATTGTGAGTCAAATACGAAATATTGTTTTTGTATTTAACTAGTGAAAGGACAAGACTGATAAGGTATGATCTTATGTTTTTCGGTGCAGTCGTGTTCGAGTTTTTAAATAAACATTGTTTGAGCCTTATCGGTGCAGTAGATTCTTAGTTTATCACATATCGGTACTGCGCACTGATTAGCGTTTCTCTCGAATTACGGTAGTCGGAGTGTGAATCTAAGTGCATAGCGACAATCAGTGTCACCGCGCGGTTCTTTTGACACCCCACTCGGGGGTGCCAGAGTCCGGCCACCTACACACCCTTAGGCGTTGTATGTTTACAATCTGTTTTTCACCTTTCACATCGCTTTTCGCACCGATCTGGCTAATCTCTAGTATTTAAAAAACTGTTATCGGTACTTAAATAAAGTAAGCAGACACCCATCAGCTGTCGGGCACTGATTAACATTTAGGTAGTAGTCGGCTGCTCCGATTACGTGTTTTTTTTGTGGCAAGCAGATATCCGCTTAAGGCTTCGTTCGGCACCAAGCACAATCTTATCGGACTTAGATTTAAATTGTGATAATACGTTAAATTTTCACGCGTTAACGAATTTGGAACCGATATACGAGGGTCGCAAAAAAAAAGAAATATGGCGGAGATTAATAAAATAGAAAGAATGTTCGAGCAAATTCATGGAAATATGCAGCAATTAAATTCAAAACTAGATGCTGTAATACAGGAAATAAAGCAACTAAAGGAGGAAAAAATAATACTACTTGAAAAATTGGCGGTGCAAGAAAAAAGAATAAGTATGTTAGAAAGAGAGGTGAGAAAGAAAAACATTGTAATAAAAGGAATAAAGGACAACGAGCAAGAAAACGAGAAAGAAACGCAAGACAAAGTGAATGCAGTACTACAGAAGACAGGAATAAACTTTAACATAACAGAAGAATTAGATGAAGCAAGAAGAATTGGGAAATACAATGAAGGTAAAACAAGACCAATAATGATTAAACTAATGAAAGAATCCACAAAAATGAATATTTTAGAAAACGCAAAAACACTAAAAGGCACAGATTATCCTAAAGAAGTACAAGAAGTACAAGAAGAAAGAAGAAGATTGATACCGTATACGAAGGAAGCAAGAAATAAGGGATATAAAGCGCTAATAAGATACGACAAACTAATAATTAATAACGAAACATACAGAACAAAAGACCTGGAGAAAGATGAGGAACATTAAAATGGAAAAACAAGCGATAAAAGTAGACAAAAAAGAACTGTAAACGAAAGATCCCCAGAAAGTGATAAGTCTCAAGAAAATAAAAAAAATTAACAGAACTGTCTCAAAAAACTACTAAACACACATAAAGCACAGAATAATAATGACGACCATAGCAATGAACAAGGATACGATTTACAGGAATCGCCCAAAATCAAATAAAAAAGAAAAGGAAACAATAAAATATACAAGAAAAAAACAAGGGAATAAAAAAAGATACATTGTTAAAATAGGAACATGGAACATTAGAACACTATTAGAAACAGGTAAACTGGAAGAAATAGGTAGAGAAATGGAACGATACAAAATCAGTATATTAGCACTACAAGAGATAAGATGGGGAGGCGAAGGAAGAGTAGACAAAGCAAAATATTCAATATTCTATGGAGGAAATGAAAAACAGGGTCAACATGGAACGGCATTCATGATAGATAAAAAGATAAAGAAGAAACTAATACAATTTAAAAAAATAGACAGAAGAATATCATATCTAAGAATTAAAAGTGCAATAGCTAACTTATCCCTTATAAATGCTTATGCACCCACAGAAGGAGCAGCAATAGAAGAAAAAGAAGTTTTCTATAACAAACTGCAAAAAAGTTACGATACATTAATAGTATTAGGAGACTACAACGCAAAAATAGGAAGAGAAGATTTCATAAAAGACGTGGCTGGGAAAGAAACTATACACGAAATAACAACAGATAACGGCATGCGGTTATGTCACCTAGCAACAGAAATGGATATGTATATTATAAGTACGAAATTTAAACACAAAAAAGAACATAAAATTACATGGAATATACCGGGAAAGAATAAAGGCAATCAAATAGACCATATTTTAATTAAACGGAAAAGAGAGAGAATGATTGATGATGTAAGATCATACAGAGGAACTAGCGTAGAAACAGATCACAACCTCGTTATAACAAAAATGAAACTAAGAATGGTTGAAGAAAAACATAGACAAGTTAAAAAGAAATGGGACAAAGAAAAACTAGAGAAAGAAGAAGAAAAAAAGACATATGAAAATGAGATAAACAACCTACTACAGAAAGAGAACAAAAAAAAGTTTAGAGGAAGAGTGGAATACAATTAAAAAATTATTATCAAATCGGCAGAAAAGATAATAGGAACAAAACGAGTTAGAAGTAGAAATAGATGGTTTGATGAAGAATGCGAAAAGATAATAATGAAAAAGAATGAGGCAAGAATAAACTGGATAAGAACCTGCAAGCAAGAACATTACGAGAATTACAAGAGAATAAGAAAAGAAGGCGCAAAATTAATGACAGAAAAGAAACGTGAGTACGTTAACAAAATAATGGATGAAATTAAGAATGATAATAAGAGCAATACTAAACTATACCAACAGTTCAGAACGCACAAAAAGAAAAAAAAACTCAACCGCAAACATAGACAGGAAGACCTGGGAAAATGATCTACTTAAAAACAAAAAGAAGAAGAAACAGCACAAGAAGAAGAATCCCAAAATGAAGTTGAGGAGGACAATATAGAGATAAGAGCACCACAAAAACAAGAAATAGAAGAAATTATAAATAAGCTAAAAAATTAAAAAGCGGCAGGGACAGATAATATATGTAACGAAATGTTAAAGTATGGGGGAAAAGAACTGAGAGAAAGATTATACGGAATAATAAGTAAAGCATGGGAAACGGAAACAATACCGCAAGAATGGAAAATAGGAATTATTAGACCAATACCCAAAAAAGGAGATCTAATGAATTGTGATAACTACAGGCAAATAACACTACTGAACACAACGTACAAAATACTAACTACAATTATACAAAAAAGATTAAACGAATACACAGAAAAGACCATTGGTGAATATCAAAATGGATTTCGGCCAGGAAAATCAACAATAGAGGCCATCCATACACTTAGACAAATCATAGAAAAAACGTACGAAAAAGGTAATGAAATACATATAATGTATATAGACTTTAAACAAGCCTTCGATACCCTTAAGAGAAAAATGATAATAAAAGATGCAAAAAACCAAGGTATTCCGAAAAAACTAAGAAGTCTAATTAAAATAACCATGGAAAAATCAGAAGCCGTAGTACAAACACATGAAGGAACAACAAGGAAAATAGAAATAAAACGAGAGGCTAGACAAGGAGACGGAATGTCAGCAACCTTATTTAACATTGCAATGGAAGGTATAATAAAAGAATGCGAAATCACGGGATCTATTATACAAAAACTGGTGCAAATAATAGCATATGCCGACGATGTTGCGGTAATAGCAAGAGATAAAAAAAGATTAGAAGAAATAATAGATAAAATAGAGCAAGCAGCAAAGAGAAGAGGACTTGAAATAAATCAAAAAAAGACAAAATATATGAAAATCACAAGAAAAGTAAGCAAACAGAAGAAGAAAAAGAAACGAAAATAGGGAAACATAAGTACGAAGTGATACAAAACTATAGATACCTGGGAGTAATAATAAATAATAAAAATGACAAAAGCATAGAAATTGCGCAAAGAATAAAAGCCGGACATAACACTTTCCATAGGTACAAAGAAATAATGAGAAGTAAACATATACGTAAAAAAACGAAACTAATGCTATACAAATCAGTTATAAGACCTGTAGAAACCTATGCCGGAGAGACCATATGCCTAACAAATAAAGATGAAGAGAAAATGAAGATATTTGAAAGAAACATAATTAGAAAAATAATGGGACCCAAGAAAATCAACGGAGAATATAGAAGGCTCATGAATACAGAAGTGAATGAAATACTAGAAAACGAAACCATAACAAGAATAATTAAAGCAAAGAGAATGAAGTAGTATGGACACGTGCAAAGAAGAGGAAACGAAGCAATTATAAAGAAAATCATGAAATGGAACCCACTTAACACTGGACAGAGAGGAAGACCTAAGCTCCGCTGGGAAGATGAAGTCATAAATGACATTAAAAAAATGGGAATAACCAGAGCAAAAGAAAAGATGCAGGATAGGAAGGAATGGCAGAAAATTACAGAAAAAGCAAAGAAACACATCAACTTATAAAAAAAAAAACAATAATAAAAAAAAACATGCAAACAAACAAGAAATCATAGCAGAGTGACTAACTGCTATGTAAAACACATAAGTCAAAAGAGCTCAAACGAGCGGTTACAATTCCAAAATGGAATGTATAACCTTATATATATATATTAGTTTTATAATTGTCATTTTATTTATTGTCACCTGAAAAAGAACGTAGACCACGTTCGAAAGCTTGCGAGTTTTTTAATAAATATATACACAATTTACCCAAAAACTATTTTATATTGATTTAACATTACATAACTTAACAATCACACTTAAAAAAAATTTTTTTTTTGAAGTTACAGTTAAATACTATTCATTTAAAATTAAAAAATCATCATTAATGTTTAAAGTTACAAAAATTTGTTTGCACACGTCATTTTTTATATACATAAACGCCTCTTTATATTGTTGTATATCTAATGCCAATTAGACAAAAAATGTGTATTTATCTTTGTCGTCGCTTTGCAAAATCATTGTTTAGTAATATAATATTTATTCAGTACTTACATTTAGAAAAACTTGATCAAACATCAATTAACAATCACACATTTTAATAAAAACATAATTAAAAAAATTGTAAGATATACATACTATGTCTTAAAAGTTAAAAAACCACAAAATAACAACGTCTACTCTTTAAAATTGCAAGGAATTGTTTATTTTCGTGATGCGAAATGTTCAGCCACAAAAACGACAAAAGCACAAACTACACCAACACCCCAAAATACAAATACAGGATGAAGATCACCTAAGCTCAATTTTATATTCTCATTGGACAAAACTGTTTTATTTAGGAAACGATAATTGAATTCATCACCAAAATGATTTAAAATACCTGATTCCATAAACCTGACAATAATTTCGTTAAACGTAAATCCAAAATAAGAACAGAGCTCGGAGTAAAATACAGTTTTAAAGGTTCCGGTAAAAGAATTATCCGTAAAGTAAGCGTATGTATTATTGAATAATAAAAGCTCTTGCAACAAATCTTCGTCTACCAGTACACTATAATTCATCTGTGGGTTCCATTTCAAAAGCAAATTAATGTATTCAGTGTCATTGTAATCGACAAACTTTTTTTTAATATGATTTAAACTAGGGCCGTATTCTGTTGAATTATATTGAAGAAATCGTGTGTGCGGCACTATAACAGAACCAATAAAATTTGATAATTCATCTAAAGTTTGAATTTGTGGTTCGTACTGTGGAACCGTTAATAAGGTAACGAGTTTTCCACTAAACACAGCTTGAATGTGAATTGAGTAAATCAAATATGCAATTATCAACAAACGAGAAGCTAAAAACCTTAGTTTGGTGTTCGTTAATCCCAATATCGTTAAAGAGTATACTTCTAAGAAACATATCGTCAAATCGTGATGATTACTTTGATGTTTGCACTTCTTAATTAACCACCACGTGAGTGACGTAACAATAAACGCAATGAATATTAGTAACCACACAGTACGTTTAAAAGTGAGTTTTAACGATTCAATAGGAGGAATTTGTTTGGGAGTGGGCACTATCCAATTACATTGATACCACTGATATATATTACTGCAAAAATTGTTATCACATGCTCGAAACGAACCTGTTTTAACAAGAAAGAATTGCGGGTTCTCGTGAATTATCCCACAATCAAAAGTCATATTTAAATAATTTACTGTTGCCATAAGCGTATTAAAAATTATATAATCTGATCTGCTTTCGTTTATTTGTGAAAAGCACGTACCCTCACTATAATACCCCAAAACACAATTGTGGAATTTTCTAAAAACATTTGGGAATTCGATAGATTTGCAGTACTTGCAATTTTTCGTGATTAACAAGTTTGCTTCTGTTCCACATTGGTTAGGCGCTGCTTGCGGATCACCGACAATCAGATTTGTAGAACCGTCTTCTGTATTTAGGTCGTATGTTAATATAACCACGTTAAGAATACCCTGTTCCCATAAAAACTTAAATATAGTCTTCAAAGCAACAGTTTCTAAGATCGGCGTAATAAGCAGAAGTTTTCTTTTAGGAGGCGCTTTGTGGCTTTTCCAAAGGTTACTTAACATAAGCTGATCAATAATTAAAATTGTAGAGTTGTAACTTCTTGAATAAATTACAAAGTTTTGTTTGTGCCCAATCGATGTATTAAGAATGTTACTGTCGTTTCTCATATCGACGATCATACTCGGATTAGTAACACGATCGGGAAAAATACAATTAACATTATCAAATATGAATACCAAAGTATCATCGTTACCAAAAATGTGATCTATCACTTTGAACACGCATGTTTTCACATTTTCAATTGGATAGTCTTTTTTAACTACCAGAGCCACAACTGAACTAAACCAAATCAAGTTCAATATCAACATCTTAAACATTTAACGTGCAATAACGTCGGTTACTTACGAAATACTTCTACGCTGTATTGACAATTCCTAATTTTATTACTCGTCGATACAAACAATTCAGAACAAAAAATTGAAGTAAACCTTAAGTAATTGAATCCACTATTGAAAATAATGTTTATAGATTTCATACAAATACAATGTACATATATATAATCTTCAACTTGGTCATTAATCAAAAAAAGAAAAAAATAAATAAATTTGATTTTTATTATATATTTACAAAATTTTTATTGAATTTTGTGTTTAGTTTTCATTGTTCTATTTTTATTAAAATTAATTTTTTTTAGTTCGAATTTTTTACATTATGAAAAATTGAAATGCTGTCACCGTTGTGTTAAATTTGTCGGTTTATTTCTGCGAAAGTCCTGGTATTCTCACTCGTTTCAATTGAGAATTGTTTTAAATTACCGTTATGTAGTATTTTATGATGCGATTTTCAAAATCGTTAACAAATTTAGATTTATACCCATCTGATTTCATCTTATATTCAAATTTTCTTGAACATGACTGAAGTTGTTGCACAGTAAAGTGGCGCCTGTGTACAAAAATTTTCGTAACGCCCACGAAAACTATAGTTAAAATAATTGTTTGTTATTGTTAAATAAAAAGTTAAGTAAAATTAACAAATATCTATCCAGATGACAATAATACATGAAATATAAAAATGATATAATATACAAATCAAATACAAGGTATGTTAATGCATATGTAAATGCAGTGGTTCAACTCTTAAAAATAATCTAACAAATTTTAAAACTAATTTATTCATACACAAAATATTTACACGTTTATAACTACACGAACTAATTAAAACTAAGGATATTTATGAAAAACACACTAATTTATATAGTACAATCACTCGAAAGATAATGAACGCGGATAACTTCAGTTTAACTAAAAATTGACACTTGTTTACATTACAGTCTCGTACATTTTTAATTCGTTGTGTTTATCTCGAACACGCGTTAATAACTTATTTATTTAAACTTGAATAATTTTCTTAACAATTCTGACTTCGAATAACTGATCTATTCGTTTGAATCGTTTTCATACATTTCCGCTATCTTTGGAGAATCTTCTATATTCTTCCCAAACGTTCTAGTTCTTGATAACAAATTCGTGAACGCTTTCGAAGATGAATGTTTCACTGTCCCTTTCTTAAGACTGTTCTGTCCCAGAACAAGAAACTGAATGGGACACCGGAAGAAATGATCGTGGCGGTAGCGGCAGCCCTCTCTATTTCGGCAACTTCCTTGACCATAAAAGTAGCAGTCAAAGAATTTTTCCTCACCCGAATTTCTCCTCTTCTTAATATTATGGAACTCCACTTCTCTCTTGAGATTCCATAATGTTCGCCCAAGATTTTCGTATAACTGTTTGGTACGTGACTATTTCTTAGTGACCAGATAGAAAACAAAGCGTCTGTCACCACGTAATTTTAAAGTTTTTTCGGTTGCCGGTTGCTGTCTTCTTAGCTCATCTAGCCGCCCAAACTTTTTCTTAAATACGACTGCAACCCCTCTGGGCATGTTACAATCTTCGCTCACGCAATGTGCGATGGCGTAATCTTTTCGTGTTTGGAGCAGGTCTTGTTGTTCCTCGGTTGTAACTCTGAACTTAGCTTTTTTAAAATCTCCATATAACCTCATAAACTGATCGAAGTCCATTTCTTCGACTTAATTTCTGGACCTGCTAGTTATTAATCTGATTCGGACCTAAACTTGCGTAATGTGGTTATCGCCAACAATCGGGGCTAAACGATCGATGTGGACTACTTTTGGCTTGCCTCTGGGTAGTTTTCGGATGCAATATACGCCTCACGACTTCATAAGAGCCCTCACATTACTTCTGCACTTTCGACGACAAACCACGTCTTCTTTGAGGATTATACAACCACACCATGTCGCCAGGTTGAAACTCACCTTTCTGTCTTAACTTCGTCTAGCTTTTTAGTCAGCTTGCTGATGTAGTCTTCTCCAGCAAATTCTTCCGGTTTTTGTCCAAATTGGAGGTCGCATGGCAGTCGTATTACGCGACTGAGCATGATACAGGATAGTGTTTAGCTTGTATTTTCGTAAACGGATGATCGGTATGCCATTAGAAAAAGGTTTAAACACTGATTTCAGTCTTTTTGGTGTTCGGACACTACATTGGTTAAGCAGTCTCCCATTGTTCGATTTATCTGTTCAACCCTGCTGTAATATTGAAGATGGAGAGGCGTCATCCTAGTTTTCTTAATTCCCAACAGCCGATAAACTTTTTGAAACAGTCCAGACTCAAAGTTGCGGCCTTGGTCGGAGTATAATTCCAACGGAACTCCAAACTGACAGAAAAACTTTTTCACTAATACGTCTGCGACTGTAGAGGCTTCTTGATTGGGTATGATGTAAACCTCCGTCTATTTCGTGAAATAATGCATCGCCACCAGGATGTATTTTGTTACGTACGAAATTTTCATTACGGAATGCCCTGTATATGAATTAAAATTAGATTCCGGTTTCGACGCTCTCTACCGATCTTTTCTCGTGACTGTCATTTTACGACAAAATCGTGAAGCTGTCAACGACAGTAACGGACCGGTGCCGAGGATTTCGAATTGATTCTTAAATTTTTTAGAACATCACGTGTGATGAACACAAATTTATAAGGCGATTGCGAATTTATTACGATTCTTTCGGCACAGGGTAAGATATTTTTGTCTTAAATCTATTAAGGGTCCTTCGTAATTTTTATATTAATGTGATAGCCGGTTTCCACCACGTTGCCAGCCCATCGTGCGTTTCAAGCAGTAATAAGGATGCATAAGTACCATTAATGAATGTCGCTACCGAGCATATAAGCTGTTGTGGGGGGCTGCTACTTAAATAACCTTGAGGTCTCGTCTAACAATGCGTCGTAGATGCTGACTTGGGGATAGAAGTCGATTGGGTTATCAGCCACCTGTCCTAAATTGCTACCTACAGTATTCGATACAACGGGTTTTTATATAATATTTCATGATTTATTAATACTAATTTTGTAGCTTCCTATTCTTCGTGAGTTAGTGTGTGATACGATTTGCGTTTAAAGATTTATTGCAGGCCGTTAGCGGGAAAAACGTTTTCTTTGCGGAAGTGGACACTGGAATTCGGGTGAGTTTATTTGCTTAAGTTTTATATCGTTGTCCCGAAAGTTACTCACAGAATTTTTATTAATATTAATGACCGTAATTACGTTTATTGCTCAAATACCAATAAGGTAACTTTAATCATTCATTTAACTGTATCGCATGCTGTGTGTGAAAAACATATTTACTACGAGATTTTCTGTGCTGTTCGTTTCGACCTAACTTAAATGTGTATTGTGTGTTGCCGATATTGCGGGCATTCATGCACTGAAACTTCGATATAATCTTGTAAATCTTATGTGTTGCGACATCAAAGTTTTCTACACTTGTTAACGATACTTGTTAGTTCTTCTAGTATTTAGGGATTGAGAATTGTATGTATAGCTGTCAATTTGCTACGCTGCTAAATTAAAGTTGTTCTATTTGTTAATTATACTTAGAAATCATTCGAGCATGGATGAGTGGAGAGATTTCATATACTCTTGTTAATAGTCTACGTTCACACATTAAAGTGATTATATTTGTTAATCGCTCTTGTTATTTTTTCTTTCTCCTGTACTTATCGTTATCTATTAACTAATTTTGGTTACTCGAACATCAGAGTAATAAGGATTACGAACCTCAAATTTAGTTACAAGTTTGGACCGTCTGTCGTGATCGAGGCAGAAGTGTTATCTTGTATCAGATCTGGCGCCCTTAAGCATACTTCCTATGAACCTCCCTTATCTCCGACTGTGTGAGTTGGCCGTGCAAGGTTCGTAAGACATAAAACTTGTAACAATTTGTTCCCCAAATCGGATTCTAAGAACGGCCCTGCGATGTAAATCGCTACTCTTTCTAAAGGGCTTCCTACGTTGTATTACTTCATCAGTGCTTTGCGCTTTTTCAGATGCTTCAACACACGGTTTTTTGGCACTACCAACTGTAGTAGCTTAAGAAGGCCGTCTTCTAGTATCAACGAGTCTTACTGCGCTCAATACGCTTTGATGTTTCTGCCTAAAGCATTGACTTCTTCCCAGGTTAGTCGTCGGCCGTTTTCGTTCCAGTTTAGGAGTAGTCTTATTTCAGGATCGTTTTCTTCTTCACGACGCAACTGCTCAGGTTCCCACTCGTCATCAACTATAGCAGTTATGCAAAAGCATTCGACTT
Organism: Aquatica leii; assembly: GCA_035610365.1. NCBI lineage: Eukaryota > Metazoa > Arthropoda > Insecta > Coleoptera > Lampyridae > Aquatica > Aquatica leii. The sequence continues at coordinate 33,942,412 of CM069438.1, forward strand.
TCTCTTCAAGTCGCAAACAATGGCTACAGTCCACCGGACATGGTCTTCTGGACAAAGCATTAGCGTTCCGATGACTGCTTCCGGCACAGTGTTCGGTATCATAGTCATACTCTTGCAGTCTCTCGATTCATCTTGCCACTTGCCCTTCCGGATTACAAAACTGCAACACCCATTTTAAAGCAGCGTGGTCCGTTCTCAATAAAAATTTTCTTCGATACAAATATTTGTAGAAATGTTCTATGGACTTGACGACTGCTAGCAGCTTCCTCCTAGTCACGCAAGAATTTCTTTGTAGCCTCGACAAAACCTTGTTAAAATACGCGTAAACTTTTTCTTGTTTATCTTGAATCTGCGAAAAAACCACGCCTATGGCCAGATTGCTTCCGTCGGTATCCAAAACATATTTACTCTTGGACTAGGGCTTGTTATAGTTGATGGAAATCATTTTCGCAGTCTTCATTCCATCTAAATTATGCTCTTTCTTCGGCCAATTTTGTCAAAGGTTTGCCAATATTGGCAAATCCGGGTCTATTATAGGTGCGCAACCCAAGGAATACGTGGCATTTTTTAGACTCAGTTTGAGATTTGCCTCACGTAGTCGCTGGAACACTTTTTTCAAGTTGTTCAAATGTTTTTCAAACGACCTTCCAACCACAATCACGTCGTCTAGGTAAACCAAACACGTTTTCTTTGACAGTCCTCTCATAAATGGTCCTTTTTGATCATGTCGTTTAGTTGTCTGTAGTCTACGCAAAACCTTGTTGATCCATCTTTATTCTTTACAAGTACTACTGGGGACGTCCATAGGCTATTTGAAGTTTCAATCACGCCTTCTCTTTGCATATCTATAATTATTTGTTCGGCTTCTTCTCTCTTTGCCACAGGAAGTTGGCGTGTATGTTGTCGTATCGGCCGAGCGTCTTCAGTATTAATTTTATGTTTCATCGCGTTAGTTCTTTCTTTGGAACCACTCTCCAGCGCGAACACATCTTGATACTATTGAATCAACACTTTAACTTTAGCCAGCTGGTCTTAGCTGAGGTTTTGGCATTTAGAGGTAAGAAAGTCTACTAGATGTTGTGGACATTTCTTCGACAACATATCTTCGTTAGACTTTACACATCTCACAATTTGAGATACTGGCGTGTATTGGCCTACCACGGTCTTCTTTCTCAACGTTACTGGATCTAAGTTGATATTTAAGATCTTTACTGGCATCGTGTTTTCACTCGTACTAAAATTCTGCTAAAAAGTACTGTTTTTTCAACTAAAACGCCCTTTGAAGAACACTTGAACAATCTGAAAGAAGTGTTTCAGCGACTACGTGGGGTAAACCTCAAACTGAGCTCAAAGAAGTGTCACGTATTTAAGAAAGAAGGGCAATACCTTAGCCACGTCGTTTCTAGAAATCGAAAAACATTAGGTCCGAAGTCTTCTTGGGTGGTGCACCTATTGTAGACTATTTGTACCCGGATTTGCCAATATTGCTAAACTTTTGACAAAATTGACTGAAGAAAAAGCAGAATTTAGATGGAACGAAAACTACAAAAATGCTTTCCAAATACTAAAACAAGCCCTAGTCACTTCGCCGATTTTGAGTTATCCAAGATAAGATGGAAAATTTGTTTTGGATACGGACGCAAGCAATCTGGCCATAGGCGTGGTCTTTTCGCAGGTTCAAGATGGACAAGAAAAAGTTATCGCGTATTTCAGCAAGATTTTGTCCAAGCCAGAAAAGTATTATTGCGTGACTAGTAGGGAGCTGTTAGTGGTCGTCAAGTCCATAGAAAATTTCTACAAATATTTGTATGAACGAAAATTTTTACTGAGAACGGACCACGCCGGCTTAAAATGGCTATTGCAGTTCCGTAATCCAGAAGGACGTGTGGCAATATAGATCAAGAGATTGTAAGAATATGACTATGACACAGAACACTGTGCCGAAAGCAGTCATCGGAACGCTGATGCCTTATCCAGAGGATCATGTTCAACGGACTGCAGCCATTGTTCGCAATTTAAAAAAAAATCGAATACGTCCGGAGAACTGCTATGGTTGATGATGGCTGGGAACCTGAGTTGCGTCGCAAACAAGAAAACGATCCTGAAATAAGACTACTCCTGGACTAGAAAGAAAACGGCCGACGACTAACCTAGGAAGAAGTAAGTGTTTTGGACAAAAACACCAGAGCGTACTGGGCACAGTGGGACTCTTTAATAGTAGAAGACGGTCTTCTTAAGCAATCCCTAGCAAGTGTCAAGAGCACGGAAAACGGACTACAGCTGGTAGTGCCAAAGAGCCGCGTGTCAGAAGTGTTGAAGTGTCTCCACAATGGTACATCAGGAGGACACTTTAGCATTAAAAAAACATTGGAAAAAGCCCGAGAACGATTCCACTGGGTGAACTGCAAAGAAGACGTCATGAAATGGTGCCGTAAGTGCACGGTCTACGAATCAAGAAATGGTCCAGCGAGAAAGCGCAAAGCACCCATGAAGCAATACAACGCAGAAAGCTCTTTAAAAAGAGTAGCGATTGACATCGCAGGGCCGTTTCCAAAATCCGATTTGGAAAATAAATACATCCTGGTGGCAATGGACTATTTCACGAAATAGACGGAGGCTTACGCCATACTCAATCAAGAAGCAGCTACAGTTGTAGTTGTAGACGTATTAGTGAAAGAGTTTCTTATCGGTTTGGAATTCCGTTGGAATTACATTACGATCAAGGCCGCAACTTTGGGTCTGGGCTGTTTCAAGAAGTTTGTCGACTGTTGAGAATTAAAAAAACTAGGACGAGGCCTCTCCATCCTCAATCTGTTGACATTGTTAGGCGGATAAATCGAACAATGGGAAAATACTTAGCCAAAATAGTGTCCGAACACCAAGGAGACTGGGATCAGTGTTTGCACCTTTTCTTAATAGCATACCAATCATCCGTTCACGAAAGCAAAAGCCAAACACCATCCTGTATAATGCTCGGTCGCGAAATACGACTGACATGCGACCTCCAATTTTGACGAAAGCCGGAAGAAAAAGTTGCTGGAGAAGACTACGTCAGCATGCTGACCAAGAAGCTAGACGAAGTGCATGAGATGGTCCGTAAAACACATAAATTGCCAGCGACAGAATGAAGACTAGATATAACGTCAAGGCACAAAATGGTGGGTTTTAACCTGGCGGCATGGCGTGGTTCCTAAGTAACAAAGTGGTTTTATAATTCTTAACTTAGAAAACTATTTAATTTTATTGTAGTTATGTTGTTGCTCTCTAAATGTAAAATAGTTCTAGTAAAGTTGTTTGGAAGATAATTTTGTTATCTATTCAAAATTGTTTTTTAAATCGATGTTTAGAACGTTCTTACAACAAAATTATAAAACTGCTTATGAGATAAGTTGTAACGTGTAAATTCAAAATTGAGCGAAAATCCGCCTGATAGTTAGGCAACTTACCGTAAATACGGATAATTACTCGACCTCGAGTCGTGATTTTAAGTCACGCTCGCAGAGGGCGCTGGAGAGTAGTCGGCCATCTACAAACCTCATTTTATTCTGTCGTTTGGTTGTGTAAGGAACGTGGAAACGTCGGAGGGGTAAGAAACATGAAATTTCTCTTTCATCGTTTAACATCTACTACAACGACGCTTTATTTTAGCAATCAATAACAAATCCGACTAAACGTTCGATGCATATAATACCAGAGTGATGTATTTTACTACAAAACTCATAAAGTAGGTTTGTATTTCACACGTGGTTAAGAAAATGGAGGCTTATCAACTAATATTCGCTATTTTAGCTCCTTAGTTCCTTCGTTCTTTTGTTCTTTCGTCGTTTCGTTTCTACTGTTGGGGTTTCTACCATGTCTGTAGGAATTTTCTTACGAGTCTGGTGAGGATGGTGGACCGTGCGCTTTTGGATTCGCTGAACTAATGCGGTAATCGTAGTCGCAGAGAAAAAAAAGGATCTCAGTGGATCGTTGGCGCTGTGCTAAAGTGAGGGAATGAAGTATCGAGGTATTTATAAGACCATTAACTTGGAACCGCTGGAGATTCACTAGCCGTCGGCTCATTTTGTCCACGCGCTTCGGGATCGGGACTGCTGCTCTCGCTACGTACGTTTCGTTTGAAGTGGAAACAGTGCGGACTTTATATTGTAAACACTTTTGTAGTTCGAACGTTATCTCGTACATCCGGTACACTTTTTTTCTCCGACTACAATTATTTCCAATTTCTTCAATTGAACGATATTAATGAACTTTTGGAACTTGAATAATTCTGATTAATAATATTTAACGTCACTTTTCTTTATAATGTTAATAGAATTAATTACGAGGTTTATCAGACGCCTTAATTGTAATGGTTGATCTAGAAAGATTATTTAACGTAACCTACACTTATTATCTTGTTGTTTCATATCAAATAATATTGCTATTATCAAGGGTAGAAATTTGGGAGCTATGCCGTCTCTCGTAAACTAAATGAATGATACTTTTATTACCGGTCGTGCTGAACTTGACGTCAAAGTCCACGGGCGGTGTTACGTACGTTAACGCGGATAAGTCTTGCTACTATTTACGGTAGCCGCGGAGATACCTTTTAAATATTAACGCTTTAAACTTTTTTTTGGCTCCCAGAGTCTATTTTTGGGACCTGCTTTCAGCTTGTATATATATTGTATGTAGATTATTACCATTTTTGTGGTGTTATGTGAGATAATTTAATTTCGGATTATACCAGTGGCGTAACCGTCAAGGGGCTTTTTCCATTCCGGAATTGGCTATTAATCAATATCTTTAATAAATGGTTATTGTTAATTCGTACTATGTTTCTTTTGGGGAACCTCGGGTCTAGGATCTCCTTTTCTCCTACCTAGACTGTGTATCTGCAATAAAAATTCGAGAAGAGGTGGCGCACTTGGGCATTTAGCTTACCTAAAGAAAACTTGGTGTCTTACGATTTTCTTTTACCCGACGACCATCTACGGTGAGGCTAGTCGAAAGGTAAGCAACAACATCTTGGTAATTAATTTAAGTAATTTATTATTTCTTTCTTTTTTTTTCCACCTCCCCCATTGGATCATAACAAAGTATAAAAGTGTTTTGTAAACGTTTATATCATATTCGTTATAACAGATTTACCCCTTACAAATATTAATAGCTATGTAGCTTTGTCATTTATCACTTTAGAACTGTTTTATACAACTGTTTTAATAAAGTATGTGACTAAGTTATATAATTGTTGTATTAGTAATATTATATAACAATTTTGCTCACTGGATCAGATTACTCACAACAGAAGTTCTAATATAACTGTTAATTAAAAGGACACAAAGCCTTAGTTATAAAGATAAGAGAAAAGCAGTTATAGAGCGATATTATTATTAAAGTGCAAAATTGTTGTGTTAAATATAGTTATAAAACAATTCGGATATACTGGCGTAATAGAAAACTACCTGATTTGCCAGCATATCTACAACCGTTTGTCGACGAAGTTAAAATAATTATTTCAGAAGGATTAATAATGAATGGATCGCAGCTTATTGTTAAGTTACGCTGCTTTGTATGTGATTTGCCTGCTCGACTATTTTCATTAACTTTTTATTATTAAATACGCGATTAAAAATTCATGACAATATAATCACATTTGTAAAATACGATGCTGTCGTGTTAACTTTTACATAAACTAAGGTAATTAAATTTGAACGTTTTATAAGTTTTCTGTTGTGGGCAATTATAGTTGTCAGTAAATAAAGATGCAATAAACACCATTTTATTTACATGTAGTATCATTTATCTACGGCTATAATCCGAAGATATGCGTAATATAAGAAAACCACATAAAACGTAATTTACATAAATTTCATTATTCTTAAGGTATCCTTATTTTTATTTTTATCATCTCCTACCTTACCGGCTTTAAGATGTAACGTTAAAATAAGAACTTAGTAGTTCAATTCGCGAGTAGGGAAAATGTCTCGGTAGATATTATGAAACTTGTCAGGATCGTTCTGCTCTTGCGCCAGACTGTCACAATTATGACAGCATATCCGGGGTCATTCTTCATTAAATCTTTGCCGAGTTAACTTTATTTGTTTGCCCGGTTTAGCCTTCTTTGCTAAATTGTGTCACGCTACAAATTTCTAATGCGTTTATATTTGTGGAAGGTTGAAACGGGGTAAGTGGTATACAATTTTCTTTGTCGAGGGTTTAAATTGACACCTACTAATTTTCTGTAGCGGATCTTGGTAGTCACCAATTGTCCGGCGTTATCAATTAAGATAACCAACAGGTGGTCGTATTGGAAACATTCCATGACGTCGAAGTAGTGTTACGTACTGATAATACCCACCGTCGAAGGTTGAGAACCGCCAGGACTATTCTTTTCTGTTATGAAGTCAAACACGGGGAATTTACTCGATTAAGCCACAGGGAAACGCTGCGCACTTACGTTCGTAGTAATTGGATGCTAACCAAACCTTTTTTATTACTTGTGTTAAACGGATATGCCCGTTTCGATCGGGGTTTAATAGTATTGTTTTAGGTGTACCGAAGTCGGAGGTTAGCGCTAACAGTCCGAGTAAGGTTCAGCTTGTAAGTATTACTATTTAAAATTTATTATTCGTGTTTCGGGGACTAGGTCGTTAAGGACCGTACGTGCATGTTAACTTAACACAATTAATTATATTTTTGTGCTTCGCGAATTTATCGTTTGTGCACATCGAATCTCGAAAACTTAATTGCTTGATTTATCTACGATTTATGTATATGTATTTATCTATTTAGTCGCTAAATGTATGTCATTATCTAATCCGACAAGAGCTTTTGGTTGCACAGTGTGTTGCTCGCCACTAGGCACAAATTTCTAATTTAGTCAACCTACGTGTGTATGTTTTTCAAGAATTTATACTTCTATATTTGTCTCGACTTCTGTGATACAATAAATATATATATTTGGTGTTATTATTTTTGTAAGGTTATTTATTCTTCGTGTACTACGAGGCGAGTTAGACGGTCTCCCTCGACTTTAATTTTTCATCGTCTTGGCGCCTTTTTATTAGTTTCACTTTATAATCACACATAACAAAGCCTGCGATCCCTCTCCGAAGAAGCTGTGCTGGCCGTTGCTTTGTTTGGTTACGAGAAGACCGGTGGAACTTTCTATTTGGACATCTCAACTCTAGGAACCCAAGTTTCTCGTAACAAATTTTGGCGCCCAACGTGGGGCTCGATTTCTGTGTGTGCGATTATAATTTCTTCTAGTTTTATTGATTCTTTTACCTTTTCTTAGTCTTTCGTAGGTTCGATCTACTTTGCTTTGCTCTTTTAGTTATTGCTGCAAGACTGGATATGTCGGAGTTACTTCACTAATTGTACTTCTTTGATTTTTAGTGCTGCAGTCTGAATTTATATTAGCAATTTACTTAATTACTTTTCTATTAATTGGATTTCTGGTCGTACACGAGTCGTGGACTTTACTTTGATTTTTGGATTGACTCGACTACGTCGGTTAACCCTTTTGCTTATTAGATTAGTTATTAGTGATATTACTTGTACTGTTATTTTCTATTGAGTTTTAGGTCAGACATGTGTTAGCAGCTTTCTGATTTTGATTTACTATTTTGATTCTACTGTTTAGATTTTATCGTAATTTTAGTGTGTTAACTATGTATTCTTCAGATGAAGAACCACCACTTCTTACTTCTTCAGACTCTGATTCAGAAACGAACTTAGGAAATTGGAATGTAACGTTTTCTGGTGAAGATCCTTCTTTACTTATTGAATTTCTTATTCGTATTGACGAGTTGTGTTTATCTCGTGGTGTGTCACAGCATCAACTTTTTCTTTCAGCTTTTGAAATTTTATCTGGCAAAGCCCTTCTTGTTTTTAGGACGAATCGAAGTTCGTTACGTTCGTGGAATGATGTTGCTGCTTTGTTGAAGTCGGAGTTTTTACCTTTGGATTATGATGAGCGCTTGATGGATTCTATTCGTAGTCGTACGATGGGAGCTAACGAAACCATCGGTACTTACGTTACCAATATGCGATACCTTTTTCTTCAGCTAGCAGAACCGGTCTCAGAGCAAATGCAGCTCAAGGTTATTCGCCGGAATCTAACGCCGTTCTATCAACTTCCTTTAGCGTTGATGGAAATCAAATCTATCGCTGAATTAATATCTTTAGGCAAGCGTTTGGAGTCGAACATCAATTCTCGTGATTCTTTCCACTTCTCCACAACCGAGACTAGTGACAAAGTTCAAAAGTCATCTGTAGTCTTTGCTAGTAAGAGTTCTACTTCCGTCTCTTCTGCTATTCCTGCTACTTGTTCTCTTAATGCTTCTACACTTTCTTCTTCTGTGTCCCCTTCTAATTCGAATACTTGTGTTCGTTGTCGTTCTCAAGGTAATAAGCCTTTACGTACTGTTCGTTCTCTTCTTTCTCTTCCTCCTAATTTCTTTTCAGTTTCTAGGATTATTAGGCCTACTACTGATCCTTGGTATTTAGGTATGATATCTAAAGTTACTGCTTCTCCTCGTCGTTTCTCTCGTTGGTGTGTTGTGAAAAATCTTTTATGTAAACGTGTACGCATTTCCTCTTTTGATCCTTGCGTTTGGAAGTTAGTTGTACCTTCGGACCAGCGCAAGCAACTTATTCAGGATTACCACATTACATCTGGTTCGGATCACCTCAGTGTTAAGCGTACGTTGGGAGCTCTTCGATGTCACTTCTACTGGCCTCATATGAGACCTAAGGTTGCCGAGTTCATACGTTATTGTTCTTGTTCGAACTCGCAACGAAGCAATCCTATTAGGTCACGCCACGTTTTGCCAGCAACAACGAAGCTTTCCAACACTAGTGTCGCTACAAAGTCTACGCGTCTGCATAAGGATCGTGCTGTTTCTCCTGATGTAAAAGCCACTACTCTTACATCCATTTCGTCAATCACTTCTGCTTATTCTTTGCTGTCTCCTTCTTCTAATCGTTCTCTTCTTTTTCATCGGCGTCGCAAGCGTCGTAAGTGTTAGTTCACTTTTTGGGCTTTCGACTTTCGACCTTTGCTATTCTTTTGGTCCTTTTCTTTTGGTTTTGGTGGTTTCATTCTTTGAATACGTTATTGGTATCTTGTTTGTTGTGGTTCGGATGCTATCTATTTGCTTTCACCCATTTTGCTGTCACCGATATTCTTCCTTTTGTTTTGGTTAAGTTATGCTAAAATTCTTTTTGTTTCTTTCTGCTACATCTTACTTCAGGACAGACTACCTTTCCGTCTGTATATATTTATATCCGCTTAGTCGGCCTTTTTGGATTGGTACGTCATATATAGAAATCTCTCTTCTGCTTTTGGATTTGGTTTTTTTCTTTTCTTGAGTTTTCTATTCCGCTCGTCGGCATTAAAGTCTTGAAGTATACTTTCCAATTTGGGACAGCAATTGGTACGCTTTCGTTCTATGACTAACTGATATCTTTTCTTTTCTCTCTCTTTTCTTCTATAATTGGGCGGTTGGTTGGGCACCGTAGGGTGGTCTCTCTTTTCATTCTTTTACGGGGTAAAGAATGAATCAGGCATTAACATCGAGCCTTATCTATCTCCGTCTTTCTATATCTCTTATCTTTTCTACTTTTCATTTTTTACTTCTTGGGGCCTATCTATCTTTTCTTTGTGCCAACCATTATTCTTCCTTTTGATCCTCTTTATGGTTCGCCTCTAGGGCGGTTGGTTGGGCATTGAAGGGTTGGTCACTCCCTTTCGTTCCTTCTACGGAGAGAAGAACGAATCAGACACGTACATCTTGTCTTATCTTTCTCCGTCTGTCTCTTTTCTTCCTTTCTTGTCTTTCTTACTTTTAATTCTTTTCTTTTTTCTTTTGCTTTTGGAGGTTTGTCTTTAGGGCAATTATCTTTTTCTTTTATCTTGGGTTGTTGCTTGAACACTTTCTTTTTTTTCTTCTTAGTTACTTCCTTCTTTAGTGTTCACTGCAACTGTGTTTCTTTTTTTTCTCTCTTTTCTTTCTCAGTTACTTCTCTGGCTTTATTGGGTTTAGTGGGTTTTTGTTTTGTTGATTTGGTTTGGAACTTGGAATAGACTGCAACGTCGCTCCTTGTACTCTGTACTTCCGCTTAGTCGGCATTTTTGATGTTGTCAGTCACCGTTAGGATATTTCTCTTCTTTGGGTTTCTTTTGCTCTTGGAATATTCTAATCCGTTCTTCGGCATTTACGTTCCAACGTGACATTCTAACACAACGAGCACTAACGCACGACGTTCAATTAGCAAGTGAAGTTTTCTATTCTTTATTGGTTCTTACTTCTTTTCCTTTCTTTCTTTTGGTTTTGTTTTGGGTTTCGCGGTTTGGATTTCTTTTGGATTGGCACTCGTTTAGGGTTTAGCTTTTTGGTGACTTTGTTATTGTGACTCTTGGATTACTGATTTTTTTCTCTGCCTTTTTGGTAGTCCGACTTATGTCGACTTTTAATCAGAATCTTCTTTTTGCTTGAGATTTCTTCGTTGGTTTTCTTTGCTTAGATCTTTAGGATCTGTTTGGTTTTTTGGTGGAAGAATCTCATATCGTCTGTTGACGACTTTTTGAGCACAACTGCATTAGTTTTCTTTTTGACTTTTCTTCTAAATCCGCGTAGCACAATTCAAGATCAAGATATTTTTTTTTTTCTTCTTTAGCTTAGTTAGCTTTGGGGACTTATATTTGGGGTTGGATTTGTATTCAGGGGCTGGGGTTTCAAGGGATTTTAGGGCGTTGTCCTTGACCGTGGTCTAAACTTCTTTCTTTCCTATACTTCTTCTTTTTCTCTTGGTTTGCTTAGTATTGTCGGTCAGTGAGGTCTATGGGACTGCGTTGCTTTCTTGCTTTATAGCGTAACGACTTTTGGTCGACTTTCAACGAGTACCTGTTCTGATACTTCTCTTCTGTTGGTTGATTCTTTTGGTTCTTTGAAGTATCATTCCGCTTCATGCGACTTTTGGACACATCTGGTTGGTGATGCTTAGCAAACTTGGAAAACTTCTTTCATCTACGTTTCTTCTGGGGTTGGGTGTTATTGTATTTGGGTTGGTTTTGGATTTCAGGGTTTTGTCCTTGGCGTAGGCCTAAATTTCTATTCTTGACTTTAGCTAGTGTCCACTTCCCAGGTTTTCATGTTGCTGGGGGGGAATTTGTAACGTTAAAATAAGAACTTAGTAGTTCAATTCGCGAGTAGGGAAAATGTCTCGGTAGATATTATGAAACTTGTCAGGATCGTTCTGCTCTTGCGCCAGACTGTCACAATTATGACAGCATATCCGGGGTCATTCTTCATTAAATCTTTGCCGAGTTAACTTTATTTGTTTGCCCGGTTTAGCCTTCTTTGCTAAATTGTGTCACGCTACAAATTTCTAATGCGTTTATATTTGTGGAAGGTTGAAACGGGGTAAGTGGTATACAATTTTCTTTGTCGAGGGTTTAAATTGACACCTACTAATTTTCTGTAGCGGATCTTGGTAGTCACCAATTGTCCGGCGTTATCAATTAAGATAACCAACAGGTGGTCGTATTGGAAACATTCCATGACGTCGAAGTAGTGTTACGTACTGATAATACCCACCGTCGAAGGTTGAGAACCGCCAGGACTATTCTTTTCTGTTATGAAGTCAAACACGGGGAATTTACTCGATTTAGCCACAGGGAAACGCTGCGCACTTACGTTCGTAATAATTGGATGCTAACCAAACCTTTTTTATTACTTGTGTTAAACGGATATGCCCGTTTCGATCGGGGTTTAATAGTATTGTTTTAGGTGTACCGAAGTCGAAGGTTAGCGCTAACAGTCCGAGTAAGGTTCAGCTTGTAAGTATTACTATTTAAAATTTATTATTCGTGTTTCGGGGACTAGGTCGTTAAGGACCGTACGTGCATGTTAACTTAACACAATTAATTATATTTTTGTGCTTCGCGAATTTATCGTTTGTGCACATCGAATCTCGAAAACTTAATTGCTTGATTTATCTACGATTTATGTATATGTATTTATCTATTTAGTCGCTAAATGTATGTCATTATCTAATCCGACAAGAGCTTTTGGTTGCACAGTGTGTTGCTCGCCACTAGGCACAAATTTCTAATTTAGTCAACCTACGTGTGTATGTTTTTCAAGAATTTATACTTCTATATTTGTCTCGACTTCTGTGATACAATAAATATATATATTTGGTGTTATTATTTTTGTAAGGTTATTTATTCTTCGTGTACTACGAGGCGAGTTAGACGGTCTCCCTCGACTTTAATTTTTCATCGTCTTGGCGCCTTTTTATTAGTTTCACTTTATAATCACACATAACAAAGCCTGCGATCCCTCTCCGAAGAAGCTGTGCTGGCCGTTGCTTTGTTTGGTTACGAGAAGACCGGTGGAACTTTCTATTTGGACATCTCAACTCTAGGAACCCAAGTTTCTCGTAACAAAGACGTTGTCAAGTCTTGCGCGTGGTTGCCCGTTTGTGCATTAAATCTGTTACGTGCATAAACTTAAATAATGCATTACCCTGTATATTGGTTTAATTAAAAATTACTTTTATATTTCTCGACGCCATCTATCGGGTTCGTTGGTCACTTTGGATTGAGTAGGCGATATCCGGCGAGATTACCGGCATTTTTGATTTTGACATCGTTCATATTCTAACCTATGTCTGCGTGAATTGAAAATCGTTTTCTAAAATCATCCACGTGTTGGGACACGATGGAAAATAGAAGTCGTCTGAATTAACTGATTTCATCCACGCAGACGCCATGTGCTACCTCCTAAATAGGGGTATTCTGGTTGTACTTTAAATTCTACCAGGGAGAGTTGTGACTTCGTTACGATCGTGTGGAGTATTCGAATCGTCACCGGCCGTTCCACCACCATCTGGCCCATTGACATCGACAAATATTTTGAGGGGACGATGCTAACTTTTTATAAGGCCTACGAGTAGAACTAATTAAACCACAGAAAAGGGGTACAACAGCATTCGACTACCGGGTTGTGTTATGTGTGCTTGCTTTAAAATTTAAGTAACGATTTTTGTAGATCTTGATTTCGTGAGGCATTGGTCTGTCACGATTTGCGATTCAAATTATTTACAGGATTCGTGTCGGGGAAAGCGCTTTCTTCGCACAAGTGGAAGTTCCTGTGTTTATGGTAAGTGATTTTATGTATCTTATTTCGTTGTCAACAAGGTCGCTCACGAAACTGTTGTACATATTAATTTCGTGGTTACGAACGTTATTGAATTACTATTTAAATAGTAATTTTTTTTCTTCTCTTATTTCGTGTTACGTATGCTGTGTACTACCAATACTTATTATGATATTGTAATATTAAGGCCGTACTTATTATCATTATTTCGTGTATCTCGCATGCTGTATACAAATGATATTTACTATAAACTCTACATCGCTATTCATGTCGACGTAATTTACCTCTGTATTGTGTATTGCCGATACTACGGACGTGCTGCAATGAGAATTCTTATATACCTGTGATAATCATCAACGATTCTAGATTAAAGTTATTATTGTGGTTACTTGTTCTTTTATGACAACATACATTTCTCTTTGGATCGTCGTTATCTAATAACAAACGTTGGCTACTCGAACAGCCGAGTATAAGGATTACGAACCTAACATCGTGTTACAAGTGTTTACCGCCTGTCTTGAGCGGGACAGAAGTTACTTTGGGATAAGCTCTGGCGCCCTGAAACATCTTTTATATATTTCTTGTGAACCTACCCCTCTCACCGACTATTGTGAGTTGGCCGTGCAGGTTCGTAAAACCAAAAAGCTTGTAACAAATCTTACAACAATTTATTTGTCTACACTATATGCATCATAATTGTTGTATAATAGTGAATTTGGTAATAAAAATGATCTATTTAAAAAAGACTATTTTGAAAATGTACTTGCATATATTTACATGGCCGCCATTCTCGAGGAACATAAAATTAACTTATATTTCACTACTTCGACGACTAAAACACATCGGTTAAAGCTTCTTATACTAGTTTCTATCTACTATTGTGATTTTATGATAAAAAATTAAAATTTAAACTTAATAAGCCAAAGGTGATCTATGTCGATCGTCTAGTCCTGTTTGCTGGCGGTAAACACAATACACAAGTTTAGCTCCGAACCAGAGTAATAAGCAGCAAAACCAGAAATCAAATTGAAAGAATGGAGTTCGATGAGTTTATGAGCTTATACGGAGGTTCTGAAAAAGCTTGGTTCAGAGTTATCACCGAGGAACAACAAGACCTGTTCTAAACACAAAAAAATTACGCCATCGCACATTGCGTGAGCAAAGATCTTTGCATGTCTAAAATGGTTGCAGGCATATTTAAAAAAAAAGTTTGGGCATCTAGATGAACTGCGAAGATAGCAACCGGCAGTCAAAACTGTTTTAAAACTACGTGGTGACAGACGCTTCGTTTTCTATCTGGTCACCAAGAAATACTCAAGTACCAAGCCGTTATACGAAAATCTGTGGCGGATATTATGGAATTTCAGGAGAAAAATGGCGTTTCACCATGCTAAGAAATTAGTAGTACCCAAGCTTGGTTGTGGCTTAGATCAACTGAATTGTAGAACCGTTCGAAACATATTGGAAGTCGTCTTTCGAAGAACAGGCGTCCAATGTTTGTCTGTAGTTACCAACCAAGAAGAATATCGGGTCAGGAAATGCCTATTGACTGTTACTTTTATGGTCAAGAAAGTTGCCGAAATGGAGAGAGCTGCCGCTATGGCCACGATCCTTTCTACCGGTGTCGCATTCAGTTTCCTCTTCTAGGACAGAACAGTCCTAAGAAGGGGACAGTGAATAGTTTGCGAAATTATTCTCAAGTTTGAGAACTTTCGCGAGGTTTTTGTACATTTCGAGAACGTTCACCGAAAGATATAGAAAATTCTCGAACGTTTGGGCAAAATGTATAAATGCGGCACAAACAAATCATAGGTCAGTTATTCCAGCAATTCGAAGACGGCAGTGTTAAGAACATTATTGAAGTTTACATAAATAAGTAATTAACTCGTGTGTTCGAGATAAATATACGGAGTATAACCTTCTACGTGACTTTAAAGTAAACAATGAGTGTGAAACTAAAGTTATCTGCGGACTTTATCTACGTTCTATATATAAATTAGTGTAAATGTTTTTATTAAATATCCTTAGGTCTAATTAGTTCGGTTAGTTATAAACGTGTGCCTATTTTTAGTATCAATAAATAAATTAGTTTTAATAATAATTGTTACAATAATTAATAACTTCCGGTGGGATGGCATCCCACATGCAACTCGACTTGTAAATTCACCTAACTTACTTATTGTTCACTAGATCAGATTGTTAAAAGAATTTATTCGTGATTACTTACACATACATAACTTTTTCCATGACGTGCCAGAGCAAATCTTTTCAATCCAGTAACAAGAAAAAAATTTTTTACGTAGTATCTTCAAAAAGTGACAAAAATTTGTCATCGAGTATACAATCTTCTCTATAAGTTGATTGCAGCTGAATATAAAAAAAAACCAATAACTTCTTAAATTAACTTATATTAATAAAATGTTAACAAAAATATCGTACAACAAAATATGACATTATTCTTATCATCATCAAAGAAAGGTAACTACAAAAGCACTTGCGTAACAAATAAATACAAATTATGTTAATGGTTACCATATAATTAAACAATCAGGTACGAAGAATCGACTATTTTAACTACCATCCTCCGCCGTAACTACCATGCCATCCTCCATGCGCCCAACCATGGTTAATTGGTGGTTCCTTCAACAACACAGTTTTCACAACGGGCACGTGGATCTTCTTTACGTGCGTGTGATGTATGGTGTGAATATGGTGCGGCACATGGATGACAAAATGAGTACTAAAAATAAAAACAAGAAGTGATTGAGATCAGATGTTAATTTGAAAGTAGCGATCACGTAACCGATTATTTAAGAATAAAAAGTGACCGGAGTAATTAGACTGGAAATTGGTCAATAAATCAATCACTTACTGATCGTGTCCGTATCCTCCTGGCACTGGTACACAACAAACCATTGAAATAAGTGCGATCAGAAGAAGGACCTAAATAAATTTGTTACTTAAGGGTTTAATTCCAAATAATCGTACTTACGTAACACTTGACGGAAGTCATGGTACCGATGGTAATTTAGTACAAGTCACTATATACAAATGATAGTTATTCTGCAAAACCCACGATATATATAGAGCAGTTTCGTCTATCCCACCTTCAAAAACAAAAGCATGTTAAGAAATTAC
Source organism: Aquatica leii (assembly GCA_035610365.1). Taxonomy (NCBI): domain Eukaryota; kingdom Metazoa; phylum Arthropoda; class Insecta; order Coleoptera; family Lampyridae; genus Aquatica; species Aquatica leii. The sequence continues at coordinate 33,958,701 of CM069438.1, forward strand.
ATAAACGGAAATAAATATGCTTTCATCCCCGAGTTTGGAGAGAGTTAATATATTCGATTGAAAAAATGTCAAAGAAATCAATTTTTCACGCCACGCATGGTGCGTAATACTATATCACGTGCATCTTACATAAGTACCTACATTGTTAAATAATTGGAACATAAACTTGATTAATTGTATGTTTGCATTGTTCTTTTCATATCGCTACCAAATCTAACGGAAATTAAATTTACTTTCTCGTTTTAATGTGTCTATTCGTTCAAAATTCAGTTCCCAATTTTTAAAATTCAAGGAGAAAGCACCGTACGAATCACATGATTATTGTATCACAAAAGGGATTCCCTGGCATTTGAATAATCTTTCGTAATGAGAAAATTGCTTAAATTTATAGCAGGCGTGCCTGGTATAGAAATTTAAGACCAGTTTTGCTACAATTCTTTAATGTCGTTGCATATTTTATTTCAAAAATTATATGTTAAAGCTTTTATTTCAATGTTTTCTTTTAAATTGTTATTTTTTTAAATTTGGTTTAATTTTTTGTTAGTATATGATAACATTTTTTATTGTTTAAAGATGTACACTGCTCGTAAACCTGTTTTTTTAAAGTACGACTGAAATTAATACTTAAAATAATCGTTTATTTAACCTATTGCAAATTTATTTTATACATACATCAGTATTCGTTTGTTAATGCAGTTACGTAATGAGGAAGACAATCTCTAGAATCGCAAAGTGATAAATCGAAATCTACGCAAAACTATGTTTTCAAAATCATTAAAGTAGAAGTGTGTCGTAGAAACACAAGTGTTTAGCATTTTGTTAAAATTAAAAAAAAAGCGTTACACTTTTTTAACAAATAGAAATAATAGTTTTTGATTGTCAAACTTGACAGATTTTGCTAGTAATAAATGTAGTACCAACATTAAATTTGTCATGTTTCTATAATTTTACCTACTTTAGACTAAACCCATTAATGACCGCTGGTGCAAAAATGCACCAGTAACTTAGGAATTTTTTTTGACGCCACAAAATATTTTTTGGGTTCGCACAGAATGTTACTTGGAGTGTTAAAAACATTGTGAATTTTTTATATTATTTGCTAAAGTTGTAATCTTGAAATATGAACATATGTATTCAAATATGTTTTTAAGTGATATTTTTAAAAATCTTTAATAATTGTAAATATTAGAAAAAAATTAAGTGCTTTTAAGGAAAAACTGTTGTTATGATAAACTTTAGATATGACACTAAGTTGAATTACTCAAGTGAAATTTGATACCTATTTGATATGTGTGAAAATACCTGTTGCGTTTTTGCACCACTGGGCATATAAGTGTACGCGAAATACAAAACAAATGTGGTCGCAGGTGATCAATACAAAAGAAATTTGTGTGCATTTAGATTCCTGAAACGGATGCTGCTTATCATCGACCTAACACTAAAATATAAACGAGAAACAGATACTAAATGATTGCGTTATCACGTCTGGTCTGTGTGTTACTTTATTTCAGAGAATTTCATTCTGTGATTTCAGTTTACCGATAATTTTTTTACGCAATAATCATTGTTATTTTATACCCGAAAGCGCTTCTTGTAGTTTCCATGTGCTCTTGAAGGTGAATGCAGCAATTAGTAGCATCAAACATTCTTGCATTTGCTTTGAGTAAATTCAGTTTCATTATTTTGTTAGTGTTGGTGGTTGTGTGAAATGGTCGCGCGAAATAATTTTTGACAGGCAAAGAACTGGAAGAAGAAATGGACAAGTTCTTTCTAGAAGAAGTGTAGACGAAGTGAGCGACGAAGAAATGATTGATGATACAGAGCAAATGCTTGCCGACTCCAATGATCTGCCGAAAGATCTGGCAGATGAGCTGGAACTAGTATGCATTTACAATGATGGAAATCCGCACATTCCATCGCCGGCATTGGAAAATGAATTTGAATCGGAGGTAGTCGCAACGTCAGCAGAGACTTCGTCTTAAAAAAATGCAAATTAAAAATCCAGCAAGCGGAAAAGCACGAGCAAAAGCGGAAAACCAAAAAAAGAATTTTATATTTTACATGGTTTCATACACTCCCTAATTGTAGAGCATATTGGTCAATAAACCGATTGCTTGACGTAAGCATCATCAAAGAGACTATGAACCGTAATTGTTTTGAGACATTGAAAAGATATTGTCATGTATGTGACAACCACAACTTAGATAAAAACGATATGTAGACCATTCAATGAGTTGCTCAATAAAAAGTTTATGCAATTTGGAGTGTTTTTGCATCACTTATCAATCGATGAGCAAATGATTGCATATTTTGGCAGACACTCGTAAAAAATGTTTATAAAGAGGAAACCCATCCGGTTTGGTTACAAGTATTGGGATCTTTGTTCAACCGACGGTTATTTGTACCACTTCATACCGTATGCAGGCGCATCCTTTACTACCGACTTTGAGTATTCCTTGAATGAACGAGTTGTTTTTAAATTACTATCTGTACTTGAACAAAACAATCATCACTCTGTAGCTTTTGATAATTTTTCATCTCATAAGTTACTAAAACTCCTGTCTGAATTGGAGATCGCTGCCACGGGTACAATACGGGAACATCGGACAAATCACGCAAAAGTTATGGACGTCAAAACCATGAAGAAACAAAAACGTGAATTTTATGATCAATGTAGACGTAGAAAACGAAATTTTTCTTCTGCGTTGGAACGACAATGTGGTTGTAACTCTAGATTCTAACCATGTGGCTGAAGAACGAATTCATCGTGCCCGAAGGTACAATTCTAAAGAAAAATTGTTCACCATTACAATCATATAATGGGAGGAGTGGCATTGCACGATAATGCAGTAAATAACTATCGAATTCGTGTGCGTGGAAACAAGTGGTAATGGCCACTGATTTCTAATGGTTTGGATTCGGCTATGGTAAATGCTTAAAAGTTACATTGTTTATTTCGCAAAAAATTGTGAAAACACCCTTATTATGAGTCAATTAGACTTCAGGATTTATGTCACCAAGTGTTTACTTTAGACCAACTCCTCAAAAATGAAACCCAACAGCACCCCTCAAATGGCCCTTGAAGTGCGAATGAATACCACAGATCACTTCATCGAACGTTGTCGGGTTTGTCATAAGCATACATTTTTTCAGTATCTCAAATGCAAATTTTATTTACATTCTAAGTGTTTTGTGACATATAATACAAATTAGATATAATCACATGTATCTACTTCTAATAATGAAATAAGTTTTATATTTTTGAATAAATTTCATTTTTGTTTTTTTATCGTCGCAGTGGTGCAAAAATGCACCAGTTGGCCAGAAGGTTATTTGGTAAAATTTAATATTTTTTTCACATTGGTCCTCTAAAATAGATGAACACTAACTGATTGGCCAGAAGAAACCGCAAGTTTTGAAGTGGTTTTGTGCTTGGGCATTAATAGGTTAATGGCTTGTAAAATTACGTAAAATCTTTTGCTAAAACGTTCATGCACCCTGGTTATATTTGCAATGCATGCGTAGTTGACAAAGAACCATCTTGCGGTGTTTCTATCATTTGAGTTTCTACTACCTTGACGAGATTTATCAATCCACTTTTTTTGCATTTTTTTGGCATAGCTTCTTTCCTTTTTCTTATTCAATTTTTTTCTGTGTTTTTAGCAGACTTTGTAAAATTTTAAATTATATGATATATGCAAAACACATTCACTAAATCTGATCCAGCAATGCAAAGTTGAAAGACCAAATCTATAGGCTTTTTATCGTTTTTGTTTATTGTTAATTCGTTCCGGATTTTTTATTTCGGATTTTTGGACATATTGTGCAAACTTACTGAAGAAGTGGGTCTATTAGTCAATATTTGCGTTACCTTTCCATCAATCATTGTCAAAAACATTTTTTAATAACTCTTTGAGTTATTTGAAGGGTAGATATTTAATCTTCTCAACGAAACGACTTTGTTTTCTCATAACTTAATTGCTAGCGGGTAACTCAGTTTGATTTGGCGAGTGGATTATAAGTTTCGATATGCTAATTATAAAGAAATTTTAAAACGCGCCAAAACAGTGAAAGATTAGGATACGAGATACCGTTTGAATTTATCCAAAGCTGAAAGAGAACTAATGACAAAACACAAGTTGTAATTATAGTATATATATATTATCACAGACAGAATCGTTTGTAGAGGAAGAAGACAAATTTACATAGGTGCAATCAAACTCTAAAACGTAAGGTAAGTTAATAAGGCAGACCATAGTGGTTGAAATCAGCTTCCTTCGGTTGGGTAACACGTCGTACAACAAACTAAACTTGTCGGCCTAACTGTTACATTCCGTAATGAAATAAATTTGCATTTGTAAATTATAACACAAATATACAAATCCAGAGGGCACAATAACTTGATATGTACGTCCAGTCGTACGTGGAACCAACGGACAACGTAGATGCAAAGAATTAAAGAAGAAAATATAATACCTACAATTTAGTATACCTTTAAATTATGCAACTAGCTAGCAGCACATTTTCAGAATTTTTTTAAATTAATTGAAATATAACAAACACGTACATACGGTATTATCACAAGTAAATCCCATCCGATTCATACGATTATTGAAAACACCGAATTTGCCAAGTTTTCCTCAAATTAATTTAGTTATTTCGGTAAGTTGGCTTCTAATGCGTTTAGAATTATCTTAGTTTAGTGAAGGTTTTGACATCTTTAAGCAACGTGCTGTAACGTCATAATAGAAATGTTTCCAACAAACGAAACGGGTTTGATACTTCCGCCTTAATAAAAGAATTTGTGGGTATCCAAAAACCGCTAATGACGATACCAGAAAATTTTCACAAAACAGCAAGAATACTACACCTATTTGTACCATAGATGAGTGTGAATAATTAGAAGTGAAAACTTTGCTAGACACCTACTTAGAACACGTACGAAGCGAACCCCACAGACCAAAAAAGTGAAAAGTTCCTTTTCTTCGATATTTTTATGTTAAACGTTTACGAATTGACAGCAATCCCCTCCAATGTGGCGAGAAGCGGATGTTCCAGGAATAAATTTTATACTGTACAAACATTATACCGAAACACTTTTAACATAACACATTTTCTCCTTCCTCCCAGTAACATAAAAACCTAAAAAGTAAACAAATCGTAATTTTATAAAACCCCAGTCCACAGATACAAATCCTACTCTGATTAGTTTCCAAAACTATCTAAACTATACTAATAATTCTAACAACTAAAAAGAAATTAAAAGGAAGAGAAAGAACAATACGTAAAAATTTATCACTTTGAGAACGACAACGAACAAAAGTATTGGAAGTAAAAGTAGATACAGAAGAAGAAAGTGTAGACATTAAGAGAACAAGATTAGCAGAAGAAACGAAAGTAGAAATTTTACTAGCAAAAGCTTCAAGTGATTCCGAAACTGTGTTACAGGTCTCTGGTGAAAAGCTAATAGTATTACAAAAGTTGATGTTCGACTCCAAGCGTTTGCCTAACGTTATTAATTTAGCTGTAGATGTGTTCTTAATCAACGCTAGCGGAAGTTGATAAAAATGGCGTTAGATTCTAGAGAATTATTTTGTACTAAATTTACTCTGAGATCGGTTCCAATAACCGAAGAAAGAGATACCGCATACTGGTAGTTAAGTACTAATGGATTCGTCAGCTCCCATCATACGACTGCGAATAGTATCCACTAAGTGCTGATTGTAATCCAAAGGCAAACACGCTGACTTCAAATGAACAGCAACATTGTTCCACAAACATAACAAACTTCGATTTGCCCTAAAAGCAGAAAAAGCTTTGCCAGATAAAACTTCAAAAGCTGAGAAAAAAAGCTAATGCTGTGAAACACAACAAGACAAACACAACTTGTCAATACAAATAAGAAACTCGTCAATACAAATAAGAACCTTTATAAGTAAAGAAAGATCTTCACTAGAAAAAGTAACATTCTAATCTTCTAAGTTTGTTTCCGAATCAGAGTCTGAGAAAGTAAGTGGTGGTTTTTAGTCTAAAAAATACATAACCAACACTAAAACATAAAACAATAAACTAATCAAAGCAGAAACCAACTAACCTAAAAAAAACAAACGACTCGATAACTAAAGTAAGTTAAGCCAACGTACTACTAAGACAGCAAAAAAAGTAAGTAAGCTAACTACGAAACCAGGTTCTGCAACAACACCAAAAAAAAAGAAGCACAACTTTCGGTAAGTAAAACCCATTAATAATAATGAAGAAATAAAATAATAAATCAAAATGAAAAGAATTATAACTGCACACATGAAATCGAGGCCCCACAGTGGGCGCCAAATTTTGTTACAAGAATTTTTTTGCAACTTAATTGTTAGCGATTAACTCAGTTTGATTCGGCGAGTTAATTATAAAGCAATTTAAAACGGCACCAAAACGGCAAAAGATTAGTATGGGAGATACTGTTTAAATTTATACAAACCTGAAAGAAAACAAATAACAAAACACAAGTTGTAAAAACGACTGTATTTATTTTATTACAGATAAAAAAGTTTGTGGATAGAAAAAGATAAATTTACATAGATGTGATCAAACTCTAGAACGTGAGACAACACAGACAATAGTAGTTCAAATAAGCCTCCTTCGATTGGGCAACACGTCGTACTACAAATTAAACTTGTCGGCCTAACTGTTACGTTCCAAAAAGTAATAAATTTACATTTGTAAATTATAACACCAATATACAAATCTCGATAATTCAGAGAACCAGAAAGCACCGTCTAATAATATGTTACACGCAAAAAAAATTTATAGTTAATTGTGACAACTTGATATATACGTCCAGTCGTACGTGCAACCGACTGACAATGTCGATGCTAAGAATTAAAGCAAGAAATATAATACAGTTTAGTTTTTCTTTGAGCATGCAACTAGCTAGCAGCGTCTTCCCAGAATTTTCTAAAATTAGCTGAAATATAACAAACACGTACATACGGTGTTATCATAAATGAATTTCATTCCATTCATACGATTATTCAGAAAACCTAATACGCCGAGTTTTCCTTAAATTAATTTCATTATTTCGGTTAGTGGGCTTTCAATACGATTAGAATGATCCTAGTTTAGCAAAAATTTCGTCATTTTTAAGCAACGTGACGTGACGTCATTATAGGAATTTTTTTAATAAACAAAACGGGTTTTAAAATCTCCACTTTAATGGATCGACATATGAGTATCCAGAAACCGCTATTGACAATACCACAAAATTAAAGTAAATCACAATAACATAAAGCAATGCTTACCCCAGGAAAATTTTCACAACGCAACAAAAATATTACACCCATTTATACCATGGATAAGCATAAATAATTAGAAGTAAAAACTTCGCTGGACACTTACTTAGAACATGTACGAAGGGAACCACACAGACCGGAAAAGTGAAAAGTTTACTCCTATCGATATTTCGATGTCAAAAAATTACGAATTGACATTTTATAAGATTGTACATATTTTCTCATTTTACTGAAGGTAGAAACCTTTTATTTGCACTGTGGCACATACTACCAGAGTGATGGAAAGTCTTTATAAAAAACGAACCTACCCACTAAAGACACTTCAGGCGAGCACGGCTTTGTTCACTGGTCTTTCTCACTTTTTTATTCTACTTTTTTTATAATTTTTAAAATTGGTTGGCTGATTTTTTCCCGTTCTAGTATTTTTTGTTATAGTGTATCCTTGGTATTTAAACTTTTATATTTCTTTTATTTTGGTGTTTTCCTCTACTATAAGGTGTCCTTCTTTTTCTTGTGATGTTACCAGGTATTTCGTTTTCGTAAAATTTATTTCTAGTCCTGCTTTTTTATATTTCTCTTTTAACTTACGCAGCATAAAACCGAGATTCTCTTCATCTTGAGCGATGATTACCTGTTCGTCTGCGAAACTAAGTGTGTATAAGTGTTTCTAACTGGCACGCCCATTTCTTCGCATTTTCGTTTTCAGTTTTTCAAGGTGTGCTCAAGGTATAAGTGCTAAGCTGACTCTTAGAATTTCGCATACTGCGTTTTGCAGAGCAACAAATCCTTTTTGCAGCATGATGGGATAAATTCCATTGGATCCTGGAGACTGAAAGAGTTTAAACGTATTGATTCCCCATTCTAGGTTTTCAGGGTTGATTACTTTTATCGTTGGTTTCAGTTCTTGTTGGGTGACCGTTTGTTTGGTACCGCTAAGTCTTGGTGCTTAGGAACTTCAGTTGACATTGAACTTGAATTGCAGTGTTTTTAGGAGGCGAGAACATGTAGATTCATTTTCTATGTTTTTACGGTACCTTCTCCATGAGACTCTCTTTGTCTTTTTAATGGTATTTTTGTAAGTTGTGACGATGGTTCTGCGTGCAGTTCCAGCTCTTGCTATATCAAGCTCCTTTTTCTACCAAGTAACCTTGTTGAAGTTTTTTGCATTATTTGGGCAGTTTGCTTCTAATGTATAAACAATACTGCTCATCATTAGTTCTAGTTTGTGTTGATTTTGCAACTGAAGGACAGACCCTGATTTGACCGGCTAAAGTTTCGTTGAACAACTTCCAATTCGCTTTCGTCAGGTTTCTGTACTCCATTACGAATTTCTCATCTAATTCAATGTTAAATCGGATGTACCTATGATCAGATAAAGAAGGCTCATTTCATACATGCCACACCTTTATTACTTTTCTCGCTTTTGAACTAACAAGCATAAAGTCAATAACTTTACTGCGCGACACGGTTACAAACGTAGGCGCATTTCTGTTATTTATTATGTCTAAAGGTTTTTCTTCTCTTGGATTTGTGTTCGCGCTCTCCAACAAAGTGTGGTGTGCATTGGAATCGTATTCAAGAATCAGTGGTTTGTTAGTCCCACTGTTATTCAACGGTAGGGAAGGTAGCCGAATCCGATAATGAACTCATTTCGGATGCTTTTCCCTACTACAGATATTTTAGCTGCCAGTAGGTCTCTAGAACATAAATTCCACAATGGAATTAAAGTTAGTGCATTTTTTCTAAAACGCATCAAAGAGACCAAAACCTACAGTAAAATATTTTTAGTTTGATAAAGTATTTGCATGGTTTTAGTTTTTTTATTTGATTTTTTAGAATCAATTTATTTTAATATATTGTAACGAATTTTATTATTTAAACTACTAAAAATATTTTTACTTATGCTAAAAATATGTACACTTATAAATTAACGAAACTAATTAAATCTAATAATATTTAATAAAAACACTTACAGTATAATTTATATATAGCGCTATCATTGACACGAAGATAAGATAAAGTCACACTTGTTTAACACTAGTTTACGTTAAAGTCACGTACCAGATTATTCACCGTAGGTTTATCTCACACGCGTTAACAACTTATTTATTTAGACTTGAATAATCTTCTTCACATTGCTGTCATCGCATTACGGAAATAACTGACCTACGATTTGTTTGTTCCGTATTTACACACATTTTGGAAATCCTTCTCGAGTGTTCCATTATACGTTCTAGAAGATAGATAACAACTTCGAGAAAGCTCTTGAATTTGAGAACGTTTCAATATTTTAGTTAGTCTCTTGTCTCCTTTCATACTTATTCAAGTCCTCTATTTCTATCAACTTAGTTTTCTGCCTTAGGCCTAAGAATAAACCCTAAGATAGAGCTCTAGCTGAACTGGGTGCTTTTTTAGCACGTTTTCTTATTTAACATATCTGACTGTATCTGACTATACTTTCCGTCTACTTGAGAGCTTTCGTAAACATTACCTGTCATTTTGTGACAAATTTGTATGTACACAGCAAGTTCGAGTGGTTTGGTGAAAACATTTGACATATTACTCATCTTTATTTAAACATTTTAGTGTTCATAGTTCTTACGTATTAGTCCAAAGCTGTAAGTTGTAAGTCAATGTATTTGTTGGCAAATACAGTAAACTTAATAAAAAAATGTGAAAACATTTTTTTTAACTGTATAGTATTCATGTTTCTATAATCAATACTTACGTTTTTAAAAAAAAATTAAAATATGTAATTTAGCAAAGAGGTTAATTTAATTTATGATTAAGTCAATATCGGATAAAGTGTTTAACGTCAAACGTATATTTTACATAAATTATCTTCAATTAATTCAAGTACTCATACTAATTGCACTACATTTATTAAAGATTATAATTGCGATAAAGCGCAGAAAATTACGATGTCGTAGTCAACTCGAATGTTACAAACAATGACTTCGAAATTGCGTAAAATATTTTTACAAAATTTTGACTCAAAGTGCATTAAGTGTGCAATCGGTTCTATACTTATCCTCACCAGTTTTTTTGGAGGTTTTTTGGGCACTTATAAATGCTCGCACGCAAAACCAATACCGGCAGGTTCAAATTTCAAAATTAATAAATCACTAACTTTTCTTGGTGTTTTAATAACGTTTCTTAACGTCACTGCATGTTTTTTTCTAGTCAATACAATAATAAACAATAAAAATAATAAATTATTTGTGTTAGTTTTGGTATCTGAGCTACTCAACACTGTAACTGCCTTAATTTTAAACTTCTTTAATATTTTTTGTGGCAAAAACAGTGTGATTCAGTTGAATGGTTTGATTGAAATATGCAACACTTATAATTTGTCTTTTGAATTATTGTCAATTCGCAGAGCCAAATTGACTGGTTACTGTTATTGTTTAGTGACACTTTGCTTTCGTATATTTTCTCATGTACGCGATAATCATCTGATTACTCAGTATGACAATGTTACAAATTTTCTTATATTGTGGTCATCAATAATCGTCAATTTAGTTATAACCACAAGCATAGTTTCGTTTAATATTGAAGTAATGGTTTTTCGTGCATGTATGACGCACTCGCAAAAAATTATAAAGGAGCAGATAAGACAAAGAAAAAAGTATTTGGTGCAAAGCGTTGCTCATTTTCAACGTTTACATTTAGCATTTATGAGTAATTTTCGGTGCTTTGCAAAATGGTTAACGCCATATTTTTTGCTTTGGTTTGCATCGTTGTTGGCACAAATAATTGTTAATCTTTATGCGTATCTTTATATGTTAAGTCAAAACGCGTACGATGAAGGCTTGGTTATTTTGGGCCTTCGAAGCGTAGTTATATGGATAAGTTTAATGTACACGTTGGCGAACTTGGAACATTTGTTTAGCGTGGTAAGTATCACATATAGAATTTTTTGTTTTGCGTTGTACTTTTTTTGTTGCTTGTATATTGTGACACTTCTAGAAAAACGTTACACACTTATCACAGAATCTTCTCTTTTTTGCTTTTATCTGAGAAGACTCTTGAATGACATCCTTGAAATCAAGATCGGGATCAGTGTGTTCTCGACAGAGAGAATAAGTAGGTTGCTGGTTCTTTATTGTGCTATTGTTGACCTCAATTAGTTTTTGTAATAGCGAAGGCTTCCACGGCCGGAATCTATACTAACATTAAAATGTCTTCCGGGTTTGGACCGTGTCATAGTTGCAACCGAAGCTGCCAACGGGCGTGAGATAAATCGCAAAACTCAAACAAGCAATCGAAATCTAACTAAGAACTTCTCAAAAGTTAGGTTATCCACTTGTGAAACAAGCCATAACCTAAACTCTGAAAAGGTAAGATAGAAAACGATAACCTGAAAAAGCAAACGAAAATCTAACAAAGAACCACTACCGAGATAGGTAATCAACTTGTGAACCAAGCCAGATTCTAAACTCCGTAGAAGTGACTTAAGAAGAAATAGTCTCCGTATTTAAAGGAAAAGGATCGTCACGGATGGTTGAGCTTGGCCCTGATTGAGTTACTGTTGCTAGGGGGCGTGTTTTAGATATATGACTAATAACCGGGAACCAAAGAGGGGATAGTTCGAAACCATGATCGCGATTGAAGTTATTGGGGTGTTTGATGATTTCTATGCTTTCTCAGAATTTCCTGTTGAAAAAGAATGGAGATTTGGCAATCAACGTAACAATATCAAAATCTATCTTGTGATCTATAGTAAAATGATGTTCAGCGACCGCAGACTTGGAAGTATACCTTTTTCTTATACAACGATCATGTTCTGAAATGCGAGTAATGACGGAACGACCGGTTTCACCGATGTAGACTAAATCACAAGAACAGAGAATTTGGTATACACCTTGAGATGAAAGTGTAGGAAATTTGTCTTTGGGGGAAGGAAGAATCTGAGAGATTTTACCTGTCGAGTTGAATATGGGTTTAATACCATTTTTACGAAAGAGTTTCCCTATTTGATCTATAACCTTGTGAATGTAGTGTAAAAAGGCCAATTTCGGGTTGGATTCGGGAGTAGAAATGTCCTTAGGTAATCGAGTACGTGGATGTAAACGACGATTAATAATTCTATGAATATCTCGCTTTACATAACCATTGTTCACTAAGGTTTTAGTAAGATGACGGAGTTCTGAGTTTAGATTCTCAGGTTGACAAATAGAAAAGACACGATGGACCAAAGATTCAATAACAGAACGTTTCTGTGCAGGATGATGATGAGACGAAGCATGAAGGTATCTGTCCGTATGGGTGGGTTTGCAATAAACAGAATGGCCCAGAATTCCGTCGGGCTTACGAGTGACAAGAACGTCAAGAAATGGAAGAGAACCATTACTTTCGATTTCCATAGTAAATTTGATATCTAAGTGTTGATTCTTAAGATGATCAAGAAACTTAGACAATTCAAGATGACCATGAGACCAAACAATAAAGGTGTCGTCAACATACTTAAACCGGTCGTTCCGTCATTACTCGCATTTCAGAACATGATCGTTGTATAAGAAAAAGGTATACTTCCAAGTCTGCGGTCGCTGAACATCATTTTACTATAGGTCACAAGATAGATTTTGATAATGTTACGTTAATCGCCAAATCTCCATTCTTTTTCAACAGGAAATTCCGAGAAAGCATAGAAATCATCAAACACCCCAATAACTTCAATCGCGATCATGGTTTCGAACTATCCTCTCTTTGGTTCCCGGTTATTAGTCATTTATCTAAAACACGCCCCCTAGCAACCGTAACCCAATCTGGGTCAACGGTTGTTTTTAGCAGTTCTTCTTTAAAATGTACAAATTTAGCGGTAAAACATTAGGTTGCTACTGCTGATAAAACATTGTCTTTCACGTCCGTTATTTTTGCACTTAAAAATCCAAATAAGTCAGATAAATGACTAATTTTTTAGTCATTTTAACAACTCTGCTAGTATCTCGTCCACAGTATTAATAAAAGTCTTAAAATGAATCCTAAAACGTTCGTTCAGTAACTCTTCTTTTGTTTCTCTGTCAGAAAAATTTGATATTTCTCTGCATTCTTTTTTTTTACTTCTTTACTCATTTTTTCACTTTGTAAACTTTGAACTTGTCTCTTTCTTGTTCAGTTCTGCCGCTTCTCTTTTAGCATCAGATTTCTTGTCGGTGTTGACTGCAATTTCTTGAAAAGCATTGCAAACGATTTCTTTAAATATTCCACTACCGTTCTTTAAGCAAATGTTTCAGCGATGTGTAGGACCCGTAAAGAAGGCATAAAGTGTTTGCATAATGTGAAACGAATTGGCGCACTGTACCCTTCTCAGAACTCTTTTGCACAACTAAGTTTAGTGAATGTACACTGCCACAAAAAAGTTTTTAGACACTCTTAAACGCGACCTGCAAGGTGGGCAACCAAACTTACGTTATAACAGAACGGCCAGTTAAGTTTGACATTGACATTATAAACATTATTTGCAGCGATATTACGAGGTTACTTAAACCATTCTTCATAAGCACCGCCTCAAGCGTTCAAAGAACGTGTTTCTTACCTGCAAATATGTATCTAAATTATACCCTTAAGTTTTAAATTCTTCTTCGCCGAGTTTTCTGTTTATTTATGTTCTCTGCTTAAGTAATTAAAAAAAATTGAATTGTTATTTATAATAAAATAAGTTCCATCCATAGCTCGAATAATGATAAACTGTATATCCAAATGTAAAATTATTGTACTAATTAGACTAAAAGTCTTAATATATCCGGATTAAATTAAAGTCATCATTCCGATTTGCAAAGGAAATATTATCACCATTAAAACGTAATTCGTGGTCAAACAATTGCAGTATAGATTCCCATAACTCCCTTTAAGTTATCCATATAAAAAATTAAAAGATACATAAATCTCCCTTTATAAAATCAAGTCTAATTTCTTATACAAAATAAATCCAAATAAATTTTGAAAATGCTGTAAAATTAGAAAAGTACTAAACGCATTTTTTCGCTCTCTCCTCGAAACATTTAATTTAAGTATTACCTATTTCGAAATTATATCAATTTAATAGTAATGAACTGAAATTTGCAATTTTGTAGTTTCGATTTTTTTATGTTTTACATTACTATGTACTACCTATTGGATTTTGATAGACATAATACTTTAAATTTAATTTATATATAAACTCTACTTACAAAAACAAAACTAGATTATTTTATTTAAATATTTGTATTTTACATGCTAATAATGTGTGTAATATCCATTATTGATTATACATTTCCGTAGACGGTTTGGCACCGAATGAATTAAATTAGTACATGCATTAGCTCCTCGAAAATTTTCCCACACAGTATTAATATGGCGATGCAAGTTCAAATCCAGTGACTTAGGTGGCCAACGGATTATTTCCACTTTTGGATGTTGTAAGAACCATTCTTGAACTACCGAATTGGTCTTTTGGGATAAACTGCTCGTTCGGAGGGCAACATAACGTCTTCCAAAATCGTCAGGTAAGTTTGAACAGTTAAGCGTCCATCGACATGTATTAATTTCTCTAGACCAGCATCGCTTATCTATCCCCAATAAGCAGCACTAAGCCTTTCACTTCTTTTGTTGGAGTAAACATGTTTTGACTCATATCTAGAATTACGTGGATATCAAAGAATCTTTTTACTATTTTGGGAAATGCAGAAGGTTTTTTAATCTGAAAAAACAACACCTCTCCAATCTAAATATAACGTTCTTCTAAAAACTGCAATCTCCGGAAGGCATTTTTTTCAGGTTTCTGTACAGGTCCATAGCAGCTTATTCCTTCAGCTAACAAAGTTTTTCTTATTGTTTGCAAACTGCATTGTAGCTGTAGTCTTTCGCAAATGGGGGCGGAAGCTGTGAATGGAGTCAAACAAGCATCTTGGATAATGTTGTCTTTTTCAACTCTGAATAAGAGAAATGGCTTTCCACTTCTATGAGCGGTCTGCAAAGGATGATCATTTTCCACGCCATGTTCCACATTGAACCTAATAATGAACCACACATTTATAAGGTTTACGTTTACTGAAAGGCACCGATAAAGTAATGTTATTAATTTAAGTAAAAATGTTACATCTTTCAAGCTAACGGTACAAATTAGCAGTATCAAATCAAATATCATTAGGAGTTTGTTACTAATTTGTTGCGAAAGAAAAAAAATTGTAGCCTTCTTACTTTTTTAGTTATGCATTTTTCTGCTAAGTTGAGACACATTCTAAAAAAAGCTTTAATAAATCTATTTTTTGTTTAAAATGTGTGTAAAATAATAATAAAGCTATCAACTGTTTTCTTTTGCAATTAATTAACAACAATTTAGCCACAATGCTTATAATGGTGTACTACTAACTTGCCTCAAGTTGAACGTATTATTAAAAAAGTAAGAAAGCTACAAGTATTTTCTTTTGCAAGAAATTAGTAACGAATTCATAATTATATTGCTAACTTTGTACTGTCAACTTGAGGGCCATGAAAAACTTGATACCCAATTGCTATCTGAACTGAAACTTTCATAATTTCAATATAAACAAATTCTTGTGATGTAGGCGAATAATTGTGCAACCTGAATTATACATCATATCATCCATTAACTTAAGAACTACTCAGCATACCTATAAAATAAATATATATCTATGCTTAAAATTGAAATGACTGCTAATATTAAAGAATATTACCAAACGCAAAATAAAAAATTATCTTACTTATAAACCCATACGTGCAGAACTTACTCGGATAGAAAATCCAAATTTTCGTAAAGCAATAATCTTCCCCCTCGTTTTTAGTCATAACTCTACTTGTCCAGAAAGACGTGGCATTTTCCACAAAATTGACACACAAAATAACACTAAATATTATACATTACAAAATGAATTTTAAACAACCTTTTATATACCCTACTTATCAATGGCGGTCCGAAACTTTGCAGAGCCTTGAGCAGAACGGAGCAGTACTGGGGGGTATGGAATACACCCCAGGAGAACAGGGGGTCTGGGTCTCTGGAAACACTCTCTTAAGCGTAATTTGGACATTTATATATTCTTACTTTTCAAATTTTTATTAAATCTTTGATTTTAGTTTTAATACGATAAGTACTAGTAATAAAAGTAGAAAAACATTTGCAAATTTTTGTTTATTAAGTAATTATACTATTTTTATAATCAACAATACTGGGTTTTCCAAAATAATTGAGATGTAATGAACCAAATCCAAATGATTACAAAATTCATTAGATTTCCAAATGTAATGTTTTGCACCTTATTTATTAACATTGTCAAAAAAAGCAAAATAATGAATAAAAACGGAGAAAAAAAGTATATAATAATATAAATTTAAATAGAGTTTAAACACTATAAATTCTTAATGTTTTGTAATTATTTGGTGAAAAGGTTATACTTTTTTGTATTATTATATTTAGTTGATGAGTTATTGTACTTGTTTTATTATTATTTATTGTTTAAAGCAAGATGCAATATTATTTCTTTATTTTAAGTTATTTGCATTTTCTCATCTTATTTTTACACGATGTTTCTTTAAAGCGGGGGTCCCGTCTGCGCCTGAAACCGCTTCGTCTACTTAGAATTTCTGCATTACCTCAAAATTTGATGGAGCAACTATTGCAACACATAATTTTTTTCTGATAGTATGGAAACATTTTTATACTTTTCAATTGGTCCAATAATTTTTGTTTGCCATTGCGTACTGTGCATGGGTTTAATTATAAATAAAAATTTACGAAAAAAATAATAAAAAAATTATTCAAAATGCAAAAATATAAAAAAATCATGTTACTTGTGTGCGATCCATAAACCCGTTCTCGGTTCGAGAGAAAGATGATCATAGAATGGTTTAGTGTTTAAGAAACCAAATAACAATGTTTGAAAACATTTTTTTATAATGTGTAGAGACTCCTATTATTTAATAAAAGCTCCATTTTTAAAATTTTGTCATTTTTTCTCATATTCAAATTAAAAAAAAAAACAAGCAATGTAAACAAAGCACAAAAAATGCAAACTACGAATAAATGTTGAGAATTTGTAATGGAAACTAAGATTGCAATTGTTTAACCACTAATTACGTTCTAATGATGATAATACTTTCTTTACAAAGAAAATCGAAATGTTGATTTTAATTTAATCCGGAAATATTAAAAAATTAAGCTAATTGAAACAGCAATTTTATATTTGGGCATGAAGTTTAAATTTATCATAACTATTTAATTATAAATAACAATTAGAATTTTTTTAATTAAGGGCTATAGCATTCACATAACTACATAAATAGAAAATTTGGCAAAAAGAATTTAACTGTAGGGTATAATTTAGATACATATTTGTAGGTAACAAACATGTTCTTTTAACGCGTAAGGCGGTGTTTATGAAGAATGGTTAGTAATCTGGTAATATTGTTGCAAGTAATGTCTACAATGCAAACGTTGCCAAATTTAACTAGCGGTTTTGTTATAACGTAAGTTTGGTTGCCTATCTTGGAGGTCGGGCTTAAAAATGTCCAAAAACTTTTTTAAGGCAGTGTACAGTACATGGAACAAAAATTGCTAGTTTTATAATTTTCTGAATGTTTGTGCTTACTTCCGAATACCGGCCACTCATGTTAGAAGCATTGTGACAAGTTTGAGAACGGCAGTCTTTAATGAGAATAGTCGTTGTTTTTTTTAGTATTGTTTTGTAGTTTCTTAGCGATTGTGAATTGTGTATAAGTGCGGGTTTTTTTACGAGTTTGAAGTAAATGTAAATTTAGTGAATTACGTTATTGTTAGTTTCACGCTAATTTAATTTAATTAGACTTTGCAGTTCTTTTTCTTACAAGCAAAAAAAAGGCCAGTGTTTAAAACAAGGCAATTAGAAGACGGTTCTTCGCTTGAAACTTAAAATGAACTTGTTTTTTCTATTCAATTGTCTTCAAAAAGTTCATCTTTGTAAGACTCTAAGTGTGAAATACTTAAACAAAAGACTACAAGATGAGGAGAAAGTGAAGCTTGTGCATACATTTTGGCAACCCTCTTCCATCTACAAATTCCCTGTCTTAGAAAAGTTTCATAAACAAAAGCTAAAATTTTAGTTTTTATAGCTCAGTAAATATCTGTTGCTAAGTTACTCAGATAAAGAAGAAGAAGGTTTTTGTAGATTAGGCATGGATCAGGAGTAAACAGCTAGGAGCTCGGCTCATTAGTGAAACATAAATTTACAAAGTGGGTAAAAGTCCAAAAGTCTTTAAGCGCCACGCTAAAACCAACTATCATAAGGCTTGCATTACTGATTTTAAAAATCTGAAAAAGATCTTGGAAAATAGGTCTTTCGAGGATATCATTCAGCTTGATAGTGCACGCAGTAAAACGATTCTTAGAAATAGACACAACGTAAAACCTGTGATTAAAACCGTCATATTATATGGAAGATAAGAGCTTGCCTTGAGAGATCACAGAAATTCTGAAAGTATTGGAACGAGTTCGGTATGTACTAAGCAAAATTTAGAGTTTTTTTGAGATACTAAAGCCAAGAAAATTAAAACTTATAAGACACGTTAAATGGAACTGGAAAAACCAAAGACATCTGGTCACTTTATTTACACTTTCTATTACCTCGTCTCTCCACTTTCACTCCACTCTTTTTTTTACCCCTCCTCCCTTTCTGAAACACTACCATCTTTGTTTCTCCTACATTTACATTGTCTTTATCGTCTCTTGAATTTCTCTTTCTTTCTTTGCTATAATCATTAAGCCACCCACATACGCCAAAATCTACACTTTTAACCCCCCCATTTCTATTCCTCCACTTTGTTGCCCCATTAACTTTTTCTTTAAATCCTCTAGATGTACTGCAAATGAACTAGGACTAAGTGTGCACCTTTATCTTAATCCTTTATTTGTCCAAAATTCTATATTTAACTTTCCATCTAATCTTAATTTGCACTTTGTCTCATATATTTCCTCTATATTCCTTACCAGTTCTTCCTCTATCTGTTTCTTTCTTAATATATTCCATAATTTACTCCTATTTACATTATCAAACGCTGCTTTTATATCCAGAAATAACGCAAAAACTTTCCATCTCTTCACTTCTAATTCTTCGTTTACTATCCGATTCAATATGTAACATTATCTAATGCTCTTCTTCCTCTTCTAAATCCTGTCTGCCTGTCTGGTAACATCTTTTTTTTCCATTTCTCTTTCTAGTCTTTTTTGCAAAATTGTCATATAAATCTTATATCCCACACTTATACCTCTATAATTTTTACCTCTCTTCTGTCTCCTCCTTTATAAACTGGGCTTCTCTTCAATTATCCGGAAACCTACCTCCTGATTACGTCTTATTTAATTTTTTTCCTATTCTTTGTTTCGTTCTCTCTGCTGTATATTTCCATTGTTCTTCTTGCATTCCATCCGCCTCTTTTACCTGTTTTTTTATTTTTCTTGATGCTTCTTCTATTTTTTCTTTCTGTATAGCCGTTCTGTTCTCTCCTCTTTCCATTAGATTTATTATTCTTCTCTTTTTCCCTTTCTATGACTTCTACGCAATATTCTTTATTCTTTTTCTTAAGCTTACTTCACTACTCGCAAAGAAAGATGGCGCAAGATACTGATTCACGACTCTACTTTGGTTATTACTATCTCGACTCACGACTACCGGATAGGTAGGTAGTCAAAGATCTAAATCTTTTTTTCTCAACCTTCACAATTAGTGTTACAACACCCTGGTACAATTTTAAACAAGAAGATTTAACGCCCAGGTTCAAGACCGAGGCTTACGATTAACCACCGTCAAGAATAATAAACAAAACAAAACTGTTCAAAAAACAGAATGCAATTACAATTCGACAGATAAATTCACGTATTGTTTAACTGAAATCAAAAAAAATTTATTATATCACTGAAAATTTATGAAACTCCAAGAAATCTGGTTTAAAATCTGATCAATCAGCATGTCTAGCACTAATCAATAAAACTGCAGATTGCGACAGCTTTAAAATTGAGTTACAAAAGATTATCAGCTTTTGCGTTAGTCTAAAATTTTACTAAACTTTGGAAACAGCAAAATATGTACAAAAACTACACATAAAACCAACAGTGTAAATCACCCAATAAAAATCAGACAATTAGAAATAATTAGAAGAAAATGGTAACAGTCGTTTGATCCTTTAGACAAAACAATCCTAAATAATAAATTCCAACAGTTCAAAAAAGAAATACAAAAACTAAAAGATAAACCCTTGAGAGCTGATAAGAAAACTGACTACTAACTCTGAAAAATAAACAAAAATTATTTTTACCACTAACGAAATAAGTAGATGGTACTATGCCTAATATTACGAATTTAAGAACATTGGCCAAAGAGCCACGTGGACGACCTGCGACTCAGGTAAAGAAAGATCACCTGAAAACCTCAGTGGAAGTAAATCAAAAATTAGCAAGGTGAAAAAACGAAGTTAAGCGACGTATAGAAACAAAGACGTCTCGAAGCCTGTGTTTCCTTGTAGTCGTATTGTTTGTTACCTGTGATGAGAAATGGGTCCTTTGTGGTAGTACCAGACGTTTATTTTAGTGGTTAAATCACGATGAGCCACCAAACCTTAAAAAAAATTTATTAATAAAATTTATGATGAGTGTTTGGTGGTCTAGCTCAAGTGTCATCTATCACAGCTTCATGAAACCTAGCGGATCAAACACGGCCGATTTCTACTGTAAATAACTAGACCAAATGATTGATTAATCAAAGCACTTCGTTACTGTTGTACGACAACGTGCGACCGCACACTACACAAGTCACTTTGGTCGTGCTACAGCAGTTGCTTCTCACTTACTTACTTTGGTTTTCTCTAGCCTTAAGAATTCACTTCTTTTTATGCCATTATCCTCACTATCAAGTTATTGATGTTTTTAAATTTATGTCTATGGGTTATCATCCATGTTGCGGTGGTCGTACCAAACAGTTCTTCTCGGTTAAGAAAAATCTTGTGATTGAGGTCATTTACCTGCTGTAGGCACACTCGGAGTCTGATACCTTTTTTATGCTATGTAAATAAGTGGCAAAAAAGGTTAAGTAATAGTTTAGTTGACCGTATCGTTTGGTATGGTCTCTGCAAACAGTTGGGCTACTTCTGTTACTATAGTTTGGTTGGCAGCTATAATTTTCAGACAGGTTTTCTTTTAAAGGGAGCGAACCATGCCTTGGTACTTGCCTTTTTCCAGCCCTTTTTGGAGAAGCATATAAAAGAATAGAGCAGACCACCGTAGATATTAACCTTCTCTTCATGGTGGTCGTTTTTGACATTATTTAATGATGGCTGTCAAAAACAATATTTCAGGGAGTCAATCCCAGTACGGATTTTTGTGGCACCCTGCAAGTCACTTGTATTGTTTTTATGCCATCCTGATCTTGTAGGATTAAGCTTTTGTTTTCTAAGTATAGCCTTATAGTAATGATTGCATATTGCTATATGCCTTTCTGTTGTAACGCTTTCATAATTATTGGCAACGCTAGAGAATTAAGCGCAACGTGACCATAACGCATAGTTGTTTAGTTTTTCTGGTTTCCTCATGAGTTGCTCATTCGTCAACCGACTCTATTGCGTGCATCGTTGATTTACCTTTTGTAAACCCATATAGTTTGGCTGAGCTCCCCAAGTTTTCAATGTTTAATTGTTTAGTCTTGCTAGTAGCATGTGCTTCTATGTTTTCGCTTGGTTGTTGATCAGGGCGGCTTTATCTATTAGGACTACAAGGACATTTTTTTGTTATCTTGGCAATTCTTGTTTTACGAGTAGTGTGTTCATTAAGAGTACTACTTTGGCACCTCCAAGAGTGATTTAGATAATATGCCGTCTGGGTCTAGAGTAAGGGGGATCGAAAAAAACTAATTTTTGATAATGCTTTTGGGTAAGTAACTTATGTGCAAAATTACACCACCCTAGGATAACGTGTTCTGTCCTGGCAAGGGGCGTGAAATTTCAAAATTTTAGTAAAATCGCCAAAACTTATTTATTTTTCTTTTTTTCAATTTTTTAAGTGTCACAGCACTTTGCGGTAGTGTGCAAAAGTTGCACCTATGTATGGTTAATTACTGTGGAAGATTTGACGTCCCATGAACAATATCTTCTGTTCTGGCAAGGTGCCTGAAATTACCCAAAAATCGACAAATACAATGTTTTTTTCATTATTTAATATTTATTAAACATAAACTAGAATTGTCATACACTCGCTTTTTATTAGATATAAAAAATAAGTCTTCAAAATTTAAAGTACAAAAATGTGTGTTTTGTTAAGTCTTTAGGTTTTGTACTGTCTCTTGCACCTAAATTCAGGTATGGCTTTTCTCGATTTTACAGTGAAGCGAATAAATCCGTCCCGGTTGTTATCACCATACACTTTCTTTGAGGCCTTGGTAACCAACTTTACTGTTCTTTCCACAGCTTGTGTGTGGCATGGGAACTTTGTAAAAGTCCAGTCAATTGGTATTGGTCCTTCCAGCATACTTTGCAAATCTTGTGTAGTCACGTCATTTAGAATGGGCGGTGGCGTTACTTCGCTGGTCGACTAGTGAATTAGGTCGAAGTTTATTTGTGAGATATTGAACTTTCTAATCCCAACGTTTCTCACTGTCTCATTTGATTTTCGTGCTTTTATTACTCTGCGAATGCCAAGGATTCAGATATGTGTTCTTTCATCAGTCAGCATCGCGAACAGAATGTTTTCTGGAGATGCGAAGTAAGCATTTCGAGAAATCGCTTTGTCTACAACGTTGCGGTAAACTTGATCCAAGTATCTGGATGACTGAATAAAATGGTAAAGATTTCGAGCTTCATCCTTAATTGAATGATGAACTTTGATGCGGAACCAAGATGGCACATACACTCTGATAACGAATTCTACTAGGATATGTAAGCTGTCTGATGGTTCCGTGGTGGAAACATACAGTCTTAATATCCTGTTAGCTGTTGTCAACCAGCGGGACATGTTTAGGGGACCTGGATTGTGTTTAGCAAGATCTGAAGGACATATGCCTGAGCTAACGGCGAGAACAATATTTCTCAGATACTTCTGGTCTTTACTCAAAGTGGATGTATCATGGGATGGCAAGGTGCAGTTAACAGGCTCAAATGTTACCACTGGAAGCAGCTCACACGCCTTCAAAGATTTTCCAATTCAACCAGTGTAGGAAGAGGGTTCAGAGGTGGGACCATCGAGGAACTCGAACAAGTGACGGAGAGGCAATTAATTGAAACGTAGTTGATAAACAGCCCATTGCACAGCCTTCCCGGTCTTTAGTTCAAGACAACGCAGTACTCCTTTGTGTACGCCGGTATTTACGGCCGTTCCATCACACCCTAGCACAAGAATATGGTTGAAGCCTCCGGGCACTTTTGCTGTAATATAGTTGTAAATACTTTCAACAATGGCCAGACTTGATCCTGAAGCAGGTGTAACATGACCGATGTATCTAGATCCTGGTTCTTTCACCAAGGAATAGTGCTCCTCTACAATTGTTCTTTGGTAGTATTTATCATTCACCCTTTCCCTTGAAAATGTTTTGTCACGTCGCCCGTCGAAGTAAAGACCTATTAAATGATCAATGTCAATGTCTGAACTTTGCTTTTGAAGCTCTTGCATGGTTCGAAGCCTCTCTCTATCAATTTTGTTCTTATCAATCACTAAAGATGTATCCGATTCAGAGACTAGGCCTACATCATGCAAAACGCTAGAGGCTATGGCAGCCGTGGCTTGAAGCGATACCCCAAATCTTTGGCTTACTAATACGGTATTTGTAAGTTTCCTTCGCATTTGCGAAAAGGATGAAGTCGACGGTCCGGGCTTGTAGTCGTAGTCATCAGGTTCAGGTTCCTTATTTTCATCAATTGCCTCATCATCTTTTAAGAACGTTGATTTTGACAAGGGCTCATCACCATCAGGCTGCGACTAGCAAGACGCAGTGCATTTAGAACCACAAAAGAATTGTTTTATCTTTCCGGCACGTGCTTGAAACTTTTTGGTTCGTCGCAAATCGAGCGATCCAATGCACATTTGGCACTTTGTTCTTTGATCAGCAAGAAATGTCTGTTCTTTAACGGGGACCTTGGATTCCTTCGGGAAATTGCACTCTGTAAAGGTGGAGCACTTACAAGTTGCTATATCAAAGAGAAAGCGTGATTCTTCTTTAAACTTCTCCACCCTTGGTTTAGTTATTATGCTTTTCTCTATTCTTTTATAAACTGCCTTGATATCAATATATTTCTTGTGATATGCATGAATCATATCAAGGACACGTTTTTTTGAAACAGTCGGAATGGAAGCATCAGAATACAGCATTTGCAGCTTTACACAAACTTGTTCTGCGATGGAAGAAAATGCGGATTCCTTGTTACCAGTTGTTTCAGATCCAAGGCGCCATCTTTCATAAATGCAACATTTAATAATATCCTTGTATGCTGGAAGCATCCTTCCAAAATCTGTCGGTGATCCGAAAATTGGGCAGTCTAATGCTCCTCGCTTTGAAAATTTTGAAGATTTTTTCATGTTTTGTTTATGGTCACTGCGAGCTCAGTTCACGACCTGTAACAAAAAAAAATTGCATCTAAACTTAAATAATAAGCTTAATCATTATTATTGGTAAATAATAAAAATAATAATTTGGAAATGCTGCTACTAAAATAATTATATTTATATCTAAAGATATAATGAGAAAACAATGTATTTGTCGATTTTTGTGTAATTTCAGGCTCCTTGCCAGAACAGAAGATATTGTTCATGGGACGTCAAATCTTCCACAGTAATTAACCATACATAGGTGCAACTTTTGCACACTACCGCAAAATGCTGTGACACTTAAGGAATTGAAAAAGGAGTACTGCGTTGTTTTGAACTGAAGACCGGGAAAGCTGTGCAATGAGCTGTTTGTCAACTACATTTTAATGAATTGCCTCTCCGTCACTTGTTCGAGTTCTTCGATGGTCCCACCTCTGGACCCTCTTCCTACACTAGTTGGATTGGAAAATCTTTAAAAGCGTGTTAGCTGCTTTCAGTGGTAACATTTGAGCCTGTTCACTGCACCTTGCCATCATATGATACATACACTTTGAGTAAGGACCAGAAATATCTGAAGGATATTGCTCTCGCCGTTAACTCAGACATATGTCTTTAAGATCTTGCTAAACGGAATCCAGGTTCCCTAAACATGTCCCGCTGGTTGACAACAGCTAACAGGATATTAAGACTGTATGTTTCCACCTCGGAACCATCAGACAGCTTACGTATCCTAGTAGAATTCGTTATCAGAGTGTATGTGCCATTTTGGTTCCGCATCAAAGTCCATCATTCAATTAAGGATGAAGCTCAAAATCTTTACCACTTCATTCAGTCATCCAGATACTTGGATCAAGTTTACCGCGACGTTGTAGACGAAGTGATTTCTTGGAATGCTTACTTCGCATCTCCAGAAAACATTCTGCTCGCGATGCTGACTGATGAAAGAACACATATCAGAATCCTTGGCATTTGCAGAGTAATAAAAGTACGAAAATCAAATGAGACAGTGAGAAACGTTGGGATTAGAAAGTATAATATCCCACAAATAAACTTTGAAGCAAACGACAACGTCGACCTAATTCACTGGTCGACCAGCGAAGTAACGCCACCGCCCATTATAAATGACGTGACTACACAAGATTTGCAAAGTATGCTGGAAGGACCAATACCAATTGACTGGACTTTTACAAAGTTCTCATGCCACACACAAGCTGTGGAAAGAACAGTAAAGTTGGTTACCGAGGCCTTAAAGAAAGTGTATGGTGATAATAACCGGGACGGATTTATTCGCTCTACTCTGAATTCGAGAAAAGCCATGCCTGAATTTAGGTGCAAGAGACAGTACAAAACCTAAAGACTTAACAAAACACACATTTTTGTACTTTAAATTTTGAAGACTTATTTCTTATATCTAATAGTAAGCGAGTGTATGACAATTCTGGTTTATGTTTAATAAATATTAAATAATGAAAAAAACATTGTATTTGTCGATTTTTGGGTAATTTTAGGCTCCTTGCCAGAACAGAAGATATTGTTCATGGGACGTCAAATCTTCCACAATAATTAACCATACATAGGTGCAACTTTTGCACACTACCGCAAAGTGCTGTGACACAAAAAAATTGAAAAAAAAAAATAAGTTTTGGCGATTTTACTAAAACTTTGAAATTTCACGCCCTTTGCCAGGACAGAAAACGTTATCCTAGGGCGGTGTATTTTTGCACATAAGTTACTTATAGATAGAGGCAAGTTTTCCGCACTACCCCAAAAGCATTATCAAAAATTAGTTTTTTTTCATCCCCTCTAGTCTAGAGCCTTTCCTTGGTTTAAGTTTTTTACCGCCTACATAATGTCCTTTACACTAAATGGAGTTCTTAACCAATTTAGCGTTGCGGGGAGTTTTTGTTGTTTTTTTTGTATAAGCTTCTCACTGGGTAGTTCTTGATGCTTAATTTTTTATTGTCTTGATGCTAATTGCCTGGCCCTCTGGCACCCTTTTTTCAGTGTTGCGTGTTCGTTGCTTGACCAATATAATCCAACTTAATTTTGTCCGCTTTTCTTCTACCTGAATTGATTTGTATTATTTTGACTATGTTGTCATTTTATTTGTTTATTTCAATGCACTTTCATCAATGTTTACATTGCTTGCAGAGTCAGTTGCAGCCGTTCTGCCATGTTTTCTCACAAACTTAGAATATGTTTTGGTCTATATGCTGTGCCCTGTTATGCGTCGTATACATTTTTTCGAAGATACGGCAAGGGGTTATACCGATTGGTATTGTTTTAAATTTTGTGTCCCAGAGTGGCATTTTGCGTTCCTTTGGCTCTTGGGCGCCGTTTCAATATCCTTACTGTGTCTTTATTGTTAGTATCTGTTAATACTAGAAATTATATTTCTTCTAAGGTGGTAATCTCGGTTATGCCTTTGACATGAATGGTCATCGTTAGCCAGAGTTAGTTTTGATTTAGCTTTAGGCCCGCTTTTTGCTACTAATAACAGGTTACCATCTTTTGTTTTTTTTTTTTTTAAAAGTTTTGAGGAAGTATTTTTTGGTTTTGTTTCCTAGAGTGTTTTTGATCATTTTTAATAAAGTCGCATACGCTTGTTCTTCTTCGGTTACCAAAAGTAAGTTATGTATGTTTTTTTCTTTCCTTTTGTTCTTGAATACTGTATTTAATTATGTTTTTTTTCCGAATACCATAAAAACGTGCTTTGACCCTCTAAAACGATCTGTTTTCGTTGCTGTTTTAGAGTCCTTGTAGTCTTTCTACAGAAAGGCAGGTAGTTGAACTACTTTGTTTAGTTTGTTTGTAATTTCAACAGTAAAGCGGTTACAACTGTTTTTTTTCTCGAGCCATTGATAAACAGAAGTGTAGTTGCAAGAACCGTAGATAGACCATTTCGTTTAGTTTGTAAATGTTTGTTAAAATTGTTTCTATCTTTGGACCGTTGGTGGACCGTCGTGTAGTTTGAAATGCTGTAGCTGGGTCATTTTATTCTTTTTTTCTTTGAACCGTTGATTGACCGTAGTGTAATTCTAGAGAGCTGGACCACTTTTTTGGGCTCGAAGGATCATGTAAAGCTTGGCTTGCTGTTGTGTAGAGCAAGTTTTGTAGTTTAAAACAGTTACCAAGCTTCACACATTTTCCCTACGAAGAACCAAAGTGTCTTACTGGCCGTAACTGAATGAATAATAACCAAACACTTTTTCTTCTTACTCTTATTAAACATGTTAACCTTTTCTATTAGTTTTTAAATACTTGTTGTGCATAAAATTTTTGCAAAAATTCATTATATGATTTTACTAAAAGCGTAAATTATTCTTCTGCAATTAGTAATTAATTACGTAATATATTTTTTAACACATTTAATTAAATGTAATAAAAATTAATTAAAAACCTGAATTATTTTAATTAACACATTTTAATTATAACGAAAACTGTTATTTGTTTACGATAAAGCAAAATTAAAAACTTCCTTAGTTTCGAATTGAAATTAATTTCTTGAACAAACAAATGAACTGATTTTAATTTTATCAGTGCTTCATTTTCGTTAGTTATTAAACGAACCATGCAAGACTGCCTGGCTTGCGCAATGTACCCGTTAATAAACTATAGCAAAATATTTGGACTGTTTCCGATTTCATACAAATGCGGTCAAAATTCATACGTGCAACGTTCACGTTATGGTCTTGGTTGCTCGTATTTCTGGCTTATTTTGTTCTTAATCGTAAGCGTTTGGAATGTTTACTTGCTGATTGTAAATACGCCCAAAGTACAAGCTTTTAATTTACTGAACGATATTTTATTTATCAGCACCGGCATCATAATACTAATTGGAATCATTCATAGAAACTCTGCTAAACTAACAATTTTCAAAATGTGGATAGACCTTTTTAAGGCCAGACAAAGTTTTGGAGTGCCTTACATTCTAAATGAAATGGACACGAATCGTTTAAAACGATACGCCTACGGTTATGTAATAACTGTTACTGTTTCTGCGTTCGTCATTGCCTCATCTATCTTCACTTACGGACCATCCCTTAGAGTATTTCTAAATGTTTTTATTACAATTATAGATAGTGTTTCAATATTTCAATTTAATTTTGAAATACAATTTTTGCAAGTCGTTTTTGGTAACATCAAAATATTTATCAAAAATTACCTGAACAACTACGAAACGAACTGGAGCACATTTCAAAAATTTCTTCTGGAAATTAAGCTGCGGCGTACGTTACGTCTATACTCCGCTTTTCATCATAATTTTCAAAATACTGTTAGATTATACCATTTTTATTTTATATTTTGGTTGTGTCTAATGATGTCATCAATAATTGTTGATTTTTATTTATGCGTTATTAATCTAGTGTATGATTACAAGAGTAAATGTGAGCTTTGTTTGGAGTTACGCACGCTTTATATAATTTTGGTTTTAATTTACTGGTTGCGCCTTGCAGAAAACTTGTCGCACACAGTAAGTACTTCTCTTCGATGTCTTCAAAAATTAATTTTTGTTTTCAGAACGACGATCTTCTGTCATTTTTGTTTAAATACCGCATTAGCTTGCTAAATTCCAAAGAAGCGAATCAAGTCGAGTTGCTAATTCGAACCTTAGTGATACAAAAACCAATTCTAAAAGCTTCGGATATTTTTATAGTTGGTACACGATTACTAACTCCTGTAAGTGTATTAGTGTTAAAATACGTAATCAGCAATGGTTTTAGATTTCCGGTACTGTCATTACTTACGTGTTGGTAGCGTTGCAGTTCCATGAAGCTCAACCGATCTGAAAAATATACTTTCACTCTTTAGTGTTTGTAAATATTGTATTGCTTTCACTTGTTTTGAATTGTTAGAGTAATTTTAATCAATGTCAACTGTTGTATTTAAATAAATTTGAATTTATGAAGCTTTTTTTAGCTTTGGATTTAAAATCTGATATGTGCATTTAGTGCCTAAGTCTAAAACTGCTTCTACAATGTTTTGTGTCGTACAGACAGAAATTTTGAAAAAGTTTAGTTTAAAAACGCATTCTAACTTTTTGATACGTCCACCACAGTTATTAAGATAAAATTTAAAACAAAATCGAAACTGTTTTGAAATTGATAAGAATCCGTTTTGAAACTACGTGTATATATGCACACAAAAAGAATTTTTGAAAGATTTCTATGGCACAGAATTAATTTTTTGCGTTTCGTTGGTACGTTAAAAAATGTACGACAGCAACAAAAGTAAAGCAGGAAGAAAAAATATAATTAGGAAAGATCGTTTTTAGAGATTCGAACCTAGCTCAAGAAAAGTAGAGTTTAGTACATAAACTTGAAATGATTAAAAGCATTCGAACGGAAGCAAAAAGTAAAAATGTTGATCTGACAGTATCAAGATGTGTTTGCGCTGAAAAGTGGTTCCAAAGAAAGAACTAACGCAAAGCATAAAATTAATACCGGAAAGCTCAATACAACAACATCCACGCCGACTTCTTTTGGCAAAAAGAAAAGACGCCAAACAAATAATTGTGCATTTGGAGAAAGAAGGCGTGATTGAACTAGTCTTCAGACGTGACCAAAAAGGAGAGCTACCCTTTACCGAGTATTGACAATACGTTAGACACCCTGTCCGGAACTCAGTGGTTTTCCACAATAAATTTCAAGAGTGGTTATTGGCAGGTAAAGTAAGAAGGATCGTGAAAAAATGGCTTTTACAAATGGATCTGGTTTGTGGCAGTTCACTGTAATGCCATTTGGCCTGTGTAACGCTTTTGTAACGTTTGAGTGTTTGATAGAAACCGCTTTAAGCGGACTGTCTTTAAAGACGTGCTTGGTTTACCTAGGCGACGTAATCGTAGTTGGAAAGTCGCTTGAAGAACACTTGAACAACAAGAACTGTTTTAACGATTACGTGGGGCAACTCTAAAACTGAGCTAAAAAAGTGCCATGTATTTAAGAAAGAAGTGCAATTCCTTGGCCATGTCGTATTTAGCGTTGGAGTAAAGGCTGACCCAGAAAAATCCGAACAGTACGAGCATGACCAAGACCAATGGACAAACATCAGGTCCGAAGTTTTCTTGGGTTCTGCACCTATTATAGACGATTTGTACCAGAATTTGGCAATATTGCCAAACCTTTGACGAAACTGGCCGAGGAAAAAGCTGAATTTAGATAAAATGAAAACTGCAAAATGCTTTCCATCAACTAAACAGGCCCAAGTCACTTTAACGATTCAAGTTATCCAAGAAAAAACCAAAATTTTGTTTTGGATACCGACGCAAGCAATCTGGTTATAGGCACGGTTCTTTTGCAAGTGCAAGATAGACAAAAAAAGTCATCGCGTATTATAGCAAAATTTTGTTCAAACTAGAAAAAATTACTGCGTGACTAGGAGAGAGCTGTTAGCAGTCGTCAAGTTTATAAAGTACTTCTACAAATATGTGTACGGACAAAAATGTTTATTAAGGACGAAGCACGCCGCTTTAAAATGGCTATTGCAGGTTTGTAATTTGGAAGAAAAAATTGCAGGATAGATCGAAACGCTGATATCTTTTCCAAAAGACCATGTCCGACAAACTGCAGCCATTGTTTGCGACTTGAAGAAAATGTCGAATGCCTTCGGAGATTAATTTGGTTAATGACGAGTAGGAACCTTAGTAATTGCATCGCGAACAAGAGAACAATTCCGACATAAGACTACTCCTGTACTAGAAAAAAAAACGGCCAACGACTAACTTGGGAAGAAGTGAATGCTTTAAGAAGAAACATAAAAGCGTATTGGGCGCAGTGGAACTCTTTGAACCGTCTTCTGAAGCGATCTCTAGAGAGTGTCGAAGGCATAAAAAACAGACTACAGTTGATAGTGCCAAAAAGCTGGTTGTCACAAGTGTTGAAGCATCTGCACGATGGTACATCAAAAGAACACCTTGACGTAAAGAAATCTTTGGGAAATGTTTGGGACAGATTCTACTGGGTGAATTGCAAGAAGACGTCATGAAATGGTGCCGTAAGTGCACGGATTCCGCATCAGGAAAATGAAGCAGTATAACCTGGCAAACCCTTTAGAAAAAGTAGCGATTGACATTGTAGGTCCGTTCCCAGAGTCTGATTCGGGAAACAAATACATCGTGGTGGCTACAGATTATTTCACAAAATAGACGGAGGCTTACGCCATACCCAATTAAGAAACAGCTACCGTTGCAAATGTATTAGTGAAAGAGTTTTTCTGCCGGTTTGAAGTTCCGTTGGAATTACACTTCAACCAAAACCGCAACTTTGCGTCTGGGCTGTTTCAAAGAGTTTGCCGACTGTTGAGAGTTAAAAACACTAGATCGATGCTTTTTCATCTTCAATCTGATGGCATGGTTGAGCGGATGAACGAACAATGGGAAAATACCTGGCTAAAATAGTGTCCGAACACCAAAGACACTGGGCTCAATACTTGCACCTTTTCTTAATGGCATACCGATCATCCGTTTACAAAAACACAAGCCAAACACCATCCTATGTCATAAACGGTCGCAAAATACGACTGCCATGTCACCTCTAATTTGGACAAAGACCGGAAGAAAAAGATGACTACGTCAGCCAACTGACGAAAAGGTACTAGACGAAGTACATGAGGCAGTCTGTAAAAACACACAAATTGTCAGCGACATAATGAAGACGTGGTTTGTCGTTGAAGCTGCAGAAGCAATGGGAGGATCTTTATGAAGTCGTGTAACGTATTAATGACGTCATATATCGCATCCGAAAACTACCCAAAAGCAAACCAAAAGAGATCAACATCGATCGTCTACCCCCGTTTGCCGGCGATCACAACGTTACGCAAGTTCACCTCCGAACCAGAGTAGTAATTAAGTGAAATCAAGCCGAAGGAATTGATTTCGATAAGTTTATAACTATATACAAAAGTTCTGGAGTTACAATGAAGAAACAACAAAACCTGTTCCAAACATAAAAAGATTACGCCACTGCACATTGCGTGAGCGAGAATCTTGACATGTCCAGAAACGTTGCAGTAGTATTTAAACAAAAGTTTGGACAGCTAAATAAACTATCCAGACAACAACCGGCGGTTGGAAAAGTTTTAAAACTAAGTGGTAAACGACGCTTTTTTTTTGTCTAGTCACCAAGAAGTGCTTACGTACAAAGCATTATGCAAAAATCTGTAGCCACCATTTTGGAATCTCAAGAGAGAAATGAAGTTCCACAATATTAAGAAATTGGTAGAACCTAAGCTTAGTTGTGGCATAAACTGAATTGGAAGGCAGTTTGAAATATGTTAGATGTCGTCTTCCGAGGAACAAGCGTTCATGTGTTGATCTGCAGTTATCAACCAAGTAGAATATCAAGTCAGAAAAAGTTCATTGATTGCTACTTTTATGCTCAAGTAAGTTGTCGAAATAAAGAGAGCTGCCGCTATTGCGACAATTTTTTCTACTGGTGTCGCATCTAGTTTCTTGTTCTGGGACCAGACACTTTAAAAGCCAGGATTATTACGACCTGAAAATGGAGCAGCAAAAACTAAAGGTGTGTCAAGCACTAATGCCAAAAAAAATACGGTTTTGAAAAACTGTGTGATTATTTGGAGAAAAATATGAATGTTGGTGCGGTTTTGAAGAATTACAAAATATGTTTCTTCAACTGGGTCTCAAAGTTAAGCCATATACTGACATACAAAAGAAAACTTTCAATCGCTATGGTAATAGCGTGAATTTTGCAGTTCTACCGAGGAAAAGAAGTGTGATTTGTTTTTCTGGAGCAACTACTAATATTTTATCAGACAAATGGTATAGAAATCAGAAGTCGTATAACGAAGGTCAAAAGGAACTAAGAGTGATCAAAATTGAAGCAGCTATTATTTGACGTGAGCTCAAGTCTAAAAGCTAAAAGTTCCAACAGCATGTCAAGACGAATGATGGTTTTCGTCACTTCCGTCTCAACTAGTAACTAAACACAATTGATCTTGCCATCGAGATAAATGCTATACAATTGCTTCACAAGTGATGCCAATTTAATGGTAACCTACGGTGTATGACTACATGAGATTAACTCTTTCAGTCAACTTGTTTCAGACTTTCGAGTGCTTTTCTTGTTTTTTTCTTAGGCTTAATACGGCAAAGTCGTACGTGGTCTATCTTACTGCAGTTCAAAGTCGTCATTCCGCTTTCTCCAAGTATTTGTTGCGCTATTTTTTTAATTCTTTCTAATGCTTGCTCGAGTTTATGACCGTCTCGGTGCAATGCTTGTTTTGGTGCTTTAAACTCTAAGGCATCCATTAAAGCATTATCCGTGGTCTTAGGTAGAGTCTGCTGCGTTTTGCTGTCTCGGAGGCCGTCCGCTAAAGTTCGAATAGCCAACTGCTGTAGGAATGTATTTTTTTGCGAGGAAAAGTTCTCATGGACACTCTTGTCTGGTATCCACGACGAAAGTAGTAAGGAGCTCACGCCGGTATCATATCGCGCGTGCCTACCTGTTAAAACCCTTCTTTCTTCGACGTGTACTTTCTTTTACCTACCATTCCGGCATTAACACTATAACGTGCACTTCTTCAAAGGGCAAAACACTTCTTGTCTTGGTCTGCTCGTTAAATATACACTAGTCGTTAAAATGTTGTTATACTTCACTCGTCGATCTCTTTTTCACCTATTATTTTCTTGCAAACTTGCTTGAAGATTTGCCAATTTAGTTTGCTTCCTGTTAAAAATCCTTCTAGAGTATTCTTGTCCATGTTCTTGCTTTGCTCAATTTGGTACAATGGAACAGCCTGTGTTTTGCGTCATCTTTGTCTGCAAATCAATATAAATAGTTCTCGTATTTTCTTTTGTTGATTGTAAATTCTAAACTGGTCGTGCTTTGTTATCATATAGGAAACATAATACGTCGAATTGGTGTGTCGGTTTTCGTACTAACTATTCACGTTCTTAATTAAAATCTTGTCTTTTCATATTTACTACGTCTCGTTCCTAGTCTACTTATTTTGGATATTATCAGGTCTATCTGTATAGTGCCAGTAATGACGTTTGGAACGTTTAATGCAACCGTTTTATAGGCGCAAGCAATTCTCAACGTTGCCTTTCTGTGACAACTGTTTATCATTCTGTTGTATTTATTTATGTTCATCGTTCTGTGCCACATTTGCGCTCTGCAGTTCAATGTTGTCCTCGCCGCGCTACAAATTAATTTTTTTTTAAATTAGTGTGGGTTTTTTATTCTGTGTATGATTTTAGTTAACCCAGCCATTTTTGTCTCTATTTTGTTTTACACGGTACGCGACAACTCGGCAATGCCAAGTCGGCGACGGTCAACTCGGCGATGTCAAATCGGCGATGGCAAAGTCGGCGATGGTAAACTCGGCGATGGTAAACTCGGCGACGGTGAATTATCATTTTTTTAAGATGGAAAGTAACAAACCTGATATTGTAGAAATTCTGTGAATTATAATTTTTTTAAGATGGAAATAACAAACCTGATAATGTAGAAATTCTTTAATATGAGTAATTATGTACTGTACAATTCATAAGATAAATACAATAATATTAATGAAAGAAAAAAATTATAAAATCTCACTCCATATTGTAATTGTGGGATATCCTCTAAGGTATTCGGTTATATTTTGTCCATTGTAATTCGCCACCTTATTTAAAATTCTTTCGTCGGCTTCCACGTAGCGTTTTCTTTTGATTGTGCCATTGCGTCCGGTTATTGCCCTTTCGTAGTCAGCATCATATGCTGTCTGAACCTTCCTTAAATTTTCTATGAAGGTCCACAGTGTAGGGTGAGCAATCCCAGAACCGAAGGCTAATTGTAGCTTGCGGTGACAAGCTTCGGCGAAATTATTCGTTCTATCTCTTCCATTTAAAGTTCGAAAGTACACAGACCAAATCGCCGATGGAAACATTGCCGGCGCTCTGGTTCCATTATTTCTTAGGCGACCAATGTAATTATTGGTAAACCATTCCAAAATCGGTTCGAATTCATCTGGTAAATAATTTTCTAATTCGGCAATTGCAGTTATCACATCCTCTTGTGGAACAAATGCCAGTGAAGTGATCATTTTCGCTTGTAGTGCAAATTCTGAATCAGAATTGTACCGCCCAAGGAGATTGCAGGAAGATAAATGCCTTCGAAGATTCTTTACTAGATGGAATAAACATCCCCAAATTTCTGCTTCTGGGAAAATTTGTCGCACCGCCTGGTGAATGCCCAATTCGTAATCCACGCTGATGCTTTCCGGATTTAACTGTGGCCAAAGTTCTTTTATCATGTTGAACAATTTAAGATATGTTTCTGCGCTCTTATCGGGCAACAAACAATACAGTACCAGAAACACTGGGCCCTTATCTTCGTGCGTATCTTTTCTTGCCAGAATGACAAATATTTGCGCGAAAAGTGGCGGACACAATAAGAAAGTGCCGTCTACAAACAATTCTTTCATACTTGCACTCCACGTTGAATGGTATTCTCTACCAAATATTAATATTCGCTGTGGATCCACCTGAACTCTTCCAGAATCGGCCAGCAAAAAATTCTCGAAATTGGTAGGACTGTACTCGTATAGCGCGTACTCTTGTGGAATGTTAATTGTCTCGCGAGTTTCTGGATTTGCTGGTGCTTTGGACGTCTTTATTCTTACTCTCTGAATGGTTCTCCGCATAACGTTCGAATTTGGGAGAATACCTTTACGGCGGCCGAAACATTCCCCAAAATTCGTCCTCGAATTTGTAAAGGATTTTCCATCGTTGTCGTGGCCAGATGCTTTACGGCTGTATTTACTTGTTGCAAAACAACATTTGCAGCATTCCCTACTGTCCTGCACGTGTGCATATTTCGGATTGAATGGAAAGTACCATCCG
Source organism: Aquatica leii (assembly GCA_035610365.1). NCBI lineage: Eukaryota > Metazoa > Arthropoda > Insecta > Coleoptera > Lampyridae > Aquatica > Aquatica leii. The sequence continues at coordinate 33,995,365 of CM069438.1, forward strand.
CAATATTGGTCCATATCCTTCCTTTGCAATTCTCGTGTTTATGTTCACAGCGCCAGAATTGGATGGTGTTGGCTTTATTGGTTTTATCCTTGGTGTAGAGATATCCATCCCAAGAGTATTTTTCCTGGCCCCTTTGACTGAGCACGTTTTCCATCTCACTTAAGAAAAATAGAAAATTTGTAAATTTATTGAAACAGTACTCCAATAAATAAAATTTCTTACCTTATTTAATGAATATAAATTAATTACAACAACGTTTGGTACAATTATTTCCGTACACGACAACTAACAAAATAACAAAATCGCACACACTGTCTACTACTCTACTTAAGATATAAATCTGTAATAATGTTAACAAAATTTTATTGCTTTTCCTAAAAGCTTAGGAATGTTCGTTGCATTGTGCATATAATTGTTTTGCTTATCATAATTACCTTTAAGTACGATTCGCAGTCATTATGACCCCCCATTTATTTTCTAATCTGCATGCTTTAGACAAATTTGTAAACATTCATATTAACCGCTAATTAACATTCCAAGAAGTGAAATAATTTCCAATAATGATTTTTTCAATAACTACACTTCCTAGAAGTTTTGAAGTTTTACACACAGGGTATTATAATGATGCGGACCGTCGCCGAGCTGACCGTCGCCGAGTTTCCCATCGCCGAGTTGACCTTCGTCAAGTTGGCATCGCCGAGTTGACCATCGCCGAGCCGGCATCGCCGAGTTGACCTGACACGTGTTTTACAATGTTTGTAACGTTTGCCCCAAATTTTCTGTGTTCATCCAAGTATGCTTCTAAGTATTTCGCGTTTTTGGTACTATGTATTTTTACTCCGTTGATCTTGAGGCGCAATTGGTTTCTCCGTTTAGGTCTTTTTAACACCATCTCCTCCGTCTTCTCTTTTGCAAGCAAATATCTTTCTGTTAGTTATTTCGAACTCGCGCGGAGTGCGGACGTGTTTATGTGTGCTCGGAAAGTAGTGATTAAATTAAGTTGAAAAATTAATTAAAACTGGTAAAGCCCTAAAGGGCATTACTAGAATAAACTATAAAAATGTCTAAAGCAGCAAGCTGTGCAAAATGTAATGCGGACTTAGTTAAAAGTGATAAAATTGTTTGTTGTGCAGGGGTTTGTGATAGGATGTATCACTACAAATGTGGTAACATTACTACCGACGAATACGGTCTATTGATGGCTAAACGTAATTTTGGTTGGTTTTGTGAACACTGTGTAGATAGAAAAAGTTACATGGCAATTATCTTGGATGGTATGAAAGCATTAAAACAACTAAAGGATGGTGTCCATAAGCAGAATGAAAAGATTGATAATGTTAATCAACAACTCATAGTAAATCAAGATAAAATAAAAAGTGACATAACTGAAATAATTGAAGAACGGTCACAACCAACATATGCCGATAAATTGAAATTAAAGAAACATGAACCAGCTATAATAATAAAACCGAAAAACGTAGAACAGAAAAGTGTAGATACAAAGAATGACATTAAGAAATGTATTGACCCTACGGATATGAATATAACCGGAATACGACCGGTAAGTAATGGTGGTATACTTATTGAATGTAAAAATAAGGATGATGTATGTAAGTTAAAAGAGAAAGCGGAAACTAAGATGGGAGAATCCTACAAAATACAATTGCCAAAGAAAAAGTTGCCAAGAATAAAAATAGTTGGATTGTCTGAAAATTTGCCACCGGAAATAATCGAGGAAAAATTAAAAAGGCAGAACAGTCATCTAAATTCAAAAAAATCGTCTTTAAAGATTGTACACACAAAAGAAGGGAGAAATCGGAAAAGTTATATAGCTTATGCGGAAGTAAATGCATACACGTATCGGGCTATAATGAAAGAAAAAAAGATAAACGTAGGTTGGGATAGATGCATAGTATATGATGCTATTGAAATTAGAAGATGCTATCGATGTAATGGATTTAACCATAAAGCCTCGGAGTGTAAAGCACAAAAAGCTTGTCCAAAATGTGCTGGCTCACATGGGTTGCAAGAATGTACTGTTGATGGAGAAGAAAATCGCAAATGTTCGAATTGTATTCAAATGGCCGAAAAATTAAAAATGAAACTGGACATTAACCATCCTGTCTGGAGTCAAGAATGTGCAGTATTCAAACGAAAAATGGAAATGGAAAGAAAGAAGATTGATTTTTTAGAATAAGTAAACAAGGTGCGAACATATTATATTTGAATGCACAAAGCATGCTAAAACATTTCCAAGAACTAGAAATCTTAATTCAAGATAGGAAACCAAGTTTGTTATTATTAAGTGAAACTCGTGTAACTGAAGACATACAAGACTGTGAAATTAATTTTTCAGAATATGTATTAATTCGGTGTAATTCACAAACGAGAAGAACTGGAGGGGTTGTAATAGTTATAAGCAAAAAAATCCGATATACTGTAATCTCTAATTTTGCATTAGAAAATAACTATTGTGGTTAATATGTATCAAAATAATAGGAGGATTTCAAACAGGATACTATACAGTGGTGTATCACTCGCCAAGTGCAAGTAATGCTACTTTTATAGAACATTTTGAAAAGTGGTGTGAAGATACAATTCCGGATAACAGTCGACATATAATTATAGGGGATTTTAACATAGATGTATCCAAACAAAGTTTTTATGGGTCGAAATTAATACAAGTTATTAGAAGCTTAGGGATGAAACAAATTGTAGACGAATGCACGCGTACAACAGAAAATAGCAGTACAATAGTTGACCTAGTAATTACAAATGTAAATGAATTAAGATCTGTTGTATTAAATGAACCAAAAATAACTGACCATGATATAATAGAAATAAATTTAGGTACATTGCATAATAAGAAGGATTACAAAATAAAAACAATAAATTGCTATAAAAAATATTCAAAACAAAACCTACTTAATGTACTGAGCCATCACAATTGGAATATGCAAAATCGACAGATGGATCAAATAGCAAATGACATAGTTGAAACGCTTTGTTATGCAGTAAATGACCTAATTATAAAGAAAACTATAAAAACACGAACGAATAACACTTGGTTTACAATGGACTTACGTAATCTCCAAAACGAAAGGGACAGGCTTTATAAAATTGCTAAATTAACGGGAAATGAAAATGACTGGATGCTTTACAAAAACACAAGAAATAATTTTAGTAACAAAATTAAGATAAGCAAAAATAAATATTACGTAAATAAAATACAGCAAAATAGCGGACAACCTCAAAAATGAACCAAAAAATATAATATTTGACGAAGTAGAAATTGATAACTTAGAAGAAATATCAAATAAATTTAACGAATATTTTGTAAGCAGCATTATGCAAATAAATAATAGTATAATCCAGCCCCCAGCAAACTTCAAAGAGGTCCCAATATTAAAACCAATCATTAATTTCAAATTTAAGCAAATTAATTTATCGGATCTGAAGAAAATCATAAGTAATATTAAGAGAAAAGGAGGAACGGATCACATTACAAAACAAGTTATTACAGATGCATTGCCAGAAATTGGTAATGCAATGGTAGACCTAATAAACAAATCTTTAATAAGTGGAAAATTTCCTAATTGTTGGAAGCAATCCAAAGTCATACCAACCCCTAAAATTAAAAATACAAAAAGATGCGAAGAATTTCGACCTATCAATATTTTACCAGTGTACGAACAAATACTAGAATCAGTTGTTAAGGAACAATTACAGTGCTTTCTAGAACAAAATAATATAATTAGTGAAAATCAATCGGGTTTTCGAAGTAAACACTCGTGTGAAACAGCATTAAATCTCGTGCTGACAAAATGGAAATCCGAAATCGACGAGGGTAATAGTGTAGTAGCAGTGTTTTTAGACTATAAAAGAGCCTTTGAAACTATCGACAGAGGAAGACTTATAAATAAACTTTACCAATATGGAATAAGAAGCACCGAACTTCAATGGTTCGAAACTTACTTGGAATCTCGTACTCAGACCACTACGTACCAAAATTACGAATCTATTCCAATTCAAAATAATTTAGGTGTACCTCAAGGATCAGTCTTAGGCCCATTGCTTTTCTTAATTTATATTAATGATTTAGAACTTAACCTTAAGTGCTGTAATATTAATTTGTTTGCGGACGATACCCTGGTATCAATTACTGATAAAAATGTACATTCAGCTATTATAAAGCTAAACTCAGAATTAGAAATTATTGCAAATTGGTTACAAACAAACAAATTAAAATTAAATGTGCTGAAAAGTAAGACAATGGTAATATCATATATTAATGTTGACACAACAAAAATAAAAATTGAAAATATAGAATTAGAACAGGTTGAACAAATTAAATATTTAGGAATTGTGATTGATCAGAATCTAAATTTTAGAAGCCACGTAAATTATGTAATAAAAAAAGTAGCAAATAAGATTAGCCTATTAGGAAGAATATCTAATAAATTGACGATTAATGCAAGAATTACTGTATATAAAACAATTATTGCACCATATTTTGATTTTTGCAGTAGTATATTTTTAATGTGTTACGAAGTCGACTTAAAACGGTTACAGAAACAACAAAATAGAGCTATGCGGATTATATTACATTGTTCAAAATATACCAAAATCACAGTAATGTTAGATTGTTTACAATGGTTAAGTGTGAAACAGCGGATATATTTCAATTCATTAATGTTGGTATATAAAATAATTAATGATTTGCTTCCAAACTACATGTCAAAATTAGTGATACGTAACTATGAAATACATTCATACAACACGAGAAGTCGATGTGATTTCAGATTGCCAAAATTTTCAAAATCAAAGTCACAAAATTCTCTTATGTACAAAGGTCTGAAATTATATAATGACTTACCAGATGAAATTAAGCACGAGCAAAATATTTATAAATTTAAAAAAGGTCTGAGTGATTATGTTAAGAATAAATTTTAAGCAAAAATTAGTATTAATAGAAGTATGTTACGATTTATGTTAAATTAGTATATCTTTACTAAATAAACACTTACTTACTTACTTAAACCGCTGGGTTTCACCAGAGTGCACCATTAGACGGACGTTTTGTCTTTTTGGGGTTTTTCGCGGTATACTCAAAACTTCTTTGAAATACGCGGGTAAAAAACAAAGAATACTGCTTTTAACCATTAAAATTTACATTGTCACTATTTTAATCAGTAGTTAATAGCTCAATTTGATTTACAATTATTTACGAAATATTTTCTAATTTAGGAAACTATGTATATAATTGTATCTTCTACACAATTTTACTATTTTAATCAGTAATTTCCAATTCAAATTTAATGTGCAATTACTTATTTTATTTCTTTACAAGGAACCGTTACAAACTGTTAAAATTTGAAGAGTTATTACCGATTGAATATTTGGTAATAGTAAAACACATCAAAACCTATAGAACCTAATTAAAATAACGCTGATTAGAAATTCCATATAAAAACCTATAAACGCTATACTTTTAAACACATATAAACTAATATTTTTTATTTATAAACAGTTTATTTTATTGATATCGATCAAGAGTATCTTTTTTTAGTTAAAGGTTGAAGGTGACCAAAAATATTATTGTTGTGTCTCTATTGCACACGGTGTAAAACATAGCATTACTGTGTTAAAGTTCACGTTAAAAAGACTCACCTATTAACTATCACATTAAAAAATTATGAAATTACACCTAGTACTTCAAGAGTCATTTTAAAGCATATCCAGCGGCGTCTGCTATGAACCAATATCTCCGTAGGGAAAGCCGTAAGAAAAAGAGTGTATACGAACTTGTCATATTATTTTTAAGCGTCCTATCTAAATCTGGAGTATTGCTCGCATATCCTGAGACACTTTCTATAAAACGTTATCCAATTTTTTTTTTCAAATTATTTGAAAGATACTCATTACAAGATCCTTTAAGGTTAATACAGGCTGATTTTTTAAGTAAATCAATGAGCAATTATGTTACGTTTGATGATTCTTAAAACTAAGCTTTTACTCACTAGTTTGCATCGTGTTCTATTGACTTTACTACATTAAAGATAACATGTAGCTCAAATACAGCACTTGATCCTCTTGAGTTTTCTTACTAAGTTTGTGTTATCTAGGAGTTGGATGGCCATAACGTTCACATGGTTAAGTAGCTTTTGTTTTCGGTTACTGGGAAATTTGACAATGGTTTGATCAACAGTCTCCATTTGAAGGTCCCGATGCATGTCTTTGTTTCGGCAGTACCAGGGTGAATGCCATAAGTCTAAACAGGTTTCAGGACTTGTTTGTATAAGCGCACTTTGTGTAGACAACTTAGAATTTCTTCCAAAAAATCAATACATGAATTTTCTAACGTCTCTCGTCTAATGTCATTCCCAGATATTTGGCTGAGTCAGCATGAGAGATCTGGGTATTGTTAATCCGGATGTGCAGATGTTGCTTTTGTTTATTGATAAAGTCTACGTGTACAGATTTATTTTCGTTTAACTTGATTCGCTAATTTTTAGTCCAGCTGTTAATTTTATTAGTATAGGTTTGAAGTTTTTCGGTAGCCTTTTCTGGTCTTTTCTGACAGCAATGACTGCGGTGTCATCAGCAAATGTTGCTATTGTTTCTTGTTTAAAACTTGAGATATTATTAGTATATAATAGATAAAGTACTGGACCTGGCACACTACCTTGTGGTACCAGCTCGGATTTCCTTTAGATCTGAATAAGCATCTTCGTGTTTAATTTTGAAATATCTTTCTGATAAATATGATTGTAGAACCTGTGAAAGTTGTTGTGACAGGAGCAGGTTGAGTGTATGAAACAAGTTTTAATGCTAAATGTTGTCAAAAGTCTGAGCAACGTCTAGGAAAACGGTGGAACAAACTTTAATTTCTTCTAGTAATTTTTTAATGACATTTGTGATTCTATGTATTTGATCAATAGTAGAGTGACTTTTTCTAATACCAAATTAGTAGAAGGTTAACAAATTCTTTGCCTCTACTATAATTTTTAATCTCTCTCTTTACGAGTATTCTTTCACTTAATTTTGAGATGACGGTAGCAACATTATAGATCTAATCGATGCTATGTCGTGAGCTACTCTTGCTCTAATTCCTAAGTCAAATAATTGTTGTTGCTGTGTGATTGTATTTTTTTTTATTTGAAATCTTATTTTATTTAGCAATTTTTTAAATATCCGTAATGGTCCGTTTGAACGCAGCTGTTTAACCGCAACACCTTTAAACGCAAGGACGTTTGAACTAAAACATTTTTGAACATTAAGCGCATTTTTATTTTCTTATGCAAAATAAGAACAATAAGTGTTGAGTTTGTGAGAAGCAGCTTTATTTTGTATCTTCGTCATTTTACCATTTAACGTATTAAATATATGCTAACGTTTAAATTTTAAATAAAAACTAAAAACATTATAAAAAATAAGGTACACAGATATTAAAATGAAAAAACAAAAATTCCATCGATTATAAATTTTCTTAATAAACAGAAACCTATTTCAGAAAAACCTAAAATAAATATTAGTAAAAGATAATATAGAATTAGTTTTATCAGTTAAAAAAAAATTGTAAAAAAACCAAAAGAAAATGAAAAAGCTATCGCCTACAATTTTTTTAATTTATTTTATTGAACATAAAATAGAGTACAAAAATTAAAAAAATTAAAATGAATAACAGAAATAACTTTGTTCACTAAAAAATTAAAAACAGAAAAAAAAGAAGAAATTATCGAATAAAATTAAAAGTATTTAATTTAAAAAAAAATGAACGAAGATCAAGGTATTGAATAAAGTAAAACAATCACAATAAAAGTAACAAGTTGAAAACAGGGATGTGAAGTGTGCGTCAATGTTGTAACTGAAACTTGGAAGCTTCGATTACAACGTTGAGAATATTCGTTTTTATAGTTAAATGTTTTTTTTTTTAATCAACTTTTTTCCATAGTTTACTAAATTCTTTAAACCAATAAAAAACATTTCTTCTTTCTTTCTGTACGTTTTTTTACATTTTTTTACAATTTTGCTAATTATGACTTATTCTCTTTTGGTTCTTTAAAGTATTCAATTGGTACGTTAAATATTTAACGTTTAATTTTATTTAACAGGTCAACAAAAATTACATGTTTTGATTTTCTAATTTGTACAGTTTTTCTTAAATGAACTAAAACAAAATAAATTTACGTTTTACGTCTAAACGTCTTGTCTTTAAAAGTACCTGCGTTCAACGTTTTTGCGTTTAAAGGTATCGTGTTCAAACGGTCGCGTTCAAATGTGCTAGACCCTAAAGTATCTAGTAACAATATTAAATACTAGATACTAAGAATATATTTAATATATACAGTTCGATACTTAACTAGAACTACAGTCTGCTGCAAAATAAATCAAACTAAAATAAAAAATTTAGAAAACTCAAAGATAATTTTTTTTGGCGAACCATTTTAACATGTGATTTAGAAAAACTTGTACCTCTTACGTTTATGTTATAAGTTTTTATAGTTTTTTAATTTATGTGTAGACCAAATTTAGATCTAAATTTGTCAACTCATTAACAACCTGTTTAGGCATTTTGTTTCTTACAATTATTGTTTTAGAGTGAGTTCTTTGTAATCGAAATTTAGGTCTATGTTAATGTTACCATACATTAACATATATTGGTAAGATTTTATTGAGACAACATTCTTACTCGATTTTCTAGTATTTTTGAGTTAAACCAATTTTGAAATCTAGTGATAGATACTATGATTAGAACTTCTTCTGGGTTTCTATCGTGTCAATCTTATAACCGAAGTTGCCAACGTTTCGCCCACATTCATAAAGAAGTTTAGAATCTGGCTTAGTTGATTACCTAACTTTGTAGTGGTTCTTTGTTGTTTGCTTCTTTAGGTTCATCGGTTTTTTCTTATTTTTTTGGAGTTTAAAATTTGGCTTCGTTCACAAGTTAATTACCTAACTCTAGAAATTCTTTGTTTCAGTTTTTTTATTTCTTTTACGCCATGAGAAGCCTGTTATGAAAGGGGGCAAAATGTTGATAACTTTGGCTATAACATTGACGCGATTCAAATCCGAAAGACCTTTTTATCTTAGTATAGACCCCGGTTGTAGAAGCCTCAGCTATTATTCTAGTGAAGGTTTTTTTTCTTTTTAATTTAAAGGTAATTTATGGTATTTTTTGCATTTTTGGTTGTACATGTGCGTGAAGAAGCGTAGGAACTTATGGAAGAAAGAATGTAGTTGTCTTTAACAACTTTCTAAACCAGAATTTGCAGATAAAATTTGTTATTATTATAATAAAAAGTAAGGATGTATTGAAGCATATAAGGACATTAGTTTGTAAGAACTTTTTTAATTTAACTTAAGAAGTTTAGAGTTCAGTTATCGATTTTTTTTGTTAAAAGTCACTAGTTTGACATTAGTTTTAATATAAAGTGCAAAAACGAGCACTTTTGTCACAAACGCAGCACAAGCTGCTAAACAGTTACGTGATGTATATGGTGAGGCAACCATAAAAGAAACACACTGTCAAAATTTGTTTTGGAGTTTTTTCAATGAAAGAAACCCAACGTTCAGGTTTCGTCTATAACCATTACTGCCAAAAGAATTTTCTCTTTTCCAACCAACTCCACCACCACTGCCTCTTCGGCCACTACCTCCGCGCTTTCCACAAAAAATTTGATGAAAACGAAGCCAGGTGCGTTAAATGCTACCCATATCAAGTTCAGTTTGCCAAACTTTTCAAACTCTAATTCAAGGTCTTCTTTCTTCACGTTTTCTTGCAGATCACCAACGTAAACGCGGGTTCCTCCATCACCACTTTCTTTGCTTATCTTTTATTCAAATTTCAAAGCGAAGACTTTTCGACGATGTTTGATAAATTGGCAAAATAGAAAGATGATGATGATTAAATCAAAGTCATAATCAAGTCGGATCGTTGTGTATCTGTACGAGAGATAGCAGTGTTAAGTTAAATGTGTCACACACGGCGATTGAGAAACATTTAAAACTTAAAATAATATTTTATTATTCTTAAAGTCTCCTCTACAGTATTCTGTATTTTTAATATTTGATTTTAAGAAATTAGACATGTTTCGCTAATAACAATTAGCATCGTCAATATAACTAAAAACTAAAATTAAAACCTTGAAATATAAATAAAGAATACTAACCAAATAAAATTGTTAACAAATTATAATGTAATATTGTAACGAATTTTATTATTAAAACTAATTTATTTAAACTACTAAAAATATATACAGTTTAAACTAACAGATTATTCACCGTAGATTTATCTTACATGCGTTAACGACTTATTTATTTAGACTTGAATAATCTTCTTAACACTGTCGTCTTCACATTACGGAAATAACTGCCCTCGGATTTGTTTGCACAGTATTTATACATTTTGACAAAACGTTCCCGTATGTTCCACATCCTTCGGTGAACGTTCTAGAAAAGCTCGCGAAGGCTCTCGAAGTTGCGAATAACTTCTCGAACGTTTCAATATGTCAATTAAACGTATTTGACAATTTAATACAGTCTACTATATTTAAAAAATTAATTTAAATAAAGAAAATATAAAAATATCAAAAGAATAGAAAAATGAACTACTTCACCAATATTTAAAACTTAGGTTTATCTGGTCTGGGAATCATGATAACTTGCTATTTTCCACATCTTAGGAACGTACTTCAATCTGAAAGATGCGTTAATAAAATTGGTAAACTTTATTATAACTTTTTTAGAAAGTTGTTTCAAAACTTCAACAGTGATTAGGTCAAAACCATGTTTTTTTGTGTGTTAATATTTTTTTTAATTTCATCTAAGACTGTCATCAGTAAAGTGGTTCTCATTATAATTTCTTCTTGTTCTAGTGTAATCTTCTCCATGATTTGGTTAGAAAATGCTGTCAAGATGTTTTGCAAACCTACAAGTTTTTTGGGTATTGCCTTACTTCGATTCATATTTCGGAGTGGAAGATTATGTAACACAGATGTCTTTAGTCTCTTGTTGGCTTTCCAAAGTGAGTAATCAATTTTGTTATCATTAGTTAACTCACTCAGTTGATCTCCAACTTCATTTTTGATACCCAGAATTTTTCCCTTTAGTTGTTGAGTTGAATTATTCAAAGATGTTTTATCAGTTGATGTTCTGGTCCGTTGCCATTTCCGAGTTTTTGCTTTTGCACTGCGGCACTAATTTAGATTCTTTCATTGATTGAATTTGCATTTTTATACCCATGATGTCAGTAATGCCAAAAATTTGTTTTGTACTTCTGCTTTCTAGTAGCTTCAAGCTTCTTCTCATATTCTTCACTATTTCTTTGGGATAGTAAGAATGATTGAAATTAACTGCGATTACTTTAATTAGTCGATAGTGTTGTGGTTGTGGTATTCTTTAAATTTTTGGTTGCTCTTGTTTTTTTTACAAAGTTTTTGGACTTGATTGTAGAAGGGTGAGTGATTTATCCATCTTTCACTTTGTTCTATATTTTATTCTTATCCACTCCGTTTCTTTTGCTAGTTCTTCCGCAACTGTGTTGTACTGAACTTCATTTTGTTCCTTTACGTTAGTTGTTGAATTTTGTGTTTTTTGTGTCGTGCAATTCCGTATATAATCTTTGTAGACTTTCTAGCTGCATTTGCATGTTGTTTAATTTAACAGCGAGATTATTTTTCTGGCATTCCTCTCTTTTCCAAGCATTCTTCATTCTGCCATCTTGCAGTATTTTTTTGAAATAATGCAGTGTTTTATTGCAATAAAACCACTTTATTCGGCATAAGAGCTGGGCGTGCTGATTCGTTTTCCTCGAGTTTTTTGCCAATGAATCGATTAAGAGTAGACCTCATTTATGAATACCTTACAGCAAGTTGTTCCGGAATTGATTATATATTGATTAACAAATCATTCAAGTAATGCTGTGATTAATTTTAAAAGGCTTTAAATACACTTACATAACGTCGTAAACAAATATGCGTCTACAATTAATTGCCGGAAACAATACGTATTCAATAAAATCGACAAAGTGAAAGTACTATCACGTTGCTATCCCGTAAATGGAATAACAAGTTTTTTTTAAACATTCGATCAACGTTCAAACTTCTTCAGTATCGTAATTTTTAGAAATACTTCCTACTGCGCCGTCTTAAGGTTATTATAAAGCATGTTTAATCTATTTGCGAACTACAACAATGCGCTTTAACGCTTCGGGTAGAAAAAAGAAAGTAAAATTATTAGAATCAATTATAGTACATTATTAGTAAAACTTTTCTATAATTTTTGCTTTTAATACACATTGCGAACTTGTATTAAACATATGTTTACGATCTTTTCCCCACTGCAATTTAGAAATCATTATATAAAGAATTGTTGGTCTTGAAAAACGTAATCGTGTGTAGTTACGTTAGAATTTATTGAGCTTTGGTAAAAATGCAAGTTGTAAAAGTAAGTATTTATATCATTTTTAATAAGTCAATTAAACGAAAATTCCCGCAGCTGTGCTTTCTTTTTCTCATTCAACTGTTCTTCGGTTTGGCGATGTCTGACAGGTGAGGAAGATGCTTTTGTGGAGCAATGAACTATATGTGTTTCTTTCAGAGTTCGCATTCACGTACCGACGAAAATAAAAACCGTCTACCAGACTAAATTTGTGAAAGTGCCAGAACACCATCATTACTTCCATGAAAAAGTCAAGGAAGTGCCTAAATTTGTTACTATTCATAAGGACCACGACAGTAGCTCGTTACTTGGTGCTGGATACTAATTTTCTTTACTTTTATTACTTGTTTTTGTTATATTTGTTTGTGTTTTTATTGATTATTTTAAAATGATTAATATATGTGTTTAAAATGTAGTTGAAATTGTTTTTGTTATTGTGAGCGTGCGAAAACGATATACTTAAGTAGGCTGACGGAATGCGTGGAAATATGTTTCTTGATCTGGCATTCAAGTCTTTAATTATTGTTTTATTATTAACACTATACAATCTTAATTACATGCTACAGTTAATAATCGCTTTCATGCAAATGAGCGAAACTATTGTTAACACACTTAATAGCATGTTGTGAATGAAATAATGTTCTTATAAAACGCACATATTAAAAAAAATTAATGGTCTCTAAAATCAAGGTAATTGTTACGGTAATTTTCTTCTTCTTTGTATGCTGCTCTATTCGATATAATCTTCTTCTGTGATGTGTGTTGCCGATACTACAGGCATTTATGTAGGAGGATTGTGATATAATCTAGAAAATTTTATGTACTCTTTAATCAAAGTTTCTCATAATTATTAATGCAAACTGTGATAGGTATTAATTCTACCTGCTAATAGTAAATCTCATATCTTCGACTATTATCCAACGTTAAACTATTAAATCGATTATACTTGTTAATCTTTCTTTTTATCTTTCCTGTTCCTGTGATTATCGTTAACTATTACTTACTTTTGACTACTCGAACAGCTGAGTAGAGGAATTACGAACTTAACATAGTGTTACAAGGTTTATACCGTACTGTCCTGAGCAAGACAGAGAATTACTTTGGGATAAGCTCTGGCGCCCTGAAACATCTTTTTATATATATTTTTTTGAACCTACCCCCTCTCCGACTATTGAGAGTTTGGCCGTGCAAGGTTCGTAATACCAAAAACTTGTAACATAATATTATGTAATGGTGTGGATCGAAACCGTTTGAAATAATTGAAAAAAAAATGTACATACACAAATTGTTAAATGCTAAAGCTGTTATTACAAAGATTACCTGTATGAAAGTAACAAACGAAATAATTGCCGGTGGTCAGTGAAGATGGGTGTGAATTACACTCAAAACTCCGTGAGTATTTGGAAAATTCAAAAGAAAAGAAAAATAAACGTCAAAATCAAAATAAACAAAAGTCAAAAGGGCGCCAGGAAAGTTTATAGCTTAATAAGGGCTTTTGAACCTTGCCCACAAAATCGGTTACAACAAAACAAAAATTAATTTAAAAAAAAAATAAAAATTTTACTGAAACGTAATTTTGAATTTAATTAAAAAAACAAAAAAATTAAGTTATATAAATACAACAACAAAAATTATAAACGAGATGAAACATATTGTTTTAATTTAGTCGAGAGTTAGATATTTGATTTAAACTTGGCTAAGTGTTTTTGATTGTAAAATGCACCAAATTGAAGCGACGGTACGTAAAATAACTCATAGTTATATAAATTTCATTCGAAGCTTTTTTGGAATCAACAGCAAATTCTACGGTATACATATTACTTTAAATACCTGTTACAATCGTGGAGTGTTTTGGTTGACCGCAGTCATCAAGTTTAGTAGTCAGAGATGATGTCAAAAGTTGCGGGGATAATAGAAAGACAACAGAGCAAAGATGAAAGACGGATAGGAAGATCTAGTTTTTTCATGTCATAAAATTACCGGAAAAATAGTTGTGTTTGATGAAAGATAAAAGCATTTAACTAAAACGAAATTAAATCGTTAATCTACTCACTTAACTATTTTACAAACACGTTTAAAATCCGCAAGTGCTACCTTGAATTTTGGAGGAACTGCGGCACTACCACATCTTATTTTTTTCTGAGAAAGAGCTTGTATTCAATTGCCTTATTAATTAAAAAAGTGTTTTTATATATAATACACGGACTTCCAACAAATATTTAAAAAAAAACACCTCCTATAAAGAAAGTGTTACCAACAAAGATATTTTATACAAAGTTTTCTTCTCGTACTGCAACCGTAAACAAAGACAATAAAAAATAAATATGACATTAAATACCTATTACAAATAAAAGTAACTATGCGCAAACTGCCAAAGATATGGCTACACCAAAAGGTTCTGCACACATCAATGAAATGTATCGCAAACCACCTAACTAAAACGTGTTGAGCTACCTATCGGGCGCGTTTCCATGTGGCGGATAGGAGGGTAAATAGGATGTAACGGTACGTAGCTTTATCAGCTGACCCGGGACAACCCTGTTTACCTTGGCAGGTGTTGGAGTTGCGGCCTAAAATCCGTACGTACCCCAATACTACTGTCACGCGAACCAGATCTCTCAGCTCAAGCTGTAGTGTTGTGGCAAGAGCCCACACTGGGATAACGATGCCTGCCGTTGCTCTGCTGACTTTGATCAGCAAGCACGGCAGCCAAACTCAAACCTCTTGCTGCTGTAGACATATCTCACGAGCAAGCAGTGTTGGGGAGTCTTGGCTTAAGTGTATAGACCAAAAGGAGACAACCTCATCAAAAACCTAAATCTAAGGTGGAGGGAACGAAGCCAATAGATGCGTGGCTGGATAGAAGACCAGTCGTCACTGGTTCCAACCTTGGAGCACTAGGCAAACCCAGTTGTATATAGCCTTCTGTGCGTATCGTGTAACTGCGCACGGCGACTTTCTTTTCTTCGGCACTCCTGGGAACATATATGGAACCATCGACTCAAAATTTAAATTTAAAAAAAGACGGGGACTCTGAGCAGAACACAAAAGTAACGTCTGACGTTGAACGCAAACCTTAAAAGCCCAAAAAGCTTTCGGGGGCGGCAAAGCCAAGGCTTAAAAAGAAAGAGAGTCGGGAGCGCAAGCAACCGGTTCCACTTCAATGACGGGGACGCGAGCGCGAAACCCACCTATACAAGAAGCAAAGCACGTCTATCAATCCTGAAGAATCCGAGGTCATAAAAACTTTGATACTTAAATGGATTGACGAATTGGAGAAGGAACAAACTTCTCCTTGTTTTCAGAAATGTACCCATAAAGGGGGATTTCTAAAAATAACGTGCGCAGACGAGGGAACCAGAGAGTGGCTGGTCGGAACGTCAAATATTAAGAAACCACTGGAGGAGAATAGAGAACTAGCGATTATTTATCTCAAAAACCTTCGTGGACCCAAGAAGGTTATCACTTAGGTCCCGGGAACAGCACTAGAACCGGCCAACTTATTCAAAAGAATATCGGTACAGAACAACTTCAGTACCGAAACGTGGCGGGTGATTAACTCTAAACCAGATCATAAAAGAACCCAATACGTCCTGTTTATGGACAAGGAGTCCTGAGAGAACTAATTGCACCATGGATTTTCAGGGATCACTCTCCGGACGCTGGTCGACTCCAAAAAGGACAGCAAAAAACCGGATGCTACAAAAGATGTCTACGAGGCAATGGATGTAAATCCAGAGTCAGAAAGAACCTGCTGACAGCAAATCTAATGCTGAAAGTAGTTTAGATAAACATACATCATTGTAGGGCAGCTTCAGCGGCTCTCAGTGCTTATATTGTGACACGCGATATAGACATTGCCTATGTCCAAGAGCCATGGATCCACAAGAGAACAATAAAAGAGCTGAACTGTTTAGGCAGATAGCTGCTTGCGGCCCAGCTTGTGCGCAACCCTCGCACATCCATTACTGTAAAAAATGCCATTGTGGGATTTATGTTCTAGAGACCTAGTGGCAGCTAAAATATCTGTAGTAAAGAAAGGCAATTGGAAGGAGTTCATTATTGGATTCGGTTACCTCCCCTACGACCAGACAGGATTATCGCCGCAGGAGGAAATCTACAGGCTGATTAACAGTGGGGCCAACAAACCGCTGATTCTTGGATGCGATGCCAATGCACACCACACTTTGTGGGGGAGCACAAACACAAATCCAAGAGGTGAAAAACTTTTAGAATTCATTTTAAAAGGCAATTTAGACATAATAAATAACGGAGATGCGCCTACGTTAACAACGGTGTCGCGCAGTAAAGTTATCGATCTTACGCTAGTCCAAAAGCAAGTAAAGTGATAAAAATGTAGAATGTATCAGATGAACTTTTTTTATCTGATCATAAATACATTTGATTCAACATTGAATCAGACAGAGAACTCGTAATGAAATACAGAAACTCGAGAAAAATCAACTGGGATTTGCTCAACGAAACTTTAGCGGGTCAAATCTGGGACTGTCGCACAGTTGCAAGATTAACGCACGAGCTAAAACTAATGACGGATAGTATTGTTAATTGATTAAAATCCGCATTTGAAACAAACTGCCCAAAAACTGTCAAACAAACCCCCAACAAGATAACTTGGTGGATCAGGGAGCTTAACAAAGCAAGGGCACGCACCAAAAGGCTATTTAACACAGCAAAAAAAAAGCGGAGACTAGGATGAATACGAAACCAGTCTCACAACATACAACAATGCCATTAAAAAAGCACAGTTAGACTCATGAAGAAGGTACTGTAGGGACGTAGAAAACAAACCTACAAGTTTTCGACTCCAAAAGGCTCTGAGCAAAGGCCGCACTGGAAACATTGGTTCTTTGCTGACCGAAAAAGAGAAGTTTACAAACTCGGTTGAAGGTGCTCTGCAAGAACTACTGCAAAAACACTTCCCGGGTTCGTTGT
The DNA here is from genome assembly GCA_035610365.1 of Aquatica leii. NCBI lineage: Eukaryota > Metazoa > Arthropoda > Insecta > Coleoptera > Lampyridae > Aquatica > Aquatica leii. Next base: position 34,012,759 of record CM069438.1, read on the forward strand.
TAACTGGGGTTCCTAAGCACCAGGACCTAGAGGTACCAAACAGACGGGTTCTTAATACAAGCAAACGGATGGTAAGGCACACATGGGGATTGAAACCCACAATGACCAAATGGTTATATACAGTGATAACATCATCACATACGGCGCGCTTGTATGGAGTGAGAAAACCAAAATGAAAAGCACAGCTGCAAAGCTGAGTACAGAGAAAGGCATGTCTACTGATAACAGGAGCGATGAAAAGCACGCCCACAGCAGCCATGAAAGCACTATTTTCACTTTCACTATTACACCTCGTTGTAATGATGGAAGCAAGACAAGCAGCATACAGGCTGCAGATTAATGAACACGCGTCAATTACCGGGAAAAACAAACGGGATATATATAACGTGGTGCGTGAAGAAACGATCTTAACTATGAGATCCGACACAAAAAATTATCACATTTTAAAGAAATTTTAAGTGATAATACCGTCACGGGAAGAATGGACAAAAAACATTTACCCGGGCGCAGTTGAAGGAACTATCTGGTACACAGATGGGGCTAAAAATCGCAACGGTACCGGTATTTTAACAAATACACAACTCAAGCCTTTGCGACATGTTGTAAAAGCTCATCGTTGGGCCCCCAACGTTAGTTCACGCAAGCGTACGTCCCTGCAACCAATACTCGTTTGACCACAATAATCTTTCTTTCACCCAGAAAGGAATCTGATCTAAGACCAGAGAGAACAAGACCCAGAAAATTTTCTCACCCCTAAAAATAGATAAATAAAAGAAAAGAAGCGGTCCAAAATTTTGCTCTAAAATCTAAAATTAAAAAAACTACAACCTACAATTGCTAGACTGCAGCTGGAAGCAGTGCTTCCTGTGCAACCACAACATCCTACGCGCCTACGCCGGTTAAAAAGAATTAGTCACCCTCGCCAAGCAGCATTAAGTTCGCCGTTACGGCCCCTGAAAAGTATTATGCTTCGTCCAGAGCTTGAAGCTACCGTGTCAAAAACAATCAACTTTTCCAAACGCATAGCCGTTTGGTTCCAACAACAGGCGCCTCCTCCCCCCACTTATGGTGACAGGTCAAAAAAAGATTACCACTCCTTAGATAGCCGACCTCGAGTGACCTACCCTACTGCCCAACCAACAATCCAATCAGTTACCAAACCTCTAGCCAATGGCTAGAGTGATTCCAAAACTCTAGTTCTCTACTATGAATTCACTTAAACCCAATACGTCGTTTACGGCGACAAAAATATAATAACGACACATTGACAGACCGACGATTTACCTGGCGTGGAGTCTGATTCGAATCAGAGTGCGAAGAGCCTTAATCTGGTTTCAGATCCTTAACATGCCAGATACCCAGCGATCATCAGTACATAACTATGGCCTTTTGAAGATTGAAGCTGAGAACCTACAATGTCACAGCCAAAAACTTGCCAAAAGTTCTTGTTCCATCTTTTGCGCAGCACACACTCGATAACGACAAATATAGCAAGCGACATCTACACGTAAACAGGGCGAATAATAACGTTTGAAAAAGTTGTAGTTTTTAAAACACCACGGTGTTTAGCGACAGGAGGATCGTGATAATTACAAGTCATTTCTTTACGTTGTTCCATAGGAACTAATATTTTCTAGTTATCAGAAGAAACGGAAAAGAAAGAAGTGATAAAACGACGAAAAAGAACATTATCTTTAACAGACCATTTTACAAACTTATGAGAAGTATCCAAGACACGTTAAAGAAGGTAACCGAGGTAACTAACAACTTTCTCGCTATTCGCAGTCGTTTGACTTAACACAGCACTTAAACCAAAGTCCAAAGCATCAGTCTGTACCATAAAAAGAAGTAGAAAATCAACACACGACAGAATAGGAGCGACAATCAAACTGTTTTTAAGAGAATCAAAAGCGGCCTGACATTCTGCTAAGACATAAAAAAGACATAAAAAAAGGAACGAGTGCATCAGACAAAAAACGCGAATAACAGATATAACGGAAAGAATCACTCAACTAAAATAGAACTGGACATGTAGCGACACTAAAGGACTGCAGATGGAACGTAAAAATCAAAGAGTAGAGACCTTGGGATCGAAAAATAAGTAGAACAATACCAATTACAAGATAGGTCAATAATTGAAAAAAATTGGTAGATTAAAATGGGTATCAACAGTTCAAAACAGAGATAAATGAAAAACGTAGAGAGAAGCTTATACTCAACACTGGGCGCACTGAGGACTTAAGAAGAGAAGAAGAAAGTATAGTTAATATATATTAGATAATTGTTGTAATTGTTTTGTTAACATAAATTACCCACAAGAAATTTTAAATAAAAATTTCAATTTTCGATTTCTAATAAAAATTTTTTGCAAGTATTTAGTTTATTAGATACCTATGATTTCGTTCGTTGACGTTTCATTATAACCTGTGAGAATAAAGAGGATTATGGGCTAGAAAAAGACGGTAATGACATATACATTTGTGTATAATTATCAATTTATGAAACATCCGTGCATAAGCATTTGTAATTTTGTGTAGTTACCACATAATTGGTATTTAAAACATCGAATCTGTTTTGTTCTTGGAAATTAAATTTGTTTTATACCAGAACACCAAACTTGCTTAGTTTCAATAGGAGTATAAACAACGGTTTCGAATTGAGAAAACACACCGACGTTACTATTAAATTGCCAATGAGATTCAACATAGATTTGGGTTGTGTTGAATGAGATATTACAAACGGTGATTTTTTTAAAATTGTTAATAAAAACCTTGAAGCTTAAGCAATTCGTATAATTAGTAACAAAAATGAAGCTTTTGATACATCATATAAATTTAATTAATCTTCTACATTGACAAGTCGCTAGTAAAAAAAATCCGTTTTATAAATGCTACAAATTTGTTTTTTCAAAAACTGAACGTTTTATATTTTGACACAAAAACGTTTTATAATTACTACAAAAACATTTAATGTCCGCGTACAATAAAACGAATTGGATTCGTTTAATGAATGTCTTAACGATTCGTTGGGAGGATATCACGTTGGTGTTGAATAAAAAACATTTTCTGAATACAATTTAGAAACAATTTTGGAAAGTAAAATAAAATTGTTTCTTGAATGGCATTTGTTGTTGATTTTTTACAATACCGTTGAACATTATAATGGCTGGATATTTGCCTTTTAATTAAAGAGGTGGTGGTTGTACAAATTTGTAAAAGTGGCAGGCCACGGGAATTTGAACCACCGACTTTTTCATTCGACGGCGTAATGGGAGACTATTGGATCCACTACACTATGGCTGATTGCTTGTGAATTGCTTAGTTAAAGTATTACATTCGTACGTTTTTTAATGTTAAATTTCAATAACCAAATAGTTTTTTATGCAAAACAGATATGACTTGACATTTTTTTAACTTATAGAACAAAATTATAGAAGTAATTGAAAACCTATGTACAACATTCCAATTTTGTCACACATAGCTATGATAGTGTGAGCACTAAAACAACAAACGCATTCTAATTAGGGAGGATACATTTAAGAAATTAAATGTTGTTTTTTTTTAATTAAGAAGTAATTGTTATCTTTCTAACACAAACGTTTAACAACATATCGGTCGTATCTCTGCTGTACTGTTTTATTTAGTTTATGAATTTGAATACCAAAATATATGTATACTATAAGTAATAATCAATGTTACTGTTGATAGATGTCTAAAAATTTCACTAGAAAGATTTTAAACGCAATGACAATGCACAAATAATTTTTCTCAGCTAGTTACGACAGAGTTGTGGGCTAGCAAGTTTAAATAGTGTTTAAAAGAAAGTTTTTTTATCGAGTCTAAAATATTTTTTAGTGACATTTACCGCCCTGTATATGCAAGCTGCAGTGTCTTGCAAAACGTATGTTTATTTGATTTCACGAACGACAATACAGCAAAAGCCAAGTTTTACTTCTTGTTTTGGCTCTCAAGGAGAGACTAGGACCAAGCCTACGTCCGTAAGAATTATTCATACATAATAAGTATTGTTATTAGAAAAAGAAACAAAGCAGGAAATATCCAAGTCTTTAAAGATTAAATGAAGTGTCAAAGTGGGTTTGATTATAAAAAGTTTACGATAAAAAGAAATTGTTGTTTGCTGATGTCGCTACTTAACAAAGTTAGAAAAATATGATTCTCTATAAGTGAATAATTATGAAAGCAACTATAGTTTAAACACAACGTTTGTTTGACTTTTTTACATTTGTGTTCGTGTAGTTAAAGGTTTTAAAAATATCAAAAGTATTTGGTTATTGTAATCTATATTCAACTCGTAATTGCACACGTGTGTTACTACAAAACGTTTTTAAAATGTTTAAAAGTTAACTCAAAAAACCGTTTTTGAAAAATTGCACAATATACGTTTCATAAAATTCAAAACATAAATATTATTGAAGTGATATTTATTTCATGTTCTAATAAATTTCTTTCGTAGCATAAATGTTTTTGAAACAAAATATGTAAATAATTTTGTGTTATAAGTTTTTTACACTGCAAATACGTTTTTGATTTCTTTTGAGTGGCTTTGTTCTACTAGGAGTTATTCTAACATAAAATTCATTTGTAGTATTTTAGATAGCAAAGATTCATTTTGTATCGCACACAGTAAAAAAATAAACAAACCAAAAGAACTTCAATCTTTGAAATGTAAAAACTCAACTAACGAATTAATAGAAAACCCTATTTTTTAAACAACGTGTAGGAAACAAAAATGATAAGACAGAAAACTGAATCTTTAGAAAAAGATTTTATTATATAAGCACAAAGGAACGTACAAAAGAACTGCATTCGATAATTGTAATCCAAACGTTTTTGATTTTATCTGAAATTTTCACCCAACAACATAAAAACTTAGGAAGTAGACACTAGCTAGAATCAAGTATAGAACTTAAAGCATACGCCAAAAACAAAACCCTAAAATCTGAAACTAATCCAAACACAATAACACCTAACCTAAAAAGAAACGTAAATAAAAGATTTTTTCCAAGTTGGCTAAGTCCAAACAATCAATACTTCCAACCAACAAAAATGAAGTATCAGTTTTTACACTATAGACACAAGAAACCAACGCAATCCCATAGACATCACTAAAGGATAATCCTAAGCAAACCAAGACAAAAACAAGAAGTATCGGAAAAAGAAAAGTTTAAACCGCGGTCAAGGACAACGCCCTAAAATTCTATGAAATCCCAGCCCACAGATACAGATCCCACCTTGAATACAAATTTCAGGAAACCCATCAAGAAAAAGACAAAGGTACTATAGAAAAACGGAAAAGAAATAAGTACGCACACCCACGAGACAAGGAAATGCTTCAAGTTTCGTATCACAGTTTAATGTTTCTTTGTTGGAATGCCGGATGATTCTGTGGCGTCGGAGTCTAATACGCACCTCAAGCCCTTGCGACAAGATACAAAAGCTCATTGTTGAGCTTCCAACGTTAGTTCACCCAAGCGTACGCCCCTGCAACCAATACTCGTTTGACCACAATAATCTTTCTTCTACTCAGATAGGAATCTGATCTAAGACCAGAGAGACTAGACCCAGAAAATTCTTTTTCCCCTAAAAACAGATTAAAAAAAAATGAAAAAAGCGCTCCAAAATTTTGACTTATCTAAAATCTAAAATAAAAAGACTACAACCTGCAATTGCTAGACTGTAGCTGGAAACAGTGCCTCTTGTGCAACCACAACATCCTATGCGCCGGTTAAGAAGAATTGGTCACCTTTGCCAAGCTACATCAAATCCGCTGTTACAGCCCTTGAAAGGTATTATGACAGGTCCAGAGCTTAAAGCTAACGTGTCAAAAACAATCAACCTTTCTAAACGCATAGCCGTCAGGTTCCCACAACAGGCGCCCCCCACTTATGGTCACAGGTCAAAAGAAGAAAAAGAAAAACAGAAAGACAGAAGGAGAAAAGAGAGTACGATGGTGTTTACTGCTTGACTACCACTCCTTAGATAACCGAACTCGACTAACTTACCTCAACCAGCAATCCGATCTGTTACCAAACCTCTAGCCAATGGCTAGAGTGATCCCAAAAACGTAGTTTTCTACTATTAATTAGCATGCCAGATACCCACCGATTGTTCAGTAGTAGTGACTCACTCATACGTCCAAGAAGATTTAACCGTTTTAATAATAAAAAGTCCCAGGAACTAAGGTGCCAACTTGGCATTAAAGTGCTTAGCGCAGCCAATCTTTGAGAGATTTACATCCCAAGTGCCAATGATTTTCTTTGACATATAAAATGTTCATGGTCTGTAAGACCCCATGAATCTGTTCGGTGGGATTAGACCTAGGACGATATTTAGCCGTAAAGAGTATAGTAGTTCTATAAGTGGCGAAAAGTTTCCCAAAATCTTTACTACGTAACTGGACACCATTATCTATAATAAGATACTGAGGAGCACCAAAAAGAAGAATGATTTGTTCTTCAATGATTTTACAAATAGAGTTAGCAAGAGCTTAAGGTAACGGAGAAACTAGAGGAAACTCAGCGATCACCAGTACATAACTATGGCCTTTCAAAGATCAAAGCTGAAAACCTACAATGTCACTGCAAAGAACTTGCCAAAAGTGTAATGGTTTAGCCTAAGAAGTAAATATACTAAGTGGAACTACTATGTTCAGCACACACCCGATAACGACGAATATAGCAAGCGACATCTACACGTAAACAGGGCAGATAGTAACATTGCAAAGTCTTAGCTGTAGTTTTTGAAACACCACGGTGTTCAGCGACAGGAGGATCGTGATAATTACAAGTCATTTCTTTACGTTGTTTTTTGAGGAACCAATATTATCCAGTCATCAGAAGAAAAAGAAAAGCAAAGAGTGACTAAACGACGAAAAAAGGAACATTATCTTTACAGACCATTTTACAATCTTATGAGGAACATCCAAGACACGTTGAAGAAGGTTATTATACTAACCATCAGTAGTCGGCAGTTTAAACATAAAAACAGAAGAAATGTCAGACAGTTATACAGCTTCTAATACAGGTACTGAGCGAGATAGCGCATTAGAAACGACATGATCTTTTCCTTTTCGATGAATGATCAAAAAGTCGTATTGCCTTAATCTAATAAATCAACGAGCTAATCGTCCCGAAGAACTTTGCAAACGATTGAACAACAGCAACAAATGATGATCGGTCATTACAGTGAAATGAAAGCTTTGCGCATAAGAACGGAACTTTTCTATGGCCGATAACACAGCCAGACATTCTTTTTCAGTTGTCGAGTAATGTAGCTCCATGTTAGTGCGCGGTCGACTGAGGTAACTAACAATATTTTTGCTATTCGCAGTCGTTTCACTTAACACAGCACTTAAACCAAAATCGGAATTATCGGTCTGTACCATAAAAAGAAATGAGAAATCAAGACACGACAAAATAGGAACAGCAACCAAAATGTTTTTAAGAGAATCAAAAGCAGTCTGACATTCTGCTGTCCAACTAAAAGAAACATTTTCCAAGTAAAAACTGAAAGTATCACACTAAGGCATAAAAAGAGGAATGAGTGGATCAGACAAAGAACGCGAATAACCGACGTTACCTTTAAATTGCCAATGAGAGTTAAAACAGATTTGGGTTGTGTTAAACCTATTTTCTGGTTAAAGTTTACAGAAGGCTGTGATTGTTAAGCTACGGATGACAACAACATAATTCTAATTTAGTTTTTTTTTATTTAAATTAAGTTATGAGAAGATATGATTTTTTACATTTTTTATAGTATTGCTTTTGAAAAAATTGTTAATAAAAACTTTGAAGCGTAAGCAATTCTTATAATTAGAGACTAAAATGAAGTTTTTGATACATCATATAAATTTAGTTAATCTTCTACATTGACAAGTCGCTAGTAAAACAAAATCGTTTTTAAAATGCCACAAATTTGTTTTTTCAAAAACAGTGAACGTTTTAAATTTTGACACAAAAATGTTTTATAATCACTACAAGAACGTGAAATGTCCGCGTACAACAAAACGAATTGGATTCGCTTAATGAATGTCTTAACGATTCGTTCGGAGAGTGTCACGTTGATGTTGAATAAAAAACATTTTCTAAATACAATTTAGAAACAATTTTGGAAAGTAAAATAAAATTGTTTTTTGAATGGCATTTGTTGTTGATTTTGTTACAATACCGTTGAACATTATAATGGCTGGCTATTTGCTTTTTAATTAAAGAGGTGATGGTTGTACAAATTTGTAGAAGTGGCAGGCCACGGGGATTTAAACCACGGACCTTTCCACGGCGGCGTAATGGGAGACTATTGGATCCACTACACTACGACTGATTGCTTGTCGTATCTCTGCTGTACTGTTTTGTTTAGTTTATGAGTTAGAATACAAAACATGATTGTGAAATATGTGTATGTATATATTATAAGTGATAATCAATTTTACTGTTGATAGATGTCTAAAAATTTCACGATAAAGATTTTAAATGTTAATGACAATGCACGAATAATTTTTCTCAGCTGTTTACGATAGATTTGTAGATTAGCATGTTTAAACAGTGTTTAAATGAAAGTCTAAAATATTATATATCTTGTAGTTTTTTGATAAATAAAATGTGCTATGTATGCATACATTTAACTGGAAATCAACAGTTTTTTAAGCAAATGGAGTAAAATAAAATTTTAAACTTTTGCGGTTTTGTTATGCGACTTTCGGCTTACAAAAAAAAATATCGTCACTTACACTTTTTTCTTTAGTGACATTTACCACTTTGAAGATGCAAGCTGCAGTATCTTGCAAAACGTATGTTTGAGTTCACGAACGACAATACGCCAAAAGCCAAGTTTTACTTCTTGTTTTGGCTTTCAAGGGAAGACTAGGACCAAGCCTAAAAAGTCTGGTTGTTTAACAACGGCGCGGTCTAAGCCGAAAGTCACTTATTTTCATAAATGGAGTAAATTTAAATGTATGTAAGGATTATTCATACTCGTAATTGCACAGGTTTTACCACAAAACGTTTTTGAATTGTTTAAAAGTTAACTCAAAAAACCGTTTTTGATAAATTGCACAATGTACGTTTCATAAAATTCAAAACATAAATATTATTGAAGTGTTATTTATTTCATGTTCTAATAAATTTCTTTCGTAGCATAAATGTTTTTGAAACAAAATATGTAAATAATTTTGTGTTATAAGTTTTTTACACTGCAAATACGTTTTTAATTTGTTTTGAGTGGCTTTGTTCTACTAGCAGTTATTGTAAAAGAAAATTTATTTGTGGTATTTTAGATATCAAAGAATATATTGCTTTATAAATTAAAGAAAATGTAAATGTTATGGTATAATAACACGTTAAACGTAATAAGTATCGCCCACAGTAAAAAAAATAAACAAACCAAAAGAACTTCAACCTTTGAGATGTAAAAGCTCAACTAACAAATCAATAGAAAAACCTATTTTTAAGCAACGTGTAGGAAACAAAAATGATAAGAGACTAAAACTTAATCTTTAGAACAAGATTTAATTATATAAGCACAAAAGAAACACAAAAAAACTGTAATCGGTAATTGTAATCGAAACGTTTTCGTTATCTGAAATTTATATCTCAAATGTTTTTTGAATACAAACAAATATCAACAAGTAATTTAGACCTACGACAAATAGATATAATCTAAATAATATAGCAAAAACTTGTATCTATTTACCTTATTAATGATATTTACTCATACGACAAATGAAAATTCGATTATTTCAATTCTTTCCAACTCACTTAATGAAAACGCGGCGAGTCGATCAAACCTATAGAGACTACGATAATTATTTACAAACGCTTATTAATTCCAGAGCGATTAATTAACGTCCTTTTTGTTTAAGTGTCCGATAAGTGAATTAACACCTAGGTGCGTATTAAATATATTTTCCGTTACTGTCATTCCTTTCGTTTTTGATTTGTAGGTTGTGATGTTAATAACCACATTAAAATTTTCAAAACCGGTTGTCACAGCTTCCGATATTTTTACACTAGTAGTTTAAGTTTTAGCATCTGTAAGTAATTTGCATTTTATTTATACCTCGGAGAAAGGCTTTCACTTTTATTTATACGCGTAATTGAATTCCACGCCTTTTTTATTAAGCAACTATGTGAGATATTTAGATCGTTTGAATATTTCTAATTTTTATTGGGACGGTCAAGTGCTTTCTAACGTGCTAATGTACGCATATTTTAAACTACTCAATGAAGTTGTACGCATACATTGCACGTGTTTTGTTTCCACCCGTTTTCCTCATTTTCTTCGATTTATTGCTAAATTGTAACATATTAGAGTTAGTTAAATACTGAAATTTGTTTCGAATCCTCATCGGCAATTTAAAGGTACCATCGGTTTGCTCTAAGATTCGGTTAAGTTACTGTAAAACAAGTTCGATTCGTAGTGTAGTAGATACGCAAAATCAAAAATGTTTACACAATGCAGCTGTTTTGAAATCTAAATAACGCTCTAGTTTTGAATTTTTATAATAGAAACAGTTACTCAACAGAATCGTTTTAATAAAGAAACAAAGTATAGGTTATATAAAAAGGACACAAATGACAGATACAAAAATTAATTTCTAAAGATTGTTTTAGTATATTTATGTTTCTAAATAGTTTCAAAACAGTTTCAAAACAGTTTCAAAACAGTTTCAAAACAGTTTCAAATTTTTGAATGGTTTTTGTTACTTGGTTACTTGTATTATCTAAGTAATCTTAGATTTACCGTTTTAAGTGTGTAAAAATTTGACATACAAATCTCAACTGACAATGACAACAAAAATCAAATAAAACAAGAAAAAACCAGTGTTTTATGATTTTATATACAACAAAGAAAAAATCATAAAACGCTGGTGTTATATATTTATAATATTACGTTTCTATTTAAATCCAATATTTATTCTTTCGAATATAAACACGAAGTTATTTACATGCTTATCTATATTTTTTTTCTTATATAAATAAAAACAAACAGTATTATATTGATTTTGCTGACTTAATGAGTTTGCTCAAGAATTGTTTTGTCGACTACTTATGACCTTTTCGGGCTTTTACAGTGTTTTTTATTATACATTTTTGAATGCCTACTAGGCATTTCAATCAAGGAATTTTTTTCTCAGAAACGTTCTCTATACTTTGTCATACTGTACCAATTAAATTAATTTTGACAACATAAAAAGAAGATAAGGTAATAAACGCCTTAAAAAAAATTTGATTTTTATTTTTTTTATTTTTAAAACAACGAAATTTAATAAATGCTGTAATTATATTTTTTCTAACTTTTAAAACGTTTACCAAATTTAGTTTTCTTTAAAATTGATGCAAAGTTAGATACCATAGAATTAATAGCCGACATAATTAACTAAAAATTATAAAATCGTAGTGTTTTTTTGTAGTTGAAAGTTGAAAATAATCATGTTAATTAAGTAGTAAATTTTTCTTATTCTTCTTAACCGATTTTTTCTTCTTGCGTTAGCTTTTTTACTCACTTTTTCTTTGGTTTTGCTTTTGTTTAAAGTTTTGTATTCCTTTTTGATTTAACTAAGTAGCATACGCATAAATGCACATTCTATTTGTATTCCGCTTGACATACTGATACTGCCAAACTTTTGGAAGAAGAAGAAAAAAGGCGGAGAAGGAAGAAGAGGAGGAGAAGGAGGAAAAGGACGTGGACCGACCAAACCATCCAAACTTGCAAATATAGGATGAAACGATTTAGGATAGGTTATGAGGAGAAAGCATTGCTTAGTTAGAAGAGTCGGATGAGCTGTGTAACAGGTTCGTACTATGTGAGCACGAGGTTCAGCGAAGCACCTACCGTGCGGCTTATCTTTGCATGACAAACTGAAAACCAAGTAGGCAAGAAAAGCGATACGGTGTTTGTTATGTTAAAAAGTTGGTAAGTTAAAACTTTTCGAGTATAAAATTTGTCCTCGACACCCCCACTTTTCGTAGTTGATTGTCAAATGTGTTAAAGCGCGATGTTACAAGCTTTAGGTTTTACGAACCTTGCACGGCCAACTCATATAGTCGGAAGTAGAGAAGGTTCACAGTAAGTATGCTTAAGGGCGCCAGAGCTGATCCAAGATAACACTTCTGCCTCGCTCACGACAGATGGTCCAAACTTGTAACTCAATTGGAGGTTCGTAATCCTTATTACTCTGATGGTCGAGTAGCCAAAGTTTGTTATTAGATAACGGCAATCAAAAGAGAAAGGTATATTGCCATAAAAGAAAGAGTAACCAATATAACAACTTTAATTTAGTAACGTCGATGATTATCACAGATATATCAAATTTTCAGTACATGAATGCCAGCCGTATCGGCAACACACAATACATAGGTAAGTTACGTTGAAGCGAATAGCGAAGAATAGTTCGTAATAAATATTGTTTGTACACAGTATGCGATACACACAAAATAAGTAATAATACGACTTTACTGATAATAAAACAGTGATAATAATTACTGAATTAATACTAAACTCTCGTACTAATGATTGGTTGTACACAGCATGCGAAACACACAAAATAATTAATGGCACCACCTTAATGGTAATAAAACAATGTTAGCAATTACGGAATTAACATTAGCTAAAGTTTCGTGAGCGACCTTTCTGACAGCGAACAAATAAATAAATCAACTTACCCACAATACAGGAACTCCTACTTGGTGGAAAAAAGCGCTTTCCCCGGCAAGTGACCCTGAAATAACTTTTAAGTAGCAAATCGTGTCAAACCAATGCCTCACGAAATCAAAATCTACAAAAATGGTTACTTATTGTTAAAGAAAGTACATATAACATAACCCGGTTGTCGAATGCTGTTATACACCGTCGAGAACAGGTGGTTTCGCAGGTGTTTGCCGCCTGAGTAGAATCTCGTAGAAGTGTGATTATCTTCGGTTCATTTAATTTTAAGCGTATGCCTTATAAATCGAGTTATACTCGTCCCACGAAAGTATTTTTTGAAGTTAATCCTTCATAATTCGTTATCGAATAGGAACATGTGCCAGAACGTGGCGGAACGGCTATCAAATTACGAGAAATTACAACAGAATTTTAATAAACGACAGCAATTATCTTACACGGTGACGACTCAAATATTTTATTATCGTAGTACACTTATAATTTCATCCCCATTACTACGGATGCTCTTTGAGAATTATTTGCAAGCCACACCGGCGATCTTATGCAGTTGACAGATTAATGATTTCGTCGTAAATGACAGTCACACGAAACGATCGGTAGGGGGCGTCCAAACCGGAATCTAATTTCAATTACATATACCGGGTATTCCGTAATGAAAATTTCGTACGTAACAGCGATTTTCAGTCTTCTTTCGGTAACGTATTGTGCAAAACAAATCTCCGACTTGGCGGTGTCTGCGCCTAACCAGGCTTTCATCATCAAGTTGTTTCACGCGATTCCACGTGATAATTCAAACGAATTTTGCCTTATTAGGTCACGTGATGTTTTGTCAGTACGACAAAGTTTTCCAACACCGCTGTCACTACAAGGTCTACACGTCTAGATAGGAATCGTGTTGTCTCTTCAAATGTAACAGCCACTACTCTTACATCGACTTTTTCAACCACCTCTGCTTGTTCTTTGCTGTCTCCTTCTTATAATCGTTTTCTTCTTTTTCATCGGCGTTGCAAGCATCGTAAGCGCTAGTTCACTTTTTGAGCTTTCGACTTTCAACCTTTGCTATTCTTTTGGTTCTTTCCTTTTGGTGGTTTTATTCCTTGAATACGTTATTGGTATCTTGTTTGTTATGATTTGGATGCTATCTGTTTGCTTTTACCCATTTTGCTGTCATCGATATTCTTTTTGGTTAATTTTTTGTGGCACTTTTCTTCTCTATCTTACATCGGGACAGAATGCATCTCCGTTTGTATATAATTATATCCGCTTAGTCAGCTTTTTTGGATTCGTACATTATCTATAGGATTCTCTCTTCTGCTTTTGGATTTGATTTTTCTTTTCTTGAGTTTTCTATTCCGCTTGCCGGCATTAAAGTTTTGAAATATACTTTCTAATTTGAGGACAGCAATTGCTGCGGATCCGTTCTATGACTGATTGATATTTTTCCTTTATAATTTTGGGCTGTTGGTAGGGCAGCAGGGTAGGTCACTCGGGGTAGGCTATCTAAGGAGAAGGAGTCAAGCCGTACAACAACATTGTACTCTTTTTTCTCTTTCTGTCTTCCTGTCGTTCTTTCTCTTCTTTCGATCTGTCACCATGAGAGGGAAGAGACGCCTGTTGTAGAAACCCGATAGCTATGCGTTCGAAAAGGTTGGTTTTCTCTGACCCGGTAACTTCAAACTCTGGACCAGGCAAAATACTCTTCGGGGGTCGTACCGGCAAACTTGATGGAGCTGGGCAGGGGTAACTAATTCTTGTTAATCAACGCATGAAATTATTGTGGTTGTACAACAGGCACCGCTTCCAGTTACAGTCGAGCAATTGCGGGCTGTAGTCCTTTTTATTTTAGATTTTAGAGCAAAATTATGGGATGCTTCTTTTCTTTGTTTTATTTATCTACTTTCAAGATGGGGGAATTTTCTGGGTGTTGTTCTTTTTGGTAGTAGGTCAGATTCCTTCTTAAGTGGGAGGAAAACTATTGTGGGCAAACGAGTACTGGTTGCGGTGTCGTGCGTTTGTGTGGCCCAACAACGCGTTTTGACATCTTGTCGCAAGGGCTTGAAGTGTGTTTAAGGCTCCGACGCCACACAATCGTCCGGCACTCCAACGAAGAAACCTCAAGTCGCGATAGGATTCCTGGAGTGTTTTCTAGTCTCGTGGGTGTGAGTATATTGTTTCTTTTCCATTTTCCCATAGTACCTTTGTTCTTTTCTTGGTTTTTTTTAGGATTTATATTCAGTGCAAGAATTGTATTTGTGGGCTGGGATTTTTTTTGACCGCGATCTAAACTTTTTTCTTTCTTATACATCTTCTTTCTTCTTGGTTTGCTTAGTATTGTCTGTCAGTGAGGTCTATGGGACTGCGTTGTTCTCTTGCTTTATATCATAACGACTGATGTCGACTTGCAACAAATACTTTATTTCTGACTCCAAGTCTTTGGTTCATTGCAGTATTATTCCGCTTCATGCGACTTTTGGACACATCTGGTTGATCATGCTTAGCAAATTGGAAAAACCTCTTTCATTTACGTTTCTTCTTGGGTTGAGCGTTATTGTATTTGCGTTGGTTTTGGATTTCAGGGTTCTGTTCTTGGCGTATGCCTAATTTTCTATTCTTGACTTTAGCTAGTGTGACTTCT
Organism: Aquatica leii; assembly: GCA_035610365.1. Lineage (NCBI taxonomy): Eukaryota > Metazoa > Arthropoda > Insecta > Coleoptera > Lampyridae > Aquatica > Aquatica leii. Next base: position 34,028,074 of record CM069438.1, read on the forward strand.
CAGGTTTTTATGTTGTTGGGGGGAAATTTGTTATGTTAAATGTAAGTTATAATTTTACGTGTATAAAATTTGTCCTCAACACACACCCACTTTTCGTAGTCGATTGTCAAATGTGTAAAAGCTCGATTTTTACTCTTCTTTCGGTAACATCTTGTGCAAGACGGGCGGTATCTGCGCCTAACCAGGCTTTATCATCAAGTTGTTTCACGCGATTCTACGTGATAATGCAAACCGATTTTGTGTCTGAGTAAAAGCTTATTTAAAGTATGTGCTTATATAATTTTTTTTTGTATTAAAAGTTTAAATTAATTCTTTAGCGGGTCGTTACTTCTCCACCTGTGACCCTTATCGATGGCGATGATAGAACACCTGTGATTTTTGAACATGACGTCACGTCGCTGAAGTCCAGGAATTGGATACAATTTCATTGGAAGAAATACTTGACGCATTCATTTACTTCAATTATCGTATAAACTAAAGACAGGATTTATTTGTGATAACGCCGTTTGTACGTTTTTGTGTCAAATTTCATAAAACGTTTTAGGTCTTACTCGTACGGAATAAGCTAATCCCCTACTAAATATTACACAACTGTAAGTATTGCATTTTGTATTATCGATTATTGGAATGGAAGGTACATAATAGGTTGTAATCACAATTAATGTTAAAACTTTTTTTGTGTGTCAGATACTTATCTGGTGTGCTTTGGTTCTCTAGACTTTTGATTTTCGTATTCTTGTAATTTAACTTAAAAAGGTAAAGTCATTTCTTCGTTCAATGTAAAAGTTAGACCGTTTAAGTCGCGACGTATTGCCCAGTCACGGGCGTAACTTATACTTGGCCTGAGTTATCAACCCATGTAATATTGTTTGCAACGTTTATATAACTATATTTATGCACTGTTTTTACCCTCGTCAACTGCTTCAGTGACAACATAAATATATATTCTGTGTTATTACTTCTGTCGTGTTATTTGGTCTTTTCCAGCTGCGGGTATTGTTAAACGATATCTCCCTAATTTAGTCTTTTATTGTTTTGGCGCTTTTTTAGATTTAATTTATAAACTAAATATATAATAATATAAACTAGTCGCAGGTTTCGTGATACCTGCGACTCACTCTCCGGGAACAACTGTGTTAGCCGTCGCTTATTTTTTTGTTACACGAAAACCGGCGTAACATGTTTTAATAAACGGGAATAAAGCTATTTAGCCAAGACAGCTACGACTAAAAAAAACTAAAAACAATCAAATCAAATAAAAATAAAATAATATAGAACTTTTTGCCGTTGTCAGGGATACTTGGTCTGATGTCAATAGCATAGAAACACTTTTAATTGACAATAAATTCAATTTCAAAGTTGAGTTAATATATGTTTGAGTTTTATGTTTCTAATCGATTTTGCCAGCATCTGCGCCCCGGAAGTTTACTGAAACTTAAAATAGCATTTTCAAATCTCAACATAGCCGTCTACTTTTACTGCTGGCTTTTTTGTTGCCGATAAGTTTTTAATACCAGTTATAGTTTGGCACATCTAGAAGTACGAACTACAAGTCAAACATTGTTTTGTCTGGTCATCCGTCGCTGCTGACAGCAAAAAATAAACGCAAATATGTATCCAGTGCTAGCGCTCAAATGCTACACGACACACAACGATTTTGATTGAAACAATCTAACTTTCAACCGCTAGTTTCAAACATGTTGTCAAACAAACAATTTAAATATTTGTTATTTAACCTACTTGATTATCTCATGGGTATTCAACATCTACAAACAACAATTTATCATCTACAAGCAAATGGTATCGTAAAACGTTTCTACCAACAATTGAAGGGAGCGATTTAAACTCACTGAAAGTCTCAATGGATCTAAATCTTGCCAATCATTTTATTACTTGTAATTTGTGTGGCTTGGCGCGACGATCTGAAATGTTTTGCAGATGAATTTTTTTATAGTAACTTTATCCGTTTTTCTAGTCAATTACACAAAATAAAAACAAATTTGAGCTGTGACCTTGTCAGTTTCGTTCTACAATTACAATATTTTTATTTAATTTACGAGCACTATGTTACATGTAGTTATTTATGTATTTGCCAAAAATATTATCTCTAATTAAAATTCACGTTTGCACTGGTTTGTCGCTTACACTGGTTTAATGTGTATCGTTCAGAACGTTTACGGGTGGAAGAAACGCAAACTCACAAAAACTTTCATTTATTTATTTGACATCTTTGAGAACGTTTGTTTGTATTATATAGCTATTTTGATACTTTGTAAATTGATCTTTGTACTTAACTTTTTCGCGTTGGTTATTTCTATTACACCTTTAGCGAATGTGCTGAGGAATATTTGATCAATGTACAATTGGATTAAGCAATTTTGTTAATTGTGTGGCGTCCTCAAATATAAAAAAAAATTAAAATGGCGTCGTTACGTTACTTTAAATACATCTAACTTTTTAGCAATGTTTGAGAGGCTTCCACGCGACTATCTTGAGGATATAAATCTCTAGGAATCATCACTGTTTTTTCGTAGTACTCAGCTAATAACCTCAACTTTACAATCAGAATTAATGGATTATTATCTGTGAAAAACTCCTTCAGTGTTGTATAATTTTTTTATTGTATTTAATTGTATAATTAACAGCTGTCAACATTTGTTTATTTAAAATTTATCCTGTTACTTATATTTAATCATAGTGTAGATCATACTAATTTATTTAGTCCTAATTTTTAAATCATTTTTAAACTTTAACGCAAAACCCGTCCAGTTTCTTTGACCATTTTGAATGTAATCAAAGCCAAAGTTAAGCACATAATCGTTGTTTGTAAGCTTACATACTACGCATACTTTTGTCACTAAACATATAACAAGTAGTAAACGTTACTACTTGTGACAAGGAACTTTCCGTGGGGTAAATTTAGCACTCATATTTTTTTTATTATAATTGTCGATTGGAAATTAGTTTTGCGACTGCATGTAAACGAAGTAGTTGATCGAGTACTTACTCTTCAACTATTTAAATTTTATTATCCTATTAAAATCACATTATATGTAGTGTATTGAATACAATTAGCTGTACACAGTGTTGCCTGATCAAAAGGGCCTGCATCAAAATTATAAATAGTAGTATTTGTCGACGAATTTTTAATCGTTTATTTACTTTTGTTGAATCTTGTTTTGATTTTTATTCTTTTGTTTGAAATAAGTATATTCTTTTTATAAACCGTGTTTTGCAATTTATTTTCTTTCAGTGTTTGACAGATTAAAAGATGATCTGTACTTAATAGTTTTCTTTTGTTTTGGCACCTATTTTAACGAGTTTATGATAAGCACACTGACTATCATCTGCAATGCTCTCTACAAAATATTGAAATCGCCGTCTGCGTTAAGTTACGGGTAAATTTAGGCAATGTAATATTGTTTTTGTACTGCCCCAACACCGAAAACGTCAATATTTATTTGTTAATGTAATTACGTAATGGGCGAAAAAGTTCTAGAGTGGCAAAATTAATTCACATTAAACTAAATGTTCAAAGTCAACTGTTATATTAAAACGAGTATGCGATAGGTGGAAAAGTCATTTAAAAAATTTTGACATTTAGTCAAAATTGAAAAAAAAACGATGTCAAATTTGGCAGATTTAGTAACAAATGTAGTACCAACATTATATTTCTGGTGTTCGTTATGCTATTTTACTTTAGGCGCTTATTTCTTAAATTGCTAATATTTTAAGATGCTTTAAGCTTTTTGTGATCAATAAACTAAAGTACAATATCTCTTCTTGGCACAAAAGAAAGATTGAAAGTTTTATTTGAAAAAATACTTTTAGATGGAAAAGTAAGCCAATTAAGTCATACAGTACAACAATTTTTAACGCATCATAAGGAAAGTACCAAATACCATGTCAAACAGCCTATTTAACATATAATTTTATTTAAAAATGTAAATATTACATGTAAATTTCATAAGTATTAGAAAGCGTTTTTAAATGCTATTGTAAAAAAATCTTTAGATTGGTTTAGAAAAGCGTATTCAACACAATTCATATTGTTATATTTTTTTGTTTTTAAATTACTTGAGCATTAAATAAATCTGTAAACAAAAAGTCAAAAACAGTGTCGTAACTACAACACTAAAGAAGGGGCTCAAAATTTTGTTCATTAGAAATTATACTTTTAAAGTTAGAATTTTTGTCGGTTTGACAATAAATTTTGCTTATTTAGTTGTCTGCGTTTGGTTTTGTGAATTGTGATGGTAGCAGTAGAAGAACTAGGTTTTAGCAAATTAATAGAACTAAAGCGTTTACCTTATTTAATACCATAAATTAATTAACAAATGAGAGAAAATTAGGTAAAGAAATGTTATCCAAATCGGCACTAATGCTGATCGTCAGGAACGGTTTGGGGGCCGGGTTTTGAGCCGGCCCTGCCCAAAACTTGGTTTGATTTTAAACAGAGAATAAAAAATGTAGGCCGAGTTTTGGTTATACATTTTTTGTACTCCAGACATCAACTTTTTCCGTCGTTTGTCATCCGGTTCTTAATTTATTCATGCATCAAATCCAAATACTTTTGTAGTTGCAACACTTTTATTTCTTAATTTTGTTGATCTTATGGGCAATAAACTTTAATTTGTGTGCTGGTCCGTGCACGCCCTTATAAAGTAAAAATGCATCTAAGATTTAAAAAAAAATCTAAGTTTTATTCAGTAATTCAAAAAAGCTGCGGAAAAAGTACAACATTAAGCACTGTCGCGTGAGCATACACCAAATGTCTAAATAATTCAGGAATTTTTTTTTAGTCTTAATATTGCACCTTTATATTGTCCGGTGATGTTAAACGCGCCCTCAAACGCATCAGCTGTGCAATTCTAAAAAAAAATTATATGTAAAAGTGGCATGTTTTGGACGCTCTTCCATTTGATTACTCAAAACGTGTCTCACAAGAAATTACACATTGTGTTATGTTAAAAATATTTGGATATAGGTAGCATACTGCATAAATTTTGTTCCGCTCAGTGAGACCTCCTTTTTTAAATATTCGCACATCATCCACGTAATAAGTTGATGCTTGGAATACGTTTCGTATGTGCTGCTTGTGAGAGGTTTGCTGGGGTAAGAATTAACTTATATTTTTACTACGCGATTTAACTTTATTGTATAAACTTAGAGACTTGCGCTACCACCACGTGTTTGTCCCTTTGGAATGATACACGTCTATTAAATACATCTCTTTGGAACGATAACTTAGAGCACAACATTAGTTACTAACACTAATTTCTCTAAGTAATTTGGGGTCAAGTCGTTGGAATACTTTGTGGTCTATTAAGTTTGAAGACACACCTGCAACATCGATAGTAAAAGTCATTTTTAAACTTGATTCATTTGGTTTAAAAAGTTTATTGTTTGACTTACGAGCAACTTATTTGTGGTATCGTCTTATATCTAATTATTTCTTTCTTTATACTTTTGACAATTTTGGAGAACGTTACGGATGTGCGGTTTTGGCTGATCGCGTGTGCCTGAACAAGCGTGAGTGAACCTTTTTATTTTCTATTAATTTGTGTTGGTGTCAAACGTAAAATACCTACGAGGTAGCTATAGATGTTGTCACGACTGACGTATGGGAATTTTGTTCGTACAATTGCGGGTTAAATTGTAGTATGTGTTGCTTACTCTCAAAAGTCTGCGTCAAGGTTATTGTCTGTGATATTTATCAACAAACTCTTAATTGCGTAATTCTACATTGTTTTTTTTTAATCTCTATATTTCTTTGTTAAAGTAAATATACTTGTGGTTTGCCTTTTGTTCTCTTTCAGTGTTTCACAGATTTAAACGGTATCTGCAATTAATAATTTTTTGACCGTTTTGGCGCCTTTTTAATTACTTAATGATTAGCACACCGAGTATCTCCTGCAATTCTCTCGCCAAAGTGTATTGAGCTAGTCGCCTGCCTTAAATTACGTATAAATCTACGTGACAATTGGTCACAAGATGAAATGGCCATAATTACACTTATTGATATCGATTATACTCTAGACACTAGAATCTCTTGTAAAATAACTCTTAATTTTGTTCTTTTTTTGTAATGGTATTGACAGCAGTACGGTTACCTGAGAGTTATTATATAGTTATCTTTACGTAGTAGCTATAAAATGGCACCGCCATCAAATTTTGTTTACGGTTATTAAAATTCTCCTTTCTTGTTGACTGCCATGTTTAGAGAGCAGCATTTTGTGTTTATTGATCTCAATTACTGTCGACAAATATTAATTCATAATAACATAAAATTTCTATAATAACATAATAACTTCTAAGCCATATGCTTTAATAACAGCATTTATAGGCAGAGCTGGAGTATGAGTCTAAAGCCTGGTTGCATAAAGCATTGCTAACTTTGGCGATATAGCTAACTACGCGGTCATGTTGTTAAGCATTGTTATTGGTACAACATTAATTGTTTTGTTTGAATGTATTAAACAATGTTGCTTGATGCGAAGTAATAACATTCTGCTGAACTTTCATTGTTTATTATTTTAAAATGAATATACACAACATTTCGATTGCTGTGGTATCTGCAATCGTCATCAGGTGAATACTTACAAACTTAGAAACTACTGGAGCTTATATACTAAAAACATGTTCAATGAAGCGTTCAAGCGTACAAAATCAATTTAGCGTAACAGATTAATTAACAAAATTACTTAGTCAAGTTTAAGTTGTTTTAGAGGTTCGATAAGTGGTTTCCATATGTTGCTTATCTCGACACTTGGCTGGCTGAAAATTTCTTTGTTGTTGTTGATGAATGCAGCTTCTTTAAATTTCCGTTTGAACCAATGTTCCTCTCTGTGTATGATTTTTGCTTCCGACCATTTCATTCGATGTTGGTTATCCCACGAATGTTGCGCGATGCCAGACTTAGAAGTCTTTCCTCTGTGTGTGCGTCTGATGTTCTTTCAGTCTGATGTTAAATGGTCTTTTGGTTTCCCCCACGTATGACTTGCCACATTCACATGGGACTTGGTAAATACAGTTATGGGAATTTTGACTTGTTTGTGGCTTTGTGTTGGAAATTATACTCCTAATGGTGGTCGATGATTTGAACACTGTATTTAAGTTGTAGCTTTTCCCTATACGTTTTATTGATTCTGATAAACCTTTGACATATGGGATGCTCAGCAGTGAATTGGGCAGTTCTTCTGTTTGAGGTTGTCCCATGGTGTTCAATTGCTTTTTCTGTAAATGCTTTCCAACAATCTTTTCTGGATAACCATTCTGCCTTAGATCGTTTCTAATGTTTTTGATTTCTTCTCGTAGCCCTTTCTCTGTATTGCACAACTTGTACGCTCTGTCGATTAGAGATTTTACTACTCCCCTCTTCGTAGATGTGGAATGGTTGGATTCAAAGTTGAGATATCGACCGGTGTGTGTCGGTTTTCTGTAGACAGTCGTTTCCATAATTCCCTTGTTCCTTGTTACGTGAACGTCTAAAAAAGGAAGTGAGTTCTCCTTTTCCTTTTCCATAGTGAATTTGATGGATGGTTTGATGTTGTTCAGATGTTGTAGAAAAAGGTCTAATTGCCGATTACTGTGGTTCCAAATTATGAAGGTATCGTCAACATATCTAAGCCATGTTTTGGGTTTGAATTTTGATTTCTCTATAGCTTGGGATTCAAACCAGTTCATGTAGACGTTGACGACTAGTGGTGATAGAGATGAACCCATTGGTAGTCCTTCGTCTTGAGTAAAGAATCTGTCTTTCTCCTGAAAGTATGAGTTCTTGAGGCAACATTCTAGGAGCTTCATTATTCCTTCTACCGGCAGCGTGGTTCTTTCCTGGAGTTTTTCATCTTCTCGGAGCTTCGTTTGGATGATTTTCAATGCTTCTTCAACTGGCACATTAGTATAAAAACTTTCTACGTCGAAGCTGACTAATTGATCCCGTGGTTGTAGATTCTGAAAACAATACAGTTAAAGGAAAAGGAGAACTCACTTCCTTTTTTAGACGTTCAAGTAACAAAGAAAAGAAAATTATGGAAACGACTGTCTACAGAAAACCGACACACACCGGTCGATATCTCAACTTTGAATCCAACCATTCCACATCTACGAAGAGGGGAGTAGTAAAATCTCTAATCGACAGAGCGTACAGGTTGTGCAACACAGAGAAAGGGCTACGAGAAGAAATCAAAAACATTAGAAACGATCTAAGGAAGAATGGTTATCCAGAAAAGATTGTTGGAAAGCTTTTACAGAAAAAGCGATTGAACACCATGGGACAACCTAAAACAGAAGAACTGCCCAATTCACTGCTGAGCATCCCATATGTCAAAGGTTTATCAGAATCAATAAAACGTATAGGGAAAAGCTACAACTTAAATACAGTGTTCAAATCATCGACCACTATTAGGAGTATAATTTCCAACACAAAGCCACAAACAAGTCGAGATTCCCAAAACTGTATTTACCAAGTTCCATGTGAATGTGGCAAATCATACGTGGAGGAAACCAAAAGACCACTTGACATCAGACTGAAAGAACATCAGACGCACACACAGAGAGGAGAGACTTCTAAGTCTGGCATCGCGCAACATTCGTGGGATAACCAACATCGAATGAAATGGTCGGAAGCAAAAATCATACACAGAGAGGAACATTGGTACAAACGGAAATTTAAAGAAGCGGCTTTCATCAACAACAACAAAGAAATTTTCAGCCAGCCAAGTGTCAAGATAAGCAACATATGAAAACCACTAATCGAACCTCTAAAACAACTTAAACTTGACTAAGTAATTTTGTTAATTATCTGTTACGCTAAATTGATTTTGTACGCTTGAACGCTTCATCGAACATGTCTTTAGTATATAAGCTCCAGTAGTTTTTAAGTTTGTTAGTATTCACCTGATGACGATTGCAGATACCACAGCAATCGAAACGTTGTGTATATTCATTTTACAATAATAAACAATAAAAGTTCAGTAGAATGTTATTACTTCGCATTAATTGTTTTGTTGACTACATTTTTAAATCTGTGGCTACGATATAGATAACAAATCTTCCTTTGTGCATCATCATTTTCTTTGTTCCTAGCTTTAATTTCGCTAAGATCAGAACTAGCTAGCAACACTGACGTTATCGATGATGATGCTGATTGTTTTTGTTGCATAAATTTGTATAATATTGAATGTTCCGTTGCCGCTTGCTTCGTTTCTAGTTCGCTTTGATTGCCGTTGCTCGTAACCGAAAAACACTAGGAGAATCAATGACTAGAAACAGAAAAATTTTGAGGTGCTTTATCTATAATAAAATTGAGCTACGTGATCAACATATTCAAGAAGTTAAACATCTTAAATCGGGAATAATCTCGCAACTTAAAGGCAAAGGATTAACTCAGTTAAATCAGCAAGCGGATTGCAGGTTTTGATCTGCTTATTATAATGTAAGATTAAAAAAAGCGCCAAAACGGTTAGAAACTAGAATGGAAGACACCGTTAAAATCTATCCCAAGGCAAAAGTGAATAAATGGCAACACACAGGTTGTAATACGAATATATTTTTATTTTATGACAGAAAGAAAGGTTAGAAAAAAAAGCGAGGTGGATTTACATAAATGCGATTAATTGTTGCTATGCAGGTGTAGATCATAGAAAATAACTGTTGATGTAAGCCCCCTTCTGTTGGGTAACACGTCGTACATAAAATTAAACTTGTCGGCATAACTTTTACACTCCAAAAAAACAAATTTACATTGGTAAATATAGTACAAATATACAAGATCTCAATAATTAAGAGAATTCGAGCGCACTCCTTAATCCTATATTACACACCAAAGAAGTTTTATAGTTAATTGTGACAACAACTTGATATGTACATACAGTTGTGCTTGCAAACAACTAGCAACGTAGATAAAAGAAAATTAGAATAAGTAATAGAATACTTACAATTTATTTTTTTTATTTCGAAGCATCCCACTAGCTAGCAGCACCTTCCCTAAATTTTTTAAAAATTTGTTCAAATAAACAATGACATACATATAGCGTTATCACAAGTAAGTTCCTTCCGGTTTAGACAGTCTACGAGAAAAAAACCAAACGCTCCAAGTTTCCTCCAGTGAGACGTCATTATAGGAATTTTTGTAATATGAACTAACATGTGTTAAATTTCCGCATTAATGGAATACGGGTGGGTATCTAAAATTGCTATGACAAATACGAGAAAATCGAATTAAATCACAACAATGAAATCAATGTTTACTCTAGAAAAACATTTATATAAGCTGCAAAAGTACTACATCCATTTATAACGTGGATGCGCGTAAATATTTAGAAATGAAAACCTCGCTGGAAGTCTACGTTAGATGATTATCGTACCACAGGCACCGGAAAAATAATTTTTCTCTTCTGTATAAATCAATCTGTCAAATAAAAAACAATTGACAAGCACCACTCTTGATATAGCAAAAGTAGGCGTTTCGGGACAAAACTTATACGGTACAAAAATCACACCAAAATACTTTTAACATAACACATTATGCGTTGTTTCTGCGCCTGATGACGTAGTAAGAACTAAAGGTTTTAACTCTAAATATATAATAAATAACTCCAGACTAACTTTTTCAAAGAAAATATAACTGAAAATAATAAATCATAAAACAGGTAACTGCACATAGCCCAACGTCACATTCTCTATACATGTAGCTAGCTACTTTCTTTTATGTTTTTTTTCTTTCCTTCGTCTAGGAGCAATCTCTACATCAACTAGCGGCACTTTTCCGTTTTTTTTCTTAAAATCAATTTTGAAAAATGTCGTTTTGTTAGTCTTGCATTTTTCTAGTCAAAATGAACTGACTTTGCTTTGATCGATAAATATCAAAGAAAACTGTTAGAAACCTAATGCTTTAAGATACTTCTTCGTGAAACGGTAAATTTAAAAATATCCGTTTTTGACATCTTTTGATACAAAATTACCATATGCACTAAATTATAGAAATATTTTTTCCGAACTAGGCTAAGAATTCTTTCGACTTTCGAGTCAAGCTATGATTTTTTACACCATTTTGGTTTTGGTCAAATTTGTGTATCCAATCAAGTTATTCTTGGTTTAAAAATATCCTGGTCCCTCATTTTGTCACTTATTTAAGTTCGTAATGTTTTTCAATCGTAAAGATTTCAGAAATAACAGTTTTATTTTTTAAATCAGGTGAGTACTCGCTTTCGCCATCTTAAAATCTTTTTTTTTTATTAAGGGATAAACTATCCTTACCCATAAGGTATAAAATTTGCCTAATGTCACAGACATCCAAGCTATAATAACTAATTGCAAGCGACTAACTCAGTTTGATTCGGTGATTGGATCGTAGGTATTAATGTGCTAATTATAAAGAAATTTTAAAAAACGTGAAAACAGTGAAAGATTAGGATGAGATGTATCGTTTAAATCTATCCAAAGCTGATAGAAAAAAAATGACAAAACACAGGTTGTAATATATTTGTTTTATCACAGAAAGAGAAATTAGAAAAGAGGAAAAGATGAATTTACATAAGTGTGATCAAACGCTAGAACGTAGATCAATCTCAGAGACAATAGTTGTTGAAGTAAACCCCTTTCGGTTAAGCAACACGTCGTACAAAAACTTAAACTTGTCGGCCTAACTTTTACATTCCAAAAGGATAAATTTACATTTGTAAATTATAACACAAAAATACAAATTTATATAATGCAGAGAACTAGAGCACACCGTCTAATAATATGTTACACACAAAAAAAAAGTTTTATAGTTAGCAACAATCTAAAATGTGCGTACATTCGTATGTACAACTGACTGACAAGGTAAATTAAAAAAATTAGAATAGAAAATATAATACTTACAATCTAGTTTTCCTTCGAAGAATGCAACTAGCTAGCAGCACCTTCCCGGACTTTCTTAAAATTTGCTAAAATATAACAAACACGTGCATACGGTGTTATCACAAGTAAATCCTATTCGGTTCATACGATTAATGAGAAAATTAAGTTACTTAAGTTGGGCAGTCAAATTTGTTACGTGGTTTCCTTGTAACAAAAAAAATGAAGCAACGGCTAGCACAGTTTTGCTGGAGAGGGAGTTGCACGCCTTGTGAAGCAAAATTATAAATTAAATCTAAAAAAAAAGCGCCAAGACGATGAAAGGTTAAATTAGGTAGATATCGTCTAACTCTATCCGTAGCTGGAAAAGAACAAATAACACGACAGAAGTAATTACACAGAATATATATTTATTTTATCACAGATAATAATTCTAAAGAGAACGAAGAAGGTACATAACTATAAGTTTTCCAAACTTTAATACATGGGTCGAATCAAATATAAGTTGCGTCTTACACAATAAACTGACCTTGTCGGTCTAAACTTTTACATACGAAGAAGGATTGACTTTATATTCGAAAATTTACCATCACAAAAGCATATAACAAAACAAATTAAGCCTCCGAGACTCAACGCGCACTGCATACAACTTTGTGAAGCACAAAATGATCTCATTATTAATTGTGTTAACCTAACATGCACGTACGGTCAACAATCGACATCACCGAAATAAAAATCGTAAAAATTGAAATTGTAGTACTCACAGTTAGGTTTTATCCAGTAGGGAATTAGCTAATTCCGTACTTATGTTACCTAAAACGTAATATTAAATCTAACACAAAACGAACATACATGGTTAACACAAATAAATTTCCTTTTTAAAGCATTCAATTATTTGAGATAGCAAATGCGTAGCGTTTCTCTTCGACTTAACACAATAATTTATGGTAGCAGCTCCTCTCAAAAGAAATACAATCCCGATGATTTCCAACCCTTTGACGGTGTGAATAGGGCGTCATGGAAAATTTCCCAAATATGCCACCTGTTCGTTATCTTCACTGATAACGGTGAACGTGTGGTGGGTACGGAAATTCGCTTCCTACTTAGCTTCAACTAAGTAGCCACACAATAAATTCGCATATTTACGTGAAATAACCTAATGGTAAAAACCTCGTTGGGCGTAAAGAAACCGCTAAGAACGGTCTGTATTATACTAAACGTTAACAGAAAAAAAATCGACGATGAAAGAGTGAGGTGTCGAGGGACAAATTCTATACTTAAAAATTAATCTACCAACTTTTTAACATAACAAATTGTGTTATTTTAGTAAGTGGGCCTTCTAATGCAGTTAGAATTATATTAATTTAGCGAAGGTTTCGATATCTTTAATCAACATGGCGGAACGTCATCATAGAAATTTTCCCAATAAACGAAATGGGTTTTAATACCACCACATTAATGAAATAACGTCTGGGTATCCAGAAATCACCAATAACAATACGGAAAAATTAAAGTAAATTACAAAAATATGAAGAAATGCTTACCCCAGGAAAGTTTTCACAAAGCAGCAAAAATACTACACCCATTTATACCATGGATGAGTATGAATAATTAGAAGTAAAAACTTTGCTGACCATTTACCTTAGTACATGTACAAAGCGTACCAAAAAGACCGGAAAAATAAGTTTTCTTCCGTCGATATTTCAATGTCAAAGATTACAAACTGCCAGCAATTACTCTCAATGCAACGGAAAGTGAGCGTTCCGGGAATACATCTGATACGGTACAAACATCATTCCAAAACGCTTTTAATATAACAGGGTAAGACTAACATTATCAAAAAATGCAAGCACGATGCAAATGATATAGAACCGTTGGCGCCGGTCGTCGTAAATCTTCGGCAGCGCTAAATATATTTCGTCACCCGCCTATGCGATAAATCTGAAGTTGATCTAATGTTGCGCCGTTTGTCTATGGTAAAATGCAGGGTTTCTGCAAATGTATTATCTATAAAACAGTAGTCCAACAGATGCAATTAATCGACCGGATATATACGTCAGCTGGTGCTAGAATACATTATATAATTGACGTATAAATCCGTCAATTATAATCAAAAGGTTAAACAACTAAGAAAAAACAGAAAAGAGTTTAGAATCTAGATTTGACACCTATTCTTTTAATGAATGACAATTTTCAGAAAACCTAAAAAAATCTATTTCTTCTATTTTATTACAATTGCGATATAATAATTCAAAAAAAAGACGAGCTAAAACAAAATCGTTAATACCGTACAAAGTTTGTGCTGTATTGTTCCCGAAGAAATATTACTAAAATACGATTGTTATTCCTAATCTAATCTCAACAAGACCTAGAACGATTTGTAACGACTAAAAATCAGTTTTGCTATTTTTGCAACTGTCGTTTAGGCAACTTTGCTAACGTCGACGTGTGAAGACAAGTTACTCGTTGATTGATCGGGTTTTAGTTGCTTTTAAAAAGCGAGAAAAAGTGGGTTGGACATATCTTTTCGAATTTCCTGTTCGATGTTTGTTTGGAGATTAGTACTTACTTAATTTCACACATGACCACGTTTTGCAAATGTTCTAGCAAGGTAGGTATTATTTCTTTTTAATACGATGGTGACTCAAGCGGGAACACGCATAATGATGAACCAATACGACCGCGTGCTGTAGGGTAGTACGTATCAAACTTCGTCCTCGACGAATTTTAGTTGGTCTAAACACGGTAATTAAAACTCCTACACTTGACGTCAAGCGGTTCGGGGAGATTTTGATCTCTAAGCATAAGGTATCACAAATTAATTGATACGGTATATCAAGATAGGGGCTAATGCTTCCAGATCTACGATATATTTCTTTATTTTTACTGGATACAATAAGATTAGGCGACATTTACACGGTGTATCTAAGCCACGAGCTCAGGTCAATTGTATTTATTGTTTATGTTAGGAGTGTACCGACTACATTGCAACTGAAATCTTACTGTTGATACTCGTCTCTCTTTTTTTTATCTAAGATTAATTGTACAGTTACTAGTCGAAATAAACAAAACTTTCTGTCTGTGACAACTGGATTGTTTTATTGCTTTACGCACATTGGAAGATTTCGGTTCTAAGGTATTGTCTTGTATCTAGCCTAGACGTTCGTTTCTTTGTAGGATTACTTTCTACACGTAAAAAAAAGGTGGCGCTAGGGCACGGTTTATTTGAAGAATTTAAGTTCTGACAATCCAACTCACGACCATCTACGACGGAAGTTAGGCACAAGAAGAGCAAAACATCTATTAACTTTTTTTTACCTACCCAATTTGTGCGTTACAGATTCAATGTAAAATTTTAGAAACAACTGGTTTTATGTCAATCAAGTAAATAAAAGTGTTGAAAGACAATATCAGAATTACCAAATAGATTTTATGACTGATTACGGTTTAACACTAAAAATCGTATGTGAAATAAACTTATTTTGGTTTTACAGGTTTCGGCATTTTGTTAAACTTGATGCAGTTTGCAAGCCATTATAATACTACGTTAAAGTATATAGTAAAAATAAGTTTTTCTTATTTCTTGCCCTAAATTATAGAAATGCCAGTATTCTTTCGTTTCAAATTTTTACCGCGTGACATGATCACAGTAATTCCAAGAAAAACATACAATTCTAAAAGATTAAGATCTATGCAGTTTTTAGCCTTCTGTTGGTCGACATATGTGCTTTTTTCCGAACTAGGCTAAGAAAATAATCTGCTTCTTTTGACTTTGGAGTCGAGCTACCATTTTTTACACCATTTTGATTTTGGTAAAATTATTGTATCTAATCAAGCCATTCTTGGTATAAAAATATCCTGGTCTCTCTTTTTGTGTCACTTATTTAGGTTTGTAATGTTTTTGAAACGTAAAAATTTCAGAACTAACACTTTTATTTTGGAAATCAGGTGAGTACTCGCTTCCGCCGTCTTGAAATCTTTCTTTTTCACTATGAGACAAATAATCCTTACCCATAAGGTTTAAAATTTGCCTAATTTTACAAACATCCAAGCTATAATAACTAATTGCAAGCGACTAACTCAGTTTGATTCGGTGATTGGATCATAGGTATTAATGTGGTAATTATAAAGAAAATTTAAATAAGCGTCAAAACGGTGACACATTAAAATGAGATGTAACGTTTATATCTATCCAAACCTGAAAGAGAACAAATGACAAAACACAGGTTGTAACAACAATTATATTTATTTTATCAGAGAAAGAGAAATTAGAAAAGAGGAAAAGATAAATTTACATAGGTGCGACCAAACGTTAGAACGTAGGTCAATCTTATGGGCGGCCCCTTTCGGTTAGGTAACACGTCGTACAAAAACTTAAACTTGTCGACTTAACTTTTACATTCCAAGAGAATAAATTTGCATTTGTAAATTATAACACGAAAATACAAATTTTAATAATGCGGAGAACTACAGCACACCGTCTAATAATATGTTACACACAAAGAAAAAGTTTTATAGTTAGCAACAATCTAAAATGTGCGTACATTCGTGTGTACAACCGACTGACAAGGTAAATAAAAAGAATTAGATTAGGAAATATAATATGTTACGTGCAAAATTTTTCTAACGGAATACCCTGTATATGAGTTAAAATTAGATTCCGGTTTTGACGCCCTCTGCCGATCTTTTCTTGTGACTGTCATTTTACGACGAAATCGTTAAGCTGTCAACTGCATAAAATGGCCTGTACGGCTTAAAGTAATTTCGAAGGACATCCTTAATAATGGGAATCAAATTATAATTTCATTACGATCGTAAAATATTTGAGTCGTCACAGGCCGTTCCACCACGTTCTGGCCCACATGTTTCTATTTGATAACGAATTATAAGGGATTAACATCGACAAATATTTTTATGGGACGAGTATAACTCTATCTATAAGGCCTACGGTTAAAACTATATAAACCGAAGACAATCACGTTTCTGCGAGATCCTACTCATGCGGCAAACACCTGCGAAACCAACTTTCATTGAAGGTGTACAACAGCATTCGACAATCGGGTTATGTTATGTGTACTTTCTTTAGCAATAATTAACCATTTTTGTAGATATTGATTTCGTGAGTCATTGACACGATTTGCTACTCAAATTTATTTCAGGCTCACTTGCCGGGGAAAACGTTTTCTTCGACCAAGTAGGTACTGTATTGTGGGTAAGTTTATTTAATTATTTTATCGCTGTCAGAAAGGTCGCTCACGAAACTTTAGCTAGTGTTAATTCCGTAATTACTATCATTGTTTTATTACCATTAAGGTAGTATCATTTATTATTTTGTATGTTTCGCATGCTGTGTACAAACAATATTTACTACACAATTTTCTTCGCTGTTCGCTTCAACGTAACTTACATATGTATTGTGTGTTGCCAATACTACTGGCATTTATGCACTGAAAATTCGATATATTTGTGTTAATCATCGACGTTACTAAATTAAAGTTGTTATACTGGTTAATCTTTCTTTTATGGCAACATACCTTTCTCTTTTGATTGTCGTTACCTAGTAACAACCTTTGGCTACTTGAACATCAGAGTGACAAGGATTACGAACCTCAAATTTAGTTACAAGTTTGGACCGTCTGTCGTGATCAAGGCAGAAGTGTTAATTTGGATTAGATCTGGCGCCCTTAAGCATAATTCCCTTAAATCTCCCCTATCTCCGACTGTGTGAGTTGGCCGTGCAAAGTTCGTAAGACCTAAAGCTTGTAACAAATACTTACAATTTAGTTTTCCTTCGAAGAATGCAACTAGCTAGCAGCACCTTCCCAGAAATATAACAAACACGTGCATACGGTGTTAGCACAAGTAAATCCTATTCGGATCATACGATTAATGAGAAAACGTAATGCACCGAATGCTCCAAATGAATTGTGTTATTTCGGTAAGTGAGCCTCCTAATACGATTAGAATTATATTAATTTAGCGAAGGTTTTGATATCTTCAATCAACGTGGCGGGACGTCATTATAGGAATTTTCCCAATAAACGAAACTAATATCTCCACATTAATGAAATAACGTGTGGGTATCCAAAAATCACTAATAACAATACTGGAAAATTAAAGTAAATTACAAAAATATGAAGCAATGCTTACCCCAGGAAAGCAGTCAAAATATTATACTCATCCATACCATGAATGAGTGTGAATAATTAGAAGCGAAAACTCTGCTGAGTATTTACGTTAGAACATGTACGAAGCGTACCAAAAAGACCAAAACCGAATGTTTTTTTCCATCTTTTAACTTTTAATACTAGCAAAAAATGCAAGCACGATGCAGATGCTCTAGAATCGTTGGCACCGATGTCACCCGGCTATGCGGCAAACCTAAAGTTGATCTAATATTGCGGTGTTTGTTTATGATAAAATGCAAGCTCATGCAAATGTTGTATCTATAAAACAGCAGTCCTACAGATTCAATTAATCAATCGGATATATACGTCAGCTGGTCCTAGGGTACATTTTATAACTGGCGTATAAATCCGTCAGTCGCAATAACGGTTAAGCAATTAACAAAAAACAGAAAGAAGTCTGGAATCTAGATTTGACATCTACTCCTTCAATAAACACCAATTCTCAGAAAAGCTACTGTCAAAAAAATCTATCGTTTATCAAGATATTTTATTACAGTTGCACTATAATAACTCAAAAGAAGACAGAGCACGAGCTTGAAAAAAATTGTTAATACCATACAAAATTTATGCTGTATTGTTCCAGAAGAAATATTACTAAATTACCACAATTTTTATGCTTAAACTAATCCACACATGGCTTAGAACGATTTGTAACGACTAAAAATCAGTTTTGTATAATCTTCTAGCAAGGTATTTATTAATTACATTTTCTTCTTCTTTGACTAAGTGAGAAATACATCGCACTCCTACAATTGACGTCAAGCGGTTCGGGGAGATTTTGATTCCTAATCATAAAGTATCGCAAACGCGTTTAGCTTTTATTTTTGCAGTCTTAAATTGATTGATGCGGTATATTAAGGTGAAGACTAATGCTTCCAGATATACGATATCTTTTTTTGTTTTTACAGAAACGATTTGATTTTGATTTAGGCGTCATTTACACGGTTTATCTATTAGTTAATCTTTGTGTAACAATCTTGGTTAGTAGCAGTAGCGTAACTACATTTTAATCGAAACCTTTCCGTTGATACTTGTCTCTCTCTTTTTGTTCTCTAAAATCAATTGTATAGTAACTAGTCAAAATAAACGAAGTTTTTTGTCTGTGATAACTAAATTGTTTTATTCCTTCACGCACATTTAAGTATTTTCTTTTCTTTAGCCCAGACGTTCGTTTTCTTATAGAATTATTTTTTACACGTAAAAAAAGGTGGCGCTAGGGCACAGCTAACCTAAAGAATTTAGGTACTGACAATTCGACTCACGACCATCTACGGAGGAAGTTAGCACAAGAAAAACAACATCTATTAAATTTTTTTTTCTCTTTTCCCAATTTGTGAGTTACAGATTCAATGTAAAATTATACAAATAACTGGTTTTATGATAAACAAATAAATAAAAAAAAGCGAAAAACAATTTCAGATTCACCAAACAGATTTTCGTATGTGAAATAGAATGATTTTGGTTTTACAAGTTTCGGCATTTTGTTAAACTTGATGGAGTTTCTTACAATTCTAGGTTAAAAGAACATAGTAAAAAAAAGTTTTATTTCTTATTTCTTCTTCACTATTCAAAATAATATAATAAAATTTGTAGAAAACAAAGCTACACATTAGGCGTAGAAATAAATTAAATCAGATGATAAAAAACAAGTTGTGGCACAAAAATTTTTGTGTTGTGTAATGAATGTTTCATAGTTTTCTGTTAAAGCATTTTTCAATACCTTAGACAAATATTAAGTTTTTTTTAATTTTTATAGCTCTGCCTCTATTCTGTTACAAAATTTCAAACCTTAAGCCTTATTGAATTTGTAAAACAGTTGCATTTGGTAAATATCGTAACTATTGCTGATTTGTGGAGTTAGCACAAAATCGAAACTGTTTTGATATTACGAATTAAATTTGTTCCATACCTAAACGCAGTCATTGAACCAAATCTTGGCAAAAACAAAATTGTTTAGTTTCAATAAAAACTTAAACTATTAGTTCACAGTTTCGAAACGGTTTTGCAACATTTGCGTTACTCACCAATTTTTTTCATTTTGTGCTATTGTAAATAAATTGGTTTCTTGTTAATAATTTTTTTTTAGATTTCAGTTTCTGCCTGATTAATTTACAGTGGAAGAAAGTATCATCTTAAAACTATGAGCGACAGCACAAACATAACTACAATTAAATTAAACAGTTTTAAAAATGCGCCACCTATAAAACATCGCTTAGAGAAACAATACGACAACAAAGCTTGTTTGTGTCAATCGATAGCTCCACTTCTGTTTGTGGCAAAAATTTTTGGTTTGCTCCCAATATCGTGGAAAAACGTCAAAGGACAATGCAAGTTTACAAAATCGTACGCTTGGCTATCGTACGCAATTGTTATAAGTTCTTTTTATACTGTGCAACTGTTTATCTCTACCGATGTCTTAAACTTTGACAAAAACAAGCCGCTACCAGAACTTCTATCAGCCATTAACGACATTATGTATGTCATATTTGTTGCTATTCTAACAGTATTAAACGTAGCTAGATTTCCACGATTTGTGCAAACGTTCAACAGTTTAATACCCGTGATTAAAGACGCCGGTTTGTGCTGTCAGTCGTCGTTGGAATCTTTACGAAAAATCCAGTTTGGTTATATGATCTTATTTTTTGGAGAAATTATGATTCAAATGGCTGTACTAATTGGCCTTCATTATTCAGATAGTTACATGACTAATTTTGATTATAATATTTTTGTTAACGTCGGTATTCAGAATGTACCGTTTGTTTTTTACATGATTTTTTTCATGTCTTGTTCTATCTTCATTTCTATTTTGGGATGTTTCGAAAAACTAGTGATAAATACGCTTAAGTTTACACCGGTGCATCCTTTGAGTGACATTGATGAAACGAATAATAAAAGAGATTTTATTGGGTTGATTAAGTACGAGGTTTGCAAACAAGAGCATAAAAGTTTTGGAAAAATGTTGTTGTTGTCGCAACCGGAGTTGGTAGAGTATTTACGAGGACTGCACGAAGATATCAGTTTGGCTATGTATAGTATCAACAGTTGCATGAATCCGCAGTTGTTGTTTCACACGGTGGTTGAACTAACTGTGTTGATTATACACTGGTATGAAGTAATTGTCTACACTTCTTACACCTTTTCGTCTCCTTTGGCAAGCACTATTAATTTTGTCAACTGGATGTTTGTAATTGCACATAGTATTGGGTTATTTTTGTTTTTAAAAAGTGCTCAAGATTTAAAAAATATGGTAAAGTGACGTTTAGGTTTTTGTTGTTGGTTAATAGAAAGTTTTAGGTGCATGGGTTAACTAACTTTTTGCTGGAATACTCTACTAGAATTTCCAACCCTGATGAGCATCAACAAGTACGTATATTTATAGAAAAGTTACAACAGCATCGTCCAATAACTGCTAGTGGAGTTTTTAACATTGATCTTGGCATAGCGGGACCGGTAAGTTAGACTTTGTTGTTAAGATTATATAACGCATTGGTTACAGATATCGGCAAATATTTTGACATACGTCTTAGTGGCTTTACAATTTGATGTTCCAAAAAATTAAGTTTTGAGTAACGTTTAGTTTATTTGTAAAAATTAACAATAAGATTTTATCACAAATATTGTACAAGAAAAGTGTAAACACAATTCGTAATAAGACTGTTTGGTGTGATATTTTTGATTTAATCGTAACCTCCGTGGCCTCCGCCATAACCGCTAGTATGTCCTCCACTGTAACCTCCGCCCGAACCGCTTGTATGTCCTCCACTGTAACCTCCGCCCGAACCGCTAGTATGTCCTCCACTGTAACTGCTGCTGTAACCTCCTCCACTATGACCTCCGCTGTATCCACCTCCGTGACCGCCACTGTATCCTCCTCCGTGACCTCCACTGTATCCACCTCCACTGTATCCGCCCCCGTGACCACCGCTGTATCCACTGCTACTAAATCCACCTCCATGGCCGCCGCTATATCCACCTCCGTGGCCCCCTCCGTGTCCACCACTGTATCCACCTCCACTGTATCCACCGCCGTGGCCTCCACCGTATCCACCGCCGTGGCCTCCACTGTATCCACCGCCGTGTCCTCCACTGTATCCACCACCGTGGCCTCCTCCGTATCCACCTCCATGACTACTTCCATGATCGATAATTGAGATAGCGCTACCACCATGTCCTCCTCCATATCCACCTCCACCACCGTGATGATCGTCATGACCTCCTCCAAATCCAGAACCTCCAAATCCAGAACCTCCAAATCCTCCACCGTGACCTCCTCCAAAGCCACCACCTCCAAATCCTCCGCCGTGGTGATCATCATGCCCGCCTCCATGTCCACCTCCCCCAAAGCCACCACCTCCAAATCCTCCGCCGTGGTGATCATCATGCCCGCCTCCATGTCCACCTCCCCCAAAGCCACCACCTCCAAAACCTCCTCCAAAACCACCTCCGAAACCACCTCCGAAACCACCTCCGCCAAATCCTCCGTGATGATGATCATCAGCTAAATGAACTCGTATGTGTACACTAAAAACGAAATGATAATTCCAACACGTTTGCAAAATACTAAGACTTACTGTTCTTTACCGAAGGAACCGGCGCCCGTTTGAAATAATACCGATAGTAAAACTAGTACCTAAAAACAACCAAACAATAAGCGTTAACAAAAATACGTTAAATTAAACTTACAATTAATTTTGAAATCATCTTGACTAAGTGATGAACGCGAACAAGAAGTAGTGACTTCTACAAGCGATAACAGAAGAATATCTCAAGTTTGCCAAAAAGTTGGATTTTATACTAGCATCTCACTTCTTGAAGCGATTGATTAAAAGAGTTCTCACACGGTGGGGCGCAAAATTAAATGCGCGAGTGAAAGAGAAAAAGTTGGTCTTGAACCTGAACGTTGCTGCGCTGTCATCTTTATTAACTGCTTTGACCACGAATAACAGATGGATGTTAAGATACTTTAAAAGAAAGTTAATGTAAAATTTTCCTTTCACTACATTCAGCAGGAGTTCGCGAGTAACCCTTGACATATTCAGTATATGTTAATGCTTTCTATACATTATGAGAACAAGATGAACAAGTCAATAACCTTTAACATAATTTGAAGACCGTGTACTCAGCCGCTTTGATTTGTTTTTCGTACAAATTTTTATACGCGCGTTCATAAACTTATCTGGTCAAGTGCGCGTACAAAAAAAATTTCAACCTAAATTCTCGGTTTATGTTTACATCGTTAAATATTTATTACGGAGATATTTATAAAATTAGCATTTAATTTTCCAGTTGATAGAAAAAGGGGAAAGTTGTGCATAATGTTTTATTCAATTAAATAAACATATTTATAATATGCGCGTTTTTTAAATTCTTAATAACCGCATACAAATGAAACCGTTAATAACAACATATCAAAAAAATCTCATTTCGGAGAGGAAAAATTAAAGAATTAAAGAACGAACATCTTTAGCATATTTTTTATCAAATTTGAAAAGTTAAGAAACAATTAACTAAAGTAATATTACTTGGTTTAATTTGTATAAATTCACAATTTTGTTTTGAAAAAACATTTTTTTTTTGTTTTTGAACTATGGATTGTTCGCAATTGTATTTTTTTTATGTTATAATTTTTTTTGTTTTGTATAAATTTCGATGTTAAGTTGCTGTGTGTTTTTTGAATTCAAAATAATAACTTTGCGAATCTAGCAAATCAACCTCACCTTAGTTAAAAAAAATTATGTTTGACGTTTTGGTCAGGTTTGAAATTGTAGAATTTATTTATTTTGTAGAAAGAAGAATAAACAAAAGCTGTTGCTAATTTAGTAACTTCTGGTTTTAACAGTAATGACACAGGCCTGCAAAAGTTTTTCAGCTGCCTGAGATATTTTTGCTGAATTATATGTTACATTTTTGTAAAAAAAGCTTATTTTGTACAATGAAATAAGAATTAGCAATTCTTACACTAAAATCCGTGAAAAAATTATCAAATCCTGACACACATTTAGTAATGTTAGTTTTTTCAAAGTTGGTATCTCTGCATCGTAAGTTGACGTTGCATGAAAAATAAATCAAAATTATTGTAACTTAACAATTGAAACTCAAATGTTGATGCCAAGATCAAATAAATAAGTTCTATTAATTTCAAGTTATTTACTTATAAAGGTATAAAGAGATCATTTGGTATGAGATTTTAGGTTAACACATGCATTTCAATATGTCAAAGTGTAAGTGTTGCCAACTCAATAAAATACAAAAGTTTCCCAATGTTGTTTTGAAATTAAAATTATACGGAAAATAATAAAATTGAGTCTAAATAGAGGTCCCGGTCTCGTGTCTCATCTCGTGTTCAAAACGCGTTCATTTTGCAACTTGTGTTTTAATATACTATTCTAATATTTATATAGAATTCTTGGTCTATTCATTTTTTTATTCTTATTTTCTCTGATAAATCTCCAAACTCGTATCCGATTTCTTTTTTTAATAGTTTCTCTAGTGACGGATTGAGCATATTGACTTATTATTTTTGTAAATATTAAAAATGATGACACTATTTTTAACATGCCCGAAGGTTCTCGCTTGTATTCGGACTACGAAGACAATTAGGATAATCAGTTTGACAGTGAAGATAAAGTAATTTTCATTAATGTAATAGCTAGCCGAGGTTAAATTTTACTCCCCGAAAAACATCGTTACATTAATTTGGCGCCCAACGTGGGGCTCAAACCCACGATCCTGAGATCAAGAGTCTCATGCTCTACCGACTGAGTTAGCAGAGCTGGATGTATGAACCAAGTACATTGACATTTTTATTATAAACAGCAAAAAAGATAGCTTAGTAGATTATTTTTTATAATTGCTGACTGAAGATATTGTTACGTTCTGCTCTTCGAAAAGTGTTAGAAGGTTAAAGAAAATGAGGAAACTCTTGGAAGCAATAAAAAGATAACGTTCCGCATATAAACGAAACCTGCAACAAACAATAGAATTCATTGTGTAATCAGTGCGAATGCAGTTTAGTGACCTTTACGTTATCGTATGCGTGATAGTAAAAAAAATTACTGTCGAAATAAATCAATTATTAGTGACTTATTGTTAGTTTGCGAATATTAGTTATGAGTGTTTCTAATTAGTGTAATCTTTTACCGCAAGTTTGTTTTAGTTTTTAATTTGTATTTGTTCAATTTAATTTAGTTATTTTAATTTACAATTCATTTCATTTCGTTTAATTATTTGCTAACTGTATTTAGCCTTCAGTTTCTAATAAACTATTTTAAAATTCATGTTATACTGGTGTTAGAAGTGGGATTCTTTTTAACGCAATAAGAGCTAATAAACAATTTATGTGTAGTTTTATATCGCGAGTTAATGCCGGTTACGCGCTCCCAAAGTGCAAAAATAGATAGCGAAATATTAGAATAAAAAAAAAAAATTTTTACTAAATTAGAAGAAAAATCTAGAACGATGGAAAATACGAGTAAAATAAAAGAAAATTCTAAAATTCTGGCAGAAAAGGTAATGCAAGATTCTAATAAACTCGAGGAAAAATTGTTGAAAAATTTAAGAAAGCTTGAAGAGAACTACAAGAATAGTCCATTAATTTAGAAGTGAAAGTTGAAGAAAAACTAGTAGAAACATCTAGAGTAATAGAAGAGAGATTGATGAAAACTTCCATGATTACGAAAAAAAAAATGATTAGATGATTCCAAAAAGTTAGAGGAAGGTACAAGAAAAACAGAAAAAATATTTAAACGAATGGAAGAAAGACTGAATGGCGAAAGACATGTGACTCCAAGAACGATCGTAATACCCGAAAATAAAAGTGAAGTAACATCAAGAATACGGATGGCACCGCCGACGTTTGATGGTAAGATACCGAAGTCGAAGTACTACAAACTTTTTGAAGCTATTGCAATGGCCAATGGATAGAACGACCAAGAGACAGTCACTTCGTTTATTTGTTGCCCTCCGAGGAGAAGCGATAAACTTCTTGCAGACTATTTCTGATTGCTAACAAATATATTATCAGCTCCTGATCTTACGTCTAGAGATGCGATATAGAGACGCCCATCTTCAACAGGTGTACCACACGCATCTAAAGAATCTTTGTCAAAAGTCGACAAAAACCATTCAAGAGTTTGAAGCGGATATTGCGACTAGACTAGCTCACCTTACAGCTCCATGTAGTTTTCTGAAACAACTGGCAGTACGAAATGTTGTCGATGGTTTAAAGAGACAGCGATACACAACAAAAGCTACGTCTAGCTGTACCTAAAACGCTCGATGAAGCGCTGGCATATGCCTTAGGGTTTGAAACGGCAAAACAATGCTTTCATCGAAAAGTCATCGTGTTCGTAATATAATAGAAGATTAAGAAGAAAGGCAGAAAATCATTAAAAAATCTACTTTGACGACAATTACGTGACCAAAAAAGTCGTGTACGTCGAGGTCTAGATGTTAAAATTGCGCTGAACTAGATTACATTTGACACCGCTGTACCAAACCAAAAACACAAGAACCATAAAAAAACTAGTAAAAGTTGTCCGAAAGGAGCAAAAGTTGACCTCCCACAACCATGCCCCAGAGATCACCATCCTAGATGCATTGCCAGTTAACTCCTTCAACAAACACCTCTGTTGATGGCACCATCAATGGGTTAGGAGTTGATCCATTGGTTAACAAAAGAGCGACAAGACTGGAACTAGGGAAAAAATCCCAATTCATGGAGAAATAATTGTGACTATTTGTATTGAAAATGAATCAATTAATCATAGAATCCTGGTAGCTAACATAACTGAAAAAACATCTTGAAAATAGACTTTATAAAAAAGTGTGGATTCCATTTGAACATTAAAAATAATGTCCTCAAACTAGAGAACGAAGAAATTCCTTTTTATTCGTCAAAATATGACAAGGTGAGGGTTGTTCTAGTAAAGGATGTCGTTTTAACTGTACGAACTCAGAGCGTTGTGATGGGACCTCTGGATAAAGACCTCCGGAAAGGTTCCATTTGTAGCATCAAACCAACCAAAAATGAAATATTTGCCCAAAGACTACTAGTTGGTAAAGCTCTCATGAAGATCAAAAACGTAATACCAGTTACAATCATGAATACCAGTCTAAACCGAGCAACTTTAAAAAAGAATGCTGTGATAGTATCATCTAAGTCGGTGTCTCACATTTTGAATTGTGCCAACATTGTTGAAAACCCATCAACAGATAATGTCCTCAACAGTTATTAGAAATGTTAACTTCAATATGTCAAGATCTATAACGGCGCAAGCGTATTAAAGTCAACAAACGAATCCAGCTGTACCACGACGTGTTTGCAATGGATAATAACTCTAAAAGAAGAACTAACGTTGTAAAACACAAAATCAGTACTGGCGATGCTTAACCAATCCGACAACACCCGAGGCGGCTTGCCTTGGCCAAGCAAGAAGAAGCCGAGAAGATAATCGCTAAAATAGAAACTCAGGGTTGTGTTAATTATAGACAACTCAATGCGTTTACCAAAAAATATCGTTACGCGTTACCCCGAATTGACACCTTAAATACCCTATACTCTGGTTCGCAGTGGTTTTCCACTTTGGATTTGAAAAGTGGCTACTGGCAGTGAACTTGGAACCAAAGAACTGCGAGAAAACTGCGTTTACGATTGGAGCCGGTTTATGGCAATCTACGGTTATCCCTTTAGATTGGGCAACGCTCCTGCGAGTTTTGTACGTTTGATGGAAAGGATTTTGCGAAGACTGTCTTGGAAGACGTGTATCGTGTATTTGGACGACGTGATTGTGGTTGAAAAATTGTTTAAAAGGCACTTAAAAAATTTGAAAGAAGTGTTTCAACAATTGCAAGGTGTAAACCTGAAATTAAGTTCAAAGAAGATTCATATTTTTTGCCAAGAAGTAAAGTATTTAGGACACATTGTATCCCCGGACGGTAGTGATGGCCGATCCTGATAAAATGAAAGCAGTCTGAGATTGGCCAATACCAAGGGATAAACACATGCTTTGCATTTTTCTCAGATTGTACACGTATTATCGCAGATTCGTGCTGGGATTTGCCAACATTGCAAAACCGCTGACCAGGCTTCCCAAAGAAGAGCGCCATTTTACTTGGAACGACGACTGTAATAAAGCCTTTCAAAATTTGAAGCAGTCTCTAGTTACGGTATCAATACTGGGTTATCCTCGAGCGAAAGGCAAGTTTGTGCTGGACAGTGATGCTAAGAACCTCACAATAGGAGGTGTATTTTCTCAAATTTAGAATAAAAAAGAAAAAGTGATCGGACAGGTTGTGGCCTTCTACAAATGCTTATATGGATGAAAATTTCTTCTGCAGGCTGACCATGCTGCTCTGAAATGGCTTCTTCAATTTTGAAACCCAGAATAAGTTGCGAGATAAATTAAACGGTTCCAGGAGTATGACAAAACGTCGTGCTGTCATCGCAACGCAGACGCTCTACCTAGACAATTATGCCCGGTTATCTGTAATCATTGTTCTTGACCAGAAGGGAAAAACTAACATGCTTTGCAGAACTACGGCGATTGACAATAATTGGCAACCAGCTCGACTAGGTTGAGAACAATGGAGTGATCCGGAACTACAGTTAATAATAAATTACAAAGCGAATGATCAAAGACCAACTTGGTAAGAAATCAGCGCGCACAGTAGAACGGTGAAAGCATATTGGACACAGTAAAACTCCTTGAAATTAAAAAAAAAATTTCTAAAGTGATCCCTGGAAAGCGACGATGGCACCGAGACGAAACTTCAGTTAATGGTACCGAGAAGCCAATTGTCAGAAATAATGTAGCATTTGCATGATGGAACTTCTAGAACACATTTCAGTGCGAAGAAGATGCTTAAAAAGATCAAGGAAAAGTTCTATGGATGAACTGTAAAGAAGATGTACACGAGTGGTGGCGCAAATGTAATTTATGCGCATCTACAAACGGACTCATTGGAAACCACAAGGTTTCTATGAGACAGTACAACGTCGGAAATCCATTCGAAAGCGTAGCAATTAACATCGCAAGCCCATTTTTAGAAACGGAACAAAGCAACAAGTACATTTTGGTAGACATGGATTATTTAAGTAAATGGATGGAAGTGTACGCGATACCAAATCAAGATACCACAACTGTTGCGGATGTGTTGGTGAAAGAGTTTTTTTGCTGCTTTGTAGTTTCGTTAGAGCTCCATTCAGATCAGGAGCGTAAGTTCAAGTCTGCCTTATTCCAAAACGTCGGTCGATTGCTGAAAATCAAGAAAACCAAGACTGGACCTCTTCATCTACAATCAGATGCATGTCAGAACGGATGAATAGAACGATGGAAAAGTATCTCGCCAAAGTAGTTTCCGAAGAACAACAAGACTGCGACCAATATTTACACCGGTTCTTAATGGCGTATCAATCATCTGTTCAGAAGACTACCGGGCAAACTCTCGCTCGTGTAATGTTTAGACGTGCGATAAGATTACCGTGCAATCTTCAGTTTGGATGCAAACCTGGAGAAAAAGTTTTTGGAGATGACTACGTCAGCCAACTCAAGAAGAGAATTCAGATCATACACGATACGAATCTTCCAATTCGCCAGTGACCGAATTAAAGACTAATTTGACGCCAGGGCCAGAATAAAAAAGTTTCAACCTGCGTTCGAAAGTTACCAAAAAGCAAACCAAAAGTAGTTAATCGGTTGGTTTTCTACGCCGGCAACAACACCGACGACAATGGTTAATAGAGTGACAGATAAGGACAATGCGAAAGACTTCAAGTTGTTCAAGTCTGCCTATAATGAAACCGCGGGTGACCACAGAAGTACAACAAAATCTGTTTGAAGTGCCGAAAGACTTCTTCCTTGCACACTGTGTTGCCTAAGACTTGCGCATGTTTAAAGGAATTTCGTGGTATTTAAAAGAAGTTTAGCGCTTGGATGGTCTTTAAAACCAGCGACCTATTTAGTTACCATGGAATTGTCTCAAGCCTAAATACAGAGATTTATAAAACGCGTTGCTGGACCTGAGAGCACATCTTGCAAAACAACATCAGGAAACTGGCGGTCCTCAAGTTTGGCTGCGGTTTTGACCAACTAGATTGGAGGATGGTGCGGAGTATGGTAGAAGTCGTATTCTGGGTTACACAAGCTCTAGTGTGGGTTTGCAGCTAAAACTTGAGAAACACGACCGGAACGACAAGACCGTGAACTGTAATTCCTATTTATAAATCCATCTGCAGATGCTATGAGTTTGAACCTGTTCTGGAACAGAACGGATCCAAGGAGGAGGCAGTGTTACGTTCTGTTTCCGAAAAGTGTTCGCAAATAAAAGAAACTCTTAAAAGCGATAAAAAGATAACGTTCTGTAAATAAATAGAAACTGCAACAAACAATGAGATTCATTGTGTAATCAGCGCGAGTACAGTTTACGTTATCTTATGCGTGATAGTAAAAAATAAATAGTGTCGAAATAAATCAATTGTGTTTTGTTCAAATTTGTAAGCAAACCAAAAAGGCAAACTACACTTTACTCTTACAAATCAGTAGTTTTTGATTTTCATTGGTATTTTTAGCATTTTAGAATTTAAGGCTAGTGTTGGAAGAGCACTGACAAATATAGGAATGCATAAAGAAAACAAAAGAGGCAGACTATGTTTTGCAACACCAACAAGCATATTGAAAAAGAAGATATCCAATCACCATGAACCACTTGCAGGAAGACAAGATCATATGGGACAATGGCCTAAGCTAACTGATGTAAAAATGCCAAAAAGTGCCATTCAAACGCGTGCCTAAGAAACACAAAATGTAGTACAGGGTGTCTCCAGAAGAGTAGTAGGTAGATTTTTATTCAATTTTTACTGTGTACATATATATATATTTCGTATGGCATAACCGACAAGATCGTGTACATAATAAAGAATACAAAACAAATGGGGTGGACTAAAACAAGAGTATTACAAATAATATATACAATATAAGGCTGTTGAGTGACTAGGTCTTCATATGTGGGTATCCAATTCTTTGAGCCAACGGGCCGCGTCTGCGCCTGCTTCGTGAAGTTCCGCCAGAGAGCCTGGATATCTTCTATCGGGGCAGTCCATGGCGATGTGGTGTGGGGTTTGGTGGGCGTTACTGCAATCGCAGCTAGGGCTATCAGCGAGTCCCCATTTGCATTTCCAATATGCAGTTCTGCCGTGGTTGGTTCTTAACCGGTTCAGAGTTGCCCAATCCTTTCTGGGGAGATCAAACCCTGGGGGGCGTTCTGCTGGATCTGTTATCAGGTGATTACTGTCCGGGTTTGATGCGGCCCACTCTTCTCTCCATGCGTCGATCAGGTCGAAGTGTTCATTGGTGAGCTGGTGGCCAAGTCTCCAAGGAGGTTTCTGGGATTTTAATCTAGCAACCTGTGAGGTACAGTCCTGGTGAATGGGAAGTTGATTGTTTTCGCAGCATTTCTGCCATTCCTTCAAGAGGGCCGATTTGCGCCGCAGAGAGGGAGGTGGTATATTAGCCAGCACCGGCAGCCATTGTATTGGGGTGGACTTTATAGTGCCAGCGATGACTCTCATGGTTTCGTTTAGCTGGCTGTCCACGACGCCAGTGTG
This sequence comes from Aquatica leii, assembly GCA_035610365.1. Lineage (NCBI taxonomy): Eukaryota > Metazoa > Arthropoda > Insecta > Coleoptera > Lampyridae > Aquatica > Aquatica leii. The sequence continues at coordinate 34,059,709 of CM069438.1, forward strand.
AGCGCTGTTTAACCACACGGGACAGCAATATTCTGCCACTGAGTATACTAGGGCTATCGCCGATGTTCTGAGGACTCTTGCCTCTGCTGCCCAGCTATTTCCAGATATTTTGTGCAGTATGTTGTTCCTGGTCTTAAGTTTGCCTGCGGTTTTGTGCAGGTGGCTTTTGAAAGTGAGTGATCTATCCAGTGTTACACCTAGGTATTTTGGATTCGGATTATATGGGACGAATTGACCTCTGAATCGTATTTGCGGTGCGTAGTGTGCGTCTCTGTTGCAGAGGTGGAAGCACGTAGATTCGGTTTTCCTTATATTAGGTTTTAGACGCCAGGTTCTAAAATACTCGTCCATTTTAGTCAGGTCGTTTGTGAGTTCATTTTCAGCGGCCTGGAAGTTTGGCTTTTGGTTGACTAGGGCGATGTCGTCAGCATAAATGAATTTTCTCGAAGACGTGTCTGGCAAATCGGAGATATACATGTTAAACAGAATGGGTGCGAGTACCGATCCCTGCGGAAAACCATCGTTAATCCTGCACTTGCGGCTGATTTTGCCGTTTAGGTGCACTTCAACAAATCTGTTAGAAAGCATGTTGTTTAATAGGTTGGTGAGCATTTTAGAGCGGGTGGTGTGAAAAAATTTTAAGAGAATTCCATGCCTCCAGATTGTATCGTATGCTGAGGTTAGGTCTATAAATGTTGCAATTGACTTTTTACGTTGCTGGAATCCATGCTCTATGTGGGTGGTTAATGCTAGTACCTGGTCACAGCAGCTTCTTTTAGTCCTGAAACCTGCCTGTTCGCTGGGTAAGGACTCTTCAACAGTGGGCTTTATTCTATTCAGTATAAGTCTCTCCAGCAGCTTGTAGCACACGCTGAGAAGTGCGATGGGTCTATAATCTTCGGGGTTCTGACCCCCCTTTCCGGGTTTTAGGATGGCGACAATCTTTGTTTGTTTAAATGCAGCTGGTAGTTGTGCGGCGTTCAGAATGTTGTTGAAGAACTTTGTCACCCATAGCAAGGCTCGAGGTCCGCAGTGTTTCAGGAACTCCGGAAAAACTCCGTCCGGCCCAGCCGCTTTACCCATTTTGGTCTCTTTAAGGGTTTCGGAAATTTCGGAGACAGTATGTGGCTGACGAGCTGTTACAGTGCTTGGACTCAGCAAGACGTGATAAATGGCACAGACTAACAGAAAGCCTAAACTTCCAGCGATCTAGCAAGAAAGCATGGTGCCTGCTTAAGAAGCTGGACGGCAGCCGACCCACTAACATCCGCACCGTTAACAACCTTAGTCCGAATGCTATGGCGAATAGAATTGTTAACTTAACAAGAAGCACAGGCGAAATGAGTAAGGAGACGTCAAGGAGAGTAAAACAACAATTAAGAACAAGGCTAGCTGATGCCAACCAGGAATCGGAATCAATAAATTTTTTACTGTGTACAGAGCTACAGTTATTAGTAATGCTCTAAGTTGATTTTTTAATTATACCACCAGCTATAATGCACTTTTGACTTCTCTTGCTAACACCCCGTGTAGTTTTTCTGAGGTCGTCTAGGTGTTCTTTTATGAGAGCCGCACTATTCATAATCCGAACGATCAAATCGGCTCTTGAGTTTTTTGTTGCAGACTTCGTCTTTTAATCATCCTCATAGGCAAAAATTTGAAAGGGTAAGATCCGGGGGCCTTGGTGGCCAAAAACGTGACCAAATCTACCGATCCATCTTTCGAGAAATGTGTGGTTCAGATGATATGTCAGCTGATGACTAGAATGTGCGAAAGCCCCGTCATGGTAGAAGAACATACGCATTCTTGTAGTCAAAAAAATTTGTTTTAATAGTTTTTCACAAAGTCTAGAAGACAGAGTCCTGTAAGACGATGCGGTAACACAACAGGTCCAATCAACTGATTGTTTACCAAACCACACCACATATTTACAAAAAAGCGTTCTTGAAATTGTGTTTTTACAATGGTATGTTGGTTTTCTTCGGATTACCGATATGAATTAGGAGTATTATTGATGCCGTCACGAGAAAAACTGGTTTTATCAGTAAGGATTAAAGAAGAGACTACTTGTCAATTTTCAACTAATCAATGGCAAAATTCTGATTTTCTATCTTCATCTCATGCTCGAAGGTATTGAATCAGTTGTAAATGATACGGATGGAACCCGTGCATACCTAATGTCCGCCATACTCTGGTATGTGAAACACGAATACGTGTAAAAATTCTGAGTGTGTTTGTTGAAGAACTATAATTTAATAATTATTAAATTGTTTGTGCAATTATACAGTATCTGAAGATGGTCCATCGTTTATTATAGAAGGCCGAAACATGTCTATTAAATTGTTTGTGCAATTATACAGTATCTGAAGATGGCCCATCGTTTATTATAGAAAGCCGAAACATGTTATGTCATTAATTGAATATTAAAAATATTGGTTCGACAAGGTTTTTTTGATTGATATAAGCAAAAAAACATTAATCGCAAAATTGCGACGGACCGGCAACGTATGTAATTTAAAACAAAGTTATTAAAACTTACTGACTAAAATATTAACGGCACATTTTATAAAAGACGCAAACTTTATCTAGCTTAAAACTATACCAAAATAGACGAATCAATATTTGTCAATCAGTTAAATTTGTTCACTGACTGCAAATAAATCACTACATTAAAGTCTTATTTAGTTGTTGAAATTAATCAAAATTAGGAATAAAATTCACTTTGATAATTTTAAACCTCATAAGTTACACTAAACTCAAATATAATTGTAATTAAAGTTTTTGCAATAAACGTAATTTGTAAGTATCTGAAGTAATTTTTCTAACAAAAGTTGCGGGTGGCTGGACCCAGAAGCTAGTCAATAAATCCAATCCGGGTAAATTGAGTATAATATTTATTTAACCGCAAAATGCGAATATGGAGTATGTTGGTTTCTACGATGCAAAACATCACCCAAACATAAACTTAACGAAAACCCGTATTGTGTTAAGAACTAATTTGTATAACCAAAAATGTTTGAATTCGGGTATCTTTCAACTATAAATAAACAACTTTACGATCTTAGGGGGCCAAACACCCATCGTGTCACGCGCCAACTCTCAGTTCGATATAATTTGTTGTGGAATTACTACATCATCAGTATTGAGTTAACCGAGTTGTCTTATATAATCACTCTGTACTCAATAAAAACTGGACACATGTTATATGGAATTTTTTATTGCAATTCGTCTATGTGTAACACCCTGTATATGTAACAGATGTAATAAACCGCTTTGTCCAGACTGCTTTGAAAACTTTCATACAAGAACACATTAAACCAAAATATGCATAGTGTTTTTTACTATTAATATAATAATTTTATTTAAAAAATTTTTTTAAAATAATGAAAACAAAAAGGTTAAGCTATCTTTCAGGCACTTGATGAATTCCATCTTAGAAAAATGTTACGTTTATTACACAATAAAGTTGTCAAGCCATTTTTGTATCTTATCCACTGATTGGAAGTGCATATCGGACAAGGCGTGTTGCATCCACCAGAACTAGTGGTAATCAGATAAAGCAATGTCTCGTAAATATGAAGAGTACTGCAAGAAGTTTTTGTCAAGATTTATTATGGTGTTTTTTTTTGTATTGGAAGCAATGTGTGGCTTGACGTTGTCATGCAAAAATTTTACTAGAGGTTTTCGTTTGCCAATTCTTGACTCTTGACGTTGGCAGCAGTCCGCAGTAACTGTCACTTTGTTCGAACTACTCATACTAAAGCACACTTGTGATATCTCACCAAATACAAAGAAGATACTTCTTTCCGAAGTCATTCTGGCTAATTCGCCGGACTAATAAATGCACTTCCGCGGAAAACTCGTAAAGACTATTGATGTTCTTTTACAATGCAATGTGTTTAGGACGAAAACTAGGAAACAAATGCAGGAATGATAAAGATAAGTTGGTATAAAAGGAAAAGCAGGTACAATTTAACGTACTTGGCGTTTACTCATAACTTTCAGCGTTACGGATTGCCATTTTCCATCGCTCGTAACAATTTTCCACAATAAAGATTTTCGACGTTGCGACTCGTTGATTTTGTTGATTTCAGTGAGCTTCTGCGTAACCCTTTTTCTCTTTCCGAATCTTTTCCATTTCATGTAGGCGCGTAAAAATTATTTGCTGCGTTACTCCTGTTTTGCGTTTGTGCCAAATTTTCAGCGAACAGTTATTTTAAATTATCGCTAGTTTTGGTAAATCACTGAATATGGGACACACTGATGAATCATATTTCATTTCAAAACACTTCATTAGCTCATGAATATTATTACAATTAACCAGATTATTCTTTTTGGTAACAACTTGAGTAAATTCTTTCTCTCGATGCTTGTGTTACAAAATAGGTCCCAACTTTTTGTGTTTTTAGCCTTGATCGTAATGATTCAGCTGCATCTTTTGGAAAATTTAAGTTTCCTACCAGGTTGTTAAACTCACTCTAAAAAAAAGTTGAGGTTCTTAGGAAACAGAAAAATCTAAACTAGGTTCGTCATGGAAAGTTAATGTGCCAGAGTTTTCTGACTCAATCAGAATGTAATCTAAATTAGAATCTGGCTGTGAATCTGGTACTTCAGTACCATAGGATATTGGACGATTAGCTGAGTCAAGGTTAGGGTAAATTTTTTCTTTTTGTACTAAATCGTTATACATCTACCAAACAAAAGTAGCAGTCGGTTGTGTGATGGTTTCTCTTCACGTCATATCTTAGGCATGCCAGAACGACACCTTATGCGGTGCTCAAGTTTTGTCTTGATCTCTAAGTTTCAGTTTGAAACATGCAAAATAAACTATCTTCGTAAACTCACTTATGTTTTGTAATTGACTTTTTACTGTGTATTCACCACATATATAACAGAAGCTGTCCGAAGAAATTACACAACCTCTGCAAACCATGTTCCAGAAAAAAAAAACAATTACATTATTATTTGAATGCTGAATATAAACTGAGTGAGGCTAAGATGGATACATAAAAAAGATACATAAAACTTTTTGTAAATTCTAAAAAATGATTATTAAAATATTTTTTTAAGTCAACAACTTTTTAACTTTTAATATTATTAAACACACTATCAAATGTTTTGTTTATCTTCTCAAAGATAAATTTAATAACAGTTAGAATACATTATTCATAACTTTAAATTACAATAAAAATAATAAAAGTGAAATTATTAGAAAATTTGTAAAGTAAAAATTTATTAATATTATTCAAGCAATAATAAAAGCCAATTGTTTTTAATATAAAAAAAGAAATTGTCATAGTAAAAGAGTAAGTTTAAAATTCATACACGTTCTAAATCTCTTCTAAATCTCGTCGCTGTATGTAAGCAAAGCTTGAAACGTATATAGAAGTTTTTGTATAACTTAAACTAGTGTATAATTTAACGTGTTTATATCTTAATTTTGTTAATAATAATAATAAAACACAACCATATAAAAAAAGAAATAATAATATTATTTTATAGCATACAAAATTAACATGAAACAAAAATTAATACTAACATAAAAATATTTTCCATAGATTGACTTGGTATTTATTAATTACATCAAACAACGATGGCTATTGCCTCAATAATGCCGCAAGTGTTTAAGGTCATGTGGTAAGATCTAGTTGATTTAATTTTGAAGAAAAATGCGATCTAGTATCTTACGACAGGTGGACTCAAACCTGGAATTGACACAGACGGAGATAACTACAAATTTTGTTAAACCTAAGTTATTAAAAAAACATATAAGCGCCAAAATCTTTACATAGCAAATACGAAAATGGTTAGCTAGCATCAAAAATTCAGAAACACTTAATCTAACACAAAAAAATCATTGTTGACGTATAAAACCACGGCGTAAAACTTCTTTTTATAATCTTCCATCATGACGAGATCACACTTACCCTGATATCGTTTTGTGACAAGGGTTTTTATGCAACGTGAATTGTTAGCGACTATGGATTCGGAGATTTGGGTCGTAAGCTTCATAGTCCTAAATTATAAAATAAATAAAAAGGCGCCAAAACGATTAAAAACTAGAGTGATAGACACCGTTTAAATCTATCTAGCACTGAAATGGAATTAAAAAAACACTGGTTATAACGACATATATATTTATTTTTCAATAATAAGAAAAGAAGAGATTAAAAGTTAAAAGAATTAAGTACATAAATAGTAGTAAAAAATAATTCTATAAATATCACAGTTATTGCGTTGATACAAGTCTTGGATGTTAGGCAATTCTCTACACATGAAGTTATCAAAATGCACCAAACAGAACAAAATCAAGCAATACGTAATTCGCACTCGTTGCAAATCGCATTTTACGTAAAGTGACAACCGTAGGAACAAAAAAATATGCATGCGTTAATTGTGATAATAGCTATATCTATGTCGTGTGTATTTCACGTTTGACAAATGTACAAATTACTGACAAGTAAAAGAAAAAACAGTACTTACGGTTGTCCATGCGGATAGCTATCGGCACCCTCTAACCATACCTTAAAATCGTTAAGAAATTGAAATAAAATGAGATATAAGATCATATCACAATTAAATTGCTTATCAACAAACAATAAATCTCAATTAAATGCGTCAAGCATCCAAGTGGTTTTCACTACTCTTAATGTAGATGTGACTCCAAAAGTTCTTTAAACATCAAACGAGTTACAAATATGACCAATTCCATCTTTAAGAGCCCTTTTTTGTACGTGCTTCTAATTAAAGTCTCTAGCCGTGGCGGTATTGTAAATCGCTATAACAATTACGGGAAAATCAACGTACATTGCAAAAATATAAGTTAATGCTTACCCCAAAAAGACTTTTACAAAAGCAGCAATAATACTATACCCATTTATAACATAAGTGCTTGTGAAATTTTAGAAGTGAAAACTCCGCTGAACGCTTACGTTAGAGCATACATATGAAGTGTGCCACAGTCACCGGAAAAAATTGTTGCCAAAAAACGGGCGTTCCGAAAATAAATTTTATACAGGGGACAAACATCAGCTTTTGCTTATGGCATCAAACATAAGCATTAACCCGGCCTAAGGAGAACCAGAGACATCTTCTCTGAACTCACTTAGGCAACTCATGGCAGGCGCATCCACGTCGCGGGGGTGGGCCCAACTTAATAAGTTGGTAGCTAAGTTCTGCTATGGACCCAGTGTCGCGGGGTATAACGCTTCACCCTTGCCCAGGGTTACGGGCGAAAGCCACACCGGTAACGAAGGCGGAGAAGAGAAACTTCAGAACGACAGAATTAGCGCAAGTGGCAATCTTGCTTTTGGGATAGATACAGAAGCACAAAGGATAGATCGAATCCTTAAGTCTAGGAAGACAATCGATCTAATGGAAGACAACCATGATTAAAAAAGACCTGGCCCTCCAGGTTGGGAGTTTGAGCGTCGGATTTGCACTCCGTCATCAGTAAAAAAAAAAAGAAAAAATGTATTCGCAAAATTTCTCGAAATTGCCTCGGAATTGGACGGATCTCACGGTAAACGAAAATTGACAAAGAAACGGATTATGAGTATAGGTACATGGAACGTATAAAGAATCTCCACTAAGACAGAAGAAGTTTTCAAAGAAATAAAAAAGTATAATATAGACATTGTCGGACTAACAGAAACGAAAAAGAAAGGAAAGGGAACAGAGGAAAAACATGGGTATATTCATATTTACTCTGGAGTGAATAAAGAGGAAAGAGGTCAAAGCGGTGTATCGATAGCCATTAAAAATAAGTACAGAAGAAATATTAAATCCTGGAATCAATTAAGCAATCGGATACTCCAAGTACAAATGGAATAAAAAAGTCATCAAGTAGTTTTTATTGTAGTTTATGCTCCTAACGACGACGTTACTGTAGTGAAAAAAGATCTCTTTTACCAAGAATTGACGAAAGTGATAGATAATATTGCTGATCGTAAAGAACTGATTATCCTCGGAGATCTGAATGCACGCACGGGATCAAGAAATAATAACCCTATTGTCGGACAGTATGGCGAAAATGTGGTGAATGATAACGGTGACAGACTAATTGAGCTATGTCAACAACAAGCTCTAAAAATAACAAATGGATGGTTTAAACATAAGAACATCCACCGATATACATGGACGCAACCTACTCGCCAACTAAAGTCAATTATTGATTACATTGTGGTTAGACAACAGTTTAAACCCACAATAAAAGATGTACGAGTTTGGAGAGGAGCCGAATGTGGATCAGATCACCGTCTGCCGGGCTCAAAAATTATGTTCAAGTTCAGACACATGACAGCAGCCCTACAGGATGATGAATCGAATGATGAGCGGAATGAGGAAAATGTCTTGCAGTATAATCCAGATAGTTTAAAAGACGACTCAACTCTATTTCTTTATAAGCTGAGACTTGCACAGAAATTATCAGAAATACCGGATGATTCAGCAAATAATATGTATGAAAAGGTGAAAAGAGCAATCCACGAAGCTGCAAACGAAGCCCTACGGAAAAAACGGCAACCTGAAAGGAAAAAAAAAGCGAACCGTGGTGGGACGAAACAGTGGAACAGACGGTAAAAGACAAAAAGTTAGCCTATCAAAAATGGTTGAATACATCTATTATTACATCTAATTTATTAGATGAAGATCTCAGAGAATATCGAAGCAAGAGGAAGGAAGTACAGCAAGTAATTAGGACAAAAAAGAATGAAACATGGCAAAAAACATGTAAAGAGGTAGAAAACTGTAGAGGAAACCACAAGAGCAAACAGAGCTAGGAAAATCCTGAAAAGTATGAGAACCCAGAATAAAGACGCAGCAGGACTAACTCTAATAAGTACAGACCAATGAACAAAATACTACAGGGAGCTACTGACGGAAAACCGCGAGGAATTTTTGGATCCAACAATTGTAGACAGAGAAGAATTAGAATATATTCCACTAATAAATCACGAAGAGGTTTCGAATGCTGTAAAAAACATGAAGAACGGAAAAGCTCCAGGACCTGGAAATCTCAATATTGTACTTATAAAGGCTGGTCCTACAATGTTGTTCGAGACACTGGCTAAGATCTTCAACAAGTGTATCAGTGGAGATGTAATTCCTGAAGAATGGAAAAAGGCCACAATAACATCCATTTATAAAAAAGGCGACCGAAAAGAATGCAAGAATTATAGGGGGATTAGCGTTATGCCGTCAGTAGCTAGAATAAATGGTAGGATATTAAAACCTCGGATTGAACAACAAATAAAGGAGTCTGATGAACAGAATGGTTTTAGGCCAGGTCGGTCCTGCATAGATGGAGTTTTCACATTGAAACAAGCAATAGAAAAAAGACTTGCACGATCTATGAATACACATTTAGTTTTCGTAGATCTTCACAAGGCCTACGACACAGTTCCACTGAACAAGCTGTGGACAAGCATGATGAATAATGGTGTATGTGGGACCTATGTGAATGCAGTAAAAAATTTCTATACGGGATGCAGTAGTTCAGTTAAGATAGGAAAAAGGGTAACACCTGAATTTGAGGTGACCAAGGGATTACGTCAGGGATGTACTCTGGCTCCAACCCTCTTCAAAATTTATCTAGAAGAAGCATTGAAAGATTGGAAGCGTAAATGTTATGGAATGGGAATCCCGATTAGGGACGAAACTTTGTATACACTCTTGTTCGCTGATGACCAAGTCATAGTCGCCTCTGATATGGATGATGCCAATTACATGCTACGAAAACTCATCGAGGAGTATGAGAGGTGGGGTCTGACTATAAATGTGTCTAAAACAGAGTACTTGGCAATAGGAGAAAATGACGTGGCCGATTTGGGTGTCGGAACTGAAACAGTTAAGGGGTGCAAGTCATTTAAATACTTAAGGGTAACATTCACATCCGATGGCAAAATAGTGGAAGAAATTAAAAACAAAATAAGACAAGGCAAACGTACAATTTGACAGCTAAATTCTGTACTGTGGAATGATAAAATAACTAAAAAGACAAAACATATGATATACCAATCTATTGTAGAAAGCATCACAACATACGGATCAGAAATTTGGGTATTGAATAAACGAGATAGAAATAGACTTCTTGCACTAGAAATGGACTACTGGAGGAGAAGCAACGGAACATCAAGACTTGAGCATGTAAGAAATGAGCAGATCCGACAGGACATGAAAGTGGATAAAACTATTATTGATACTATAGAAACACAACGACTTCCGTGGTACGGACATCTAGAAAGAATGGAGGAAACAAGATGGCCACAGAAAATTTGGAAATGGACTCCACAAGGAAAAAGAAAAAGGGGAAGGCCAACAAGAACATGGTTTCAAGAAATTCAAGACGCTATGGCCACAAGAAACAAGGAGATTGGTAGGACAGAAAGAGGTGGAAATCGAGAAGCGAGAAGCGGCGACAGCCGTAGTAACCTCGCAAATATATACATACAAACATCATACTAAAACATTTTTAGCATATAAGTTTTTTCACTTTTTTGATTTCCCAGAAAATGTTTGCGAATCAGTTCTTTTCAACGGTTTGCTTACAGATTTTTTGTTCTATCGAGTTTATTTGACATAAGACAAAATGCAGCATACATGTGGCACCCATGTTTGGTTTTGCTTTTTTAAACCCAAAATATTGTTGATGACATATAATCCAAAAACATAAAAAACACTGCCTGCAGCCTTTTATCAATTTTTGATTTTTAAAATCACAACTTGTAGAACACTGCTTCCAAATGTTTTAACTGACATTTCATTTGTTTTTTGTTAGATTGCATCAACAACTTAACAATGAATAGATAACTCCGTCGGCAGCAACTTTTACATCTGCACGTATTGATTCCAGAAGTTCCCATTTTAGTATATTTTGCTATAAGTAATTTATAAAAATTCTCTACTTCTTTCTGGAATGTGTAACGTCATATTCTTTTAAACTGCTGTCGTTTTCCATAAAATAACCGCAAACATGCTTGAGCTTGTTACAATTTTTTTAAATTTTACAAATGCTATTTTGAAAACCAGACGCAATATCTTGTGATGTAACCTACTCACTTTTAAAAAAATAAAACTTGCAAACATGCACAAATATTACTATATTAAACTGAAAAAAGTTATGTTTGTCAGTGGGTACTGAAGGCTTAGTTACGGAAGCAACCCAGCTATTACTTGAACGGTCGGGACAAACAAAGGTCAAAAATACACATATATAGTAATAACGTAAAATAGCCAATTGCCTATAAAATGAAAACAAGTTACACTATTACACATAAAATACAAGCAGCGTCTATAATCAGGAAGCAACACTGCTTAGATTACATTTTACAAGATAACGGTGTTTTTTGCTGTTATCAAACCTATTAGAATCATCATCAATAGGCAAATATTACGATAGAAAAGATAACTTTGACCAACTTTTTATATCATTAAATTATACGAACAAAAAACAACAAAGTAGGACAATTTAAAATTAGAGCGATAGATTAGAATTAAAAACTAGAAGAAAAATATTAATTTAATAGATTAACGCAAATTGATTCTAAAACACGTGAAAAGTTTATCAATAATATAACAAAAAAATTTGTAGCGTCCTATAACAAACACAGGAACATCTACGGAATGCTTTTTGCAATTTTAAAATCTTTATGTTAAAGTATGAAATGATTAGTAATTACAGTTAAATTTACGACCTTTAATGTTTAAAATTACACGTAAATGAGATTATGAAATAAAAAAATACGACGAATCGAAAGTACATCGTAAACATTTTTTTATAAGACACGTTTTAAGTTTTAATTAATAATTTGTAAAAACCATCGTTTAATAATTCCACATAAATTGGTTTGAAAATACACTAGACACATATAACAATTGAATCGACAAATTTGAGATAGCCGTCAATGCATTCATTTTACCAAACAAAGAAAACATGTACTGTTTCTATAACGTTTTAATTTGAATACAAAGCGTTTACAACTTTTAGTTAATTTTATCGCGCTACGTTAGCTAGCTAATACATTTAGTTACATATTATTTATGCTGATTGTACCGCGGGTCGGCACCCATCTGTCTTCCACTCCTAGAGTGCGCAACCCCCTCTTAAACGAATTTGTAGTTATCGATTTTTTCACCAGATGACGATGCTTACGGAATTTCGCACGTCTTTAATTGAATTTAAACTGGATCATCTCAAAGTATGTTAGAACACGACTCCTATGTTCAAAACAATGCTAAATACTGAAACTTCAGATTGCTAAATCACCTATAAAAATCGTATCAGTTAGTGATAATTAAAAAAGAAAAACAAGACCATATTGAAGAGAGTAATTGAAACTAATGAAAGAAACAATAGAAAAAAAACAATACAGAAGCGACGAGAATTCAAACGTCTGATCTAGAGTTCTAAATAAGTTAATTTTAGTAAACAAAACAAAACCTAAAATTAAAGAGTTCAAATCGACGCTTATGGGAAACTATGAAGAGCATTAGTAACTCAGAACAAATACAATTTATTTATTCAAATTTGTTTCTTTCTTGCAAGAAGTGATTCCTCGGGCGTTCCTGTGGTGCGGTCTTTTTGGTCGTATTGTGCACTTCAGATTTTTACTCCCTTAACAGTTCTGTTTTGTTGCAGTCCAGAAGCTTATTCTAATTCTCATTATCGATTAGGATTTTTTTACCAACAATTGTTACGCGTTGCGTTTGGTATGCTTTGCATTTACATAGCAAATGCTGCAAAGTCTTGTCGTTCTCTAAGCAACCGCGGCATAAAAGGCTACTTTCCAGTTCCATTTTGAGCATATGTTTGTTAACACCACAGTGCCTTGTTATTAACTCTGTAAGTTTCTTTAATCTTCGTCGACGCATGCATGATACTGCAGTTTAAGTGCTCAATTCTGGCTTTGGAAGATCAAGTTTTGTGTGCCTCATCCCTGCAGAAAATTTCCGTAGTTATGTGATGTTGGTATTTGTCACCATAGCACATAACGATTTGGTCATTGTGGGTTTCAAGCCTTATGTGTGACCGACCATTTTTTTTAGTTGCGTTGAGAAGCTTGGTACCATTCGTTTTCTAGATGAGCGTTAAAAATCACCCTGATATCAAGAGTAAGTCGCAGATATTTAACTTCTTTTGTCATCGGAAGCGTGGCTCGGATCATTGTAGGTAGTTCTATATCATCCGTTTGTCGTCGTTTGGTGAACGGAACAATTACCGTCTTGTTTGAATTTATTGATATTCCTTTTTTACACCATTTTTTGTGTTTAGTACACTCTACATTATGTTAGACACACTTGCCCAATTTCTTGATCTGTAATGATGATGAGATCGTCAGCGGATCTTAAATCTTTAGAGTTAACTATTTTCCTTCTTAGGTCCCAGTCTCTTTTGAGTGCTCGTTTGCTTTGTACTTCTAGATCTTAGTGCTTAGGAGCTTCAGTTAACGATAAAAATATGTTATAATCATTTTATTGCAACAGGCAGATGCACTGCCTTTTAGTATTACATCTCCTCTTGAATCTTTGCCACTTTTTAGTTTTGCTTCAGTTCTTCCTTTAGTTCAACTACTTTGTACTATGCTCCGTTACTAGTTATGAGAAGCGCTCCAAAAAGGTGCGTGACCTTTAACGGGGATTTTTTTGCTCTTCCGGTTTGTGACTAAACTAAATTTTCATGCAAGGTTGGAAGCATTGAATTTTGAGGTTATTATGATTATTTAATCACAATTATGCGCTGCAAATCGTTTTGGTTGGGTTCAAAAAAAGATTTAAGCAGCGCTAGCGTTCCAGTGATCATTTTTGGTAGCGCTTCTCAACAATCGCATAAAACAAATTAATATGACGCAAAGTAATTATATAGTTTATAACGTGCTGTAGGCTCATGCAAAGAATCAGATTTTTTTTAACTGATATATAATAAACGTACAAACGTGCATAAAAACAATTCTATTGCGACTATCAGAAACAAAGTCTGGTGGTACAAGTTCTTAAATTATCCTATGTGACGGTCAAGCACAGGTTCTTGATTAGCTTGGTTAAACAACTCTAAATCATAACTAAAAATGTACTTTTTTACTCAAAGTCATTTATTGAACGTTTTTCCCGCGCTTAATATTTAACAAAGCGACGATAACTAATTTCTGCTAATTTACTTGAAATAGTTTTTAATAAGGATCACCATGCTCGTTACCGCTCGCATTGGTTACTTTGAAAAGTTTCCATGGCACACTAACCTCTGCGTCTTACTCTATTCCTTTTGCGAATTACTTCTACCATGTTTGGTTTTATACGATTCAGAGAATTTGCGAATCGGGCCAGTTTTGTTCACCATTCGTCACTGTTCGAAACGATCTTTACGTCTCTTTTATTATTATTATGCGTATTAACCTGGCGTCTACAACACCGAGTTTGCGTTGAAGCAAAAGACAGTTGAACAACAAAAGATTCTTCACATTCGCAGTCGCTCGTTTTTGATTTACTTATTACGTTTAGATATGTTTTAAACTTTCTGTGCCCGGTGACGATCTGTGAAGCGATGAAGTTTTTTCGATATTTTGAATCGCGTTTCTATTGACGAAACAGCGAAAGGTTTGTATTTCGGTTTTTTTGTTTTCCCATCTCACGTTCCATTTCCGTATGGTGTTATGTTAAAAATCTTTTGATATAGGTTGCGTACTGTATGAATTTTGTCCCGAAATGCCCCATTGCTACCTGTAGAGTGTTAACTGTTATTGTTTTTTCTTAAAAAAAAAAAAACCTAACGTTCGCGTCCGGTAAGACCTTCATTTTTAAATATTCGCTTTTATCTACGTTATTAATAGGTGCATTATATGAATAAACATCATATTGATGTAGCCCTGGTACAAGAACCCTGGACTTTTAAAGGGCAAATACGAGGTCTGGGATTGAGAGGAGCGCGGCTGCTTGCTCAGTCGACTAACCATAGACCAACCAAATCCACCACCAACCATAGAAGTCTCCAAACTGGTAGACCACTGTCAGCGGAAAGGATGGCAAATCCTCCTCGGATGCGATGCCAATGCGCACCAGACTGTGTGGGGCAGCACGGACATCAACAAAAGAGGTGAGTCTCTCCTAGATTATATTATTAATAAAAATCTAGAGGTGGCCAACGTAGGCAACAAGCCGACCTTTGTCAATATTCGACGAAGGGAGGTAATTGATATAACATTTGGAACTGTGACTGCCTGCAGCTCAGTACACAATGTGTCGGAAGAGCCATCGCTATCTGACCATAGATATATTCGCTTCGACATTGAGTCAAGCGAAGCGGCAACGGCCGTATACAGAAATCCGAGAAGAATCAATTGGGACCTCTATAGAAAGAACCTAAAGGTCAAGCTCAAGAACTGCCCCGACGAGTTCAAGGACTTGGCGAGATTGGAGGCTATGGTAGAAAACCTTTGCATGGCCATCATAGATGCTTATGAGGCAAGCTGTCCCGCGAAAGAAAAAAGAACTTTAAGTAAAATGCCCTGGTAGCATGAGAGACTCTCTCGATTGCGGTCTCAGACTAGAAAGCTCTTTAATAGAGCAAAAAACACCGGGGAATGGGGTGCATACCGAACCACACTCACCGAATACAATAAGGCCATAAGAAAGGCAAAACGTGACTCGTGGAGGAGGCACTACGAGGAAATCGAACAGATTGCAGAAGGTGCGAGACTGCAAAGAGCTTTACAAGGAGGAACAGAGGCTAGAATCGGTTCCTTGAAGAAAAGTGTTGGGGGACTACACAGAGACCGTAAAGGAGACCTTGGAGCTTCTGCTCCAGTCACACTTTCCGGGATCAAAGACCCTCACCAAATCTGATGCTAGCGTATCAACAATTCTGAAACAGGACAGATTGGGTTCTAGCTCGTCAGATAGTAAACCTAACCAAAATTAGGTGGGCAGTGAAAAATTTCCATCCATACAAATCACCAGGGATAGATGGAATTTTCCCTGCTCGATTACAACAAGGCTTATACCTACTAGCCTCCACACTATGTACATTACTAAGGGCAAGCGTTGCCCTGGGATACATACCTATGGCGTGGAGGAACGTAAAAATCGTATTTATACCCAAACCTGAGCGGGACTCATACGCCCTAGCTAAGTCATTTAGACCCATTAGTCTAACGTCATTTCTCCTCAAACTATTGGAAAAACTCATTGAGCGACACATTAGGGACGAGGTGCTGGGGTCTGATCGCATCAGTAAATACCAATGTGCCTATCAACCAGGTAAATCCTGTGAACTTGCCGTCCACAGAGTAGTGGACACAGCCGAAATAGCGATCTCCTGCAAGGAAGTGGGTCTGGGGGCGTTTTTAAACATAGAGGGGGCGTTTGATAATACCTTTCTAGAATCGATTAAAACTGCTATGGAAAGCAAAAGGGTACATACTACCGTAGGTAGATGGATTGATACCATGCTAAGACATAGAAACATTACGACCTCGCTTAATAACGACTCTGTAGCGGTCCGAGCTGCACGAGAATGTCCGTAGGGGGGAGTTCTCTCCCCGTTACAGTGGTGTTTGGTGGTAGACGGACTGCTGAGGCAATTAAGTGAGGTAGGCTACAACACGGTTGGCTATGCCGACGACATAGTGATTGTGGTACGTGGCAAATTTGAAGAGACCGTATCAGTTGTGATGCAGGGAGCCTTAAATCTAGTTGAACGGTGGTGTAGAAAAGAGAGCTTGTCGTTCAACCCGGCAAAAACAAACCTCATTCTCTTCTCACGAAGGAAAGGCCCGGCAAAGCTAAAGAGCATAGCAATGTACGGAGCCAAGCTACAGGTAGTGAGGGAAAGCAAATACGTGGGCGTAACATTAGACCAGGGGCTAACCTTCAAACCACACCTAGAGAGAATAGCGATCAAAGCTACAAAGTCCTTGTGGGCTTGCAAGCGAGCGTTCGGAAGCAAGTGGGGCTTATCTCCAAAGATGACCCACTGGATATACACTCGAATGATCAGATCGATCATTACGTACGCGTCACTGGTGTGGTGGCATAGGACCTTCACCCAGAGGGCCATACAGACATTCAGCAAGGTACAGCGCAGAGCTTGCCTTGGAATCACGGGGCAATGATAACTACCCCGACGGCAGCCATGGAGACTCTCCTGAAAACATCGGTGAGCACAATAGACCTACAGGTAGCGGTGCCGAAACCATATTGGGACCGGGGTGGTAAAATAATAATAAAAAAAAATAGGTGCATTCATTTAACTTCATATGTGGTGCTTGTCAGAGTTTCTCTGCGGTAAGAAATAACTTTAATTTTTTTAAAATTTTTGTAGCAACGTGGGTCACCGCTACGTGTCTGGTCTTTTTGGATACTGTGTATGTCGAATCTATTACACCAATTGCAAGGCGTAATTTGGAGTCTAGTAAACATATTTGGGTGATGGACGAATAATTTGAGGACACATCTGCGATGGTATAAATGACATTCATTTGCAAACTTAACGCATTCAGGTTTATAAAGTTCATTCACTGAATTACAAACGAATTAGTTGTGATATCAATCTATTCTAATTTTTCTTTTTCTTTTTACGTTGAGCAATTTTAGAAGACGATTCAGGTATTCCAATAGCTATTAGCATGACTAAACTATTGTGAGTACAATTTCTTTATTATCTATTAATTTGTGTAATTGTTTTATTACAACTAATGCATGCAGATTTATTTGTGTCATTACGGATTAAATTTATCACAAGTGCGTTCTGCTTCTGATTGCAATAATCACTGGATTCGCATTAATTTTTAAACTTTGCTTACCTGTTAAGTTATACTTTTGAATTGTATTTTGATAATTGGATGTAGGGGAAATTCGGACAATTCCGTCTTCTTGGGGTAATAGTGACCTTTACATATCTGTACAGATTATCCGCTTCTTATGAAGCAACTATGATAAACCGACTATCCATACTGCAGTTCTAAATTCGTTGCCATAGGACGCTGTTGTCTCGATTTTTGTTATTGTGCAAGTTTGAAGATATGTATGCGCTGTTAAAATAAAAATACGCATGTTTCAAAGATATTTACAGATCCAGTAATGTATAATGTGTGATATTGAAATATTAACAATTTATGTTTGGGGATAATGCCGGTCACGGTTTTCGGGAAATAACGGCAGTACTGCCATTAAGTAAAGGAATGAAAATATTTGGTTTTTCTTATTCCAGATGTCACGAAACTATGTAAGAAAAAGTAACACGGCGTCTTGAAGCCAGAAAACTCTAAGAACTGCATTCAATGCTATTGAAAGTCACCACAGTCTGCAAAATGTGTCAAGAAGTTTTAAAATACCTTGATGACCGTTGCAACATAGTAAAAACAACGACTGTTCTAAACCGAACTTGGGTCGGAAGCTAGTGTTTTCAGAGAATGAAGACAATGAGAAAGTGGAGGAAATAGTAACTCTCTGAAAAATATTCTTGGGTGTGACACTAAAGACAATAACACAAATAAGTTGAAAAACTTTTTCGCGAAAGG
The DNA here is from genome assembly GCA_035610365.1 of Aquatica leii. NCBI lineage: Eukaryota > Metazoa > Arthropoda > Insecta > Coleoptera > Lampyridae > Aquatica > Aquatica leii. The sequence continues at coordinate 34,078,218 of CM069438.1, forward strand.
CGAGATGGCTAGTCGTGATTAGTTGTAAAGTTTCACAAAACGCCATCCTGAAGTTTACTTCAGAAAACCGGAATTAACGAATGTCTATCAAGTAACAGCCTTCAATTAAGAGAAGGATGGATAAACACTCGTTCCCAAATCTTTAACGTCGACGAGATGAGTATCACAAACGTGCAACGCCCCAGCAAAATATTTGCCAAAAGTGGAAAAAAAACACGTCGTTAGGATAGAGGCAAAACTACAACCGTTATATGTGTTGTAAGTGTCTCCGGTACGTGCGTCTCTGTAAGTTTATTTACGCTAGGAAGAAAATGGCACCACAAGTCAAAAAAATGGTCCACCCGGTGCTGTTTAGTTTTGTTCTGATAATGGCTGGATAACAAAAGCGTTGTTTTTGGAATGGTTAAAAATTGTCTAAAACTATCCGAGAACAATCCAGCGCTCTTATTACAGGATATCCATTTCAGCCACTGCTCGTTCAAAGCCTACAATTTCTGCAGGACAAACAATATTTCTATGGTAACCATACCACATTATACTCCACTGAACACGATTGTTAGATATGACATTTTACAGGTCGCTGAAATCGGTTTATTACGCAAAGTGTGACAAATATATGCGATCTAACCCTGGTAAAAAAATATCACCTTACGAAATTGCGGAGTTATTCAATAAAGCCTTTGCTTGTGTAGCAACCATTAAAAAAGCACAAAAAGTATTCCAAGTTACAAAGATTTATTCTGTGAATCCGGACGTTTTTACGGAAGACTATCGGATACCTGCTGACAATCTGCTACCAACCATCATGGGGAACGTAAAACAAACAGAAAATGTGAATTACACCAATGTACTGGCAGCCAGAAACTTAAAAGAAACTACGCCACCAAAGACCGCTCAATTACAGAATAGAGATGTGTCATTTAAGGGAATATTGCCATCAACATTTATGAAAGATGTTCTAGAAGAGAAAAAGAATGACTAACAAAAAAAGCGTCAAAAATCAAAAGTACAAAAAGCAAGTATTTTCCGCGATTTCATTTCTTTCTTTTGGTGACATTTTGTGCAACACTGAGCGGTGTTTACGCCCAACAAGGCTTTCATCATTAAGTTATTTCACGTGATTCCACGTGAATATGCAATCGAATTTTGTGTCTGAGTGAAAGTTTATTTGAACGAGTCGCCACACTTCCACTAGTGTCTTTTATCTGTGGAGCTGACAAAACACCTGTCATAATTGAAAAATTTCTATGATATTCTGAAGTTTAAGGGGTTGAATATCATCTTATTAGAGGAAATAATTACCCAAGTTGCAAAGTTCATTAGAAGAAAGCTCGATACATTTGCTTATTTCCATGATTGTATGAATTACTTGTGATAACGCCGTATGTACGTTTTTGTGTTAGATTTCATATTGCGTGTTAGGTAATGCAGGTACGGAATTAGTTATTCTCCTACTGGACAAATCATAACTGTAAGTATTACAATTTCTATTTTTATGATTAGTACCTCGTTGGTCATCTCGATTATTAGAATGACCATACTTACATACTAGGTTGTAATCACAATTAATGTTAAAATAGTTTTATGTATCATATTATTATCTGGTGCCCTTTGATTTTCGTATTCTTGTAATTTAACTTAAGGAAATAAAGTCATTTCTTCATTAAGCGTAAAAGTTAGACTTACTAGGTCACTTTGCTGTACGACGTGTTGCCCAGTCGAGAGCGTAACTTATACTTGGTTTGTGATATCAACCCATGTAATATTGTTTGCAAAGTTTATATCAGTATACTTATGTACCGTCTTCGTTCTCTGTGACTACATTCTGTGATAAAATACATATAAATTCTGTGTTATCACTTCTGCCGTGTTATTTGATCTTTTACAGCTGTTGGTAATGTCTCCCTAATTTAGTGTTCCATCGTTTTGACGCTTTTTTAGAATTAGTTTATAATCTAGCATCACAAAGCCTGCGACCCCATCTCCGAAAACAACAAGTTAGCCGTTGTCTTCAGTTTTTGTTACGAGAAGACCAGCGTAACAAAATGTTGCCGAAGATAGTTTTGCCCCTCGTAATTAATTAAAAAGAGTTGCAACTTAAAGTATTGACTATTGCAACGAAGATGGCGGTGTAGAGCTTTTCGATAAGGACGAGGTTAATAGAACCATTTGTATAAAATGTGGGAAATTCGGAAAAGATCGGAAAACTCGGACCTATAAAGCGTGCACCAATACACAGCAAAAAATGTTTATTTGTGCCTTTTGTACTTAATTTTTGTTTTGATCACCTATCTCTTGAGACCCTGCTTCGTTTACTACACAGTTGCGGGTAATACCGGTTCAAAGCGAAGTTTTTGAAACTGTTTTTAAACTACATGAGTAAAAATATAGTCACGTCCCTCACAATTGCTTAAGGGACCGAAATTTTCCGACTATCCTCTACGGAGTGTTGCCCAATCTAAGGCTCTTGCAACATCAATCTTATCTGTGATATTTATTAAAAAACTTTCAATTACTCGAATCTTTGTAGTTCTACACCGTTTTATTTAACCTCTTTCTTTCCCTATTTGTTGAAATAAATATATTTGATGTGTTTTAAAATTTGTTCACCTTCGTTGTTCGATAGATTTAAACGAGATTTGCAATTAACATTTCCTGGTTTTGACGCTTTTTTGTGTATCTTTATTCCAGAACGCTTTCTCTGGAATATGTAGCTAGTCTGCGTTTTTTTTTTGACCGTCGACAAAGACAGACGGTCGTATTTTACGTCAATGTCGATGGTTTGGACCGTTTCTTTTGTTAAGACGTTAGGTCTTCCGTTAAAGACTTTTGGTCCAGTTGAATTCCCGCTTCTGATAAGGCGTTGATGCTTTTCTTAAAAAGGTAAAATTTTAGTTGTTTATCGGTTTTTTCTAAATTTTTAGCAGTTTCGAATCTTGCATGGTTCACAAGTTGATGAACTAACTCTTTAAAAATTCTTAGATTTCTGTTAATTTTTGAAGTTCTTCGATTTTTTTCACTTTACAAAAAAACAAAAAAATTTAATCACAAGTCGTTGGTCTCAGAGATCAACGCAAGTTTTATGTCACTTAAAATAGTTTGAGTTAGAAAAGTTTGTAGAGAAATAAAAAAGGTCAAATAATTGTGTTAGAAATTTCATATTCTTTTATGTGCTTTACAAAATTGTTATTTTAGTCATTTAGAAATGAGTGTTTTTTAAGTTGCAACTTTCAGGAAATGCCAATTTCAGCATAAAGTGCTATATCAGGCAAATAACTTTCAATCTTAAACCTTTAAGGTACACAACACGAAGATGCAATTAAGCCTTGTACATAACTCGTTGTTAGATTGCATCACATCAATTAATTCGTTTAAAACAGCATCGGAAATAATACTTTTTAACCATATTTGTTGCTACAAATAATCTCATTTTTCGATACTACAAAATAAATAAAAGTTACTTAGCTTAGATTTTAATTAATTAAACATTAATTCTACTTAACATTTTTTATACGCCACTTTCTAAAAAATCGATGCAAATTCAAATAAACTCAAAATAAAACATTTTTTTAAAGTGCGTTTTTATCGTAAAAGAAAGTGACTAAATTTAAGTAAAATCAAATGCAAATGATTTTCTATGTTATAAATCGCAATTCTCTAATACTTTTAGTTAATACGAATTAAGTAACATACGAAAAGAAAGTTTTAGAAACTGAAGCAAATTAAAAAAAATCTGGGTAGTTTAAATGCAGTCGATGTCTTAAATTGCGTCTATTGTTGTAATATGCGAATTACTTAAAACTAATTTCTAAATTATTATCGTTCTATACATTTTAAGTTTGTTTTAGTTTCGTTTGTGAGTTGTTAGAATTTTTATTAAGTTTGTGATCTTTAACGTTACACGCAATTAATCAACAACGTTTATAAAAAAAGAAATTTAACATTGGTAGAGAATTAAGAACGGTAAAGTGTAAAAGAAAGTGGATATGCAATTTACAGTACTATTTAGTACGACGAAATGCATCCTAAAAAAAGCTGTGGTTACGTGTAGTATATCATAATAGTATTCCATTCTCGTTGACAAACGTGGAATTTTTACCACGATTGCTGATTATCAAAGAAAGTGTAATTTCCGGTATTGTATAAAAGATCTAGGACTTTTGAACGCGACCGTTTAAACGCAGCACTTTTGAACGCAAAGCCGTTTGAACGCGCAAAATGCAAAGACATTAATTAATACCGTTGAAGATTATTTTAAAACAAAAACTACAATAATATTAAGATTACTGTTTTTTTTTAAATTGTTTAACGAAAACTAATTCTACAGTACCGGCAATATTACATAAAGTAATGTATTGTAATGTATGTTTAAGAGTTGATATAATTACTAACAATTTATCTTGTAATTATATGAAATTTCTCTCTAGTATTAAATAACATTCTTTTTCAATTCTATTTTTTCTTAATTAAAAGATTAAAGTTTATTTTTACACGAGCTAAAATATTTTTCTTTTATTTGACTTCATGAATTGAGTAATTACACTGGTCTGCATGAAAATCTGCCCTGATACCATTCTTGACGATTCTTATGTAAAATGACCTCCTGAATCCAAAAATGAGCTCCGTTTTTACCCATCACCCACCTATTTTGGGGGGACCCCATTTTTATTTTATTTTTTGCATTTTTTTAGAATTGTAACTTATAGCCGTTAAACATCCCAATGCAGGTAATAAAATTTATACCAAAGTATATGGCAAAAGTTTTGCTATAAAATGTATATAGAAACAACAATAAAATACAAATATATAAGAACAGTAAAAAATATCAATAAATAGTTAGGAAGATTCACTGCACGACGCTGGCGATCTCAATACCACATGCAGGTTTGAACAGGAATTTTCGACAGGCTTGAACTTGCATTACTCTTCTCATTATAGTATATTACATTGTTTGCTTAACTGCTTCGATCAGTACATATATAGCTGTTGCAGAGTTAACTTGTTGACGTTTTAAACGTGCTGGATTTTGTGTTCATTTTTGTTCATTTGTGTGAAACAGTAAAACTACTTTTACTCCGGATTTTTTCAAATAACTAAGTGTGATTTGTGGTTAATGTCGGGCGTTGAATTACTTTGTAATTATGCTACGGGAGTGTAAAAATTATCCCGATAGCCTCTGCTATGTCTGCACGGAATTAACATTAAAAGCCCAACGAAAACCCCTTTCTCCGCTTGTTAAAACAGCTTATAAATTGTACTTTGATTGTCAAGTTGGCGACCAGGACAAGACTTGGGCTCCATCAGTTTGCTGTACGATTTGTTACAGTAGTTTGACCAAATGGCTCAAAGGTACCCGTAAATCAATGCCATTTGCTGTGCCCATGGTTTGGCGTGAACCTCGCTGTCATCTTACAGATTGTTACTTTTGTATGACTTCCACCGTCGGGTTTTCGAGCAAAAGTAAGCATACAATTCAGTATCCCAATATTCCGTCAGCTCTAAGACCTGTTCCTCATAACGATACTTTGCCAATCCCAGAGCCACCAAAAACTTATACTCTAGAACCGGAAATTAATTTAAAAGACTCTGAGCCACAACCTGGGGATTTGAATGATACGTTCAATGATGATGAAGAGTATTCCGCAGATTTAGTTTCTCGGCAACCTCACCTCCTCGCTCAATCGGAATTAAATGATATTGTCAAGGATTTGCATTTACCCAAGACTAAATCTCAGCTCCTAGTATTGCGACTTCAACAGTGAAATCTCTTAGAAAAGGGAGTAAAAATATCTTCATACAGAACCAGGCAAGCAACCCTGAAATGCCTTTTCTCAAGCTTAAAAGTTATCCTATTGGCAAATGGGAATGACTTCCCATCAGTTCCAGTTGCATACTCTGTTGATATAAAGGAAACGTACGCAAACGTCTTCAGAATCTTTGATAAAATTAGTTATCATGATTATAAGTGGAAACTTTGCGCTGACTTAAAAGTTGTTGCTCTACTCACGGGCTTGCAATCAGGATTCACAAAATATTGCTGCTTCCTTTGTGAATGGGATAGCCGAGCCCGAGATAAACATTACATCGTACGGGACTGGCCTCTGCGAGAAAATCTTATTCCTGGTCAAAAAAATGTCGCTCACAATCCTTTGGTTCCGAAGGAAAATATTTACTTACAGCCTTTACACATCAAACTTGGATTGATCAAGCAGTTTGTGAATGCAGTGGACAAGACAGGTGGCGCATTTCAATTTTTGAAAACTAAATTTCCTCGTCTTAGCGAAGCTAAAATCAAAGAAAGCGTTTTTGTTGGTCCCCAAATTAGACAACTCTTCCAAGATTCGACGTTTATTGAATACCTAAATCGAAAAGAAAAACGAACTTGGCTTGCATTTCAAAACGTTTGTAAGAACTTCCTGGGTAACCACAAAAGTGAAGATTATGTCGCTCACGTCGAGGAACTGCTTTTAGCTTACAAGGACATAGAATGTAACATGTCTCTTAAAGTTCACTTCCTTCACTCGCATCTGGAGTTTTTCCCTGAAAATGGATAGCAGTCTCGGATGAACACGGGGAACGGTTCCATCAAGACATCGCTAAGCTGGAGAAGAGATTTTCAGGGAAGTGGTATTCAAGCATGTTGGCGGAGTACTGCTGGTTTTTCAAACGAGAGAGCTATACCTCAGGGTATAAAAGGAAATCAAGAGATTTGGAGCTCCCTCGAAAATGTGTCAGGGCTCGATAAAAAATATTTTTTTGCAGACCAGTGTTATTAACTGGTAGGATAGTACATGATGATACGAGAATTTTCTTGCAATTTAAGCGGATCGCAAGTCTCGGTGAGCTAATCCCACACTAAATTAAAAAGACGCCAAAACAAGTAAATATCACCTAATACAGACTTTGTTTAAATTTGTCAATCACTAAAAGGAACAAATTGGCCACTTTCTAAGAACAATATATTTATTTCACACAAAAGATAATAGTTGTTAACATCAACAAAAAAAAAAGAAATAGACCAATAACAATTATAGATTTGTCGAGTAAGATAGTAATATCTTTTTGTTCAGACAACCCACCATACAACTAATTATGTTCAATTGCTAACAAACGTTTGGGTAAAGGGAGGAGAGATTGGCCAAGAGGATAGACGAACCATTACTGATATTTCATTAAGTTTGGCATACACCATAACCTAAAAATTATTAGTCTAATGCACTTTGTTTGTGAATTACAGTCTGGTCCATCTCTCGTCCTTATTGAGGCTAGACGGACCAGTGTAGGGGAGGAGAGATCGACACATACATTCGCAAAAGAAATACCACTCCACGAGGATGCTGGAGTGCTGAAAGTTTAAATTATGCGTTGATTTTAAATGAAATGGGTGTAAATGAGGCAGCTATTTTTAATAACTTAGAAAAAATTCTCCAAGACAACGCTATATTAGAAAAGCCTGGTAGTATATATAATACTGATGAAACTGGTCTTCAGTTAAATACCAGTGCTGGACAGGTTCTTGCAGCGAAAGGATCTAAAGCATTAGTTCTAGTGAGAAAGGGGAAACCATTACAATACTTTCATGCATTAATGCAGAAGGAATTTATTTGCCCCCTTATTGTGTTTTCAAAAGGAAGAACATAAAAAATGAGTGGTCTGATAACATGCCTCCTGGGTCACGTATACGTATGTCAGTTAAATCGGCTTATGCTACTTCTGAAATATTTTTAGATTGGTTAATGACTCGTTTTCTACTCAGGAAGGTTTCTAGAAAGATGCTGTTCTTATTAGATGGGCATACGTCGCATACTATGGACATTGATCTACTGGAATTTGCAGAACAAAACGACATAATTCTGTACTGTCTACCTTCACATACGTCACATTATCTGCAACCATTACATCGTGCATTTTTTAAATCGTTAAACGGAAACTTATATGAAGCCTGTCGGCGGATGACTTTATATAATCCAGACAGACGACTTAATAGAATTCAGTTTGGAAAGCTCTTAGGCGAGGCATAGTAAAGATCAGCAACGGTTGATAATGCCGTTTCAGCATTCAGGGCCACTGGAGTACACCCTTTTAATCCCCATAGGATTTCAGACTACGCATTTCTACTACAAGAGAAACATAGTCTGGAAATACGTCAACCAGAACTACAAGTACCGACATACAATATGGTAGAATCCCCGCAACCTGGACCATCTGGAGTACAACGTAAGCAAATAACTCCAGTAAAAATAACGGAGTGTGCAGAGATAACTCCTGCCAAAGCACATGATTTGATCTCCCCTCTTCCAAAAGTAAGTCCTGCTTTAAAGAGAGTTTGTAGGAAAGTAGTAAGTGATGTCATTACTTTGCCCAAATACATAAAAGAAAGAAAAGAAGCTAAAGCGAAGAAAGATGAGTAAGCAAAAGCTAAAGAAGTGAAAGCAGAAAAACTGGTGAAGAACAGACAAAGAAGAAATAAAAAGTAAGCTAACGCCAACAGAAGCACACAAGATTTCAAAAAGACGTAGAAGTAAGTATTGTTACAAGCTTTATGTCTTACGAACCTTGCACGGCCAACTCACACAGTCGGAGATAAGGGAGGTTCACAGGAAGTATGCTTAAGGGCGCCAGATCTGATCCAAGATAACACTTCTGCCTCGATCACGACAGACGGTCCAAACTTGTAACTAAATTTGAGGTTCGTAATCCTTATTACTCTGATTATCGAGTAACCAAAATTAGTTAATAGATAACACACAGAAAATTTTGTAGTAAATATGTTTTTTACACACAACATGCGATACAGTTAAATGAATGATTAAAGCTACCTTATTGGTACATTAGCAATAAACGTATTTACGGTCATTAATATTAATAAAAATTCTGTGAGTAACTTTCGTGACAACGATATAAAAATTAAGCAAATAAACTCACCCGAATTCCAGTGTCCACTTACGCAAAGAAAACGTTTTCCCCGCTAGTGGCCTGTAATAAAAATTCTTTAAAAGCTAATCGTTTCACACATTAACTCGCGAATAGGGAGCTACAAAATTATTATTAATAAATCATGAAATATTATATAAAAACCCGTTGTATCGGATACTGTAGGTAGCAATTTAGAACAGGTGACTGATAACACAATCGACTTCTATTCCCAAGTCAACATCTCTGACGCATTGTTCGACGAGACCTCGATATTTATTAATGGTACTGTGCCGAAAGAATCGTAATAAATTCGCAAATTGCCTTATAAATTTGTGTTCATCACACGTGATGTTCTTAAAAATTTAAGAATCAATTCGAAATCCCCGGCACCGGACCGTTACCGTCGTTGACAGCTTCACGATTTTGTCGTAAAATAACAGTCACGAGAAAAGATCGGTAGAGAGCGTCAAAACCGGAATCTAATTTTAATTCATATACAGGGTCTTCCGTAATAAAAATTTCGTACGTAACAGTATTCTTTTTCAGATTCAGACGACCCCAATTTAGACGACACTTCCAGTGGGAGTGAATATTTTAGCTACTGGGAAAACGAATGCGTATGATGTGGCGAAGATTATCGTTCTACCAAGAAGACAGACGAATGTATACAGTGTACCTAGACGGTTCTTCTCTCCTCCCTGGGGTAGGAGAGATGGACCAATTTTTTCATTTTTTTTTCATTTTTTAAATATAGTAGCTTAATAGATGGACTTTTTTTAATAACAAATTACATGTAAAATTGATTATCCTATTTTACGGTGTTTTGTTTAAATTTTGTAGTTTTAGTTTTAAAAAAACAAGTTTTTGCAAGTTTTGTAAAAGGTGGTCCATCTCTCTTTCCTTTATCCTATATGTGTTTGTATTTTAATTTAAATATAATAATTACTTGATCAAGTTATTTCGTCTACTATCCAGTCGCGAAATAAGTCGACTATCAATCATAATAACAATGAATCGCAAAAAAAATGTAAAATATGAGCACAAAAACTTACTCAATCGACAATTCTTCGGCAACAGTAGTAACTTTCTCTATTCTTTTTTATCTGATTTAAAAACGAAAATACGCGTGGTAATTAATTAATCAATATAATAATTCGTAATTTAAACTAAACACAAAATCATCCTACTACATAAAACAAAAAAAAAACCTAAACTTTCCACCGCTAACTAATACTCTATATACAAACACATCCACTACACTACTTGTAATCTACTTCTCCTTTCTAATACCTCTTCCATTAATCCCACTCCTTCTACTCTCTTGCTCTTCATTACCGCATCTAAACTTTGCTACCATTCTTTTTAATCTCAAGCTTTTTTTGAATTTTATGTACCTTCGAATATTGTCTATCACTATATTTGTATATCATTCATTGTATTTCCTTTCTTTTATTCTTGCTTTTGCTTTTTGCCTCTGTATATTTTTCTTGTTATCTCATCTTTTATTTCCCTTCCTGTCTTCCTTATTTTCTCTACCTCTTCTCTCGCATATCAAACTCTTTCATAATACATTTTTCTTTCTTTTTGTCCATGTTTAATTTTTTCATTCTTTACCTCTCTCCAGTACATTTGAAGCAATTTACATTCTTCTCTTTATTTCATTTGTTTTTCGTAACAGATTGCTCTCTTCCCCGCTTGTTTTGTTTTATATTTTCTAACTTCATTTGCTGTTCTACCATGCACCCTGGCGTTTCCCTTTCTAATCCTAAAGCCCATTTCCAGTATTTTTGATATACCTTCTCTAATTCCTCTTATTCTTTCCACCCCCATATTTCCGACCCGTACATCATCGCACTTTTTCTTAATTTGTTAAACAACCTCTCTTCTATACTTCACATCTCATCTACTATTCTATTACATTTCCTTGTCAACCACTTTATATGACCTTCATCTTTATTGTCGTATCTGATTCGATAACTAAAATAAGTCACTTCATTTACACTTCCTATTACCTGGTCTCCCCACTTCTACTCCACTCTTTTTTACCCTTCCTTCCTTTTTGAAACGCTACCATCTTTGTTTTTCTCATATTTACACTTAATTCTTTTTTCCAGATACTTCTTCACCGTCTTCATCATCTCCTTCATTTCTCTTTCTTTCTTCGCTAGAATCACCATGTCATCCGCATACGCCAAAACTCACACTTTTAACCCCCCTATTACTATTCCTCCACTTTGCTGCTCTTTCAAATCTTTCTCTGAATCCTCTAAATATACTGCAAATAAACTAGAACTATGTGGGCACCCCCGCCTTAATACTTATTTGTCCAAAATGCTGCACTTAACTTTCCATCTACTCTTACTTTGCACTTTGTCTCATTATATATTTCCTCTATATTCCCAACTAGTTCTTCCTGTATCTGTTTCTTTCTTAATAGATTTCATAATTTACTCCTATTTACATTATCAAACGCTGCTTTTATATCCAGAAATAACGCACTTCACTTCTAATTCTTTGTTGTGTCCCTCCTTGTCTGCCAGTCTGGTAAAATCTTTTTTTCCTTAATTTCTCTTTCCAGTTTTTTTGCAAAATTGTCACATACAGCTTATATCCCACTTTTACAACACTTATATCTCTGTAGTTTTTTTACTCTCTTCTGACTCCTCCATTGTAAACTGGGCATGTTATTGCTTCTTTTCAATCAATCGGAAACCCTTCACCTGACCATATCTTATTTAAAATTTTTTTTCTTTCGTTCTCTCTTTTGTATCTTTCCATTATTCTCCTTGCGTTCCATCCGTCCCCTCTGCTTTTCGTTTTTTTATTATTTTTAATGATTCTTTTATTTCTTCTATTTGTATAGCCGTACTGCTCCCTCCTTCTGTTGTCCTTTCTATTTCGAATTCACTTTTTCTCTCTTCTTTTCTCTCTAAGACTTTAACGCAATGTTTACTCAATTTTTCATATCAATTTGTATCCCCTTTCTTTTACCAAAGTTTCTTTCTTTATTCAAAAAGCTCTATATGTTTGCTTCATTTTCTAACATTTTTATATCTTCCTCCAACTCTCTTCTATATTCCTGTTTTCTTTTACAACACTCTTTCTTATATTGTGATCTTAATCTTTTATATTCCTGAATATCAATTGTTCCTTTTTTCACTTTCTTTTACCTACTTTCTGGTTTCTCTGCATTCTTTATTCTACCACAATATTTTCTCTATACTTTATGTTTTTTCCTTGTATCTTTTTCTTTCTACTACTTTATCCATTTTATTGATCAGTTCTTTCATTCTTTCTTCTATTTCCTCCTCCATCCTTTGTTCTTCTTCTAATTTTTTCTTATAAACCTCAATATTTTCATCTGTCTATATCTTTTTCTACCCCCAAACTATGTCTGAATTTTTTCTTTCTTTCTTTCAACCTTTTAGCCTTACTTCTAATGGCTGATAGTCATAATCAACCTCTTCACTTATTTTAAAACTATTTATTTTCTCCAAAACCTCCCCACTAATCATTACATAATCTATTATAAATTCTGCCCTCTCTCTTATATATGTATATTTTTCTCTATCTCCTTCTTCTATATTTCCGTTGAGTATAGCCCACCCTTTTCCCTCACATATCTCTAATAGCTCTCTACCTTGTTTGTTTAATGTCTTATCCACGGTTACTCTTTTTATTTCCTACCTATTCACTATTATACTCCCACATTCTTTAATTAATACTATACCTTCAATTACTTTACCTATTACTGATCCCTGGTACTTAAAAATGATTGGAAATGTTTCTAATAATCTTAAAAAGTTTCCTCTCTGGTCTCTTGAAAATAATTTGCTTTACAAACATGTTACTTCTTCTGATTTCGCTGATATCTCATTGGGAAATTGGAGAGTAGTTGTTCGTAAAAACCAACGTATTACAATCATTCGTCAATATCACGATCCTCCTACTTGCGGTCACTCTGGTGTCACTAAGACTTTAAGTCGCATTAATAAATTCTTCTACTGGCCAAATCTTCGTGCCGATATTGCTAGTTATATTCGTAACTGCCATATCTGTGCTGATCACAAAGTTGAACAAAAAGCACAACCCGGTTTATTCTCTCCTAGAGCAACTCCCACTCGCCCATGGCGAGTGTTAAATTGTGATATTGTCGGTCCTTTACATCGCTCCTTTAAAGCTAACTCCTATATTTTTGTTGTCGCTGACTATTTTACTAAACTTCCATGTTTCTATGCACTTCGTACTACTACTGCCTCAAAAATTTGTAAGATTATGAAAGAACAGATATTTTTATTATTTGGTACTTCTCATTTACTCATCGTTGACAATGGTGTACAATTTCGTAGCAAAGAATTTTTTTGTTTTGAAAACCATGATTGCTTCATATATTAAAGAAAACCAACGTACATGGGTTGTTAACCTATCTAAAATTGGCTGTGACATAAGGACCTCAAAACATGAGATAACTGGTTATACTCCTTACTTCGCGTTCTGTGGTCGAGAACACATACTCTTTGGAAATATGTTTAAAACTTCTTTAGATGATGAAATTCCTTCCATAGATACTAATCCTGATGTTACTACCCGTACTAAAGAATTTTATGAAAATTTGCGTACTGATATTCTTGCTAAAATGAAACGTTCTACGAAACGTACTCAAGATCGCTATAATTTACGCAAACGCACGGTCACTTATAAGAAAGGTGATTCTGTGTGGAAACGAAATTTTGTCTTATCTGACGCTTCTAAATTTCTGAATTTTAAACTCTCTCCTAAATTTTTAGGTTCTTTTAAAATAAAAAAGGTTATGTCTACTTGGACTTATGAATTAGCTGATTCTTTAGGTAAATCTATAGGCATATTTCACGCTAAAGATTTGAAACCTGCTTATTCTGATAACTGGAATGTTACTGGACATTCTGCTGCATCTGATTTAGATGATCACTCTCCGATAACTTCTGATACCATTTCTCTCAAACGATATAATCTTCGAAAACGACATAAACGTCAAAAATTGTAACTTTCTTATTCTTTCCCTTTTTTTTTCTTATTTCCTTCTAACGTCTTATGGGTGGTTGGCTGAGGACGTTGTGACGGTTTCTTTGTAGGGTAGTGCTCAAACCTTTCTTTTCCTTCGAACACTTTCCTCGCTCTTCCACCTCATAATTGGTTTGTTGTTGTTTGTACTAATATTATGCTTCTTGTTTGGTCTCTTGGATTACTTCCTCAAATATTTTCTTTGGTTTCGCTACTCAGCGTCTTCTCTCTAAACGCTTCCTAACTTCACTTTTGTTAAGGAGGTGTTATGTAAATTGTTCACATTTCTATCAATCCATACTCCATGGAATTACTTGTCTTTAGTTTTACCGTCAGATGGCATACAATTACATTTATATTATTTACCTGATTGGTCCATTTTCATCCATACAATTACATTTCTATTGTTTACTTGATTGGTGCATTTTCATGAAGTTTACTTGCCGTCAACTTGCTAAACGTGCGCCATTTTTGTTGTGCCTTGAACCTCCATAATTTCTATAAAACTCGATTTATTCGGATATAAAGTGGATGTCTCAAATAACTGCTGTGTGTCAAAGACCTCTGCTATCTGCTGACATTCACCAGACGTATTCCTTTACAAATATTTGGACTTCGAAAGTACCACGTGTGCCGCATCGTTGCTTAACTGACGCCGGATTTGACGGGTACGTACTTATGCATTTGCTATACTTCAATATTATCTTTTTCCTTTTTTTTCTCGTCACTAATTTTGGATATTTGCCCTTAGCGTTTTCTACTTGGGTTGATCTACTTTCTGTCAATTTTCTACGCCATTTTTCTTTAATCGCTGTGGAGCCGCATCCATCGATCCGGGTTTCCATATCGATCAACGTCGAGCTGTCATCTTTATTTACATCGATTTATGGTAAACCAAAGAAATCCAATATCAACATATTGTACTAGCTTAACTTATGTACATTCCTTTCACTTCAAAACCGTTAATTAATTATCTTTTAACTGTTAATTAACTTGCCCGCTGAAATTATTCATTTTAGTAAATACTCATTTTTCTTATTACAGTTAAAATTGGTGCTGAATTTGTAAACCACATTTACCTTAACTCTTTGTTTGTTTATTCAAATATAACTTACTCACTTAACTTCAGCATTCGAACTTGTCGGTACTCAATAAGTAATTAACGTATTCATTATACGGACCAACTTATTGTCTATGGTCCCACTTGTTATTACTTTTCCATCTAGCTCGCATCGCTTCGGTCAACGTTACTTGCGCAAGGAAACTACACCGAAGGATAATTATCAAGGTAAGATTGTTTTTTACTTAATTGTTTGCGCACCTCGAGTAAATTGAATCCTGAATAATTTGCAACTATAACATAACCGACTCTGAACATTTTGATTAATATATTCAATAAGGTAAATTAGATACAATCATCTTCATTATACGTCGTTCTTATTGTAATATTTGTTATATTACCATACACCCTACGGGTGCATATTTTATTTGTCCCGCTTATATTTATGTTACCATTCAGTTTGTTTTTTTTTATTATAATTTAATTAACCCTATTTTTGCGTATTTATTTTGTCGCTCATTTTTACGCTATCAGTTGTTTCGTACTTGCGACTGAACGCTTTAATCAACCAAGTACGTGGTGCCTATTCTCTTAACTATTCTTTACGCAATTATTGCTTACCAACTCATACTTAAAAATCTTTAAATTTTGTTACCACCAAAAGTTGCCGTAACAAATTTCTTTGGCCAACGTGTCAATACTATTGTAGTGCATTGTTTTCTAATAATGATTGTTCTACTCTCATTCTTTTCCAGAATTTTCTTGTTTTGCTTCTTCTCGATGTTCTTAGGCATCTTCTCGAGTTTTGCCGTTCGTGTTTTGGTTTTGGCATTTATTGTTTGTTGTCATATTTCTGCTCCATAGAAAACTATGTTTTTGATCATACTGTGAATAATTTATAATTTTGTTTTCTGACTGACATTTTCGTTCCGCAGTAATCTACGTAACGATTTTTGGCTATTTTACCCATCATTTTTGTAGAGATAACTATTTTGCACGTGAATTATCTCACGAGAAAATTGTAAAGTGCTGAGTATAAAATGTAACCATATAATATATATAAATTGCAATTGTATTTTCACAGATTTAACATTAGAATTATAGCTACTAAAAATTTTTATTGTAATCATAATAAAATAAATTGTTTTTAAAAAACCGATTTGGGTTAATCAAAAGTTAATTGGCGCAGTCGGTAGGATTTCCGGGATTCGCGTATCGAACGTGAGTTTTCGTGTTAACGATTGACTGGAAATCGAACAAAAAAATTGTGACATTGTGAAGTTGTGCAAGTGGCTCCTTAAAAATCAGGAAACCATAGGGTCTATCGCAGAACCAGTGCAACAACAGTGAAACGAAAAGAAAACGGAATTTGTAACAAAATCGTCCTAATTCGCAAAGAAGACCTACAGCCAATCAAGGAAGGAAACTGTGGTCATCTTTATAGTGGTTAAGAAGAATGTTAAAAATCGTAACAATTTTAATGTAAGTACAATTTATGGAAACTCTTTTAAACAATCTGCAAAAATTATCATTAGAAACCCCTTCAACTGACTTAGAATTAATTGCTAATCCCCAAACAACTAACATGAACCAATTCAAAGCTGAATTTTTACAATGTACACCCGAATTTGATGGTAACCCTAATGAACTGAATAGATATTTATTAACAAGTGAATCAATAATTGAACAGTTTTACGATGAAAAAAATCCTACTAATTTTCAAAACACTTTTATTCTAAATTCGATTATTTCAAAATTACGCGGAAATGCAAAATTATTAGTAAATATTCAAAACGTTTCTACATGGAGTGAATTGAAAACAGTTTTAACAAACAGTTTTGCAGATCAAAGAGACGAATCTTGTCTTAACAGAGATCTAGTAATGCTAATACAAAATCTAAATGAAAAACCTCAACAATTTTTTGACAGATGTTTAAACATTCTAAATTTATTGTGTAGTTATGTAGACGTACATGAAAAGAGTAAAGGTGCTAAAAATTTAAAAAGGGAATTATACCAAGACCTGACGTTAAAAACATTTTTAACAGGATTAAAAGAACCTCTAGGCACCACTATTCGTTGTATGAAACCCCAAAATCTAAGTGAAGCCCTCCAATACGTAATAAGTGAAGACAACATTCACTACTTCCAGAACTTTTCTAACAAAAATTATCTCAAACCACAAACTCAAACACATATAAGAATGCCACAAAACCCGAATTTTATGCAAAGGTCAAACTTCGCAGGAAATTCATCTTTTAACTTTCAAAATTCAAACAATCAATTAAGACAGAATTCATTTCCTTCGCAACCTATAAATATTCAACAGAGACCAATCATTCGACCTCAAAATTTTTTTACAAATGCATAAGTGTTTAAACAACCCCAATCAAGGAATGTTTTTAAACCAAATCCCCATAGAAATTTTCCAAGGCCAACACCCATGAGCACAACTCGTAATACGAACTTTGCGCATCCTGGCCCATCAACGTTTCATCAAAACCAAAATTTTCAACCTACACCAATGAGTATATCTACCAGAAATTTTTATCTCCTACCTAACTCTGAACAATTGTTTAATACCGAGGTTGACGATAACCCCTCTAATGAAAGCGGTTATTGCAACTGTTAGCGTAATTAATGAAGTGGACTGTATATTTTAATTTTTCTTTATTGATAAGAACACCCAACACCCAATCGTAAATACAACAATATTCTTTCGACTTAAAACTTATTCTGTCCGGTTTTTGATACTCAAAACCTTGAGTATGCGCGGCGCACTATTTTAGTTTAAATTTACAATAACATACGCCGGCCTCCTTGAAAAAATAAATAAACACATAAATGTTTTTTTTTTCAATTTGAATCAGTACTTGGCAACTTGAAAACTTTAGTTACACTACGTTTAAGCACTTCTTTTGCGGTTTTGACAGTCACAACGCGGGTAACATTATCGTTGCCCGAATGACACTTTATTACTCGACCCGTAGGCCACTGTAACGGATTCGTGACTTCTCCTTGAATAATAACAAGATCTCCAACAGCTAAAGGTTTAGACTTGTTCATCCACTTGTTTCGTCTTTGCAGCTGGGTAATGTATTCGACACTTCAACGCCGCCAAAAGTGTTGTGTGAGTTGTTGTACCAGTTGCCAGCGAGACAACGTATTTGATTTAGTATCGGTCAAGCTTGGCTCCGGAATAGCAGTTAGTGGACATCCAATAAGAAAATGACCTGGCGTGAGAGGGGTTGGATCGTTTGGGTCGGTTGAAAGAGGAGATAAGGGTCGTGAATTTAAGCAAGATTCAACTTGAACTACGATTGTTAAAAATTCTTCGTAAGAAAGTTTATTTTCCCCTATTACGCGTCTTAAATGCCATTTAGTCGATTTTACACAAGCTTCAAAAAGACCACCGAAATTTGGAGCTCTAGGTGGGGAAAATATCCACGTGATTCCCTCTTTTAAAAAGTTTTGATAAAAGCAAGACTTATTTTTTTCTATATACTGATAAAGCTCTCGTAATTCGCGATTAGCACCAACATAATTAGTGCCGTTATCAGAATAGATTTTTTCGCATTTACCTCGACGTGCAAAAAATCGTTTAAATGCTGCAATGAATGATTCGGTAGTGAGATCACCAACGATCTCTAAATGACACGCCTTTGTGGCATGACAAACAAAAACGCAAATATAAATCTTGATAAATTTTAAATTTCGTTTTGTTCTTTCTTTAATATAAAAAGGACCACAATAGTCCGTTCCCGTTACACTAAAGGGCTTACTGGGAGTTATTCTGTCTGACGGCAGATTCCCCATTATGTAATTTTGTCTCCAAGGTTTAGCCTTGAAACATTTGACACATTCACGTACTGTTTGTTTTGCCAAAGTTCCGCCAGCTATTGGCCAAAAACGTTGTCGAACCGTGGCTAAAAGCAATTGAGCCCCACAGTGTAAAGATAAAATGTGTTCATTTCGAACTATAAGTTTTGTTAATTTATGCTTGCTGGGCAGCAATATAGGATATTTTTTATCGTAAGGAAAACTTGAATTTGCTATGCGTCCACCAACTCGAAGCAAATTTTTATTATCTAAAAAGGGATGTAACGAAAGTAAATTACTAGTTGACTGTACACGTTTATTTTTTTCTAATTTTGACACTTCTTGTGCAAACTGTTGACGTTGCACGAGTCGTATCAATGTATGCAAGGCATCGTTTAGTTCGCGTACAGTCAATACACCAGACATTTTCTCTTTAGTTTTTGATCGAAGATTTTTAGTAAACCTCAGCACGTATGCAAAGATAGATTGAATTTTAAAAAGTGATGAAAATTTGTCGATTATTTGTAGTAAGTCGTTTTCGTTTGTAACAACTACATTAGTGATCGTTCGCGTTTCAGATTTGTCGTTTAATGAATTAATATCGACCGCTCCGATAAGCCATTCTGATTTGTCCAAAACAAGCCATGGTGGTCCATGAAACCATAATTCTGATTTTAAAAGTTCACTTGGCAAAAGACCCCTTGATATAACGTCAGCAGGGTTGTCGTTTGATTTTATATGGTGCCATTCACAGGCGTTTGTTAAATTTTGAATGATCGCGACCCGATTGGCTACATACGTTTTCCATCGATGGGGTGAATCCCCAATCCAATGAAGTGCAATGGTAGAATCCGACCAAAAATATCGTTTTTGTATTTGTAACCTTAACGCCTTTTCTATTGATCGTACTAACTTTGTTAAAAGTACCGTCGCACAAAGTTCTAATCGCGGAAGCGATAACCTTTTTAGAGGAGCGATTTTTGATTTGGCACACAACAGTTGTACACAACTATCACCTGCCATATTAGATGATTTAATATAAACGCAAGCGCCATAGCATTTTTCCGACGCGTCCGCGAAACCGTGAATTTCGTTGTGAGTAGCCTGTTTAACCAATACGTGTCTTGGCACTGCTATTTTATTTAGCGTAATCAATTGGTTCCGAAAATTGATCCAAAACGTTTGAAGGTTATTTGGTAGCGGTTCGTCCCATGGCAATTGTTGCTCCCATAATTTTTGTACAAACATCTTAGCAATGACGATTACTGGACCGAGAATTCCTAATGGGTCGAAAAGCTGTGCGATTTCCGAAAGTACGTTGCGTTTTGTGATTGTATCGTGTATTATAAGTTTAAATGTATAATTAATACTATCGTTTTTGGGATTCCAAACGATGCCTAACGTTTTAGAATCCGTTGGTTTATTAATTATTACGCTATCTAAATCTATTTTAGGTTGTGGCCGATCAAAATTAGTCTTAAACTTGCTGAGTTCGAAACCTGCACCGTTGAAAATGTTAGATAATTTAGTTTTAATTGTTAAAACTTCATTTATGCTTTGAGTACCGCAAAGCAAATCGTCAACGTATATTTCGTTTTTTATAATGTTTGCGATGTCCGAATGTTCTTTCTCGCAAGTATTGGCAAGTTCATGTAAACACCGAATAGCTAAGTACGGACTTGATGTCATACCAAAAACTACTGTATTTAATTCGTAGCGCGCAATTGGTTGCGATGTGTCTGATCGCCACAAAATTTGTTGAAAACGTCTGTCCTTTTCGTGAACTAAAATTTGACGAAACATTTTTACAATGTCACAACTAAGGACGTAACTATGTTTTCGAAAACTAACGAGAATGGAAAAAAGATCATTTTGGATAACTGGGCCCGAATATAATGTGTCGTTCAATGAAATGCCGTTATCCGTTTTATTTGAGGCATCAAATACAACTCGAATTTTATTATTTTTAAACACAGCATGGTGTGGTATTACGTAATTGTTAGGTGTATTCATAACCGATATGTTATCATCTACTCTGCGCATGTGATTTAAC
Organism: Aquatica leii; assembly: GCA_035610365.1. Classification (NCBI taxonomy): domain Eukaryota; kingdom Metazoa; phylum Arthropoda; class Insecta; order Coleoptera; family Lampyridae; genus Aquatica; species Aquatica leii. The sequence continues at coordinate 34,099,106 of CM069438.1, forward strand.
CTTTCGTATTCAGTCATAAATTCTACGTAGTTATGCCTTAAATTTTGATTTTGGCTTAAACATCTTTCGAGTGAATAAAAACGTTCAAGTGCAGTTTGATACGATTTTCCTAATTGCGTAATTCTGTGATTAAACGGAAGTTGTATGTACAATAAATCTACCATCGTCATCACGAGTGTGAGTTTGAACGAAATGAGACTCACATTTTTGTTCATCTGGAAAATAGTGCTTTGTATACTCTTCCTTTTCTGTTTCCCAAAATTTGGTTAAAGATTGATGTAATTCATAATTGGTGATAGCTACATTTGAAATAGTACGACTATGAGGAATTCGCGTATGCTGTATTGGTCCCGCTAGAATCCAACCCAATTTGCTTTTATGAAGAAACGGTTGGCCGTGGCCCAATTTTATTTGTTGCGGTATAAGTAAATCCCAGAATAAATCTGTACCGATTAATAATTGAATTTTTCCGCCGTTGAAGAACTCCGGATCTGCTAACTTTAAGTTTTGTGGAATGGTTACCGCAGTAGTAATCGCGGGTAAATTACTCGAAATTTGCGGTAACAAGAGGCATGTTAGTGTCGCAGTGTAATTATTGTTTAGAGACGCTATTTTAAGCTTGGTTTTTGCTGTAATATTACAATTTGCTTGATTTATTCCTACTACTGCTGATCGGAATGCAGAAGTTGGAATTCGTAACGTTTTTACCAACTCTTCGCTTATTAATGAATTTTGAGAACCGGAATCAAGTAAACATTTGCATTTGTGGATGTTTCCGTCGATATCAAACACATTGATTAATGCAGTAGATAAAATAATTTCGCTGTTATTAGATTGTACCGTGTTACTTATCACAGCTTCCGCAACATTCGACGTACTTGCTTCAGTATCGTTAGTAACGTTTTGTACCTGAGGAATTTCGTTTAAATGTAAAAGCGTATTGTGCTTGCGATTGCATTGTCTACAATTCGAATGTTTACATTTATTTTCCGCGTGTTGACCTTTGAGACAATTTTTACATAAATTTAATTTGTTAATTTCGTCAATACGTTGTTTTACTGTAAGTTCTTTAAATCTTTCGCAATAATAAATTAGATGGTTTTGATTGCATATCGGACAATTACGATGCAAAGTCGCGGAAATTAACGCGTGTCCTTGTCGTTTGAAATTATTGTTTAAATGATTGTGAGCACGAATGGTACGCGGATTTTCCAATTTGTGGGTTTCGAGCGTTTCAAGTACGATGCACTTATCGCCGATAAAATGTAATAATTCGTTTAACGTAGCGAAATCTCCACGAATTGCATGTTTCTCCCAATCTTTTCGAGTACTGAAGTCAAATTTATTTGTTACAACGTGCGTAATTAATACATCCCATGCGTCTGTGTCGATGCCGATATGTTTTAAAGCTTGAATATTTTTAATTATCGTATCTTGAAAATTTCTCAAACTTACTAAAGATTCTTTATTTATAGCGGGCATGTCTAGTATTGACTGTATATGACCGTGTACAATTAAGCGTTTGTTTTCGAAACGTTCCGTCAAAAGTTTCCACGCCGTGTCGAATGAAGATTCTGTGATTTCTAAATTTTCCGTTATGTGAGCGGCATCGCCTTGCAATGACGATTTCAAATATAAAAACTTTTTTATATTCGATAATTTAGAGTCATTAGTAATTAGACCTTCGAACATTTCTTTAAAGTTGTACCACCCGTCATAGGTGCCTTTAAATATTGGCAATTGTATAACCGGTAAACGAATATCTGAATGACTGGATTGCAAATCATTCGTATCAGACGGACGATTTGCAATCGTAAGATTTAATTGATTGTTTTCGTTAGAATATCGTTTTAACACGCATTTTGCACACGTTTGTGCTTCAAAATATTTTGTTTCAAAATTATCTCGTTCACTGTCGGACTCGTCACTTAAAAGTTCAATTTCGGTTTGAATGGTGTCAAAAGCTTCATAAAGGCTTTCGAATTTTGTTAAACGACACTCTAAGCTAGTAATTGTTTCGAGATTTAATTCATCAAGATTTATGTTGTTTACGTAATTGTTAAATTTTGTAACTTGTGTTTTAATCTGACCACGCTTTTTGATAAGAACTTTTAAATCCGCCATAATTATTGTAAATTAAATTTAATTTGCGTAATACACAATAATAAACAATAGTAATACAAGATAATCGCTTAAATTCGATTAAAGTAAAGGAAAATTTAGGCAAAAAGAAACTCACGTTTGGTCCGTAGTATACGATGCGGTTCCTTATTGTTGCCTCGCTGGCCTGGTGTAAATCGCCGCCGCAAACCTCTCGTTTTCTCGTTAGGCTGGTAGACAAAAATAACCGGTAGCCGTTAACCGGTAGGTGTAGTAAAGATACGCTGCGACGCTCGTCGGTTATCTTCTTTTCGTATGAAACTGTTGTAGATAGCCACGATAGCTTTTTGTAATAACGAAATGTTGATGCTCGATGCACCGATACCATTTGTTTTTCGCAGATAGCTTTGTTGCGCGCTAACCTGCTTATTTAAATTGTAGTTCTTCCAGGTGTCCTTTATCACTTTGGTTCGTCGATTGTATGACGTTTTTTCCAAAATATCCGGCTCGAAGGACCAAAAAATGTTAGCGTAATTAATGAAGTGGACTGTATATTTTAATTTTTCTTTATTGATAAGAACACCCAACACCCAATCGTAAATACAACAATATTCTTTCGACTTAAAACTTATTCTGTCCGGTTTTTGATACTCAAAACCTTGAGTATGCGCGGCGCACTATTTTAGTTTAAATTTACAATAACAGCAACTATCAATATGACGAACAGACAGAAAATGACGAATGTACTAATTGTGACGATCATACCCAAATTTATCAAGACGAGTTCGACTACGAACAAAACGACGAAAATTTTCAGGAAACGCCTCCACCAAACCTAAACACATGATGCCGCAAATAATCTCGATTAATACATCTAATAAAAGCGAACTTCCCTACATCATTTTCCCCGAACATAACCTAAAAATTTTGATTGATACCGGATCAACAAAATTGTTTATTGACCCAGATATTGCGTTAAAATATTTTCCAAATCTTATAAAAAACGATCCATTTATAGTTTCAACCGTTTTTCAGAAATCTTCGCATAAGTACAGTACACTTATACCGGCTTCAGATATATTTCAATTACCGGAAACCAAATTATTAAAATTCTATTTGTTTAAATTTCATAACTCATTTGATGGTTTAATAGGACTAGATAATTTAAAATTTTTAGAAGCAAATTTAGACTTCAAGAGCGGCTACCTAATCACACCATATAGTAAAACAAAACGTCTGTTTCATTCTACTTAAAAGGAACTAAATTTAATTACAGTAGCTCCGAGAATGCAACAAGTTATTAAAATTAAAACTTCAATAAAGGAAGGCGAAATCATTATTCCCCATCAAAAAATTCTTATTTGCGAAATACTCGAATGTCTCACTATTGCAAAAAATGGCGAATCTTTAACTACGATTTTAAACAATACTATTAATCTAATTACATTAGATTTTTCGCAACCTATACTTGTAGAAAATTTTGATAGGACGCAAATTGACCTGAATCACATCGAAACAAATTTAACCAAATCAGAACAAATCACTTAAACGAAGCAGAAAAACTAGTCATTAACATCTGCAAAGAATACTCTGACATTTTCTACCAAGAAAATATGCCACTTACTTTTACAAATAAAATAAAACATCAAATCAGAACGATTGACGAAGTCCCTGCTTATAGGAGACCATATCGATATCCTTTCATTTACAAAAACGAAATCCAAAATCAAATAAAAAAATGTTAGATTCAAAAATTATCAGACCCAGTATCTCACCTTGGTCTTCGCCCATTTGGGTAGTTCCAAAAAAACTAAACGCATCTGGACAACAAAAATGGCGCGTAGTCATAGACTATCGACAGTTAAACTCAAAAACCATTGACGACAAGTATCCTTTACCTAACATTACAGACTTACTGGACAAATTAGGAAAATGCCAATATTTTACAACCCTAGATCTAGCTAGTGGATTTCACCAAATTGAGATGAACGAGAAAGATGTAGAAAAAACTGCGTTTACGACTGAAAATGGACACTGGGAATTTTTACGAATGCCCTTTGGATTGAAAGGTGCTCCTGCTACTTTTCAAAGAGTCATGGATAACATCCTCCGTGGTATACAAAACGAGCCATGTTTGGTCCACTTAGACGACATTATCATTTTCTCAACATCCCTTCAAGAACACATCGACCGACTTAAAAATGTTTTTCAAAGACTTCGAGAATCAAATTTCAAAATTCAACTTGATAAATCCGAATTTTTAAGAAAGGAAGTAGCTTACCTTGGTCACATAGTGACACCAAAAGGAGTTAAGCCCAACCCGGATAAAATCAAAGCAATAAAGAATTACCCAATTCCAAAAACAACTAAACAAATTAAAGGCGTTTTAGGACTATTAAGTTATTATAGACGGTTTATTCAAAATTTTGTCAAGACTACTAAACCGTTAACCAAGTGTTTAAAAAAGGGCGCAAAAATCGAACACGATCGAGAATTTCTAACATGTTTCGAAACTTGCAAAAATTTACTTATAAATGAACCCATCCTTCAATACCCAGACTTTTCTAAACCATTTAACCTGACCACCGATGCGAGCAACTTTGCCATTGGAGCAATCTTATCTCAAGGCCCCATTGGCCAAGATCTGCCCATAGCGTATGCATCCCGTACCCTAAACGATTCCGAATAAAATTATTCAGTGATACAAAAGGAACTTTTAGCAATAGTTTGGGCAGTTAAGTATTTTAGACCTTATTTGTTTGGCCGAAGATTTAATATCATAACTGATCACAAACCACTAAAGTATCTTTTTCCCCTTAAGGATGAAAATAGTAAATTTACTCGATGGAAACTAAAATTAACCGAATACACATACGACATTATATGCAAAAAAGAAAAATCAAACACCAACGCAGACAGTCTCTCGAGAATTCAAATTCATACGAAAGAAACTAATTTTTGGGAACAAGTAAATAACGTTTTAAAGGACATTAAGTATTACAACAACCAACAAACTCCATTATTCCCTGATAGCCCAACTCGCACCCTGCAACCTCAAACCCAAATTTCAAACTCAAACGAAGACATAGACAATATATCGATCTTAGTTCAACCAGATTTAGACAACCAAACCGTACTCGACCTACCCGAAATAATTATTGAACAAAATCAAAACAAGAACTTAATTGATGACGATCAAACCATACACTCCAATGCAGGATCATATCCTAATTTTGAAATTCCAATCATATCTACAGCTGTCAATTACGGTCAAAATCAAATCATCATAAACTCAGTTCTACATTTTCCAGCTAATCCTAAAACGATGATTCTTTTCAAAAAACGAAAACGCATAAGCCTTCAATTATCACAGAATAATCTCGAAAGGGATGTCATTGATTTCATTAAAAACTATGTCAATCCTAATACCCAGTATCATCTATATTTTGAAGATCCAGATTTATATGAACCATTTTCGGCAATTATCCAAAAATACTTCACAAATTCTTCGTTGAAATTTAAAAGATGCACTAAAAAACTTATCGATGTCACCAACAAAAATGACTTAAAAGAAATAATTCAAGCTTATTATGAAAGTAAAACCAATCATAGGGGAATCGACGAAACCTATGAACGCGTAAAAAATAAATATTTTTAGCCTATTATGAAAAAATCTATTCAAACGTACATAAATGATTGTGAAATATGTCAACAAAGCAAATATGAACGGAACCCTGTTAACATTAAAATGAACATAACCCCTACTGCAGTTAAATCTTTTGAAATTGTACACGTAGACACCTTTACTCTGGAACAAAATAAATTTTTGACAATCATTGATAGCTTTTCCAAGTACGTCCAAGCATACCATCTAAATTCCCTTTCCAGTACAGAAATAGTAAACAATTTAATAAACTTTTTCTCTCATCATGGTGTACCAAAACAAATTATTGCTGACAACGGTACGGAATTTAAAAATTCCGTGATATCAGAACTTCTAGGTTTACATAAAATCAAAATACACTTTTGCTGTCCAAATCACCCTCAATCTCAAGGCACTATTGAGCGATTTCATTCAACAATCCTAGAACACGTACGGTTGCTTAATACAAAAGGATTTCTTAAAACACCAATTTTAACAAAAATAATTTATGCTATTTTTGCGTATAACTACTCGATTCATTCTGTTACTAAACTAAAACCTATTGATGTAATTAATATTAGCACTGACGACCCTTTTGATTGATGAAATTGATAAAATTCTTATAAACGACTACATTAACAGCCATAAAGAACGATCTAAATTACTTTATTCCAAAATTAATGAGGACCTTATTAAAGAAAAAGAAAAACGTACTGAAAACGTAAACAAAAATCGTGACGACCCTGACATCTTTTAAACAGACCAAACCGCATATGTCAAAAATCACAAACGACCAAAACAATCAAATAAATTTCACAAATCTACAGAACTACAAGCAGTAAACCTCCAAAATAAAACTGTTTCCACCAAGACCTAAGAGAAAATCCACATGGATAATCTCAAACGCCCTCTCAAAAGACCCTTTCAATTTTGATAATTAAACTAAAAAAATATTTTTCAGTTTACCCGGCATCTTCGGATTCGCCGAAAAAGTAAAAATAAGGAATTTAGAAAGCAATCCTGGCATCTTACCTATAAAAATAAGCACAGCAAAGATTAATAATTATTACTACAAATTAATTCATTTTTATGATCTTTAACCTATAATTTTAGAGACAAACCAACTAAAAACACATTCGAACAAACTAGTGACTCTTTTAGATAAGAACCAAAACTATTTAAACGATAGTTCAAATTATTTCAAAATTTTACACTTTATAGAAGAAAAGGTAAAAGATAAATTAACTGAAATTATACCACATCCTGAAAGAATTAAACGTGGCATTTTAAATGGCTTAGGCTCAATTTACAAAGCAATAACGGGCAATTTAGACGCTAACGATGGCGAACGTTACGAAAAATTGATAGCAGAACTCCAAAATAACCAAGTAAGCTTATCGACAAGTATTAAAACCCAAAATTCACTATCGACTCAATTAATAAACAATTTTAACACAACAATCAATGAATTAAAACACAACGAAAAATTATTGCAATCAAAATTAAATCAAATTGAATTAATTGTTGACGGCCAAGCGTACCGAGAAAACTCAATGTTTATCAAGGATACAATCAACCAACTTATAGCATTGTATAACATGATTTATTCGATACTCCAAGATGTAGAAAACTCAATAATGTTTGCTAGATTGAAATCCATGCATCCCAGTATAATCAAAACGAGTGATTTCTTCAAAGAATTAAAAATTATAGAAAAAACTTTAGGTTCTAATGAACTCCCCATAGAAATTAAATTTGAAAATGTTCTACTTATTGAGAAACTTGTAAAAATAGACAGCTATTCAGTTGATAACAAAATTAGATACATTTTACAAATTCCTATCCTATCCATTTGAATTGAACTTATTCCATTTATACTCGGTACCAATTCCTGATAAAAGTCAGTTTAAGGTTATTGTACGAAAATTTTACCACAACTATACTTCTGCGACGGCGTAAAACTGCAAGGCATCCAAAATGAAAATTTATGCGAAATCCAAATTTTAAATATGAAATATTCTTCAAGCTGTCAACAAACAAACGTTCTTATACACCAACCGATCGTCGAAAATTTAATAAAGTCGAATCAATGGATAAATGTTTTACCAACGGAAACTACCTTCAAACTTCAATGTCAACAACAAGAAGAAATTATAACACTCAAAAGAACATATTTCGTCGAAATTCCAATTGGCTGCCGACTCGAAACACCGTTTCGAATAATCGAAAACAAGGAACGTTTAACAAACCCAGGACAACCAATTCTACTGCCAAAATTACAAACCCAGCAACAAACTCAATCAGAAGAAAAAATTAATATTAAATTAGAAGAAATTCCTTTAGATGAATTACAAGAAATCAAGAATAAGATTAACCAAAATCAACCAAAATTATCGACTTCAACAATGTTCGACACCCCAAATTTTTGGACATCAGTAATTTATGCAATATGTATTATTTTCATCGCTCACACCGTCTTCAAGATCCTGAAACCAAAATTTTGTGGAAAAAAGGAAACCTGAAAGTCATTCAACTGTAGAACTTTCAAGTGTTCAAATCCCACGCTGACACGATGGATTTGAATCTTCGGCGGGAGGAATTATCTCACGAGAAAATTGTAAAGTGCTGAGTATAAAATATAACCATATATATAAGACCCTGCACATTTTGCAAAAGTTAGTTGCATTTTCACACATTTAACATTAGAATTATAGCTACTAAACATTTTTATTGTAATCATAATAAAATAAATTGTTTTTAAAAAACCGATTTGGGTTAATCAAAAGTTAATTCGTGTCTTTAAACTTGATTTTTGTACTTAGATATTTGAAGTTTTTGATATTGTACTTCGTGGTCGTCTATGTGTAGATTTTTTGCCACTCTTCCAATGAACAACCATTACGTCCAACCTTATTTGTCAAAGTTTTAATTTTTAAACCATGTTACCTTGGTCTTGCGTAAATAAGACAATATTGTTTGGCAAAAGTAAGTTAGGCAGCATTCCATGTCCTACTTGTTCATCTCTTTCTACATCAAATTTTTAAAACCTGCTTTGTTTATATATTTAAAAAAAACGTAATAGACTACCATATTAGTTGATTTTTGTCCCTACTCTTTTCATAGACATGTAAATATTTAAAAAAATATTTTTTAATAGCTGGAAAACGTCTACTTTAGAATTATCCTTCTAATTTTATACAAGAATTCGAGTTTCTACGGGTACACCATTACTACAATTTTCTATTTTTGATTAATCTCGTGTGTTACTGTTCACAAGACTTATGAATAGAAAATTGCAATAACCGAATTCGAATGCTAAGTAGTTAACATTAATATAAAGTTTTTTTGAAGTTTACTAAATGCGTTTGCAATTTAGTATCATCAAAATTTTAGACAATGTAATCATAACAATTAGAAATATATTTAAACATAACTAATAATTTTATTGTTTTTTCAATTCTGATGAAATGTAGTATAAACAGCCATAGACTATGCTAATCCTACAAAACTGGCATAACATTGACCATATAACCAAATTCTTTCGCACAAATCAAGATTATCTTTCGATTGATTATCGCATTGAGTATTCATGGTGGCATTAGCGCTTGGTATTATCTTCAGGACGGTTTCCACGTACATCGATCCATCAGGATGCGTAATCGATAATGATGTTGCGAGGCATTTCAAAAAGCACTTAAAACAAGCATCATTTGGAAATTCGAACTTAGTGAGGAATCTGTCCACGAAAACTGGATTTACTCCGGTTGCGCAAATACATTGGCTTATGAAAGGCGCCACCATGATGTTGTATAAACGTAACACATCACTCTTAAACAAAAATTATCTTGTTAAAGCAACAATAAGTAACGGTAACTAAGAACACTTACTGAAGTAATCGGATTTGACGGAGGAACAGTTAATTGTGCGTCTGCTACGGCTAACAAGAAACATGTTAGTAATAGGTACTTCATTGTTGTATATCAGAAAAAAAAACATCTACCTGTATATATACGTATGAAATGTTTTTGTAGAGATTGCTTTATATTTTATTTGAATTTGATTGTACCAAGAAACTAACAAAACATGTTTATGCAAGTGTTATGAAAAATATTTGAACTGCTGCTAAGATCTACAATTAATTGTCTACGTTTTAAAAATTCTACTTTATGCGCTGAAAATATTGTTTTTTTAGTGCCATGGTGTTTAACACAAACAACAATATTATATTTGTTTAAAAAATGTATTTCCTATCTAATTTTTTAACGTTAGATTAGCAAGCTATTGGGAAAGTTAATTGATCGGTTATTTAAAGAAGTAGAAACTAAAAAAAATGGGTCGTTTTGGACATTGCAAGACCAACAATAACGGACTGCGTCTCCTTTCCTTCGCCGCCGCGAACAACCTCATCATAAGGAATAGGCACTTCCAGCATCCTGCGAAACATCAAACTACGTGGAGAAATCCTGCAGGCATCGACTTAGCGGTTTTGAACTACGTTTTAATCAACTCTCGCTTCCGATCATCGCTCCAGGATGTCCGGATCGGACCACTACCTTGTGCGTGCCATTATTAAACTTCGACCGCAAGACAGAAGTTCAACTTGCGCTATCCAACCATTTTGCAGTACTGGCCGAACAACAGGACCTCGATGTTGAAAAGCGCCAAATCACAAGTGCCATTATGGAATGCGCCAAGCAAATCTGCCCACCAATCCGCCACCGAACACAAACATAGATATCCAACGAAAGTTTGTACATGGTAGAAGAGCGGAAACGAGCCAAGCTAACCAATCATGAGCGATATCGGAAACTCAATCAAGAAATCCGCCGACGGCTTCGAAAAGAACGAGAAGTGCATTGGAACCGAGTAGCGACCGACTTGGAAGAAGCAGCTGCGAAACACTAGTACTATACGCAGTATCGCACTCTTTGACGACTGAGCGGAAAGACGAAATAGACAAACGACAACATCCGAAATGTAGATGGAACGTTTGTACAATCACCAACCGAGCGCCTAAAACGTTGGAGGGGGTTTTTCGGGGACTTGTACAACCACAAGGCGCCCCAAGGACCTCTAGCGGAGCCGCTGCATATCAATCCGTCAGACTTTGACATGTTTGATGTCGAACCAAGTATCGACGAGGGAAAGGCAGTTGTCCGATCTTTAAAAAATGGCAGAGCACCAGGCAATGACATAGTCACTGCAGAAGCAATCAAGCCTGGAGGAGACATTTTGCTCCACCGCCTCTGTTCACTTCTACAAAACATTTGGCATGCCGAACAGGTTCCACAAACATGGAAGTTGGCAACAATCGTGCTTAGAAAAAAAGTGATAGCTGTGATTGCAAAAATTATCGTGGCATCAGCTTATTTTCTATCGTTGGCAAGGTCTTCACGAAGATTATTCAATTGCGACAAGCAAACCGGTCAGGAAAAACAAGCAGAGTTTCGACCAAACCGTGGATGCTGCGACCAGATCTTCGTCATCCGGCAGGTAATGGAGGAAAGAATCTGATGCGGAAAAGGAACAGTTATCATCTTCATTGACTTCAAATCAGCATTTGACAGCATCTACTGGCCAGCCTTAGAGATTGAGCACATACCTCGGAAGATTATCAGTCTTCTCCAAGCAAGTTATCATGGGTCAACCAGCCAAGTGCGGATTTGAAATAAGCTGTCCGACTAGTTTACCATTCAAACAAGGGTCCACCAGGGTGACGTCGTCTTGCTACAACTTTTCAACATTGTGGTTGACGCAATAATGAGAAAAGTCAAACGTGGCGTCCAGCTCGACAAAGACCACTTCCTGACAGACTCGATGTTTGCCGTCGACAGCGCCGTATTGGCTGACGAAGAGGCAATATCGCCTACACTGCCTAGATGTACGGTCTTAAGATCAACACAAACAAGACGAAGGTTCTGACAACGGATGGATCACCAGTCATAGTGCAACTCGATGGCGTCCAAATAGAACAAGTTCAAGAATTCCAGTACCTGGGGTTGATAATACAAGAGAAGAAAGTGGCGTCTACTGCAGAGATCCAAGCGCAAATTGGTCAAGCTTCTGCCGCCTTTGCTTTACTGAAGTGATGTCTGTGGAAGCAAAGCAATATTACCACCAAGACCAAAATCCGTCTCTTCTGGACCCTGATCTTGCCAATTCTTCTCTATGCAACGGAAAGTTGGATCTGGAGAAACTAGAGGTATTCCAAATGCGATGCTTACACCAAGTCTTATGAGTCTTGCTTTGCGACCGCATCCGAAACAAGGATATTCGACGTCGATGTGGCGAACAGCCGACGATCGAGGAACAGACCCAGAAAAGGCGATTACGATGGTTTGGACACGTATGCAGAATGGATAACAGCCGCCTACCACAACTGGCAAAATCGACCCGCTCACTGGAGAGTCCAACGCACAGCACCATAGAAAACCTGGATTAAACAAGTCCAAGGAGATGTGAGAAATCGCCGGCTAAACCTCGAAAAGGCTAGAACCACAACCATGGACCGTCAGGCATGAAAACGTTTTGTAAACGACATTTGTCAACCATTGGCACCCACAGCAGCTTACGGGCTTAAGAGCTTATCGAAACCAAACGCCAGCTAGGGAACAAAAAAAAGAAACTAAAAAAAATAATACAAACAACAAAAACAAAATTTGGCGACAAAGCCATCTCATGGTATAAAAAGATTAAAAAAAAGACCTACAAAAGCACACAACTGAATCAATGTTATGTAACCGAGTTTAACATTTTTTTAAATTTGATTGTTACAGAAAATAAGTTTTTGTAAAACGTCTTCTAGAATTAGTAAACAAGTTTTTACAAAAAAAGACAATTTTGTTTACTAATCTGTCACTAATAATCTACAAAAGTTTTTATCTTAGTATCCATTCTGGCCATAATTTTTTTTCTGATTATTTTACGTTAATATTTTGCATTAGTATCCAAAAATCTTCTTGTATATCAGCTGAGTTTTTATCTAACTATGTAACAATGATATGTAATCTGTATTCCACACTCCGCCACACATTCGTCAAACTTCGACACTTTAACTTTTTCCTAGATGATTGAAATCTTTTTGACATTACTCACCTGCAGTTTGACATGACTTTACTCTCAAAAAGTATCAATTGTTGGAAGACAAAAAAAATGTCTACCGGTTTCACTGTCACTTCAGAATCAGAATCAGTCTCTAAATATAAAATTTGTAAGTAGGAAGAGTTAGCTTAAAAATTTACGTAGAAACCTCAATATCATTATTCCTCCAGCTACAAAAAGCATCGTCGTTTTAAACCACACTAATTACGTTGAAAGTTAGAAAAGACATTTATAGAGATCCTAGAGAAGAAAAAAAAGGACAATCTGTAAGTGAAGATTTTAATGCAAGAGTAGGAGAGGAGGGATTGATAGAAAATGAGCTAAAGGTAAACTTTGAAGAGAGGCGTTTGTGTGCTGTCAAAAAGTCGAGAGATAAAACTGTTAATTCTCGTGGTAAAAAAGTTATGGAGCTATTAAATATGCAAGATTTAATCATTCTTAATAGCACACTGCCAGGTGACCGGTTAGAGGAATATACTTTTATAGGACCTATTGGATCGTCGGTGATAGATCTGGCTGAGATGGGTATTCGTCTAGTTAACTTGGTTAGAGATTTTCGTGTTGGGGAAGAGTATTTATTGGATCATTTGCCCATAATTATAGAATTAATGGGGGGAAATAGTTATTTAGAGGTATGTGATGAGATTGCCGTTGTTGCCTAAACTTGCATAGACAAAGCACGATGAGGTACACTGTAAAACCAAAATGCTGGTGCATATAAGAAAGGGGTGGGAGGAATTCCAGCCAGAGTTGGCAATCAATAGATTACAGGAGTTCATAAAAATAAAAGAAAGATAATGAGGTTTTTAAATCTTTTTAGGAAAGTAGGGACGGACGGGGCCAGTCTGTACTATAGAAATGAAAAGAAAAAATATCAAGTCTTGTGTACAGAAAATAAATCTATATGGAAGAACATTTCTCTACTCATTTGAATCCGCCGGTAACGGCGACTCTTGTGAGTTTTGCAGAACCATATATACTAGATGAGCAAGAATTAAAGTTTAATAAAGCCCCAGGGTCTGATTGAATACCGGCGGAGTTTTACAAGAATTTGCCTGATCAGATTTTAGTGAAGTTGTTAGCATTTATTTAAAAAAGCTGTTGTTTTCTCATTATTAAAAAAAGAATGACGTGAAAAAGTTATCGGCATTGAATTAGTATTAAAAACTCTAAATCCAAACGGTCTCGGCTGTTGTTTCCCAATTATAGTTTTAGTAGTAGGTAATACTTTAGTGCAAAATGATTGCAAAGTGGAGGGTACATCTTTTATAGAAAATTTTTCTAGAGAAGCACAAAAATGGGTATTTGGGCTGTGTCGGTAACGCTTAGCTTTTCTTTTCCAAGTGATGTACGGTAAGAAACACAAAGCAAGTATCAAAATCTCAAAACATCAAACTTCATTTGACACAAAATATTTTCAAGGGAAAAAGTCACCTTCACAAAGCACAAATAATAATATTGCGCTCACAAGCATGTTATGCGAGGAAAGGTCGAAAAATTGTAGTTTACGTCCACGGACTCATTTTCTGCTGGCTTAGATACGTTTGAAAGCATTCGGATAAATGTAAAATTTTCTTTAGGCACAATCAATTTTAGAGCTAAAGTGGAACTTTCAGAAATTTAGCGAGACATTGATTGAATACGCTAGGATTAAATAAATCATTTAATGATTAAATAAACAATTTTTATCGCATGATTCCTGACAATTGCGCCACCTTTAACTAATTGATGCGCATTTTTAAAAAAACAACAAAAACTAAATGATTGCTGGATTTTACTCGAGTTTTATGGCGGTTCACAGTTCTACAGCTTCTAAGATTATGAGACGATTCGAGCTACGTTGCCACATTCTTTCAGATGTAAAAGTTGCAAAGTGCAGATTTCATCTTTGGAAATGTGCATCCACAGTTTAAAAATTGAATTTTCAACAGTTTGTCGCGTTTGCAATTTCTTGTCATATCTAAAGAAAACTTACAGCAGATTGGACTCGCAATAAAAACATTTCACGACGCGAAATAATCGACATACCGTTTTATTAAATTATCTTTTTTTTACCGATTCTACAATTTTTTTCTCCTATTAATATTAAACAAATGCGCTACTGACTATAAAAAAACATTAAAGAGATAAACTTTACGTTAACATAAATTTTTTCTCTAGTTTTAACAGATTTATAACGCTAATAATCTTTAGAATTGTTTGACTGTTGACATTCAAAATTTACTAAAATTCTATTTTACCTACTTTTGTCCTATGTTAATAACTTTACAGTAAAATCGTTTATGATCTAAACTAGTTTTTAGTATAAAACTTTAGAAATCAGGTTCATTAAATTATTTCGTTTACGCATTTTAAAATTTGAACATAAACATGTGTGTTTCGGTCGAGTTGCTTTTGGTGATCATTGCGGTTTTTTTTGCGGCTAAGGGTAGCTTTGTCGATGTCGTAATATTACACCAGCATCGAAACCGCCACAATTTTTGTATTGAAATGATTTGCTTAATAATTTAAAATAACCAATAAACTATTACCCTAAAACGGTGCAAGATAGAAGACAGTTGCACAAAAATATTTTTATAGAAGACAAAATTTAGTATAAAAAAGTCGGTGGACGGGTACAATTACCTTCAATAGTTTAGAAGATACACATGTGCAAAGTTGCACAGAAAGTACATTAAAATTCTGTAACTCTTAAACTATTAAATACAATTATACACTCCCGCGGATGTTTTTGTTGTAAATTTTGTGCTCAATAAATTGTTTATGTGCAATTTTCATCTATATTGTACCGTTTTTGCAGCGTACAAGGCGGAAGATTGCGCGGATCTAATTCTGCAATTACTATAATCATTTTTCATGACTGCTGACATAAATTAAGATTTATTATATTTTTAAAACATAAAAAGAATCATAAGGAATATCTTGTTTAATAATTATAAACACTGCATGCGAAAAATAGAAAAAATGAAGTAAAATTGGTCACCACAGCAAGTTCCAGATTTGTTTATCTGAGCGTTTCATCGTTTCGTTACGTGAACCTTCGAATCAAGCTCCCTATCAGTGTTTTCAACACTAAAATTGAGAATTCTAAGGGAATTCGCTTTTTAAATGCAGTGGGAAAACTGGATGTTAGACAATAGGATGTTAGTTAAATCTTAAGGAGGATTTAGGACTGATTACTTGACGGTGGACAACATACTCAATCAGTTTCAAAAATGTGTACTGTTGTTTTTTTTATCTGAGTGCCGCATTTAACACGGTTGAGCATCGTGCTCTGTTTTATAAATTGGGGTGTATGGGTCTCTCGACTAAATTAATTAATCTGTCAAAGAGTTTGTATAATGGGAATAAATCAGTGGTCTGGGGATTGCGTAGAAGATTATTGTCAATTCTGGAATCTCCAGATTAATAAAAATAAATCTCAGGTTATGGTATTTCAAAGAGTAGGGGATAAAATAAGGTGCAATTAGTATTTGGATGGGAAGCCATTGGAAATTGAGTGGAGACAGGTAGATAAATACTGCATAGGATCAAATAGTCACGAAAGCTAATCTACTTTTATATGCAAAAGTAAGGCTTTATGAGAGGATTATGAGAGCCATGATTACATATGGTGAACAAATTTGGAGACTGCACGAACATGATGGAACTGAGGCGGTAAGAAAATTCTTTATTAAATAAATTTTAATACTCCCAAGATATTCTCCGAATTATATGTTAGAGACCGGGATAGAGAAGATAAGGTTATTCACGAGGCGATTTTATGCAAAATATGTAAATAGGGTGTTGAAGTACTCAGATGATAGATACCCCAAAATACTGCTGAGGGAGATGACAAGGTCAAACTGTGGGTAGAGCCAGCAGTGAAAGAGTATGGGAAAAACACTAGGGATTGAGGTACATACAGAGTGCGGGACAAGGGATGTTGAAGAAGATGGTGTTGAAGCAGAATATAAGGAAAGAGAAAGTCAAATTTTTGTAGTCACTACAAACAGCTTTGTACTTTTTGAATCTGTAACCAGTATTTTACGAATAAAGAAATGTTACCTAGATACATAAGGTGGTTTTGCATACTAAATGTGGCCTTTATCTTAATAATAGACCGAAAAGGACGAGAGGTAAGGAGTTATGTTTAATGTAGAATGACTAAGAAAAAAAGAATGTAGAGCACTCTATGACAAGTTGTCCAATATTGGCGGGGATAAGATACAAGTGGTTTGGGGTGAGGGAGTTTTGGCGTCAAAAGTTTTTTGCAGGATTTTAAGGTACGGAGGTTGACAAAATTTTGAGATTTGCAAGGAAAGCCTGGGGTTATTGGTACACCTTAGTAAGGGAGTTTAAGAATTTATTTTAGATTTGATATGTTTGTTATATACTTATGGAATTCGTTGTTTTATTTATTTTTCTATTTTATTATTTATAGTAACTTAATTTATTTATTTATTAATTTATTTATTCATGGTAATTTGTATTTTAGTAATGATCTCTTCAATATTTGTATTTGCGCATAAGCTCTGCAGATGTTTTGCTATTAGGGTTAGGTTTATTTGAGTTTATTTAATTTTTTATTTTTAATACTTATTATTTTTTAGTTATTTATTTAATCTAAATTTATTATTTAAAAAACATTACAACATTATATCTGATCAACTCTCCAGATGACCAATGATCATAGAGATATTAATTTTATTACTTACGTAACGTTATCTGCGTAACAATACAAAAAAGAAGACTAAGACTAAGAAAATTTGTTGTATGCACTTTACATCACGCATAGCACAGAATTAAATTGTTGATTTGATGCACGACTTTTTTATAATTTATATTATGGACTAGTGTTAAGTGCAGTGTGCCATACTGGTGCTGCATATAGTAGGATAGAATGAATCGTCAACATAATCAGTTTTCTTTTAGCCGCTGTTGGGCTTTATACGTTAGCCCTCAGTTTAGTCATTAATGCTGTTCTAATATCCGCTCTATTAACTGTTAGTACTACGTGTAACCCAAAAGAGAGGTGTTTAACAAGCGTTACACCTAACTATTTCATCCTGTCTTTTGTATTTACTGTCTTCCCCCTATAACAGCAATTGCTTTCGTTTTTTCTGTGACTACATTAAGTTTGGTTTTTCTTAACTATGAGTCCACTATCTGTAGTTTTTATTCATGTTCTGCATCAGTTCTGCCAAGCCCAAAGGCTGCCAAGTCGTCTGCAAAGGCTGTTGACGCTTTTCCACTCGGAAGCCGTGTGGACAGGATAATAATGTAATGTAGGGTTGAGTTTCAAGCCTTGTGGGACCCCACACGTCATTTGATGTTGGATGCTCTCAATATTTTCAAGCTTATATGTAATTATCCTGTTTGTCAGGTAACTGATTATAATTTAGGTCAGATGCGTATGTATGCCTTTTTTGTGCATTTTTTCACTAGCAGTGTTTAGGGAACGGTATTAAAAGCGTTTTGGATATCCTACGATACCAGGGCGCCAATACTCCTAGTTCTCCAAGTTCTTTTCTTAGCTACTGTCGTAAGGTGACATCCTCTTGAGCGCATCTACCGGTGATTTTCCTCTCCTAAACCCAAATTGAAAAGGTGAAAGGTCGCCTTGTTGCTTAATTTATTTTATTATTCTTTGAAGCAGTAGTTTTTTATAGATTTTGGCTAGGTTGTCTAGCAGGAATATTGGGCGATATCCTTTACGTTTGCTGCTCCCGCTTTGGAATTTAGATATTAAAACCAAAATTACTTTTTGCCATTGGTCTGGAAAATTGCCTTTAGTAAACTCGTCGTTAAAAATCTGGAGAATGTGTTTAGGGTATTCTCTCACTAATATCTTAATGGCCTCGTTTGGAATCCCATCCGGTCCCGGCG
The DNA here is from genome assembly GCA_035610365.1 of Aquatica leii. Classification (NCBI taxonomy): domain Eukaryota; kingdom Metazoa; phylum Arthropoda; class Insecta; order Coleoptera; family Lampyridae; genus Aquatica; species Aquatica leii. Next base: position 34,117,818 of record CM069438.1, read on the forward strand.
CTTTTTTAGTGCTTAGATTTAAGGTTGCTTCAGTCAACGTCTGTTGTTATTTGTATTTTAGGCACCTGTCTATATTTATATCTTACTTAAAACGTTAAAATTGCTAATAATTTACTCATTGTTATTTATTTTAAGTTCCATATTAGTAAAAATGTGAAGAGACAAGAATTTATATAAATCACAATTTGACAGAAATAATGAACAAGGCAATGGAAAAAAGAGCGGAAAGGAAAAGAGTATGGGTAGCATACAGAAAAATGGAGATAGACGAAGAAAGATACATATAGAACGACAGAGACCGCGAGCTGAACACAGAAAAAGGAGAGAAAAGATGATTAAACAAAGGGCAAAAAACTAAAGGTTAAAGGGGAGGCGAAAAATAAAAAAATGTTAAAGAAATGACAAAGAAAATGAATAATGAGTAATGGGAAAAAATTAACTAACTAAGGAAGGGGAATAAAGGAAAATAATGAAGAAGCACACGGAGAGATGAGTGATCTGCGAGTATTGTTATTGAACGTAGCGGGAAAAAAAAGAACAAGGAACAGGATTTTTCAGAGTACATCAAGAAAGAAGATGTAGTGGGATTACAGGAGACATAGGTAGAAAAAAAGTCATGCAGAAAAACAGAAGAGTAAAGAGAGGGCAAAAAGGCGTATAATAACGGGAATAAGAAGTTGAGTCAGAAATAGAAAGAGAAAGTGTAACAGAAAAACGGAATTGTAGAAATGAACATACAATGAGGAAAAACAAAAATAAAAATAGTGACGGTTTATAGCAGTAGAATGAAAGAAACCAGAAAAAATATAGAAAAAATGATAGAAGAGAGGGAGGAGAGATTGATAATATTAAAAGAAAACTTTAACGCAAGAATAGATAAAGAGGAGAAAATACAAGAAAACAAAGGACGGGGAAAAGACAAACGAAGGACAAAGTGATAAACAAAGAGAAAGAAAAACTACTAGAAATGTGCAACAAAAAGTAGTGGGAAATAATAACAAAAAAGAGAAGAAAAAGGAATGGGGAAAGTATACGAATATAAAAGGGGAGAATTAATAATAGATTTTGTAATGACAAGTGAAGAGACTGGAGAATAGGTAAAAACATTTAAGGTGGGAGAAAAGATGAAGTCAGGCCACCAAGCACTGAAATTAACAATGGAAAGAAGAGAAGAGAGACAAAAAGATGAAGAGTACATAACGAAAAAAATGTGGACAGAAGAAGTGTAAAAGATAAAAAGAGAGAATAAGGGAAACGGTATGAGTAGGGAAGGAATTACAAGAAAGTGTAGAAGAAATGAGAGAGATGATGCAAAAATCAACAGATAAAGTCAGATTTAGAAAGTGGAAGAGAGAGAAAACAAGATGAAAGAAATGTTGGAATAGAGAAATCAAGGAGGTAAAAAGAAAGGCAAAAAGAACATTAAGATAGTGAAAAAAAGGGTAGAAAGAAAAAAGAGTATAAAGAAGCAGTAAAAACCTACAAGAAAACATGCGTGAGAAAGAAAAATTAAAACAAAAAGAAACAAGATGATTAGATCAAAGGAATAAAAACTGAAGATGTATAGAAATACCTAAAGAAACAAAGTAAGAGAAAATAGACAACAAAAGGAATACAAATAAAATAATGAAAGAGATATTTTAAAAAACTTCTTAGAGAAGGGGGGATAACGAAATCAGAAAGGAGAAGAAAAGCAAAGAAAAGTAGTAATAGTAAAACCGGAAGAAGGGGATAGAGATAGAATAAACGAAGACGAAGTAATAGAATGAATAAAAAAGGTAAAAAATGAATAAACGGCAGGGGAAAAGTGGGTATACGGAAAAAAAATGGAGTAAAAATGATGACAGAGGACGTGAAGAATTACAGAGAGGTAACATTATTAAGCACGACATACAAATTATATGCGACAGAGTTAAAAGGAAGACTACAGAAGGAAATAAAGGAAAGAAGTTTTGTACCAGACGGACAAGAAAGGAAAGAAGAGTGATAGACAACGTATATATATTGAAACGCTTGGCGAATAGAAAAGTAGAGAAAAAAAGAGGGAAAATGGTGGCACTGTTTGTAGATTTAAAAGCCGTTTTTGACACAGTGAACAGAAAAAAACTGTGGGGATACATGAGGAGAAAAAAATAAATATAAAATCAATTGAAAAAATGAAGGAAATTTACAAAGAAACGAGTAGCAGTGTGAAAGTGAATGGAGAGGAAAGCAAGAAATTCGTTAAAAGGAGAGGGTTGAGATAGGGATGCCCACTGAGCCTAAGCCTATTTGTCATATATATATAGGGGATTTGGAGAAGAAAATGAGAGAACGACACAGGAAAGATAGTAGTAAGGAAAGTGAAGGTAAAAGAAGTTGTTGGCGTATGCGGATGACATAATCTTGGTGCCTAAGGAAAAAAAATGGCGGAGATGATTTAGACGCTAGAAAAAAACATGAAAAAAAAAGAAATAAAAGTAAATACGAAAAAAACAAAAATAATGGTATTTAAAAAAGGAAGGGAGGAAAGAAAAAAAAAGTGTGGAAATGGAGGTAGGAGAAATGCTAGCAGGTAAAGGAATTCACATACCTGAGTTACACGATGAAGAAGGATAATAAAAAGAGGGAGTAAATACAGGAAAAAGAAAGAAAAAGGAACAGGTTAATACGACAAGTGTAGAGTGTAGCGGAATAGTTGTTTGGAGTAGACATAGAAAAAAAAGGCTGCTGTTTGGGAAGCTAATAAAAAGTGTGGTGATATATGAGGCGGAAGTATGGGAATGGAAGGAGTATAAAAAGATAGAAGGGATACCAGGAAAATAGTGGAAATGTGTATTAAGGCTAGATAGAGAAAGACCGGGGTATATTATAAGAGAGGAAGTGCAGACAGAAAAAATAAGAGTAGGGACAGAAAAAAGGGATATAAAATACGAGAAAGAACTGAGGGAAAAAACCAAATGCAAAATATACAGAAATGTTGGAAAGAGATAGAAAGAGGAAGAGTGAAGTAGGCGAGAGAAGAAGCAGAGCGATAAATAGAAGAAGGAGTAGAGGTAAGACAGGAAATAATAAAGAGAGATAAGGACATAGAAAAGCAGGAAACATAAACAAAGACAAAAAAAGTCAGATATAATGTGAATTATAAAAATATCAAGAGAGAAGTGGTTCCAGAATATCTAAAAGGGGAAAGGGAACAAAAACAAAAAGAAAATTTTTTTAGCAAGGTTCAGATGCAGAAACGAAGAGTTAGGAAATAAATACTGGAGAAAAGAGGAAGGTATAATGTGCAGACTATGTGGAGAGGGGGCGGAGGATCTTAAACACATGAAGAATGAATGCAGGGAGTTAATAGAAGAGGTTTAAGAAATATAAAATTTTAGAAGAAAACGAAAAAAGAAATATGAAGAAAGAAGAAACAGCTAAGAAAAACGAAAAAAGATGTGTTCATAAATGTAAAAAAGGGGTAAAATTGTAAATAGAGGAAACATAGATCATTTGTGGGCAAAACAAAAACAATTTTGATTACAACATTGTCACGGTCCAAATCAGGAAGACGCGCAGTAATGATATATATTTTAATTTTTTTTTTTTTTTAATTTTACAACCATTACAAAAAATTTACATAAAAAGTAATATTTTAATTTTTTTTACTTTATTTGTATACCCGGAAGCATAAACTTAACTTTGACGATGTAGTCAGTTAACTACGTGGTCATGTCGCCATAGGTACAAAATCGATTGTTTTGCTGACGACATTGTAAAATCAATAGCTACGGAGTCAGCTGACAACGTAGTTACCATTGTTCTATGCTACGGGATATAAAATTATTATTGCGGTAGATACTCTATAGCTAATTTTTTTTCAGTTCTAATAACATTTTTTTAATAAATCTAAAAGTATAAGGCTTTATACTAATGGGCTTTAAGTTTTACAAAAAAAAGTTTAGAAAAATTAGAAATAAAACAGACAATTAGTACTACCTAGTTCAAATTATGAGATTTTGTAAAATGGTGATAGTACGTCTTCAAGTTTTAATGTTTACTTTATGGTATCAAAATGCTTCTATTATTGTTACTGTGTGAAACAAACATGTTTACATATTTTGTAGTACTATATCATTTAAGTAAAGATAAAGGCATAAATCAGTTTGCTTGTATACCTTGTTTATATGTAATATTTTGCATACAGTATTTACATTTATAACGTCAGAAAATATTTTTGAAGCTGAAAGTAAAAAACAAAATTTTTTTTTAATATTTACTTTGGTTTTATTTTACTATAATTTAAAAAAAACACAGCAAAAGTTTTTTACATTCATTTATTTTTCCAGTCTAGAAGAACATTGGTGAAGATCAAAATGTCGCAGGTAAAAACAAACAAATTTTTACTTAAATAAAAAACGTACTAAAAAAATTGAATTTAACGTTTGTCAGAGGCATCTCTTATAATAGACTTGTGATTTTAAATAAATATGGTTTTAGTTACATCAATGACCACCAGACTAATTTTAATTGTAGACTTAAATATGTTTGTGTAATGGGACTGTGATCCTGGATTAAAAAAAACTAGAAGCAGAAGATCAACACTACTATATCCCAACGCTCATCTCCAACTTCACAGATATCATACGGCAAAGATTTCTCAAAGAATAAAAAGGTCTAGAAGAGATCAATTCTTTCGGAAGAAGACAAGAAGTGATTGACACAAAATTTACTTGTTAAGGAAAAATTGTCTTGGACTAAATAGGAAGGAGCCTACAAAAACTGCGTTGGACAAATGGAAAGATCGATTGTAAAAAAGTCAAGAAACATTAGAGTGACACACCAAGACAAAGAATTGGACAAGCAGCAATTGCAAATTATGTACACGAGCACGGACAAGGTCGAAGAACCAGAAGTTGATACAAAGAAATTTTATCGGAAGATCATCAGAAAAGTCATAAAAATAGAAAAACATCCTAAGTCGATAAAGCATAACGGTCCCATGCAGCGGTGAATCAAATACAAAAAGAATCAATTTGATAGCAGATCTTAAAGAATCTGACAGTATGGACAGAAAAACGTCAAAGCAAAGTACGACCACACGGTGAAACCTAGAAAAAGATTGTACTGCATTATTTCCTTCTTTTTCAGAATTAAATTCTATAAGAAGCAGTTTACACACTACTTAGAGAATTTTTTTTAATTATAATAAAGTGATAGTAGACCCAAGAATTCCATTACATGGACAAAAATCGACATAAGTCGAAAAAGTCTTTTTACAGCCAAACACACCTCTTCAGAACAGTCAAAGTTTGAACCCCACAACGCAATGGAATGCTTTGGCAAATGTAGAAGTGCAAGAAAAAACGGTTGCAGAGTCATATGCACTATACACCACCTGGCGCAGTCTCAACCGACTAAAAGATGGAGTGACGAAGTACCGCGCTAACTTCGTTAGATGCAACTTTGCCAAAAACTTTTTTTACAGAATGTGGAAACTTTTTACAGGCATTCTGCCACATACCACCAGAGTAGTATTAAAGCAACTCCTTCTGCTCTTGCGTTATCTCTTTGCCCGGTAAATCCTTTTGAGTATTACTTCAGATAAGGAAGGCTTTATTTACACATCTTTTAGACGACACTTTCATCGCCCAAATTCCTCTTTTTTCTACCTTCTTTTTTATAATTTCTAAAATATTTTTACAAATCTTCCCCTATTTACCTTTTCTTATAAACTTTCCAAAATTGTCCACTCTCAACCTTTTCTCTAATTTAGTTTCCAATTGGGTCAAAACACTCTCTCACCTTGGGCACTCTAGGACGTGTTTCGCGTCATCTGCTTTTGTGTTGCAATACATGCATCACTCTTTTTTTCTCTTTCCTATGCTTTTAAGATAAGAACCAAAACTTCTGTAGCCCGTCAGAAATTGAATCATTTAGTGATTCAACCCCGACGCACTCTACTAATGAGCCCATACACCTGTCACCTTCTTCCTGCGATTTTTTCCGCTTTCTCGCATGCACGTCTTACGTGCTAAGTCACACTACCGTTTTCTCCGATCCACACGCCTAAGTACCTCAAAAATTTTCCACTTTTAATTTTCAAACTCCACAATCTTATGAAGAAGTTCTTCATTCTTCTGGGCCCGACTAGAACTACGATTTCGGTTTTATCGGACGCTAGTTTCAGACCGTGGTCGCCAGTTCTTGATTCTGAAAATAGTCTCCTCCATCCTGCTGTTTACCAACTTAGTGGTTTTTCCTTTCACTACCATCGCCAAATTGTTCGCATAAACCAACAGCGTGACACCACCAGGCATCGCCAACTACAGCACCTTTTCGTAACACATGTTCCACAAGATCGGTTCTAGGATCGACCTTTGCAAAACCCCAGCAATAAGTTGTATTAGATTGCTTCTATTGACGTGCAGCCATTTTTAGCTTCTTCCTAATACTCTCTCTAATAGGCGGTATCCCGGCCACTACCAAGATGGATTTTGTAGATACTGTCCTATAGGCCGCAATCATTCACAAGACAACTATCTTCTACGTTCTCTTTAACATATCAAAGTGATGCTTTGACTACAATATGGGTCCCCATATAGGAACCTTATGCAGTAGAACGAAGCGTATTACCCCGCATACACTCTTTTCCGTTCGGAGCTTAATCTTGCTACGCTCGGCATGAGCGAAATCAAACTCTTCACGATTTTTTCCGTTTTCTCGCATGCACGTCTTACGTGCTAGGTCATTCTACCGTTTTCTCCGATCCACACGCCTAGGTACCTCAAAAATTTCCCACTTTTAATTTTCAAACTCCACAATCTTATGAAGAAGTTTTTTATTCTTCTGAGCCCGCCTACAACTACGATTTCGGTTTTATCGGACGCTAGTTCCTGACCGTGGTCGCCAGTTCTTGATTCTGAAAATAGTCTTCTCCATCCTGCTGTTTACCAACTTAGTGGTTTTTCTTTTTACTACAACCGCCAAATTGTCCGCATAAACCAACAGCGTGACACCACCAGGCATCGCCAACTACAGCACCCCTTCGTAATACATGTTCCACAAGATCGGTTCTCGGATCGTCTTTTGCAAAACCCCAGCAATAAGTTGTATTGGATTGCTTCTACTGACGTGCAGCTTTTATTTATATACATTTTCGAATATTTGTGGTGGGCGTTAATTAAATACAATTAGAAGAATCATAGTAACAATAAATTTAAAAAATATTAATAAAAAAAAAATTATGTAAAAAACTAAAAAAAAAATAAATAAATAAATAATAAATAATAAGTAATAACAAAAGGGGGAAAGGGATGAATAAAAGAGAGAGAGAGAGGAAGAGGAAAGAGAAAGGCAACAAATATTTGAAAGAGGAAAGAAAACAATAAGATCACCAGACGTTAATAAGATATTGGAGGAGAACGAAGGAAAAACATCAAGAACAGAAGGAGGAAGGAAAGAAATGGAGGAGTTAAAAGAATTAATGAGAGAAATGATGAAACAGATGGAAGAAAATATGCAAGGAATAAGACAAGAAATCAAAGAAATGAAAAAGAAATGGGAGAAAAAGAAAAAAGTGGGAGAAAGAAAAAGAGAAACTGGTGGAGAGAATAGAAAAACTGGAGAAAAAGCGGAAGACGAGGAAAGATGGAAAAGAAAAAATAATATCGTAATAAAGGGGTGGAGAAGTGAAAAACCACAAAAAGATTTAGCAGTGATGCTGGAAGAAAAATTAAATGTAAAAGTAGAGATGAAAAAAGTGACAGTAATATACAAAAAGAAGAAAAATGAGATGGTGGTGGCGGAAATCGGAGGATGGGAGGAAAAACAGAAGGTAATGGAGGAGAAGAAGAAATTAAAGAATACAAGAATATATATAAGTCACGATTTAACATGGGAGAAAAGAAGAGTGCAAAGAGAAATAATGAACATAGCGATGGAAAGAAGAGCGGAAGGAAAAAGAGTATGGGTAGGGTACAGAAAAATGGAGATAGACGGAGACAGATACATATGGAACGACAAGGATAGAGGACTGTGCAGAGAAAGAGAAGAGAAAGTAGGGAACCAAAAGGCAAAAAAACTAAAGGGCAAAGGGGGTGGTAAAGGAGGGAAAGTTGACGAAACGGCAAAGAAAAGGAATAATGAGAGATGGAAATGGAAAAAAAAGAAGGGAGAAAAAAAGAAAGTAAGGAAGAAGCACGGGAGGAGGTGAGTGAGCTGAGAGTATTGTTTTAGAACGTAGCAGGAATAAAAAACAAGGAACATGATTTCTGGAAGTACATCAAGGAACAGGATGTAGTGGGATTACAGAAAACATGGATGGAAGAAAAAGAATAGGAGTGGTGGGAAAAAGAGTTGCCAGAGGAATTTGAGTAGGTGGTGCAACATGCAGAAAGAGAAAAGAAAAAAGGGAGAGCAAAGGGGGGTATAATAACGGGAATAAGAAAAAAATGGTTGAACCAGGAAAAGAAGGAGAAAGTGCAACAGAGAAAAGGAGTTGTAGAAAGGAACATGCAGTGGGGAAAAACAAAAATAAAAGTGGTGACGGTTTATAGCAGTAGAAGGAAAGAGACAAGAAAAAACTTAGAAGAGATGATAGATGAGAGGGAAGAGGGATTGATAATAGTAGGAGCGGACTTCAACGCAAGAATAGGGGAAGAGGGGGAATACAAGAAAGAAAAGGGACGGGAAAGAGACAAACAAAGGACAAGGTGATAAATAAAGAGGGAGAGGAATTGCTGGAATTGTGCAACGAAAAAGGGTGGGAAATAATGAACGGGAACATAGAAGAAGAAAGAATGGAGGAATTTACGTACATAGGAAGAAGAGGAGAATCAATAATAAATTTTGTAATGACAAATGAAGAGGCTGGAAAAAAGGTGAAGACATTTAAGATGGGAGAAAGGGTAGAGTCAGACCATCAACCACTGGAATTGGCAATGGAAGGAAGGGAAAGAGAAGAGAGAGAGGAAGAGGAGAAGTACATAACTAAAAAAAGTGGACAGAAGAGAGTATAAAAAGATATAAAGAGAGAATAGGGAAAACGGTATGGATAGGGAAGGAAGTACAAGAAAGTGTAGAGGAAATGAGAGAGATGATGGAGAAAGCAACAGAGAGAGTGAGATTTAAAAAATGGAAGAGGGAGAAAACTGGATGGAAGAAATGGTGGGATAAGGAATGCAAGGAAGCAAAGAAAAAGGCAAGAAGAGCATTAAGACAGTGGAAAAAGGGAAGAAAGAAAAAGAAGAATACAAAGAAGCAGTAAAATATACAAAAACATGCGATAGAAAGAAGGAGGAAAACAAAAAGAAACAAGAGGAGCAGATTAAATGAATAAAAACGGAAGAAGATGTATGGAAGTACCTAAAGAAGCAGAGGAAAAAAAACAGGACGACAAAGGGTATAAAAATTAAAGAATGAGAGATATATTTTCGGAACCTGTTGGGAGGGGAAGAACAAAAAGCAGGAAAAAGAAAAAGGAAAGACGCGGTATTAAGACAAGAAGAAGGAGATAGGGATAGAATAAGGGAGGAAGAAGTAATAGAGGCGGCAAAGAATATAAAAAAAGGAAAGGCGACAGGAGAAGATGGGATACAAGGAGAAGAGTGGATATACGGGGGAGAAAATGTAGCAAAAAGGATGACGGAAATAATAAACAAAATATGGAAAGGGGAAGGATTCCCAGAGAGATGGAGAGAGGGAATAATATGCCCAATACATAAAAAAGGCGAAAAAAAGAAAGTCGAGAATTATAGAGGGGTAACATTATTGAGCTCGGCATACAAATTGTACGCGACAATACTGCAAGAAAGATTACAGAAGGAAATAGAGGAAAGAAGTTTGGTACCAGACGGACAAGCGGGATTTAGAAAAGGAAGAAGGGCGATAGACAACATATATATAATGAAACACTTAGCAAATAAAGAACTAGAAAAAAAGTGGGAAAATGGTAGCACTATTCGTAGACCTAAAAGCTGCTTTTGACAAAGTGAATAGGGAAAAGCTGTGGAAATATATGAAAAGAAAAAAATCAATGAAAGATTAATACAAAGAATAGAGGAAATATACGAAGAAACGAGAAGCAGGGTTAAAGTGAATGGGGAAGAGAGTGAGAAATTCATAACAAAGAGAGGGTTGAGGCAGGGATGTCCACTGAGCCCAAGCCTGTTCTCGGTATATACGGGGATCTGGAAGAGACAGTGAGGGGACAACAGATAGCAGGGATAATAGTAGGGAAAGTGAAGGTGTGGTTGTTGGCGTATGCGGATGACATAGTGCTGGTGGCTAAGGAGGAAAAGGAAATGAAAGAGATGATGAAAACGCTAGAAAAATATATGAAAAAAAGAGTTGGAAGTAAACACGGAGAAAACAAAGATAATGATATTTAGAAAAGGAGGGGGGAAAAGAAAAAGAGAGGAGTGGAGATGGAGTTATGAGAAAGTGCAACAAGTGAAGGAATTTACATACCTGGGCTACACGATGAAACAGGATAATAAAGAGGGAGAACACATAAAGGAAAGGGCGAAGAAAGGAAACAGGCTAATAGGACAAGTATGGGGTGTGGGGGAAAGAATTTTCAAGATAGATATAAAAAAAAGAAAATTGCTGTTCGAAAAATTAATAAAGGGGGTGGTAATGTATGGAGCGGAATTATGGGGCTGGAAGGAGTAGAGGGAGGTAGAGGGGCTACAGGAAAAATACTGGAGATGGGTGTTAGGATTGGACAGGGATACACCGGGGTATATTGTGAGAGAGGAGGTTCAAATAGAAAAAATAAGGATTGAGACAGGAAAAAGAGCAATAAAATACGAGGAAGAAATGAGGGAAAGAACAGATTGCAAAATTCTGCAAGAATGTTGGAAAGAGATAAAGGGAGGGAAAGTGAAGTACGGGCAGGAGGGCAGAGAAGAGTATTACAAAAGAAACGGGTACGCGAGTGAAGAAGTGGAGAGATTAAGAAAAGAGGGGGTAGGGACAAGATAAGAAATAATAAGGAGAGATAGAGACATAGAAAAACAAGAAAGATGGACAAATATAAAAGAGAGCAGATATAATAGGATTTATAAAGATATCAAGGGTGAAGGAGTGTCGGAATATTTAAAAGACAGTGAGATTAAAAGCAACAAAAAGAAAAAAATGGTGGCAAGGTTCAGATGTGGCAACGAGGAGTTAGGGAACAAATATTGGAAGGAAGAACCAGAAAAGTTGTGCAGGCTATGTGGAGAAGAAACGGAAGTTCTGAACCACATGAGAAAGAGATGCAGGGAACTAAGAGAAGAGGTGATGAAAACAGTGGATATCTTAGATGAAAACGGAAAAGGAGCGGAATGGATGGAGGAAGTATGGAGCAGGAGGAAAAAGTTAAGAGGGGAGAAGGGATAAGAAAATGTAATATATATGTATAGACAACACGAACAAATTTGTAAGCCAAATGGCAATGAATAAAGTTAAACTTATACTGACGTGCAGCCATCTTTAGCTGAGGTAGTCTTTAACCACGTTGGTCGGGTACCCCGGTGCCCTGTTGTTTTAAATGACCTTGACAATACCCGACCATGGCACACTGTTAACCGCGTTCTGGATATCCAACGTTACGAGAATACAGCCCCTTCGGTTTCTTCTCCATCAGTCTTGTTATCCTTCTTCTGGCCTTCACAAACTCCTTTCTCACGTTAGTTATGACTGCCGTTAATCAACACTTTTCCCGTTTTTTCTGATACCCGCTTTTCTTTTCTCACATCCTTCTACGCTCACAAATTCTTTTATTCTTAACTCAACTTCTCCCGCCTTTTATCTTAGACCTTCAAAACTAGTCTTCAACTTTTTCAGAGCCTCCACATTCGTTTTCCATCTCACGCCGTTTTCATTTCTACATTCACCGACACCATTTCTACACTTATTCCAAACCCAACAGAAATACTAAGTACTTAATGTTTCTTCATTCCATTACTTCCCGTTCACTCACTTCGTTTATCCATCTTTTGCTCACCAAAATAACGACGCTCAAAAAATTCCTGCATTCGTGTTCCACTTCTTCGCATCTTAAACGCCTTTTTTTCTGTTTTCGTTTTTGCTGTCGCTTCTTTTGTGTTGGTTATTCAGGCACCTGAAACACTACTTGCGAGTATTTGTAGCAAGCCTGTCAGCTTCAAATTGAGCGCTATGTACTTCTGGCACGCTTCACAGATTTTTACATACTCAACGATGTACTTCTTTATGCCTACCCAAAATACAGCAAGCTTGATTTTTCCGATACGTTCTTCCCGCGACGTAATATCCGGCTGTCGGAGCGTCATGATATTCAGCAAAAATTTTTTTTCTTTCCTGGGCTTGTACCACAACTTAAGCTTCTTCTGACTCGGATTTTGAGTCATAGCGGTATAGCAGTCCTATTGACATTGTGTAAACACGTGATGTTTACCTTGCGTAATTCATAGCCGTGGGGTTTGCATCTTAAAACACTGAGTAATGTTCTTGACTGACCGTCGCGTATATTCTGAGCTAATCTTCTAGGTACATCTACTATAACCATGCAGACCTCGCAAGTGTTTTCTGTCTAAAGAGTACAATTTAACCGTTATAAAGTGTTTGTCAGTATTTTGGTTTTGCCCGGGCAATATCGGTATATCGGTGCAAGATCAACGCTTATCTGGCAAGTCGTCCGGTAGGTGTTTTGAGGTACATTAGCCAACACGACGGTTGGTGATTTGTGTCTATAGTGACCGAGATTCATTCTATATAACCACTATACTTCCCCACAGCTGAAACCACCGTGGGAGCTTCACGTTCAATGGCACTGTAATTTCTTTTTACCAGAGACAGCAGGCGACTGGTGTATTTAACCGGATGCTCTTTTGTTTCATGTCTCTTCAATAGGACAGCCCTTACAGTGTAACTACTAGCGTTTGTGTGAATGACAAAAGGTAGTTCCGGGTCAGCTTAGCAAAGTATGGATGCTGTCGTGAGTTTCTTATTGAGTTCTAAAAAAGCTGTTTTTGGCTATGATTCCATTCCCACTAGATGTTTTTCTTTAGCAGTTTTAAATTATCGCGGCGTAGTTTCAAAGTGTACACTTTTAGTCTTGTTATTACTGAGTTTAGCTCGGCGAAATATTTTTCTAAGATTTCGTCTAGATACGCGAGAACGATCACTATCGTGAGTCCGGATCTTATTCCATCGATTAGGCGTTGAAAGATAGCTGATGCATTTTTTAAACCAAACGGCATACGATTAAATCTGTATAGCTCAAATGGTGTTACAAACGCGGTTTTATCTTTGTCTTTGAGACGTACGGGTATCTGCCAATATCCTTGGGGTAGGTCAACTATTGAAATGTAGGTAACACGCGCTGTATGCAGCAAATCGTCCATTCGTAGTAATACTCGGCGGGGTTTATTTTGTTGAGCTTACGGTAGTCTACACAAACTCAAGTCTCGCCATTAGGCTTAGAGATGAAAACTACTAAAGCCGCCCAGACTGACTCACACTCTTATAATATATTTTGACTCAGCATCTTTACTAGTTCTTACTGGAGTAGCTCTTGGCGTGATTCCGACAGTCTATACGGAGAGTTATAGATCGGCAGGTAGGATACTTTTTCAATGCGGTGTTGGTTCTCCGCTACGGTCCTTGTTGCTAAGATCTTGGGTTTTCTTTTCCCGTGGTTCCAGTGTTTAAATGTCTATTATAACGATAGAAATTGTCTTAGGCTTCTTTTTCCGAGGTAAATGTGACAAAACTGCTATAGCAGGCGTTTGTTGTAGAATTTTATCAGCTCCGGTACAGCATCTGCAAAAATTGCTTTAATTTTGTGTGGGTCGGCGCCTGGTTCTAGAGACCTGTTTGTTATAAATGTCTACTGACGTTGAAGTGTTTCATCTCCAAAGAGTTGTTTGATGCAATATGGTTTTCGGCGTGGGTCTGCTTGTAGGAGAGGGCTTAGCTCACAGCGGTCTTAAGTCTTAATTTTGTAAATTGGTAGTTTTTAGTGGTAAGAGCTATTGCTGGTTCAGAATAGAAATAAAACTTTTGTTGCGATTTGTTAAGGAAGTATCATTTTCTGTTTGATATGTTCAACATTATGCCTGCTTGCTGCATAGATTCTATTCCTAGTAACGTTTTATTTTGAGCAGCGGGAAGTATGATAAAATCGGTGCTCTCAGACGGACAATAACAGTGATGCATAGTATCGTTTGAGGCCTCTCTTCACCGTCCGCAAGGATTACTGTTACTGCTTCTTGTTTGAAACAATATTCTCGGCTGCGGAGGTGGTCATATACCACTCGTCCGCCAATATTTTGATACGATCAATCTCTACAGCGACTACAGGCTTGGAAACTGAACTGTTAAGATTTCTAGTGTGTTCCGACGAGCAAGAAGTCGACGTAATTATTTTGACGGGAGCATTTTGAACAATTGCTTTGTATCACCACGGGTTCTCCACAATCGTATTATGTTAATTTAGCCTCTGATTGATATTTGAGTGGTGTATACTTTAAGTCGAATACTGATGGGTATATTTAAAATAAGTGCTCGTTTTTCTGCAATGAACCGTTCAGGTGACTCGTTTTCTTGTTTGTTTGCAAAGAATTCTTTCAGCTCTTGGTGAGTGGGGCAATCTGATCCAAATGTGTTCTTAAGAATGTTTATAGCATCGCTCCATGTGCGTGTAGTGTTGTTACAAGCTTTAGGTCTTACGAACCTTGCACGGCCAACTCACACAGTCGGAGATAGGGGAGGTTTAAGTGAATTATAATTAAGGGCGCCAGATCATTTAGAATTAACACTTCTGCCTCGATCAAGACAGACGGTCCAAGCTTGTAACGAATTTTTAAGTTCGTAATCCTTGTTACTCTGGTGTTCGGGTAACCACAATTAAAAGAGAAAGGTATGTTACCATAAAAGAAAGATTAACAGGTATAAAAACTTTAATTTAGTAACGTAGAAGATTAACAGGAGTCTATTTAATTTCTCAATTTATAAATGCTATAAGTATCGGTAACACACAATACATAGGTTAAGTCGAAGCGAAATAGCGAAAAAAATTTCGTAATAAATATTGTTTGTACACAGCATGCGATACACACAAAATGATTAATGAGACTACCTTAATGGTATTGTAACAGTAAACGTAATTACGGAAATTAACATTAGCCAAAGTTCCGTGAGTGAACTTTCTGACAGCGATAAAATAATTAAATAAACTTACTCACAATCCAGTACCTACTTGGTCGAAGAAAACGTTTTCCCCGGTAGTAGCCTGGAGTAGATATTGAATAGCAAATCGTGTCACACAATAACTCACGAAGATAGAAAGCTACAAAATCGTTAATAATAATAAATTAAATGAGATATAAAAACCCGTTGTATCGAATGCTGTTATTTGCGATTACAAACAGATGGGTGGTAACGCAATCAACTGGTGTATAAGAAATAACATCTCAAAGGTAAATGCTGGTCAAGACTTTGTTGTCGTTGTGGATAATACGACTTCCAGAATCTTAAGCGTTCGGTGACGGTATTTATCAATAGTATTAATTCTTCATTGTTCTTTTATTAAATCGAACATATGATCAAAGCGTGGCGAAACGGCTATCAAATTAATACAGAAATTACAAAGGAATCCTAATAAACCGGATGCAAATATCTTACCTTGTGCCGAATAGATTACGATAAATTCGTAATTAGCTTATAATTTCCTGTTCATCACAGTGGATGCACTTAAAATCCTTGGAATTAGGTCAAATTACAACACAAACCGTCTTACGTAGTTGACAGCTTCAAAATGAAAATCCGCAACATGTCAGTAACCAAATAGATCGGCAGAGGACGTCAAAACCAGAATCTAATTTTAATTCGATATACAGGATATTACGTTATGAAAATTTCGCACGTAACAGTGTCTTGGATGCCGAGCCACTAAGGTTCATCCAAGATTAGTGGAAGTCTCCAAAACGCGTTTTCATCGCTTACAGTCTCGCAGTCTTTGTAAATACACAGAACGTCGATAAATTTACGTATGTTACTGTGTCTATTGAATCTTGTGGAACATTTTGATATAAACCCCTCTAGTTTTTTCTTCCATCTTTTTTGTGCGGTTTCTCGTGATAATTGTTGAGTAAATTTTTAGGCTTTGAAGTTGGGCGCCACTTGTAACGCTCTTGGTGTACATAACTTTATTTCCTAACGGATAATAATATACATTTTAAACGCTAAGATTACACTAAAATATATATACATGAGTTGGTTTTTTCTAACACTTATCACTATCACACGCTGCTGATAAAGTTCATCTTGGTACGTTGCGACCACGAAGCGCGTTCGGTGACTACTAAAAGATGCAGTACAAAGGTACCAGACCAGTGTTGTCTATAGTACACAGAGTAACACCAAAAATTGGACTTCCTGTTTCAATTATGGCTTTACTAATTCCGGTAGTAAACATCTTTGGTTTAAAAAAGATCAGCTTCTAAACCCCAAATCTTACAAGAAATTTATACTTCGAATATATTCAGTAACAAAAATTTATCTATTTCAGTATACATGATTGTGATAAAGTGCCTACGAAGTATTTTCTAAATTATTTACAGAACTATTTTTTCATTCTAACTCTGCCAAATTATCTATTGGAAGTGATCTAACTTTAGTACTTTTGAATGCAGACACCCAAAAATTTCTGATATTTCCTGCAAGTAGATTGATTTGATGGACAGCGATCCTTACTATACAGTTAAATCCACATATTTCTGTTAAACGAATAAGTATTTGTTTTGTCTTTTTTTACATTATTGGGTACTGGCACTCTGCCAATCTGTTCTAATGCAGTTCCTTATTTTAGGTTGTTTGAGTTTATCTTTTAACTGTAACCTTTTGGATGTTTATGGTGCTGTGGACGTAACACAATTTTTTTGGCGAGCTACACTGATTGGAGGCACAATGTGTACCATTTGTATTGCTTTAGTATTTTCCGTCTCAGGCCTGATTGGATAAGTATGATTTCAACACTACCTCAAAAAGTATGCGACGGGGTTATGTATGTATGTACACCTCGTTTTCTTTATTTTCTTAAATATTCCACTACCTACCATGTATTTTCTTTTAAAATTATTAAACTTACTTCTAATTTTATCAAGTTCTCACATTTTTTTGCCGGCGTACCTACTTATTATCATAAGTATAAAGCTTTTACGAATATGGGAAAAAAAGTTACTTTGGTTACAACGTTGACACGTGTCAAATTGGGAAAGCTATGACGGCGGTAAACATCGTAAGTTGATTTTAGACCCGAGTAATTCAAAATAGTTTTGAATAAAACCACTACGTAAAAGATACTGGGGGTAAAGCAATGCCAATGCTTTCTACTTTCGACACCCTCTAACGAGTTTCGTTTTACTTCACTTCCTGTCAAGACGTTAAACCGTTCATTACTTAAAATTGTGTTTGCGATGTCTAAATTAATTTTCTAACATCATCGACTTATGTTAAGGCTATGATATAAAACGACAACATGTTTCTATTAGTTTATTCATCACAGGGTAAGCTTATACTATTAGTTTTTAGAATTCATTTGCAATTTCGATGTTAAGCTGTTAGCACAACCCGACACGTGTTAGTCCACATGTGTTCCGTGTATTCTCTACCAATGAAGGATTAATATCGACCAAATACCGTAATGCAAATATTATTATTTGGAAAGCCTACTTTATATCTAAAAAGGAAGTTTTGAGAAGAACATTTTTTCCGATGTAGATTTTTGCTTTCGTGAGTCATTGCGCAGATACGATTTGCTCTGTTCATTAATATTCCAGCTCGACTCAACGAAGAAAACGTTTTCTTCGGGCAAATACTGGATTGTAGGTGATTCTTATTTAATTACGTTTATGTCATTATTAAGGTTTCTCACGAAAATTTTGTTTGTTATTGTAACTTACGTAATTACAGTAATTGTTTCAATACCATTTAGGTATTTTCATTAATTATTTTTACGTATCGCATGCTGTTAATTTAATTTTTTTTGCTATAAACATCCTATGTGTAATTTAAGCTTAGGTATTGTGTACTATGATAAGAATGTCTTCCGGGTTTGGACCGTGTCATTGTTGTTGTAACCGAAGTTGCCAACGTTTCGCTCACTATCGTAAAGGGCTTTATCAGGGCGTAAGATAAATAGCAAAGCTCAAACAAACAACCAAAATCTAACTAAGAACTTCTCAAAAGTTAGGTTATCAACTTAAGAAACAAGCCATAATCCAAACTCTAAAAAGGTAAGAAAGAAAACAATAACTTGAAAAAGCAAACGAAAATTTAACAAAGAACCACTACAGAGTTAAGTAATCAACTTGTGAACCAAGCCAGATTCTAAACACCGTAGAAGTGACTTAGAAAGAAATAGTCTCCGTATATAAAAGAGAAGGATCGTCACGGTTGGTTAAGTATGGCTATGATTGGGTTACAGTTGCTAAGAGGTGTGTTTTCAAAACTAAGGCCTTATTGGGTTTCCAAAATAGTTGCATATAATAAATATCGTAACTATTGCGGTTAATACGTTTGAAATATGCTTCGTTTTTTAAAATGGAAACATTTTCGATTTGTGGAGTTAGCACAAAATCGAAACTGTTTTGATCTTACAGATCAAATTTGTTCCATACCTAAACACAGTCACTAAACCAAATCTTAGCAAAAACAAAATGGCATAGTTTTAACTTAACTATTAATCAACAGTTTCGAAACGGTTTGCAACATTTGCGTAACTTACCAAATTATTTTATATTGTGGTATTGCAACTAAATTGGTTTCTTGTTAATAATTTTTTTTTAGATTTCAGGTTCTGTCTGATTAATTTACAGAGGGTATCATTTTAAAACTATTAGCGACAGCACAAACATAACTACAATTAAATGAAACAGTTTTAAAAATGCGCTACCTATAAAAAGTCGCTTAGACAAACAATACGACAAAAAAGTTTGTTTGTGTCAATCGATAGCTCCACTTCTGTTTGTGGCAAAAATTTTTGGTTTACTCCCAATATCGTGGAAAAACGTCAAAGGACAATGCAAGTTTACAAAATCGTACGCTTGGCTATCGTACGCAATTGTTATAAGTTCTTTTTATACTGTGCAACTGTTTATCTCTACCGATGTCTTAAACTTTGACAAAAACAAGCCGCTACCAGAACTTCTATCAGCCATTAACGACATTATGTGTGTCATATTTGTTGCTATTCTAACAGTATTAAACGTAGCTAGATTTCCACGACTTGTGCAAACGTTGAACAGTTTAATACCCGAGATTAAAGATGCCGGTTTGTGCTGTCAGTCGTCGTGGGTATCTTTACGAAAAATTCAGTTTGGTTATATGATCTTATTTTTTGGAGAAATTATGATTCAAATTGCTGTTCTAATTGGCCTTCTTTATTCAAATAGTTACACGACTAATTTTGATTATAATATTTTTGTTAACGTCGGTATTCAGAATGTACCGTTTGTTTTTTACATGATTTTTTTTGTCTTGTTCTGTCTTTATTTCTATTTTTGGATGTTTCGAAAAACAAGTGATAAATACGCTTAAGTTTACACCGGTGCATCCTTTGAGCGATATCGATGAAACGAATAATGAAACAGATTTTATTGGGTTGGTTAAGTACTAGGTTTGCAAACAAGAACATAAAAGTTTTGGAAAGATGTTGTTGTTGTTGCAACCGGAGTTGGTAGAGTATTTACTAGAGCTAGACGGAGATATCAGTTTGGTTATGTATAGTATCAACAGTTGCATGAATCCGCAATTGTTGTTTCACACGGTGGTTGAACTAACTGTGTTGATTATACACTGGTATGAAGTTATTGTCTACACTTCCTACACCTTTTCGTCTCCTCTGGCAAGCACTATTCATTTTGTCAACTGGATGTTTGTAATTGCACATAGTATTGGGTTAATTTTCTTTTTAAAAAGTGCTTAAGATTTAAAAAATATGGTCAAGTGACGTTTAGGTTTTTGTTGTTGGTTAATACAAAATTTTAGGTGCATGGGTTAACTAACTTTTTGTTGGAATAATCTACTAGAATTTCCAACCCTGATGAGCATCAACAAGTACGCATATTTATAGAAAAATTACAACAGCATCGTCCAATAACTGCTAGTGGAGTTTTTAACATTGATCTTGGCATAGCGGCACCGGAAAGTTAGACTTTGTTGTTGAGAATATATAACGCATTGGTTACAGAATTTGACAAATATTTTGACATACGTTTTAGTGATTTGATGTTCCAAAAAATTAAGCTTTGAGTAACGTTAAGTTTAGTTTAATAAAAGAATTGTTTCGAAATGGTGTCTAACTGTTGCCTAGTTTGCTTAATCCGTTCGCGTATCAACGCAAGACTAGCACGGTGTATGATGTTTTTAGAAAAACGTGTCTGAATGTAGAACTTAATTCTGAAAAATGCAGGAATTATGTTGTGGTTACGACAGCGACTAAGAAAAGTGAAAGTGCACAAAAGTTTGAAGATTTTGTGGCGAAGTTTGGAAAATACGAAGGTTTTAGAAGAAATATTCTCCCCGTAGAGATTGTTAATGTAATAGCAAAGGCTTCCACGGCCGGAATCTATACTATGATAAGAATGTCTTCCGGGTTTGGACCGTGTCATTGTTGTTGTAATCGGAGTTGCCAACGTTTTGCCCACTTTCGCATGGGGCAGCAGTCTGATACCACTTTACGACTAACCACTAAAAGTCATCTCAAAAAGTTTCAATTATTGGAATCCAAGAATCGTAAAGTTTCATTTACTACTAACTCAGTAAAGACGGTTGTCAATTTATCTAGTTTGGCTCTCACTTCAGAACAGGAATCGGTGCTCTCTAAGGGTTTGAATTTTGCGGTTGCTCCCAAACATATTCCTAAAGAAGATATTTTATGTGCTGTTGAGTCTTCTATAAGACATCTTCCTCGCCACATCTCAGATTCCATTCATATTAACACTGGCAAAATCCTTGAATCATCTAAAATTCTTAAATCCAACATTTCTAAGTCCAAGTAAGTTTTGAACCAAATTGATTATGTTGCCAAAATCCATTCTATTTTGTCTGAGGAAACTTACGCTCTTCAAACTCACAACTCCACCTCGAAGATTGAACGTGAGGTCAGCCAAATCATCAAATCTTCCAATCTACCTCCTCAAACTAAACGTCGACTTACCTCATCAGATTCTAAACCACCTCGTCTATACGGACTTCGCAAAGTTTACAAACAAGGTATTCGTTTTCGACCTATCGTCAGTACTATCCAATCTACTACCTATGTACAAGCTAGCCAAGTTCGTGTCCAACATTCTTTGTGAGTTTACAGGTAAAACCTCTTCTCACATCTTCAACTCTCATTGTTTTATTCAACGTCTAGAAACTATAAAACTTGAACCTCAAGATCTTCTCCTGAGCTTTGATGTTACTTCACTTTTTACTAAAGTTCCTATTAAGAATTCGCCTAATATCATCAAACAGATTCTGTCTCAACATGGCAAGGACTTCAGTTTGGTTCCTCTTATTGATAAGTGTCTATTCTCTACTTACTTCCAATTTGATAAAAAGTTTCTGGTGCTGCTAAGGGTTCTCCTCTATGACCTGTTGTAACTAACATTTTTATGAAGTCCTTTGAAACGGTTGCTTTGGACTCATCAATAATAAAACCTAAAGTGTGGTTTATGTATGTTGACGACACGTTTATTGTTTGGCCTCATAGTCATCTCGAATTGTCTATGTTTCTTGATCATCTTAGCAATCAACGCTTAGATATCAAACTTACTATAGAAATCGAAAGTAATGGTTTTCTTCCATTTCTTGATGTTCTTATGACTCGTAAGCCCAACGGACCTCTCTCCGTCATCTTACTAGAACCTTGTGATCAATGGTTATGTGAAGCTAGATATTTATAGAGTTAATAATCGTCGTCTACATCTACGTATCGATTACCTAAAGACATTTCTACTCCCGAATCCAATCTTAAACTAGCCTTTTTACCCTACATTCACAAGGTTACAGATCAAATAAGGAAACTTCTTCGTAAGAATGGTATTAAACCCATATTCAACTCAACAGACAAAATCTCTCAGATTATTCTTTCTCCTAAACAAATTTCCTAAACTTTCATCTCAAGGTGTATACCAAATTCCTTGTTCATGTAAACCACATGAACAAGGAATTGGTGAAACCGTTCGTTCCGTCATTACTCGCATTTTAGAACATGATCGTTGTATAAAGATTGTCTGCGGTTGCTGAACAACATTTTACTACAGGTCACAAGATAGATTTTGATAATGTTTTGTTGATTGCCAAATCTTCATTCTTTATCAACAGGAAATTTCGAGAGACCATAGAAATCATCAAACACCTCAATAATTTTAATCGCGATCATGGTTTTGAGCTATCCTCTCTTTGGTTCCCGGTCATTAGTCATTTATCGATAACACGCCTCTTAGTAACCGTAACCTAATCAGAGTCGAGCTTAACCAACTGTGACGATCTTTCTCCTTTATATACGGAGACTATTTCTTCCTAAGTCACTTCTACGGAGTTTAGAATCTGGCTTGGTTGACAAGTTGATTACCTAACTCTGTAGTTGTTATTTGTTAGATTTTCGTTAGCTTTTTCGTTTTCGTTTTCTTTCTTATCTTTTCAGATTTTGGATTATGGCTTGTTTCTTAAGTTGATAACCTAATTTTTAAGAAGTTTTTAGTTAGATTTCGGTTGCTTGTTTGGCTTTTGCGTTTTATCTAACGCCCTCTTGAAACCCCTTACGAAAGTGGACGAAACGTTGGCAACTTCGGTTACAACAACAATAATGACACGGTCCAAACCCGGAATACATTCTTATCATAGTATAGATTCCGGCCGTGGAAGCCTTCGCTATTACTATGTATTGTGTGTTTCCGTTACTTCCGGCATTTATATAACCGTTGGTGAATAATCTACGATACATTTTTGTGCTCGTTGAATAATTTACTATACATTCTTGTGCTCGTCAATAATCGACAATATTAAATTAAAGTTGTACATATCTATCTTTTTTTATTTTTGTGCGTTGAGGATTATGAACCTGATTTTGTTGCAAGCTTTGGATCTTCTGTCTTGATCGAAACAGAAATTTTTACTTAGTAAGATCTGGCGCCCATTAAATTTTATCTATTTGAAATCTCCGACTCCGACTAGTGCAAATTGACCGAGTAGGGTTTGTAACACGTATAAGCTTGTACCACGTCGTTATAACTAATTTACAGTTATTTTTTATACATACATAGTAAGTTATACTAGGAGATGGCTCTACCATCAAACGTTGTTAATGTATTTTTATACATATAGAAGTCTTCGCTCTTACAGGTTTTGGCATGCGTGCTTACTTATTACGTCGTTAAAACAATGAAACAAAATAATTGTTTTGTTTTTACTTTATTTTACATTTTGTCTCTGAATACAACTGAAATTATTGAGAACAAATATAAGTTTATTCTAATTTTTAGCACCCTGAATCAGTGCAGCCTGAACACAGTAACTGTACTTAAAAGATTTTTCGCAAACATCTGTGATGTTGATAGTTTCTCTAGTGCAGTTGTTAGTAATTTCTGGATTTGTGCCAGGTATATATTTGATTATTTGAATGTTTTTCTCGTAGTTTATACTACCATCAGGATTAATTAAATCTAAACGCTTATTTATGCAAGCTATGAAACATTTTAAGCACGCATCTTCAGGAAATTCATTATTAAATAACCATTTGTTAACGGCTACGGGATTAACGCCAGTCGCACAGATGCATTCGCTTTGATAACGATACACAAAATTTGCCCATGCTTTAGCCGATTGTTCGGGGACCTATAAACATAAACAACAATTTTCAAAAACAAATGCTAAACTTACTTGAGCCATTGATGCACTGACGGCAATATAAATAATTAATACAAGCTTCATAGTAAATATTTTAATTATTTAAAAGTTTAACTTATTTTTAGGCAGTATTAAATGTACTATATTTTTTATACTGTTGTGTCTGGTTATATACAAACTTTTTTTTAATATCGTGTTGTTTTTCATTTTTAAAGTACATTGTTTTGAATACTATACTTACACAAGGTTAATATTAATTTTGTTTAACTAAATAATAATAACTTTATTTAGCTAAAATTATCTTGATAGATTAGGCATCTTGTCATTACCTATTTTCTACTTAGAGTTAGTTAATACCACAAAATTCTGTAAGAAAAAAATACATATAAATGTTGATGGTGATGGCAATGTTACATAAAGTAGGTTAGACATTTATTTTTGTAACGACCGTTTTGCTCTTTTAAGGCTTTTTAGCAGTGGGAGAACACTGTACTATACTTCCACAAATGCATTGACAAACTTATAACTTTATATTAATATAAAAGGGCACTTTACTGATTTATTCTTGTAGCGTTTTCAGATTGATATTGTTCCCTCAGAGTTTGATACGTTGTAATTTCAGCTCGCCGTTTATTCAAAACTTATTTGAATTACGCGGGTGTAAAATTAGCTTTTAACGTTTCCATCTCTATAGCCTATTGCATACTATTATTTATGCATAGTAAATTTATACTATGAGATGGCTCTGGCATCGTACTTCACTTATCTGCAAAGTAGAAACCGTACATAGAGCTGTAAACCAATTTTTTGTGATTTCCAAGAAAACAAAATTGGAGAAACAAAAATAAGTCATATAAAATTACCAAAAAAGCTACAATTATTAAGTTAATAATATAAAGTTTTAAACAATTATTAAATTTGCGATACAAAAATTTATTTTATTTTAGTTACTTAACAAAAAAAATATGTTTACATAATTTGTAGAACGCAAAAATATAGATTAACTTTTGTTTATTCATAACATTATTTATATGATATTTACATTTATTTCGGCGTCAAAATATTTTTAAACCTTAAAAATAAAAAAAAACAAAAAAATTAAGTTTTTTTCAAATATTTACTTTTAGTTTATCTTATAATTTATAGCAAAAAAAATGTTTAATATATTTTTAGGTAATTATTTTCTCTGTAAATCTTTTAACAGTTTATTATTAATCATGTAAAAAAATAAACGTTTAACTTGGTATTAATAAAAGACTATTTTTTTTGTGTCTTTAAAAGATGATTTACGTCATTGTAGCTTAAAAAATCCAAAACAAGGTTTTAAAGAAAAAGAATTTAAAGAAGCAACACCAAGAGGTGTAAAATAAGTCGAAGATTTGGCACTAAACTGTTTTAACACATGTAACGTATTTTATTTTGTTGTTGTTGAGTTGTGTCTCTACTACCACTACTGGTAATTCTCCTCCTTTGGATTCCACAAACCGTTTCAGGTAGGATCCAACAGTAAATGGTATCTGCAGTAGATTAATTGATGATAGAAAGCAAGGTGCTGTACATGGTCATATTCTCTACTATAGCCTTATGAGGTCGGCTTCTCTTTCTATTCAGAAACGTGGTAGGTTCCGAGTAAAACATCGGATTGATCAGGAGCAGCGAGTCTATAAGATGTAGGCGATACCCACTGAATAATAAGATATGGTATATCTCCTTTGGGAGCAAGCCTAGGACTCAATGAATTCGATTCTTTGTTAACGATATGGGTGTCAACTAGTACCCGGTCACCACCTTCGAAATGCAATAGTTCCTATCCAAAACTCAAATAAACAAGACTATAACCCGTAGACAATTCTTGCTGCTGTTCATTGCAAACCGCACCGAAGATTGCGAATAAATCTTTCACCTTTAGCTAAAGCAAAGGGAATTTGATTATTATTCATTGTGAGCAAATCAAGCGAAGTCGGATAATTAAGGCCGACAGTAATTTTGTAATTTTGTAACTATACTGTTGTTGTTATTTTGTGATAAAGTTGTTCTTTTCCACGGTGCTTTAGACCCTTACCTCCACGAGGTTAAAGGTGGGCAACGACTCACAGGCTATAAGCCCAACCGTTTTTGGCAATAAGATCCTGTGAACGGCTAAAAGGGTAATCAGGTATCAGTTGTTTTCCTAGCCGACACTCCACGAACGTCGCGCTATCGCGCTTAACCTCCCCTACTCCTTCAACCTCCTCCGCCATGGAGGTTGAATCTGCTTTCACTAAGCGTCGCCGTGAAGACGACGACGCTGATGTTATCCTTACCGAAACCTCTCCCGACAGCATCGAGGCATGTTTTGATGCAGACATCAATCGTCTCACTAAGGTAATCTCTGCCTGCAAGATTACCACTTTCCGTCAATCGAAAATGATTGACATAGTCAGCAGGCTTCAAGCGACTTTCAGAAAATCCTTGATCCAACGTCGCGTCTAGCAGCAAACTGCCGATATTGCTTCCGCTCTGGCTGATGTCCAAACAGCTTTGCAGTCTGTAACAGCCAGGCTCTGCACATCCTGCCCCGTTGTCCTATGCCCAAGCGGCCCGTACTAAACTAGTAGAAAAGGTCAAAGTACCTTCTGGCAAATCCGTCGCACCTGTTCCCAGGTCAACAGTTGTCATTATCCCCAAACCCGATTCTCCTGATAAAACCGCTGACGAAGCCAAGACGACACTTATGAAAGTTTTGGATCCCCAGAAATATGGCCTAAGACTAGACCGTGTTACTAAAACGGGAAAGAACTCGATCTGACTAGAATCTGAGAAATCAGATCTTACTAAGGTACCTGAGGCCATCCTAGAGCAAACCGGCCTTGTGATTAAGCCGCAAGGCAAATCGTTTTCTCGCATTTCTATCCTAGACGTTCCTAGAAACCTGTCCCATGAGCAGGTGAAAGAGGCTTTGGCCTCTCAGAACTTCCACGATGCCTCAGATTAAGTGCTTCATCTGGCAAATGAGCACTTAAAAGTGCTGTTTCGCTTCGGCAATAGAGAAGGGGCAAATTGTAACTGGATACTTGAGATTTATCCGGAAGTTCAACGATATCTGGCGCCCATTAAATTTTATCTATTTGAACTCTCCGACTCCGACTAGTGCAAACTGACCGAGTAGGGTTTGTAACACCTATAAGCTTGTACCACGTCGTTATAACTTATTTACAGTTATTTTTTATACATACATAGTAAGTTATACTAGGAGATGGCTCTACCATCAAACGTTGTTAATGTATTTTTATACATATAGAAGTCTTCGCTCTTACAGGTTTTGGCAAGCGTGCTTACTTATTACGTCGTTAAAACAATGAAACAAAATAATTGTTTACAAACGCCGTAAGTTCTAGTTTGTTTTGTTTGTCGCTCGGATTTCGACTTTGGCTATCGTTTTGGTTCTCGTCTGTAGACTTTGTAATTTGATTATGTTGACGGTATTTTGTTGGTTATAGTTGGCATGCTACCCAATTGTTTTTTTTCTCCAGTTTGCTGTACTAAAGTTTTTTTTCTCAAGTTTTGAGTAAATTGCTTTGGGTTTTTCTTTCTTAACTATCTAACTTTGGGACAGATTATCTTTCTATCTGTATATAGTTACATCCGCTCAGTCGGCCATTTTGTGGTTGGTGTGTCACTAGTAGGACTTTCGCTTTGGTTTTATGTTAGTTTTTTTCTTTATTTTGGAGTTTCTATTTCCCTTGTCGGCATTTAACTCTTGAAGTAAACTTTTCAATTTATAGACAGCAATTGGTATGTATCCGTTTCCGTTTTCTTTTTTCTTTCTTCTAATTTTTTTCTGTATATTTCGGACGGTTGGTTGAGCATTGACGGGTTAGTTACTCTTTTTCGTTTCTTCTACGGAGAGAGGAAAAACAGACCTCAACATCCAGTCATATCTTCCTCAGTCTTTCTCTATATCTATCTTTCCTACTTTTCATTTCTTTCCTCTTGAATTTACGGCCTTTTTATCCATTCTTTTTTCTTTTTGATTTTTTTTTAAGTTTGTTTTTTGAGTAGTTAGTTCGACATAGAAACCTTTAGTCTTATCTTTCTCGCTTTTTTTACGTTTCATTTTTTTTATTTTACTTCTGAAAGTTTACTTTTAGGACAATTGTCTCTTTTTACTTTTTTGGTTAGTTGCTTGAATGCTTTCTTTCTTTTTTTTAGTAACTTCTTTTTTTGTGTTTACTCAACTGTTTCCTTTTTGTTCTTTCTTTTGCGTAATTGGACTTAGTTGATTTTTATTTAGTTTAAAGTTTAGAATAGATCACAATTTTCGATGTTGTCAGTCACTGTTAAGATATTTCTTTTTTTTTGTTTTTTTTTGCTTTTGAGATGTTTGAATCCGTTCTTTGGTTTTTAAGTTACAATGTGACATTCTATCGCAACGAGCACGAACTTCCGATGTTCGATTACCAAGTGAAGCGTCTTACTCTTTTGTATTTACTCTTACTTATTTTTTTTCTTTCTTTTAGTTTTGTTGTGCATGTTGCGGTTTTAGATTTTGCTTTAATTGACTCATGTAGTGTTTAGCTTTTTGGAACTTTATAGTTGTGACTTTGGAATTGCAGATTTTTTTCTCTGATTGTTAGGTAGTCCGACTCGTGTCGACTCTAACAAGATTCTTCTTTTTGCTTGAAATTTCTTTGTTGTTTTTTTTTTGCTTAGACTTTTAAGGTCTGTTTGGTTTTTTTTTGTGGAAGAATCTCATATCGTCTGTTGACGACTTTTTGGCACAATTGTCTTAATTTTTCTTTTTGAATTTTTTTTTCTAATCTACATATTACAATTCAAGATCTACTTTTCATTTTTTGAGTTTAGTTAGTTTTGGAGACTTATATTTAGAGATTTGTATCTGTGGGCTAGGGTTTCATGGAAATTTATGGAGTTGTTCTTAACCGTGGTGTAAACGTCTTTGTTTCTTATACATCCTTTTCTCTTGGTTTGTCCTTCAGTAATGTCTATAGGACTGCGTTGTTTTCTTGTTTTTCTAGTGTAACGACTAATGTCGACTTGCAACGAGTACCTTTTCTGATTCTGTTGGTTGCAGTTGCTACAAGCTTCTAGTAATTTACGAACCTGCACGGCCAACTCACTGTAGGATTGAAACCATACCTGTCGGAGAGAGGGGCGGTTCAAGTTACTTTATTTTAAAGGGCGCCAGATCTGTTGTTCTTTGTAGAAATAGCTCCTGCTAGATCAGCACAGGAAGCTCGAAGCTTGTACAAAACTGTTAAGGTTCGTAAAGATGGAGGAAACGAAGAAAGAAACTAAATCGTTAACAAAAATTTCACTTTATAATTACACTATAAGGATAAATAGATTAAAATTTAAATCAACAACAATTGGATAGCATGACAAAGAATAATTTTAGTCCGAGTACAAATATAAGCAGGTACTAGAATATCAGAAGTATCGGCAACTTACACTACACGTAAAACAAAAGTGTAACCACCAGAACATATAAAAATCTTCATAAGTAAATTAAATTAATAAGGATAATTGACCATTGACGTAATCAGCATGCGATAGTAATTTATTTGAACTAATTGAGTAACAATAATAAGCAACAAATCAATTCGAACGTACGATTAGTAAATATAGTTAGTCATGAGTATCACCGTAGCGACAACGAATAATTAAGCAAAAATTGACCTACCAAATTCCGGGTTACCTTCAGAAAACGTTTTTCTACTGGCTTCCTGTAATTAAACTTCCTGAAAATAATCGTGTCTACCTGGCGACTCACAAAACTACAAGTAAAAGAAACATTGAAAAGAGAGTAATAGAACCGACACTTATCGTATGCTGTTACAATGTATTTTCGTCTACGATGGTATTAATTTATTGCCTCCGAAGAAAAATTCAATCGTATCCGGTACTTAGGCTCTTCCAAATAAGGTGATATTAATTAGTGGTATAAATTGCCTCCGCATCGAAATTCTGTCCTTGTATCGCAGCGTTTTTAGGTCTACAGCTTCAATTATAATTTTCCCTTGTAGATTTTAAATTAAGACAAGAACACCCATACTTAAGAGGTAGCCCATGGCGCTAACGAAAAGACATAAAAATTACCTTTAATCAAAAAAAGAACAAAAGCCACTTACCCTGCGTGGATTAAATTAGTTAAAGAGGAATACTTTTATTACCCATCATGTCCCAACACGTGGATGTTTTATGAAAATGATTTTTAATTCACGCAGACATATATCATGAACGATGTTAAAGTCAAAATGTCCGTATCTCACCGGATATCGTCTACTCAATACGAAGAGACCATAGAGCCTGATAGATGGCGTCGAGAAATAGAAAAATAATTTTTAATTAAACCAATATACAGGGTAGTGCATTATAAAAATTTTGCACGTAACAGAATTCCCCCCCAGCAAGATAAAAGCGTGGAGCGGGGATAACAAAACAAAAGCTAAAATGAAGACAGAAATTTAAGCATACGCCAAGGATAGAACCCTAAACTCCAAAACCAACCCAATTCCAAGAAACCCAACCCCGTGTAATCTCATCAGATTACCACAAATACAAAAGAGACAGAGATTTTCCAAAACCTTAAGATTACCGACAACCAAAACTGTAACAGAAGCGCACGAAGCGAAACGTATTTCCAAGAAACCAAGAGTAATTTGATCCAAAATCAAAGAAGAATACCAACACGGTGTACTAATTTCCGAAGCGCATAACGCGATACCAAAAAGTAAGGTACAAACAATCAGTAACCCAATACAGTAAGGACGTAAGCATCAAAAGAATTCTAGAGAAAGAAAAGAATATAGGAAAGGTAGAAGTTTAGACAAGCGTCCAGGACTAAGTAGCCCTAAAATCCCCTTAACCCCCAACCCTTAAATACAAAACCATCGTTCAAAATGGTCCGAAAAAAGGAACCCAAAATCCCAAGTACTTATAATCCCCAAAACTAAAATTCGAAGAAAAGAAAAGAAAAGAAAGAAGAGGAAAGAAAAGAACGTAAGAACTATCAATTGCTAAACGAACACTTGTTAATCATCGATCACTGTGCTGGACTGTAACAATGAAACTTATAAGCCGATAAACGGAATAGAATATCCCAAGAAAAAAACAAAGAGAAAAGTAGCAAAAGAGATATCCTAAAAATGACTAACAACATCCAAAAAGGCTGAGCAAGCGGAAGTACATAAAGTACAGAAAACGGAGTTGTAGTCTGTCTTAAGTTTAAGACTTACACAGCAAAACGAATAACTTACTAAGCCCAATGTAGCAAAAGAAAGAATTAGCAAAAAAAAGGAAATAAAGAGAAAAGAATATGGTTGCACTGAATCCATGGAAAAAAGACTAAGCTTAAGCAAAAAGAAAAACTTTCAAAGCAACCCAAAACAAAACTAGAAGAAAAAAAAGAAAAAGAAGTATGAGTTAATAAAGAACAGAAAACTTCGCTTGCTAATTTAGCATCGTAAGTTCTTGTCGTGTTGGAATGTCACATTGGAACGTAAATGCCGAAGAACAGATTAGAATATTCTAAGAGCTAAAGAAACCCAAAGAAGAGAAATATCCTAACGGTGACTGACAACATCAAAAATGTTGACTAAGCGGAAGTACGGAGTACAAGAAGCGACGTCACAGTCTATTCCAAGCTCCAAACCAAAAACAACAAATCAAAAACGCACTAAACCTAATAAAGCGAGAGAAGTAACTGAGAAAGAAAAGCAAAAGAAAAGAAACATAGTTGCGTAAATACTAAAGAAAGAAGTTACTAACAAGAAAAAAGAAAGAAAGTATTCAAGCAACAATTCAAGATAAAAGAAAAAAGCAAAAGCGATAATTGCCCTAAAGGAAAACCTTCAAAAGCAAAAAGAATAAACCAAAAGTAAGAAAGACAAGAAAGGAAGAAAAGAGACAGAAGGAGAAATATAAGACAAGATGTAAGTTTCTGATTCGATCTTCTCTCCGTAGAAAAACCGAAAGGGAGTGACCAGCCCTTCAATGCCCAACCAACCGTCCATGAGGCGAACCATAAAGAGAATCAAAAGAAAGAACAATGGCACAAAGAAAAGATATATAGGCCCCAAGAAGAAAAAATAATGAAAAGTAGAAAAGATAAGAGATAGAGAAAGACTTCGTTTGATTCTTTAGAGTATCATGCCGCTTTATGTGATTTGTCGGTCACATTTGATTAGCAACACTTAGCGAACTGAAAAAACATCTTTCATTTACGTTTCTTCTCAGGATGCGTGTTATTGTGTTTGGGTTGGTTTTAGATTTTAGTATTTTGTCCTTAGTGTATACCTAAATTTCTATTTTGGATTCAAGCTAGTGTCCGTATCCTAGATTTTTATGTTGCTGGAGGAGGGGGGGATTTGTTATGTTAAAGGTGTTTTAGTGTTATGTTTGTTCTTCGTGTAAGATTTATTCTTAGAACGCACACTTTTTGTCGCACGGGTCGGAATAAATATTAAACTTTAAAACGATTATCGTTCCGGTAATGTAAAAATAACGTGGACATTATCTAGCCTTGTGTACACCTAACAAAGTTTTTATTACCAATTATTCACGCAAATCCATACTAGTCTTGAACACAATATTTTTGCGACCTGAGTAAAAGTCTTTATTTAGAGTAAGCATTTAATTTAATTTTTCCGTAATCGTCTGTAGCGAGTTTCCATACCTCCACACGTGTTCTTTGTTTGTCCAGATAATAAACGGATGTTGTAATTGGAAAAATTTCTATAATGACGTCACGTCATTGTAGCTAATGCTATCTACACCTTTAAGATATTGGATGCAATTGTTACCGTATTGAAGTAAACACCGAGACTCGGCGCATTCATTTGTTTTTCAGTAACCGTATGAATTAAAAAGGTTTTGCTTGTGATAACGCCGTATGTATGTATATCGTTGTTAGAGTTTAATTAATTTCAAGAAATGCTAGGAAAGTGTCGCTAGCTAGCTGCATGCTTTAAAAAAATAAAATTGTAAGTTTTATACTTTCTATTTTAATTCTTGATATTTTGGTGATCAGTCGAATTGTAAGAACGTACATAGTAGGTTGTTGGCAGAATCGTTTTGCTGTGTGTCACATATTGTTATACGGCGCACTTAAATTCTCTAACTCTTTCAGAATGTAAAAGTTAAGCCGATAAGGTTATTTTGTTGTACGATCTCTTGCTTAGTCAAAGGCTTATTTCATATTTTGTCTGTGATACCGACTTACGTGCTAGCGTTTGATCAAACTTATACAAATATATTTATGTTTCTGTCTGTAATAAAATAAATATACTCTGTCTGGTCATTTATTCTAGATTTAAACGGTGTCTCTCACCCTAGTCCTTCATTGTTTTGGCGCTTCTTTAAATTTATTTTATAATTTCGCACCACAAGGCTTACGACTGAATCACCGGAACAACTGAGTTAGTCGTCGCTCTTTTACGTTACGAGAAAAACCTCAGAATAGGTTACAACATTGACTCGGGTCAAATTGGAAAAATGTTCTTATTTTATAACTATAAGTTATAACGACTATAGCTCATTTACAGTTATCTTTTATAGATAGTAATTTATACTGTTAGATGGCTCTGCCATCAAACGTTGTTAATGGTTTTTATTTTAGTATACATATAAAAGTCTCCGTTCTTACAGGTTTTGGCATGTGTGCTCACTTATTGCGTCGTTAAAACAATGAAAATTGTTTTGATTTTTATCTATTCTACATTTTGTCTCTTAATACAACTAAAACTATAAAAACAAATATAATTACGTTTGTTCTAATTTTTGGCGCCTCGAATGATTGCAGTTTGAACACAATAACTGTACTTAAAAGATTTTTCGCAAATATCTGTTATGTTGATAGTTTCTCTAGTGCAGTTGTTAGTAATTTCCGCATTTGTTCCAGGTATATATTTGATCATTTGAATGTTTTTCTCGTAGTTTACACTACCATCAGGATTAAGTAAATCTAAACGCTTAGCTATGCAAGCTATGAAGCATTTTAGACACGCATCTTCAGGAAACTCATAATTAAATAACCATTTGTTAACGGCTACTGGATTAACGCCGGTCGCACAGATGCATTCGCTTTGATAGCGATGCACAAAATTTGCCCAAGCTTTAGCCGATTGTTCGGGGACCTATAAACATAAACAACAATTTTCGAAAACAAATGTTAAACTTACTTGGGCCATTGATGCACTGACGACAATACAAATAATTAAAACATACTTCATAGTAAATATTTTAAGTACTTCAAAGTTTAACTTAGTTTTAGGCAATGTTAAATGTACTATATTTTTTATGCTATTGTGTCTGGTTATATGTAAATGTGTTGTTTTTCATAATTAGAGTACAGCGTTTTGAATACTATAATTACTCAAGACTAATATTAATTTTGTTTAACTAAATAATAATAGCTTTGTTTAGCCAAAAATTATCATGATGGATTAGGCATCTTGTTATTAACTATTTGCTACTTAGAGAGTTGGTTAAAGAAATACATTTAAATGCTGATTGTGATGGCAATGCGTAGTATGTTACATAGAGTAGCTTAGACACTAATAAAAGTAAAGACATTTTAATATGTAACGACAGTTTCGCTTCCTGGAACTGTTCAGCAGTGGGAGAACCTTCTACTGGACTTCCAAAACCTATAACTTTATATTAACATAATAGGGCAAAACGGATCAGTTAGCATTTTCACATTGGCATTGTTACCTTACAATGTTATACGTTGTGGTTTTGCCCGCATTTTATTCAAAACTTATTTGAATTACGCGGGTGTAAAATTAGTTTTCAACGTTTCCATTTCTATAGCCATTTGAATACTATTTTTGATGTACAGTAAATTTATACTATGCGTATTGAGTATATAATATATAATAATGTAATATATAAGTAAAAATCGTGTAAGTTATATACAATACAATACAAAAAAAAACTACGTTTATTAAGTTAGTAAACAATTACTAAATTTACGATGTAAACTTAATTTTATTTTAGTTACTTAACGAAAAAAATATGTTTTTCATATTTTGTAGAACAATAGTTCTAATAAACGCAAAAATATAGATTAACTTGGTCATAAAATTTTTGTTTATTTATAACATAATTTATATGGTATTTACATTTATTCCGGCGTCAGAAAATATTTTTAAACTTTAAAAATAAAAAAAAACAAAATTCAGCTTTTTTTTCAAATATTTACTTTTAGTTTATCTTATAATTTATAGTAATTTATAACATTTTTTGAATATATTTTTAGGTAATTATTTTCTCTGTGTAAATCTATTAACGGTTTAATTTTAATCATGTAAAAAATAAAATTTAACTTGCTATTAATAAAAGACTTTTCTTGTTGTGTCTTCAAAAGATGATTTATGTTATCGCCGCTTAAAAAATCATGAAAAAAATTCAAAACAAGGTTTTAAAGAAAAAAAATTAAAGGGGCAACACAAAGAGATATAAATAACTTAAAGATTTGGCAATAAATTGTTTTAAAAACATGTAACGTATTTTATGTTGTTTTAACGTGGGTAACATAACATTAACATTCTACATATATAAAATTACACATATAACAAATTCGGGTTGTGTCTCTACTACCACTACCGGTTACAATTCTCCCCTTTTGGATCCCACATACTGTCTTGGGTGGGATCCAACAATTAATCGTATCTGCAATAGATTAATTCATGATGCACTGCAAGGTGTTGTACATGGTTGATTGATCTTGCGGGCATGGCGAGGATACATAGTACTTGTTGTTGGCACATCGTCTACTACTGAAACTGCTATAGTCAAGTGTTCTTCATCTGAAGAAAGTAGCGTCCTATTCTTCAACTCTGGTTTCTCTTCAATATGCGAACAAATCTTTCGCCTTTAGCTAAAGCAAAAGGACTTTGTTTAATTCATTTTGTCAGCAAATCAAGCGAAGTCGGTTTATTAAGGCCGACAAGTAATTTTGTAATTTGTTATAATAGCGTTGTTATTTTTTGTGATAAAGTTGTTCCTTTCGACGGTGCTTTAGACCCTTACTTCCACGAGGTTAATGGTGGATAACGACTCACAGGCTATAAGTCCAACCGTTTCTGGCAATAAGCTCCTGTGTACGGCTAAAAGGGTATCAGGTAACAGTTTGTTTCTCCAGCCGACACTCCACGAGCGTCGCGCTGTCGCGCTCAGCCTCTCCTATTCCCTCAGCCTCCTCCGCCATGGAGGCTGAGTCCGCGTCCAGCAAGCGTCGTCGTGAAGACGACGACGATGTCATCCTTTCTGATAAAACCTCCCTAGACAGCATTGAAACTTCCTTCGATGCCGACATCACTCGTCTTACCAAGGTAATCTCTGCCTGCAAGATTACTACTTCTCGTCAATCAGAAATGATTGACATAGTCAGCAGGCTTCAAGCGACTTTCAGAAAATCCTTAATCAACCGTCGTGTCTAGCAGCAAACTGCTGACATTGCTAATGCCTTGGATGATGTCCAATCAGCCTTGCAATCTGTTACAGCCAAGTTGTCCACAACCAATGCTGCACATCCCGCCTCAGTCTCCTATGCTCAAGCGGCCCAAACCAAACTAGTCGAAAAAGTCAAGGTACCTTCCGACAAATCCGTCGCACCTGTTCCCAGGTCGACAGTAGTAATTGTTTCAAAACTCGATAGTCCCCTCAAGACCGCAGACGAAACCAAGAAGACCCTCATGAAAGTTTTGGATCCGCAAAGATATGGCCTAAGACTAGACCGTGTGACGAAAACGGGGAAAAGCTCTATCAGACTGGAATCTGAGAAATCAGATTTGACAAAAATTCCTGCGGCCATCCTAGATCAAGCCGGTCTTGTGATCAAACCCCAAGGCAAATCGTTTCCTCGCATTTCTATCCTAGACGTTCCTAGAAACCTGTCCCCTGAGCAGGTGAAAGAGGCTTTGGTCTCTCAGAACTTCCACGATGCCTCAGATCAAGTGCTTCATCTGGCAAATGAGCACTTAAAAGTGCTGTTTCGCTTCGGCAATAAAGAAGGGGCAAATTGTAACTGGATACTTGAGGTTTATCCGGAAGTTCGACAATACCTTTTGGCATCGCGTCGTGTGTACGTCGCCTGGAATGCATGCCGGGTCAATGACCATATCCGGGTCACACGTTGTTTTAACTGCCAAAAATACGGCCACCATTGTATGAACTGTAAGAGCGACATATAGTGCGGCTATTGTGCTGAAAAGCACGAGACTGCGTTTGCTTTCGCCACAAAGGAGACGTCGTCAAACATAAGGCGACCTCTAACACCTGTCCGGCGTACTTAAAACGGCTCGACGCCAAGATTTCAAATACCGATTATAGACTTTGAGGACACTCAATTAACTTTGAGGTTTGCGCAAGTGAATCTTCGCAATTCACGTGTTGCGACTTTAGAAGCGATGAGTTTCTCCTCCGACAACGACATTGACGTATTACTGACCCAAGAGCTATACGTGTTCACTTCAGGTTCAGGTTACAAGCTCGCTGGTGCGGCTGTACCCTTTAACAGGATTGCCGCATCCTCTTCTATGCGGTACTACTCAGCTATTGTTTTCAATAGTTTGAAGCTCGTCGGAGTGGTAACACTCAGCCATTTAACTAATGACTGCAATGCGGTAATCATGGTTACGGTTGGAAACACCTCCTTTGCAATCGTCGGCGTTTATTGGCCGCCGAGTGAGGATGTTCGTATTCATCTCCAACACTTAGATAAAATTCTTAATGAACTAAGAGGCACTCCTATTATCATAGCAGGTGACTTCAACTCGAAATCGCCGCTTTGGCACTCCCCGGTGACCGACGAACGAAGACGATGTGTGGAGAACCTCGTGGGTGAACGCGACCTCTGTGTTGTTAATGAACCATATCAACCTTTCACTTTCGCTAGCCATCTAGGTTCAACTAATATAGACGTCACATTAGCTTCTCCTTGTTTAGCCAGAAAAATATCAAACTGGCGCGTCATTCCAGATGTAATTGAAAGTGACCACCGACTGATACGGTTTGAATTAACCGTCAAGGCCCCTAACCACGTACCGATCCCTAAAAGAGTCCTTGATTTTAAACGCATTGATCCCGTTCGCCTAAATGAGGCTATAGTAAATTTAATTCCTACTTATCTTCCACGTGGTGCTTTATGCCACGATCCTAAATCTGTGGACGCCTTCATTGATAAGTTGACCAGGATGATCCTCGATTCTTGTCAAAATGGCTTGAATAGCATACGCTTAAAATCTAGAGCTGGTGTACCTTGGTGGAGTCCTAAGTTAGACAGGTTAAAGCGAGCGGTGCGTTGTTTAAGAAAACACCACCAAAAAGCCCCTGTCGACGTAAAACCTCAATGGCTTGCCTCTTATAAGACCGCGCTTCACCGTTACAAACTGGCAGTGAAGACAGCGAAATATAGCTCATGGCAAAGTTTTGTGGAAAAAA
Organism: Aquatica leii; assembly: GCA_035610365.1. Lineage (NCBI taxonomy): Eukaryota > Metazoa > Arthropoda > Insecta > Coleoptera > Lampyridae > Aquatica > Aquatica leii. The sequence goes on from CM069438.1 coordinate 34,156,098, forward strand.
GCCTGACAACGAGTCCTTGGGGGTTAGTTTACAGGTTATCCTCCCGTAAGTTCCTGTCGATCCAACCGTGCTCCAATCTTAAAGACGGCGGCAGATACACTATTTCAGAATTAGACACGATCAAAGTTATAGTTTCCACATTATTCCCGGACGACGATCCCTCGACGGACAATGCCCATCATGCCCAAATAAGATCCCGATCTCTTTTGCTAAGTAATTCCCGACAGGACTGGGTGGTCACTAACGACGATTTAGCCGCGGTGGCTAGCAAAATTCCTAGAAACAAAGCTCATGGACTTGACGGAATACATTGTAATGTTTTGCGAACGGCTGTTCTAGATTCTCTCTCATCAACGATCGTTGACCTGTTCAACTCATGTATAAAAATTGGTGATTTTCCTACCAGCTGGAAAGCTGGTAGACTAATCACTATTCTCAAGCACGGAAAGAAGGATCTCGCCAATCCCAACTCGTATCGCCCGATAACTTTGTTATCCGAACTAGGCAAACTTTTCGAAAGGGCACTTCTTAAAAAGGTACACGACGACATTCCGCCTAACGTTTTATTCCATCCTAGTCAATATGGCTTCGTTCCTGGCAAAACGACGACTGACGCCGCCCGTCGATTAATGACAATTGCACAATCGAACGTTTCCAAGTACAGACTAGTTATTTTCATAGACATCTCTGGAGCGTTCAACAACGTATGGTGACCTTCTATAATCGAAGCTCTCGTCGTTAAGAGAGTACCTGCAGATGCTACGCGCATCATTCGTAGTTATTTGTCGAATAGATCGATAACTTATTCTGCGAACGTTTCACGTTCAACTTTCACGAAACCATTGACGAAGGGCTGTCCACAAGGCTCGGTTTTTGGGCCGACCTTGTGGAACTTGGTTGTCAATGATCTCCTGGACAAAGACTTACCAGCAGACTGCGACATTTTTGCTTATGCGGACGACATAACCGTCACAGTGTCCGCAAATTCTCGACGAGACTTGAAGGCAAAATCTAACACGTGCCTAAATATTGTGACTGGCTGGGCTGGTAGCAATAAACTAAGTATTTCTGCAAACAAGACTAAGTACATGGTTTTTGGCTCTACACTAAGACAAAATCTTTCACTGCGCCTCCTCGAAACTTCTGTCCGTAGGGTCAAGTACTTCGGACTATTGCTCGACAACAAGCTGAGTTTTGTTAAACATGGCGCTTTCGTGGTTGACAAGTGTAAGAGTGTCTTGCACTTGTTTTACAAATACTCACGTTTGAAATGGAACCTTCACAAAAAACATCTTGCGAATAACTTCGACAATGCAGTTATTCCCATGCTGACATATGGCTTAGACATTTATGGTACCACAGACTTCGACATTCCCACGTGGTCAGGAAACTGGCTTCGTTGCAATCCTTGCTTCTAAGAACTATCCTAGGGGCGTATCGCACCGTTCCCGTAGATACCCTCTGTGTTATTTCTAAACATCCTCCCCTACATTTCCTATTGCAGGAAATCTACTGCACCAAAGTTCTTCGCAAGGCTGGCTCGTGCAATTTCCTTGACCAACACGTTTCAAACGACGATTTTCAGTCCTTTTCAGCGGCCAAGCGTCACTTTAAGGTCTTGATCTTGGGTGAATAGCAGCGGCTGTAGGACACTTCCCATAAAGGTCGTAATGCCTATTCTCTTATCCCGGATATCCTTACCTGGGTCAGAATGCCCCACGTCCCTAGACGAGAGGCCGACCAAATCCTGTCTTCACAGGGCGGATTTCGTTGCCATCTAAAGCGCATTAGCGTTTTGGATGATGAGAGGTGTCCGTCGTGTGGCGTTCCTGACACTCCGGCGCATCGGATTCTCGCTTGTCGCGAATTCGATGAGAATCGGAGTGTCCTGTCATCCATTGTTAACCCGTATCCCGATTCCCCTCAAGTCATCCTCGAACTGGTGCCTGATGTAAACATTTATAGACGTTTTGCAAAGAGAGACCAGAGTTTACAATAACAATAAGGTTTTATTTTCTAACGAAATTTGCATGGTTTTGTTTATTTTCTTATAAGTACGCTACGGCAAAGTAGGTATTTAGTTTTTATTAACATTAATAGCATGTATTTTATTTTAGAGTCATTTATTTTAGTATTTTTATTTTGAATAACCCTTTTAGTTTCTTTTTCGCCGTAGCTACTTAACTAATTTGCCTCTCTTAGTTCCTGTTCAAATTTTCTAAGTCCTTTTCCCACCTACTTGGTTTTATGCCTTAGAAGCGGGGATAAGCCGAAAGGCAGATGCCTCGCTGAACCGCGTGCTTTTAAAACACGTACCGTTACCTTAGCCCATCCAACCGAGTCTTAATCAGACTTATCCTTTAAATGAAACATGTTTTTTTCTTACCTATCCTATTTTGTGGCGAACTTGTACCAAGCAAGTTCGGGTGGTTTGGTGGGTCCACATCCTCCTCTTCCTCCTCGTATTCTTCACTATAGCTTTACAGGGTCGACTTCTCTTTCTAATGGAGTAGATCGGTGCTGGATTCAGAAACATGGTAGGTCCGAATAAAACTTCGGGTTAATCAGGAGCAGCGATACCTTCTAAATGATTAGATCTCGTTTTGGAACAAGCTTAGCACTCAATGAATTCGATCATCTGCTAAAGATATGTGTATCAACTAGTACCCGGTCACCAACTTCGAAAGGCTCTATGTTTCGGCGGTGCTTATCAACATATTTTTTATTTTTATCTTGTGCTGCTTCATGCCTTTCCTGAACATTGTACAAAGTTTTCTTGATTGTCTGAAGATATAATGTAATCTCTGGTATAAAATTTTCATTTTCTAGTACAGTTTGTTCCGTTCCTACAATAATAGATAACTGTATCTTCAGATCTCGGTTTCGTCGCTCTTTGGGTAAGGAAGACGGGTGATACAAAGGAGTGAGGGTGTGTTTATATCCTAGACAATATGCAACTTGGTGCATTACCTTCCCAACAAATTACCTACCATGATCGTTGATAACTCGGCGAGGGGTTCCATATCTTAGAATGATCTCATCAAACATGCATTTTGCGCAGGCTTCAACGGTTGCTTGTTTTAATGGGAAAAACACCATTCATCCATCCTCGACTACAAATATCCAACGTGTCCCTGCTTTCGTCTATAGCTAAATTTTAAAACTTTTGCGCCAACACCAGAGTTTGTAATAGTCCAGCTAGCTTTAAAGTTTAATGTCGCTTTGCATGGATGGCCAATAGTACTTAACGGCAATTTTAGTTTTATTAGTTTTATACACACCATAATGACCAGCCAGTGGAGTCATGATGTTCTTGCAGAAAACTTGCCACTTCTGAAGTAGGCAAAACCAATTAAGCCTCTTCACTGACACTATCAGGCAGATAACGGTACAGTATTCCGTTTAACGTAAGGTAATCTCGATCACTCCATTGATGGAAATCTATTTCATTTGATATCGCACTTTTAAAACACATAATCATCTTTGCTACATCAGAATCACTTAATTGCTTTTCTCGGATAATTCTTGGCGATTCAGATGGCATTAACACAGAAACAGTACACACATAACATGAATCCAATTTGGCATTATGACACAGGGGACGTGATAGCGTGTCTGCTATAACATTGTTGCGTTTAGAAGTGTACTCAATCTTTGTGTCAAACGACCGTAAGATCAGCGCCCATCGTTCCAAACGACTACTCGAAGAACGTAGTGACATAAGCCATCGTAACGATTGATGATCAGTTGTTATGGTTACCGTAGCTAAAGCTTTTTGTTTCGTAGTGCTGTCATTTTGTTCGGCTGCACTTAAAATACGACTTGCATATTCAATAAGGCGTTTGCATTGAAGGCGTTTGTCACGTCCCTCCCTTTGAAGTAACCAGACACCCAGAGCATATGAGCTGGCATCCGTTCGTAGGTTGTATGGTAGACTTAGATCTGCAGGTCGTAGAATAAGTGAAGTAGTTGGCAAACGTTTTAGTATTGCATACGTTTCTTTTTTCTTCGATTCCCAACACCAGGTAACAGCTTTGCGAGTTAGTTGTCTTAATAGTCGTGACACCTCAGCGAAGTTTGGTATGTACCTTCAAAACCAACTGCAAGTCTGCAAAGCGATAAAACCTGTTTAACATTTTGTGATGACGGTCGTTGTAAAATTGCGGATATTTTTTCCAAATCAGTACCAATTCTATTAAGCGTTATAATATATCCTAAGTATTTAACACTCGCACAAGCAAAAGTACATTTAGCACGATTCGCGTTTAATTTAAGAGTTTTTAATCGTTCTAACACTACATGTAAGCCTGTCAAATGTTTTTCAAAGCTACACGAAAGATCATCTTGATACGCAAGCACACTAACATCACCTAAACCTGCTTTAAATCGGTCTATTATTCACTGGAATGTTTCTGGTAAATTTCTCAATCCAAAAAGCATCATCTTAAAACAGTATATTTCAAATGAGGCGACAAAACCTGTCTTATCACGGTCTTTCGGTTTCACTGAGACTTTCCATTATCCAGAAGAATGATAGAAAGAAACTATGTTTAAATTGCGACAAAGAAGGCCATATAAAAGCAAATTGTACTGAAGATAAACACTGCGTAGAATGCGATAGCCACGATCACGCACCATGGAGGATGGTTTGTCCGGAATTTAACAAACATATAACAGACACCAGAGCATCGTCGTCAATTAACTACAATCATGGAGAACAACACACTCAGTCCAATTAATCCTCGCCCCGTGAAGAGAATGAAGATAGTTGGTACCTGTTCTAGCGGAAAAACTTTAGGCAGACGCGGTAACGCCGAACCCAACATTTAATGAGCAATTAAAAAAAAATTGTCATTGACAAAAAGCTGCATACAGCCATCTATATTAAAAACCCAAAAGGGTCAAGGACAAAAACTATAACCAAAGACGCCTTCACTATGCTTCAACTCCAAAACATCCTTTTTTTTAACTGTTACGTTTCACCACATTCAGGCGTCCACAACCTTAAATCACTTATAGAAGAAATTAACGAAGAACGAGCCAAAAATAAAGAACCAGCGGTTTTTGGTGGCGATTTCAACGATAAAGTCACAGAATGAGGATCGACTAAGAACTATTCTAGAAGCGATATCCTTTTAGAATGGATCGCAGCCGACGATCTAGTAATCTTCAACTTCGGAAATACCCCAAAGTTCGACTGTGACAATAAAGTCACATATAGATATCACATTATGCCTGGCGGAAGTGGCTCCGTGGGTTATCTTCTGGAAGGTTACCGAGGAAAAAAGCCTGATCATCGCTATATTCAGTATAAAATACAAGTTAAGTCTAAACTTGCAATTAACTACTTAAACCGACAGAGACCACCGTGGAACATTAACAAGTTTGAACCACATAAATTCTTAACTGTAGTGGAAGCCAGGTTTTTATAAAAAAAGTCACAACAATTTAAGGGCTATGATTAACTATAACCCACGCTTGCTATGAAAGTATACCCAACACAAAAACAAGAATAAAACATAATGCACTCTACTAGTGGTCCGAAGAATTAAAGCGCCTTAGAAAGATCTGTATTGATAATCGCAGGAAGGCGTATTGGACTACGAAGGCAAGTGTGTCACCAACTGTCCTCGAAGCACTAAGATAAACCAGGGCCAATTATAAATATTTCATCAAAGAGCCATAAATAAAGCTTGGGAGGATGTTTGCAAGAAACTGTACAACAACCCGTAAAACACAGCTTATAAACTCGTTTCCAAAAAATTTAAGCTAGGAAAAAATCAGCTTGTCCCATCGGTTACCGAAGTAAAAGAAATTATTGAGAATTTGTTTCCTAGACATCCCTAAATTTTATGGCATTTTATAGAAACAACTTCTCTTTCTTTCTTTAACTTTGCGGAATTACTGAAAACGTTTTTCAAAATGGGGACCAAAAGGATCCCGGACCGGATGGCATCTCTAACGAGGTCGTCAAAGTTGTAGCCACGGTTTACATCAAATTTTTGTTTTTTTTTTTTAATAAACAAAATAAACACCGCCTGTATTTTCTTACTCGATAAGGGAGTGAGTAGGGTGTCATGGTACGCAGCTTAACAAGTTGATCCAGAACAACTTCATTTACTTAGGCAGGTTTTGAAATCGCAGCCTAAAATCCGTATGTATGTCAATACTGCTGCCACGCGAACCAGCTCTCCTAGATCAAGCTGTGGTGTCGTGGCAAGAGCTAACACTGGGATAAACGATGACTGTCGCTGCTCTACTATCGGCTTTGGTAGTTCACGTTTTTGAATACGTTATCGGTATCTTGTTGGTTGTAATTCGAATATCTGTTTGCTTTCTCTTATGTTTTTGTCACCGGTATTTTTTTCTTTGGTTGTTCTTGGTTTTTTTTTGTTTCTTTGTCCTCTATCTCACTTTAGAACTGACTATTTTTTTGACTTATTTTTTTGGACAGATATGCTATGTATAAAATTCTCTTTTCGTTTTGAATGTAGTTTTTCTTTTTCTTGAGTTTCCTATTCTGCTTGTCGGCATTAAAGTCTTGTGGTAATTTTTTTAATTTGGAACAGCATTTGGTTTACGTTCGTTCTAAGGCTAATTGTGATCTTTTCGTTCCTCTTCCTTTTTTTTTGGTTGTTGGTTTGGCATCGAAAAGTTAGTCACTTCTTTCGTTTCTTCTACGGAGAAAAGAACAAAACAATCATCTACATCTAGTCTTATTTTCCTCCGTCTTTTTTGTATTTCTTACTTTTTATTTTTTTTTCATTGGTTGATCACTTCCATGCCACATCTTCTTTTTTCTTTATGTTCCTCCTGCAAATTTTCTATTGGGCGGTTGGATAAGCACCGGAGGGTAGTCTCTTTTTTCATTCTTACACGGAAAGAAGCAAGTATTAACATTAAGCCTGATTTTTCTTCGTCTTTCTTTGTATCTGTCTTTTCTGCTTTCCATTTCTTTCTTCTTTGATTTTACATATGCCGACCATTTTTCGTTCTGTTTGATTCATTGAGTTTCTTTATGATTCACCTTCTTGGGCACCTAGGGTTGGTCACCTATTTCGTTCCTTCTACGTAGATAATAATACAACAGACATTTGCATCGAATTTTATCTTTCTCTGTCTGTCTCTTTTCATTCTATTTTGTCTTCGTTACTCTTTATTTCTTCTCTCTCTTTTCAATTTTGCATCTTAAGGTTTATTTTTAGGGCAATTATCTGTTTTGCATTTTTTTCTTTTTTCTATAGTTGCTTGAACGCTTTCTTTCTTTTTTATTCAGTAATTTTTTTTAGTGTTCTTCTTTTAGATTTATTTAATTTGTTTGTTTGTTGGCACGCTTGTGACTTAACTTTTCACAGTTGTGGCATGCAAACCTAAAACTTGTTTTCTGGTTGTAATGTAGAGCATTATCATTTTTCTTGTAAGTTTTTTTACTATTTGTGGAAGAAACTCAATTCACTTTCATTTTGATTTAGTTTTGTCATTTTCTGATCTGACTCATTCCCTTTACAAGCTCTAGAATGAGCTTATCTGGTTTGAGGGTTTTTAGTGCTGTCACAAATAGATCCAATAGGAGTTACATCAAAAAGTAGATGACACACGACACCAGTTTCCTCCAATCAATTTTAATTCAAAACTAATTCTTCAAACTTTAAGAATTTTTATTAATAGCTGAGTGGCATTACAGTTCCGCTAAAAAAATACTTTTCAGGATATTCCACATTTTCCTTTACTTCACATATTGCAGATGTAAATTTGCAATGCATTTTTTGTGTCACTTGAAAAATTTTTCATCACGTTCATTATTCTTTTTTGTCCATGCACATTCTCGCTTGGTGTTGGTCTAACACTGTTTGAGCCTCCTCTACCAATCTTCTTACTTGCTCTCTTAATGCTTCTTTAGTTTATTTTTATTTTGTATCGACTCCCACTTCGAGTACTTGTGTCCGATGTCGTTCTCAAGGTAATCAGCTTTTGCGTTCTTTCTTTTCTTTCTCTTCCGTTCAATTTTTTCTTAGTATTAATGATATTTGGCTTACTACCGATCCTTGGCACTTAGGTCTAGCGTCTAAAATTACTGCTTCTCTTTGTGAAAGGTCTATAATGTAAAAGTGTACGTGATCCTTGCGTGTGACAATTAGTTGCTTCAGCAGACCAGCGCAAGCAACTGATTTAGCATCACCACATTTTATCTGGCTGTGAACACCGCACTTTCGAATGCACAATGAAGCCCTTCTATTAAGTCGCGTTGTCATTCATTGCCAGGCATGACAAAGCTTTCCAACACTCACGTTACTAATAATTTTCTAAACACATACATAGAGATTCTATGCCTTCTCCAAATGTAGAAAGCGCACCTATTGATTTTTCGTCTACTTCTTCAGTCGCCTCTAATTGTGCTTTAAGGTCTCTTTTTTTTAATCGTTTTTTTTTTCCTATTCATCGGCGCCACAATCGTCGTAAATGCTAATTTGCTTCTTGGATTTTGGCTTTGAACTCTGGTATTCTTGTGATTCTTGACTTTTGGTTTTGTTGATTTGAGTCTCCGAATACATCGTCGGTATCTTGTTAGTTGTAGTACGGTTGATATCTATTTGCTAAATCAGTGTCTTGTTTCTTATATTTAATCATTTGCTTTGAGATCGGTTGCGCGCACAACCTGAAATATTACGTTTTTTATCACGACTAACGTATGCCACATTTTTGTATTTACGTCAGTTTCTATCGTGCGCTTTATTTCAGTAATGTGCAATCATTGTAATTTCATGCTAATTAACAGCGTTTTTGTTGTGTTTTTAGTTTCTATTTTCTTATACTATCGTTGAAATAAACATACTTGGTGTTAGACTTATGTTAGTCGATTTATCTACCTTAAGTGTTGTCACGTATAAAGGGGTATCTGTACGGGAGAAATATACACATTTCTTTCCTTTTGGCGCTCTTTTAATTACATTATAGTTAACACATCAAAGATCAAGTTGACTCATTCTCCGACGTTCTGAGTTGTTGCTACTTTTTTTAGAGTGATTCAATCGCTGATAAGTGATCGCAGGATGCTGCAGGATTAGATTCTTACCGTAACACATCATATAAATTTGATTCAATATTATTAAGTCTAAAACTCATTTTTTTACAAAATATTAAATATTTTTCCGTTTGCAAATACAACAAAATGTTTTTTAATAGATTTCTGTTATTAAATGCAACTTGAAAATCTTCCTTTTCAGTTTTTTGAACAGACAATTTTTGACTTGCATCTACTTCTTCAGTCGCTTGTAATTGTGACTTGCTGTCTCCTTCTTGTAATTGTTCTCTTTTTTTTATGGGTATCGCAAGCGTGATAAGTGCTAATTTGTTTTTTGCATTTCGGTTTTGTATTCTGTTATTTTTTTGTTTTTTTTTGGTTTTGGTGGTTCAAGTTTATGAATACGTCATCGGTATCTTGTTGGTTGTAATTTTAATGATATTTATTTGCTTTCTCCCATGTTTTCACCGATATTCTTCTTTTTTGATTAAGTTTCTTGGCAAACTTGTGTTAGTTTTCATCTTCTCTATCTTACTTTAGAAGTGACTATTTTTCCGTCTCTATATAGTTATATCTGCTTAGTCGGCTTTTTTAGGCTGGTATGCCATGTATAAGATTTTTTTTCGTTTTGAATGTAGTTTTTCTTTTTCTTGAGTTTTCTATTCTGCTGGTCAGCATTAAAGTCTTGTGGTAATTTTTTTAATTTGGGACAGCATTTGATTTACGTTCCTTCTAAGGATAATTGTGATATATTTTCTTTTCTCTTTTTTTTGTAGGTTGTTGGTTTGGCATCGTAGGGTTAGCCATTCCTTTCGTTTCTTCTACGGAGAAAAGAACGAAACAATCATCTACATTTAGTCTTATCTTTCTCCGTTTTTTTTGTTTTTCTTACTTGTCGTTTTTTCTTCTTTTTCATTGGTTGATCACCTGCATGTCACATCACCTTTTTTCTTCATGTTCTTCTTAAAAATTTTCTATTGGGCGGTTAGATAAGCACCGAAAGGTAGTCTTTTTTTTTCATTCTTACACGGAGAGAAGAACGAATCAAGTATTAACATTAAGCTTGATTTTTCTCCGTCTTTCTTTGTATCTACCTTTTCTGCTTTTCATTTCTTTCTTATTTGATCTGTGGGTTTTACATATGCCGGATATTTTTTGTTGTTTCTGATTCTTTCAGTTTCTTTATGGTTCACCTTCTGGGGCACGTAGGGTTGTTCACCTATTTTGTTTTTTCTACGTAGAGAATAATAAAACAAACATCTGCATCTAGTCTTATCTTTTTCAGTCTGTCTCTTTTCTTTTTATTTTGTCTTTCTTACTTTTTAGTTTTTTTTCTTTTCACTTTTGCTTCTTAAGGTTTATTTTTAGGACAATTATTTGTTTTACTTTCTTTATTTTTTTCTATAGTTGGTTGAACACTTTCCGGTTTTTTATTTAGTAACTTTTTTTTAGTGTTCCTCTTCTTCTAGATTTATTTAATTTGCTTGTTTCTAGGCACGTTTGTGACCTATTTTTTTCACAGTTGTGGCATGGAAACCTAAAACTTGTTTTCTGGTTGTGATGTAGAGCATTACAATTTTCCTTGTAAGTTTTTCTGTTATTTGTGGAAAATACTCATTTCACTTTGATATAGTTCTTTCATTTTCTGATCTGACTCATTCCCTTTAACAAGCTCTAGAATGAGCTTGTCTGGTTTAAAGGTTTTCAGTGCTGTAACAAGTAGATCCAACAATAAGGGTTGCATCAAAAAGTAGATAACACACGACACCAGTTGCTTCCAATCGATTTTAATTCACAAACTAATTCTTCAAACTTTAATAAATGATTTTCAAACTACTCGCTAGTGAGTAATTTGTTCTATAAGAATAGCGGGCTGGTAATACAGTTCCGGTAAAAAAATACTTTTCAGGGCTTTCCACATTTTCCTTTCCTTCACATATTGCAGATATAAATTTGCAATGCATTGTATTAACAGATATTTACATTTTTTGTGTCATTTCAAAAATTTTTCATCACGTTCATTATTTTTTTTTGTCGATGCACATTCTCGCTTGGTGTTGGTCTAACACTGTTTGAGCCTCCTCTGCCAATCTTCTTACTTGCTCTCTTAATGCTTCTTTAGTTTATTTTTATTTTGTATCGACTCCCACTTCGAGTACTTGTGTCCGATGTCGTTCTCAAGGTAATCAGCATTTGCGTTCTTTCTTATCTTTCTCTTCCGTTGAAGTTTTTTTTTAGTTTTTATCAAAATTTGGCTTACTACCGAACCTTAGCACTTAGATCTAGTGTTTAAAGTTACTGCTTTTCTTTGTGAAAGGTCTATTATGTAAAAGTGTACGTGATCCTTACGTGTGACAATTAGTTGCTTCAGCAGACCAGCGCAAGCAACAGGTTTAGCATCACCACATTTTATCTGGCTGTGAACACCGCACTTTCGAATCCACAATGAAGCCCTTCTATTAAGTCGCGTTGTCACTCATTGTCAGGCATGACAAAGCTTTCCAACACTCACGTTACTAATAATATTCTACACACATACATAGAGATTCTATGCATTCTCCAAATGTAGAAAACGCTACTATTGATTTTTCGTCTACTTCTTCAGTTGCTTCTAATTGTGCTTTAAGGTCTCTTTTTTCTAACCGTTTTTTTATTCAACGGCGCCACAATCGTCGTAAATGCTAATTTGCTTCTTGGATTTTGGCTTTGAATTCTGGTATTCTTGTGATTCTTGACTTTTGGTTTTGGTGATATGAGTTTCCGAATACATCGTCAGTATCTTGTTAGTTGTAGTACGGATGATATCTATTTGCTGAGTAAGTGTCTTGTTTCTTATATTTAATCATTTGCTTTGCGATCGGTTACGCGCCCAACCTGACATATTACGTTTTTTGTCACGATTAACGTATGCCACATTTTTGTATTTACGTCAGCTAAATTAAAGGTGTTGTATAATTAGTCATACTGGAATATTGTTAGCAAACTTTTAGTTTCTATTTTCTTATACTATCGTTGAAATAAACATACTTGTTATTAGAGTTATGTTAGTCGATTTATCTACCTTAAGTGTTGTCACGTATAAACGGGTATCTGTACGGGAGAAATATACACATTTTTTTTCTTTTGGCGCTCTTATAATTACATTATAATTAACACATCAAAAATCAAGCTGAATATTATCAGTTATACACCTACGACCAATTCTCCGACGTTCTGAGCTATCGCTACTTCCTTTAGGGTGATTTAATCGCTGATAAGTGATCGCAGGATGCTGCAGGATTAGATTCTTACCGTAACACATCATATAAATTTGATTTAATATTATTAAGTCTAAAACTCTTTTTTTTACAAGATATTAAATATTTTTCCGTTTGCAAATACAGCAAAAGGTTTTTTAATAGATTTCTGTTATTAAATGCAACTTGAAAATCTCCCCTTTCAGTTTTTTGATCTGACAATTTTTGACTTGCATCTGCTTCTTCAGTCGCTTGTAATTGTGACTTGCTGTCTCCTTCTTGTAATCGTTCTCTTTTTTTATCGGTATCGCAAGCGTGATAAGTGCTAATTTGCTTTTTGCATTTCGGTTTTGTCTTCTGTTATTTTTTTGTTTTCTTTTTGTTTTGGTGGTTCAAGCTTATGAATACGTCATCGGTATTTTATTAGTTGTAATTATAATGATATTTATTTGCTTTTTCTCATGTTCTCAACGATATTCTCTTTTTTGGTTTAGTTTCTTGTCAAACTTGTGTTAGTTTTCTTCTTCTCTATCTTTAGTTGACATGAGAACCAAAGAGGGGATAGCTCAAAATCATGATCACGATGGAAGTTATTGGGTTGTTTGATGATTTCTATGCTCTCTCGAAATTTTCTATTAAAAAAGAATGGAGATTTGGCAGCCACCAAAACGTTATCAAAATCTATCTTGCGACCTGTAGTTAAATGATGTTCAGCAACCGCAGACTTAGAAATATGCCCTTTCCTTATACAACGATCATGTTCTGAAATGCGAGTAATGACGGAACGACCGGTCTCACCAATGTAGACTAAACCCCATGTACAAGGAATTTGGTATACACCTTGAGATGAAAGTGTACGAAATTTGTTCTTGGGAGAAGGAAGAATCTGAGAGATTTTGCCTGTCTAATTGAAAATAGATTTGATACCATTCTTACGAAGAAGTTTCCTTATTTGATTTGTAACCTTGTAAATGTAAGGTAAAAAGGCCAATTTCGGATTGGATTCGGAAGTAGAAATGTCTTCAGGTAATCGAGTACGTGGATGTAGACGATAATTAATAACTCTATGAATATCTCGCTTCAGAGTTCCGAGTCTAGATTCTCAGGTTGGCAAATAGAAAAAGTACGATGAACCAAAGATTCAATAACAGAACGTTTCTGTGCAGAATGATGATGAGACGAAGTATGAAGGTATCTATCAGTATGGGTGGGTTTGCAATAAACAGAATGGCCCAGAAGTCCGTCGGGCTTACGAGTCACAAGAACGTCAAGAAATGGGAGAGAACCATTACTTTTGATTTCCTTAGTAAATTTGATATGCAAGTGTTGATTGTTAAGATGAAACTTAGACAATTCGAGATGACCATGAGGCCAAACAATAAACGTGTCGTCAACATACCTAAACCAAACTTTGGGTTTAATATTGCTGAATCCAAAAACCTGTTCGCAAAACTTGCTATCAAATTGGAAGTAAGTAGAGGATAGACACTTATCAACAAGGGGAACCAAACTCAAATCCTTACCATGTTGAGACAAAATCTGTTCGATGATAATAAGCGAATCCTTAATAGGAGCTTTAGTAAAAAGTGAAGTGACATCAAAACTCACAAGAAGATCTTGGGGTTCAAGTTTTATAGTTTGTAGACGTTGAATAAAATGCTGAGAGTTGAGGATATGAGAAGATGTTTTACCTGTAAACTCGCAAATAATGTTGGACAAGAACTTGGCTAGCTTGTAGGTGGGAGATTGGATACCCTAGAGAGCGGAAACGTAGCAAATTTTCCTGTCTTGAATAATTGGTTCTCAATATTTAACTTTGCTTTCACTCTGGAATAACTCTTTGACTAATTAGAATTGTATTTTTCTTTTGGTTTAATTCTTATTGTGAATAGTCCTGATAAATTTCTAACGTGTTCATTTAGTGATTGATAATTTTTATGTAATTTTCTGAATCGTAATTGAGTAGTCTTCGAAAATTACCGTTGATAACTGGCTTAATCGAGCCTTACAACATAAGTGTCAATATACACTAAAATTGTTTTTTTTGTTGGTATTTTACCATACATTTACTGTTCTTTGGGAGACTTTTATATATGCAGATATAAATCATTTCTCATCTTAGGAAGCATTTTCTTCTTTTAGGCAAATGTTGTATAGGGACGAGAACAAGGTAACCTACGGTTATAAATATTCTGCTGCTTGTTCCTATACCATTTTGCCATATTTTTTTATTTATTTGGTTGGAGAAAATACTAAACCGCCTGTGGCGACTTTATTGGATACCTCAATTATATATTTCTAAGAAAATTAATTTTTTTGTTCTGTGAGATTGCTTAAGTTTGTAATTATCAGTTTCTGGCATATTGCAGCGGTTGGTTGGGCACGTAGAGACGGTTTAGTACTTCCATTTCTTTACTGAGAACGTGATGGAACATCAAGCCTTTTTTTTTATTTCACTATAACTTTCTCTTCTGGCTTTGTTTTGTCTGGAATACGTTGGGTATCGTATCTGAGGGTAACAGAGTTTTGGTTTCGATAAACCTAGGGCTTGCCTAGACGAATATTTTTTGCGGAGTTGTACAGAGAGCCTAGGAGCGGACTCAAGGGTAGCTGTTTACTTTTATCCAATGCGTTAAGTTGACAATTGTAGATAAATCAAAACCATAACTATTTCCTTTGATTTTAGAGCCAAAATTTTTGGGTATTTTCTATCTTTTCTTCATTTTCCATCTGTTTGAGTTGGGAAGGTTTATCCTTGGTTTTCAAACGATGTACCCTGTAGGAACTAATAGGAGCTCGTAGAGTTCATGCTGGTGGAGTCTTTTCTTATCATCATTTCGTTTCGTATAACATATCCTTGAGGGTTCCTTATGTGGGAGTATTTAGAGTGGATTTCGTATTTAAAGGTACTCAGCGATGTTACCTTGCTTCCAGGCTCTTGCTTGTGTGGGTTTCTGTTAAGTATTCTAATTTTTTTTATGTGCTGTCTTTTTTTTTGACTCAATTATATGGGTTTCTTGGATTTCGTAAAATTGGCCATACTGATTTTACCACCACAAATAGCGTACGTTAGTGAGAAATTTTGAAGCTTAAATAGGATAGTTTTGGCTTCTCACGCTTTCCTCCATCTAAGAGTGCTCATGAAAACCACAAAAGTTTAACAAGTCTTCCACTTATTAGCACCTTTGATAAGTTTAGAAAACGGCGTACCCAATGTTACTAATCCACTGTTGTTTTAGTGGTTTTTATTTTTTTTTTTACTAAATTTGGTTTTTCTTCGTTACCTATTGATTCTGTGATTACTTTTTCTGCCTGCTATTATTTGAGGTACCAACAGTTTGGCTTACGCTATCACCAACGAGGAGTAAGGACACACAACCGAATGGTTATAGACACCCGGAATTCCTTGTAATAATTGCTATCGACACCTACAAGACATACTGTTTAGATCATTCCTTATATTTATTAGCGAATATAACGTTAGTTTACCGCGGCATGTCACATCGTGTAATAGTAGCAGCGTAATCTAGTTTATTCTGCTTACTAATTTTTATTGTCACGAACGGTATTTAAAATTACTTCATAGCTTAAACAAATCTTATTGAACGTGTATGTAAAAATTTCGTGTAAGGTATTTTGTTTTGCAATTAACTTTAGAACACAGGAGATGAACACTTGAAATAATTAGTGATTATTGCAAACTTGTACTGTCAACGTTACCTGTTTAATCGCGATTAAATTTTCTTCGATTACTGATAATCCACCTACGACTTCTACGTAACAATATTGAATCAAATTTAATGTATACCGGTAAAAACCTAAATCTGCAATCGGTTGCAATCACATACCAGTAAGTGAAGCACTAGCGGCAGCTCAGAACGTAAGAGAGTAAGTCGTAAGTGTATAACTAATATAATTCAACTTGATGTTTAAAGTGCCAATTATAATATAATTAAAAAAACGCCAAAACGGGAGAAATATACACTACAGATTCCCATGTACACCTGACAACGCTAAGGTAAATAAATTGACGAACACAAACCTAACAACCAGTATATTTATTTTAACGATAGTTTAAGAGAATAAAGCACTCAAAAGAATAAGAAATATGTAACAATTGTGGGTTCGCCAACAATATCGCAATATCGCAATATTGCAGTACGACTAATCACACAGGGCTCTTAAATTAAGCAACCTAGTACCCATAAGTAGAAAATGTAGATGGCTTAACGTTGGTTAGTACAAGCAAAAAACCCTGTCAATAAGCATGAAATAATGGTGAGTGCACAATATTGAAACCAACCCCAGCGTTAAAACTTACTACATAAATATAGGATAGGATAGGGTACTTACTTACTCCGCGTTTCAAATATAATATTAGGTAATGACATATCTAAACTGATACATATATACACAGTTACCACAAATAAGCTACTAAATTTCATACAATTCATTAAAAGTAAAGTGCGGTAAGCTTCCGGAAGTCAATTAAGCTACATCGAAACAAAAATGCCGATTACGCAAAAGTACGTAGAGTACAAGAGATAGCGTTGCAGTCTATTCGAAGTTCGAAATCAAACAACCAAAACAAAAATCAACTAAGCTCAATCAAGCAAGAGAAGTAACTGAGAAAGAAAAGAAAAAAGAAAGAAACTAAGTTGCAGTAAACACAAAGAAAGTTACTGAAGAGCAAAAAACAATTGCCATAAAGGCAAACCTTAAGAAGCAAAAAAAACGAAAAAAACAGGGACTAAGAAAGGAAAGACAGAAAAAAAAGAAACAGACGAAGAAATCTGAAACTAGATGTAGATGTCTGTGTCGTTCTTTTCTCTATAGAAAAAAACGAAATGGGTGACCAACGCTACGTGTCCAACCAACCGCTCCTGAACGTGAAACATAAAGAAAATCAAAGATTCAAACCCACAGAACAAAGAACGATGAAATGAAAAGTAGGAAAGATAGATACTGAGAAAGACGAGGAAAGATAAGGCTTGATGTTAATGTCTGATTCGTTCTTTTTTCTGTATAAGAACGACAAGAGAGACTACCCTACGGTGCGTATCCAACCTATCAAAGACAAATCTTTAAGAAATACAAGAAGAAAAAAAAGTATAGCATGCAAGTGATCAACCATTAAAAAAAAAAAAAAACGAAAAATAAGAAAAACAAAAAAACGGAGAAAGATAAGGCTAAATGTAGATAATTGCTACGTTCTTTTCTCTGTAGAAAAAACAAAAGGAATGACTAACCCTTTAATGCCAAATCAGCCCAAAATTAAAAAAAGAAAGATAAGCTGTAGAACGAACGTACACCAAATGCTGTTCCAAATTGGAAAATTTACCACAACACTTGAATCGCGACCAGCAGAATACGAAACTCAAGAATAAGAAAAACTAAATCTAAAAGGAAAAGAAAATCCTCTACATGACATAGCAATCCAAAACGGCCGACTAAGCGGATATAGATATAGATACAGAAAAATAGTCAGTTCTAAAGTAAGATAGAGAAAAAGAAACTTAATAAAATGTATCAAGAAACTTAACCAAAGAAGAGAATTTCGGTGACAACAACATGAAAGACAGCAAAGAGATATCATTCGAACTACAACCAACAAGATACCGACAATGTATTCAAAGACTCAAATTACCAAAACCAAGAGACAAGAATTAACGCTTTATGCTAACTACATCATTGATCTTAGCTCTAAAGAAAAAAAAAGAAAAGAGAAATTATCACATTCTACAACTTAACAAAAAGATGAGTAATGATTTAGAACTACTGCGTAGAAGTCTGTTTAAAAAAAAACCTGCCCATGAACTGACAATTGGAGAGCTAAGCAAAAGAAGTATGAAAACTGCTGGAATGCCAATCGATCTTTACTCCAAACTGAAAAATTTTGGCTATCTTTTCAAAAAAAAAAATTGCACATTTTTTCTCTCCCCTAAAAGGAAGAGGTGTTCAACTTGCAACAGCAAAACAGGTTTGAGAAGGTTGACAAATCAAGTATGCAGAAAATGCAAGACTTTTATTTGCTTGGCCCATGCAAATATGGTGTGCAGTGTGTGTTTTACTGAAAAAGGTACAGAGGTTATCGCGGAAACTGAGTGAATAGATATTATTTCTATCAATTCTTTGAACACTTCTAATATGATATTCCTTACTTGATAATTTTTTTTAAATAATTTAGGTAATTATGCGTTATTTACGTTTTTTTAATGTGCATATCAAGCACATTGTGCCCGAATCCGACAGTCAACATATTGCGCCCGACGGAAGATTAACATAATATGCATCTGGTATGGTTCTTATTTTCCGTGCATGCTTTATTATTAGTTTGTCATAGGAATCTTTTAAAGTAAAAAAACATGTGCAGATGGACAAAGTTGCTATGATAACAAAGAGAAATAAAATCGCGCTTTAACATGAAAATGTCTTCTTACACTAGCAAATTTCTTACAACCAACACATCCAAAATTTATTTACTTCCTACCACAGTGGATGATCCAATATACTTAAAATTTAAAAACCCCTAGGCATGTCGTTAACATACGTGTTGTTTGCTTAACGTTTAAGGCGAAAATCTAATCATCAGTGACCTCCAATGCGTCACTAGGCGAAAGGTCAAGGTTTGCAATCAAGACTCTGTATTTTTTTCCATGAGCTTTCACTCATGAGAAGAATAAGTTGTTGTTCTTTTAGACCTTCCTTCTTATCAACAACATTCCAGGTTTTTATTGGAAACTTTGGTTTTTGAACCTTGACGCGTTTAGTACCTTTTCCTGTTCCACTATGGGTTCCAGAATCTATACCATAGCCCTAGCTAGTTTTGACACGCTTTTAGCATCTTTGCACTTGAATAGGGTTTTTTTTCTGGGGTGCGCACCAGTCAATCTTTAGTAGACAGATCGGCACAGAAGGCTAATAGAAAAACCCCTTTTGAAGTTAACTCTAGAGAATTTGAGAACAGATTATTTTTAGGTGAAAGTGCTCATAGTTTTAATCATAGCAGTCTTAGTAAGGCCCGCCTGTTCTTTGCTTAAGAAAACACATAAATACTCTTGCGGCATTATTGCCTTTTAAATATTACACACGGTCGTGGCATAAAAGATGACGTATTTTACTTCTCTACTCTTCTTTGTTGGCGGTTGTGTTGCTGTGGTTGTACTACTGGGTTCTGGTCGATTACGGTTTGTGTCCTAGACTTTTTGACGTTAAGGGGTGCGCTTTTGTCCATTTTGTCTTAGGTATTTTGGCTTCCCCTAACTGTTGAAATTTTTCTTGGTGGAACTTATTTTCAGGTTCTTGTTTTCAGTGTCCCCAGTATTAGTGCCCGTTATATATGTTTGTTTTGTTTTATTTACTTAGTCTATAGTAGTTCCACAAGTAGGAAAGAGTATAAACAATCATGAGCAGTGCTTTTATACACAGGACATGTTATATAGCGCAAGGCTCGCCTGGTGCCTCGAAATTGGAACCGGTAACTACTGGTCTTCTATCGAGTCCCGCATTTATTGCTCGTGAGACATGTCCAGAGCAGCAAAATATGTTAGATTTAAGTGGCGTGTCTACCGAGTAACGTTAGTAGAGCAGCGACAGGCATCGTTTATCCTAGTGTTGGTTCTTGCCACGACACCACAGTTTGAGCTGGGAGAGCTGGTTTGAGTGACTGAAATATTGAAATACATACGGATTTTAGCCCGTGATTCCAAAACCTGCCAAGATAAATAAAGTTGTTCTGGCTCCACTTGTTAAGCTAACACCCTACTCATTCCCTATTCGTCACCTGGAGATGCGCTTGACTTACAGGTAATAAAATACAAACAGTGTTTACTTTGTTTTTGATGCCGTATAAATTTGACTCTTAGTTAATATAAGTTTAACTTTATTATTGCCATTTGGCTTACAAATTTGGTCGTGTTGTCTATACATATATATTACATTTTCTTATCCCTTCTCCCCCCTTAATTTTTTCCTCCTGCTCCATACTTCCTCCATCTATTCCGCTCCTTTTCCGCTTTCATCTAAGATATCCACTGTTTTCATCACCTCTTCTCTTAGTTCCCTGCATCTCTTTCTCATGTGGTTCAGATCTTCCATTTCTTCTCCACATAGCCTGCACAACTTTTCTGGTTCTTCCTTCCAATATTTGTTCCCTAACTCCTCATTGCCACATCTGAACCTTGCCACCATTTTTTTCCTTTTGTTGCTTTTACTCTCACTGTCTTTTAAATATTCCGGCACCCCTTCACCCTTGATATCTTTATAATTCCTATTATATCTGCTCTCTTTTATTTTTGTCCATCTTTCTTGTTTTTCGGTGTCTCTATCTCTTCTTATTATTTCTTCTCTTATCCCTACCCCTCTTCTCTTAATCTCTCCACTTCTTTACTCGCGTACCCATTACTTTGTAATACTCTTCTCTGCCCTCCTGCACGTCCTTCACTTTCCCTTCCTTTATTTCTTTCCAACATTCTTGCAGAATTTTGCAATCTGTTCTTTCCCTCATTTCTTCCTCGTATTTTATTGCTCTTTTTCCTGTCTCAATCCTTATTTTTCTATCTGAACCTCCTCTCTCACAATATACCCCGGTGTATCCCTGTCCAATCCTAACACCCATCTCCAGTATTTTCCTGTAGCCCCTCTACCTCCCTCCACTCCTTCCAGCCCCATATTTCCTCTCCATACATTACCACCCCTTTATTAATTTTTCGAACAGCAATTTTTTTATATCCATCTTGAAAATTCTTTCCCCCACACCCCATACTTGTCCTATTAGCCTGTTTCCTTTCTTCACCCTTTCCTTTATGTGTTCTCCCTCTTTATTATCCTGTTTCATCGTGTAGCCCAGGTATGTAAATTCCTTCACTTGTTGCACTTTCTCATCACTCCATCTACAGTCCTCTCTTTTTCTTCCCCCCCTTCTTTTCTAAATATCATTCTCTTTATTTTCTCCGTGGTTACTTCCAATTCTTTTTTTTTTCATATATTTTTCTAGCGTTTTCATCATCTCTTTCATTTCCTTTTCCTCCTTAGCCACCAGCACTATGTCATCCGCATACGCCAACGACCATACCTTAGCTTTCCCTACCACTATCCCTCCTGTCTGTTGTCCTCTCATTGTCTCTTTCAGATCCCCCGTATATACCGAGAACAGGCTTGGGCTCAGTGGACATCCCTGCCTCAACCCTCTCTTTGTTATGAATTTCTCACTCTCTTCCCCATTCACGTTAACCCTGCTTCTCGTTTCTTGGTATATTTCCTCTATTCTTTGTATTAATCTTTCATTGATTTTTTTTATTTTCATGTATTCCCACAGCTTTTCCCTATTCACTTTGTCAAAAGCAGCTTTTAGAACTACGAATAGTGCCACCATTTTCCCTCTTTTTTTTTCTAGTTCTTTATTTGCTAAGTGTTTCATTATATATATGTTGTCTATCGCCCTTCTTCCTTTTCTGAATCCCGCTTGTCCGTCTGGTACCAAACTTCTTTCTTCTATTTCCTTCTGTAATCTTTCTTGCAGTATTTTCGCGTACAATTTGTATGCCGAGCTCAGTAATGTTACCCCTCTATAATTCTCGACTTTCTTTTTTTCGCCTTTTTTATGTATTGGGCATATTATTCCCTCTCTCCATCTCTCTGGGAATCCTTCCCCTTTCCATATTTTGTTTATTCTCTTCTCTCTCTCTTCTCCTTGTATCCCGTCTTCTCCTGTCGCCTTTCCTTTTTTTATATTCTTTATCGCCTCTATTACTTCTTCCTCCCTTATTCTATCCCTATCTCCTTCTTCTTGTCTTACTACCGCGTCATTCCTTTTTTTTCCTGCTTTTGTTCTTTCCCTCCCAACAGGTTCCGAAAATATATCTCCCATTCTTTAATTTTTATTCCCTTTGTCGTCCTGTTTTTTTTTCTCTGCTTCTTTAGGTACTTCCATACATTTTCTTCCGTTTTTATTCCTTTCATTTGCTCCTCTTGTTTCTTTTTGTTTTCCTCCTTCTTTCTATCGCATGTTTTTTTGTATATTTTTACTGCTTCTTTGTATTCTTCTTCTTCTTTCTTCCCTTTTTTCCACTGTCTTAATGCTCTTCTTGCATTTTTCTTTGCTTCTTTGCATTCCTTATCCCACCATTTCTTCCATCCAGTTTTCTCCCCCTTACATTTTCTAAATCTGACTCTCTCTGTTGCTTTCTCCATCATCTCTCTCATTTCCTCTACACTTTCTTGTACTTCCTTTCCTATCCATACCGTTTTCCCTATTCTCTCTTTATATCTTTTTATACTTTCTTCTGTCCACTTTTTTTTAGTTATGTACTTCTCCTCTTCCTCTCTCTCTTCTCTTTCCCTTCCTTCCATTGTCAATTCCAGTGGTTGATGATCTGACTCTACTCTTTCTCCCACCTTAAATGTCTTTACCTTTTCTGCAGCCTCTTCATTTGTCATTACAAAATCTATTATTGATTCTCCCCTTCCTCCTATGTACGTAAATTCCCCCTTTCCATCATCTTCTCTGTTCCCGTTCATTATTTCCCACCCTTTTTCGTTGCACAATTCCAGCAGATCCTCTCCCTCTTTATTTATCACCTTGTCCTTTGTTTGTCTCTTTCCCGTCCCTTTTCTTTCTTGTATTCCCCCCTCTTCCCCTATTCTTGCGTTGAAATCCCCTCCTACTATTATCAATCCCTCTTCCCTCTCATCTATCATCTCTTCTAAGTTTTTCCTTGTCTCTTTCATTCTACTGCTATAAACCGTCACCACTTTTATTTTTGTTTTTCCCCACTGCATGTTCCTTTCTACAACTCCTCTTCTCTGTTGCACTTTCTCCTTCTTTTCTTGGTTCAACCATTTTTTTCTTATTCTCATTATTATACCCCCCTTTGCTCTCCCTTTTTTCTTTTCTCTTTCTGCATGTTGCACCACCCACTCAAATTCCTCTGGCAACTCTTTTTCCCACCACCCCCATTCTTTTCTTCCATCCATGTTTCCTGTAATCCCACTACATCCTGTTCCTTGATGTACTTCCAGAAATCATGTTCCTTGTTTTTATTCCTGCTACGTTCCAAAACAATACTCTCAGCTCACTCACCTCCCCGTGCTTCTTCCTTACTTTCTTTTTTCTCCCTTTTTTTTTCTTTTCCATTTCCATCTCTCATTATTCCTTTTCTTTGCCGTTTCCTCAACTTTCCCTCCTTTACCACCCCCTTTGCCCTTTAGTTTTTGCCTTTTGGTTCCCCACTTTCTCTTCTCTTTCTCCGCACAGTCCCCTATCCTTGTCGTTCCATATGTATCTGTCTCCGTCTATCTCCATTTTTCTGTACCCTACCCATACTCTTTTTCTTTCCGCTCTTCTTTTTGTCGCTATGTTCATTATTTCTCTTTGCACTCTTCTTTCCTCTCATGTTAAATCGTGACTTATATATATTCTTGTATTCTTTAATTTCTTCTTCTCCTTCATTACCTTCTGTTTTTCCTCCCATCCTCCGATTTCCGCCACCACCATCTCATTTTTCTTCTCTTTGTTTATTACTGTCACTTTTTTTACCTCTACTTGTACATTTAATTTTTCTTCCAGCATCACTGCTAAATCTTTTTGTGGTTTTTCACTTCTCCACCCCTTTATCACGATATTATTTTTTCTTTTCAATCTTTCCTCGTCGTCCGCTTTTTTCTCCAGTTTTTCTATTCTCTCCACCAGTTTCTCTTTTTCTTTCTCCCACTTCTTTTCTCTTTCTCCCATTTCTTTTTTCATTTCTTTGATTTCTTGTCTTATTCCTTGCATATTTTCTTCCATCTGTTTTATCATTTCTCTCATTAATTCTTTTAACTCCTCCATTTCTTTCCTTCCTCCTTCTGTTCTTGAGGTTAAATTAGTTAATAATGAGTGTATTTAAAATAAAAAATTTATAGAATTGGCTTTTTTGACTTCTATACAAGACTATTTGATGCAAAACTTGTTACACTGGTTTTCGTGTAATCAAAAAAAATAAGCAACGGCTAACACAGTTGTTCCCGGAGAGGGAGTCGCAGCCGTTGTGATACAAATTATAAATTAAATTTAAAAAAGCGCCAAAACGATGAAAGATTAAATTAAAGAGATATCGTGTAACTCTACTCGTACCTGAAAAAAGCAAATAACACGACTTTTCTTTAGTGTTGTTCTTCTTCTAGATTTATTTAATTTGCTTGTTTCTGGGCACGCTTGTGACCTAACTTTTCACAGTTGTGACATGCAAACCTAAAACTTGTTTTCTGGTTGTGATGTAGAGCATTATAATTTTTCTTGTAAGTTTTTCTGTTATTTGTGGAAGAAACTCATTTCACTTTCACTTTGATTTAGTTTTGTTATTTTCTGATCTGACACCTTTTTTTTAACAAGCTCGAGAATGAGCTTATCTGGTTTGAGGGTTTTCAGTGGTGTCACTAGTGGAGGAGTTATATCAAAAAGTAAATGACACACGACACCAGTTTCCTCCAATCAGTTTTAATTCACAAACTAATTCTTCATACTTTAATAAATGTTTTTCAAACGACTCATCAGTGAGTAATTTCCTCTATAAGAATAGGGGACTGGTAATACAGTTCCGCTAAAAAAATACTTTTCAGAGCTTTCCACATTTTCCTTTCCTTCACATATTGCAAATGTGAATTTGTTATACATTGTATAAAGAGAGATTTACATTTTTTCTGTTATTTTAAAAATTCTTCATCACGTTCATTATTTTTTTCTGTCCATGCACATTCTCACTTGGTGTTAGTCTAACACAATTTTCATGCGAAATTTCCAATGCTCAAGTTCTTTTTCGCTGAATTGCTTGATACCTAATTTTTCGATTACATTTATTTTTAACACGTATATTGTACTTCATTGTAAATAAAACAAAACGATTTGATTTCTTAAGAAAATTGAGTGAACTGTTATTATTAATCAAAGCAAAATATGTCGCTAGTTTTGTCAAAAAGTTTTCTATACAAGCAACATTTGAGCTTTAGTTTCCAAGCGACTAAAATAAAAACTGTAAAGTTAACAGGAAGTGGATAATTTACAATTCTTGACGTAATTACGTCGTATTCCAGACCGACGCATTATAATAACTAATAACGGGTTCTATCGATAAAATATCGACTATCGCTACTCCCATTGTTTCTATAATTTTTTTTTTCACAAAAAGTCTTTATGGCTTTTTTTGGATAACCGGCTCTCACGGTCTAAAACTAAACCCTTATAACCTGTCGTGTCTACTTAAAAATAATCTATACATGTATTTAAAATTCCATGAATACATTTCTGGAAGTGTTGAGAGATGCTTAGCTGCCTTCTACGTGTTTCGTGGTGCACGTGAGCCAAAATTAAAGGGTTTTTAATGACGAACTTCTTATGCAGTAAGAAATTTATGTGCAACATAATCTCTTATTTATACTGCACGGTTGGTATATTATGTTTAATTACGCGTTTAAAAAAGACGACATGATATATTCATACGTCCAACACTTATTTTTTATGTTTGTTTAGAAGGTACTTAAAATATTTGTTCATAATCTAATCTAACTTAATACCTGCTGGTCAGTTGGTCAGTCAACTAAAAAAGGGCGCGGACAAGGGTTAGCGGATGAGTATAAAAATCATTCCGGTCTATACGATCTTAGTATAATCAAGTTTTTGTGCTAAGGTGATTCGAAAATGTTTACCTACAATAGGATTATTGTAAGTATTACTACTCAAATTACTATAGACTTACGTCTGCAGATTTTTTATTTGCAGAATTAGAAATTGGTAGTATAGCAAAAATTGAATGAATAACGTGTGCTTATTACTGTAACACAATTTGGCAATATTTTTTTAATTTTTGTTTGGGTAATAGAAATTTAGAGCGCAATTTTTGAACATTTTTTATTTTTAATAAAGGTAAAAAAGTACAAAGCATTTTAAAAAATCTGGACACTAACATGCAATTATTTAATCAAATAAATTACATAATTTTATTGTAGATATATAAATTTTTCTAAATCATCTATTAATTTGTACATATTTAATTGTATGAAAGAAAGCATGACATTAATGAAATTTAGGAAAAGAATGCACATATTTTTTCTCATGCGTCAGAAATAAGTTTTATTGAATTTCAGATTTCGGTACCCTTTTTAACAAATCTTTTTATTAATTAATTTTTTACGCGTACGTATAATATTGTACCTTTGAGCGAATTCTTCCAACAGGATTAAAATTAAATATGTAAATTACTGATATTTTTTCCTGTAATAAAACATGTACATTTACAGATTTACACTACATACTTAACGTTTAGTTCAAGAATGATAGAATAAACTAAAAAACACAAAACCTAATTGGCATTGTCTGTTGAAGAAATATTTTTTGAAAATTTTAAGTTAAAAGTCCATAGTTTTTAAGCTTGTTCTAGTGACGATTTCTTATTACATCTATAAAGTACATGTATAAAATTATAGTAATAATCGACATAAGCACAAATAACCTATTTGATAATATTACAAAATAATAAACAACGCGTTTAGTGTATGCAACTTCTGATGCACGTGTGAATTAGCTTTTGACTAGCTCAAATCGGTTTCTTTAAAACAATTTACTTTTTATTATTACAACTAAAAATGTTAAATCTTAAACTTTTAAAAATGCATACAACAGTTGTATGCAAGGTGCATAATTATACCATGTGTCCACATTTCGATGCTCACCATTAGTATCCCGGTTATTAGAAAAAGTATGTACAGCAGCGGTTAAACAGAAAATGTTCTTGAAAATCTAATACTCGCTACAAATCTTATTCAAAAGTCTCCATAACTTGGTTAGATTTCCAAATAATTTGAAAAAAACAAAATTTCCCAATTTTAGTTTTCTTCGATAACTCTAAAACGTCTAATCTAACCTCTTCCAAGCTTTTACAGTGTTCCGACACTTTTTCAAGACAAAGTTTTTGAAGTAATCAAAAAAACCCGATTGCGTCTTTTTTTTATTCAAGTTGTTAGTGCTATATTTTGTTTTATAAAATCTTAAGCTAACGCGGTTATTTTGCTTATGACTATAAGCAACTTTCGGCTTAGACCGCGTCTTAGTTAGACACCCAGACTTTTTAGGCTTGGTTTCGCAATCTTCTGCAATGTCTTGAGAAACGTCAGTTTGTTTGGGTTCACGAACGACAATAGCCGAAAGTCGCTTATAATCAAGCCCGATTCAATATTTAGATTTAGTTAATTATTATTTTAGAGGTCATTAACTTCTTATTGTAGTTTCAATTTTATATATATATAAGTTTAACTTTATTCATTGCCATTTGGCTTACAAATTTTGGTCGTGTTATTACATTACATATATATTACATTTTCTTATCCCTTCTCCCCCCTTAACTTTTTCCTCCTGTTCCATACTTCCTCCATCCATTCCGCTCCTTTTCCGTTTTCATCTAAGATATCCACTATTTTCATCCCCTCTTCTCTTAATTCCCTGCATCTCTTTCTCATGTGGTTAATGTCTTCCCTTTCTTCTCCACATAGCCTGCACAACTTTTCTGGTTCTTCTCTCCAATATTTGTTCCCTAGCTCCTCGTTGCCACATCTGAACCTTGCCACCATTTTTTCCTGTTGTTGCTTTTTGTCTCACTGTCTTTTAAATATTCCGGCACCCCTTCACCCTTGATATCTTTATAATTCCTATTATATCTGCTCTCTTTTATCTTTGTGCATCTCTCTTGTTTTCGATGTCTCTATCTCTCCTTATTATTTCTTCTCTTGTCCCTACCCCTCTTCTCTTAATCTCTCCACTTCTTCACTCGCGTACCCGTTTTTTTGTAATACTCTTCTCTGCCCTCCTGCCCGTACTTCACTTTCCCTCCCTTTATCTCTTTCCAACATTCTTGCAGAATTTTGCAATTTGTTCTCTCCCTCATTTCTTCCTCATATTTTATTGCTCTTTTTCCTGTTTCATACTTATTTTTTCTATCTGAACCTCCTCTCTCACAATATACCCCGGTGTATCCCTGTCCAATCCTAACACCCATCTCCAGTATTTTTCCTGTAGCCCCTCTACCTCCCTCCACTCCTTCCAGCCCCATATTTCCGCTCCATACATTACCACCCCCTTTATTAATTTTTCGAACAGCAATTTTCTTTTTTTTATATCCATCTTGAATACTTTTTTCCCCACACCCCAGACTTGTCCTATTAGCCTGTTTCCTTTCTTCACCCTTTCCTTTATGTGTTCTCCCTCTTTATTATCCTGTTTCATCGTGTAGCCCAGGTATGTAAATTCCTTCACTTGTTGCACTTTCTCATCCCTCTATCTCCACTCCTCTCTTTTTCTTTTCCCCCTCCCTTTCTAAATATCATTATCTTTGTTTTCTCCGTGTTTACTTCCATTTCTTTTTTTTTCATATATTTCTCTAGCGTCTTCATCATCTCTTTCATTTCCTTTTCTTCCTTAGCCACCAGCACTATGTCATCCGCATACGCCAACAACCATACCTTAGCTTTCCCTACCACTATCCCTCCTGTCTGTTGTCCTCTCATTGTCTCTTCCAGATCCCCCGTATATAACGAGAACAGGCTTGGGCTCAGTGGACATCCCTGCCTCAACCCTCTCTTTGTTATGAATTTCTCACTCTCTTCCCCATTCACTTTAACCCTGCTTCTCGTTTCTTCGTATATTTCCTCTATTCTTTGTATTAATCTGTCATTGTTTTTTTTTCTTTTCATATATTCCCACAGCTTTTCTCTATTCACTTTGTCAAAAGCAGCTTTTAGGTCTACGAATAGTGCTACCATTTTCCCTCTTTTTTCTAGTTCTTTATTTGCTAAGTGTTTCATTATATATATGTTGTCTATCGCCCTTCTTCCTTTTCTGAATCCCGCTTGTCCGTCTGGTACCAAACTTTTTCCTCTATTTCCTTCTGTAATCTTTCTTGCAGTATTGTCGCGTACAATTTGTATGCCGAGCTCAATAATGTTACCCTCTATAATTCTCGACTTTATTTTTCGCCTTTTTATGTATTGGGCATATTATCCCCTCTCTCCATCTCTCTGGGAATCCTTCCCCTTTCCATATTTTGTTTATTATTTCCGTCATCCTTTTTGCTACATTTTCTCCCCGTATATCCACTCTTCTCTTTGTGTCCCGTCTTCTCCTGTCGCCTTTCCTTTTTTATATTCTTTATCGCCTCTATTACTTCTTCCTCCCTTATTCTATCCCTATCTCCTTCTTCTTGACTTACTACCGCGTCTTTCCTTTTTCTTTTTCCTGCTTTTGTTCTTCCCCTCCCATCAGGTTCCGAAAATATGTCTCCCATTCTTTCATTTTTATTCCCTTTGTCGTCTTGTGTTTTTCCTCTGCTTCTTTAGGTACTTCCATACATCTTCTTCCGTTTTTATTCCTTTAATCTGCTCCTCTTGTTTCTTTTTGTTTTCCTCCTTCTTTCTGTCGCATGTTTTTTGTATATTTTTACTGCTTCTTTGTATTCTTCTTTTTCTTTCTTCCCTTTTTCCACTGTCTTAATGCTCTTCTTGCATTTTTCTTTGCTTCCTTGCATTCCTTATCCGACCATTTCTTCCATCCAGTTTTCTCCCCTTCCATCTTCTAAATCTGACTCTCTCTGTTGCTTTCTCCATCATCTCTCTCATTTCCTCTACACTTTCTTGTAATTCCTTCCCTATCCATACCGTTTTCCCCATTCTCTCTTTATATCTTTTTATACTCTCTTCTGTCCACCTTTTTTTGTTATGTACTCCTCATCTTCTTCTCTCTCTCTTCTCTTTTTCTTCCTTCCATTGTCAATTCTAGTGGTTGCTGGTCTGACTCTACCCTTTCTCCCACCCTAAATGTCTTTACCTTTTCTCCAGCGTCTTCATTTGTCATTACAAAATCTATTATTGATTCTCCCCTTCCTCCTATGTACGTAAATTCCCCCTTTCCATCTTCTTCTCTGTTCCCGTTCATTATTTCCCACCCTTTTCGTTGCACAATTCCAGCAGTTCCCCTCCCTCTTTATTTATCACCTTGTCCTTTGTCTCTTTCCCGTCCCTTTTCTTTCTTGTAATCCCCCCTCTACCCCTATTCTTGCGTTGAAGTCCCCTCCTACTATTATCAATCCCTCTTCCCTCTCTTCTATCATCTCTTCTATGTTTTTCCTTGTCTCTTTCATTCTACTGCTATAAACCGTCACTACTTTTATTTTTGTTTTTCCCCACTGCATGTTCCTTTCTACAACTCCCCTTCTCTGTTGCACTTTCTCTTTCTTTTCCTGGTTCAACCACTTTTTCTTATTCCCGTTATTATACCCCCTTTGCTCTCCCTTTTTCTTTTCTCTTTCTGCATGTTGCACCACCCACTCAAATTCCTCCGGCAACTCTTTTTCCCACCACTCCCATTCTTTTTCTTCCATCCATGTTTCCTGTAATCCCACTACATCCTGTTCCTTGATGTACTTCCAGAAATCATGTTCCTTGTTTTTTATTCCTGCTACGTTCCAAAACAATACTCTCAGCTCACTCACCTCCCCTCGTGCTTCTTCCTTACTTCCTTTTTTTCTCCTTTTTTTTTTTTTCCATTTCCATCTCTCATTATTCCTTTTCTTTGCCGTTTCGTCAACTTTCCCTCCTTTACCACCCCCTTTGCCCTTTAGTTTTTGCCTTTTGGTTCCCCACTTTCTCTTCTCTTTCTCTGCACAGTCCCCTATCCTTGTCGTTCCATATGTATCTGTCTCCGTCTATCTCCATTTTTCTGTACCCTACCCATACTCTTTTTCCTTCCGCTCTTTTTCCACCGCTATGTTCATTATTTCTCTTTGCACTCTTCTTTCCTCCCATGTTAAATCGTGACTTATATATATTCTTGTATTCTTTAATTTCTTCTTCTCCTCCATTACCTTCTGTTTTTCCTCCCATCCTCCGATTTTCGCCACCACCATCTCATTTTTCTTCTCTTTGTTTATTACTGTCACGTTTTTCACCTCTACTTTTACATTTAATTTTTCTTCCAGCATCACTGCTAAACCTTTTTGTGGTTTTTCACTTCTCAACCACTTTATCACGATATTATTCTTTCTTTTCCATCTTTCCTCGTCTTCCGCTTTTTCTCCAGTTTTTCTATTCTCTCCACCAGTTTCTCTTTTTCTTTCTCCCACTTCTTTTCTTTTTCTCCCATTTCTTTTTGATTTCTTTGATTTCTTGTCTTATTCCTTGCATATTTTCTTCCATCTGTTTCATCATTTCTCTCATTAATTCTTTTAACTCCTCCATTTCTTTCCTTCCTCCTTCTGTTCTTGAGGTTTTTCCTTCGTTCTCCTCCGATATCTTTTTAATGTCTGGTGATCTTATTGTTTTCTTTCCTCTTTCAAATATTTGTTGCCTTTCTTTTTCCTCTTCCTCTCTCTCTTTTATTCATCCCTTTCCCCCTTTTGTTATTACTTATTATTTATTTTTTTTTTTTATTTATTTTTTTATTTAGTTATTTATTTAATTTTTTTTTTTATTAATTTTAAAATTTTTTGTTACTATGATTCTTTCTACCTGTATTTAATTAACGCCCGCCACAAATATTAGAAAAGTATATAAATAAACGTTTGTATTTCACTGTTATCACAAGCGCGCGCTTGACCTTTAAACAAGTCCGCGATATCCGCTCGCATTCGCACACGTTATCTGAGCCACCTATATCTTCTTATCCATAATTTAATGTACTTATCTACTACTCACATTACAATTGTACTTCTAATCCTTTCTTCACTTCACTTTCCTCACCACGCCCACGTAAGTTAATTGCTGTAAATCACTTTAAATTACCCAAAACTCCGCACTACTATTAAACACGTCCTCTCTCAATCACCTTCAAAACACGACCAGTTTCAATTTTATATGTTTAGTTGTTCAGTTTTTTTATATTTGAATTTAATTTTTATTTGTGTTGGATGTACTCGTTGATGTTGTTGAGATTTACATTTCAGTCTATTTTTGATTCTACATTTATCTTTTCTTGCTTAAGTAATTTTTTTTAGGTTTTGTGATTTTTGTCCTTATCAAAAGAGTTGTCGGCGCCTTATTTTTGTTTGATATCGTTCATTTATCCTACATAGACAGGTAAGCAACAAAAACATAAAATTCTTCTCAAAAGGTTCCTACGACCTTTATAGCTCTTAACTTATATTTGAACCTAGCCGAAGCATTTATAAGGTTATTATCTGCAACCGACTTTTAAGCCCTTTACATATTGGCGCCCAACTCTGGGGGCTTTGTTTTGTTGCTCTGTCTTAGTTTGATTTTGTTTCTTTCTTTGAGGATTAGGTATTATTTATCTTTTGTCATCAACAATAGAGCCAAACCATTTGAAACAAAAGGAACTTTGTTTCGAATTACTTATTCGTGGTATTAGTACTCAAAAGTCTCAAGATCTTCGTCGCAGTCAATTACGTGGTGTATTGGCTAAAGAAAAACATTCAGGTCCAACTAGTTTTGTTGTATCTTTAGATTCTCAGATTAATATTGCTGAAATAAAAAAAACTATTGATGATCTTTGTGAGTTATTAAGCCCTGACAATCCAAATGAAGTACCTAGTGCTAACGATTGTCTTCGAATTAAATCTCAATTGTTACATTTGTCTCATAGACAAGTGCCTGTATATAAATGGAACATTAGTTTCGCTGGTTTAAATTCCAAAGATAGCCTTATGTCTTTCCTCGAAACAGGTTGAAAATTTGCGTGTAACTAGACATGTTAGTTATAAGATATGAGGTTTCTAATTAGGATGAGTTAGTTAAATGCTTTAAACGAGATTTCTTACCTTTCGACTATGACTATAACTTACGATCAGAACTTCAAAATCGTACTCAAGGTTTTCATGAAACTCTATATATATATAAATGTTATGTTGGTTTGTGTACGCTTCAAAAACTCAAAAAGTTCTGCACCGATTGAGTTGAAATTTTAACATGATATAAAATCCGCATCAAGGATTGTTTTTATATATTTTTTGCATCAGTCACATATCTGCGACCGCGAGAAAATAATTTTTTTTAACAATCAGCTGTGTACCAGTGACCGCGCCATCTGCCATAAGCTAGGAAAACACTCGCTGACAACCAAAATAATAATGACGCAGTCACATGAGAAACAATTTCGTTCTCAATTACATTGTTTATTTACAAAAAAATTTGCACCTGATTCTGATTATTATACAATCTGAATTAAATATTCACTTAAATCAAGAATTTTTGGTGTGATAGTGTTGTAATCGAACTGGGCCTTTCACAAAATCATAAGTAGAGGTTATATTTTATATCAAAGATGGACAGTAAAAATATTATTAACTGACAGGCAAAATAAAAGGACTTATTATAATTCAAGTGAATTTCTAACAGAAGTGAGTGGTTATATCTTTTTTATTACATCTAACACGTGGACGTAATTATATTATTTATTTTGGAGATTAACCTCACTTTTAATGTATATAAATATAATTACATTAAAACTAGCAATTATTAATTAATACGAATGTCAACCATTCAATCACAATGTGCCACTACGAAGCGTGGCAGGGTACAGCTAGTATTATATATATAATTGCAGTCGAAGCACTTTTTAATTGTTTGAGTCAGAAACCTTCTGATACCGAGGTGATGCAACAGATTAATCGAAATCTAAATCCTTCTCGTCGCTCTAGTTTATTGGAACCTGACTTAGTTTGCCTTTTCGTAAATGATATACCTTCTTCAGTTAATAAAGTTTATGCTTCCGTACCTTTATCTCCAAATAAATGTTGGAATTGTTCTTGTGTCGGACATTCTTATCGGGATTGTACTGAGCCTAAATCTGTCTTATGTTGTCGTTGTGGTCATAAAAATGTCTACAGCTCTTCGTGTCTTACATGTAATTCAAAAAACGTGCAACGCAATGCTGCGCCGAAATAATCCCTAAACCCCGTCGGTACGACACCAAATGCTTCTATAACCACTCAGTACGTGCGATTACCTCTCAACGAAAAGTATCTTTTGTAAAAGATCACCTTCATTTCACTCATTCTATATTCTATCCTGTCGCAACTTCGTTACCTTTTAATAATCGTATCTACCTTACATTATACATTTGTGGTTTTTCTTTACCTGGTCTATTAGACAGCGTAGCTTCGGTCTCTGTTATTGGTGAGTCAGGACTTACATTTTTACGGTCTCATAATATTTCCTACTATATCGTTTCTTCAAACTTGCGAGTTCATACGGATGACGGTTTTCTCAAATATGTCAAGGGGAGATTTCTTCACCTGTTTATTTTAAACAAGTTTCTTGTAGTTTAGTCTATTGTTCAACCAATTATTCTTGGTATAGATTTTGGTTCTCTTTTTGCTATACGTTTAGACCTAAAAAATAAAGATTTTAGTTGCTTATCTTGCAGTCAAAGCATTTCTGATTTGTCTGATTCAGTTTCTATATCTCCTATAGATACCGTTTGTGATAAAGATACTCTTAGTTGTAAACAGCAACGTTCTCTTTAGGAAACGGTTTCTCAATTTAGTGAATTGGTTTCGAATAAACTCGGTCTCACTCATTACACTGATGATGCATTACCTTTTAAACAAAGACAATATCTTCTGTTTCCTGCCATTCATTTACATAATGAAATGAAATTGATGAAATTCTGAAGTTATGGGTTATTCGTGAATTCAATAGTCCTTGGATAAGTCCAGTCCTCCTAGTAAAAAAGAAAAATGGTAAACTTATAGCTTGCTTTGATGCACGTTGTTTTAATGCCGTTATGCAGAATGACTCATATCCGTTACCTTGTATAGACGCTATCTTCAACCGTTTGCACGATGCAAAATATTTGAGTTCCATAGATCTTCAAAAAGCTTTCTAGCAAATTCCGCTGGAGAAATCTTTATATGCCATAATTGCGTTTACTGTTCTAGGGAAAGGCCTCTTTGAATTTATAGTGATGCCTTTCGGTTTGTCGAACAGTCGTGTTTTAGATCCCATTCTGTTAGATCAAGTTTTCGTTTATCTTGATGATATTATTGTTGCGTCTCCTACCTTTGAGGGGCACATTAATACCTTACGTTCAGTTGTCTCTTGTTTAAAGAAAGCTGGCTTCACAATTAACTTAAAAAAAATTCAGTTTGTCGTCCGTTTTTTTCGTTTTTAGGTTTCATAGTTGATAAAAAGAGGGTTTGCGAACTGACCCTCTAGTAATGTTTCTGCTATCGTCAATTTTTCTACACCCAAAAATACTATAAAAATAAGACGAGCATGTGGTTTTATTGGTTACTATCGTCGCTTCAACAAAGATTATGCTACTTTATCTGCGCCAATTACCTTTTTTCTTATCAGCAAAACTAATGGTCAAGCTATCTTGTTAATTTACCATTTTTATTAAAATGAAACGAGAACTTAGTATCTAAACTCTGGTTTGGGGTTTGGTCGATTGGTTACCTAGGTGTTAAGGAAGAAAAAAAATAAAAATTTTTTTGATTGATGTGGGGCTAAGTAAAGCGATGACATTTTTTATGCAGATTTAAAAAAATGTAGTTTCCATTATCACGTTTGTATGGCGTTGCCTTTTAGAGTGGCGGTTTGTTAGCTAACGCCTGATTCTTGAACCTTTTTACTTGACTTATGTGTGAGTATTTTAAGTTTATTATCTATTAACAACTATGTCATCGATCCCTTAGTTTATTTTTGCTTAAGACGTGCCATTTAATTTAGTGCCTTTATTTCGTACCTTAAATTTCTTTTTGTTTTTTTTGTTGTGAGTTGAACTTGTTGCATTGGTTGTCAAAGCTTTGCGTTATAAATGTAAACATTAGTTATTTGTTATCTACGAAATATCTAAAAATATAATGAATGAAAAATATTTATTGAAGAATATTTAAGGTTACATAGTGAAGAACAATATCATTACTGTCAATAATCACAAATATACATTTTTGCCGTCTTCATAACTCATTTGCTTTTCCAAATTCATTGCAGATTATGTAGATATTTTCATCAGCATTCGGGTCATAGTACAGAGGCGCAGAGATTTCTGTCATCTTCTGTTAACTCTAACTCAGAAGATTCCAACGTAAAGCTCCGTCGTCCAGACTTCATTATTTTCTTTTTTTGGGGATCTGCTGTGGGTGCTTTTATTTTGCTCTTATGCAAACTGGACTTATTTTTCCAGTTTTTTCTGCTCCATTTGTTGGTATAAATGCTGCTTCTTTCTATTCTGTTGTTTTTCTTGCATCTCGGATGTTAAAAACGGCACTAGTAAGAGATCTTGGTCACTGAGCCTTATCTGTTTTGAAATCGATGGAATAAGAGAATTTGGGCGAGCAGCTGGCTGCTTAGTTGTTACATTGTCGGTTGGTAAATTTTCCAAAAGTTGTTAATAGGTAGACTACAGATGAATTAATGCAGGTAAGTTTTTTCCTATTATCAACGCAGGTTGCTGATTCCGGTTAAGGGTTGGTAGCAAAGTCATCCTCACTAAACCTGTGAAGATCCAAATATATCCCCGACCATCTAAATCCCGACACACTTTTGTCCATGTGGTTACTTTTATAGAATATGGATGCTATGTCGTAGGGAGTAATTTTTTGGTGAATATTTGTTTTCATAAATAAATCGTTTTTTTTTATTAAAACCTGATGTCAATGAGCTATAAAACGATATATCCAAAAATTGGAATCTATGTGAAGTGTGGGGTGATATAGTTTATCTTACAGAATTCAAATATTCCTAACAAAGTGTGACTGCAGTAATTGTCTAATATTAAAAGCACAGGATCATTTGCGTGAGGTTTTGTAAATTGGCAAAAATGCTGGAGTCAAAAAGAGAAGATGTCCTCATTTATCCACTCCTTGTCAGTACATTTATCAACAGCACCTTCTGGTCTACCTTTCTCCAACAAAAGTGTCATTTGTTTACAAAGATATATAAATAAATGAGGAACGAATGTTTCCGTAGCATTCATTAAATAGCACACTGTTATATGTTTTCTTTGCTACTAACTAGTGGCAGATCCCACTTGTTTCTGTACTTCAGCTCCCAGTATTTTTTTTTGTTTTTGTACCGTTGTAATGCTTGTATCGTCGACATTAAAAATTTTTGACGACGGAAAACTGAAGTTGCTCATAACAGTTTTTAAATTGCCATAACATTTTTTAACTTTTGTTGCATTAAATGCAATTATTCTGCTCAAGCTGATTGATTCTGGTTTTCGTAAACTAAGCTGCGGATTTCTCCTTAGAAAACCTTCTAACCAGTCGAGTCCTGCAACGATTGACAGTATTGAACCGATGCTTTATTTTATTTTTTTGCATATTCGTATGCTAAACGTCTAAGTTCTACAAGGGTTAATCCGTAAAACGCTAAACGCAATACGCAATCCACCATTTCTTTCTTCTATTTAGCACTGAAAATTGATTGGCGCCCCATGTAATTTTCCTGAATATTTTTAGTTTTCATTCTATCTCTCAAAGTGCTTCTTTGAATACAAAATGATATCGTAGCTCTTT
This sequence comes from Aquatica leii, assembly GCA_035610365.1. Taxonomy (NCBI): domain Eukaryota; kingdom Metazoa; phylum Arthropoda; class Insecta; order Coleoptera; family Lampyridae; genus Aquatica; species Aquatica leii. The sequence goes on from CM069438.1 coordinate 34,193,855, forward strand.
TCACAGACATGCCAGATTCTACGGCTTTTTTATTGCCGAATCTAAGACTGCACTAGTCTATTTAGATTTTTTTTTGTTTTTTTTTTATTTCTAACTATCTGAAAATGAATATAATCATAAAACTTGGTGGGTATACCTACAATTGTACTAACAGTTACTTTAATTTGTCACTTGTATGTTCCAAAAGTGATTCGTGTTTTCTCTATTTGCATTTGCATTCGCATTCGCATTCGCATTCGCATTCGCATTCGCATTCGCATTCGCATTCGCATTCGCATTCGCATTCGCATTCGCATTCGCATTCGCATTCGCATTCGCATTCGCATTCGCATTCGCATTCGCATTCGCATTCGCATTCGCATTCGCATTCGCATTCGCATTCGCATTCGCATTCGCATTCGCATTCGCATTCGCATTCGCATTCGCATTCGCATTCGCATTCGCATTCGCATTCGCATTCGCATTCGCATTCGCATTCCCATTCACATTCACATTCACATTCACATTCACATTCACATTCACATTCACATTCACATTCACATTCACATTTACATTTACATTTACATTTACATTTACATTTACATTTACATTTACAGTTACATTTACATTTACATTTACATTTACATTTACATTTACATTTACATTTACATTTACATTTACATTTACATTTACATTTACATTTATATTTACATTTACATTTATGTTTACATATACATTCTTTTAACATTTATTTACACTTCTTTCTCTTCTCATTTTTTTCCTATTCTCTTAGCTCTCCTCCTTCTCCAATACTTTTTCCATCTACTCCGCTCTTTTCCATTTTCTTCTAAGATTTACTCCACGTTGTTAACTGCTTCTCTTAACTCCCTGCATTCATTTCTTACGTGTTTAATGTTCTCCGTTTCTTCTCCACATAGTCTGCACTTCTTTTCTTCTTCTTTTCTCTACTATCTATTTCCTAATTCTTTGTTTCCACATCTGAACCTAGCTATCACTTTTCTTCTTGCTTTTGTTCTCTTTTCTCTTCAGATATTTCAAAACCCCTTCTCCCCTTGATATTCTTATAATTCAAACTACATCTGGCCTTTTTTTATCTATGTCCATTTTTCTTGTTTTTCTATGTCCTTATCTCTCCTTATTATTTTCTCGCTTGCTTGAAAAACAAGATAACCGAAATTTTTCAATTACGTCAAAAACTTTACCTTGAAAAAGTGTCCGAACATTGTAAAAGTTCAGAAGAGGTCAAATTAGACGTTGTCTAGTTATTGAAGAATTGTTGTCTTTTTTTAAATTGTTTAAAAATTTAAAAACGATATGGAACATTTAAAATGAGATTCATTGCGAGTTTTGGATTTTTTGCCTCTTCTAATAACCGAGAGACCGATGATGAGCATCGAAATGTAGACACACTCTGTATAATTATAATTTAGTCAGCGTTTTTACAATTGTACGTGAAATAATTCTTCCCGTCAAAGATTCAAATCCATCGTGGGATTTGAACACTTGAAAATGCTACTGTTAAATGACTTTCGGAGCTTTTTCAAACAGTTTCGGTTTCGGGACCAATCTTAAGAATCCATTTGGAGTCTAGTTGATGGATTATTTGTGAGAGAAACCGTTAATATCAAAAATTCAGTGGCACACCTGCAATGTTATCCGTCAACAAGTTATTTGGAAGCTTGGGGCATTCTGTTTAGAATAATCACTAGATGAACATACCACATTACTTGTGATGTCTTTATATCTCTGTTTATTACATTATCAGCAATTTTAGGATGTTGGTTTGAATATGCCATTAGCTAATTGCATGTCAGGAAAAAACCATAAGTAATCTCTTTTTATTATCTCATAATTTTAGTGGCGTCAAACAACTTAGATATATATATTGTCACAATTAATACATGTAGGTTTACTTGTGTAATTATTTAAACTTGTCACCGGTGCGCTGTGTTGCCGATTGCGTAACTACTATCGGATACAATTTTTATTCACACACTTTCAGTGTTTGACAGATATAAACGGGATCTGTAGTTGATATTTTCCCGTTTTGGCGCCTTTTTAATTATTTTATAATTAGCACATTCAGTACTACTTACGACTCACTCTCTAAGGTGTTGTGAGATGCGGTCTGCATTAAGCTACGGTTAAATTTACGTTACAACGTATTGCATAAATCACTAGTGTCCAAAAATTTGATGTATTGAACATTGTTGAAGTCGATAATTTTGGTTGATTTTAACTGATCTTGTTCTCGATTTTATGTAATTCATCTAAAGAATTTTATTCTAATTTAATATGAATTTTTCTGATTGCGTTTCTTGGTACGTTTGCAATTTTGGTAAAAAAATTGGTTGTCTTGTTTTTGATTATTCGAAACGGTGTTTCAAGTTGGCAGCCAATTGGAATTTAGACAAAATATGTTCTTATAAGTATTATAATTTCTTCTTGTTGTTCACATTGAAGTTTAGCGAAAGTTTCTGTTGGTAAAACAATTAAACATCAATATTTTTAAGTTTTAGACGACTCCTTAGTGTATACGAACCCTTATTTCTTGAGAGTTTGAAGCATTCTTTATTATTAATATTTAAATTTCGCACGAATTTTCATTTTGTATTTCTTGCAATTTGCTGTAAATAGCTATAAACGGTGGTGATATGTTGAAATTAGTTTAACACCCGCGAAATTCAAAATATGCTTTGAATAATTCGTCGAGATAAAACCACAACGTAATTACAGTAAACTTTAGGCACATAGTAAAATCACACTATGAGATGGCTCTGCCATCAAACACTTTTGAATTGTAACTTCGTCATACTTAAATATAAGCTATAAGGGGCGTCAATGCAATTGTGGGAACTACATTAGGGTGTATCTCCTACTGCTGATGAGCTCCAAAAGGGCGAAACGGCCGTCCAGTAGTTCACTCTGGTGGAGTTTGCATAATTACATTGACATTGCTTACTTCTAATGTCCTTTTACGTTGTGGTTTTATCCCGACGAATTATTCAAAGCTGATTTTGAATTTCGCGGGTGTTAAACTAATTTCAACGTGTCACCACCGTTTATAGCTAATTACAGTAAACTTTAGGCGCATAGTAAAATCACACTATGAGAATCTTATTTTATGTATTTTGGTGTTTCAATCAGAGATCAAGACAAGAAGTGAGCTTCTTGTGTGTGCTATGTTAGCTATAGCATGTTACCAGTGCAGTGGATGTAAAGAAGAAGAAAAAATGCAATTCTAGTAGTATGGCAAAAAACCACCAAGCACTTTGACAATTGCCGTTTTTTTTGCAAAGACTGGAAATTATTCTAAAAAGAAAAGCACAAGATCAAGTGTCCAAATTTGCTTTCTACAATAAGATTTCTTCGTCACCATGCAAACTTACTAGTACTGACTACGTCTTTAGATTGGCAAGACACTGTTTTAGGAGATGGTAGTAATAATAACAACCATTAAACAACTTCAAAAAACAACGTACATTAATTTTACTTTAAGCACCAATTTTGCCAAGCCACATTTGATTGTTCAAAGTGACTTAAATGATTTATTACGCCATTTAAGGTTGTGAAAGCAACAATCAGAACTTCTTGGTTTCCGTCTTTAGAAGTATAACTTAGTATGTAATGAAATAAAAATTGCTAACAAAAAATGTTTTGCAGATTTTTTATGCTGACATACATTTTTGATTTTATTGTAAACACGGCTTACAACAAGTGCTCAATTTTTAAAATTCTTTCTTAGGTTGGTTAATATTACGTTTGATTTTAACGTATTGTTTACGTGTTCACAAACGTAAAAAATGCGATTTAAAATACACGGTTTAATTTTGAGATATCTTCTAATTTTTAACGCGTTGCTTTTAACCTACTAATAACAATTTATCTCTCTCAGACACGTAAAACTTCTACTTAATTTTAAGGTATTTTTTACGTGTTAATAAACGTAAAAGATATCCAATGCAATACAATCGATGTGATAAGCATAGGTGAACTGTACGCTAATAAATGTCAGCAAAATTGAATGAATGACTTGCAATCACGTTACAAATTTTAAAAAAATTACATACTAATCGTACGTAAATTGATTCTAACAAAGTAAGCAATACAGTTTTATCTTTAAACGTCACCGTAAACATAGCAATTAAAAAAAGTAAAAAAAAAATTGCTCTAACAAAAAAACTTTTTCAAACAAAAAAGCTACAGAAAGCTAATCGTGGTCTTGACCGAGAGTATTTACTTTAAGCGTTTTGTAAAGACCAAAAGGTCTGTCTAAGATGTGTGTGTGTGTGTTGGATACGTTTACAAAACTTGCGCCAATGGAGAAAGTTAAAATTCTTAGTTGTAAAGCACCAACGCTTTAATCACACGTCTTAAATGGTTATAACCCCGTAAACACACAGTCGTCATTTTAACGGTTTTAACTCGCGAATTAAACTACTAATTTCTTTTTTAACATTACAAATTCCCCCCCAGCAACATAAAAACCTGGGAAATAGACACTAGCTGAAGTCAAGGATAGAAATTTAGGCATACGCCAAGGACAGAACCCTAAAATCCAAAACCAACCCAAATACAATAACACCCAACCCATGAAGAAACGTAGATAAAAGAGGTTTTTCCAATTTGCCAAACATCACTAACCAAATGTGTCCAAAAGTCGAATAAAGCGGAATGATACTCCCAAGAACCAAAAACTCAACCAACAGAAGAGAAGTATCAGAACAGTTACTGGTTGAAAGTCGACAAGAGTCGTTACGCTATAAAGCAAGAGAACAACGCAGTTCCATAGACCTTACTGACAGACAATACTAAGCAAACTAAGAGAAAAAAGAAGAAACACAGAAAAGAAAGAAGCTTAGACCACGGTCAAGGACAACGCTCTAAAATCCCTTGAAACTCCATCCCACGAATACAAATCCAATCCCAAATATAAGTCCTCACAGCTAACTAGCTAATGAAGTAAAAAAAATCTAAATGTTGAATTGTGATACGCGGATTTAGAAAAAAATTCAAAAAGAAAAACTAATGCAGTTGTGCCCAAAAAGTCGTCAACAGACGATATGAGATTCTTCCACCAGACAAATCCTAAAGATCTAAGCAAAGAAAACCAACAAAAAAATCTCAAGCAAAAAGAAGATTCTGATTAAAAGTCGACAGAAGTAGGACTACCTAAAAAGGCAGAGAAAAAAATCAGTAATTCAAGAGTCACAACAACAAAGTCACCCAAAAGCTAAACACTAAATGAGTGCCATTCCAAAAAAAATCCAAACCGCGAAACTCAAAATAAAACCAAAAGAAAAAAAGAACAAGAATTTAGAGCCAATAAAGAACAGAAAGCTTCACTTGCCAGTTGAGCATCGTGAGTCAGTGCTCGTTGTGTTGGAATGTCACGTTGGAACGTAAATGGCGAAAAACAGATTAAAATATTCTAAGAGCAAAAGAAACCCAAAGAAGAGAAATATCCTAACGGTGACTGACAACATCAAAAATGCCGACTAAGCAGAAGTACAGAGTACCAGGAGCGACGTTGCAGTCTATTCCAAGTTTCAAACCAAACACAATATGACAAAAATCCACTAAACCCAATAAAGCGAGAAAAATAACTGAGAAAGAAAAGAAAAAAAAGGAACACAGTTGCAGTAAACACTAAAAAAGGAAGTTACTAAAAAGAAAAAAAACAGAAAGTGTTCAAGCAACAACCCAAAATAAAACAAAAAAAGCAAAAGAGGTAATTGTTCTAAAGGCAAACCTTCAAAAGCAAAAAGAAAAAAAGAAAAAAAATCAAAAGTAAGAAAGACAAGAAAGGAAGAAAAGAGACAGGCGGAGAAAAATAAGATAAGATGTAAGTGTCTGTTTCGTTCTTCTCTCCGTAGAAGAAACGAAAGGGAGAGACCAGCCCTTCAATGCTCAACCAACCGCCCATAAAGCGAACCACAAAGAGAATCCAAAAAAGAAAGAAAACTGGTTAGTGCATAGAAAAAGCCCCAAGAAGAAATAAATGAAAAGTAGAAAATATTAGAGATAGGGAAAGGCGGAGAAAGATAAGTCTTGATCTTAATGCCTGGTTCCTTCTTCACCCCGTAAAATAATTAAAATAGAGACCACCCTACGGTGCCCAACCAACCGCCCAAATGCAATTGAGAAAAAAAGAAAAAAAGAGAAAAGAAAGGATATCAGTTAGTCATAGAACGAAAGCATACCAATTGCTGTCCCAAATTGGAAAGTATACTTAAAGACTTTAATGCCGACGAGCGGAATAGAAAACTCAAGAAAAGAAAAACCAAATCCAAAAGCAGAAGAGAGAATTCTATAGATGACGTTACAATCCAAAAAGGCCGACTAAGCGGATATAAATATATACAGTCTGTCCTGAAGTAAGATGTAGAAGAAAGAAACCAAAAGAAATTGATTAAAAACTTAAGAAAAAAAGAAATTTAGTACAGCAAACTGGAGAAAACAATTGGGTAGCATCCCAGCTATAACCAACAAAATACCGTCAACATAGTCAAAGAACCAAATCAAAAAGTCTACAGACGAAAACCAGAAGAATAGCGAAAAGTCGAAATCCTAAAGCAAAACAAAACAGATTAGAACTTACGACGCTTGCGATGCCAGTGAAAAAGAAGGGAACGGTTAATAGAAGGACGAAACAAAGCACAACCAGAAATATCGAAACAAAAAGATGTTGACGAGAGAGAACCAGCTTTTGCATTCGTAGAACATCTACGACCTTTAGAAAGATTCGCAAAAGTTTGTCGAGCTACTCCAGAAGGAATAGACGGTGTAGAGCCAGCAGTACTACGATCCAATCGTTGATCTAAACTAAGCGCTTTTTGCGACCGACAAACCGGACAATAGCGAACGTACTCTGCCGAAGAAAAAGTAGCGTCTTGGCGACACTACGATGCCCGGAAGTGGAGTGGACGTGATGATCGTGAATGATTGGCTTACGTTGGTCGTTTGGAACGACCAGCATCCACAAATATTCATCATTAGGAAAAACCCGTATTTGTTTCTACAGAAAACCTTGCACCACTAACCAACAAGAAAATCGGCAAGGAGACGCTGATACCTTACCCACAAACTGGTTGTATTATTGGTCTTTAGTAGGGCAGGTAATGCCCAAAACCAAAGACAAACCAGTCGACAAATCAGAAAGAGAAGATAACAAACGTAAAGGTATAGAATCTTTAGAAGTACAACGAACACGATTATTAGATTTAGAAATAGATATCGAAGGAGAAAGTGAAGAAGTATCGAGAGAACAGGTAACCGGAGTAGACAACGGCTGACTATTATAGTGCTCACATGCGTTAACCGAAGTTGTCTCAAAAAATGTAACTTGTGAAGGCGTAGGTGGTTTATACTCGTCTATGGAAGCCTTAGATTGAGCGACCTGTTTTCCATACATCACTAATTCTTCAAAAGTAGAAATCAACATTAACGCAAGCCCTGCCTGATAAAACGGAGTTAGATTACAACGCACGATCTTGAGTTGTGTGTGATAAGAGACCGGTTCTAACAATTGTAAGAAGAGGTACAGCATGGTGGTAACGTACATCCCAATAGACTCGTTAGCTCCCATGGTACGCTTCCGAATTGTCTCCATTAGGCGATCGTCGTAATCTACCGGAAAAAATTATGATTTCAACAGCGCAGCAACATCCTTCTAAGAACACAGAGAAGTTCGGAAAGAAGAGCTTTTCCAGATAAAACTTTAAACGCTGATAGGAAAAGTTGATGTTGTAAAACACCACGAGACAGGCACAATTCGTCAACCCGCAGAAGAAATTCCAAAGAAGGATCTTTACCAGAAAAAGTAACAGTTAAGTTAATTTCCGACTCAGAGTCTGAGGAAGTAAGAAGTAGTGGTCCTTCATGTAAAGAATACATAGTTAACACACTAAAATTACGATAAAATCTAAACAGTAGAATCAAAATAGTAAATCAAAAGCAGAAAGCTGCTAACACATGTCTGACTAAAACTCCAAGTCTTGCAGCAATAACTAAAGGAGCGAAACAAAGTAAATCGAACCCACGAAAGACTAAGAAAAGATAATGAATCAATAAAACTAGAAAAAATTATAATCGCACACACAAAAATCAAGCCCCACGTTGGACGCCAAAATTTGTTACGAGAAACTCAGACTTCTTGAGTTGATCCGCCAAAAATAAATTGTTGCGCTGGTCTTCTTATAACAAAACAAAGCAACGGCTAGCACAGCTTCTTCGGAGAAGGATCACAGGCTTTGTTATATGTGATTATAACGTGAATCTAAAAAAAAGCGCCAAGACGATAAAAAATTAAATTTGGGAGATACCGTCTAACTCTACCCGTAGTAGGAAAAGAATAAATAACACTACAGAAGTAATAACACCGAATATATATATTTATTATATCACAGTAGATGAAGAAGGTATATAAATGTAAGTTCTCAACAATATTTACACGTATGTAAGTCGAATGAATTATAAGTTGCGCCGAATAGCGAGCAACACACCGTACAATAAGCTGACCCTGTCTGTCTAAACAGTTACATAAACATAACGTCTGAATTTATATTTACAAATCTTCAAATTGTAGACAAACAAAAGAATTTAAGCCTCGAGACTCAAGGCGCACTGCTTATAAGTTCATTAAGCACAAAAATATTATTAATTGTGTTAACTTAACATGCACGTACGGTCATAAACGACATGATCACCGAAGTACAAATCAAAGAAGGAAATTACAGTAGTAATACTCACAGTTAGGTTTTACCTCAGTCTGATATTAGCTAATCTCTGTACTTGATGTACCTAAAAAGTAATATTAAACCTAATCTAAACGAGCATCTAAGGTTAACACAAATAAAAGGTTTCCTTAGCATCCAATCATTAAGAACGCAAATGCGCAGCGTTTCCCATCGACTTAACAGCATAAATTTCCGGTGTTTGTCATAATTATTCTTCCAAAGCGGGATTGTCCTGCCTGTTTCCAACCCTTGACGGTGGATACGATAATGACGTTATCAATAATGTGACGTCATGGAAATTTTCTAACAAGGCCACCTGCTAGTTATCTTCGGTGATAACAATGAACATTTGGTGGGTACCTATATTCGCTACAGACAATTAGCAGAGTCAATTTAAACTATCAATAAAGAAAATTGTATACCGATTCAACCTTCCAAATGCAACTGCATATTAGGATAGTAGCGTGAAACAATCTAACGGTGAAGGTTAACCCGGGCGTAAAAGTACAGAACTCGTCGATGGTCTTGCAGGAAGTGAGATAAAAATGCTGTTTAAAATTTGACAGTCTCGGCGCAAGAGTAGGGAAATTCTCCTGACAAATTTCATACTGGCGAATTGAACTACTAATTTCTTTTTTTAACATTACACTTTACTAGCTTAGTTTTCTAAATATAAGTTCTTTCTTGTTTATACTAACAGTATTAGAAGAATTTTAAACTTTTTTTGATTTCAGATTTATGGTGTCATTGTGATCATGTGCTCGTACAACGCATTAGGTTTTTTTTGGGGATCGAGCGAACAGTACGTACAATCATCTTCATTTTTAAAATTTTATCAAAGTTTACTTATAGAACATCGCCACGTCCATTACAACCATATCCAATAGCTGGGTACTATCAAAGAGTGATTCAAGTACCCCAACAAGCCCAACCGGTTAACGACGACGAACCTGTACCTGTACCAGCAATTCCAATACAAATGCCTCTTCAAGCATCGCTATCACCAATGCCAAACATACAAAACGTGCAACTGGTACCATGCGTGTGTCCCATCCAATCGGATTTTGAATACGATAAACCGATAGAAACTAACAACGTATACGTAACACCAAAATACCCTACACAATAATTTTATTTTTTTACGTATTTATTTATTTAATGTAAACACTACATGTGTACAATTAAAATAAAACAATCTCAGTACTAGTTTTTTTTGTAAAATTAGGTTAACAACACAATTACCCTTACAGTTAAATTACCAGTCTAACACGTTATAATTTAGAACAATAATCTGAATTTAAGTAAAGTTACATCAGTTTTGACGACAGTTTATATACGAAGATCTGGTGCGGCATGGAACCTTTTATTTTGTTTTGTGCTATTGTATTTGCAACAGCCAACTGCGATCGGTTTGTATTGATTTTTTTTCTAATGTAATATTCTAAAAAATTCTTGCAGTTACAATGATAACGAAACGTCGCCTTTACGCCGTTTTTACATAATCAACCCGGAAATAATTCCGCATGCTGTTGCAGCGCTCAATATGCTGATACCACAACCCTCATACAACACTTACCCGCAATCTTATTACGAACACGAAGACATTGAGCAAGAGTCTGGACATAGTCACGATTCTAAACCAATTGGACTAATTACGTTTATAAAAGCAAAACAACAAAAACAACGAATAAAAAAAAGAAGACCTAATGGAAAAAGGGTTAAGAAAATCAAAAAGGGACCAACAAAGTGCATGCCGTTTAAAGTAAGATTTACGAAGAAATCTGATAACAAATACTTTTATGGTAATAAGTTTGCGCCATTGCAACGCGTTTACCGTCCGCATTCTTCCTGGAGTAAAATGAATAAATGGCGTGTGGCGCCTCCAGGAGCAAAGGTTACGAAATATACTCTTCAAGAACCTATTCCGAGCGTTATTAGTGGTACTCCTCCAGCAGCTCCTTTGTATAACATTTACAAGGATAATCGAATACCGGTTAATGAAGTGATTACTCCTACTTACATTCATTTGTTAGAGACAACCAATATTTATAACGATTCGGAATATTATCAAAGCAAAAGTGTAGCTCCGATTAGTGTTAACTTGACTGAAGATGTTTTAACTTACAAAAACTTTGCATCTACTGAGAAGGTTCCTACGGTGACACCAACAACCGGCTGGATACCGTTGCCAAAATATTACCGTGTTACTCAAACGATATCCAAAGACGACGGTAATAATTTATTTTTAACTAAGAGATGCAGCATTCAAAAATGTTGGGAGTCGTCGACAACTTCTATAAAGAAACTGTAGCGTTAAGTAGTAGTAAATATTTTTAGAAATTACATAAAGTGTAATGAATTTCATTATTTTTTTAAATGTACGCTGTAATCTGTACTAATAACACTGGTCTGCAAAAAAATATTTTTTATCGAGCCCTGACACTATTCCGGGTGATTTTTATGTAAAATGACGTCCTGAATCCAAATATGTTTTCCGTTTTCTTCCATCACCCACCATTTTTGAGGGAGCCCCAAATCTCTAATTTTACCACTTTTCGATAAATTAATTATAATTTATTTATCGAACGATAATAATAATTATAATAATTATTATAATAATAAATATATGGACATGAATTTAATTTAAATGGGAAAAAGAACTATTTTAGCTATAAACAGTAATAAATAAAAAGATATTCATCGTTACTTGGTGCTTGCTTTCCTTTTATACCCTGAGGTAGAGGTCTCTCGTTTCAAAAACCAGCAGTACTCCGCCAACATGCTTGCATTCCACTTCCCTGAAAATCTCTTCTCCAGCTTAGCGATGTCTTGATGGAACCGTTCTCCGTGTTCATTCGAAACTGCTTCTAAATTTTTAGGGAAAAAATCCAGATGCGAGTGAAGGAAGTGAACTTTAAGAGACATGTTACATCCTATGTCCTTGTACGCTAAAAGCAGTTCCTCGACGTGAGAGACATAATCTTCACTTTTGTGGTTACCCTGGAAGTTCTTACAAACGTTTTGAAATGCAAGTCAAGCTCGTTTTTCTTTTCGATTTAGGTGTTCAATAAACGTCGAATCTTGGAAGAGTTGTCTAATCTGAGGACCAACAAAAACCTTTTTTTGATTTTAGCTTCGCTAAGACGAGCAAATTTAGTTTTCAAAAATTGAAATGCGTCACCTGTCTTGTCCACTGATTTCACAAACTGCTTGACCAATCCAAGTTTGATGTGTAAAGGTGGTAAGTAAATATTTTCTTTCGGAACCAAAGGATTGTGGGCGACATTTTTCTGACCAGGAATAAGATTTTTTCGCAGAGGTCAGTCCCGTACGTTGTAATGTATATCTCGGGCTTGGCTATCCCATTCACAAAGGAAGCAACAATATTTTGTTAATCCTGATTGTAGGCCCGTGAGTAGAGCAACAACTTTTAAGTCAGCGCAAAGTTTCCACTTATAATCATGATAACTAATTTTATCAAGGATTCTGAAGATGTGTTCGTACGTTTCCTTCATATCAACAGAGTATGCAACTGGAACTGATAGGAAGTCATTTCCATTTGCCAACAGGACAACTTTTAAGCTTGTTTTTGATGAGTCTATGAACAGTCTCCATTTGTCTTGGTCACATGGCATCTGTAGCTCTGTCATCAATAAATTTGCATTAGGGCAGAACACTAAACCTTTATCTTCTGAGAAAAGACATTTCAGGGTTGCTTGTCTGGTCCTGTAACAAGATATTTTTACTCCCTTTTCTAAGAGATTCCACTGTTGAAGTCGCGATCCTAGGAGCTGAGATTTAGTCTTGGGTAACTGCAAATCCCTGACAAGATCGTTTAATTCTGATTGAGTGAGGAGGTGAGGTTGCCGAGACACTAAATCTGCGGAATACTCTTCATCATCATTGAACGTATCATTTGAAGCCCCAGGTTGTGGCGCAGAGTCTTTTAAATCAATTTTCGGCTCTAGAGTATAAGTGTTTGGGGGCTCTGGAATTGGCAAAGTATTGTTATGAGAAACAAGTCTTAGAGCTGACGGAATATTGGGATACTGAATTGTATGCTTACTTTTGCTCGAAAACCCTACGGTAGAAGTCATACAAAAGTAACAATCTGTAAGATGACAGCGAGGTTCACGCCAAATCATAGACACAGCAAATGGCATTGATTTACGGGTATCTTTGAGCCATTTGGTCAAACTACTGTAACAAGTCGTACAGCAAACTGATGGAGCTCAAGTCTGGTTCTGGTCGTCAACTTGACAATCAAAGTACAATTTATAAGCTTTTAGTTTTAACAAGCGGAAAAAAGCGTTTTCGTTGCGGTTTTAAAGTTAATTCCCCGCAGACATACCAGAAGCTATCGGGATGATTTTTACACTCGCGTGGCATAATTAAACAGTAATTCAACGCCCGACATTAACCACAAATCACACTTAGTCACTTGAAAAAATCCGGAGTAAAAGTAGTTTTAATGTTTTACACAAATGAACAAAAATGAACACAAAATCCAGCACGTTTAAAACGTCGACAAGTTAACTCTGCAACAGCTATAGATGTACTGATCGAAGCAGTTAAGCAAACAATGTAATATACTATAATGAGAAGAGTAATGCAAGTTCAAGCCTGTCGAAAATTTTTGTTCAAACCTGCATGTGTCCTTCCTAACTGTTTATTGATATTTTTTCACTGTTCTTATATATTTGTATTTTATTGTTGTTTTTGTATACATTTTATAGCAAAACTTTTGCCATATACTTTGGTATAAATTTTATTACCTGCTTTGGGATGTTTAACGGCTATAAGTTAAAATTCTAAAAAAAATGCAAAAAATAAAATAAAAATGGGGTCCCCCCAAAATAGGTGGGTGATGGGTAAAAACGGAGCTCATTTTTGGATTCTGGAGGTCATTTTACATAAGAATCGTCAAGAATGGTATCAGGGCCGATTTTCATGCAGTCCAGTGTAACCAGGAACCAAAAAGGGGATAGTTCGAAACCATGATCGCGATTGAAGTTATTGGGGTGTATAATGATTTCTATGCTTTCTCGGAATTTCCTGTTAAAAAAAAATCGAGATTTGGCAATCAACGAAACATTATCAAAATCTATCTTGTGACCTGTAGTAAAATGATGTTCAGCAACCGCAGACTTAGAAATATACCTATTCTTTATACAACGATCATGTTCTGAAATGCGTGTAATGACGGAACGACCGGTTTCACTAATGTAGACTAATCCACAAGAAGAAGGAATTTAGTATACACCTTGAGATGGAAGTGTAGAAAATTTGTCTTTGGGAGAAGGAAGAATCTGAGTGATTTTGCCTATCGAGTTGAATATGGGTTTAATACCATTCTTACGACACGGTCTAAACCCGGAAGACATTCTAATGTTAGTAAAGAAAGGAAAATTGGTAAAAAAGGGGGGATACAAATTGATATGAAAAAATAGAGAGAACATTGCGTACAAGTTTTAGAGAAGGAAGAAGAGAAAAAAGGTGAATTCGAAATAGAAAGAATAACAAGAAGAGGGCGCAGTACTACTATACAGAAAGAAGAAGTAGAAGAAGCATTAAGAAACATAAAAAAAGGAAAGGCATAAAGGACGGTTGGGACGCAAGGAGAACAATGGAAATATACAGGAGAGAAAACGAAAAAAGAATAGGTAAAATTTGAAATAAGATATGGTCAGGTGAAGGGTTTCCGGATAATTGAACAGAAGCAATAATATGCCCAGTTTAGAAAGGAGGAGACAGAAAAGAGGTAAAAAAACTATGCAGGTATAAGTGTAACAAATTTGGGATATAAGATATAGATGACAATTTTGCAAAAAAGACTAGAAAGCGAAATGGAGGAAAGAAAGATCTTATCAGATTGGCAGACAGGATTTAGAAAAGGGAGAAAAGCATCAGATAATGTATACATATTGAAACAAACAGTAAATAAAGAATTATAAGTAAAGAGGGGAAAGTTTTTGTGTTATTTCTGGATATAAAACCAGCGTTTGACAATAGGAGTAAATTATGGAGTATATTAAGAAAGATACAGGAAAAACTAGTAAAAAATATAGAGAAAATATATAAGACAAAGTGCAAAGTAAGATTAGATGGAAAGTTAAGTGTAACATTTTTGACAAATAAAGGATTAACTTTCCGATTACTATTGGGGTCTTTTTTGACCCCAGACGTGTTGTTTTTGTTGTCTTTTCTTAAGTTTTTTTTACAACTGTCCCAATATTTTTTTAGCTGAGTTTCTTTCAACAATGTTTAATAATATATAATAAATTTTTCAATTGTTATTTGCTTTGCGACGTAAAAAAAAATATTGTAGTTGGGATCATATTTGACCCCACTTGGTAACCGACGTTCTAAAAAGTAATTCTAATATTTTGTCTGCATTTGTCATCTAATCTGCTTGTTTCAACGTGTTTCAACGTGTTATTCGTCTGAATCATGATTACTACCATTACGTCTTTAGTCATTAGATTCGGCGAGTTTGTTCAAATCAGTTGAAAAGTGTTGTTACAAGCTTTAGGTCTTACGAACCTTGCACGGCCAACTCACACAGTCGGAGATAGGGGAGGTTCAAGTGAATAATAATTAAAGGCGCCAGATCATTTATAATTAACACTTCTGCCTCGATCAAGACAGACGGTCCAAACTTGTAACGAATTTTAGTTTCGTAATCCTTGTTACCCTGATGTTCGGGTAACCACAATAAAAGAAAAAAGTATGTTACCGTGAAAGAAAGATTAACAGGTATAAAAACTTTAATTTAGTAACGTAGAATATTAAAAAGAGTATATCTAATTCTCAATCCATAAATGCCAGAAGTATCGGCAACACACAATACATAAGTTGAGTCGAAGTGAATAGCAAAGAAAATTTCGTAATAAATATCGTTTGTACACAGCATGCGATACACACAAAATGATTAATGAAATTACCTTAATGGTATTGCAACAATAATCGTAATTACGGACATTAACATAAACAAAAGTTCCGTGAGTGACTTTTCTGACAGCGACAAAATAATTAAATAAACGCGAAGAAAACGTTTTCCCCGGTAAGTGAGCCTGGAATAATATGAATGTAAGTCGTGTCAACGCAATGACTCACGAAAGTCGAAATCTACAAAATTATTAATATATGACATTAAGTATAAGAACCCGATATATATCGAATGCTGTTTGTTCTAACAATTAAAAGGTGAGTATCGTAATCGACGGATGTCGAAGAAGTGACATTCCTTTTCGGTATTGATAATTAATAGGCTTTCAATTATTTCTCAAAGTTCATTCGTCTTTGTACGTAATTAGTTAAATCGGAACATGTGGCCAAAGCGTGACGGAACGGCAATTAAATTAATAAAGAAATTACAAAAAAACCCTAACAAACCGGATGCAAATATCTTACCCGGTGCCGAATAAATTACGATAAATTCGTAATTAACTTATAATGTTCTGTCCATCACAGTGGATGTACTATTAAATCTTTGGATCAGACCAATTCAAACGACACAGACCATCTTAGGTAGCTGACAGCTTGAAAATAAATTCCGCAACATGTCCGTAACCAGAAAGATCGACAGAGGGCGTCAAAACCGGAATCTAATTTTAATTCGATATACAGGGTATTACGTTATGAAAATTTTGCACGTAACAGTGTGTCTGCTGTGTTATTACATTTGATTGGAAATAGTTGTTGTTGTTGAATTATGGCTAGAAAATATTTGTCTCAGCGTGAAGTGGAAGAAATAGCTAGCAATATTAATTTACTGAACGAAATTGAAGATGAAATTTTATCTGACGATAGTGATGTCGAATTTGAAGAAGTGTACCTGATGTAAACCCGATTGAAAGTTCGGAAGACGATGACAGTGATGATAATTCGCTCAATGATAAAGATATACTGGTAGGTAAAGATGGTTCCATATGGAAAAAAGATAAGCCTCATGTTAGAAGACGAAATCAGCGAAATATTCTAAAAACACCGTCAGGATTAACAAAATTCAGTGAACATATTTCAACATGCCTAGATGCTTTCCATTTATTTATCTCGGAAGACATTATGGACATAATACTTAGAGAAACAAACATTCGAGCTAGAAGAATTGTAGGCGATACTTGGAAGCCAGTAGATGCGGATGAGTTAAAATCATTTTTTGGATTACTGCTTCTAGCTGGTGGTTTGAAAGCACGCCAAGAACCAATATTGGAGCTGTGGAGTACGAAATACATGTCTCTCCATAGACCAATTTTTTGTGCTGCAATGTCTCGTAATCGAATAAGAGACCTTTTGTAATACATTCGATTTGACGATATGGACACCCGAGAAGAATGACGGGCAACAGATAAATTAGCAGCTATTTGTAACATTCACGATATTCTCGCTGCAAATTGCAAAAAATTGAATAACCCTAATGCTGAAGTATGTACTGATGAACAAATTGTTTCTTTCCGTGGAAAATGTCTCTTTCGAGTGTATATGAAGTCGAAGCCAGATAAATACGGAATTAAAATTTGGGCTTTATGCGATGTCTTGTCTAGGGCATCAGGCTCATCTCTGCTTTAGTTCGATGTCTTTTAACCTCGTTTGGTGTTCTTGGGGTCATGTTTTGTCTAGCGGTTCCTAACATAATTCCCTTCATTGCTCCTTGGACAACTTTCAGTTTACAAGTTACTCTTCTAGTGATAGTCAGCGTTTAGTGATATGTGATTACTAACACACATTGGTCAAACACTCTCCGTTTTAAGCATATTGGTATTTCGTTATTTGCAAATGTTTTGCTGAGCTTGCCGAAAGCAAGCCATTCCAAACGTATTCCTTTTTTAATTTCGCACATTTGATTATTTATGCTAAGTCGGATTTCATTACCTAAATAGTTATAGTTAAAAACTGAGTTATATTTGCTTCCGAGATACTGATTTCTCCTGCTGGTACAAAATTTGTCATGTGTATATTTATTTACAGATTTGTCGTTTCTATAACTTTCTTTAATTCTTTTACCGTTTATTGAACATAGATACGAGAATTTAACCGTAACTTAATGAGAGGCGGCTAGCTCAATATAACTCAGCGAGAGGATCGCAGGTATCGGTGTGCTAAAGTAATTAAAAAAAAAACGCCAAAACGGTCGGAAACTATTAATGGCAGATACCGTTTAAATCTGTTTAACACTGAAAGAGAGCAAATGACAAAACACAAGTTGTACTTGAAGAATAAAGTACATAAATAATTGCTTAAACATATTAATGACGTTGATTATTTTTATATTAGATTTTTCAGATTGTGTTCTCTTATTTAAAATTTTTTAACATTTACATTTACATTCTTTTTACATTTATTTAGACTTTATTCTTTTTCATTTTTCCTTCTCTCCTCTTAGCTGTTTCGTCCTCCATACTTCTTCCATCCACTCCGCTCCTATTCAGTTTTCTTCTAAGATTTCCTCTACTTTTGTGCCTTCTTCTCTTAACTCCTTGCATTCATTCCTCATGTGTTTAAGGTCCTCCGTCGCTGCTTTACATAGTTTGCACATATTTTCTTCCTCTTTTTACTAGTATTTATTACCTAACTCTTCGTTCACATATCTGAACCTTGCTATCATTTTTTTCTTCTTGCTTTTGTTCCCTGTCCTCTTTAGATATTCTGAAACTTTCTCTCCCTTGATCAATCTTTCTCTTTTTATCTATTTCCAACATTTTTGTAGTATTTTGTATTCGGTCCTTTCCCTCAGCTTTTCCTCGTATTTTATAGCTCTTTTTTCTGCATCGACTCTTATTTTTTCTGTCTGCAGTTCCTCTCTTATAAATACCCCGGTGTTTCTCTATCTAGTTTTAATACCCAGTTACAGTATTTTGTATCCTTTCTACATCTTTATACTTCTTCCACCCCTATATTTCCATTTTTTCCTTTTTATTATCCTGTTTATCGTGTAACCCAGGTATGTGAATTCCTTCACATGCTGCACTTCCTTCTATTTCCACTCCTCTTTTTTTCTTTTTCTCCCTTTTTTTGTAAATACCATTATTTTTGTTTTTTTCCGTATTTACTACAATTTCTTTTTTTTTTCATGCGTCTTTCGATCGAATTCATCATCTCCTTCATTTTCTTTTACGTTTTAGCCACCAACACTATGTCATCCGCATACCCCAACGACCACACCTTCACTTTTCTTACTATTATCCCTTTTATCTGTTGTTCTCTTATTGTCTCATCTAAATCCCCCGTATATACTGCAAACAAGCTTAGGCTCAGTGGGCATTTTTGTCTCAACCCTTTCTCTCTCTCTCTGCCTCTTATAACGAATTTCTCACTCTCCTCTCTATTCACATTTGTCTTGCTTCTCGTTTTTTCGTAATTTTTTTCCGTTCTTTCGATTAAATTTTTATTTATTTTTTTTCGTCACATGTATTCCCACAGTTTTTCTCTGTTCACTCTGTCAAAAGCGACGTTTAAATTTACAAACAGTGCCACCATTTGCCCTCTTTTATTTTCTAGCTCTCTATTCACCAAGTGTTTCAATATGTATATATGTTGTCTATCACTTTTTTCCTTTTCTGAATCCCGCTTGTTCGTCTGGTACCACACTCATTTCCTCTATTTCCTTCTGTAGTCTTCCTTGTAGCATTATCGCATATAATTTGTATGCCGTGCCTAATAATGTAACCCCTCTGTATTTCTTCATTTCTCTCTGGGAATCCTTTCCCTTTCCATATTTTATTTACCATTTCCGTCATCTTTCTTGTTACATTTTTTTCCCCGTATACCCACCCTTCGTCTTGTATCCTATCTTCTCCTGTCCCCTACTTTTTTTACCTTCTTTATTGCCTCTATTACTTCGTCTTTGTTTATTCTATCTCCTTCTTCTAGTCTTACTACTACTTTTTTTCTTTGCTTTTCTTCTCTTTTCTGATTTTATTCTCCCAATCCCCCAGCAGGTTCTCAAATTATCTCTCTCATTCCTTTGTTTGTATTCCCTTTGTCGTCTTTTTTTTCTTCCTTTCTTTCTTTAGGTATTTCCATACATCTTCTGTTTTTAATCTTTTGATTTGATTCTCTTGTATTCTTCCTTCTTTTTCTCACATGTTTGTTTGTAGATAGGTAGACACGGCTCCAGAACGGGAACAAGGTAAAACACAATTTTATCGTTTTATGCACGAGTATAAAATTTCATTTCTAGGAAAGCGGGTAGTTTTGAATTTGGTTGAGGGTTTGAGAGTGAGTTAGTATTACCACAAATAATTTTTTTACGTCTATGTCTTTGGCGAAGGAGCTACTGCAGCAATTAAAAACCTTGACCGGAACAATTCGTAAAACACGTAGAGAAATACCAAAAAAATTTTTGACAAAAAGTAATCGAGCAGAATACTCAAGCGAAATTCTATATGGAGAAGACACAATTTCAGTATCTTACGTACCTAAAAAATATAGAAGCGTTATGCTACTTTCAACGCAACACCAAGATTTGGAATTGTCCGGAGAAGACCTCAGTTACAAACCGCAAGTTATCTTGGACTATAATAGCTGCAAAGGGGCTGTGGACAGCGTCGATAAAATGGTGAAGGAATACTCATGCAAAAGAAATACAAATCGCTGGCCTCTTGTTCTATTTTTTAATTTCCTTGATATTGCTGCATGCAATGCATTTATTCTATACACTATGAAATTTGGAAATTTTGAAAAAGGGAAAACATCTTGAAAGAGATTATTTTAGCAAAAACTTGGGTTTGAATTAGTAATCCCACATATCAAAAACTTACACTTCAAAGATTACCAAGACATGTGCAAAATGCAATAGCAATGGTTTTGGCAAACACAGAGCCAGAGAAAGTGAGACCGCAAGACAAAACTATCGCTCGCTCAAAAAGAGGTCGTTGTAAGATATGTCCAAGAGCAAATGACAAAAAAATGTTCGGAAACATGTGAAAAGTGCAACCTTTTTGTATGTAAACAACATTGCCAGAAAAAAACTACATTAATATGTAATAGTTGTTGCCCTCACTAAATTTATGTTGACATTTTATTTTTATATTTTTATTAGTTTATATGAAATTTAATGTTAATTTAAAATATTAATAAAGGTTACCATTACAAATTAATCGGTTTTTTTTACAAAATAAGAAAAAAAACTTAGGGTCAAATCTGACCCCACTTGGTAATCGGTGCCTCAAAAATTGTTTACTAATCCGAAGGTTAAGGCAGTGGTGCCCACTTAGTCCTAGTTTATCTGCAGTATATTTAGAAGATTTAGAAAAAGAGTTGATGGGACAACAAAGTGGAGGAATAGTAATGAGAGGGAGGGTTCAAAAAGAAAGAAAGAGAAATAAAAGAGATGATAAAGACAGTAAAAAAAGTATCTGGAAAAAAGTGTTTAAGTGTAAATATGGGAAAAAGAAAGAAAGTAGAGTTTCTAAAAAAAAGGGGGTAAGATAGGATTGGAAGTAGAGAGACGACGTAATAGAAAGTGTAAATGAAGTAACTTATTTGGGTTATCGAATCAGATACGATAATACAGATTGGCAAAGAAACGCAACAGAATAGTAAGTCAAGTGTGGGGTATAAGAGAAAGGGGGTTTGAGAAGCAAATAGAAGCAAGAAGATAGTACGTTGCGAAAATATGGGGGTGGAAGAAATGGGAGCAATTAGAGAAAGTACAAGAAAAATACTGCAAATGGACGTTAGGATTAGAAAGAGAGGCGCCAGGGTACATAGTAGAAGAAGAAGAAAACAATGTGTTACGAAGAACAAATTAAAGAAAGAAATGAATGTAAATTGCTTCAAATGTGCTGGAGAGAGGTAAAGAATAGAAATATTAAATATGAACAAGAAGAAAGAAAAAGTATTATGAAAGCGTTGGATATGCGAGAGAAGAGGTAGAGAAAATAAGGGAGACAGAAAGCGAAATAAAAGATGAGATAATAAGAAGAGACAAGGATATACAAAGACAAGAAACAAGAGCAATAATAAGAGAAGCGAAATACAATGAGAGATGTACAAATATAGTGATAGACCAAGGTACATAAAGAGCGAAAAAAGCTTAAGATTAAAAAGAATGATAGCAAGGTTTAGATGCGGGAATGAAGAGCAAAAGAATTCGTATTGGAAGGAAGATAAAGATAAGGATGTGGGGAGAGGTGGGAAAATATAGAGCACATTGTAAAGGAATGCATAGAACTAAGAGAAGAGAAGAGAGGAAGGTTGGAGATTTTGGGAGAAGGAAGAGAAGGATTGGGATGGATGGAAAAAATATTTAAAAGGAATAAAAGATTACAAGTAGTGTAGTAGATGTATATAGAGAATTGATTAGTGGTGGACGGTTTAGGGTTTTTTTTTGTTTTACGTAGTAGGTTAAATTTGTGTTTAGTTTAAAATACGAATTCTTTGTTAAAAAAAATGTTTACCATAAATAAAGGCAAAAATAAAACACTTTAACTTATGCTTAATTGTAAATGTTAAATAAGAAAATTCAGATATTTCTAGAAAGCTTCTCGACTTGCACCTGTCAATGTAAGTTGCATATCACATAGGCGTTAAAAACGCTTTCTGCAAAATAGTGTTAAAGTTGCAATATAAAGTCAACAATTAACTGCCATCTTCTCTTGTTCGTGTCTTTAATTTTGTTTACAATTATTGACAATTACTGAAAAGTCAGTCCTTTGGTTATTTTTTTGAATAATTTTCCGTTTCCTTTACTCATCCTTTGTGTAGCTGGCTGTTTTCTTTCTTATTTTCATAATATTTACTGTAGTTATGTTGCTTATTAACAGTCGAGAATCTGCGAAACTAATCATAAAAATATAAAGCAACGTTAATGAGTAACAACTTTAAGATCTACAAAATTCAGTATGTAAAAACTTAAACTCTGTATAATAATTGACTCTGCGGTTACTTACCAAGATTATATAAAACTAAAAACTTTTATTTTTGTTTTTATTAATTTTAATTTTAGTGTACTAATAAATCAACTGGCACTAATCACAATGCGTTTAACGAAAAAAGCTAAAAAAGAAAATGTTTTGGTTTGTATTAAGGAAATCCGGTTTGGTCGATCAACTAATTACAAAGCGAGACGCACACACGCGATTTTCTAACACGTTAATGCAGAAATCAACAAGCTTTTAAAAATCAAGAAAAGTTTTTTTCTTTATCGAACAACACTCAACTAAACAATTTGTAAGAATACCTCAAAACAGGTCAAACCAAAAGTAAAGAAAACTGCAGATGACACACATCACTTGATATCTCTTCGTCATTAGCATATAATTTGCTTTAGTCTTGTTTTGTGTAAATAGTGTAACTAGAGAGAGTTAAGTTTCACTCGTTATGCCCGAGTTGGTGTAATTTTCTGAGTACTACGTACTTTAATGGTTCTCATCCCACTTTAATTGTTACCTAGCGTTTATCGAACAGGAATAAATAAAAGACGTTGCGTAGAAACAAGTTAATTGAAATCAGTTACTTCGAAGAATGGATTTTAAGTTTTTGGTAAGACCTCGTCTAGTATTTGTAAAGTATTTTTTAATCGTTTTTGTTTATGTTTTTTAGTTGGCGTGGTTTTGGGTTGTTGGCTTTGTGATATTTGGCAGTGTCAGATGTGGAGGACAGTAAGTAGATCTGGCTTGTTGTGTTTTAGTGTTAATAAATAGATTTGTAGCAAACACATAAAAATTTATGTGCCGTACAAAGTAAAAACAATTAAACACACACACACTATTTACAAAACTATTCACCATAAAGATGATCATGGTCATGGTGGTAAAGATAGTGGCGGATCTAAATGGAGCTGAAGAAAACTGAGATGGAATTTTAAAGGTTCTTAGGTGTTATAGTCAACGATGGATTTTTTGTATTTTAGTTTTGTTAAGTTATAAAATTTAAATAAATGTTGTAGTGTCATGGTTTTTTTAAATGTTACAATATTTTTTTAGTAATTGTTTTAATATATTACGATCAAAATTAAAGGTATTTGTTGTTGATTACATCTTAAGATAATGCAAAGTTTTTATTTTACTATTATAACTTTCTTTGTGCCACTTAATTCGTTGCAAAATAAACAATTAATCAAAGATCGATTAGCAACTGAACCGTGATCGATAATAAAAACATAAAAAGACTTAATTGGCTTCTTTTATTTCTTTTTGCGTATTATAATTCGATTAAACGATTACTCAACAAAATTCATTTGTTTTAAAAAATCGGTTCTAGCAATGGACAAATAAATGAACGTCTAGAAATTTCCAGTCATTTTTCTGCAAAGAACTGCCAATAGTTTAACAATTTATTTACACGAACTAATTAAATCTAACGATATTTAACAAAAACTCTTACACTAATTTATATATTACAATCGCTCGAGAAATAATGTCCGCGGATAACTTCTGTTTATCTTAAAACCGACACTTGTTTACATTAAAGGCACGTACGTTGATATTTATCTCAAACACACGCGTTAATCACTTATTTATTTAAACTTTATAATCTTCATAACACTGCCGACTTCGATAAACTGACTTATGCTCACTTTAAATCGTTTTTATATATTTCGGTTATCTTTCGAAAATTTTCGACATCTTTTCCAAACGTTCTAGTTGTTGATAGTAACTTCGTGAACGTTCTCGAAGCTGAACCTTTAACTGTCCCTTTCTTAAGACTGTTCTGTTCCAGAACAAGAAACTGGATATGACACCGGCAGAAAGAATCGTGGCGATAGCGGCAGCTCTCTCCATTTCGGCAACTTCTGTCAATGTAGTTTTGCTGACCCGATATTCTCTTTGATTAGTAACTGCAGGCCAACATTTGAACGCCTTGTAACGTCCCGTTAGAGTTCATTACATTTAAAATTCTATTTTGCATTCACATACTAATTTGCAGTTAAAATTATTCAGTTTGGCAACGTCGCGTCGTACTTCGAATCGACCGAGCAATCGATTTTTCTTCGTACTTCCGTTTGAGCCATCTTTAGGCTTACACGTCGTAGTGTTGCAAGGAATCTTAATTATGGCGTAAAAACGCATACAAATTAATTTTTATTCTTTCCAACTAGTTTCGTAATATGATGCAATTCATCTGAAATTGATTTCAAGACCGTTGTATGTAAGGCAACGGTCTTTTTTTGTCTTTATTGAACTTTTTATTTATTGGATTTTTTTTTGCTGAATTTTTCTGTTATTGGATTTTTATTTACAGGATTTATATCTTTTGGTTTTATGCCTGCTGTTTTTGCTTTCCAATCTACATTCGGTTGATTCATTATTGTGTTTTGGAAGAAGTTTATCATTTGAACAAAGAATGTGCTATAAATAGAAGATATCAAATAACATATATAGTGAGTCAACTTGAAGTTATTATACTACGTATTACATTTTAAATTTAAATTAATTAAATTGTGTTATCAAAAACTTTTTGGGATACATACTCCGTAACAAATTAAACGTTTATTACTTTTAAATTTGATATCAATAAATAGTTAGTTATAGGATTTTATGCTTTTATTTATTATAAAATAATGTTCTTTTTTTTTAATCTTAATAGTTAGTGTAATATGTTATAATTGCAAATAAATTAAAAGAGTTCACGCCTGTGTATTTTACTTTCATTCAAGCTCACACCCACAAGCCTGTGTTCCGACTGCTGCCGTGGTAAATAAGAATTTTTGCTTTCGATAAATGTATATTTATATTTTGAACGTTTATTATTATTTTTATTGTTTGCCTTTACTTTTTATTACAGCTTGACCCTCGAAAAACGACCTCCAACATATTGTCCTCCAATTCAGTTGATCTAAGCCAGAATCAAGCTTGAGTATTGCCAGTTTCTTAATATTGTGGAACTTCATTTCTCTCTTGAGGTTCTATAATGTTTGCCACAAATTTTCGTATACAACTGAAACTCCTCTGGACATGTCTAGATCTTCGCTCACGCAATGTGCTATACCCTAATCTTTTCGTGTTTGGAACAAGTCTTGTTGTTTCTCGGTTGTAACTGTGAACTTAACCTTTCTAGAACCTCCGGATATGCTCATAAACTTATCGAAGTCCATTCTTTTGACTTGATTTCTGGTTCTGCTAGTTATTATTCTGGTTTGAACCTGAACTTGCGTAATGTAGTTATCACCAGCAAACGCGGCTAGACAATCGATGTGTAGTTTTCAAATGCGATATATAACGTCATTAATATGCTGCACGACTTCATGAAGGCCCTCCAATTATCTCTGCAGCTTTGGCGACAAACCACGTCTTATTCGGAGATCATACGACCACACCATGTCGCCAGGTTAAAATCCGTGCAAGTACTGATCCCAGTCTCTTTGGTGTTCGGACACTACTTTGGCAAAGTATTTTCCCATTCTCCGATTCATTCGCTTAACCATGCCATCACAATGGAGATGGAGAGGCGTCGTCCTAATTTTCTTTATTCCCAACAGTCAACAAACTTCTTGAAACAGCCCAAACTCATAGTTGCAGCCTTGGTCGGAGTGTCATTCCAACGGAACTCCAAACAGACAAAAAAATTATTTCACTAATACGTCTACGACTGTAGCTACTTCTTGATTTGGGATAGCGTAAGCCTCCGTCCATTTCGTGAAATAATTTTTCGCCACCATCCTGGTGGTGTTTGTTTTCAGATTCAGAATCAGATTCAGGGAACGGCCCTGGGATGTCAATCGCTACTCTTTCGAAAAGGCTCTCTACGTTGTATTGCTTCATGGGTGTTTTGCGTTTTTTCGCGGGGAACATTTTCTGATGCGCAAACCGTGCACTTACGGCACCGTGTTATGACGTCTTCTTTGCAGTTCACCTAGTAGAATCTGTTTCAAACGTTTTCCCAATGTCTTGTTACGTGCAAAATTTTTCTAACGGAGTACTCTGTATATTGAATCAAAATTAGATTCCGGTTTTGACGCCCTCTGCCGATCTTTTCTTGTGACTGTCATTTTACGACGAGCTGTTAAGCTGTCAACTGCATAAAATGGCCTGTACGGCTTAAAGTAATTTCAAAGGACATCCTTAATAATGAGAATCAAATTATAATTTCATTACGATCGTAAAATATTTGAGTCGTCACAGGGTAAGATAATTGCTTCCGTTTATTAAAATTCTGTTGTAATTTCTCGTTAATTTGATAGCCGTTCCACCACGTTCTGGCCCACATGTTTCTATTCGATAACGAATTATGAGGGATTAACAGCGACAAATATTTTCATGGGACGAGTATAACTCTATCTATAAGGCCTACGGTTAAAACTAAATAAACCAAAGACAATCACGTTTCTGCGAGATCTTACTCATGCGGCAAACACCTGCGAAACCAACTTTCATTGAAAGTGTACAACAGCATTCGACAATCGGATTATGTTATGTGAACTTTCTTTAGCAATAATTAACCATTTTTGTAGATTTTGATTTCGTGAGTCATTGTGTTGACACGATTTGCTACTCAAATTTATTTCAGGCTCACTTGCCGGGGAAAACGTTTTCTTCGACCAAGTAGGTACTTGATTGTGGGTAAGTTTATTTACTTATTTTATCGCTGTCAGAAAGGTCGCTCACGAAACTTTAGCTAGTGTTAATTCCGTAATTACTATCATTGTTTTATTACCATTAAGGTAGTATCATTAATTATTTTGTGTGTTTCGCATGCTGTGTACAACCAATATTTACTACAAAAGTTTAGTGTTAATTCAGTAATTACTATCACTGTTTTATTACCATTAAGGTAGTATCATTAATTATTTTGTGTGTTTCGCATGCTGTGTAGAAACAATATTTACTACACAATTTCCTTCGCTGTTCGCTTCAACTTAACTTACATATGTATTGTGTGTTGCCGGTACTGCTGGCATTTATGCACTGAAAATTCGATATCTTTGTGTTAATCATCGACGTTACTAAATTAAAGTTGTTATACTGGTTAATCTTTCTTTTATGGCAACATACCTTTCTCTTTTGATCGTCGTTACCTAGTAACAAACTTTGGCTACTCGAACATCAGAGTGACAAGAATTACGAACCTCAAATTTAGTTACAAGTTTGGACCGTCTGTCGTGATCAAGGCAAAAGTGTTAATTTGGATTAGATCTGGCGCCCTTAAGCATAATTCCCTTGAACCTACCCTATCTCCGACTGTGTGAGTTGGCCGTGCAAGGTTCGTAAGACCTAAAGCTTGTAACAGTCTTCTTTATGCCAAAGTGCCCTCCTGATGTACCATCGTGGAGATGCTTCAACACTTTTGACTCCCGGTCAATTCTAGTCTGTTTCCCGTCTTTTACTATCAAAGAGTTCCACTGCGCCCAGTACGCGTTGATGTTTTTGTCCAAAGCCATCACTTCTTCCTAGGTTTGTCGTTGGTCGTTTTCTTTCTATTTCAGGAGTGATCTTGTTTTAGGATCGTTTTCTTGTTTGGGACGCTACTGCTTAGGTTCCCACTCGTCATCAACCACTGGAGTTCTCCGGAGACATTTGAGTTTTTCTTCAAGTCGCGAACAATGGCTGCATTCCGCTGGACATGGTCTTCTAGACAAGACATCGGCGTTGCGATTACTGCTTCCGGCACGGTGTTCTGTGTCATAGTCATACTCTTGTAATCGCTCAATGCTTCTTGGTACTTGTCTTTCCGGGTTACGAAACTGCAACAGCCACTTTAAAGCGGCGTGATCCGTTCTCAGTAAAAATTTTCGTTCATAAAAATATTTGTAGAAATGTTCTATGGACTTGATGACTGCTAACAGCTCCTTAGTCACGCAATAATTCCTCTCGGACCTAGACAAAACCGTGCCAAAATAGGCAGTGACTTTTTCTTGTTCATCTTGAACTTGCGAAAGGACCGCGTCTATCGCCAGATTGCTACCGTCGGTATCCAGAACAAATTTTCCATCTTCTCTTGAATAACATAAAATTGGCGAATTGACTAGGGCCTGTTTTAGTTAATAGAAAGCATTTTTGCAGTCTGCATTCCATCTAAATTCTGCTCTTTCTTTGGTCGATTTCGTCAAAAGTTTGGCAATATTGCCAAATCCGGGTACAAATACTCTATAATAAGTGCACAACCTAAAGAAATTTTAGACCTGATGTTTGTTCATTGGTTTTGGCCATGCACTGCTCGGATTTTGTCTGGGCCAGCTTTAACTTTATCTCTGGATACGAGGTGGCCAAGGTATTGCAATTTCTTTTTAACTACGTGGCATTTCTTTGAGCTCAGTTTGAGAATTGACCCACGTAGTCACTGGAACACATCTTTCAAGTTGTTCAAGTGTTCTTCAAACGACCTTCCAACCACAATCACGTCGTCTAGGTAAACCAAGCACGTCTTCCAAGACAGTTCGCGCAAGATAGTCTTAAGCAAACGCTCGAACGTTGCAGGAGTGTTATACATGTCGAAGAGCATCACAGTAAACTGCCACAAACCAGTTCCAATCGTAAATGCTGTTTCTTTCACGATCCTTGAGTTCCAATTCTACCTGCCAGTAACCACTCTTTAAATCTAACGTGGAAAACCACTGATAGGGTGTTTAGCGTATCGTCAATACTCGGTAAAGGGTAGCTGTCCTTTTTGACAAAGTCGTTTAAGCTATCTATAGTCCACGCAAAACCTCGTTGGTCTATCTTTCTTCTTTACGAGTTCCACTGAGACGCTTATGGCTTATTTAAAGGTTTAATTACGCCTTCTCTCTGCATACCCGTAATTATTTGTTTGGCTTCTTTTCTATTGCCAAAGGAAATCGGCGTGGGTGTAGTCATATCGGCCGAGCGTCTCTGGTATTAACTTTAAGTTTCTCTGATCTGAGTTTATATTTAAGATCCTTACTGGCATCGTGTTTTTCACTCGTACTAAAGTTCTGCAAACGAGTAGTCTCATTTCCGCTAAGTCGCCCTCTATTAGTTCAATAGCGCAAATGTAGCCTTTCCGAAGATTTTCATCCAAGCGTGTTATCACGTTTTTTTAGTCTTTGTAGGTAGAGTCACGTCTTCACTCAATAAGACTCACACGGGTGCCATCTCTGACGAATAAAAAGGAATTTATTCATTTTAGATCGTTAGGACGTTTATCATATCCAAATAGAACCCATACTTCTTTATAACGTCTATTCTCAGAATAACTTTTTTTGTGATGTCGGCTACCAGTACTTGAAGGTCAAATACTCCATTTTCAAACCAATGTTTACTTTGACTTATCCGTGAATAGGTATTCCTTCGGCCGTTGCCGTTCGAAGTCGTACTGTTACTGGTGATGTCTTCTCGTTTTCCAATAACATGCCAGGACAAATGCTGGTCTTCATCGCTCCCGTGTCTACCAATAACCGAACACTTCGTCCATTAATCTTGCCATCAAGATAAATGCTATACAACTGGTTTGGTAATCTCCAGTGCATGGCTCGTTGTGGTCGACTTTGGTTCCATTTGGGCGAACTGTTTTAGCTTTTCGGACGTTCTTCTGTTTTTTTTGGGTTTAGTACAGCATCGTCGTACGTAGCCCACTACCTCGCAGTTTCAGCACGTCACTTCTCTTCCTTGAGCTGCATGTTCCCGAAATACACGTCACACTATTTCTTCAATTCTTTATTACAAGCTTTAGGTCTTACAAAACTTGCACGGCCAACTCACACAGTCGGAGATAGGGGAGGTTCAAGGGAATTATGTTTAAGGGCGCCAGATCTAATCCAAATTAACACTTTTGCCTCGATCACGACAGACGGTCCAAACTTGTAACTAAATCTGAGGTTCGTAATCCTTGTCACTCTGATGTTCGAGTAGCCAAAATTTGTTAGTAGGTAACGACAATTAAAAGAGAAAGGTATGTTGCCATAAAAGAAAGATTAACCAGTATAACAACTTTAATTTAGTAACGTCGATGATTAACACAAGTATATCGAATTTTCAGTGCATAAATGCCAGCAGTATCGACAACACACAATACATATGTAAGTTAAGTTGAAGCGAACAGCGAAGAAAATTGTGTAGTAAATATTGTTTGTAAACAGCATGCGA
The DNA here is from genome assembly GCA_035610365.1 of Aquatica leii. Lineage (NCBI taxonomy): Eukaryota > Metazoa > Arthropoda > Insecta > Coleoptera > Lampyridae > Aquatica > Aquatica leii. The sequence goes on from CM069438.1 coordinate 34,224,579, forward strand.
AACACACAAAATAATTAATGATACTACCTTAATGGTAATAAAACAGTGATAGTAATTACTAAATTAAACCTAACTTTTGTAGTAAATATTGGTTGTACACATCATGCGAAACACACAAAATAATTAAGGATACTACCTTAATGGTAATAAAGCAATGACAGTAATTACGGAATTAACACTAGCTAAAGTTTCGTGAGCGACCTTTCTGACAGCAATAAAATAAGTAAATAAACTTACCCACAATCCAGTACCTACTTGGTCGAAGGAAACGTTTTCCCCGGCAAGTGAGCCTGAAATAAATTTGAGTAGCAAATCGTGCCAACACAATGACTCACGAAATCAAGGTTTACAAAAATGGTTAATTATTGCTAAAGAAAGTACACATAACATAACCCGATTGTCGAATGCTGTTGTACACCTTTAATGAAAGTTGATTTCGCAGGTGTTTGCCGCATGAGTAGAATCTCGCAGAAACGTGATTGTCTTCGGTTTATTTAGTTTTAACCGTAGGCCTTATAGATAGAGTTATACTCGTCCCATGAAAGTATTTGTCGATGTTAATCCCTCATAATTCGTTATCGAATAGAAACATGTGGGCCAGAACGTGGTGGAACGGCTATCAAATTAACGACAAATTATAACAGAATTCTAATAGAACGGAAGCAATTATCTTACTCGGTGACGACTCAAATATTTTACGATCGTAATGAAATTATAATTTGATTCCCATTATTAAGGATGTCCTTCGAAATTATTCTTAAGCCGCACCGGCCATTTTATGTAGTTAACCGCTTAACGATTTCGTCGTAAAATGACAGTCACACGAAAAGATCGGCAAAAGGCGTCAAAACCGGAATCTAATTTTAATTCAATATACAGAGTTAGAAACATTTTGCACGTAACATCTTTTTTGTGTATGCGAGAGTATTTCAGTAGCACAACGGAGCGTATGGCTGCTTTGGTGCAATACGTGTTTCACCGCCTCGAACTCCAAGGCATGGGCTAAAGCGTCATCCAACGTCTTTGGTCGAGCTAATCGGAGAATCTGCTGCGTTTTGCTGTCTCGGAGACTGTCTACAAAGTTTTGAATAGCCAACCGTTCTGAGAAGGTATCTGGTGCTGTAGGATACGCAAGCCGTGTAAATCTGGCGATGTCAGCCTCAAACTCTTAAAGACTTTAAGCAGCTTTCTAAACCCGACTTTTAATTTGAGCTTGGTACACTTCTTAAAGATGAGCATCTCTATATCTTATTTCTAAACGTTCGTAATTTTCTTGCAGGTGGCCAGGAACAGTCTGTAAAATTACAAGCGATTCTCTATGTAAAGACACTATTAAAGACTTTGCATTCCGCGTGTTGCTGTAGCTGCGGCTTTACACTGATCGTAGTAGATGACCATGGAACTTTACCATCAAAATTTAAAAGTACGACTTTAAACTCGTAACTGGTTTCTTCTCTATTGTTTATTAAATCTTCGCTTGTGACACTTCCCTCACTATGACAATTCATTTGGTTTATTCTTTCTTCAGGTAGTAGTCTGGTAACTTATGCCTATTTTCATGACTTCTTTGGAGAGTGGTTTTTTATAGGAAAATAAAAATGAATTATCTTGAATATTTAGAGTGTTTTTATTTACATATTGAAAATATAAAAAAAAATTTATTTGAAAAAATTTAATAGTTTATTACTATTATTATTGTCACTCGAAGTTGGAACCTCAAAAAAAAATGCACGTGGGTGGCCCGGGTGATTTTGGCTCTTGATGTTATTTGAAATCAAATATTCTTGATTATTCTTAATCTATAGACATGTCATTCTGGTCGGAACTACTGAAGTTAAATTTCAAGGGTAAATAACAAAATGGCGGACTTTGAAAGAAAAAGTCCTTTTATTTTAGCAAAGAAAGGGTTGTAACATAAAAAGTTAGGGGTTAGTACCGACGAGAACTATAAGTGTGTAGAACAGCCTGTTAAAATTTGAAAACAATCGGTTCAGTAGAAAAAAAGTTAGGACCCGGGCCGACCAAAAAAACAATGTTTTGGTTGGACTCCGAGGCGCTCTAGGAAACTCGTTATAAGTCCCGAAATATTTCGAATTTTTGTCTGAAATTTTCACAGTATATTCTCAAGACATTGTACTTTCAAATTAAGCAAAAAAAAAATTTTCGATTTTTTGAACCCAAGTTACCAGACTACTACCTTCAATCAGTTGTATTCTTTCTCTTAATTTTTGTTCTAGTTTGTATTTTATTTCTTCTATTTTGTCATTTACAGATTCGCAAATTTCTTCTTATAAATTTAACATACATATATGTTTTGGTTTTCTCTTGAACAATTTTAATTTGGTTTTCTATACTAACTTGTATTTTCTTCTCAATGGTGTTTATTTGATTTTTAATGCTCGTTCGTATTTCTTTTTTTAAACTTCTAGAATTTTCCAACATTTTTTTTTCTATTTTCTGAGAATTTTCAGACAGTTCTTATTCCAATTTTCTGAGACTTTTTTTCCATTTTTGTAGTATTTTTTTCTATTCTCTGATAATCTTCGAACAGTTTTTCTTGAATATTTTTATTCACTAATTCGAGAATTTCAAATATTTTTCGCATCCATCCACAAGTTATAACACGGATAAACAACACTGAATTTTAAAAACGAACAACACTAGTTTAACGAATTAGAACAGCTAGAATTACACGTTATAAATAGCGAATTGCGAACTAAACAGTTGATTATTTACACAATCAATGTTTTCTTTTTTTTTTATTACGGGAGCTATACTAAATTATTTAATCATATTTAAACTAAAATCGCAAATTCCACACTGACACCAATGTAACGAATTTTAAATCTAATTTGATTATACACAAAATATTTACACGAACTGATGATATTTAAGAAAAACACTTACACTAATTTGTTGTAAGTGTAAGTGTTATTAATATATTAATATTATATTAATAATAAATTAATGTTGTGTTAGTGTTTTTTTTTAAATACCATTGCATTTTATTAGTCCTAGTTAAAAGTAGTTAAATTTATATTATGCTCTGTTATTAGTACTGTGAGCTTTTTTAAGCTTTTTAATAGTAGATTTTGAGTATTTGATTATGGCTCTGTCAGAAAAAGTTTTGTGTGCCTCATCTCCAAAGGGTTTTTTTATAATTTCTTTTGTTCTGCCGCTAGTTTTCTGGGGATTATTTCTATTTCGGTATTGTAGGCGATTTCGAAGGCGGGTTCAGATTTAATAATTTTTCTGACAGACCAATCAATATCAGCAACTACACCTTGAAAAGCGGACGCATGTTTACTAAACGTTAGCGCCAATTGCTTTTTATGGTGCCTGCTTTCATATATTCCCGCATCGGTACTTTTGCGATTTTTGGCCGAACTGTGTACCAGATAGTTTTTTAATCGCGCCCGGGTAAATGCTTTTGTCTACTTGCCTCGTGACGGTATTATCACTTTCAATTTTTTTAAGATGTGATAATTTTTTGTGAAGTCGGATCTCATATTTGAGATTGTTTCTTCATGCAGCACGTTGTGTATACCCGGTTTGTTTCTTCCGATAATTGACGTATGCTCATTAATCTGCACCTTGTATGTTGCTTATCTTGCTCCCATCCATACAACAAAGTGTAATAGTAGAAATGAAAGTAGTGCTTTCATGGCTGCTGTGATCATTCTCTGTACTTTGCCTAGCTTAGCAGCTGTGTTTTTCAAGTTGGTTTTCTCAACCCATACAAGCGCGTATGTGATGATTAGTCTTGTTATCACAGTATATAGCCTGTTACGTGCATAAATTTTAAAATGCACTACCTTGTATATTCTTGTTTGAATTAAAGTTAGTCTATCAATTCTTGACGTCATCTATCAAGCATTATTGGTCTCTTCTGTGCGGGTCATTTTATTTCTTAGCACCACGTGCTACCTCCCAAATGTGAGTTTCTTTGTCTATACAAGTTTAAACATCGACGATGGAAAAGTTCTAAAAGGAAGCATTGAACCTACGAACACTGCGACACAAGAGCATATACGATTAATATTTCTATTCGAAGGCAATTGACGTTTAACTAATACCACCTTGGACAAAACTGTATGTAACAGCATACGATACGCTTCGGTTCTCTTACCGTTTGTGAGTCACCAGGTGGACACGATTATTTTTAGGTAGTTTGATTATAATAAGCTAGTAGGAAGACGTATTCTGAAAGTAAACCTGGATTTTGGTAAGTCAATTTTTAATTTTAACTATTTGTTGTCGCTACGGTGCTTCTCATAAATCATATTCACTAATCGCGTCAAAACGTTTAAAATAATTTGCTTCTTATTACTATTAGTCAATTAGTTTAAGTTAAATTGCTATAGCATGCTGATTACGTCAACTGTCAATTATTATTGTTAATGTAATTTACTTACAAAGATTTTTGTATGTCCTGGCTGTTACACTTACGATTGGAGTGTATTGTGAGTTGCTGATACTTCCGGTGTTTTAGAACCAACGTATACTTGTACTCAAACTAAAATTACTTTACTATGATGCTATCAAATTATTAATTGTTATTGATCCTAATTTTAATCTCTAGGATATCTCTTTAAAGCAATTAAAGTACAATTAATTAACAATTTGGTTCCTTTCACCGATTCTTCCAGCTTTACAAACCTTAAAAAGTTAATACAAGCTTTGGGCTTCCTGTGCTGATCTAGCAGAAGCTATATCTGCAAAACGAAATCTGGCGCCCATTAAAATAAACTTATTACTTGAACCTCCTATCTGTCTGATAGGTATTGTTTCAATCCTACAGCGAGTTGCCCGTGCAGGGTTCGTAAATTACTAGAAGCTTGTAACAAACCATTTGGTCCTTGTGGGTTTCAATCCCCATGTGTGTCCGATTATCCGTTTGGTGTGTTAAGAACTTTGATGGTCTTCGTTTTGACTTTTCCAAGATAAGCGTTGGTAAACTGCTAGCTCGTAAGATTTTTCGGATTGGTAAGAATGCTGGTTTTGATGAAGAGACGAAGCCTTCAGTGCCTCGTCCCGTATATACCTGTCGACTACTTTGTCAATTAGTTATAAGATGAAAGAAGTCAAGTTGATCGGTCTATAAGATTTTGCTTAAGCGTACGTAGATCTCCGTGGCTTTAGCATAAATACTACATTGATAATCCGCCAGCTATTTAGTATATGCAAAAGTGCTAAATTGGTTCTAAAGCTTTCGCATACTGCGTTTCGAAAAGCAGTAAATCCTTTTGTAGCATCATGAAATAAATTCCATCGGCTCCTGGATACTGAGTGGGTTTAAACGTATTGATTCCCCATTCCAAGCATTCAGAATTATTTATTTTTCTCGATAAATCCCAGTTCCTTTTGGGTGCCCGTGTGTTTAATACCTCTAGGTTCTGGTGCTTAGGAACCTTAGTTAACGATGAACCTGGAAAGTATTTTTGCAGTAGTTCTTGCAGAGTACCTGCAACCGAGTTTGTAAACTTTCCGCTTTCAGTCAGCAAATAACCGATGTTTCTAGTGCGGTCTTTGTTCAGAGCTTTTTGGAGCCGAGAACTTGTAGGTTCGTTTTCTATATCCCTACAGTATCTTCTTCATGAGTCTTTTTTTGCCATTTTATTGGCATTTTTATATTTTGTAAGAATGGTTCTGAATTTATCCTGGTCTCCAATTTTTTGGCTGTCTTAAATACCCTTCTAGTGCGTGCTCTTGCTTTGTAAAGCTTCTTGTTTGACCAAATTATGCTGTTAGAAGTTCGTTTAAGAGATTTTGGGCAGTTTGCTTAAAATACGGGTTTTAATGGATTAAAAATACTGTTCGTTATTAGTTCTAGCTCGTGTATTGATCTGTGAGACAGTTCCTGATTTGACCCGCTAAAGTTTCGTTAAACAAATTCTAGTTGGTTTTTCTCGGGTTTCTGTATTCCAGTTTCAAGTCTGATTCAATGTTGAATCGAATGTATTTATGATCAGATATAGAATGCTAATCTGATATTTGACACATTTTTATCGCTTTCTCGTATTTAAACTAGATAGCGTACGGTCAATAACTTCATTGCGCGACACGGTTATAAACATAAGCGCATTTCCGTTATTTATTATGCCTAAATTGCCTTTTACAATACATTTAAAAAATTGTTTACCTCTTGGATTGGTGTTTGTGCTCCCCCACAAGGGGAGCATTGGTATTGCATTCAATAATCAGCGATTTGTTGGTCCCACCGTTAATCAGCCTATAGATTTTCCCCGGCAGGGGTAGTCCTGTCTGGTCGTAGGGAAGATAACCGGATCCGATAACGAACTCCCTCCTGATGGCTTTCTCTACTACAGATATTTTAGCTGCCATTAGGTTTCTAGGACATAAATGCTACAATGGCATTAAATTTAGTGCATTTTTTACAATGCTGCATGTGTGAGAGTTGTGGATGAGATGGGCTGCAGGTAATTACCTGGACATTCCAACCTCTTTATTGTTGTTTTACGGATCCATGGCTCTTGAACAAAGGCAATATCAATATTTTGTGTCACGATGTAAGCACTGAGAGCCGCTGAGGCTGCCCTACAGTGATGTATATTTATGTAAACGACTTTGAGGATTAGATTTGCCGTTGGTACGTTTTTTCCTGTTCTGAATTTATATCCGTTGCCTTATGTAGGTACATCATTTGTAGCATTCGATTCTTTGCTATCTTTTTTGGAGTTGACCTTAAGAGTTATATCGGAAAATCTGAAATGTAATTGGTTAGTTAACGTTTTCACATTCTCCCAGGACCTCTTGTCCATATACAAGACGTATAGGGTTCTTTTAGGATTTGGTTTAGTGTTAACCACCGACCACTTTCCGGTACTGATGTTGTTCTGTACGGATGTGTGTGCTTTTCTAGGGTGCTTTAGACTCCTACCTCCACGAAGTTAAAAGTGGGCAATGATTTACAAGCTATAAACCCAACCGTTTTTGGCAATAAGCTCTTGTGAACGGCTAAAAAGGTATCAGGCAACAATTATTTTTCTAGCCGACATTCCACCAGCGTCGAGCGTTCTACCTTCTCCATTTTTTCAATCTTTCCTGCCATGGAAACTGAATTAACCTCTTCTAAGCGTCGTCATAAAGACGACGACAATATTTTAGTTGATGATACCACCACGCCTGACAGCATAGAAGCTTCCTTTGATGCAGACATTTTTCGTCTTACAAAAGTAATTTCTGCCTGTAACATTACTACTTTCTGTCAATCAGAAATGATTAACATAACCAACAAACTTTAAGCGGATTTTCGGAACTTCATGATATTCTGTCGCGTCTCGCAGCAAACTTCTAACATCGCCAACACCTTCGCTGATGTCCAAACAACCGTGCAATCTGTATTGGTTAGGTTTTCCACAACTTCCATTGTTGCGCCTCCGGTCCAACTATTCTATGCCTAAACGGCACGTTCTAAAATTGTTGAGAAGGTCATAATATCTTTAGGTAAATCCATCGCTCTTGTTTATAGATCAACTGTCATAGTCACAAAACCCGATTCTCTTCTCAAGACCGCTGATAAGACAAAGAGGACCTTAATAAAAATCTTTGATCTTCAAAAGTACTGCCTTAGACCTGACCGTGTTACCAAGACGAGCAAAAGCTTGATACTACTCGATTCCGAGAAAACTGGCCTTACTAAAATACTTGTAACCACCCTAGATAAAGTCGGCTTTGTAGTCAAACCCTAAGGCTAATCATTGCCCCGTTTATCTATCTTGGACGTTCCTACTAACCTGTCCCCTGAGCAGGTGAAAGCCTATTACTTTTCAAAATTTTTGCGTGTACGTAGCGTGGAATGCGTGTAGAGTCAATAATCATATCCGAGTTACTCGCTGCTTCAGTTTCTACAAACACGGCCACTACTCTTCAGACTGCAAAAAAGAGATACATGCGCTAACTATGTTTGCTTTGGCTATCTAGGAGACATGATCAAACACAAAGCCATTTAGAATACTTGCCCAGCCTACCTAAAAAACTCACCGCCGAAATATCTAATACCTACTATGGACTGTGAGGACACTCAATTAAATATGAGGTTTGCGCAAGTAAATCTTCGCAATTCACGTGTTGCGACTTTCAAAGCAATAAGTTTCTCCTCCGACAATAATATTGACATACTACTGACCCAAGAACCATACGTGTTTAGCTCAGGTTTAGGATACAAGCTCGCTGGTGCGGTCAACAGGATATTTGCATCCTCTTCTATGCGGTATTACTCAAGTATCGTTTTTAACAGTTCGAAGCCCGTTGGAGTGGTGATACTCAGCCATTTAACAAATGACTGCAATGCACTAACCATGATCACGGTTGGAAACACTTCTTTTGCAATCGTCGGCGTTTATTGGCCACCGAGGGAGGATGTTCGTATTCATTTCCAATACATAGACAAAATTTTCGATAAACTAAGAGACATTACCATTATCGTTGCAGGTGACTTCAACTCAAAATTGGAGAGTAGAGTGAAGAACCTAGTGAATTAACATGACCTCTATGTTGTCAACGAACTCCATCAACCTTTCACTTACGCCATTTAAGTTCAGCAAATATCGACATAACTCTAGCGCTTCCTTAAAAAATATAAAGCTTGCGAGTTATTCCAGATGTGATAGAAAGTGACTACTGACTGATCAAACCTTCAGTGCATCTGACCTACTACCGATCCCTAAAAAAATCCTAGATTTTAAACGCATCCAAAGCCGGAGTACTGTAGTAGAGTCTTAAGATAGACACCACTAAAAGAGCTCTGCAAACGTAAAACATCCATGGATTGCCTCGTATAAAGCCGCGCTTTACTGGTACAAACTGATAGTGAAGACAGTTTACACATTATTTTCAGACGACTATCCCTCGACGAACAACGCCTGACATGTTTAAATAAGATACCGATCTCTTTTGCAAAGCAATTCTCAACAGAACTGGGTGGTCACCAGCGATGATTTGGCCGCGGTGGCTAGCAAAATTCCTAAGAATAAATCTTCTGAATTTGACGGAATACGCTGTTATGTTTTGCGAACGGTTGTTCTAGATTCTCTCTATCTACGATCGTTGACCTGTTATATTATTGCATAAAAATTGGTTACTTTTCTAGTAGCTGAAAAGCTGATCACTATTCTCAGCTCTGGAAAAAAGGATCTTGCCAACTCTAACCCTTATCGTCCGATGACTTTGTTATGAAAACTAAGCAAACTCTTCAAAAATACACTTCTTAAAAAGATACGTTTCCAAGTGCAGGTTAGCTATTTTCATAAACATTTCTGGAACGTTCAATAACGTATGGTGGCTCTCTATAATCAAAACTCTCGCTGTTAAAAGAGTACCTGCTAATGCTACGTGCGTCATTTGTAGTCATTTGTCGAATAGATTGATAGCATATTCTGCGAATGTTTCACGTTCAGGTTTCGCCAAACGACTGACGAAGAGCTGTCCACAAAACTCGGTTTTTGGTGAGACTTTGTGGAATCTAGTTGTTAATGATCTCCTAGACAAAGACTTACCAGCAGACTGTGACTTTTTTGCTTGTGCGGACTACATTACCGTCACAGTTTCCACAAATTTCCGACTAGACTTGACGATAAATTAAGTATTTTTGCAGACAAGACTAAGTACATGGTTTTTGGCTCTACACTAAAAGGAGATCCTTCACTGCGCCTCATCGATACTCCTGTCCGTAGGGTCTTCGAATTCAAGTACCTCGAACTATTACTCGACGACAAGCTGAGTTTTGTAAAACATTGCGCTTTCGTGATTGACAAGTGCAAGAGCGTCTTGCACTTGTTCTACAAATACTCACGTTTAAAATGAAACCTTTACAAAAACAAGTTGCGAATATTTTCGACAATGCATTCATACCCACATGGTCAGAAAACTGGTTTTGCTTTAGTCCCTATTCCTCATAACTAACTCGGGGCTTATTTGACCGTTCTTGTTGATACCCTCTGCGTTATATCCAAACATTCTAATCTACTTCTCTTTTTGCAAGAAGTGTACTGCACCAAGTTTTTCGCAAGGCTAGCTCGTGCAATTTCTTTGACCAGCACGTTTCAGACAACAATTTTCTGTCTTTTTCAGCGGCTAAGCGACATTTAAAAGTCTTGAGCTTGGATGAATGGCAACGGCTGTAAGACACTTTCCATAAAGGGCGTAACGCCTGTTTCATCCCGGATATCCTTACATTGGTCAGAATGCCTCACGACCCCGGACGAAAGGACGTCTAAATCGTGTATTCACACGATGGATTTCGTTGTCATCTAAAACGCATTAATGTTTTGAATGATGACAGTTCTCCGTCCTAAGACATTCTTGACACTCCGGCGTATCAGATTTTCGTTTGTCGCGAACTTTTTTTTGATCGTGGTGCCCTACTAGCCACCATCTACCTCTATTTCGATTCCTTTTAGACCATCCTTAGATTGGTGCCTGATGTTAACATGTATAGACCATTCGCAAAGAGAGACCAGAGCTTACAGTAGTTTTAGTTCACTAACGACGCTAAAGCAGGAATTTCGTTTTTCAATTATCAACTGCATGTATTTTATTTATTAAAGTCACTTAATTTATTATTTTTAGTTTAACAACACTTTTAGTTTATATTTGGTCGTCGTTACTCCACAGCAGCAAACAGTTTAATTTGACTGCCGTGCCTGCTGATCAAAGTCGGCAGAGCAATGCCAAGCATCGTTATCCCAGTGTTGGCTATTGCCACGATACTACAGCTTGATCTAGAAGAGCTGATTTGCGTGACAGTGGTATTGGAGTATGTACGGATTTTAGACCGCGACTCCAATACCTGTCAAGGTAAACAGGATTGTCCCGGCTCAGCTAGTGAAGCTACGTACCGTGACATTATATGTGGCCTCCTATCCACCACCTGTAGACGCGCCCGATAGGTAGCTCAACCCACGAGTACTAAAACTTAATTCAAACACAAAGAAGAAAAAACAAATAATGCAGAAGAATATGATATCAAATCGGAAGACGTCCATCGTTCATACCGAGGAAAACAATGCTGATAAATTCGAAGAGACGTTGGTTCTTGGAGCAAAAAATATAAAAAACAACTAGTAACATTTGAGACAAAGTTCATAGTACTTTATCTTAAAAAAAAAAGATTGTTATAGTCATTCGTTTTCCCAAATATTGAAGACGAACATACTAAATACATTACCAACAGCAACGATGCTTCCTGATTCAAAACCACTATCACTTTGGACAACAAAAACTTCTAGACTGTTTACTTTTTTTTCACGGCCAGAATCTATACTAAGATCATACGCTTTCGTAGTTTGAACTGTGTTGATGTTGTAACCGAAGTTGCCAACGTTTCGCCCAAATTCGTAGAGTAGGAAAAAAATTGAAAACTTGAAACACTCCATAAAATTTAGAATCTGACTTAGTCACAAATTTATTACCTAACTTTCTAGTAATATTTTATTAGATTATTGTTTACTTTTTACGCTCAGATGACACCCTTAATGAAAGTGGGCGAAACGTTGGCGACCTTGGTTATAACATTAACACGGTTAAATCCGGAAGACGTTCTAACTCTATTGCGTTCGAAAGTGTCCCAACTTATAACCTATAAACAAATTTATACAATGACAAGTTTATTGATAAAACCAGCAATAAATAACTGACATGAGATTAACAACAGTGTAAAAAATCAACAGTGTAACGACAAACTAAAAATAGAAATTAAAACTAAGATAACAATTACGAGACTAGTAATGTTTGAATGAGGTGATGAGAGGATGAAAGTGATGATCTAACAAAACAAAAACTTAATCGTATCCTTCGTGGCCTCCGCTACCTCCAAAATTTTGTAATCCTTCACTTCCTCCATATCCTCCGGCGTCGTTACCACCGTGTCCAATCGAATCTCCACCGTATCCACCGCTGTAATCTCCACCCGAACCAGACGATATCGCGGCATGTCCGCCTCCGTAACCACCGTCAAAACCTCCATCAAATCCACCGCCAATTTGTCCTCCGTGACCACCTCCTATATCTAAACCACCTCCATGACCACCAAAGTCTCCTCCGTGTTCTGCTAATAAAGCGGCGCCGTGTCCACCTCCAATTCCTCCTTCGTGTGAGCTACCACCATATCCTCCTCCAAAACCGCCTCCGAAGCCGCCGCCATAACCTCCGCCAAATCCATGTCCAAAGCCTCCACCAACTCCTTGAGTAAATATTTTTCCTTCGTCGATTCCTCCACTATACCCGATTACTTTATACGATTCACCGCTGCCACCTCCGCCACCGCCACCTCCATGCCCGACGTGTTTAACGATAGTGTGCGTATGATGAATCGTCTTAACTTTATAAGGTACGTGTATAATGACCTTTTTGTGGCCACTAAAACAAAACAATTAGATGTTGTTCCTGTTGTTATATTTTTAACATCTACCCTCCGTGACCTCCAGCTTGGCATAGAGGAAGGACTAATAAAATTCCCAAGAAAGCAAACTAAAAAAAAAACGAATTTAATAACAAGTACTACGTTTTAAAATTTACTTACCGCTAGACAATGGACCATTTTACTAAGAGATGCTTTGTAGTTATCCTAGTGATACACTTCTTCAAGAAGTTCGAAGCAGATTTAATTTTCTTATAGGCGGTCACGGTATTTATACGCAGTCGTTTTATTTTAAAATGAAAGGAAAAAGACATTGTACCGTAAATCTTGAAAGTAGATGAAAAACGCAATAGAGCATTTACCTCGATCGCGTTTCTTTGTCGGATTTACTAAGGTGTAGCAGCTTTAGGTAAATCGAGAGGGGTTTTTCATTAATTACAAACAATAACACCTGACTTTTTACTTTAAAAACATGTCCACTCACTTTGCCCGTATAAAAGATTAGTTCGAGCACTTTCTTTTCTAATCAGTTAACCCTACGAAGAATGCGGACGGTACTAGTAGAGTCCTACTTAAAAAAAAGTGTTTTGTATATTTTTTATACTAAATTTGTGTGTGTGTTTTTTTTTAAATTAAAGTAATTTTATTCTAATTGATTTAATTGGCAATGTCCTTATTTAGAGCACTTTCACTTAATTTCAAGATGCGTTTTAAAACGATTATCAGATCCGTCCGAAAGGAAAATTAACAGAAACTGGTTCTACGTTAGGCCATTCTCGTATGATGACGGATTTTGATACATTTTTTTTACCTTTCTATAAATTTTTCTTTTTTTTGACATAACTAGGTTCAACGAACCATTGTGCTGATCCATTTCTTTTTCTATCAAGATGAGCGAATGTTTAAATTTTTTTTTTCGTTCAGTTCAGCTAATGTATGACAAAGTTGCAAAAACTTGGCGTTTGCTCAAGTTCAGTTATCGGTTATGTCTACAGATAAATAAATTCAATAGTCCAATATAGCTTAAAATAAATGCGACACGTTTTGTGCAAAACGATCATTATCAGGTACTTAATAGATAAAAACTATATAAAACCTACTTAATAAGATAAGAATTATCTAAAAATGCAAGTGTGCACGTTTTGGTAGTATATTTAATTATTTCTTTATTTATATTTTAACTTAAGAGGTTTGTTTACCTTTAGATATTTCTTATGTAGTCAACGTTTACATAAGATAATACATAAGTAGTTTTTAATAAAAATACATTTTTATGATATTCTATATACTTTTATTTTGATAAAACCTGCTAAAACGGAATGTGGCGACACCAAGTCAATTTTCCGGTTTTGACAAGTTTTCGCTTGGTTTGATTTTTCTATTATTTATTTAGAAAAAATATATAAGAATCTGTAGTTATAATAATAATAATAACCTTTATTTGTCATAAAAAATTTTTAACAAAGAATTTGTATTTTAAACTACTACATAAAACAAAAGAAAGACCTTAAATACTCCACCGCTAATTACTTTTCTATATACAAATACATCTACTACACTACATGTAATCTTCTTTTCTTTTTTAATACCTCTTCCGTCTATCCCACTCCTTCTTCTCCTTCACCCAAAATCTCCAACCTTCCTATTTCCTCTTCACTTAGTTCTATGCATTCCTTTAACAGTGCTCTATATTTTCCCACCCCTCTCCACATAGTCTACATCTCTTATCTTTATCTTTCTTCCAATACTTACTCTCTTGCTCTTCATTCCCGCATCTAATCCTTGTTACCATTATTTTTAATCTCAAGCTTTTTTTGTCCTTTATGTACCATATTATTTATTACTATATTTGCATATCTCTCATTGTATTTCCCCTCTTTCATTCTTTCTCTAGTTTTTTGTCTCTGTATATCCCTTATCTCTTCTTATTATTTTATATTTTATTTGCTTTTCTGTCTCTCTTATTTTTTCTACCTCTTCTCTCGCATATGCAAATCTTTCATAATACCTTTTTCTTTCTTTTTATCCATATTTATTTTTTTTATTCTTTACCTTTCTCCAGCACATCTGAAGCAATTTACATTCATTTCTTTCTTTAATTTGTTCTTCGTAACCCCGCTTGTACTTTTATCTTTTCTAACTTCATTTCTCCTCTACTATGTACCCTGGCGTCTCCCTTTCTAATCCTAACGCCCATTTCCAGATTTTCCTTGTACTTTCTCCAATTCTTCCCATTTCTTCCGCCCCATATTTTGACCCCGTATATCATCACACTATTAATCTGTAAAACAATCATCTTTTTGCTTCTATTTGCTTCCCAAACCCCTTCTCTCTTATACCTCACACCTGACCTATTATTCTATTACATTTCTTTGCCAACCACTTTATATGACTCTCATCTGTATTGTCGTATCTGATTCGATAACCCAAATAAGTCACTACATTTACATTTTGTATTACCTCGTGTCTTTCCACTTTCACTTTACTCTTTTTCACCTCCTCTCCCTTTTTAAAACACTACTATACTTGTTTTTCTCACATTTACACTTAAACATTTTTTTTCAAATACTTTATTACTGTCTTTATCATTTCCTTCATTTCTGTTTTTTTCTTCGCTATAATCACTCCGCATACGCCAAAACCCACACGTTTAACCCCGCCATCACTATTCCTCTCCCCTCTTGTCTGGTATGATTTTTAAGCCTAAGTAAGATTTTTGTGACAACATGCCTTTACATGTAGCAGTGAGTTATCGATCATTTGGAAAAATGAGATTTTGAATTGCGAAAATGGTACAGTAATCTACCTAAAGTTTTATAAAATTATATAAAATTTGTTTTATGTTTTTGACTGAGGATGTCTTTCAAAGTCTTTAGGCTGTGTTGGAATCATCGTTTAGACACCTTTTCTGTTTAAGCTTAACTCTTTAGCGGATACTGTACTAAAAGAACAGTTTTCTTTTACATTGTTAGAACATTTGATCCTCTAGAGTTTCCTTTCCCTCTTGTCTGGTATGATTTTTTAACCTTCAGTAGAATTTTTGTGACTAGAGTTTTTGGTTCCTTGGCGTATCATTCCGCTTTATGCGACTTTTGGACACATCTGGTTGGTGATGCTTAGCAAATTGGAAAAACTCTTTCATTTGCGTTTCTTCTTAGGTTAGGTGTTATTGTACTTAAGTTGGTTTGGGATTTCAGGGTTTTGTTTTTGGTGTGTGTCTAAATTTCTATTCTTGATTTTAACTAGTGTCTACTTCTTAAGTTTTTATGTGGCTGAAAGAGAATTCGTTATGTTAAAAATTTGGTAGGTTAAAATTTTTCGAGTATAAAATTTGTCCTCAACACGCCCACCTTTTGTTGGCGAGTGTCAATATCTATAAACCAGTATTTTATTTACTTTTTGGTAAGGTTTGGTGAAACACAGCCCGTGTAGTTAGCGGTATTTTTAAGCTCAACCAGGCTTTTACCATAAAGTTGTTTCACGCGATTCTTTGTGATAATGCAGACGGATCTTGTGTCTCAGTAAAAGCTTATTTTGGGCGGGTTGCCACCCCTCAACCTGTGACCTTGATAAAACGCCTGCTTTTCGAAAAGTTTCCATGAAGTCAGTTTGCTGAAGGTCAGGGGTTGAGCACCACTTATTCGGAAGAAATGGTGAATTAGAGAGAAGCTCGGCGCATTCTTTTATGTTAAAAATCGTATTAATTAAATTAAGCTACTTGTGATAACGCCGTATGTACGTTTCTGTGTCAAATTTTATATTACGTTTTAGGTCATACTGGTACGGAATTAGCTAATCCCCTACTGGATAATACACAACTGTAAGTATTGCATTTTTATTATTGGAATGACCACACGTACATACTATGTTGTAATCACAATTAATGTTAAACTCTTTTTTTGTGTATCACATACTTATAATATATCAATATCAATAATATATAATAAGTATGTGACACAAAAAAAGTTGAACATTAATTGTGATTACAACCTAGTATGTACGTGTAGCCATTTCAATAACCGACATGACCAACAAATATATTAGAAAATGCAATACTTACAGTTGTGTAGTATCTAGTAGGGGATTACCTAATTCCATACCAACATGACCTAAAACGTAATATGCAATTTGACACAAAGCTTACATACGGCGTTAGCACAAGTAATTTGATTTAATGCATTCGATATTTGACGTAAAAAAATGCGCTGAGCTTCTCTTTAATTAACTTTGCACTTGTGTAAGTATTTCTTCCCGTAAAGTGGTGTACAACCTCTAGCCTTCAGCGACCTGACGTCATGGAAATTTTTCGACAAGCAGGTGTTACCAACGTCACTGACAAGGTTACAGGTGGAGGTATTGGGCCTGCTAAAGAATTAATGTAAGCCCTCAATACAAAAACGTTATAAAATCACATACCCCAAAAATAAGCTTTCACTCAACAATACTCACAAGTTGTCTACATATTCACGTGGAATAACGTGAAACAATTTAATAATAAAAAGTTTGTTGAACCAGAGATACCGCTAAGAACGGTCCGTATTATACCAAACGTTAACAAGCAATAAATTCGTTTGACAGCCGTCTTTAAAAGTAGGCGTGTCGAGGGACCAATTTCATACTTATACCTTCACTTTTTAACATAACACGCTCTTTAAGTAAAACCCGAAACTAAAATTTATTACCGTAGCACAACAAAAACGCGAACCCACGTACTAATGTTTAAAACCCCAGACAAAAAAGAAATATTCATCCACCAGAGAGAAAAAAGACAAAAAAAGTAAGCAACTAATGAGTAAAACTTTTCATAAGTACAACTTGAGTTTTTATACCAATACGCACAGAAGTAGCACACCCTTTCTAAAGTAAATCAATTACTAAAAAAAAGAAGACACAGCAAGAAGCAGTAAATGTCCTAAAAATAGCAAGAGTTACGAGAAAATCAGGTTCCTTGAGTTGGGCAGCAAATATTTGTTACGGTGGTTTTCTTGTAAGAACACAAAGCAACGGCTAGCACAGTTTCTCCGGAGAGGGATGGCAGGCTTTGTGATGCTAAATTATAACTTAAATCTAAAAAAAGGCGCCAAGACGATGGAAGAATAAATTAAGGAGATACCGTCTAACTCTACCCGTAGCTAGAAAAAAACAAATTACACGACAGAAGTAATAACCCAGAATATATATATTTATTTTATCACAGACAATAATTTGAAAGAGGATGAAGAAGGTACATAAGTATAAATTTTCCAAACGTTAATACGTGAGTCGAATCAAATATAAGTTGCTCTTTATAGTGAGCAACACACCGTACAATAAACTGACTCTGTCGGTCTAAACTTTTACATACGCAGAAAGTATGAATTTATATTCGCAAATTTAAAATCGCCAAAGTATACAACAAAACAATTTAAGCCTTCGAGACTCAACGCGCACCGCATATGACTTTGTAAAGCACAAAATAATCTTATTATTAATTGTGTTAACCTAACATGCACGTACCGTCAACAATCGACATGACCATCAAAATACAAATCGTAAAATTTGAAATTGTAATACTCACAGTTAGGTTTTATCCAGTAGGGGATTATCTAATTCCGTACTTGAGTTACCTAAAACGTAATATTAAATCCAACACAAACGAACATACAACGTTAACACAAATAAACTCCCCCTTTAGCATCCAATCATTTGAGATCGCAAATGCGCAGCGTTTCCCTTCGACTTAACAGAATAATTTATAGTAGCAGCTCATCTCAAAAGAGGTACAATCCTGAAGGTTTCCAACCCTTGAGGATGTAAATAGCTACGTTTTAATAACGTGACGTCATAGAAGTTTTCCCCGCTATGCCATCTGTTCGATATCTTCACTGATAACGGTAAACGTGTGGTGGGTACCGAAATCCGCTACAGACAATTAAGACAGAATCAAATTAAACCCACCATAAGAGAAATCTACCAACTTACCGCGACTAAGCTTTCACAAAATTCATTCGCATATTCGCGTGAAGTGTCCTAAAGGTGAAAGCCGCGTTGGACGTAAAAATACAGAGCTTGTCGATGATCTTATAGGAAGTAAAATAAAGTATGATGTCTAAAATTTGACATTTCGACGAAAGGGTAGGGGGTTCTAAGGACAAAGTTTATACTTGAAGAAATTTTTATACTCGAAAATTTAACATAACAAAGAACCAATTGAGAAAATCAATATCCATACGTTGTAAGATCTAAATTATTTATAACGCACAAATTGGTAGAAAAAAGGATTGTGTAGATATTTGGCTTACTGTTTACCTAGCCGTTGGAGATGGTCGTGAGTCAGATTGTCAGTAACTAAAATTCTCCGGACAAGCCGTGTCTTACCGTCACTTTTTCTTCCTACAAAGAAACGAACGTTTAGGCTAGAGATAAGAAAATATTCTAATTCCAAAATCTTCAAATGTATGTAAAGCAATAAAACAATTGAGTTTTCACAGACAGAAAGCTTGGATTATTTCCATATCGAAACTGCACAATTGATCTTAAAGAAAAAGAATAAAGTACCCAAAATAAAGTTTCAAAATGCCCGTAGATGGGGCAGCGACTTACTGATCTTATGGAAAAATAGGTTTTGAATTGCGAAAATGGTCCAGCAATGTCCCTACAGTTTCAGAAAGGCCTTTAAAACATTCTTTTATGTTTTTGACTGAGGATGCGTTTTTCAAAGTCTTTAGGCTGTGCTGAAATAATTATTTAAAGGTTTTTTTCTGTTTACGTTGAACCCTTGGTGGCAACAGCACTAAAAACATCGTTCCTTCTTACATTGTTAAAGTTTTTGATCTTCTATGGTTCCTCTTCCCTCTTGGCTTACTGATTTTATAAGTACCTGAAGTTTTGAATTACAAAAATGCTCCTGTAATGTTCTTAACGTTTTAGAAGATCTTCCCGCAAATCATTTAGAAAATTCTCATATGCTTTTGATTAAAGATAAGTCTCTCAAGGTCTTTCGGTTGTGTTGAAATTATAGCTTAGACACTTTTTTTGTTTTAGTTCAAATTTTTAGTGGCGAATCCACTGAAAGAAAAGTTCTTTCTTACATTAGAATATTGGATCCTTTAGGGTTCCTCTTACTTCTTGTCAAGTATGATGTTTTAACCTTCAG
Source organism: Aquatica leii (assembly GCA_035610365.1). Lineage (NCBI taxonomy): Eukaryota > Metazoa > Arthropoda > Insecta > Coleoptera > Lampyridae > Aquatica > Aquatica leii. Next base: position 34,244,093 of record CM069438.1, read on the forward strand.
TAAGATTTTTATGACAACGTGCTCCTAGTAGATGCAGCGTCTCACTAATTTTTTGAGAATAGGAAAGTTTGAATTGCAAAAATAGTCCACTAAAGTCCTTAAGGTTTAAGAAAGTCTTTTTGTGGATCATTTAAAAACTTTGTCTCTCAAGGTCCTTAGGCTGTGTTAGAAACATCGTTTAGACACTTTTTCCGTTTAAGTTCAACCATTTAGTGGCAATTGCACTAAAAGAAAAGTTCTCTCTTACATTGCTAAAATATTTGATCTGGTCTGGTATGATTTTTTAACTTTCAGTATGATTTTTGTGACAATATGCCCCTAGATGTAACAGCAACTTATTGATCTTTTAGAAAAAGGAAGTTTTAAATTGCGAAAATAGTTCAGTAATGTTCCTTAAGTTTTAAAAAAACTTCCAGCGATCAATTAAAAACTTCTCTTTGACTGAGGATAAGTCTCAAATTCCTTAAACTGAGCTGGTATTAATGTTTAAGGAATTTAGAGTTTTCCCACGAATCATTTAGAAACCTTTCTTTTGCTTTTGACTAAAGACAAGTCTCTCAACGTTCTTTAGCAGTGTTGAAATCATCGTTTAGACACTTTTTGCAAAAATGATCCAGCAATATCCCTAAAGTTTTAGAAGGTCTTCTCCCAAATCATTTAGAACTTGCTTTTATGTTTTTGGCTAAGGATAAGTGTCACAAGGTCCTAAGGCTATGTTGGAATCATCGTTTAGACACTTTAGTGGCGATTGTTCTAAAGGATCATTTTCTCTTACATTGCTCAAATATTTGATTATCTAAGATTCTTCTCTTTTCTTGTCTGGTATGATTTTTTAACCTTTCAGTAGGATTTTTGTGACAATATGCTCTTAGATGTAGCAGCAACTTCTTGATCTTTTAGTAAAAGAAAGTTTTAAATTGCGAAAATAGTTCAGTAATGTTCCTTAAGTTTTAGAAAAACTTGCGGCGGATCAATTAAAAATTTCTGTTATACCTTTGACTGAGGATAAGTCTCAAATTCCTTAGACTGTGCTGGAATCATTATTTACACCCTTTAGGATTTTAAAAGATTTTTCCGCGGAAACCTTTCTTGTGCTTTTGACTAAGGACAAGTCTTTCAACGTTCTTCAATGATCTAGCAATGTCCCTAACATTTTAGGTATTTTCGCAAATCATTTAGAACTTACTTTTATGTTTTTGACTGAGAACAAGTCTCTTAAGGTCCTTAGGCTGTGTAGGAATCATGGTTACACACTTTTTCCATTTTGGTTTAACCCTTTACTGGCGACTGCATTAAAAGATTCTTCTCCTTTCTTGTCTAGTATGATTTTTTAACCTTCATTAGGATTTTTGTGACAACATGCCCCTAGGTGGGGTAGCGATTTACTGATCTTTTGGGAAAAAGGTTTTTGTATTGCAAAAATAGTCTAGTAATGTCCGTAAGTTTTGAAAAGTTTTTCCGCGAATTATTTAAAAACTGTTCTTATGTTTTTGACTGAGGATAAGTTTCTCAAAGTCTTTAGGCTGTGTTGGAATCTTAGACACTTTTTTCGTTTAAGATCAACCTTTTAATGGCGATTATACTAAAAGAACAGTTCTTTCTTAGATCGCTAAAATATTTGATAACTTAAGATTCTTCTCTTTTCTTGTCGGGTATGATTTTTTAACCTTCAGTAGGATTTTTGTGACACCATGGTACAAAAAAATCTATCTAATCTTATGAAGTGAGGGACGTTCAAAAAATGAATGACTGTTTTTGCACAAAAATCAAACAGATCAGTAAGCTTTTAGATGAGTCAACAAAATTGAAACTAGAGTCTGTGCTAATGTGAAATGATGTCCTCCGACGCTTGATGAACCTATCCAAATAAGCAAAGAAAGTTTTTGTAGATAAAAAGAAAGCAAGCTTGAGATGTATCGCTTTAGTGGCGGTGCAGACATAAAAACACAGACAGCTTAATCTACGTCGTTTACAGTAAACGGGCTTTGCAGATTAATGCAATCCGCGGATTAAAACGCCATTGTTGGCTCCAATGCGAATGCTTCCTTCCGCGCCCTCTGTACGTTTCACAAAAACCAAAAAAATAGAACAGACGTCCTATTCGATTATTCCATGCACGTACTGTACGAGCACAGTATAGCTTGCTTTAAGCTCTTTAATTTGTTTAAAGTAACATTGGCGGCCCCGCCTGGACACTCGGTTAAAAGCACCGTCGGCGTCGGCAGGTTTGTGGTACCGGCTGGACGTCTCGCGTGCACTCCAGTTGGCGTCCCGAGCGACAAACCGGCGGCCCGGGACACAATTTCGACTACGAACTTTTTAACCGCAGCAACTTTAATAGACGCTATTGGAGCTGGAAATTACCGCGGTTGCTGGCACCAGAGTTAAAGGATTTAGCGCTCATTCCAATCACGAAACCTCGGATGAGTCCCGTATCGTTATTTTTCATCACTACCTTCCCCTGCGGGGAGTGGGTAATTTGCGCTCCTTTTGTCTTCCTTGGATGTGGTAGCCCAAGCTCCCTCTCCAAAAACGATGACACGTCATGCTTTGGTAGATGCGTTTCTTCAAAAGACTGCACAACAAAATAATTTATAAGTTAGCTTGTAATAGACCTTAAACCGTCTGAGGACCAGAATGATTAGAGACGAAATCATAATAAGAACACAAAACAGCGAAGCAATGAGTTTGCTTAGATAATAACAGCGGATGGCGAAAAGTCGACGGCCAAACATAGTAACCCAGCTTTTCGTTCACCGTAAGAACACCCTTCTCATCAATAAACGGAGACATACATATTTCCTAAAAAAGAAAGAACGCGTTTACTTTGCCAAAAAAACAAAATCTATTCTTGATAACAAACACCTTGAGTTATTGGACGCAAGCATGCGTTGCTTTTTGTAGTTCGGCAAGAGAAAGACGTAGACGTTTGTTATCAGGAAAAAATGTTGGGTTGCAAGCTTGATCGTTTTAAAAAAATACGTACTATTTATGCAAACTTTCGTTGCATGTTCAGAAAGAAAAAAAATTGTTCAATGACTGAAAGTAAAGAGCGAAGAGAAAAAGTGGTACTAGTTTTAATATTAGGTAACGAAGAATCTTAAACTGTTGAGATAAAAAGAGAGAGCCATCGCAAAAAAAGGTTTACTTAAAAAGGTCGAACCGGAAATCCAGACAAGAGCACTTCTTATAACTTTAGTGGTAGCACCACATGTTAAAACAGCAAGATTTTTGGTAGTACCAACGTGATGCCACTAATGCCGTTTGGTGAGATTAAGAACAGTTACAATACGATTAGCAACAAAGACATGTAGACGATGTGAAAAGAGCGAGGGCCACGCAAGAACTACTTCAGTATAAAGGCAGGTTTTGTCAATAATTGTTAAAGCAAAAAAAAGTTTAACCAAACGGAAAATGCGCGCTAAGAAAAATGCTTCACAGAGTTTGAGTCTTGGAATTGATAAAACTTTTAGTAAGATCAATTTTAGTTTAGGGATTATGTCAAACTAAAGCATGCGTAAATACCAAATCCCGCCGAAGCTGCAAACTATTTGAGTCCAAGTTTTTTTTCCTTTCTTTTTAGATTCTAACTTATTTTGATGGTCTGCTAAATATTTGCATACCTTAACTCAACAAAAAATGGTTTCAACATAACCCAAGACCAAAGTGCGTGATGTGGTTCTAGTTCAGTAGCCCAACCCACCGTTAATGTCTTAACTGGTACAATAACCGAGCTACATCCATGGTTTATTTTACATGGTCATTGTTAAAACAGCAAGTGGTTATCTCTCTCCCCCTCTCATGCGATTAGTTACGCTTCTTGGACTCAATTAACTTCTTCTTTTCATACTTATTTATTGTTTTGTACTCTTTTTTCCTCCATTTCTCTTTCCAGTCTTTTTTTTGCAAAATTGTCATATAAATCTTATATCCCACATTCGCCACACTTATACCTCTATAGTATTTTACCTCTCCTCTGTCTCCTCCTTTGCAAACTGGACATATTATTGCTTCTTTCCAATCATCCGGAAACCTTTCACAAGACCATATCTTATTTAAAATTTTTCTTATCTTTTCTTTCGTTCTCTCTCTTGCATAATTCCATTGTTCTTCTTACGCCTCTTCCGTCCCTTCAGGTTTTTCTTTTTTTATTATTCTTAATGCTTTTTTTATTTCTTCTTTCTGTTAAGGCGTACGGCTCCCTCCTCTTGTTATCTTTTCTATTTCGAATTCACGCTTCCTCTCTTCTTCCCCCTCTAAGACCTTTACACAATGTTCTTTACAATTTTTCATATCAATTTGTATCCCGCTTTTTTTACCAATATTTCTTTCCTTATTCAAAAAGGTCCATATGTTTCCTTCATTTTCTAACATTTTTATATGTTCCTCTAACTCTTTTCTATATTCTTCTTTTCTCTTACCACACTTCTTTCTATATTGTGATCTCAATCTTTTATATTCTTGAATATCAATTTTTCCTTTTTTCCATTTTCTTTTACTTCTTACTTTTTTTCTGGCTTCCTTGCATTCCTTACTCCACCACCTCTTGTCTCTATACTCATTTATGTTTTTTTTTGTATCTTGTCCTTGCTACTGCTTTATCCATTTTATTGATCAGTTTTTTCACTCTTATCTTTACTCCTTCCTCCATCCATTGTTCCTCCTCTGGTTTTTTCTTAAAAACCTCCATATTTTCATCTGTCCATACCTTTTTCTTCACTCAAACTGTGTCTAAATTATTTCTTTCTCTCTTCCAACCTTTTAGCTTTACTTCTAATGGCCGATGGTCAGAATTAACCTCTTCCCCTATTTTAAAATTTTCTGTTTCATCCAAAACCTCCCCACTAACCATTACATAATCTTTTATAGATTCTCCCCTCTCACTTATATATGTATATTCTCCTCTATCCCCTTCCTTCATATTTCCGTCAAGTATTGTCCTTGTTTGTTTAATGTCTTATACATCGTTACTTTTTTTATTTTTTTCCCATTCACTATCATACCCCCACCTTATCCAATTCTCGCGTTAAAATCTCCACCTAATATTAATTTTCTTCTCTTCTCTTTAATCAGTAGCTGTTTCAAGTTTTTTATTGTTTGTTTCATTTCTTGGCCGTACACTGTTATCACTGTATATCTACCCTCATCTTCTCTTAATATTTGATTCACTACTATTCCTTGCTCTTGTATTTTATTTTTGTCTTCTTCTACTACCCATTCTTCTCTTACTCCCGATATTATACCCCTTTGCACTCTTCCTTTTTTTCTTTTCTTGTCGCGAACTATACTTTCCATCTATATTACGTTCCATCTTTCCCAATCTTTTTTCTCCAGCCACGTTTCTACTAAGCCCACAATGTCAAACCCTTCTATATACTTCCAAAATTCAGCTCCTTTATTTTTAAACCTTGCAACGTTCCAATAAACTAAACTTATATTCTTCGTTTTTTCCTTATCGTTATCCTTAAACTTTGCCTGGTCGTCCTTTTTTTTATTATTTACTTCTTTTATTTCTAGTTTTTTGGCCTGCTTCTCTCTAATTTAATTTTTTTACGTTCCAGTGCATATCCCTTTCTTTTACTACCCATTCTTTTCTTACTCCGGATATTATACCCCCTTGCGCTCTTCCTTTTTTTCTTTTCTTTTCGCAAACTGTACATTCCATCTATATTCCTCTGATAAATTTACTTTTCATATTTCTCAATCTTTCTCCTCCAGCCACGTTTCTACTGAATCCACAATGCCAAACATTTCTATATACTTCCAAAATTCAGCATTTTTATTTTTAACTCCTGCAACGTTCCAAAAAACTAAACCTATTTCCTTCGTTTTTGTTTTATCGTTTTCCTTGATCTTTGCCTGGTAATCCTTAGGTTTTACCTTTTTTATTTCTAGTTTTTTGGCCTGCTCTCTAGTTTATTTTCTTTTACGCTCCAGTGCATTTTCTCTCCCTCAACCCATAATTTCAGAAACCTTATTTTTGTTCTTTTTCCTTCTCCTTTTAGTCTTCTTCCATTCATCTTTATATTTTTTGTACCTCATTTTCCACTAGGGTCATATCTTCATCTATGAATATTTTTGTTCCTCTTAGCTTTCCTTTTTACTTTCCTATAAGAAAAGTATAGCAACCGCAATTTTTTTCAAAAAATTTTTATTACATAATTTTACGTTTCAAGGTCTCCTGAATCAGAACGTATTTTTGACAAAAAAAATTTGGGTGTGTATGTCTCTGTGTAACGATGTACCCACGATAACTCTCGAACCAAAAGTCATAGAAACTTAAAATTTAGTATGAAGCTGGCTTTTCATATTTTCTCACTTCTATCAAAAGATGGGTCTGATAAAAAAAACAGAAGTGGGCGTATCCGCCATTTTGGCCGTTTTTCTTATATAATTTCCATTGAACTCAATGATAATTTCGTACGTATTTACATTATTCGAATTATTTTTTAACAAATAAATATTTTTGGGTTTTGAACCGCGTTCCATATTTACACTTTTCAAGAAATTTATAAAACTTAGAAAGCTTACAAACTGTGAAAAATGTACAATATTTGAAGTTTCGACAGTCATGTCGCTGTCTTCTTCATAAAAAAACTGAAACTGAAGGTATAGGATCCTGACAAGCCTTTATATTATGCCGTTCGGGTCAATGGTTCGTGACGGTTTCGATTCATCAGTCTTCGTACTTCTAGATTTTGATGGTTTTTTTGTATAGTCTAGGCCAGAAGTTTTGGGATTTAGCCAACATTGTTGCCTTTTCAAATTTTATTGTGTGACCGGTGTCTAAGAAATGTTCGGCAACAGCAGATTTTGTGTTATGTTTCTTTGCATCCGCTTTATGTTCTTTTATTCTGGTAGCTATGTTGCGCTCCGTTTGTCTTATATAAGCCAGCCCACACGAACAAGGGATGTGGTAGACCCCTGGTTCCTCAAGTGGTGCTTTTGTTTTCTTTGATTTTTAGAAATTGGCGGCTATTTTATTTGTTGCAGTAAAGGTGACTTTGATATTTTTTCCTCTAAGTATCCTGGCTATTTTATCCGTGCATCTTTTTATGTAAGGAAGAAAGGAAGTTGCGACGGGGTTTTCCTTCTTTTTTCTTACTGTGTTTGTTAATAGCTCGATATATGTCAGCTTTTCTGAAATCGTTTTTTATTAAGGCGCTCCTTAGCCCTGTGTGCTAAAGTATTTGTAACTGAAAACTTGTGAGTTGGATCATGATGTGATTGGGCGTTGAGGTATCTGTCAGTATGTGTCGGTTTTCAGTATACTTGATGCCCCAATATGTTGTCCATCTTTCGAGTGACCAGTACGTCCAAGAACGGAATGCGTCTGTTTGTTACTTTTTCCATGGTGAATTTGATGTTGAAATCTAACTGGTTGATGTAATCCAGAAAGTCGTGTAGTGTTTCTGCTCCATGAGACCAAATTACAAATGTATTGTCTACATAACGTAACCAGCATTTTGGTTTCAGGGTACCGGTTTCTAATGCTCTTTCTTCAAAATCCTCCATAAATATATTGGCGATGACTGGAAAAAGTAGTGATCATATGGCTGCTCCTTTAATTTGTAAGTATACAATATTGTTGAATGAGAAGTACATAGACTTTAGGCGTAGCTCAATTAGTCCGTTAAGTTTTTCATCCAAATCCGCTTTTCGTAATTTGGTCTAAAGATGTAGCATCCTGGTGTTTGTAGGAATTAGTCGCTTCTTTTGATGGTCCGGGATCGTGCTTGCGGATTTTACAGCCGCCGAAATCTTTCTCTCTAGAGGTTTTATTAGGGTCCTCTTCAATGGTTTGTACGCCAAATCTGGTAGCAAAGTATCGATGTTTTCTATGTAGTCGTTGGTGTTCGTGATTACATAAGCATTTCCTTTATCGGCTGGTACTACAGTGATTTATTTGTTGGCTTTAAGTTCCCTTAGAGCATTTCTTTCCTCTCGATTGATGTTGGATTTCGGTGCTGCAGCTTTCTTCAGAATATCGGCTGTTTTGACCCTCCCTTCTTGAATATGATGTGGTAGAGTTCTGAGTGTGCACAGCGCCAGTATCGAAAAACATGTTCCGGAAAACTAATAAATCGAACCTGTCACGAACTACTGATCCAAATGGCGTAATATAAAGGATTGTCAGGATTCTATACATTCAGTTCCAGTTTTTTCTAAGAAGACATCGACATGACTGTCGCAACGTCAAATATTGTAAACGTTTCAAAGTTTGTAAGCTTTCTAAGTTTTATGAATTTTGTGAAAACTGTAAATATGGAACGCGGTTCAAAACCTGAAAATATTTATTTGTTAAAAATCATGGCCGTGAAAACCTCAAAAATAATTATTCGAATTATTTCTGCAGTTTCTTCAATTGTGTACATATCATTTCAAAATGGTTTTATGACAACATATCTTCTACAGAATCCAATTTTACCAGTATTAACCCCCTCGCTATTTTACTTGCGTCTCTGATATTTTTTTCCACCCTTTTTACGTTCTTCTCTTCCCTCTTGACTTTCCCTCTTATAACTAAGTTCTTTCTTCTTTTTTTCCTTTCTATTACTTCGAAATTTATTTCCAAATTTTCTATTTTCTTTTCCATGCTCTTATTTTTTTTCTCCTATATACCGCATACATCCTTTCGTTCTTCTCTTTTTTTTTCTTAACTCCTCCGTGATTTTTTACAGATTAACTACTAATTTATTGTTCTATTTGCTCATCTGCTTTATTTTTTTAATCATCTCCCTACACATCTTTATTACTCTCTGCTCCTCCTGACCACTCTCTTCCTTTATCGGGCTTCTTTCTGTTTGCTCATTCCTTGCAAAAATTTCTTGCACAATTTCTTGTCGGTTGTTTTTTCTTTTCCGATCCTGTGGATTCGGATTCTGACATGATTCCTTCTAATTATGTTAAATTAAAACCGGCCACAAATATTAAAAACGTTTATAAATAATTTAAAAGTATGTAATTCACTATTAACAATCTTTGATCTTTAAACTAGTCCACGATACTTGCTCGCATTCGCACGCGTTATCAGAACTCGCCTATACCTTCTTATCCGCAATAACATTAAACACGTCCTCACTCAACCAAATTCATCTGTAGTTATAGTTCGTTGCCAGCTTCTTATAATAATAACGTGAAAATTATTTGTGTATACTACCTGTCGCATATCTTTTCTTGAAGACGGTAACAACTGCAATAAATTTATGAATCAAGGATAAAGTGACATTACATTTACAGGTTTTAATTTACAATACTTTGTAGTTTGGAATTTTAATGTAGTTTTTGCTTTAGCGTTATGGAGTTTGGGGGATTGCCATGCTATCTTTGTACCCAGCCATTTTTGGAGATATGCGTGTAACTTCTACCTCGTTTAATATAATTGGAAGGGACGAGAAAAGAGTTACACCTATATTAGTATCGTGTTACTTCATTAAATTACTGTATGCACATTATTTGGTGTAGAATAGATCTTCTCGCATTTACATTTATTGCCGTGGTTGTGCCAGCATTGTACGTACTACTTTTTTTGTAGTACCTAAACTAGAATTTTGTTTTATGTAATTTAATTCAATTGTATTCATTAATAGTCCGTCTTCAGCGTATTTAATCTGTTTTATATAATAACGTTACATCATACTGTCTTAAATTTACTTTATATCATCTGTATTGTCGTTGAGTACGTTGACGTCACATCCGCCAAATTTCTTCGCTCTCTTAAACGCAGTCATAGCCAACGACAAAATAACATTAACCGTCGTACATAAGCTTATATACCACGCATAATTTTCGTTTTAAAACAGATGAATAGAAGTAGTGGAAGTCACTACGATTGACGAAGAAGTATCGGTTTTGTAAGTTTCTGTACTCATATTTTACTTTTTGGAAAAATGTTTTTACTATGATGATATCGGAATTGATTCCTGTAGATTATGACGATTGCTTAATGGAGACAATTTGTAAGCGTACAATGAGAGTTAACGAATCTATCAGAATGTACGTTACTACCATGCAGTACTTCTTCTAACAATTGTTGGAACCGGTCTCTGATCAAACACAGCTTAAGGTCGTGCGTCGTAGTTTCACTCCTTTTTATCAGTCAGGGCTTGCGGTAATACCGATTTCTACGTTTGTCGAATTAACGACGTATGAAAGAGAAGAAGACGAGTATAAACCGCTTGGACCTTCTCAAACTGCTTCTTTTGTGACATCTTTGGTTAATGCAAGTAAACACCACAATCGTCAGTCGTCTAATCCGGTTGCATATTCTTTTAATGTTTTTTCACTTTTTTCTTCTGTATCTACTGCTAACTCGAGTACTCTTGGTTGTCGTGCTAAACCTTTACGTGCGATTCCTTCTCTTTTTGTTTTGTTGACTAAATTGTGTTTAATTTTGAGGATTACCTACTTACTAACGACCAATGGTATAACCAGTAAGTGTGTAAAGTGTTTGCGTCTTCTCGTCGATTTTCTTGTTGATTAGTAATCTCAGGTGTTCTATGCAAACAAATACGAGTTTTTTTTAGATATACGCAGCTGTGGAAGCTAGTTGTTCCAAACGACCATTACGTTTTTTCTACTTCTACTTTTACTCTCTATTCTACTTTTAGTCTTTGTAGTGTTGTTAAGACGTTACTTTTTCTTCGACTGTGACATTGCTTTATTACTATCTAAGAAGAATTTATTTAAACGTTCTATTTGATCTACAAATGTGAGAGTGACTTCTCTTTCCTCAACATCTACTCGATTGCAAGTTTCTAATTGTGTTTCGTTTTTTGTTTCTAATTAGTTTCTTCTCTTTCACCGATGTCGTAAATGTTAATTTATTTCTGGCAACAAGATTTCGACTTTTGACTATTTTTTTGGTTTTCCTCTGTAGATTTTGTGATTTGGTTCTTTGACTATGTTGACGGAATTTTGTTGGTTATAACTGGGGTGCAACCCAATTGCCTTTTTTTTGTTTTGCTGTACTGAATTTCTTTTTTTTAAGTTTTAAGTAAATTTCTTTGAGGCTGCCTTTCTATTTATATATAATTACATCCGGTTAGCCGGTCATTTTGAGATTGGTAAGTCACTAATAGGAGTCTCATTTCGGTTTTAGTTTAGTTTTCTCTCTTAGATTTTCTATTTTGTTTATCGGCATTAAAATCTTCTAGTAAACTTTCCAACTTAGAACAGCTATTAGTACGCCTTCGCTCTGATGTATTTCCTTTTCTCTTCCTTCTTTTTTTTTATATATATTTTAGGCAGTTGGTTGAGCATTAAAGGGTTGGTTACTCTCTTTCGTTTCTTATACGAAGAGAAGAACGAAACCGACATCTCCATCTTGTCGTATCTTTCTCCGTCTGTCTCTTTTCTTTCTTGTTTTTCTTACTTTTCATTTTTTTCTTTTTTTTTTGATTGGTTGATTACCTATATGCCACATCTCTTTCTTTCTTCTTTCTCTTTCTGAAGATTTACCTTTTAAGAGTTGGTCACTCTTATTCGTTTCTTCTACGGAGTGAAGAACAAAGCAGAGATCTTCTTTCCTTGTGTTACTTACTTTCTATTTTTCTTCTCTTTTGCTTTTAAAGATTTGTCTTTAAAACAATGGTCTCTTTTGTTTTTTTTCTTGGTTAGTTGCTTGAACTTTTTCTTTCTTGTTCTTTTTAGCAACTTTTTTTTAGTGGTCACTCAACTATGTTTGTCTTCTTTTTTAGTCACTTCTTTGCATGATTGGGTTTAGTTGATTTTTTTGGTGGTGTTTTGGTTGAAACTTGGAATGGACTTCAACGTACTCTGAGTTTTTCCGCTTAGTCGGCATTTTTGATGTTGTTGATCATCGTTACGATATTTTGTTTTTTTTTTGGGTTTCTTTTGCTTTTGGGATATTCTAATCTGTTTTTCAACTTTTAGGTTCTAATGTGACATGCCAGCACGAGCAAAAACTGACTATGTTCGATTAGCAAGTGAAGTTACTTATGCTTTCTTATTTATTCTAACTTATTTTTTTTTCTTTCTTTTGGTTTTGTTTTGGGTTACGCGGCTTAGATCTTACTTGGATTCGAACACTTAAGTACTGCTTAACTTTTTGGACACTTTGTAGTTGTGACTTTTGGATTACTGATTTTCTTTGCGTTTTGGGTAGTCCGACTTGTGTCGACTTTAATCAGAATCTTGCTTTTGTCTGTTTTGTTTGTATTAGTTTTTGACTTTACTTTTAATATCCGCATATCACAATACAAAACTTGTTAGGTTTTCTTTTACTTCTTAAGTTTTATCAGCTTTGATGATGTATCTGTGAGCTAGAGTTTTTTAGGATTTTAGAGCGATGTCTTTGATCTAAACAATTTTTTCTATATCTCTTCTTTTTCTCTTGGTTTGTTTCGGATTTTCGCTTCGTTAGGTCAATGAGACTGCATTGATCTTTTTCCTTTGCTAGAGTATCGATTTTTGTCGACTTTACAACTTTTGAAACACATCCGATCTATTATACTTAGCGAACTGCGAAAGCCTCTTTTAGTTACATTATTTTTGAGTTGAGTGTTATTGTATTTGGGTTGTGTTTGAGTTTTAAGGTTTGATCTTTGGCGTATGAGTAAATTTCTGTTCTTTTTTAAGTTGTTTATTCTCGTTTTCAGATTTTAACTTTGTTGAAGAGGACTTGTTACATGTCGTTATTTGGTATTTATCAAAAAGATTCATTTTAAATTAAAATTAACGACTGCACTGTCTAACCAAGCTACCAATTGGGGATAAACGGTATAACGCTGTCAAACGTCTATTTTTACTTTTCTTTTGTCGGTTAGAAATTGCTGGTAAACACTTGTGTAAAAACTGGCCATGTTTTAAACTGATCAACGAATCGATCCTATTTTTTACAAAACGCCAAAAAACTACTTGAAGCCTTCGAACTCCAGAAGACATGTACATATTTATAAAAAAAGTTTGTGACGCCAGAATGCCAAGGCGATGAAAAACGGCTAAATTAGCACTGTTGAAAAAGAAAACTGGCTAAACTGCCCGTGAATAAGGTGTATTAGGTCTAAAGAAAATAAGAAACATAATACAAAACTCACGCTAGCCACACAGTAATACAGTAAGAAGAAAAGAGCATAGAGATAGTACCGTTGGGTAGAGGATAACAAATAGCAACAAAGAGACTTAAGGTTGATCGACCTAAAACCTCCATCAAATCGGAATCCATGGAAGAACTGGCTAAGAAATTAGGGTAAAAGCCAACTTAGTGCTACTAGGCTAAGGAGAACCTTCCTACAACGACCCAGGGTTCTACAGGCCGTTGTGCCTGCTGAACACCACGACCAAACTGCATGAACACCTTATATTCGTTAGGTTACAAACCAACACCGGCCTGTCCGACAAACAGTACGATTTTAGAAGAGGCAAATCGACAATGGACGCCATAGAGTCGGTTGACCGATAGACTACAAAAGACCAGAAAACTATACGCCATAGTAACGCTAGACGTTTTAAACGCGATCAACTTGTTTGTTGTGGCCGATCATCAAATACTAAAGTAATCGAAAACTATATAGTAAACTTCATAAGTAGTTACTTTAAAATCAGGAAGTTGCAGAAGGCACTGAGGTAATCCAGGAGACCTGAAAATACCCTCAGGGCTCGGTGCTGGGGTCGATTCTGTGGAAAACCACATTAGACTTCAACCTATAGAAGAGGCTCAATGTAGTGGCTTTTTTCAATAGCCTCGCTTTACTAACCAGTGATAGAAATAAATTTCAAAAAAACGGAAACCATGATCTTCTTGAGCAGAAGAAAAATTGGTGCTGTCGAGGTCCGTCAATGTTGAAGAGGAAACTGGTGTCAACGGTGGCTAACACTACACAGTAATCCAGTCTTTCCCACACCAAGAACTGAACCAGGAAACCCCGGGCACAACCAAAAAATTAAAAAAAGTGTTGGTCAGTCAGGCTGTGTGTTATTGATCAAAACCAATGATAGTCAAAAGGAACGACGACTGCAGAATACAGCAGGTAGAGTAGTAGTACTCATTTTATCATTTTTAAGCACGTTTTGACTAGTTTTGCAAGATGGGGTCGTATTTCCATTGTGCAAAATCACTTTATCGTGTCTCCCGTTGTATTACGGCCGTTTGTCTTTGAATACTCGGCTTAAACACATTACTTGCATTCAATAACAATTGTTTGTGATTGCTTTAGTCGGTTTTAACACTTCATACTACATTATGTCAAACTGGTTCTAGCAAATACAAAGCATTACTTTGAATCCGTAAATATTTATCCGTCGACGTGGGAATATGGTCACAATTTTCCCATAATTTTTTATGTTTGGAGATATTACTATAAACCTATTTGTTGTCTCCAGTCACAATGCAATAAAAAAAAAATTTTCGTCATTGTTTTTCAAGCTACTGTTTACATACAAATCAACAACGTTCAACATTTCTTTATTTTATTTCGTACGGCATTTAGTTTTCTTGCTTCTGAGTCATTTCTATGTTTTTTAAACATTTTTGAATTGTTTATTGAGTCACTTCTAAAAATCGTACTAATTTTTCTTGACGTAAGTTTTTATTCAGTTCCACCGCTATACCGGTCATCGACGTAATTTATTTTGGTAGCGTTAACAAAATTTCAACATTAGGAAACGTTAATTATATATTCAATAGTCTTCTTCAGAAAAACTGGCTAAAGATGTAAGATGTTTATATTGCGCAATTCAGGTCAATGATCCGTGGCGGTCTCGTTTTACTAGTCATCCAGAACATGCTTTTTCATACTGGGTCACATTTAGCACACCGACTGCATAGTAAGCACATGTGAATGTTAATTTAAATGCGCAGAAAAAAAATTTTAAAATGGTAGGTCATCCAATTTGTTTTATGACATAAATCGAATATAAAATCGATTATTGCTTGAGGGAAGAATTGCTGAGACATGATGCAGATGTGTTGTGGTTGGATTAAATTGTTATTTCAATTGTTGCATTTACTACTACTTTAACTCTGTGTAAGTAGAACTTTTGCTGTTATTTTTGGAAAGTCGTCGTCGTGAAATATTTAGTACACTTCGAAAGTTGTCGAGTACAAACTACAAATTGAAAATCTAGTTTCAGAATTGGTTGTAACCAAATTGGTCTTATTTGTGATATTACGGGGATATACCTGTTTATTAATTTTCAACTTTTAGGAATAGTTGTACTTTTACTAGTACTAACAAGCGGTAGTAATTCGTAAGTAAGCTTTTACTTCTTATCACATTTTGCTGTCGATCGTATGTATGGCAACTAGGTATCAGCAGTAGTTTATGTATTATTTAACGTCTATGCGCTATTCTTTTTTAATTTACATTAATTTCATGTTGTTAAAGCTTAATTTTTCTACCTTATTTGCTTAATAATACAATGCGTTGCATAACTAAAGAATTGGATTTGTGGATTACTGTGATACATACAAATATTGATTTGACTATGTTTTTACAGACGCCGATGTTAAATTGAATTTATTTTTTGTTAGTTTACCTGTGTTCTATTTGTATTTTTTTAGTGTTGTAGACGTGTGAACGAATACTTGTAATCGTCCTTGTTTTGGCGTTTTTCAACGGTTTATAATCTACGCATAAAAGACAGTTTAATTTGTAGTAGTTGTGTTACCCACGCCACTTTCCAATACCAGAGCTAACGCTATCTTTTCTTTACAATGGGTTAAGTTTGCACTTCAACCAAGCATCAGCTAGAAATTGCCAACTTAGTTTTAAAACTACTTCCCAGGTAGCAACGTACGTAATAGTTACGTATATTTTATGTAATACAACTACGTAATATCACGTAGCAAGCACGATATCACATATCATTTACTTCTAACTTTACGTACATTTTACGTGATAAATTTACCCATTATGTAGTACATAAGTATACTGTAGATATTCACGAACTAGTTTGATAAACAGAGTTTGGATTTTTTTGAGAATATAAATAATGCGCCTTCTAATACACGTTATGCAAATTTAAAATTAAAGTTCAAAGACGCTCTGACAGGCTCAAACAAGTAAAAAATTTAGCCGCGAGTGTCCAATTTAGAGAGATTTGACCGAATTATGACTTTAGAAAATAAGTGTCAGGATTAAAGTGTATCCGGATTATAGAGGTTCTTTTGTATAGCTTTTATGTGTAATATTTGTCACTTTACTAAATTATTTTGTTAATTTACTAGTATAGTTATTGAGTATTTAAAAAGTTATGTGTATAATTGGCAAAAAAATACACCTACCTGCCACATACATTTTTGTAAAGTTTTTAAATAACATATTGTTGATTGTAATTTTGAATTTTTATTCTTATTTTTAAATTACGTCATCGTTACCTACCGGACACGTGAAAAATGTTACGTGGAAGCTTGGTAATAAACCGTACGTTTCACTTAAGTATCATTTTGGAGTTATTACGTAAATTACGAATGAACACCAAAAATAAACGTAATCGTAACCTACGCTTGCTACTTAGGTTATTATGAGCGGTACGGTAAAAATAGAGTGCTTTTATTTTATGTGCTGCTGAGCATATTCTCACAAGATTCTAAAAACTGCAAATCCAGTTCAACAGTGTATAACTAACCAAAACAAAAAATTAGAAACGGAAACTAAATAACGACATAATTATTCGAGTACTCAAAAACAAATTTTAAATGAACGTGCTTCTTATGATGTATTATTAAAGGTTAATTTGTAGTAGTTGTGTTACCCACGCCACTCTCCAATACCAGAGCTGATGTTATCTTTTCTTTACAGTGGGTTAAGTTTGCACTTGAACCAAGCATCAGCTAGAAATTGCTAACTTAGTTTCAAAACTACCTCCTAGGTAGCAACGTACGTAATAGTTACGTACGTTGCATAGAATTGGACTGCCAAGTAACCTCTTATGCCGCGGAAGCTTAGAAGACGATGAGTTTCCGCAGCATCTGCTGTGCAAATGCGAAGCGTATCAAATGCAACGCAAAACGATTCTCGGAAAACCAAAGCTAATCGATGATGAGTTGAAAAAAGCCCCTCGAATAAACTTCGGGACTTCATTGACGAAACAGAACTGATTAGGGAGTCATAAATCTGAGGTGCATAAAGGGGCCATGGAGACCGCAGTGCAAGGTCGCTAGACAAACCATTCCTTGAATTAATAAAAAAAAAATAATAGTTACGTATATTTTACGTGATATATCTACGTAATATCACGTAGCAAGCAGTGTAAATGTCAGCCAAATTAAGTGAAATATTACCTATCATTTACGTCTAAATTTACGTACATTTTACGTGATACATTTACCCCTTATGTAGTACATAAGTATACTGTAGATATTCAGAAACTAGTTTGATATACAGAATTTGGATTTTTTGAGAATATAAATAACATCCAACGCTTTCCAATACACGTTATACAAATTTGAAATTAATGTCCTTTCTATTTTTAAATTACGTTATCGTTACGTACCGGACACGTAAAAAATGTTACGTGGAAGCTTGGTAATATGCCGTACGTGACAGTTAAGTATCATTTTGGAGTTCTTACGTAAATTACGAATGAGCACCAAAAATAAACGTAATCGTAACGTACACTTAATACTTAGGTTATTATGGGCTGTACGGTAAAAAAAGAGCACTTTTATTTTATGTGCTGCTGAGCATATTCTCACAAGATTCTAAAAACAGCAAATCCCGTTCAACAGTGTATCACTAACCAAAACAAAAAATTTAAAACTGAAACTAAATAACGACAAAATTATTCGAGTACGCAAAAACAAATTTTAAATGAACGTGCTTCTTATGATCTATTATTAAAGATTAATTTGTAGTAATTGTGTTACCCACGCTACTCTCCAATACCAGAAATTAGCGCTATCTTTTCTTTACAGTGAGTTAAGTTTGCACTTCAACCAAGCATCAGCTAGAAATTGCCAACTTAGTTTCAAAACTACCTTCTAGGTAGCAACGTACGTAATAGTTACGTACGTTGCATAAAATGGGGCTGCAAAGTAGCCCCTTATGCCGCAGATGCTTAGAAGACTACGAGTTTTCGCATCATCCGCTGTGCAGATGCGAAGCCTATCAAATGCAACGCACAACGATTCTCGGAAAACCAAAGCTAACCGACGATGAGTTGGGAAAAGCCTCTTGGAATAAACTTCGGGACTTCATTGACGAAACAGAACTGATAAGGGAGTATCAATCTGAAGTGCATAAAAAGACCAAAGATACCGCAATACAGGGTCGCTAGACAAACCACATCTTGAATTAATAAAATAAAAATTAAATAATAGTTACGTATTTTTTACCTGATATATCTACTTAATATCACGTAGCAAGCAGGTGCAATGTCAGTCAATTTAAGTGAAATATCACATATCATTTACGTCTAAATTTACGTACACTCTACGTGATACATTTACCCATTATGTAGTACATAAGTGCACTGCAGATATTCAGAAACTAGTTTGATATACAGAATTTCGATTTTTATGAGAATATAAATAACATCCAATGCTTTCCAAGACACGTTATGCAAATTTGAAATTAATGTCTTTTTTATTTTTAAATTACGTTATTGTTACGTTCCGGACAAGTGAATAATGTTACGTAGAAGCACATACATAAATTACGAATGAACACCAAAAATAAACGTAATCGTAACGTACGTTTGCTACTTAGGTTATTATATGCTGTACTGTAAAAAAAGAATACTTTTATTTTATGTGCTGCTGAGCATATTCTCACAAGATTCTAAAAACAGCAAATCCAGTTCAGCAGTGTATAACTAACCAAAACAAAAAATTAAAAAACGGAAACAAAATAACGACAGAATTATTCGAGTACGCAAAAACAAATTTTAAATGAACGTGCTTGTTATGTGACGTACTTGCTGCTAGAGACCACGCCAGATTGTCTAAAAATTAAATTTAAGTTTATGATGCTACCTGTCGCATATTTTTTCCTACAGACAAAAAAAACCACAACAGTAGTAGTAAATAGCAGTACGTTTTGTTAAGTTTTTTATTTACAGGTGAAAATTTATGATATTTTGTAGTTTAGAATCGCAACTTATTTTCCGTATCCGCGTTATGCAGGTTTCTAATTTAATACGATCAAAGTGTATATATAGCCCGGGTCCGACAAAAATCCGTTTTATGCAGGTTTTCGTGTTTTTTTAAGCAGATTTCACTGTTTTCGTATGTATGTAATTGTAGAAATTTATACGCCCACAGACGCTGAAATAGTACATGGCCAACTTTTAAAAAAATTCAAACTTTTATAGAAAATCAAAAAAGTATATTTTTTTAAAATACATCAATCGAAAGGTAAAGAGAAGAAGAAATGATGCAGTAGTTACAATGCATAACGCAAAAGTAGTAAATGATAACAGCGTCCGTTTTATAAAAGTTGTCTATAAACATACATAGTACCAACAAACAAAAAATTAAAAATCAATAATAGACTACGAATTTATAAAGCAGACACAGACACTGTTCTAATTTTAGAGCAAAGACGTTCTTTTTTTAAAAGGTTACTTGTAACTTTATCAAGGCCACGGCAAAAAAACCAAGGAATTTTACAATAAGTAAAAGTAGTTTGACGACACCTTATAATGAAAGTAATTTCTCTCAGATAGGGCCGACTAATTATAAGAACCTTCTCAGACTGCAATAAAAGTACATAAACTTAAGTATCTTGTAACTTCTATTACGATACATTTAATTGCGGCGTTTAAATTATTTACGAGTGCAATTACCGTTTGTAAAAGTTTAATTTTAGTTGCAATTATGAATTTGATTAAGTTAATTTGCGACGGCGTTTAATTAAAAGTTTTCTATACTTGCTACGGTCGTTGCACCTCGAAAGTTTACTTTTTGTTGATATAATTCTTAAAATTTTGTAACTTGAAATTTTACATGTGTAGATTTAATGCTTTCTTTTTGTTAATCTTGAATAGAAATTTCACCTACTTATGTAACGTTTTATTTATGCAGGTGAACGTTATGTATCTTTAGGTCAGCACGGTAAGTGATTCGTTTCCATAATTTACTACGAAAACAACAGTTAGACGTTGAAAAATTTAGTGAAAGTCAAGGAAGAGTTTGGTCATCTAATTATTATTAATCGTATGCTGTTAGTTATATTATTTTAACGCAAACTGTAGCAGAAAATTTAAAACATTCTTAATAAACATTGCTAACATCAAAACTTAGTAAAACAAGTGTAATTAAAAAACGCCCGTAAATTGTGAATAATTCGTTTTGAATCTCATTGGCAACATCAGTTTGTTTTCTCAATCTAAAAACAAACGACTAAAAGTTAAGTTACTATTAAAACAATTTGTTTTGTTTCCGCCAAGATTCAGTTAAGTTACTGTGTTTTAGTATGAAACAAATTCGATTCGTAAAAACAAAACAGTTTCAATTTTTTTAAATCAAATTGTTTGGTAACTACACAAAATTGCAAATGTTTGCATTTGAAAAAACGAAACATATTAACTCCAATAGTTACGTATTTACACAATGCAACTGTTTCGGAATCGAAACAACACTTCAGTTTCGAATTTTTATAACAGAAACAATATCTCTACATAACATAAGAAAAAGTTTCGTTACTATTAAAACAAAACAGTTGATTATTTAAAAACTTAAATAGTTTTTGTTTTAAGTGATTAACAAGTTGAAGACATTTAATGATTACTTTAAAACATTGCTTAGTGACAGAACGATATAACAACTGTAAACATAAACTAGTGATTTTATTATTAAATTAAATTCATTATAAACCGTAGTAATATTAATATGTTTTTGATTTGAGTCGGTAATTCAAACTTGTGTTCAGAATTACATTTAAAGATTTAAATTTACTGCATTTTAATAACTCAATAAAATGTATTTAAAACTTATACGTGTTATTTTGCTTGTAAATTTGAAGAACGTTGATTACTGTAAGTTATAAAAGTTTTTTTTTACTATTTATTTTGAACAGATTAAGTACTTATCGGTTATATGTGCTTTAAACGACAATGCATAGCAACAACGTTACTTTATGGATAATATGTGAACACTGCTAATTACATCGATGTCGTTCGTTTGTACGCAAATTACATATTTGGAAGAATTTTACCGATTTGTCAAAATTTATGATTATTAGGGTTTAAGTAATTAGTACAAATTTGCATGACTGACATTTGTATTTACTTTAGTTTACCGTTTAATTATTAGCTTTGTAAAGTATCCTAAAGCCGAATAAAGTGTAAGTAGTAATAATTTTAGGGTATTTAACCCTTTCTTTTGTGTTTATTTATTGTTGTATATTTGTGTTTAGTTTTAAGTGTTTGCTTTATAATTTGTTATTTATTTGGTTTATATTTGTAGTTGATTTCTGTTACCTTCAAGGTTTTGTGAATTTTTTCCTTGAATAAATTCACTGGCGCTAATCTATGTTTTTTGCCTTTGTTCGTTGATTTTTTTTTTTTTGCAGACAAGCAACAAAACATAAACAACCCTGAAAATGTTCCTACTTCCCTTTAGTAGTCTTAACACCAAAATCTGAGCTCAGCTTGGTTAAGATTAAAGTACGTTACACTTTGGCGCCCAACGTGGGGCCTTGTTTTTGTTGCTTTATCTTAATTTTGTTTCGTACACTACTAATTTGTATAATTTAGTTACTTTATGAAAGTACTTATCATTTAAAACAACATCAACTCTGTTTTGAGTTGCTTATTCGTAGTATTAGTCTTCAAAAGACTCAAGATTTTCGTCATATTCAATTACGTGGTGCACTTGCCAAAGAAACAATTTCCGGTCTAGTTAGTTATGTTGTTTCTTTAGATTTCAAAACCAATACTGCTGAAATTAAAGAGATGTTGATGATCTTCATAAGTTATTAATTCCTGACAATCCAAATGAAGCACCTACAGCTAATAATTGTCGTCGCATTAAATCTCGTTTGTTACATTTAACTAATCGAATTAATCTTTTTTTCTTTTTGTGATGAAAATGATAAAACTATCATTGCTGGTTTTATATCTCACTTAATGTTGTTTGAAGGACTTCCGTTGGAGCGTACTGATTCTATGACTTCTGATTGTCATTCCGTTACCGTACCTACGCTATCTTCTCTTCCGAAACAAGTACCTGTTTATAGGTGGAACATTAGTTTTGCTGGGTTGAGTTCTAAAGATAGTCTTATGTTCTTCCTTGAAAAAGTCGAAGATTTGTGTGTTGCTAGACATGTTAGTCATGCTGAGTTGTTTATTTCAGCTAGAGATTTATTTACTGGTTCCGCTTTACAGTGGTACCGTAATATTAGAAATGATGTTTCCAATTGGGACGAATTAGTCAAATGTCTTAAGCGTGACTTCTTACCTTTCGACTATGACTACGACTTGCGTACAGAATTTCACAATCGTACTCAAGGCCCTCAAGAAAATGTTATTTTGTACATGATTGCTGTCGAAGCACTTTTCAAACGATTAAGCCAACGACCGTCCGATAATGAAGTAGTGCAACAAATCATCAAAAACTTAACGGATCACGTTACTTTACAAAGTATTCAGACTTTACAAGAATTAAAAGATTATTGTCGTCGCGTACAAAAATTAAAATTGCGACAAGGAGAAATATAAATCTCCTCCTTCTCGTCATTATAGTCTATTGGAGCCTGATTTAGCGTGTCTTTCAGTAAAAGATATACCTTTTTTGGTTAATGAAGTTAATGCTTCCGTACCTTTACCATTAAGTAAATGTTGGAATTGTTCTCGTGTCGGGCATTCTCATCGTGCATGTACCGATTCAAAAACTGTCTTTTGTTATCGTTGTGGCTATAAAAATGTCTACAGTTCTTCCTGCCCTACGTGCAATTCAAAAAACGTGCACCGTCGTGCCGTGCCGAATCAATCTCAAATCTCCGCCGGTACGACACGTAATACTTCTACAATCACTCAATAAGTGCAATTACGTCTCGACAGAACGTTTCAATAAGAAAACAATCTTTTCAGTCTGCGCACCCTATTCTCATTGAGGAATGGAATGACTGGTTACTCACAGTGAATTCCTCTATGACTTCGTATAAGATGATTTCTCCTGCCGCTACTTCGTTACCTTTTGATAACCGTGTCTATCTTACGTTGCACATTTGCGGTTTTCCGTTACCTTGTTTATTAGACAGTGGAGTCTCTGTTTCCATCATTGGTGAATCAGGACTCAGGTTTTTACGTTCACATGATATTACATACAATATCTTATCTTCAAACTTGCAAATTCATACGGCTGATGATTTGTCTCAATTCTGTCAAAGGGAAAATGCGATTACCGATTAGTTTGAACAAAGTCCATAAAGTTTTAGAGTTTCTTGTAGTTCCGTCTATCACTCAGTGAATCATTCTTGGTATGGATTTTGGTTCCCTTTTTGCTATTTATTTAGATTTGCAGAATAAAGTTTTTAGTTCCGTATCGTATAGTCGAAGCGATTCTGATTTATCTGATTCAGTCTCTATTTCTCCTATAGTTACCGTTTGTAATAAAGAAACTCTCTCTTATAAACAACGGCTTTTACTTCAAGAAGCCGTTTCTCAGTTTAGTGAGTTAATTTCTAATAAACTAGGTCGTACTAATTTAGCTGAACACTACATTGATACCGGGGAGACGTTACCTTTTAAACAAAGACAATACCTTCTGTCTCCTGCTATTGCAATCACAATTATATTAAGAAATCGATGAAATGTTGAAGCTAGGTGTTATTTGTGAATCAAATAGTCCTTAGAGTAGTCCAGTCCTATCAGTAAAAAAGAAAAATGGGGAACTTAAAGCTTGCTATGATGCAGGTCGTCTTAATGCTGTTACAAAAAATGATTCTTACCCATTACCTCGTACTGATGCTATCTTAAATTGTCTACGTGATGCAAAATACTTAAGTTCTATAGATCTTCGTAAATTTTCTGGCAAATTCCGTTGGAAAGATCTTCATGTGCCAAAACTGCTTTTTGTATTCCTGGCAAAGGCCTCTTTGAATTTGTAGTTATGCCTTTTGGTTTGTCAAACAGTCCACAAGCATTACAGCGTGTTATGGATTGTGTTTTAGGCGTTGTTTTATTGGATCAAGTTTTTGTTTACCTCGACGACATTATTGTAGCGTCTTCTACTTTTAAAGCACATATCGGTACCCTACGTTCAGTTGCATTCTGTTTAAAGAAAGCTGTGCCACGTTCCAATGGGGGAGGTGGAAAAAAAATTAATGAATTACCAAGATGTCACGTTTACCTTTCGGCTAGCCTCATCGCAGATGGTCGTCGGGTAAAAAAAATCGAAGTAAAAAGAATATTCTTTGGTAAGCGAAATGCCCAAGTGCGCCACCTCTTCTCGAAATTTAGTCGAACGTAATAAGTCTAGGCAGGAGAAAAGCAGATCCTAGACCCGAGGTCCCCCAAAAGAAAGATACCGAGAATTAACAATAATCATTTATTAGGTATATATATATTAACAGAAAATTCCTTGAAGGAAAGAGTCAACTCGACGGTTGCGCCACTGGTATAAATCACATATAAATAAATTACACAACAAATAGAATATAATGTTAAAGCAGGTCTAAAATAGACTCTGAAAGCTAAAAAAATTGTGCTAAAGTTTAAATTACGTTTCCGCGGCTACAATAAACGGTAGCAAATACACCCGTGACCGCGCGTAAAAATTAGAAAAAGTAACACCGCCCGTGGTCCTTGACGTCAAGTTCACGACCGGTATAAAATTCATCAATCATTCAAGTTACGACAAACAATACGTTTCGAGCTCCCAAATCTCTACTAGTTACAAATTCCCGCACATTATAGATTGAAATTTCTTTTACGTTATGGATAGCAATTAAACACAATTAATTAGATTAAGTAGGCGTACTGTATGCACAAAAGACAATTGTTCGAGAAAGAAACACATAAAGTTACGAAGTCTGATCTTATTCCATTCCACTTAACTGTAGCGTTAGTTGTACCATTCATTACACGTTGTTAGGCGCGAGCAGAAGTCGAGACTCCGAAGCGCGTGGACGAAAGTGGGTCGAGGTCGCGCGGTCTCCCGGTTTTAGACGTTACACTTAGAGATACGTATAAATACCTTTTCGGTCAGAATTCTTTTTATTGAATTACTTATTCACCAGGTCACCTCGTTTTTAACCCTCGGCACACTCCCCAAGCTACAAGAAAGCGCCATCAGTAGACTTGGATTCTTTACACCGCTGCGCTTCTCTTATTTCATATATACAGTTAACAACTCCGGCAGTTCGTAAGAAGCCACACAGAAAACAACCACAGAAACAAAGCTAAAACAGCGAACATCAGTTGGTACGTCTCCACCATCAACCACGTGCGAATACTAACCTACTTTATGATTTTTTGGTTAGAAATACGTAGATATTTTGTTCTACAAATGCGACATTCGAGCGGCTTTATTAAGGATTTCTAAAATAAAACGTCGTTACGTTAGATGATAATCGATGAGGGAAAACCTCTTTTTCTTACCAATCCGTCTCCGCCACACCCATTACAACACGTACCACCAAATAAAAATGAATTCCGTAGATGGCCAACTACTCTCGCGCGCCCTCTACGTGCATAAATCAAAGAATATAGTTCGAGGTCAGATATCTCACACGGTTAAAGGCAAGGTTGCCTAACCATCAGACGAATTTATGCCCATTTACGAATTTACACGTTACAGCTGGCTTTACAATAAATTTCGAAAAACGTCAATTTTGTCGACCGTCTCTTTCATTTTTGGGTTTCGTAGTTGATAAAGAAGGTTTACGTACTGATCCTAGTAAAGTTTCCGCCATTGTAAATTTTCCCACGCCCTAGAAACACAACTGAAATAAGACGAGTATGCAGACTTATTGGTTACTATCCTCGTTTCATTAAAGATTATGCTGCTTTGTCTGCGCCAATTACTTCTCTTTTTAAAGGAAAATCTAAGGGTTAAATTATTGCGTGGTCCGATGAAGCTGAAATTGCTTTCCAGGAAATTAAATGACGTATTACGTCAGCTCCCATTTTTGCTTCTCCAGATTTTAGTCGTGAGTTTTTTATTCAAACTGATGCTAGTGATGTAGCGTTAGGTACTGTATTATTTCAACGTTTAGATGACGGTTTGGAACATCCAATATCTTTTTCAAGTTGTACGTTAACGTCTGCTGAAAGAAAGTATTCCGTTCCAAGAATTACTTGGTGTTATTTATGGAATTTTTGTGGGTACGTTAAAGGTACTTAGTTTACCGTTATTACGGATTGTGCTGCTTTGAAATGGTTGAATAATTTAAGGGAACCAACAGGTCGTCTATCAAGATGGAGCCTTCGCTTGTCTCGGTTTACTTTTAATGTTTTACATCGGTCAGGAAAGCAAAACATTGTGCCTGATGCGTTATCTCGTGCCGTATATTCCATAGATTTGTCTACTTTTTCTCCTGATGAATGGTATCTTGATATGATTAATAAGGTTTCATCAATATCCGTTTTTTAAAATCGACGGGCAATTTTTGTATAAGTATCTACCTTCTCTCTTACCTTTGGAATCAAACTTACCTGATTGGAAATTAATTGTTCCTTTTCCTAACCGTAAAAGATTCAACAACAGTGTCACGATGACCCTACCTCTTCTCATTTGGGCGTTACTAAAACTATGGCTAAAATAACCGATTTGTATTATTGGCCTAAGTTAAAAGTCTCTGTCAGCAAATACATTAAAGGTTGCAAAATTTGTGCAGTTCACAAAAGTGAAAACACTTTTTTACGTTCCGGTTTTTTGGGAAAAGAAAAAGATATTAGTTTTCCGTTTCAGTTAGTTAGTATGGATTTAATGGGTCTCCTGCCCAGAAGTAAAAAGGGAAATAAATATTTGTTTGTAGTGATCGATTGGTTTACTAACTTTGTTATGGTTCAACCTCTTCGAATGGCTACCACCAAACCAATTATCAAGTTTCTGCGAGAACAAGTTTTTAACATCTTTGGCGTTCCTCAATTAGTTATGTTTGATAATGGATCGCAATTTGTTTCTAAAGAATTTAATAATTTTTTAGCTAAAAGTTCAGAAAATTTCGTTAAACGCCAAATATCACCCTCAAGTTAACCCCACCGAGAGAGTTACCCGTGTTTTAGGTACAGCTATATCTTCCTATATCAACGACAATCATAGTGATTGGGATTCTCATATATTTGAGATTGCACAAGCAACCAGATCTGCTCGACATGAAATTACTCAAGTGTCACCCTCTTTTTTAATGTTTGGTAGGCACGTGCCAGTCTCTAGTGATTTTTATGGTGCTGCCCCGTCTACCGATAAAATTAAAACCGCCAACAGATTATTTTGGTCTAAAGACTTATCTCATCTTCCTGAACTATATGAAGACGTAAAGAAGCGACTTCATAAAGCTTATAAAACTAATTCAAGACAATATAACTTACGTAAACGTCATGTAACGTTTTCTCTTGGTGATATAGTTTGGAAGAAAAATTTTACTCTTTCTGATGCTTCTAAAAACTATTCAAAAAAAAAACTCGCTCCAAAATTTGTTTCGTGCAAAGTTACAAAGGTTATTTCTCCTCTAGTTTATCAATTGGAAAATTTTGGTGGTACTGATCTTAGATGCTTTCACGTCAAAGACCTTATTATTGTGACTTTTCTGACAAAAACTAATCCAACTTAAATCAGCTGCTTCCTCTTTTGTTTTATAGTAGTTTGTCGTGTACATCTCATTTTTATTTTTTAAATTTCATTTACAGATACCGATCTTTTGTATAGTTTTTACCTACTTTAGTTAGTAGTACAAACATGTTGTATCTTTTTTACAGTTGTGGGCGAGTGTAACGTGCCCGTATATCACACGTTCTCGGTTTAAAAAAAATGAAAGGAGATTGTTTTTTTTCTTTGCTTGTCAAAAAAAAAATAAGTACATAGAAGTTTTAGATATGACGAGATTATGGTGTTGTATGTACAGTTTAATGAAAATTAGTAGAGGACCGTCTTTCGTTATTCCTTAAATACTACTTCCATTCTAGTTTCAAACTGTTTTGGAGCCTTAATCTTACGTTCTTAATCTTAATAATTAGCACATCGAAACCTGCGATCCGATTGCCGATTTAACTGAGTTAATTACCGGCAATCAAATTACAAAAAAATCCTTGTAACAAAATTTGGCGCCCAACGTGGAGCTTGTTTCGTGTGTCTAAAATTTTTGCTGTCTTTATGCTTAATTTGCCGTCTACTGACTGTTGGCATAATAACCTTTTTAAACGTGTCTTAAATGATTATAAGCGACTTTCGGCTTAGACCGCGTCGTAGTTAAACACCCAGACTTAGGCTTGGTCTTTGTCTCTTCTTGAGACTCAAAACAAAAAGTAGAACTTGGCCTTTGCCGTATTGTCGTTCGTGAACCCAAACAAACGTTCGTTAATCACGCTAATCGCTATTGGTATAAATATCGTCAATTACACTTTTTCTTTCAGTGACATTTACCACTCTTAAGATGCAAGCTGCAATGTCTTGCAAAACTTCGGTTTGTTTGGGTTCACAAACGACAATACGGCAAAGGCCAAGTTCTACTTCTTGTTTTGGCTCTCAAGAAGAGACTAGTACCAAGCCTAAGTCTGGGTGTTTAACTACAATGCGGTCTAAGCCGAAAGTCGCTTATAATCATAAACATAACAACCGCGAAAGCTTACGTGCCTTAGATGATTTTTATAAGTTTGTGAAATGGTCGGTAAAGAATAATATTCGTGTTACTCCTGTCTCTTCTAATTCTTCTGATGATTAAAAAATAGTAATTCTTCTAAACAAGATGTGGAAATGATTCGTATCCATCATAATCCTCCTGTCGCTAGACACTGTGACCTGCTTACGTCCAGCTACCTCTCGCTATATTTGTCGTTGTCGTGTGTGTGCTGCAGATAAGGTAGAACAAGTTGCTCCGCCTGGAACATTTGCTCCTTGTGCTAAACCATTAGATACATGTCAAGACTTTTGCTGTTACATTGTAGGTCCTCTGTTTTGATCTTCTAAAGACCATAGTTACGTACTGGTAATCGCTGACTAAATACTAAATTTTTTTTGTTCTTTCCATTTCGTTCAGCTTTCGCTAACTGTTTTTGTAAAATCATCGAAGAAGACATCTTTCTTCTTTTTGATGCTCTTCAGTATCTTATTACGGACAACGATGTTCAGTTTCTTGTAAATAATTTGGTAAACTTTGCGCCACTTATGGGACAACTTCTAAATATCATCCTAGGAGGACATCCTAGGTTTAAAAAACCAGGATTTTTTCATATGTCAAAGAAAATCATCGGCATTGGGATGTAAATCTTTCGAAAATTGTCTGCCTTATTCGTAATCATCATTAGCCGTGGTGACGTAGTTGTTACCACTAAAGTCTATTGCAGAAAAGGTTGGTAACAAAAAATTAAAGCCACTATTTACTGTACTACATATCTTCTAATTAGATTTAATGATTAGAATAGTTTATCAGTGGTTATACACTAAAAATACAAACGGGAATCGGCTCAAGTTTCTATAGCTCAACCTCCTGCACTTGCGAATAGTACTGTGACTTTGGATTCTCTTGCTAGTAGTGAATCAGTTAAAGCTACTACTCCTATTTTTCCAATTGCTACTAATTCTTTTTTTACTCAATACGTTTTGGTTCATAAATGGAATTTAAGATTTTCTAACCAAGGTTTTGGGTTGCTTACTAAATTTCTTATCAGACCCGACAAATCATGTAGTTCTGGAAAAGTCAGAAATTGTTTGCTGTTGTTTCAGATATTCTTAGTGGTCCTTTTTTTGTGCCAAAACTCGGATATTACTTTTCCTGAACTCTCTGACTCTTAGCAAATACTTTTCAATGTTATTTTTGTTAGTGTGGAACGAGAGGAACGTCTTTGTTTCTATCTATAGTCATTCTTTTCGCAGTCTACTAGATTTTGGTGGTTGAAGGACTATTTTAGCAATCAATGGATGATAAGCATTAGAACACTTAGGAATTCAGTTACAAATTTCTTCCGTGGCTACGTGTCGTTTGGCCAAGGGTGTTCTTAGTTTGGTGATGGAAATTACATCATTTCTGTTCTGTCTTGAAAGTAAAGATAATGTGATCAAGACATTAATTAAAACGTTGATCTTAGGGATTGATTTTGGCGTACCATGAATTTTGTTCTAAACAGTTTATGGAGTTTTACGGATATTTTGTTAGCTTCTGTTTCTTTGGTCAAGTATGGATCTTTCTTCTATACAGCGTCACTAACTATCGGGATTAGACCGTACTACGGTTGTGCAATATCGCATATGCACCGAAGCTGAACCAATACTAGCGCTTGGTCTAGTCTTGTTGTTTTTGCAAAGAAAAAAGACAGATCTCACTGTTTCTGTGTAGATTTTAGAAAAATAATATAAGTTACACAAAAAAACGGCTCTAATAACGAAAATATGCGTGGTACATAAGCTTATGTACCACGGTTTCGTTATGTGCCTAACTTTGGCTTTGACTGCGTTTAAATGATCAAAGAACCTTGACGGAGGTCACATCAGTGTACTCAAACGACAATACATAAAATTAAAGATGATTCAAAGTTTGCGACTAAAAGTAAAATTGAGCCAGTATGATCTACGTTGTGATTACATACAGCAAATGTCTTGCGTATGGCTGACAGTTAACTGATAAAATTGAATACAATTAAGTAAAGGTCAACTACGCATAAAGCTGGCATAATTAATTAGAGCGTTAAACACAATCACGAAAAAATATACACTATGTTAAGTACGGTACATAAAACTTATAGACAAAACAATAAACAAATTACACAATCCTGCCAAAGGAAAACGTACCGCATGGTAATAACGTACGTACCGATGATTTCATCAGCTCTCATCGTACGACTGCAAATATTATCAATTAAACGCTCATTGTGATTCAAAGGCAATAACTCAGACTTCAACAGAGCAGCAACATCATTCCACAAACGTAAATAATTTGGGTTTGTCCTAAAAACAAGAAGAGCTTTGTTAGACAAAACTTCAAACGCTGATAGAAAAAGGTCTTGATGCGAGACACCACGAAACAATCACAATCTATCAAACACTAAAATAAATGAGAAAACACTGATTATAACTACTAATATATTTATTTCTAACCTTGAGAGAAGAAGAGGTTAAAAGAATTATATAAGCAAGGCAGAATTACTATAGTAACAAAGTCTTGGTGGGTAGGCAACATTTCACACATACAGTTATTATAGTACAATATAACAAAATCAAGTAATACGTAATTGCAAAGTTAAACGTCGATTTAATGCAAAACTAGAGAATTCGCAACCGGCAGCAAATCGCATTTAACTAAAATTGAAACCGTAGAAACAAAATTTATATCTATATCTAAATCGCATGTATTTTAAGTTCGACAAATACACAAATTAATAGCAAGAAAAAAGTACTAACGATTGTCCAAGACATGCGAATAGCTATCTGCATGTTTCAACCATCCTCTCAAATTGCTAAGAAAAATAAATAGGATCGTATCACAAATCAGTTACTTGTCGGCAAACAATAAATCGTCGTAATCAAATGCGTCAAGCATCTGAGTGGTTTTCACTATTCTTATCACTGCGTAAGTCTCCAAGGTTATTCGAACATCACATGAAGTGTAACTACAGCTTATCGATAGATTATGTATCGGAAGTAGCTTAATTAACTAATAGCACTCTTTATTACATGCTTCTAATTACAGTACCCAGCGTAATGGATTGCCACGAATTACTCCAAATTGACCAACACGTGGCAGTATCGCAAGTTGATATTACAAATACGAAAAAATCAATGTAAATCACAAAAATATGAATCAATGCTTACCCCAGGAAGGGTTTCACAAAAACACGACACCCATTTACAACACCGGTGAGTGTGAAAATTTATAAGTAAAAACTTCGCTGGGCGCTTACGTTAGACCATATATACGACCACGCTCAACAAAAAAATAGTTTGGAAAAATTCTAGCTACCAATAAACAACCACTTCACAGCGCATAGCTGTCGATGCTGTAGCAAAAAGTGAGCGTTTCTAGAATAAATTTTATACGATGCAAACATCATACCGAAGCAGTTTTAGTAATTAAATAAAATTCATTATAAACTACAGTAACATTAATGCGTTTTTTTATTTAAGTCGGAAATTCAAAATTTTGTTCAGAATTACATTTAAAGATTTAAATATACCGCATTTCTAATAATTTAATTTTTATTGCTTGTCAACAATAACGGACATTTATCGACCTTTTTGCTTATACAATGTCTAAAACAATTTTAAACAAGTAACAGATAACAAAAAATTAGAATATGTTTCTAAACTAAACCGATTTTATCTTATCTGGATATTGACTAGTGAACAGATAGAAGAGCACGATTTTTATAGTTAGTAAAAAAATCGCCTAATTTTAGAGATTCCACCATCACCTGAAATCAACCTTCTTATTCTACACTACAAAAGATGGGTACTCAATCTGCACGGCGTAAAAACCTTTACTTTTCTCACATACACAGTGCTTTAATATACAATACAACTATTTAAAAACTTTCTAGTACATCAATTCACAAATTTTTAAATTTACTTCATCTCACGTTTGTTAAAACCATGCTATGTACACTAAAAGCGCGTCAACTGATATTCAAATAGTTTTATCCTAACTTGCCACTATATGGCGCTGCAACGCATGAACTTCTATACCAAACAATTTATCGTCATAAAAATTGGTATACATAGGTATTTAAACACGGATATTTTTAAATTTTTCATTTTCATAGAGTTTTTATTAGATAACGCTGCACTACATTCACTTTGACGTACATTGTATTTTGCAGTTAATTTTTTGATTAAAATTGTTTGGCAACATTGAGGGTCATACATTTTTGGATTAAATTCTATTTGGAGTTAAGAAAGCAATATTTTGTTTGTTTGTAGCACGCAATGCTCCACGTTTATTAACTCCGTGTTAAGTACCTTTAATAGATTGATACATGTCATCGTTTATGTATTTGTTATTCGTGGTAATGCAGAATAAAATTTACGCCGTCACTGGTTCGACGTCTTCACTGTTTGTAAAATGCAAAATCGTACTTGATGTTTAAGAGGAAGGAATAGCGCAAACCAAAAGAACTTTCACTCATTCATTTTGCCTACTTGACATCGCTGTTGAACGTCTAATTTTATTAAGACGTTATTACTACTTCCAATTATGTTGTGGAAGAATTGTGCAGTATTCTGGCAGGAATCATAATTTTTCCAACAAATGATGATAATTATTTAATAACCTCTAGACAAAATATTATTGAAGTCAATGGTTCACACTTGTGGATTCATCTATCTTTTAGAATCCTTGTATGCCGATTACTAACTCGAGCTTTAGGCAAACTATTTTAACGTATTGTATGGTGAAAATTTCTAATTTGTCTCTTGTAATTCTATATTCAAACAGGACCTTTAGCATTTTTTTAAACTTTAACTTGTTGTATAAATCATTTTAATTTGTAACTATCAAGAATTTATTCGTAGATCATAATAAATTCTTTTACTTTCAGTCGTAAATTTCAAATAATGTTAACGTTAAGTAATGCAGTTGTCACACTGACGTATTATCCGTCGAGTTTCTTTGGTTGTTTCATCAAAGCCAAATTTAAGCACATAACGCCGTACATGTAAGATTACATACTATACTCTTTTTTATCTAGAAACAAATAAAACTAGCAAACGTTTTACTATTCGCTATTAAGAAACTTTGGTAGGGTAAGCTTTTAGTACTTTTTTTATGCGTTGTTATTAATTATATTTGTCGATTTTTAATGTGTCACGACTACATGTAAATTAAATAGTTGATTGATTAAGTTTAAAGTTGCGGAGTTTGTTGATTATTCTATTTGCTATCAACAACTATGAATTTTTATTATTCTATTAAAACTAAATCACAGAACGTGGCAGTTTGTTTATTATTCTATTCGCTATTAAAATTTTGAATATTCTGGATTGCTTTTTTTGCTCTATCTTATTCGCTCAGTAGTCAGTTTAGAAGTACACTTGGTATCTTTAAGCAGAGGATTTTTATCAGTACGAGGAGTAGCGCTCCGTTTTTCTCTATCTTTATTATTGCTTTTCAACCACGCCTATTTACCGAGATCATAGTTAGCCGTAGTGACGTGGTTGTTACCAATGAGATCTACTGCAGAAAAGGTTGGTAACAAAAAGTGACAGCCACTATTTACTGTACTATTTTCTAATTAGATTTAATTGTTAGAGTACTTTATCAATGGTTATACTCAAAAAATACAAACTTAGATTGTTTCAGGTTTCTATAACTCAACGTCCTGCACTTGCGGATAATACGGTGACTGTGATCCTCTTGCTAGTAGTGAATCAGATAAAAAAGCTACTACTCCTATTTCTCCTATTGCTACTAATTATTATTTTATTTTTATATTAATTTTACTCGTTACGTTTCGGTTGATAAATTGAATTTAACATGTTCTGGAGAAAGTTTTAGATTGCTTACTGAATTTCTCATCAGAGTCGACGAATTATGCAGTTCTAGAGGAGTGAAGATTTAGCAATTGTTTGCTGTAGTTTCAGATATTCTCAGTGGTCCAATTCTTCTTTTGTGTCAAGCTAGAAAGTTTAAATTACACTCTTGGACGGATTTGGTTGGTAAATAAATCGGAATTCTTACCGTTAGATTATAAAGAACAACTGCTCGACGAAATAAAAGCACGTACTATGAGAACTTTAGAAACTATAAGGCGATACGTTATCATGGTAAAGACTCTATTTGCTCGTCTCTCAGAAACTGTGTCAGAACCATAACAACTGATTTTGATGCGTAGAAATTTAACTCCGTTTTATCAAACCTTTTTGGGACTTATGCGGGTTAGTACGCTTTAGGAATTAGTATTTATTGGCAAAGAATTGGAACGAAACCAACTATCAGTGGAAAAATACAGACCACCATCATAGCGTCGTTTAATTAAGCTACTAGAATTAAACCTGGTCTTTTTTTTTACGTATTAGACATGATACCAACTTGGATGTTATCAACTTTCTTACTCTTTTTTCTTTTTGTGTGATCAGTAATGTTGGACTTTGTGTTACTTGCTGAAACTGCGGTTAAACTCGAATATTACTTTTCCTAGACTCAGACTCTCTGATTTTCAACGAGTATTTCTAAATTTTATTTTTGCTAGCGTGGAACGAGATAAACATCTTTGTCTTTATTTATAGTCATTCTTTTTATGGTCTACTATATTCTGGTAGTTCAAAGACTATTTTAGCAATCAAGGGATGGTAATCATTAAAACACTTAGGAATTCAGCAACAAACTTCTTTCGTGGCTACGTGTCGTTTACCCAACGGTGTTCTTAGTTCGGTGATGGAAACATCATTTTAGTTCTGTCTTGAAAGTAAGGATAGTGTGATTGAGACATTGATTCTACTCGAGGTTTCTTAAACGTTGATCTTGTTACGTACGAAATTTTCATTACGGAAGACCCTGTATATTGAATTGAAATTAGCTTCCGGTTTTGACGCCCTCTACCGATCTTTTCTCGTGACTGTCATTTTACGACAAAATTGTGAAGCTGTCAATTGCCTAAAATGGTCTGGACGTCTTAAGTAATTTTTCAAGAACCATCCGTAATAATGGGAATCAAATTGTAATTACATTACGTTCATAAAATATTTGAGTCGTCACAGGGTAAGATAATTGCTGTCGTTTTACTAAAATTCGTTTGTAATTCCTCCTTAATTTAATAGCCGTTTTCCACCCGCTTCGAGCACACGTACGTTTCAATAAAGAAATGATGAAGATTAATTATTATTAAGAAATACCGTGTTATCAGCCACCTGTGCTAAATTGTTACCTACAGTACACGATACAACGGGTTTTTATGTAACATTTAATGATTTATTAATACTATTTTTTTAGTTTCTTGTTCTGTGTGAGCTAGTGTGTGATCCGATTTGCTTTTCACTATTTATTACAGGCCGCTAGCGGGAAAACGTTTTCTCCGCAAAAGTGGAAACTGGATTTTGGGGTGAGTTATTTGTTTAACTTTTATATCGTGATCACGAAAGTTATTCACAGAATTGTAATTAATGTTAACGACCGTAATTACGTTATCGTTTATATACCAATAAGGTAATCTTAATCATTTACGTAACTGTATCGCATGCTGTGAGGGAAAAAACATATTTATTCTGAGACTTTCGGTGCTGTCCATTTCGACATAATTTCAATGTGTAGTGTGTGTTGGCGATACTGCGGGCATTCATGTATGAGAACTTTGATATAATCAAGTAAATCTTATGTATTACGAAATCAAAGTTTTCTCTGCTTGTTAATGAAAATTGTTAGTCATCCTAGTATTTAAGGATTGCGCATTTAGCGTATAGTTGTCAATTTACTGCGCTACTAAAGTAAAACTGTGATATTTGTTAGTTCTACGGGGAAACCATTCGAGCATCGATAGGTGAAGAAATTTCATATATTCTTATTAGTATCCAACGTTAATACATTAAAGTGATTATAATTGTTAATCTCTCTTGTTATTTTTCTTTCTCCTGTGATTATCGTTATCTATTAACTAATTTTGGCTACTCGAACATCAGAGTAATAAGGATTACGAACCTCAAATTGAGTTACAAGTTTGGATCGTCTGTCGTGATCGAGGCAGAAATGTTATCTTGGATCAGATCTGGCGCCCTTAAGCATACTTCCTGTGAACCTCCCCTACCTCCGACTGTGTGAGTTGGCCGTGCAAGGTTCGTAAGACATAAAGCTTGTAACAATCTTAAAGATGGATTTTGACGTGCCATAGATTTTGTTCCGAACCGTCTATAGAGTTTTTCTACAGATATTATGGTAACAAAACAATAAACAAATTACACAATCCTGAGACTTCAGAAAAATGTGTGTCACAAAATGAGATAGATTTTGCAGGTTACATCTCCCTGCAATCACCGTGTATAGAGTAAAGTGGCAGCACCCCCAGACTTTGCTAAGAGGTAAAGGATAACGTAACGCCGTTTTAGATTGTTTTTAACTTGATTCACACTTTACTAGCACATCTGTTAAAAGCATAATCGAAATAACTAACAGAGAAAATTTTGCAGAAAGAAAAACTACTTACACTTAACAGACTAGTCCTAATACGACGTTCAACAGCAATTTTAAAAAAGGCTAAGAAAGAGTAATGGACGTTCAACAGCAATATCGCGCTTATCCCCACCCGTAAAAATAATTTGGAAACCAGTAACGACGTGCAAACAGTGCAGCCGTGAATTTTAATTTAAAATAAAATTTTTGACAAATATAAATTAACGACATGTAACAAAAACAATGGGAGTATTTGCAATTGCAAAAATGTAACAGACGAATATCTTAAATAAATATTTCAAACAAAACACCATCGTGTTTTTGAGATAAACTAAAAACGCGTCAAACTTCCCATTCAGTTTGCAAAAGTTAATCTAAGCAGTGTTACATTTATAAATTGTTTATATAAGTGTAAAACTATTTAACGAGCTTTATTTAATTTTTTTAATAGACTTTTTCAACAAAGTGTATGAGTATCGGAAGTCGACATAAAAAAGTCGAGTAATTTTCCAGTTAAGAAAATCGTTGCTTAACATAATCAAAAATCATATAAAGATAAAAACCCAAACGTAGCACTAACGTGCCCAAAACAACTATCAAAATTGTCTAACACAAGGTTAATAAATGTAGTGCATTGCGTGCTACAATCATGCATTTCCACAACAAGTTAACACACAGAAAACCTGTCAGGCTCGTATGCTCATATCTTAAATTGTTTGCTGAACAACGAAAAAGTACCAAAAAATTGTAAAAAAATATTTTACGTAATACACAACCTACATTTGTCATGGAAGAAAAACAGAAAATGAACCTAAAGTATCCACGTCAGCTGTACTTTAAACTATATTATAAAAAAGTTACATTTGCAAAAGCTTAAAAATCTTAATCTTAAAAAGATAAGACAATCTCTTTCTAACAAGCACTTCAAAAAGAACTTGAAACGATAAAACGACTACTTAAAAGCGATTTGCTTAGTATAATGAGTAGTTTTTTTCTGATTGACAATGCAAGCGAAGGTACTAACCTTTTTAATATTATCCGGCGTTGCTTTGGGCGATTACTGGTCCGATAGAGACAAACTGATTGCAATAGAAGAGTCGCAAATGCTTGGAAGCGATGTAGTTTTAACAGAAGAAGAAGAAGCTGTAAATGAGTTTTTGATGAAGGATAAATTGCGTGAGTACGATAGTGGTTTTACAAATCCTCGGCTGTTTTCTCCCAGCAGGCACTTTTTTGAAGTACGCGACAATATCGAAGAATCTAATGTGTTTAAGTTTATCAAGCAAATGCCAAAAGGTGGTGCGCTACACGGACACGATACTTCATTGCTTTCGTATAACGCGCTATACAATCTGACTTACGAAGATAACTTGTACGCGTGCACTGTTAACAAGAGGTTAAAGCTTAAGTTTATGAATGCCAGTGTTGAAGATGAAGAGTGTAAGTGGAAGCTTTTGAGCGATTTAAGGAAAGAAGATCCTTATTATGACGTGTGGTTGCAATCTCAATTGACTTTGGTGACGGAAAATCCAAGAGAAGCGTATCAAGATATCAACGAAGTTTGGCGGGCACTGGACGATGTTTTCGAAACTGTGACACCGTTAGTAACTTATCGACCTGTGATGGAAACATATGTTTACCAAGCTTTGCTTGAGTTGTACGAAGATAACGTTTTTTATTTAGAGTTTAGAAGTACCTTGCCTGAGGTTTATGAATTAAATGGGTACGTGTATAACCCTATTGAAGTAGCTGGTATATACAAGAAAGTGGCTGACAAATTTAAACAAGATTATCCCGATTTTATAGACGTTCGCTTAATATACGCGCCAGTTAGAAACGTAAATAATGCAACCGTTGAAGAGTACGTTAACATAGTGAATGAGTTGGAGATTCGATATCCAGGTTTTTTAGTTGGTTTTGATTTAGTTGGGCAAGAAGACATAGGTAAGCCCTTGAGCGAGTTCATACAACTAATCCAAACAGTATCGCAAAATATTAGTTTTATATTCCATGCTGGCGAAACGAATTGGTTTGGTTCTAGTACTGATTTGAACTTGGTAGATGCCATTTTGCTCGGTACCAAACGCATAGGTCATGGATATGGTCTAATAAAACATCCGTTATTAATGGCGTTGGCAAAAAACAAAGGAATTGCTGTTGAAGTGTGCCCTATATCAAATCAAGTTTTGATGTTAGTAGAAGATTTGCGCAACCACCCTGCTGCTCACCTCATCGCCAGTGGTTATCCAATCGTTGTCAGCTACGACGATCCTTCTTTCTGGGGTAGTAAAGGATTGAGCTATGATTTTTATTTGGCTTTTATGGGCATGGCTAGCAGAAGTTCCGATTTAAGATTATTAAAAAAACTAGCTGAAAATAGTTTTACTTATAGCGCTTTGTCGGTTGTGGAAAAACGGGTTGCTAAGAGAAAATGGCATAAAACCTGGAACACCTTTATCGGTACCACGTACCGCTCAATATCAAGATTATAGATTTTAAGTACTTTAGTATAAAAATACCAATTTATCAGTTAGTCATTTTCTAAATTTATTGTATACTTTGATACGACTACTAGATTTTTCTAGATTTTTGATAAATCAAAGCAGTGTTGCTATATATACAAAATAATTTATACGTAATAGTGATAAGAACTTGATAATACTTTTTTTGTAGAAACATTTTATCAAAGATTTAAATAAACGCATAACCTAAACTTGATGTAAAAGTTCTGGCAGTTTAACCCAATTTTTTGTGTTCCTTGGTTCCTTTGTGCAAATATTCTGGTTTGATTTTTTTTAACAAATTTATTTTTAACTTATTTATTTTTGCAGAAATAACAGTGTGGTAAAAATGCATCTTCAGCTTTGGTTTTTACTATTGTTAACAAATATTGTTCTTGGTGATTACTGGCTAAAAAGAGAATCATTTATTGAGATGGAAAATTCTCAAATGCTTGGAGGTGACATCGTCTTAACGGAGAAAGAAAAAGTAGTAAATGCGTTTTTGATGGAACACAAGCGTCAAGAATACCAGAATCCACGGTTATTTTTACCCAGCATGCATTTTTTTGATGCGCAACCACTTATCGAAAAATCTACCGTGTTTGAGTTTATTAAACTAATGCCGAAGGGTGCTGCCCTCCACGGGCATACTACCGCATTATTATCTTCCGACGCGCTTTATAATTTTACATATGAAGATAAT
Organism: Aquatica leii; assembly: GCA_035610365.1. Taxonomy (NCBI): domain Eukaryota; kingdom Metazoa; phylum Arthropoda; class Insecta; order Coleoptera; family Lampyridae; genus Aquatica; species Aquatica leii. The sequence goes on from CM069438.1 coordinate 34,284,451, forward strand.
TTGTACGCTTGTACAGTGAATAATAGATTAAAGTTGAAGTTTATGCAAAACTCTGAAGATAAACACTGTCAATGGCGATTATTGAAAGATTTGAGAAAAAATAATTCTTCCTACGACGAATGGGTAAGATCTCAAATGACTTTAGTCACGGACAACCCCAAAAAAAAGTACCCAAACATTGATACGGTTTGGGAAGAATTGGAGAATATTTTTGTAACTGTCGGTGAAATGATAACTTACCGACCGGTAATGGAAAAATACTTCTATCAAGCTTTGCGTGAATTACACGAAGATAACGTTATGTACTTAGAGTTTCGAGGACAATTACGTGGTATTTATGAATTGAATGGGTATACCTACAAGCCTACAGAGGTTGCCAAAATTCTGAAGACGATTACAGAACAGTTTAAACGAGATTATCCGGACTTTATCGATTGTCGTTTTATATTTGCCCCTAATAGAAATGTGAGCGAAGAGACTGTGGCAGAATACGTTAAGCTTGTAAATGCGTTAGAAGTTCAGTGCCCTGACTTTTTAGTTGGTTTTGACTTAGTTGGGCAAGAGGATAAAGGCAAACCTTTAAGTCAGTTTATTGCTCAATTTCAAAACGTATCTAGCACTATTAATTTTATATTCCACGCTGGCGAAACCAATTGGTATGGTACTAACGTAGACTTAAATTTACTTGACGCTATTTTACTCGGTACTAAACGAATTGGTCACGGGTACGGTATAATCAAACATCCGTTACTGTTAGAGTTGGCAAAACAAAAAGAGATTGCTATTGAGGTATGTCCCATTTCTAACCAAGTTTTAATGTTGGTCGAAGATTTGCGCAATCACCCTGCTGCGTATCTGATAGCTAGTGGTTATCCAATTGTAGTAAGCTACGACGGTCCTTCTTTCTGGGGTAGTAAAGGTTTAAGTTACGATTTTTACATGCTGTTTGTAGGCGTTGCAAATAAAAATTCGAATTTGAAACTGTTAAAAAAATTAGCGAAAAATAGTCTTACTTATAGTGCCTTACCAGAAACGGAGAAACAGTTGGGTATAACAAAATGGGAAAAACAATGGGATGCTTTTATTGATACAATGTACAATAAAATATCAAAACGTGGTTTTTAAATACATTATTACCTATTATTTTACGTTTGCTTTTTTTGGTACTCTTTAGCTAGCGAATAAGTTTTTCATCTTTAACCAAAGCTAAAGAATATTGAGTTTAGATTTGTGAGTTATCAGGCTAAGCCGAATATAAAGCTCGGCAGTAAATTTAAGAGTAGATTAGTGTTGATTTTGTGTGTAGCGTAGTAGTTGTTCCTTTCTACGAAGCTTTAGACTCTTACCTCTAAGAGGTTAAAAGTAGGCAGGTACATTCTTTCTCCAGCCTACACTCTACGAGCTTCGCTCTTTAACTCGTCTATTCCATCAGCCTACTTTATGGAGGTTGAATCCGCGTAGTTCAAGCGTCGTCATGAAGACGACCACGTTGACCTCATGCGTGACGAATTCCTACCTGACAGCATCAAATAGTCCTTCGATACTGACATCACTTACAAAACTAATATCTGCCTGTAAATTTACTCAGGAATGATTGACCTAGTCAACAACTTTTCGTAAAACTACCATTTTTTGTACACCCAAGCTGGCTGATCTCAAATAGAAAGGGTCCTTATTGTGCCAAAACCGGACTTTCCTTTAAAGACGAAAACTAAAACAAATCTGATAAAAGTCCTAAACCCGCATACCGATGGTCTACGACTAGACAGAGTAACTAAGACAGGCAAAAACTCGATAAGACTCGAATCTGAGCGAATGAACTTAACAAAAATTTTTACGGCCGTCCTTGATAAGGCTGGTCTGATCGTCAAACCGCAAGGTAAATTTTTATCTTGTGTTTATATCCTCGACGTTCATACAAACTTCTTTCCTGAGCAGGTACAGGAGACAATTCTATCACAAAATTTTGACGATGCTTTGGATGAGATACTACGTATTGCCAATAAGCAAATAAAAGTTTGTTTTGACTCTCGAGACTGTCGCTGGATTTTGGAAGTCTTGCCAGAAATCCGAAAATTTTGACATCACGTCGCGTTTACGTCGCCTGGAATGCGTGTAGAGTAAATAACCATACCCATGTTACGCGTTGCTTTAATTGTCAGAAGTTTGGTCATCAATCGAACTACTGTAAAACTGAAATAGAGTGCGGCCATTGTGTTAAAAAACACGAAACCAGGACATGCTCTAACATTGAGCAAGACCATTTATGTGCAATCTGCGTTTGTTTTGGACATAAAAGTTAAGTCATTAGACACAGAGCCTCGTCCAATACTTGCCCAGCATATATAAAATGACGCGACGGCGACGTCCAAATAGGAAACACTATTTATGGACAATGAAGATACTCAATTCACGACTTTTGAAGCTATGAGTTTATCTTCCGACGATGTCATTTACATCTTACTGACACAAAATCCATACGTGTTTATTTTTGGTTCTGGGTACAAGTTCGTTGGTGCGGCTGCAACTTTTAATAAGATTTCCGTATCTTTTTCAATGCTGAGGCAAGCCGCAAGTCGTGCACGTAAATTTTTACCTATTCTAAACTTTCCCGCTCGTTCCAGTAGTTTGCCAGTTTGCCACATAGATAATTGAACGATTTAGGATATAAATTTCGAGATGAAGGATCATCTGCTTACTCAAATTGGATGGGCTATATTACAGGTTCGTGTTTAGAGAACACGAGCTTTCGCAAGGCACCTACTTTTTGGCTTATCCTCGCTTTTTAGGCTAGAAACCAAGTAGGCGGGAAAAAGAAACGTTATTGTAATAGACAGGATGAGGCCAGCTAGTCAAGTCAGCTACGGCTAAAAAGAAACTGAAAATGTTAGTAAAACTAAAAATAATCAAATTAAATACTCTAAAATAATAAACTCCTATGCAATTAAATAACTAAATAAATACCTTACTTTGCCGTACCTAACTGTATAAATAAATCAAAATGCCATGCAAAAATAAATTAAGTTAACTCTGGTTTTACGTTTGACTCTGGTTTCTTCTAGCGAATACAATGAGTTCGTTAACGTCGGACACTAGTCTCAGGATGGACACAGAGGAATTGGGAAACGAAGGTACTCCAGTCATCATCGAACTCCCGACAAACGAGAATCCTATGTGACGGAGTATCAGAAACGCCACACGACAACCATCGATCGGAGTTTCAGATGGCAACGGAACCCGCCGTGCGATGTGAGAATTTGAACGGCCGTTCAACATGTTGATACAGTTTAGAATATTAGGTATCATGGAATAGACGTTACGCCCCTTATGGAATGTATCCCACAGCCGCTGCCATTCATCCAAGATCAAAAAAAAGTACAAATGCCAGCCCTTGAGAGAACTTTGATGCGTGTGTTTCTTGCAATAGGATATGCAGAAAGGGATATTTTGACACGACCCATACGGAATCCATAGGAACTGTACGATATGTCCCAAAGATCTTAAGAAGGAATAAGCACTGTAGAGATGCCAGTTTCTTGACAATATGGGTATGTTTTAGTCTATGGTGCCACATGTCTAAACCATAGGTTACTATGGGAATTACTGCACCCAGGTAGCCAAAATGAACTGGCCTCCATTGTCACTAATGATGGCTTTAGGATAGCCAAATCATTAAAATGCTTCTCGTTCTAATGTTTTGATAACGGCCGGATTAGTTATGGTCTTCATTAGAAATGCTCCTATCCAGCGGCTGAATAAGTCGGTAACCACAAAAATCCATTTTTGTGCAAGTTTTGTAGGAGTTACGGTCCCATTAGGTCGACTGATACTACTTCCTACTGCAGTGATAGGTCTCTTGACCGGTTGACGGTGCGTTCTTCAAGTGGTCCCCTTTTTACGGCTACACAAAGCCAGAATGAGTTAACGTAGGTTAGAACGTCGCTTCGTATTCGTGGCCACCAAAACCTTTTGAAGATTGCCCGAAGTGTTTCTTCTGCTCCAGGTTGACCTGCGTCATGGCCATCAAAGTAGCCATGCATGTCCCGAACTCTTAATTTGATGGGCAAAAAGAGCGCAAGAGATTCTTCTGCAATTTGATACAAGTAGCCTTTGTGTAATTTATATTCTTGTTGCGTGTCAACATCGTTTTTGGGAGTAAAGCTATTGGATTGGACCCTTTCCCAGGCAGCGATGATGCGTTGGATCCCCGGTGAGCTTGTATTTCGTGCAGTAAATACGGAACTGGAGTTAACTGCATCACGGTCGGTTTCTGGATGGTTTCAATGTCTGAGGACGACTGCAATAACCGTTCCAAGAGGGTTTTGATAAGTTCTTCCAAAGACGGGTTTCGTGAAAGGTAGTTCAATAACTCGTTCTTTTCTCCCCTCTAACGTCAAAGTTAAATTCTTGGAAGAGCAAAGACCACCTCATCAACTTGCTTTTTACTTCGTTAGCTCGGTCAAGCCAGATAAGCGCTCGGCTGTCTGTCCAGAGCGTAAACCGCTTATCGTCTAAGTACGGTGTGGGCCATTAAAAGTCACTCTTGTTTGTTACAAGCTTTAGGTATTTTACGAACCTGCACGGCCAACTCACAATAGTCGAAGAGAGGGGTAGGTTTCCAAGAAATATATAAAAGGTGTTCCAGAATAGTATCACTTGTAACAAGATATTAGGTTCGTAATGCTGAAAGAAGCGAAGGAAAGAGAAAAACTAAATCGTTAATAACAATTGTACTTTAATTACTCTATCAAATATATCTATATATTATATATCTAAATATAGTCAAAGTTAAATAGCCAAATCTAAGTAGATACTAGTGAGAATATACAACATCGAATAACAGCAGGATCGGCAACTTACACTACATAAGTGAAGAACATGGCGAAGAATAGTTCGCAGTAAATATCGTTTACATAATTAGTAATATGGCATTACTGACAAGAAAACACTGATAATAAGTATGGCATTAACATTAAATTATCACAATAAGTATTGGTGGTACACAGCATGCGTAACCCGAAATGAGAGAAGGAAATTACTATATAAATGGTACTTCAATAACGTTCGTAACCACGAAATTAATATGTACAACAGTTTCGTGAGCGACCTTGTTGACAACAAAATAAGATACATATAAAATCACTTACCAAACACAGGAACTTCCAGTTGTGCAGAGAAAGTACTTTCCCCGCCACGCAGTCCTATAAATAATTTGAATTACAAATCGTGTCAAACCAATGCCTCACGAAATCAAGATCTACAAAATCATTACTTAAATTTTAAAGCAAACACACATAACACAACCCGGTAGTCGGATGCGTTGTACCCCTTTACTGTGGTTTAATTATTTCTACTCGTAGGCCTTATAAAAGTTAGCATCGTCCCCTCAAGATATGTATCGGTGTTAACATGCCAGATAATGGTGGGATGGCCGTTGACGATTCGAATACTCCACACGATCGTAACGAAGCCACAACTTTCCTGGTGGACGTTAAATTATAACCAGAATGCCCCTAGTTATGAGGTAGCACATGGCGCTAACCAAAAAGACATAAAAATTACCTTTAATTAAAGAAAGAAACCAAATCACTTACTCTGCGTGAATGAACTGAGTTAATTAAGAAAACTTCTATTTTCCATCGTGTCCCAACACGTGGATGATCTTAGAAAACGAATTTTTCACTCACGCAGACATAGGTTAGAACATGAACGATGTCAAAGTCAAAATGCCGGTCTGTCACCGGATGTCGTCTACTCAATGCAAAGTGACCAACGAACCCGATAGAAGGCGTCGAGAAATATAAAAGTAATTTTTAATTAAACTGATATACAGGGTAATGCATTATTTAAATTTATGCACGTAACATGTTCGTTGGTGTGGTATTTCTGTTCGTGCAGTCGTAGTTTTGCACTTTCATAGCTAATGATTTTTTTCTGACTTTGGGTTTCTTGGTAGAGAATGGCGGTTATTCCAATCCCGCTGGCGCCTAAAAAATTGTGTTTCGAAGTCCGGTCGACACAGCTGTAAGGGTTGCGCGATGACCCTATTAAGTTGCTGTAATGTTTTTTCGGTTTTTTTATCCTTGCGGAATTTTTGCGACGGTTTTAATAGATCGTGGAATGGTGCTTGAAATTGTGCACAGTTGGGTATATAGTTCCGCAACCAGTTGGACAGTCCTAGAAAGCGACGAAGTTGCGTGCGGTTAGTTAGTCGTTCGGATGCCGCAATGGTTACCAAATGTTCCGGTAGTGGTAGGCTTCTCGTGGAAGTAATAACGTGACTGAGGTACCTGATGCTATCGATTCCAAACTCGAATTTATAAAGGGCTACTCTTAACTGGCGTTGTTGCATGCGCTCGAATGGCAGTCGTAGATGTTGTAGGTATTCTTCCACAGAATTTGAATATATGACAATATCGTCTAAATACACCATTAGAAACTTTCGCAAAAAGCCGGGGAACACCTCGTTTGTCATAAATTTTCGGAAACTCGCCGGTACGTTCTTAAGACCAAAACGCATCACCTGAAATTGATACGCGACATTGCTAATGCGCACAAAAAGCCTTGCAAACTGTTAGCGCCAAATCTTTCAGCACTCCTGCTAGAGCTAGCTGTTCTGAAATAGAAAAGGTCCTTCGGGTAAAACAGTTTCTCCTGTTCCTCGTTTGACTGTCGTTATTGTGTCAAAACCGGCCTCTCATTTAAAGACATAAACTAAAACACCTTTGATAATAGTCCTAAACCTGCATACCGATAGTCTACGATTAGACAGAGTAACTAAGACGGGCAAAAATTTTATAAAACTCGAATCTGAGCGAACGGACTTAACAATTTTCACAACCGTGGCGCGGCGGTCTGATTGTCACACCGCAAGGTAAATCGTTACTTCGTGCTTATATCCTCAACGTTCCTACAAACTTCTCTCGTGAGCAGGTAAAGGAGGCAATCCTATCACAAAATTTCGACGATGCTGCTGATGAAATCTTCTTGTCAATGATCAAATGAAAGTTTTTTTTTCCAATTTGGCCCTCAAAACTGTCCGTGGATTCTGGAAGTCTCATCAGAAATCCGAAAATTGTTTTTGGCATCACATCATCGTGTAGAGACAATGACCATATCCATGTTACGCGTTGCTTTAATTGTCAGAAGTTTGACCATCATTCGAACGACTGTTAAAATGAAATACAATGCGGTCATTGTGCTTAAAAGCACAAAACCAGGACATGCTCTAACATCGAGCGAAACCCTTCATGCGCAAACTGCTTTTGTTTTGGCCATAAAAATTAAGTCATTAGACACAGAGCCTCATCCAATACTTGCTCAGCATACATAAAACGGCTCGACGTCAAAATAGCAAACTAATTTTCTACCATCATCGGCATGTGTTGAAGCTATGACATAAAACGACAACACGTTTCTATTAATTTATTCATCACAGCGTAAGTTTTTACTATTTGTTATTTTAATTAATTTGTAATTTCCATGTTAATTTGTTAGCATGACCCGACACGTGTTAGTCTACATGTATTCGGTGTATTTTTCAACAATGAAAGGTTAATATCGACCAAATACCGTAATGGAAATATTGTAATTTTGAAGGCCTAATTTAAATTTAAAAAAGACGTTTCGAGAAGGAATTTTTTTCCGATGTACTGTTCCTTACGAATCAATGTACTGCGATATCACCTTTAATGTAATGTGTGCAACAACATTCGATAACCGGTTCTTATTTCTAATTTCGTTTAGCATTAATTAATAGTGTTGTAGATTTTTGTTTTCGTAAGTAATTGTGCTGAAACGATTTGTTCTGTTCAATAATATTCCAGATCGACTCAACGAGGAAAACGTTTTCTTCGGGCAAGTACTGGATTGTAGGTAAGTGTTATTTAATTACATTTGTGTGATTGTTAAGATCTTTCGCGTTTTTTTTATTCTAAATTACGTAATTACATAAATTGTTTCAATACCATGTAAGTATTTTCATTAATTATTTTGTGTATCGCATGCTGTTAACCATAGACTACTTGTCATTATCAATTAATTTTTTCTATAAACACCCTATGTGAAATTTAAGCCAATGTCTTGTGTGTTCCCATTACTTTCGGCGTTTATATTACCATCGTTGAATAATTTACGATAAATTCTTCTGCCCGTTGTTAAAACTCGACGATATTATATTAAAGCTGTTATACACATTTTTTTTGTCCGTTGTAGGTTACGAACTTGAACTTTCTGTTTTTATCGAAGCAGAAGCCTTTACTTAGTTAGATCTGGCGCCCATTAAACTCTATTTACTTGAACCCCCTCTATCTCCTATTAGTGCCAGTTGGCAGAGCAGGATTTTAAACACCTATAAACTTGCAGCAAGAAAAATAAAAGATTAAAACCCGGCGTTCAAAGTGGTCGCGGAAATACCTTCTAAAAAGGCAGCACTTTTCCTATATTAGATTACTGCGTGAATTACGTGATGGAAAAAAGAATCTCGTAAATCCCAACTTGTACCGTCCGATAACTCTGTTATCAGAACTTTACAAACTTTTTGAACGTGTGCTTCTTAATAAGATTTATAACGACATTTTTCCACATTTTTTTCCGTCCCGATTAATATGGCTATGTTCCTGGCAAAACAACGACTGACGCCGCACGTAGATTAATGACCACTGTACAAATATCTACAAACACTAACTTGCAATTTTCATTGACAAATCTGGAGAATTTAACAACGTATGGTGACCCTTAATAATAGAAGTTCTCGTCGTTAAGAGAGTACCCAGTTGCGCTACGCCCGTCGTTTGCAGTTATTTATCGAATAGATCAATAACTTATTCCGAGAACGTATTCCGTTGAGATATAATCTTCGTCGTCGGCATGTTCGGTATATGGTTGAAGATTTGGTGTGGGGACGTAACTATACGCTTTTTAACGCCACTAGTTATTTTAATGCCAAGTTAACGTTTAAATTCCAGGATCTTTTTGTTATTAAAACTGTTAAATCTCTTTGGATTATGAGTTAGTTACTACTACTAAACAATCGGTGAGTATCTAGGATGCTGAAGATCTTAAACCATATCAATGATTTGAATGAGACTCCACATCAAGTAAACCGTCGGTCTGTTAATGTATTGTTACTATATCCTCGTCGGCGTCAACGACGTAAACTGCGTTCTAGATTGTATCTAGCTTCATTTTTTGTTATGACGATTATTTAGTAACTTAATTGCTGGCGACTAACTCAGTTGAATTGGTAAGTCTTGATGTGCTAATTGTAACGTAAGATTAAAAAAGCGCCAAAACGGTTAGAAACTAGAATGGAAAACACCGTTTAAATCTATCCAACACAGAAATGGAACACATGAAAAACACTGATTATAACAACAAATATATTTATTTTTAACAAGAGAAAAAGAGATTAAAAAATGTAAGCAAGACAGTATTACATACATAGTAACAGTGAATAGTTCTATAAGTATCACAGTTATAGCGTTGATACTGGAGGGTAAGCAACACTCCACACATACAGTTATCGTATCGCTATCTTTCACTTTTAGCTAAAACTTATGTTTTATTGATATTTTTTAAGCTGTGAGCAAACTTTGATTCCTGATATACAAGCCAGGCTGTATTTATCCATTTATTCATTAAATTGCGATTTTCTATTAGTGCGAGTTTCTTACCATAAAATGTTTTAGAAACGTACCTCCTAAAGGTTAAAGGTGACCAAAGAAGCCCAGCTAATAAGACCTATACGGCAATAATTTCTTGTTGCATGGCTAACTTTTCCTATTCTGTTAACCTGCACTACGGAGGTTAAATCCTATTCCTACAAACGTCGTCGTGAAGACGGCAACAATTAAGCTAATCTGAGATTTCCCAAATAGCTGCTCTGGAAGAATCCTTTGAAGCAGAGGTCTTGATTATGTCTAAGTTAATATCTACCTGTAAAAGATCTGATGCCAGACGTACAGAGTTAATGGATGTATTGTCCCGCATCCATATTTCAAAATCCACTTTGGCTAAAAAAAATGTCTACGCAACATTCGAACATTTCTGATGCTCTTCGGTGCGTACAAATGGCCCTTTAGTCTGTAACTGACAAGTTGTTAGCTCCTGGTCAGCAGATCACAACTGGCTCTGTTTGGTATGCCCAAGTAGCTTGGTTGAGAAGAATTGCCGAAAGAGTGAAAGTAAATTCCGGCAAATCTGTAACGCTTATTCAACGATCCACAGTTGTGTTCGTTCCAAAGCCCGAGACTAAAATGATTCTAATGAAGGCCTTAAATCCTACCACGTTCGGTCTACGCTAGACCGTGTAACAAAAATTGGATGAAACTCCTTTTCTCCTTTTAGACGTTCCATCTAACCTCTTGTACAAGCAGTTAAAAGAGACAATCCTTGAGTAAAATTTTGATGCCGCTTCTGACGAAACAGGCTAAATAACATCTTAAAGTCATAACAAAAATTGGACCTAGAGAAAGGACCAATACTAATTATGTTATTAAAGTAACTTCGGAGGTACGAAAGTATTTAATGGCCATTCGTAGAGTCTACGTAGCTTGGAATTTATGCACGGTCAATGACCAAATACGCATCTTAAGATGCTTCAATTGCCAGAAGTTCGGTTACCAACAAGACGACTACAAGAACAAGTTTCAATGCGGTAATTGTACTGCAAAACATGTAGGTAATATTACCCAAAAACTGCAGAAGACTCTGTATGTACTAACTGCATGAGATATGACCATAAAGACTATGTCATAAAACACAACACGTCTTCTAATAACTGCCCGGCGTACTTAAAGATGCTTGACGCCAAGGTATCTAATACTGATTATAGACTGCGAAAACGCTTCTCTGACTCTTAGAATTGAGCAAGAGAATCTTCAGCGTTCTCTTGCTGCGACCTTGAAAGTCATAAACTTTTCTCAGACAGTGACATCAACATTCAACATTCTACTGAACCAAAAGCAAAATGTGTATAGTTCTGTTTCAGGGTATATGCTCGCGGCTGCGGCCTTGCTCTTCAATAGGATCTCCGCATCCACTTCTATGCGGTATTTCTTGGATATTGTTGACAATAGCGCATCATCTTTATGAGTAATGACCCTCAGTCATCTAACCAATGACTGCACTATCGTATCTATGATCACAGTTAGAAACACCTTCTGGGGTATTGTCGGCGTTTATTGGCCACCAAGCGAGGATGTTTGTATTCATCTACAACGTTTAGATAAAGTTTTGGACAAAAGGCGTCTCAATTGTTATAGCAAGTGATTTTAATGCAAAATCGCTGCTTTGACATTTCTTGCTCTCAAAAAGTCGAAGCAGAATTAAAAACTCAATAGCTAAATTCGTACAAGGTCGCGCTTCACCGGTACAAACTGGCAGTGAAGAACGCTAAATTTAACTCATGGCAAAAGTTTGTAGAGAGAAGTTTGGCAGCGAGTTCGTGGGGATTAGCTTATAGAATATCCTCACAAAAGTTCCTTGCTATCTAACTATGCTCCAACGTGCTATATGGCAAACTTGAACCAAGCAAGTTCGAGTGGTTTGGTTCTCCGACTTTCTTGTCTTTTATACTTTTTGTTTCTTTTTTCTATCTTCTTGATTAGTTGATCACCTGCACGTCACATCTCTTTCTTCTTTCTTGTTTTTTCTGAATGTTTGCCTTTAGGGTGGAAAGTTAGAAATCGAAGAGTTTTTTTACCTCTTTCGTTTCTTTTACAAGGAGAAGAAGAAGAACGACATCTTTGTCTAGTACCTTTATTTTTTTTTGGTTTTTCTTTTTTCTCACTTCTGGATTTTTTGCTTTTTTTCTACTTTTTATCTTCTGCTGCTTAAACACTTTTCTCTTGGCTTTTGGTAACTTTTCTCTTTATTATTCAATGCAACATTGCTTTTTCCATTTTTCTTTTCTTTCAAAGTTTTTTCTTTCTCTTGCTTTGTCGCAATTGGTTGATTTTTGTTTTGTTGTTCCGTTTTTCGGTTTTTAGATTCCTACGCAATGAACAAAGGCTAGCGATGTTTGCTTAGCAGGTGAAGTTTCTTTATGCTGTTCCTTCTTCTTTTCGTTTCTTTTGATTTTGTTTGGGTTATGCGGTTTGAACTTTATCTTGTTTGATACATTCAGGTAGTGTTTAGCTTTTTTGATTATTTTGTTGTTATGACCTTTGGATTACTGATTGGTTTCTTTTCTTTTTAGGAACCCAACCTATGTCGATTTGCAATCAGAATTTTTTTCCTTGAGATTTCTTTGTTGGTTTTTCTTAGATCTTTAGTGTTTGTTTGTTTTTTTTTGGTAGGTAGAATCTCATATCGTTCGCTGACGACTTTTGGCACAACTAACATAATTTTTCTTCTTTACTTTTCTCTTTGATTACGCATATCTACATTCACCTTCCGATGTGTACCTCAGTTTATTTTTTCTACGTTTTCAGTTTCTTCTTTTGAGAAGAGGGTTTAATTAGTAACGGTTGGGGTTTTATTTGGAATTAAAGGCTCTTGGTTTTTGGCTCTTGAAAAAACTTCTTACTTCTTACTCTTACCGTCGTGGGTTCGTTGAGTGTTGAATGTTTTCAGAGGAGGTGTATTTTTGCGTTTTTTGGTGTTAAGGCATCATCCCTTCATGTGACGGTTGAAAAGGTTCTATTTTTTAAATTTTTTTTTCTTTTTTGGCACAACTTGGTTGTGTGCTGTAGGTCTTCTAGACGCTTTGACAATTTTTTTTCAAAAAATTCTACTTCACGTCGGGATGTTTCTTTTTTTAATCTGAGCTGGGTTTTTCCATAAAGGTAAGTTGGTTTCCAGGGTTTGATCCTTGGCGTATGCCTAAACTTCTGTCTTCCTTTAAGTTTTTTTTCATTCAGTCTTTAAACTTTAGTTTCTTTGGGTTATTACATTGTTACATGTCATTATTCATGCAGTTTCTAAAAGTTGTGAATCTAATTAAAATTCACGAAGTCACTGGTTACAGACTTCACTGGATGTAAAATGTTTAAATTTATTCGACATGTATGAGAAGGGATTGCATCCTAAGCGATTGGTACTTTTATTGCATACTTTGGACCATTGTAAACGGTCGATTTTGTTACGACGCTATTTGCAAAATTGTAAGTAATTCTTCTTTTTATTTAATTGTCGGTTATTTTTATTACGCTTTTAGCCAGTATGCTGTTATGAAGAATTGTAGAAAGGATACGTTTTAATTATTGCAGTAGTTAAACCATTGTTGGTAAACAATTAACCCAATTAACATATACATTAATATTTTTTTGTTATAGTTTATTACAAAATACAGTAACCAGATGAAAGTAAATTGTTAGAGCTAACAAACGGTATACATTAATATCTGCTAAAACGGAAACCGACAAAACCAGGTAAATTTCGTGCTTTCTGAAGTTTGATCTACATCTTAAAATTTTTCTAACACAAACAGTTTTTAAAATAAAACAATAAAAATTGTCTACTACACATCGTGCATTATCTGAGATGTATATACAAGCAAAAGTAGATTCGTGTTTTGAAAGCGGTTGAGTGAGGACGTGTTTAATGTTATTGCGGAGTTTTGATTGTTTTAAAATGATTCAGCCTGTTACAAGCTTTAGGTATTTTACGAACCTGCACGGCCAACTCGCAATAGTCGGTGAGAGAGGGGGTTCATAGATACATTAAATATAATTAAGGGCGCCAGAGCTTATCCCAAAAGTGACTTCTGTCCGCTCACAACAGAATGGTAGCACTTGTAACAAGATGTTAGGTTCGTAATGCTGAAAGAAACGAAAAAAAAAGAAACTACGTCGTTAACAACAATTGTACTTTAATTACTCTATCAAGATAAATCTATTAACAGTTAAATAGCCAAATATAAGCCGGTACTGGAGAGAATATAGAAAAGAGGATAGCAGCAGGATCGGCAACTTACACTACACGTCAAACAAGAGTGTAATTACCATAACATGTATAAAACTTTATCAGTAAGTAACATTAATAATGATAATTGATTGTGGATATAATCAGCAAGCGATAAGTCATTTATTTAAGCTAATTGAGTAACAAACACAAGTAATAAATCAATTCGAACGTACGATTAGCAAATATAATAAGTCGTGAGTTTACACCGTAGCGACAACGCATAAATAAGTACAAATTGACTTACCAAATTCCAGGGTACCTTCAGAAAAACGTTTTTCCTACTGGCTTCCTGCAATTAAACTTCCTGAAAAATAATCGTGTCTACCTGGCGACTCACAAACTACAAATAAAAGACACATTTGAGGGACAGGAATCGAACCGACACTTATCGTATGATGTTACGTTAATTTTCTGTCTATGGTGGTGTTAAGTTATTGCCTCCGAATAGAATTCAATCGTATCCAGTAATTATGATCTTCCGAGCAAGGTGATAGTCATCAAGGTTAAGTTATGGCCTCCGAATAGAATTCAATCGTATCGTATTAGGATCTTCCGAACAGGTGACATTCAATAACGTAATTAATTGCCTCCGAATCGAAACTGGTATCGCAGCGTTCTTAGTTCTACAGCTTCCGATTATAATTTTCCCTTGAAGATTTTAGACGAGAAGAATACCCATAGTTAGGAAGTAGCACATGGCGCTAACCAAAAAGACATAAAAATTACCTTTAATCAAAGAAAGAACAAAATTACTCACTCTGCGTGGATGAAATCAATTTAATTCAGAAGACTTCTATTTTCCATCGTGTCCCAACACGTGGATGATTTTTGAAAAACGATATTCAATTCACGCAGACATAGGTACTAACATGCACGATGTTAAAGTGAAAATGCCGGTCTGTCACCGGATGTCGTCTACTCAATACAAAGTGACCAACGAACCCGATAGATGGCGTCGAGAAATATAAAAGTAATTTTTAATTAAACTGATATACAGGGTAATGCATTATTTAAATTTATGCACGTAACAAGCCGTAATCATTACAGCGATTAATTGATGTGTGCGTGTTGAGGATTCCAAAGTTGAAGAAATAATTAGAAGCACAGTTTTAATGTAAGTAGTAAGTAAGTACATTAAATTTATGAATAAGAAGGTATAGGTGAGCTCTGATAACGTGTGCAAATACGTGCGGGTATCATGGATTAGTTTTTGATAACAGTGAAGTACATACTTTTATTTATATACCTTTTTTATTTGTGGCGGGCTTAATTAAATATGATTAGAAAGAGTAATGTCAGAATCCGAATCGACAGGATCAGAAAGACCAACCAAAAGGCAAGAAATTATACAAGAAGTTTTTGCAAAGAGTAAGAGAACAAAAAGAAGCCTGACGAAGGAGAAGAGTGATATGGAGGATCAGAGGGTAACGGAGATGTGCAAGGAGATGACTAGAGAAATAAAGCAGATGAGGGAAGAGAACAATAAATAAGTAGTGAATCTGGAAAAGACTACGGAGGAGTTAAGAAAAGAAAAAGAAGAACGAAGGGAGATGTGGGATATGTGGGTGAAAAAAATATGAGCAAAAGAAAATAGAGAATTTGGAAAGAAGGGTGGTAGTAATGGAAAGCGCAAAGAGAAGCAAGAACTTGGTTATAAAAAGGATGAAAGATCAAGAGGGAAGAGAAGAAAGTAAAAAGAATTGGGAATGGAAAAGGGTATAAGAAACGCAATTAAAATAACGAGTGAATTAATACTGGTAAAATTAGATTCCGTAATAGATAAGCTAGAAATATTAAACAAAAAAGGAAGGTTAAAAGGAAGAAGGATATGTATAGATAAAGATATGACCCCAGTGGAATGAAAGGTACAAACAAATATAAGGATGGAGATAAGAAAACTAAAGGAAAAAGGAAAAAAACAAAATAGAGTTTATGAAATTATGAGTTGAGGGAGAGGAGATGCACTGGAACATGAAAGAAAATAAATTAGACAAAAGGAAGTCAAAAAACTAGAAATAAGAGGGGTAAAGGATAAAAAAGATGTGGACGACCAAGATAAAAAAAACAATTAAAAAACGAATATGGTTTAGTATTTAGGAACGTTGCAAGGGCTAAAAATAATGGAGCTGAATTTTGGAAGTATATAGAAAGGTTTGACATTGTGGGTTTACCAGAGGGATATAGATGGAATGTACAGTTCGCGACAAGAAAAGAAACAAAGGAAAAGTACAAGGAGGAATAATATCAGGAGTAAGAAAAGAACGGATGGTAGAAGAAAAGGAGAATAAAAAGCAAGAACAGGGAATAGTAGTAAATCAAATATTAAGGGAAGATGAGGGTAAATATACGGTGATAACAGTGTCACAAGCAAATCCTTTGTTAATTCACTGAATCAATGTTCAAAATTTCCCTACAATTAATTTTCCAATTGCAACGTGTGCTTATTAACTCCACAGATAAGGAACATAGTTGGAAGTATGGAAATCCGCCCGAATAAAGATTTTCACTCAGATCGCCACAAAATTTCATTGCAATTTACATTGACGTGTGTGAAATACTTAACAATGTAAGCCTTGTTAGACGTATACAACGTTAGAGGATGTGTGCGTTCTTCAAACTTTACCAGAAGAATAAAATCGTGTTTTAAAATTTGACATCGTAGCCCCACTCCAACAATGAAAAGTGGGCGTGTCGAGGATAAATTTTATACTAAAGAATTTTTAACATAAGTCTTCTACCTATAATGTCCCACACGCGTTCAATAGGTTAAAGGTCGGGGAGATCTGGGTGGACATGGGAAGAGATTAACGTTGGGTTTTTCGAATCGATCCATAGAGTGTTTTGCTATGTGGAGTCCGGCATTATCGTGGTGGAAAAGTGGCTCTTCCAACTGCTAAAGAAATAGAAGAGTATGGGGTTCTACCAACTTGTTAACATATCGCCTCGAATATCGCATCCCATACCATAACTCTTACAGTGTGGTGCATATGCGGCTTAACAGAAAATTGAACATTGTGCTGTTGTCTTTGTCACATGTTTCTAGACGTACGAACGGTTTTTGCTAGTCCTGGAGTTTTTTTTGCATCTACCTCAAAATTGTGTTACGATCCGGAATTGGACCACGCGGCCAACGTTGAAGTTACAGCGAAAGTCTTGTTGAGTTTGGGTTACGGACTCACCGTTAGCGTAAAACCGTCTCATAACAAAAGCGGAGTGTTCAAGGTTTCACTTCTTCAAGGTAACCGAGACTTCCATCTCCCCTCTACACAATAGGACCTTTCCAACGAAAAAGTTAAACTCATAGAACTGATAACAGGGCACTGTGGTCTTAACAAACTGAAGAACGACGACACGTGAAAATGCAAACCGTACCAAAAGCAACGCACAACGGTTTTCGGCAAACCAAGACAAACCGATGATGAGTTGAAAAAAAGTTTATTGGAATAAGCTTCTTCATAGACAAAATAGAACTGCTGAGAGAAAAAAAATCAGAAGTGCACAAAAGGACCAAAGAGACCACAGTGCATGGGCGCTAGACGAACCACCTCTTGGATAAAATTTAAAAAAATACATCAGCGGTCGTAATGTTCTAGGAATAGAAATACTACTGACACACTTAGCGTCAATCTTTAAATGACAGTCTGTGGTCATCTTTTGTCATTCGTTTTGAGAGCGGTCGTATTATTAAAAAAATTCAAATACGATTAATATGCTTAGTCAAGCAAAAAAGAAAAACTTCGAAAATTGAAGAGTTTGCGTCACAGCATACATACTGCTAGAGTTTTATTGTTTTAAGGTATGTGAAAAGGAACATTTTTTGCTAATACACTTGGTACCGCAGACGTAAGACGGCAGCAGAAATCTTAGAATAAGTCACCAAAAAATTCTGAAGAACGAGCAAAATGACATCTATTGAGCACAGCAATTTAAGCGAAGAGAAAAATAAAAAGCAAGAAAAAGGAATAGTAGTAAATCAAATATTAAGGAAAGATGAGGGTAAATATACGGTGATAACAGTGTACGGTTAAAAAATGAAACAAACAATAAGGAACTTGAAACAGCTACTGATTGAAGGGGAACGAGGAAAATTAATAACAAGCGGGAATTTTAACGCGGGAATTAGAGAAGGTGGGAGTATGATAGTGAATAGGGAGGAAATAAAAAGAGTAACGATGGATAAGATATTAAACAAACAAAGTAAAGAGCTATTAGTAATATGTGAGGAGAAGAGGTAAATTATGCTTGACGGAAATATGGAGGAAATGGATGAAGGAGAATATACATATATAAGTAAGAGGAGAGAATCTATAATAAATTATGTAATGGTTAGTGGAGAGGTTCTGGATGAAATAGTTTTAAAATAGGGGAAGAAGTTGATTCTAATCTTGAGCGATTAGAAGTATAGCTAAAATGTTGAAAGAGAGAAAGAAAAAATTCAGAAACAGTTTGGGGAGTGAAAAAGGTAAGGACAAATAAAAATATTAAAGTTTATAAGAAAAAAATAGAGGAGGAATAATGGATGGATGAAGGAGTTGAAGAAGGAGTGAAAGAACTGATCAATAAAATGGATAAAGCAGTAGAAAAGAAAATATACAAGAAAAGGAACATAAAGAAGTATAAAGAAAAGAGGTGGTGGAATAAAGTCTACAAGAAAGCCAGTAAGGAAGTAAGAAGAGGTAAAAGAATGTGAAAAAATTGATATTCAAGAATATAAAAGATTAATATCACAATATAGAAAAGAGTGTTGTAAGAGAAAAGAGGAATATAGAAACGAGTAAGAGGAACAAATAAAAATATTAAAAACCGAAAAAGACATATGGAGCTTTTTGAATAAGGAAAGAAAAATTGTTAAGAAAAGGGATATACAAATTCATATAATAAAATAAAGAGAACATTGCGTAGAGGGGGTAAAAGAAAGGAAAGTTGAATTTGAAATAGAAAAGATAACAATGGAAGGGAGCAGTGCGGCTGTACAAAAAGAAGAAATAGAAGAAGCATTAAGAAAAATAAAGAAGAAAAGCAGAAGGATAGATACAAACAAGATTTAGAAGAGGACGAAGGGCATTAGATAATGTATACATATTGAAACAGATAGTAAACAAAGAATTAGAAGTGAAGAGAGGGAACGTTTTAGCACTATTTTTGGATATAAAAGCAGCGTTTCATAATGTAAATAGGAGTAAATTATGGAATATATTAAGAAAGAAACAGATAGAGGAAGAACTAGTTAAGAATATAGAAGAAATATATTATGAGGCAAAGTCCAAAGTATGAATAGATGGAAAATTAAGTGCAGCATTTTGGACAAATGCGCAAAAAAAGAGTGCTCACTTGACATACATATTCAAAAAGAATCGAAGAAACTACATTAACTACATAAATATAAGAAACAAAGTGAATAACAGAATAAGAGAAATAAAAAGAGAATATTGGAAGAGCTTTAGTAAGGAAATGGCCTATACGGAACTCAAAAGCGCATTTGGAAAATGCTTATAGTTGTGAAAAGAGAAGTCGACAAAACAGTACAACTAAATAACATATCGGCAACCTAATGGACCAACTATTTCCATGTACTCAAGAAACCAAGATGAAATCAAACCAACGGATCGACAAAGAAGATTACAAAGAGAGGTTGCCAGGGTTATAGAAAGCCTGGAAAAAATATCCGAAGAAGAAGTAATACTACAACTAACACAGATTAAAAATGGAAAATTTCCAGGTCCAGATAACATCCCGAATGAACTGCTGAAATGAGGGGGAATAGAGTTAGCCAAACAGCTCACTAATCTGCATAACAAAATTTTAGAAGAGGCGATAACACCGGAAAGATGGAAAGACAGCATAACTATACCATTGCTTAAAAAAGGAAAATCAACTACAGACCAATATCTTTACTAAATACATCCATAAAATTATTTACTCGTCTTTTGCAACAACGCATTCTCAACCATATCTCAATAAATAAAGAGCAACAAGGTTTTCGGAAAAATCGTTCGACTGTTGACGCAATATTCATTGTTCGGCAGGTTGCAGAAAAAGAAAAGCAATAGAATTCGACAAGCCAGCATTCATGTGCTTTTTAGATCTAACGAAAACTTTTGATAGAGTACGCTTTACGAATATTGTGAACGAATTAAAGAGTAAAGGAATACACCTAAACATCATCGAGACGATAAAGCAGCTCAATACGAATAACACAACTATAATTAAAACAAAAACTATCTAGAATCCAACATAGCAGCTACGGAGACCTCAAGATTAGTGTGAGGCACCAAATTAACAAATCAGCGAGACTAGCTGGAGCCTTAAGAACAACTACATAGAAAAACAAACACATATCAATAGAAGCCAAAGTAAGGATTTACAAAACATGCGTTAGGCCAGTTATGACCTCTGAAATAGAGGTACTCTGCATAATCTCGGGAAACGATTAGATAAGAAGAAGCAAAGACATCCGTGAATAGTGCAACGTGGAGGATGTTGTAAGATGGACACGTGCTCGCAGAAGATTCTGGAATGAACACGTATCCAGAATGGATAATAACTGGCTTGCAAAAATTGCCAGACCAGACAAGCATCCAAACGACCACCAGGAAGACCTCCAAAACGATGGAAGGACAGCTGGTCTTCAGCCTCCCAAGAAAAGCAATACTCGGTATAACAAGCCTCTAGGCTTTCGAAAAGAAGAAGAAAACGATTTTGGACAAATAAAGGATTAAGACAGGGGTGCCCACTTAGTCCTAGTTTATTTGCAGTATATTTAGAGGATTTAGAGAAAGCGTTGATAAAGCAACAGAGTGGAGGAATAGTAATGAGGAGGTTAAAAGCGTGGGTTTTGGTGTATGCGGATCACATAGTGATTATAGCGAAGAAAGAAAGAAAAATGAAGGAGATGATAAAGACATGTTACGTGAAAAATTTTTCTAACGTAATACCCTGTATATTGAATTAAAATTAGATTCCGGTTTTGATACCCTCTGCCGATCTTTTCTTGTGACTGTCATTTTACGACGAAATCGTTAAGCTGACAACTGTATAAAATGGCCTGTGTAGCATAAAGAAAATTTCGTATGACATCCTCAATAATGGAAATCAAATTATAATTTCATTACGCTTGTATAATAATTGAGTCGTCACAGGGTAAGATAGTTACTTCCGTTTTATTAGAATTTTTTTGTAATTTCTCCGTAATTTGATAGCCGTTTTCCCACGCTTTGAGCACATGTTCGTTTCAATAAAGAATAATGAAGAATAATTATTATTGAGAAATACCGTTACCGAACGCTTAAGATTTTGGGAAGGCATATTATCTACAACGAAAACAAAGTCTCGACAAGCATTACTGTGGGAGATGTTATTTCTTGTACACCAGTCGATTGTGTTATCACCCACCTGTTCGTAATTACAACCAACAGCATTCGATACAACGGGTTCTTATATCACACTTAATGTATTATTATTAACAATTTTGTAGCTTCTTATTCTTCGTGAGTTATTGTGTGACACGATTTGCTATTCAATATCTATTCCAGGCTGCTAGCGGGGAAAACGTTTTCTTCGCGCAAGTGGACACTGGATTTTGGGTAAGTTTATTTGATTAATTCTTCGCTGTCATAAAAGTTACTCACAGAACTTTGGTTAATGTTAATGTCCGTAATTACGTTTACTGTTTACATACCAATAAAGTAATTTCAATTATCATTTAAAGTGTATCGCATGCTGTGGACAGACAATATTTATTACGAAATTTGCTTTGCTATCTTGATGTAATTTAACCTATGCATTGTGTGTTGCCGATATGTCTGACATTTCTGAATTGAGAAATTAAATATCCTCCTGTTAATCTCCTATGTTACTACATTAAAGTTGTTATACTTGTTAATCTTTCTTTTATGGTAACATACCTTTCTCTTTTAATTGTGGTTACCCGAACACCAGAGTAACAAGGATTACGAACCTAAAAATTAGTTACAAGTTTGGACCGTCTGTCGTGATCGAGGCAAAAGTGTTAATTAAGATTGATCTAGCGCCTTTAAGTATAATTTCCTTGAACCTCCCCTATCTCCGACTGTGTGAGTTGGCCGTGCAAGGTTCGTAAGACCTAAAGCTTGTAACAGACAGTAAAAGTATCTGGAAAAGAAGTGTCTAAGTGTAAATGTGAGAAAAACAAAGATAATACTGATTCAAAAGAGAGGGCGGGTTAAAAAAAAGCGGAGTGGAAGTGTGGAGACGAAGTAATAGAAAATGTAAATAAAGTGACTTATTTGGGTTCTCAAATCAGATACGACAATAAAGATAAAGCTTAAATAAAGTGGTTGACAAAGAAATGTAATATTGTTACCGTTCGCGACGTAGAGAAACGGCGGTGGAGCGCGGTGGTGGGCCGACGCGAACGTTTATGCGACGCGGAACGGCGAATTAATAATAATGGAGAGATTTTAAAGAAATATATTATAATCAAAATAAACAGACAATCAACTTATATACACAACTAACTCTACAGCTATAACATATATACATAAACACCGGTATGAGCGTTACGGTGAACGGTGGAGCGCGAAATGGAGCGGAGACGCGCTCCAGAAACCAGGCCTCAATCTGCCTACTCCCGGTGGTCTGCTCTCCGTAGACTTTCCTTTAGGGTAGGTGCCGGACGACCAGACTCAGCCGCCCTTTAAGAGAAGGTGTCTTGCTCAGCACGATTCCCCAAAGTGGAATGCTTCTGCCAGTTTCGGGTCCCGCTTTTAAACTGTTGCCGCCGCCCTCAGGCGGTTTAGAGTGGTAGGGCAGCTCTGCGCAGGAAGTGGGACGTTGCAGTTGAAGTTTTGGAAACGTCTCTATTGAAGGGGACGGTAACAGACCCCCCCGCTTCGAAGACGTTTCCACCCCTTCGGAGTTTCTTTCCCAATTTCTGGAGGCGTCGAAATTTGTTGGGTAGGCAGTGTTGCAAGGCAGCGACGTCGTTTGTAGTCTAAAGTAGACGTATAGAATCCTGAGGTTCTGGAACTGGTTCGCTTCTTCAGTTTAGGAGCGTGGGGATCCTCTTCGTTTTCTTCTGTCGGAGCGGCTACCGGTGACTGCGGAATCTGCGTCGTGAAGGCGATTTTTGAGCCGTACGGTTGCGCGTCCTGGAAGCAAACGGGATGTGAGCTCGCGTCGGTAAATAGCGTCTCTAACTTCTTAGAACAAGTCACTTCCGTACGTTGGTGAAGTTCTTGTTGGTCTTCTTCTGTTGGGGTTGTTTCCACTAGTTGCAGGCTCGGTATCGTGAAGACCGTCTGCATACAGAGTGGTTGAGGTTCCTCAAGGCAGGCCAAAGATGCGTTCACGGCAACGTGTGACGTAGTGGCAGGTTCTGGGTTTCTTGTTTCGGCGGTCGGTATTAGTGGTAGTTCAGTTTGTGGTTCGCTTTCCAATGTCGTTTCGAGAGCGGATTCGAGATTGGAGACGAATGCCGGATGC
Source organism: Aquatica leii (assembly GCA_035610365.1). Classification (NCBI taxonomy): domain Eukaryota; kingdom Metazoa; phylum Arthropoda; class Insecta; order Coleoptera; family Lampyridae; genus Aquatica; species Aquatica leii. Next base: position 34,307,821 of record CM069438.1, read on the forward strand.
TCGAGGGGGTCCGACATCGTTTTGGTTGTGGTTTGGTAATGCTGGTGGTTGATTTCGTCAGCGTTTGGCGTCGGTTGACACCCAGAAAACTCTTCCAGAAAGAAATCTTTGAACTGCTGGAAGCGCGTTGCAAAGTCGGCGTAAATGTTCCACCATTCTGCTGCTCGGCCTTTCAATGCTCCTTTCGTCAGGGAGAGACGCTGCTGCTCGGTGGTTGGTTCTTCTTGAAACCGTAGTTCAAGCTGTCGTATGAACGCTACCGGGTCTTCTGTCAGGTCTCCGCTAAACGTTGGCAAGAGTCGGCAAGTGGGTTGTGCAAGTAGCATCTGGCGAAGCGTTGCCAATAAGTTGTCGACTTAGTTGACATTAATTGTGGTTGATGTTGATGATCGTATTGTTGGGCGCCACTGGAGTTTACCGGGTCCAGGCCGGGTTCTTAGTGTGTCGTCTCGGCGGACAGTGGTTGAAGGCGGTAGTCGTCGTTTCGATAGACGCTGATTGGATGTAGTGGTTGTCGTCTCGACGGACGTTGGTTGACTGCGGTGAGACTTCTCAGGTGTGGGCCGGTGCGCGTTGCTTCCGACTGAGCCCCACGTTCTAGAGCGCCAATTGTTACCGTTCGCGACGTAGAGAAACGGCGGTGGAGCACGGTGGTGGGCCGACGCGAACGTTTATGCGACGCGGAACGGCGAATTAATAATAATGGAGAGATTTTAAAGAAATACATTATAATTAAAATAAACAGACAATCAACTTAAATACACAACTAACTCTACAGCTATAACATATATACATAAACACCGGTATGCGCGTTACGGTGAACGGTGGAGCGCGAAATGGAGCGGAGATGCGCTCCAATAGTAAGTCATGTTTGGCGTATAGGAGAGAAGAGGTTCTGGTAGCAAATAAAATCAAGTAGGTGGTTGTTTAACAAATTTATAAAGAGTGTGATGATGTACGGGGCGGATATATATGTAAGTGGAAAGAATGGGAAAAAACTACAAAAAAATACTGGAAATAGACGTTAGGATTAGGAAGGGAGGCGCTAGGGTACATAGTAGAGGAAGAAATAGTGTTAGAAAAGATAAGAATACAAGCGGGTAAGAGAGAAATGTGTTACGAAGAACAAATAAAAGAAAGAAAACAATGTAAATTGCTACACATTTGCTGGATAGAGGTAAAAAATTAAAAAATTAAATATGAATAAGAAGAAAGAAAAAGGTATTATAAAAGAGTTGGTTATGCGAGAGAAAAGGTAAAGAAAATAAGGGGGACAGGAAGGGAAATAAAATATGAGATAATAAGAAGAGATAAGGATATACAGAGACAAGAAACAACAGCAAAAATAAGAGAAGAGAATACAATGAGAGATAGACAAATACAGTGATAGGCAATATTCTAAGGTACATAAAGGGCAAAAAAAGCTTGAGATTAAAAAGAATGGTAACAAGGTTTAGATGCGGGAATGAAGAGCAAGAGAATAAGTATTGCAAGGAAGATAAAGATAGGAGATGTAAATTATGTGGGGATGGGTGAGAAAATATAGAGCACATGTTAAAGGAATGCATAGAACTATGAGAAGAGGAGAGAAGATGGTTGGAGATTTTGGGAGAAGGAGAAGAAGCAGTGAGATGGGTGGAAGAGGTATTAAAAAGGAGAAGAAAATTACAAGTAGTGTAGTAGATGTATTTGTAAATAAAGAATTGATTAGCGGTGGAGGGGTTAAGATTATATTTTTTTATGTAGTAGGATAATTTTAGGTTTAGTTTATAAAATACGAATTCGTTGTTAAAAAAATTCTTTTTATGATAAAGGTTATTAATTAATTAATTACAACCAAAAGTAGTAGTAAAAAATTAAGTATAATAATATGAATCACACTGTATCTAATCGCGTTTATACGTGTAGCAACTTACGATTGTTTTTTTTTTGGTTTAAAAAGGCATCACTAAAGATGTAATCAAGTTTTGTTCCAAAAATTTTACGTTTATTATCGTTAATCGACCATTTAACGACATTTTTGTGCAACCGACTATCAATCTTCTGAGCGTATTCATTGCAATAAATTATTGCCAAATCGCAAATTTACCATGTCAAGGTACGCACAAATAAAAAATATTTGCTGACGTGGGCGCGAAGGACCAAGAGGATCCAGAAGGATATTTGTTTTTTTTTTTTTTGGAATTTACTTTTTGATCAAAAAAATTTATCTTTTACAAAAAAAATAAAAAAGCAATACTATTAGATGCGACTGAGCAAATGGTAATTAAATTCTGCGAAATTAAAAAAATAACGTCATCATATGATGAAAAACCCCCAACTTAAAATCCGGAATATTTTCGAGAATTTAATTTGATCTACTAATCCGAATCAATTTAAAACAACTCGACCTTTTATTGATAAAATTGCCTTCTGTTGAACTTCGTTACCACATCCTATAGATATGATAATTTAATGTCACTGGTTTGTGTTTGGAATACCCCGATACTTTTCTCGTTATTATTCTGTACAACAACGCGACGATAGCGTAGTTGATTACAACTCGTGCGGCACATCAGTCGATATGTTATCTCTAATCAAAAGTGTCTTAGTTTTAACGGTAGCGTTAAGCGTGTGTGCCGATTTTTGGACCGACCGCGACAAATTTATAAAAGATGAAGAAAGTCAAATGCTAGGTTCTTCGATTAATCTAACAGACAAAGAAAAAAAAGTGAATCAAATATTGATGAAGTTCAAATATAACGAATTCGACGATGGTTTTCTCAATCCGGGTAGTTTCGCCCCTAGCCAACATTTTTTCCAAGCACGTCCTCTCATCCAAAAATCTGATGTGTACAAGTTACTACAAAAAATACCTAAAGGTGCAGCGCTGCACGGACACGACATTGCGTTAGTCTCGAGCGAATACTTATACAAACAAACTTATAGAAACTCTCTGTATGCGTGTAGAATTAACGGACAGCTGCGAATGCGGTTTTTACAAAGTTCGCAACAAGACAAACAGTGCAACTGGACGCTTCTAAACGTGTTACGAATTTTAGATCCATCTTACGATAGTTACTTGCGGTCGCAGATTAATTTATACACCGAAAATCCAAAACAAAAATACAAAAACATTAACGACGTCTGGAACGCGTTTCAAAACATTTTCTTTACAATAATGGGCCTTGTTACTTACAAACCAGTTTTTGAAGATTATTTTTACCAATCGTTGAAAGAACTATACGACGATAACGTGATGTATCTAGAATTTCGTGGTACCTTACCTCTATTGTACGATCTCAATGGTACTGAATACACTCCGATCCAAACCGTAGCGGTGTACAAAGAAGTGATTGAAAAATTTAAAACTGAGTATCCTAGATTTAAGGGCGCCAGGTTCATTTACGCTCCACTAAAAGATGACAATAATTCCACCATGTATAAATACGTTGAAATTCTCAAAGACCTTAAAGTGAATTTTCCAGATCTACTAGCTGGTTTTGATTTGGTCGGCCAGGAAGATACCAGAAAGCCTATTAACGCATATTTAGACCAGATCAAACAGGTTTCTGCAATGGGCATAGACTTCTTTTTCCATGCCGGAGAAACTAATTGGTACGACACTTCTTCTGATTTTAATTTAGTAGACGCGATTCTGTTAGGTACTAAAAGAATAGGTCACGCTTACGCTGTGACTAAACACCCACTGGTCGTGGAAATTGTAAAAGAACGTCAAATTGCCATAGAAGTTTGTCCAATTTCTAATCAAGTACTGCTTTTGGTATCGGACATGAGAAATCACCCGGCGGCTACCTTAATTGCAAATGGTTTTCCGATCGTAATCAGTTACGACGATCCAACTCTATGGAACGGAAAGGCTTTGAGCTACGATTTTTATATGGCGTTCATGGGCATCGCTGGAAAAGAAGCCGATCTTAGATTAATTAAACAGTTAGCTTTAAATTCGTTGTTGTTTAGTTCGCTTCCTGCCGATCAAAAACAAGTACTTATCTCTGATTGGGAAACTGACTGGACGAGTTTTGTAGATAATGTACTAGCGACGTATGCTAATGAAATTCCGTAGGGATAAAATTGCCGGAAAACATTTTAGTATTAATTTTTTAACATGTATTATTTTTCGCAGAAAACTGCATTTGTGTAAATAAATTAGTCGCGTTCAGTTATTTACTGACCTTTAGGTTATTGCACTGATTTATAAATAGACGAGTGTACGTTAGTTATTTTGTTGTTTGCAAACTTAATTTGTGCCGCAATTGGTGTTATGAACGAAACGACATAATACTGCTAAACAAGTTCATCAAAATCAAAGGTTGTTATACTATAAAAGTGTTTCTCAACTTTTTTTTTATTTGTTATAGTTTATTTTAATATTTTAAACACGTTTTATAGTCAACGTTAATTATTTTTACACAGCAACGTTCTAGTCGACACAAACCGAATTTGTTTTGAATATCGTTGGCAATTTAAAGGTAACTGTATTTGTTTTCTTCAGTTTCCGACAATATTTGGTTTAGTTACTGTGTTCCGATATGAAACAAATGTAAAAACGGGTTTAGGTCCGATATATGTCTCTGTTGTGCTCTTTTTAGCTAGCGCATCTGCCATTAGGTTTCTCTTAACACTCTGGTCTTTTGGTATCCAGATGAGTTTGTTACGGTAACTTTTGATGGTAACAAAACTTCAAATGCTAAGGCACGGTGGCTCAGTACCAGTAGGCAAATATTGGGGGTGGGATAATAAGTCTAGATTTTTAAGTATGAGGTGATAAGCAATAATAAATATAAGCTGGACAAATAAAATATGTACCCAGAGGGTGTATGGTAATACAACAATTATTACAATAAGAACGACGTATAATGAGGATGATTGAATCTAATTTACCTTATTGGAAAAAAAAACAAAATGTTCAGAGTCAGTTATGTTATAGTCGCAAATTATTCAGGATTCGATTTACTCGAGTTGCGTAAGCAATTAAGTAAAAAAACAATCTTACGTTGATAATTATCCTTCGGTGTAGTTCCCTTGCGCAAGTAACGTTGGCCGAAGCGATACGAGCTAGATGGAAAAGTAATAACAAGTGGGACCATAGACAATAAATTGGTCCGTATGATGAATACGTTAATTACTTACTGAGTACCGATAAGTTCGAATGCTGAAGTTAAGTGAGTAAGTTATATTTGATTAAACAAACAAAGAGTTAAGGTAAATGTGATTTACAAATTCAGCAACAATTTTAACTGTAAAAAGAAAAATGAATAATTTCAGCGGGCAAGTTAATTAAAAGTTAAAAGATAAATAATTGATGGTATTGAAGTGAAAGGAATGTAAGTTAAGCTAGTACAATACGTTGATATTGGATTTCTTTGGTTTACCATAAATCGATGTAAATAAAAATGACAGCTCGACGTTGATCGATATGGAAACCCGGATCGATGGATGCGGTACCACAGCGATTAAAGAATGGCGTAGAAAATTGACAAAAAACAGATCAACCCAAGTAGAAAACGCCGTCAAATCCGGCGTCAGTTAAGCAACGATGCGGCACACGTGGTACTTTCGAAGTACAAATATCCGTAAAGAAATAAGTCTGGTGAATGTCAGCAGATAGCAGAGGTCTTCGACACACAGCAGTTATTTAAAACATCCACTTTATATCCGAATAAATCGAGTTTTATAGAAATTATGGAGGTTTCAAGGCACAACGAAAACGGCCACCGTTTGGCACGTTTAGCAAGTTGGCGGCAAGTGAACTTCATGAAAATGCACTAATCAAGTAAATAATATAAATGTAATTGTATGGCTGAAAATTGACCAATCAGGTTAATAATATCAATGTAATTGTATGCCATCTGACGGTAAAACTAAAGATTGATAGAAATGTGAACAATTTACATAACACCCCCTTAACAAAAGTGAAGCTAGGAAGCGTTTAGAAAGAGAACGCTGAGTAGCGAAACCAAAGAAAATATTTGAGGAAATAATCCAAGAGACCAAACAAGAAGCAAAATATTAGTACAAACAACAACAAACCAATTATGAAGAAGAGAAAAGGCGGTAACGCAAAAGTAGTGAATAGAGGTAGATGGAAGAGCGAGGAAAGTGTTCCAAGGAAAAGAAAGGTTTGAGCACTACCCTACAAAGAAACCGTCACAACGTCCTCAGCCAACCACCCATAAGACGTTGGAAGGAAATAAGAAAGGAAAGAAAAAAGAATAAGAAAGTTACAATTTTTGACGTTTATGTCGTTTTCGAAGATTATATCGTTTGAGAGAAATGGTATCAGAAGATATCGTAGAATCTGAATCAGATGCAGCAGAATCTCCACTAACATTCAAGTTATCAGAGTAAGCAGGTTTCAAATCTTTAGCGTGAAATATGCCTATTCTTTTTCCTAAAGAATCAGCTAATTCATAAGTCCAAGTAGATATAACCTTTTTTATTTTAAAAGGACCTAAAAATTTAGGAGCGAGTTTAACATTCAGAAATTTAGAAGCATCAGATAAGACAAAATTTCGTTTCCACACAGAATCACCTTTCGTATAGGTGACCGTGCGTTTGCGTAAATTATAGCGATCTTGAGTACGTTTCGTAGAACGTTTCATGTTAGCAAGAATATCAGTACGCAAATTTTCATAAAATTCTTTAGTACGGGTTGTAACAGCAGGATTAGTATCTATGGAAGGAATTTCATCATCTAAAGGAGTTTTTCCAAAGAGTATGTGTTCTCGACCACAGAACGCGAAGTAAGGAGTATAACCAGTTATCTCATGTTTGGAAGTCCTTATGGCACAGACAATTTTAGATAGGTTAACATCCCATGTACGTTGGTTTTTTTTAAATATATGAAGCGATCATGGTTTTCAAAACCCTATTAACCCGTTCGGTAGGATTAGCTCTAGGATGATATTTAGCTGTATATAGTATTTCTGTTTGATAGTTTGAGCATAATTTAGAAAATTCTTTGCTACGAAATTGTACACCACTGTCAACGATGAGATATTGAGGAGTACCAAATAATAAGAATATCTGTTCTTTCATAATCTTACAAATTTTTGAGGCAGTAGCAGTACGAAGTGGATAGAAACATGGAAATTTAATAAAAGCGACAACGAAAATATAGAAGTTAGCTTTAAAGGAGCGAGGTAAAGGACCGACAATATCACAACTTAACACTTGCCATGGGTGAGTGGGAGTTGCTCTAGAAGAGAATAAACCGAGTTGTGCTTTTTGTTCAACTTTGTGAGCAGCACAGATATGGCAGTTACGAATATAACGAGCAATATCGGCACGAAGATTTGGCCAGTAGAAGAATTTATTAATGCGACTTAAAGTCTTAGTGACACCAGAGTGACCACAAGTAGGAGGATCGTGATATTGGCGAATGATTGCAATACGTTGGTTTTTAGGAACAACTACTCTCCAATTTCCCAATGAGATATCAGCGAAATCAGAAGAAGTAACATGTTTGTAAAGCAAATTATTTTCAAGAGACCAGAGAGAAAACTTTTTAGGATTATTAGAAACATTTCCAATCATTTTTAAGTACCAGGGATCAGTAATAGGTAAAGTAATTGAAGGTATAGTATTAGTTATGTTAATTTCGCAAAGTTGTGAAAGAGACTCGGAAGATAATTCAGGTACAGCTCGTGATAGAGCATTAGAAACAACGTGATTATTTCCTTTACGATGTAGAATAAAGAAGTTATACTGTTGGAGGCGTAAGGCCCAACGAGCCAGACGTCCAGAAGGATTCTGTAGTTTATTTAGCCAGATAAGTAAGTGATGGTCAGTTATGACTGTGAAGTGAGCACCTTCGATATAGACACGAAACTTCTCAACAGTCCACAGAACAGCAAGACATTCTTTCTCTGTGGTAGAATATTTGGTTTCAGGTTTAGTTAATGAGCGACTAATGTAGGAATTGACCTTTTCACCATCAAGGGTTTCCTGACTTAAAACAGCACCTAAGCCATAATTAGAAGCATCAGTTTAAATAGTAAAAGGCAAAGTGAAATCAGGACAAAAAAGTATTGGAACACAAATTGTTGTTTTAGAAAAGAAAAGGCTTCTTCACATTCAGAAGACCAGACAAATAGAGTATTTTTACAATTTAATTGAGTTAATGGAGCTAAAGCAGTAGAGAAATTAGGTATGAAGCGACGGTACCAACTTGCCATGCCAAGTAATCTGCGAATTTCAGAGACCGAAGAAGATTGAGGAATAGAAATGATAGCGCTAACTTTATCAGGATCTACAAGTAAACCGTTCCAATTTACAACGTAGCCAAGATATTTTAATTCGGGGAGACAAAAATGATATTTGTTTTTGTTCAAAGTAAGACCAGCAGTAGACAATTTATCAAAGATTTGAGTTAAAACTTCTAAGTGTTTTTCAAAAGATGGGGTAGCAATAATAATATCGTCAAGATATGCGAAGCAATACGGTTCTAAATCAGCGCCAAGAATTCGATCTATTAAACGTTGAAAAGTAGCGGAAGAATTTTGTAAGCCAAAAGGCATGCGATGAAATTGATATAGGCCTCTGCCAGGTATGGTAAATGCAGTTATGGGTTTAGAATTTTGAGTTAGAGGAATTTGCCAATAAGCAAAACGAATATCCAGAGAAGAAAGAAATTGAGCATCACGAAGGCGGTCTAAAATAGTATTTATGTAAGAAAGAGGGTAAGCATCCGCTTCAGTAACTGCGTTACCTTTTTGGTAGTCAATACAAAAACGATAAGATTGATCCTTTTTTCTAACGAGAACAATTGGACTAGATCAGGGGCTTACAGAAGGTTCATCAATTCCTAATTTGATCATAGAATCAAGTTCATCATTAGTGATCTTACGTAATGCAGGAGAGAATGGGTAGTAACGCTGTTTGATAGGCTCACTGGTTGTACGTATATGTTGTTCTATTAAGCTAGTACAGCCAAGTTTAGTAGAATTTAGTACAGGAGAATTGAATAATGATTGTAGAGATTGTTCTTTAGACTCAGAGAGATTAGATCTATCAACTAGATGATTTGTAGTGGATAAGGAGCAAATTTCCAAAAGTTCATGAACCAGTCTGTAAATTAGAGACAAAATCTACTGCTTTCCAAAAATCAATGCCTAAGATAATTGGTTGAGTAATTTCAGGGATGACTAAGACTTCTAAAGTGACGGTCTTATTCTGTAGAGTGATAAAAAGATTAACAGTACCAAGAATATAACAAGTTTTACCATTAGCAAGCAAGCAAGCAGAAGATGATTTAGGTGACGAGCGATATTTTTGTAACGAAAGACCTAAAGTATTTAAGAGGTTCTAGCCTGATTGACCTAAGATAGATTTAGAGCATCCAGAATCTAATAAACTTTTAAAAGAGTAGCCAAAAATTGTGATATTAAGATAAGCACGTTCATCTTTGCGGACATGAGCTAGTAGGAAATTCAATAAGTATTTATATTGGTCACGTAGCGTAGCAAAAGGAGTGTCCGAGATAAGGGATAGCGACGAGGACTTGACTCAGTCCGAGAACTATAAATTTAGTTTAAAGAAGCGTTATTACAGTTTGGACATTTTGGTTTAACGACATTTGGTTTCCTGCAACCATAACAATGAATGGTTTGGGGTTCCGAACAATTTGGAGAGACATGGCCAATTTTATTGCAGTTCCAAAAAGTAATCGGTGAGTTATTAGAAGTAGAAACAGATGCGGTCGATGGTTTCGAAACAAATTTTTGTTTAGATTGGGCAGTAGTATTAGCACCAGTAGAAGAGACGTTTTTAGAAACAGTTGCAGTATCCTTTCTCTTAGGAGTAGACACTACAGAAGCAGCAGAAAGTTTAGAAGTATTAGGATTACGTTTAGAATCATGTGAGCTACTAACATTAGTATCAGAAGACGAAGAAGCTATACTTAAATAGGCGAAACTAGGTTCAAGTAAGTGTGATGATTTTTTTGAAGGTGGAGGTTTAAATGTTTCGACAAAGTAATGATTGACCAAAGCGATGCGAGTTAGATGGAAAAGTAATAACAAGTGGGACCATAGACAATAAGTTGGTCCGTATAATGAATACGTTAATTACTTACTGAGTACCGATAAGTTCGAATGCTGAAGTTAAGTGAGTAAGTTATATTTGAATAAACAAACAAAGAGTTAAGGTAAATGTGATTTACAAATTCAGCAACAATTTTAACTGTAATAAGAAAAATGAGTATTTACTAAAATGAATAATTTCAGCGGGCAAGTTAATTAAAAGTTAAAAGATAAATAATTGATGGTATTGAAGTGAAAGAAACGTAAGTTAAGCTAGTACAATACGTTGATATTGGATTTCCTTGGTTCTTTTTATGTAAATAAAGATGACAGCTCGACGTTGATAGATATGGAAACCCGGATCGATGGATGCGGCTCCACAGCGCTTAAAAAAATGGCGTAGAAAATTGACAGAAAGTAGATCAACCCAAATAGAAAACGCCGTCAAATCCGGCGTCAGTTAAGCAACGATGCGGCACACGTGGTACTTTCGAAGTGCAAATATCCGTAAAGGAATACGTCTGGTGAATGTCAGCAGATAGCAGAAGTCTTCGACACACAGCAGTTATTTGAAACATCCACTTTATATCCGAATAAATCGAGTTTTATAGAAATTATGGAGGTTTCAAGGCACAACGAAAATGGCGCACGTTTAGCAAGTTGACGGCAAGTGAACTTCATGAAAATGCACCAATTAGGTAAATAATGAAAATGTAATTGTATGCCATCTGACGGTAAAACTAAAGATTGATAGAAATGTGAACAATTTACATAACAAGTTGTACTTATTGTTGGCGAGATGCCTATATTTCCAGAATGTTTATGCATGCCATAATCAGTTTGGATTTTATTACTGGCGATCTTAGTGCCAGTAGTGCACCTTGACATGATCGATATCGGATCATTTTTGCATGATTTCGAGTCGATAATGTTCTTGACACACCAGTCAACAGCAGCAACTTTAGCTTGAAAAGGGAACACATATTTATTCAAGGTCAGCAAAAATTGGCTTCCATCGTGCCTGCCTCCATCCGATTCTTGAGCATTGAGTTGACCCAGTTCTGCAATAGAAGTGTAATGCCTATTTTTTCTATTGCCCTTGCAATTGAGGTGAAGGTAGTATTGTCAAATGCTCCTTCAATACCTAGAAAAGCACCCGATGCAATATTATTGTGTTGGATTGCATTTTCGCATCCGCTTACTACTTTATAAATTGCTAGCTCTCAAGATTAGCATGCATACTGGTTTTAGTACAAAGGCGAAGCATTTAGTGTCCCATCCCGTCCCGTCCTGTATATACCTGGTTTTGGTAAGTACCACTTTGACAATCTGCCAGCTGTTTGTAATATGTGAAAGTGCTAAGCTGGTTCTAAAAATTTTGCATACTGTGTTTCGCAGAGATAGGTAAATTTCATCTGAAGACTGAAAGAGTTTAAACGTATTGATTCGCCATCCTAAGTTTTTAGGATTGATTATTTTTCTCGTTAATTTCCAATTTTTTTTAGGTGTCCGTTTGTTTGGTATTTTTAGGTCATGGTGTTTAGAAACTTCAGTTAACGATAAACCCGGGAAGTGTTTTTGTAATAGTTCTTGCAGAGTACCTTCAACCGAAGAAACTCTTTGTTTTTGGTAAGAATAGAACCCATGTTTCCAGTGCGGTATTTTTTACGTCTTTACAGTACCTTCTCCATGAGTTTCTCTTTGCTTCTTTAATCCCATTGTTGTATGTTCTGATGCTAGTTCTATATTAATTCCAGTCTCCGCTTTGTTTGGCGGTTTTCCTGTGCGTGACCTTGTTTTATCAAGCTGCTTGTACCACCAAGAGGGTTGATAGTTTTTGAACAACTGGCTTTAAATACGGATTTTAATATTGTCCATTATTAGTTCTAATTCGTGCTTTGATCTCGCAACTAAAGGACAGTCCTTGATTTGGCCGGTTAAAGTTTAGATGAACGACTCCCAGTCGGTTTTCGTCGGGTTGCTGTATTCCATCACAAGTTTCTCATCTTATTCAATGTTGAATCAAATGTATCTATAATCAGATAAAGAAGGTTTACTTGATACATGCCACATTTTTATTAGTTTGTCCGTCTTTGGACTAGCAACCGTAAGTTCAATAACTTCAGTGCGCGGCATGGTTATAAACGTAAGCTCTTTTCCGTTATTTATTATCTCTAAATTAGATTTTAGCATAAGTTCTAAACGTTTTTCGCTTCTTGGATTTGTGTTCGTGTTTCCCCACAAGGTTAGGTGTGCATTGGCATCGCATCCAAAAATCAGCGGTTTGTTGTCTCCGGCGGCAGTGGTTCTATCTGGTCGTAGGAAAGATAACTAATAATGAACTCACTCCTGATGCTTTTCTCTACTACAGATATTTTAGCTGCCACTAGGTTTTTGAAACATAAATCTCACAATAGCATTAAGTTTAGTGCATTCTTTATAATGAAGCATGTGCGAGGGTTGTGCACAAGTTTGGCTACAAACAGATATCTAACTGAACAGTTCAACTCTTTTATTGTTTTTATGTCGTGTATCACGATATAAGCACTGACGACAGCTGAGACTGCCTTGCAGTCATGTATATTTGTCTAAACAACTTTGGGCATTAGATTAGCCGTCAGTGCGTTATTTCCGTTTTGAATTCGCATCCATTGCCTCGTCGACATAACTTGTAGCATATGGTTCTATGCTGTTCTTTTTGGAGTCGGCGAGCGCCTGGAGACTGATCCTCAAAAATCCGAGATGCAGTTGGTTGGTTAATGCTTTCACCTTCTCCCAGGACCTCTTGTCTATAAACATAACGTATTGGATTTCTTTTTGATCTAGTTTATTGTTAATCATCCGCCACGTTTTGGTACTGATGTTGTTCTGTATCGATATTATTATCAGTATGATGGCCGGTTCCAGTACTGTTCCCGGGACCCAAATGACAACCTTTTTAGGTGCAGGAAGGTTTTTGAGATAAATATACCCAATTTCCGTATTTTCTGATTCTCTGTTGAAAACAGCGAACAAAACCAAAAAAACCCTAATGAAAGTCCTTAATCCGTAAACCTATGGCCTACGACTGGACAGAGTTACAAGGACTACTGTATTAGACTTAGAATCAAAGCGAAGAAACATAACAAAAATTTTTATTGCCGTACTTTTAAAAGCCAGTCTCACCGTTGAACCGCAAGGTAAGTCCTTAACTCGTGTTTCAATTCTCGACGTTCCTGCAAACCTCTCCGCTGAGCAGGTAGAGGAGGCTTTCTTTTCACATAATTTTGACGATGCTTTCGACGAAATCTTTCCAATGAGCAATTAATAGTCCAATTTCGCTTTGGCCTTCTGATCAAAGCAAACTGTCACTGAATTCTGGAAGTCTCCCAAGGAGTCTAAAAATTCCTTTTAACATCACGTCGCGTGTACGTCACCTGGAATGCGTACAGAGTTAATGTCTATATCTTTTTCTATGCGATATTACTCGGCTATTGTTTTCACTAGTTTAAAGCCCGTCGGAGTGGTTACACTCAGCCATTTAACGAACTGTAATATCTATCATTACGGTTGGAAACAATCGTCGTTCATTGGCTTCCGAGTGAGGATGCACGCATTCATCTCCAATATCTTAATAAAATTATGCAATCAGCCGTAAACTTAACCAAGAGGCAGTGCAAAAAAAGGATTCTATACTAACTTAAATAAGACAACAGTGATCCCATTTACAAAACGAAGGAAAATTGAAACCCCTAGCATAAAGATTGATGAGACAGAACTGTCCTCCTTAACGGAAGTTAATACCTGGCGGTGACACTAGATCAAAAAATAAATTGAGAAAGTCACCTGACAAAAACGATTCACAAAGCCATTAGACCATTGTGACCATGTCGACAAATGGTCGGCAAAACATGGGGACTTGAAAGTGAGCAGTTGGATTTACAAGCACGTAATCAGATCTAGAATTCTATATGCATCTGTCTGGTGGAAGAAAGTAGATCAGAATACAGCTATCACCAAGCTGGCAAAGGTACAGAAGCTGGCGTGCCTTAACACCACGGGTGCTATGAGAACGACACCCACTACAAAAATCGAGACTCCATTAGAAATCGCTCCTCTGCAAGTGACAATTGTCATTACAAAAAAGGTAATCTTAAAAGACATTTGGAAGTTTTTCCCAAGCCTACCTTAATGATGACCATGAGCAACATGAATGATGCCATGCAAACAAAAATGTTCTTTGACTATAAATACAGAGTCCACATTCCAAACAAAAAACAGTGGAAGAGAGGAGTTCCGGAATATGTGTGGAATGATTCCGAAAAAATGTTACACTGACGGATCAAAAACTAAAAGCAAGACCAAAATTCAAGAGACACTTATCCCTGACTAGAAACTTTACCGCATTCCAAGCAGAGGTACACGCTATAAACATGCCAGTGGAACAGTTGATTAACAGGGGCAAAAGCAATCAAAGGATAAGCATTTTATCAGATAGTCAAGCTGCATTAAAAGCGATTCGTAGTAACAGCTTCAAATCACGGATGCTTTACAAACGCCATACCTAAACCAACTGGCAGATAAGAACAAGGTTGAGCCAGGAGCCAGGACATAAGAGAATAAACGGCAATAAAAAAGCAGATAAACAAGCTAGGAACAATCGAATCCTTTTTTGGACCAATTCCTTCGTTTGACTTCAGTCTTCAGACTTCCAAAAACTTATAAAGAACGGGGCAAACAAAGAAGTCAACAAGATTTGGAAATAAACTTGAGGTCTCAAACAGTCTAAAAAATCTCTAAATCACAATCAGAAAAAAATAACAAAAATCATGAGAGTAGAAAGAAGCTGAGACTTCTGCTCGGAGCACTAACGGGACATATCCATTGTAAGTATCATCTTAAAAAGATGGGACTGATGGACGATGACAAATGCTGGTACTGTGATAAAGAAGTAAAAGATATAAAACACAGCATCATGAGTTGTCCAACTTTATTGCGAATGATGCAGTTCAACAACTGCTAACCAGAGGATTGATCAACTTTATCACTGATATAGACCTCTGCTGAGTTTAATGAGGGGAAACAAAAGATATCTTTTGGTCGCAATGCTTGAGGGAGGCATTCTTCACTTCATCTCATAATAATAATAGTAACATAGTTCTGCTTCTTTAATTTTTTCTTTCTGATTCCGCATAACACATTTAACTTCTGCTATATACTTAAGTTTCTCCTTTTTATTTTTATAGTTTCATAGTTTTGGGGACTATATTTAAAGAAAGTTTTAATTACTAAGGGTCTCAGAGTCCCTGGTTTTTGGCGCTTGCCAAAACTTTTTACTTTTACCGCCTTGGGCTTGTTGAGTGTTGAGTGTTCACTGAGGAAAACTATTTTTTTCATTTTTTGGTGCTTAGTCATCTCTGCTTTAGGCGAGAAGCATATCTACTTCTTAAAAGTATCTTTTCTTTTTTGAGACGACTTAGATGTGCTCTAGGCGCTTTGACGACTCTTTTCTGAAAAATCTCACTACTTGGTGTTTCTCACGTTGGTAAGTTCTTTCTCTTCGTCTGAGTTTGGTTTTTCTACAAAAGTGAGTTGGTTGTGATTTTTAGGGTTTGATCATTGGCGTATGAATACACTGTTTTTTTTTTAAGTTTTTTCGTGCCATATCGAGGTATTAATTTTGCTGGGAGGAGATTTTTTAGATAGTAGAATGCAAGCTTTCACGGCAGTTGTTTAATGTCGCTCTGTTTTTTGGGTGTAGCCACGTCACAAAACTTTCACTTAACGTTTTGCTTATCACGCTGTAAGCTTTTTCAGGAGATTTCTAAAAACTATTGTTACCGTCTTGTGTTCCTCGTTATAAACCGTCTTTCGGCTCCGCTTTGCTGATCCGTGTCCGTTCTGATCTGTTGAGTTGCGTTCATAAACGTCTGCTGACTTCTTGCTTGTTCTTTACGCAGCGTAGATCTCCATGTGTTCCTTAATCTGTATCCTTCCTCACGGTTGAAGTTGTTAAGATTTTTCATTATTTCCAGTAGTTTGAGTATTATTTGATGGTGATAGTGTCTGCTTCGTGCTAATACCTCTACGTTCCCGTAATTAATCCGGTGATCTCCATTCTCTTGTAGATGTTCCGTTACTGCAGATTTGTCTGTGCGTCTGAACTAAGCGTATCGTTAATGCTGTTTAACCCTGCATTGAATGCTCCTTCCTGTTTGGCCGATGTAACTCTTGCTGCACATACACTTTAATCTGTATATACCCTTGGTGAGTAGTCTCGGAAGTTGATCTTTATTAAGTGGTATGAACTGATCTATTTTCTATAATGTGCTATAACGTGTAGTAATGTTCTTCTTTCCTAGAACCTTTTTTAGTCTGTCAATGATTCCGGCAACGTAGGGTAAGTAAGAATTTGTTTCTGACGGTGTCTCCGCAGCAACCTCAGCTTGTTTTTCTTTCTTCTTCTGTGGTCTAATTAATTTTTTGTTGTAGCCATTTTTATAAGAGCGTCCTTGATGTGTTTGATTTCCTCTGGCTTGTGTTTTTGATCACTAATTTTATCTGCTCTTTTTAGAAGTGTGTTGATGAAGGATCTCTTCTGTTGTGGATGGTGATGAGCGAATGCGTGTAGATACCGGTCTGTATGTGTTTCTTTGCGGTATACGCTATGACTTAGCCTGTTGTTGTCTAGGCGTGTTACCAGAACGTCTAGAAAAGGCAGCGTAACAGTGGTGATCCCATACTTGCGCCGTTTTTTTGTTCATAGAATCATTCCACAGAAGGTAGGTTGACAGTAAACAGAGTCTGGCCAAGTCGATCAAACCTTGTAAACCTTGTGGCACTAGTCGTTGTTTAATGATCTCTAACGTTTCTTCCGCTGGTACATTGGTGCAAAGCAGGACGTTTGGGCGCCAGCGATTTGGCGACGGCGTTTGGGCGCCGGACGTTTGGGCGCCGGACGTTTGGGCGCCGGACGTTTGGGCGCCGGGCGTTTTGGCGCCGTGCGTTTGGGCGCCCTAATTATGTTATACAAGAACATTTTACCAACGCACTTTCAAAACGCTACTTTACATTACCCTTTATGTTATTAAATATTTAAAGTAAATTTTGCAATATCGGCATTTTTTTAATTGTTGTACATTTAATCTGGAAAATATTTTAATTATTGCCTTGTCCTGTGATCGGAAGTTAATTAAGAATATTAGTGTAAATCCTTATTAGTGTAAATCCTGATACTTGGAATCATTAGGTACCCATTATTATTTGCAAAGATCTTGTTGTGTTGTGTGCTTAGAAATTAGAAAATTTTAGTATTTAAACTTACTCTTCCACATCAGTCTCTTTAATTGTCTGCAGATATTTGTTACCATAATTTTGTAAGCGTAATAGTGTCCAAGTCTACATTTAATTATGAAAGATACTCAAAGTAAGCGGAACAAAAAAAAAGGTGTTCTATAATGGTTACATGTACGTTTTTGACAAGGTAAGCCAAGATGGAACAAAAAAAATTTGGAGATGTGAGCGAAAAGCGGACAAGACCATACAACGGTGGATGACAAATATTTGCGCTCCTGGGGTAACCACAACCATGGTAGTGATGCGGCATGCGTCAGTGTTTCTAAAATAAAAGTTGATATTAAAAGACGGGCCGAAAAAATCATGGAGACTCCTGTCCAAATACTTTACCATGCCCTGGAAGGCACTGGGCCTGCAGTTCAAGTGCAGTTGTCCAACAAAGATGCTATTAGAAGATTGTGTCAGCGGACGCGAAACCGTATCGCTGCTGCACCCCCAACTCCGATAGATCTGGAAACGTTAGTAATTCCGGAAGCGTACAGACTATACAAATGTGTTCCTGGACAATCCGAGATGTTCATATTGAAGGATACCGGATCAGAGCAGCCGGGCTCATTTAAAATATTAATATTTGGGATGGAAGATAACGCACGATGGAGCCAGCACATGAAACAAATTGTTATGGATGGAACATTTCGGCAAGCGCCTCCGTTATTCCACCAAATTTACGTTATTTTGGCAAACAGGGGTGGATTCGTATTTCAAATTTTGTACGCCTTATTGTCAAACAAGCAACGGGGAACGTACAATCGGCTGTTTTCAATTATAAACGAAACGTGGCCGCAATTTCAACCTGAAACTGTTTCGTTGGATTACGAAATAGCCGTAATTGGATCAGTTGCTGAAGCATTTCCAACAGCACGATTACTAGGTTGCCTGTTTCATCTTGTTAAAAATTTTAAGAAAAGAAATAGGCAGTCATGGGCTGACGGTACAATATAATACCGATCCCGAATTTGCTCTTTTTGCACGGATGATAGTTGCATTAGCCTTTACTCCTCTAGATCACATTGATGACGCAATTGAAGAGCTTTCTGCACAATTACCGAACGAATTGCAACCAATTTTAAACTGGTTCGAAGATAACTACGTTGGAAGGCGAAATAGAAACCACACACGCAGGAGGGCGTTATTTTCGCCAAATATTTGGAACGTGTACCAAAGAGTGCGTAATAATGAAGATCGTACCAATAATTTTGCAGAGGCTGCTTATCGCAGTTTGCAGTGCCAATTAGGTATGGACCATCCGTCGCTGTGGAAATCTATCGACGGCCTGCGAAGCATCCAGAAAGGACGCGACGCATTGTATGAAAAATTTGTAGGTGGCCGAGCACCTCCTCATAAAAGGGCAAAATACTAAGCTGCGGATAACAGAATTACCACAATTGTTCAAGACTTTGAGAACCGAACAATTATTGAGTATTTCAGAGGCATTTATTTTTTATAGTGCGTGTTAATAAATTCTTTTTTCATCGTTACTTATTTTATTGTATTATTTATTTAATATCTACTCAGTATAATGAATTGAGGTATGTAAGTACATACATGTTTTGTTAACCAACGTAGTACATACATCAAATTTTGATCTGGCCCGTGTCAAAAAATGTTGCCCAATAACATAAGAATCCCATTTCACTTTCACTCCATTCAACTTTTTTCTAGCGCCGAAACGTCTGGCGCCCAAACGCCGTCGCCCAATCGCCGGCGCCCAAATGTAGCGTACCGCATTCGTGAATAGTGATTCTACGTCAAAACTAACTAGTATGTCACTGGTAGTAACCTCAAGTCCTTGAAGAATCTCGACGGATTGTTCGGAATTCTTAACGTAGCTGGTTCTGTCCGGTGCCCTGCTGTAGTCTTCTAGCTAAGTATTTTGATAACTTGTAAGTCGGTGATCCACAGGTACTGACGATAGGTCTTATAGGGTTTCCGGTATTATAAATTTTCGGTAACTCATACAGTCGTGGAGGTTAGCTTTCCGATGGTAACAGCCTTTTCTGTTTATCTGTTGGTATAGATAAGTCTTTGATCGCTTTTTTTATGCGTTGTTCAATTTTCGCAGTAGGGTTCCTGTTTAGTTTTGTGTAATGGTCTGGGTCTAGTAGAGTGTCCATTTTTCTGATGTAGATGTCCTTATCCATTATTACTGTCGCGGTACTTTTGTCCGCTTGTAGAATGATTACCGTTTCATTCTTACGTAAGTTAAGTAACGCTCTTTCCTCCTTCTTAGTTATGTTTCTTAATGGTGGTTTGGCTGTCCGTAAGATACGACAAGTTTCGTATCTTATTTCTTCAGCATAGTCGATGATTAGATTCCGGATAGCACATTCCACTGGAGCGAAGATCTCCTCTTTTGGTATTTTTGTAGGTGCGACTGCAAAGTTGAGTCCTTTGGCAAGAATTTTTCTAATTTTTTTCTATATCCAGCTCTTGTATCTTGTCTGATTTTTTGTAGTCTAGTTTATCAAACTTTTTCATTTGGTTCTTCGTCGTTGTAGCCAGATAATGTTTAGAATGTTCGTAGCTAATCGATGGTTGTCGAACAGGTCTTCACTAAGTTAATTACTCAACTCCAGATGCAGCACGTATAGTTCGTTGGATATTTGATTTAATCTATGGTAGGTATCACGTACTCTTTCCCTGACTAGCGCGTTTTCTGCAAAATGAATTATTCTCTTGGTGACGGTGGTTTTTAGTCATTAGTCATTAAACAACAACTAGTACCACGAGGTTTACAAGAAGATTTGATCGACTTGACCAGACTCTGTTTAACGTCAACGTACTTCCTGTGGAATCGTGAGTTCTATGAACAAAAGAACGGCGCAAGTATGGGATCACCACTGTCACCAGTAATAGCCAACATCTTCATGGAAGCTTTCGAATAAGAAGCTATCAAGTCAAACGACAGGAAATCGAAATGCTGGTACAGACGTCTATGAACGCAACTCAATAGACCAGAACGGACACGGCAACATCCGAAAAACAGTGCTACAAATTTTTTTGGTGTTATAATTTACGTAATTGCTATAAATAATTATGCAACGTAAAGTTCACAACGGCACTGGTTTTTCGACGACACTGTTGCCGATAAATATTAAAACTGACAGTTTTGGTGAAAGGAATCTTACTCGCTCATTTTGTACTTGGTTTGTTGCTGCAATGGCTTGGTTGTTTACACGCTTTCGGTATTTAGAATCTTTATCAGTACGTGGAGTGAGGCTTAGATTATCTTCTATTTTTATTACAGTTTTTAACCACGCACACTCACTGACATCGTAGCTAGTCGTGGTGACGTGGTTGTTACCAAGGTGAATCACTGCAAGAAAATATATCAAAATTTTTAGAGAAGACCACGTCCGCAAGAAGCAATGAGAGAGCTCTTACAGAATTCTGCAGCGTATTAATGACATCGTATACCTTATCCAAAAACTAAAAAGTAGTCCATACTAATTGTCTAGCCCCGTTTGCTGGCAACAAGAACGTTACCCAAGACTACGTCCAAACTACGTAATTAGTATTTAGTTAGTTTATTAAAAATTAGTTATATTTATAATAATCATATCTAAATTGCGGGTAAATAGTTAGTTTTAAAATCCGTTACATTATAACAATTTAAAATATTGTGTATTATTGTCGAAAATTCCATGAGAACATCATGATATCAAGTATCTGGTGTCTTTACGACTGTGAGGAAAGTAGAAATTAATCTCTATGATAAAAAAAGAAGAGTTAAATTTTGTAAGAGTCTAAAGATAAAATTTATCTCCACGGATAGAGTATAGCCTGTAAATTGTTGCTTACCTTTAATCTCAAAGCAAAACCAATGATTCCTATGTAAAAAGTTTTTGACATGAAGATTCATGATCAAGAACAGCAAAAACTTAAAACAATTTTTTTTCTTGCTGTAACCCAAAATTCAATTTTGTTCTTATTGCTTGTAAAGTCACTGTCTTGAAAACCATTTTAATAACAAACTAAAACAACACCATAACAACAAAATTTCTAACTCCTTGATCAACCTTTTTTCTTCTTACTTATCGGTGCCATTTTGTTATAAACAACATTGAATACCACAAAGAATACGTAATAGTTATTTATTTCTAATTTCAATTACTATTTACAATTAAACCGAAACTAACTGTACGCGAAACACTTTTCTTACACACTAATCGGGTCGATTGTTAAAACGTCATACAGTTAGTGTCGTAAAATTTCTAAAATTTAAATATTAAAATAAACACTGTGTACAGATTTCTACAACGAATTAATTATTATTATTATCACGGCCCCACAGCCGGATTGTGCTGTTTTCGTGAGCGTTTTTGAAACGCCATCATTCTTGTTGGAAGGTGCACTTAGGGTGTATAAAATTTAACGCACTTTCCTTTCAATACAAATTAGTTGATCTAACGTCCTGACGGTTCTGTCACATCTTCAGGTTCGTGTAACTCGAACTAAAACACTTCCTTAGACGTAATCTATTTCGATCTTGATGGATGAGATAATATTTCTAAAAGCAACAATTGCTCTAACAGTCGAGGGTTTTAATATTTCTGTGCATGAATAACCAAGCAATCAACTCTCGCTTAATACATATCGTAAAATTCTCAAAAGGCACAGATAAGCAAATCTGTTTTTTGAAAAGTTTCTTAATTTTTAAACGTGCTAACTTATCGACACACACACACACTTGGTGTGCTTTTGCTTTAGGTTTTATCTTATATTGTCTAGCTTTCTCATACATTAATGCTGGGGTATATTTTTGTATACACTAACCTTTGTTTGTGCTCACTTTCTTCTTTTCTTTTATTAATATTCATTCCATGATATACTTTGCTCGCTCTATCTCTTTTATTCAGAATTTCTTGTGTTGTGTTAAAAACATTTTGATATAATTTTTGTATTGTAGGAATTTTGCTCAGTGATAATGTCATTTCCGTTTTGAACGCGTGGTAACGTAATGCACAGGAGTTTCTACATCTTAAGTATCTTAAATCATCCACGATGGTGTTAAGTAAATTAATTGTAGTTTTGAATGTGTTTGTTGTGAGAAATTTGCTGGGCAGCTTTGGTTACCTGCACATGTTCTATTTCTTTGGGAAATTTATATGAGAAACTAATAAGACATGTATTTTATGTTAGTTGGAAACATTGAATCTACCGTTTAGATTTACGTTACTGTGAACAACATTACGACAAATTGGACGGCATACCTGTTGAGATACATTAACTTTATACTTTGCTTTAAAATCAATTTTATAAAACTGAGCAATTTATTTGTGATAACTGTGTATATGTGTATCAGTTTAATTTTCAGATATTTTAAGAGATTTGTGTTGGATGTGTCATTAGCTAATTGCATATTTGTAAACGCTGATGTAAATTTATATATATAATTATTTGTTTTAAAGTCGGTCGTATGCACCTACAACTCGACGTACATATTACGCTTGTGATCACGTCTAACGTATACATTTCTTTTTAATGTAACAGGTTTGTTTTACTATTTGTGCAATCATCATAAGCTCGTGATAATTGACAGTTTTGTTGCATTCACTAACGTGAATTTAGGTAAATGTGATTTTACATCAGTTAATTGCTTATGTGTACGAAGTGTTGCCTAATTTAAGGAGCTTGTATTATTAACTGAATTATTATCTGTACTGCGATATTTGTTGACAAAGCCTTAATTGGTATATATTTTTTTATCCTTTACGCTATTGTTCAAATAAATATATTTGTTGTTATACTTGTGCTTTGCGATTTATTTACCTTTAGTGCTAGACAGAATTAACCAATACATGTACTGCATATTTATCCCATTTTGGCGCTTTGTTAATTATCAGCACATCAAAAATCACCTCACCAAAGCGTTGAACTGTCGCTTACTATACGTTACAGATTTATTAAAGTAACAAAATTTGGCGCCCAACGTGGGCCTTGATTATTCAGTGTGCGGCTGTAATTTTTTCTGTCTTTATTGATTTGACTTACTTAAAGTTTTACTTTATTTCTTAAGTCTTGTTGCAAGACTTGGCTTTGTAGTTAGTTTGTTCATCGTTTACTACCTTTTAATAGTACGTTGACTTTAATTAACCGTTGCTATTTCATATACTTTTTTTTGGTTATTGACTCATTTACTTTGAAATTGTTTAGATTATTGGATATTTAGTCATACACGTGTTAGCAAATTTCTGATTTTGCTAGTGTTTTATATATGTATTTTTCAAACAAAGAACGACCTCTTCTTACTTCATTTGAGTCTGATATGAAAATTAACTTGGCGAATTGGAATGTTGCTTTCTCGGGTGAAGGTTGTTCTCAACTAATAGAATTTATAAAATATGATATTTATTTTCTTAAAGTCAATCCACTAATGTTTTAATTTTTTAATTGTAAAACTAGTTTCAACAATTTAAATTGTCATCGTCAGTTACACTAAAAAGCAAATCAATTACCAAAAATAATTAAACATTTAAAAGAGCTTACACATTATATCAAAACATAAAAATAAAATAGAATGACAAACGTCAACAAATTAAAAAATTTTAAATTCAAACTGACATTAAATACACAGCCATGGGTGATATGAAAAAAAGGAGAGGAAAGAAAAATGAAAAAAGTAAGTTAAAATTTATTATTAAGAAGAGGAGAAATATTTAAATCAAGAATTTCATTAAGACAATTATCTGAATTTTCATTATAAAGACGATGAATTTCAAGAATTTCAAGATGATTAAGCAAAGTACTTTTGTTACAAAAATGAAGAATTTTAACATTAAGATCAGAAGAAAAAGAATGACCAGTAGACAAAATATGATTAGCGAAAGAAGAACAAGTGTTTGATATACCAGAATTTAAATACCTTTTAATAAAATAAATATGTTCTTTTAATCGTGTTTTAAACTTTCTACCAGTTTGTCCTACATAAGAACAATTGCAAGAAGAGCAAGAAATTTTATATTTTTTGTCATTCTATTTTATTTTTATGTTTTGATATAATGTGTAAGCTCTTTTAAATGTTTAATTATTTTTGGTAATTGATTTGCTTTTTAGTGTAACTGACGATGACAATTTAAATTGTTGAAACTAGTTTTACAATTAAAAAATTAAAACATTAGTGGATTGACTTTAAGAAAATAAATATCATATTTTATTACAACTTCTCCACTTAGAGGTATGGATTACTTTAACTATAATAGAATTTATAACTAGGATTGACAAGGTATGTTTGTCTTGTAGTATTTCACAGCATCAACTTTTCTTCTCAGCTCCTGAAGTGATATTGAGTGCTTTTTTTGTGTTTAGAACCAGACGATTTTCTTTACGTTCTTGACAGTATGTTATTGCAATGATTAAATCAGAGTTTTTGCTTTTAGATTATGACGAATGCTTAATCGGGACAGTTCTTAAGCGTACGATAAAAGCTAACAAATCCATCGGGATGTACGTTACCACCATGCAATACCTCTTAATACAATTGTTAGAACCGGTCTCTGATCAAATACAACTTAAGATCGTGCGTCGTAATCCTACTTTTTTTTTGTCAGGACAGCTCGCTGACTCTAAGGCTTCCGTAGAGTAGTATAAACCGCTTATGCTTTCTTAAGCTACTTTTTTTAGGACATCTTGGTTGACGCAACTAAGCACTATGATGGTCAGTCGTTGCCTAACCCGGATACATGTTCTCTTTATGTTTCTTCAATTTCTTCTTTTGTGTCCACTCCTAATTCTAATACTTGTGTTTGTTGTATTTTTAAAAGTGCTAAACCTTTACGTTTGGTTTCTTCTCTTTCTGCTTTGTCGACTGGTTGGTCTTCGTTTTTGAAGATTACTGGCCTTACTAAAGACCAGTACTATAATCACTTAGTGGATGAAGTGTCAGCGTCTTCTTAATTTTCTTGTTAGTCAGTGGTCTACCGTTTTTTTTTTGCAAACGAGTACGAGTTTTTCCTGACGATAAGCATCTGTGGAAGCTAGTATTTTTACGACCATCACGTCCATTCTACTTCTGGTCATCGTAGTATTGCTCAGACGTTACTTCTTCTTTGGCGTCATTTTTATTGGCCTTATATGAAACTTAAAGTCGCGAAGTATATTTGCTACTGTCCAGTTTCTCAAAATCGTGTTACTACTGGCTTTCTATAGTCTAATCATTCTGGTCTTGCTTAAAGAACTTCTGCAAGCATTTCTAAAATTTGTAGTTGTTCCAATGATGAACTAGTCCTCCTTTGTTCACAGCTGCTCGTTTCGACATTTTTAGTTGTGTTTTTGTTGTCTTTTTTTCGCAATCGTGTTCTTTTCAATTTGGGGTCGCAAGCGTCGTAAGTGCTAGTTTACTTCTTGCTAATGGTTTTTGAGTTCTGCTATTTTTGTGATTCCTGTTTTTTCGTTTTGATGGTTCGAGTCTTTGAATGCGTCGTTGTAGGTGGTAGATCTGTTTGCTTTCTTTAATGTTGTTGTCAGTCATATTCTCTTTTCTAGTTAAGTACTTGCATATTTTCCTTCTTTAAACGGTGTTAATGAACAATTATTGGTTCGTAATGTGTCACGGCTCTACTAAGTTAAGTATCTGTTTTATTAAGTTTGCCGTTGCAGTGATTATCATTTTTCTTTTTTTCTATTAAAACTAAACGAACAAGACACAAAGTGACAGCTTGTTGATTTTGTTTACTATTAAATTCTGTAAATTTTGTAATTATTGTTCCAATAAGGCTTGTTCGTTATCTTGTCTGCTATTAACTTCGTTTACTGTTACATTTGATAGAATATCTATTGCACTTGTTTCATTGTTCTTGATTGGTTTTTTTCTATCCTGTTTGCTTTGTTGTGGGTCCAAACGTATCTTTAGTCTCTCCAAGCCGAGAATTTTTATCAATACGTGGAGTAAGTAATTTTCTATCTTTCTTATAGTTTTTCAATCACGTTCACTCACCGACATCGTAGCTAGTCTGCCGAAACTTGGTAACAAAAAATAGCGCCCAACGTAAGGCTTCGATTTACTGTATTATTTTCCAAGTAGTTCAATTATTGGAATGGTATTTTAGTGGTTAACAATTATCAATTTTTTTTGCTTCTCCTATTTTCTATTACTTATTAAATGTTTTCTTGTCAATAATCATTAATGGTATTGATTGTCTGTTGTTGAACGCGCTAAAAGTTAGTGAAAGAACGCATTGTCAATTCTTTAAGTTGTGTGCACAGTCGTCCTAAAGAAGGATACTTTGGTCATCGTAATGTGGCAAGACGTCGGCATTTTTATACGTCTCATATACGATCCAAAGTGGCGGAGTACATTCGGTATTGTCCGGTGTGTGTGGCGTATCTTAGAACGACACAACTGTGACATGGCGTTGGCTTGTCTTGATTCTAAAGTACCTCGTAAAACTTTTGCAAATGTGTCTAAAAGTTCTTTTCGTTTCATCGATGCACTTTCCTTCTTTCTATATCTACTCGTTTGCAAATTTCTAATTGTGCTTTGTCTTCTACTTAATCGTTATCATCCTTTTAATCGGTGCGCAATCGTCGTTAATGTTAGTTCATTTTTGGCAATTCGATTATGACTTTTGGATATTTTTTTGGTTTTCGTCTTTAAGTTTGTGACTTGATTCTTTGACTTTGTCGGCGGTATTTGGTTGGTTCCTTCTATATCTACTAGTTTGCAAATTTCTAATTGTGCTTTGTCTTCTACTTTTAATCGTTATCATCCTTTTAATCGACGTCGCAGTCGTCGTTAATGTTAGTTCACTTGTTTATTTTTGACAATTCGACTTTGACTTTTGGTTATTTTTTTGGTTTTTGTCTTTAAGTTTGTGACTTGATTCTTTGACTTTGTCGGCGGTATTTGATTGGTTGTAGTTGGGAGGCTACTTAACCATCTTACTTCAGGACAGACTACTTTTCTATTTGTATACATTTGTATTCGCTTAGTCGGCCATTTTGAGATTGGTAAGTCACTAAACGGTTCTTCACGTTGGTTTCCGATTTGGAACAGAAATTGGTACGTAGTCATTCTATAAATGACTATAGCACGTTTTCTCTTCCTTTTCTTTCCCTTTTTTAATTTTTAAATGGTTGGTTGGGCGTCGAAGGGTTGGTCACCTCTTTTGTTTTTTCTACGACAAGGAAAACAAAATAGACACATCTAATCTTATCTTTCTCCGTTTTTCTTGTCTTTTTTACTGATCTTTTTTTTTCTTTTCGTTTGATTCCCTGCATACCACATCTTCTTCTCTTTCTTTGTTTCTACTAAAAGTTTGCCTTTGGGCAAAACAGATATCTACAGCTTTTTCTGCCTGTCTTTTTTTTACTTGTTTTTTTTACATCAATTTTTTTTTTCTTTTTATCTATTGTTGCTTTGACATTTTATCCTTTCTTTATGGTAACCTTTTTTTTAGTGTTCACTAACCTTTTTTTCTGTTGCTTGTTGGATTTAGTTGGTTTTTGAATATTTTTTTCCTTTGGGTTTCCTTTGTTCTTTAAGTTCTAGGTGACATTCCAACGCAATGAAAAAAATCTAACAATATTCGATCAGCAAGTGAAGTTTCTCTTCTTTCATATTTACCCTTACGCCCTTTTCTTTCTTTTGGTTTTGTTTGACTTTATGCGGATTGAACTTTGCTGTTTGGTGTACTCAAGCAGTGTTTTAGGACTTTATTGTGACTTGTGGATTACTGATTGGTTTCTTTGACTTTTAGGTAATCCGACTTATGTTGGCTTGCAATCAGAATTGTTTCCTTTGAGATTTCTTTGTTGTTTTTTTCTTAGATCTTTAGAATCTGCTTGTTTGCTTTGGTGGAAAGAATCTCATACGGTTCTTTGACGAGTTTTTGGGAGAACTAACATAGTTCTTCTCAGAATTTACAGATTCCAACACCGTCACAATAATAGCAGAGCTAAGAGTCCCTGGAAGGAAAAATGAAGTGATATTTACCTCATCATATTTTTCTGGAGAAGAGCAAGAGGCGCTACCAGATATAGTAAAGCGCTTCGTGAACTACTACAAAACCAACAGCAAGCAACTGATACTAGGATGCGACACAAACGCGCACAACATTATCTGAGGCAGCACAGACATTAACAAACGGGCTGAGTTTTTTCACAAATACCTTACATTACATTACATTCACTAACTCTATAAGGCAGAAAGTTTATGATCTAAGCTTAGTGACTAGAAGTGTAGCAAACTTAATCAGCGGGTAAAGAGTTTCTGATCATATTATAATTATGTTCAAGGTTAAGCAGGATTTATGATAGATAACTTACAGACTTCTTAACAGACCAACTGAGAAGGATACAAGAACAACCTACAAGATAGTGTCAAGAATGTTGTATACAATATAAGATCTATTAACGATTTTGTGAAAAAAGTGGACCTCACCATAAAGGTTATAGTGAAAGCCTAGAAGGAAAACGGTTCCCTAAAAACAGAAAGAACCAACAACACAGTTTCTTGGTAGAATAAAGAACTGAGCAAACTCTAAAGGAAAGCTAGGAAAGAGTTTAACAAAGCGAAAGAAATTAAAAACTGAGAAGGGTATCGAAAAGAATTTAACAAAAAACTTTGCAAAGTCAAAAAAGCTCATAGAGAACTTTCTGTAAGAACCTTAAAAAAGTACCTGAGATTATGAGAATACAAAAAGCTGTCTCAAGAAAATCACGATAGAGGATTGGTCTACTCAAAAAGAGTGACGGAACAACAACAACGATCATTAAAAAAATCTTAGAAACTTTGATGGTGACGCACTTCCCAGGCTGCGTAGCATCAAAGAAAGCTGGGAATGAAAGGAGACACATAAAAAGAAGTAGAACAGAAATCAAGATAAACTTTCGCCTTACAAAAACAATTGTGACGCCTGAAAGAATTAAGTGGGCCATAGGGACCTTTAAATTTTTCAAGTCTTGGGTCAGTCGGCTATATTCTTCAACTATGGAGGTAAGTAAAAGTCGTATTGATACACTAAGGAAGAGGCAAACCTTTAGATACTGCGAAGTCGTATCAACCGATAAGCTTATTGTCATTTCTGCTCGAAACGATAGAAAAACTTGTCGATCTGTATATTGGGATGAAGGTATTAGAGAATCCGCCTTTACATAAATACTAATTTGCCTATTACAAAGGAAAATCAACTATAACAGCATTACATCAGCTTGTTAAATTTATAGAAGAAACAATTAAATCAAAAGATATTGCACTAGTGGTCTTTATGGACATAGAAGGCGCCTTTGATAACACTGCTTATGAATCAATGGCAAGATATCTCAGCAAAGAAGGACAAACAAATGCATTACCAAATGGGTAAAACATATTCTGAATGTCAGAAAAGTATCAGCAAACTCTATGCAATTGAAACAAAACGAAAATGTCCACAAGGAGTAGTTTTATTTTATCTGATATAGTCACTGGTAGTATATAAACTACTTCAGGATCTGAGCAAAGCGAAATACAAAATATTTGGATATGCTGATGACATCGCCATAATAGTACGCGGCAAGTATGACAAAACAATATGAAAAGTTATGCAATTAGCCGTAAACTTAACCAGAAGGTGGTGTCAAAAAGAATGATTTTATACAAACCTAAATAAGACAGCAGTGGTTCCATTTATCAAGCAGAGGAGAAATGACACCCTTAGCATAAAGATTGTTGAGACAGAACTACCTTCCTCAACTAAAGTTAATACCTGAGGGTGACACTAGAACAACAACTAAACTGGGAAGGTCACCTGAGAAAAACGACTGACAAAGCCATTAGAGCATTGTGGACATTGTGGTCATGTAGACTAATGGTCGCTAAAATAGTAACCTAAAAGTGAGCAGCTCGATTTACAAGCAGGTAATCAGACATAAAATTCTATATGCAGCTGTCATCTGGTGAAAGAAAGTAGATCAGAAAACGGAAATCACCAAGCTAGCAAAGGTACAGAGGCTAACGTGCCTTAACACCATAGGTGCTATAAAAACGACACCCACGACAAGAATGAAGATTCTATTAGAAATCGCTCCCCTGCAAGTGACAGTTATATCATTACACAGAAGGTAACTTCAAAGAACACTTGAAAATTCTTATCAAGCCTACCTCAATGCTGGCCATGGCCTACATGAGTGATGCTATGCAAACAAAAATAGTCTTTGACTATAAATACAGAGACAACATTTTAAACAAGGAACAGTAGAAGGAATAAGTTTCGGAAAATATGTGGAATGATTCCAAAAAATGTACACTGACAGATTAAAAACGGAAAGCGGTGTCAGCTCAAAAGTGGTGGGACCAAGATTTAAGAGACACTCATCCCCCGCTAGAAACTTTACCGTACTCCAAGCAAAAGTACACGCCATAAACATGCCAGTGGATCAGCTCATTAACAAGAGCAAATGCAATCGAATATAAGCATTTTGTCAGATAGTCAAGCGGCATTAAAAGCGCTCAATAGTAACAGCTTCAAATCACGAATGTTTTACGAACGCCATACCTAAACGAAGTGGCAGATAAGAACAAAGTTGAACTTGTCTCGGTACAAAGACATGAGGGAATAGACGGCAAGAAAGAAGCAGATAAACAAGATAAACTAGGAGCAGTCAAATCCTTTATTGGACCAATTCCTTCGTTTGACTTCGGTTAGAGAGACTTTCAAGAACTTATAAAGAACTGAGCAAACAAAGAAGTCAACAAAATCTGGGAATAAACTTCAGGACTTAAACAGTCTAAAATATCTCCAAACTATAATCAGAAAAGGATTAAAAAAATCATAAAACTTAGCAGAAAGAAGCTGAGATTTCTGTGCGGAGCACTAACGGGACATATCCATTGCAAGTATCATCTTAAAAAGATGGTGGATGATGACAAATGCCGGTACTGTGGTAAAGAAGTAGAAGATATAAAACACAACATCATGCGATGTCCAACTTTATTACGGAAGATGCAGTTAAACCAGAGAATTGGTCAACTTTATCACTGATATAGATCTCTGCTGAATTTAACGAAGGGAAACAAAAGATCTCTTCTGTTCGCGGTGCTTGAGGGAGGCATTTCTAACTTCATCTGATAATAATAGTAACATAGTTCTGCTTCTTTAATTATTTCTTTCTGATTCCGCATAATCACATTTAACTTTTGATATATACTTAAGTTTCTCCTTTCTATTTTCATAATTTCATAGTTTTGGGGATTATATTTAAAGAGGGTTTTGATCACTAGAGGTCTCAGAGTCCCTGGTTCTTGGCGCTTCCCAAAACTTCTTACTTTTACCGTCGTGGGCTTGCTGAGTGTTGAGTGTTTACTAAAGAGAACAATTTTTTCGTTTTTTGGTGCTCAGTCCTCTTCGCTTTAGGCAAAAATTTTGTTCACTTCTTAAAAGTGCTTTTTTTTTGGGACGACTTAGTTGTGCTCTAGGCGCTTTGGCGACCTCACTACTTAGTGGTTCTCACGTCGGCAAGTTTTTTCTCTTCGTCTGGTTTTCGTTTTTCTACGAAACTGGGTTGGTTGTGATTCTTAGGATTTGATCCTTAGCGTATGCATATACTGTCTTGTTTTAAGCTTTTTTGTGCCATCTCTAGGTATTAATTTTGGTGGGAGGAGATTTTTTAGATAGTAGAATGCAAGCTTTTACGGCCGTTATTTAATATCGCACTGTTTTTTCACAAAATTTTTACTTAACGTTTTGCAGATCATGCTATCAGCTTTTTTAGAAGATTTCTAAAACTGATGTTATCGTCTTGTGTTCCTTGTTATATACCGTCTTTCGGCTCCGCTTTGCTGATCCGGGTCCGTTCTGATCTGTTCAGTTGCGTTCATAGACGTTTGCTGACTTCTTGCATGTTCTTCACGCAGCGTAGATCTCTATGTGTTGCTTAATCTGTATCTATCTTCACGGTTGAAGTTGTTAAGATTTTTCATTATTTCTAGTGATTTGAGTATTGTTCACTGGTGATAGTGTTTGCTTCCTGCTAATACCTTTACGTTCCCGTAATCAATCCGGTGATCTTCATTCTCCTATGGATGTTCCGCTACTACCAATTTGTCTGTGCGTCTGAGTTGAGCGTCTCGTTTTGTTCTTTAACCCTGCACTAAATGCTTCTTCCTGTTTGGGCGATGTAACTCTTACCGCACATACACTCTAATTTGTATATACCCTTGGTGTGTAGTCTCGGAAGTTGATCTTTATTAGGTAGTATGAACTGATCTATTTTCTTCACTGTGCCATAACGTGTAGCGATACTCTTCTTTCCTAGAACCATTTTTAGTCTGTCAGTGATTCCAGCAACGTAGGGTAAGTAAGCATATGTTTCTGACGGTGTCTCTGCAGCAACCTCGACTTGTTTTTCTTTCTTCTTCTGTAGTCTGATTAATTTTTTGTTGTAGCCATTTTTTATAAGAGTGTCTTTGATGTGTTTGATTTCCTCTGGCTTGTGTTTTTCATCACTAATTTTCTCTGCTTTTCTTAGAAGTGTGTTGATGAGGGTTCTCTTCTGTTGTGGATGGTGATAAGAAGATGCGTGTAGATACCGGTTTGTATGTGTTTCCATGTGGTATACGCTATGACTTAGCCTGTTGTGGTTTATGTGTGTTGCCAAAACGTCTACAAAATGCAACGTTTGATTTTTTTACCTCTATGGTGAATTAGATACTGTTGCGGTGTCCATTGATATGTTTAAGAAAACTTTGTAATTCTTCCTTTCTGTGAGGCCATACGACAAAAGTGTCGTCTACGTATTTGTACCAGCATTTTGGTTTCCTGTCGCTTGAATTGATAGCTTCTTGTTCAAAAACTTCCATGAAGATGTTGGCTGTTACTGCTGACAGTAATGATCCCATACTTGCGCCTTTCTTTTGTTCATAGAACTCACCATTCCACAGGAAGTAGGTTGACGTTGAACAGAGTCTGGTCAAGTCGATCAAATC
The DNA here is from genome assembly GCA_035610365.1 of Aquatica leii. Classification (NCBI taxonomy): domain Eukaryota; kingdom Metazoa; phylum Arthropoda; class Insecta; order Coleoptera; family Lampyridae; genus Aquatica; species Aquatica leii. Next base: position 34,341,082 of record CM069438.1, read on the forward strand.
TTGTAAACCTTGTGGCACTAGTTGTTGTCTAATGATCTCTAATGTTTCTCTTACTGGTACATTGGTGAATAGTGATTCTACGACAAAACTAAATAGTATGTCACTGGTAGTTACCTCAAGTACTTGGAGAATCTCGACAAAATGTTTGGAATTCTAAACGTAGCTGGTTGTTTGACCGGTGCGCTGCTGTAGTCTTCTAGTTAAGTATTTTGCTAACTCGTGAGTCGGTGATCCACAGATACTGACGATAGGTCTTAGAGAGTTTCCGGTTTTATGACTTTTTGGTAACCCATACAGTCGTAGAGGTTGACTTTTTGATAGTATCAGCCTTTTCTGTTCTTCTGTTGGTATAGATGAGTTTTTGATCGCCTTTCTTATGCGTCGTTCAATTTTCGCAGTTGGGTCCTTGTTTAGTTTTGTTTAATGGTCTGGGTCTAGTAGAGTGTCCATTTTTCTGATGTAAATGTCTTTATCCATTATCACTGTCGCGTTACTTACGTAAGTTAAGTAACTTTCTTTCCTCATTCTTAGTTATGTTTCTTAACGGTGGTTTGGCTGTCCGTAAAATATGATAAGTTTCGTATCTTATTTTTTCAGCATAGTCGATGAGTAGATTCCGGATAGCACATTCCACTTAGGCGAAGATCTCCTCTTTTGGTATTTTTGTAGGTGCGACTGCGAAGTTGAGTCCGTTGGTAAGTACTTTTGTTTGTGCTTCTGTTAGTTGCTGCTCCCAAAGAATGATGACTGTTTTTTCTATATCCAGCTCTTGTATCTTGTCTGATTTTTTGTAGTCTAGTTTATCAAACTTTTTCATTTGGTTCTTTGTCGTTGTAGCCAGAAAATGTTCAGAATGTTCGTAGCTAATCGATGGTTGTTCACAGGTCTTCACTAAGTTTATTACTCAACTCCAGATGCAGCACGTATAGTTCGTTGGATATTTGATTTAATCTACGGTAGGTATCACGTACTCTTTCCTTGACTAGCGCGTTTTTTGCAAGATAAATTATTCTCTTGATGACGGTGGTTCTTAGTCATTAGTCATTAGACAACAACTAGTGCCACAAGGTTTACAAGAAAATTTGATCGACTTGGCCAGACTATATTTAACGTCAACCTACTTCCTGTGGAATGGCGAGTTCTATGAACAAAAGAACGGCGCAAGTATGGGATCGCCACTGTCAGCAGTAATAGCCAACATCTTCATGGAAGCTTCCGAATAAGAATCTATCAAGTCAAACGACAGGAAATCGAAATGCTGGTACAGACGTCTATGAACGCAACTCAACAGACCAGAACGGACACGGATCAGCAAAGTGAAAGTTTTGTGACGCAGCAACACTCGAAAAACGTGCTACAGATTTTTTAGATATTATTATTTACGTAATTGCTATAAATAATTATGCAAAGTAAAGTTCACAACAGCACTGGTTTTTCGACGGCACTGTTGCCGATAAATATTAAAATTGACAGTTTTGGTGAAAGGAATCTTACGCGCTCATTTTGTACTTGGTTTGTTGCTGCAATGGCTAGGTTGTTAACATGCTTTCTGTATTTAGAATCTTTATCAGTACGTGGAGTGAGGCTTAGATTATCTCCTATTTTTATTATAGTTTCTTAACCACGCACACTCACTGACATCGTAGCTAGTCGTGGTGACGTGGTTGTTACCAACGTGGATCACTGCAGGAAAATATATCAAAATTTCTAGAGAAGACCACGTCAGCAAGAAGCAATGAGAGAGCTCTTACAGAATTCTGCAGCGTATTAATGACATCGTATTCCTTATCCAAAAACTAAAAAGTAGTCCATACTAATTGTCTAGCCCCGTTTGCTGGCAACAAGAACGTTACCCAAGACTACGTCCAAACTACGTAATTAGTATTTAGTTAGTTTATTAAAAATTAGTTATATTTATAATAATCATATCTAAATTGCGGGTAAATAGTTAGCTTTAAAATCCGTTACATTATAACAATTTAAAATATTGTGTATTATTGTCGAAAATTCCATGAGAACATCATGATATCAAGTATCTGGTGTCTTTACGACTGTGAGGAAAGTAGAAATTAATCTCTATGATAAAAAAAGAAGAGTTAAATTTTGTAAGAGTCTAAAGATAAAATTTATCTCCACGGATAGAGTATAGTCTGTAAATTGTTGCTTACCTTTAATCTCAAAGCAAAACCAATGATTCCTATGTAAAAAGTTTTTGACATGAAGATCCATGATCAAGAACAGCAAAAACTTAAAACAATTTTTTTTCTTGCTGTAACCCAAAATTCATTTTTGTTCTTATTGCTTGTAAAGTCACTGTCTTGAAAACCATTTTAATAACAAACTAAAACAACACCATAACAACAAAATTTCTAACTCCTTGATCAACCTTTTTTCTTCTTACTTATCGGTGCCATTTTGTCATAAACAACATTGAATACCACAAAGAATACGTAATAGTTATTTATTTCTAATTTCAATTACTATTTACAATTAAACCGAAACTAACTGTACGCGAAACACTTTTCTTACACACTAATCGGTCGATTGTTAAAACGTCATACAGTTAGTGTCGTAAAATTTCTAAAATTTAAATATTAAAATAAACACTGTGTACAGATTTCTACAACGAATTAATTATTATTATTATCACGGCCCCACAGCCGGATTGTGCTGTTTTCGTGAGCGTTTTTGAAACGCCATCATTCTTGTTGGAAGGTGCACTTAGGGTGTATAAAATTTAACGCACTTTCCTTTCAATACAAATTAGTTGATCCAACGTCCTGACGGTTCTGTCACATCTTCAGGTTCGTGTAACTCGAACTAAAACACTTCCTTAGACGTAATCTATTTCGATCTTGATGGATGAGATAATATTTCTAAAAGCAAGAATTGCTCTAACAGTCGAGGGTTTTAATATTTCTGTGCATGAATAATCAAGCAATCAACCAATCGTTAAAACTGATCATCGTCTCGCTTAATACTTATCGTAAAATTCTCAAAAGGCACAGATAAGCAAATCTGCTTTTTGAAAAGTCTCTTAATTTTTAAACGTGCGAACTTATCGACACCACAACAAAATTGATATGCAAAACGACGATTATAATCAGATAACTTAAGGCGCTGCCGTTCTATGTACGCGATGCAATATTATTTCGCCCGTGCTGGATGTTGGTTGTGCTCGAACTCTTTGGCATCGACACTTAAGAATCCATTGAACGGATACTGTCAAAATTTTTGTGCGCGAATCTCTTTTTAACGACATTTCATTCATCCACAAATCCTCGCCTGGTTCTAAATATTCGGGAAGCAATTCAGAAGTGTTTTCTGTCGTCGACGGTGAACCCTGACATAGAAATTCGATTCTTACGGTGGTGCTTAGAAGAGGTTCGCATGACACTTCAGGTATCGAGCACAAACCGCAGTATTTTGGCCGATATCGCCTTCTACTTCTGCACGGACCGAAGCGAAGAGTTACTGGAGCGGTTATTCGATTAGTGGCTTTACATTCGTGTCCTCTCTGAAAACACACATTCATTTGTTAAAGAGAATATTGATCATTCTAATTATTTACATAAATTTAATATTCAACGAATTTATTCAGACCGTGCACAAACACAATTCGCCGTTGACGTGAGAGCGTACGAGGTGCATCATGAAAGTTTTAAAAATTAATATTCCGAGCACGTACTTGTTCTAGTGTAATATAACAAAATTTTTATAAGTTAGTAAGTCGCGATAATTTACATAAAAAAATTGTATTATTAAAGTTAATATTTTATTCTACGATGACGGCTGTGAAATGAGTAACGCAGATGATGTTTGGTCAGATACAGACAGATGATTAGTTGCAATATTTTTTAATAGACAAATACAAGCATGTAATAAATTATGAAAAAGAACCAGGACTGTTTTTAATCCATCAAATTAGTTTAAAAAAAAGTAAATTTAAGGCAATGGATTGCTTTAAGGCAATGGATTGCTTTGTTACTTACAAGGTTTGTTTTGGTTTTTTGAATGTCACAACGCGTAATTTATTAAATATTGTTTAAATATCTGACCGCCGCTAGTTTGGCAGTTTTAACTTTACTTTGTTTGTTCAAGTGCTCTTTTTTCGTTATTTTTGCTGAGTCGTAATGTCAACTTTTTAAGCCCACGCTTTCTACGGGTATTATTTACGTCATACTTTTCTTTGAACCTTTGTTTTTGTTGCCAGTTTGTGTAGTTTTTATAAAAAAACAAACGTGGGTGTCAATTTATAGTTTGTTGTCAACAATTTTAGCTTTGAGCTAATTATCGGCGTTAAGTTTTGCGGGTATTAGAAGATTGAAGATGAATAGAGATTTTGCAATCACCAAAGCGTTATCAAAATCTATATTGTGACTTGTGGTAAAATGATGTTCAGTAGCAGCAGACTTAAAAATATGTCTTAGATAACAATTGTTACATATCGTTATTTTATATTCCTCAAAAATATTTATTCTAAATTAAAGTTAACGGCTGCACTGTATAAGGACGCTACTGATTGTCATTTTATTTTTCTGGTAGGAATAAGCGCGTTAAAGCAGCCATGGTACTCGCCCCTTACGGCTGTTAAACGTTCTTGTACTTGAGTTATTTTAAGACATGTAAGTAGTTTTCTTTCTGTTGAATTTTCCTTGGTAGTAATTTCTATTACGCTTTTAAAGGATGTGTTAGAAAAAACGTATTCCAGGTATTGATCAGATTTGGCGTTGTAGTGTTTATATTTGAGTAGAGTCCCGTGATTGATACAGGAAACACAGACAATAACCAACACGGCGAGAGATTAGGTACGCGATAAGTTAAGTTAAACTTTAAAAATAGTTTTGTTACAATGTGGATGTTATTAAAGCAATAAACAAACATACAGTGCATTTGTGATTTATAACAAACAAACAACATTAGATTTGGCGACGAGGATTCCTTTTTTTCGTGGTTAGAAGGAGATGAACAAACAACGTAGAGAAAATAAATACAACAAATCAAAAACATGTCTAGAGACAACATTTTCGCAAACATAGACACATTCAGCTTACATAATGGTATGGAGAACATTGGAGGCCGATGGCAGAAGTGGTTAAAACTACTATTGTCTTATTGCTGCTGACATAACGGAAGATCAGAGGAAGGAGGCGATGCTATTGCACTGTGCAAGTGAGGAGGTTTTTGATATTTACTGCTTTCTTTCTGATCCTTCCCCGTCTGATCCCTCATTAACATGTCACGAGATAGCCAAAGCAAAACTTAATTCTCATTTTGTGCCTAAGATTAACACAGAGTTCGAAATTTTCAATTTCCGACAAGCTAATTAATTGGTCTCAGAGTCAATTGAAGAATACTATGCTAGGTTATTGAAATTAAGCAGTAACTGTTACTTCGATGACAAAAACAGAGTAATCCAGTCACAAATAATACAATGTCCCACGTCCCACGATTAAGGAAGTATGGTCTAGCTGAAAATCCAACACTTGAACAACTACTTGTCCAAGCAAAGGCTTATGAATTAACAGAGAATCAAGCTCAGCAAATGGAACCAACCACACAGTAAGCTTCTCGAATTTCAATGAAGCTTAACCAGCAAGCACTCACTCAAACAGATACAAACACACGACCTAGTATAACCCAGTCTGACAATTAGTCTAACAATTAAAGTAACACAAATAACCAGTGTAGAAACTGTGGAAACAGATGACATACACAAGGCAGACAGGAATGTTCAGCAAGAAACGTTGCGTGTCATTTTTGCTCTAAACAAGGTCATTTCTCAAAATGCTGCATTACGAAACAAAGAGTTCAACAAACACAAGGCACTCAGGCACACACAAGTACATCTTCACAGCAAGTTACACCAACAGAAGTTTTGCAACAAATCATGTAACATCAAACCTAGAAACAACAAACTATAACACTGCTATAGAAGGGGAAAGTAGCTCTGAACATTCTTTTCAGTAAAAATATACAAAAAAACATGCGACAGAAAGAAGGAAGAAAACAAAAAGAAACAAGAGGAGCAGATCAAAGGAATAAAAACGGAAGAAGATGTATGAAAGTACCTAAAGAAACACAGAAAAAAAACATGACGACAAAGGGAAAACAAAATAAAGAATGGGAGATATATTTTCGGAACCTGTTGGGAGGGGAAGAACAAAAGCAGAAAAAAGAAAAAAGAAAAGACGCGGTAGTAAGACAGGAAGAAGTAATAGAGGCGATAAAGAATATAAAAAAAGGAAAGGCAGCAGGAGTAGATGGGATACAAGAAAAAGAGTGGATATACGGGGGAGAAAGTGTAACAAAAAGGATGACGGAAATACTAAACAAAATATGGAAAGCGGAAAGATTTTTGGAGAGATGGAGAGAGGGAATAATATGCCCAATCCATAAAAAAGGCGAAAAAAATAAAGTCAAGAATTATAGAGGGGTAACATTATTGAGCACGGCATACAAATTATATGCGACAATACTTCAAGGAAGACTACAGAAGGAATTAAAGGAAAGAAGTTTGATACCAGACGGACAAGCGGGATTCAGAAAAGGAAGAAGGGCGATAGACAACATATATATACTGAAACACTTAGCAAATAAAGAACTAAAAAAAAAGAGGGAAAATGGTGGCACTATTCGTACATCTAAAAGCTGCTTTTGACAAAGTGAATAGGGAAAAACTGTGGGAATACATGATAAAAAAAAATCAATGAAAGATTAATACAAAGAATAGAGGAAATTTACGAAGAAACGAGGAGCAGAGTTAAAGTGAATGAGGAAGAGAGCGAGAAATTCATCACAAAGAGAAGGTTGAGACAGGGATGTCCACTGAGCCCAAGCCTGTTCTCAGTATACACGGGGGATCTGGAAGAGACAATGAGAGGACAACAGACAGGAGGGATAGTGGTAGGGAAAGCGAAGGTATGGTCGTTGGCGTATGACGATGACATAGTGTTGGTGGCTAAGAAGGAAAAGGAAATGAAAGAGATGATGAAAACGCTAGAAAAATACATGGAAAAAAAAGAAATGGAAGTAAACACCGAGTAAACAAAGATAATGATATTTAGAAAAGGAGGGGAAAAAAGAAAAAGAGAGGAGTGGATATGGAGTGATGAGGAAGTGCAACAAGTGAAGGAATTTACATACCTGGGCTACACGATGAAACAGGATAATAAAGAGGGAGAACACATGAAGGAAAGGGTGAAGAAAGGAAACAGGTTAATAGGACAAGTGTGGGGTGTGGGGGAAAGAGTATTCGAGATGGATATAGAAAAAAAAACTTGTTGTTTGAAAAATTAATAAAGAGGGTGGTAATGTATGGAGCGAAAATATGGGGCTAGAAGGAGTGGAGGGAGGTAGAGGGGCTACAGGAAAGATACTGGAGATGGGTTTTAGGACTGGACAGGGATACACCGGGGTATATTGTGAGAGAGGTGGTACAGATAGAAAAAATAAGAGTAGAGACAGGAAAAAGAGCCATAAAATACGAGGAAGAACTGAGGGAAAGAACAGATTGCAAAATACTGCAAGAATGTTGGAAAGAAATAAAGGGAGGGAAAGTGAAGTACGGGCAGAAGGGCAGAGAAGAGTATTACAAAAGAAACGGGTACGCGAGAGAAGAAGTGGAGAGATTAAGAGAAGAGGGAGTAGGGGTAAGGGAAGAAATAATAAGGAGAGATAGAGACATCGAAAAACAAGAAAGATGGACAAAGATAAAAGAGAGCAGATATAATAGGAATTATAAAGATATCAAGGGTGAAGGAGTGCCGGAATATTTAAAAGATAGAGAGAATAAAAGCAACAAAAAGAAAAACATGGTAGCAAGGTTCAGATGTGGCAACGAGGAGTTAGGGAACAAATATTGGAAAGAAGAACCAGAAAAGATTGCACATCTCTGGCTATGCGGAGAAGAAACGGAGGACCTTAACCACATGAGACAGAAATGCAGGGAACTAAGAGAAGAGGTGATGAAAGTAGAAGAAATCTTAGATGAAAACGGAAAAGGAGCGGAGTGGATGGAAGAAGTACGGAGAAGGAGGAAAAAGTTAAGGGGAGAAAAGGGATAAGAAAATGTATTAAAAAAAAAAAAAAGAGTAAATAGAATGTAACTGTAAATGTAAATGTAAATATAGAAAGTAGGTTGTAAATGTAGTATAGCACGAACGAATTTGTAAGCCAAAGGCAACAAATAAAGTTAAACTTATATAACAGCGCTCAAGCAAATGCTGGTTCTGCAAAGAAGAAGACGGACCAGAACATAAAATGTTTAAGTGTGGAAGGTGGGAAGGACTTCGCACCAGAGCAGAAATCGAAGTGGGCGAGAAGCTAAGGCCATGAAACATCATAAGAATTGTTACGGTCGAAATTTTCATTGCGTACGCCTATGTATTTTGACGTGAAATTAGTTTACGGTTTGGACGCCCCCTACCGATCTTTTACGCGTGACTGTCATTTACGACGAATTCTTCAACTTGAAAACTGGATAAAATGGCCGGTGAATTGGCGATTGAAATCTTCTAGACTTATCCACCGTAATGGGGTCAATTTATAAGAGTATTACGCTTATAATACATTTGATTCGTCACCGGGTAAGATAATAACTGTCATTTATTAAAACTCTGTTGTAATTTCTCGTAATTTGATAGCCGTTCCGCCACGTGCGAGCAATTCGGTCCTAGTCGATAACTATTGATGAAGAATCAGTTTCGGATAACAATTTCGTCGGATAAATATTCTCTGAGGCATACGACATATGGCAAAAATCGGATGTACCGAAGTTAACTAAAAATTGTCGAGATTCTACTCAGGCGGCAGAGACCTGCGTAACCACCGTTTTCGTCGGGGTATAACAGTACACGACGACCGGGTTCGGCCTTGTGTATTTATGTTAAATATACTTAATCATTTTGTAGATTTCACTTTCGTGAGGAATTAGTTTGACACGATTTGCTATTTCAGGGTGTTTACAGGATATCGTGCCGAGGAAAGTACTTTCTTCGCACAAGGGAAAGTTCCTGTGTTTTGGTAAGTGATTTTATGTATTTTATTTCGTTGTCAAATAGGGTCACTCACGAAACTGTTGCTAATGATAATTCCGTAACGATTAACGTAAGAGTATTACCATTTAGGTAATAAGGTTGCTTGCTCTATGTTACGTCTGCTGTGTACTACCCATAATTATTAGGATAATTTAATGTTAATGCCATAATTGTAACCACTGTTTTATTGTCAGTAATGCCATATTACTAATTATTTTGTGAATGCCGCATATTGTATACAAACGATATTTACTACGTAGTATTCTTCACTACTTATTTCATTGGAATTTATTGATGTGATGTGTGCTGCCGATACTACAGGCATTTAGTTAGAAAATTTGATGTACTTCTTAGTCAAAGTGTACGCTAATTATTAATGCAAATCGTTACTCATTGTAGAATTTAAGTTTGGCGCATAAGCAAACTGTGATAGGTATTAATTCTACCTCGAAAATATTAACGCTCATATCTTCTATTATTATTCCAACGTTAAACCATTAAATCGATTATACGTGTTAATCTTTCTTTTTATCTTCCCTACTCCTGTGATTATCGTTACCTACTAATTACTTCTGGCTACTCGAACAGCCGAGTATAAGGCTTACGAACCTAACATCGTGTTACAAGTTTAGTCCGTTCTGTCCTGAGCAAGATAGAAAATTACTTTGGGATAAGCTCTGGCGCCCTGCAACATCTTTTCTGTATTTAGTGTGGACCTCCCCTCTCTCCGAATATTGTGAGTTGGCCGTGCAGGTTCGTAAAATACCAAAAGCTTGTAACAGAATTATGATAAAAAATGAGAATAACTGAAAGATAATAGAGATGCTGATAAACAAGATTATGAGCAGCAAAGAAAAGTACGAGAAAAGGAGAAAATGAATGAAAGGCAGGAAAGATCCGGTGCGGATGAAGTTATACCCCTTTTAGGGTGGACGTCATGAAAATTTTTCCAATTATAACAACGGCTTATTATCTCCACAGACAAAAAAAACGTTTGAAGGTATGAAAACCCGCTGCTTACAATTACGGAAGAATTAAATTAAATCACAATACAAGAAATACATTTTCACCCCAAATAAAGACTTTCACTCAGATCGCCACAATATTCGATTTCATATTTACATAGAGGTGTGTAAAATACTTAACAGTGAAAGTCTTGTTGGGCGTACACAACGCTAGAGGATGTCTGCGTTCTTTAAACTTTACCGGAGGAATAAAATCGTGTTTAAAATTTGACATTTTTGTCCCTACTTCAACAACGAAAAGTGGGCGTACATAGAATAAATTTTATAATAAAGCATTTTTAACATTAACACATGTTGACTCAAAAGTCCGTCGTGTTTACATAAATTTGATGTCGGAATTGTTTAGATGATCAATAAACCCTAACTATTCAAGACGACCATCACACAAAATAGAGGACACGCCCCTTTTCAAACGTAACCCAATCAGAGTCAAACTTATCCCACCCCGACAATACTTTATGGATAAATACGAAGACTTCTTCTTAAGTCATAAACATTTGTCTGCTTGCACTCGATGTAAACAGTCGAATTTGCAAATTAATGCTCCAGAGCAAAATCACCCGAAGTGTTTTACTCGGTGGTGCGTGTATAGCGATATACTCAAACCGCTGTTATTTACGCATTTTTTCAACTACAGTCTTTTATTAGGCTCCTTTCAAATAATTTTAAATTAAATCAATGCTTCTTTAAACAATTTTATTTCAGATTTTATTTTAGAATTAGTCTCATGAAGGTTACCCTAAAACAATTTAAATTTTAAATGAATTTAAGCCTCATGGAATGAATCATGTTCTCCGAGCAACGTCGTAGCCGCCGCCGCTACCCCAACGCCGAAGGAATTTTTGCAGGACCAAGTGAGAACGGTGAAAGAAGAAAACCGCCAGCTTTACAAAAAAGCTCACTAAGATGACGGAGAAGCTGGATTGTCTGCTCCTCCCGCTCTTCCCACCAGTTTTGCAGCATCCGAAGAAGAAAAAAAAGCAGTTGACCGCTGAGACCCACCCTACGTCGAGACGCCAGGTGACTCGACGCCCTGCCCACACCCAGAAGAGATCCCGAACCCGCCGTCGTTCTCATCACCGAGATCGCCGCCGTACACACCCGCTGTCGAATCCATCAACAAAGAGACACTACACTAAAAATGAACCGTGGTGTTCAACAAAAAGAAGTGTCCAGCCTTTAAAGAGCTGCTCGATGACGACTACACCCTCGAGACGACTTGAAAGGATAGAATCTTTCCAATCGTCCTTCACAACCAGAAGGGCTACGGAAAAGCAATACAGACCTTGTGAGATAACAACGTAGATGTTTCCAGGGACTTCCGTACTGAGACGAACACGTTAGAAAAAGCCCGCTAGGACTTTCATTCGTACCAACTGAAGGGAGACCAATCATTGAAGGCCGTCATCAGAGGGATGCCGTTATGCGACACGTCGATCGACGACACCGCCGCTTAATCTTGTCGCAGAGGTCCCGCAGGCTAAAACGATCTTTGATATCACCGATATTGGAGTTATCTGAGTCCTCGTGGAGACTCCGCATCCTAGAAGCAACATCGAGTAATAGTACAGATGTCAGCAATTTGGACATTTCGCGATAAGATGTTGAGGAACCCCTCGATGCGTAAAATTCTTGGATTAGCGTTTTGGATGACGACAGCTGTCCGTAGTGTGGCGTTCTTGACACCCCTGCACATCGGATTCTCGCTTGTTGCGAATTCGATGACGGACGGGTTGAACTGTAAGCTACGATCAACTCCTATCCCGAATCCCTTCAGGTCGTTCTTAAACTAGTGCCTGATGTAAATGTATATAGACTTTTTCCAGAGAGAAACCAGAGCCTTTATTAAAAATAGTTTATTATTTTGTAAGCAGCGATGGCAAAGTAGGAGTTTAGTTTCGTTATATAGCATTGCATGTTCATTTAGAGTCATATTACTATTACATTTTTTAGTTAAATAACATGTTTTTCGTTTTAGCTGTCGCTGTTTAATTAATATTCTGCCTTTCTTTATTTTTCCTCTTCTATATGCAGATCGTTTTCCTTACTGACTTGGCATTAACCTAAAAGCGAGGATAAGCTGTAAGACAGGTGCCTTGCAGAAACACGTGCTCTCATAGCACGCACAAATACTTAGCCTACTGGTCTTGTATGACTATCTTATCTACTCACAACATTTTCTTTTTAACCTATCTCTCTTGTGGCAAACTTGTACCATGCAAGTTCAGGTGGTATGGTGAGTCCACTTCTTCCTCCTTTTTAGCTACGAGTGCCCAAAGAAGAAGGCAGACGGCCCGGATACGCGCTGCAACTGCAGGAACGACCATTCGGCCAACTACAAGGATATGCCCAGCCCATCCAACTAATTTTTCTGTTTCAGCGTCCCCTCGAGCCCCCGCCAGACCGGTAAACCCCACCGTTTTGTTTGCCCAGGCAACGAGACCTGTCAAGTTTACCGTCTCTACGTCACCCATGTTCGCCAAACAGCCACAGACAAAGACCAAGAGATACGTCCACACAGAAATTACCAGAGAAGAGCACCATCTCGTCAGGGAATTCTTTGGCCGTTTCCGCAACCAGTCAGTGGCAGCATGACAAAGAAAACCGAACTCCTTTCTTATCGCGACTTGAAACGCCAATAGTCTGCTTAATAAGAAACTTGAATTTCAAGAATTCTTCCATTGCCGCAATATCGACATCGTTTTCGTCTCCGAAACTCATCTTCAAAATTGCGACAACCCCAATATCCGGAACTATACCTTGTACAAACAAATTACCCGCAGATTTAAACGCAATTTTTAACGCTAGAACTTCCACTATTCTTGCTGGAGACCTTAACGCAAAGCATCCAGACTGGCACAGCAAGAAAACAAAGCGAAATGGTCGACTTTCGCAAAATCCGTATACGGACCCTGCAAACCCACCATCCATCCCTACAACGAATTTCTCGACGTTATCGACATAGCCATCTTCAAGAACGTTAGGCTACTTCACGAACTAACTACTGTTTCTGACCTCAGTTCCAGCTAGGAGGCCGTGCTTCTACCGCTCGGTAATTAAGCAAAAAACGACAACCTTTAGTTTGAAAAGAACATTACCCTGTGGCCATCCTTCAAATTTGAAGCCAGCAGACTTATCACACCAGTTCCGGTCATAGAAAACGTTTCTCACCTATAAGCCGCGGTTGACAATTTCACAGACCTTGTCAAAAGACGCATCACAAAAGCCCCCAAATCTATAACTAAATCCAAGTCGGATCCGTTTTAACTCCCATTCCTAATTTGCGACCAGATCACCGAGAAAAACCGTCTAAGACGCAGATGGCAACGCACTCGCCACCAAGACGACAAAAAAGCGCTTAACGACGCTTAAACCGCCATTCGAACCCAAATCGAGCAACACCGTAATCTTCTCTTTAATGATTATCTTCAGCCCTTAAATGCAGAAGATCGCAGCGCGTGGCAAATGGCCATTCACGGTCCCCGAAGTCTAGTTTACACGCTCAAACTCCAATTTAGAAGAACTATCCAAACGACGGACTTTCGTCAGAAGCATCCTGACGGTTAACCCAAACGGACTCATCAGGCACACATCTCCCAAAGAAATCGAAGCTGATATCAAAAATCTCAAACTGCGCAAAGCTCCCTGGAACGACGGAATTTCCAACAAAGCCCTCAAACTTCTTCTAAAAAAAGGTATAGCCATCTTAACTGCAATTTTAAACGCATGTCTAAAACTTTGACACGTTCCACATCAATGAAAAACCGTGGACGTCATAGTATTCGTCGAACTTAGAAATTGGTTTCAACTACCGCGACATCACTGACGCCGTCTTTTTCGATATCAAGAAAGCGTTTGACAAGGTCTGTCATCGCAGACTATCATACATGATGTATGATCTAAGGATCAATCACTCAATGGTCCAGCTTATCGGATCCTTCCTAAATCAACGCCCGTTTGCGATCTAACTTTTCATCGCCAAGTCCACTCCAAGACACATAGAAGCCGGCGTCTCTCAAGGATCTACGCTGTCCCCATTCCTATATAACATCTTCACGGCAGACCTCCCAAAAATTGATAGACTTACCTACAACTTTTACGCTGACGATATCGCCGCGCCGTCTTGGCAACATCTCGCTCCCTCGCTTAAGCCAAGAGAAATCTTCAAATAGCCCTCACTTTACTAGATAACTGGTACAACGACTGGGGAATAAAAGTCAATCCCACTAAAAGCGCCGTCGTCTTCTTTAACCGAAAGAACATCGCCTCCACACGCCGCCTCCAAATCATAAGTAACAACGTCTCCTGTGTGAACGAGACTAAATATCTCGGCCTCACCCTAGACTAGAACTAGCTGTATCGCAACAGCTGTCTCAACGTCTTCGTCTACAAGATGATCATCTCCGCTTTTATGACATACACAGCCCAAGCATGGTTTTACGCTGCTAGAATTTACACCATCAGAATTCAGATCTTTCAAAGTAAGATGCTCAGAATGATCGCAGACGCCCCATGGTTCTTCCGAACAAACCGGCACCACCAAGAACTTGACATCCCAATGATGGCAGATTTTGTCCGTCAATCTGCAACTGCGCTCCATACAAACCTCGTGACCTACCCCAGTTAAGCATAGAATGAAAGGTTTAACTCGGCGAAAGGTTTGAAACCAAAAAGGCAACTCGGAGGTGGCACACCAATCCAATGGAATTATTTAAGCATATTTTGTTAGCACATAGGATTCAGTTATAGAAATGTTAAATATTGTGTTACGTGCATAAATTTAAATAATGCACTACCCTGTATATTGGTTTAATTAAAATTACTTTTCTATTTCTCGACGCCATCTATCGGGCTCGTTGGTCTCTTCGTATGGAGAAGACGATGGACTGTCATTTTGACTTTAACATCGTTCACGATATAACCTATGTCTGCGTGAATTAAAAATCGTTTTCTTAAAACATCCACGTGTTGTGACACGATGGGTAATAAAAGTATTTTTAATTAACTAATTTAATCCACGCAGGGTAAGTGGCTTTTATTCTTTTTTTGATTAAAGGTAATTTTTATGTGTTTTTATTAGCGCCATGTACTACCTCCTAAATATGGGTGTTCTTGTCTTAGTTTAAAATCTACAAGAGAAAAATTATAATCGGAAGCTGTAGACTTAAGGACGCTGCGATACAAGGGCAGAATTTCTATGCGGAGGCAATTAATATCGTTAAATAATATCATCCTGTACGGAAGAGCATAAGCACCAGACACAATTGAATTTCTCTTCGGAGGCAATTAATATCTAATACCATCGTAGACGAAAAGACATTGTAACAGCATACGTTTTGGGTCTATTACTTTTTTTTAAATGTTTCTTTTACCTGTTGTAGCTTGTGAGTCGCCAGGTAGACACGATGATTTTCGGGAAGTTTGATTACAGGAAGCCAGTAGGAAAACGTTTTCTGAAGGTACACCTGAATCTTGGTAAGTCAATTTTTGATTTTAATTATTTGCTGTCGTTACGGTGTCACTCATAAATAAACATATTTACTAATCGTGTCGAAACGTTCGAATTGATTTGTTTCTTATTATTATTACTCAATTAGTAAGTAAATTACTATCGCATGCCGATTACGTCAACTGTCAATTATTATCATTAATAATGTAATTTACTTACGACGATTTTTTATATGTTCTGATGGTTACACTTTTGTTTTAAGTGTAGTGTAAGTTGCCGATACTTCTGTTATTTTACTAACTACATATATTTGTACTCAGACTAAATTTATTCACTTATCTTGTAATTGTTATTGATTCAAATTTTAATCTATTTGTCCTTCTAGAGTAATTAGGGTGCAATTGTTGTTAACGATTTGGTTTCTTTCTGCGTTGCCTCCAACTTTACAAACCTAAAACTTCGATACAAGCTTGGACCGTCTGTCTTGATCGAGGCAGAAGTGTTAATTATAAAAGATCTGGCGCCCTTAATTATTATTCACTTGAACCTCCCTTATCTCCGACTGTGTGAGTTGGCCGTGCAAGGTTCGTAAGACCTACAGACGTAACAATTGAAACAGCAAACAAACATGTACGAAATTGAATTGAATTAAGCCATAAGTTTAGAATCTAGCTTAGCTAACAAGTTTTTTTCACGCCCTGATAAAGCCTCTTACGTAAGTAGGCGAAACTTTCTAATCTTAGTCTATTCTAGCTTACTATATCGTTTTTTACATTGGAAATGACGAAACAATAAAAGCTTTTATCAACAAAAGCTTTTAAATTTGGTACTTTGAATATTTTGACTTTGAAAAAGCAATTAATAGAAAAAAACTCCACTCAAACATCGATTGGTTTTATTTGTTACAAAATACGTGTAAACATTTCAGTTTAATTTGTAAAATAATTAAAAATAAAATTTAACTGTAAATAATTTTAATTTTAATTGGATTAACGATAAATTGTCTTCACACTGTTTAGATAAAACGTAACACAATTTATAAAACACGATCTGTCTATGTATTCCAAACTCAGTGCTGTAAAAGAGTGTCTTATACAAAACGTTTTAGTTATTAGGCAATTTGTTACTATTCGATTCGATGATAAATTTAAATTTACAGTTTTCAAGTATTGAATTTGGCGTTTGTATTAGGTTGAAACTGGATGTTCACATTGAGAATGGAATTGCTATGCGAAATATGTAAAATAGGGCAAGTTTTTTTCAGATCTATTTTGAATAAAGCTCATGTTTCTTATTTACACAGAAGAAATCGGAAAAATGAAAAAACGAAATTCCAAAAGTAAAAAAAAAGAAAATTAAGGGTGAAGTGGGTAATAATAAAGAATTAAAAACTTTATCAGAAGAAAAATTATAATTAACTTGTAATTTAAAATACTTTGCATTAATTAATACGAATGGAATTACTTCTGCATTTAAAAATAAAAAAAAGCGTGAATAATTAAACTATAAATCAACTGACGTGCCCGTAAAACTTAAGAAAGATATATAAGCTGTTCATCGGAGCCCGAGTTACGACGTTTTTAAGTCCTCCAAGGACTGTCTAAGAACAATTTCTCGTCTCATTTGGGATGTGAAATTTTTTCGAAACGTTTTAGAAAATATTGCGCGATAAATTTTTCATTTCGTAATAAATTTTTTTTTAAATTTTGATTTCCCTGAGATTTTTTTAATCAAATATTTATTACATAACTTACTCTGACGTGATGTTGGTTTCTTTGAATAACTTCGGGCGAGAAGTCGTCGCAACGTCTAGTTTGGCAAATACGCGTCTCGGTGGCTGGTTCGCATTTAATATTCAAATTTGATCTTCTACTTGACAGTCCGGTGCCGCAATCGCTACTACACGTTGACCATTTCGAAAATATCGGCTGACATGATATTGGTTCTTCTACTAAATGAACGTACTGTTTAAGGATGTTGAAAAACGTAGAGATTTACCTGTTTGACTGTCGCACATCCACTCGCGACAACATTGTCCTGGAACATCGACCAATCGTGGATGCTTACAAGTTCCTTTAGGCGATATACGTTCTTGGGGACAAAGCGATGAGCATCCGTAGGTACCGTTCTATAAAAACATAAAGCAATTTATTATCGGTTGAACTAAAAAATGTACATACACAAATTTGCAAAGTTTATCTTAAAACTCATACATTTTTTTAGTTAATATAGAAACAAAAGAGTTGCGTTTATATTAAGAACAAGGCTTGTTTAAATAAATCTTTAAATAAATTGGCGCCCAACGTGGGGCATTAATTAAAAAATTAAATGAATTACTTTCCTAAATAGTGTATTTCAATTTCTAATCAATAAAAGAAATCCGCGGCTACAAAACGAAGAAACTTAACATTTTCTTTTTTTATAAATTAGTGTTGCGTGTCTTTTTATGCCACTGGTAGCAACCATCCTTCAACACCGTAATAAAAAATGCAAGGGCTGAGGGAGTCGGTAGGCACCCTGCAACGTGAATACTTACTACGCGCTGTTTAGGGTATTTTTACATTTATTTTATAAAGTGGCTTAAATGTTTGTTTTTAAGTTTTTTTGTGTACCTCACGTTTACCTTGTCAAAAATTATATGAATTACATTCCTAGATGCTGTATTTAAATTTTTAATCAATAAAACAAAGCCGCGACTGAAAAAGAAAAAAAATGAACACCTCTATTTATAAATTGGCTTCCAACATGGGGCATTAATTAAATTAAATTTAATGATAGTGATCAATTATTAATAGAATTTTTTTATTTTGTTGTAGTAAAAGTAACGCCCTTCGTACAAGCGTGTTGGAGCAACACAACAGGAACCTTTTTAAAAAGTAAAAAAAAACCTTAATTATACCAACAGTTTTGCAACAGAATGATAGTACCAAACCATATGTTTTTAAAACAATTGCATCCGCTTATGCTTTGGGTTCTGTGCTTCTACAAGAAAAAGAACTTGAATCATCAATGCCAATTTATTCTTTTGTAAGCAACCAACAAATATTCAATTATTTAAGTACAGCATTGCACACAGATATTGTTTGTTGTTTGTCATTTCCGTCCTTATCGCCCATATCTGGTTACTGAAAATCAACCGCATGCAGCGGCGTAGCGGTAGTATTCATATTAACAATCAAATAAGAGACCTGTCTCCAAATAACGTCATGTACTTACTAAGGACCATTGTCAAACTTAGCAAACCCATAAATTGGATAAGACATTAAATACTATTTATGTTTTCTATAGCACGAAAACACGGCGTGCAAGTAAATTACTTAGTTAATATACAAAAGTAAAATAGATTTGCGTTTATGTTAAAAAACTTAACATTTTCTCTTCTTATAAATTAGTGCAGCGTGTATTTTTATGCCACTGGTAGTAACCAACGTCATAAAAAGTGCAAGTGTTGAGGGAGTCGGTAGGTACCCTGCAACGTAAATACTTACTACACACTGTTTAGGATACTTTTACGTTTATTTTATAGTGGCTTAAACATTTGTTTTTAAGTTTTTTTGTGCCTCACGTTTACCTTGTCAAAAATTAAATTAATTATATTCCTAGATGCTGCATTTAAGTTTTTAATCAATAAAACGAACTCGCGACTGCAAAAAAGGAAAATAACATCTTCTTTATTTATAAATTGGCGCCCAACGTGGGGCATTAATTAAATTAAATTTAATGATAGGGATCAATTATTAATGGAATTTTTTCCAGTTTGTTAAAGTACAAGCGTTTTATTAAAAACTTTGCTACAGTAGAAAGAAATATGGTGTTTGGGCAACACAACAGGAATCCTTTTAAAAACTAACCAAAAGCGTTAACTATACCAACAATTCTGCAACAGAATGATAGTACCAAACCATATGTTTTTAAAACAATTGCATCCGCTTATGCTTTGGGTGCTGTGCTTCTACAAGAAAATTTTTTAAGCACAGTACTGCACACAGATATTGTTTGTTGTTTGTCATTTCCGTCCTTATTGACCATATCTGGTTACTGAAAATCAAACGCATGTAGCGGCGTGTAACGAACCGTTACAAATTGTAATTATAGCGCCGTATTTTGTTTAGTTTAGGAATAATATTTATTTCACTTAGGACCGTTATTTATTTTTGTTAAGAATTGTATATGATTAATTAAGTGAAATAATTTCCGTACCCGTGTAAATAAATGTAAAAAGGGAATTTCCGCTAGTATCGAACGCGCAACTAAGCTCGCGCTATCCCCGCTTACCGGCGCTTCATCCGCCAGAGCGCATTTTGTCTGCGCTTGAGCCGTTCTTCCACTTCCGGACTCACAAATAAAAGCGGAACCCCGACGCAGGAACGGCAGTTCCAGTTGGAGCTCACATCAAAGAAGATTCCGGGGTTCCTGTGCACCAGCTGGAGTTTAGGGTAAGCCGTTTTGCTTTTATTAACCGGACCTCCGTGGACACACCGCTCCCCTCCTTGTCTGCTCTCCCTACTCTATCCTTTACCGGTCGTCGTATTCGTAGTGTTTGCCTTTGGCCTGCGAATACGCCGTCAACACGTCGTATCCGTAGTGTTTGGCTTTGGCATGCGGATACGCCGTCCTCCCTCCATTACCAAGCGTCGTATTCGTAGTGTTTGGCTATGGCCTACGAACACGCCGTCAACACGTCGTATCCGTAGTGTTTGGCTTTGGTCTGCGGATCCGCCTTCCATTACCGAGCGTCGTAATCGTAGTGTTTGGTTTTGGCCTGCGAATACCCCGTCAACACGTCGTATCCGTAGTGTTTGGCTTTGGCCTGCGGATCCGCCTTCTTTCATCGATTACCGAGCGTCCTATTCGTAGTGTTTGGCTTTGGCCTGCAAATACGCCGTCAACATGTCGTCTCCGTAGTGTTTGGCTTTGGCCTGCGGATACGCCTCCCAGTACCGTGCCCAAATCCCTTCTCCTCCCTCTCAAGTTCAAATCCGAGTAAACCCCGTCTATTGATCCAACCAACGAAGGTTGCTACCCTAGTGCATGCTTGCTCGCTTAGTCACCGACGTCACCGCTTGTCGAACGCACGTTAATTAATCATTGGTTTATAGATCACCATCCGCTTGCTTGGTTGTGGTCGCCACTTCTGTTACCGTTCGTTGTTCATTTTGAGAATAAATAAATTTATTTTATTTACTATTGTGTATTTTATTTCCGTCGCCTCGCTCCGCTTTTAGGTCCCTTTGAAGCCCTGGACAACCGTGTCTTTACTGTAGTTACCCGGACAGTGCCGTCGAACAGGAGAGTAAACTCCTCCAACAAATCTGGCGCCCGAGAGCCGTTCCGTTCACTAGCTTTCTATTTCAGCTAAACAGTTCATTCCGAAGTAAGCGTCACAGGCGTGGCGGTAGTATTCATATTAACAATCAAATAATAGACTTGTCCCCAAATAAAGTCATGTACTTAATAAGAACCATTGTCAAATTTAGCAAACCCACAGATTGAATAAGACATTAACTACTGTTTGTTTTATATAGCACGAAAACACGGTGTGCAAGTAAATTACTTAGTAAATATAGAAAAAGATAGACTTGCGTTTATGTTATAAAGTTTCATTAAATAAATTCTTCAATAAATTGGCGCCCAACGTGGGGCATTAATTAAAAAAATAATTAAATTACTTACCTACATGGTGTATTTAAATAATCAATCAATCAATAAGACAAAGCTGCAGCTACAAAACGAAAAAACTTAACATTTTTTTTTTTATAAATTAGTGCAGCGTGTCTTTTTATGCCACTGGTAGTAATAGGTAGTAATAAAAAATGCAAAGGCTGAGAGAGTCGGTAGGTACCTTACAACGTGAATATTTACTGCACACTTTTAGGATACTTTTATGTTCAATTTATAATGGCTTAAATATTTGTTTTTAACTTTTTTTTGTGCTTCACGTTTACCTTGTCAAAAATTATATGAATTATATTCCTAGATGCTGCATTTAAATTTTCAATCAATAAAACAAACCCGCGACTGCAAAAAAAAAGAAAATTAGCATCTTTATTTGTAAATTGGCGCCCAACGTGGGGCATTAATTAAATTAAATTTAATAATAAGGATCAATTATTAATAATTTTTTTTTCATTTTGTGGTGTTTGGGCAACACAACAGGAATCCTTTTAAAAACCTACAATTTATTTATTTCGTAAGCAATCAACGAAGTTTCAATTATTTAAGCACACCATTGCACGCAGATATTGTTTGTTGTTTTCCACTTGCGCCCTTATTGCCCATATCTGGTTACTCAAAGTCAAACGTTTGCAGTGGCGTAGCGGTATTATCCATATTAACTATCAAATTAATAAAGCACCTATCCAAATAAAACTATGTACTAATAAGGCCAATTGTCGAACTTAACAAAACCACGTATAGGATAATACATTAACTACTATGTATGTTTTCTATAGCACGAAGGCACAGAATGTAAGTAAATTACTTCCATTAGAATCCCCTAGAGGGGCCTAGTGTAAAAGTTTTTATTCTGCGCTGGTCTAATTTAAATGTTGTGTAGTTTATACGTATATGTCTATCAATTACCACAGACATTATAAACAATAAATTTGTGGCTGCTAATTAAGCATAGTGTAAGGAACAATAGTCCGGTAAGTAAACTGAATAGAATTCATTTAAACATTTTTGTGAGAATAGAAAAACTCGAGTGACTTGATTTGGCGCACTGGCATTATTATGCACACTAATGTTTTCTGAAAATAAATGCTTCGTTTTAATTATTTTTTTTTGGTTTAGTGAAAATATTTTGAAATGCCATCAGAAAAACGGGTTGTATGGTCCGAGAAGTCCTTTCAAAGAGCCCTATAGAGCATCATGATGAGAAGTCTCGCAGCAATATGGCATTCCTAGAAAATCTCTAAGAAATCACTTGCTGAAAAAAGGTATGTTGCGAAGAATTGTTTTTCCAAACTGAAGAAAATATTATTGGAAATTAATCTTATGAATAAATCTCACAGAATATTTAACATGGACAAGAGAGGGTGTCGACTGACGATTCACCATCAACAAAAAGTTTTATCAAAACAAAGCGTTCAAAGAGTACAGGGGCATGCCAAAAATGTTACAGTGGTTGCATGTGAGAACGCAGTAAGACAAGCTGTCTTGCTGATGATCTTATTTAAAGGAAAACATAAGAAAAATGAGTATTTAGACTGCACTAGAGATGACGCAAAAACAAACCGTTGTCATTTGAGTACATTTTACTAAATATAAACCTCCAAAGAGATGTCTACTTATATTTGATGAAACATTTTTCCATTTAGATGTCAACATTATGACTGCAGTCGATACATACGAAATAACTTTATTTTGTCTCCCGAGCAACACGACACTCGATTTGCAGCCAATAGATTTTTTTTTTAATAATTTGGGCATCTATAGAATGATGAGATGCTTTAATTTTAGATAAGAAATTCAGAAAAAAATCACACGATTGAGATTTGGTAAAATTCTGACCAAAGTGAGACCAAAAGTAATGACTTCCAGTCATTTGATGGCAAGATTTAGAACAACCAAAATTTTTCCATTTGTTAAAAATATTTTACTATATTGCTTTAGCTCTTAGTGCTTTCACTAAAATTGAGATAAAAGAGCATCAACTTGCAAGAAGCACGAAAGAGCATCACATTGCAGAAGATACTCGACATAACTCAAAACTTAAGATAAATGTTATCTCTAATACCTTGCATGACTTTGCTGTTAAAAGTGTCTTGGTGGGATTTTTGACCCGTATAAAGTTCGTCTACTTTTCGCTACATGGACAGTCATACGCTCTGAAGTGGTTGTTTTTGACATCCAGAAAAAAAACTATTTTTCGGCTGACTGAGGTCAGCTTCACATATATGGTCTAACGTAACACTCATTTTTGTTAGAAATGGATGTCGTATGTTCGCTGGTTTTCTGAAAACCTTCCTGGGGTAAGAATTGATTCATATTTTTGTAATTGACATTGATTTTCCTGTAGTTGTTATAGCGACTTACGATACCGCCACGTGTTGGCCAATTTGGAGTGATTCATGTCAATCCATTACCTTCCGCTAGAGACAATAATTAGAAACACGTAATAAAAGGAGCTATTGGTTAACTAAACTACTACCGAAACAATATAGGGATAAATCCTAGTTATACTTCATGTGATGTTCAAATAACCTTGGAAGCACACCCGTAATCAGAATAGTGAACACCACTCGGCAGTTTACTTGCGATACAATCCTATATCTTTTGAGGGAATGATTGAAGCATGCAGATAGCTATTTGCATTTCTTAGACATTTGTGTATTGTCGAACGTAAAATATGCGCGACTTAGATATAGATATTATCATAATTAACGCATGCAAATTTCGTTTCTACGGTTTCAATTTACAATAAATGCGATTTGCTACGAGGGCAAAATCATTAGTTTCGCATTAACGTTTAACTCCAAAATTACGTATTACTTGATTTTGTTATATTGTACTAGAATAACTTGATGTGTGGAGTGCTGCCAGCTCTCCAGAACTTGTATCAACGCTATAACTGTGATATTTATGGAATTATTCTTTACCACTATATTAATCATTCTGCTTTTCTTACATAATTTGTTTAACCTCCTCTTTAATTGTTAGAAATAAATATATTTGTCGTTTTATCATTTATTCTATTTCAGTGTTGGATAGATTGAAACGGTGTCTACCATTCTAGTTTCTAACCGTTTTGTCGTCTTTTTAACTTATTTTATAATTTAGCACCACGAAGATTACGACCTAATCTCCGAATCCAACTGAGTTAGTAGCTAGCAATTAAGTCGCGAGAAAATTCTCGTAACAACGCTTCAGCAGATAATGAGTTTGAAGCAGCGATTATATTAATTTGGCAAAGATTCTTTAGCAGAATATATATTCAACACTGTAGCATTCTTGCTCGAAGGATCGACATGCTACACCACCACCAGAGTCATGTAAACTTCAACCCCCACTCTGAAAATAATATTCATACAGTATCCAGTAATCACACTCTCAACAAATTAATTCCAGTTTCTGTAGTTAAAATATTGAATAAAAAAAGACGCAAGGCCTTGGATTCAACTGCTCAAGTTGTAATAAAATCACTATGTCACAAGCAACTTTCCAAAAAGAAACAATCAGTCACGCAGGTAAAGAAAATGAAAGAAGAAAGTTAGTTTCCTTTTATTTGCTAACGAGATGAGCAGCTGAGCACGCGCCTATGTTTCTTATGTCTAAGATATGTTCATGAGACATGCGTGGGCTTGACCAGAGGAGAAGACCTTACATGTATATGTTCATCCTGTAGTTAAGAATTAATAAATATGCTTGTTAAAAAAAATTTAATGTCTGTTTGTAGTTTTTCTTGGATTTTCTCATGCATGGCCTGAATTGGTTCATGGTGTGCCTAACAAAACCACGTGTGACAAAAGCTCTATTAACCGACATTGGTTTATCTAAAACTAAAATATTTTGACAATACATTATTGCAAAATCTTCAAAGTAACGAGAACCCAAAGGAAATTACTTCATTCTGACAGCTAAAGTTTTATGAGGTTTTAAACCCTTATCGTGACCTGATTTGGAACATGTATCTTCCTAGTTATTTATCTTTAGAAGTTCAATTCATTATTTATTTTTGTAAAATATCATCACCATTCAAATCAATTTGCATTTGCTTAAAATTGATTTATTAACTAAAACCTGTGCTAACATCAAAGGTAAACTAACGAGACCTCAAAATCATTTAAACGCACTTTACGCCTCATATGCGGATGCAGAGCAAACGATTACAGAAAAATAAATTTAATTACAAAGTAGGTATGATAACGCTTTGACCTACGTATCAGAATATAAATTAGTTCTCGCTAAAATTATTGAACAAATGGATACCAGCTTTGCAGTTGCCAAAAATTAATATTCCCAGATTCTTAAGTGACCTAGAGAACTGGATCGAATTTAAAAACATATTTTTCCGTTTAATTCATAATAACTCGAATCTTACCAATATCGCAAAGTTGCATTATCTTAAAAGCTGTCTTGCTGGTACCGCTGCTGAAGTAATCAAATTGTTGGAGGTTTCGGTTAGCAATTATCAAATTGCTTTCAACTCATTGGTTGCCAGATATGATCAGCCGGAACTATTAATTCGAAAACATTTAAAATCCATTATGGGACGTTACAACACTTCAGTCTCTTGCTACAACACAAGAGTTATTTGAAACGTGTATCATACATGTTACATCGGAAAAATTAGATCTAATTACTTTGCGGCAATGGGAAACTATATGCAACAAATACATTTCCGATTTACTTACCTTAGATGAATTTAAGTGAGTTCTCAGAAATTATGCCAATTTTCTGGATAGTCTAGAAACCAAAGCAGTTAAGATGGTGCCGGAAAATATAAATCGTTTGTTGAAAATAGTCCCGTGTGTCTACTTTGTAAGAGGGACCATTATCTATCCAAATGTGGCAATTTTCTCAACATGATTGTTCTTTGAAGACTAAATTGTTAAAGATATACTTCAACTGCTTTGCTCGGAGTCACATGTTACTTCAATGTGTTTCTAGATTTAGGCGTCATACTTTTCTTCATGTTGTTTTTTCAATAACTGCTCTTTAGAACAAGTAGAAAAAAGGTCTGCATCGCAACTTCTTCTCGAATCTGCCACTTCTATTGTTTCTGTTTTCTACTCGAATACAATCAAGGTTTTGATTCCAACTGCAACTTGTAAAGCTTTGATTTTTACGGAATCTTTTACTCTATTCGTGTACCTCTTGTTTCAGACAGCCAATTAAACTTTATACGTTCAGACCTATGTGCAAAGTTGAGAATGCTCACTTGTCAACTAAACATTTTAGTTTAGTTTAGTTAGAGGACTTTTTTTCCCGCATACGTTTGAGCTGTGATGTCGAGCTCTCCGTTCTTAATTCTCCATACAAGATTAATCTCTTTTGCCTTGTATTAAACAAGATTACTGGAAAACTGCCTTTCTTTTAAGTAGATTATTTTAAAGTTATGATTCCAGACAACATGCTACTGTCTGAACGATTTTTTGGTCATTACGGTCAAATCGATTTGTTGAGAGGTTTATCAGCTTTCTTCAAACTGCTCTGCATTGGGCAGGTGAACTTAGGCCCAAATCTACTGATGCTTTAAAAAATTCGGTTTGGTTGGGCGTGTCTGGTCTTACGTGTTTTAACTTTTCCAAACAAGTGCAATGTTATCTGAGCATATCTGACGTTTCAGATCAATTTTCTCGATTTTTAGTTAGTTAGTTATCCAACTGACAGAATTTTTTCTATGGAGCATCATTTTTGTGAATCCTATTTTGTGCAAAACAAACTAAGAAATCAAAAAGGTAGATTTGTCGTCTTTATTCCTCTGAAACAACCTAGTGAGGTATTAGGCGACTCTTTCGCCGTAGTCTAAAAGAAATCTTTGGAGCGGCACTTTCAAGCCAATCCAGAACTTTTTAGTTTAGTTGTTTAGTTTAAATCTTACATCAATTTCTTATTATCTTCCACACCATGTCATCTTAAAGAAAGTCAGTCTTACCACAAAAATTCGAGTGGTATTCAATGATTCTCAAGTAACCACAACGGATTATTCGCTTAACAACACACAGAAGCTAAGCTTTACAATTCAACAAAATTTTTTTTTGTAAGTATTTTTATGCTATCTCTTCTGATATTGAAAAGATGTACCGGCAGGTTTAAGTGAAACCTAGCGAAAAGTTTTTGTACGCATTCTATGGCGTTTTTGCTCTTAGATTCAATTAAGTTATACGATCTCAACACTGTTACAAATGGTACCGCATCAGCTTCTTCCTTTCTTACTGATCCCCTAATGTATCCCGCTTTGGTTCCGTTAAGGAATCAATAGCCAAACTAATCACCCTGTCAGAAGTATTACAGATTTTTTACCCAATCGGTCTTGTATCCCCTTGTTTTATTACAGCAAAAATTATTTTATAAAGGCCTTGGATGCTCCAATACCCAAATGTTTTCTTTGGTCTGATTCCAACTTCGTTTTGGGGTAATTGCAAACCAGTCCTAACTCACTCAAGACCTTCGTCTGCAATAGAGTCGCAGATGAGTTGATGCTGCGGTGGCAAGCTGTACCTTGGCTTACCTAAGATGCGTCATCCTGGCCCAACTCCCAGTCTACCGAAGCAGAGCTACCAGATATGAAAATAAAATCCCAGTGTCTAGTAACAACGGTGCCATCCTTTCCGTTTTCAGACTTTTCGAGTCTTACCAAGCTCAAACAAGTCATCTCATATTGCTTGCAATTCTCTAAACGACCATAAAATACATAACCAGATTTGTACATATTTTATTATCTTTTTATAACATATGAAATATCAAAGACTATTAAAACGTAAAACAAACTGGTTGATTATTGTATCCCAGACCAAATTTTCTAGATTTGATCATCTTTTTATATCTAATAAGGCAAGAGCACCGAGTTTTTCTTGGCTTAGAGGGTTTTCAAAATAATTTTTTATTCTTTTTAAAGCAGAAAATGAGCGCTCGCCGTTTGCATTAAAAACAATCTCGGTAAAATAAATTTCAAGCAACGTAAAAAATGTAGGTTCCAAATTTTGGTTTCAAATTCAATTCAATTCAAATTCTTCAAAAATTTCCTTTTTATCCATGTCATTTCATAATATTCGAAAATGTCATCTTTTCACTTAATACGTCAAGGACTATATCAGGCTCTTAAAATACTGTATCATCATTGTTATTAAAAGTAAAAAACGCACTTAAATTGCACGTGTCGCGATTTGAGTTATTACGTGCACCACCATATGGATTCATTAACTAACAAAAAATTCCTCGACCAGGCTTTCTAGTCCATGGGTCTTCTAGCGGCCGCTTGCTTTGTTTTAAGGATAACCCGGGGTTAAGCTTATTCTGGATCCCAAAAGCATAATTCGTATTGGCAGTAGGATTTTGACAAAAACATTACGTTCTCTTACAAGTAAAGCATCCCTTATCAAAACTTATCGTTGAGCATGAGTACATTTGCTTGCCGCACGCAGGCTCTCAACTGTTTCTATCATCATTACGCAATAGATTTTGGGTCATTTCTAGTCAAACTGTCACCAAGCATGTAGTACATCGCTGTGTTAGATGCTTTTGATTGGCACCAACTTACCATCTGTTACGTGCAAAAATTTCATAACGTAATACCTTGATATTGGTTGAATTAAAATTAGATTTTGGTTTTGACGCACTCTGCCGATTTTCCTTTTTACTATCATTTACTGTCAAGACGTTAAACCGACAACTACGTAAAATGGCCGGTGCTGTGGAATAATTTAAGTATGGTTTGCTTCTAAGGACATCCACGTTAATGGAAATGAAATTATAATTTCACTACGCCGTTAAAGTAATTTATCCATCACCGTGTAAGCTATTTACATCCGTTTTGTTAGGATTCTTTGGTAATTTCTCTCTTAATTTGATAGCTGTTCCGCCACGCTTTGGCTACATGTTTCGATTTAATAACAAACAATGAGGGATTAATATCGATAAATACCTTCACTAAACGATTAGTATTCTGGAAGGCGCATTATCCACACCAAAAACAAAGTCTCGACCAGAATTTGCCTACTGGATTGCGGGTAAGTTCTTTTTAAATATTATGTCGCTGTCAAAGGAGATCACTCACAAAATTTAACTTGTTTAACTTACGCAATTGTAATAGTAGTTTTAATATCATTTAGGTATTGTCAGTAACTAATTCTGTGATATCGCATGCTGTGAACCCTAGTTATTTAACGTGTAATTTCTTCGCTATCGATATTGTGTTGATTTATGTACTGTGTGTTGCCGATACTTCCGGCAGTTATTGATGGGAAATTTCTAAGACTCGTTGTTAATAGCCTACATTACTGAATTAAAGTTTTTTATACCTATTTAATCTTTCTTTTATGGTAACATACCTTTCTCTTTTATTGTGGTTACACAAACATCAGAGTAACAAGGATTACAAAGTTCAAGTTCCTTACAAGCTTGGACTTTCTGTCCTGATCGCTGATTGCTTAGAAAAGATCTGGCGCCCTTTAAATATTATTTACTTGAACGTCCCCTATCTCCGACTGTGTGAGTTGGCCGTGCAAAGTTTGTAAGACCTATAAGCTTGTAACGCATCTTGACATGTTGTGAGTGTTGACTTTGCCGGTCCGCTGATGGTCAAAGATTTATCAATAGAATTTCTTTTATTGAGTTTTAGTAGATTTGTATCACGCCGTGGCAAATCTCTACATGTATACTCTGACACCAAAATAAATTTTCTTAGTATTCCCGAGGCGGTTTTGTGCGAACACACACAGTCCTCAATTTGGAGGATTATGGGAAGCAGATATCAATTACTGCAAGAATCGCCTCAAGCGTGTAATAGATAGCTGTATTTTGACATTTGAAGAGCTATTCTTAACTCCTGTCCTGTGTGTCCTCACTCATCTGACCTAAATAACCTTCAACCACTTACTCCTGCGCACTTCCTGGTTGGAAGACTTTTAACAACGTTATCATATCAGGTCGTTACTAGAGTTCTTACTTTTTGTCTATTTGTGTTTTAAAGAGTCCAACCGATTTACCAGCATCTATGGAAACGTTGGAACAGAAAGAGAGTACATCTCCGACTTGCAGAAAAAACAAAAATGGAAGTCCCATCTGATCTGAAGTTGGGAAGAATTACCGATGAAAGAAAATAACCTTCCTCCTTTTTGGAAGAATCACCCAAATCCATTCTGGCAGTGACGGTGTGAATCGTGTTGTTTCTGTGTATACTAACAGTGGAACACTTTGACGTTCCTTTGCAAAAGTATGTTTTCTGCCATCAGAACATTAAAATTTTAACCGTTACAAAAATTACTTCACGAGTACGTTCCAAATGCAATGTTACTATATGTGCATACTCATCGTACAAAATTAATCTTTCTTGTTTAGTAGTAGACAAGATTATAAAGTCGTTTTGCTAAGTGGTAGAGTTGATTGCCATCTTTTCAAAATACACATACCACATACGCTTAACTTAATAGTAGAAAGTTTTTTAAAGTCAAGTAAATTAACAACTTAAAATATATATATATATATATATGTTCCTGTAAATAAAAAAAAAATACTTTGTATTGTTTTTGTATTATAGATAACTTACGGAATATCATTTTGTTTTTTTTTTTGTAAAAAAAAATATTTTTTTTGAAGTGAAACTTCTTTATCGGCGTTGGAAAAAAATTTACCGTCACATTTTTTTCGTTACGCGCCATCTTTTTTTTATAAAATTCTAAAATATTTTTAAATAAATACAAATTGTACAAGGTGTTCAAAGGTGGTAAAATAAATAAAAAGTTCGCCCGCGGGTGGGCTCGAACCACCAACCCTTCGGTTAACAGCCGAACGCGCTAGTCGATTGCGCCACGGAGGCACATACTATAGGTCACAAAACGGATGGTTATAAGGTACACGATCAAAACGTTGCTATAAGATACGATCAATTGTTGTTTTCTAATTAATGGCTTATGGTAACTGAAATATGAAATTGAATCTACAAAAATTAGTTAATTGATTTACAAAAATTTGTATTCATGTTTATGATAATAAAATCCTTTTGTTTAAAATTTATTTAACTTTATTTAACCAATTTCTGAAAAGTTGCATGTAGATCATTTTGCGAAAAATAAGGCCATAAAGAAGTTTCACTTCTTACGTGTGTACACTAGTACACGCCCTCATATTTTTTGTTATATGTTACATTTTAAGTTTTTCTTTTTGCTTATATTCTTATATGTATAGTTACTTTTTTTCTCTCCTAAGTTAATAAGGGAGTGTGTTTAAGTCGAACACTACCCTTTTGTGTAACTTTGTGAACACAATAAACACATTTATTATTATTATTATTAACTAATCAAAATTTCAGAAGCCAGGAAGTACAGATCTGTTCATCGGTTTTCTTGTATTTTTTAAATTGTTTTGCGTAGGTCAGGTTTTTTTTGGTTCCAACCAGTCCGTATTCTAAAAGACGCAATTTGGATGGATTTTACCTTACTCACTTTTTAATTAAATAACTACTTACTGTGTTACCTGATCTCGATGTTAGTCATTTACAAGAATCAAAACTCAAACTTTAACAATGAAGTAAATGGATTTCTAGCCAATCGCAACTAAAAGAAAACGACCTAGTACTTATCAAAAAAGACCATCTTCCATTACAAAAACATCGGGTTTTAAAATAACATCTTGATGTTGACGGTGTGCAAAAGGCAGTTCTTTCAAGGCCAGGCCCTTTTAGCAAACATGAGCATACCAACACGTTTGGGCTTTTCTGGTCTTTTAATTCTGAGGTAACTTAATGTGCTCTGTCAGCAACCTAACAATGTTTTCTCAAATTGCTCAAATTTTTGATCCATTTAGATTACTAACTTTATGTACCATTTCAGCTCTCTTTTGCAACAATTTTGGTTACAACAACTTAAAAATTTCAGTAAGAGTTGACTACCTTAGGCATAAAAGTTTCATCATAAAACAATATGATTTTTTTGAAGTAAATGGTGTAATTAATTAATTACACCAGTTACTTTTGGAGTCGAGGCATTAGATGAAGCTATGTGTCTAACGACTTCACCTTGATGGTCATGAATGGTCTCACTCCGTGTTAGCGCATGTCTTGGTTTCGAGCTTTTCGATGCAAGAACCGCACTGTATTTCACTTTTACAGTTATTCGAATGATGACCAAACTTATGACAGTTAAAACAACGCGTAACACGGATATGGCCATTGACCTTACACGTATTCCACGACGTAAACATGACGTAATGCCAAAAGGAATTCTTGAACGGTAGGACTTCCAGAATCCAGTGACCGTTAGCTCTGTTCCGAGGGTCAAAACGAAAAAGAACTTTTATTTGCACATTGGCAAGATGTAGGATGTCATCAGAAGCATTGTTAAAATTTTGTGATAAGATTGCTTTCTTTATGCTCAGAGGAGAGGTTGTAAGAACGACGAGGATAGAAACAAGTGGTAAGAATTTACCATGCGGTTTGATGATCAGACCGGCTTTATCAAGAACGGCCGTAAAAAAATTGTTAAGTCTGTTCGCTCAGATTCCTGTTTTATAGAGTTTTTGTCCGTCTTAGTTACTCTGTCTAGTTGTAGATCCATAGGTTTACAGGTTTAGAACTTTCATCAGAATCGTTTTAATTTCGTCTGAAATGAAAGAGTCTCTGGTTTAGACACAATAACGACAATTAAATGAGAAACAGGGGCGTTTTACCAAACGGAACTGTAACTATCTCTATTTTAAATCAGGCAGCATGAACCTACGAAAAAAGAGTAGATAGTGCAGCAAAGGGGCTGAAAAATTTGGCAGCAACAGTTTGCAACGCTATTTGTACTTCTTCTAAGCTACTGGCAATGTCAGCAGTTTTCAGCGCTACGCGACGGGAAATTATGGTTTTACGAAAAGTCGCTTGAAGTTTGGTGTCTAAGTCAATCATTTCTGATTGCATGTAAAAGTTAGGCTGACAAGTTTATCTTTATGTACAACGTGTTGCTCAACTCAAGCAGGCTTGCATCAACAATTATTGTCTGTGATCTGTATCTACGTACTAACAATTAATTGCATCCAAGTTAATCTCTCTCTCTCTTTCTGCAATAAAATAAAAATATATTCGTGTTAGAACTTGTGTGTTGTCATTTGTTCTTTTTCAGCTTCGGATAGATTTAAACAGTTTCTTCTATTTTAGTTTCTAACCGTTTTGGCGTCTTTTTAATTTTACGTTATAAATAGCACATTGACATTTGCGACCCGCTTGCTTATTTGACTGAGTTAGTCGCTTGTTCTTAAGTTACAAGAAAATTCTCGTAACAAGGTTACAGCGCTTGTACATACGTCAGCTCTATAGATTGGTTCAATGAATACACATTTATTTGTTATATGCAAAGAATAAAATCGTGCCAGTAAAACCCGTCACTATTCTAAAGCTTGAACTTTGCGAAGAGGTATTGCTGTTCAAACTTCTAGAACAAATCTACAAGTTTCTCACTTTGCAAATTTCTTACTGTTTTTGTTGACTGACTCTACTATAGTCTTAGGGTGACTAAAAACAAAGATTTATGTTTTAAAGACATTTGTTTCACCACTTACAATTTTCATTTAACAAAAAGTATCCTATCGTCTTTTATGGAAAGCACAAGGCTAAATTCATGATATCTTGCGAGCATGTTGGGTTGTTACATAATGCATGTCAATTGTTATTAAAATCTTTAAGAAGCTGTTTTCGGATTACCTCTGAACGAAATGTGGTGAAAAAACGTTGTTTATAATTGTTGCGATAAACCCTACACTTCCTTTTTTTGTCTGTAGGGTGACTACTCTGGTGCTTTTTGCATAAAAGATAGCAAGAGCCGCAATCCTAGAAATATCAAAATTTTCTTGTGTTTGTCTGTTTCTCTATAAAAATTGCTTTCTTAAAGTTAGTGTCAGATTCTGCTACAAACATTTTTTTGTTAGCATTTAGACGCTTTGATGCTTGCTGCTGCAAGTCTTTAGATATTTTGTTACGTGCAAAATTTTCATAACGTAATACCCTGTATATCGAATTAAAATTAGATTCCGGTTTTGACGCCCTCTGCCGATCTTTCTGGTTACTGACATGTTGCGGAATTCATTTTCAAGCTGTCAACTACTTAAGATGGTCTGTGTCGTTTAAGATCCAAAGATTTTAAGTACATCAACTATGATGTACTGGATATTATAAGTTAATTACATATTTAACGTAATTTACTCGGCACAGGGTAAGATATTTGCATCCGGTTTGTTAGGATTTTTTTGTAATTTCTTTCTTAATTTGATAGCCGTTCCGCCACGCTTTAGCCACATGTTCCGATTTAACTAATTAAGTACAAGAAGGAATGGACATCGATAAATACTTGAAGGCTTATTAATTATCCACACCAAAAAGGAATGTTACTTCTTCGACATCAGTCGATTGCGATACTCACCTTTTAATAATTAGAAGAAACAGCATTCGATATATCGGGTTCTTATACTTAATTTCTTATATTAATAATTTTGTAGACTTCGACTTTCATAAGTCATTGCGTTGACACGACTTACATGCATACTATTCCAGGCTCACTCACAGGGGAAAACGTTTTCTTCGATCAAGTAGGTACTGGATTGTGGGTAAGTTTATTTAATTATTTTGTCGCTGTCAGAAAAGTCACTCACGGAACTTTTGTTTATGTTAATTTCCGTAATTACGATCAATGTTGCAATACCATTAATGTAATTTCACTAATTATTTTTTGTGTATCGCATGCTGTGTACAAACGATATTTATTACAAAATTTTCTTCGCTATTCATTTCGATTCAACTTATGTATTGTGTGTTGCCGATACTTCTGGCATGTATGGATTGAGAATTAGATATACTCTTGTTAATATTCTACGTTACTAAATTAAAGTTTTTATACCTGTTAATCTTTCTTTTATGGTAACATACGTTTCTCTTTTATTGTGGTTACCCGAACATCAGAGTAATGAGGATTACGAACCTAAAAATTCGTTAGAAGCTTGGACCGTCTGTCTTGATCGAGGCAGAAGTGTTAATTATAAATGATCTGGCGCCTTTAATTATTATTTACTTAAACTTTCCCTATCTCCGACTGTGTGAGTTGGCCGTGCAAGGTTCGTAAGACCTAAATGCTTGTAACAATTTATTCCGATAATAGAACAAACTTTGTGACCGCTAACTCTGAGTTACATGAATTACAAAATATACTATTGTTAAAACTCTTGTTAATGAAAGTGTAAACTCGCACTCTAATTTTGCACATTATTCACATTTAGGTGGTCTGTAGGAAGCAGAAATCAAATCCTGCAAAGAACATATTAAGCTTGTACTAGATACTTATGTCCTAAATTTAAAAAAGTGAAAGCTAATGTGAATCTTAATCCTAATGATTTACAACTTGAAACACCTGTTGTTTTTTTAATTGGGAGAGTAGGTACTTACTGCGTTTCCTAATTTCGATGTTACTCATTTACAAAAATCAAAGCTCTGTAACTTTTAACAAATGCAGCGTTTTTACCAACAAATATGGAAATGGTTGTTTGCCAATGTCCTAACTTCCTGCTAATGTGTTTTAGTTTTAGTAAAATTAATTACATTTATAATTTTGTAAATAGTTGAAATAAATGAATTTTACTACAACGTTAAACATACTTTTAAAACGCATTTTGTTAAATGTTACAGTTAGTGTATACTATAACTCTTCATTAAACGTCAACTCAAAATAACAAATCTATACGTTATTTAAGCTAAAAATCGATGGAAGTTTCATTACTCAAGAAGAAAATTAATGCTTTAGGCCGATAACGTGTTTTACCTTGTTTATGAAATGTTTTGATGAATTATCTTACTTGTAATAAATTCTTTGATTAAAAAATTGTTTACTAAAGTTTTCTATTTTACTTATAACGTCTATTGTTAAACTTTTAATAGAGCGATAATAACGTTTTATTTAACGTTTTAAGTATGCGACACGTATCACGTTAAAGTTTTTAACTTAATTTAATAGTATTTCAGAAGGTCTACTATTAATAAAAACCGATGGTCAACCACATTGACTTTAAGCTTCCAAAGTATTTCAAAGTAACCTACGCAACTAAACTTGATTGTTAAGGTACTATGTAAATATTAAAAAAATATATATATATATACAAAACATTTTTTTAATATTCTAAAGAGATTTTTACATGCCAATTTACATATTTGTCTTGTTATTTAACACTTTTATTTATATATTGTTGTAGAAACCAAATTTAAATTACTGCGTTTTATTATGCAATAATATTATACATTTTAATTTACTTGGAATTTTGTATATTAAAAAAACAAGAAATATAACTGTTTAAATCGTTAAACACCTTACAATAAAACAATAATATTTTAGTAATTAAAGTTTACTTTTAAAGTAATGGCATACATTATTGATAAATAAAGTCTACAAATCTTTTACAAACGGTATAAAACAGGACTTTGTTAATTTGGAACAATAAAAGTAAAATATAAAAGAATTCTTTTTATTCTCACTTTTCTATAGGGTATAAACCTAATATTCTAAAAAAAAATATAATAAATGTCACTAGAATTAACAAAAAATATACTTAAATCTAATAAGTTTTTATGAAGTAAAATATTGATACGTTGCTTATCGTGCGTAATCTTTATAATAACGCTCTTGGTGCATAAATAGCTTATAGGATAATCTGTTGGTTGACAAATTCTCTAATTTAAGGAGAAATTAATGTTATGTAAAATCAAAAACTAAAACATGTTACGAGTTGGTGGTAACAATAAATAGTAATTTACGCAACAAGCGTCGAAAGTAAAGCCTAGCATAAGGAACGTAAACGCGACGCGAGGCCGCACGGTTAAGCGTTGCGTGTGAGTAAGTTATGCTACTAACTCTGTCAAATTTGACATTGAATTTACCATCAATTTTTTTTTAATTCTAGCCAGCTGTCACATACTTGTTTTGTTATAATAATTTACTTTGAACACTTAGTTTTATGTAGATTTTTACTTTTTATTTTGCGGTTCTAAACCTTTTTTTGTTCTTTACATAACTACAATAACAAACGAAGAAAAGTTTGCGATGTTGGCATCACAAAATAGTAACTTACGCAACAAGCGTCAAAAGTAAAGCATAGCATAACGAACGTTAACGCGACGCAAGTCACATGGCCGAGCGTTGCATGTGAGTGAGTTTTGCTGTAAAACTTTCGACAAGAGTAACGTACATTATTTTTTATGTTGTTGTGTTGTAATGCCAACTTTTGTTTTGTACAAACAAACTTTTTGGCTTGGCAGTTGATAGTAGTATAGTACGGCGCTGTAATCTTGTGTATGATTTTATGTTTCATAGAAAGTTCTTAAATAGGACTAAAGATTACCTAAGGCAACTGTGTAGGATAACGATAGTTCTGTTATTGTATCTTTGGTTCATCGTGTTTTTTCTATTTGCCAACCTGAGAATTTTGACTTGCAACTCCGTCATCTTACTAGAACCTTAGTGAACAATGGTTATATGAAGCGAGATATTCATAGAGTTATTAATTGTCGTCTACATTACTTAAGGACATTTCTACTCACGAATCTAATCCGAAATTGGTTTTTTTACCCTACCTTTACAAGGCTACGGATCGAATAAAGAAACTTCTTTGTAAGAATGGTATTAAACCAATATTCAACTCAACAGGCAGAATCTCTTAAATTCTTCCTTCTCCCAAAGACAAATTTTCTACACTTTCATCTTAAGGTGTATATTAAATTCCTTGTTTTTGTGGTTTAGTCTACATTGGTGAAACCGATCGTTCCGTCATTACTCGCATTTCAGAACATGATCGTTGTATAAAGAAAAGGCACATTTCTAAGTTTGCGGTTGCTGAACGTCACTTTACTACAGGTCACAAAATAGATTTTGATAACGTTTCGGTGATTGCCCAACCTCCATGTTTTATTAACAGAAAATTCCGAGAGAGCATAGAAATCATCAAACACTCCAATAACTTCAATGGCGATGATGGTTTTGAGATATCCCCTTTTTTGTTCTCGGTCATTAGTCCTTTTGAGAAGTTCTTAGTTAGATTTTGGTTGCTTGTTTGAGTTTTTCGATTTATCTCACGCCCTGATAAAGCCCCTTACGAAAGTGAGCGAAACGTTGCAACTTCGGTTACAACAATGACAGGGTCCAAACCCGAAAGACATTCTTATCTTAGTATAGACTCCGGCCGTGGAAGCCGTCGCTATTACATTTTAGTTCAGTTGGTAAAGATTCGTTCCTCCTAGATCGTAAATGTTACAGCTTTTAAAAATTTCACGATTTTTATGTTTACGGAATATAGAATTGTGTGTTAAGTTGTGCGACTCAGCTCAACTTTCCCCTTAGAGCGGTTTATGGTTAATCTTCCAATAAATCTTAGTCATTTGAGGGTATCTTGCAGAACTTCTTGCCGACAACACCTGGCAACCTGATGATCAACCGGTAACCCCTTTCTGGATCTACTACAAAAATTTAAGGTATTTATCTTGCACTGACTAAACACATTTGATGAATTTAATTACGCGATCATGGTGTCTTAAAAGCTTTGGATTTTAACCAGAATAAAGATTGTTGCGAATTAAAACCGGAAAATTTGCTAAAAGTTTTAGGTCTTACGAACCTTGCACGACCAACTGACACAGTCGGAGATAGGGGAGGTTCAAGTGAATAATAATTAAGAGCGCCAGATCATTTATAATTAATACTTCTGCCTCGATCAAGACAGACAGACCAAGCTTGTAACGAATTTTTAGGTTCGTAATCTTTGTTACTCTGATGTTCGGGTAACCACAATAAAAGAGAAAGGTATGTTACCATAAAAGAAAAATTAACAGGTATAAAAACTTTAATTTAGTAACGTAGAATATTAAGAAGAGTATATCTAATTCTCAATTCATAAACGCCAGAAGTATCGGCAACACACAATACATAGGTTAAGCGAATAGCGAAGAAAATTTCGTAGTAAATATTGTTTGTACACAGCATGCGATACTCACAAAATAATTAATGAAACTACTTTAATGGTATTAAACCAATGATCGTAATTACGGAAATTAACAGTAACCAAAGTTCCGTGAGTGACTTTTCTGACAGCGATAAAATAATTAAATAAACTGACCCTACCTACTTGGTCGAAGAAAACGTTTTTCTCGTTGAGCGAGTCTGGAATAAATTTGAATAGCAAATCGTGTCAACACAATCACTCACGAAAGCAAGATCTACAAAATTCTTAATTACTACTAAAAGAAAGTACAAATAACATAACCCGATTATTGAATGCTGTTGTACACATTCAGTGAAAGTTGGTTTCGCAGGTCTTTGCCGCATGAGTAGAATCTCGAAGAAAAGTTTTTGTCTTCGGTTTTTTTAGTTTTAAACGTAGGCCTTATATATAAAGTTATACTCGTCCCATGAAGATATTTATCGATATTAATCCCTCATTATTCTTTATTGAATAGAAACATGTGGCCAAAACGTGGTGAAACGGCCTGTGACGAATAAATTATTTTAAAAACGTAATGAAGTTATAATTTGATTTCCATTACAGATGATGTCATTCGAAAATTTTCTTTAAGCGAAATAGGCCATTTTATGCAGTTGTCAGCTTAACGACTTCGTCGTAAAATGACAGTCACAAGAAAAGATCGGCAGAGGGCGTCAAAACCGGAATCTAATTTTAATTCAATATACAGGGTATTACGTTATAAAAATTTTGCACGTAAAAAATTGAATAATCTCGTGGTTTTTTATTAAGATTTTTAATCTTGTTTTAAAAAGAGTTATGGATTTAGTTAACTTTGTTTTGTATTTAATAATTTCTATTAATGCGTACACGACCGTGCGATTTCTAAGGTAATTAAGATATTTAAAAAAAAATTTTTTTTTTAATTTTTTTGTATTAACTTTAATTTAGTTTACATTTTTTTTCTGTTATTTTACTTGTTTTGAGTGTTGTTTGGTTAAATAAATGTTAAAGACGCTAAGTAATTCGAAAAAATTCATTGTGCTAAAACCTAAAAATTTTTAAACCCACAATTTTTTTAAATATTGCAGTTACAAGTATTATTTATAAACAATTTATTTACAATTACTTGTACAAAATACGAAATAGTAATTCAATAACAGTAATTTAATTATTTGCAAATCTTGCACATTTATTGTTTCGGTGAAGTCCGTAAAATCGAAACAACCTTTTACTAGAAACTTGTTTACAAGCGTTAAAATTTAATTATTTAAATATATAAGTAATAGAAGACAAAAAAATTAACATTTACTAACTGTACAATAACAATGTGTTTGTTTTTATACTTTATGATATCGTTCTATTTTAGTTTTTTCACACTTAAATGAAAGTTGTCTGTAAATATAAATATACGTTTTTTTTACAAAAATCATTTATGCTAAAATAACTTTAAAAGTTAGAGATGTTCAAAAGAATATCTTTCAAATCTGTCTTATTTGAAAGTTTGTTTGGTAAAGTTTGTTGGCTTGAAAAGCCAACATTGATTTTAAAATAAGTTTTAAAAATGATAAAGATTGTTTCTGAAGAACAACTTTTTTTATAATTTATAGAATTTATTAAAACGCATGTATTGACCCGTTTTCTTTTTGTCCCAACACTACCCTTTTTGATTAAATATTTATTCATCAAACACTTACCTGACATGTACATTGAGTACGGCAATCTAACGAGAACGTTTCTCCATGTTCGTACGTTTTATTGTACACCAAACAAGGTAATCCTCCAAATTCTGCAAAAATAAAATTAATTTCAATATAAGATTGAACGAAAATTTAAAAAATCAGTGTAATAGACAATTCTTTCGAACCTAATAGTGTGCTGTGAAGTAAAATAAACGAAGGTTTTTATAAACCTTAATGTTTTGTACGGTTTTATAAGAAATATCGTTTTTTATTGTTATTTTTATAGTAACATTT
The DNA here is from genome assembly GCA_035610365.1 of Aquatica leii. Lineage (NCBI taxonomy): Eukaryota > Metazoa > Arthropoda > Insecta > Coleoptera > Lampyridae > Aquatica > Aquatica leii. The sequence continues at coordinate 34,382,198 of CM069438.1, forward strand.
TATATATTTGATTTTTATAGATTCGTTTTCCCTCCTATAGACACAAAAATAAAACGATAGTTTTTTCATTCTAAAGAGACCAATAAATAGATGGAATATATGACATGCTTCAGTGGAATGTAATCTTTTTTAAATGATAAAATACATCAAAATTGATGCTACACTTATTTTTATTTCTATATTTATTAGTATATATACTTTTATCTATTTTTATTTTTTGTCGAATGTAGTTGAATTTGCCAACAAAAATCTATATTAGAAACCCCATAGATGTCGTAGTCATCTGACTCATAAAAACATTTAAACAGCAAATGTGTTTTATTTTATCTAAGTGTTAACATATACCGAGTGCTTACAAAAACGGTTTTTTTAAACATTAGTTTTGAGTATCAAAAAATTAAAAAATTAGAACCGGTTGCATAAAGCATTGTTAACTTTGACGATATCGTTAACTACGTGATCACGTCGTTAAGTGGTAACAAGTAAAAAATCAATTGTTTTACTGACGACATTGTGAGCTAACAAAATAGTTAACTTGGCTTTATTCAACAGGACGTTATTGTCTTTGTGTTAAACTGATCGATTAAGTGCAAAATGAACTAATTAACAATTAAAATATATTGACAATTTTTCACTTTTTACTTCTTGTAATAGCAAAGGCTTCCACGGCCAGAATCTATACTAAGACAAGAATGTTTTCCGGGTTTGGACCGTGTCATTGTTGTTGTAACCGAAGTTAGCAACGTTTTGCCCACTTTCGCAAAGGGCTTCATCAGGGCGTGAGATAAATCGCAAAACTTTAAACAAGTAACCGAAATCTAACTAAAAACTTCTCAAAAGTTAGGTTATCCACTTGTAAAACAAGTCATAATCTAAACTTTGAAAGGAAAAGAAAAAAACGATTACTTGAAAAAGCAAACGAAAATCTAACAAAGAACCACTACCGAGTTGGTAATCAACTTGTGAACCAAGCCGGATAAAGAAGATATTTTATGTGCTGTTGAGTCTTCTATAAGACATCTTCCTCGTCACATCTCAGATCCCATTCGTATTAACACTGGCAAAATCCTTGAATCATCTAAAATTCCTAAACTCAACATTTCTAGGTCGGAAGGGTTAGCCCTAAAAAGTCTTCGTAAGAACCCTGATGTTATTGTTCTTCCAGCCGACAAAGGCAACGCTACTGTAGTTTTAAACAAAATTGATTATGTTACAAAAATCAATTCTATTTTGTCTGAAAAAACTTACGCTCTTCTAACTCACAACCCCACTTCGAGGATTGAACGTGAGGTCAGCCAAATCATCGAATCTTTCAATTTACCTCGTGAAACTAAACGTCGACTTACCCCATCAGATTCTAAACCACCTCGTCTATACGGACTTCCCAAACTTCACAAACAAGGTATTCCTTTTCGACCCATCGTCAGTACTATTCAATCTCCTACCCACAAGCTTGCCAAGTTCTTGTCCAACATTATTTGCAAGTTTACAGGTAAAACCTGTTCTAACATCCTCAACTCTCAGCATTTTATTCAACGTCTAGAAACTATAAAACTTGAATCCCAAGATCTTCTCGTGAGCTTTGACGTTACTTCACTTTTTACTAAAGTTCCTGAGGATTCGCTTATTATCATCAAACAGATTTTGTCTCAACATGGCAAGGATTTGAGTTTGGTTCCTCTTATTAATAAGTGTCTATCCTCTACTTATTTCTAATTTGATAATAATTTTTACGAACAGGTTTCTGGTTCTATGCTATGGGTTCTCCTCTATCACCTGTTGCAGCTAACATTTTTATGGAATCCTTTGAAACGGTTGCTTTGGAATCATCGATATTAAAACCTAAAGTGTGGTTTAGGTATGTTGACGACACGTTTATTCTTTGGTCTCATAGTCATCTTGAATTGTCTAAGTTTTTCGATCATCTTAACAATCAAGATTTAGATATCAAATTTACTATGGAAATCGAAAGTAATGGTTCTCTTCCGTTTCTTAAAGTTCTTATGATTCGTAAGCCCGACGGACTTCTAGGCCATTCTGTTAATCGCAAATCCACCCATACGAACAGATACCTTCATGCTTCGTCTCATCATCATTCTGCACAGAAACTTTCTGTTATTGAATCTTTGGTTCATCGTGCCTTTTCTATTTGCCAACCTTAGAATCAAAGATGTCAAGAAATCGCTATATATAAAACGGAAGCAGAGGCGCTTAAAGCGGTCAAAAAGACAAGAGAGGGTAATCTCCTCCTAATCACGGAAGATATAACCAAAGCCCGATCCATAAACGGAATCCTAGCGAAAGAAATGATCAAAGCCGACACCAATGTAACAGCGACGAGCAGACACAAAATAGTCTTACACATTAAGAACATTGACGAAGTGGCCACATTAGATGCAGCCATACGCCAAAGAACCAACAAGCCAGACACGAGCACACTCAGAATAAACAAGCTTAGACCGAGTGCTAATGGAAAACAAATAGTAACGGTTGTGACAGATCAGACAATAGGAAGATTCCTATTAGGGCTGAAAACAATAAGAATTGGCATAACTCCCTGCAGGATCGCCGAAAGAAAAACAGATGATAAATGCTCAAGAAGCTGGGAAACCGGTCATACAGTCAATAACTGTCGGGGAACCAGCAGAAGGCACTGCTGTTATAACTGTGTTAAAGAGGGCCACAGCAAAATAGAGTGTAAAGACAGCAAAGGATGCCCCCTGTGCAAAGTGCAAGACTATACACTGTGGATGTCGGCCTGCCCTAGATTCAGCAGAAAGGGCAAGAATGCCGATAAGACCAAACCGGGACAATCCGCTGCAGAAGGAACAAACCGGATTACTTCATAAATCATGGACAATAAGTTACGTATTATCCAAATCAACATAGACAGAAGAAAAGCGGCACACGATCTGCTACTAGCGACCGCCAGAGCTAACAATGTAGACCTAATGATGATCTCTGAGCCCAACATAAATAAATCCAGGGCTAACAACTGGCTAATGGACCCTGAGGGCTTATCGGCCATCGCCATTCTGAATGGATCAATGATCATACAAAAATGCGAGAGAATGAGGGGGGCAGTTGCATTGGAAATTAACAACTTGTGTCTGTACTCGTGTTACATTTCGCCAAACGACACCCTTGACGACTCCCTCGAACTCCTTGAGAACATCAAGTGCTCACTTAAAACACACAACAAACCCGCCATAGTATCCGGTGACTTCAATGCTAAATCGTCCGGGTGGGGAGAACACAGAGAGGACGAAAGAGGCCAAACTATAATGGAGATAATACTCCCACCTTCTCCTCACGCGGGTCTACTTCTATAATCGATGTTACGTGCGCGAGTGCCAGGGTAGCCTCCAAGATCAAGAGATGGAGGGTGATGCATGACGAGTCGCTAAGCGACCACAATTACATCGCTTATGAAATAGCCGCAGATATGCCTCTCCATAACCACCGCCTCCCATCATGGAATATTAATAGACTGAACAAAGAGAAACCCAGGAACACCTTCGACCGTGTCATACACCTATGCAAAGAAGTAACACCGGAATCCTTGACAGACATAATGATCCAATGCTGCGATTCTAGCATGCCCCGACGCAAAGAAAACAAACACAATGCAACTGGGATCTACTGGTGGAACGACGACCTAGCAAACCTTAAAAGGGAATGCTAGCGCGCCAGAAGATCATCGGCGAGAGCCAATAAGAAAACCAACGGCCGATTAACCACAGAAAACCACCACTACAAAGAGTGTAGGAAGGAACTCCGCAGAGCCATATATGCCGCCAAGCAAACGACATGGCTGGAGCTCTGCAAAAGCGTAGACCGTGACCCTTGGGGTAAATGGTATAGGATAGCATCGAAAAAGTTGAGAAAAACACAGCCCGGTGCTCAACCCAACCAGCAGCAACTGCACACAATAGTTAAAGGATTATTCCTAAAGAAACCTTCAAGGAATACCTCCAAGTCTCCGATTGCATACCCCACATCCCCATTCACAGATGAGGAAACAATTGCCGCGGTCAAAAACTTAAATAGCAGAAGGGCCCCTGGCTCAGAAGGCATTCCGGCAGAAGCTCTAGCGGAGATCGTTATTAACAGCCCTGCACCAATTGCCCAACTAATAAATCACCTATTGCAAACACAAACATTTCCAGACATACGGAAAAAGGCCAGACTCGTCCTACTTAACAAAGGGAAAAGGACCTCTAATGAGGCTATCTCCTACAGACCCCTACGTCTATTAAACACATTTGCCAAGATGTTTGAGCATCTTATACTTGAGAGACTAAGATCCAGCATCGATGCGTCAGGGGGCTATCTGAGCACCAATATGGCTTTATGCGAGGCAAGTCCACCATGGATGCCTTAGAAGGGGTTGACCGATAGGCCAGAACGACCGGAGCAGGCACCTGGAGAACAAGAAGACTATGCGCCCTGACCACGCTAGATGTTAAAAATGCGTTCAATTCACTAGCGTGGCCAATCATTATAGAAGCCCTTAAGAGCAAGAAGGTAGATACATATCTTGTGAACATTATAGAAAGTTACCTGGAAAACAGGATTCTAATGATACAAGGGCTTGATGTCGTGGAATCTGTCCAGGTGACCTGCGGGGTCCCGCAAGAGTCAGTACTAAAGCCTACCCTATGAAACATCACGTTTGATGCCCTACTGAGGCTGGACTTGGGTTCATCGGCGCAAATAAACGCCTTTAAGGATGATGTCGCACTCATGTCCAGTGCAAGATCCGAAGACGAGCTCACGATAACAACTAACACGGCGCTAGCTCGGATCGACAGATAGCTCTCAGACGACGAGCTAGAACTGTCGCCAAACAAGACGGAAGCAATAGTCTTCTCAGGCAGACGCCGTGCGGGCCCCATCACTTTTAGCGTCTACAATCAGTCTGTCGTGCCACAAAACCACGTCCGCTACCTTGGCGTCTACCTAGACAAATACTTAAACTACGGACACCATGTAAAGATGGCAGCCATCAAAGCTGCCAAAACGGCGGCGGCTACATCTATCATCATGCCAAACGTAGACGGGCCGATTATGTCAAAGCGGCGTCTCGTATCATCGGTTGTAACATCAAGTATACTATATGCAGCGCCCATATGGGCCGAGGCCATGGAGATAGAAGAGTACCGGGGTATAATCCAAAAAATGCAGAAAAGAGTTTGCATTAAAATCATTATGTGTTATAGAATTATCGCCACGGAAGTACTTGCCGGTACTATCCCATGGGACCTCCTAGCTAAAGAAAGACGCAGACTGAGGGAAAGCCTCGGTACCAGAAAAGAAGCTAGAAGGAAAACGCTCGAACACTGGCAGGCAAGATGGCAAAGTGGCCTAAAGAACAAATGCACCCGGCGCTTGATTTCCAACATTGTTCCGTGGCTAGAGAGAAATCACGGGGAATTAAATTTCCACCTATCGCAAGCGTTGACAGGGCACGGCTGCTTTGCCAACTACCTGCACGGTATTCAAAAGAAAAGCGACCCATTCTGCATTTACTTTAGCAAGGTGAACGATACGGAACACACTGTGCTTACCTGCTTACAGTGGACCAGCCCAAAGTACGACATGCCAGACATGACACCGGAACTCCTAATCCCACAGATGCTGAGTTGCAGGCAAAAATGGGAAAGCATAAACTCAACAATTGTTAGAATAATGAGCATGAAAGAAGCAGACTACCTTAGGCTGGAGAGAAACGAAACTACCGCGAGCCAAGAGTAACAACGACTGGGATTCAGATGCCGTATTAAAGAGCATCAAAATACCAAGTACGCTATCCCACATAAAAGATTTTAATCTGATCATTAAGTAATCAACTTTATGTGTATACCATCGACTCATACACAACTATATACAACAATTTTAAATACATGTACAAGCGTTTTATTATACTTTACTTTTATGATTGAGCACAGGACTATATACAATATTTTAAATATATGTACAAGCGTTTTATTATTATATTTTACCTATATTAACGAGTACAGGACTGATTCCATCTAGCTAGCAAGCCGGTAGAATAACTGGCGATGCAGCTATAGCCTCAGAGCGACCGACAAAAAAACATGATTGTGTTCCAAACGCTCTCTAGAACAGGCTGAACCAGGAGGAAAAAAAAGACAACTTTAGAATCTAGACTCGGAACTCCGTCATTTTACTAGAACCTTAGTGAACAATGGTTATGTAAAGCGAGATATTCATAGCGTTATTAATCGTCGTTTACATCCACGTACTCGATTACCTAAGGACATTTCTACTCCAGAATCCAACTCGAAATTGGCCTTTTTACCCTACATTCACAAGGTTACAGATCAAATAGGGAAACTTCTTCGTAAAAATGGTATTAAACCCATATTCAACTAGACAAGTAAAATCTCTCAGATTCTTCCTTCTCCCAAAGACAAATTTCCCACACTTTCATCTCAAGGTGTATACCATATGTGGTTTAGTCTACATTGGTGAAACCGGTCGTTCCGTCATTACTCGCATTTCAGAACATGATCGTTGTATAAGGAAAAGGCATATGTCCAAGTCTGCGGTTGCTGAACATCATTTTACTACAGGTCACAAGATAGATTTTGATAATGTTTCGTTGATTGCCAAATCTCCTTTTTTTTCAACAGGAAATTCCGAAAAAGCATAGAAATCATCAAACACCCCAATAACTTCAATCGCGATCATGGTTTTGAGCTATCCCCTCTTTGGTTCCCGGTCATTAGTCATTTATCGAAAACACGCCCCTTATCAACCGTATCCCAATCACAGTCGATCTTAACCATCCGTGACGATTCTTTTCCTTTATATACGGAGACTATTTCTTCTTAAGTCACTTCTACGGAGTTTAGAATCTGGCGTGGTTCACAAGTTGATTACCTAACTCGGTAGTGGTTCTTTGTTAGATTTTCGTTTGCTTTTTCAAGTTATCGTTTCTTTCTTACTTTTTCAGAGTTTATATTATGGCTTGTTTCACAAGTAGATAACCTAACTTTTGAGAAGTTCTTAGTTAGATTTCGGTTGCTTGTTTGAAGTTTTGCCATTTATCTCACGCCCTGATGAAGCCTCTTACGAAAGTGGGCGCAACGTTGTCCACTTTGGTTACAATAACATTGACACGGTCCAAACCAGGAAGATATTCTTATCTTAGTATTTTTACTTCTTGCTTTTTTTTGTGAATGGTTGAATAAAATTAATCATATTAAATTTAAAAACTGTGTCAAAGGCTGGAAAAATTTTCCTAGCAAAAATTGTAGATTGTGTGGTGTGTAGGTTCCGTTATCTGAAACACTTGAAAAAGATTTGTGTGCTTTTTCTGATCACAAAGTGTAGAAAACCTTACGAACTTTCTTAGTTTAAATAAATTTAGCAAATATGTACACTCATATTTTAAAAAAATGATGCTGGCAAAACTGTCGATGTTAATTCACACTGTTTGAGTACACTTGACTAAACAAAAAACGGGACACTTTGGTTAGTTCGAATAAAATAGTTAAATAGTAAAACTGAAAAACCAATGTATTTTTATTTTTGGGTAATTTGGAACAGAAACAGTTCATTATAAATTTTTTTAGGCTATTTTTTGAACACATTTTATATTACAGCCATGTAACATTCTATTAATATCATTGTGAATATAAGCTATAATTGCACTTAAGCTTTAATTACATTCTAAGTACTGTTTTTTTTAATTTCTCATTTTTGGTCGAAATAACAGTAATTATAAATATCTTGAATTAACATGTGACGGCCCCAAAATACTGTTAGAATAAGAAAAAAATGTATTATAATTTTATACTTATCGAGGTGTCTATTGTTCTGGCTAAGTAGTTATTTGTTGTTTATTTTTGTTTATTTTAACACCAACACTGCAAAAATATACATTGACAAAGTTTATTTTAATCGCTTATTTTAAAAACCGAATTTGAAATGCCGCGTTTTATTATGCAATAATGTTATATTTTTTTCAATGAATATTTCGTATATTAAAAAAACAGAAATATCAAGTGCAACTATTTAAACAGCTTACAATAAAACAATAAAATTTTTGTAATCAAGATGATGAATCAGCAACACCAATGACTTATAGAGAATCTTTTGTCATAAATTATGAGCAAGAATAGCTTTCAGTGACATATCTAAAGAGAAACCCGATCGCGTTATCTTAAATCCATGCACTTGAACAAACATGGCATGTAAATAGGCCAGCGTCACTAATTCTTTTTATTTTTGTACTTCAGTTTGTTTGCCCTTTATATCTCCAAGAGGAACGGAAATTGTGCTCGGTATTGAATTAGTTGGTATTAAAAACTCTAAATCCAAACAGTCCCGGCTGTTGTTTCCCAATTATAGCTTTAGTAGTATGAAATAATTTAGTGCGAAATGATTGCAAACTGGAGGGTACATTTTTTATAGAAAATTTTTCTGGAGAAGCACAAATATGAGTAATTGGGCTGTGTTGGTAACGCTTAGCTTTTCTTTTCCAAGTGATGTACGGTAAGAAACATAAAGCAAGCAACAAAATCTCAAAACATCAAACTTTATTTGAAACAAAATATTTTCAAGGGAAAAGTCACCTTCGCAAAGCTTAAATAATAATATTGCGCTCACAAGCAAGTTATGCGAGGAAATGTCGAAAAATTGTGATTCACGTCTACTGACTCATTTTCTGCTGGTTTAGATACGTTTGAAAGCATTCGGATAAATGTAAAATTTTCTCTAGACACAATCAATTTTAGAACCAAAGTGGAATTGTCAGAAATTTAGCCAGACTTTGATTAAATACGCTTGGATTAAATAAATCATTGTAGTGATTAAATAAACTATTTATATCGCATGATTCCTGACAATTGCTTCACCACACTCTATTTAGTTGATGCGCATTTAAAAAAAACAACAAAACTAAATGATTACTGGATTTTACCCGAGTTTTATGGGGTTCACAGTTTTACAGCTTCTAAGATTCTACAATTTTTTCTCCTATTAATGTTAATCAAATGCGCTACTGACTATAAAAAAGCATTAAAGAGATAAACTTTACTTTAACATGAATCCTTTCTCTAGTCTTAACAGATTTATAACTCTAATAATCTTCACAATTGTTTGACTGTAGATACAATTTCGACATTCAAAATTTACTCAAATTTTATTTTACCTACTTTCGTCCTATGTTGATAACTTTACAGTGAAATTGTTTATGGTTTATACTAGTAATTATTGATAGTTTCTATTATAAAACTTTATAAATCAAGTTTATTAAATTATTTCGTTTATGCATTTTAAAATTTGAACATAAATTATCGGTTTAGTAGAACATGTGTATTTCGGTCGAGTTGCTTTTGGTGACCACCGCGGCTTTTTTGCGGCTAAAGGTAGCTTTTTCGATGTCGTAATATTACAGCAGCATCAAATCCGCCACAACTTTTGTATTGAAATGATTTGCTTAATACTTTCTTCTTCTTCTTCTTCTTCTTGTCGTAAGCCCTTGGCTTGTTCTATCCATTCTGCTCCGCTTCCTGAGATGTGGACGTCCAGCACTCCTTCCACCGTTTGGGGGGGCGCCCTGGCAGACGTCTTGATAGTGGTTTTTAATTTCTAGCAATCTTAGCCAACCTGCTGTCATCCATCCTGGATACATGTTTGTTCCCAACGTATATATCCATGGTGTCGCATTCTTCTCTAATTTCGCTGCTTCTGCGGTGGTCCAGTAATGTATTACTTGTTATTGTTCTTAGGATTTTTATTTCGTGTGTTCGATGCATTCTTTTTGTTACTGCCTTCTCTGGTCTTGTTTCTGCAGCATAAGTCAACACAGGTCTAGCGCACGCTTCTAGTTTTTGTTTTTGTCAATATGCAATTATTTTTCCAGATGGTATGTCTTAAAGCACCCGCGATTCTAGATGCTTTATTAGCTTGTTGTGTTACAATGCTGTTTAAGTTCTCATAAGCTGAAATGGTAGTTCCCAAATAGTTAAATTCAGATGCTTGTTCGATAATTTCGTCGTTAATCACTATTTTGCATCTCCGCGGCTTTCTGGCTATCGTCATGGTTTTGGTTTTTTTTTTATTGAAATTTGCATATTTACTTTTTCTGCTGCGGTGTTGAATGCTTGCGTCAGTCGTTGTAAGCCATCCTCAGTTTCAGCCAAGAGAATAGCATCATCTGCATAGCCCACAATTTTAACCTTTTGTCCACCCATCCTGTAACGGTGATTCACCTTACGTGCTTCTTCTATTAAATTGTCCATTAAAAGGTTGAATAGCAATGGACTAAGGCTGTCCCCTTGTCGTATGCCCGCCTTTACGTGTAAGGGATCTGATGTTTTTGTGTTACTTTTAATTACTGTCGTGTTGTTACTGTTGAGTTGAACTATGGTTTCTATGATATTCGTATGTATATTGTGGCGTTGTAGTTCTTTTATAGCATCTGTAATCCGTGCCCTATCAAATGCGTTAGGTCAATAAAGCATAGAAAAGCAGGTTTATTGTACTCTATGGACTTTTCGGCAATCTGTCTAACGATAAAAATGGCATCGGCAGTAGAACGGTTTTTTCTGATGCCTTGTTGTTCTTCGCTCATTTGGACTTTATTAGCAATATGTTGACTCAAGAGTCTGGTGAAGAGCTTCAGCGAGCTATTTAGAAGCGTAATTCCTCGGTAGTTTTCCGGGTTACATAGGCTTCCCTTTTTGTGCAACGGTATAGTCGTACTGTCCCTCCAACTGGTTGGTATAGCTGTATTCTCTAATATGTTGTTGTATACGTCAGCAAGTTGACCTGCTAAGTTTTTACCTCCGTGTTTTAACAGCTCGTTGGATATGTTGTCCGGGCCAGGTGACTTCCCATTTTTCAATTTTCTCGTCTCATCTAGTACTTTTTCGGTAGTTAGTACTACTAATCCATCGGTGTTCAATGGTGTCTTGCGGATAAGTTTTGGCATTGTTTTGTCTTCGCTTAATATATCGTTGCTCGAGTATAGTGTTCTGAAATGATCGGTCCATTCTTTTAAGGATATTTTGTCTGTTTGTACGGTTTCATTAACTTCTCTCTTTGACGCTCTCAATATCTTCCAGATTCGTTTTTGGGATCCATACATATCGTTCTCCATTTCTCTACTGAAGTTCTCCCAATACTCCCTCTTTATTTGTCGGATTCTGTCGTTTGCTCTGTTTCTAATTTCGATGTACTGAATGTAGTCTCGAGGTGTCTTGCTCGATTTATATCGGAGATGTGCTTTTATTTTGTTCTTGTGCCAACTCTTTAATTTTAGGTATAAACCATGGTTTTCCATTCTTTCTATTGTTTGATTTTTTTAGAATTGCTCCAATTGCTTCTTTGGCTGCATTTGTTATATTAGTTTTTAGTTTTTCGCACATGATGTTGGGGGATTCACCATGGATAATTATGTTATTATCTAGATTTTGTTTGAGACGTCGTTGATACAGATCGATAGTACTTTGGTTCCTGAATGATTCAATGTTGAACTTTTCTTGGTTTGCTAATTGACTATGTTTCTTTGGTGGTGGTTTCATCATAGTTACTTTTCCCAATATAAGGTTATGGTCTGAGCCTATGTTTGCCGATGTTAAGGCTCCTACATCTGTGATCTGCTCTGGTCTTATATTTCTATTAGTTTTTATGTAATCTATAGTTGAGTTGGCTTTACTTCCACAGAATGACACTTTAAGTTGACTTTTGTGCTCAAAAAAAGTATTGTTTATTCGTAACTCATTGTGGGTGCAAAAATCAATAAGCATTTCATCTTGGTCATTCACATTTGCTTTATTGAATCTGTTCTTTATTCCTGGTATTGTTGAATTACCTATCCAAGCATTAAAGTCGCCTAATATTATAAGAGTCTGGTTTGAAACTATGTCCATTGTTTGCTGAAGTTAGGCATAAAATTCATGCGCTTCTTGTTGTGGTCTTCCCGTATCTAGGGCGTATACTGATATTATATGAAGCATATCTTTTACCAGTTTAATTTTGTTTACAATCATTCTGTCGCTCTTGTAGTCGATATCCATTATGTTATTTGCAATCGTCCGGTTAATCAGTACACCTACTCCGGAAGCTGCTCTTTCGTCTTTTGGTTTTCCAGAGTAAGCTAGTAGATAGTCTCCGTAATCTTAATACTTTAAAATAACCAATAAACTATTACCCTAAAACGGTGCAAGATACAAGAAAGTTGCACATAAACATTTTTATAGAGGACTAAATTTACTATAAAAGGGTCGGCGGAAGGGTACAATTACGTTCAATAGTTTAGAAGATACAAGTGTGCAAAGTTGCGCAAAAATTACATTAAAATTCTGTAATTCTAAACTATTTGATATAATTATACACTCCCGCAGACTTTTTTGTAGTAAATTTTGTATTCAATAAATTGTTTATGTCCAATTTTCATCTATATTGTGCCGTTTTTACAGCGTACAAAGCGGAAACTCGCGCAAATCTAATTTTGCAATTACTATAATAATTTTTCATCACTACTAAGTGAAATTAAGACTTATTATATTTATAAAACATAAAACGAATCATAAGGAATATATTGTATAATAATAATAAATACTGCATCCAAAACATATAAAAAATGAAGTGAAACTGAGCACCACAGCAAGTTCCAGATTTGTTTCATCTGAGCGTTTCATCGTTTCGTTACAAGAAATTTCAAATCAAGCTCCCTATAAGTGCTTTCAACACTAAAAATGCTTAAAAATAAATAGAAAATTTGGTATCATCTAAATCTTTACAAAAACCTGAAGAAAAACATCATTTTTGAGAGCGTAAAGAATCTATAACACATTTTCATTATGCCCCGATTGTTATGTATATGTTTACATATCTCGTGTCCTACACATTTTAAGTAAATTATAACGAAATCAAAAATAAAAATATAAAGTGCTTTCACAAAAAAATTAAACATTCATTAACTTTTTCATTGCAAAAGTTGCAAAAAAGTTAAATTGTATATTGTTTGTGATGATATTAATCATTTATTAACACTTTCAAAAAAATTTTTACATTTTTAGCTCAATTGGAAGTGCATACTACTTTATTTTTTTTAATTAAATCATATATATGACTATTTAAATATTGCGCCTGCGTGTATAACAATAGTTGATCGTAAATCAGATTGAGAGTTATAAAAACTATCTGAATGTATACCTAATTATCTGCAAGTAGCGATTAGAAGTGATAGTAGATATGCAATGACAACTTTTCTGTCCTCCGTACTAATTTATAGTTTTCTATATTATCATAAGTGGTATTTTTACAACAGGATGGCGTTCCAAAAACAATTTAAATTATTAATTATAGTTTCTTGTAATTTTTTATTGCTGGTTTTTATCTACTACATGACTAAAAAAGCTTTACTTTATTAAAGTTTATTAGATTCAAGTATATTTTTTGTAAATGTTACTGACATTTATTAGAAAAAAATATTATTAAAATATTCAATACATACCTTATTCAAAAGTGAGAATGAAAATAATTCTTAATATACTTTTATTGTTAAAAGTTAATCATTTTCTGTTTTATAACGTTTCCAAAAGATTTGTGAATTTTATTTATAAATAATGCTTTACGATAGTTTAAAAATAAACTTTGATTACTAAAATTATATTGCTTTATTGTAAGGTGTTTAATGATTTAAATAGTTTTTGTTTTTTTTTTCATATACAAAAGCTAATTTAAAAAATGTATAATATTTTTAATTGACACTTTATTGCAACTAGTACGTCGATAGGAAACGGTTAGGTAGAACAAGTAATGAGAATACTGTTCAACAATGAGTAGTGTTCTAACTGACAGGAACAAAGCAAGGTAAACCTTTGTACTTCCACAATTTGAGGCGGTTTTGAATAATAAAATTTTTAATGTTTGAAAAACGGTTATTAACAGAATACGAAATCTAAGAAAGTGTTTTTAAGTAGAAATCTAAACACTTCTTGGGTGCACAGCCAAAAATCAACTATCATACAGATAAAAATAGAAAAAATCAAAAAGTCAGATTTAATCTTAAAAGATCAGCTGTTAAACTGTATCAAGTTACTTTTTTTGATTTAAACTTTGAATGGTTTGAACTTTTTAACCTTGAATTGATAAACTACCCAAGCAACATTTTGTAACCGTGGTTACATTGTAACCAGTTGCAAATTAGTAACATTAGCACCATGGTAAATAAACCGTTGCAGCAACGTAGCAGCAACTTTCGTAATTTACTGAGGTTTCAAATCTATTACAGAAATAACCATTTTATAACTATGGTTATAAGTAAGTTTTTCTTAAGGCTGTATGCCCGGCCTGAAAATCGTTTTTTCCATTTCCTGAGTTTATTTTTGAATGAAAAATTTTGATGTTTACATGATAATTCATAAAAAAAATTGCTGCAAAGGGGTAAAGAGCCCATTTTTTGAAATTGTCTTTAGGGCTTTAAAAATAAACAAAAAAATTTGATTTTCGAAAATATGGGCCTTTACCCACCATTTTAGAGATCGTAAGAACATGTAACATTTTAATTTTTTTAATTATTTTCGAAAATGCGACCAGGAAATGGAAAACAAAATTGAATTTATATCGCTGCATTTCCTGAAATCTAAGTTTGATACATGGTACGGTTTTGAGCGATGGAAGGATGGAACTCCGCCTATTGACATTAGCACGTTTCGCAGTCGCAAGCGTTTCTACAGTAAGCATATCTGGTAATGTATATATCTACAGAATGTCTTGATAAGAATATAATTTAAAATTCTCTTTCGTTAAATTACATATGGTATGTACTTACTATTTATAAATTTCTAGTGTGACAATCTCTTCTGCTCGATAAATGTACATTTAAATTTACTCTATTATAAGATTTTGGCATTATAGATTTTGTTAAATTGTAAATACTAAGCTAATCTAAAGTTCCTACTAAAACGCACGTACTAATTTTATACACATTTACTTCATATATATAAATTTTCTCTGTTTGTTTACAGATACAAAAAGATAATAGTTTCTGGTCTTGTATGAAACCCTAATCGACGGACTTTTATTTATAGTACATTATGCCTTCAGTAGCATTGA
Organism: Aquatica leii; assembly: GCA_035610365.1. Taxonomy (NCBI): domain Eukaryota; kingdom Metazoa; phylum Arthropoda; class Insecta; order Coleoptera; family Lampyridae; genus Aquatica; species Aquatica leii. The sequence continues at coordinate 34,397,300 of CM069438.1, forward strand.
AGGAAAATAGTTTCAATTACATTTGTAATTTTTTACATTTTTAAAAAGTATCTATGATTATTAGTATTATTTTTTTTAAATTGTTCCAGGTGCTCTTTTAGTATTATATGGAATCAAATATGGAAGTAAATATTTCTACAGAAACAAAAAAATGATTTTAATAAATGAAAAGCAATATTTTTATTATTATTTTGTCTCAAAATTTTCTTATTATTGTAAGTAACGTATACTAACTTTTGTTATGTAAATATAGTATGACCTCATAAACATCATCAAATTGTTTAGTTATCTCAAATTTGCAATTTCATCATAATAAAGAGTACGGATTTGTAGTCCACGTGGACTTGAAGAATGCCAGTCAAAGTGTCGAAGCACCAATCGTGGGTAATACTAATCTCATAAATTATCAGTATCGCAACCGCGACTAAATCTTTGCTACTCTTTCTTCTTTCATTACATTAACAGTATGTAACCATATCTCTAAACATATGTGAATGCTTAAATAATTGAACAAATTAGTGCAACGCCCATCTCAAAACAAATCTGAATTAAACCGGGAGTATAGCCTTAAACCCTTATGTAACTACAGTGTCAATTTAGTGACATTAAAACCTTCATTTCGGTTTCGAGTGTAACAGTCTTGAAACTATGGTTACAAGTGTGAATTTCTAAAACTACACTACAGTGTTAATCTATGATTTCAAACAGCAACAGAAGAAGTGCATTTTACGAGATTTTTATAAGACACAGAGTCCATTATCATTATCCAATAAACAGTACCGAAAGTGTTTCTAATTCAAAACTACGTAAGTACAATTATTGGTATATTATATTACTATAATTTTAATCGTGCATTTAAACTACTGTTTCTAATTTAATCAACGTTAAAGAATTAGTTGCCAATTATAAGTAAGCAAATTTTAAATTGATTTTATTTTCTTCTAGGATAAAATAGAATTTGATTGCAAGGACATTACAATATTACACACAGTGATCAGAACGTGTAAATTAGATCGCCATTGCGAACACCTATAATCTTTAAAAAAGCAGTCGAGATTATGATCATTGAACCGATTATAACATGTGCATTTGTAGCCTAATACAAATATTTAACTAAGAATTACGTAGAGGCATTAAAGTACAACATGTGAGGAATACCTTAATCCGCCATGGTCTTTTAACACAAAGACATTTTTCTCTTAACAAAATTTATGCATTTACTATTTACAAAATTTATAAATAATAGACATAATCCGCTTTACTTGAAAATTTGCCGTAAAAACCTGTTTACTGGTACCTACTTGCAACAGATGTAAAAATTCTTTTATTATATCTTTTTTGTTTGAATTTAGTTCTATAAGAAACTATAAAAATTTAAAAAATGTACATTTATTATAACTTTTTATATATCTGTATCTTTTTATTAATATATTTTTATTTCTACTTTTGTTTTAATCTTTATGATGCAGTTAGTAACTAAAATCTTGGATAAGTTGCTTAACAAAGCGGTTATAAAGTAGTTTCAAATAATGGTAATAAGCATGTTTTCAAAACAGTTACATAGCAGTTGCTGTAAACGGTAACTACAATGTTACAAATCAATTACAAAACCGTGATGATAAACCATTACAGAAACGATTCAGAATAGGTAAACATGATTTGTAAAAAACCGTTATAGCAACGCTGCAAAACAGTTACAAAGTAGTAATTGCAACGGTTTCAGACACGTTGTAAAACGGTTATAATATTACTGCAGTTGCCTTGCAACTGACCAAATCCGGTATTGACAACGTATCAGGAAAGACTCAGCAACTATTCTGTAACTAAATACCTTACTGAAACCATAGTTGCAAGAGAGTTTTACAACCGTTTTGTAACTGATTTTTGCTACTTGGGTAGTTGATGATTAAGCTACGTTTAAATGGTTACTTCTTTTTATTTAAACCGTAACTGGTTAAGTCAGTTTTGAAACTTAACTGGTTACCTTAATTGATTTAAACCTTAACTAGTTAAACTACTTTTTAACCTTAAATGGTTACCGTTTTTATTCAAAACTTAAATTAAACTAGTATTGAACCGTAAATGGTTACATTTTTTATTTAAACCTTACAATGGTTAAGCTAGTATTAAACCTTAACTGGTCACTTTTATTGACTTTAAATAATTAAATTTAACTTTAACCAGTTAAGCTAGTTTCAAACCTTAATTAGATACTTTTTTTATTTTAATCTTAACCGATTAAACTTTTTTTTAAACCTTAAGTGAGTTTTGAACCGCATACGGTTAAATTTTTTAATTTCAACCTGAAATTATTAGGTTAGTTTTTAATGTTAACTGTTACTTTAAACCTTAAATCGTTAAGCTACTTTTGAATTTGAAATAGTTACCTTCTTTTATTTGAACTTTACGAGTTAACCTATTTTCGAATTTTAAGTGCGATTTTCTTTTTTTAAACATTAAATGTTTAGGTTAGTTTTGAATTATAAATGGTGAAATTTATTTATTTAAAAATGGTTAAACTAGTTTTTAACCTTAACCAGTTACTTTTGTTGATTTAAATTAAAAATAATTATTAAACTACTTTTAATTCTTAAATGGTTACTTCTTTTGATTGGAACCTTAACTGGTTAAGCTAGTTTGGAACCTTACCTTGATATTTTTCTTTATTTAAATCTTAACTGGTTTAACTTCTTTTGAATCTTAAGTAGTTACTCTTTTTGATTTAAGCCTTAACTGGTTACTGTATTTTTAAACCTTAAATGGTTATTTTTTTATTTAAACTTTAAATAGTTAAGGTAGTTTTGTACATTAAATAGTATCGTTCTTCAATTTGAACTTTAAATGGTTAAGCTAGTTTTAAACTTGAACTGATTAGTTTTATTGATTCAAATTTTAAATAGTTACTTGTTTTTATGTGAACATTGACTGGTTAAGCTTTTTTTGAATCCTAAACTGTTTTCTTCTTTGATTTAAACCTTAAATGGTTGCGGTATTTTTAGACTTTAAATTGTTTTACTTTCAAATCTTAACTGGTTACTCTTATTTTATTTGAACCTTAAATGGTTAAGATAGTCTTGAACCTAAGTTGGTTACTTTTATTAATTTAAACTACCTTCAAACCTTAAATGGTTTTTTGTTTAAATCGTAACCGGCTAAACTAGTTTGGAACATTAACCAAATATTTTTTTTAATTTAAATTGTAGTTGGTTAAACTTCTTTTAAACTTTAGATGGTTAAGCAACTTTGAAACTTTAAATTGTTACTTTTTTTTATTAAATTCTTAGATGGTTAAGATTGTTTTGAACTTTAGTTAGTTACTTTTTTTAACTATTGCACTTTAAATGATTACCTTGTTTGTTTTAAACTTTAAATGGTTTTCTTAGCTTGGCGGGCACAAATGTGCACAATATTTTTGAAGTGGGCACATTTATTTGTTAAAAAATATTTTTTACAAACTTGTAGACACTCTGGTAAACAAGATGGGCATGTGCCCACACAGGCCTTCTTCTAACACCGTCCCTGTTTATAAACAAAAATAATATCGCAGTTACGTGGATATACATTGGGATAGCACATATTTATATCAGAAAGTTAGTTTTAGTTAACTCGTTCAAGGTCGAATGAGCTTGTCAGTCGCAAGTATGATAAATCTTTTCTTGCAGTTTAAATTGTGACTTGCGTAATAATACTGAACGTTTGCTATACAAATTTAAGTTTAAAAAAACAATTTTTACAAAAGCAGTTTTTTTACAAAATCCGGATATAATTAAGTCTTTATAAAATTGGCCTGAATTTAAAAGTGTTAATTAAGTTTTAACAAAACCTTAAATAAAACTTGAAAAGTTTACATATAAACTATTGTTGATAATTGGGTTTACATACTTATGTTCTTTAATAAGAAAATACTCTAAGGTGCTTGGGTGTAAGTAGATTCTGGCATAGACCTGGCGCCCTTTTAGTCACTATTAGTTTAACAAAGTATTTTTTTTTGCTACTTTAACTACAGAATTTTCAATTATTTTTATTTAGTTTAATAAATAAAAAAATACTATCAAATACAAAATTATAATTAAAACCGTTTTTATTTAAATCACAAAAATAGGTCTAATTATTCTCTTCTGTAAATAATAATAATCATAATAAAAGGTACGCAAGTAATATGTGCAATATACAACACACATTATGATTTTCATTTAGACGCCTCTTGTGTGAAAATTAACACGAGTCTTTTTGTGTGTTCTAGGTCTTTTGTTTGAAATTTGTATTTTTATGCAAATTGTTATTGATTTATGTTTTTTTATTCTTGTAGTAATTAAAAGTTGTAATTACAACTTGAACGGCACGTTTTTCTGAAACACTCGATAATTTCTCATTAATTACACGTTAAACAAAAAATTTAATTACTGTTTTTAAAATCAATACAATAGTAACTTTTGAGGCAAAATTATTAATATGTGTTAATCCACATATACTAATAAACTACTAAGTAAAAAATAATAATTATTATGATTTTGATATATTATTGTTCTCTGAGTCAAATCTGATACTGAAAACTAAAAAAATTAATTTTATCTAAAAAGGTGTGTATCATTTTTTTTTAAATGTTAGATAATTAGCTTGTTATGTTAAAAAACCTTGTTATAGTTTCTTGCGGTGTATGAATTTTGCCCAGCTACAAACATTGTCTACGGCTAGCGAAATGTGATACTCAAATGTAAGCATTTTATTAATAGTGTAAATTAAATAAAATTTCAATAGTTGTGTGTGAAACAATCGCTGAAGTTCTATTTTATGACAATATTTAATTTTCTTTTATTGTAACAGCATTTTGGGTACCGTCATGTGTTAACTCAAGAAGTTTTTAATTATTGTTTAATTATTAATAGTGGAAAACTAAGATATGCAAAGATTTTTGTATTAAGTCGTTATTTATTTAATGCAATCAGGTCAACAACTGAGCAGTAGTAATGATGAATGGCACGAATGATGCTGCTAATTGGCAGTTTAACATAGTGAAACGTTTTCGAAGTAATCGTAAACTTTGAGTCAATAACCGATGGATATGGAAAATTCTCAACACAGATAATAGAAATATATTAAATATAATCGTTACAGTTTGTTAAACTAGTATCGGGCGTTATTAAAATTTAGTGTTGTTAAATTTTTTATCCTTTGGTGGTAACCAAAATGGATGCAAAACTATTCGAATTTCTCAAATTAATAAAGAATAATCAAGAATCTGTAAATAAAAATATAGAAGAAAAACTGTTCGAAAGTTCTCAGAAAATGGAAGAAAATTCTAAATGTCTAAAAGAAGAAATACGAACGAGCATTAAAAACCAAATAAAGACTATTGAAGAAAAAATAAAAGTTAATGTAGAAAAACAAATTAAAATTGTTCAAGAGAAAACTCAAGTAGATATGTTAAATCCAATAGAAGAAATATCCGAAGTTCTAGAAAACAACGTAAAAGCAATAGAGGACCAATTAGAAGACACAATGAAACTGCTTGAATAAACCAAATGAATTGTCAGGGTAAAGGAAGTATCACGAACAAATATTTAATAGATTATCAAGAAGAAACCACGCACAAGTTAAAGATTCTACCCCCAAATTTTGAGGAAAAAACTCTTTGGTCAACATACTACAAGCAATTTGAAGCCGCAGCTACAGCTAATGGTTAAAGCAACAAACAGAGAGCGACGTCTGTTCCTGACCACTTTCAAATAAATTACAAAGTTAAATTTCACGTTTGGAAATGAGATACAGAGATGCTAATCTTCAACTAGTGTGGCCCAAATAAAAAACCGGGTTCAGAAAGTCTTTAGCAGTTTGAGACTGACGTCGTCAGATTGACACGGTATGCATGTTCTACAGCACCAGATACCTTCTTGAAGCAATTGGTTATTCAAACCTTCGAAGATGGCCTCCGATACCGCAAGACATCGCAACCTGTTACAAGCTTTAAGTCTTACGAACCTTGCACGGCCAACTCACACAGTCGGAGATAGGGGAGGTTCAAGGAAATTATACTTAAGGGCTCCAGATCAATCCTAATTAACACTTCTGCCTCGATCACGACAGACGGTCCAAATTTGTAACTAATTTTTAGGTTCGTAATCCTTGTTACTTTGGTGTTTGAGTAACCACCATTAAAAGAGAAATGTATTTTACCATAAAAGAAAGATTAACAAGTATAACAACTTTAATGTAGTAACGTAGAAGATTAACAGGAATATATTTAATTTCTCAATCCATAAATGTCAGACATATCGGCAACACACAAAGCATATAGTTAAATTACATTGAGATAGCGAAGGAAATTTCGTAATAAATATTGTCTGTACACAGCATGCGATACACCCTAAATGATACTTGAAATTACCTTATTGGTATGTAAACAATAAACGTAATTACAGACACCGACAGTAATCAAAGTTCCGTGAGTGACTTTTATGACAGCGAAAAAAATATAATCAAACTAATTTACCCAGAATCCAGTGCTTACTTGCGTGAAGAAAACGTTTTCCCACCGGTAACAGCTTAGAATAATTGTTGAATAGCAAATCGTGTCACACAATAACTCACGAAAAAAGAAACTAAAAAATCATTAATAATAATTCATTAAATGCGATATAAGAACCCGTTGTATCGAATGCTGTTGGTTGTAATTACGAACAGGTGGTTGGTAACGCAATCAACTGGTGTACAAGAATTAACATCTCCGACGCACTGCTCGTCGAGACCTCGTTTTCGTATGGGTAGTATGCCCTCCCAAAAGCTTATACATTTGGTAGCGGTATTTATCAATCGTACTTATGCATCATTGTTCTTTGTTGAAGCGAACAGGTGATTGAAACGTGGCGAAACCGGCCTGTGCCGAACAAATTGTAATTAATTCGTAATTGACTTATAAATTTGTATTCATCACAAGGGATGCACTTAAAATCTTAGGAATCAAGTCAAGATTTTCGACACCGACCGGCTTACGTAGTTGACAGCTTCAAAATGGCCTCTCAGTAACCAACAAGGTCGGCAGAGGGCGTCAAAACCAGAAACTAATTTTTAAGTCGACATACAGGGTACTCCGTTGTGAAAATTTCGCACGTAACAAACCTCTAGGGTTAGTTTGATCTATGATGCTGAATGTCACTTTAGTGCATGCTTTAGAGTTTGAAGCAGCAAAACAGGCATTGTACCTAAACGGACATAAACTTTGCTGTGCTGCAGAAGTAACCGAGCAGACACTAAAAAGCATCGAGAGGATAACCCGACAAACATTTTGGGAAAGAGGAGTGAAAAGTTCAAACTGCGGAGAAATAGGCCACGTACAACGACGCCGTACTCAAATCAATAAGTTTACTCTCATTCATAAAAACCAAAGACGATTTTATTTTGGGAATATTAGCAACCTGCGTTGGATTTTCTTGTCGACTTTCGCATCTACGTTTGTTTTAAACTTGCATTGTTAGTTAACAAGTTTTGAGATTGAATCCCGAGATATTTGTTATGTAATTGACGAATTTCAAATCATCTTTGTCATTTTAAATTTTTAAGTAACTTCTGTTTTAATTAATTTATGATTTTACGTTGTTAAAACATCTGTTTAGTGTGTTTACGCCGATTTAGCATTTCCTTTGCGTTAATAAAATTCAGATTGCATTATAATTTATAGTTCCGACTATCATTTCTTATTTAAGATACAAGTAATTCGATATTATGATCTTTTCCTTATTTTCATATAACTTCGTTATTATTCGATGATTCTGCGTTTGATGTAAGAATAAGTATTTGGTTGCTTATGATTAATAACTTCTTAAGTTTTGCATCTCTGTTGGTTGTACTTTGATCAAATGCGATTTTTTTTATATTTTTCTTGTCGGAACGTGTGTTAATTTATATAAGACAACGCGGTTATTATTAAGTCGATAGTGATGATGTAGTAATTACAGAACGTATTAGATTGAAAGCTAAGAGCAGACGCGTGACGCGATAGGTGTTTGATTCCTTAGCATCGTAAAGTTGTGTGTTTGTGTGCCAAGTGCTGGCTGTCATTCTGTTTTCTTTTTGACGAATGGAATTATCCAGAAGAGAAAAACCATTTTGATTACTATGGTACGATAATCATCTAACGTACGGGCCCGTTAAGACTTTCATCCATAAATATTCACACGCATTCACGTTATAAATGGGTCTAGTACTTTTGCTGCTTATGCGAAAGTCTTTCTGGGGTAAGAATTGATATCTATTTTTGTGATTCAAATTGATTTTTCCGTAATTGTCATTAGCAATTTTAGATACCCACACGAATTCTATAAATGCGGGTATATTGACACCTGTTCGTTTCCTATAATGTCGTCACAATCCTCGATGTAACGAAAAAGAGTGTTGCACTTACGTTGATTAAGTGTATTAAGACCTTAGATTAATTACTACATTTATAACCGTATTAGAAGACTCACATACCGTAAAACTAATATTAATCTGGAGAATCTGGCGCATCCGGTTTTATCTACGTTGTCAGTTAATTGCACGCACAACTGTACATACATATCAGGTTGTGGTCACAATTAACTATAAAACTTTTTTGTGTGTAATATATTAGTAAACGGTGCGCTTTGGTTCTCTTAATTATCGAGGTATTGCATGTTTGTATTATATGTACCAATGTAAATTTGTTTTTTTGCAATGTTAAAGTTAGGTCGACAAGTTTAATTTTTTTATGTACGACGTGTTGCCCAACCGAATGGGGCTTGCATTAACAATTATTGTCTGTGATCTGTACCTGCGTACTAGCAATTAATTGCATCTATGTAAAGCTACATCGCTTTCTAACTTCTCTTTCAGTGATAAAATATTACGTTACATTTGTTTTCTTTCAGTCTTAGATAAATTTAAACGGTGTCTTTCATTCTAGTTTTCCAGCCGTTTTGGCGCTATTTTAATGTTAGTTTATTATTAGCACATCGCGACCTGCGATCTGCTCGTCGGCCATCTGTAAGGGGCTCTATTTTATGTGTGCGGTTGTAACTCCTTCTATTTTTATTTCTTCTTTTACTTTTTTATTGTTATTAGTGGTTTCAACTTACTCAAGCTTCGTTTTTTTGGTCCTAGTTGGCTTGATTAATTTTTTGCAGTTTTTTAGTAGTCCGTTTGCTTTAGTCACTGAGTCGTTTTTTTATTTAGATTAGTGGGGTTCTAGTCAGAGACATGTTGGTGAATTTCTGCTTTGATTAATTTGCTGTTTTAGGTTTCAGTGCGTTAACTATGTATCCTTCAGATAAGAAATCGCCACTTCTTACTTCCTCGAACTCTGATTCAGAAATAAACCTCACAAACTAGAACGTTACTTTTTCTGGTAAAGATCCTTCTGTGATTATTGAGTTTCTTATTTGTATTGACGAATCTCACCTTTTGGGGTTTTGCCTGGCAAAGTTCTTCTTGTTTTTAGGGCGAACTAAAGTTATTTTGTGGAATGATGTTTCTGCTCTTTTAAATCTGAGTTTTTGCTTTTAGATTAGAATGAGCGCTTAATGGATACTATTTGCAGTCGTACGATGGGAGCTGACAAAACCATCGGGACGTACGTTACAACCATGCGATACCACTTTTTTTAGCTATTAGAATCGGTCTTAAAGCCAATACAGCTCAAGATTACTTGCTGGAATCTAACGCATTTCTATCAACTTTTGCTAGCCTTGATTGAGATCACATCTGTCACTCAATTAATATCGTACGCAAATGTTTATAGTTAAAAATCAACTCTTAATTTTATTAGCTTTTTATTAGAGAGCAGTGACAAAGTTTAATAACCATCAGTAGCTTGTGTTAGTAAGACTTCTGCTAATCCTGTTACTTATTCTCGTAATGCTTTTTCACCTTCTTCTTCTCAATCTACTTCTGCTTCAAACACTTGTGTTCGTTGTCGTTCTCAAGAAGAATGTTCGTTCTCTTCTTTTGCTTCCTTCTAATTTATTTTCAGTTTCTACGATTATTAAGACTACTACTGATCCGTGGTTTAGTGTCAACAGTTATTTCTTCTTCTCGTCGTTTCTCTAGTTGGTGTGTTGTAAAAAATCTTTTATGCAAACGGGTACGTGTTTCTTCTTCTGATTTTTGCATTTGGAAATTAGTTTTTCCGTCAGACCAGCTCAAGCAGCTTATTTAAGAAACACCATACTATATCTGATTGTGATCATCGCAATATTAGAAGTACCTTAAAAGTTCTTTGCTGTCACTTCTACTAAGACCTAACGTTGTTGAGTTCGTACGTTACTGTTCTTCGTGTTCAAACTCACAACAAAACCATCCTATTAGGATTCGTTGTCACACATTACCAGGTACGATAAAGCTTTCAAACGCTCGCGTTACTACAAAATCTTCTGCACGTCTGCATGAGCATTCTACGCTTTCTCCGGATGTAAAAGCCGCTGCTACTGCATTTGCATCTACTTCTTCAGTTTCTTCTAACTGTACTTTGCCGTCTTCTTTTTCTAAGTTTTCTATTCCAACGGCATCATAAGTACTAGTTAATTTTTTGCGTTTTCGACGTTTGCTATTCTTTTGGTTCTTGTCTCTTGGTTTTGGTGGTTCAAGTTTTTCTGTTTCTACTGTTTCTCTTTTTGTTTTTCTACGAAGAGAAAAACGAAACAGGAATTAACATCAAGCTTTATCTTTCTCCGTTTTTCCCAGTCTCTTATCTTTTCTACTTTTCATTTCTTTCTCTAACCTAGGGCTTTTTATCTGCTAATCATTTTTTTTTCTTTTTGATTCTCTTTATGGTTGCTTCTAGTGCGGTTAGTTGGGCATTCTACAGTAAAAAGAACGAAACAGACACTTACCTCTAATCTTGCTTTTCTCCGTCTTTCACGTCTTTCTTACTTTTCATTTTTTTTCTTCTTCTTATTTGGTTGATCACCTACGTGCCATATATTTTTCTTTCTTCCTGTTCTTTTTAAAGGTTTTCCTATGTTTCTTTGTTTTTCTTTTGTTTTTTAGTTACTTCTCTTGCTTAATTAAGCTTAGTTGATTTTTGTTTTGTTGTGTGGGTAGAAACTTGAGATAGATTCCAATGTCGTTTTTTGTACTCTACGTACTTCCGCTTATTCAGCATTTGGATGTTGTCAGTCACTGTTAGAATATCTCTTTTCTTTGGGTTTGACATTTACATTCCAATGGGACATTCCAAGATGACAAACAAAGACTGGGGATGTTTAATTATCAAGTGAATCTTCTTGATCTTTCTTATTTACTCTTACTTCTTCTTTCTTTCTTTAAGTTTTGTATTGTGTTGCGGTTTTAGACTTTGCTTTGATTAATGCAGTCATGTAATATTTGGGTTTTTGGTAATTTTGAAGTTGTGACTTTTGGATTACTGATTTCTTTCTCTGCATTTTAAGTGTCGATTTTTTAATCAGATTTTTTTTGATTGAGATTTCTTTGTTTGGTTTTGCTTTCTTAGATCTTTAGGGTATGTTTGGTTTTTCTGGTAGAATAATCTCATACCGTCTGCTGACAACTTTTTGACAAAATTGATTTAGTTTTTCTTTTTTTTTTAATCCGCATGTCACTATTCAAGATCTGCATTTTATTTCTTGAGTTTAGTTAGTTTTGGGGAACTTATAATTATAGTTGGATTTGTATCTGTTGGTTGAGGTTTTATCGGATTTTAATACGTTGTTCTTGACCGTGGTCTAAACTTTTTTTTTTGATACTTGTTTCCAATTGATTGGAGTTTTTTGTAGTTATTTGGTATATACCTATTTCCGTTTAATGCGACGTTTAGACATATTTTATTGGTGATACTTAGCAAACTGGAAAATCATCTTTCATTTACGTTTCTTCTTAGGTTGGGTGTTTTTGTATTTGGGTTGATATTAGATTTTAAAGACTAGTCTTTGGCGTATGGCTAAATTTCTATTCTTGATTATAGCTACTGTCCATTTTCCAGGTTTTTATGTTACTGAAGAGAAATTTGTTATGTTAAAAGTGTTTTGGTGTAACTTTCGTACAGAATAATTTTTGTCCCGGAACGCCCACTTTTTGCTACATGCCGAATGCTGGCTGTCATTGTTTTTTTTTTTTGACAGATGGAATTATCCAGCGGAGAGAAACCATTTTTCCGGTGACTGTGGTACAATAATCATTTATCTACGTTATAAATGTATATAAATTTCTAGGGTAAGAATTTATTTCTATTTTTGTGATTGAATTTGATTTTTCCGTAATTGTTATAAGCAATTTTGAATGCCCACACGTATTCTATAAACGCGGTGGTATTGACACCTGTTCGTTCATATAGGAAAAATTCCTGTAATGACGTAACAATCCACAATGTAGTAAAACGGGATGTTGCACCTACGTTGATTAAGGATATCGACACGTTCGATTAATTACTTCAATTATAACTATATTGGAAGACTCACTTACTAAGATGTCAATATTAATCTAGGGGAAGCTTGTATCAGCTGGTTTTTTCTTATAGATCGTATGAGCCAAAAGAAAGTTATTTATAAGATTGTTTATTTTACCAAATTTCAAAATATTCTGGAGAAGGTATCGGCTAGCTAGCCGCATGCTTCGAGAAAAAAAATAAATTGTAAGTATTGTATTTCCTATTCTAACTTTTTCTTGTAAAAAGTTAAACAAATTACTTTTTATGAGTGTTCGTTAAGTTTATGTTTGGGTGATGTTTTGCATCGAAGAAACCAAGATACTCCAAACTTCTATTTTCGAGGCTAAATAACTATTAGGTAAACTCAATGAACCCGTCATTGCTTCTTCAAGTAAAAGGGTTTACCGTCTAGCTTTTGAGTTCAGTCACTCGCAGCTTTCATCATGAAACAGGTATTTACAAATTATGTTTGTTGCAAAAAAAATTATTGCAATTATATTCGATTCCAGTTTTATTCAAAATTTTTAAACTTATCAAAGTAAATTTTATTCTTACGTCCCTAAACGTAACGTTGGGCGGTCATGTTGGCTCTGGTGAAAACCAAAGGTGACCTACTACCGAGGGCAATAGCTCCCCATACCAAAACTCCCATCACGCCTTTCACCACGTCGCCTTTTCAGTCTTGCCCGGCCATCATGTATACCCAAACAGGATTGCGACTCGTCGCTAAAGACGTAGTATATTCCTAGTCCCACTGAACTCGTTCGTTGCATTGCTGCAGTCGATTACGTCAATGCTCAAATGTGAGCGGTAACGCAAGGTGAGGACGGTATGACGCAGCCCAACAGGCCTTCCATATTCTGGAAACTATTAATCTGCAATCGTCTTAGTAGCAGTGAAGAGGCCCCTTAACGAGAAAAGTTTAATACGGCGATCTTCGCAATCTGTCGTTCCTGTACCTCGCGTTTGAGCTTCCTGAAACCATGCCTGACAATAGCACATCATAGTACTCAGACTCCTATTAGTCCTACTCTGATTTCTCAATATGCGAATATATGGCCAACAAATCACAAGTGTCCTGTTTCGTATGCCCAAGTACCTCGGTTTAGCAGAATTGCCGACAGAGTGAAAGTACTTTCCGGCAAATCCGTCACGCCAACTCAACGATCCACAGTTGTGATCGTCCCTAAGCCTGAGACTAATATAAAAAACAGCCGATATGATTAAGACGACTTTAATGAAAGTCTTAAATCCCGCCACGCTCAGTCTACGATCAGACCGAGTGCCAAAAGTTGGACGAAACTCCGTTCGCTTCAAGTCCGAAAAAACCGACCTGTATAAAATCCCAGCAAATATCCTCAACAATTCCGGCCTTGTCATCAGACCGCAAGGTAAAACCCTTCCTAGGATTTCTCTCACGGACGTTCCCGCTAACCTCTCTTGAACAAAATTTTGATGTCGCAATAGCAAAACAAGATGATGGGCGATGATGTCTTGATTGGCGTATGTACAGAAACATTCAAACTCTAATTTGCTAGGGATTCCAACGTTGCTACATCTGCAAACGAACGCATTTTGTCCTAATAAACATCCAATGCTTCTCTAAGTTAATTCACTCTTAGGCTAGAAAATTCTTCCATTCTTTTTGCTCTCATCATAATGTGCCACAATTTTGTCTCCACTTTCCTAGCATCACTACTAACAAAATTTGCGGTTAAAGTTCTTACATCTTTCAATATCTTCAAAATCAATTCCGCTTCTTCATGCGTGAACGGATTATCCAGATAGTTCATCACAATGCTCGGGTTTAACTTTTCTCGCGCGACACATCCGCTCAATGTCTTTCTCATTTTCTCTACTGTTACAATTTCTTCCCTAGTAACAATTTCGTAACTCAACTCTTCTTTTGACAAATAGTTTATAGTCACAAATTATCTTAGACACCACAGGCTAAAAAACAAGATTATGCCCCACGTTGGGCGCCAGTGTAAGTTAATTTTTTGCCTTTTAAATTAAACCTGTTACACGGTACCATATGTTAGTAACACGTAGGTCTTTTCTATTGCATCTATTTCTAAGAATCGTTCTCTCCTGTTAGTAAAAAAATATTTCAAATTCTACTATTTTGGTTTCTACTTCTTTGATTTCTAATTTTTGGTTCTTCTCTTTGCGTTACTTGTTAGAATTGTCGTCAAAATGAACATATCTTTCCAAATTATCAAAAACTTCTAAATTTTCACTGCTTTAGCTGTAAACAAGCAGGGTCAGTCGTCGCAATTGTCCTAGGTGTAGCATTGTCTCGGAAAACTAAATCACGAGTCTACGGGCCGAGTTGTGGATTCCACGTTATCTTTAACCTCGGATTCTATTTTTGACTGACCAGCAACAAGCTAATGTTCGTGATGATGAACGTTTATAACTTAAAGTTGGCAAATTTTACAGCTTTTCCAGTTTCCGTTTTCTTTAAAAGGTAAAGTAAAAACACTAACACCTTGATTAACGTTTTGCAACAACTGATATTAAGCATCGACTTCTAAAAGGCTATGAAAATTATAACTAGCTTTCAGCATAGATTTTAGACATTTAACACTACTTCTCATTCAATTGGTACTATTTCGTGGGATTCCATTAGTGTTATCTCGGAACTCCTTCTTGATCAACAACAACTTTAAAACAACGTTGTCGCGGACGCGTTCTCCAAACAATCTTCAAGTCCTGGTCATACATTTCTGTATGTTGGACTTAATGTTGAGTATGTATCTTGTAGAACCGTTTTGACTTTGAGGTCGTTGTTTTATTTCTTCCAGAAGCTTTTCATCATAGTCCGCCGGTTGAAACTCTTCTTTCAAAAGTGGTTCTAACTTATACCAACTGGTCAATGAACGGCGTATCGATTGATACCAAGTCAAGGCGGGACAGACAAACAAATCTACAGCCAATTGAAATACCTGCTCTTTTGAAACGCTTCGTGCTACCGACAATTCGTCCACCCGTTCTAAAAACGCGCCCAAAGATGCATCTGATTTTCTAGAGAATCTAAGATCCCACTTGGAACTGAAACAACTTTGGTTAATGGGGTTGAAACAGCTAATGGCACTTCTGATTTTCTAGAGATTCCAACGCTGCTGCATCTGCAGCTTTCGACAACGAACGCATTTTGTCCTGATGATCCAATGTTTTGAGAGAACACCCAGCTAATAACGTAAAATCGAGCCTAGAGCTAGAGTAAACACAAATTACGTGATAGAACTTCAGAGGTACAAAAGCACCTGATGGTTACCGTCCAGTCTATATAACATGGAACTCGTGCAGGGCTAATCCCCAAGCACGCATCTTGAGATGCCTTGTGTGCCAGAAGTTCGGTCACCAACAAAGTGACTGCAAGAGTGAGCTTCAATATGACCGTAAAGGGAATGTGGTAAAACACAAGGCGCCTTCCAACAACTGCCCGCGGTACTTAAACTAGCTTGACGCCAAGATCTCAAACACCGATTATGGACAATAAGGGCCCTTCTCTGACTCTTAGGATTGCGCAAGTGAATCTTTAGCGTTCTCGTGCTGCAACCTTGGAAATCAGGAGATTCTCCTCCGACAACGATATATACCTTCTACTGACCCCAAGAGTCATAGGTGTACCATGTTCAGGTTATAGGCTTGCTGGTGCGGCCTTGCCCTTCAACAGAATCACCGCATCCACTTCTATACGATATTTATCGGCTATTGTTTGCAATAGTGCGAAGCCCGTCGGAGTAGTTACCCTCAGTCATCCAGCTAATGACTGCACTGCCATATTTATTATCACAGTTGAAAACAACCTCCTTGAGTATCGTCGGCTTTTATTGACCACCAAGCAAGGATGTTCGTGTTTATCTACATCTAGATAAACTTTTGGACGAACTATGAAGCGTCCCGATTATTAGAGCAAGTGATTGCAATGCAAAATTGACGCTTTGGCACTCCTTGCAGACTGACGAACGAGGCAGAAGTGTGGAGAACCTCGTAGGCGAACGTGACCTATGCGTTGTAAATGATCCTGATTGGTTTCTGGGCCGACCTTGTGGAAACCAGTCGTTGATTCCTTACTAGAAGAAGACTTACCTTATAAATGATCACAGTATCTGCAGATAACAGACGTGACCTATAGGCACGATAGTGCCTAGATATTCTGACTCACTGGACTGTCAACAACAAGTTTACTGTCTCAGCTGACAAGACCAAATATGTACATGGTTTGTTGTTCCTCCTTGAAAAGAGATCCGTCACTTCAACTTAACGGCGTTTCAGTTCAAAAGGTTTTGAGTTTATGTACCTCGATCTTTTGCTCGATTATAAACTGAACTTCGTCAAATACTGTTCCTCTGAAGCTGACAAAAGCACTTGTTCAATAAGTAATCTTGCATCCCTACATTCCTTATTTCTTCGTACGATCCTCAGGGCATATCGTACTCTATCGATTCCTTGTGCGTTGTAGCAAAACATCCCCCTCTGCACCTTGCAGGAAATATACTGCTCTAAAGTTCTTGTAAGAGCTAGCATGTGTACATTCTTAGACCAGCAAGTATCGACTGCAGATTTTCCTTTCTTTTTAGGCGTCAAGCGCCATCTTAAGACTTTAATCTTAAAGCGGCTGTAGAATACATCCCATAAATGACGTAACGCCAATTCCACAATTCCAAATATCCTAGACTGGATCAGTATGTCCCATAATCCGGGAAGAGCGGCCATCAAAATTCTTACATCGCATGGCAGGTTCCGTTGCTTTCAGATGGCGACCGGTGTTTGTCGTGTGGTGTTCGTGTTCCTGTTTTTCTTTTCTTATGCCGCCCCCCAGAAGTTGGCGTCCTAGGCAAACGCCTAGTTGGCAGCAGCAGTAGGCAAAATATCGCAATTAAGAAAACGAGAAAAAACTCACTTTCCAAAATATTCAATTCTACCCTATCCTCTACAACTAAAACTGAAGACACGAAAACAGTGGCTCTTATCAAAACCTTGAAACTATAAAATAAATCGCCAGGATTACATAAGACAGTAAATTTAGAATTTTGGCGAAACCTAACTAGATACTGCAAAAGTTTTTCCGGAGACAACACGAGGATCTATGTAAGGGACGTGAAGGAATATACCTACTATCAGTAGCGATTCCAAAGCTTTTAGAGCCTCAAGCGCAAGGGCCTTTGTTTCCGGACTGAACACGCATATATCCACCCAATTTTAAAAAACTGTAAGCACGTCCGAGCCCCCGTAGATGCCGGGCCAAGGGCGCATGCCCGGTGTGCCCGTAGTATAAAATAGCACTGCCTACTATGCAAAGACTAAAATAGCGGCTCAAATCAAAACCTTCAAACTGTATAGTAAATCCCCAGAATTACATAACATCGCTAATTTAGAACTTTGGGGAAAACTAACTATAAAAGTTTTTCCCGACAAAACTCGAGGATCTATGTTAGGGAACTTTTCGTCTAACATGGTCAGTAGTAGAAATTATTGTAAGGAAACCCTCACCCTCCAACTAATTTGAAATACAAAAATTTCTAACTGGAAACTTATTTCTGAGGTGATTGAAAGTGACCATCGACGTTTGATTTAACCGCCAAAAATCCTCGACCAGTTCCGATCTCAAAGCGTATCCTTGATGTCAAACGTATAGATCCTGTCAAACTGAACACAGCTGTCAGCGTCCTCCTTCCTACTTATCTTCCACATGGATCACGATCCTAATTCTATCAACGTCTCCATTGATAAGCTGACCAAGCTAATCTTCGAATCCAGTCACAATGGCTTAAACCGAGTTCGTACAAATTCTAGAGCTGGTGTAGCGTGGTGGAGTCCAAAGCTAGATAGGTTAAAGCGAGTAGTAAGAAAGCATACTCAAAAAAACCCCATCGGAGTTAAAAACTTAATGGCTAAACTGTGACTTATGTAATTTCGTCAACTAAATAAAACATTAATGTAGTGATTAATTCGCTGTCGGTGAATACATTTAACTAATCGACAAATTTGCTTGTTTTGGTTTAATCTTAAGCTAAATTAGATTTGCGTCATCTATTAATGCGTCCTTTTTTGTGTTTTTTTTAAATTTTGTGTTATAACAAATTTGAAAAATTTTAAATGTACCGAAGACTTTTAATCACATCCCGTACCGGTTGATTTTGTGTAATAATTTCAGGTTTGTGACGTTACAACCCTAAAGGTAGGTTCATTAAGAGTTGTAACTAACCTGATCGGCTTTTGGGTGATCAAGAATCTTAAAATATGCAGTTTTATTAATTAATGCTTACGCATCTATATGCATCTGTTTGAAAATACTGCATCAACATTTAAAAAAAATTAATTCGCCAAAAAACAAAAACTAATTTTGTTTTTAATGATTTACAAAACGTTAAACTTTATTATATTATTTTATGTATAATTTTGATATAAAAATATGTCAAAAGAATAAGAATAATGTGAGAAAAAACTTTCAAATCGATAAAGTCTGCATTATGTTTTAGGAAAAAAAAGTATGATTGCATTATGTTACATCATAGTAACGTTTTGATATCTTTACGCCCTTCTAAAATTTATGAAGTCAATATAATGATAAAAAATAAATATAAACGTATTGCTTCTACTTACATTTGAGCTTAAAAAATCTTTGTCAATTCTCATTTTTTATTAAACCATTGCGTTTGAAGTAAATGCTTTAAAGTTTATTGACAGTTCATTCAATAGAGCTTAAATGATAATGCCATTGGCTCTTCCAATATTAAACGCGTGACGCAAAACAAGATTCTGAAAATTTCTTTGTAAATCAATTTAACTTTGCTCGGATTTGCAAAGTTTGTACGTTTCTTAATTATTTTTTTTTTAGAAAAAAAAACAATGCATACCTTGACAGATTCCTTCGGAATCGCCATGCCGATATCTGCAAAATATTCCTCTTCTCTTATCGCATAGTCTGTGTTGACTGCACGGCTCTCCAACCTGTCGAGGACATTCTAAGCATTCATCGCAATCTCTTTGGTTTCCCGGACATGTACAAGGATATGTGCAATTATTCTGAAAATGAAATGTCTTAAATGCGAACGTCTCGTAATTGACACAAAGATTTTACAATAAAATTTTTTTACGTTTTTTTAAATTAAAAATTATAGATGCCTTTTAGCGTTAGTCCGATTGGTTTTTACTAATCTAACAAATTAAGATTCCTTGAAAACACCTGTTTTTCTAACCGAGCTCTTCTTGTTATAATAAAATGCACATTTCTAAGCAATTTTCATTATTATTATAAAACAAATTACTCTTTTTCGAATATACAATGCCTACTTTGTGTAACTAATTATTTTTTCGAAAAGCAGTGGTACAAAGCACAACTTTGTGTACTTGAAACTAGTGACATTTGTTTGTGTAATATATACGGTAGGTTGTAAGTACTACCTGTCAGATTGACGTATTGACTTTAGTATAATACATTCAAAACAATAGGTTAAATTTAAAATTATAAAGTAGGCAGATGCAGATCGTTGTTACCAACTATGAAAAAACTAAAAAAATCAGGATCACTAAAGAGTCATAAGACCTACATTCTTAAATAGTTTAGAAATAAAATGATTTAATATTTTTTGCACGTTTATTGCAATTTTTATTGCAAATGTTTAAATGGTCGACGTCTTCGGTCTCGTAATCACCTATACGCTCGTAAATTGAATTTTGAACCATCAGGAGCATATCCCTAGTAATATTGTTGGTTTCTTGAAACATGCAATTTTCCAAATCATTATAATAAATAAATAAAATTATGGTAATAAATAATACAAATTAAGTCCGTAGTTCCGAACTAAAGATATACCTAAACGACGACCTGTCAACAAATGAAAAAAATATACAAAGAATAATACAAAAACTAGTCAAAAAAAAGCAACAAAACAAAAAACAGTGAAAGTAGTCTATCAGAAGCTAGATCGGTAACAATGAAACTTGGATCTCAAACAGAAACTAGAGAAAAGCTACAAAAAGTAAAGTACATCGGTCCAAGGACTATCAAAAAACGACTAAAAGAGAAATGTAGAAGATGGCATATAAGAAAATCGACAAACGCAAGGAATATGGACGCCAATAAGCATAAATGAAATAGACTAGAAACATGGAATATTAACAGTATAAATGGTAAAGAAAAAGAACTTATTCAAAAAATTAAGAAATCTACGTATATCAAAAATTATATAGAAAAATATTTTTTAAACAAGTTAGGTTTGGAATTTTCATTTTCTACAATTGACAACTCACGTTACGCACGATTATAGACGTCCGTATATGTCAGAATGTTGCTATTATGCATCTCACAAACATTTGCCAGTAGATTTTTCCTTACATATCTTTGCTTTTGTCTTTGTGTTTGCTTTATTAAGTATTTACGTATTATTATAAGTAAACTTATTTTTATTCAATATGTAAATATGTGATTATTTTTAATTTTTGTTAACGTGAGTGCCTTTTAAATAGACTGAGGTTTTTGAGATTTGTATAGATTTGTCAAATTTTTAATTTTTAGCTATTAATTTCGATTTTCGGTTACAGTTCACGACATAATAAAATACATTTTTTGTAATAATTGATCTTCAATGCAAATCAGTGTGTAAGCGTTGTTTGAATTTGAACGTATTTCTTTTGTAAAAGACGCGGTATTCGAGTTGGTTTTATTCGTTTCGTGCACTTTGGAATCGTTTGAGTAATTTCACTATAATTTAATAAAGTTATCTTGTGACCTGTAGTAAAATGATGTTTAGCTTTAGACTTGGAAATATTCCTTTTCCTTATACAACGATCATGTTCTGAAATGCGAGTAATGACGGAACGACTGGTTTCACCAATGTAGACTAAACCACAAGAACAAGGAATTTGGTATACACCTTGAAATGAAAGTGTAGAAAATTTGTTTTTAGGAGAAGGAAGAATCTGAGAGATTTTGCCTGTCGAGTTCAATATTGGTTTAATACCATTCTTACGAAGGAATTTCCTTATTTGATCTGTAACCTTGTGAATGTAGGGTAAAAAGGCCAATTTCGAGTTGGATTCGGGAGTAAAAATGTCATTAGGTAATCGAGTACGAGAATGTAAACGACGATATATAACTCTATAAATATCTCGCCTTACATAACCATTGTTTACTAAGGTTCTAGTAAGATGACGGAGTTCTGAGTCTAGATTCTCAGATTGGCAAATAGAAAAGGCACAATAGACCAAAGATTCAATAACAGAACGTTTCTGTGCAGGATGATGATGCGACGAAGCATAAAGATATCTGTCCGTATGGGTGGGTTTGCAATAAACAGAATGGCCCAGAAGTCCGTCGGGCTTACGAGTCACAAGAACGTCAAGAAATGGAAGAGAACCATTAATTTCGATTTCCATAGTAAATTTGATATCTAAGTGTTGATTGTTAAGATGATCAAGAAACTTAGACAATTCAAGATTACCATGAGAACAAACAATAAACGTGTCGTCAACATATCTAAACCACACCTTAGGTTTTAATATTGATGATTCCAAAGCAACCGTTTCAAAGGATTCCATAAAAATGTTAGCTACAACAGATGATAGAAGAGAACACATAGCAGCACCAGAAGTTTGTTCGTAAAACTTGTTATCAAATTAGAAATAAGTAGAAGATAGACACTTTTTAATAAAAGGAACCAAACTCCTTGCCACGTTGAGACAGAATCTGTTTGATGATAATAAGCGAATCCTGAATAGAAACTTTAGTAAAAAGTGAAGTAACATCAAAGCTCACGAGAAGATCTTGGGGTTCAAGTTTTATAGTTTCTAGACGTTGAATAAAATGCTGAGAGTTGAGAAAAGTGCGAAGAAGTTTTACCTGTAGACTCGCAAAGTTTGTTGGACAAGAACTTGGCTAGCTTGTAGGTGGGAGATTGGATAGGACTAACGATTGGTCGAAAAGGAATACCTTGTTTGTGAATTTTGGGAAGTCCGTATAGACGAGGTGGTTTAGAATCTGATGGGGTAAGTCGACGTTAGTTTCAGTAGGTAGATTCGAAGATTTGATGATTTGGCTAACCTCACGTTCAATCCTCGAAGTGGGGTTGTGGGTTAGAAGAGCGTAAATTTCCTCAGACAAAATAGAATTGATTCTCGTAACATATTCAATTTGGTTCAAAACTACTGTGGCGTTGCTTTTGTCGGCTGGAAGAATAATAATATCAGGGTTTTTACGAAAACTTTTTAGAGCTGACTGTTCCAACTTAGAAATGTTGGATTTAGGAATTTTAGATGCTTCAAGGATTTTTCCATTGTTAATACGAATGGGATCTGAGATGTGGCAAGGAAAATGTCTTATAGAAGACCCAACAGCACATAAAATATTTTCTTTAGGAATACGTTTAGGAGCAACCGCAAAATTTAAACCCCTAGAGAGCACCGATTCCTGTTCTGAAGTGAGAACCAAACTAGATAAATTGACAACCGTCTTTACGGAGTTAGTAGTAGATGAAACTTTACGATTCTTGGATTCGAATAATTTAAACTTTTTGAGATGATCTTCAGTGGTTAGTCGTAGAGTGGTATCAAACTGCTGGTAAGTAATGTTGTCGAAGAGTTTCCAATCATCCGGGGGTATTCCGAGAAAGCATAGAAATGATCAAACACCCCAATAACTGCAATCGTTTTTTTTATATATATATTTGACTGCCAGCACTCGTTGCGAACAGCTGAGCTCTTCCTGCGATCTTAATGCTGTAAAGCGAATTCGATCCATGTTACCTTCCGACGTCGGACGGCGGCAAAGGGGGCGGCGACTAACGGCGGATCGCGGCGCGTTTTTAGGCAAGCGAGAGCGCGGTTTCCGTAAGAAAACGATTGCAGTTTAATAATATATTGATACAGGATAACATATATACAAAAAATACTAAGAATACAGAATATATATATATAAATCGACAAACGCACGAACTACGTGGTAGTAGACAGCGGCCAGGCCTCGATCTGCCTACTCCTGGTGACGCGTACTCGGATCTGAATTAGTTCTTGTGCCGGACGGCCAGACTCAGTCGCTCATTAAGTGGAGGTGTCCTTTACAGCACAAGATTCCTAATTCGGAATGCTTCTGCTGGCTGCGGGTCCCGGTTTTAAAGGCTGCAATTGCCCTGGGGTGGTTTGAAGTGGCGGGGGATCGGCGATGTTCGCGATGGAAGCGTCGGTAGAGGTGGAAGCGGTATCAGTCCCCCCCGGTCTGGAGACGGTTCCATCGGGTTCTGGCTCTTGAGGGGCTGGCCTGAGATCGTGGATGTGGATCTTGGCAAAGTTCCCGTTATCTCTATCGATCCAGTACGCATTTGTACCCGCTGTTTGCACGATGGGGAAAGGTCCGACCCATTTTGGTTGGAAGCATGAGCGGGTGGTCGCGCTGTGGTTCCGTTCCATCACCATCTGGCCAATTTCAAATTGGGTTTTAGAGGGGCCGTAGTTGGCGTACCTGGATCGGTACCGATGTTGGTTTCGATGTATTCGGTGTATGCGATTTTCTCAATCCTCGCCTTGGTTACCGGTTGGTGGACGTGCTGCTTCTCGTAGTTCTCCTGGACGCGGGAGTTCGTACCCTAACAGCGCTTCGCTAGGCGACACCCCTGTTGCCGCATTCTTTCGAATTCTGAGGTTGTACAGAACTATCGGTAATACTTGCGTCCATTGCTTAGGGTCTTTGCCGCCTAGGTGGATTCTGAGCCCTTTCTTAATCTCCTGATTTCGCCTCTCTACTGGGTTCGCTTGTGGGTGGAATATTGGAGTCGTCCAATGATGGCAGCCCCAACGGCGAAGCGAGTCGTCCCACATGCTGGAGATAAACTGTGGGCCATTATCAGTGATGATGGTTTTCGGGTAACCAAATCGATTAAAAACTTCGTTTTCTAATAGGCGAGCTACTGGTTGGCTGGTGGTTTGCGTTAGTGGATACGCTTCTACCCATCTGCTAAAAAGATCTGTTACCACTAACATCCACCGCTCTTTGATTTGCGTCGGGACGTACGGACCCATAAGGTCAATGGATACGGCTTCCCATGGATGCGTTGGTTGCCTCGGTCTTACTGTGGCTTGGTCTTGGATGGGTCCTCTTTTGCATGCCGCGCATACCCAACAAGATTTTACGTACTTCTGTACGTCGGCTTTAATGTTTAACCAGAAGTAACGCAGTTGGATTGCTCTGGTAGTTTCCTCCGCTCCCGGGTGTCCAGCCGTTGGGTCGTCGTGGTATGCGAACATTACTGCCTCCTCCGCTTGTGCCGGTACAACCATGACTTTCCGATCTTCCCGCAATTTATAAAGAACGCCGTCTTCAACCACGAATTGTCGATGTAGTTCGAGGTCGTCCTCTGGAATTGGTCGCGTTTTTACCCTTTCCCAAATGCGCATTGTTGTGGAGGTTGCCGGGTCTTGTTGTTGGGTTTCTTTTACCCGGGTTGGCAGCTCGGCTATTGTGACGTGCATCGTCACTGGGTGCTCGGGTGGCAACAATCGGCTGGTCTCTGACACCTTTTCCTCGACTTGCTTATCTGCGGGGTTGCGAGACAAGTGATCTGGGAGTTCATTGGTGTTCCCGGCGCAGTGTTTGATATCAAAAGTGTACTCTTGGAGTAGTAGGGACCACCGCGTGAGCTTGCTTCGGGTGTCTTTCATCTTGTTTAGCCACAAAAGAGCCTTGCTATCGATGACGAGAAGGAATCGACGGTCTTCCAGGTAGGGACGATACTTCTTTATCGCCCAGATAACCGCCAAACACTCTTGCTCGTTGACGTGGTACCGTTGCTCGTGTGGTTGTAGTTTAGCACTCGCGTAGCTGATGATTTGGCGGTTGTTCAGTCCTTCTTGGTAAAGGACCGCTGCGATGCCGACTCCGCTCGCGTCCGTTTGCAGCACGAAGGGTTTGGTAAAGTCTGGGCGGCTTAGTTTTAGTTCGCCTTTGATGACTTCTTTCGTTTGGCGAAACGCATTCTCGGCCGCTGGCGTCCAAGCGAATTTAGATTTGGTAGACAACATATCATTAAGCGGCGCTTGGATCTGTGCGCAGTTAGGGATGTACTCTCGTAACCAGTTACACAACCCTAGGAAACGTCGTAGTTGCTTTCTGGTTGTAGGCTTGTCGGCAGCCGTGAGAGCTTCTACGTGTTCGGGCAGCGGACTGTTGCCTTCAGTGGTCACGATATGCCCGAGATAGGTGATGGTGTCGACGCCAAGTTTACATTTTTCGAGAGATAATCGTAGGTGGTGTTGCTGCAACCTTTCGAACACAAGACGCAAGTGCTGAACGTGGTCTTCCCAGGAGTCGGAATAAATTATAATATCGTCCAGGTACACTAACACGAATTGACGTAGAAACCCTGGAAACACTTCTTGGGTCATAAGTCTCTGGAAACTGGTCGGGGCGTTCTTCAATCCGAAAGGCATTACGCGAAACTGGTATGCCGCTCCATCGGGTGTCGTGAATGCCGTAAGTGGTTTGGAGGCCGGGTCTAGTGGTACTTGCCAGTACCCGCTCTTTAAATCCAGAGTTGAGAACACCTTGGCCGAACCAAGATCTCTGAGTGTTTCGGGTATTATCGGCAAGCTAGAGCTCTCGTCGTACGTCTGTTCGTTCAGGCGACGGTAGTCGACGCAAAATCGGGATTTTCCGTCCTTTTTCTTCACGATTACGATTGGAGAGCAATAATTAGATGTTGTGGGTTCTATAATTCCATCGGCCAACATCGTTTCTACTTCTCGCGCCATAATCGTTTTCTTTTCGGGTGAGTACCGGTACGGTGGGATTCGAAACGGCACGTCCTTCTTTAGTCGAATCACGTGTTTTGTAGTAGTTGTGGTGGTAGGAGGCCCCGTTGAGTGGAACGTGTCTGCGAAGGTTTCTAGCATCTGGTCGAGTTGTTTACGATGTTCTACCGGGAAGCCGTGCGTGATGTTGGCAGCCGTCAGGTGTTTTGTACGGCCCGCGTCTCTTTTCTGGTTCCAGTAGACCGTTCTTCTTGTGGATTGCACGCAACGTCGCTCATAATCTATTATGGCTTTTTGTTGCTGCAGCCACACTTGTCCGAGGATGGCGGGGACCTGTAGTTCTGGTGCTACTAAGAACGGTATACTAAGATCTGTTCCGGCAATGCTGCAATCGACTTCCGCTTGACCAACAATTAGCAGTTGTTGCCCTGGTTTGGGAAGATCTGCCGATTGGAGTTCACATGGTTGGTACTTCACGCGCTCGCTTTGTCTCAGGAAGTTGTGGCTGGACCCCGTGTCTACCAGAGCGGCTAGCTCGTAGTTGTTAACCGTAATTTGAATGGTGGGCAGACGGATCCCGGTAGAAAGATTGTTTATTGTGGCCGAGAATCGTTGCGTGCCTCAGCCACTTGGAAGTTTTCCGAGTTGGCGTTTCTGCGTTCCCGCAAAGTTGGGCAGTCCCGATGATAATGTCGTCTTGGGCAGTAGTGGCATTGTGGTACGCTGGTGGTCGATGGTTCTTCCGGTTTTGTTGCGGTTATATTACGTGAGGGTTGTTGGTTCTTCACTACAGTTTCCAATGAGGTGGCGGCTTAGACCAGCTGTAGTAGAGATGTCGGTTTCGACATTACAAAGTACGGTAGTAAACTTGGGTTTAACATTTCTACAAACATGGCGACGTGTTCTTCAGTTTCTATGCCGAGCCGATTCCCCAGCTTCTGCTTCTGCTGCAAGAACTCGGATACTGTTTCGTTGGCGGATTGTTTGCGGCCGTAAAACTGCGCTTTCAGTTGTGAAATGATTTGCACTGAGTCGTACTTTTCTAAGAGTAGCGTCTTAAACTGTAGAAAACTCGACACAAATTCTGAATAGGTCTTCCACCACGTGGATGCTTCTTTGATTAACGTCTGTTGAATGATTTTCAAGCGGTGGTCTTCGGTCATCTGGTTGGCTTCAAAATGCTTTTCGAGTGTTGAGATAAATCTTGCGGGATCTTCCATGTAATTTCCGCTAAACGTGGGTAATTCTTCGTTAGCGGGTGCCAGTAGTAATTTGCGCAGGTTGCTTAGCACTTTGTCTACTGGTTCTTCGGTCTTAATTGATGTATGTTGGGCGCCACTGGAGTTTACCGGGTCCAGGCCGGGGTTGAGGTTGGATGTCATTTCGACGGATTGTTTTTCTGTTTCTGCACAGCTAGCGGCGGCGAGACTTCTTGTCGTTGGCATCTTAGGTGTGGGTTTGGAGCACGTTGCTTCCGGACGAGCCCCACGTTCAGGGCGCCAATTGTTACCTTCCGACGTCGGGCGGCGGCGAAGGGGGCGGCGACTAACGGCGGATCGCGGCGCGTTTTTAGGCAAGCGAGAGCGCGGTTTCCGTAAGAAAACGATTGCAGTTTAATAATATATTGATACAGGATAACATATATACAAAAAATACTAAGAATACAGAATATATATATATAAATCGACAAACGCACGAACTACGTGGTAGTAGACAGCGGCCAGGCCTCGATCTGCCTACTCCTGGTGACGCGTACTCGGATCTGAATTAGTTCTTGTGCCGGACGGCCAGACTCAGTCGCCCATTAAGTGGAGGTGTCTTTTACAGCACAAGATTCCTAATTCGGAATGCTTCTGCTGGCTGCGGGTCCCGGTTTTAAAGGCTGCAATTGCCCTGGGGTGGTTTGAAGTGGCGGGGGATCGGCGATGTTCGCGATGGAAGCGTCGGTAGAGGTGGAAGCGGTATCATCCAAGTGTTTAAGTCGGCGGTGCGTGTGTATTTCATATACTCAAGCCGCCGTTTATATTGCTGTTTCCTGATTGGTCCATGCGTTTTAAACGCAACTAATCTGATTTTTTCTATAAACGTTATTTATTTAATCTAAATTTATGTTTTTTTAAGCACTTTTTCAGCTAGTCTTTTACAAGACTTTGATTTAAAAGAATTTTTATTAAATAAATGCTTTTTTAAGCAAGTTTATTTCAGCTGTTTTTTTCATAAGACTTTTTAAAAGAATTTTTGACATGGATCTAATCACGCTTTCTGAGCACGATTGGACCAACGTCGCAGCCGCCGCCGCCGCTACCACGTCGATAGAGTTTTTCCAGGACCAGGTGAGGACGCTCACCAAAGAAAACCGCCAGCTCCGCCACCAACTCACCGAGTTGACTAAGAAGCTGGACCGCTTTCTCGACGCCCTTCCGGTTCCCGACCCGAAGAAGAAGAAGCAGCCGTCGCCTGCGACTACTTCCCGCGGCGAGTCTCCAAACGTTCCGACGCCTAGCCTGGAACCATTGGAGATCCCGGCAAAGTCCAGGCGTACTGAACGTGCCGCCGCCGCCGTACCGACCGCCGAGCCTGCCGCCACGCCTTTCGCCGAGCCTGCCGCCACGCCTTTCGCCGTGCCTGCCGCCGAGCGCGCCGCTGCGCCTGCTGCTGCGTTGGAGAAGCCCATGGAAGAAGAGTGCACCGTCGCATCCAACAAGAGGAAGCGTCCCGCTGTCCTCGAGAAGCCGGAAGCCACGGCTGCCTCCGAGACGACGCGGAGGGCTAAGATCCCTCCGATAGTCCTTCACCATCAGAAAGACTACGGTTAGGCAATGATTTACGTGATTTAAATGTAGAGGTTTCCAGGGCGAAGACAATCCGGAATGGCGTCGCCATTCACGTCGCCACCCCTGACAATTTCCGGACGGCTACGCACGTCCCAGAAAAAGCCCGCCAGGAGTTCCACTCCTAGCAACTGAATGGGGACCAACCATTAAAGGCCGTCTTCAGAGGAATGCCGCACTACGACGCGTCGATCGACGACGCCGCCGCCTACCTGAGTCGTCAAGGTATGGATGTTATCAAATAAAAAGAATGATTTCAGGACGTTCCAAGTGACCTACGCCGCTTCTTTTAGTCCAAGTTCGGAAGACTCCACAAGCGAAGGCAATTTTCGATATTACCCGTATCGGAGCCGTCGACGTCCGCGTGGGGACTTCCCATCCCAGACGCGACATCGGGAGTGCTACCGGTGCCAGCGCTTCGGTCACTCTGCGAGAGGATGCCAAGGGACTCCAAACTGCGTAAAGTGCCTGGAGCGTAACTTTAGCTATGATTGTCCAAAGAAGCGAGAAGACGGTCCGGCGACGTGCTGCAACTGCAGGAACGACTATCCCGCGAACTACAAAGGATGCCCTGCCCAACCTCGACAGCGACAGGTAAGTACTTAGCGTACTAATCGTTCTGCTCCTGTTCTAGCCCCACGACCAGCCGCCAGGCCAGTAAACCCAGCCGTCTCGTTTGCCCAGGCAGCGAGACCGGTTGAGCCCACCGCTCCTGCGCCAACCACCAACGCCGGAAAGACGAAGCCTCAGTGGTTCTTCCACACCGAGGTTACCAGGGAAGAGTCCGTCCTCATCAGAGAGTACCTCGCCCAACTCCGTTCCCGCAACCAGTAATGGCTGTAAGAAGAAAACCAAACTCTCTCCTCATTGCAATTTGGAACGCCAACGGTATCCTTAATAACAATAAAAACTTGAATTTCAAGAATTTCTCTACCGCCGTAACATTGACGTCGATCTTGTTTCCGAAACTCATCTTTGGAACTGCGACAATCCAAACATTCCCAATTATTCGAGATATAATACTAACCGAACCACAGGTCACGAAAAAGGTACGGCCGTTTACGTAAAACGGTCAATCTCCCACCACTACATTCCAACGCCACAAATTCAGAATCTTGAAGCAACTCAAATCGTCATTAACACGGCAGCCAACAGAGACATAGTTCTCTGCGCTGCCTATATCCCACCCCCCAAAGACGTCATTCTCGCAGATTTTGACGCGATTTTTAACGCCAGGACCCCCACAATTCTCGCAGGAGACCTTAACGCGAAACATCCAGACTGGCACAGCAAGAAATCGAACCGCAACGGTCGACTCCTGCAAGACCTTGCCAGCATCCGAAATTTCGTCGTAGATGGACCCTACAAACCCACCATCCACCCTCACAACGGACTCCCTGACGTCATCGACATAGCCATTTTCAATAACATCAGGCTACTTCACGATTTAACTACCGTTTCCGACCTTAATTCCGACCCGTACTCTTACAACTCGGTGATCAATCAGAAAACGATAACCTTCAGTTCGAAACGAACATCACCATGTGTCCAACTTTCCAATTCGAGGCCAGTAAACTTTTCACTCAAGTCTCGGTCATAAATAACATCGCCCAACTTCAAATCGCGGTTGCCAGTTTTACAAATCTTGTCAAAAAATGCAATTCAAAAGCTACAAAAACTATCACAGAAATGAAGTCCGATCCCCTTCAACTCCCAATTCAAATTCGTAACTTGATCACCAAGAAAAACCGCCTTAGACGCAGATGGCACCGCACTCGTCATCCAAACGATAAAAGAGCTCTTAACGCAGCTCAAAACAATATTCGAACCCAGATCGAACAACATCGAAATCTCCTTTTCAACGACAAACTTCAATCGCTAAATTCACAAGACCTAAGCGTCTGGCAAATGACTAAAATTCTTAAAAACAGGAATAATCCTCCCATGGACCATTCACGGTCCACGAGGTCTGGTCTTCACCGATCTAGACAAAGCCGAAGCTTTCGCTGACACGCTCGAACTCCAATTCAGAGCAAACCATCCAGGTCGCACAAACGCCATCCACCGCGAAGTCAGAAGCATCCTGACAGCAAATTCAAACAAGCCCATCAGGCACACTTCCCCCAAAGAAATCGAATCCGAAATCAAAAATCTTAAACCGCGCAAAACTCCCGGGAACGACGGCATTCCCAACAAAGCAATCAAACTTCTTCCCAAAAAAGGTATAGCCACCTTAACCGCGATTTCCAACGCTTGCCCAAAACTCCGTCACTTCCACATCAGTGGAAAACCGCGGACGTCATAGTCATTCCCAAACCCGGAAAAGATCACGTCATACCGCAAAACTACCGTCCAACTAGCTTACTTCCGACTCTTGGAAAGAATAATCCTAACCCGATTACAGGAACAAGTCGACATTAATCAAATTATTCCACAAGAAAAGTTTGGTTTCCGTAAAAAACATTCAACGGTTCACCAAGCCCTCCGCGTCGTTGAGCAGATCACCGACGGTTTCAACCACCGCGACGTCACCGGCGGTGTTTTTCTCGACATCGAGAAGGCGTTCGACAAGGTCTGGCATCGCAAACTGCTCTAGAAGATGCACCGTCTAGGCATCGACAATCCCATGGTACAACTCGTCGGCTCCTTCCTCAATCGACGCTCGTTTGCGATCAAACTTTGCACCGCCAAATCCTCTCCACATCACATAGAAGCCGGCGTTCCTCAAAGATTTACGCTATCCCCACTTCTATACCACATCTTCACCGCAGACATTCCAAAAATCGATAGACTCACCTACACTTTTTACGCCGACGACACCGCCATTTTGGCAACATCCCGCTCGTCCGCTCAAGCCGAGAGAAATCTTCAAATGGCTCTCACCTCGCTCGACAACTGGTACGACGACTGGCGAATAAAAGTCAATCCGACGAAAAGCGCCGCCGTTCTCTTCAATCGAAGAAACATCGAGCCCGTAAGCCGCCTCCACATCAAAGGCAACGACGTCCTCTGGGTGGACGAGACCAAATATCTCGGCCTCACTCTAGACAAGAAATTGTTATGGAAATCCCACATAACCCAGAAGCTCGCCTCTTCGAATGGCCTACTAGTCAAGTTATATCCGATGTTGTGCCGCAACAGCCGCCTCAGCATCGACAACAAATTACTCATCTACAAGACGATTATCCGCTCTGCCACGACGTACGCAGCACAGGTATGGTTTTACGCTGCCAAAGCTCACACCACCAGGATCCAAATCTTCCAAAACAAGATCTTCAGAATGATTGCTGACGCCCCCTGATTCTTCCGAAGAGACCGGCTCTATCAGGAACTCGCCATCCCGAAGATCGCAGATTTTGTCTGCCAATCCGCAGCTGCGCTCCATGCAGAACTCGCGGTCCACCCTGATCCCTTCATCCGACGGCTTTGGGACTACGACAGTGATGACATGCCTAGACACAAGCGGCCTAAGTATGTCATCCTAGATTAAGCTTAGAATGAAATGTACAACCCAACGAAAAAGTTTGAAACCAAAGAGGCAACGCGGAGGTGGAAAACCGATCCAAAGAAGCTATTTAAGCAAATTATGTTATCACTTATGACTAAGCTATATAAATTGTAAAATTGTAGTAGCAAATAAACATGTACGAAAACTGAAAACTGAACTTCATTAGCGATCATGGTTTCGAACTATCCCCACTTTGGTTCTCGGTTATTAGTCATTTATTAAAAACACGCACCCTAGCAACCGTACCCCAATCAGGATCGAGTTTAACTATCCGAGACGATCCTTTTCCTTTAAATACGGAGACTATTTCTTCTTAAGTCACTTCTACGGAGTTTAGAATCTGGCTTGGTTCACAAGTTGATTACCTAACTCGGTAGTGGTTCTTTGTTAGAATTTCGTTTGCTTTTTCAAGTTATCGTTTTCTTTCTTACCTTTTCAGAGTTTAGATTATGGCTTGTTTCACAAGTGGATAACCTAACTTTTGAGAAGTTTTTAGTTAGATTTCGATTGCTTGTTTGAGTTTTGCGATTTATCTTACGCCCTGATGAAGCCCTTTACGAAAGTAGGCGAAACGTTGGCAGCTTCGGTTGCAACAACAATGACACGGTCCAAACCCGGAAGACATTCTAATGTTAGTATAGATTCTGGTCGTGGAAGCCTTCGCTATTACGTTATATTCTTCTTTTCTAACTCGCATAAAATTGTATTATGTGTGTCTCACTATTGACTACAATAATTATATCATTTACGATTCGGCTTTAATATTATGCACACGGGCACACGCAAATGTGAGCTTCCGGTAAATTCGGGTTCTCAATTCTCAATTTAAACGCATGAAATTCAAACTCTGATTATTTGATTTAAGTGCGAATTTTCAGTAATTTTAAAGTAAATAAAATACCTTCCCTATTCATTTTTCTGGAGGGGCATTGACCAAATGACTTAACAGAAAAGCCTTCTTTTGTTAATAATTTTAATTGTAACAATCGTTTTACAATAATGTGCGTAAATAGTAAATTCTTTATAAAAAATATAACTAATAAGTTGTTGATAATTTCAAATTTTTTTACACAACTCTTGATGTGCTTGTATTTACATAGTAATTTTCCAATAAAAATAACTCGAGTACCAATACAAACCCCAAAAAAAATGCAAATTAAACTTCAATATTTACTTTGCAAAAATTAAAAAAGGGTAAAAGTTTTTACAAAGCTAATGGTCAGTGGAAAATTATACACAACACATTTACGCAAATAATACTTTATAAAGTGGCGCTTTTGTTAAATTTCCTTTTGAATAAATAACCATTAATCACGATTTTAG
This sequence comes from Aquatica leii, assembly GCA_035610365.1. Taxonomy (NCBI): domain Eukaryota; kingdom Metazoa; phylum Arthropoda; class Insecta; order Coleoptera; family Lampyridae; genus Aquatica; species Aquatica leii. The sequence goes on from CM069438.1 coordinate 34,431,108, forward strand.
TTACGACAAAGCTTGATATTTAACAGCTAATCTAAAACGTATCTTGTTTTACAATTAGTTTAACCGTTACAAGTTAAATAATATTCGTATTTAATGCGGAAATTTCATACTTAAGCTTAAATAAGGATCTCGGCATTAAAAGCTCACATTCAATAAGATTTACAGTTTTGCGCTTTAATTAATAATCGTATACGGATTATTGTTTAAGCGCATTTCTAATTTATAGAAAAACGTTGCTAAATAGCGATGGCGTTTATGAAGCTTAAATTGTATTGCACAAATCTCGACGTAAGTCCAAAATGATTGCAATTTTATAAAAGCCCAAGCAAACTTTTCGAACGAGTTTATTTATATATTTTTTTCTAAATAAAAGCACCGATGCGAAGAGTTTTTTTCAATTAAAATCGGCTTTAAAAATGCAACATTTTCGGTTGAAAGGGTTTGCTCGACTTCTGCAAAAGGACCGAACAGCAAAGTTGTTACAAAGCTAATGAGCAGGTATACATATATACGTCAGAAAAGCTTTGCTTACAAGAAAGTTAATACTGAAAGAGGAAACGCAGACAAAGAACCTTCAAATAGTTTTACGTATATGAGATGTTACGTAATATACTTAAAAGGATATTTATTTATTTTTCTTTCGAAATGAAAAGATGTTTGGCTTTTGATGTGTCTGATATTATTATTAAGTTACTTAGTTTGCAAACTGAACCATTACGTATGCACGTTTATGCGTATCGTGATTCCACTTGTCCCTTAACGAGGTGCAATTAAAAAATAATTGCACAAAAATATGCAAACGCGACATAAATGTTAATGTTTTTTTTTATAGTTGTTTGGTGAAAGTTCAGCAAATCTGCTGTATAATTTTTCAAACCTAAGTTCATAGAGAATGCAGAACCATTTTTTTTAAATAAAACTCACTAACTGTTTAAAAAGTAAAAAAACAATAAAATTAAAATTAAAAAAAAATAAAGAACATTGATCGTTTTGTCTGTTAAATTAATTGGAATGGCTGTTTGATGTAGAATATTTTACTCTGACTTCAAATTTGCATACCATTTTTTTGTAACAGGTAAGTAATAGTCATGGTTAAAATATTATGATGAAATCGCTCACCGTGTTCACAGCGCTAAATTTTTTAGGGTCCATTGGAAATCAAAAAAATATATTGTTGCGTATTTACTTATTATTAACTAATTTATTTATAACGACTAAAAATTATGTTTACTTATTCTAGAAATATGTACACTTTTAAATTAACCGAACTAAAAATCTAATAATATTTAATAAAAACACTTACACTATAATTTATATTACTTACAAGAAGATAAGATAACGTCCTCGGATAGCCTCACACTTGTTTACACTGAAAATCACGTACACGATTATTCTCGGTATATTTATGTAGACACACGCGTGCTAACGATTTATTTCCACTTGATAATCTTCTTAACACTGCTGCATTCACATTCCAGCAATAACTGACCTACGATCTGTCTCGTCGGTATATATACACATACGGAAATCTTTCTGGAGCGTTCCCTATTTTTTGGTATATCTTCTAGAAGATGCATAACAGCTTCTAGAAGGCTCTTGCATTTGCAAATAATTTCTCGAACGTTTCAATATTTTACTTTGACTTGTCTGTGGGTAGGTATTTCGACGCCCATCGCTGTTCGAAGTCGTGCTGTTACTGGTGATGTCTTCTCGTTTTCCAATAAGATGTCAGGACGAATGATGGTCTTCGTCGCTCCCGTGTCAACCAGTAACTGGACGCTTCTCCCATTGATCTTGCCATCGAGATAAATGCTATGAAATTGCTCCCTAGGCGATGCCATTTGGATTGTAATCTCCAGAGTCTGACTAGATGAGATTACTTTTTGTCTCTTTTGCTCGCCTCGTTCCAAATTATCGAGCGCTCTTCTTGTCCTCTTCTTAGGTTTAGTACGATGCCGTCGTACATGGCCTATTTCATCGCAGTTCAAAGCTGTCACTCCTCTTTCCCAAAGTATTCGTCGCGCTATCTCCTCGATGCTTTCCAGTGTCTGCGCGGGTACTTCTGTAGCACAGCAGAGTCTATGACCATCTCGTTGCGATGCTTATTTTGCTGCTTCAAAGCTTGCTGCTTCGAGCTAACCGGAGAGTTTGCTGCGTTTCGTTGTCTCGGAGGCCGTCTACAAACGTTTGAATCGCCAACTGCTCCAAGAAAGTATCTGGTGCTGTAGGATACGCAAGCCGTGTTAATCTGGCGATGTCAGCCTCAAACTCTTGAAGACTTTCGGCAGCTTTCTGAACCCGGCTTTTAATTTGAGCCTGGTATACTTGTTGAAGATGAGCATCTCCATATCTCATTTCTAAGCGTGAAATTAAAAGTTCGTAATTTTCTTATAGGTGGTCAGGAACAGTTTGTAAAATTCCAAGCGCTTCCTCACGTAAGGACACTATTAAGAACGTCGCTTTCTGCTTGTTGCTTCAACCGTTAGCTGTAGCTGCGGCTTCAAACTGCTTGTAGTAGATTGACCATGGAACTTTACCATCAAAATTTGGTGAAAGAACTTTAAACTTGTGTGTGGTTTCTTCCCGATGGTCCACTATTAAATCTTCGTGACGCCTCCTTCACCGTGACAATTCTTTTGCGCCATTCTTTCTTCAAGCAGTTGTATTCTTTCTCTCAATTTTTTCTCTAGCTTGTCTTCTATGGTTCTTGATTTTTTATTTAATTTCTGTTCTAATTCTAATTTGATTTGTACTTCTTCTATTTCTTCTTTTAAGTCTAACATATCTGCTTAGGTTTCTTCTTGAACAACTTTAATTTGATTTTCTATGCTCGTTCGTATTTCTTCTTTTAAACTTCTAAAATTTTCCAATAACTTTTCTTCTATTTTTCTAGAATTTTCTTCCATTTTCTGAGAATGTTCGGAGAGTTTTTCTTCCATTTTTCTTGAATATTCTTCAATTTTCTGTGAATTTTCGCCCATTTTTCTATTATTTTCTTTCATATTTTTATTCATCGATTCGAGAATTTCAAATATTTTTGAATCCATTTTAACTGTTTGCAAACGCGTCACCGGCATAAATTTAAATATAACACGAATATAAAGTTTAAATACACTACTTTTTAAAATGCAGTTTTTGTATAAGACAAAATTTTAATAACTATCCACTTCTTGATATTAAACCACTAGTGTACGGAAACAAATTAATTAATATCGCGATCACGCACTTGTGGAAAGAAAAAGTTTAATAAACACTATATTAACGAATTGAACTATGATTACACTTATAAATAAACACGCGTATCTCGAATTTAAGAGTTATTTTCGCAATCAATGTTTTTATTACGGGAGCGATATTAGATTACTTAATGGTATTTACACTAATAAAAATCGCAAACCCGACACCGACACCACTGTTGCGTATTTATTTATTATTAACTAATTTATTTATAACGACTAAAAATTATGTTTACTTATTCTAGAAATATGTACACTTTTAAATTAACCGAACTAATAAAATCTAATAATATTTAATAAAAACACTTACACAATAATTTATATCACTTACAAGAAGATAAGATAACGTCCTCGGATAGCCTCACACTTGTTTACACTGAAAATCACGTACACGATTATTCTCGGTATATTTATGTAGACACACGCGTGCTAACGATTTATTTTCACATGATAATCTTCTTAAAACTGCTGCATTCACATTCCAGCAATAACTGGTCTACGATCTGTCTCGTCGGTATATATACACATACGGAAATATCTTCTAGAAGATGCATAACAGCAGTCTCCATAATTATTAAATTTGTAATTGATAAGGAATTCAATTACCGCTTTTTAGTTTTTTCAACTTTCTTCAAAGTAGTCTTTTATAAGTTCCGACAAATATACCTTCATTAAATTTGGCTAGAGAACTTGTTCTTTAAGTACAAGAAACTTAGATCAGTTTCCAAAAAAAATTTTATTTGTGACTTATTTCAATCTCTAAAAACGTAGTAGTAACGACGACGTAAAATTTAATAAAATACGAAACGTTAAACTTTATTACTAAAGACACGTAACAAGAGAAATCTATAAACAACTTTTATTTCTAATGATCATGACGCTCTCTTCACTTAATCAAAAATAATTGAACATTGATACAAGAAGAAGAAGAAGAAATGCATTAAAAGTTTTGTTTCCGTCGACGACAAGAAATAATTATAATTCATTATTCAAGGAGTTGTCAAATCTTTAATCTAAACGCAAACAAATTTGCTTGGTTCAGTGACAAACTAAAATCACAAACTAGATAATTGAGTTTAGACTGATTGGTTTGATCTTGCAATTTTTGGCAAACGAGACACTTTAAGTTTGTGGACATATGAATGCAAGACAATAAACTTTGTGCCGCAACTACCATAGCACAAGCAATTGTTTTTAGTGGGAACAAAAAGCTCTGACCAATAGCGTTTAGGCACGGAGAATACTCAGTACAAACGAAGAACACCATGGATTATTTAGGGGACATGCTAGATAAACACCTATTTTTCAGGGTTCATATTGTATTGTGCAAAAAACGAACAGTAAAGAAACGGCGCTACATAAACGTCTGTTAAATGTTGATGGCCTAAAACAGTACACAAAAAGGATTATGATGTAGACAATACAATCATCTATATTATACTGAACGCCAATCTGGTACCCGATGCTAAAGGTGGTTAGATATAATAATATACTTGATAAATTGAACCAAAATCACTACGAGTGGAACGTTTTAAACACGAAAAGTAAGAAAAAAAGGCACAGAGGAATAAAAAAAGAGAAAAAAATAAATAAAAGAGATAGAGAGAAAAAGGAAAAGAACAGACAAAAAATATTAAAAAAAAACAATGAGATAACAGGTCATTAAAAAGATAACGGAGGAAATCGAAGGAAACAGCTCAATAACAGAAAGAGGAAAGAAAAAAGAACAGAAAGAAATGGAGGAACTAAAGGAATTAATGAGACAAATGATGAAAAAGATGGAAGAAAAAATGCAAGGAATAAGACAAGAAATCAAAGAAACAATAAAAGAGATAGAAGAAAGAGAAGAGAAGTCGAAGAAAGAAAGAGAGGAACTGGTGGAGAGAATAGAAAAACTGAAGAAAAAAGCGGAAGATGAAGAGAAATGGAAAAGGAAGAATAATATTATAATAAAAGGTGAAGAAATGAAGAACCACAAAAGGATTTAGCATTGATGCTGGAAAAAAAATTAAATGTGAAAGCAGAAGTGAAACAAGTGATAAATAGAGAGAAGGAAAATAAGATAGTAGTGGCGGAAATGGGAGAATGGAAAGAAAAACAAAAAGTGATGACGGAGAAGAAGAAATTAAGGAACAAACCAATTTATATAAATTATGATTTGACATGGGAAGAAAGAAGAGTACATGGAGAAATAATAAACATAGCAGTGGAATCAAGAGCGGAAAGGAAACGAGTATGGGTAGGATACATAAAAATGAATGACGGAAACAGATACATATGGAACGACAGAAACAGGGACTGGGCAAAGAAAGAGGAAAGAAAATGGGTAACTAAAAGGCAAAAACTAAGAGGTGCAGAGAGAAGGAAAATACAAGAAAAATGGGACGTTTTAAACACGAAAAGTAAGAGAAAAAGGTACGGAAAAATTAAAAACGAGAAAGAAATGAATAAAAGAGAGAGAGAGAGGAAGAGGAAAAGAACAAACAACAAATATTTAAAAAATACAATAAGATAACCGGACATTAAAAAGATAACGAAGGAAATCAAAGGAAACAACTCAATAACAGAAAAAAGAAAGAGAAAACAACAGAAAAAATAGAGGAACTAAAGGAATTAATGAGACAAATGATGAAACAGATGGAAGAAAACATGCAAGAAATAAGGCAAGAAATTAAATAAATAAAAGAAGAAATAGGAAAATGGGAAAAGAAGTGGAAGAAAAAAGGAACTGGTGGAGAGAATAGAAAAACTAGAGAAAAAGCGATAGATGAGGAGAGATACAAAAGGAAAAATAATATTGTAATAAAGGGGTAGAGAAGTAAAGAATCACAAAAGGATTTAGCATTGATGCTGGAAGAAAAATTCAATGTGAAAGTAGAAGTGAAAAAGGCGACAGTGATAAATAGAGAAAAGGAAAATGAGATGGTGGTGGCTGAAATGGGAAGATGGGAAACAAGCAGAACGTAATAATAAAGAAGAAATGAAAGAACACAAGAATTTATTTAAATCACGATTTGACGTGGGAAGAAAGAAGAGTACATGGAGAAATAATGAACATAGCGATGAAATCAAAAGCGGAAGAAAAAAAAGTATAGGTAGAATACAACAAAATGGAAATAGACGGAGGAAGATACATATAGAACGACAAAGACAAGGGCTAGGTAGAGAAAGGGGAAAGAAAATGAGCAACGAAAGGACAAAAAACCAAAGGGTGAAAGGGAGAGCAAATAAGGAAAGCATGTTGACGAAATGGCAAAAAAAACGTAATAATGAGTAATGGAAAGAGAAAAGACCAAAAAAGAGGAATAAAGAATAGTAAGAAATAAGCAAGCACAAGGGGAGATAAGTGAGCTGAGAGTGTTGTTTTGAAACGTAGCGAGAATGAAAAACAAGGAACAGGATTTTTGGGAATACATCATAGAACACGATGTATTGGGATAACAGAAAACATGGATGAAAAAAAGAATGATAGTGGTGGGAAAAAGAGTTGCCGGAGAAATTTGAGTGGGTGTTGCGACATGCAGAAAGAGCGAAGAGTAAAAGCAGAACAAAAAAGTACGGGATTAAGAAGAAAATGGTTGAATCAGAAAGAGAAAACAAGTGCAACAAAGAAGAAGAATTGTAGAAAGAAACATACAGTACACAAAAATAAAAATAATGAAGGTTTACAGCAGCAGAATAAAAGAGACAAGAAAAAACATAGAAGATATTATAGAAAATAGGGAGGAGGGATTAATATTAAGAAAAGACTTTAACGCGAAAATAGGAGAAGAGGGGGAATACAAGAAAGGAAACAAACGGAAAAAAACAAACAAAGGACAAAATGATAAATAGAGAAGAAGAAAAACTGCTGGAAATGTGCAACGTAACAAGAAGGACAATAATGAATGAGAACGGAAAAGAAAAAGGAATGGGGGAATATACGTACAAAAGAAAAAAGAGGAAAATCAATAATACATTTTGTATTGTCAATTGAAGAGACTGGAGAAAAGGTGAAAACATTTAAGGTGGGAGAAATGGTGGAGTCAGACCACCAACCACTGGAATGGAAGAAAGAAAAAGAGACGAGAGAGAAAAAGATGAAGAGTACATAACAAAAAAAAAATGTGGACAGAAGAAGGTATACAAAGATACAAAGAGAGAATACGGAAAACGGTATGGGTAGAAAATCAGAAAGAAAAAAAAAGGCAAAGGAAATAAGCACTAGTAACACTGGAAGAAGGAGATAGAAATAGAATAAACGAAGAGAAAGTAATAGAGGCAATAAAGAGGGAAAAAAGAAGAAGACGGCAAGAGAAGATGGGATACAAGGCGAAAAGTGGGTATACGGGGAAGAAAATGTAGCAAAAAGGATGACGGAAACAGTAAATAAAATATAAAAAGGAGAATGATTCCCGGAGAGATAAAGAGAGGGAATAATATGCCGGAATCATATGCCTTATACATAAAAAATAAGACAAAAATGAAGTGAAGAAATACAGAGGGGTGGCATTATTAAACACGACATACTAATTATATGCGACAGTGTTACAAGGAAAGAAGTAAATAGAGGAAAGAAGCTTGGTACCAGACAGACAAACGAAATTCAGAAAGGGAAGAAGGGTGACAGACAATGTATACTTAGTCAAGGAAGACTTGCGTAAAGAGTACATTTGCTAGAAGTTGCGAGAGTGTTAGCAAGCAGCATCCCACTAGACCTTCTTGCATAAGAAAGAGCGAACTTAAGAGCAGGGATGGCAGAAAACATGTGCAAGGAGCGAACTCTCTAAGCTTGGCAAGAACGATGGGCAAGCTATCAGAAAGAGGCTTAGACAAAAAAGTTAAGACAAAAGAAAGTTCGGCAGTTTAAACTACTTTAATACCCAAATCTTCACTGTTCGCCGTTGCATCGGGGTCTATTTCGCCGAAAAGAAACGGATGCTTTTTATCTGTGGCTATAATGTAAACGATGCAGCAATAGCAGACAAAGAAGGCGGTAATGGCCAAAAATATAATTTCAAACTAGACAATCTCAACTAGATGATAGTAAGTGCAGAAGCGGCATTAGAAGAGGACTTCCTAGCGATAACAATGAGCAAGAAAGAAGTGCTATTGAAAATAGCGAGAACCATTTCATGGATAGATAAAGAGTCATGCCGTGGTAAGGGTCGTTATAGTGAGTGACCGTAAGATGTAATATAAAAGTGCAATACGATTTTCTAATTTATAGTATAAGCACGCAATGTCGCGAAATATGTTTTGATCGTGTCACTAATAGTTGATAACTCAACACAAGCAGTATATGTAATAATATATAACGATACGACGTTTTATAGAGGCAAAAAAAGCTGTAAAGTGTGGCACCTTACATAATCGACCGTAGAGAGGGCCAATTGAGCCTTCTGCAGCAGCCCAACGCCTCAAAATTAAAAAAAAATTGATTGGTTCTATGAGATTCTAAAGAAGTCCCACCAAAATCTGAGTCTTCAATGTCGCCTTTTTCTGAGCTTAACTGTAAATCTTCATCGCAGAGTTTTCTGAATGTAAACTATAACTTTTAGATGCTGGTATATTTGGAAGCTGGTCGCTGTAAAAAAAACAGGCTCGATAGCTAAAAGATGGTCGGGTAGCGACTTTCCATTAACCCCACCACGCACAGCAAATACGAAAGGCTGATTATCGATTTGACCTCCGAAATAAAGTTTATACACGTTTTTTTATCAAGAGATTAATATTTTTTTTTGAGACTTTGTTATGTTAAAAATGTTCTGATATAGGTTGCGGCCTGTATAAGTTTTGTCCCGAAACGCCCTCTGGCTACATTTAGTCACTTTTATGTTTTCTTCTTGACGTATGGAATTAATAAATAATTGCACAAAAATATGTTTAGACTGACTGGTTTGATCTCGCAATTTTTGGCAAACGTAACACCCCTGAAGCAGTTTGTGGACATATGGATGCAAGAGAATAAGCTTTGTGTAGCAAGTACCAAAGCACAGGCAATTATTTTTAATGCGAAAAAAAAGCTCCGACCGATATCGTTTAGGCACGGAGAATACTCAGTACAAACAAAGAACACACGCTAGATAAGCACCTACTTTTGAAAGTATTGTGCAAAAAGCGAACACTAAAAAAACGGCGCTACAAAACGCATGTTAAATGTTGATGACCTAAAACAGTGCACAAAAAGGATTATCATCTACAATACAATTATCTATATTATACTCAGCGCCAATCTGGTACCGGATGATAAAGGTGGTTAGGTATAATAATATACTTGATAAATTAAAGCAAAGTCACTACAAGTGGGATGTTTTAAACACGAAAAGTAAGAAAAGAACACAAGCAGGAATAAAAAAGAAGAATGAAATGAATAAAAGAGAGAAAGAAGAAGAGGAAAAGGACAAGCAACAAATATTTGAAAAAAAATGAAAACAATAAGCTAACCAGACATTACAAAGATAACAAAGAAAATCGAAGGAAACAACTCAATAACAGAAAGAAAAAAGAACAGAAAGAAATGGAGAAACTAAAGGAATTAATGAGACAGATGGAAGAAAACATGCAAAAAATAAGGCAAGAAATCAAAGAAAGAAAAGAAGGAATAGGAGAAAAAGAAAACTGTTGGAGAAAATATAAAAACTGGAGAAAAAAACAAAAGATAAGGAGAAATTGACAAAGAAGAATAATATTGTAATAAAGGGGTGGAGAAGTGAAGAACCACAAAATGATTTAGCATTGATGCTAAAAAAAATTAAATGTGAAAGTGATAAATAAAGAGAAGGGAAATGAGATGGTGATGGCGAAATTAAGAAGATGGATAGAAAAGCAAAAGGTGATGGCGAAGAAGAGGAAATTAAAGAACACAAGAATTTATATAAATCACGATTTGACATGGGAAGAAAAAAGATTACATGGAGAAATAATAAACATAGCGGTAGAATCAAGAGCGGAAGAGAAAAGAGTATGGGTACGATACAGAAAAATAGAGATAGGTGAAGGAACATATGAAACGACAAAGACAAAAACTGGAAAGAGAAAAGAGAGAAAAAATATGTAACCAAAGGGCAAGAAAAAAAAGGAAAAAATTTTAACGAAATGGCAAAGAAACGGAATAATGAGTAATGGAAAAGGACAAGGCCAAAAAAAGAAGAATAAAAGATAGTACAAAAGACGCACAAGGGGAGATAAGTAAGCGGAGAGTATTGTTTTGGAACGTAGCCAGAATAAAGAACAAGAAACAGGATTTTTAGGAGTACATCAGGAAACAGGATGTATTGGGATTACAGAAAACATGGATGAAAAAGAAAGAATGAGAGTGGTGGAAAAAAAAGTTGCGAGATGAATTTGAGTGAGTGTTGCAACATGCAGAAAGAGAAAAGAGTAAAAGGAGAGCACAAGGCGTATAACAACGGGATTTAAAAAAAGTTGTTGAATCCGGAAGAAAAAAAAAGTGTAATAAAAAAGAAGAAATGTAGAAACAAACATACAGTGGGAAAAAAATAAATATAGTGACGGTTTATAGCAGCAGAATAAATGAGACAAGAAAAAACATAAAAGAGAGGAAGTAGGGATTGATAATATTAAGAAGGTACTTACGTACGCAAGAATAGAAGAAGAGGAGAGAATACAAGAAAGGAAAAGGACGGGAAAAAGACAAACAAACGACAAAGTGATAAATAAAAAGAGAGAAGAACTGCTAACAATGTGCAACGAAAGAGGGCGGGAAATAATGATTAGAAACAGAGAAAAAAGGAATGAGAAAATATACGTACACAGAAAAAAAGGAAGAATCAATAATAGATTTTGTAATGACAATTGAAGAAGCTGGAGAAAAGGTGAAAACATTTAAGGTGGGAGAAAGGGTGGAGTCAGACTACCAATCACTGGACTTCACAATGGAGAGAAGAGAAAGAAAAAAGAAAAAAAAGATGAAGAGTACATAACGAAAAAAATGTAGGCAGAAAAGGGTATAAAAAGATACAAAGAGGGAATAAGGAAAACGTTATGGGTAGAGAAAGGATTACAAGAGAGTGTAAAGGAAATGAGAGAAATGATGGAGAAAGCAACAGAGAGTGTCAGATTTAGAAAGTGAAAAGGAGAGAAAACAGAATGCAAGAAATTGTGGTATAGAAACTGCAAGGAAGCAAAGAAAAAGAGAAGAAGAGCATTAACACAATAAAAACAATAAACAAGAACAAGAAATGAAAAAAAAACAAGAAAACAAAAAAACAGTAAAATATACAAGAAAACATGCAAGAGGAAAAAAAAGAAAACAAAAAGGAAAGAAAAGGATCAAATCAAAGAAATGAAAACGAAAGAAGATGTATGAAAGTTGTTATGTTAAAAAATTAGTAATTCAATTCGAGAGTATAAAAATTTTTTTCAAGTATGAAATTTGTCCTTAGAAGTAGCTACTTTTTCGTCAAAATGTCAAACTTTAGACAGCATATTTAACTTCACTTCCTGTAAGACCATTGGCGAACTCTGTATTTTTACGCCCGGTGCAAGTTATAGCTTTAGATTGTTTTACGCGAATATGCAATTACATTTGTAAGGCTGAATCGGGGTATGATTGTAAGTTTGTGTTTATTAGGGGCTTAATGTTATTATGTGCTAATTGTCTGTAGCGGATTTTGGTACCCACCACATGTTTACCGTTATCGCTGAATAGCAGATGGCATAGTTGGAAAACTTTCATGACGTCACGTTATTGAAAACGTCATTTATTATACATTGTCAAGGCTTGGAAACCTTCAAGATTATCGCTCTTTTGGGGATGAACTTTTACAAAAACTTGGAAAACTCATTCGGTTAAGTCGAAGGGAAACGCTGCACATTTGCGTTCTCAAATAATTGGATGCCAAAGGAGACCAAAATCAGAAAGAAGAAAAAAGGCAAAGAAAAGAAGCAGTAGTAAGACTGGAAGAAGGAGATAGAGATAGAATAAACAAAGACGAAGTAATAGAGATAATAAAGAAAGTACAAAAAGGGAAGTCGGCAGTAGAAGATAGAATATAAGGCAAAGAGTGAGTATACGGAGAAGAAAATGTAGCAAAAAGCATGACAAAAATAGTAAATAAAATATGAAAATAGGAAGGATTCCCGGAGAGATAAAGGAAGGAAATAATATGCCCGATACATGAAAAAGGAGACATAAATGAAGTAAAGCAGCATCCCACTAGACCTACTTGCACGAAAAGAGCGAACTTAGGAGCAATGATGGCAGAAAACATGTGCAAGGAGCGTACTGTCCAAGCTTGGCAAGAACGATGGTTTAAACTACTTTAATACCCAAGTCTTTACTGCTCGCCGTTGCTTCAGGGTTTAATTCGGCGAAAAAAAACGGATACTTTTTATCTGTGGCTATGATGTAAACAATGCAGAGCACACCATCTTGCAATGCAAACAATGGCAGACGAAGAAAGCGGTGCTGGTCGAAAAATATAGTTTCAAACTAGACAATCTCAAATAGATGATAGTAAGTGCAGAAGCGGCATGGGAAGAGAAAGGAATGAATAAAAGAGAGAAAGAAGAAGAGGAAAGGGACAAACAACAAATATTTGAAAAAAGAACGAAAACAATAAGCTAACTAGACATTACAAAGATAACGAAATAAATAAAAGGAAACAGCTCAATAACAGAGAGAGAAAAGAACAGCAAGAAATGGAAGAACTAAAGAAATTAATGAGACAGATAATGAAACAGATGGAAGAAAACATGCAAGGAAAAAGGCAAGAAATCAAAGAAAGAAAAGAAGAAATAGGAGACAGGGAAATAGAAAAACTGGAGAAAAAACGGGAGATACAAAAAAAAGGAAAAGGAAGAATAATATTGTAATAAAGGTGTGGAGAAATGAAGAAAAATTAAATGTAAAAGTAGAAGTGAAAAAGGTGACTGTGATAAATAGAGAGAAGGAAAATGAGATGGCGAAGAAGAAGAAATTAAGGGACCACAAGAATTTATATAAATCAATATTTGACATGGAAAGAACAAAGGGTACATGGAGAAATAATGAACATAGCGGTGGAATCAAAAGCGAAAGAGAAGAGAGTATGTGTAGGACACAGGCAAATAGAAATAAACGGAGTAAGATACCTATGGAACAACAAAGACAATGGCTGAGAACAGAAAAGGGAGAGAAAGTGGGTAACTAAAGGGCAAAAAACCAAAGGGTGAGGAGGGGCGAAAAAAGAAAGAATGATAATGAGTAATAGAAAGGGAAAAAACCAAAAAAGAGGAATAAAGGAAAGTAAGGAATAAGCACAGGGGGACATGATTGAGCTAGTAGTATTGTTTTGGAACGTAACGGGAATAAAGAACAAGGAACAGGATTTTTGGGAGTACATCAGAGAACATGATCTATTGGGATTACAGAAAACAATGATGAAAAAAAGAATGAGAGTGGTGGGAAAAATAGTTACCGGAGAAATTTGAGTGGGTGTTGCGACATGCAGAAAAAGAGAAGGGTAAGAGAATAGCAAAAGAGGACGGGATTAAAAAGGAAATCGTTGAATCAGGAAGAGAAAAAAAAGTGCCAAAGAGAAGAGGAATCATGCAGTGGGGAAAACAGAAATTAAAATAGTGACGGTTTATAGCAGCAGAATGAAAGAGACATGAAAAAACATAGAGGAGATGATAGAAGAGAAGGAGGGATTGATAACATTAAGAGGGGACTTTAACGCGAGACAAAGTGATAAATAAAGGAGAAAAACTGCTGAAAATGTGCAACGAAAGGGGGTGGGAAATAATAAATGGGAACAGAGAAGAAAAAGAAATGAGAAAATGTACGTACATAGGAAGAAGGGGAGAATCAATAATAGATTTTGTAATGACAATTAAAAAGGCTGGAGAAAAGGTAAAGACATTTAAGGTGGGAGAAAGGATGGAATTAGACCACCAACTACTGGAATTGACAATAGAGGGAAGAGAACGGGAAGAGAAAAAAAAAGATGAGGAGTACATTACGAAAAAAAGTTGACAGAAGAGGGTATAAAAAGATACAAAGAGAAAATAGGGAAAACGGTATTGGTTGAGAAGGGATTAGAAGAGAGTGTGGTGAAAATTAGAGAGATGATGGAGGAAGCAACAGAGAGAGAGAGAGAGATTTAGAAATTGGAAAAGGAGAAAACAGAATAGAAGAAATGGTAGGATATAAAATGCAAGAAAGCAAAAAAAAAGACAAGAAGAGCATTAAGACAGTGGAAAAAAGGAGAGAGAAAAAGAGGAGTACAAAGAAGGAATAAAAATATACGAGAAAACATGCGAGAGAAAGACAAAGAAAACAAAAAAAAACAAAAGGATGATATCAAAGAAATGAAAACGAAGGAAGATGTATGGAAGTTGTTATGTTAAAAAGTTAGTTCAATTAGGGAGTATAAAAATTTCTCTTCAAGTATGAAATTTGTCCTTAGAATTCCGTAGTCTTTCGTCGAAATTTTATATTTTAGACAGCATATTTAACTTCTCTTCCTGTAAGACCATCGGCGAGGTCTATATTTTTACGCCCGATGCAACTTTCACCTTTAGATCGTTTCACGCGAATATGCAATTGCATTTGTAAGGCTGAATCGGTAAGCAGGTGGCATAGTTGGAAAACTTCCATGACGTCACGTTATTAAAAACGTCATTTATTATACACCGTCAAAAGTTGGAAACCTTCAAGATTATAGCTTTTTTGGAGATGAACTTCTAGAAAAACTAGGAAAACTTATTTGGTTAAGTCGAAGGGAAACGCTTGGCATTGTTCTCAAATAATTGAATGCTAAAGGGGACCCTTACTTGTGTTAACGCTATATGCTCGATTGTATTGTATTTAATATTACTTTTTGGGTAACTCAAGTACGGAATTAGCTAATCCCCTACTGGATAAAACTTAACTATTTCAATTTTTTTCGATTTGTACTTCGGTGGTCATGTCGATTATGACCGTACGTGCATGTTAGGTTAACATAATTAATAATATTTTGTGCTTCACAAACTCATATGCAGTACGCGTTGAGTCTCAAAAGCTTAAGTTGTTTCGTTTGTCTGGGACTCTAAAATTTGCGAATATAAATTCATACTTTATGCTTATGTAAACGTTTAGACCGACAGGGTCAGCTTATTGTATGGTGTGTTGCTCAGTATTTGGCGCAACTTATAATCGATTCGACTCACGTATTACTGTTTGAGATAATTTAGATTGATGTACCTTCTTCATCTTCTGTGATAAAATAAATATATATTCTGTGTTATTACTTATGTGGTGTTATTTATTCTTTTTCAGCTACGGGTAGAGTTAGACGGTATCTCTCTAATTTAACCTTTCATCGTCTTGGCGCCTTTTTTAGATTTACGTTATAATTTTGCATTACAAAGCCTGCGATCCCTCTCCGGAAAAGCTGTGCTAGCCGTTGCTTCGTTTTGCTACAAGAAGACCAGCGTAATAATTTATTATTGGCTGCCCAACACGAGGAACCTGATTTTCTCGTAACAAAGTACCTAAAGAAAGAAAGGAAGGAAAAATGGACGACAAAAGGAATACAAATAAAAGAATAGGAGAAATATTTTAGGAACCTGCTGAAAGGGAAGACAAAATCAAAAAAGAAAAGAAAAGCAAAGAAAAGAAGCAGTAGTAAGACTGGAAGAAGGAGATAGAGATAGAATTAACGAAGACGAAGTAATAGAGACAATAAAGAAGGTAAAAAAAGGGCGACGACAGGAGAAGATGGAATACAAAGCGAAGAGTTGGTATACGGAGAAGAAAATGTAGCAAAAAGCATGACGAAAATAGTTAATAATATATAGAAATGGAAAGGATTCTCGGAAAGATAAAGAGAGGAGATAATATGCCCGATACATAAAAATTAAGACAGAAATGAAGTGAAGAAATACAGAAGGGTGACATTATAAAGCAAATTATATGCGACAGTACAGTGCTACAAGGAAGGAAAGAAATAGAGAAATGAAGTCAAGAAAAGTCAAGAAAGACTTGCGTGAAGAGTAATTTTGCTAGAAGTTACGAGAGTGCTAGCGAGCAGCATCCCACTGGACTCAACTCAACACGAGCAGTATGTGTAATATATATGTATATAACGATACGACGTTTTGTAGAGGCGAAGAAAGCTGTAAAGTTTGTCACCTTACATAACCGACCGTGGAGGCGCCACTTGAGCCTGCTGCCTCAAAATAAAAATAATCTGATTGGTTCTATGAGATTCTAAAGAAGTCCCACCAAAATCTAGGTCTTTAATCTCGTCTTTTTCTGGACTTAACTGTAAATCTTCATCGGAGAGTTTTCTGAATGCAAACTTTAACATTTATAGGTTTATAGTCGGGTAGCGACTTTGCATTAACTCAACCACGCACAGCAAATATAAGAGGTTTAATAATTGTCTTGATTATCAATTTCACATCCAAAATAAAGTTTATACGGATATTTTTATCAAGAAAGTAATATTTCTTTTTTGAGACTTTATGTTAAAAGTGTTTTGATATAGGTTGCGGACTGTATAAGTTTTGCGTCCTCTTGCTACATTTAGAGTCTTGGTCGTCGTGTTTTTTGAGTTTCTTTTTTTTTTTGACGTATGGAATAAAAGAAAAAAACAAAATGTCTAAATAGTCGCTTTCATTTACGTTATTAATGGGTGCATTGGTTTTACTTCATATATGAGGGTTTCTTTGAGCGACTTGGGCTACCGCTAAATGTTTGCTTTTTTGGAACGGTAAATGTCAATTAAAAACAATTCGCTGGAATCGATAACTTAGAGCACGTACTACAGAGAAAAATCGGTTTACTAAACTTGCTTGATGAATTTGGTTACAACGATTCATTGTTTGACTAACAAGCAACTTATTTGTGATATCATCTTACATATAATTATTTATTTCTGTCAGCGAGAGATTTAATGTGCTGTATGTGAAGAGTTAAAAGTATTTAATAAATTTGTAATTATTACTGACCCCTACACAGCTTCATGTAGGTAAATTGTGGCTTGGATAGTCAGTAGTGCAGTAGATACGATTGAAGAGGTATCCGTTTTGCACAACCTCATGCAGGTTATTATGGCTTGGTTTACTAAAACGTTGAGACAATCAAAATAACGGTTGCAAAATGACTGATGGTTAATTAACTCAATTTACGAGTATTTACACACATAAAATACTTAGCTCCAAATTCAACAATTTTATTGTACGTGTTATGACAAAGTAAAGAATTTGCTAATACGCATTATAACATCGTAAGAAATGTGTCTATCGGATTACATCACAATTATATTATTAAATTTGCAATTTTGTATTTCATTTTAAGTATAATTTATGTTTATAGTTCAAACACTTTTCTTGCACATTTTTAGCGATTTTAGGAAAACGATTCAAGCATGCCGATAGCTATTAGCATGACTAGATAATCGTGAGTACAATTTCTTTACTTTTTATTAATTTGTGTATGTGTCAAACGTAAAAGGTATAGACGTTATTACGACTAACTCACAAAAATTTGTTTGAACAATTACGGTTTGAATTCTAAGTGCAATTTGCTTTGGTTGCTAATTTTAGGTTAAATTATCTAGAAATTTATATACTGCACTACGATAATTTTATGTATGTTGGTGTTGCTTACCTATCAGGGCTTGCGTAAACGTTATTGACTGTGATATTTATCGGCAAACTCTAAATTGTTACTATATATGTAATTCTGCATCGCTTCTTTTTTAACTTCTCTCTTTCGTTGTTAAAAATAAATATATTGGTTGTTATAAGTTGTCTTTTGCCATTTGCTCTTTATTAATGTTCGACAGATTTAAACAAGATCTACCAGTAATAGTATTCGACCGTTTAGGGTTTTTTTTTATTTTTTTATGATTAGCACACCGAAACCTACCATCTTTTCGCCGAATTATGTTGAACTAACTGACTGCCTATAAGTTACGAATGAATTCACCAAACACTTAACAGAAATTGTTTGAATAATTTTTGCAATTTTGCGGAATTTTTAATAATTTGTTCGTACAACAATAAACACTTAAACTCAAAGTAAAGACAAGAAATTTACTATAAATTAATACCTTTTTAACTGGACTCTTGGTTTTAAACTAAACTAAAGGTATATGATATTTTATTGGAATCGATAGTATTACACAATCCTAATTATGGATGTGACTATTCTTAACGTCATTATCTACGCGTTTCTAGCCGTTTTGGTGCATTTTTGTTTTACGTTTTAATTAGCACGATGAGACTTGCGATCCGCTCGCCAAATCTCACTGAGATAGTCGCCAACAATTAACTTACGAGAAAATTTTTGTAACATAATTTAAATATTAATTTTATTTAGTAAAACAAGTTTCTTTATAGTAATTTAATGCATACACACATTTACTCGTCAGAATATTTAACGTAGAAACATTGCAACGTATTCGTTCTGCATCATAAAAACCATATTGAAAATTCACATAAAACGAGTAATTATGTTACATTATAAAAGAGACGCAAAATGGTATTTCTTCCGGAAGAAGTAGAAACAAAGGCGCAGCTAATAGATCCTGTTTCTAAGCCACCTTTAATAATACATAATTGCCTTCTTATACATTTTAATTTTAATATTAAAAAAAAATTGAAAAAGTTTATAAAGGAACAGTCTCTTTCATACTTTGCTTATTTATATCATTCGCGCTTAACGCGAAAGCAGCTAAACTCGCAAATAACAAGATTTGCTAGGAGTTTAACTTTATGGAAGTTGAAAAAGTTTGTGGCGTTAATTTACTTACATTAGCATATATAACAACTACTTTTTTTGTAAACGTTTGCAAATTATCCACCAATAAATACAAAATTATTTTTTTGCGTTAATTTGTAGTCAAAAGACAAGTAATTTTTTTTTGTAAAATATATCAGATATCCCATTTTTAATAAAAACAAACAACAATAAAAACATTTTTTCTCAAAAAAAAATTAATTTCCGTTTGTCTGCTTTTTTATCTTTCCTAGTTTGCTTCACACTCGATCATTTACAAGCATCTACAGGAAGCGTCGAAATCCGGTTGATGTAATTTCGTTCTAGCTTAGTCTTATCTAAAAAGTTCTCGTTTTGTTCGTTATTATCTAACTAGTTTATGTTTATTACATACATTTACGATGTTCAGCATTTACGTTTTGTATAGTTGTAAAATCAATATTTGATTACTAAACAACTTCTACTTTATCAAACAAATTTTCGACGTCAACATCGTGCACAAAAATAAATGTTTCTTCTATTGCGGCTATGCACAACGTAAAAATAACTAGCAAGATTTTATCTATACACCTTTATACATTACGAAAGTGTTTATAAAAGAAATAAAAATTTGTATAACTTTCTGTACTTATTTCGGTCTATACCGTCTTCATGTCAAGTTTTCGGATAAATTGTGAGTTAATGCGTTTTTTTGTGATCTCTCTAAAAACTAAGTTGAATTCAGATGTAATTTTGAATACGTAAAATTAAATAAAACAAAAGCGCAGCGTACAAAACATTTCTAAAAAGATCACATGAAATGCACACAGAAAATTGTAATTATTGTAAACCAATGAATAATTACTATGATTTTGAATTTTAAATGACGGAAACCCCATAGCTTATTGATAAAATAGCACAGCTCTGAATATTTATTGTCTTTATTTCTTAAAAATAAATTACTTTTATGTTTTTTGGTTTCAAAATATGAGGGATAGTTACCATCAACATTTTTTAGAACCACTTTAAAATCACACATCAAATTATAAAGGATTATATATCCAATTATGTATTTAGTATTTAAAAATAACAAAACAATAATTTTTTTTAATGTAAATTTAAAATAAATGAATATTTGACATAATAGTGCCTTTTTCATTTTTTACTATTACAGGTCAAGGACCTTTAAGGATTAAATTTATTTACTATCACCAACTTGAAATAACAAAGTTTATTGAAATTTTATAGCGGGAAATATAACTTAACATCAATCATTTTGTCTCTAATTTAAATAAAGTTAAAATAATAATTAAAATCATCGTTATTATTACATTTGAATTCGTGAAATTTTGATTGAGCCACGTGTTTAATGATTTTTATTAAAGAAATATGAGCGTATTTAGATCCGTTGATGATGACCAAAACTAAACGTTTGGGTATAATTAGGTTACATTTTTAGCTAACATTTGAATACGGATGTAACTGTGTGTATATAAAGGCAACACTTTATAAACAATTGCTGGTTGTTGTAATGTGCAAGATGCATAATGTTAAAATATCATTTACACTGTTAACAACGTATGCAATAAGCGTTCTAATAAAATTAACAATTAAATATATAATCGATAGAAAAAACTGAAATTTGATACATGACTTTGATTTTATGCATACGAAATTGTAATATCAAACACAAGCTGTCAGTATACTTTTATAGTTTTTTTTAATTGATTATAAATACTAGTTTTTCTTATAATTCAATTTTTAACATACTTTCACCATCTAAAGCAAAATTAAACTGCGTCTTTAAATAGAAATAATGATTAATAGAGTTTACTTCAGCAACTTCTATAAGAATGCAGAAAATTACTGAAAAAATTATGTAAATATTGTAATTTACAAAACCAAAATTTACAATTGCAAAATTAATAAGGTCATTGTAATTTCTATGACTGTAGCATAAAATGTAGAAAATACAATAGTTAAATAAGCATTTTTATTAATAATGTAACATAAGCACATTCTTTGCATGTCTAATTGTAACAAAATTTAAGTGAAGACTTAATTAAATGTAATAATAAACTTTTTTTGTATATAAATATAAATAAATAGTAATATCGATGATTTTAATTATTATTTTATTTATTTGTTATCAAATATTCATGAACCTTTTTAACATTACATTTTAAATTTTAGTTGTTTTGTTGCTTTTAAATACTAAATATGTGATTGAATACAAACATACAAAAAATTTTAATTTGAAAAGTTACGGGCGCACCCAAACTTACACGAAATTCAAATTTTTAAAATAACACAAAAATGAAAATCCGATCTCTACCAAATCAGGTTAGCCACTTTATACTACTTTATTGCTTTATTTCGACTTATTCAAGTTACTTTGATTTATTTCTAAATGCATGATTTTCAGAGGCAATAAATTTTCACTCAAAACGGCCATGTTACCTAAAATAAGCAAAATTATTGATGTTAGTTATATTTCCTCCTATAAACATTCATTAACTTTTGTTATCTTAAGTTGGTGACAGTTTATAGTAAATAAATTTCATTATTAAAGGTGAGGAATATGGCACTATTATTTCAAATATTTATTGACCATTTTAAACTTACATTCAAAAAATTAATTGTTTTGTTATTTTCAAATACTAAATAAGCAATTGGATATACAGTTTTTTATAGTCTGTGATTTTAAAGCGGTTCTAAAAATTTTTGATAGGAATCCGTCATATTTTGGGATATACGGGTTAGCTAAACTACTTTATTGTTAAGTTTTATCGATATCGTCGACGTCCGCGTGGAGACTTCCCATTCCAGAGGCGAAATCGGACAGTGCTATCGGTGCCAGCGCTTCGACCAGTCCGCGAGAGGATGCCGAGAGACTTCTTGATGCGAGTAGTGCCTGGAGTTTCACTTCAGCTACGGATGTCCGAAGAAGCGAGAAGACAGTCCAGCGACGTGCTGTAACTGCAGGAACGACCATTCCGCGAACTACAAGGGATACCCGGCTCACCCTCAACAGTGACAGGTAAGTACTCAGCGTACTGGCTGCAAGAAGAAAACCAAACTCCCTCTTCATCGCGATTTAAAACGCCAACGGTATCCTTAATAAAAAACTTGAATTTTAGAATTTTCTCTAGCGCCGCAACATCGACGTCGCTCTTGTTTCCGAAACTCATCTTCGGTACTGCGACAATCCAAACATTCCCAATTATTTGAGATATAATACTAATCGAACCACAGGTCGCGGAGGAGGTACGGCCGTTTACGTAAAACGGTCTATCTCCTACCACCACATTCCAACGCCACAACTTCAAAATCTTGAAGCGACCCAAATCGTCATTAACACGGCACCCAACGGAGACATAGTTCTTTGCGCTGCTTATATCCCACCCACCAAAGACATCCCCGCAGATTTAGACGCGATTTTTAACGCCAGGACCCCCACAATTCTAGCAGGAAACCTTAACGCCAAACATCCAGACTGGCACAGCAGGTAATCGAACCGCAACGGTTGACTCCTGCAAAACCTCGCCAGAATCCAAAATTTCGTCGTAGATGGACCCTACAAACCCTCCATCCACCCTCACAACGGATTCCCTGATGTCATCGACATAGCCATTTTCAATAACATCAGGCTATTTCATGATTTAACTACCGTTTCCGACCTTAGTTCCGACCACAAGCCTGTACTTTTACAACTCGGTGATCAATCAGAAAACGATAACCTTCAGTTGGAAACGAACATTACCATGTGACCAACTTTCCAATTCGAGACCCGTAAACTCGTCACTCAAGTCCCGGTCATAAATAACATCGCCCAACTCGAAGTTGCAGTCGACAATTTTACAGACTTTGCCACAAGATGCATTTCTAAAGCCACAAAAACTATTACAAGAACCAAGTCCGATCCGCTCCAACTCCTAATTCATATTCGTGACCAGATCACCGAGAAAAGTCGCCTAAGACGCAGATGACAACGCACTCGTCATCCAAACGATAAAAGAGCTCTTAACGCAGCTCAAAACAATATTCGAACCCAGATCGAACAACATCGGAATCTCCTTTTTCATGACAAACTTCAGTTGCTAAGTTCACAAGACCTAAGCGTCTGGCAAATGACCAAAATCTTTAAAAACAGGAATAATCCTCTCATGCCCGCCATTCACGGACCCCGAGGTCTGGTTTTCACGGATCTAGACAAAACCAAAGCTTTCGCTGACACGCTCAAACTCCAATTCAGAGCAAACCATCCAGACGACGAAGACTTCCGTCGCACAAACGCCATCTACCGCGAAGTCTTCCTAAAAATGGTATAGCCACCTTAACCGCAATTTTTAACGCTTGCCTAAGACTCACTTTCCACATCAGTGGAAAACCGCGGACGTCATAGTCATTCCCAAACCCGGAAAAGATCACGTCATGCCGCAAAACTACCGTCCAATTAGCTTACTTCCGACGCTTGGTAAGCTATTGGAAAGAATAATCCTAACCCGATTACAGGAACAGGTCGACATTAACGAAATTATCCCACAAGAACAGTTCGGTTTTCGTAATAAAAATTTAACGGTTCACCAAGCCCTCCGCGTCGTTGAGCAGATCACCGACGGTTTCAACCACCGCGACGTCACCGGCGGCGTTTTTCTCGACATCGAGAAGGCGTTCGACAAGGTCTGGCATCGTGGTCTACTCTACAAGATGCACCGTCTAGGCATCGACGTTTTCATGGTACAACTCATCGGCTCCTTCCTCAATCGACGCTCGTTTGCGATCAAACTTCGCACCGCCAAATCCACTCCACGTCACATAGAAGCCGGCGTCCCTCAAGGCTATCCCCACTTTTATACAACATCTTCAACGCAGACGTTCCAAAAATCGACGGACTCACTTACACTTTTTACGCCGACGACACCGCCGTTTTGGCAACATCCCACTCGCCCGCTCAAGCCGAGAGAAATTTTCAAATAGCTCTCACCTCGCTCGACAACTAGTACAACAACTGGCGAATAAAAGTCAATTCGACAAAAAGCGCCGCTCTCTTCTTCAACCGAAGAAACATCGATCCCACAAGCCGCCTCCACATCAAAGGCAACGACGTCCCCTGGGTGAACGAGACCAAATATCTCAACCTCACCCTAGACAAAAAATTCCTATGGAAATCCCACATCACCCAGAAGCTCGCCTCTTCGAACGGCCTACTGGTTAAGTTATATCCGATGTTGTGCCGCAACAGCCGCCTCAGCATCGACAACAAACTTCTCATCTATAAGACGATCATCCGCCCTGCCACGACGTACGCAGCACAAGTATGGTTTTACGCTGCCAAAACACACACCACCAGGATCCAAATCTTCCAAAACAAGATCCTCAGAATGATTGCTGACGCCCCCTGGTTCGTCCGAAGAGACCGGTTCCATCAAGAACTCGACATCCCGAAGATCGCAGATTTCGTCCGCCAATCCGCAGCTGCGCTCCATGCAGACCTCGCGACCCATCCCAATCCTCTCGTCCAGCGGCTTTCGGACTACGACAGAGATGACATGCCTTGGCACAAACGGCCTAAGTATGTCATCTTAGATTAAGTTTAGAATTAAATGTACAACTCAGCGGAAAAGTTTGAAACCAAAGAGGTAACTCGGAGGTGGAAAACCGATCCAACGGGGCTATTTAAGCAAATTATGTTATCACTTAGAATTAAGCTATAAAAATTGTAAAATTGAAGTAGCAAATAAACATGTAAAAAATCTGAATCTGAAAACTTTAGTTCCAGTTGGAATTCAACCAAAAGAGGAGTCTGAGAAAAGTCAGTTAAACCAAAGGTAAGCCGTTTTATTTATATTAACCGAACCTCCGAGAAATAACGTTCCCCGTCTAACCTTCTTAACCCTCCTTACCGGGCGTCGTGTTCGTAGTGTCGGGCTTTGGTCTGCGTAACACGCCGTCACGCCAATACTGGGTTCCAGTAACGTGTTGAGAGCTTCACTTTAAGCCACGTCTTTTCACCGAATATCCGAACCCGAATAATTCTTCCCACCGATCCGACGGATGTTAATACCGTTTATGCAGGTTTGCTTGGTCATTGACGTTGCCTCACGTCTACTAATTATTGTTTATATTGTTCATTTCACGTTTGCTTTGTTTGTCTTCTCCGCTTCTGCTTCTTTCGATTAGCTCGCCAAAACTACCGTACCGTTACAGTTTTTTTACAAAAAAAATAAAATAATTTTATTTAATGGGTTTTTTATTTTCGTCGCCTACTTTCGTTTTTAGGAACGTTTAAAATCGTTGAGAACCGTGTCTTTACTGCAGGTGCCCGGATTTAATTCCCGAAGAAATCTGGCGCCCGATAACGGCATCGTCTTTTAGTTTTTTATTTCAGATAAACTGTAAGTACGGAGTAAGCGTCACAATATACGTAGGCTACTTTTTCTTAAGTCACTTCTATGAAGTTTAGAATCTAGTTTGGTAAACAAGTTGAGTACCTAATTCTGTAGTGGTTCCTTATTAGATTGTCGTTTGCTTTTTTAAGTTTATCGTTTTCTTTTCTTACTTTTTTTTGAGTTTACAATCTGGTTTCGTTTACAAGTTGATTACCTAACTTTTAAAAAATTCTTAGTTAGATTTCGATGGTTTGCTTGAGTTCTTCGATTTCTACCACGCGTCCACAGTCCAAACCCGGAAGACGTACTCATCTTAGTATATACTTCCATGAAATTCTAGCTTGATTTACAAATTCATTACTTAACTCTATAGTGATTCTTTGTTAGATTATATTTCTTTGTTTTCGATTTCTTTCTCGCTTTGATTGAATCTCATTACAAATGTAGGTAAAACGTTACGTTAATGAGTAGTATTAACGAAGTTTTCTTAATGTCCACATTGCATTATGGTTCATCACTAGGAAAAAAGTTTTGTTGCAACCTCATTTCGTAATTAGTTAGTATTTGTTTTTGATTTAATTAAGTAGCTTATGCATAAATGCACATTCCATTTGCAATCTGCTGGCGTACATTTATTGCAATTATATCGCGGTACATATAAACTAGGTTTGTTGATATTGTAATTTAATAATAAATAGTTTAGCGTAAATTATGAATAGATAGTAGATAGTAAGTTGTTACGTATATTGTATTCAATACAAAACTCATTACGCAAACAAGCCCCTGTTGCCAAAGTGGCACATGACGTCAAAATTTATTTTATCTACGTGGATACAGAATTCATTCCATAGACGTCACAACTGATTAATTCAAAATTTAATTTAAAGGATTTGAGAAAATTCCGGAAAACTCAACGTAAAAATCTAGATGGCTAACAATTGTTGACATAATTTCTTTTGTTTTAAATATTAAAAACATAATTAAAAGTCAACTTTTACATTTTAAATAACAAGAAATGGCTTAAAAACAGGTGTTAGAACAGGAGTATATTGTGAATAAAAATTAATCTTGACTTTTTTTATAAACGTTTGTTTCGATTATAATTTGTGCTTAATACACAAAAAATTTTACTATAAAAAAAACAATAAATGATTATAAAGTTTTTGGCGTAAGCACTTTGGGTATTAGCGTCACGACGCATATGTTACCAAAAGCAATTTCTCTCAATTTCTAAGAAACTCGCGCCAACATTTTTCTAAAGCTTCAAAGAATGCATTTTACAAAAAAAAATGAAGTAAGTATAATAAAATTTAACTAACTGGGAAATCTACACGTTTAAGATTTTTCCACAAATTAGAGTCGTCTCGACGTCCTCGAACGCCGAAAGCTAGTCCCGATGCACTCAACACTCCAATAACAAGCATGGCTCTCCACATCTGAAAATAAAAGCATTAGTGTAAATTTCATTTTTTAACAAAGGAAGAATTGTTTCGAGAACAACCACACAATACAAATAAAGACGTAAGAGCACGTGCGCGTTAATTTAATTAAACATTAAAAGTTACACAAACGAACTGTAATTAAATTTTTAAGAAGAATTTGTTCAACAACCCCTCAGACTGTAATTAACCCTGTAACGTTCTCTATACCTATTCATTAAATTAAGCTCCAGAAGCAATTAGTCGATATAGCGGGCTGTCTTGTACGTTAAAGCTTTGAACATAAATAGAAATAACAACATCAACAGCAAAATGCAATAACGATAAAATTTTATTAACATTTTCTTTCGACGTTTTTGAATTAACGTTCTGTAAATTAATATCGTTTCATGATGTAATACGATTTCGTAACTCAGTCAAAATTATTCTATCTTTGTGTTTGCGTGATTAAATTACTTCGAAGTTATTGAATGTTGTTGATGATTTATTAATGTTATGCGAAACCCCTTTAAAATTTTGATTACATTTATGTAACGTCTTTGTGTTTACACGTGTTCAACATCTATTTGCAGTAGCTATTACTTGTAACATGTGTTCTATAAACTTTCGGTGACAAAAAGATTATATTCGTAACGAAAGTTGTCGAAAACATTTATTATTAAAATCCTAAAAGTGAAACTAAGATATTCATCTAACAGAAACACGTATTTACAATCACTGTAAAAAAATAATATATAGAAACATAAAAATATAAAAAAAGAGAGGAGGTGGTGTTGACCTATATGTACAATCCGACATAAAATGTAAAGTTCTTCTATCTTCTACTACTTCTATTATATTGAAACGTTCGAGAAGTTATTTGCAAATTCAAGAGTCTTCTCGAAGTTGTTATCCATCTTCTAGAAGATATACCGAAAGATAGGGAACACTCGAGAAGGATTTCAAAATGTGTATATATACCGACGAAACAAATCGTAGGTCAGTTATTGCCGTAATGCGAATGCAGCAGTGTTAAGAAGATTATTCAACTTGAAATAAATAAGTCGTTAGTACGTGTGTGTACATAAATATACAGAGAATAATCGTGTACGTGATTTTAGTCTAAACAAGTGTGTGAAGCTATCCGCGGACTTTATCTTATCTTAATTAGTGTAAGTGTTTTTATTAAATATTATTAGATTCAATTAGTTCGGTTAATTTACAAGTGTACATATTTCTAGTATAAGTAAAACATATTTTTAGTCGTTTAAATAAATTAGTTTTAATAATAAAAATTCGTAACAATATATAAATTTAACTTTATTTGTTGCATACGCTTACAAACTGGTTCGTGCTTTACAATTACTATCTGACATTCTATTTACTTTTTTTTTAAATACATTTCATTATCCCTCCTCTCTTCTTAACTTTTTTCTCCTTCTCCATACTTCTTCCATCCACTCAGTTCCATTTCCGTTTTCGTCTAAGATTTCCTCTATTTTCATAACCCCTTCTCTTAATTCACTGAATTTCTCTCACATGTGGTTAAGGTCCTCCGTCTCTTCTCCACATAGTCTGCACATCTTTTCTTCTTCTTTTTTCCAGTATTTCTAACTTCTCGTTCCCACATCTGAACCGTGCAATCATTCTTTTCTTTTTGTTGCTTTTATTCTCTATATCCTTTAAATATTCTGTCACCCTTGATATCCTTATAATTCCTATTATATCTGCTCTCTTTTATCTTTGTCCATCTTTCTTGTTTTTCAATGTCTTTATCTCTCCCTACTATATCTTCCCTTACCCCTACTCCCTCTTCTCTTAATCCCTCAACTTCTTCTCTCGCGTACCCGTTTCTTTTGTAATACTCTTCTCTGTCCTCTTGCCCGTACTTCACTTTTCCTCCTTTTATCTCTTTCCAACATTCTTGCAGTATTTTGCATTCTGTTCTTTTCCTCGGTTCTTCCTGTTATTTTATGGCCCTTTTTCCTGTCTCTACTCTTATTTTTGCTACCTGTACCTCTTCTCTCACAATATACTCCGGTGTCTTTCTGTCCGGTTCCAAAACCCATCTTCAGTATTTTCCTGTAGCCCCTCTACCTCCCTCCACTCTTTCCATCCCCACATTTCCGCCCCATACATCCGCGCCCCATTTATTAACTTTTCAAACAACAACTTTCTTTTTTCTATATCCATCTCGAATACTCGCTCCCCCACATCCTAACCTTGTACTATTAACCTGTTTCTTTTCCTCACTCTTTCCTTTATGTGTTCTCCCTTCTTATTATCCTGCATCATCTTGTAGCCCAGGTATGTAAATTCCTTCACTTGCTACAATTTTTCATCCCTCCATTTCCACTTTTCTTTTTTTGCCTTCTTTTTTAAATACCATAATTCTTGTTTTTTCCGTGTTTACTTCCATTTCTTTTTTTTTCATGTATTTTTCTAGCGTTTTCATCATCTCTGTCATTTCCTTTTCTTCCTTAGCCACCAATACTATGTCATCCGCATACACCAACGACCATAACTTTGCTTTCCTTACCACTATCCCTCCTGTCTGTTGTCTTCTCATTGTCTCCTCCAGATCTCCCATATATACTGCGAACAGGCTTGAACTCAGTGGGCATCCCTGTCTTAACCCTCTCTTTGTAATGAATTTTTCGCTCTCTTCCTTATTCACTTTAAACCTGCTTTTAGTTTCGTAGATTTCCTCTATTCTTTCTATTATTATTTCATTGATTTTATTTCTCTTCATGTATTCCCACAGTTTTTCCCTGTTCACTTTGTCAAAAGCGGCTGTTAGATCTACGAATAGCGCCACTTCTTTTTTTCTAGCTTTCTATTCGCCAAGTGTTTTAGTATATATATATATATATATATATGTTGTCTATTACTCTTTTTCCTTTTCTGAATCCCGCTTGTCCGTCTGGTACGAAACTTCTTTCCTCTATTTCCTTATATAGTCTTCCTTGTAGTACTGTCGCATATAATTTGTATGCCGTGTTTAATAATGTTACCCCTCTGTAATTCTTGACTTTATTTCTCTTTTTTTATGGATTGGGCATATTATTCCCTCCCTCCGTCTTTCCGGGAATCCTTCTCCTTTTCATATTTTGTTTAGTATTTCCGTCATTTGTTGCAACATTTTCTTTCTCGTATACCCACTCTTCGCCTTGTATCCCATCTTTTCCTGTCGCTTTTCTTTTTTTATCTTTTTTATTGTCTCTATTACTTCGTCTTCATTTATTCTATCCCTATCGCCTTCTTCCCGTCTTACTACCGCGTTTTTTTTTCTTTTTTCTGATTTTGTTCTTCCCTTCCTAGCAGGTTCCGAAAATATATCTCCCATTGTTTAATTTGTATTTTCTTTGCCGTCTTTCGTTAGGTACTTCCATGCATCTTTTTCCGTTTTTATTACTTTGATTTGCTCTTCTTGTTTTTTTTTATTTTCTTCCTTCTTTCTCTTGCATTTTTTCTTGTATATTTCTACTGCTACTTTGTAATCTTCTTTTTCTTTGCTCCCTTTTTCCACTGCCTTAATGCTGTCCTTGCATTTTCTTTGTTTCCTTGCATTCTCGATCCCACCATTTCTTCCATCTTGTTTTCTCTCTCTTTCATTTTTTAAATCTGACTCTCTCTCTCTCTCTCTCTCTTGCTTTCTCTATCATCTTTCTCATTTCCTCCACACTCTCTTGTAATCCTTTCCCTACCATTAATGTTTTCCCTATTCTCTCTTGATATATTTTTATACTCTCTTCTGTCCACCTTTTTTTTTGTTATGTACTCCTCATCTTCTTCTTTCTCTTCTCTTTCTATTCCTTCCATTGTCAATTCCAGTGGTTGATGGTCTGACTCTACCCTTTCTCCCACCTTAAATGTCTTCACCTTTTCTCCAGCCCCTTCATTTGTCATTACAAAATCTATTATTGATTCTCCCCTTCTTCTTATGTACGTATATTCTCCCATTTCTTCTTTTTCTTTGTTCTCATTCATTATTTTCCACCTTTTTTCGTTGCACATTTCAAGCAAATCTTCTCCCTCTTAATTTATCACTTTGTTTTTTGTTTGTCTCTTTTCCGTCCCTTTTCTTCTTTGTATTCCCCTCTTTCTCCCTATTCTTTCGTTAAAGTTCCCTCCTACTATTATTAATCTCTTTTCCCTCTCTTCTATCATCTCTTCTATGATTTCCTTGTCTCTTTCATGCTACTGCTATAAACCGTCACTACTTTTATTTTTGTTTTTTCTCACTGTATGTTCCTTTCTACAACTCCTCTTTTCTGTTGCACTTTCTCTTTGTTTTTCTGCCTCAAACACTTTTCTTCTTATTCCCGTTATTATACCTCCCTTTGCTCTCTCTTTATTCTTCTCTCTTTTTGCATGTTGCACCACCCTGTAATCCTGTAATCCCACTACATCCTGTTTCTTAATGTACTTCCAAAAGACCTGTTCCTTGTTTTTTATTCCCGCTACGTTCTAAAAACAATACTCTCAGCTCACTCACCTCCCCCTGTGCTTCTTCCTTACTTTCTTTTTCTTTTCCTTTTCCATCACTTATTATTCCTTTTCGTTTCTTGCCTTTTGGTTACCTATTTTCTCTCTCTTTTCTCTGCTTAGGCCGCTATCCATAACGCTCTATATATATCTGTTTCCGTCTATCTCCATTTTTCTGTATCCTACCCATACTCTTTTCCCTTTCGCTGTATTTCCGCCGCTATGTTCATTATTTCTCTTTGCACTCTTTTTTCTTCCTATGCTAAATCGTGACTATATATTCTTCACCTTCATCTTCTGTTTTCCTCCGATCTTCCCGTTTCCGCTACAACCATCTTATTTTTCTCTCTTTGTTTATTACTATCACCTTTTTCACTTCTGCTTTTACATTTAATTTTTCTTCCAGCATCGATGCTAAATCTTTTTGTTGTTCTTCACTTCTCCACCCTTTTATCACAATATTATTCTTCCTTTTCCATCTTTTCTTATCTTCCAGTTTTTCTATTCTCTCCACCAGTTCCTCTTTTTCTTTCTTCCACTTCTTTTCCCTTTCTCCTATTTTTTTTTCATTTATTTGATTTCTTGCCTTATTTCTTGCATATTTTCTTCTATCTGTTTCATCATTTCTCTCATTAATTCTTTTCCTCCCTTTCCTCTTCCTTCTGTTCTTGAAGTTTTTCCTTCGATTTTTTCCGTTATCTTTTTAATGTCCGGTGATCTTATTGTATTCTTTCCTCTTTCAAATATTTGTTATCTTTTTTTCCTCTTTCTCTTTCTCTCTTTTTTGTTCATTCTTTTTATTTTTTCTCTCCTTTATTTATTTTTTTTATTCCTCCTTACCTTCTTTTCTTCCTTTTTTGTGTTTTAAAACGTTCCACTTGTAGTAATTTCGCTTTAATTTCAATTTAAATGCAATAATTTCTATTAATGTAAGAGTTTATCTTTTATCGCTGATCTTTTCGATTATATTGTTGATTCACCCTTAATCTCACTTGTTTGTCACAGTTTTATACTTTTCCATCACGGTTTTTATTTTTCACTTAATTTATTTATTATTTTAGATCCTTCCTCCTTTACCTACCCCTTTTTCTCTCCTTTTTCCCTCTTACTACCACTACTAATTCCAGTTCTTTCACTAACTATCTTCTCCAACTTCTACACTTCTATTTCACTTTTACGTTTCCTTAAATGTAAATACGATTTTTTACATCGAAACTTACCGCACGAATTCTACTAGTTCTATTATTGAATACCTAATAATCGAGAGAAACTATAATGGATCGTCTATGTTGGTTGGAGTAGTCCATCGTCCTCCTGCTCATCACTCTGATATGTTTTGTCACGCACCAATTGGGGAAGTGGAAACAAGATTTTATAGATACTTGGCTCACCGTTTGGCTAGTCGGATTGTCAGTAACTAAAATTATTCGAGTGAACCCTACCCTAACGCCCCCTTTTCTTTCGTGTGACAATTCTTATAAGGAAACGTCTGGACTAGAGAAAAAACTACATCCTAGACCCGCAACTCTCAAATGTACGTAAAGCAATAAAACAGTTGAATTATCACAGACAGAGAGTTTTGTTGATTTCCATATCGAAACTGATCTTAAAAAAGAAGAAGGGAGAGAAGATCTAAGGTAAAGTTTTAATTACAATGTAGTTGTTGCTACATTCTTAATATAAACTATATATAAAATCAACATGAGCTCGTGGCTACGCTACTGCCATTAAACAAAAAATATAGAAAGATATTGTATACTTAGAAACATTTGTTCCTAATTTAATATACCGCCTCAAGTACGTAAAGATAGAGGTATTAAAGCTAAACGCGTTTGCATTACCTTATTATTAAAAATTAAAATTTACCCGTAGTACTTGACGTCAATCGTAGGAGTAAGATATCGTAACGACGTTTGAATTACCCTATGAGTATTCACAATCGTCACGCTGCTTCCAATTTTCTTGCTGAAAAATGTTTACAGTATGATAACTAAAGAGCGGATAGTAAAGTAAGAAAAAATACCAAAAAAGGTGGCATAAAAGGCATATTAAACCTGCTAAAAAGGCAACAAAAATGACACAAATATCTATTAAAATTTACAGTTTATTTTTTTGTTTTACAATGTTTATTAATAATTGCTATTATTTTCCGAATCACGAATCAAATATTTTTCAATATTTTGACCAAGAAGCTGTTGCCTTTTATTATTTAAAATATTTTTATAGACGGAAAAAGTTTTTTTGACATCACAAGATGTTAGTGGGGCAAATGTTGTTTTACATGGTACTTTTTAGTAGCACCGATCTAAAATAATACATATACTAGTAATTAAAAGCATTTAAACTAAGATAATACAAACTTACTGATTTTGAACAAACTTTACAAAAAAGGTTTTCCCCGTCGGTTGTTAAATTATTGTCTAATTTACTCCATTTGTAATAATTTTCAAATTTTGATAGTTTATTAGGTGGCATTTTCTAAAACTTACTCACAGCACAACAGCAATAGACTATCACAGTGTGACAATATCACAGGTATTTATAACAAACAAAAAATATTTAAGTCATGTGTTTCAGTCATTAAAGAAATCCCACCGGACAGAATAAAAATTATCTATATTTGTTTGCTTTACTTAGACACTGAATAGACCTATAAAATATGATTCATTCCGAAATCCTTCCGGTTTTGTAAATAGTGTTCTGTTAAGCCTGTCATTGTACTTAATCCTAGTATAAATTCTTACAATAGTTCTTCTCTATAAGCGACTTTTGTATTTAATGTTTTCTGGAAACCATTGTTTAACAAAACATGAAAATCCTTGTTGTTATTTATAGGTTCGTGGTAAGACCTTTTGAGCAAAAAAGGTTAATTATATTATTGTACGTAATTTAAGCAAAATTCTGTAATGCGTTATTGTCATCTACATATTAAAACACTGTTTACACAATCTTTTCAAAATTTATATAAATATAAAATAATACTCTTTAAAAACAAAAAGTTACACAAAAAGGCAAAATAGGCAGGCTCTAGGCATTTGCCTGACTGTCCACTCTTTAATGATAACAATTAACATAGTGATGATTACTTAGCAAAACTGATATGCAAATAACAATACGCCGGTTTTTCTTTCAGATGAATGTGTTGAGATTTATTATCAATCTCTAAACAAGTGATTCGCTAAAAGAAAAGTATTCATAAGACAGATGTCAATGGATAACAAAAATTGTACCACTTACCGATTCTTTTGCATCCTAACGCTAGTACTTGAACCACAACATTAAAATGATCGTATCCGGCGAGAAATCAAACTAAAGCTGCGCCATCTGACGACTCAAGACTTAACTAACTTACTTGACCTTGTATTCGCGCGTCGACGTTGGCAAAGTTGTTTAACCGCTAGTTGCAGAAATTGAAAAACTGAGTTTTAGTCATTACAACTTGTTTACTGTGCTCCCATGATGTAATCATGTAATTCTGGGTGACTTTAATATAAACATTCTCCAACATCCACCTATAACTAAGCTCGCCTCGTTGCATTTTGCCTATCTTTCTCCTTCCATCTAAACTTACTCATTTTTCTCTATGGTATCCTCCTTCTCTTCTCAATTTTGTTCTGATAAAGAAACACTTCTCGCGTCTTATCTTATGAGCAACTTGATGTCCCTGGTGTATGAGCACTTATAATTTAAGAAAGAGAAAATCTAGGAACATGTGGTCTGAAGCTCGTCAGCTGAAAAACATCTGTAACAATTACAGTGCGCTGCAGAAATCTTATGGGATGCAACATGTGAAGTAGGCAATCCTGATGTAATGGTACAGATTTATGGAAATGGTTATCCACCTACTTGATCAAGTAGCTTCTGTTAAAAGGTTTATGGTGAGAGATCCTGGTATCCTTTCGTCTAATCGCCAAATATCAAAATAATTAAAGACGGAGATACGGTTTCGATAAAATAAGAGGTGAGAGTTTAGGAAATCGTGTAATGATCTCAACACTTATAAAACATTTAGAGTATTAAGAAATAAGTGCAAAGCCGCGATTAGAAATGCTAAAAGATAATATATAGCTTTTGATCTTCAACATAATCTGTTTTCTCAGACGCTATGCTGTAATATTAAGAAGCATCGGATAGTTGGCAGCAGTAGTCTAATTTGTCTTGACGACATAGAGGAACTAAATAAGCACACTCAGGTAACTTTTCTTTTTCTACTATTACTGAAGTAGTTTAGCAGCTTTTATTAAGTTACATCTGAAGTACTTGGTGTCCTTGGAATTCTTGTTTTTGTTGTGACTCTTCCTATTATTCTCCCAACCATCACTAAAACTTTCAACTTTTGGAAGCGTGCCAGAGTTACAGTAATAACAAAATTACAATCTTCTAAAGAACTCTTAGATTTTACACCCATCAGTATTTTAACCCCGCTATCCAAAATATTTGAATATATTATGCATCATTATTTTACCATTTATAGCAACCAAGTTCAAATGTTGGTTCCAAATCAGTCTGGGTTTAGACCTAACTATAACTGTACCACAGTTTTACTCAAAGTGGTTGATAACTTTGAAACATCTATTGACAGGGGCAATGGTGTGACATATCTAACGCTTTTGGCTCAATTGAAGATTTTGGCGACCAAACTATACAAAAACTTTTTGCTGTCCTCCTATCTTACTGGTAGAACTCAAAAAGTCAAGTATGGTAATTCATCATCTGCCTTACGATCATTCGCGCGTGGTGTGCCACAGGGAGAAATCCCGTCGCTTCTATTGTTTTCCTTTTTTATAAACGATCTACCTAAAAAAATATTTTCCTGCGAGTACCATTTTTTGCAAATAATATGAAAGTCTTTTATGAGGTCAACAAAATTGATTCCCAGATTGAATTGTTAAATCTTAACCGAGACGTTGAGAAAATTGCGGTGTCAGCTCGATGACTTTAAGTCCAATTAGATCTCAAGCTATATGCGTTTCATCTCAATGGTCTTTACTCTGCCATGCTAAAATTATTGGCGAGAAAATAGTTGATCTATTTTCCAATGGGGTCAGGGATTTAGGAGTCATCTTTAATAACTGACTTTCTGGGGTAGATCTTTTTTTTTCTTTTTCAATTATGTCGCCGTGTTTACCCAGCTCTTCACCACCTCCGTAGGCTGTCAAAATTTACCCCACCGTCACGATTAGTTCTTTCCTTAATCCTCACTATTGTGATCCTGTCTTTTTAATGTTATTTTAATGTCCCACCACCACCTTACGTTGCATTCAATTTCTGTGTTCGTTATGTGTACAACTTTAAACCTCGTGACCATGTCTCTACTTTATTATTTTTACATTTAAATTTTTGTCTTTTCCACATCGAACACATACCCCATGTAAATCTAGCTCGCCATAATCAAGCTTCGGTTTTAATCTTGATCTTTTACTTGCAATTTAGCGGACAGCGTCTTAACCAAATCAACCGTTCACAGCGATTCAAAATATGCAAGTCAAAGCACCGATCCCTTCCCGTAAATGTCAAATAAATCTAAGAGTTTTCAACCCAGTGAGGTCCGATACCAGTGACGTCGTCAAATTTAATTAGAATCAAGGCTTTTGAAAAATTAATGAGTAATCATATGTAACAATTTGATTTGAACAACTGGAGAAAAATAACGTTTTTACCTCGTCGCCAATTACAAATTTATTTCATTTCATAAGTTCAACGTAGGAGAGTTTTTCTTACACTTTTTTAATCGTATGTGACGGAAGTTACCTTTAGTATTATTGCACTTCTGAGTGCAGGTGTGTGATAAATTGACCATGGTACAATTATAGTTAGTGTCTAGCGCAAACACTCTACGCGTTTACTGTTAGTGTCATTGTCTGACTCAGCGTTAAGCTATATGATTTTGGATGGGCAGTATGGGCGACTATTTCTAAAGTTAGTATGGCAAAGCAGTTGTTGCCAGTACCGACGTCAAAATATTCAAAGTTAAACTACTATCGGACCATAAACTTTTTACTTTAGCACTCTATAACGTTAAAACATACACATTAATCATGCCACAATTACAGTTAGTATCTAGAGCAAACACTCTAGGTGGAATTGCACAATTCAGTTCTAAGCTATATGATCTTGCGTTTTGGATGGGTTGTAAGCATCCATTTCCAAAGTAAGTACTACAAAAGCGTTGTGGGCAGTACCGCCGCCAAAATCTTTAAATTTTAGTTGAACTATTATTGGAACAAAAAGTTCTGACCTCTCACTTTAGCAGTCTATAACTTTGCAAATCATACACTTTGCGTCATTTGTGTCTTCATCAACGTTCATACCCGAATCATCATCAAAAACAGTTTTTCTATCGTATCTTGATGAATCGGCATTTAGTTTGACTCTTTTTTCTTTTTAAGTGTTTTTTTTTGTTTTGTACTATTTCTTTTTCTAATGCCTCTTTATACAAGTTATAGCTCAGTTGTTTGTCTTTTTTGGTAATCCGCCACTGGTAGAAAGTAACCGATTAATACTTTGGGTTTTTGTCTTTTTTTGTCATTGATCGAAATCTCAGTTAGAGGTGTTCCGTCCTGTATATTTTGTGCTGTTTGTGGTAGCACGGTTTGTCTTTTTTCATTTGCATAGATGGCAATAATGCTTTTTCTCTTAGTAAATTGGTTCCAAAATTAACGCCTAAAAAAATATATTTGTTAATCGGAAATGTTTCGAATATAAAAAAGTCGTCAACTAAAATTTGTGCATAGCACTTTTTAAATATTCAGGTAACATTAACTTGCAAACGTTGATGCTCGCCGTTAGAAAATTAGCATTGATTCATCTGTTGGTCAATATATTTACTAACCACTTTGCTAATTGTAGTATATTACTGCAGAATATTGATTATATGTTATAGCAATGTTGCCATACATCAATCTTTTATTGTGAATAATTTTTTTGCAAAAACAAAAATTGTGTCAAAACGAGTTAACGATATTTTCATAAATCGGTAATATTTGAGACATCTAAAACCTTGACCAACCACAACTTTAATGTGTGACAATTTAAATAGTGATAAATCACGTTTACTTCTCTGATAACCTGAGGCATCAATTAACGAATATTATTAAATATAAATACGTTTACTTTCAACAAATTAAAACAAAAAGAAAACAGAGAAAATCAACATTTCAAATATTTTGAAGTAATCTATACTTATACGTCTCGCGTGATCAAGTTTTGTTATATTAAATTTCAAACTATTTTATCATCAATTTACTTTGTCAGCATATCAAACGTAAAGATTAGAAACAATTAAAAAATTTAACTACTTCAATAACCCTAATTTTATTTGAAATTATTAAAAAAAAACTATTTCATTAGTGGTATGGAAATAATATAACAAAAGCTCATCATCCGCAATTTTGGTTTATAATAATAGAAGTAAATATCATCTCTAACGGTCATAG
The DNA here is from genome assembly GCA_035610365.1 of Aquatica leii. NCBI lineage: Eukaryota > Metazoa > Arthropoda > Insecta > Coleoptera > Lampyridae > Aquatica > Aquatica leii. The sequence goes on from CM069438.1 coordinate 34,469,754, forward strand.
AGAGGTGCACAAATCTGAAAACGTTCATACTGCGAAACCTAAAAAAGTGAAAACATCAGTATCAAGTGTTATTTTATTTGAAAAGTTAATAAAAACAAAGAAATACAAAATCAAGTTACATTTGAAATAAGTTTGCCACTCACAAAAAATAGTTGAACAGTAACACGAATAGATTAGAAATCGGAATAAATTTAATTTAGATCTTACATATCATGGCAGTCTTACTTGTAAAATTCACTAGTAAATAATAAAAAATTTGTAAAATATTGTGCTGATTGTCTGTAGCAACACTAGAAGGGCGCGCGGTGTTACGTGTCATTACTTATTAATTTTTCTAAAAACCTGAAAAAAATTGATATTTTGAGATTTTCTGAACGAAAGATACAGGTGAAATTTGAATAAATGTTTTATCTATTTTTTTTCAAGTTTATTCACTTCTAATAAAAAATCACTACATATAAAGTTAAGACAAATTTTCTACACTTTCATTTCATAATGGTTGTATATAACAAAAGGCGTATCTTTAAGTCTGCTGTTGCTAAACATTATTTTACTATAGCCCACAATATATGTATATTTTGATAACGCCTTGGCTACTGCAGTCTCCATTCTTCTTCAATAGAAAAATTCGAGAAAGCATACAAACCATCAAACTTTTCAATAACATCAATCGTGACAACGGTTTGGACATCCCTTCTTTGGTTGTTATTGCTTTCTCAAAGGCACGCTCCATTTTAAACGTAAACCAATAAAAGTCAAGTTCATCCCAACTCGACGAGACTTTTTCTATAAATACAAAGACAACTTCTTTTTAAGTCACTTCTATGGAGTTTCCAATTTGACTTGGTTCAGAAGTTGATTACTTAAACGATTTTTTGTGGCTAGTCATAATCAAAAATATTTATATTCCGATATCCAAAATTAAAATTTTCTTACTATTCAAAATTAGACAACTGTTACTTTTTTGGTTAAAAATATTACAGATTTTATATTTCTCAATATTTATTGTTAGCAACTAATACAAAAACTTCTAATTACCACAGAAAAGATTTACTTGTTTCTCTCCGGCTTCAAAAAACAATGCAGGCGAATATGTTCGAGAATTGCTTTAGTAGTCACCTACCAGAAAATATAAGGTGCCCCGCGTCGTAAGGCACAAAATTTTCGGACGTGTTCCTCAGGTAAATTTGAGTCGAAAATGTCTATATGGACATGGTCCGCAAATGCTTCCTTTTAGTATTGTTACAGGAAAATGTGTGGTAGAGCACCATGTTCTAGCCCAGGTATGTCTAATGTAAAATGCAAGTTACGATGTTTCATTTTACAACGAAAGCCAAATGTTACAATAATATTACAAATTTGCAAGTGTTCTGTCTTACGACAAAAGCCATCTATTTATTTTCAAATCAATACTGAAGAAATGCAATGAAGATGCATACTTCGAACTTATGTAATTAACGACCTAACGAAATTCATACCTCTGTATGCGATGGTTTGACATGATCAAATTTGAAGTTTTCCTTTTTGACAATACGATACCAATAGAATTTTACAATTCCGTCGACTCCAAAAAATGTAAATTCTTTAATATAATAAAGACCGGTTTGTAGAGATAAAAGCGACTTCCATTTATAAAATACAAGGTTGAATCGATTCAACAAATCGATGACGCCATTTTTCTTCAATTAAATGGGCTATGCTCAACAACAATTTTTGACTAACAATATACGATTCAATCGATTTCCGAAAACCAAATCTTAACCACTTTTTAATTACATTACGAAGTTTTAAAAGCTTTCACAACGTGTGTATTAGCGAATTATATTCGCGCATGACGATTTGCGTGACATGTACGATAACTCAATTAACTACAAGTTTTCCATAGGCGTGCTATAAAATAATAAAATTAGGGGCAGTGGTAAACATCTTTAATATTAACATAAGTAACATACGCAATAGCAAATACTACCAACTCAAAATTTGAAACATGTAATACTATAATATTTGAATTTATTTTTTTTTTAATTTTAACAAATTTTTAGAGACTTAAATGTTGCGCCAAACATATAAATATACAACAGTTTTACGTAAATTTCGATTTCTTACTTTACGACTAGAATTTTTTTTTCGTCATTAAATATTGGTATTTTCAATAAAGGCAACTGTAGAATTGTTATACTATTAAAATATAACCAAATTGGAATAACTTTAAAATGATAAGTATCAAACTTGGCTTTTGTAGATGTGTTTGATATTCAAATTTTAACACAAACATTGATTTTATCTATTTCTACGACTACACATTTCTTCTAAAATTTTTCCTAATTCTACTGATACCGTTACACGTACAATGGAACAATTTTTGTTTTATCAAAAAGCAGTTGACGCAAATGCAAAATTATTTCCAACGTGTAACTTCTATTTTGCATCACGTAGAATTCAATTATAGAGCTGATCTTACTGAAGCGAACTGAGGTGAAAGTACAACCTCAAACGCTTTATTTGAATAACGTATTCAAACATACGTGTTATCTATGTATAACTTAACTGTGGTGAACGTTCTTACATAATAATTATGCGTTTGTTCTACATTCTCTTTTATCTTATGTTTATTGTCGCCACAGCTTCATTATCAAATTCTTTGACGAAATAGTAATGAAATGCTTATGATTTACATTTTGAGATAATGTCACAACCGAACGATGGACTTTTTTGTGCTATTAGATACGAGGATTTGTAACAATAAATAAAAAATTGATAAAAGTACCAAACAATGCAAAGTTATAAAGTATATTATTAGTAAAAAATGGTTGATGTATAACTTGAGAAACAAATAAAATTAAAAGAAACTACAGTAGAACCTAGGTGGGTCGGGCACTTAAGCCACTCTCAAGAAAAATGTAACTGACGCATAGTAATATCTTTTTATACACAATAGGACATAATTCATAATTCAAAAAATACGCTTCACCATGAACTAGACTCTAGGCCTCTCCTAGAGCGGATGTCTAGTTACGCGCAACCTACATTACAGCAAATGAAGTGTAGTATTTAGGAACACCAGCAACTATTCTCAAATTAGAGCAAACACTACCCAAACAAAATACAGAAGACAACTACCTCATCAATTTTTCTTACGTAGTTGGAGACAACACAAACACTCTCATGGTCTTTTACATCAGAGCGAACACAACATTTGAACTATCGTCCACGTCACTGCAAGGATCGCGGAAGTAGACGTGCACACAAATACAGTTTTAAGAAATATTCTGAAAAAGCTCACAAAGTGGCTTCCAAAACGTCAAGAAGCTAAATTTATCTCTCTCTTTCTCTCGCTCTAGCCGTTCTCTATCCTCTAGATATAGGCCTCTCTCAAATCTTTCCAGGCATCCCTATTCAGTGCAACCTGATACCAGTTTAGTCCTGCTGTACGTTTAATGCCATCGTACCATCGTTGTTGGGGTCTTGCTATGCTTCTTTTTTTCCCAAGGTTTTCATCTAGTCACTTTTCCACTCTAATTATTACTGCTGTTTCTTGCTACGTGACCAGCCCAGTTTCATTTGAGGGTACATATTCTTTGTGTTATATCTTGGACCTTTGTGGTGTTCCTTACCCAAGTAGCAAAAATCAGTTACAAAACGGTTGTAAAACTGTCTTGCAACTATGGTTTCAGTACGGTATTTAGTTACAGAATAGTTGTTGAGCCTTTCCTGATACGTTGTCAATACCGGATTTGGTCAGTTGCAAGGCAACTGCGGTAATATTATAACCGTTTTACAACGTGCCTGAAACCGTTGCAATTACTACTTTGTAACTGTTTTACAGCGTTGCTATAACGGTTTTTTACAAATCATGTTTACCTATTCTGAATCGTTTCTGTAATGGTTTATCATCACGGTTTTGTAATTGATTTGTAACATTGTAGTTACCGTTTATAGCAACTGCTATGTAACTGTTTTGAAAACATGCTTATTACCATTATTTGAAATTACTTTATAACCGCTTTTGTTAAGCAACTTGTCCAAGATTTTAGTTACTAACTGCATTATAAAGATTAAAACAAAAGTAGAGATAAAAATATATTAATAAAAAGATACAGATATATAAGTAAGTATAATAAACGTACATTATTTAATTTTTATAGTTTCTTATAGAACTAAATTCAAACAAAAAAGATATAATAAAAGAATTTTTACATCTGTTGCAAGTAGGTACAAGTAAACAGGTTTTTACGGCAAATTTTCAAGAAAAGCGGATTATGTCTATTATTTATAAATTTTGTAAATAGTAAATGCATAAATTTTGTTAAGAGAAAAATGTCTTTGTGTTAAAAGACCATGGCGGATTAAGATATTCCTCACGTGTTATAGTTTAATGCGTCTACGTAATTCTTAGTTAAATATTTATATTAGGCTATAAATGCACATGTGCAATTATAATCGGTTCAATGATCATAATCTCGACTGGTTTTTTAAAGATTATAGGTGTTCGCAATGGCGATCTAATTTACACGTTCTGATCACTGTGTGTAATATTGTAATGTCCTTGCAATCAAATGCTATTTTATCCTAGAAGAAAATAAAATCAATTTAAAATTTGCTTACTTATAATTGGCAACTAATTCTTCAACGTTGATTAAATTAAAAACAGTAGTTTAAATGCACGATTAAAATTATAGTAATATAATATACCAATAATTGTACTTACGTAGTTTTGAATTAGAAACACTTTCGGTACTGTTTATTGGATAATGATAATCGACTAAGTGTCTTATAAAAATCTCGTAAAATGCACTTCTTCTGTTGCTGTTTGAAAGCATAGATTAACACTGTAGTGTAGTTTTAGAAATTCACACTTGTAACCATAGTTTTAAGACGGTTACACTCGAAACCGAAATGAAGGTTTTAATGTCACTAAATTGACACTGTAGTTACATAAGGGTTTAAGAAAAACTTACTTATAACCATAGTTGTAAAATGGTTATTTCTGTAATAGATTTGAAACCTCAGTAAATTACGAAAGTTGCTGCTACGTTGCTGCAACGGTTTATTTACCATGGTGCTAATGTTACTAATTTGCAACTGGTTACAACGTAACCACGGTTACAAAATGTTGCTTGGGTATCCATTCGTTGGTTTTATGGTCCGCTAGCGAAACACCTAGCATGTTTCTTTCAATTGTTCTCTGATGAACTTGCAATTTATTTAATATCCTCTTGGTTAGACTCCAAATTTTACATCCGTAGGTAGTTTGGATTTAAAAATGTGTCCCATTTTCCCAATCGTATTCTTCGGTTTATCTCAAGTTTCTGATTTACTTTAACCATCGCTATTTCTTATCCTAGATATGTATAGGAATTACCTTTTTCAATGTTTGTTTATTGTGTCTCTATCAATAGGGTCGTTTGTCATGAACTTCGTTTTTGATATGTTCATTTTTAATCCGACCATTTTTGCTTCTTTGTGTAATTCTGTAAGCTTTATTTGTAAATCTATGTCATTCATGGCGAATATCACAATACAGTCAGCGAATCTTAAGTTGTTGAGGTTTTTTCCTGATATATTGATACCTCTATTTTTCCAGTGTAGTTTCTTGAATACGTCTTCAAGAACCAGAGTAAATAACTTCGGTGATATTATATCACCTTGTTTTACGTCTTCTTGCATTTCTCATAGCTCTTTCTATTGCCCAAAATTCGACGGTGTAAATAGAGTAAACAATAGTGAATAACATATTGTAAAACTAAAATGACGATAATTTAAAAAAAAATTTTTATTTTAAGTTGTTTCAATCTACTCTGATTACCTACTAACACGCGAGACTTACGTTCAAAGTCGTTTTTTACAATGTTTGCATTAATTAATTTTTGTGCAAATTTAGCAATAAATGAAGTAGATAATAATTAATATCATATTGCAAAACAAAAATGAAAGTGTTTAGAAAAAATTATTATTTTGACTTAAATTTGTTTCAATCCGCTCTGATTACTAGCACATCAGACTTACGTTCAAATTCGTTTTTACAATGTTGGCGTAAATAAATGTTTGTGCAAATTTAGCAACGAATAGAGTAAATAATAGTAAATGTCATTTTGCAAAATGCAAATGACAATATATTTAAAAAAATAATTATTTCGTTTTAAGGTTGCTACTATCCGCTATTATTACTCGAATGCGAGACTTACGTTCGCAGTAATTTTTTACGATGTTGCCGTGAATTAATTTTTGTGCAAATTTAGCAATAAATAGAGTAGATAAGAATTAATATCATATTGCAAAACAAAAATGAAAATGTTTATAAAAATAATTATTTTGACTTAAATTTGTTTCAATCCGCTCTGATTACTAGCACATCAGACTTACGTTCAAATTCGTTTTTTACAATGTTGGCGTAAATAAATGTTTGTGCAAATTTAGCAACAAATAGAGTAAATAACAGTAAATGTCATTTTGCAAAATGCAAATGACAATATATTTAAAAAAATAATTATTTCGTTTTAAGGTTGCTACTATCCGCTATTATTACTCGAATGCGAAACTTACGTTCGCAGTAATTTTTTACGATGATGGCGTGAATTAATTTTTGTGCAAATTTAGCAATGAATGAAGTAGATAATAATTAATATCATATTGCAAAACAAAAATGAAAATGTTTATAAAAAAATCATTATTTTGACTTAAATTTGTTTCAATCCGCTCTGATTACTAGCACATCAGACTTACGTTCAAATTCGTTTTTTACAATGTTGGCGTAAATAAATGTTTGTGCAAATTTAGCAACAAATAGAGTAAATAATAGTAAATGTCATTTTGCAAAATGCAAATGACAATATATTTAAAAAAATAATTATTTCGTTTTAAGGTTGCTACTATCCGCTATTATTACTCGAATGCGAGACTTACGTTCGCAGTAATTTTTTACGATGTTGCCGTGAATTAATTTTTGTGCAAATTTAGCAATAAATAGAGTAGATAAGAATTAATATCATATTGCAAAACAAAAATGAAAATGTTTATAAAAAAATAATTATTTTGATTTAAATTTGTTTCAATCCGCTCTGATTACTAGCACAACAGACTTACGTTCAAATTCGTTTTTTACAATGTTGGCGTAAATAAATGTTTGTGCAAATTTAGCAACAAATAGAGTAAATAATAGTAAATGTCATTTTGCAAAATGCAAATGACAATATATTTAAAAAAATAATTATTTCGTTTTAAGGTTGCTACTATCCGCTATTATTACTCGAATGCGAAACTTACGTTCGCAGTAATTTTTTACGATGTTGCCGTGAATTAATTTTTGTGCAAATTTAGCAATAAATGAAGTAGATAATAATTAATATCATATTGCAAAACAAAAATGACGATAATTTAAAAAAAAAAATTTATTTTAAGTTGTTTCAATCTACTCTGATTACCTACTAACACGCGAGACTTACGTTCAAAGTCGTTTTTTACAATGTTTGCATTAATTAATTTTTGTGCAAATTTAGCAATAAATGAAGTAGATAATAATTAATATCATATTGCAAAACAAAAATGAAAGTGTTTAGAAAAAATTATTATTTTGACTTAAATTTGTTTCAATCCGCTCTGATTACTAGCACATCAGACTTACGTTCAAATTCGTTTTTTACAATGTTGGCGTAAATAAATGTTTGTGCAAATTTAGCAACGAATAGAGTAAATAATAGTAAATGTCATTTTGCAAAATGCAAATGACAATATATTTAAAAAAATAATTATTTCGTTTTAAGGTTGCTACTATCCGCTATTATTACTCGAATGCGAGACTTACGTTCGCAGTAATTTTTTACAATGTTGCCGTGAATTAATTTTTGTGCAAATTTAGCAATGAATGAAGTAGATAATAATTAATATCATATTGCAAAACAAAAATTAAAATGTTTATAAAAAAAATAATTATTTTGACTTAAATTTGTTTCAATCCGCTCTGATTACTAGCACAACAGACTTACGTTCAAATTCGTTTTTTACAATGTTGGCGTAAATAAATGTTTGTGCAAATTTAGCAACAAATAGAGTAAATAATAGTTAATATCATATTGCAAAATGCAAATGACAATATCTTTAAAAAATAATTATTTCGTTTTAAGGTTGCTACTATCCGCTATTATTACTCGAATGCGAAACTTACGTTCGCAGTAATTTTTTACGATGTTGCCGTGAATTAATTTTTGTGCAAATTTAGCAATAAATGAAGTAGATAATAATTAATATCATATTGCAAAACAAAAATGACGATAATTTAAAAAAAAATTTTTATTTTAAGTTGTTTCAATCTACTCTGATTACCTACTAACACGCGAGACTTACGTTCAAAGTCGTTTTTTACAATGTTTGCATTAATTAATTTTTGTGCAAATTTAGCAATAAATGAAGTAGATAATAATTAATATCATATTGCAAAACAAAAATGAAAGTGTTTAGAAAAATTATTATTTTGACTTAAATTTGTTTCAATCCGCTCTGATTACTAGCACATCAGACTTACGTTCAAATTCGTTTTTTACAATGTTGGCGTAAATAAATGTTTGTGCAAATTTAGCAACGAATAGAGTAAATAATAGTAAATGTCATTTTGCAAAATGCAAATGACAATATATTTAAAAAAATAATTATTTCGTTTTAAGGTTGCTACTATCCGCTATTATTACTCGAATGCGAGACTTACGTTCGCAGTAATTTTTTACAATGTTGCCGTGAATTAATTTTTGTGCAAATTTAGCAATGAATGAAGTAGATAATAATTAATATCATATTGCAAAACAAAAATTAAAATGTTTATAAAAAAATAATTATTTTGACTTAAATTTGTTTCAATCCGCTCTGATTACTAGCACAACAGACTTACGTTCAAATTCGTTTTTTACAATGTTGGCGTAAATAAATGTTTGTGCAAATTTAGCAACAAATAGAGTAAATAATAGTAAATGTCATTTTGCAAAATGCAAATGACAATATATTTAAAAAAATAATTATTTCGTTTTAAGGTTGCTACTATCCGCTATTATTACTCGAATGCGAAACTTACGTTCGCAGTAATTTTTTACGATGTTGCCGTGAATTAATTTTTGTGCAAATTTAGCAATAAATGAAGTAGATAATAATTAATATCATATTGCAAAACAAAAATGACGATAATTTAAAAAAAAATTTTTATTTTAAGTTGTTTCAATCTACTCTGATTACCTACTAACACGCGAGACTTACGTTCAAAGTCGTTTTTTACAATGTTTGCATTAATTAATTTTTGTGCAAATTTAGCAATAAATGAAGTAGATAATAATTAATATCATATTGCAAAACAAAAATGAAAGTGTTTAGAAAAAATTATTATTTTGACTTAAATTTGTTTCAATCCGCTCTGATTACTAGCACATCAGACTTACGTTCAAATTCGTTTTTTACAATGTTGGCGTAAATAAATGTTTGTGCAAATTTAGCAACGAATAGAGTAAATAATAGTAAATGTCATTTTGCAAAATGCAAATGACAATATATTTAAAAAAATAATTATTTCGTTTTAAGGTTGCTACTATCCGCTATTATTACTCGAATGCGAGACTTACGTTCGCAGTAATTTTTTACGATGTTGCCGTGAATTAATTTATGTGCAAATTTAGCAATAAATAGAGTAGATAAGAATTAATATCATATTGCAAAACAAAAATGAAAATGTTTATAAAAAATAATTATTTTGATTTAAATTTGTTTCAATCCGCTCTGATTACTAGCACAACAGACTTACGTTCAAAGTCGTTTTTTACAATGTTGGTGTAAATTAGTTTTTGTGCAAATTTTACAATAGATAGATTAAAAAATAGTTAATATCATATTGCAAAATGCAAATGACAATATCTTTAAAAAATAATTATTTCGTTTTAAGGTTGCTACTATCCACAGCTATTATTACTCAAAACGAGACTTACGTTCGCAGTAATTTTTTACGATGTTGCCGTGAATTAATTTTTGTGCAAATTTAGCAATAAATAGAGTAGATAAGAATTAATATCATATTGCAAAACAAAAATGAAAATGTTTATAAAAAAATAATTATTTTGATTTAAATTTGTTTCAATCCGCTCTGATTACTAGCACAACAGACTTACGTTCAAATTCGTTTTTTACAATGTTGGCGTAAATAAATGTTTGTGCAAATTTAGCAACAAATAGAGTAAATAATAGTAAATGTCATTTTGCAAAATGCAAATGACAATATATTTAAAAAAATAATTATTTCGTTTTAAGGTTGCTACTATCCGCTATTATTACTCGAATGCGAGACTTACGTTCGCAGTAATTTTTTACGATGTTGCCGTGAATTAATTTTTGTGCAAATTTAGCAATAAATGAAGTAGATAATAATTAATATCATATTGCAAAACAAAAATGACGATAATTTAAAAAAAAATTTTTATTTTAAGTTGTTTCAATCTACTCTGATTACCTACTAACACGCGAGACTTACGTTCAAAGTCGTTTTTTACAATGTTTGCATTAATTAATTTTTGTGCAAATTTAGCAATAAATAGAGTAGATAAGAATTAATATCATATTGCAAAACAAAAATGAAAATGTTTAGAAAAAATTATTATTTTGACTTAAATTTGTTTCAATCCGCTCTGATTACTAGCACATCAGACTTACGTTCAAATTCGTTTTTTACAATGTTGGGGTAAATAAATGTTTGTGCAAATTTAGCAACGAATAGAGTAAATAATAGTAAATGTCATTTTGCAAAATGCAAATGACAATATATTTAAAAAAATAATTATTTCGTTTTAAGGTTGCTACTATCCGCTATTATTACTCGAATGCGAGACTTACGTTCGCAGTAATTTTTTACGATGTTGCCGTGAATTAATTTTTGTGCAAATTTAGCAATAAATAGAGTAGATAAGAATTAATATCATATTGCAAAACAAAAATGAAAATGTTTATAAAAAAATAATTATTTTGATTTAAATTTGTTTCAATCCGCTCTGATTACTAGCACAACAGACTTACGTTCAAATTCGTTTTTTACAATGTTGGCGTAAATAAATGTTTGTGCAAATTTAGCAACGAATAGAGTAAATAATAGTAAATGTCATTTTGCAAAATGCAAATGACAATATATTTAAAAAAATAATTATTTCGTTTTAAGGTTGCTACTATCCGCTATTATTACTCGAATGCGAGACTTACGTTCGCAGTAATTTTTTACGATGTTGCCGTGAATTAATTTTTGTGCAAATTTAGCAATGAATGAAGTAGATAATAATTAATATCATATTGCAAAACAAAAATTAAAATGTTTATAAAAAAATAATTATTTTGACTTAAATTTGTTTCAATCCGCTCTGATTACTAGCACAACAGACTTACGTTCAAATTCGTTTTTTACAATGTTGGCGTAAATAAATGTTTGTGCAAATTTAGCAACAAATAGAGTAAATAATAGTAAATGTCATTTTGCAAAATGCAAATGACAATATATTTAAAAAATAATTATTTCGTTTTAAGGTTGCTACTATCCGCTATTATTACTCGATGCGAAACTTACGTTCGCAGTAATTTTTTACGATGTTGCCGTGAATTAATTTTTGTGCAAATTTAGCAATAAATGAAGTAGATAATAATTAATATCATATTGCAAAACAAAAATGACGATAATTTAAAAAAAAATTTTTATTTTAAGTTGTTTCAATCTACTCTGATTACCTACTAACACGCGAGACTTACGTTCAAAGTCGTTTTTTACAATGTTTGCATTAATTAATTTTTGTGCAAATTTAGCAATAAATGAAGTAGATAATAATTAATATCATATTGCAAAACAAAAATGAAAGTGTTTAGAAAAAATTATTATTTTGACTTAAATTTGTTTCAATCCGCTCTGATTACTAGCACATCAGACTTACGTTCAAATTCGTTTTTTACAATGTTGGCGTAAATAAATGTTTGTGCAAATTTAGCAACGAATAGAGTAAATAATAGTAAATGTCATTTTGCAAAATGCAAATGACAATATATTTAAAAAAATAATTATTTCGTTTTAAGGTTGCTACTATCCGCTATTATTACTCGAATGCGAGACTTACGTTCGCAGTAATTTTTTACGATGTTGCCGTGAATTAATTTTTGTGCAAATTTAGCAATAAATAGAGTAGATAAGAATTAATATCATATTGCAAAACAAAAATGAAAATGTTTATAAAAAAATAATTATTTTGATTTAAATTTGTTTCAATCCGCTCTGATTACTAGCACAACAGACTTACGTTCAAATTCGTTTTTTACAATGTTGGCGTAAATAAATGTTTGTGCAAATTTAGCAACAAATAGAGTAAATAATAGTAAATGTCATTTTGCAAAATGCAAATGACAATATATTTAAAAAAATAATTATTTCGTTTTAAGGTTGCTACTATCCGCTATTATTACTCGAATGCGAGACTTACGTTCGCAGTAATTTTTTACGATGTTGCCGTGAATTAATTTTTGTGCAAATTTAGCAATAAATGAAGTAGATAATAATTAATATCATATTGCAAAACAAAAATGACGATAATTTAAAAAAAAATTTTTATTTTAAGTTGTTTCAATCTACTCTGATTACCTACTAACACGCGAGACTTACGTTCAAAGTCGTTTTTTACAATGTTTGCATTAATTAATTTTTGTGCAAATTTAGCAATAAATGAAGTAGATAATAATTAATATCATATTGCAAAACAAAAATGAAAGTGTTTAGAAAAAATTATTATTTTGACTTAAATTTGTTTCAATCCGCTCTGATTACTAGCACATCAGACTTACGTTCAAATTCGTTTTTTACAATGTTGGCGTAAATAAATGTTTGTGCAAATTTAGCAACGAATAGAGTAAATAATAGTAAATGTCATTTTGCAAAATGCAAATGACAATATATTTAAAAAAATAATTATTTCGTTTTAAGGTTGCTACTATCCGCTATTATTACTCGAATGCGAGACTTACGTTCGCAGTAATAATTTTTACAATTTTGACGTGAATTAATTTTTGTGCAAATTTAGCAATAAATAGAGTAGATAAGAATTAATATCATATTGCAAAACAAAAATGAAAATGTTTATAAAAATAATTATTTTGATTTAAATTTGTTTCAATCCGCTCTGATTACTAGCACAACAGACTTACGTTCAAATTCGTTTTTACAATGTTGGCGTAAATAAATGTTTGTGCAAATTTAGCAACGAATAGAGTAAATAATAGTAAATGTCATTTTGCAAAATGCAAACGACAATATATTTAAAAAATAATTATTTCGTTTTAAGGTTGCTACTATCCGCTATTATTACTCGAATGCGAGACTTACGTTCGTTATTAATTTTTTACGATGTTGCCGTGAATTAATTTTTGTGCAAATTTAGCAATGAATGAAGTAGATAATAATTAATATCATATTGCAAAACAAAAATTAAAATGTTTATAAAAAAATAATTATTTTGACTTAAATTTGTTTCAATCCGCTCTGATTACTAGCACATCAGACTTACGTTCAAATTCGTTTTTTACAATGTTGGCGTAAATAAATGTTTGTGCAAATTTAGCAACAAATAGAGTAAATAATAGTAAATGTCATTTTGCAAAATGCAAATGACAATATATTTAAAAAAATAATTATTTCGTTTTAAGGTTGCTACTATCCGCTATTATTACTCGAATGCGAAACTTACGTTCGCAGTAATTTTTTACGATGATGGCGTGAATTAATTTTTGTGCAAATTTAGCAATGAATGAAGTAGATAATAATTAATATCATATTGCAAAACAAAAATGAAAATGTTTATAAAAAAATCATTATTTTGACTTAAATTTGTTTCAATCCGCTCTGATTACTAGCACATCAGACTTACGTTCAAATTCGTTTTTTACAATGTTGGCGTAAATAAATGTTTGTGCAAATTTAGCAACAAATAGAGTAAATAATAGTAAATGTCATTTTGCAAAATGCAAATGACAATATATTTAAAAAAATAATTATTTCGTTTTAAGGTTGCTACTATCCGCTATTATTACTCGAATGCGAGACTTACGTTCGCAGTAATTTTTTACGATGTTGCCGTGAATTAATTTTTGTGCAAATTTAGCAATAAATAGAGTAGATAAGAATTAATATCATATTGCAAAACAAAAATGAAAATGTTTATAAAAAAATAATTATTTTGATTTAAATTTGTTTCAATCCGCTCTGATTACTAGCACAACAGACTTACATACGGTATTAATAATTTTTTACAATGTTTGCATTAATTAATTTTTGTGCAAATTTAGCAATAAATAGAGTAGATAAGAATTAATATCATATTGCAAAACAAAAATGAAAATGTTTATAAAAAAATAATTATTTTGATTTAAATTTGTTTCAATCCGCTCTGATTACTAGCACAACAGACTTACGTTCAAAGTCGTTTTTTACAATGTTTGCATTAATTAATTTTTGTGCAAATTTAGCAATAAATAGAGTAGATAAGAATTAATATCATATTGCAAAATAAAAATTACAATATTTAAAAAAAAAATTGGTTTTAAAGATGCTTCTATCCACAGCAATTACTCAAAAACGAGACTTACATACGTTATTAATAATTTTTTACAATTTTGACGTGAATTAATATATGTGCAAATTTATCAACAAATAAAATAAACAACAGCAAATAACATATGGAGAAAAAAAATAACGATACTTTAAAAAAAATAATTATTTCGTTTTAAAGTTACTCCTATCCGCTGTGATTACTCGCTCGCGAGACTTACGTTCAAAGTTGTTTTTTACAATGTAGGCGTAGATTAATTTTGGTGCAAATTTAGCAATAAATAGAGTAAATAATAGTAAATATTATATTGCAAAATAAAAATTACAATATTTAAAAAAAAAATTGGTTTTAAAGATGCTTCTATCCACAGCAATTACTCAAAAACGAAACTTACATACGGTATTAATAATTTTTTACAATTTTGACGTGAATTAATATATGTGCAAATTTATCAACAAATGAAATAAACAATAGCAAATAACATATGGAGAAAAAAAATGACGATATTTTAAAAAAAATAATTATTTTGTTTTAAAGTTACTTCTATCCGCTGTGATTACTCGGTCGCGAGACTTACGTTCAAAGTTGTTTTTTACAATGTTGGCGTAGATTTATTTTGGTGCAAATTTAGCAATAAATAGAGTAAATAATAGTAAATATTATATTGCAAAATAAAAATTACAATATTTAAAAAAAAAATTTGTTTTAAAAATGCTTCTATCCACAGCAATTACTCAAAAACGAGACTTACATACGTTATTAATAATTTTTTACAATTTTGACGTGAATTAATATATGTGCAAATTTATCAACAAATAAAATAAACAATAGCAAATAACATATGGAGAAAAAAAATGACGATATTTTAAAAAAAATAATTATTTCGTTTTAAAGTTACTCCTATCCGCTGTGATTACTCGCTCGCGAGACTTACGTTCAAAGTTGTTTTTTACAATGTTGGCGTAGATTAATTTTGGTGCAAATTTAGCAATAAGTAGAGTAAATAATAGTAAATATTATATTGCAAAATAAAAATTACAATATTTAAAAAAAAATTTGGTTTTAAAGATGCTTCTATCCACAGCAATTACTCAAAAACGAGACTTACATACGTTATTAATAATTTTTTACAATTTTGACGTGAATTAATATATGTGCAAATTTATCAACAAATAAAATAAACAACAGCAAATAACATATGGAGAAAAAAAATGACGATATTTTAAAAAAAATAATTATTTTGTTTTAAAGTTACTTCTATCCGCTGTGATTACTCGGTCGCGAGACTTACGTTCAAAGTTGTTTTTTACAATGTTGGCGTAGATTTATTTTGGTGCAAATTTAGCAATAAATAGAGTAAATAATAGTAAATATTATATTGCAAAATAAAAATTACAATATTTAAAAAAAAAATTTGTTTTAAAAATGCTTCTATCCACAGCAATTACTCAAAAACGAGACTTACATACGTTATTAATAATTTTTTACAATTTTGACGTGAATTAATATATGTGCAAATTTATCAACAAATAAAATAAACAATAGCAAATAACATATGGAGAAAAAAAATGACGATATTTTAAAAAAAATAATTATTTCGTTTTAAAGTTACTCCTATCCGCTGTGATTACTCGCTCGCGAGACTTACGTTCAAAGTTGTTTTTTACAATGTTGGCGTAGATTAATTTTGGTGCAAATTTAGCAATAAGTAGAGTAAATAATAGTAAATATTATATTGCAAAATAAAAATTACAATATTTAAAAAAAAAATTGGTTTTAAAGATGCTTCTATCCACAGCAATTACTCAAAAACGAGACTTACATACGGTATTAATAATTTTTTACAGTTTTGACGTGAATTAATATATGTGCAAATTTATCAACAAATAAAATAAACAATAGCAAATAACATATGGAGAAAAAAAATGACGATATTTTAAAAAAAATAATTATTTCGTTTTAAAGTTACTCCTATCCGCTGTGATTACTCGCTCGCGAGACTTACGTTCAAAGTTGTTTTTTACAATGTAGGCGTAGATTAATTTTGGTGCAAATTTAGCAATAAATAGAGTAAATAATAGTAAATATTATATTGCAAAATAAAAATTACAATATTTAAAAAAAAAATTGGTTTTAAAGATGCTTCTATCCACAGCAATTACTCAAAAACGAAACTTACATACGGTATTAATAATTTTTTACAATTTTGACGTGAATTAATATATGTGCAAATTTATCAACAAATAAAATAAACAACAGCAAATAACATATGGAGAAAAAAAATAACGATACTTTAAAAAAAATAATTATTTTGTTTTAAAATTGCTTCTATCCACTGTGATTACTCGAACACGAGACTTACGTTCAAAGTAATTTTTTAGAATGTTGGCGTGAATTAATTTTTGTGCAAATTTAACAATAAATAGGATAAACAATAATAAATATCATATTGCAAAATGCAAATAACAATATTTTTTAAAAAATAAATATTTCTTTTTAAAGATGCTACTATCCGCTATTATTACTCAAATGCGAAACTTACATACGGTATTAATAATTTTTAGAATGTTGGCGTGAATTAATTTTTGTGCAAATTTAACAATAAATAGGATAAACAATAATAAATATCATATTGCAAAATGCAAATAACAATATTTTTTAAAAAATAAATATTTCTTTTTAAAGTTGTTTCAATCCGCTCTGTTTACTCGCACGCGAGACTTACGTTCAATGTCGTTTTTTACAATGTTGGCGTAAATTAATTTTTTGTGCAAATTTAGCAATAAATAGAGTAAATAATATTTAATATTATATTGCAAAATACTAATGATAATATCTTTAAAAAAATAATTACTTCGTTTTAAAGATGCTTCTATCCACAGCTATTATTACTCAAATGCGAAACTTACATACGGTATTAATAATTTTTACAATTTTGGCGTGAATTAATATATGTGCAAATTTAGCAATAAATGAAATAGATAATAATTAATAACATATTGCAAAACAAAAATGAAAATGTTTATAAAAAATAATTATTTTGTTTTAAATTTGTTTCAATCCGCTCTGATTACTAGCACAACAGACTTACGTTCAAAGTTGTTTTTACAATGTTGGCGTAGATTTATTTTTGTGCAAATTTAGCAATAAATAGAGTAAATAATATTTAATATTATATTGCAAAATACTAATGATAATATCTTTAAAAAAATAATTACTTCGTTTTAAAGATGCTTCTATCCACAGCAATTACTCAAAAACGAGACTTACATACGGTATTAATAATTTTTTACAGTTTTGACGTGAATTAATATATGTGCAAATTTATCAACAAATAAAATAAACAATAGCAAATAACATATGGAGAAAAAAAATGACGATATTTTAAAAAAAATAATTATTTCGTTTTAAATTTACTCCTATCCGCTGTGATTACTCGCTCGCGAGATTTACGTTCAAAGTTGTTTTTACAATGTTGGCGTAGATTTATTTTGGTGCAAATTTAGCAATAAATAGAGTAAATAATAGTAAATATTATATTGCAAAATAAAAATTACAATATTTAAAAAAAAAATTGGTTTTAAAGATGCTTCTATCCACAGCAATTACTCAAAAACGAAACTTACATACGGTATTAATAATTTTTTACAATTTTGACGTGAATTAATATATGTGCAAATTTATCAACAAATGAAATAAACAATAGCAAATAACATATGGAGAAAAAAAATGACGATATTTAATAAAATATAATTATTTTGTTTTAAATTTGTTTCAATCCGCTCTGATTACTAGCACATCAGACTTACGTTCAAAGTTGTTTTTACAATGTTGGCGTAAATAAATGTTTGTGCAAATTTAGCAACAAATAGAATAAATAATAGTAAATGTCATTTTGCAAAATGCAAATGACAATATATTTAAAAAATAATTATTTCGTTTTATGGTTGCTACTATCCGCTATTATTACTCAAAAACGAAACTTACATACGGTATTAATAATTTTTTACAATTTTGACGTGAATTAATATATGTGCAAATTTATCAATAAATAAAATAGATAATAATTAATATCATATTGCAAAACAAAAATGAAAATGTTTATAAAAATAATTATTTTGATTTAAATTTGTTTCAATCCGCTGTGATTACTAGCACAACAGACTTACGTTCAAATTCGTTTTTACAATGTTGGCGTAAATAAATGTTTGTGCAAATTTAGCAACAAATAAAGTAAATAATAGTAAATGTCATATTGCAAAATGCAAATGACAATATATTTAAAAAATAATTATTTCGTTTTATGGTTGCTACTATCCGCTATTATTACTCAAATGCGAAACTTACGTTCGCAGTAATAATTTTTTACAGTTTTGGCGTGAATTAATTTATGTGCAAATTTATCAATGAATGAAGTAGATAATAATTAATATTATATTGCAAAACAAAAATGAAAATGTTTTAAAAAATCATTATTTTGACTTAAATTTGTTTCAATCCGCTCTGATTACTAGCACATCAGACTTATGTTCAAATTCGTTTTTTACAATGTTGGCGTAAATAAATGTTTGTGCAAATTTAGCAATAAATAGAGTAGATAATAGTTAATATTATATTGCAAAGCAAAAATAAAAATGTTTATAAAAAAATAATTATTTTGACTTAAATTTGTTTCAATCCGCTCTGATTACTAGCACATCAGACTTACGTTCAAATTCGTTTTTTACAATGTTGGCGTAAATAAATGTTTGTGCAAATTTAGCAACAAATAGAATAAATAATAGTAAATGTCATTTTGCAAAATGCAAATGACAATATATTTAAAAAAATAATTATTTCGTTTTATGGTTGCTACTATCCGCTATTATTACTCGAATGCGAAACTTACGTTCGCAGTTGTTTTTACGATGTTGGCGTGAATTAATTTTTGTGCAAATTTAGCAATAAATAGAGTAGATAATAATTAATATCATATTGCAAAACAAAAATGAAAATGTTTATAAAAAAATAATTATTTTGATTTAAATTTGTTTCAATCCGCTCTGATTACTAGCACAACAGACTTACGTTCAAATTCGTTTTTTACAATGTTGGCGTAAATAAATGGTTGTGCAAATTTAGCAACAAATAGAGTAAATAATAGTAAATGTCATTTTGCAAAATGCAAATGACAATATATTTAAAAAAATAATTATTTCGTTTTATGGTTGCTACTATCCGCTATTATTACTCGAATGCGAAACTTACGTTCGCAGTAATTTTTTACGATGTTGGCGTGAATTAATTTTTGTGCAAATTTAGCAATAAATAGAGTAGATAATAATTAATATCATATTGCAAAACAAAAATGAAAATGTTTATAAAAAAATCATTATTTTGACTTAAATTTGTTTCAATCCGCTCTGATTACTAGCACATCAGACTTACGTTCAAATTCGTTTTTTACAATGTTGGCGTAAATAAATGTTTGTGCAAATTTAGCAACAAATAGAATA
This sequence comes from Aquatica leii, assembly GCA_035610365.1. NCBI lineage: Eukaryota > Metazoa > Arthropoda > Insecta > Coleoptera > Lampyridae > Aquatica > Aquatica leii. Next base: position 34,489,837 of record CM069438.1, read on the forward strand.
AATAATAGTAAATGTCATTTTGCAAAATGCAAATGACAATATATTTAAAAAAATAATTATTTCGTTTTATGGTTGCTACTATCCGCTATTATTACTCAAAAACGAGACTTACATACGGTATTAATAATTTTTACAGTTTTGACGTGAATTAATTTTTGTGCAAATTTAGCAATAAATAGAGTAGATAATAATTAATATCATATTGCAAAACAAAAATGAAAATGTTTATAAAAAAATAATTATTTTGATTTAAATTTGTTTCAATCCGCTCTGATTACTAGCACAACAGACTTACGTTCAAATTCGTTTTTTACAATGTTGGCGTAAATAAATGGTTGTGCAAATTTAGCAACAAATAGAATAAATAATAGTAAATGTCATTTTGCAAAATGCAAATGACAATATATTTAAAAAAATAATTATTTCTTTTTTAGGTTCCTACTATCCGCTATTATTACTCGAATGCGAAACTTACGTTCGCAGTAATTTTTTACGATGTTGGCGTGAATTAATTTTTGTGCAAATTTAGCAATAAATAGAGTAGATAATAATTAATATCATATTGCAAAACAAAAATGAAAATGTTTATAAAAATCATTATTTTGACTTAAATTTGTTTCAATCCGCTCTGATTACTAGCACATCAGACTTACGTTCAAATTCGTTTTTTACAATGTTGGCGTAAATAAATGTTTGTGCAAATTTAGCAACAAATAGAATAAATAATAGTAAATGTCATTTTGCAAAATGCAAATGACAATATATTTAAAAAAATAAATATTTCGTTTTATGGTTGCTACTATCCGCTATTATTACTCGAATGCGAAACTTACATACGTTATTAATAATTTTTACAATTTTGACGTGAATTAATATATGTGCAAATTTAGCAACAAATAGAGTAGATAATAATTAATATCATATTGCAAAACAAAAATGAAAATGTTTATAAAAAAATAATTATTTTGATTTAAATTTGTTTCAATCCGCTCTGATTACTAGCACAACAGACTTACGTTCAAATTCGTTTTTTACAATGTTGGCGTAAATAAATGGTTGTGCAAATTTAGCAACAAATAGAATAAATAATAGTAAATGTCATTTTGCAAAATGCAAATGACAATATATTTAAAAAAATAATTATTTCTTTTTTAGGTTCCTACTATCCGCTATTATTACTCGAATGCGAAACTTACGTTCGCAGTAATTTTTTACGATGTTGGCGTGAATTAATTTTTGTGCAAATTTAGCAATAAATAGAGTAGATAATAATTAATATCATATTGCAAAACAAAAATGAAAATGTTTATAAAAAAATCATTATTTTGACTTAAATTTGTTTCAATCCGCTCTGATTACTAGCACATCAGACTTACGTTCAAATTCGTTTTTTACAATGTTGGCGTAAATAAATGTTTGTGCAAATTTAGCAACAAATAGAATAAATAATAGTAAATATTATATTGCAAAATAAAAATTACAATATTTAAAAAAAAAAATTGTTTTAAAAATGCTTCTATCCACAGCAATTACTCAAAAACGAGACTTACATACGTTATTAATAATTTTTACGATGTTGGCGTGAATTAATATATGTGCAAATTTAGCAATAAATAGAGTAGATAATAATTAATATCATATTGCAAAACAAAAATGAAAATGTTTATAAAAAAATAATTATTTTGATTTAAATTTGTTTCAATCCGCTCTGATTACTAGCACAACAGACTTACGTTCAAATTCGTTTTTTACAATGTTGGCGTAAATAAATGGTTGTGCAAATTTAGCAACAAATAGAGTAAATAATAGTAAATGTCATTTTGCAAAATGCAAATGACAATATATTTAAAAAAATAATTATTTCGTTTTAAGGTTCCTACTATCCGCTATTATTACTCGAATGCGAAACTTACATACGTTATTAATAATTTTTACGATGTTGGCGTGAATTAATTTTTGTGCAAATTTAGCAATAAATGAAGTAGATAATAATTAATATCATATTGCAAAACAAAAATGAAAATGTTTATAAAAAAATAATTATTTTGATTTAAAATTGTTTCAATCCGCTCTGATTACTAGCACAACAGACTTACGTTCAAATTCGTTTTTTACAATGTTGGCGTAAATAAATGTTTGTGCAAATTTAGCAACAAATAAAGTAAATAATAGTAAATGTCATTTTGCAAAATGCAAATGACAATATATTTAAAAAAATAATTATTTCGTTTTATGGTTGCTACTATCCGCTATTATTACTCGAATGCGAAACTTACGTTCGCAGTAATTTTTTACGATGATGGCGTGAATTAATTTTTGTGCAAATTTAGCAATGAATGAAGTAGATAATAATTAATATTATATTGCAAAACAAAAATGAAAATGTTTAGAAAAAAATCATTATTTTGACTTAAATTTGTTTCAATCCGCTCTGATTACTAGCACATCAGACTTATGTTCAAATTCGTTTTTTACAATGTTGGCGTAAATAAATGTTTGTGCAAATTTAGCAATAAATAGAGTAGATAATAATTAATATCATATTGCAAAGCAAAAATAAAAATGTTTATAAAAAAATAATTATTTTGACTTAAATTTGTTTCAATCCGCTCTGATTACTAGCACATCAGACTTACATACGTTATTAATAATTTTTACAATGTTGGCGTAAATAAATGTTTGTGCAAATTTAGCAACAAATAGAATAAATAATAGTAAATGTCATTTTGCAAAATGCAAATGACAATATATTTAAAAAAATAATTATTTCGTTTTATGGTTGCTACTATCCGCTATTATTACTCGAATGCGAAACTTACGTTCAAAGTTGTTTTTACGATGTTGGCGTGAATTAATTTTTGTGCAAATTTAGCAATAAATAGAGTAGATAATAATTAATATCATATTGCAAAACAAAAATGAAAATGTTTATAAAAAAATCATTATTTTGACTTAAATTTGTTTCAATCCGCTCTGATTACTAGCACATCAGACTTACGTTCAAATTCGTTTTTTACAATGTTGGCGTAAATAAATGTTTGTGCAAATTTAGCAACAAATAGAATAAATAATAGTAAATGTCATTTTGCAAAATGCAAATGACAATATATTTAAAAAAATAATTATTTCGTTTTATGGTTGCTACTATCCGCTATTATTACTCGAATGCGAAACTTACGTTCGCAGTAATTTTTTACGATGTTGGCGTGAATTAATTTTTGTGCAAATTTAGCAATAAATAGAGTAGATAATAATTAATATCATATTGCAAAACAAAAATGAAAATGTTTATAAAAAAATCATTATTTTGACTTAAATTTGTTTCAATCCGCTCTGATTACTAGCACATCAGACTTACGTTCATTAATAATTTTTTACAATGTTGGCGTAAATAAATGTTTGTGCAAATTTAGCAACAAATAGAATAAATAATAGTAAATGTCATTTTGCAAAATGCAAATGACAATATATTTAAAAAAATAATTATTTCGTTTTATGGTTGCTACTATCCGCTATTATTACTCGAATGCGAAACTTACGTTCGCAGTAATTTTTTACGATGTTGGCGTGAATTAATTTTTGTGCAAATTTAGCAATAAATAGAGTAGATAATAATTAATATCATATTGCAAAACAAAAATGAAAATGTTTATAAAAAATCATTATTTTGACTTAAATTTGTTTCAATCCGCTCTGATTACTAGCACATCAGACTTACATACGGTATTAATAATTTTTACAATGTTGGCGTAAATAAATGCTTGTGCAAATTTAGCAACAAATAGAATAAATAATAGTAAATGTCATTTTGCAAAATGCAAATGACAATATATTTAAAAAAATAATTATTTCGTTTTATGGTTGCTACTATCCGCTATTATTACTCGAATGCGAAACTTACGTTCGCAGTAATTTTTTACGATGTTGGCGTGAATTAATTTTTGTGCAAATTTAGCAATAAATAGAGTAGATAATATTTAATATCATATTGCAAAACAAAAATGAAAATGTTTATAAAAAAATCATTATTTTGACTTAAATTTGTTTCAATCCGCTCTGATTACTAGCACAACAGACTTACGTTCAAATTCGTTTTTTACAATGTTGGCGTAAATAAATGGTTGTGCAAATTTAGCAACAAATAGAGTAAATAATAGTAAATGTCATTTTGCAAAATGCAAATGACAATATATTTAAAAAAATAATTATTTCGTTTTATGGTTGCTACTATCCGCTATTATTACTCGAATGCGAAACTTACGTTCGCAGTAATTTTTTACGATGTTGGCGTGAATTAATTGTTGTGCAAATTTAGCAATAAATAGAGTAGATAATAATTAATATCATATTGGAAAACAAAAATGAAAATGTTTATAAAAAAATAATTATTTTGATTTAAATTTGTTTCAATCCGCTCTGATTACTAGCACATCGGACTTACATACGTTATTAATAATTTTTACAATGTTGGCGTAAATAAATGTTTGTGCAAATTTAGCAACAAATAGAATAAATAATAGTAAATGTCATTTTGCAAAATGCAAATGACAATATATTTAAAAAAATAATTATTTCGTTTTATGGTTGCTACTATCCGCTATTATTACTCGAATGCGAAACTTACGTTCGCAGTATTTTTTTACGATGTTGGCGTGAATTAATTTTTGTGCAAGTTTAGCAATAAATAGAGTAGATAATAATTAATATCATATTGCAAAACAAAAATGAAAATGTTTATAAAAAAATCATTATTTTGACTTAAATTTGTTTCAATCCGCTCTGATTACTCAAAAACGAGACCTACATACGTTATTAATAATTTTTACAATGTTGGCGTAAATAAATGTTTGTGCAAATTTAGCAACAAATAGAATAAATAATAGTAAATGTCATTTTGCAAAATGCAAATGACAATATATTTAAAAAAATAATTATTTCTTTTTTAGGTTCCTACTATCCGCTATTATTACTCGAATGCGAAACTTACGTTCGCAGTAATTTTTTACGATGTTGGCGTGAATTAATTTTTGTGCAAATTTAGCAATAAATGAAGTAGATAATAATTAATATCATATTGCAAAACAAAAATGAAAGTGTTTATAAAAAATTATTATTTTGACTTAAATTTGTTTCAATCCGCTCTGATTACTAGCACATGAGACTTACGTTATTAATAATTTTTACAATGTTGGCGTAAATAAATGTTTGTGCAAATTTAGCAACAAATAGAATAAATAATAGTAAATGTCATTTTGCAAAATGCAAATGACAATATATTTAAAAAAATAATTATTTCGTTTTATGGTTGCTACTATCCGCTATTATTACTCGAATGCGAAACTTACGTTCGCAGTAATTTTTTACGATGTTGGCGTGAATTAATTTTTGTGCAAATTTAGCAATAAATAGAGTAGATAATAATTAATATCATATTGCAAAACAAAAATGAAAATGTTTATAAAAAAATAATTATTTTGATTTAAATTTGTTTCAATCCGCTCTGATTACTAGCACAACAGACTTACGTTCAAATTCGTTTTTTACAATGTTGGCGTAAATAAATGGTTGTGCAAATTTAGCAACAAATAGAGTAAATAATAGTAAATGTCATTTTGCAAAATGCAAATGACAATATATTTAAAAAAATAATTATTTCGTTTTATGGTTGCTACTATCCGCTATTATTACTCGAATGCGAAACTTACGTTCGCAGTAATTTTTTACGATGTTGCCGTGAATTAATGTTTGTGCAAATTTAGCAATAAATAGAGTAGATAAGAATTAATATCATATTGCAAAACAAAAATGAAAATGTTTATAAAAAAATAATTATTTTGATTTAAATTTGTTTCAATCCGCTCTGATTACTAGCACAACAGACTTACGTTCAAATTCGTTTTTTACAATGTTGGCGTAAATATATGTTTGTGCAAATTTAGCAACAAATAGAGTAAATAATAGTAAATGTCATTATGCAAAATGCAAATGACAATATATTTAAAAAAATAATTATTTCGTTTTATAGTTGTTTCAATCCGCTCTGGTTACTGGCACGCGAGACTTACATTCAAAGTCGTTTTTTACAATGTTGGCGTAAATATATGTTTGTGCAAATTTAGCAACAAATAGAGTAAATAATAGTAAATGTCATTATGCAAAATGCAAATGACAATATATTTAAAAAAATAATTATTTCGTTTTATAGTTGTTTCAATCCGCTCTGGTTACTGGCACGCGAGACTTACATTCAAAGTCGTTTTTTACAATGTTGGCGTAGATTAACTTTTATGCAAATTTAGCAATAATTGGAGTAAATAATAGTAAATGTTATATTGCAAAATGAAAATTACAATATTTAAAAAAAAATATATCGTTTTAAAGATGCTTCTATCCACAGCAATTACTCAAAATCGAGACTTACATACGTTATTAATAATTTTTTACAATTTTGACGTGAATTAGTATTTGTGCAAATTTAGCAACAAATAAAATAAAAAATAGCAAATAACATATGGAGAAAAAAATGACGATATTTAGGAAAAAATAATTATTTCGTTTTAAAGTTGCTCCTATCCGCTGTGATTACTCGCTCGCGAGACTTACGTTCGAAGTTGTTTTTTACAATGTTGGCGTACATTGATTTTTGTGCAAATTTAGCAATAATTGGAATAAATAATAGTAAATGTTATATTGCAAAATGAAAATTACAATATTTAAAATAAAATTATATCGTTTTAAAGATGCTTCTATCCACTGCAATTACTCAAAATCGAGACTTACATACATTAATAATAATTTTTTTACAATTTTGACATAAAATAATTTTTGTGCAAATTTAACAACAAATAGAGTAAACAATAGTAAATAACATATTGAAAAAAAATGACGATATTTAAAAAAATTAATGATTTCGTTTTAAAGTGTCTTCTCTCCCCTCTGGTCAATCGCAAGCGAAACTTCAGTTCAAAGTAATGTTTTACGATGTTGGCTTGAATTAATTTATGTACAAATTTAGAAATAGAGTAAACAATAGTAAATATTATATTACAAAATGCAAATGACAATATCTTTAAAAAATAATTATTTTGTTATAAAGTTGATTCTATCCGCTGCAATTACTCAAAATCGAGATTTACATACGCTAATAATAAGTTTTTATAATCTCGGCTTGAATTAATTTTTTTGCAAATTTAGTAAGAAATAGAGTAAATAATAGTAAATAAAAAATAACAATATTTAAAAAAAAATAAGTATTTCGTTTTAAAGTTGCTTCTATCCGCTGTGATTACTCGAATGCGAGACTTACGTTCACAGTAATTTTTTACGTTGTTGGCGTGAATTACTTTTTGTGCAAATTTATAAAGATAGTAAACAATAGTAAATACTATATTTTAAAATGCAAATGAGGATATTTAAAAAAAAATAATTATTTCGTTTTCAAGTTGTTTGAATCCACAGCAATTACTCAAAATCGAGACTTACATACGTTATTAACAATTTTTAGAATGTTGGCGTAAATTATTTTTTGTGCAAATTAAACAACAAATAGAGTATATAATAGTAAATATCATATTGCAAAATGTAATTGACAATATTTTTAAACAACAATTATTTCGTTTTAAAAATGCTTCTATCCGCTGGAATTACTCAAAATCGAGACTTCCATACGTTAATAATAATTTTTTACAATCTTGACGTGAATTAATTTTTGTGCAAATTTAGCAACAAATATAGTAAACAATAGTAAATAACATATTTAAAAAATCTGCATATTTAAAAATAATAATTGTTTCGTTTTAAAGTTGCTTCTATCCGCTGTGATTACTCGAACGCGAAACTTACTTTCAAAGTAATTTTTTACGATGTTGGCGTGATTTAATTTTTGTGCAAATTTAGAAATAAAGTAAAGATGAGAAAATATCATATTCGAAAATGCCAATGACGATATTTTTTTAAAAAATAATTATTTTGTTTTAGAGTTGTTTCAATCCGCTCTGGTTACTCGCACGCGAGATATAAGTTCAAAGTCGTTTCTTACAATGTTGACGTAGATTAATTTTTGTGTAAATTTAGCAACAAATAGAGTTAACAATAGTAAATATTATATTACAAAATGCAAATGACGATACTTTTAAAAAATAATTATTTCGTTTTATAGTTGTTTCAATCCGCTCTGGTTACTGGCACGCGAGACTTACGTTCAAAGTCGTTTTTACAATGTTGGCGTAGATTAACTTTTGTGCAAATTTAGCAATAAAGTAAAGATGAGAAAATATCATATTCGAAAATGCCAATGACGATATTTTTTTAAAAAAAATTATTTCGTTTTAAAGATGCTTCTATCCGCTGCAATTACTAAAAATCGAGACTTACATACGTTATTAATAATTTTTTACAATTTTGTCTTGAATTAATATTTGTGCAAATTTAGCAACAAATATAGTTAACAATAATAAATAACGTATTGCAAAATAAAAATGATTAAATAAAAAAAAATTATATTGTTTATAAAATTGCTACTATCCGCGTGCGAGTAATCATAATTATTTTTTTTAAATATCGTCATTTGCATTTTGCAATAAGTTATTTACTATTGTTTACTCTATTTGTTGCTAAATTGTAACAAAAATTAATTCATGCTAACATTGTAAAAAATGACTTTGAAGGTAAGCTCTGCGTGCGATCTATGACGGCGGATAGAAGCAACTTTAAAAAAAAATATTTATTTTTTTAAAGAACGTCATTTTTATATTGCAATATGTTATTTATTATTGCTTACTCTATTTGTTGCTAAATTTGCACAAAAATTAATTCACTCCAACATTTTAGAAAATGACTTTGAACGAAAGCTTTGCGTGTGTGCTGTAACGGCCGATAGAAGCAACTTTAAACCAAAATGTTTATTTTTTTTAAAGAACGTCATTTTTATTTTGCAATATGTTATTTACTATTGATTTTTCTATTTGTTGCTAAATTTTAACAAAAATTAATTTATGCCAACACTGTAAAAAACGACTTTGAACGTAAGTTACGTATGCGAGTAATCACAGCGGATTGAAACAGCTTGAAATCATTATTTTTTTTTTAGTTTTGCAATATGTTATTAAATATTGATGACTCTATTTGTTGTTAAAGTTTCACAAAAATTAATTAATGTCAACATTGTAAAAAATGACTTTGAACCTAAGTCTTGCGTGAGAGCTATGATGGCGTATAGAAGTAACTTTAAAACGAAATAATTATTTTTTAAAAATATTGTCATTTGTATTTTGCAATATGATATTTACTATTATTTACTCTATTTGTTGTTTAATTTGCACAAAATTGAATCTACGTCAAAAATGTCATTATGGTGTATATATTGAAAAAATTCTGTGAATTTGTTTGAATAATTTTTAATTTATTAAAATATAAACAATTCGTAAATATGTAAATTATTTACTGATTGTATTAATAGTTTTTTGTATTTCTGATAGTTTATCATCTTGTTTCAGTGCAAATACATTCGACATATTTTTGTGGCTAACTTCACACGGGTATATGTACTGTACGGTAGGTACAAAAATATAAATAAAATTTTACAACCTGTTAACAAACAAACGAGGATTAAATAAATGTAATGTAAGCAATGATGAAATTCGTTGAATTCGATAATTGAATTCGTAACTAAAACGGATTTAATATTTCAAAAGTTATTGAAATTGTTGAAATGGATTGTTTCGGCAATCAATAATAAGAACTTATAAAATCGGAATATTGTACGTAGATTCAAAAACAATTCTACAGCTACTTAAAACCGATTTTTAGATATTTCAGATTATTATTGTAAGCTTTTTTCGGTTTCTTGCGACAAGTGCTAAAGAAGTTTTAAACGGATTGCGCTAAGAACTACTCTGCAGTTCTGCTGAAGATTATGTACATTACTCCATTGAGTTTCTAACCCAGCCACTCTCAAGATGCTATCTACATATTGGTGTTATAAATTCATGTTATACATAACTTCTATTATCTATTTCAAAAGATATTTAAATTCGAAGTTTATGCTTGAATTTATTGATATTTGAACTACCCTCGTACATGACGTTCAGTACCTATTAAATACTGTATGTTATCTCGCTTAAGTTCTAATGGATTCGATCGTTAAAAAGTTAAATGAGGTTATCGATGAAGCTTCCATTAATTAAAAATATAGGAAATTTATTAAAACTTTTTTTAATGATACATAAAAGTGTAGCAGAGCTTTTAATCAAAAGTTTTTTTTGACCAATTAACGTTATCAGGTGGATCTGTATCGATTGAAATGTTTGTATACTTTTCGTAAAAACATTTAAAGTAGAAACTTTGTTTTATTTTTGAAATAAAAAACAGTATGCAGTATGATTTCGCAGACTTGGCAACATTCTGTTTTTCGTACAATGTGGGCTACGCTTAATGATCTATGCAGATATCATTGCTGCAGATGCCAATAAATAATATTTTGAATTTAATATCGTTTAAAATAATGCTGCGAGATAACGTTTCTTAAGCAGCGATCTAAAAACTTTTTTAATTTATGCGTTTACTTTTTAAGATGTATACGATATGTTCAATTATTTTGTTATTAATTGGATTATTTTGAAAATTTAAGCATTCTTTGTTAAAATAAATTATATTAAGAAATTTTAGAATTTAACAGTCATTAGGAAAGCTTTTTATCGGGTTATATCATAGCATGAATACTGAATAGGAATTATGAGCCTAATTTTAAAACTCAATACGTTTTCAAAACGATTTTATTAATCAAACAAGATCGAGTGTTTTCGGTTCTCGGCCACTTCAATCTTCAGGTAAATTAAACTTTTCTTTTAGTTGCGTTTATAAAATTATTTATAACAAGCTTTATCTGATCTGAATAACTTTAACTATTTAATTAGTCAGTTCTACGTAAAATATTTGTAAAGCCTTAACGAAATAGTTATTTATCTACATGAACTATCACGTTTTTGTAAAAAAACAATCGCATGTATTTTTTTATGTTTGAAATTTACCCACTGTAAGATTAAATAAAAAAACTCTTAAGCATAATGTGCACTAGTACATCGTTAAACACCTTACAATAAAACAATAACATTTCAGTAACCAAAGTTTACTTTTAAAGTGTTAGAACACATTATTTACAAATGAAATCAACAAATCATTTTTTGCTGAAATCAACTTTCGGCCCAGCTAAAACACCATATCAGGTTTACCGGGAATTGTTTGCGCAAAAAATAAATTTAAAAACGAAAACTAATGTTTTCATTCGTAAAGGTCAATCGATCTTAGCTCAATTACCATTAGATACGTTGACGAAACCAACGCAAATTGACATGTTTTACGGTTTACTAAATTACAAAATTCGTGAGAAAATCCTACGAGATGCAGGTCCCACATTCCAGCTACTGTTGGCTAAAACGCGGCTGGCTGAGAAAACATTTGGTCTTACGGTTAACGTGAATACAAACGAGTGTAAAGATTTTTCAAAGAAGCGATGTTTGTACTGTAAAAATCTCGGTCATGTAAAAGACGAATGTAGAAAACTGATTAAAACTAAAACTAACGGAAACGTGTTCTCTCTATGGTACCAGAGACATAGCCGCAGCAGTAGGTGTAGATTAGAGTATGTTATGGCGTCTTAATATATAAGAAATAAAGTTTATTTTACCCACAGACTGCTTCTTTAATAATTTCCAACAGGTTATGGGCCTAGTGAAATCGAGTTATCCGAATTGTGTCCGAAAGTGTGTGCGGAAGTTACTTATATAAAAATAAAGGCGGAAGTGACGTTACTTATACGGGCGTGCTGTTACGGCGAACTTGAGTACGTTGTATCTTTGTTTATACCGAATTTTGTGTTGGTTGGTGAATTATCTACAATGGCCGAATACGTTTCTACAAAAGATATTACAAAATTCGATGGTACAAACTTCCAAATGTGGAAATTCCAAACCAGAGCGTATGGAGTTAGGGATGTCGTGTCCAGTGAAAGAACATGTCCTAAGAAGAAGGCAAGTGCCAAGTACAAGAAATGGGAAAAGGACGACGCAAAAGCAATGTTTTTAATTTCTACTTCAATGCATGCAAATCAACTTGAATATCTGCTGACGTGTGAAAATGCGTGTGAAATGTGGAAAAAGTTGTCCAATATACATAAACAAACATCAGCTCCAAGTAAACTATTGTTGATGCAAAAGTTCCGTGAATATAAAATGGCGTCCAACGACTCAGTTGTGCAACACATAGCAAAAATACAAAATATCGCTAAGCAATTCAAGGACGTAGGTGAAATGGTTTCAGACGTGGCTATAATGGCAAAAATTTTGGGAAGTCTTCCTCCTTAGTTCAATGCGTTGGTGACGGCATGGGACAGTGTTGCGTCGAATGATCAAATGACTGAAAATTTGCAACAACGTCTAATAAAAGAAGAAAGAAAACTGGAAGTGGAGGATGAAGCGTCCAATGCTTTAGCGGCGATAACCATGAACAAAAATAGTGAATCCTTCCAGAAAGGTAGGAGCATATAATGTTTTTACTGCAAGAAGAAAGGACATATGGTACGTAATTGTCGGAAAAAGAAATACAACAAGCTTTAACAGAAAAGAGAAAAAGTAAATGAAGGACAACCAAGTACGTTACATACCAGTGCATTTGTTGTTACAGAAACAGATAAATAAATAAGTAATAAAAAAAGGGGGAAAGGTATGAATAAAAGAGAGAGAGAGGAAGAGGAAAAAGAAAGGCAACAAATATTTGAAGGAGGAAAGAAAACAATAAGATCACCAGACATTAAAAAGATATCGGAGGAGAGCGAAGGAAAAACCTCAAAAACAGAAGGAGGAAGGGAAGAAATGGAGGAGTTAAAAGAATTAATGAGAGAAATGATGAAACAGATGGAAGAAAATATGCAAGGAATAAGACAGGAAATCAAAGAAATGAAAAAAGAAATGGGAGAAAGAGAAAAGAAGTGGGAGAAAGAAAAGGAGAAACTGGTGGAGAGAATAGAAAACTGGAGAAAAAGCGGAAGACGAGGAAAGATGGAAAAGAAAGAATAATATTGTGATAAAGAGGTGGAAAAGTGAAAAACCACAAAAAGATTTAGCAGTGATGCTGGAAGAAAATTAAATGTAAAAGTAGAGGTGAAAAAGTGACAGTAATAAACAAAGAGAAGAAAATGAGATGGTGGTGGCGGAAATCGGAGGATGGGAGGAAAAACAGAAGGAAATGGCGGAGAAGAAGAAATTAAAGAATACAAGAATATATATAAGTCACGATTTGACATGGGAGAAAAGAAGAGTGCAAAGAGAAATAATGAACATAGCGGTGGAAAAAAAAGCGGAAGGAAAAAGAGTATGGGTAGGCTACAGAAAAATGGAGATAGACGGAGACAGATACATATGGAATGACAAGGATAGGAGACTGAGCAGAGAAAGAGGAGAGAAATTTTGGAACCAAAAGGCAAAAACTAAAGGGCAAAGGGGGTGGTAAAGGAGAGAAAGTTGACGAAATGGCAAAGAAAAGGAATAATGAGAGATGGAAATGGAAAAAAAAAGAAGGAAGAAAAAAGAAAGTAAGGAAGAAGCACAGGGGGAGGTGAATGAGCTGAGAGTATTGTTTTGGAACGTAGCGAGAATAAAAAACAAGGAACATGATTTCTGGAAGTACATCAAGGAACAGGATATAGTGGGATTACAGGAAACATGGATGGAAGAAAAAGAATGGGAGTGGTGAGAAAAAGAGTTGCCGGAGGAATTTGAGTGGGTGGTGCAACATGAAGAAAGAGAAAAGAAAAAAGGGAGAGCAAAGGGGGGTATGATAACGGGAATAAGAAAAAAAAGGTTGAGTTAGGAAAAGAAAGAGAAAGTGAAACAGAGAAGAGGAATTATAGAAATACAGTGGGGAAAAACAAAATAAAAATAGTGACGGTTTTTAGCAGCAGAATGAAAGAGACAAAAAGAAACATAGAAGAGATGATAGAAGAAAGGGAAGAGAGATTGATAATAGTCGGAGGGGACTTCAACGCAAGAATAGGGGAAGAGGGGGGAATACAAGAAAGAAAAGGGACGGGAAAGAGACAAACAAAGGACAAGGTGATAAATAAAGAGGGAGAAGAACTGCTGGAAGTGTGCAACGAAAAAGGGTGGGAAATAATGAACGGGAACCGAGAAGAAGATGGAAAGGGGAAATTTACGTACATAGGAGGAAGGGGAGAATCAATAATAGATTTTGTAATGACAAATGAAGAGGCCGCAGAAAAGGTAAAGACATTTAAGGTGGGAGAAAGGGTAGAGTCAGACCATCAACCACTGGAATTGACAATGGAAGGAAGGGAAAGAGAAGAGAGAGAGGAAGAGGAGAAGTACATAACTAAAAAAAGGGGACAGAAGAGGATATAAAAGATATAAAGAGAAAATAGGGAAAACGGTATGGATAGGGAAGGAATTACAAGAAAGTGTAGAGGAAATGAGAGAGATGATGGAGAAAGCAACAGAGAAAATCAGATTTAGAAAATGGAAGGGGGAGAAAACAGGATGGAAGAAATGGTGGGATAAGGAATGCAAGGAAGCAAAGAAAAATGCAAGAAGAGCATTAAGACAGTGGAAAAAATGGAGGAAAGAAAAAGAAGAATACAAATAAGCAATAAAAATATACAAAAAACATGCCACAGAAAGAAGGAAGAAAACAAAAGAAACAAGAGGAGCAGATCAGAGGAATAAAAACGGAAGAAGATGTATGGAAGTACCTAAAGAAACAGAGGAAAAAAAAACATGACGACAAAGGGAATAAAAATTAAAGAATGGGAGATATATTTTCGGAACCTGTTGGGAGGGGAAAAACAAAAGCAGAAAAAAAAGAAGAAAAGACGCGGTAGTAAGATAAGAAGAAGGAGGTAGGGATAGAATAAGTGAAGACGAAGTAATGGAGGCGATAAAGAATATAAAAAAAGGAAAGGCAATAGGAGAAGATGGGATACAAGGAGAAGAGTGGATATACGGGGGAGAAAGTGTAGCAAAAAGGATGACGAAAATACTAAACAAAATATGGAAAGGGGAAGAATTCCCAGAGAGATGGAGAGAGGGAATAATATGCCCAATCCATAAAAAAGGCGAAAAAAATAAAGTCAAGAATTATAGAGGGGTAACATTATTGAGCTCGGCGTACAAATTGTACGCGACAATACTGCAAGAAAGACTACAGAAGGAAATAGAGGAAAGAAGTTTGGTACCAGACGGACAAGCGGGATTCCGAAAAGGAAGAAGGGCGATAGACAACATATATATACTGAAGCACTTAGCGAATAAAGAACTAGAAAAAAAGAGGGAAAATGGTGGCACTATTCGTAGATCTAAAAGCTGCTTTTGACAAAGTGAATAGGGAAAAGCTGTGGGAATATATGAAAAGAAAAAAAAATGAAAGATTAATACAAAGAATAGAGGAAATCTACGAAGAAACGAGGAGCAAGGTTAAAGTGAATGGGGAAGAGAGTGAGAAATTCATCACAAAGAGAGGGTTGAGGCAGGGATGTCCACTGAGCCCAAGCCTGTTCTCAGTATATACGGGGGATCTGGAAGAGACAATGAGAGGACAACAGACAGGAGGGATAGTGGTAGGGAAAGCTAAGGTATGGTCGTTGGCGTATGCGGATGACATAGTGCTGGTGGCTAAGGAGGAAAAGGAAATGAAAGAGATGATGAAAACGCTAGAAAAATATATGGAAAAAAAAGAAATGGAAGTAAACACGGAGAAAACAAAGATAATGATATTTAGAAAAGGAGGGGGGAAAAGAAAAAGAGAGGAGTGGATATCGAGTGATGAGAAAGTGCAACAAGTGAAGGAATTTACATACCTGGGCTACACGATGAAACAGGATAATAAAGAGGGAGAATACATAAAGGAAAGTGTGAAGAAAGGAAACAGGTTAATAGGACAAGTGTGGGGTGTGGGGGAAAGAGTATTCAAGATGGATATAAAAAAAAAGAAAATTGTTGTTTGAAAAATTAATAAAGGGGGTGGTAATGTATGGAGCGGAAATATGAGGCTGGAAGGAGTGGAGGGAGGTAGAGGGGCTACAGGAAAAACACTGGAGATGGGTGTTAGGATTGGACAGGGATACACCGGGGTATATTGTGAGAGAAGAGGTACAGATAGAAAAGATAAGGGTAGAGACAGGAAAAAGAGCAATAAAATACGAGGAAGAAATGAGGGAAAGAACAGATTGCAAAATACTGCAAGAATGTTGGAAACAGATAAAGAGAGGGAAAGTGAAGTACAGGCAGCAGGGCAGAGAAGAGTATTACAAAAGAAACGTGTACGCGAGTGAAGAAGTGGAGAGATTAAGAGAAGAGGGAGTAGGGATAAGGGAAGAAATAATAAGGAGAGATAGAGACTTCGAAAAACAAGAAAGATGGACAAAGATAAAAGAGGGCAGATATAATAGGAATTATAAAGAAATCAAAGGTGAAGGAGTGCCGGAATATTTAAAAGATAGAGAGATTAAAAGCAACAAAAAGAAAAAAATGGTAGCAAGGTTCAGATGTGGCAACGAGGAGTTAGGGAACAAATATTGGAAAGAAGAACCAGAAAAGTTGTGCAGGTTATGTGGAGAAGAAACGGAAGACCTTAACCACATGAGACTGAAATGCAGGGAACTAAGAGAAGAGGTGATGAAGATAGAGGAAATCTTAGATGAAAACGGAAAAGGAGCGGAATGGATGGAGGAAGTATGGAGCAGGAGGAAAAAGTTAATAGGGGAGAAGGGATAAGAAAATGTATTAGATATGTATATATAGCACGATCAAATTTGTAAGCCAAATGGCAACGAATAAAGTTAAACTTATATACAGAAACAGATCAAAATGTGAAAGAAAGTGCGTATGCTAACTATGTAGGGTCAAAACAAATACTCGTTAGCTACGAGCAAATCTCAGAACTCTTAAGCAAAGACATAAGTGAAGTGTGGATCACTGACAGTGGTGCTTCAAGACATTTAACTCAAGGCGAGAGTGATTCTCGGAACTGCGAGAATGTACAAACGGTAGTGTCTCCCTAGGTTATAATGGTCTGTGCGAAATAGAAGGCGTCGGTACAATCCATATAAAAAAATTAGTAAGCGGTGTCTGGAAAAAGGGCAAGATTGAAAATGTACTATATGTTCCAAAGTTGCACCAAAAATCTTTTTTCGGTTGGTGTGTGTACTGCAAAAAATTTCGAGGTCAATTTCAAAGAAAACTGGGTTAGTATCCTATATGGTGGCAAAGTGGTTGTTCAAGGTATGAAACAGGATAATGAAGTCTACAGAATGTTTTTCGTCACTGTGGTAACGTGTGAAGCAAATGTTAGTAATCTACAGAACTGGCATGAGAGGTTGGGTCATGTAAGCAAGAAAACAATTCAAGAGATGGTGTCAAAAGGATTAGTGCATGGTGTTAGTATATCTGGAACCAAAGAAATCTTCTTTGAAGCTTGTCAGTATGGGAAGTCAGATCAACAACCCTTTAAAACCAGTTCGAGACCCCACAATATGCAACCTGGTGATTACATTCACAATGATGTGTATGACCCAATGCCGGTGGACTCTGTAAGAGGTGCAAGGTATTTTGTAACTTTCAAAGATGATGTTTCAGGTTTCTGACAAGTGTATTTTCTCAAAAACAAGTGCGATGTAATAGAGTGCTTTAAGCGGTTTGAGCAAACTAGAAGCAACAAATTTGGACGTTCCATAAAGGTATTACGAACAGATCGCGGAACCAAGTACTGTTGTAAAGAGATGAGAAAATTGAACCATTGTCGAGCGCGCAAGATCTATGTTACATGCAAAGAAATTACCACACTACCATTGGGCAGAAGCAGTCAACACTGCTGTTTATATTTCGAAACAAACTCAAAGCAAACAAACTAAAGGAGCCACACCATACGAAATTTAGATGAATAAGAAACCATGTTTGTCTCATATAAGAGTTTTTGGTTCAGATGCATACATGCACGTACCAAAACAGCTCAGACGAAAATTAGATGCAAAAGCGAAGAAGCTGGTGTTGGTAGGTTATCAGGGTGAATCAACCAATTACAGGTTGTTTGATCCTGAGACCATGAAGATACAAGAGGCTCGGGATGTAACATTCGATGAGAAGAATACCAATTTATCAAAGACTGAAGATAAATATCGCAAACTCGATGTGTCCGTCCTGTATGATGATGATGAAAATGTCGTACAAGAATATTCTGAACCAAACGACATGAAGAATGAAGCAGAAAATCCTCTTGAAGATGATGTTCCAGTCTACGAACTAAGGGATAGAAGTTCAATTCGAAGACAAATTAGAGTCAATGCAGAATTAGCTGAAGTCGACGAACCTTTCACCTATGAAGAAGCCCTGGCAAGTCGTGAAGCAAACAAGTGGAGTGAAGCTATAAGTGAGGAGCTGGAGGCGCACGAGAAGAATCAAACTTGGACGGTAGTTCCTAAAGAAAATAACTAAGCTGTCGTAGACTGCAAGTGGGTATTCAAAATACAACGATCTACCTCAGGAGAGATAACAAGGTTCAGAGCAAGACTTTGTACGTAAGGCTTTCAGCAGAAACCCGGCCTGGACTACTTCGAAACTTACTCTCCAGTAGTAAGGTATGACTCTTTACGTGTACTGTGTACTGCTTTTTTGTATGGCCTGTTAAGTGAGAAAGTATCCATGAAAGTACCTAAAGGTGTGAACATGAGTAGTGTAGGTTAAAAAAAAATCTGTGTACGGCCTAAAACAAGCACTTCGCTGCTGGAATCAAACATTTTCGACATTTTTAAAAAGATTTCATTTCGTTGAATCAGAAGCTGAGAAATGTATTTTTCTAGTAACTGTAAATAACTTACCTGTTATTCTAGCTTTGTTTGTAGATGATGAGCTATTAGTAGCCAAAAGCAAGGAAACATTGGACTTGATAATAAAAGTGATGAGTAATACGTTTCACATTTTTGAAACACTTAAAAAATTTAAGGACGTTTGAACGACGTGACCTGATTAAGTTGATTCTTAACAGAAAGAAGTGCTCACTCTGTTGTCAGTGAGTACACTACTTGGGACACATTTTCTCCGCAAGGTGAACGACCAAACGAAGCTATACTACACATGTCGCTACCAAGCAATGTGAAAGAACTAATCAGTTTTCTACAAACCTGTTTATGGTTTCGACGATTTATAGAGAACTTTTTGCTAGTAGCAAAACCACTGTCCATCTTGACAAAGAAAAACATCAAATGGTCATGAAGACCTAAGCAAACCGAAGCTTTTACCAAATTGAAGAATTTGTTATGTGCAGCTCCAATTCTCCGCAAAAACCGCGATCGCGCTCATACCACGCATCTTTGGTATGTTCGGATCCTAATCTGATACAAAAACGTTTTAATTGTTACATTTTTAAAACATTTACAAATATATACAACCTTTAGTGATTATACAAAATCAACGGAAAACTGTGTACAATTTTTACACTGTTTTAAAAGATTCATTTTGTTAATGTCTGAAAAATTAATCCACAGATATCGAAATTTTCTAATTCATATTCTATATTCAAATAAAAAATAAGATTTTTACATATAAATCGAATTGAGGTTATGTTTTTTTTTGTTTACAATAAAACAAGTTTTTGATATGTTCCAAACTATTAGTGCACAGAAAACTTACTCTTATCATTTTTATACGTCCGATGCAATCAGTGTCTTCCACAGCGTAAAGTCGAAAACTCTAATACGAGAATTCATTTCATGGTTCATTTGCAGTAACCGACTATGCATTGTTCTGGATATATTTTAGGGATTTAATACCCCTTTTGTGTTATCAAATAAGAAAGGATGACTATATCGGTATTAAACATAATCTACCTTTTAACGCTTCAATGCATTTAACTTGGATTTCATTCAACATTTATTCACAATTTGAAATGAAATATGTTTTTTTGGTGTTACATTCAGAGAAATAAAAAGTAGTTTCGAGTTACGTCGGCTGCGACAAATCGTCGCAGTTTTCGACGACTTTATAAAATAAACTTGTGTTCTTGGCTTTGAAAATGTTTTTAAGTGCAGTTTTGAAACGTCTACTACAAATTAACAAGTAATCCGTCTACGTATTCAAAAAGACTTAATATTTCCGTTTTTCATTTTGCATTTGCTTCTTTTGCGATGTTATTATTTTTAGAAACTCTTGAACGTAGTACAGACTTAGAGACGAATAGGATTAAATCCATTTTCAAACTTTACTTTAGGATTTACGTTTATATTCATAAAATTTATTTATTATTTGTTGCTGTAAAGTTGAAACAACTTATTTGAGCTATTTACACGATGCACAATTACTATAAACAACTAATTTACTAAAAAAACACGACACAACAAACTAAGAAAATTATAACTAAGTGATTAATAAAAAAAAATGCTTCTTCTACAACTTTCTGTTTCTAATGGGAGCATAAGGCGCTTGTGGCTTTTCTTTTCATCTAATTCAGTTGACAGGGTTGCTAGTCCTGTACATTCGTGGTTGCGTATGCTATTTTATTGGCCAGTTTCTTCTATTTCACTTCATCATGCAGGACCAGTTGAGAACGCTGAAGGAAGAGAACCGCCAGCTACGCCACCAGCTCACCAAAATGACGAAGAAGTTAAATCGTCTGCTCCTTGCGCTTTCACTTCTAGCCCTGCAGCAGCCAAAGAAGAAGAAGCAACCATCCGCCGAGTTTTTTTTTTGCGTGGAGAAGCCAAACGACTCGCCGCCGTGCCCAAAACTAACAAAAATCTCAGCGAAGACTAGGGGCACCGAATCCTCTTCCGTTCTCACCGAGATCGCCGCTGTGCCCACTACCAAGCCCGCTACCGAATCCGCCAACGAGGAAGAGTGGACCATGGCGTCCAACAAGAGAAAGCGTCCAGCTGCTAGAGAGCCGCTCGACGATGACAACACCCTCGACACGACCCGCACAGATAGAATCTCACCTATCGTCCTTCACAACCAGAAGGACTATGGTAAAGCAAAGCAAACCTTGCGAAATAACAACGTAGACGTTTCCAGAGCGCAGACAACCCGGAACGGAGTCGCTACCCACGTCGTCACTCCCAAAGATTTTTGTAAAGCGGCGCACGTCCTAGAAAAAGCCCGCTAAGAGTTTCATTCATCAACTGAAGAAAGACCACCACTTGAAGGCCGTGATCTGAGGGATGTTTTTTGTGCGACTCCACTACTTATTTTGGTCGCAAAGATATTGAAGTCATCAAGATCACGCGCGTGGTTTTAGGACAGTCCAAGCGACCAACGCCGCTTCCCCTTGTCCAGGTTAGAAGAACTTCGCAGGCAAAGACAATCTTCTATATCACCGATATCGGAGTCGTTCAAGTTCGCGTCGAGAGTCCGCACCCTAGAGGCGACATAGGGCAATGCTACAAATGCCAGCGATTTGAACATTCCGTCAGAAGATGCCGTGGAACTCCTCAATGCGTGAAGTGCTTAGAGTTTCATTTTAGCTGCGAGTGTCCGAAGAAGCCCGCAGACGGCCCGGCTACGTGCTGCAACTGCAGGAACGATTATCCGGCCAACTACAAAAGATGCCCAGTTCACCAAAAACAGCGACAGATAACCAAACTAATCCTTCTGTTTCAGCGTCCCATAAAGCCTTTGCCAGGCCTGTAAACCTTACCGTCTCGTCTGCCCAGGTGACGAGACCTGTCGACCTCACCGTCTTCGCGCCACCCATGTCCGCTTAACAGAAGACCTTATGAAAAAATTCCTTGTCTATCTCCGTTCCCGCAACCAATAAAATGACAACACAACAAAAAAAGCCAAACTCCCTTCTCATCGCGATTTGGAATGCCAATAGTCTCCTAAAAAAAATTCGATATTCAAGAATTTCTCCATTGCCGCATCATCGACGTCGTGATGGGCAGGCAGTTTTCGTCAAACGGTCTATCTCTCACCACCACGTCCCGACACCACAACTACAAAATCTAGAAGCTACCCAAAGCGTCATTAACACGGCAGCCAACGGAGACGTTGTTTTCTGCGCTGCCTACATCCCTCCAAACAAAGACGTCCTACCCGCAGATTTAGACGCTATTTTTAACGCCAAACCTCCTACTATTCTCGCAGAAGATCTTAACGCGAAGCATCCAGACTGGCACAGCAGGAAAACAAACCTCTATGGTTGACTTCTGCAAGACCTCGCCAGCATCAAAAATTTTGTACTTGACGAACCCTACGAACCCACCATCTATTCTCACAATGCACTTCCAGACGTTTTCGACATAGCAATTTTTAACGTTAGGTTACTTCACGATCTAACAACCGTTTCTAACCTCAGCTTTACAACTCGGCGATCAAGATGATAACGACAATCTCTACTTCGAAAAGAACATTAACCAGTGGCCATCCTTTCAATTTGAGGCCAGCAGACTTATCACAAAAATTATGGTCATTCAAAACGTCCTACAACTTCAAACCACGGTTGACAAAGCCACCAAGTCTATCACGAAATTCAAGTCGGGTCCGCTTTAACTACCACCTAACATTCGCGACCAGATCACCTAGAAAAACCGTCTAAGACGCAGATGGCAACGCACTCGCCACCCAGACGATGAAAGAGTCCTCAACGAAGCTCAAACCGTCATTCGAACCTAAATCGAGCAACATTGACATCTTCTCTTCAACGACAAACTTCAGTTTCTAAATGCACTAGACAACAACGTGTGGCAAATGGCCAACATCCTTAAAAACAGGAACAAGTCATCCATGCTTGCCATTCACGCTCCCTGAGGTCTAACCTATACTGACCTAGACAAAACCGAAGCTTTTGTAAACCACCCGGACAACGAAGATTTCCGCGCACGAACGCCATCCACCGCAAAGTCAGAAGCATCCTGTCGGCCAACTCAAACGAGCCCATCACGCACACGTCTACCAAGGAAATCAAAGCGGAGATTAAAAATCTCAAACCGCGCAAAGCTCCCGGGAACAACGGCATTCTTAACAAAGCCTTTAAACTTTTTTCCAAATTACAGGAACAGGTCGATACCAACCAAATCATCATCTAAGAATAGTTCGGTTCTCGCAAGAAGCATTCCACTGTCTACCAAATTTTACACGTCGTTGAGCAAATCACCATAAAAAAATGCACGTTATAGCCGCACAAATTGAAAAAGAAGTTTGTTTATTTGGAAACATGCAAAAAAGGCATAAAGGAATGTTTGCATCACATTATGACTGAGGATAAAAAATGAATTCATTATGATAACTCCAAACGCAGAAAACTATAGAAATAACTTGGCCATCCTTCACGTCAACGATTAAACCAAATATTTACGACTTTGTGTCTGGTGAAATCAGCTTGGCGTAGTCTATTTAAAACACAATGTTAAAACAATCACAGGTGGTCGTTATCAAACGTAATTAATGTGTTTGAGCCAAGCATTGAAATAGTACCCAACACGGGCGGTTGGTTGGGCACCGTAACTTAGTCACTCTTCACGTTCTTCTACGGGGTGAAGAACAAATCAGGCATTAACATCAAGCCTTATCTTTCTCCGTCTTTCTCTATCTCTTATCTTTTCTACTTTTCATTTCTTTCTTTTTGGGCCTATCTATCTTTTCTATGTGCCAACCATGCTTCTTTCTCTTTATGGTTTGCGTCTAGGTTAGTTGGATAAGCATTGAAGGGTTGGTCACTCTCTTTCAATTCTTTTATGGAGTGAAGAAAGAAACAGACATTTACATCTTGCCTTATCTTTCTCCGCCTGTCTCTTTTCTTCCCTTCTGTCTTTCTTACTTTTCATTTTTTTCTACTTCTTTTTGATTAGTTTCTCATGTACATGCCACATTTTCTTTCTCCTTCTTTGTTCATTCTGAAGGTTTGCCTTTAGGGCAGGCGCTTGGGCAGTAGGGTAGGTCACTCAGGGTTGACTATCTAGGGAGAGGTGGTCGAGCCCTACAACAACATCTGTACTCTCTTTTCTTCTTCTGTCTTCCTGTCTTTCTTTCTTGTTTCTTTTTTCTTTTGGTTGCTTGGACACTTGCTTCTTTTCTTATTGCTAACTTTTCCTTTGAGTGTTCCTTCCAACTATGCTTCTTCTTTCCTTCTAAGTTTCTTCTTTCTGCTGCTTGATTAGATTTAGTGGGTCATTTGGTTTTTGTGTAGGTCTGAAATTTGAGACAGACTAAAAATTTGTTTTCTGCACATTATGTACTTCCGCTTGGTCGGCTTTTCTGGATGTTGTTAGTCATTCTTAGGATATCTCTTTTGTTACTTTTCTCTTTGATTTTTCTTAGAATATTCTATTCCGTTTATTGGCTTATAAGTTTCATTGTTACAGTCCATCACAGTGATCGATAATTAACAAGTGTTCCTTTGGCAATTGATAGTTCTTACGTTTTCTTCTTTCTTTCCTTTTCTTCAAATTCTAATTTTGGGATTATTATTACTTAGGATTTTGGGTTACTTATTTTGGGGCTTGTGTCCAGGGTGGTTTTGTATTTAAAGGATGGGGTTTAAGGGGATTTTAGGGCTACTTCGTCTAAGACAGTTGTCTAAACTACTCCCTTTCTTATATTCTTTTCTTTTCTCTGGAATTTTTTTCATGCTTACGTCTTTATTGGATTGGGTTACTGATTGTACCTTACTTTTTGGTATCATTTGATGCGCTTTAGAAATTAATAAACCGTGTTGGCATTCTTCTGTATTCGTGGTAATCTGATGAGATTACACGGGGTTGAGTTTCTTGGATTTGAGTTGGTTTTGATTTTTAGGGTTCTGTCTTTGGTGTATACCTAAATTTCTATCTTTATTTTAGCTTTCGTTTTGTTATCTACGCTCTACGTTTTTATCTTGCTGGGGGCGAGGGGGGGGGTTCTGTTACTTGCATAAATTTCAAAATGTAATACCCTGTATATTCATTACATTAAAGTTAGATTTCTACTTTCAACGCCCTCTAACAAGTTTCCTTTTACTTCACTTCTTGTCAAGACGTTAAACCGTCAATTACTTAAAATCGTGCTTGCGATGTTTAAATTTTAATTTTCTAACATCATCTGCGTATGTGGAAACTATGATATAAATTGAAAACACATTTCTATTAGTTTATTCATCACAGTCACGATCCGACAAGTGTTAGTGCACATGTTTTAGTGTATTCTCCACCAATAAGGGGTTAATATCGACCAAATACCTTCATAGAAGTATTAGAATCTTGCAGGGCCTACGTTGAAGCTAAAAACAAAGTCTCGGTTTAATTTAATGTGTGCAACAGCATTCGATAACCGGTTTTTATGTCTAGTTTCTTTTAGCATTGATTAATAATTTTGTAGATTTTTGCTTTCGTGAATCATTGTGCTGTTCATTAATATTCCAGTACGACTCAACGAGGAAAACATTTTCTTCAGGTAAGTACTAGATTGTGGGTAAGTCTTATTTAATTACATGTGTGTCATTAAAGTCTCTCACAAAATTTTGCTTGTTATTCTAGCTTACGTAATTAATTTAATTGTTTCACTGCCATCTAGGTATCTTCATTAATTATTTTTGAATGTCGCATGCTGTGTATCATAGATATTTGTCAGTATCAATTTAATTTTCTTCGCTATCAACACCCTATGTGTAATTTAAACCTATGTATTGTATGTTGCTCATACTTTCGGTATTTATTGATTGAATAATTTACCACAAATTTCTTATGCTGATTGTTAGTAATCGAGAAGATTAAATTAAACTTGTTATACATATTTATCTTACTTTTTGGTTCCGTTGAGGATTACAAACTTGATTTTGTTACAAGCTTGGACCTTCTGTCTTGATAGAAACAGAAGTTTTACTTAGTAAGATCTGGCGCTCTTTAAATTATATTTACTTAAACCTCCCTTATCTCCGACTAGTGTTAGTTGGCGGAGCAAGGTTCGTAAGACCTATAAGCTTGTAGCAACTTGTGATAACACCGTATGTACGTTTTTGTTAGATTTTCAATAAATTTTAAGAAATGCTGAAAACGTGCTACTAGCTAGTCGCATGCTTTGAGGCAAACTAATTGTAAGCATTATACGTCTTACTTTAATTCTTAGTATTTTGGTGGTCAGTCGATTGTAAGGACGACTGTAGGTACATGTTAGATTATTAACAGAATTAATTATAAATAGATAATGACCAGGGCGAAGAGTTCTTTACATTATATAAACTCTAGCAGCATTGTACTATGAACATGCCTGGAATAACTGAGGTTAATGATATAAATATATCTGATAACGCCAGCAAAAAAAAATACTATGCAGCATAGTGACAGTCTAGATAACAGTTTGAACGACAACAATAATAGTTCAGAACAGAACCGGCCTAATACACCAGACTTAATTAGGTCACAGAACGTACGTGAATTTATTAGTGCATTTGAGGCAACCATTTTGAGAGAAACTGTTGTAACACTAAGTGCAAGCATTTTATCTATAATTAAACGTATGCCAAATGTGGTTGATTATTTATATTGATCAAAATCGCCTAAACGAAAAGACAAGCGTCAGATAGATAGACTGTGGTTTACCATAACCAAAAATCTTTAAAAGCAAGAAAAAAATGCCGAAAAACAAAGTTTGAAAAAAGAGAACGTAAGAAAGCCAAAACGTTAAAAGAAGCAGAAAAAGAAAACAAAAAAATAAGATAATGCAACTTAAATGCACAATATGTAATCGACCAAAAGGAAATTTTACTGACGATGTTTGCAAAAAGGATTATCATACCAAATGCATTCTGGTCGCAAAAAATGACACATTTGTATACCACAAGTGTTACACTTGTAAATTGACCAAAGTGATGCTGAGAACTACCATGCAAATACTTTAAAAGATGATAATTCAATGGATTATAAAGAAAGTAATGCAAAAGGTTTGTGAAATGGCGCAGAAGAAACAGAAACGGATGATGTAAAAGATTTGCACCAATTTCATTTAAAAAAATAAAGTAGATTAAGTTGAACATCATACAATTACATTTCTGACACATTAATTAATGCTTTATCTTTATTGTGTTTTATATCACTCTGTACGCTGTCCGTAATTAGAACTAGAAAGCTTTTAAACATAACATGGCTATAACCCTAAATGTGTTTCTGTTATCATGTTTTAAAACACGTAAATTATACTCACCGTTTTCTAAACAGGGATGAATAGCTAAAAGTCAATAATTAAATAGTAATAGATAATACTTGTAATATCAACAAAAACAAATTGAAATAAAACTTCTTTCGACTCGACTGCTAACAATAACTCCCATTCCTTACTCGTTATACAAAATAGAATTAATTTAATTTAATTTTAAAAAAGTACTGAAATCTTTAGATAGTAAAATCCTAAATTACAAAATCCATGTTTGTAATTACAATAAAAAATAACAAAATACGTTGAGTTCTAACAAAAAATAAAATAATTATCTACAGTCGCAGATATTTCCATTATTTAGTAAGTGACAATGACTAATTCGCAAACTGAGTTTAGAAGCAATATCTGTTTCCGAATACGCATTTTCAAATCCTTTAAACTCTTTGCTCTAATTGTATAAATTTTAATTTTTAATCGACTATAACAGTCTTTGAATGATTTAGATTTAGTATAGTTAAGCCAATAACCATTTTCATTTTACAAGTACACACTTTAATTTGTAAATTATTTTCTTCTTCTTCTTTACAATTAAAAAAATTTTAACAAAAAAAACGCAACTTTGGATAATGATTTACTATAGTTTCAAGAAGTGCTTGAAGGCGTATGAGTGAGAGGAAAGTTTGAAATCGGCGTTTGGACATCGCGCACCATCATTAGCTACCATTTATATTCGATGTAAAGAATTTGAAATATCTTTTATCTCCGTTGTACACAGAAACAAAATTGACTCTTCTTTAACTGACGTGAACCTCAAAAATATTGCTGCAGTGAACAAGATAGTGGAAGAGAACAATTCAATTACCAATGACATAATAGAGTCCAAACTAAAAATTGAATCCTTGCAAGTGAGATCTTACTGCTTACTTACTGCTACTAGCGCTGACAGATATTTTTACCGACCAAATTCCCAATTATTCTTCCTGTCGGCACACTACTGAATTGATTTCAAAGCGGAGATTGACCGATCTACTGGCTGCACCGAAATCTACATCTGGAATACCGTTTGTACATCCGCAGATCTGAATTCAAGAGCGTAACCGACCTTATGAGCTGCATCAAAGAGCTCATCGGGGATGTCAAAACCTCGACGACAGGGCAAAAAAAGGACCACCACCCCCGCGCTTACCGGGAAAGTGGGAGACCGCCGGCCTACAACCAAATACCATTTTGTCCTCCAGGACGGAGATACCTGATCGACCGGCTCACGTTCGTATTCCCGTCGAAACCCCCCACGTCTGCTGAATGTGCGGACAGATCGGTCACCGATTCTATTCTGTTCCAAGTGTGGAAAACAATGCGTATTATCCAAGGACTATACTTGCAAAAGTACGGAAAACGACCGGGAAGCTCAGCAGCAAAAATGTCTGCAACGCTTCAAAAATCCAGGTTTGTCCCAAACAAACAACAACCGACCGTACATTGAAAACCACCAGATCAATGCCCTAGCACCACTATTAGCTATCTGTATTAGCCGGAGGATGAAAACGCAAACCGTTATCAATCAATCCACGAGAATAACAAACAGAACCAAGGTCCCAATTTTCAAAGTCGCTACCGTCAGAATCACCGTAGATGACCAAGAAACCCAGCACACTTTCAACGGGTTACCGGAAATGACATACAAAAGTATTCTAGAAATAGATTTTCTTTATACGATAAACCTCCACATGAACCGACGGAACCGCTCAATTATACATTTTCGCAAAGTCAACAACGTCACCGAAAAAGACACTTATCCACTACCGCATATTCATGGCATCCTGGACCAGTTAAAAGAAGCCAATTACTTTTTGAGTGCCGACTTAAAAAAAGAATATTAGGTGATACCGCTGTCCGTTGAAAGTAAACCAGTAACTGCTTTTACCGTACCGGATTAAGGACTCTTCCACTTTCGAGTAATGCCTTTTGACCTACATTCCGCTCCGGCCACCTTTCAACGCTTACTCGATACCGTTATAGAACTCAGATTAGAAAACATATTTTGACGATATTATTGTCTTAGGAAAAACTTTTGATGAACATTTGCAAAACCTAAAGTTAGTATTTAACCGTCTCAAAACCGTTAACCTGAAGTTAGATCCGGAGAACTACCAGTTCGGACGCAAATCACTAAAGTATCTAGGTCATCTTGTCAGCACCGAAGGAGTCTGTATCGATCCAGAGAAGATAAAAGCTATCGTACAGATTCCGATTCCCACTACCGTCAAGAAGCTCTGTTAGTTCCTAGGAGTAACTTTGTGGTTCCACCGTTTTATACCGTTTTTTTACCACGGCGTTTCCGTTAAATAAATTCCTACGAAAAAAGCAATCTTGGAAATGAGGTACCGAGCAAGAAGAAGTTTTCAATTTCCTCAAACAACAACTTACCGAATCTCTCGTGTTGACCTGTCCGGATTTTGGGGGATCGCTTATTCTGCAAACCGACGCATCCAACCACGGGCTTGGAACGACTCTGCTTCAAAAACATTCCGATGGCGACCACATGATAGTCTACGCCAATCGCACGGTAACGGCTCTCGAGAAAAACTACTCCGTTAGCGGCAAGGAGTGTTTGGCGATTGTGTGAAGTATCGAAAAGATGAAGCCGTACTTAAAAGTTACCGCTTCACCGGCACAACGGATTATCATTTACTACTGGAGTATCTTTCTAAAACCATTCGACCTCAAGATCAAGTATCGGAAAGCAATTCTAAACAAAATAGCAGACGCTCTATCTCGAGAACCGTTGCCAGGATCCGTTGATACTCTAACCGTCGTTTAATCTTGCAAATGGTACGACTGATTAGTTGACACCGTAAAAATTAATCCGCAAGAAGTACCCGATTATATTGTCCTCGGTGGAAATTGTACCGACACCTGGTGTCTCTAAAAAAAGCTATCAAAGAGAACCTTACCAAATTCTGGAAGCTTTGCGTACCGGCTCCACTTCGACCTTGAGTGTTAGAGGAGAATCACCTACCGCTGGTCACACCGTAATAGCCAAGACTACCGCCGCATCACCAAAAGATATTACTGGCCAAGCATGTACTGCGACATTGCAAGGTATGTCCGCAGCTGTCGGACTTGTCAACGTCACCGTTAGTATCGATTTGATCGGTCTTTTACTCAGGTCAAAGAAATGTTGTTCTTTTGCTGCGGTCTTCTTGGACTAGTTCACCAAATGGGTGTGTTGCCGTCCGCTCCGTAATGCCACCGCTATCCATATTGTTACCGCTTTCTATGAAGAAATCGTTACAAAATTTGGAACACCTCGCAAGTTCTTAGTTTCAGTTCCCCAGCTTTGCGTTCCGGCAATTACTTTGCGAGTTCGGAATTCAACACCGACTTACTCCTCCTTATACTCAAGCCTATCCTGTCGAGAAAGCCAACCGTACACTAAAAACCTTCGTTGTTCAGTACTGCAAAACCAACCAGCGCACTTAAGATCGCCACTTTCTCAATGCTGGGATGCCTCTGAATACCGCTCAACACAAATCCACCGGCTTTAACCCGCTGTTCTTTACTTTTGCACGCGAATTGGTGCTTCTGAAAGCTCTTCACCGCGAAGTAAAGCCCGTTGACCCGGATGATATTGGGAATTTCAGTAATGTACCGGTCTGTTACCTTAGCCGCTTGGAAGATTTGTAAGAAATTTTTCCCGTAGTCCGTGACACCCTCACTAAAACGTTCGCCAAGGAAACCAATCATTATAATCTTAAGCGACGTATGTGGTGATGTTATGTTCGTGACTAAGTGTGGAAACAAGAATATCTCCAACCCTCCGCTGTAGAAAAATATGCTTTTAGTAAACGGATCTGTTTACCGTCACTAAAGTCCTTTTCTCTGTGATTTACTGTCTCCGAGATAATTAAAGTACCGTACATCATTCTGTTCACATTAGAAATCTTAAACCGTACTAGCCGAGGGTAACCAAAACACTTTTACTTACTTACAGACCGAAACATGCCGAAACCTACTTGCCATCCGGCGTCGACGCATCCCGTCAACCTTCGGCTAGCCCAGGAGGCTGAGAGAACCCGCCGGGTTAAAGAAACGGTGGCACGTGTGAGAACGTCCGAAAACAAAATGCACATCGCTGCGCAACAGACGCGGCCGGCAAATATCGACACCGCCGTGGACGGGTCTATGACTGTTTCAGTCTCCATTCCGCTGTCGATAACTCCGCTATGCCTGCGACCTGTTCCGTCTTCAGTTGCCGAACCGACTAGAACCTGCACGGCGACAAGGATGCTTGGTCACAGCGCGCTACGCTGGTGTTGTGGTCTTACCAGGCCCCGCCGGGACACCTGTAACGTCCCGTTAGAGTTCTTTACATTAAAATTCAATTTTACATTCGTTTATTTTTTGCAACTAATATTGCACGTAAATTTATTCAGTTTGACAACGTCGCATTGTATTTCGGAAGCGTCTGCGTAGTCGACTTGAGTATTAGTTTAAGCTTGCACTTCCGTTTGAACAATCTTGCGTAGTTCACGTAAGTGAAGAAAGGAAGACAAATTTTCTTGATTATGGCGTAAAAACCCATGCAATTTAATTTTTTTACATTCCATCTAATTGTTGGTGAGTTTACCTTTATTTTGATATAATTTTTCTATTGAATTCAACATTTTTAGTGATTTCAAAATGTTACGCAACATTTAGACAAAGGATATTATTTTGAAGGTCGTTGTTGTAAATGCAGCGTGAGTACAGCATGCCATTCAAAAAACCATTCTAATTATTTATAATGAGGGTCTTTTACTTTTACTTTTTATTCTGGATCTTTTCTTTTACTGGATCATTTATTTTGGTTTTGTCTTTTAATTACTGGATTTTCCGTCATTGGATTTATACATTGGTTTAATGCTTGCTGGTGTGGTTGGAAATCTACATTCTTTTAGAAGAATTTTATCACTACAACAAAGTATGTGCTAAAAATAGAAGCTATACGATAACGTCATATCATGTGGTGAGTCAACTGGAATTAAGTTACATTTTACATTCAAGCAATTAAATTCAGTTATTAAAACTTTTCACTCGATAACAAATCAAACGTTTACGACATTTGCATTTAATATCAATAATTAATAATTAGATGTAAGATTTTACGTTTTTATCACCAATTTAAAGGTGGTTGGCGCCCTAATAGTTTATTTTAAATTCTGTTTTATTTCTAATATGTTTAATTCAAATATTGTTCTCTAATGTAAATATAGTTAATAAATTAACGGAGTTCACGTCTTTGTATTTATTTTCATTCAAACTCACGCCCAGAGGTCTGTGCTTCCGATTGCTACCGTGGTTAAATTATTATTTTTACTTTTTATTATACGTTCGTTATTCGGAGTAATTTTTTATTACACACCTATGATCGCCCGCCGGTGATATTTTGTTCCCGATGCGGTCGTCGAGGGGAGATGTCACGCCACTACCAGTTTCTTGCCCCGGAAGGACGCAACCACCTACCGTCGACACCGTGAACTACACGCCTTTTCTCCGAGCCAAAGAAACAGGACCCAGAAACATCAGCAGCAAGAAAATCAAGGAGACCGGAAAGCGGTGAGATCAGTGCACCAAACGAGAAGTTTTTTTTTCCTTTTCGAAGTAAGGGGAAGTGTAACAAACCGTTACTCTGTTGAGTTGTTTTTAGTTTAGAAGTGGATTTATTGTGTTTTAATAAACCGTCACGTAATTAGTTTATTTTAATTTTGTTACGATTAAGACCGATTTATTTTTGTTTATTTTATCATGTTATCACCGCTTCTCTCTCTTTGGACTGTCTGTTATAAAATCGAGTTGTTGCACGGCCAATTTATTTTTTACCGGGCGTCGTATTCGTAGTGTCCGGTTTTGGCCTACGCAATACACCGTTAACACTGTGTTCAAATAACGTGTTAAAAGATTTTTGCACAGTTACTTGTTCCACTCTATTCCTTACCGGACGGCGTATTCGTAGTGTCGGGTTTTGGTCTACGCCATACACCGTCAACACTGGGTTCAAGTGGCGTCTCTTTACCGACCATCCGAACCCGAAAAAAATCCCTTCCACTGATCCTACGGATATTACTGCATGTTTGCTTGGTCACCGACATTTGCCACTTGCCGAACACACGCTTAACCGTTATTATTTGCTATCAATTTATTTTACGCTTGCTTCCGCTTCCTGCGATTAGCTCGCGAAAACTACTCTTCCCTAACCGTTTTAAGGGTACATCAAAGTCGTTTTATTTACTACTGTCTTTTATTTTCGTCGCCTAGCTCCGCTTTTAGAACCGCTTGAAACCCTCCACAACCGTGTCTTCGCTGCAGTTACCCGAACAACACCGTCTAACAGGAGAGTAAACTCGAATAAATCTGGCGCCCGAGAACCGTACCGTCTCCTATCTTTCTATTTTAGATAACCAGTCCGTCTGGAGTTAGCGTCACACTACTAAACGCTATTAGAACCACATATGGGACAATGACAGCAAGGATACAAATAACAAGAATAAGATCAAAAGAATTCACAATAAATAAAGAAACAAAACAAGGTGGTAGTTTAAGCCTCTTATCATCATGGATAAAATTATTAAAAGAATTAGTAAGAAATATAAGAAGCTGGGTACAGTAGTAGGACACAGACATCTAGAAGCTATCAAACTGATTAACTTTCTATATGCCGATGATGTCCTAATAGCAAATACAAAAAACAATTTGCAAAAGTTAATCAATGCTTGGACTTAACCAACAACGCGAATAAATTAACAACAGTATATTATACCTTAAACAAAACAATAGATATAAAGGCAAAAATAAAAATCCATAACAGTTTAACAATTCTAATAATAATATATGCCATAGAAAAAAATAAAAGCAAATTAAATGCAATCGCAGTGAATCATCTTAGGAAAATATGAGGAAAAACTAAATGAGACAAAATCAAGAACAAAAACATTAAAAATATAACAAAACAAGAACGAATTATAGAGAAAACAACAAAAGAAGCAAATAAAGTAGTATGGATATGTAGTAAAAATGGAACGAAAAAGAACAGCAATAAAGATGATGGAATTGGGAAGAGCAACCAAGAAACATAATGGAGGACTTAATAAAATAAACGAATAGATTAAATCGAAGAAATAAAATAGGAGAAAGGAAATACACTAGACGAAAGAAATAGGATGACCTAGAAGAAATGGGTACAAGAACTGGAACTCTCACCCGACACCTACGGAGAAGAAAAAAAGAAGACTATGCTTTTGCTTTTTCTTTTATCTGGCATTTTGGTTTTTTGGCATCTGTATTTTTACCTTTTCGTATTTTCTTTATTTTCAATTCTTTTTTCTAGGTTTCCGCCTTTTAAGCTTTCCAATTGCTTGCTTTTTGATAGTCTGCTTTATTGTTTTGTAAGCGACTTTAATTTTTGAGTTTTTTTGTTCCAAATCCGCTAATCAATTTTTGTTTTATTTTTTTTTGTTTTCTTTTAGTTTTTGGATTAGTGCTTGGACTTTTTTCTTCTTTAGTCATATCGTTGTTTGTTTAGACTTTTTTTTGATAGTTTTTTAGTTTGCTTTTGTTGTTGTCGTCATTGCGTTTTTGTTTTTGTGCTTTTCAGTTTGACCATTATACTTAAATTCTTTGTTGTTTTTGCTTTTGAGGTTACGCCTAGTACTCTTTCTATAAACATTTTTATTTCGTCTTTTAGTGTCCTTTATTATTTTTCTTTGTAGCTTTGTAGTATCTTCATTATTAGTGTGTTGCTTGTTTTTAATTTTTTTTGTAACTCTTGCCAAGGCTTTCAATAGATTCATCAATTCATTCATGTGTGTTTCATCGCATTTCATTAGCATTTTTTTAATTTTTTTTTTTTGAAATTCCTCTACATCATTTTTTCTTTTTTCTCTTAATCTGTTAAATACTCGTCTGGGTTCATCCTTTCTTCTAGATTTTTGTTGTTCTCTTCTGTTCTGTGTATTTTTACTTTGTTTGATCCGTTTTATGTTTTGACTTGCAACCCAAACCAACAACTCAGAGATTATATATGCAACCAATTGTGCTATTCTGTGTATGATGCGTTGCATGATATCCAAAACTTTGTGAGAATAGGGACTCCCAAAGTTTTGAATTTGGTTTATCCTTATCACTGTCCCTTACATGCAATGTTTCCCCTTATTGTTAATATTCTCTAACTTTTAAATTTTAGGTTTCCAGTTATTTTACTCACTGTTTCTTTAAATCGAGCAATTTCTACACGCTTTAACTGAAAGATTATTTTTTATGTTTTATACAAATTATGTATATTTCTTTTTGTTGCTGTATTTTATTTAAATATGTTATACCTACATTTTCAACTTTAATCATAACTTAAAAAAGACGCGTACAAGCGAAACGTTTTGCTAAATATAGCAATCATGAATATTTTAACACGCACACCGGAGTTATACACTATTCGATAATTCAATAGTTGTGTGCTAAAACGGTTTTTTACGTACCGTATACATAATTCATAAGCTATTTATGTCAACTTACCCCAATCTTTAACAATAAATCAATATCGTCTTCAACACTAAAACTGATACGTGTATTTTTGTATAACTTTTTCTTTAAGCTGATACTTTACGATTACGTGTTCTTGTATTTAAAATGGTTTTTTATTTTATATAATGCATAATTTTAGTGCGTCGTTTTCTTAACCCAAATATGAAAGAAAACCTAAATGTATATATTTGGAGATTTATTTAAGTGAAATATAACGACTTGATATGACAGTTAGTAGGTCTCTTTGTACAGATTCCTCTTAAATCAAATCCGAAACATCCTCAATTTGCCATCTTACACGTATCCACTTTTATAACACGCTCAACTTATATAACTCAACAGGAAAATTCATCAATATGTCAACATTTAATATTTCTCCGTCTGTTAGATTTTTGTCTTTATCTGTTTTTTTACATTTGTTGATTGTTATATTTTTATTCGATTTTTAATGATGTGATTCTTGTTAACAGATTGCCTTGGTATGTTTCAATTATTGTTGTCGTTCACATTGCATTGTTTTAATTATTCATTTTTTTTTAGTTTTTGGCATATATGAATATTTTTGTGGAGAGAGCTTAGATTGATTGATAGAAAACATTCAACTTTTAGAATTTTAATTGCTTCTGTAACCTTTTAATTCAATTAGTAATGTTGCAGTGTTGAAAAAAATTATTTAACTTGATGATATCTTTTTGAATATTTCCACGGTTTACTCCGTTTAATAACAAATATTCCAAGATTTTGTTACATGTTTCGGCTTATTTTCGGTATTCTATAAGCAAGCAAATAGGTATATGTTTGTATGTTTGTCACTAAATAAAAAAACTATTCAAAAATTTGAAACTGTATTTAAACTAGCATGGATTTATTTTAAACCTGTATCGATTCTGTTTCGAAACTGTTTAGAAACATACAAAACTATGCTTAAAAAATGAATTCTAAGATCGCATCTGTTAATTATCTGTTTTCTTTTTTTCTATGACTTAGTCGTTGTTTCGTTTTTATAACTATTCTGTTTCGATATAAATCAGCAACACAAGACAATTTTTTTTTATACATAATGAAGATTCCTACTTTAGAGTTTTTAATCTTGCACATGCAATTAAAGGTAATAATAGCGTTTGGCTACATCCATATCTATAGCCTTTCGGTAGAAAAACTTATTAGCATTTGAAATTCTGAACCATTACGCGACTGTGAGTGGAAAGTTGCCGATCCCGAAGTTGAAAATGTTACGATTTTTGGTTTTTCGATACAGTTTAATCTTTATAAAGACGATAGGAAAGACGAGTAATCTGTTCAAAACTTTTTTTAAAGTTAATAAAATAAATTTTGCTGTTTTGATTATTGTGTGACTAAAAAGTTTTATAAATTTTTTTGTTTTGAAGGATATTTTGTGTTCAACAATTAAGTTAATTTCTAGTATTTTAATTATGTCTACTTAGTTTTTAATTTTTTGTGTGTCTTTTTAAGTTGTTTTTTAGTTTTTTTATGGTCTTTGTCGCAATTATTGTATTAAATAGTATATTGTATAAAGAGTAAGAAATATTTATTAGTCACACCTAACAAGTTCAAAAGTTTGCAGTCGAGCCGAAAGCGAGTTGCTAATTATGCGAGTCAAATAACGTGAAAAAATTAATAACTTAAATTCAAAAATTTGTGTTGATAATACCTAAAGCACACTATTAGTTCCTTTAGTCACAATTAAGAAATTATAGGTTAAAACTTTGTATTCGTTTTATTCTGATTAGTCTAAGTGTAGCAAGTGTTATTACTATATAATTTTTAGCTTGTAGCCATTTATCTCGATTTAAAAAAAATTGGTGTGTAGGAGTCTACATATTTCTTTAAGATTACGTTGTCATGAAGCCACTTTGAAGTAATATGTACACGTTTGTATTGACTTCTAATACAATTACTTATTAGAATGTCTTCAAACTTAATTCTTAAAAAACATTAAATTTTTAAGTAATATGTATCCTCTTTAATTATTATGCTTTTATTTGTTTTTTAATGCTTAAAGAATCATAGCTATGTGCGGAAAAATTGCATTGTCAAGCCATATTTATTTTAGCATAAAAAAAGTATTTGCTTATTGAAATTTCAAACATTATAGAACGTACGAATGGGATACTTTAACTAAGCAATTTACAACTAATCGGCCGTGGTGTAGTGTATCTAATTCCTAAAGTCTTCCATTACTCTGCATTATAAAAAGTGGTTCAAACCCGTAGCTGCCACTTCTAAAAGTTTGTAACAATCACCTCCGCTTTAATTAAAAACTAATAAAGAAGCTAATGTTCAACGGTGGTCTAAAAAATACAAACAAAAATCTCATTCAAGAATCAAAATTTGTTTATTTTTTTTTAATTTTTGCAGGCGGAATTCGAACCTAGATTACATATGGAATTCATTTTAAATTATAAATCAAATATCTAATAAACTGTTAATGTCAGAAAAATTTTGTATTTGAATAAGTTGTTTGGAAGAATTATCTCTATAAGAAACTATAAAAACAATTCAAATAATTTACATACGTACAAAATTACATAAAAAAAACTGTTAAAAATGGCAGATACACCCACTTCCAGTTTTTCATCAACTCCATACCAAATTTATTTTTTTATTTAAGTTATTATGACTTTTATTTTGAGAGTTATTGTGGGTACATCGTTACACACACACACACAGAGAGACACCCAACTTTTTTGGAAAAAATTTCCTTATAGAAAAGTAAAACGGTGAGTATAATTTACGTGTTTTAAATACATGGAATGTTAATTCATCTCTAATTATTGACTACATTATTTTTCTGAATACATTATTGATTTTGATTAAATATTAACATAAATGTACCAAATCAGTTTGTAAAATATCAATGATTTACAACATAGTGCTTTTGCAGTAAGTAAATTAAAGAGATCTATTCATGCCAAAGCCTGAATCGTTAACAATGTCAAGTTCTTTTGACAAATGTGATGTTGCAATCTGAACGTTTTTCTTAGAAACTGTAACAGAGTAACATGTTGCTTATAAAGTTTTAAATATAATCTGTGTTAGCGCGAGTTTTTTATTTCAACGTTTTTTCTAGATGAGACTTTCGTTCCGTTGCATGTTGCTCCATACTTCAGTCTATAAGCTTTCTCTTTAGAATTTTTTTTTTAATTTGTTTTTAGTTCGTACAATTTAATAACTTTTCTTGTAATTTTATAAGTGGTATTTAGCGAAACGAAACGAAAAGTAAATCGACCAAACGCTTATTTCTAGGTAAATCAAAACCTCAATTTGTTACAAAATTTGGTGGTGGTTTTAATTGGAAAGCACTTTCAATTTAATACAATTTTAAATACAGTCCATTGCAGACTTTTGTGTAGCCGAAACATTTGATTTTCTTAGTCAGATAATAAAACATTTATTGCCTCAACTAACTCATCTCTCTTTTTTGTGTTTTTATTATCATGTCGTTGTTTTTTGTGTTAACTCTCAACCATTTGAGTTATAATACAAGCTCCATTCTGGATTATTTTTTTCGCAGTTTTTTGAGAAAACGCACTCGTCAATGTCTTGTCATCGTTTCAGAGATTAACGTTAGTTCGTAAAAGTCATTTACCACAACCGGCGTAGATTATGTTGGACTTTTTATTGTTAACGTTAATACTTGTTTGTCCCGTACTACTAAAAGCTACCTGTGATTGTTTATCTGCACTGCCACTAAAATTGTAGATCTTGAGTTTTTCTCGTCTTTATCTACTAGAGTTTTATTTGATTATTTGGACAAAGTAATCACGCGTCGAGGAATACCATTTAACCTTGTTACGTGCATAAATTTAAATAATGCATTACCCTGTATATTGGTTTAATTAAAAATTACTTTTCTATTTCTCGACGCCATCTATCGGGCTCGTTGGTCTCTTCGTATTGAGTAGACGATATCCGGCGAGATACCGGCATTTTGACTTTAACATCGTTCATGTTATAACCTATGTCTGCGTGAATTAAAAATCGTTTTCTCAAATCATCCACGTGTTGGGACACGATGGGTAATAGAAGTCTTCTTAATTAACTAATTTAATCCACGCAGGGTAAGTGGCTTTTGTTCTTTCTTTGATTAAAGGTAATTTTTATGTCTTTTCGTTAGCGCCATGTGCTACCTCCTAAATATGGGTATTCTTGTCGTAATTTAAAATCTACAAGGGAAAATTATAACTTCATTACGATCGTAAAGTATTCGAGTCGTCACCGGCCGTTCCACCACGATCTGGCACATGTTTCTAGTCGATACCGAATTATGAGGGATTAACATCGACAAATACTTTCATGGGACGATTATAACTATCTATAAGGCCTACGGTTAAAACTAAATAAACCGAAGACAATCATATTTCTGCGAGATTTTACTCAGGCGGCAAACACCTGCAAAACCAACTGTCATCGAAGGTGTACAACAGCATTCGACAACCGGGTTATATTATATGTACTTTCTTTAACAATAAGTAACTATTTTTGTAGATTTTGATTTCGTGAGGCATTGGTTTGACACGATTTGCGACTCAAATTGATTTCAGGCTCACTTGCCGGGGAAAGCGCTTTCTTCGACCGAGTAGAAGCTCCTGTATTATGGGTAAGTTGTTTTACTTATTTGTTCGTTGTCAGAAAGGTCGCTCACGAAACTTTTACTAATATTTAATTCCGTAATTATTAACATTGTTGTATTACCATTTAGGTAGTAATTTTGCTTATTTTGTGTTGCGCATGCTGTGTACGACCAATAATTATTACGATAGTTTTATATTAATGCAGTAATTATTATCACTGTTTTATTATCAGTAAGGTCGTATTATGACTTCTTTTGTATGTTTCGTATACGGTGTACTACCAATAATTATTACGATAGTTTAATATTACTCCAGTAATTGTTATCACGGTTTTATTGTCAGTAATGCCGTATTATTAATCATGTCGTGTATTTCGCATCCTGTACACAAACAATATTTACTATGAACTATTCTTCGCTGGACATTTCAACGTAATTTACTTATGTATTGTGTGGTGCCGATACTATTGGCATTTCTGTAATGAGAATTCGATATACCTGTGATAATTATCAACGATTCTAGATTAAAGTTGTTATTGTGGTTACTTGTTCTTTTATGACAACATACCTTTCTCTTTGGATCGTCGATATCGAATAACAAACGTTGGCTACTCGAACAGCCGAGTATAAAGATTACGAACCTAAAATCGAGTTACAAGCTTGCACCGTCTGTCGTGAGCGAGACAGAAGTTACTTTGGATTAGCTCTGGCGTCCTTAAGCATAGTTTCTGTGAACCCCCCCTATTTCCGACTATATGAGTTGACCGTGCAGGGTTCGTAAAACCTAAAGCTTGTAACAACCTTAGATCAGACTGTGGTCGTAACTTTTTTAGCGCAGCTAAAAAACTGAACAATCTGTCTAACTGCAAACTTTGCAAAGCAGCTATTAAGTCTGCTAAGAGTTTGTTAGAGAACCAAATTGTCTTTTGCAACACCTACTTTTAAAGATTTTTGTACCATATTTTCTAAAACGGTATTAAATAGAAATCCGTTGTAATTTTTTTCTCTGATTTAATCATATTAAAATTGCAAACTATATTACGTGTCGTTAGTAATATCTTTTCTCATTTTTGTACTTTGACAAAATTATTACTACTGCACTAGAAGTAGTTAAAATCATTTTTCTTTTTACTAAACTCCTCACAGGTAATGGCTATTGACGTCATTTGGTTTTTACTAATCTAAAATTCTTTACAGCAAATTTAACGAAAGTTCGAGGTCCTTTCAACACACCTAGTTTTTTTCTTAGTGTTTTTTTACTGATTTTTTTAGTTTATTCTCATTTCATTATTAGGGTTTTATATACATTTTAATACTTTTTTTGCTTGGTGCTGCTAAAGTTTCGTTTCAATTAAAATAATTAACAGCGACTTAATATCTTTTGAAACAAGATCACAAAGATAAGTCGAACAATCATTAATTTTTGTGTGAATTAAAGCCTCGATTTG
Organism: Aquatica leii; assembly: GCA_035610365.1. Classification (NCBI taxonomy): domain Eukaryota; kingdom Metazoa; phylum Arthropoda; class Insecta; order Coleoptera; family Lampyridae; genus Aquatica; species Aquatica leii. The sequence goes on from CM069438.1 coordinate 34,531,551, forward strand.
TTTTAGAATTAAGTGGTTGTACGCGCTCGTTTAAAAAAAAGATCCAAAAGATTTACATAAGTAAATTTTAATAACGTATTATTTTGGGTTGTGGAAAAATATTCTATTTAGTACAATTTTAAATACAAACAATTTGTAATTAATAGGTGTTATTTTTGATAATAAAGATTTACTAACGACTTAACTAAAAAAGTAATTTGAATATCTTATTTGAAGAAGTGGTAGTTTCAATACCATACTTTTGGAGTAACAACTGTTTAAATTTCATTATAATAAACATTTACGTTTAGAAAATGCAAAATAAAATTTATTACTCTAATGAAACCATAAATATAACTTGCTACAAAATTTTTATTACAAATTTAGTTGGTAAGAGAAGACAAGAAGTCAATTACAGCAATTAAAATAACAGGAATTAAAATATTTTAACTTGCCACTACATCGTGAGGAAAACAACTAAATAGTTTCCAAAATTACAAAAGATGAAGTAAGGCACGCCATGAAAAATAAAGAAAGAACTATAAGCCTCAACAACATACATGTGGAAAAATATTCAACACAATTTGCCGAGCCAGAAAATGTCTTGGAGTGACTGAAATGTATCTTTGTTACTTTAAAAAATAATGATTTACACTGCGACGACTACCGCATGCTTAATTTAATGTTACACGTTCGACAGAATCGAACAAACACGAAAACGGTGCTGCGTTTTTCTGTCATATGTAGATGTGAGCGGCAACAGTATAGATGCAAATTAAATTACACTTCAGAAAAATGATTTTTAGTGAAGAAAGAATCAATATAATAATGTTTTGGAACAGTAGAGAGCAAATAATATAAAGAAAAGAGGAACACAGAAATATTGTAATAAGAAACAAGCAAGAAGTCTTCTTTTAATATAACAAAAAAGTACAGTTAGTATTTTAACAGTCGGAGGAAGGTCACTGAGAGAGGAAAAGCAAAGTTGCCAGATTAAGAAAAAGAAAACAGAAGCGGAATAAACGAAACAAAATGGAAGAAAAAATCATAGAAATCCTAAACGCAAAAAACAAGAATTGTGCGAAGTGAAAACCGAATTAAAGGTCTTAAATACAAAAATGGAAGATAGTGCAAAGGCAGTAAATAAATTGCAAAGAGAAAATGGGGCACTAAAGAAATAGGAAACAAGAATAGAGATACTAGAAAAAGAGGTAAAGGAGAAAAACATAATAATTCAAGGAATGGCAGAAAAAAAAATGAAGACGAAGACAAGTTCATGGAACAAACAGAACAAATGTATAAAAAGATGAGACTGGATGAGAAGAAGGTACCGCAACGTAGTGAAATAACAAGAATGAGAAAATTCCAGGAAGGAAAAAATAGAACCAAAGTAGTGGAACTAACAACATGGAAACAAAAAATAGAAATTCTCAAAGCTACAAAATTTTTAAAGGACACAAACATACGGATAACTGAAGACTACCCTAAGGCAGCAAGAAAACAAAAAAAACTATTTAAAAAAAGGAAAGGAAGAAAGATGCTTCGCAAAAAGGAGATATAATAAACTAATTGTGAATAGCAAAGAATTTAGTCTAGAAGAGATAGAAGAAATATCCACCCCACAAAGCAATAAAGAACAAAACACCAGAACAGTGAGTGAAAGGTCACCAGGAGACGCAGAAAATAAAGAGTTTATAAAGCAACTCCAAAGAATAACAAATACATCACGGAGATCAAAAAACGAATAGATAAGAAGCAGGCAAAATTAAAGATGTCGACAGGATACGAAAAAGGATATGATTTTGAAAAAAGGATAAATAAACAAAAAAAAATAACATAAAAATGAGATAAGGATAGAGACTTGGAACATAAAAACGTTACTGAAAGAAGGAAAAATGATGGAAGTCGCAAAAGAAATAACAAGATATCAAGTAGATGTGGCTGCAGTGCAAGAGGTACGATGGAAAGGAGAAGGGGAGATAATAAAAAAAGATTTCACACTGTTATACTTAGGAGAAAAAAAGCAAGGAGCAAATGGGTTCGCCTTTTAGCTAAATAAATGCAAGTGGAAAAATATTATGCGTTAAACCAATAAACGGTAGACTAGCTTATATAAGAATTAAAACCAAACCTACAAATTTGTCAATTATAAATGTATATGCCCCGACGGAAAAACCTGATGAAAATAATAAGGAGAAATTATACTAAGAATTAGAAAAACTAACAAAGGAAGCCCTAAGGCATGATATTATAATTTTGGTTAAAAATTTCAATGCATAGATAAGATCCTTACATATGGTTTAACGTGAACGACTACCGTTAGGTTTAATCACCACGGGTTTCTGCAACCTCGAATCGAGATACGCTCGATCAACGCAAGAGACACCGTAAACGGTTTACAAATGTCTTTCTGTCGATTTAGCTCCGAGATACAGGTGTCTTGTCAAGCACGGCATAACACGGACCACTATCTAAGTCCTACCGATTGAGCAGATCGGTACCCGAGCAATAAACGTGCTTCTACGTTCGGGGTTTTATTCCCTAGTCAGCATGCGGTTTTAACCACAACCACTACGAGTCCGTCCTCAAAATGACCGGTCAGAAAAACACAGTATGACACGCAACCGTTGCTAAGACCTCAAAAAGAATCCACCAGACAAGAACGGACTTCTACCTATTTTAGGTCCTGTCACCTAAAGTGTAAGTGGCGCCAGCTAGAGTTGAGCAGACTCGCCAAGCCTGTTGGTTCGAGATCAGCAGTGCCACGTCTATCGATGTGCACCTGCAAAGGGACTACGTACAACGGAACTACGGTTTGTGCTGGCTCTAACCACTCCACACTTCTCCCTACCTGCATACTGCATTCATTTATCTCATCATCCCAGAAACACACACCTACATAAACAAGCGCAAAACCACAAAACTTAAAGCACAGCCTTTTTTTGCTCTAATTAACTCTCAGCAAACTCTCTAAACCTCTGTCAAAGGCCTACTAAGATCCCGACTAACCTCGTCTCCTTCTAAGGGAAACCTTAGATCTCCCCTTTTACGAAGATCCGCGGACAGTTTACACTTCAGCAACACATGTTCCTAATTCTGATTCTCCTCATCACACAAACACAGAGCACTCTCCGCCTTACCAATACGAGTCAGATACCCGTTGAAGCACCTGTGTCCCATGAGGAAACAACCGACTTCCCAACCGATGTCTAACCACGGACACTTTTCCACCGTCAGCACATCCCTCATTTCTTTCTTGCACGAATCCCATCGATCTTGCCAACACGCGGGAATCCTGTCTTTCAGAACCTTTTTTACGACATTCTTACTTTCAGCTCTCTCTACCTCATTCAGCAAATCAATAGGATCGCGCGGGATCTGCTTATGCACCACATACAACTCGTCTCGCATACAAGCTTTCAAGTCCCACGGAACGACGTCAAAGAGAACCTGTAAAGCTTCAATCGACACCATCCGACAGACCGGAAGCATCCGATACAAAACAATTCTCTGCGCACGGTGCAGCAAAACAACTATTCTCTGAAGATTCAGACGACGATACCAGACACTTGACGCGTACAAAGCACAAGCCGACACCATGCCCTGATACCAGACACGAGCAACTGCACCTCTAACAGACCATTATTTCCTGAGAACTAGTCTTATCATCCCACTCAGCTAAAAGATTCTGCCACGCACGATCTCCATGTGACGATTGAAGCTCATCCTCTCTCCAACATAGACGTCTAGATAGCAAACACAGGTAGACAAACTAACCTGGCTGCCCTCTAAGGGTATCGCCGGTGGCTCGACCGCGAGAGATTCCTTCAACATCAGCATCTCGGTCTTTTGTCGCGAAACATTCACGCCGACATTTAATAACTATTTATTGACCAAATTCAATCATTCCTGACCCTTCTTCTCCAGCGCTGCATAGGCCACGCATTCACATAGGCATAGAAGTATGCAGTAATCATAGAGGGATTGTGTTGCTAAATTCAGCCTATAAAATATTCTCCACAATGCTCAATAGAAAACTGACAAAGCACTTGAAAATAGGTAGCTACCAATTTGGGTTCACCAAGGAAAAATATTTTCGATACCTATACTTTCCTTATAGAAAAGTAAAACGGTGAGTATAATTTACGTGTTTTAAATACATGGAATGTTAATTTATCTCGAATTATTGACTACATTATTTTTCTTAATACATTATTGATTTTGATTAAATATTAATATAAATGTACCAAATCAGTTTGTAAAATATCAATGATTTACAACATATTGCTTTTGCAGTAAGTAAATTAAAGAGATCTATTCATGCCAAAGCCTGAATCGTTAACAATGTCAAGTTCTTTTGACAAATGCGATGTTGCAATCTGAACGTTTTTCTTAGAAACTGTAACAGAGTAACATGTTGCTTATAAAGTTTTAAATATAATTTGTGTTAGCGCGAGTTTTTTATATCAACGTTTTTTCTAGATGAGACTTTCGTTCCGTTGCATGTTGCTCCATACTTCAGTCTCTAAGCTTTCTCTTTAGGATTTTTTTTTTAATTTGTTTTCAGTTCGTACAATTTAATAACTTTTCTTGTAATTTTATAAGTGGTATTTAGCTAAACTTGGCGAAACGAAACGAAAAGTAAATCGACCAAACGCTTATTTCTAGGTAAATCAAAACCTCAATTTGTTACAAAATTAGGTGGTGGTTTTAATTGGAAAGCACTTTCAATTTCATACAATTTTAAATACAGTCCATTGCAGACTTTTGTGTAGCCGAAACATTTCATTTTTTTAGTCAGATAATAAAACATTTATTGCCTCAACTAACTCATCTCTCTTTTTTGTGTTTTTATTATCATGTCGTTGTTTTTTGTGTTAACTCTCAACCATTTGAGTTATAATACAAGCTCCATTCTGGATTATTTTTTTCGCAGTTTTTTGAGAAAACGCACTCGTCAATGTCTTGTCATCGTTTCAGAGATTAACGTTAGTTCGTAAAAGTCATTTACCACAACCGGCGTAGATTATGTTGGACTTTTTATTGTTAACGTTAATACTTGTTTGTCCCGTACTACTAAAAGCTACCTGTGATTGTTTATCTGCACTGCCACTAAAATTGTAGATCTTGAGTTTTTCTCGTCTTTATCTACTAGAGTTTTATTTGATTATTTGGACAAAGTAATCACGCGTCGAGGAATACCATTTAACCTTGTTACGTGCATAAATTTAAATAATGCATTACCCTGTATATTGGTTTAATTAAAAATTACTTTTCTATTTCTCGACGCCATCTATCGGGCTCGTTGGTCTCTTCGTATTGAGTAGACGATATCCGGCGAGATACCGGTATTTTGACTTTAACATCGTTCATGTTATAACCTATGTCTGCGTGAATTAAAAATCATTTTCTCAAATCATCCACGTGTTGGGACACGATGGGTAATAGAAGTCTTCTTAATTAACTAATTTAATCCACGCAGGGTAAGTGGCTTTTGTTCTTTCTTTGATTAAAGGTAATTTTTATGTCTTTTCGTTACCGCCATGTGCTACCTCCTAAATATGGGTATTCTTGTAGTAATTTAAAATCTACAAAGGAAAATTATAACTTCATTACGATCGTAAAGTATTCGAGTCTTCACCGGTCGTTCCACCACGATCTGGCACATGTTTCTAGTCGATACCGAATTATGAGGGATTAACATCGACAAATACTTTCATGGGACGATTATAACTATCTATAAGGCCTACGGTTAAAACTAAATAAACTGAAGACAATCATATTTCTGCGAGATTTTACTCAGGCGGCAAACACCTGCAAAACCAACTGTCATCGAAGGTGTACAACAGCATTCGACAACCGGGTTATATTATATGTACTTTCTTTAACATTAAGTAACCATTTTTGTAGATCTTGATTTCGTGAGGCATTGGTTTGACACGATTTGCGACTCAAATTGATTTCAGGCTCACTTGCCGGGGAAAGCGCTTTCTTCGGCCGAGTAGAAGCTCCTGTATTATGGGTAAGTTGTTTTACTTATTTGTTCGTTGTCAGAAAGGTCGCTCTCGAAACTTTTACTAATATTTAATTCCGTAATTATTAACATTGTTGTATTACCATTTAGGTAGTAATTTTGCTTATTTTGTGTTGCGCATGCTGTGTACAACCAATAATTATTACGATAGTTTCATATTAATGCAGTAATTATTATCACTGTTTTATTATCAGTAAGGTCGTAATATGACTTCTTTTGTATGTTTCGTATACGGTGTACTACCAATAATTATTACGATAGTTTAATATTACTGCAGTAATTGTTATCACGGTTTTATTGTCAGTAATGCCGTATTATTAATTATGTCGTGTATTTCGCATCCTGTACACAAACAATATTTACTATGAACTATTCTTCGCTGGACATTTCAACGTAATTTACTTATGTATTGTGTGGTGCCGATACTATTGGCATTTCTGTAATGATAATTTGATATACCTGTGATAATCATCAACGATTCTAGATTAAAGTTGTTATTGTGGTTACTTGTTCTTTTATGACAACATACCTTTCTCTTTGGATCGTCGTTATCGAATAACAAACGTTGGCTACTCGAACAGCCGAGTATAAGGATTACGAACCTAAAATCGAGTTACAAGCTTGCACCGTCTGTCGTGAGCGAGACAGAAGTTACTTTGGATCAGCTCTGGCGCCCTTAAGCATAGTTTCTGTAAACCCCCCCTACTTCCGACTATATGAGTTGGCCGTGCAGGGTTCGTAAAACCTAAAGCTTGTAACAACCTTAGATCAGACTGTGGTCGTAACTTTTTTAGCGCAGCTAAAAAACTGAACAATCTGTCTAACTGCAAACTTTGCAAAGCAGCTATTAAGTCTGCTAAGAGTTTGTTAGAGAACCAAATTGTCTTTTGCAACAACTACTTTTAAAGATTTTTGTACCATATTTTCTAAAACGGTATTAAATAGAAATCCGTTGTAAGTTTTTTCTCTAATTTGATCATATAAAAACTGCCGACTATGTTACGTGTCGTTAGTAATAGCCTTTTTCATTTTTGTACTTTGACAAAATTCTTACTACTGCACTAGAAGTAGTTAAATCACTTTTCTTTCTACTCAGTTGCTCACAGGTAATGGCTATTGACGCCATTTTGTTTTTACTAATCTAAAATTCTTTACAGCGAATTTGACGGAAGCTCGAGGTCTTTTCAACACGCCTAGTTACTAAGAGTAAAATTATTATTTTCCTGGCAATTGTGTCTAATACCTCTTAGGACGATTTAGCTCGTTATAATTACTGTAAGATTGATGACCTTAAGTGATGTGGTTTACTTGCTTTACGATTCAACGTCATTATTATATATTATCATTTTCTAGTTATGCTTTATAACTTGTATTAAAGCCTAAGCTACTTTTATTATATTTTAAGATCATTATTAATATTTTATTTTTAGTCGAGTTTATAGCTCAGCCTTCAGCTTAATTCAAATTTGTGTGATATTAGTTACGTTGACTTGTACCGTTTGAGTACCTTAGTAGTTTGTTTATATTCAATGTAGTAGTGCCTAAAATAAATTGTCGAATGCAGCCTTGCACTCCTCAAAAGTGACAAAGGTAATATTACTTGTGTAACAACTTTTACCAGCTAGTGTGTTAAGAAACTAAGAGTATATTTTTGGTTTTATAACTAGTTTTCCGCGACTGCATGAAAGTGTTAATGCTTGATTGAATTGTTACTTTATGTAATAATTGCTCATAACTTGTATCTCTTTGATGAAATAAAATTGTTATTTTGTTATATATTGAAAAACATATTAAGTTATCTGTTACGTTCTTTCGTTTGTTTTTCTTCTAATTTTTTCGACGATTCGTTTGTACTCTTGGAGTTTCTAAGCTAAGAATTCTACTGCTACAGCGGAGTGGCGCCCATTTTTAATTTTTTTTTATTATAGTATTCCTAACTGCGCTTATTCACCCACTTCTCAGTTAGCCGCGGTGGTGTGGTTGTTACCATCGGAGCTCGCCGGAAGAAGAAGTGGTAACAACTATTTGAATCCAAGTCATTTTTTTTAATGGTAAGCGTTTGCACGTTTCTCTAATTTGTCTAGAGTCTAATTAATTTTTGGTAACCAACGCAGGCGTCAACAGAACAGCATTATTCAATATTTTGTTGTCGTTAACCCGCTGAGTAATATCATACTTTGATTCAACGAAAAAAATTGTTTTAAATGAATTCAATACTTTAAGTGGGTAATTTAGCTGTTGTTCAGGATTCCAACCGACTGTTTATAACATGGATTAGTATATTAATTAAGTTACATCTAGGACTTGTCTGTCTTTTAAATAACCACGGTTAAAACAATGAGTGAATGTCTTACTCGCCTCTTTTTGCAGTTAGTTCCGTTTTCTGAACTCGGTTAACTTCTTTTTTTTCTTTTTTTTCTAGTTTTTTCTTAGTGTTTTCTACTGATTTTTTAGTTTATTCTCATTTCAATAATAGAGTTTTATGTACAATTTAATTTTTTTTTTGCTTGATGCTGCTAAAGTTTTGTTTCAATTAAAAATAATTAACAGCGACAATTACTTAATATCTTTTGGAACAAGATTACAAAGATAAGTCGAACAATCATTTATTTTCGTGTGAATTAAAACCTCGATTTATTTTAGAGTTAGGTGGTTGTACGCGCTTGTTTAAAGAAAAGATCCAAAAGATTCACATAAGTAAATTTTTTTGAGTTTATTATTTCCGCTTGTGGAAAAACATTCTCATTTGAGTACAATTTTAAATACAGTCCACTTCTGACTTTTGTGTGGCCAAAACCATTTGTAATTAATATTTTTGATAATAGAAATTTACTAACAACTTAACTAAAAAAGTAATATGTATATCTCATTTGAAGAAGTGGTAGTTTCAATACCATACTTTTGGAGTAAAAACTGTTTCAATTTTATTATAATAAACATTTACGTTTAGAAAATGCAAAATAAACTTAAATACTCTTACGAAACCATAAATATAACGTGCTACAAAATTTTTATTACAAATTTGGTTGGTAAGAGAAGAATTACAACGATCAAAATAACAGTGATTAAAATGTTTTAACTTGCTACTACATCCAGAAGAAAACAACTAAATAGTTTCCAAAATTACAAAAGATGAAGTAAGGCACGTCATGAAACTTTAAAATAAAGAAAGAACTATAAGCCTCAACAACATACACGCGGAAAAATATTCAATTCAATTTGCCGAGCCAGAAAATGTTTTTGGAGTGACTGAAATTTATCTTTACACTGATTTACACTGCGACGACTACCGTATGCTTAATTTAATGTTACACGTTCGACAGAATCGAAGAAACACGAAAACGGTGCTGCGTTTTTCTGTCCTATATAGATGTGAGAGGCAACAGTGTAGATGCAAATCAAATTACATTTCAGAAAAGTGATTTCTAGTGAAGAAAGAATCAATATAAATTGTTTTGGAACAGTGGAGAGCAAATAATATAGAAAAAGAGGAACACAGAAATATTGTAATAGGAAACAAGCAAGAAGTATTCTTTTAATATAACAAAAAAGTACAGTTAGTATTTTGACAGTCGGAGGAAGGTCACTGAGTGAAGAAAAGCAAAGTTACCAGATTAAGGAATAAAAACAGAAGCGGAATAAACGAAACAAAATGGAAGAAAAAATCATAGAAATCCTGAACGCATAAAACAAGAATTGTGCGAAGTGAAAACCGAATTAAAGGTCTTAAATACAAAAATGGAAGATAGTGCAAAAGTAGTAAATAAATTGCAAAAAGAAAATAGGGCACTAAAGAAATAGGAAACAAGAATAGAGATACTGGAAAAAAAGGTAAAGGAGAAAAACATAATAATTCAAGGAATGGCAGAAGAAAAGAATGAAGACAAAGACAAGTTAATAGAACAAACAGAACAAATGTATAAAAAGATGAGACTGGATGAGAAGAAGGTACCGCAACGTAGTGAAATAACAAGAATGAGAAAATTCCAGGAAGGAAAAAATAGAACCAAAGTAGTGGAACTAACAACATGGAAACAAAAAATAGAAATTCTCAAAGCTACAAAATTTTTAAAGGACACAAACGTACGGATAACTGAGGACTACCCTAAGGCAGCAAGAAAACAAAAAAAACTAGGATACTTTTTAAAAAAGGAAAGGAAGAAAGATGCTTCGCAAAAAGGAGATATAATAAACTAATTGTGAATAGCAAAGAATTTAGTCTAGAAGAGATAGAAGAAATATCCACCCCACAAAGCAATAACGAACAAAAGACCAGAACAGTGAGTGAAAGGTCACCAGGAGACGCAGAAAATAAAGAGTTTATAAAGCAACTCCAAAGAATAACAAATACATCACGGAGATCAAAAAACGAATAGATAAGAAGAAGCAGGCAAAATTAAAGATGACGACAGGATACGAAAAAGGATATGATTTTGGAAAATGGATAAATAAACAACAACAAAAATAACTTAAAAATGAGATAAAGATAGAGACTTGGAATATACAAACGTTACTGAAAGAAGGAAAAATAATGGGAGTCGCAAACTAAATAACAAGATATTAAGTAGATGTAGCTGCAGTGCAAGAAGTACGATGGAAAGAAGAAGGAGAGATAATAAACAAAGATTTTGCACTGGTATACTTAGGAGAAAAAAAGCAAGGAGCAAATGGGTTCGCCTTTTACGTAAATAATAAAGCAAGTGGAAAAATATTATGCTTCAAACCAATAAACGGTAGACTAACTTATGTAAGAATTGAAACCAAACCTACAAATTTGTCAATTATAAATGTATATGCCCCGACAAAAAAATCTGATGAAAATAATAAGGAGAAATTATACTAAGAATTAGAAAAACTAACAAAGAAAGCCCTAAGGCATGATATGATAATGGTGGTTAGAAATTTAAATGCATAGATAGGATCCTTACATATGGTCTAACGTGATGCGACTACCGTTAGGTTTAAACACCACGGGTTTCTGCAACCTCGAATCGAGATACGTTCGATTAACGCAAGAGACACCGTAAACAGTTTACAAATGTCTTTCTGTCTTTAGCTCCGAGATACAGGTGTCTTGTCAAGCACGGCATAACACGGACCACTATCTAAGTCCTACCGATTCATTCATCAAAATGACCGGTCAGAAGAACACAGTATGGCACGCAACCGTTGCCAAGACCTCAAAAAGAATCCACCAGACAAGAACGGATTTCTACCTATTTTAAGTCCGGTCACCTAAAGTGTAGGTGACGCCAGCTAGAGTTGAGCAGACTCGCCAAGCCTGTTGGTTCGAGATCAGCAGTGCCACGTCTATTGATGTGCGCCCGCAAAAGGACTACGTATAACGGAACTACGGTTTGTGCTGGCTCTAACCACTCCACACTTCTCCCTACCTGCATACTGCATTCATTTATCTCATCATCCCAGAAACACACACCTACATAAACAAGCGCAAAACCACAAAACTTAAAGCACAGCCTTTTTTCGCTCCAATTAACTCTCAGCAAACTCTAAACCTCCGTCAAAGGCCTACTAAGATCCGGACTAACCTCGTCTCCTTCTAAGGGAAACCTTAGATCTGCCCTCTTACGAATATCCGCGGACAGTTTACACTTCAGCAACACATGCTCCTAATCCTCATCCTCCTCATCACACAAACACAGAGCACTCTCCGCCTTACCAATACGAGTCAGATACCCGTTGAAGCACCCGTGTCCCATGAGGAAACAACCGACTTCCCAACCGATGTCTAACCACGGACACTTTTCCACCGTCAGCAGATCCCTCATAAAGCGAAATGTCACTTTTTCTTTCTCGCACGAATCCCATCGATCTTGCCAACACGCGAGAATCCTGTCTTTCAGAACCTTTTTTACGACATTCTTACTTTCAGCTCTTTCTACCTCGTTCAGCAAATCAATAAGATCGCGCGGGATCTGTTTATGCACCACATACAACTCGTCTCGCATACGAGCTTTCAAGTCCTACGGAACGACGCCAAAGAGAACCTGTAAAACTTCAATCGACACCGCCCGACAGACCGGAAGCATCCCCTACAAAACAACTTGCTGCGCACGGTGCAGCAAAACAACTATTCTCTGAAGATTCAGACGACAATACCAGACACTCGACGCGTACAAAGCACAAACCGACACCATGCCCTGATACCAGACATGAGCAACTGCACTTCTAACGGACCATTATTTCCTGAGAACTCGTCTCATCATCCCACTCAGCTGAACGATCCTGCCACGCACGACCTCCATGTGACGATTGAAGCTCATCCTCTCTCCGACATAGACGCCTAGATAGCAGACACAGGTAGATAAACTAACCTGGCTGCCCTCTAAGGGTATCGCCGGTGGCTCGACCGCGAGAGATTCCTTCAACATCAGCATCTCGGTCTGTTGTCGCGAAACATTCACGCCGACATTTAATAACCATTCATTAACCAAATTCAATCACTCCTGACCTTTCTTCTCCAGCGCTGCCTAGGCCACGCATTCACATAGGCCGCATCTCAATTTCTCAAAAAGTACACCAATCATCATATTCCAAACCGCCGGGCCGCAAATCAATCCCTACGCACATCCCTTCAAAACGCGCCTCTCATTAACATCCTCTACTCCTTGAAGCTAAATAATACGCTCCCTAAAGTAAGATTTGGAGTACGGAAAGATACCATGCGACTGGAGTGAAGGCATTATCGTAAAAATACACAAAAAAGGGATAAAGAAGTATGCAGTAATCATAGAGGGATTGTGTTGCTAAATTTAGCCTATAAAATATTCTCCACAATGCTCAATAGAAAACTGACAGAGCACTTGAAAATAGGTAGCTACCAATTTGGGTTCACCAAGGAAAAATCTGTAATACATGGTATCCACATAATTAGACAGATATTAGAGAAAAGCAATGAACATAATATTGCATTGTACATGATTTTTGTGGACTTTAAGCAAGCTTTTGATAGCATTAACAGGAGGAAATTGATACAAGCCTTGAGAGACGATAGAGCACCACAAAAACTAATGACTAACAGAAGCAACGCTAACAAACACCTATGCAACAATAAGAACAACAGAAGGGAATACCGACAGATTTATTTTCAATAAAGGAATAAGGCAAGGAGATGTTCTATTAGCCATTCTGTTTAACGTAGCGCTGGAAAGTGTGATAAGAAAACTAAACTGTAAAGGAACAATAATCAATAGAAAAGGACAAATAATATCATACGCAGTTGACGCGGTAATAATAAGCAGGACAAAAACAAAACTAAAAGAGATATTCACAAACCTAGACGAAAAATATGATAAGATAAGTACCGCAAAAATCATCAAATCTAGAAAGTGTAAACTTACAATTGAATTGAAAGCACGCATAAGACAAAGACGCAAGTTATGGGATAAATACAAAGCCGACAGATTACTGGAACATTTTAATAAATACAAGACCTTCGCCAACACATTAAATATTGAACTTATGAATGCACGAACCAGATATAAAGAATGAATGATTGACCCGAACCCAAATAGTTTTATAAATACATAAAACAAAATTTAACATCACGGGTAACCACAACAGTCCTGCGCTCAGCAGATGGAGCTATGCACTCCCATCCTGCTGTGACTAGCGAACTATTTGCACAACAGTTCCAAAGTGTATTCGTAGATGAATCGCTACCTGTACCAGATATGGAAGAATCTGATTATAGGACATAATCCTAAAGCAACTATCAACCATTACGGCCGATTCTGCGCCAGGACCCAAGGATTGTTTCTTCCCTAATGGAAAAAATCTGTCATAGTCCCTGTATTTAAAAAAGACGATAAACTCGTAGCCAGTAACTACCGCCCTGTAACCCTAAGCTCTGCCGTCTGCAAATGTATGGAAAGAATCATAGCCAACAAACTTACAGAATTCTAAATCGCGAATGTCATTATTCCGGACTGCCAGCATGGCTTCATACAGGGCAGATTGGTTCTTTCAAATATGCTGCTTAACTTAGATTCGTGGACTAAGCCCATCGACGAGCGAGCACCAATTGCCGTCATTTATGTGGACTTTGAGAAGGCGTTTGATAAAGTCACGAGAGGCTGCTGCTGAAACTCGAACACTACGGTATAAGAAGAACTCTACTGAAATAGATCACAAACTTCTTGTCCGATCGTACCTATCAAGTGCGGGTAAATGACTCTCTATCTACATCTTATCAAGTAAGAAGTGGAGTACCGCAAGGATCAGTCCTTGGTCCCATATTATTCCTGGTTTATATAGCAGATCTAACCTCAAATATTCAATCAACATCGAATGTTTTTGCCGATGACACAATATTCTTTAATATTCTATTGTAGAATGCTCACATCATGCAGTATGACCTCGATAAACGAAGTTGTTGCACTAAAACGTGGCTGCTAACACTCAACACAGACAAATGCACTATCTTACACATTGGGGCTAATAATCCCATGCTAGAAGGAAGACTTCTCAAAAAAATCGATGAACAGACCGATCTCGGCATAATTATTACCAAGGACTTAAAATGGTCGTCGCATATCACCCATCTTGTAAAAAAAGCCAACAGTTTATCGTATATGATCAAAATCAACTTCATGTGTCTATAACCTTATAAAACTTATGTGCGTCGATTCTTAGAGTTTAGTTGTAGTGTCTGGAAATCTTACTTAATTAAAGACATTGAAGTACTGGAAAGGGTCCAACGCAGAACCACAAAGCTTGTCTACAATATAAGAAGGCTACCTTATGACCAGCGACTAATAATTCTACAATTGCCCATATTAAGAGAACAAAGAAATCATGTAGACCTAATAGAGACATATAAAATTTTGCATAATCAGTACTACTGCCCTTTGTTCTGCATGTTTGCATTAAGTGACTACATCAATCAGGCACTTCAAACGATGTCTAAATGCACTATTTAACTATGAATTACCTTCTCTATTGTTTAGTGCACATTGTCTTATGTTATTTTGTATAATTTGTAACACGTTCTAATGTAATATTCTTTAGTTTTTGCACTGTGCTAAAATATAATTTGTTGGTACGAGATAATCGGCTATGCCGCCTGTCGCTCGTTCGATAATAATAATAATAATAATAATAATGAAAAGCAAGGCAAATAAGACTGACAGTAAATGAGAGTAAAACAAAATATTTCAAATATAGTAGAAGTGATACAGGAACAAAGAGAATTTTAAAATTCAACGAATACGCCCTAGAACGAGTGAATAAATTTAAATATTTAGAAGCAACAATAAAAGAAAACACAAACAAAGAAGAAAACAAAATAAGAGCGAGAATACAAACAGGCCTAAAAGCACACTATGCAAACAAAAGCAACAAAATAAGCAAAAGCACAAAAATACGAATAAAAAAGACACTGATAAGAACGATACTTACGCTATGGAAACGGTGTGCTTAACAGGTAAAGAAAAAGAGCAAATGAGAAAAACACAGAGGAAGATTTTAAGAACAATACTAGGACCAATCAAAACGAAAGTAGGCATAGAACGAATTATAAAATAGTTACCGAGATGAAGAGTGAAGACAATAAAATTCATCAAGTCTAGAAAAATAGAATGGCTGGGACACATAAACAGAAGAGAAAAAGACAACACACTAAAGAAATTGATGGAATGGAAACCAATAGAAGATAGAACAAGGAGAATACCAAGACTGAGATGGATGGATCAGGTTAAAAAAGACCTAAAAACATTGAAAATCACAAACTGGAAGGTAAAAGGAAGAAACAAAAAAAGAATGGAAGAAGGTAGTTAAAGTGGCAACGACACACGCAGAGTTGTAGTGATAGCGACAATTTTCAATTGTTTTAGTGAAGTAGTATAAGTCTAATGAACAACAAGGTTACTAATCCTCCCCGAAAAGAGGATATGGGAGGCCCCAATGGGCGGCTAAATTCCTTGAAAGAATGTTCGATGTAAACACAGAAAAACGAATAAGCGCATTTGAGATGTCCGTATATAGACAAACGCTCCGTGTCTGCTGAGTGAGACATAAAATCAATGTAGAAATCCTAGATAAAATCGGAAAGAATAAAGAACGCTTCTAATCAAAGAGAAAAAAACTTTTGTATTTAGGTCATTCAATACGAAGCGAGCGCTATGAAATTCTCCATTTTACAATAGAAAAAAAATTGCCGTAAGCAGAGCTCATGGTTGAAAGATTTGGGTAGGTAGACATCAACAGAAATCTTGAGAACGAGGGTATCCAGCGCTATAAACCCAATTGGATTGCTAACTTTTGTACAGGAACGGCACACTAAAAAGAAATACAAAGTTTTTATAATCACTTTCTGAATATGCAGATTTATTAAGTATGAGCTACGAAACCAACTAAAATTTTTAACACTGTAGCGACACTATGCAAATTTATTGTTTCTATAAGATTATAAAGGAATAAACAGTAAAAATTATACATAAATAATAAAAAAAGCATTAATAGAAGCATAAATATTAACGTACACATATCAGACAGTTCTTAGTATCTTTAAAATATTGATGAATGCCACAACAATTGGTCTTTTCTGAATTGTTATGCAGTCAAAAAACTGATTGATGTTAATAAATATTTACTTCTTTAAAGTAAACAAAACTCTGCTAGGAATTAAAACTTTTTTTTAAGTTTTGTATTGCGGTGCAAGGAATATTTGTCCTTTAAATTGTGCTATCATAATTCATTATTCTGTACGGTAATGACATTAATCTGCTTGTACAAAAATGAGATTGCTCATATGTAATGCACAACGTTGCCTAACCGCTAATAAACGTAGAATGTGTTTGATTACCTAATAATCATAGAAAAAATATTAAAAGTGTTAAAAATTCTTCATAAAACGATTATCAACATTTTCTATCAACCTGAAACATTCAATTTCTATTAATGTAATGTCGCAAACGAATTTTCCCTAAATTAAAAAAAACAGAAAATATTAAATCAAACAAAAATGTATATTCCCATGTTGTAATGAAACTTTTATATTACATCAACAAAGTATTTGCGATTTAAATACAATAGCTTTCGACGTTTTAAAACAAAACCATTAAAAACAATAGGTATAGAATTTTTTAGCAATTGAAACGTTTTTTGTTCCGACAATCTATCGAACTTTGTGAATATTGATTTCACTTTAATGGCATCGTCAAGGAAACAAAAGTTTATTGTGTACATACAGACAACGCGATAATTAATAAAGTTAAGGTAAATCGAGGTTTAATCGTTGCATTTAACAAACAATTAAACGTAAATTAATAGTAAAATATTGAAGATAAGTACGTTCAGTTATTTACAATTTAATTTGAAACGAAAACGCTTTGATGTTTTATATAAAATAGCTTCATTAAATTTGTACGAAAGATTTGTTCCTTTTGCGCAATAAACAGTCCAAGATAAAATTTGCAAGCAACAGCGTTTTTAATATTAAATTTATCGCGTTTTTATAAAGTCGAGTTTAAAACGTGTGTGCTATATACTACTTATTCTTCTTATTATTCACAAGAATATAAGTTTGCATACTGATTTTCCTATATCACCTACGAAATATTCTCGCAAGCACATAAGCGTGACGAAATTAAATTTTGCTTATTTATTTTTTGTCATTGTGACAATATTGTTTTTGGCATTACGTGCGGTTAGTGCAACTTTACAGAATATTGCGCTGTGCAAGCTGCAATAATACAAGCACATAAACATTTTAATTTAGCACATTTTTGGTTCTTAACGTTTTGTTACAAATAGTATCAGAATAAAGTTTTTTATTTTCTGGTACAAATCTTGTCATACTAAATGTTATCGTTATTTTTGATATTAAATTTTTAGAAAACTGACACTGCTGCTTTTGTGTATTTTTGTTTGTGATTTTTTAACAAAAACTAACAAATGTGTATAGTATTGAAACGTCCGAGAAATTACTTGCAAATGCAAGAGCCTTCTAGAACTGTTATCTAGTTTCTAGAAAATATAGCGAAAAGTGAGGAACGATCGAGAAGAATTCGCTGATGTCTATAAAAGCCGAAGATGGAAATCGTAGGTCAGTTATTGCTGGAATGTGAAAGCATGCAGTATTAAGAAGATTATCAAGTTGAAATAAATACGTATCGTTAGCACGCGCGGCGTTTTAAATAAATAACAGTGTACACCGAATCGAGTGAACGTGACTTATAGTGTAAACAAATCCGAGGACGTTATCTAATCTTATCTTAAGTGTTATACAACGGTTATACATAAATTATAGTGTAAGTGTTTTTATTATTAGATTTTAGTAGTTCGGTCAATTTAAAAGTATACATATTTCTATAATAAGTAAACGTAGTTTTAATCGTTTTAAATAAATTAGTTTTTAAGTAATAAATTCGTTACAGTATTATATACTTATGTTTATACAGGGTGTCAATAAAATACGGAAAACTTTTTTTTATTAGAAGAAAACTCGAACATGTAGGTACATTTTTTTCTCCAAATTTTGTGAATCTTAATTTTAATTTTTACTTTCCTATATGTATAGCGAACTCAATTTTTTTTCAAAAAAAATTTTATTGCATAATTTTACGTTTCAAGGTCTGAATCAAAAAAATGTATTTTTGACAAAAAAATTTCGGGTGTACCCACGATAACTCTCGAACCAAAAATCCTAGTAATTTGAAATTTGGTATGAAGCTGGCTTTTCATATTCTCTCGGTCCTATCAAAAGATGGGTCTCATAAAAAAACCGAAAGTGGGTAAATCTGCTATTCTTAAAAGTTTTTCTTATATAATTTTGTACGTATGTAAATTATTCGAATTATTTTTAGTTTCTTATAGATTAACATTAACAGTTTATTAGATACTTGATTTATAATTTAAAGTGAATTCCATATACGTTGTGTTCCACGGTAGGGATACCATGGATTTAACATGGGAAAATTGAAATTATTTTTTTTCTGCTTCCCAAATTAAAAAAATCGCAAAAATTTTGACGCAGATTTAAAGTAGCACTTAAAACGTTTCTAAAAACAATTTTTTGGTTATAATTTGATAATTAATAAATTAATTACAGGCATTTGAAATTTGAAATTTTGAAGGTTTTTCGCGCATGCGATTCAGATCGGCTATCTTCGGTTTTTAAAGTAATATGGATGCTAAAATTAAATTGTAGCCCGTCAAATCAACATTATGCAACTTTATTTTTGAGGAAATAAAAATTTGAAGAACCAAGACTAGAAAAATTACATTTGAAAATTTTTTGTAGGCTAAAAAAACCAAATTGCGCCCGCATTTGCGTGCTAATAAACCAGCTTATGATTCCAAAATGATATAAACTTGAATTATGTTCAAGTAAATAGGTATTAAAAATCAAGTTAGCATTGATTTGTTATAAAACATTTGAAGTGTTGACAGTTTTGATAGAATTGTTTTACAAGCTTCGAAAATGAATGTAGAAGAAAAAATTCTTGTGGTAGTCCAAATTCGAGAAGACTTTGCTGGTTTTTTGCAGATAGACCAATACCTTCTTTTAAGAGTATCAAAAAAACGATACAATTATTTGAAACCACTGGCTCTGTAAATCCACCGTCCACCACGCTTACACGATCAAGAAGACAACCCTCAGAAGTTGGCATTTCTTGCAGCTGTAGACCAAGATCCTGATGTTAGTTCGCTAGAAATTGAAATTAATGTAGGTGTTCCTCGGTCGTCAACATTCAGGTACCTCAAACAAGGGGGCTTTAAAAATTACCGTTGGCAATGCTATCAAGAATTATTACCACACGATTATTATGCTCGTATGAGATTTTGTGAAATAACCACTGAAATGAACAATACCAATCAAGATTTTGTCAAAAACATTTGTTTTTCGGATGAATGTTCATTTGGACTTGATGAAAGACCAAATCGAATCTCTCGAAAATCTAGACAAATTAGTAAATGGACCAAGTCAATGGCGACAAACTGTCAATGTTTGGATGGGCTTGCTGAGAAGTCATGTTATTGGTCCTTTTTTCATTGAAGATACACTTACTTTCATAAAATATAATTACCTTCTACTAGAAGAAGTGTTTCCACAACTAAATGATGTTGCGAGTAAAAATCACCAAGTTTGGTTTATGCAGGATGGTGCTCCAGCCCATACTGCTAGACTAAACACTGGGCTTCTGAATGAAGCATTTCCAAATCAATGGATAGGCAAGAATGGTCCCATTACATGGCCAGCTAGGTCACCTGATTTGAATCCGTGCAATTTTTTTTGTGGAGTTACATAAAAGAAAAATTATTCAAAGGAGGAAAACGGTATGAAAATAAGGACGCACTAAAAGATGAAATTCAAGTGATATGTCGAGCTGTTACCATTCGTAAATTAGCCGAAACACGAAAAAGATTTGTTGAACGGCTAACTTATTGTACAGTTCAAGCAGGAGGCATTTTTGAACACCTCATACAACAATGCATAGTCGGTTACTGCAAATGAACCATGAAATGAATTCTCGCATTAGAGTTTTCGACTTTACGCTGTGGAAGACACTGATTGCCTCGGACGTATAAAAATGATAAGAAGTTTTCTGTGCACTAATAGTTTGGAACATATCAAAATCTTGTTTTAGTGTAGTAAACAAATAAAACATAACCTCAATTGGATTTATATGTAAAAATCTAATTCTTTATTTGAATATATATGAATTAGAAAATTACGATATCTCTGGACTAACTTTTCAGACATTAACAAAATTGTACACAGAGAGTTTTCTGTTGATTTTATACAAAAAGGTTTTATATATTTGTAATATTTAATGTTTTAAAAATGTAACAATTAAAACGTTTTTGTTTCAGTTTAGGATCCGAACATACCAAAGATGCGTGGTATAAGCGCGATCGCGGTTTACGTCGCGGTATGTTAATTTTTTTCTGTAAAATTATTTTAATTTTGAGATAAGAAGAAAACATCTTTGGTATGCGCAGTCTCATAATAAAGTAAAGGATCTTCGGTATGTTTGTGTTGAGCGTTTGATTTTTAATTGTTTCCGCTAGATGCGTTTTTGGCTCTGTGACATGAAGCCCCTACTTGCTTCGTTACTTTAAACAAATTTTAAAAATTGGAATAAAATGACTTAACTTGATAGTGGTATCTCGTCTCCTCAACAGTTGTTCTTAAATGTAATAAATAGTGTTTAATAATTAAAACCTGTTCATCTCTCAAAGCTTTTAATTCCGCCAGCTTTTGAGAAAGAACATAAGAGTAAGTCGAGCAATTACTCATTTCGGGGCGAGTTGAGACCTCGATTTATTTTGGTATTGGGTGTGGCCAAAACATTTGGTCCTTTTTGAAGGGAATATTTAAAAAAACCCGTTTCATTTCAATTATTGATTCAAGTTCATAACGTTATCACTCGCGCGATAAATATTTATTTAAGAATTTGCGTCGATTTAATACGGGGTTTGTTACGTGCAAAAGTTGAAACAATGACATTTGCCTGATATAAAGTAACATGAACAAAGTTCTCCCGGTGCTCAGTGAAGACAGGGTGGGTTATACTCAATTCCGTGATTGTTTGGAAAACTCAACAGAAAAGTCAAAAATCAAAGAGCGCCAGAAAGGTGTAAAGCTCAATGGACTTCTGACCCTTGCCAACCACAAACCCGCTCCTGAAGGATACACTCTAAATAGACTTACCTTAATAGACTGTATCTACTAAGTTCTGTAATAAAATATTTAACATTTATTTGAACAAAAATTACTCAAAACAAGAAAAATAAAACAAAAAAAAACTATTTAAATTAACGCAAAATAAAAAAATTTAAAAAATGTTAGTAAAAGTTAAAAATTAAAGTGAATATTCGTATTAAAACGAACAAAATTTGAAAGAAAAAAGTAAAATCGTAATAGAAAGAAACAATAGAAAATCTTAATTAACTAAAGCACGGCCGTGTGCGCATTACATAGAAATTAAGTAAATACAAAATGAAATAAATTTCTTTGTCTTTGTTCTTCAAATTTCCATTTCCTTAAAAATAAAGTTGCGTAATGTTGATTTGACGGGTTACAATTTAATTTTAGCATCCATATTACTTTAAAAACCGAAGATAGCCGATCTGAATCGCATGCGCGAGAAACCTTCAAAATTTCGAATTTCAAATGCCTGTAATTAATTTATTAATTATCAAATTATAATCAAAAAATTGTTTTTAGAAACGTTTCAAGTGCCATTTTAAACCTGCGTCAAAATTTTTGCGATTTTTTAATTTGGGAAATAAGAAAAAAATAATTTTAATTGTCTTATGTTAAATGTCATAGAGTACCCCTAGCGTGGGTCACAAAGTATAATCCTAGGTTCGAATCCTGCGTGCGCCGATTTTTTTTTAGGAAAAACTTTCATATCTTAAACGGAAAGCAAAATACGTTAAAATATAACAATTTTTCTCTAAATTCTTTTGATTTTTTATATGCGGAGTGCTGCATCTTATTTAAATTATCTTTGGATGTACCCACGATAACTCTTGAACCAAAAGTCCTAGTAACTTGAAATTTGGTATGGAGCTGGCTTATCATATTCTCTCGGTTTTATTAAAAGATGGATCTGATAAAGAAACCAAAAGTAAGTGTATCCGCCATTTTTAACAGTTTTTCTTATATTATTCGAATTATTTTTAGTTTTTTGTAGAAATAATTTTTTCTAACAATTTATTCAAATGAAGACATTTCTAACATTAACAATTTATTAAAAGTATTATTTATAATTTAAAATAAATTCACAAACATAATATAGGTTCGAATCTTGCCTGCGACCATTTTCTTACGGATTTACTAAAAGGGTAAGCAATATCAAGGCGCACAAATATAAGAGTTAGTCTATATGACAACATAAGCTCAATTTGCTATATTTCGGTTATATCTTAATGAAATCGAGCAGAAAAGTTTCAAAAAAATTATAGCATGCTAGGAAGTCATTACAAACGTGTACACATCACTTCAAAATGGTTTTATGACAACATAATTTTAAAAAAATATGTAGACAATTCTTCATCATTTCTTATAGGAAATCGTGTGGTTACCACAACGGTTTTTTTATCCAGATTCTTTGAACTTGTTATGTTAAAAAGTTGGTAGATCAATTTTCGAGTATAAAAATGTTTCCAAGAATAAAATTTGTCCCTCAACACCCCCACTCTCTTTCATTGGCAATATCAAATTTTATAACAGCATATTTTCTTCATTTCCTGTAAGACCTGGTGCAATACAGACGAGCTCTGTAAGCTTTGTATTTTTTACGCTCAACAAGGCTTTCACCATTAGATTATTTTACGTGAATATGCGAATTCATTTTATGGTTACTTAGGGGGAAGCTAAGTAAGGGTTAGCCCTTATATTTTTTTGTAATCGCGGTTTAATTTGATTCTGTCCTAATTATCTATAGCGGATTACCACACCTTCACCGTTATCAGTGAAGATAACGAACAGGTGGCATATTTGGGAAAATTTCCATAACGTCACGTTATTAAAACGTTACTATTCACACCGTCAAGAGGTTGGAAATCTTTAAAATTGGGTTTCTTTTGAGAGGAGCTACTACCATAAATTATTAGGTTAAGTCGAGAGGAAACGCTGCGCATTTGCTATCTCAAATGTTGCATGTTTTGAAAACTAAGTTTACTTGTGCTAGCCGTATGTACGTTTTGTGTTAGATTTAATATCACGTTGTAGGTAATGCAAGTACGGAATTAGCTAATTACCTAACTGTGAGTATTACAATTTCAAGTTTTACGATTTGTATTTCGATTGTTGACAGTACGTGCACGTTAAATTAACACAATTAATAATATCATTTTGTGCTTCACAAAGTCGTATGCAGTGCGCGTTGAGTCTCGAAGGCTTAATTTGTTTTGTTATATACTTTTGCGATTTTAAATTTCTGAATATAAAGTCCTTCTTTGTATGTAAAAGCTTAGACCGATAAGATTAGTTTATTGTACGGCGTGTTGCCCAGTATAGGGCGCAACTTATATTTGATTCAACCTATGTGTTAACGTTTGCAAAATTTATACTTATGTACCTTCTTTGTCCGTTTTGGAATTATTGCCTGTGATGAAATTAATATACATTCTGTGTTATTACTTCTGTCGTGTTATTTGTTCTTTTCCAGCTACGGATAGAATTAGACGATATCTCTTGGCGCTTTTTTTAGATTTAAGTTATAATTTAGCATCACAAAGCCTGCGACTCCCTCTCCGGGAAAACTGTGCTAGCCGTTGCTTCTTTTTTTGTTGCGAAGAAACCACGTTGGTTGCCCAACTTAAGGGACCTGATTTTCTTGTAATAAATTTTGGCACCCAACGGTCTGGGCTCAATTTTTGTGTGTGTGATTGTTTCTAGTTTTATTGACTATTTTACCTTTTTTTTTGTCTTTAGTGGGTACGACTTACTCAAAGTTTTGCTTCGCTCTTTAAGTGTTCTTGCGGCACTTGCCGTCGGAGTTGCTTCCGTTTGATTTTATATTAGTAATTTACTTACTTTTCTTTTAATTGAAGTTTTGCTTTGATTTTTGGATTAACCCTTTTATTGGATTACTTATTAGTGATACTACTTGTACTTACTTTGCTTTGATTTGAGTTTTAGTCAGAAATGCGTTAGCAGATTTCTGCTTTGGTTTATTGCTTTGCTTAGTTTCTTGTTTTAGGTTTTATTCTGATTTTAGTGTGTTAGCTATGCATTCTTCAGATGAAGAACCACCACTTCTTACTTCTTCGGACTCTGATTCAGAAATGAACTTAAGAAGCTGGAATGTAACGTTTTCTTCTTTACTTATAGAATTTCTTATTTGTATTGACGAGTTTATCTCGTGGTGTTTTACAGCATCAACTTTTTCTATAAACGTTTGAAGATTTGTCTGGCAAAGCTCTTCTTGTTTTTAGGACGAACCGAGGTTCTCTACGATCGTAGAACAATGTTGCTGCTTTTTTGATGTCTGAGTTTGTACCTTTGGGTTATGATCAGCGCTTGATAGATTCTATTCGCAGTCGTACGATTGGAGCTGACGAAACCATCGGTACTTACGTTACCACCATGCGACACCTCCTCCTTCAGCTAGCAGAATCGGTCTCAGAGCAAATGCAGCTCAAGGTCATTCGCCGGAATCTAACGCCGTTCTATCAACTTCCTTTAGCGTTGATTGAGATCATATCTATTGCTCAATTAATATCTTTAGGCAAGCGTTTAGAATCTAACATCAATTCTCGCTATTCTTTCAAGTTCTCAACAACAGAGATTGGTGACAAGGTTTAAAAGCCATCTCTAGCCCTTGTTATCTACTTCTACTTCGAATACTTGTGTTCGTTGTCGTTCTCAAGGTGATAAGCCTTTACGTACTGTTCGTTTTCTTCTTTTTCTTTCTTCTAATTTTTTTCAGTTTCTAGGATTATTAGGTCTACAACTGATCCTTGATATTTAAGTATTATATCTAAAGTTACTGCTTCTCCTCGTCGTTTCTTTCGTTGGTGTGTTGTGAAAATTTTGTATCTAAACGTGTACGCATTTCCTCTTCTGATTCTTGCGTTTGGAGTTAGTTGTAGCATTGGAACAGCGGAAGCAACTAATTCAGGATTACCACATTAAATCTGATTGTGACCACAGCAGTGTTAGGCGCACTTAAGAAGCTCTTCGCTGTCATTTCTACTGGCCTCATATGAGACCTAAGGTTCCTGAGTTCAAACGTTATTGTTCTTGTTCGAACTCGCGACGAAACAACCCTAATAGGTCACGTCACGTTTTGCCATGTAAGACGAAGCTTTCTAACACTGGTGTCGCTACAAGGTCAACGCGTATACATAGAAATCCTGCCGTTTCTCTTGATGTAAAATCCACTACTCTTACATCTAATTCGTCAATCATTTCTGCTTATTCTTCGCTCTCTACTTTTTCTAATCGTTATGTTCTTTTTCATCGGCGTCGCAAGCGTCATAAGTGTTAGTTCACTGTTTGGACTTTTGACTTTCGACCTTTGCTATTTATTTGGTTATTTTCTTTTGGTGTTGGTGGTTCCATTTTTTGAATACGTTATTGGTAACTTGTTTGTTGCGGTTCGGATGCTATCTATTTGATTTTATCTATTTTGCTGACACCGATATTTTTGTTTTGGCTAAGTTTCTGCTAAAATTCTTTTTTTTCCTTATTTTTCTCCGTCTTTCTCTATCTCTTATCTTTCCTACTTCTCATTTCTTTCTTCTTAGGTTTAGTGACTTTCTATGTGCCAACAATTCTTTTTTCTTTTTGATTTTCTTTAAGGTTCACCTCTTGGGTGGTTAGTTGGACATAGAAATATCTAGTCTTATCTTTCTTCGTCTGCCTCTTTTCTTCTCTCTTTTGCTTCTGAAGGTTCACCTTTAGTGCAATTGTTTCTTTTGTTTTTTCTTTTTTTGTTAGTTTGGTTTGTTGCTTGAACACTTTCTTTCTTTTTAGTAACTTCTTTCTTTTGTGTTCACGCAACTGTTTCTTTTCTTTTGCTTTTCTTTCTCAGTTACTTCTCTTGCTTGATTGGGTTTGGTGGGTTTTTGTTTTTATGTGCTTAGGTTAAAGCTTGGAATAGACTGCAGCGTCGCTTCTTGTACTATGTACTTCCGCTTAATTAACATTTTTGATGTTGTCAGTCACTGTTAGAATATTTCCCTTCTTTTGGTTTCTTCTGCTCTTAGAATATTCTAATCCGTTCTTCGGCATTTACGTTCCAATGTGACATTCCAACACGACGAGCACTGACTCACGACGTTCGATTGGCAAGTGAAGTTTCCTGTTTTTCTTTATTGACTCTTACTTCTTTTTCTTTTGGTTTTGTTTTGGGTTTTGCAGTTTGGATGTTTCTTGTATTGGCACTCATTTAGTGTTAAGATTTGCGGTGACTTTGTTGTTGTGATTCTTGGATTACTAATTTTTTCTTCGCTTTTTTGGTAGTCCGACTTGTGTCGACTTTTAATCAGAATCTTTTTTTTTCGCTTGAGATTTGTTGATTTTTTTTGCTTGGATCTTTAGGGCCTGTTTGGTTTTTTTGGTGGAAAAATCTCATATCGTTTGTTGACGATTTTTTGGGCACAACTGTGTTAGTTATTCTTTTTCACTTTTTTTCAAATCCGCATATCACCATTCAAGATCTGCTAGATACTTGGTTTTTCTTTTTACATCTTTAGTTTAGTTAGCTTTGGAGACTCATGTTAAGGGCGGGATTTATATTTATGGATTGAGGTTTTAAAATATTTTAAAGCGTTGTTTTTGAACGTGGTCTAAACTTCTTTCTTTCCTATACTTCTTCTTTTTCTCTTGGTTTGCTTAGTATTGTCCGTCAGTGAGGTCTATGGGACTGCGTTGTTCTCTTGCTTTATAGCGTAACGACTGATGTCGACTTTCAACGAGTACCTGTTCTGATACTTGTATTCTGTTGGTTGGAGTTTTTGGTTCTTTAGAGTATTAATCCGCTTCTTGCAACTTTTGGGCACATCTGGTTAGTGATACTTAGCAAATTAAGAAAACCTTTTTTCTTTAAGTGTCCTCTTGGGTTGGCTGGTATTGTATTTGGGTTGGTTTTGGATTTCAGGGTTCTGTCCTTGGCGTATGCCTAAATTTCTTTTCTTGATTTTAGCTAGTGTCTACTTTTGAGGTTTTTATGTTGCTGGGGGGGAATTTGTTATGTTAAAAAGTTGTTAGATCAATTTTTGAGTATAAAAATTTTTTCAAGTATAAAATTTGTCCCTCGACACTCCCACTTTTTTTCTTCGGCAATGTCAAATCTTATAACAGCATAGTTTATTCATTTTCTGTAAGACCTGCTGCAGTACAGACGCTCAACAAGGCTTTCACCATTAAATTATTTCACGTGAATATGCGAATTAATTTTGTGGTTACTTACGGAAAAGCGGAGTAGGGGTAAGCCGTTATATTTCTCTTTCTTTATTAGTTTTAGTTAGTTTATTAAAAGTTAGTTCCATTTATAATAATCATATCTTAATTACATGTATTTACATTAGTTTAAATAAATTAGTTTTTAAAATTATCGCAATTGGTGCCAGGTATGGGGTCGCAATCTTAACGTATAAACAAACAAGTAGTTAGTTCGCTTTGCGTGTGTTCACTATAACCTTTTAGTTTAGTAAACTTTTTTCAGTGCATATAGTTTAGTAATTTAATAATAAAGAATCAAGAAGAAAAATTTATGCAAAAATTAAAGAAAAATTATTAGAAATTTTCACAAAGTATAGAAAATGCGTATCAGTGTTGAGAATCAAATGAAGAGTATCTGAGAACAAATACAAGCTAGTGAAAAAACCCAAGCTAAACCTGTTCAAGAGGAAAGGCAAGAAATTATTTTTGAAAATAGAATAAACCAAATGAATTGCCATGATAAAGAAAATGCCACAAGTGAAGAGTTACTGATGGATTGGAAAATTGTACAGCCAAATTTTGATGATAAAGTTCTGTGGTCAACCTACTACAAGCAGTTTGATGCCGCAGCTCTAGCTGAAATTACAAATTCTTAATTTCACGTTTAAAAATAAGATATGGAAATATTTATCTTCAACAGGTGTGCCACATTCAAATGAAAAGTTCGGTTTAGAAAGCTGCGGAAAAACTCTTTAAAAGTTTGAAGCTAACATCGTTTTAACCTACGCTTTAAAAAAGTTGAAGCAACGAAACGGGCGTCACATTGAAACTGCCATAGGCTATGCTGCGCTGCGGAAATACCCACGCAAGTACAAGAAAGAAAACGAGAATGTCTATTTTAAACTGCGGTGAAATACGTCACGTACGATGACACCGTACTAAGCCCAAAAAAGAACAAAAGCATCAAAAAACCTAGAACGAGCTAACCAAAAAAAAGCAAAAGTTAACCATACCTAGTCATAGACTGAAAAAAATCATTTAAATGATATCGCTTATAGAGCAATTGCACAGCATTTATTTCGACGGCAAGATCCATGGACAAAGTGTTCAGTTGCTGGTTGACAGAGCAGCGATGAAGAATATCATTGGTTTTGACATCTTATTGAAAAATAAAAAAACATCAATAACGGAACGACAACTGACAAAGAAATATCTACTCAAGCAAAAGTAACCATTAGTTTTGGAAAATTAAGTACTCGACCATCTTAATAATGGACGTTATAAAAAAATGATTGATTCGAACTATTTGGATATGAAGAACGATGTCCTTAAAATTGATAGTGAAGAAATTATTACTCATTTGTCAGAAAAAGCAACCGTACGAATGATTCTGACTGAAAAGACTGAAAGTGTAGTGATGGCACGCCTGGATGGATATCTCGAGAAAAACTACATTTACGTTATTAAATTAATAGAAGGCAAATTAATAGAAAAGAAATTTATGTTTGGACGAATATTAATAAAGTGAAATCATGGTGCTAGTAAAGATTCTAAATGTCAACTAGGATCTAGTAACATTAAAAACGAAGATCGTGATAGGACAATGTACGCAATTATTTCAATTTGTAAGATGCTCGAATTCTAGTAAAATTACGTCGTCAAAGAAGTGTCCTCAATATCTGTTACACATTCTGAACACCAAGAGCCAAAACCTCAGCCGCGACCAACTGGCTAAAGTTAAAGCGTTGATCTAGCAATATCAAGATGTATTTGCGCTAGAATGTGATTTCAATAAATGAACTGACGTGGTAAAGTACAAAATCACTTGGCCTATTCAACAACATCCAGGCCGACTTCTTTTGGCAAAACGAGAAGCTGGACAAATAATTACGAATAGGAAGAGAGAAGGTGTGATTGAGCTTTCAAATAGTCCGTGGACGTCGTAAGTTGTACTAATAAAAAAAAGATAGATTAATGAGATTTTGCGTAGACTACAGACAGTTTAAGGATGTGATCAAACCTTTTACCAAGAAGTGACGATACTCTAGACATCCTACAAGAATTCCAGTTGGATTTGAAGATTAGTTACTAGCAAGTACAATTGGAACTTAAAAACCATAAAAAACGACGTTTACGATTAGAATTAGTTTGTGTTATGCTTTGCAGCCTACAACTTTCAATCGTTTGATGAAGACAATTTTGCAAAGCCTGTATTGGAAGATGTGCTTACTTTATGTAGATGACGTTGTTGTAGTTGGAAGGTCGTTTGAAGAGCATTTGAATAACCTGAAGGATGTGTTCCAACGACTAAGTTGAGCAAATCTAAAACTGAGACCAAAGAAATGCCACGTATTTAAAAAAAAGTACTACGTACCTTGGCCACGTAATGGAATAAAAACTGACTCAGACAACGTTTGAGCAATGGAAGCATAGCCAAGACTAATCGACAAACATCAAATTACAATTATTAGGGTCAAAGTTTCCTTAGATTGTGCACTAATCATATACGATTTTTCCCCGGATTTGCCAATATTGTCAAACAAAATTGACCAAAAAAGGCAAAATTCAGATACAGATTGAGAAAACGATTTCCATTAACTAAATCGGGCTAGTCACTACGCTGATTTTAAGTTATCTCAGAAAAGATAGAAAATTTGTTTTAAATATCGATGCAAGTAACCTGGGAAAAAGTGAGTGGTTTGGGCAAAAACATCTAATTATACTGTGCGCAGTAGAAGTCCTTGAGAGTAGAAGCAGGTCTTTAGAGAGTGTCGGGGGCACGGAAAACAGACTGCAGTTGATAGTGCTAAAGAGTCAGTGTCATAGGTGTTGCAGTATTTGCACCATGGTACATTAAGAAGACACTTTGGCGTAAAGTACGATAAAGGTTTTATCGGATAAACAGCAAAAATAACGTTGTAGAATGGTGCCGTAAGTGCACGGTCTGCAAACGGGAAATGGTCCAGCAAAAAAACCAAAAGCACTAATGAAACAATATAACGTGGGAAGCTCTTTGTAGAAAATGGTAATTGTAGCACAAAGCTATTTCTAAAATCTGATTTATTTTGGTGGTGATGAACTGTTTCAAGAAATGGACGCCGCGAAATACGACCGCCACGTAACCTCCAATTTGAACAAAGACTAGGACAAAAAATTGCTGGAAAAGACTACGTCAGCAAGTTGATGAAGAGACTAGACAAAGTACATAAAAACACGCAAAGATACGAGATATTACGGTGGATATTATAGAGTCTTAAGAAAAATGGAGTGCCATAACATTCAAAAATTGTCAGTACCCAAGCTTGGTTGCGGTTTGGATCAACTGGATTGGAGAACAATTCAAAATATTATGTCACCATCCAAATAAAACTTTGGGCTAAACAAAATGTACTGACTGCTACTTTGCTCAAGGAAGCATAATGGAGAGGGCTGCCTCTATCGTCACGACCTCTCTATCAATGCCAGTTTCCAGTTTTCCATTCTGAGACAAAAAAGTCGTGAAAAGAAATCAGTGAAACGAAGTATTTAGAACCTTCAAGACGATTGTTAGAAAAGATGGAATGTTCTAGATCCAGATAAGTTAAAAATATAAAAAGTATCCGAAAAAAACCGAAATAAATACAACGTCGTAAACGTGTGGTTAAAATAAACAAGTAACATTGTTACTCCTAAGTTGTTTTTCTTAAATATCGTTACATTATATTAGTGTTCCTTAGTTTATTCAAAATTAGTTATATTTATAATAATCGTATATAAATTACGTGTAAATAATTAGTTTAAATAAATTAGTTTTTAAATTGTTTACAATACTTAATAGAATCTCTATGTTTGATGATGAAACTGTGCTCTAAATTTCGAGCCCATAAGTACTTAGTACATTTTAGTGAGAAATGTGTTTGCACCACGTAATCTTTTTGGAAAGATGTAAACGAAGATACTCTGTTATGTTAAAAGTGTCTTGATGTCCCATATAAGTCTTGCCTACTTTTTTGCTTTTTTAACAGCTAAAATTTATCCAAGAGAAAAAAAACTATTTTTCCGGTGGTTGTGGTCCGCTTTGCATTTATGATCTAACGTAAGCGCTCAGCAAAGTTTTCACTTTAAAATTTTTACACTGATCCGTGTTATAACAGTGCAGTATTTTTGCTGCTTTTGTAAAAGCCTTCTTGGGCGACTTGCGATATCGCCACGTATTGGCCAATTTATAGTGATCCATATCAATCCATTACCTTCCGCTGGAAACTATAACTATAAGTCGTAATGTTTCGGGTAATATTGGCTACCCTATCTCTTACGTATGCCTCCTCCTTGTTTTGTTGCCTCATTCTATATTCAAATGTTTTTTCTCTTAAGTTTCAAACTTGATCTTTCATTATGTTGATTTTGGCTACCCTGTTTCTTACGTATGCTTCCTCCTCGTTATGTTGTCAAGTTTCAAACCTGATCTATCATTATGTTGATTTTGGCTACCCTGTCTCTTACGTGTGCTTCCTCCTCATTATCTTGGCTCATTCTGTATTCTAAATATATAAACTCTGCCCTCAAATGTTTTCCATCGCATTGAAATTCCTTTTTTATACTTTTTCCTCCTTTCTTAAATATTAATATCTATGTCTTTTCGACGTTAATTTTCAGATCTTTTCTTTTCAACTATCTCTCCAGTGTTTTTATTATCGACTAGCAACCTTATATCTAACTTGTACTTAATTTTTCTTAGCAATGTTAGGGGATAATTGAAGCATGCATATAGCTATTCGCATGTCTTGGCTAATCGTGAGTACCTTTTTGTTACTATTAATTTGTGTATTTGTCGAACGTAAAATACGTGCGACTTAGCTACATTTTTAAATCTTTTCCAAAATTGTTTCCAGTTGTGCTTCTTCTTTTCATCCTCAAATCTCAGCTCAGTACAACATTATACTTTTCATTAACTTTTGAAATAGCAGCTTCCTTTTACTTATATCAAATTCAAATGTTCTTTCTTCTAAGCTCTAAACTTGTTCTATCATTATGTTGACTTTGGCTACCCTATCTCTTACGTATGGCTCCTCCTCATTTTCTTGCCTCATTCTATATCCTAAATATGGGAACTCTACCATCAAGTTTTTCCATCACATTGAAATTCCTTTTTATACTTTTTCCTTGTTTCTTAATTATAATTACCTATGTCTTTTCGACGTTAATTTTCAGATCTTTTCTTTTCAACTATATTTCCAGTGTTTTTATTATCGACCAGCAACCTTATATCTAATTTGTACTTAATTTTTCTTAGCGATTTTAGGGGATGATTGAAGCATGCATATAGCTATTCGCATGTCTTGGCTAATCGTGAGTACTTTTTTGGTACTATTAATTTGTGTATTTGTCGAACGTAAAATACGTGCGACTTAGATACATTTTTAGTACCTTTCCAGAATTGTTTCCAGTTGTGCTTGCTCTTTTCATCCCCATATCTCCGCTCCGTACAACATTATACTTTTTACTAACTTTTGAAATAGCAGCTTTCTTTTACCTATATCAATTTCAAATGTTCTTTCTCTTAAGTTCCAAACTTGATTTATCATTATGTTGATTTTGGTTACCCTGTCTCTTACGTGTGCTTCCTCCTCATTATCTTGTCTCATTCTATATCCTAAATATGTGAACTCTACCCTCAAATTTTTTCCATCACATTGAAATTCCTTTTTGATACTTTCTCCTCCTTTCTTAAATATCATTATCTATGTCTTTTCGACGTTAATTTTCAGATATTTTCTTATCAACTATCTCTCCAGTGTTTTTATTATCTCATTCATTTCTTTCTTTTTCTTAGCCGTGACGACGTCGTCCGCATATGCCAGTATTCATACCTTTATCTTTCCTACTAACATCCCTTCTGATTGTTGTTTTCTATTGATTCTTCCAAATCTTCTAGTCAGTTGTGGCTCCTTGTCTCAGTCCTCTTTTTGTTCAAAATTTTCTGCTTGACTTTCCATTTGATTGCTTATATTGCGTCTGTTGTATATGTATTAACATCTCGTTTATCCTAATCTGTTTTATGTATTCCTAAAGCTTCTTTCTGTTTATATCGTCGAATGCGACTTTTAGATAGAGAAACATTGCGTACATATTTCTACCTTTTGTTTTAGATTCCTGATCTGCTAAATGTTTTTGTATGTATACGTTATCGATCACCCTTTTCCCGGCCCAGAAATCAACTTGTCCATCTAGTAATATTTGTTTTTCTTCTATTCCTTTCTCTCAGCACCATCGCATAGATTTTGTATGCTGTGTGTAAAACACACGTACTCCTCTGTATTTTTCCTTTTCTTACGTGCTTCCTTTTTTGTGAATTGGGTTTATTATCTCTTCTCTCTACTTACTTGGCAGTTCTCCGTCTTGGCATATCTTGTTTATACTTTTAGTTGTCTTTTTTTATCCTTTCGCCACCATAAAGCAATTCTTTACTTTGTTTTTTCCGTTCTCTTTTCTTTTCTTTCCAAGAGTTACATAAAATGTTTGCTCTATTCTTTGATAGCTTTTTAATTTTTTTTTCTTTATTTAGGTAATTCTAAATGTCACGCTTTTTTGTAATTTTCCTTAAATGTTTTTCTACTATTTTTTTATTTTGTAATTTTTTGCAGGTTTTTTTGTACAGTCTTAACATTTCCTGGTATTGTTTCTTTCTTTCATGACTTTTTTCCTACACCCTCATCTTTTTATTGTGCTGCTTCCGTACTTGTTATCTTTTTCTTGACTCCTTGTTGTTTTTTTGCATAGCCTTCTTCTCTTGCTTAGTCAATTTTTTGCATCGGCCTGGTTATTGTTCTTCTTTTCCTATTTGATAACGCCGTTTTTCCATATGTTCATATTAGCTCCTATTCATAGTTTTTTTATATCCAATGGCTCTACTTCCTTCTAAACTTTGGCTTCTTGCAATGCTCCTTTGTTCTTCTTATACTCTTCTCTCTTTATATTCGTCGATATATATTTGCGTATCTCTAAATTTTCTTTTCTTTTTCACTATTGTTCCTTTAATTTTGATGCTAGGTAACTCTGCCACTACCGTCTCATTTGGTTTACCCTTATTTAATACCTTTCTTACTTTTATTTTAACCTTCATTTTCTCTTTTAGCATATTTTCTAGTTTCTCTTTTAGATCATTAGACTTGTATCTTTTGACCACTATATTTATTTCTTTTCGTTTTTCTCTGTTTTTCTCTAACCTTTCGATTCTTCTACTAGACTTTCTTTCTTTTTCTTTTATTTGTTTTTTACTTTTTTTCTCATTGCTTTAATTTTATTTGTAATCTCTTCTGTATTGTCGATCATTTGTTGCGGTGAAAGTACATTCTTAGATTATTTGTAAACATATTTGTTCAAATGTCTTACCTAATTTTTTATAATATATATCGCATATATAGTAGATAAGATAACCACGTGCATCATCATAAATTTGTTCCGACAAAAAACCTGTTTATGTTACAAAAAAACTTGTTATTAAAAATTGTAATAACCAATTTATTTATATGTATGTATTTACTTTTTAAATGTCTTCGAGTTATCTGGATTTTAAGTTCCAACCTATTCATAAGTAATCTTCTTTGCAGATCAAAGTTAACTATTGCAGTTTTAGTTTCATATCATTTGCACTTTTTTTACAATGCGGTTTACTATGATTATCAAACGTGCAGGTTTCAATATATATTCTTTCGTATGTTACATCGCTAACCAAAATGTTGGTACTATATTAGCTGCGCGAAAAATGACTGACGTTTCCAATTTTACATGGGAGTTTTAATAACTTAAATTTTAATATAACTTTTTATTACATCTTATGAACATTTTTTATAGTTGCAGAGTACTGTCTGTGTATTTAGGTGACTCCATTTATGAAAAGTCATAGTAGGAATCGCAGATCTAAAACTATTAGTTTTAAATATCGCATGTATTTCTAAAACTTTTAAAATGAAATAAAAGGGTTCTGTTTATAAAAAAGTCGACGACGTTGTAGGCCCCAGAGTAATAAACTAACAAATTAAAAGTAGCAATCACAAAATTCAGAAAAAATAAAATCGACATGTCCGAGTTTTTCTTTCACACAGCGATAATAAACAAAATATTATAATTACAAATATTAATTAACAGTTGTATACAAATTTAATAACAATAATTAAACCCTGTTACAATACTTTTATTAATTATTAAAGCTATAGAATTTTTTATTTTATTATTCTTGTCGAGCTATTAATATATTTATATAAACTCAACAACGAACTTTCTGCGAGCTTTATTTTAATTTAAAAACAAGTTTCTAAAACTTCGTAATAAGAATCATTATTACATTGTACCGTTCGTCTGACAGTGATTTAGACAATTCATTTACGAAAAGCTTCGCTTATTACACACTGACACATTTGACACATATTTTTCGTTTTCCTTTTTCGTACAATAAAACTAATTATTATTTTGTGCGAGCAACAAAAAAAGTAACATGCAAACCTTTCTTTTCATTAATTTATTTTGTTTTTTTTTGTATTTATAAGTAAAGAAAAAGTGATAGCACAAACGAAACGCGTAGAAACGTCCATTTACCAAGATTTCCCATAGGATTTAACCCACTATCTCTTCTAAGTTATTTTTATAGAATTGCTTGATTTAATTTTAAATTTCTATATTTATTTATTAGCTTCATTCTTTATGTGAATGTTAACTGCGTCGAGTTCTTTTAACGCTGTGGAAATTTAAATCTCCACGTAATGAAAAACGTTTAACGTTCTTGTGAAAAAAATATAAAATGTTACAAATAAAAATAGTAGTAAATTTAGTTTTTTATTATACTTCATACAACCATACTGACAGCATTGTGTTAATAACAATTTAACAGCAAATGGTATTGTTTGTAGTATTTTATAAATTTTTAATATACTGTTTATTATATATAATTAGTCAAATGTTTATAAAAAGTTTGTTCAGACACTAAACAGAAGAAAAAGGAATGAAGGAGTATACGTACATAGAAGAAAGGGAAAATAGATTTTGAAATAACATATGAAGACGCTGGAGACAATGTGCAGATATTTAAGGCAGGAGAAATGGTCGAGTCAGACTACTAACCACTGGAATTGACAATAGAAGAAAGAGAAAAGAGACAAAAAGATGATGAGTACATAACAAAAAAAATGTGGAAAGAAAAGAGTATTAAAGATACAAAAACAGAATAGGAAAAACAGTATAGATAGGAAAAAGATTACAAGAAAGTGTGGAGGAAATGAGAGATATGATGGAGAAAGCAACAAAGAATATGAGAAAGTGGAAGGGGGAGAAAACAGGATAGAAGAAATGATGGGATAAAGAATGCAAGGAGGAAAAAAAGGCAAGAAAAGCATTAGGACAGTGGAAAAAGAAAAGAAAGAAAAAGAAAATATTAAAAAGCAGTAAAATCTACAAGAAAACATGCGAGAGAAAGAAGGAAGAAAACCAAAAGAAACAAAAGAATCAGATCAAAGGAATAAAAACGGAAGATGTATAGAAATGCCTAAAGAAAAAAAAAAGAAGGAATAATGAACGACAAAAAGAATACCATACAAATAAAAGAATGGGAGAGATATTTTAAGATCCTGGTCAAAAAAGAAGTGGAAAGCAAAACCTGAAAGGAGAAAAAAATCAAAAAAAGTAATAGTAAGACTAGCAGAAAGAGATAGAATAAACGAAGATGAAGTAATAGATGCAATAACGAAGGTAAAAAAAGGGAAAGCAGGAAAATATGGAATACAAGGCCAAGAATGAGTATACGGGGAAGAAAATGTAGCAAAAAGGATGACAAAAATAGTAAATAAAATATGGAAGGGGACAGAATTTCCGTAGAAATAAAGAAAGGAAATAATATACAAGATACACAAAAAAGAAGACAGCAATAAAGTGAGGAATTACAGAAGGGTGACAATATTAAGCACGGCATACAAATTATATGCAACAGTGCTACAAGGAAGACTACAGAAGGAAATAGATAAAAAGAGTTTGGTACCAGACGGACTAACGCGATTCAGAAAGGGAAGAAGAGTCATAGACGACATATATATATTGAAACACTTGACGAATAGAAAGCTACAGAAAAAAAGAGGGGAAATGAGGGCACTGTTCTAAAATTTAAAAGCCGCTTTTGACAGAATGAACAGGGAAAAACTTTGAGAATACATAAGAAAAAAAAAGAAAGATTAATAGAAATAATGGAGGAAATTTACGAAGATGCGAAGAGCAGGGTAAAAGTGAATGGAGCAAGGAACGAGACATTTGTTACAAGGAAAGGGTTAAGGCAGAGATGCTAACTGAGTCCAAGCATTTTTACAGATTTAGACAAGACAATGAGAGGACAATAGATAAGAGGGGTAATAGTAAGGAAAGTGAAGGTGTGGTCGTTGGCGTATGCGGATGACATTGTATTGATGGCTAAGGTGGAAAAGGAAATGAAGGAAATGATGCGCTGGAAGAATACATAAAAAAGGGAATACAAGTAAATACGAAGAAAATAAAAATAATGGTATCTAGAAAAAAAAAGGGGAAAAAAGGAGTGGAAATGGAGAAAGAAGGAAGTGCAGCAGGTGAAAGAATTAACATACCTGAGTTACACGATGAAACAAGATAATAAAGAAGGGGAACACATAAAGGAAAGAGTGAAGAAAGGAAACAGGTCAATAGGAAATTAATAGGACATTGGAAAAAAAGCTGCTGTTTGAGAAGCTAATAAAAAATGTGGTGATATATAAGGTGGAAATATAAAGGTGAAAGTAGTATAGAAACGTAGAAGAGATACAAAAAAAATACTGGAAATGGGTATTAGGTTGATCGAGAAACACCGGAGTATATTATAAGAGAAGAAGTGCAGGCAGAAAAAATAAGAGTAGAAACAGGAAGAAAGGCTATAAAATACGAGGAAGAACTAAAAGAAAGAACGGAATGCAAAAAAAAGAAGTTAAGAAATTAGAGGAAATCTTAGAAAAACGGAAAAAGAGCAAAGAAAATGAAAGAAGTATGAAGAAGAAAGAAACAGCTAAAAAGGAAGAGAAAAAATGAAAAGAGTAAGAAGTGTAAAAATGTAAAAAAAATGTAAAGTAAATGTAAAAAAAGGGTAAAATTGCAAATAGGGGAAACACGGATCACTTTGTAACACATAAGTGAAAAAATAAGGATAAGCTACACTAAAAAATCAAAGAAAAAAGGATAGTGTTACAGACTTAAAGTCTAATTTCTTTGAACGCGATTATTATAACTAAGTTTATTAAAACAAAAACACAACTACTAAGGAAATTATAACTTACTAATTAATAAGACACCGATGCGTTATTTTAAAGATTTTGTTATCATTATTTTCTATAGTGGATCTCGTTAGTAACAACCACGTCACCACAACTAGCTACGATGTCGGTAAGTGAACGCGGTTAAGAAACTACAATAAAAATATAAACAACTAGGCGCCACTCCTCGTACTAATAAATATCTTCGGCTTGTGGATACCAAAAAAGTACGCCTAAGCCCACTACGAAACAAATATGATAGAGCAAAAAAAAAGATCCAAAACAATGTAACAAGAGTATATATATTTTTGATTCTAATAGCAAATATAATAAATAACACCGTTCACAAAAATAAAGCACTAAAAACTTACCCCACCGAAGTTCCATGATAGCGAGTGATAAACGTTTACTACTTCTTACGTGTTCATAGACGAAAATGAGCGTAGTAGGTAAGCTTACGTACGACAATATGTGCTTAAATTTGGCTTTGATTACATATAAAACACTCAAAAAAACTTGACGAGTGTTACGTCAACGTACACACGACAGCTGCATTAGATAACGTTAACAATGTTTTAAATTTACGAGAAAATAAAAGAATTTTGTATGATATACAATTAAATTCTTAATAATTATAAATTAGCATACTTGATAAGGCAAATTCAAATTAAAATGCTGAATATGAGATTATATTAATATAAGTCAGTAACAGCAATATAAAGATTCTACAAGATAAGATGGAATCTACAGATGTGAACCACTTCTGAAAGTTATTGAAACATTATCCCCATGTATGAAAAGGATTTTCTCAGATTTCTAGTAGACTCGCTAAAAGAATTTTAATCGTATTAAAGCAACATAGCTGACGCAACTTTGAATTACTTGCAAACGCCGATCCAATCTACTAAATTACTTAATCTTGCCAGAATGCTGCACAGTTCTTCTACAGCGTAATTGCTAAAAGCGTAAAGAGAATAACCAACAATAAAAATTAAATATAAAGAAGAATTATTTACAATTGAGCGGAAAGCGTTTTGATAAAATCAAACAATCACATCAGAATCAATCGTCTAAGTGAATGAATCATAAATCTCAAAACAATACGCATTAACAAACAGTGGAAGTAGCTAACAGTGACGGCGTAAATTTTACTTGGAATTATTACTTATAACAAATACATAAATAATGACATCTAACAAATCCCCCCTAGCAAAATTAAAATCTAGAGACGACGAGAGAAAGCTCAAAAAAGACTGAACTTTAGGTATATGCCAAGAATCAAATCCTAAAAACCACAACCAACTCACTTTTATTGAAGAACCCAACTCAGATACAGAGAAAAGGTACTACTAAGAAATGGACATCTTTCTGAACCGTCGCATGAAGCGGAGATGCCTGAACACCAAAACGAGAAAAGAGTCTTCTTCGGAGAACGCTTAACACTCAACAAACTCACGACAGTCAGAGTAAGAAGTTTTGGCAAGTGCCAAGAACCCTAAAAACCCAATAAAGTCCCAACCCTTAGTAATCAAAACCACACCCTGAGTATAAATCCAAAAACTAAGAAACTGAAAGAGTAAAAAAAAGTAACTCAACCCAAATAGCAAAATAAGTTTGTGAAGTACTTGTCAAAAGTTTGTCATTAAAAAGTGAAAAGTGTGTCTTAAACATGTTGTTGGCAAGGTTCAAAAGTGTTTGTCAACTTTGTAAAATACTTGTGGCAAGTGTTCTACTTGACAAAAGACAAGTTTGTCACATACTTTTCATAGGTATTTCAAAAGTCTCTACAAGAAAATTCGACAAACTTGTGTCAACTATCTAGCAAGTGAGCAAAATGTTTGCCTCAAGTGTTTACCAAGGGTGTGCAAAGTTTGCTATCAACAAGATTGAGACAAGGTACTTTTCGATACGGTCAAGGACACGAAAAATTAATAATATTGACGTAAAACTTAAACATAATTTATTCATCTTAACAGTAAAAAGTAACAAAGAATAAGTACAGAAACTATAATACAACACTATATTACATATACCTATACCTATTTAATATTTAATTTTACTTATATACGTTATATATCCATATCATTTATATCTTCAGCCCCACCAGTTGATATTATTGGTTGCTCCAACTTTCTAGATGCCCGTTGTTCCCTATAAAAATATAGCATTTATAAAACAATCCATACTAAAGAGTTAAATATTTACTTTTATATTTCCGGTGTTTGGCTTGAGACAGCCAGTCGCTAACCACTTTTCTGATTTCCTTTTCTTGAATTGAATTAAATTTTTTACGCAACGATCTGAAAAATAAATTAAGTACATGCATTAAAAATTAAACAAGAACATTATTGCAGAAACACATTTGAATATTGAAAACAAAATCAAATTTAAAACAATATCAAAAGAGAAAAGAAACAAAACTACTCACCAAAAACAAATTTATAAGTGCACGTTTTATCAAACCTTGGTTTGCACAAATTAGCTGCACTTGCTTTCCCGGACAATGAATATTCGTTTGCTAATTCATCCGTCATTAGCTTCCGAAGCAGATTGGAAGCAAATGTGCCAATATCAGTCCCGTCGCAATGGAATACGTGCTTAGACTGTAAAACATATCATGATCAGATTCAATAAATAAAATATAGAAAAAAAAATATAAAAAATCGATCTGAATACTAATGAAATGCATATAAGGTTACACAATTTCATTATGTATTCGGTAAAAAATATACATTTTTCTTCATCAGAGGTATAAGCGAAATGAATGTAATGTAATGAAATGAAAACTTACCTATTATTTTTTAGTTGATGTGTTCACAAAACTGCACTCAATCAATCAGCACTTTACACAGGTATTATATTAAAAAAGCTATCAACAACCAGAACAACGTCAAGTTCAATACTGTTTAAATTTTTACTCAGCAAGTGTCCTTTTTAAAAAGAACAAATGCAAAGTGCCATTGTTTGGAGAAAATCGTTACAACCCCAGGCGGTTACAGGTAGAAAAACTTCAAAAGGTGCATTAGTCACCAAATTCTTGTCATTAGCTTGTGACCGACAACTTTTCCATTGCTTACTTTGTGGAAAGTATGTTATTGTCTTTCTGTAATAGACATACCTGCTTTAACCTTGCTTTAAATCTCACTTTTAAAAGTTTGCGAGCGACAACCCAACAGCAAATAACAAACAAGTATGCCACAAGGATTTATGCTATCTGGGAAGTATATATCAAAAATTGAATGTGGATATTAGTTGTGGCAAAAAGTTGTCAACGGACGGTATGAAATTTTTTCCACTAAAGCAAACAATTCTAATTGCAAATCGACATAAGTAAGGTTATCTAAAAAGCAAAAAAACCAAGCAGTAATCTAAAAGTTACACAACGAAGTCGAAAAACCTTCCGCATAACCCAAACAAAACTAAAAGAAAGAAATAGAAGGAGTAAGAGAAAAA
Organism: Aquatica leii; assembly: GCA_035610365.1. NCBI lineage: Eukaryota > Metazoa > Arthropoda > Insecta > Coleoptera > Lampyridae > Aquatica > Aquatica leii. Next base: position 34,574,158 of record CM069438.1, read on the forward strand.
GAAAGGAAAGAAACTTCACTTGCTAACCGATAATCATTAATGTTTGTCCATCGCGTTGAAATGTCATCCTAAAAAACTAAAAACGGATTAGAATATGTCAAGAGCAAAAGAAGCCTAATGGGAATAAATATTCCAACAGTTACCAACAAGATCAAGAAGCGGACTAAATGAAAGTACGTAGAGTACAAGAAACGACGTTGGAGTCTATATCAAGTTTCTACTCTAGCACAAGAAAATCATAAATCAAGTAAGTCCAATCACACAAAAAAAGAAGAAAAGCGAAAAAGCAATGTTGCGGTGAATACAAAAGATAAAAGTTACCAAAAAAAGAGTGTCTAAGCAACAATAGAAGAGAAAAAAACAAAAGAAAGACGAAAAAGATAAGATGTTTCTATGCTCAACCAACAACTCAAAAAGTGAACTTTAAAGAAGATCACAAAGAAAGAAAAATCATAGAAACATAGAAAACCCACAGATCAAAGAAAAAAAATTAAAAGTAAAAAAGACAAGAAAGAAAGAAAAGAGACAGACGGAGAAAGATCAGACAAGATGTAAGTGTCTGTTTCGTTTTTCCTTCCGTAGAAGAAACGAAGGAGGTGCCTAGCTTTTTAATGACGAAACGCAAACAGGCAAACAATAAAAATGATTAAAAATAAAGAAGAATGGTTGGCACATAGAAAAGTCCTAATCTTAAGAAAAAAAATTAATAGTCGGAAAAATAAAGATAAGAAAGAACGGAGAAAGGGAAAGTTTGATATTAATGCCTGATTCGTTCTTCTACAAAAGAGAGACCACCCTACGGTGCTGATCCAACCGCTTTAAATGATGAACCTTTAGGAGAAAGAAGAAGAAAAAAGGGATGTGACAAGCAGGTAATCAACCAATCAAGGAGAAAAAGAGAAATGAAGCCAAAAAAGACGAAGAAAGATAAAGGTTAATGTAAATGCCTGATTTGCTCTTCTACCCGTAGAAGAACGAAAAAAGAGATCACTTTGCGGTGCTCATACAACCGTTCAAATATAGAAAGAAAAGAAACGAAAAGAGCAAATGCACTATAGTCAGTTATAGAACGAATGCGTACCAATTGCTGTTCCAAAAACTTAAACCAAATAGAATATCGGTACAGCAAAATAGAAAAAAAAGAATTGGGTAGCATCCCAGCTAGAACTAACCAAATACTGCCGACAAAATAAAAGGACCAAATTACAAACCTAAAGACGAGAACCAAAAGAAGCCGAAACCGAAGAAGAAGTACAATTAAAAAGCGAGTAGACGTAGAAAGAAAAAAAAATAGAATCTACATCTCTAGAACAAAGAAAACTTTCAAACACATTCGTAGAAGTCCTACTAGCTAAGTCAAAATAAGGACGTGGTAACGCCATGCCAATAGTATCGTTGCCCCAACATACGTTCTTTCTGCGCCAATAAAAATGACGACAAAGAAGAGATAGCGTTTTTGCCACACTACAATGATCAGAAGTGGAACAAACATGATGATCGTAAATAATCAGCTTCCGTTGATTGCTTGGCACCATCAGCTTCCCCAGATCTTTATCATCTTGAGATAGTCACACTCGTTTACAACGAAGAACCACAAACCAACAAAAAACGACGTGGATACGCGGACAAAAATCAAAACCTGTTAAAGTATCCACATCTCACACGGCACACTCACTAACCCTAAGCACATTCAACCAAACACAATCAGTACTATTAATAATTATCCATAAGAAACTATTCAATAAGTAATAGAAGACAAGAAAAGCAAAGAGAGAATTCGATAATAACTAACCACTGATAAATACAATAAAAAATTATTATTAAAAAGTGGTATTAAAGCAAATTGAGGCTCCACACTGGAACTACTACTGTTTGTTACCAACTTTTTTTTGTACGGAATAGCCAACGATAAAAGTTAATATAAAGAAGAATTACATACAATTTAGCGGAAAACGTTTTCTTAAAACCGAACGCCCATAAATCAAACGTGTAAATGAGTAAGAGGAAGTTTCTTTTGTTTGCGCAAAATTTAGTTAGACCTTTCTATCGGAATCACGAGGATTGCTCGAGTTTGTTGATGGTATTACAATGAAGCTTGAAGAAATTGCCAAAACGAAAGAATGGCAAAAATATTAAAGAAAATCAGTTCAAAGACAGCAACTTTTGTTAAGAAAGAACTACATGTAAATTTGATTAATTGTGATACACCAGAGAAGATGTAAAACAAGTTCAATTTTTGCTATGATGTCACAAGTGAAGATAAAAAGCAACATACTTGGTAGAAGTGTTATCAATTTAAAATTAAACAAAAGTGTGCCAATATGAAAGTTGTTACAAAATGGGAATGAAAAGTTATTAGAAGCAGTAATTATGTTCAAGAAGTAGCTTGCCATCTCGTTTTTCTACGATTACGATGACTTAGGTGTGTACTATTCCAACAGATACAAACCTAAAAATTTTAATGATATAGTTTAGGCAGCATATTATGCTAAAGTAAAAATTGCAGAAGAAACTTTCTACTCACAGTCACGTGCAGGTTAGATATTACAATGGCTAATAAATTTTTCTTCCGTGAAGTGGACAGCACCGGCTAGAAAGCCGGATGTGCTTAAGGCCATTCTTACATTGAATCTGATCCTGCTCGGAGGTTGTAGAGCAACGCTTGGTAAGGGAGAATTTTCTTCTATCAACATTCACCTTATGTCAATCTTTTTGACAGTTTTTTTTTATAATTTTGGTTTTGTTTTTGAATTCAGTGTATTTAGAGCTGTGAGTTCTTTCGACTATTAAGGGCTACCTGTTATAGGTTATTATATTAATTTTGTTTCAATTTTTGGAAATGATATTATACTTCACAGCGGTATATCATTATCTATCTTTAATTTAGATTAGTGTTCTCCACGATGTATTGACATTTAATTTGGATTTTCTTTGTTTTGTTTTCGTATTTATACGTTAGAGCGTTTGTTGGCCATGTAGAGTAGTCATTTTTATTATTTTTTCTACAGAGAGAGGGACGAAGTTGTCTGGGAATTATCCTATTCGGGGGTGACTAATTTTTTGTTTCGGTAAACTTAGAGCTTGCTCAAGGCATACCTTTCACAGAGTCGTAACAGTGCTACAGAAGCTGACTCAGACAGGAACTTGGGGCACAGCCTGGGTTTTATGGTTTTACCAGTGTCGGTAAACCGAGACTTAGCTCTGAAGGGAGAGAAAAAACCGAGTCCTATTATACAAAATCATGGCAGGGATGACTAGTCCCTCTGACAATAGAAGCGTCTTGTGGTAATCGTACCCGTACCAATACGCCCGGAGTCTTTGTGAGTGGCTTTGCACCTTAGACCTATAGAACCGACGGCAAAATACCCAATTCCAGTATTACCAGTATACTTGTGCATTTATGGGGAAAGAGCGAGGGCTGTTCGAACATTACAAAGTAGCAGAAGAATCCATTTTTGTATGATAGAGGAGACTGCGACGGCGACTCGTCCAACGTGTCTCGGCAGCAACACGAGTATCTGAGGGTGATAAAAAGTCTCACCGGGGACCCGTTATCCGGTGCTCAATCAACTGGTTTCGGCCTTTCGGGGGCGTGGGAACTAGCTTAGGCACAGGTTGGTCGTCGACTTATTCCGTCGTGCAACATGTCCCTTAAAAAGGGGGGAGGGGGTGCTTAAGCACCTTATCTCCGCCTCGTTTTACTGTTAGTGAGAGTTGAGTTCGGGGTGCTGCACTGGTTAGCTAACATCAACCAGAAAAAAGAATCAGTAAAGGAAACTCGATCCGAGTTATGCGCTATACTGCCAATTTCCTTCTAAGAGACTGAGTCGTAATAATTTGGGGTTCTACCGTCCCTCTATACCTCCGAGTGCGGTCGTAACTATGATTCCCCTTAAGATAGCTCTTTTTTTTCTCTCTGAAGTGAGAGAGGATTGTAACGCACTGATACTAATTTAATTAGTTTTAGATGTAATTTCGCTATTTATTTATTTTATATGAACGGGTGGTTTGTTTTATTTGAGTTTTGCTATATTCCGATTTACTTATTTTGTATCCGTTACTATTACGTTTGATTTCTGTATTAATTATTTGTATCCGTTACTGTTAAGTTCGATTTATGTTTATTTATTATTAATAAGATTGTAACTAAATAAATCGAAGAGAATTCCACCGGGTAAACTATATAATAGGCTGCTTTGAATATATCAACCGAATCTCCGGGAGATACCGCTCCCCGTCTACTCTTTCCTAACTCTCCCTACCGGGCGTCGTGTTCGTAATGTCGTGCTTTGGCCTGCGTAACACGCCGTCAACACTGGGTTCCAGTAACGTGTTGGAAAATTTTTGCACGGTTATTGGTTCTATTCTAAACCACGTCTGTTCACCGAATATCCGAACCCAAACAACCCCTTCTATCGATCCAACGGAGTATAATACCGTTTCTGCGTGCTTGCTTGGACACCGACGTTTCTGCTTGCCGAACGCACGCTAATTACTCATTGGCTTATAGCTCATTCCACGCTTGCTTGGTTGTCGTTTTGGCCACTTCCGCTCCCTTCGATTAGCTCGCCGAATTACCGGACGGTTTTTTTACAGAATAAAATAAAGTTATTTTTATTTACTGTTGTCTTTTATTTCCGTCGCTTAGCTCCGCTTATGAACGTTTGAAACTCTGGACAACACCGTCTAAGAGGAGTGTAAACTCCTCGAACGAATCTGGCGCCCGAGAACCGCACCATTCCTTAGCTTTCTATTTCAGATAAGCAAGCCAATCCCCGGAGTAAGCGTCACAAAATGTCAAAAAAAACCAATTATAATAAATGTTTTAAATAATTGCTAACACACTTATAAAGGCTTAATTAACAGTTGAATGAGTATGTGTCAAAAAAGATATTGATGCATTTTATTTTTAAAGAAAATGTTTTTGTTTATAAACAATCAGGTGTAATCTTCGTAAGAATAAATAAATCAAGCTTAATGTGTCATTAAATTTTTACACGTTACGTTTTTTTAGAAGCGGGAGAAGCACCTTCATTAGTATGATAAACAAAAGTTTTGTATTTCCCTTGTCACGCATATCTTGCTTTACTATGATACGATAAGTAATGGTTCTTATTGCCAATTAACAACAATGAAGTATTTTACTTTTGTATTCATTTAATATTTTTTGTTTTTAAGTCGCTTTTATAGTCTGAAAAACACATACAGTCACCGTGGAATAAAAATTGTAATTTAAAATCTTTTTATAGCACTTTTATACCTCATTGCAGTGCCATACAATAATCAGTCATTTAGAATTTATTGTACTGATAAAATATAAATTTAATTAAAAAAATTCAACAAAAGATCTTATAACTACATAAAAAACTAGTTTTAAATAAATTTTAAGTCTCAAATCATATTTTACAGTAGGTCTAAGTAGATATTCCTTAGCGTTAGTATCTAAATTAAAATTATAATTTGATGTTAGTAAAAAAAACTTACTTTATATGTTTACTGTTTTTATTTAAATTGAACATACAATTGTTAGTAATAAGTATGACCTCCTTAATTATCGATAAACTTCTGCAGTCGTCTAGGCGTTGTTACGATCAAAATTTTTATAACGTAATCCCCTGTATATTGAATTAAAATTAGATTCCGGTTTTGACGCCCTCTGCCGATCTTTTCTTGTGACTGTCATTTCACGACGAAGTTGTTAAGCTAACAACTGCATAAAATGGCCTGTTTCGCTTAAAGTTAGTTATCGAATAACATCCTCTGTAATGGAAATCAAATTATAACTTTATTACGTTTTTAAAATAATTTATTCGTCACAAGGTAAGATATTTACATCTGTTTTGTTAGAATTCTTTTGTAATTTCTTCTTAATTTGATAGCCGTTCCACCACGTTTTGGCCACATGTTTCTATTCAATAAAGAATAATGAGAGATTAATATCGATAAATACCTTCATGGGACGAGTATAACTCTATAAGGTCTACGTTTAGAACTAAAAAAAACCGAAGACAAGAACTTTTCTTTGAGATCTTACTCATGCGGCAAACACCTGCAAAACCAACTTTCATTGAATGTGTACAACAGCATTCGATAATCGGGTTATGTTATGTGTACTTTCTTTTAGCAGTAATTAACAATTTTGTAGATCTTGATTTCGTGAGTCATTGTGTTGACACGATTTGCTACAGGCTCACTTACCGGAGAAAACGTTTTCTTCGATCAAGTAGGTACTGGATTGTGGGTAAGTTTATTTAATTATTTTATCGCTGTCAGAAAAGTCACTCACGGAACTTTGGCTAATGTTAATTTCCGTAATTACGATCATTGTTTTAATACCATTAAGGTAGTTTCATTAATTATTTTGTGTGTATCGCATGCTGTGTACAAACAATATTTACTACGAAATTTTCTTTACTATTCACTTCGATTCAACTTTTGTATTGTGTGTAGCCGATACTTCTGGCATTTATGCACTGAGAATAAGATATACTCTTGTTAATAATCTACGTTACTAAATAAAAGTTTTTATACCTGTTAATCTTTCTTTTATGGTAACATATCTTTCTCTTTTATTGTGGTTACCCGAACATCAGAGTAACAAGGATTACGAACCTAAAAATTAGTTACAAGCTTGGACCGTCTGTCTTGATCGAGGCAGAAGTGTTAATTATAAATGATCTGGCGCCCTTAATTATTATTCACTTGAACCTTCCCTGTCTCCGACTGTGTGAGTTGGCCGTGCAAGGTTCGTAAGACCTAAATCTTGTAACAGCGTTGATGCTACAAGAACACGTAAGTAATCATCAGTAATTGTCTACCTAGCACTCTCAATAGCAGCAATTAATTGATCGCGGTTTCTGGCGATGAAATCGGTCTTCTGTTATTCATGGATAGTACGAACAACTTGACCTCAAACTTTCCTGTTATATCATAAATCAAGACTTTTTTGCTGGCCACGGTAACACGTTCAGGTTATTTTGGCGTATCCTGTTGGGATGAACCTAGATGTATGTAAAGGGGCATTATACTTAAATAATAAACTTATTTAATAATAATAGTTGAAAAGACCATCCAACAAACGCCTGAGCTATGGAAACTTATCCAACCCCGTATACATTTACTAAAAAGTATCCAGTACACTTTTGGAGCTTGTGTAATTAACTCCATAACAACGTCTTGTAGGTTGAAACGCTTTTATAGCTGAGTAATTTGAACTTTTAAAAGTTTTTTCGTCGCTAAAACCACCACAATCCAAAAAATCTAACGGTTTAATCACGTAACGTCTTACAAATTCCAAACAATATTTTTTAGTCTTGCTGTGCGGTTAACTGGCATCCCAAAAATTTGTCGTTGGCTGAAGCATTTTGGAAAGTTGTAAAAAGATTTTAAGTAACACATGCCACTAACGCTGCGTTCTGAGCCACCGTAAACACTCTTCAATGATTCCGTTTATTGTGTGCTCGCAATACCACTCGAATACGTCCCATAGTATTCCGTGAAAACATAAACATTCGAGCAACTTAGATAGCTTTTTAGAGAAACTTGATGCTATATTTTTACATAAATTAAACTAAAAACTACAATTACTTTTACAATAATAAAAGATAGCGGTAATTCACATTCACAATTTACATACAATAAATAACAGATCGAATAATTAAAATTTTGAGGTTATAACAGCGACTTAAGAACTAAAAATGATAAATAAATATAAAAGTAAAATACTTTAGTGTTCTTAATTGAAATTCTTAAAAAAATACAATAAGAACGATTATTTATTGTATTATAGTAAAGCAGGATATAGGTGACAGGGCAAATACAAATTTTATGTTTACCACTGTAGTGATAGTGCCTTCCCCGTCCCTAAAGAAACGTAACGTGGAAATGCAATGACAAACTAAATTTGATTTATTTATTCTTACGAAAATTATACGCGTTTAAATCCATACGTTGTCAATGTAATAGCGAAGGCTTCCACGGCCGGAATCTATACTAACATTAGAATGTCTTCCGGGTTTGGGCCGTGTCATAGTTGCAACCGAAGCTGCCAACGTTTCGCCCACTTTCGTAAGGGGCTTCATCAGGGCGTGAGATAAATCGCAAAACTCAAACAAGCAATCGAAATCTAAGAACTTCTCAAAAGTTAGGTTATCCACTTGTAAAACAAGCCATAACCTAAACTATGAAAAGGTAAAAAAGAAAACGATAACCTTAAAAAGCAAACGAAAATCTAACAAAGAACCACTACCGAGTTAGGTAATCAACTTGTGAACCAAGCCAGATTCTAAACTCCGTAGAAGTGACTTAAGAAGAAATGGTCTCCGTATTTAAAGGAAAAGGATCGTCACGGATGATCAAGCTCGACCCTGATTGGGTTACGGTTGCTAGGGGGCGTGTTTTTGATAAATGACTAATAACCGGGAACCAAAGCGGGGATAGTTCGAAACCATGATCGCGATTGAAGTTATTGGGGTGTTTGATGATTTCTATGCTTTCTCGGAATTTCCTGTTGAAAAAGAATTGAGATTTGGCAATCAACGAAACATTATCAAAATCTATCTTGTGACCTGTAGTAAAATGATGTTCAGCGACCGCAGACTTGGAAGTATACCTTTTTCTTATACAACGATCATGTTCTGAAATGCGAGTAATGACGGAACGACCGGTTTCACCAATGTAGACTAAACCACAAGAACAGGGAATTTGGTATACACCTTGAGATGAAAGTGTAGGAAATTTGTCTTTGGGAGAAGGAAGAATCTGAGAGATTTTGCCTGTCGAGTTGAATATAGGTTTAATACCATTCTTACGAAGGAGTTTTCCTATTTGATCTGTAACCTTGTGAATGTAGGGTAAAAAGGCCAATTTCGGGTTGGATTCGGGAGTAGAAATGTCCTTAGGTAATCGAGTACGTGGATGTAAACGACGATTAATAACTCTATGAATATTTCGCTTTACATAACCATTGTTCACTAAGGTTCTAGTAAGATGACGGAGTTCTGAGTCTAGATTCTCAGGTTGACAAATAGAAAAGGCACGATGGACCAAAGATTCAATAACAGAACGTTTCTGTGCAGGATGATGATGAGACGAAGCATGAAGGTATCTGTCCGTATGAGTGGGTTTTCGATAAACAGAATGGCCTAGAAGTCCGTCGGGCTTACGAGTCACAAGAACGTCAAGAAATGGAAGAGAACCATTACTTTCGATTTCCATAGTAAATTTGATATCTAAGTGTTGATTGTTAAGATGATCAAGAAATTTAGACAATTCAAGATGACCATGAGACCAAACAATAAACGTGTCGTCAACATATCTAAACCATACTTTAGATTTTAATATTGATGATTCCAAAGCAACCGTTTCAAAGGTTTCCATAAAAATGTTAGCTACAACAGGTGATAGAGGAGAACCCATAGCAGCACCAGAAACTTGTTCGTAAAACTTATTATCAAATTAGAAGTAAGTAGAGGATAGACACTTTTCAATAAGAGGAACTAAACTCAAGTCCTTGCCATGTTGAGACAGAATCTGTTTGATGATAATAAGCGAATCCTTAATAGGAACTTTAGTGAAAAGTGAAGTAACATCAAAGCTCACGAGAAGATCTTGGGGTTCAAGTTTTATAGTTTCTAGACGTTGAATAAAATGCCACATCTCAGATCCCATTCGTATTAACACTGGCAAAATCCTTGAATCATCTAAAATTCCTAAATCCAACATTTCTAAGTCGGAAGAGTCAGCTCTAAAAAGTCTTCGTAAGAACTCTGATATTATTGTTCTTCCAGCCGACAAAGGCAACGCCACTGTAGTTTTGAACCATATTGATTATGTTACGAAAATCAATTCTATTTTGTCTGAGGAAACTTACGCTCTTCTAACCCATAACCCCACTTCGAGGATTGAACGCGAGGTTAGCCAAATCATCAAATCTTCCAATCTACCTCCTGAAACTAAACGTCGACTTACCCCATCAGATTCTAAACCACCTCGTCTATACGGACTTCCCAAAATTCACAAACAAGGTATTCCTTTTCGACCTATCGTTAGTACTATCCAATCTCCTACTTACAAGCTAGCCAAGTTCTTGTCCAACATTCTTTGCGAGTTTACAGGTAAAACCTCTTCTCACATCCTCAACTCTCAGCATTTTATTCAACGTCTAGAAACTATAAAACTTGAACCCCAAGATCTTCTCGTGAGCTTTGATGTTACTTTACTTTTCACTAAAGTTCCTATTAAGGATTCGCTTATTATCATCAAGCAGATTCTGTCTCAACATGGCAAGGACTTGAGTTTAGTTCCTCTTATTGAAAAGTGTCTATCCTCTACTTACTTCTAATTTGATAATAAGTTTTACGAACAAGTTTCTGGTGCTGCTATGGGTTCTCCTCTATCACCTATTGTAGCTAACATTTTTATGGAAACCTTTGAAACGGTTGCTTTGGAATCATCAATATTAAAACCTAAAGTATGGTTTAGATATGTTGACGACACGTTTATTGTTTGGTCTCATGGTCATCTTGAATTGTCTAAATTTCTTGATCATCTTAACAATCAACACTTAGATATCAAATTTACTATGGAAATCGAAAGTAATGGTTCTCTTCCATTTCTTGACGTTCTTGTGACTCGTAAGCCCGACGGACTTCTAGGCCATTCTGTTTATCGAAAACCCACTCATACGGACAGATACCTTCATGCTTCGTCTCATCATCATCCTGCACAGAAACGTTCTGTTATTGAATCTTTGGTCCATCGTGCCTTTTCTATTTGTCAACCTGAGAATCTAGACTCAGAACTCCGTCATCTTACTAGAACCTTAGTGAACAATGGTTATGTAAAGCGAGATATTCATAGAGTTATTAATCGTCGTTTACATCCACGTACTCGATTACCTAAGGACATTTCTACTCCCGAATCCAACCCGAAATTGGCCTTTTTACCCTACATTCACAAGGTTACAGATCAAATAGGAAAACTCCTTCGTAAGAATGGTATTAAACCCATATTCAACTCGACAGGCAAAATTTCTCAGATTCTTCCTTCTCCCAAAGACAAATTTCCTACACTTTCATCTCAAGGTGTATACCAAATTCCCTGTTCTTGTGGTTTAGTCTACATTGGTGAAACCGGTCGTTCCGTCATTACTCGCATTTCAGAACATGATCGTTGTATAAGAAAAAGGTATACTTCCAAGTCTGCGGTCGCTGAACATCATTTTACTACAGGTCACAAGATAGATTTTGATAATGTTTCGTTGATTGCCAAATCTCCATTCTTTTTCAACAGGAAATTCCGAGAAAGCATAGAAATCATCAAACACCCCAATAACTTCAATCGCGATCATGGTTTGGAACTATCCCCTCTTTGGTTCCCGGTTATTAGTCATTTATCAAAAACACGCCCCCTAGCAACCGTAACCCAATCAGGGTCGAGCTTGATCATCCGTGACGATCCTTTTCCTTTAAATACGGAGACCATTTCTTCTTAAGTCACTTCTACGGAGTTTAGAATCTGGCTTGGTTCACAAGTTGATTACCTAACTCGGTAGTGGTTCTTTGTTAGATTTTCGTTTGCTTTTTAAGGTTATCGTTTTCTTTCTTACCTTTTCATAGTTTAGGTTATGGCTTGTTTTACAAGTGGATAACCTAACTTTTGAGAAGTTCTTAGTTAGATTTCGATTGCTTGTTTGAGTTTTGCGATTTATCTCACGCCCTGATGAAGCCCCTTACGAAAGTGGGCGAAACGTTGGTAGCTTCGGTTGCAACTATGACACGGCCCAAACCCGGAAGACATTCTAATGTTAGCATACGTTGTTAGTTTTTGCGTATTGGACCTTCTGGTATTGTCAATGTTTACTAATTGTCTAATTTGAATCTCTTCAATAGCATTGCGAACGATCCCGAATGATTGCGAATCGCATTCGCTGACAAGCCTAGTTTACACAGCTAACTATTTCATTCGAACTAACCAAAGTGTCCCGTTTTTTGTTAAGTTGAGTGTACTTCAAACTGTGTTAAACTTTCTCTATACACTCAAACTATTTTTAAAAATCTTGAACTAACACAGCAATACACATTTCTAAAATTTTCTTTTTTTGTAATATTCTAATAATTAAATGGCAAAAAGTACTTTGAACAAATTTATTATGCATTATTCAAGTATATATAAATAAAATTAAAATGTGAAAAAACATGTTTCTTTTAAAACGAAATAATTTATATTTTTTCAGCTTAATTCTATTGAGAATATTTAAAATGCAAAAGAATATGACATGTTTTTAACATATCTAAAATGTTTCTCGTAGCATATTTTAAATGAATTTTTTTTATTGCAAAAAAGTTTTATTAATTTTACGGCAGTTGCTTTTTTTTAATTAATTTTTTGTTTTATTGTCAGCTGCTGGTATTATTCCTTGTTATTAGCTTCGCTGTATTGAATATTGTAATTTTTACGGTTTCGGACAAAATTTTACTATAATTATTAGTGGACCACATAGAGTGCTGTGTACAACCAAAACATTTGCACGTTTCGCTTTAGTTGGTAATTGAACAGTTGGCGTAATTAAGAATTAGCGTGACGGGCAGCCATAAAAGAGTGCAATAAATATAGAAAACAATCTCATTTATAATACACATTTTTTCGTTAACGCAATAAATTATAAAATGGCGTGTTACGCCCGTTTGAATTATTTAACATCCTAATTATAAACACCAAAAATAAATATTTTTTAAATTATTATAATAATAATTTTTGTTTAATTAATTTTTTATTAGGACCATTAGTTTCGTGTAGGACAAAAGCTTTTGTACGCACTAAATTTCCATTAAATCGAATAATCCTGTAATTGTGATTTGTACCCATTCCTATATTGGAATATTTTGTATGTAATTAATTACTAGGGATTCGACTTTTTTTTTAATCGGCTTATTGAAAGCTTTCAATCTTTTATATAAAGCTTTGTTACGCAAAATTACAAGAATTTAAAAGATTTCAAACGTTGTCTTTTATGTGACTGAAAAAAAATTTTTATTTAAATTGTTAATAAAAGAAAACATTGTAAAATATTAAATTGTAAACAAATGATGTTGCAGTGCAGTTTTGTCATTGTGCTTTGTTAAAAGCTGTAATAGGGTGTAATTCCTTCGTCAGAATACTACGGGGTTTAATATCAGTGTTTCCATCCTCTATGTTTATATATACAAACTTACTACGTTGGATAAAGTATGGCGCAGTAATATATGTTAAAACCACCAACAGTACAAAAGAATCTACCACCACACTCGTAACAGCAAAATCTAGAGTTTTCGCAGCTAGAGCAAAAACAACCATGAAGAATTAAGTTGTATGCCGCAGTCTTAATGAAGAGAACCATCACTGTCTTGAAAATTCCGAAAACATCAGTCTTTGCATGAACCAACTCGATGATAGTCTTAGCTTGGATTAAAGAAGAAGCATCCAGATTGTAAACGTTTATAGCCGAGTCGCAGAAATAAGCATCTGGTACCCAATAGGCATTTTATTCCTCCGGCAGCCCCTCATTTTGGAGGATTATGGGAAGCAGGAGTTAAAAACATAAAATATCATTTTAAACGCATAATTGGAGACTCAACGTTAACGAATGAAGAACTAACAACACTACAACACCATATAGAAGTCTGCCTACATTTAAAACCATTATGTCCATTAACCAACAACATCAATGAAATCGAAGTTTTAACACCAGTCCACTTATTAGGAGAGCGATCGTATCTCTACTCAACGCTGTAACAAATAACATCAACACAAATATATCCTTGAGATGACAACTTGTTACGGTAATTTTCTTTATGCACGCCTTTGTTGTTACGGTCGAAATTTCTTTGGCGCACGCCTATGTGTTTCGACGAAAAATTAACTTACGTTTTGGACGCCCCCTAACGATCGTTTACGCATGACTGTCATTTACGACGAGCTCTTCAACTTGGAAACTACATAAAATGGCCGGCAAATTGACGAGTGAACATTTTCTAACTTTATCCACCGTCATGGTGACCAATCTTTAAGTGTATTACACTTAAAATTCGTTTGCGTCGTCACCGGGTAAGATTGTAACTCTCATTTATTAAAACTCTGTTGTAATTTCCTGTAATTTGACAGCCATTCCGCCACGTGCGAATCCCTAGTTCTAATTGTTAATTGTTAATGAGGAGTCCATTTATCTCGTCAAACAAATATTCTATGAGGCATACTACTTATGGCAGAAACCGAATGTATCGAGGTTAACTAAGAACTGTCGAGATCCTACTCAGGCAGCAGATACCTGCGTAATCACAGAAAAGGGGTACCACAGCATATAACAACCGGTTTATATTCTTTAAACTTTCTTGTATCTTAAGTAATAATTGTTGTAGATGTGATTTCGTGAGACATTAGCTTGACCCGATTTGCGATTCAAATTGCTTACAGGGTTATGTGTCGGGGGAACCTACGTTCTTCACACCAAAGAAAATTCCTGTATTTATGGTAAATGATTTTATATGTTTTATTTCGTAGTCAAACGGGTCACTCACGAAACTTTTGCTATTAATTCTGTAATTATCGCTATTGTTGTTTACGAGCTAGGTAGTAAATTTTACTTATGTCAAGTTGTGCATGCTGTGTACTACCGATTGATCAACGTTAATGCTATATTACTTTTACACGCTGTGTTATGATAAGTTAACATTAGCGTAGTACTTTCTTATTTCTGTATTTGATTGTCAGTAATGCCATTCTACTAATTATGTAAACGATATTTACTACAAACTATTCTTCGCTATATATTTTTATTGTAGTTTACTTATGTACGGTGTGTTGCCTATGCTACTGGCATTTCTGTATTTAGAATTCATTATATTCTGTGATAATCTTCAGCGTTTCTACATTAAAATTGTTATCGTGGTTAGTTCTTCTTTTACGACAACATACCTGTTTCCTATGACTATCGTATTAACTAATTGCTTCTGACTACTCGAACAGCTGAATGGAGGAATTACGAACCTAAACATCTAGTTACAAGTTTATTACCATTCTGTTGTGAGCAGACAGAAGCTTCTTTGGGATAAGCTCTGGCGCCCTTAATTATCTTCTCAATCTTTTCTAGGAACCCTACCCTCTCTCCGACTATTGAGAGTTGGCCGTGCAGGTTCGTAAAACCATCCAAGCTTGTAACAAATTTGGCGACCCAACTTATTGGGGCCTCGATTTTCTCATATCGAATTTCTCATTTCACTACATTTCTTTTAGCTATTTTCTTTAATTGTGATTAGCGTAGGATTACTGGTACTCATAGGTAACTTATACTGTTGAATTTCTCTAGACTTAGTGTGTAACAAATTGGCTACCCGACTTTTCGATTTTTTTTTTGAATTTCTCATTCGTTATAATTCTTTCTGCTGTTTAGATTTTTTTCTCTAATTAGTATAGGATTACTAGCAGGAATAGGTAGTTTATATTGTTGACTTGCTATCGATTTAGTGTGTGCGATCATAAGTTCTTCTAGCTTTATTGATTCTTTTATCTTTTCTTAGTCTTACGTGGGTTCGATTTTACTGTGCTTTGTTTCTTTAGTTACTGCTGCTAGACTGGACGTCTGAGTTACTTCATTAACTTTTACTTTTATTTTTCTTCAGTGCTGCAGTTTGACTGTAGATTAGCACTTTGCTTACGTTTCTTTTAATCGGACCTTCGCTTTGATTTTTTGGATTGACTCGACTACGTCGATTAATTTGTTTTCTTAGTGGATTACTTACTGGGTAGTAATACGGTTTGTACTTGCTGTTATTTTGAATTTTTGTCAGACACGTGGTGGCAGATTTCTGTCGTAATTGACTGCTTTAGTTAGTTTCTTGTCTACTTGTTATTGTTTTAGATATGTATTCTTCAGATGAAGAACCGCCATTTCTTACTTCTTCGGACTCTGATTCCGAAACGAATTTAGGTAATTGGAATGTTACTTTTTCTGGTGAAGATCCTTTTTTGCTTATGGAATTTCTTCTGCGGATTGACGAATTGTGCCTGTCTCGTGGTGTTTCACAACATCAACTTTTCCTCTCAGCTTTCGAGGTTTTGTCTGGCAAAGCTCTTCTTTCTTTTAGGACAAACCGAACTTTTTTGCGTTCTTGGAAGGACGTTGCTGCGCTGTTGAAATCGAAATTTCTTCCGGTAGATTACGACGATCGCTTAATGGAGACAATTCGGAAGCGTACTATGGGAGCTAACGAATCTATTGGGATGTACGTTACCACCATGCGGTACCTCTTCTTACAAATGTTAAAACCAGTTTCTTATCACACACAACTCAAGATTGTGCGTTGTAATCTGACTCCGTTTTATCAGGCAGGGCTTGCGTTAATCTCGATTTCTACTTTCGAAGAATTAGTGAAATATGGAAGGCAGCTCGCTCAATCTAAGGCTTCCATAGACGAGTACAAACCACCTACGCTTTCTCAAGTTATGTCTTTTGAGACAACTTCGGTTAACGCATGTGAGCACTATGATAGTCAGCCGTTGTCTATTCCGGTTACCTGTTCTCTTGATACTTCTTCACTTTCTCCTTCGATATCTATTTCTAAATCTAATAATAGTGTTCGTTGTACTTCTAAAAATGCTATACCTTCATGGTTGGTAGCTTCTCTTTCTGGTCTGTCTTCGATTTTGGGCATTACGTGTCCTACTAAAGACCAATGGTACAACCAGTTAGTGGGTAAGGTATCAGCGTCTCCTCGCCGATTTTCTCGTTGGTTAGTGGTCCAAGGTTTTCTGTGGAAACGAATACGGGTTTCTCCTGATGATAAGCATCTGTGGAAGCTGGTCGTTCCAAACGACCAACGTAAGCCAATCATTCATGATCATCACGTCCACTCCACTTCGGGGCATCGTAGTGTCGCCAAGACGTTACTTTTTCTTCGGCGTCGTTTTTATTGGCCTCATATGAGATCGAAAGTGGCAGAGTACGTTCGCTATTGCCCGGTTTGTCGGTCGCAGAAAGCGCTTAGTTTAGATCAACGATTGGAGCGGGGTACTGCTGGCTCTACCTCGTCTATTTCTTCTGTACTAGCTCGACAAACTTTTGCGAATCCTTCTAAAGGTCGTAGATGTTCTACGGATGCGAAAGCTAGTTCTCTCTCGTCAACACCGTTTCGTTTTGACATTTCTGGTTGTACTTCGTTGCGTCCTTCTATGAATCGTTCACTTCTTTTTCACCGGCGTCGTAAGCGTCGTAAGTTCTAATCTGTTTTGTTTCGCTTTAGGATTTCGACTTTTGGCTATTCTGTTGGTTCTCGTCTGTAGACTCTTTGGTTTGGTTCTTTGATTAGGTTGACGGTATTTTGTTGGTTATAGCTGGGATACTCCCCAATTGTTCTCTCCAGTTTGCTGTACTAAATTTTTTTTTCTTGAGTTTCTGATCAATTTCTTTGGGTTTTTTTTCTTAACCATCTTACTTCGGGACGGACTACCTTTCTATTTGTATATAGTTACATCCGCTGAGTCGGCCATTTTGAGATTGGTAAGTCACTAGTAGGACTCTCGCTTTGGTTTTAGTTTAGTTTTTTTCTTTGTTGGGTTTCCTATTCCGCTTGTCGGCATTTAAGTTTTGGAGTAAATTTTCCAATTTGGAGACAGCAATTGGTACGCCCTTGTTATGACTAACTGTGATATCTTTTCTCTTCTCTTTCTTTTTCTTTTTATATTTGGGCGGTTGGTTGGGCACCGTAGGGTGGTCTCTCTTTTCATTCTTTTACGGGGTGAAGAATGAATCAGGCAGTTACATGAGCCTTATCTTTCTCCGTCTTTCTATATCTCTTATCTTTTCTACTTTTCATTTTTTTCTTCTTGGGCCTATCTATCTTTTTTTTGTGCCAACCATTATTCTTTCTTTTGATTCTCTTTATGGTTCGCCTCTAGGGCGGTTGGTTGGGCATTGAAGGGCTGGTCACTCCCTTTCGTTTCTTCTACGGAGAGAAGAACGAATCAGACATCTACATCTTGTCTTATCTTTCTCCGTCTGTTTCTTTTCTTCCTTTCTTGTTTTTCTTACTTCTTATTTTTTTCTTTTGCTTTTGAAGGTTCGCTTTTAAGGCAATTATCTCTTTTACCTTTTTTTCTTTTATCTTGGTCTTGTTGCTTGAACACTTTCTTTTTTTTTCTTTTTAGTAACTTCCTTCTTTAGTGTTCACTGCAACTGTGTTCCTTTTTTTCTTTTCTTTCTCAGTTACTTCTCTGGTTTTTTTGAGTTTAGTGGGTTTTTGTTTTGTTGATTTGGTTTGGAACTTGGAATAGGCTGCAACGTCGCTCCTTGTACTCTGTACTTCCGCTTAGTCGGCATTTTTGATGTTGTTAGTCACCGTTAGGATATTTCTCTTCTTTGGGTTTCTTTTGTTCTTGGAATATTCTAATCCGTTCTTCGGCATTTAAGTTCCAACGTGACATTCCAACACAACGAGCACTGACTCACGATGCTCAATTAGCAAGTGAAGTTTTCTATTCTTTATTGGCTCTTACTTCTTTTTCTTTCTTTCTTTTGGTTTCGTTTTGGGTTTCGCGGTTTGGATTTCTTTTGGATTGGCACTCATTTAGTGTTTAGCGTTTTGGTGACTTTGTTATTGTGACTCTGGGATTACTGATTCTTTTCTCTGCCTTTTTGGTAGTACGACTTATGTCGACTTTTAATCAGAATCTTTCTTTTTGCTTGAGATTTTTTCATTGGTTTTCTTTGCTTAGATCTTTAGGATCTGTTTGGTTGTTTTGGTGGAAGAATCTCATATCGTCTGTTGACGACTTTTTGGAGCACAGCTACATTAGTTTTCTTCTTGACTTTTCTTCTAAATCCGCGTATCCCATTTCAACATCTAGATACTTTTTTTCTCCTTTTTACTTCTTTAGCTTAGTTAGCTTTGGGGACTTATATTTGGTTTACCTAGTACTGTCGATCAGTAAGGTCTATGGGACTGCGTTGTTTTCTTGCTTTTTAGCGTAACGACTGTTGTCGACTGTTCTGATACTTCTATTCTATTGGTTGAGTTTCTGGTTCTTTGGAGTATCATTCCGCTTCATGCGACTTTTGGACACATCTGGTTGGTGATGCTTAGTAAACCGAGAAAATCTCTTTCATCTACGTTTCTTCTGGGGTTGGGCGTTATTGTGTTTTGGGGTTGGTTTTGGATTTTAGGGTTCTATCCTTGGCGTATGCCTAAATTTCTGTCTTCATTTTAGCTTTGTTCTCGTTATTCTCGCTCCACGCTTTTATCTTGCTGGGGGGGAATCTGTTACGGTAATTTTCTTGATGCACGCCTTTGTTGTTACGGTCGAAATTTTTTTGGCGCACGCCTATGTGTTTCGACGAAAAATTAACTTACGTTTTGGACGCCCCCTAACGATCGTTTACGCGTGACTGTCATTTACAACGAGCTCTTCAACTTGGAAACTACATAAAATGGCCGCCAAATTGACGAGTGAACATTTTCTAACTTTATCCACCGTCATGGTGACCAATCTTTAAGCGTATTACACTTAAAATTCGTTTGCGTCGTCACCGGGTAAGATTGTAACTCTCATTTATTAAAACTCTGTTGTAATTTCCTGTAATTTGACAGCCATTCCGCCACGTGCGAATCCTTAGTTCTAATTGTTAATTGTTAATGAGGAGTCCATTTATCTCGTCAAACAAATATTTTATGAGGCATACTACTTATGGCAGAAACCGAATGTATCGAGGTTAACTAAGAACTGTCGAGATCCTACTCAGGCAGCAGATACCTGCGTAATCACAGAAAAGGGGTACCACAGCATATAACAACCGGTTTATATTCTTTATACTTTCTTGTATCTTAAGTAATAATTGTTGTAGATGTGATTTCGTGAGACATTAGCTTGACACGATTTGCGATTCAAATTGCTTACAGGGTTATGTTTCGGGGGAACGTACGTTCTTCAACCAAAGAAAATTCCTGTATTTATGGTAAGTGATTTTATATGTTCTATTTCGTAGTCAAACGGGTCACTCACGAAACTTTTGCTATTAATTCTGTAATTATCGCTATTGTTGTTTACGAGCTAGGTAGTAAATTTTACTTATGTCAAGTTGTGCATGCTGTGTACTACCGATTGATCAACGTTAAGGCTATATTACTTTTACACGCTGTGTTATGATAAGTTAACATTAGCGTAGTACTTTCTTATTTCTGTATTTGATTGTCAGTAATGCCATTCTACTAATTATGTAAACGATATTTACTACAAACTATTCTTCGCTATATATTTTTATTGTAGTTTACTTATGTACGGTGTGTTGCCTATGCTACTGGCATTTCTGTATTTAGAATTCATTATATTCTGTGATAATCTTCAGCGTTTCTACATTAAAATTGTTATCGTGGTTAGTTCTTCTTTTACGACAACATACCTGTTTCCTATGACTATCGTATTAACTAATTGCTTCTGACTACTCGAACAGCTGAGTGGAGGAATTACGAACCTAAACACCTAGTTACAAGTTTATTACCATTCTGTTGTGAGCAGACAGAAGCTTCTTTGGGATAAGCTCTGACGCCCTTAATTATCTTTTCAATCTTCTCTAGGAACCCTACCCTCTCTCCGACTATTGAGAGTTGGCCGTGCAGGTTCGTAAAACCATCCAAGCTTGTAACAAACTAATCCAGAAGGTAAAGAATAACTTTTGGCACGCCTGGTCTTCAGATTACCTGAATAGACTTCAACAAAGATACAAATACAAAACACACCAGGACAACCTAAAAATGGGAGATCTACTGCTTTCGAAACATGATACTATCAATCCAAGTCTTTAGCCAGATTTACAAAAGTTTACCCAGCTAAAGACGGTACCCTCCAAGTTGTCACATTAAAGAGCCAGATGGAGACACCTTTAAACAAAGCAACCACAACATGATTTCTATACCACTATCACCAAAAAGTCAGACGACTACCAACACAAAGAAGAGTAAAACTAAAGTATTACGAACCACCGCAAAAATTGCAATTATAAGTAAACCACAACGAAACAGAAAGCCCACATCTATTAGCATCAGCTTGCTACTTATGTTGTTAGGATTCATCACCCAAGCCAATTATACGCTACAATTTCCACATAAGAATTATAAATCGAACACATCGGCCACGCAAAAATAGGACGATGAATATTCAGAATAGAAATATAGTACGCCAAAACCAAAATAGAAACGGATTCAAATTACATTTCCAATGTCGTCAAGGAATTCTAAAGTTTATGCGAAGAAACCCAATCACTTTCAGACAAAACACAATGCACCGCAGTAAATTCATCACTTGACCAACCAAAAACACCAAATGCAATAGATCAAGGATAGTATGAATAAAATCATCCACAATCGTTCAAAGAGAAGACTACTAGAACAATTCTTAAATTATGTATTTGGAGTCAATAATGAGGTCTACAAAGATATCAATTTTCTGGAACAAAATCAGCAAGAACTAATCAGAGTATCAAACTATCAAATCAAATTGATGATCGTTGCGTTATCAACGTTCAATAACACCGAAACAACCAATTGGAACAATTTAGAACGATTTAGATGGTTTAAGGCTACTGACGTGAATAAATTAAACATTCATCTACTAAGCGCGTATCAAGTAGCAAACAACTTTACAACTACTATTCACATCTGTTGGAAGTTAACTTCAATTGAGGTAGTCTTTCATACCTGCCCATGTCCACAAAATTATAGAAGAAGCCAACAGTAATCTTCCAAATAATCTCATCGTGATATCATCTCCAATAATACAAATGATTGTGATGACTGTCTGTGTGCACCAGCTGTCGTGAAAAACATAGCAACCAATACCAATTGCATAATTGATGAAATATACCAACGTAGTAGACCCACCAAACGCAAGATCCGAAGTAATAGTATACACTCCTTTGTATGGAAGCATGGTCATGGTCAACACGTGAATGTTTACTGTCAGCAAACCCATCAAAATTGTTGTAACATGCAGAGGTTGAGAGAAGATGTTCTATTCAACATTACAGAAGGCATTCAAACAACGGAAGATTGTATTATTAAAACCAACACCTAAAAAAGTGGAAACGGTCTCTGTTCTCTCCAGTTATACCAAGGCGATCTCTCTTATTCGGAATCTGACCTTGGATCATCACAACTACGCAGACGTTCAGGAAGAACCAATGTTTACAGCCTCGGATAAATTGGGCAGCCTCCAAGAGCAAGAAAACAGTTTACAACATGAACTAAAGAAAACGATTTGGTAAAACACAAGACAAAATTCCATCACCACTAGCGGCATTACCACCACAATTGGATTGGGCACAGTAGTACTCGTGGTAAAAATTTACTACTTCTGTAAGCGACATCCGTGATACCGCAGGAGAAAGCATCTCAAAGAGTTGATCCATTCACGGCTAGAAACAGAGATGATTGAGCTTCAACTATTGAAATAAGAACCCTTCCGTTGGAAAGACCCTAGAATGTTTAAACTGTAATTTAAACATTAAAATTTGGATGTTAAAATATTATGTAAATTAATTATGATTACATAATAACATTAATGAACGTTTCAAAGTTCATCGGTCAATATCAGCAACTCAGCATAAAACTGTTGTCGCTGCATTCCTTGCAACCGAAGTTTCGCTCACTTTTGTTGACAACTTTGATTACAATGACACGGTTCAAACCCGGGAAACATTCTTAACTTAGTATAAACTGCGGTCGTTACATTAACAATCTCCAAGGAGAGAATTGTTACATGTTGTTATTTATGTTATGTTATGATTCGTAATAAAATTCACGGCGGCACTGGTTTCTCGACCACACTGCCGCCGATAAGAACTCATTTTTACTTGGGTAGTCGCTGCAATCACTGCTCTGTTCTCACGCTTTACGCATAAGTAATTTTTGCTCCGTTCAAATTTCATCGTTGGTTATCCTTTTTACGTTTTATCAATAATTCTGTAATAGAAGTGGGATATTCTGGCAGAATTTTAGCGATTTGGTAATTTATATCAGCAGTTACAGCTAAAATTTGTTAACATAACGTGCTGCTAGTGTTAGTGTTAAATCGGTTGAAACCGGTTTAACATTTTAAATCGTAGATTAGACTAAAATTTTACTTCGTAACTTTTAAAGCAGTCAAATTAATTTCAATCAATTTGAGTATAATCAAGCCAGAATTAGGCACACAATTGTTCTTTCGTAAGCTTACATACATACTACTCGATCCTAAGGAGTCTAGTGGGTAAATTTTTGAATATGTTCCTTCTTTACGCGGTGTTATTTAAGTACAATGATTAATTTGTCACGAATAAACGTTCAGAGTTCAGTAGTTGTGTGATCGAGTTCGAAGTTACGGTGATTGTTAATAATTTTTTTAGTAGTTACTTTTTTAAAACCTTTATAATTGTTATTAAAACAGAGAAAGTGGTAACTTAACTAATGTTAAATTTCCAGACGTTTGTCTCTCCAACGATTTTTATCAGTACCTTGAGTGGCGCCTAGGTAATCTTCTATCTCTATTCTAGTTTCTCAACCACGCTCATTCACCAAAATTGTAGCTAGCCGTAGTGACGTGGTTGTTACAACGGGGTCCACTGGAGGAAAAGGTTGGCAACAAAATATCTCTTCTAAAATCTCCGTATTTTTCAAACTTCGCCACAAACTCGTCAAACTGTTGTGCACTTTAACTTTTCTTAGTCGTTGTCGTGACCACAACAGCATTTTCGCATTTTTTAAAATTCACACACATTCAAGCACATTCTTCTAAAAACATTCTATACCGTGCTAGTCTAGCGTTGATACGCGAACGAATTAAGCAATCCAGACGAGAGTTAGACACTATTTCTAGACAATTCTGTTATCTTCATTTTGAGTCGGACTTCAGATGATTAAAATCTATTTGACAACATTACGCACCAGCAGTCTGATACAACTCTAACAACTAAAATTTATCTCAAAAACAATCACAATGTTTCGTCTATTACTGGTTTCTTGAAAACGGTCGTCAAGTTTGAATTTTGCTGTTGCTTCCAAACGTATTTCTAAAGAAGACGTTTTACGTGTTGTCGAGTCTTCTATAAGTCATCTTTCTTGCCATATCTCAGATTTTAATCGTATTCACACTGTGCCATGTTAAAAAATCTTTAGTACATAATTTATCTTTGGAACGCCCACTTTTAGTTGATGGAGTAGGGCCAGAATGTGAAATTGTCAAACATGATTTTATTCTTCCGGTAAAGTTTGAAGAACGCAAACATTTTGTGTTGTGTATATACAACAAGGCTTTCATTGTTAGGTACTTCACACACAGTGGAAGTTTTTATTTGGAGTGAGAGTTTATTTCTTGTATTGTGGTTTAATTTCATTCTTCTATAATTGTCTGTTTTTATACCTCTACATGTGTTCTTTACTGTGGAATTGATAAGCACATGTTGCAATTAAAAAAATTTTATGATGTCACGTCACTGATGTTAACACCACCTACACTTTCAAAGGGTTGAATACAATTAGCATCATATTGGAGCAAAACAATTGCCTAATTTACAAAGTTAATTGGAGGAAAACTCTGCGCATTCGTTTATTTTCAGTGATCGTATGAATTAAAAACGAATTTACTTGTAATAACGCCGTATGTACGTTTTCTTTTGTGTAAGATTTTAGTTAAGTTTTAGGTAATACTGGTACGGAGCTAGTCTCCATCCTGAGCAAATCTAATTGTAAGTATTACACTTTCTACTCTAAATTTGTAGTGTTTTGATGTTCATGTTCAGATAGAAAACGAAGCGTCTGCAACCACGTAGTTTTAAAACCTTTTCGACCGCCGATTGCTGCCTTCGCATTTTATCTAGCCGTCCAAACTTCTTTTTAAATACGACTGCAACTATTCTAAACATGTCAAGATCTTTGCTCACACAATGTGCGATGGCGTAATTTTTTTGTGTTTGAAACAGGTCTTGTTGTTCCTCGGTGTAATTCTGAACCTAGTTTTTCCAGAACCTTCGTGCTCATAAACTTCATCAAAGTCTATTCCTTCGACTTGATTTCTGGTTCTGCTAGTTATTATTCTGGTTCGGACCTGAACTTGCGTAATGTGGTTATCGCCAGCAAACGGGGGTGGACGATCGATGTGGATTACTTTTGCCTTGTCTCTGGGTGGTTTTCGGATGCGATATATGATACTATATGATGGTACTTCGTCTAGCTTGCTGACGTAGTCTTCTTCAACAACTTCTTTTTTTGGTTTTCGTTCAAATTAGAGATCGTATGGCAATCGTATTTTGCGACCAAGCATGACACAAGTTGTGTTTGACCTGTAATTTCGTGAACGAATTATCAGTATGCTATTAGGAAAAGGTGTAAGTACTGATCCCAGTTTCTTTGGTTTTCGGGCACTACTTTGGCTAAGTATTTTTCCATTGTTCGATTCATCCGCTTAACCAGGCTATCAGATTTAGGATGGAGAGGTCTAGTATTCTTAATTCCCAACAGTCAGCAAACTTCTTAAAACGATCTAAACTCAAAGTTGCAGCCGTGGTCGGAGTGTAATTCTAACGGAACTCCAAACCGGCAGAAAAACTCTTTTACTAATACGTCTGCGACTGTAGCTGTTTTTTGAATGAGTATGGTGTAAGTCTCCGTCCATTTCTTGAAATAATCTATCGCTACCAAGATGTATTTGTTTTCCAAATCAGATTCTGGGAACGGTCTTGCAATGACAATCACTACTCTTTATTATGTGCAAAAATTCCATAACGTAATACTGTCAATTTCTTATCAAGACGTTAAACCGACAACTATGTTAAATGTGAAGTTTAAACTTTGAAGTTTCTAATAACATCAACGCTAATGAAGATAAAATTATAATTTCCTTACTCATTTAAAATAGTTTATTTATCACAGGGTGAGCTGTTTATATCAGTTTTTTTAGATTTTTTTGGTAATTTCATTCTTAATTTGATAGCCGTCGCGCTACGTTTTTGGCTGTGTGTTTCGATGCATTATTGATCAGAGGTTAATATTGACAAATACCCTCATGGATCGAGTATAACTCTGTAAGACCTACGTTTAAAACTAAAAACAAAGACAAGAATTTTTCTTCGAGATTCTATTGATGCGGCGGCAAACAACTGCGAAATCAACTTTCACTGAATGTGTACAACAGCATTCGATCATCGGGTTTTTATGTGTACACTCTTTTAGTAGTAATTAACAATTTTGTAGATCTTGCTTTCGTGAGTCATTGTGTTGACAGGATTTGCTATTCAAATTTATTCCAGGCTGACTCAACGAGGAAAACGTTTTCTTTGCACAAGTAGGTATTGGATTGTGGGTAAGTTTATTTAATTATTTTGTCGCTGTCAGAAAAGTCACTCACGGAATTTTGCTTACTTTAAGAGGTTTAAACGTATCGACTAATTCTTTAATGTGTTTCTGACCTGATGTTTGTCGATTGGTGTTGGCCATTCTTGGACTACTCGGATTTTGTTTGGGTCGGCGTTTACTCTATCTTTAGATACGACGTTACCAAGACTTTTTTCTTAAATAAATAACACTTCTTTAGACTGAGTTTTAGATTTGCCCCACGTAGTCGTTGAAACACTTCTTTCGGGTTGTTTAAATGTTTTTTCAACGACTTTTCAGCCACGATCCTGTTGTTTAAGTAAACCCAACACGTCTTTTAAGACAGTCTGCGCAAGATAGTCTCCATCAAACGCTCGAACATTGCAGGAACGTTACACGGGCCAAAGCGCATCACAGTAAACTGCCACAAACTAGTTCTAATCATAAAAGTTGTTTTTTCACGATCCTTGTGTTTAAATTCTACCTGCGAGTAAGCACTCTATAAATGGAAGACCACTAGGATCTTGACGGGGTGTCTAACGTATCGCCAATTCTGGGTAAAGGGTAGCTGTCCTTTTTGTTCTACGCAAAACCTCGTTGACCTATCTTTCTTCTTTAAGAGTACCACTGCGGACGCTTAAGGGCTATTTGAAGATTCGATCACGCCTTTTCTTTCCATATCCGGATTGTTTGTTCAGCTTTTCTTTTTGCTAAAGAAACTCGGCGTGGATGTTGTATCGGCCGAGCGTCTCCGGTATTAGTTTTATGTTTCACCACGTTAGTTCTTCCTTTGGAGCCACTCTTCAGCGCGAACACATCTTGATACTCTTGGATCAACACTTTAACTTTAACCAGCTGGTCTTGGCCGAGGTTTTGCCATTTGGTGGTAAGAATGTCTAATAGCCGTTGTGGGCACTTTTTCGGCGACGTATTTCCATTAGAATTCACGCATGGCACAATTTGAGATACTTGCGTGCATTGGTCTTCCACGGTTTTTTTTCAAGGTTACTGGATCTGAGTTGAAATTTAAGATTCTTACTGACATCGTGTTTTTCACTCGTAATAAAGTTCTGCCAACAAGTAGTCCTTCTTCAACTAAGTTGCCCTCCATTGGTTTAATTGCGCGAAAGCAACCTTCCCGGAGATTTCCATCCAAGCGTGTCATCACAATACGTTTAGTCACGTCTTCACTCAATAAAACTCGCACGGCTGCTTTCTCTAAAAAGTGAAATGGAATTTTTTCACTGTCGATCTTCAGGACATCGTTCTTCTTATCTAATTAAAATTAATACTTTTTTATAACGTTCATTCCCAGAATAAGTTTTTTCGTGATGTCTGCTACCAGTACTTGATGGTCGAGTACTCCATTTTCCAAAGCAATGGTTACTTTGACTTGTCCGTGAGTAGGTATTTCTTTGCCTGTCGACGTTTGAAGTCGTACTGTTACTGATGATGTGTTATACTTTCCCGTAATATGTCCGGACGAATGATGATCGTGGTCGCTTCCGTGTCAACCAGTAACTGAAGACTTCTTCCATTAATCTTACCGAGATAAGTGCTATGCAATTGTTTCATAGCCAATGCCATTTGAATAGTAACATTCAGAACGTGTAGATGAGATTAACTTTTGTTTCTTTTGGTCAACTAGTTTCAAATTTCGAGCGCTCTTTTTATCTTTTTCTTGGGTTTAGTACAATGTTGTTCAATGGTTTCTAGTGTCTGCGAGGGTAATTCTGCATCACATCAGAGTTTATGACCGTTTCGTTGCAATGCTTGTTTTGCTGCTTTAAACTCTAAAGCATGCACTAAAGCGTCATCCAACGTCTTTGGTCTAGCTAAACGGAGAGTCTGCTGCTTTTCGCTCTCTAGTAGGTCGTCTACAAAGGTTTGAATAGCCAATTGCTTCAAGAAGGTGTCTGGTGCTGCAGGATACGGAAGCTGTGTAAATCTGGCAATGTCAGCATCAAACTTTTAAAGACTTTTGGCAGCTTTCTGAACCCGACTTTTAATTTGAGCTTAATACACTTGGTGAAGATAAGCATCTCTATATCTCATTTCTAAACGAAAAATTAAGAATTCGTAATTTTTTTGCAAGTGGTCAGGAACAGTCTGCAAAATTCCAAGCGCTTCATCACGTAGAGCTACTATTAAAGACGCCGCTTTCTGCTTATTGATCCAACCATTACCTGTAGCTGCGGCTTCAAACTGCTTGTTATACGTTGACCAAGGAGTTCTTCCATCATAATTTGGGAGAATAATATTAAACTTGCGTGGCATCTTTTTGCTGGTCTATTAAATCTTCGCTCGTGACACTTCTTAAGTAGTTTCATTCTGTGTCTTCTAATTTCTCTTCTATTGCTTCTATTTTTTCATTTACGATATCGCAAATTTCTTCTTTTAAATTTAACGTATCTGCTTGAGCTTCCTCTTAAAAAATTTTATGTTTGTTCGTTTTTTTTTAACTTCTAGAATTTTCCTTCATTTTTTGGGAATGTTCGGACCGTTTTTCTTCCATTTTTCTAGAATTTTTTAATTTTTTTTAGAATTTTTTCTTAATTTTTTTTATTTATTGATTCAAAAATTTCAAATATTTTCACATCCATTTTAGTTTGATAACGAATTAACGGCGTAAGTTATAAATATCAATAAATAATAATAAAAAGTTTAATAACACTAAATTTATCTAACGGGCAATTTTTTATCCAATTGGAACGGCTATAATTACACTTAATTAACAAATACACGCGAAACGTAAACAAAACAGTTGTTTATTTACACTATTCGATTTAATACCGCACACTTGTATCACCAATGTAACAAATTTTGAAACTAATTTATTTATAACGAAAATAACTAGACGAACTAATTCAATTTAACGATGTTTAAGAAAAATACTTACACTAATTTATACATTACAAATTACAATAAAATAACTTCTGTTTATCTAAAACTGACACTTGTTTACATTAAAGACACGTACCCTTGAACTCCGTTATATTTATCTCGAACGCACGCGTTAATCATTTATTTATTTAAACATCTTAATACTTCCAACTTCAAATAACTGATCTATACTCCTCTTAAACCGCTTTTATATATTTCTATTATCTAGATCGAGAATTTTCTACATTTTTCCCAAACGTTGATAATAACTTCGTGAACGCTGTCGAAGCTGACAACAACTTCGCGAACGTTACAATAATATTGAGTCTCCTTTAGTGTTTTCCAAATTTTTCTAATTCGTCCATCTGCTTGAGAATCTGCTTCTAATTTTTTGGTCTTGTCTATAACGCTATTTAACTATTCGCTTTGTCCTTAAATCACGCGACCAGTTTGACTCATTTTTATTTTATTTCTGCAATATGCTGTCTTTTGACCCCGTTCTTAAGCGTATAGTGGTTACGGGTCTTGTCTCGTTTTGAGATCTAGTTGTTTTCATTGAACGTTGAGCTAGTTTTTGTTTATGAGTTTTTCTAGTAAGTGTTAGCATTTCGCCAGCTTAGGAGAGTATACAAAAACCGGCCCAACGCGTTTGTTACGGTCGAGTTTCTTTATGCACGCTTAAGTTGCTACGGACGAAATTTCCTTGGCGCACGCCTATGTATTTTCAACGTAAAAGTAGATTCGGGTTTACGCCCTCTAACGTTCGTTTCTCGGCGCGATTTATTTTATGGAAAGTTGTCACACGGGCATGGTATAAAATGGTCTGTACGCATGGGATAGCTATGTCATATCTTATCATCTAGAAAACTAATTCTAATTAGCAAAGGATCTGATTGCCTAAACGCGTTACAGGGTAAGCGATTGTCGTCTTTTAGTAACAATTTCGATCGTAATTCTGTTTTCCTTCTAACAGCCATTTTACATTCCTTTCGTTAACATCTGGTACTTTATCGATAAATGGCTATCGTAAACGACTGCTAAATACGTGAACACGTTGCCGTACACGCGTACCAGCGTAAGGCGATTTCACGCTACGAAATTGGGGGTCTTGCGGAGTTTTCCCGGCCAAAGATTGCTACCGTATTCGATATCCATGTACGAGAGAATGAACCTTGACAAAGATTTAGATGGACGATACTAATTTCTTCTTCATACAGCTTATGGTTATAACTAATTAAACCAACGATAAGGGGTATAACAGCATCCGATTTTCGGGTTGTGTTATGTGTATACTTTTAAATTTAAGTAATGATTTGGATTTCGTGAGATATTAGGTTGACACGAATTGCGATTCAAATTGCTTACAGGGTTATGTGTCGGGGGAAGTACTTCCGTTGCACCTGCGAAAATTCCTGTATTGATGGTAAGTGCTTTTATATGTTTTTCTTTCGTCGTCAACGAGGTTACTCACGAAACTGTCACTAATAGTATTTCCGTACTGATTACCGTAATTGTGGTACCATTTAATTAGTAAATTTGCTTATACTACGTATGCTGTATCCTACCCTTAATAATTGTGATAATTTAATGTTAAGGGCATACTGGTCAGCAGTGTTTCATCGTCAGTACTGCCATATTACTAATTATGTAAACGATATTTACGACAAACTATTCTTCGCTATATATTTTTACTGTAGTTTACTTATGTACGGTGTGTTGCCTATGCTACTGGCATTTCTGTATTAAGAAGTCTTATAGTCTGTGATAATCATCAGCGATTCTATATTAAAATTGTTATTGGGGTTAGTTATTTTTTTTATGACAACATACCTGTCTCCTGTGGCTATCGTTACCAACTAATTACTTTTGACTACTTGAACAGTTGAGTAGAGGAATTACGAACCTAACATCTTGTTACAAGTGCTACCATTCTGTTGTGAACGGACAGACGTCGCTTTTGGGATAAGCTCTGGCGCCCTTAATTATATTTAATGTATCAATGAACCCCCTCTCTCTCCGACGCTTGGGAGTTGGCCGTGCAGGTTCGTAAAACCAGCAAAGCTTGTAACACGTTAAAGACCGAGCTAGGTCATCTAACGGACGCACTGAAGAAAAAACGGATACAGAAAAACAGAACAATCAATAAACAACACAATAAAGAAAAACCAAAAAGAGACTCGCACTTTTTTTTTACATAAAGACCTGCACGGTCAAAATAGTTAGTATACTTATAACTAAAAACCTCAAAGTGGTCTTTAACGCAACAAATAAGATAACTGCCAATTCAAAATCGTGGAAGACAACAGCACCACTTGAGGAAGCAGGGGTCTACCACGTCTCTTTCTCGTATGGGTTGGATTATGTGAGACAAACATCGCGCAAAATCGCTACCCGGATAAGAGAACATAAAGCAGGCACAAAGAAACATAACACAAGATGAGCTGTTGCGGACACCAAACACGCCATTAAATTTAAAGAGGCAAACATTGTGGTTAAGTCCCGGAACTTCTGGCCTAGACTATACTACAAGGAAGCCATCGTAATTTAGTAGTATAATAATTTTATATGTTTTTCAGAATTTTTTATCTTTAGTTTCAGTAATTCTGAAGAAGACAGCGACATGACTCTCGAAACGTCAAGTATTGAGTTTTTCAGAGTTTGTAAGCTTTTTAAGTTTTTAGAATTTTGTGAGAATATCGAACGCGATTTAAAACCTAGAATGCTTTCTACGTTAAAAAAATCGTAGCCGCGAAAACTTTAAAAATAAAATGTACTAAAATGTTATTTTTTCTGTTGGCGCATGAAGACTTTCCACTTATTTCTACCTAATGAAAATCACCAAAGTTCGTTGAGATATTTTTATTGAGCGGTTGTTGCCTTCGAGCAGATTTAAATATAATTTATTATTTTTTTCAATGTCATAGTAAATACTTGTTACAGTATTTCATAGAGAAGTGTAAGGAGTTGCTAAACTTGGTATATGTGCGTGCTGAAGAAAGTTTAGTTGCTTAACTTGCACTTAGAAGGCTTAGAAGTGTCCATTTTAGTAATTCATTATTGTTTCACAAGTTACTAACATTTTTAATCACAAATAAAATAAACTTAAAATAAACTATTTACAAAATTAATCATAAACCGATTTTGTTTCTATCACCTTCTGCTACAAATCGAATTACAATGTTGACGTTTTAAATTTTTAATTAAAATCTTTACGCAAGGTTATATTTGCTCAATTAGAAAAAGAAGTTTTTAATTCTGTATAAATCTAAAATTTTAATTAAACTGATTAAATTACACAAAACGTAATTCAAACAAAATTATCATTTCAGAAACGAATGATTTGATAAATTTTCAAAATCAACAAATCGGTAAATAATTATTACTATCGAAATTTAATTGAAACTTTTATCCGTTTATTCGTTTACTTACAACACGATTTCATTGCAAGCGCATTTAATCAATTAATTTTTTGTAACTTAAAAATTAAAATATATTAACTAATTTAAACCAATTTTAAATAAGTAGGCGTAGATTTTTGACAAAAATGTTGATTTAATACCACAATAAACAAAACAAAATTTAACTGTGGCATGGATCTGGGGACATTTTTTTTAATACAATTGTGTTATTTTCAAAATTAGTTTGTTCATTACTGATTCGAACATTAATTTCTAATACACGATCTAAAAAAATCAATTTTTACATAATTATATTTATGTAGATAATATGATTGACGCCCTAAATATAGTATGCAAATATAGTTATAAATTCCCATTAAAGTTAATTGCCAAACGCTATTATAATTCATTGCGTTTAGTGACTTCGCTTTGCTTAAAGCTCATCGAAGTAATTAACGTTAAAACAACTTAAAACAACTTTATCAAAGAACAATTATTCAAATAAAGTTATTTCTACTATAAAATATTTTAACTTTTTGATAGCATTGCAGTAGAAGTTTCTAACGAGGTCGTAAAACGAAATCAATAATTTATTTGTGTTGTTGGAATGTACGGAACGTACCTAGTGGTAGTAAATTGTATTTTCCTTTTTCTATCATTCGTATTTTTTCAAATTTGGTGGATATACAAAAATGCATAAGTTTAAAAGTTTAATGTACGCGTTGTGAGTTTCTTAAGATTTCTTTCACGTATTAAAATTTTCTACTTTATGTTTTAAATGTCATGTCTTGTCTAGGGCGTCAGGCTCATCTCCACTTTAGTCCGATGTCTTTTAACCTCGTTTGGTGTTCTTGGGGTCATGTTTTGTCTAGCGGTTCCTAGCATAGTTCCCTTCATTAGACAACTTTCAATTTATAAGTTACTCTTCTAGTGATAGTCAGCGTTTAGTGATAGGTGATTACTAACACACATTGCTCAAACACTCTCCGTTTTAAGCATATCGGTATTTCGTTATTTGTAAATGTTTTGCTGAGCTTGCCGAAGGCAAACCATTCCAAACTTATTCGTTTTTCAATTTCGCAGATTTGATTATTTCTGCTAAGTCGGATTTCATTACCTAAGTAGCTATAGTTAAAAACTGAGTTATATTTGGTTTCGAGATACTGATTTCTCCTGTTGGTACAAAATTTGTCATGTGCATATTTATTTTCAGATTTGTCGTTTCTATAACTTTCTTTCATTCTTTTACCGTTTATTGAACATAGATATTGTTACGAGAATTTACCCGTAACTTAAAGACAGGCGGCTAGCTCAATAGAACTCGTCGAGAAGATCGCAGGTCTCGATGTGCTAATCATAGAGTAATTTAAAAAAAACGCCAAAACGGTCGGAAACTATTAATGGCAGATACCGTTTAAATCTGTTTAACATTGAAAGAGAGCAAATGACAAAACACAAGTTGTACTTGAAGAATAAAGTACATAAATAATTGTTTAAACATATTAGTGACGTTAATTAGCTGTTTCCTCCTCCATACTTCTTCGATCTACTCCGCTCCTATTCAGTTTTCTTCTAAGATTTCCTCTACTTTTTTGCCTTCTTCTCTTAACTCCCTGCATTCATTTCTCATGTGTTTAAAGTCTTTCGTCGCTTCTCCACATAGTTTGTACATATTTTCTTCCTTTTTTTACCAGTATTTATTACCTAACTCTTCGTTCACACATCTGAACCTTGCTATAATTTTTTTCTTCTTGCTTTTGTTCTTTGCCCGCTTTAGATATTCTGGAACTTTCTCTCCCTTGATCAATCTTTATCTCTTTCCAACATTCCTGCAGTATTTTGCATTCGGTCCTTTCCCTCAACTTTTCCTCGTATTATATACCTCTTTTTTCTACATCTACTCTTATTTTTTCTGTTAGCACTTCCTTTCTTATAATATACCCCGGTGTTTCTCTATCCAGTCTTATTGCCCAATTACAGTATTGTTCTTGTATCCTTTCTACATCTTTATACGTTTACCACTCCCATATTTCCGCCCCACTACACTTTTTATTAGCTCCTCGAACAGCAGTCTTCTTTTTTCTATGTCAACTCCAAACAACCTTTCTCCCACACTCTACACTTGTCCTATTAACTTGTGTCTTTTCCTCACTCTTTCTTTTATGTTTTTTCCTCATTATCCTGCTTTATCGTGTAACCCAGGTATGTGAATTTCTTCACATGCTGCACTTCCTCTTCCTTCTATTCCCACTCCTCTCTTTTTCTTTTTCTCCCTTCTTTTCTAAATACCATTATTTTTGTTTTCTCCGTATTTACTACCATTTGTTTGTTTTTATGTGTCATTCCAGCGGATTTTAACCATCAACACTATGTCATCCATATACGCCAACGACCACACCTTCACTTTTCTTTATACTATCCCTCCTATCTGTTGTCTTCTCATTGTCTCTTCCAAATGCCCCGTATGTACTCACTCTTCTCTCCATTCAGATTTATCCTGCTTCTTGTTTTTTCGTAAATTTCGTCCGTTCTTTCTATTAAACTTTTTCTTTTCTTCACATGTATTCCCACAGTTTTTTCTTGTTCACTCTGTCAAAAGCGGCTACAAACAGTGCTACCATTTTCCCCCTTTTATTTTCAAGCTCTCTATTCACCAAGTGTTTTAATATGTATATATGTTGTTTATCACTTTTATTCCTTTCTGAATCCCGCTTGTTCGTCTGGTACCAAACTCATTTTCTCTATTTCCTTCTTTCTTGCACTATCACATATAATTTGTATGACGTGCTTAATATGTTATCCTTCTGTGTTTCTTAATATCCTTTCTCCCTCCCTGTTTGTGTATACCCATCCTTCGTCTTGTATTCTATTTTCTCCTGCACCCTACCTACTTTTTTTACCTTCTTTATTGCCTCTATCTTTGTTTATTTTTTCTCAATCTCTCTTTTCCCGTCTTACTACTCTTCTTCTTTGCCTTTCTTTTTCTTTTTGATTTTATTCTCCTCTTCCTCTTAGTATGTATAAGTTTAACTTTATTTGTTGCCTTTGGCTTACAAATTCGTTCGTGCTATCCTACATACAACCTAAATTCCATTCTATATTTACGTTTACATTCTATTTACTTTTTTTTTAATACATTTTCTTATCCCTTCTCTTCCCTTAACTTTTCCTCCTGCTCCATACTTCTTCCATCCATTCCGCTCCTTTTCCGTTTTCATCTAAGATTTCTTCTATTTTCATCACCTCTTCTCTTAATTCCCTGCATCTCTGTCTCATGTGGTTAAGGTCTTCCGTTTCTTCTCCACACAGCCTGCACATCTTTTCTGGTTCTTCTTTCCAATATTTGTTCCCTAACTCCTCGTTGCCACATCTAAACCTTGCTACCATTTTTTCTTTTTGTTGCTTTTATTCTCTCTATCTTTTAAATATTCCGGCAATCCTTCACCCTTGATATCTTTATAATTCCTATTATATCTGCCCTCTTTTATCTTTGTCCATCTTTCTTGTTTTTCGATG
Organism: Aquatica leii; assembly: GCA_035610365.1. NCBI lineage: Eukaryota > Metazoa > Arthropoda > Insecta > Coleoptera > Lampyridae > Aquatica > Aquatica leii. The sequence goes on from CM069438.1 coordinate 34,610,324, forward strand.
TCTCTATCTCTCCTTATTATTTCTTCTCTTATCCCTACTCACTCTTCTCTTAATCTCTCCACTTCTTCTCTCGCGTACCCGTTTTTTTTGTAATACTCTTCTCTGCTGTCCTGCCCGTACTTCACTTTCCCTCCATTTATCTCTTTCCAACATTCTTGCAGTATTTTGCAATCTGTTCTTTCCCTCAGTTCTTCCTCGTATTTTATTGCTCTTTTTCCTGCCTCTACCCTTATTTTTTCTATCTGTACCTCCTCTCTCACAATATACCCCGGTGTATCCCTGTCCAGTCCTAAAACCCATCTCCAGTATTTTTCGTGTAGCCCCTCTACCTTCCTCCACTCCTTCCAGCCCCATATTTCCGCTCTATACATTACCACCCCCTTTATTAATTTTTCAAACAACAACTTTCTTTTTTTTATATCCATCTCGAATACTCTTTCTCCCACACCCGAGACTTGTCCTATTAACCTGTTTCCTTTCTTCACCCTTTCCTTTATGTGTTCTCCCTCTTTATTATCCTGTTTCATTGTGTAGCCCAGGTATGTAAATTCCTTCACTTGTTGCACTTTCTCATCACTCTATATCCACTCCTCTCTTTTTCTTTTTCCCTCTTCTTTTCTAAATATCATTATCTTTGTTTTCTCCGTGTTTACTTCCATTTCTTTTTTTTTCATGTATTTTTCCAGCGTTTTCATCATCTCTTTTATTTCCTTTTCCTCCTTAGCCACCAACACTATGTCATCTGCATACGCCAACGACCATACCTTAGCTTTCCCTACCACTATTCCTCCTGTCTGTTGTCCTCTCATTGTCTCTTCCAGATCCCCCGTATATACTGAGAACAGGCTTGGGCTCAGTGGACATCCCTGTCTCAACCTTCTCTTTGTGATAAATTTCTCGCTCTCTTTCCCATTCACTTTAACCCTGCTCCTCGTTTCTTCGTAGATTTCCTCTATTCTTTGTATTAATCTTTCATTGATTTTTTTTCTTTTCATATATTCTCACAGCTTTTCCCTATTCACTTTGTCAAAAGCAGCTTTTAGATCTACGAATAGTGCCACCATTTTCCCTCTTTTTTTTCTAGTTCTTTATTTGCTAAGTGTTTCAGAATATATATGTTGTCTATCGCCCTTCTTCCTTTTCTGAATCCCGCTTGTCCGTCTGGTACCAAACTTCTTTCCTCTATTTCCTTCTGTAGTCTTTCTTGCAGTATTGTCGCATATAATTTATATGCCGTGTTCAATAATGTTACCCCTCTATAATTCTTGACTTTATTTTTTTCGCTTTTTTTATGGATTGGTCATATTAGTCCCTCTCTCCATCTCTCTGGGAATCCTTCCCCTTTCCATATTTTGTTTGGTATTTCCGTCATCCTTTTTGCTACACTTTCTCCCCCGTATATCCACTCTTCTCCTTGTATCCCATCTTCTCTTGCCGCCTTTTCTTTTTTTATATTCTTTATCGCCTCAATTACTTCTTCACTTATTCTATCCCTATCTCCTTCTTCCTGTCTTACTACCGCGTCTTTTCTTTTTTCTTTTTTCTGCTTTTGTTCTTCCCCTCCCAACAGGTTCCGAAAATATATCTCCCATTCTTTAATTTGTATTCCCTTTGTCGTCATGTTTTTTTTCCTCTGTTTCTTTAGGTACTTCCATACATCTTCTTCCGTTTTTATTCCTTTGATCTGCTCCTCTTGTTTCTTTTTGTTTTCTTCCTTCTTTCAGTAGCATGTTTTTTTGTATATTTTTACTGCTTTTTTATATTCTTCTTTTTCTTAGCTCCCTTTTTTCCACTGTCTTAATGCTCTTCTTGCATTTTTCTTTGCTTCCTTGCATTCCTTATCCCACCATTTTTTCCATCCTGTTTTCTCCCCCTTTCACTTTCTAAATCTGACTTTCTCTGTTGCTTTCTCCATCATCTCTCTCATTTCCTCTACACTTTCTTGTAATTCCTTCCCTATCCATACCGTTTTCCATATTCTTTCTTTATATCTTTCTATACCCTCTTCTGTCCACTTTTTTTTAGTTATGTACTTCTCCTCTTCCTCTCTCTCTTCTCTTTCTCTTCCTTCCATTGTCAATTCCAGTAGTTGATGGTCTGACTCTACCCTTTCTCCCACCTTAAATGTCTTTACCTTTTCTGCAGCCTCTTCATTTGTCATTACAAAATCTATTATTGATTCTCCTCTTCTTCCTATGTACGTAAATTCCCCCTTTCCATCTTCTTCTCTGTTCCCGTTCATTATTTCCTACCCTTTTTCGTTGCACAATTCCAGCAGTTCTTCCCCTCTTTATTTATCACTTTGTCCTTTGTTTGTCTCTTTCCCGTCCCTTTTCTTTCTTGTATTCCCCCCTCTTCCCCTATTCTTGCGTTGAAGTCCCGTCCTACTATTATCAATCCCTCTTCCTTCTCTTCTATCATCTCTTCTATGTTTTTCCTTGTCTCTTTCATTCTACTGCTGTAAACCGTCACTACTTTTACTTTTGTTTTCCCCCACTGGATGTTCCCTTTTACAACTCCTCTTCTCTGTTGCACTTTTTCTTTCTTTTCATCACTTAACCATTTTTTTCTTATTCCCGTTATTATACCCCCCTTTGCCCTCCCTTTTTTCTTTTCTCTTTCTGCATGTTGCACCACCCACTCAAATTCCTCCGGCAACTCTTTTTTCCACCACTCCCATTCTTTTTCTTCCATCCATGTTTCTTGTAATCCCACCACATCCTGTTCCTTGATGTACTTCCAGAAATCATGTTCCTTGTTTTTTATTCCCGCTACGTTCCAAAACAATACTCTCAGCCTTGCACGAATCCTCTTCCTCTTAGTAGGCTCCTAAAATATCTCTCCCATTATTTTATTTGTATTTGTTTTGTCATCCTTTTTTTCTTCCATTTTTTTTAGGTATTTCCATATATCTTCCGTATTAATTCTTTGATCTGGTTCTCTAGTTTCTTTCTGTTTCCTTCCTTTTTTTTTCGCATGTTTTCTTGTAGATATTTACTGCGTCTTTATATTCTTCTTTTTATTTTATCTTTTTTCCGCTATCTTAATGCTCTTTTTGCCTTTTTTTCTTATTTACAAATCTTTATCCCACCATTTACTTTTTTTTCACTTTCCATTTTCTAAATCTCACTTTCTCCGTTGCTTTCTCCATCACCTCTCATTTCCTCTACACTTTCTTGTAATTTCTTCTCTACTTATACCGTTTTCTCTATTCTCTCTAAGTATCTTTTTATACCCTCTTCAATCCATTTTTTACGTTAAATATTCCTTATCGTTTTTTCTCTTTTCTTTTCTTTTCTTTCTATTCCATTGTCAATTCCAGTAGTTGGTGGTCTGACTCAAGTCTTTATCCCGGCTTAAATGTTTTTACCTGTTTTCCAGCCTATTTAGTTGTCATTACAAAATCTATTATTGATTCTCCCCTATATTCCCCCATTTCTCTTTTTTCTCTGTTTCCATCCATTATTTTCCATCCCTTTTTGTTGCACATTTCCAGCAGTTCTCCTTTTTTATTTATTACTGTCTTTTGTTTGTTTCTTCCCCGCACCTTTTCTTGCTTGTATTCCGCCTTTTTCTTTTATTTTCGCGTTAAAGTTTCCTTCTAATATTATTCTCTCTCTTGTATCATTTCTTCTATGTTCTTCCTTGTCTCGTTCATTCTGCTGTTATAAACCGTTACTATTTTTCTTTTTGTGGGGACGCTGTGTGCTCCTTTTTACAATTTCTCTTCTCTGTTGCACTTTCTCTTGCTCTTCCTAACTCAACTATTTCTTTTTGTTTCCGTTACTATGCTCCCCTTTGCATTTCGTTTACTTTTCTCTCGTTCTGCATGTTGCACCATCTACTCAAATTCCATCGGAAGTTTTTTTCCCACCATTCCTATTTTTTTTTCTTTCATCCATGTTTCCGATAATCTCACTACAACCTATTCCCTGATGTACTCCCAAAAATCCTGTTCCTTGTTTTTTATTTCCACTACGTTTCAAAACAATACTCTCAGCTTAATCATTTCCCCCTGTGCTTCTTCCTTTTTTCCTTTATTCCTCTCTCTTGGTCTTTTACCGTTCCATTACTCATTATTCCTTTTCTTTGCCATTTTGTCATCACTCTTTCCTTTTTGGCCCCTCCTTCTCCTTTTTGTATTGTGCCCTTTGATTGTCACTTTTTTAACTTCTACTTTCAGGTTTAATTTTTTTCTAGCATCAATACTAATTCCTTTTGTGGTTCTTTATTTCTTCACCTTTTTATTACAATATTATTCTTCTTTTTCAGCTCTCCGCATCTTCCGCTTTTTTCCCCAGTTTTTCTACGTTCTCTACCAGTTCCATTTTTTCTTTCTTTTACTTCTTTTTCTTTTCTACCATTTCTTCTTCTATTTCTTTGATTTCTTACCTTATTTTTGCATGTTTTCTTTCAGCTGTTTTATTACCTCTTTCATTAGTTCCTTTAGTTTCTCCATTTTTTCTGTTTTTCTTTCTTTCCTCTTTTTATTATTAAGCTGTTTTTCGTTTTCTTTTGTTATCTTCTTAATGTCTGGTGGTCTTATTGTTTTTTTCACTTTATCATCTTCCTCTCTCTTTTTTATTTATTTCTTTCTCTTTTTTCTTCCTCCGTACTTTCTTTTCGTGTTTAAATCGTCTCACTTGTAATGGTTTTGCTTTAATTTTGTATTAAATATAATAATTTCTATCAATGTAGCTTTTATCACTGACTTTCTCGAATGTACTGTTTATTTACCTTAATCTAATTTGTTCGTCGCAGTTTTATTCTTTTTCACCACGGTTTTACACTTTCTACTTAATTATTTATTCTTTCTTGCACTTACACCTTTCCTTCATTACTCACCCTTTTCTCTCTCCTTCTGCCCTGTTACTACCATTACTAACTCCAGTTCTTTTTCTCATTAACTTCTCCAACTTCTACACTTGCTTTTCACTTTGACGTTGCCTTAAACGTAAAATACGACCTTCTGCTCATCTGAAGAAATTTTTTTCGCTTGCTATCCAGCGCGATTTTCAGTTTTATACGACTAGTTACATAAGAAAAGATTTTCAATTATGTTATCAATTTGAGCGCGGCATTTTGCGCGTTACGCTTAAGATTAGGTCTTCGTCATAACAGATGGACGTGGTTCTTACGACCCCTATCAGAGAAAAAACGTCTCCTCAAACATCAGAATGCTAAGGACTATTTAATTGATAAATCCGCGCCAAAAAGAAAACGCCCAAACGCACCTACTACTCTTGTTGAAGACAAATCATACCATGTAACGAATCTGCTAAATAATAAGATACTAAGGCTTATTTGTAACATTGAAAAACAGTCTTAAATTCTTCTGAATCTGAATAAAGAAGCAAGCAACACGCAAAAAAAAATTAAGGACAGCGGCTGGAGCACATTGTAACATACGAATTTTGCTTCAGGGTTCACGGAACGATTAAGATAAAATAAAATACAAAATTACATTGTTTTTAAATGGAGCAGCTTTGCTCCAAGATATTTTACCTGCTCTGGACGAAGAATTGCCAGAATCTATGCTCCAAGCAACCATTTGAGGCGCTGCGATAGAAGAAATGAAAGTCTGGGGTGAAGAACCGGGACAGACAGCTGATATAGAACATCCGCAGATAGTACAAACGAATCAGAGTAAGAAATATAGATGAATACGTATTTAGAGAGTCACAAGTCACGCCGCACTTAGCAGAAAAGAAACGTCCAAGAAAAATGTTGAATCTAAGAGCACTAATCGCAAAACGGGTACAATACTAATAAAGAAGAATCGGAACTTTTACGATATCCTTGGCACTTAAGGCGGTCAGGAAAACAAAGAATCATCAATGATGAAAATACGCAATTGAAAGGATAGAATAAACTCTGCACATTCATAACTTTGATGTTGTCACGCCCAATGAAGAAGTTTGGGATGCATTGAGGTGCATTATACATAAGTGACAACGAAGCTAGAAAAGAAAAAAAAGAAGTACCTCAGGTATCGAAGAGGCTCCGCCGATATAAACAGTTTGTTTCCATCACACCAAACAACAAACTGGGAAATAGAAAAAGCCATGCATTTGCTATTGCTTAGCGAGGAGGAACTACAAACCCTCTAAGCTGTTCAAGCAAGAAAAAAATCTCTAAGCCGAACGGTATTCCTATGGAGTGAGGTAAACTCATAGATAAAGACTACCCTGAAGTCTTATTAGAAACGTTTAATAAGATTCTTGCCAATGGATCTTTCCCGCGAAATCGAAAAATGGCCACGGTGGTATTAATACCCAAATTCAACAAAAGCGAATTGGGTACAAACTTTTTTCGATCTTAATTAATAGTATGGCAAAAATTTATAAACAGCTATCAGTTGCGAGAATTCAGGAGGATCTTCAGGTACACGGTGGACTGGCTCTTACAATTTGGATTTATAAAGGGAATATCCACAACAGATGTCTTAGAACGCATCTGTGGCCTAGCAAAAAAAGTCAAAGAAAGCACGCAAAGAACTCGGAAAATAGGTGCTCTTGTATGTATAGACATGCAGAACGCGTTTAATCCAATGCCATAGGTCTTAGTTGTTGACAAGGAATTGTTACGGACAAAATTTTCATTGCGTACGCCTATGTATTTTGACTTGAAATTAGCTTACGGTTTGGACGCCCCCTACCGATCTTTTACGCGTGACTGTCATTTACGACGAATCCTTTAACTTGGAAACTGCATAAAATGGCCGGTGTATTGGCAATTACAATTTTCTAAAACCATCCACCGTAATGGGAACCAATTTATAAGTGTATTACGCTTATAATACATTTCAGTCGTCACCGGGTAAGATAATAACTGTCATTTATTAAAACTCTGTTGTAATTTCTCGTAATTTGATAGCCGTTCCGCTACGTGTGGACATGTGTTCCTAGTCGTTAACTATTAATGAAGAATCAATTTCGAATAATAATTTCGTCGGATAAATATACTCTGAGGCATGCGACATATGGCAAACATTTAAGCTACCGAAGCTAACTACGATTTTCGAGATTCTACTCAGGCGGCAGATACCTGCGTAACCACCGTTTTCGTCGGGGTATAACAGCACACGACGACCGGGTTCGGCCTTGTGTATTTGTGTTAAATATCACTAATCATTTTGTAGATTTCACTTTCGTGAGGAATTAGTTTGACACGACTTGCTATTTCAGGGTGTTTACAGGATAGCTTGCCGAGGAAAGTACTTTCTTCGCACAAGGGAAAGTTCCTGTGTTTTTGGTAAGTGACTTTATGTATCTTATTCGTTGTCAAAAAGGGTCACTCACGAAACTGTTGCTAATAGTAATTCCGTAACGATTAACGTAAGAGTATTACCATTTAGGTAATAAGTTTGCTTGCTCTGTGTTACGTCTGCTGTGTACTACCCATAATTATTAGGATAATTTAATGTTAATGCCATAATTGTCATCACTGTTTTATTGTCAGTAATGCCATATTACAATTTTTTTTTGTGGATTCCGCATATTGTATACAAACGATATTTACTACAAACTATTCTTCGCTATTTATTTCATTGTACTTTATTGATGTGACGTGTGCTGCCGATACTACAGGCATTTAGGTAGAAAATTTGATGTACTCCTTAATCAAAGTTTACGTTAATTATTAATGCAAATTGTTACTCATTGTAGAATTTAAGGTTGGCGCATAAGCAAACTGTGATAGGTATTAATTCTACCTGGAAAATATTAAATCTCATATCTTCTATTATTATTCCAACGTTAAACCATTAAATCGATTATACTTTTTTTTATCTTCCCTGCTCCTGTGATTATCGTTACCTACTAATTACTTTTGGCTACTCGAACAGACGAGTATAAGGATTACGAACCTAACATCGTGTTACAAGTTTGGACCGTCTGTCTTGAGCGGGACAGAAGTGACTTTGGACAAGCTCTGGCGCCCTTAATTATATTTTCTATATTCTCTGTGAACCCCCCTCTCACCGACTATTGTGAGTTGGCCGTGCAGGTTCGTAAAATACCTAACGCTTGTAACAGAATTACACCGTGGCATGGACAGACACATCATCTACCATGACGACTGCAACAACATTTTTCAACATAAGGTCACCTGCGGGGTTTTACTTTGTGAAATCTCTTCTACGACGACCTGCTAACAGCACGTATGCCACCGCATCTGGATGCGGGACTTCGTGTCGCAACTACTAAAACGCAAACAATTGTCTTTAGTTGGAAAAGAAAGCTCCGACCGATAGTTTAGGCACAAAGAATGCTCCGTACAACCGAAGAGCACCATTCTTCTTCCCTAATCTAGGGGTCGCGCTAGGTAAGCACGTATATGTCTGGGCTCATATTGAAAGTATTGTGCATAAAGCGAGCACTTAAGTAACGCCGCTGGTAAAACGCGTCTCAAATGATAATCGTTTAAAACAGTACACAAGAATAATTATCATGTCGGCAATACAATCATCTATATTATACGTGGCGTCAATCTGGCATCCGACGCTAAAATTGGCTAAATATAATTATATGCATACAGTTTTGTTAGAAGCTGCGAGGGTGCTAGCGGGCAGCATCCCACTGGACTTGCTTAAACAAGAAAGAGCGAATCTATAAGCAGGGATAGCAAAAAATAAGCTTGGCAAGAACGATCTTTGAAAAAACAGAAAACGGCCTGGACGAGAAAATTGATACCGGAGTTGCGCCCGTATATTTAGATATTTATATATTCAAATTTTCAACTTAATAAAAAAAAACTAATTAGACACGTGTGGGTAGTAAAAATGTTTTAAACAGAGAATTTGAGTTAGCTGTTTTTGTTTGTTATAGAGTCTGCGTATTTACAAATTTGTTTTGATATTGATATTGATCATATATTTACACTTTATGTTATGTCGTGTAAGTTGAAGTGGGTAGTCGTAATCAAGGATCTTCTATCGTTACATGTTAGACCAGTCATACCACTACCTAGTACTTTAGGCTCTAGGTGTACACTCAACACGAACAGTATGTAGAATATATCTAACGATACGAGGTTTTGTAAGAGCGAAGAAAGCTGTAAAGTGTGTCACCTTACATAACTGACCGTGGAAAAAGCCACTTGTGGTCCCAAGAAAAAAGGTTATAATGGCAAATTTATTTATTTTAGCAAAGAAAGAGGGGTTAAAAAAGAAGAAGCAGTGTAGAATTTTATAGATCCTATCAATTAAGAGTTTGTCGGTAAATATCACAAACAATAATCGTTGATGCTTTAGGTTTGGCAACACTTCGTACATAAAATTGAAATATGTTTGTTAAACTTTTACTTTGCAAAGAAACAAATTCACAAATATCTAGTATCTCGTGATTAGGCAAAGCACCGTTTAATAATATATTACATTTAACAAAAGTTACTTTATTGAAACAACAAACATAATATGTATTACAATCGTGCGTGCACACGACTAACAACGTAGAAACAAGAAAATATACATAAAAAACAAAATATTCACAATTTTTGTTCTGAAGTATGCTGTTAGCTAACAACACCTCTCTCGCAATTTCTTAAAATTTGCTGACAAGGATGTTATCACGTACATATAGCGTTATCACAATATAATTTTCGTAGGTTTTACGATTTATAAAAAAACAAATGTGCCAAGTTTTACTAAATTTCCAGGCAGCACACTAACGTCACATGACGACATTTACAGTTCTTAATGACGTCTAGTACGTAATCTTGACGTCAATAAAACGTAATGTGTTGCTTGGGTTGGTACAGATATTTCGGCAAATAGGACTTCCAATTGGTTAGCAATCATAACAATTGAAACAATAATTATCATAGAAATTTTCCAGTATGAAAAACAAGTGTCAGTATGTTAGCAAAACTAGAACACGTACCGGTAGCCAAAGAAACAAACGCACCTTAAACCGTCATTTAATAATCAAAAATTAGTGTTGATGATATTTAATAATAGAGAAACTCACAGACTGTACACTAACGCAAACAAAACGAAAGTGGACAATTGAAAATGTAATCACATATGTTATGTCGAACAGATGACGTTCTGTATGTAAAAAGTACGTTCCGAGACAGAATTCATACAGTACGAAAACTACACCAAAATATTTTTAACATAGCAATATACGAACGTCTTTGATAGATAGCTGGTGTGCGCACTAAACGACTGTGCATTTTCTGCTTTACACACTCTGTTAGTTCTAAGTCGCTATTCCGCGCTGAGCTGCAGTCACGTAAAGATGACTTTTTCTATTGATTTTTTCGCTAATATGTAAATTGTAAAGTGTTATTCGTTTCTTGCAAGCAAAAGAGTATAATGCAGCCGAGTTTTATCGAAGAATAAGTCAAGTGTATGGAACAAATTGTTGCCAACTTTTCCTTTCAGCGGGTTCCGTTAGTAACAACTACGTCACTAGAGCTAACTGAAATGCCGGTGAATGGGCGTGGTTGAGAATACTGTAATATATCAACAAAAACAATGGGCACCACTTCGTGCATACCTGTAGGTTCCTTTGTTCAAAGACACTAATTAAGAGAAAAACCAACAATTATCAACGAGAAAACGTAACAAATTAGTTGAATATATTTTCCAATCGATAACAAAACAAATTCAGTAAATACTAAACACAATTTGTAACGATTTCAATTTCATTTTGTATAAATTTCAAGCTGACGGATATGCAACTTTCCTCTCACAGTCGTGTTACGAGTCAAAATTCAACTTTTTTGATAAATCCTTTTGTCGCAAGAGAGAGAACAAATAATACGAATGTATTTACACTTTATTTTTTATTTGGCTATTGTTCGGCTAAAGAATCTTTCGGTAAGTGCAAATTTTTTTTCTGGAAGCCTCCATCTTGCGCAATTTTTTTAAATATTTTTGTTACAAAAGGTATCAATAACTAGGAAATCTGCTCGATTTTGATCTACACATAGCTGAGTATTGATGTAGGCACTTTCGTTCAAGCAACACACTATACAATTAATTATATTCGATTGCTAACAAACGTTATTAGTGATTATATTTTAAATATAAAAAGTACTTGGTCACACTAGCTCGTCTACTATGCAGCCACAGAATAGTCGACAATTATAAGAATGAATCGTAAGATAGTAAAATATTAGCACAAAAATTTACCCAACTGGCAATTTTTCGTTAACAGTAGCAACTTTCACAACTTTTTTTTATTTTATTTAAGCACAAAAATATACTTATGTACGACGGTTAATGTTATTTGGTCTTTGGCTATGGCTGCCTCCAAATGATCAAAGAAACTTGACGGATGTCACGTCAACGTACACAACGACAATACATAAAGTTATAGATGATATAAAGTTTGCAACTGAAAGTAAATTTGAGTCAGTATGATTTACGTTATGATTACATAAAATAAATTATATGCTGACGGTTAGTGAATACAATTAAAAACGATTACGTAAAAGCAAAATTATACGGTACTAAAAAATAGTACGTACAGAATTAAAAAAATAATTATAAACACGAGAAGGTACACGCTATACTAAGTAATGTGCATAAAGTTAGTTGATTAGTTACAAAAGTAAATTAACGAAGTAATACGATATTGATATTTCAGAAACAAGTGTAAGACTTCTCTCGTCCGTTCCGATTACATAAAACGACAAAAACAACCGGGTACAAAAACAACGTGGCAATCCTACAAAACTCGCTAGAAAAAGGTAAAAAGATAACGTGTTGACACCATTGTTTTCTGACCTAAAACGTCGCGTAATTAATCAAATCGTCAAATCCGATCAATACCTGAAATAACATTCTCCCATCACATCTGCTAAAAGCGTAATAGAAATCACTACCTAGGATAATTTAGCAAAAAAAAAACTTCTTACATGTCGTAAAATAACACTCAGATACATAAACGATCGCAGCGGTTTTTAAAAGGTAAAAAGCGAGTAAAATAGACGTTATCTACTATATCGCGTTTATCCCCACCCGTAAGCTGATTTGACCATCAGTAGCAGCGTGTAAACAGTGCAGCCGTATATACAAGTTTTTGTTGTTGTAGAAAGGGTATTAACATTTGGTTTCGTTTATTTCTATCGGGTTAGCCAAAGTCGCCTTCTTCGTTTTTTTAAGAATGCTACGCCGTTCTAGGGATTGTCAATGTTACCTGCATTGAAAGAGACATGGTTTAGTTTAGAGGTCTATTCTTCTATTTGTCGTCGCACTTCGGCTAATTCGAATGTTCTATTTTAGAATTTCTAACTATTCTTCTAGTTCTATAAGTTTATGTTTGGATAACAATATTCTTATGCCGTATCTGCAGAATTGACCGACATTTTATCAGTGTAATAAAAAAAACATTACATATCCAAATTTATTACATGTCGTTATTTATATATTTGCCAAAAATAATATATCTAATTAAAACTCACGCCTGCTCTGGTTTGTCGCCTGCATTGTATATTTTTTAATGCGTATCGTTTACGACATTTACGGGTAGAAGAAAACCAAAAAGGAACTGTCATTTCGTTCATTTACTTTTTTTACGTTACTTGGGACGTTGTTCGTATCAGGCCGCTAGTCCGCTACTTTGTAAGTAATTCTTCCTTTTCCTTAATTTTTCTCGTTGATTATTTCTATTACACTTTTAGCGAATGTGTTGAAGAAGGATTGTTTAATGTACTAGTTGGATTAAGCAAATTTGTTAATTGCGCAAAGTTATCAGGTATAAAAGGAATTCTGAAATGGCGTCACGTTAGTTTAAATACGTTTCACTTTTTAGCACGTTTTGTAGAGCTATCACAGCTGTTTTGGGGATATAAATTTGTGGGGAAATATTCATTGTCACATTATAAAATAATTAAAAAAGCGCTAAAACGGTCTTAAAGTATTACTGGCAGATACCGTTTAAATATGTCGAACACTGAAAGAAAACAAATGACAAAACACAGCTTATAACTACAAATTTATTCATTTTTAACAACAAACAATTACGTTGATGCAAGCCTTAGAGAGTATGCAACGATTAGTAGATAAAATTATCGTAGTACGGTATGACACTATAAATAATTAGATTATCGAAGTATTAAACTTTGATTACGAAACTAGAGAATTCGCATCAAACAATGAATCGTCATAACCGAATGCATCAAGTTTCCGAGTAATTTTTACTATTTCTATCGCAGAAGTGCTTCCATGCACATCGCACAAAGTACGTCAACGATTTGGCTCTAGATTATTTTAAGAAATTAGTGTTAGTAACCAATGTTTTTCTTAGTACCTGCTCCAAGTTATCAAATCTAGCAGAATGTATTTAATTGACATGTACCATTTCAAAAAGGTAAACACGTGGCGGTAGCCTATGTCGCTATTACGAGAAAATCAAGTTTGTTGTCACAAAATCCATCACATATGAAAGGTGAATTTTTAAAAATGAAAGTCTCACTAGACGCGGACGTTAGATTTTTATGTAGAAGCCTTCTCACATTGACCCAAAATATCGGTTTTTCCCTTTATTAACTCTATAAGTCAAGAAAAAAAACAAAAAAAATGACAACCAACACTCTTAATGTAGCATGAGGGCGTTCAGGGACGAAATTCATACTATACGAAATCTATATCAGCATATTTTTAACATAACAAATTCACCATGGGCTATAACATCGATCTCAGAGAAACGATCACATATGAAATAAAACCAATGCACCCATGTATAATACAGATCAAGGCAAATTTTTAAAAATGAAAGTCTCACTAGACACGCACATTAAGTTTTTATGTATAATCTTTCACACATTGCACCAAAATATCGATTTTTTCCTTTATTAACTCTATAAGTCAGAAAAAATGACAGCCAACACCCTTAATGTAGCATGAAAGCGTTTAGGGACGAAATTCATACAATACGCAATCTATATCAGAATATTTATAACACAACAAATCCACCATGAGCTATAACATCGATTCCACGTTGAATTGATCTGTTTGTAAAGCCTCTACCAGAAGTTATAGAATTTACATCGTTTTCCAGTAAGGCAAATGTTTACAAAATTAAAGAAGGAACAAAGAATCTGTTTGTTTTAAGTACATCGTGAACATCAATTTATACAGTGTTTTATACAAGAAATTCCTTTTGTATATGACTAGTTTTAAAAGTGTTGTTTATATAATAAAGATAAGCACGCATCTGAGCCAGTTGTTCATTTAGTTTACTTTAAAAAATGTTATAACACACTAATAGCGATAGTTAGCACAAAAAACGGAGATGGGCGTGGGTTGAGACGATAGTACCCAGAGTAGAGTCCACTTTTTCTAGCAAGTAGAAAAATACGTTGTAACGTGTAAATTCGAACTTGAGCAAAAATCCGCCTGATAGTTAAGCAACTTACCGTAAAACCGGATAATTACTCGACCTCGAGTCGTGATTTTAAGTCACGCTCGCAGAGAGCGCTCGAGAGTAGTCGGCCATCTACAAACCTCATTTTATTCTATCGTTTGGTTGTGTAAGGAACGTGGAAACGTCGGATGGGTGAGAAACATGAAATTTCCCTTTTATCGTGTAATATCTACTACAACGACGCTTTATTTTAGCAATCAATAACAAATCCGACTAAACGTTCGATGCATGTAATACAAGAGCGATGTATTTTGCTGCAAAACTCATAAAGTAGGTTAGTATTTCGCACGTGGTTAAGAAAATGGAGGCTTATCAACTAATATTTGCTATTTTAGCTCTTTAGTTCCTTCGTTCTTTCGTCGTTTCGTCTTTACTGTTGGGGTTTCTACCTGTCTGTTGGCATTTTCTTACGAGTCTGGTGAAGATGGTGGACCTTGCGCTTTTGGAATCGTTGAACTAATGCGGTAATCGTAGTCGCAGAGAGAAAAAAAAGCATCCCAGTGGATCGTTGGCGCTGTGCTAAAGTGAAGAAATGAAGTATCGAGGTATTTATAAGATCATTAACTTGGAACCGCGGGAGATTCGCTACGTACGCGGCGTTTCGTTTTAAGTGGAAACAGTGCGGACTTTATATGTAAACATTGTTGTAGTTGGAACGTTATCTCGTACATCCGGTACACTTTTTTTGACTACAATTATTTCTAATTTCTTTAATTAAACTTTTGGAACTTGAATAATTCTGATTAATAATATTTAACGTCATTTTTTTTATAATGTTAATAGAATTAGTTACGATGTTTATCAGACGCCTTAATTGTAATGGTTGATCTATAATGATTATTTAACGTAACCTACACTTATTATCTTGTT
Organism: Aquatica leii; assembly: GCA_035610365.1. Lineage (NCBI taxonomy): Eukaryota > Metazoa > Arthropoda > Insecta > Coleoptera > Lampyridae > Aquatica > Aquatica leii. The sequence goes on from CM069438.1 coordinate 34,625,572, forward strand.
GTTTTATATAAAAGAATATTGCCATTATCAAGGGTAGAAATTTGGGAACTATGCCGTCTCTCGTAAACTAAATGAATGATACTTTTATTACCGGTCGTGCTGAACTTGACGTCAAGGTTCACGGGCGGTGTTACCTACGTTAACGCTACTATTTAGGTAGCCGCGGAGATACCTTTTAAATATTAACGTTTTAAACTTTTTTGGCTCCCAGAGTCTATTTTTGGGACCTGCTTTCATCTTGTATGTATATTGTATGTATATTATTACCATTTTTGTGGTGTTAAGTAAGATAATTTAATTTAGGATTATACCAGTGGCGTAACCGTCGAGGGGCTTTTTCCGTTCCGGAATTTGCTATTAATCAATATCTTTAATAAATGGTAATTGTTAATTCGTACTATGTTTCTTTTGGGGGACCTTGGGTTTAGGATCTCCTTTTCTGTGTATCTTCGATAAAAATTCGAGAAGAGGTGGCGCACTTGGGCATTTAACTTACCTAAAGAAAACTTGGTGTCTTACGATTTTCTTTTACCCGACGACCATCTACGGTGAGGCTAGCCGAAAGGTAAGCAACAACATCTTGGTAATTAATTTAAGTAATTCATTCTTTCTTTCTTTCTTTTTTCTTCACCTCCTCTATTGGATCATAACAAATATTGTAACAACGTTTGAAGTACACGAATCGGTTGTACTCAAATGGCAACAAGTTACAACGAGATTACATAAACACAATTATGTTAATTAAAATTGTAATTAGAATGAATCAGAGATTATTAAAATTCTTTCTCTCTCTCTAAATAGACATCCAAGAAAAAACTAAAAACTTTACCCGTTGCAATTTCTATTATTACATTACGTGCACGCGTTTACATTTATTGTTCCAACCAAAGTAGATGACGTCAACTACAAAGGTAGTGAATGAAATGTGACTTTAGTAAATACGAATACGACAGTACCCACAAGATATTATCTATGTACAGCATGTAAGCAATTCGGTGAACTTCCCACTTTTGATACTTTCCACCGGCGCCAACGATAGGTTAATTACACCAATCCTTGTTATTAATAAGAGAGCTAATCGGTATCATTAGCAGGAAACTAAATAGCACCATTAAAAATCCATTTAACAAAGAATACATACAAGGGGTACACCAGCCGGGAGCTAAAATTATGAAACTTGTAGTACTCAATCACAAGTGAATCAAAATTTTCCCAAAATAATATATATTTGCCTCTAATAAAAATTGACTTTGAGACGTTAATACATTTTGTATCTAAAAGATTTTACCCTAAGAAGATTTAAATTAGGTGAATGTTTGCTGAAAAAGAATCATGCTTTTACAGAACAATTTTGAACCAGACGCCCAAAGTGAACAATGATTAAACAGAAAATTAAGTGCCAAAAAAATTTGCAACGTATGTTAATCTAAAATTGCTGTTGGGAAAAAATAAATATGAAAACTCAAAACTGAGTAGATACTTGCAAAGAACTCAAAATTCTTAAGTCGGAATGGCAAGAGCGCCAGTAAAAGTGTAAACTAATAAAATACTAATCATTACAACTTACAATTGAGCAGATTAAAAATTCTAATAGTCATAATAATGACATCTACTTTTTAAACCTTTCTCAATATTAAAACTAATAATAAAAAATTGACACTAAAATAGAAAAAAACACATTTTAAAGACAAACAATATTTACAATGTGTTGTGTTAAAAAACAAATAAAATCGACTTTAAGCACGTACGGTACAAGTATGCCGTAAATCAAAAAACGAAGTACACTTTTTGTTCATTGACGTTAAAAAATTTTCAAACAAAGTTAAATTTATTTAAGAAAAAACTTCATAAAAGCTAAACAATCTAAATAAAAAATTATACAGAACAGATATTTTAGAAATCCTAAACAAATATTTAAATTTAGAAACTAAATAAACCGATGACTAAAAAACCTACAAAAACAAGCAAGGGAATAGTTGTTAACAAATTTTCATTTTTTTACTCTGCTAAAACTATTTACACAACGAAATTATTTGCAATTTTTAAAAAAAATTAATTTGTTTTTTACAACTAATTTTTATACAAATTTATTACACTAATTTGAGCGTTGTATGTACTGAAAGCCCATGAGTTCTCAACATTAATTCAAAAAAATGTCTTTTAAAGTCAAGTTTAAACATTTTGTATAATTACAGTAAATATATAAAAAAAATATGATAAAAACCGCACAATAACAATTTTTAAACAGTAGTATTACCAGTGTTCTTTACATTACAAATATTTTATTTTAAAAATATGATTGCACGTTACGTCTTTAATTATATCGCAATGACAATACGTTTAAAGTACAGTAAAACAGATTATTAATGTATTTTTTCTATTACTACAATAATAAAATTAATTAAATATTTCAGATTTAAATTGCTCACCTTTAAAGTTTTGTTGGTGGTAACTCAATTCAAAACAATTAAAAAACAAAAAAGTTTAAGTTCGTTTGTTTGAATATAATTAACACCGTGAAAAAGGTTACAAAACGCCGACTAAAATGAAGGTGTTGAACGACGCAACAAAACCACTAAACTGACGGGCGTCGTGGTGCTCGTTTTACGTAACGCATGCTCGTCGCCGCAACCCTTCCACTGCACTATTATGAATAACATTTTTACCTCATTATTTGGTTTCAGTTAAGCTAGGTAAAATTTGTTAAGTAACGAGTTAATTAAAATGTTTGATGTTAATAACGTGTATGGATGTTTGATGCGCAATGCAAAGCTTAATAAAACGCAAATTCATAAAAATAACAGCGCATGTTACTTTTTTTATTAATATATGTATAAACAAATTTGACTATTTTAACTAATGTAATCTTAAACATTGTTTATTTACAATTATTTCACAATTAATGATTGCAGTAAATTTGCTAAATCTAAGTTTAATATCAATGTTGATGTTAAATTTTTAGCAGAAATGATGATTTTATTGTTTGCCTAATTACATAAAATAATCATTCTAGTTCAAATTTAAAACTGTAACTATATAAATTAGTTTAGAATGTAAAAAAACATAACAACCTGTTGCTTAAATGTTTAAACTGCAACAAAACATAATTTTTTTATTTTGTTTAACAAAACAAAATTGTTTAAGATTGATTTCCACCGTATCGTTAAAAAAATATGTTGCCGATAATGGCAAATTACAACCAACGAGATTATTTTTTACGACGTCGACTTATGCAAAAACATGTTTTAGTTGAAATTCTACTTTAATTTAGTTAACAATTTCACTTTGAAACGGACTTGTATAATAATCTCGTATGCAAACGTACAGCGATTAATAATTCAAGAAAAAGTTTCCCAATAAACCCCACACGTTTTTTTTTTAATTGAGTTAAAATTGCGTTTAATTTTTTTACTTTGATATATAAACGGTCGTTTAAAAGCATGTTACTTTGCTCTTTATTTGTTTAATGAAAAACCCAAATGTTGCAAATTAATATTTTTTGGAAATAAACAAACTGTTGTAATGTTTAAAAATATTTTTAAAAAACCGTTAACAAAAGTGGATGACTAAAAATGGCAAAAACAATGTATTAAAAAAGTTAGGTAAATTTATATTATTTTACGTACTTGATGCGACAAGCGTGTGAAATATCTAAGTCGTGTGATTACTGCAAACAATTTCAATTTATCTGAAAAAAACTTAGATAAATAGTAAAATATTCAGAAAATAAAGTCTCTTGAGTAACGTTAAAAAATACAAACTCGACAATGTAAGTACCGTGCTAAACAGAAAATTTTTACGTTTTATCAAAAAAAAACTTGTTGGAGATTTTGTTACCAATTTATTACCACTCCCCTAAGTTTGTTACTCCTATCAATACGAAGTATTATCGTTTTTAATATTTTACATGGCAACAAATCTGCATTTATTAGCATATCTTAAGAAATTAAAAATTGAGAGTAAAGATAAAAATGTAATAAATGCAATAAAGAACACTTGTTTGACAAGTATAAATTTATTACCTCATCCCAAAACAGTTTTATATATTCGTGTCTTAGTCTCAATATGTAGGTATTTGTTTTTCTATATTGTGTCATTTAAACATTTAGCGACTCTTAGTGCTTTGTTTGTTTGTTGTCTGACTTTCGATTCGAGATCACCATATCCGGAGAGCTTTATGCCTAGATATTTAAATTTTATTTTTTGCTGTATAATTTGATCATTGACACAAATTTGCATCTGAGAAGTATTTTACCGATACAGCAATCTCTCAAAGTTTGTCTTTGTTTATGGCAACAAGCACGGCGTCATCGGCGTAACATAGCATAGTTAATTGCGGTTACCCATTTTGTATCTCTTTAAACGGCGTACTTGCCTCATAATCTCGTTCATAATTATATTAAAAAGTAGCGAACTCAGAGAGTCGCCTTGTCGTATCCCCTTTTCTACGGGAATTTGTTAAGTTAAAAGTGTTTTAGTATGATATTTGTCCCTTGTATAAAATTTATTCTTGAAACGCCCACTTTTCGTCGTAAAAGCAGTCAAATCAAAAAATATTTTTCCGTTGACTGTGGTCCGTTTCACATTTATGGTTTAACGTAAGCACCCAACGAAGTTTTCACTTCTGAATTTTCACAATCATCTGTGTTATAAATGGATATATTATTTTCGCTGCTTTTATGAAAGTTTTCCTGGGGTATGCACACACTCATGTTTTTGTGATTTACGTTGATTTTCTCGGAAATGTCATAGCAATTTACGACACCGCTACGTGTTGGGCCAATTTGAAAGGCAAATTTTTTATAAAAGCCTTCCTGGGGTAAGCATAAACTCATATTTTTATGATTTACGTTGATCTTCTCGTAATTGTCATAGCGATTTACGACACCGCCACGTGTTGGTCCAGTTTGAAAGGATTCATGATTACCTAATCCATTACCTTTCGCTGCAGACTGTAATTAAAAACACCTACTAAAGGAAGTTCTTAGTTAAGCATTGTATTAACGTAAATTTTTACTACAAACAGATCACGTCTCATTGAAATGACCATTGCAGTTTTGTAATCCGTAAAGATAAGAAACAAGAAAGATTGACACATTGCAATAGTATGACCTCGTGTCGCAAACAGTCATTGGAACGCCGATGTGTTATTAAAGAAACAATGTCCGACAGACTGCCGTCATTGTTTACCAGTAGAATAAAAAATCTATTGATTCCAAAAAATTGCTATTTGCGTTGTGAGCAAAAAAATGATTCGAAATTAAGACAACTTAAGTGAAAATTAAATGACCGAGGACAAATCTGAAAAAGATAAGTGCTTTGGTTAGAAACGTCAAATCATACTAGGCGCAGTAGAAGACGGTCTCCCTAAGCAGTTTTGAAAAAGTACCAAATTATGCATAACAGACTACTATTGATAGTGTCGAGTGTTAGAAGTGTTGAAGCATTTGCACGATAGTACATTGGTAGGACACTTTGGCGTAAAGAAGACACTGGGAAAAGCGCGACAGAAGTTCTATTAGGTAAACTGTAACTGTAAAGGCTGTACGTGCACGGTCCGCGCGTCACAAGATTGTTCATTGAAACATAAATGAAACAATATAACTTGGGAAGTCCTTTTGACGTAGCAGGACCGTTCTCAAAATCTGATTTAGGGAACAAATACTCTTGGTGACAATGGATTACTTCACAAAATGAACAGAAGTTTACGCCATATCCAATCAAGAAGCAGCAACAGTTGTAGACGTTTTAGAATTGGATCATTTGCTCACGAAAGCACAAACCAAACACCTTTGTGTTATGCTTGGCCGCAAAATACGACTTTTATGCATCTTTCTGATGTCAAAGCCCAACCAAAACAGTGGGTTTTAAGCTGGTGACATAATGCGGCTTTATAATCCCTAAAGAAGACGTAGTTTGTCGCTAAAATTGCAAAAACAATGAGAAGATATCAAAATTGTTTCACTTTGATTATCTAGCTCTGTTTGGTAATAATAATGTTAGCAAAGACTAGGTTTGAACTAAGGTAATAATTAGCAGATCTAGGAATCGAATGGCCATATACAGATATTTTGGAAAATCTTAAAATTACGACAAATAATCGATAATCGTGTAAATAGTGTTACATGCAAAAATGTTTAAAGGAAACATTGTCTGGGAGATGGTCGTGGGTTAAGTTCCAAAATCTGTAAATAATTTGGAAAACTAAAAAGTAAAAGTCAAAATCAAAAGAACATCAAGAAGATAATTAGCTTAATTAGGCTTCTGAACCTTGTCAAACCGAAAAGTTTGCTATCTTGTTAAATACACTCCAAATGGAACTTAACATATTAGAGTGTATTACATATCATGTTAAACATCTTTTGATATAAGTCGCGTATTGTATGCATTTCGTCCGGGAACGCCCTTGGTAGATTCAGAGTGTTTGCTGTCATTTTAGGTTTTTTTTTTGATCACATGAATATAAAAAATCCGGTAATGCAATAAGGATTGTACATGAAAATCGAACGTACGCGTCCAGTGAAACCATTATTTCTAAATATTTATCCACGTTATTAATGTGTACATCGATTTTACTCCATTTCTTTACTTGTCAGAGTCTGTTTGGGGTAAGAATTAATTTTTATTTTTGTGACATAATTTAATTTTTCCCCCAATTATAATAGCGTTTTGAACTACCGCCACCTTATACCCATTTTAGAATACTACATATCAATTAAATACTTTTTGCTGAAATTGATAACTTGAAGCACGTACTAAAAGAAACATTGGTTACCAACAGTAATTTTGCAATATAATTGGAGGTCGAGTCGTTGACGTACTTTGTGTAATGGTTTACTAAATTTGGAGAAATAAGAATACTGAAAATTAGTCGGAAGCTTGACGCATTTGGTTACAACGATTCATTGTTTGACTTACAAGCAACTTACTTATGATATCATTTTATAACTAATTATTTTTTTCTTTATGTTTTTACTAGTTTTAAGGGACGATTTAACCATGTCGATATCTATTAGCATGACAGGATAATTGTGAGTAATTTTTTTTTACTTTCTATTAATTTGTGAATTTGTCGAACGTAAAGTACGTGCTACGTAGATATAGATGTTATCGCGACTACCAAACCTAAATTTGTTTGTACAATTACCATTTAAATATATTATAAATGCCAATTCTTTCTGGTTGCAAATCTACTAGTCTCGCATCGAATCGAAGTTTAATTCTTTAATTAGTTATTAATTTATGCTGTCATACTGTACTACGATAACTTTATATATGGAGTGTTGCTTACCACCCAAGGTCATTCATCGGTTTGTATCAACGTTATTGACTGTGATATTTATCGACGAACTCTTAACTGTTACTATATATGTAGTTCTGCCTCGCTTCTTTTTTTAATCTCTCTCTGTCGTTGTTGAAAATAAATATACTAGTTGTTATAACTTGTGTCTTGTCATTTGTTCTCTTTTAGTGTTGAATAGGTTTAAACGGTATCTGTCTTAAATAGTTTTTCACAGTTTTGGCGCTTTTCTAAATTACTTTATGATTAGCACCTCGAGACCTGCAACTCTCTCGCCGGATTATTTTGAGCTAGTCGCTTGCCTTTAAGTTACGGGTGAAAAGACACGTAACAAATAATTGACAGTACATTGAAACGATTGATAACCACAATGCCAGTAAGGATTTTAAATGCTAACTGAGATCAGGTAACGTTGAAAAAAACCGTTGCAAGTCAATGCACGCCAGTATTCGAACTTGTGTGATGTGTAAATCCCAACAAAACGACATCGGCAAAGAAATGTTTTAAGAAACGCTGTAAAGTAAGTTCAAAGGAAGAACTGGCGTAGCGAAACGCAAAAACCAATACAAAAGACACTGGGCCAATACGAAAGATAGAATAAAAATTTCAAAAAAACCGACCGTCAATTAAAACAAGCCCTTAAGCATTTCATCAAATGATTCAAAAAAACGCGGACTAAAATGAAGGTGTTGAACGACGCAACAAAACCACTAAACTGACGGGCGTCGTGGTGCTCGTTTTACGTAACGCATGCTCGTCGCCGCAACCCTTCCACTGCACTATTATGAATAACATTTTTACCTCATTATTTGGTTTCAGTTAAGCTAGGTAAAATTTGTTAAGTAACGAGTTAATTAAAATGTTTGATGTTAATAACGTGTATGGATGTTTGATGCGCAATGCAAAATTTAATAAAACGCAAATTTATAAAAATAACAGCGCATGTTATTTTTTTTATTAATATATGTATAAACAAATTTGACTATTTTAACTAATGTAATCTTAAACATTGTTTATTTACAATTATTTCACAATTAATTATTGCAGTAAATTTGTTAAATCTAAGTTTAATATCAATGTTGATGTTAATTTTTTAACAGTAATAATGATTTTATTGTTTGCCTAATTACATAAAATAATAATTCTAGATCAAATTTAAAATTGTACTTATATCAATTAGTTTAGAATGTAAACAAACATAACAACCTGTTGCTTAAATGTTTAAACTGCAACAAAACATAATTTTTTTATTTTGTTTAACAAAACAAAATTGTTCGACATTGGTTTCCACCGTATCGTTAAAAAAATATGTTGCCGATAATGGCAAATTACAACCAACGAGATTATTTTTTACGACGTCGACTTATGCAAAAACATGTTTTAGTTGAAATTCTACTTTAATTTAGTTAACAATTTCACTTTGAAACGGACTTGTATAATAATCTCGTATGCAAACGTACAGCGATTAATAATTCAAGAAAAAGTTTCCCAATAAACCCCCACACGTTTTTTTTTTGTAATTGAGTTAAAATTGCGTTTAATTTTTTTACTTTGATATATTAACAGTCGTTTAAAAGCATGTTATTTTGCTCATTATTTGTTTACTGAAAAACCTAAATGTTGCAAATTAATATTTTTTGTAAGTAAACAAACTGTTCTGTTTAAAAATATATTTAAAAAAATTTAACAAAAGCGCATAACTAAAACTAGCAAAAAAAGTTTATATAATTTTACGTACTTGATGCGACAAGCGTGTGAAGTATCTAAGTCGTGTGATTACTGCAAACGGTTTAAATTTATCTGAAAAATACTTAGATAAATGGTAAAATATTCAGAAAATAAAGTCCCATGAGTAACGTTAAAAAATACAAGCTCAATAATGTAAGTACCGCGCTAAACAGTAAATTTTTACGTTTAATAAAAAAAAATAGTTGGAGATTTTGTTACTTTTTTGTTACCAATTTATTACCACTGCCCTAAGTTTGTTACCCCTATCAATACGAAGTACTATCATTTTTAATTTTTACATGGTAACAAATCTGCATTTATTAGCATATCTTAAGAAGTTAAAAATTGAGAGTAAAGATAAAATATAATAAATGCAATAAGGTACACTTGTTTGACAAGTATAAATTTATTACCCCATCCCAAAACAGTTTTATATATTCGTGCCTTAATCTCAGTATGTAAGTATTTATTTTTCTATATTGTGTCATTTAAACATCTAACCACTCTTAGTGCTTTGTTTGTTTGTTGTCTTACTTCCGACTCGAGATCATCATATCCGTAGAGCTCTGTGCCTATATATTTAAATTTTATTTTTTGCTGTATAATTTGATTATCGACACAAGTTTGCATCTGAGAAGAATTTTATATTTTATCAAGCTTTTTGTTTTTGAGGCAGAAGTAACCATGTTTAGACACTTGGCTACACAGCTAAACCGATACAGCAATCTCTCGAGGTTTGTCTTTGTTTATCGCAACAAGCACAGCGTCATCGGCGTAACATAGAATAGTTATATTGCGGTTACCCATTTTGTATCTCTTTAAACGGAGTACTTGCTTCATAATCTCGTCCATAATTATATTAAAAAGTAGTGAACTCAGGGAGTCGCCCTGTTGTATCCCTTTTTCTACGGGAATTTGTTAAGTTAAAAGTGTTTTAGTATGATATTTGTCTCTTGTATAAGATTTATTTTTGAAACGCCTACTTTTCGTCGTAAAGGCAGTCAAATTAAAAAATATTTTTCTAACGTAAACGCCCAGCGAAGTTTTCACTTCTGAATTTTTACAATCATCTGTGTTATAAATGGATATATTATTTTCGCTGCTTTTATGAAAACTTTCCTGGGGTAAGCACAGACTCATGCTTTTGTGATTTACGTTGATTTTCTCGTAATTGTCATAGCAATTTACGACACCGCTACGTGTTGGACTAATTTGGAAGGATTCATGATTACCTAACCCACTACATTCCGCTGGAGATTGTAATTAAAAGCACATACTAAAGAAGGCTCTGGGTTGATTAACCCACTTCTGAAACAATCTTGAGAATACATCGTATTTGTACTTCATGTGATGTTCAAATAACCTTGGAGGCACACCTGCAGTAGGAATAGTAAAAAGCACACGAATGCTTGACGCATTTGATTACGATTCATTGTTTGTCGATAAGCATTCTACTTGTGATACGATCCTATATCTAATTTTGCTTCATTTTCTTAGCGATTTTAGAGGATGATTCAAACGTGCAGATAGCTATCCGCATGACTTGGACAACTGTAACATTTTTTTTTTTACTTGTCATTAATTTGTGCATTTGTCAAACTTGAAATACGTGCGACATAGGTATTATCACAATTAACGCTTGCAAATTTTTGTTTCTACGGTTTTAATTTACGCTAAATGCGATATTCTCCGTATTGCTAGACCAAATAGTTTTTGAGGTACATTTGAAGACCGCGCTTAAAGACTCACCCTGTATAGACGCAAGTAATCTGACCTGCAAAATAGACAAGAAAAAGTAATTGCATATTTTAACAAGATTTGATCTAGGTTAGAAAGAAATTATTATTTGACTACGAAAGCAGTCGTCAAACCTATTAAGCAATTTTTATAAGCATTGTATTAACGTAAATTATTACTAAAAACAGATCACGTCTCATTGAAATGACCTTTGCAGTTTTGTAATCCGTAAAGATAAGAAACAAGAAATATTGACAGATTGCAATAGTATGACCTCGTGTCGCAAACAGTCATTGGAACGCCGATGTGTTATCAAAGAAACAATGTCCGACAGACTGCCGTCATTGTTTACCAGTAGAATAAAAAATCTATTGATTCCAAAAAATTGCTATTTGCGTCGTGAGCAAAAAAATGATTTCAAATTAAGACCACTAAACTGAAAATTAAATGTTCGAGAAAAAATCTGAAAAAGATAAGTGCTTTGATTAGAAACGTCAAACCATACTAGGCGCAGTAGAAGACGGTCTCCCTAAGCAATTCCGAAAAAGTACCAAATTACACATAACAGACTACTATTGATAGTGTCGAGTGTTAGAAGTGTTAAAGCATTTGCACGATAGTACATTGGTAGGACGCTTTGGTGTAAAGAAGACACTGAGAAAAGCGCGACAGAAGTTCTATTAGGTAAACTGTAACTGTAATGACTGTACGTGCACGGTCTGCGCGTCATAAAATTGTCCATTGAAACATAAATGAAACAATATAACTTGGCAATTCCTTTTGACATAGCAGGATCGTTCTCAGAATCTGATTTAGGAAACAAATACATCTGGGTGACGATGGATTATTTCACAAAATGAACAGAAGTTTACGCCATATCCAATCAAGAAGCAGCAACAGTTGTAGACGTTTTAGAATTGGATCATTTGCTCACGAAAGCACAAACCAAACACCTTTGTGTTATGCTTGGCCGCAAAATACGACTTTTATGCATCTTTCTGATGTCAAAGCCCAACCAAAACAGTGGGTTTTAAGCGGGTGACATAATGCGGCTTTATAAACCCCAAAAGAAGACGTAGTTTGTCGCTAAAATTGCAAAAACAATAAGAAGATATCAAAATTGTTTCACTTTGATTATCTAGCTCTGTTTGGTAATAATAATGTTAGCAAAGACTAGGTTTGAACTAAGGTAATAATTAGCAGATCTAGGAATCGAGTCGATTCAATGGATTTCGATACGTTTATGGCCATATACAGATATTTTAGAAATTTTGAAATTACGGCAAATAATCGATAATCGTGTAAATAGTGTTGCATGCAAAAATGTTAAAAAGAAACATTGTCTTGGAGACGGTCGTGGGTTAAGTTTAAAGATCTGTAAATAATTTGGAAAACTAAAAAGTCAAAGTCAAAATCAAAAGAACATCAAGAAGATAATTAGCTTAATTAGGCTTCTGAACCTTGTCAAACCGAAAAGTTTGCTATCTTGTTAAATACACTCCAAATGGAACTTAACACAATAGAGTGTATTACATATTATGTTAAACATCTTTTGATATAAGTCGCGTATTGTATGCATTTCGTCCGGGAACGCCCTTGGTAGATTCAGAGTGTTTGCTGTCATTTTAGGTATTAATTTATATCACATGCATATAAATTAAGAAAAATCCGGTAATGCAATAAGGATTGTAAATGAAAATCGAACGCACGCGTCCCGTGAAACCATCATTTCTAAATATTTATCTTCAAACACGTTATTAATGTTGTGAGAGTCTGTTTAGGGTAAGAATTAATTTTTATTTTCGTGACATAATTTAATTTTTCCCCCAATTATAATAGCGTTTTGAGCTACCGCCACGTTATACCCATTTTAGAATACTACATATCAATTAAATACTTTTTGCTGAAATTGATAACTTGAAGCACGTACTAAAAGAGACATTGGTTACCAACAGTAATTTTGCAATATAATTGGAGGTCAAGTCGTTGACGTACTTCGTGTAATGGTTTACTAAATTTGGAGAAATAAGAATACTGAAAATTAGTCGGAAGCTTGACGCATTTGGTTACAACGATTCATTGTTTGACTTACAAGCAACTTACTTGTGATATCATTTTATATCTAATTATTTTTTTCTTTATATTTTTACCAGTTTTAAGGGACGATTTAAGCATGTCGATATCTATTAGCATGACAGGATAATTGTGAGTATTTTTTTTTACTTTCTATTAATTTGTGAATTTGTCGAACATAAAGTACGTGCTACGTAGATATAGATGTTATCGCGACTGACTACCAAACCTAAATTTGTTTGTACAATTACGGTTTAAATATATTATAAATGCAAATTCCTTCTGGTTGCAAATTTACTCGTCTCGCATCGAATCGAAGTTTAATTCTTTAATTAGTTATTAATTTATGCTGTCATACTGTACTACGATAACTTTACATAAGGAGTGTTGCTTACCACTCAAGGTTATTCATCGGTTTGTATCAACGTTATTGACTGTGATATTTATCGGCGAACTTTTAACTGTTACTATATATGTAGTTCTGCCTCGCTTCTTTTTCTTTTAGTGTTGAATAGGTTTAAACGGTATCTGTCTTAAATAGTTTTTCAGCGTTTTGGCGCTTTTTTAAATTACTTTATGATTAGCACATTGAAACCTGCGACTCTCTCGCCGAATTATATTGAGCTAGTCGCTTGCCTTTAAGTTACGGGTAAAAAGACACGTAACAAATAATTACCAGTACATTGAAACGATTGATAACCACAATGCCAGTAAGGATTTTAAATGTTAATTGAGATCAGGTAACTTTGAAAGAAAGATCGTAGCAGGTCAATGCACGCCAGTGTTCGAATTTGTGTGATGTAATCCCAACAAAACGACATCGCCAAAGAAATGTTTTAAGAAACGCTGGAAAGTAGGTTCAAAAGAAGAACTGGCGTAGCGAAACGCAAAAACCAATACAAAAGATACTGGGCCAATACGAAAAATAGAATGAAAATTTCCAAAAAAAACGACCGTCAATTAAAACAGGCCCTTAATAATTTCAACAAATGATTCAAAAGAAAATGAAAAATTTGTGTTAGAGTTAGACGCAAGTAATCAGGCCATAGATGCAGCTCTTTCACAAATGAAAAATACACTAGGCCGTCAAGTTCATAAAGCAATCTTTACAAACATTTGTATTAACTTAAGTTTTTACTAAAAACAGACCACACCGCATTAGAATGACTATTACAGTTTTGTAATCCAAAACGACAAGAGACAAGATGGATTGAGACATTGCAGTAGTATGACTACGACACGGCACATCGTAGCAAAAGCAGTCATCGGAGAATTGATGCCGTGTCAAGAAGACCATGTCCGCCAAACTGTAGCCATTGTTTACGATTAAAAAAAAAGTTCTATCTTTGCGTCCTGAGCAAGAAAATTATCCCAAATTAAGAGTAATCCTAAACTGGAAAACAAATGACCGACGACAAACTTAGAAAAAAGTTAATGCTTTAGGTAGAAACATCAAAGCATACTAAGAGCAGTAAAAGACGGTCTTTTTAAGCAATCTTTAAAAAACACCAAGAATACGAATGACAGACTACAATTGATAGTGTCAAAAACCAGAGTGTCAGAGGTGTATAACCTGGAAAAACTTTTAGAAGGAGTGGCGTTCACATTGCTGGGTTGTTTCTAGAATCTGACTCAGGAAGCAAATACATTTTGGTGGCGATGGATTACTTTACAAAATGGACGGAGGTTTACGATACACTCAATCAAAAAGCAGAAACAATCGCAGACCGTGAAATACGACTTTCATGCAACCTCCAATTTGGGCAAAAACTAGAAGAAAAAATTGTTGGAGAAGACTACGTCAGCAAAATGATTAAGAGACTAGACAAATTGCATAAGGCGAATTAGAAAAACACTTGAATTGCTATCAACAAGATGTAGACCAGACATGATGTCAAAGCGCAAAACTGTGAGTTTTAACCGGGTGACGTGGTGTGGTTATATAATCCCCAAAAAAAATACGTAGTTTGTTGCCGAAGCTGCAGAAGCAATGGGAAGGTATTCAAAATTATCCACATCGACCGTCTAGCCCCGTTTGGCAACAACAACGTTACTAAAGATTAGGTTCGACTAATCGATAATGTAGTAGCATACATAAAGTTGGTGCTCAGTGAAGATGGTTGTGAGTTAAATTCTGAAATCCGTAAATAAGTAAAAATTCTGCGATACGTTAATTCAATTCGGGTACAAGTGAAACGGTGAAACCCTAAAACATACGAACTAGAAAATTTTCAGTAACTTTAACTTTTACTAAACTCATTTGTAACTCTTCGGACAACACTACCCAAATATTGAAGGCTGAAATCCACCGCAAGCTACATTTTCGAGTTGAAAAGGTCTATACGAAAAAGGAAAAACTTCTAAAAACGAAAATCAACTTTTTTATTCTCTATTACCACTACGTTATCTGAAAAAATTGACGTAAATCTTTACGAGAAAAATTAACAGTACTTAGACAAAGATGTCAAATTAAATCCGATGCAAACAACAAAAATTAAAAATATCTAAAGCAGAAGGTTCAGTTATAACATTAATTTTTGAGACCCAATAATAAAGAGAGGTAAAAGTAATAAACTATAAAATGTACTGGAAACTTATGACAATAAAATCGACCAAAATGATTCAAGTGCATACGCACTAAATACGTACCTAATAAAACTAAAAATCCAAAATTAAGATAAATTTAAAAACGTGAAAGTAATTAATTAGCCTAATTTGACTTCTGGATTTTGCCAAACCAAAAAATCGGCTATCCTGTTAAATAACTTACATTGTTAAAGAGTATTACATTATTATGTTAAACATCTTTCGATATAGAGCACGTATTGTATGCATTTTGTTACGGAACGCCCTTTAGCTAGATTCAGAGTGTTGGTTGTCTTTTTTTGTTTTTTTTTCTTGAATTAAGAGAAAAAAGACCATATCCGGTCAATGCAATAAGGATTGTACATAAAAATCTAAGGTGCACGTCCAATGAAATCTTCATTTGCTCTTATCTACGTTTTTAATAGGTGCATTAATTTTACTGCATTTATACACTTGTGAAGGTCTTCCTGGGGTAAGAATTGATTTCTACTTTTGTGAGATAATTTGATTTTCTCCGTAATTAGAGTAGCATCTTGGACTACCGCCACGTTATTGTCCTATTTTGGAATGGTACATTTGAATTAAATACTTTTTACTGAAATCGATAACTTAGAGCACGTACTAAAAGAGACATTTGTTACCAATACTAATGTCGCAATATAATCTAAAAAAAATCGTTGAGGTAATTTGTACGATGATTTACTAAATCTGCGATAGGAACAGTAAAAATCACTCGCATGCTTGAGGCCTTCGGCTACGACGATTGTTGATTTCTAAGCAATTTACTTGATCTTTTATATAATTAGGAGAAGATCCAGGCATGCCAATAGCTATTAGCATGACTGGATAATCGTGAGTACAACTTTTTTACTTTTTATTAATTTGTGTATTTCTCAAACGTAAAGTACGTGCGAACTAAGAAACGCAATTCTGTTTGTACAATTACGGTTTGAGTTTATTCTAAGTGCGAATTGATTTTAGTTGCAGATTCACTAATCTGGCATCGAATTAAGGTTTAATTCTGCGACAATTTTATGTATAGAGTGTTGCTTACTTTTCAGAGCTTGCGTCAACGTTATTGACTGTGACATTTATCGACGAACTCTTATTGTTACTAAATATATAGTTCTGCCTTGCTTCTTTTTTTAACGTTTCTCTTTCGTTGTTAAATATTTATATTTATATTTATTTTTATAACCTATCTTTTGTCATTTGTTTTCTTTTAGTGTTAGACTAATATTTAAACGGTGTTTACCATTAATAGTTTTTCACCGTTTTGGCGCTTTTTTAAATAACTTTATAATTAACACACCAAAACCTGCCACTCTCTCGCCGAATTACATATATTGAGCTAGTCGCCTGTCTTTAAGTTACGGGTTAAAAGTCACGTAACATACACTAAAATTGGCAATCATTAAATTTACACAAACGAGAAAGCCAAAACGATGAAGACTTTGTTACAGTTTAACTATTTAACATTTATTAAAGCTAAGTAGTAAACAAAAATCAAAAATAGAAATAATTGACGTTAAATTAAATTAAAGAAACAAACAAAACAAAACAAAAATAAAATATGACAATAATTACATGTTTAGGGGGAAATTAAAAAAACAAAAGAAAAAATGTCAATTCTAAATGAATTAAAGCAATATCACAAATCGGTTTCGGTACCTTAAATTAAATTAAAATTTGCAAGGCCTTGTTCGCAAAAAAAATAAAATACAATGTAAAAATTCTGTAAACTACAATAACAAAACATATTTTCTTTAAAATCATACAAACGACCAAGGAATCGTAAGTGTCGCAAATTGAAAGTTATCTTAATAGTGCGGTAAACAAACTTTATTTTAATTAAAATCAAGGTTTTAAAGCACTTAAGTTGCGAAAAGTAAAATCACAATTAACATTAAACGGTATATATAAATACCCTAATTCGTTTACGTAGTTCCCCAGGTAGCTAACTTTCGGATTAGTCATAAGACTTTTAATATAATTAAAACGCCACAAAAAAACAAAAGAGAATTGTGTCGCACCACACAATTTATTCAATATGATACTGAACTCGGGATCAAGTGAAACGTCGAGACCGTAAAATATACGAAATAGAACCATTTGTATAAATTTAAATTTTACTATACCTTCTTCCGAATTTCTACAGACACTACCGAATTATTAATAATTAAACGCACACCAGAAACTACAGTAACAAATGGAAAGGTATTAGAAAAGTCTGCAAACTTCCTTTAAAAA
The DNA here is from genome assembly GCA_035610365.1 of Aquatica leii. NCBI lineage: Eukaryota > Metazoa > Arthropoda > Insecta > Coleoptera > Lampyridae > Aquatica > Aquatica leii. The sequence continues at coordinate 34,643,246 of CM069438.1, forward strand.
CCAAAAACATCCGTTTTTATAACCTCATTTGAAAACTGTGACGTAAAATCTTTAAAAGAAACTTACAAAAAAATCAATAAATTAAACAAGGTGACGAATAAAATTATGACGTAATTAAATATGAGTATCAAAAAAATTATGTTCACAGAAAACGCAAAATCATCAAATGACTAAAACAAACGAGCATACTGGAATATAGAATTACAAACTTAATCTTTAAAACACAATACTAACATAACTGGCGGAACTAATAAATTATAAAATGTATGACAATAATCTCGACCTAAATGACTCAAGTACTTATGTAATAAAAATTTAAATTAACATAAATTTATTAAAAAATCTGTTGTATCAAAGCGAAATAAAAGCTCTACAATGTCACAAAAAAGTAGAAACGTATGTCAATAAATATGACAACGCTAAATACCGGGTCTGTCGTAAAAGAATACATCCAAAAATCAAACGACTGTTACAATAGTTAAAATAAATTAACAATGATAATTGGTTTGCATTGTGTTTGTATTCATAAAATCCGTGGCAATTTTTGGTGAATTTAATATAATTAACATTTCGTTAATCAGAAAGGGTAGACAGTTAAGTAGTGTAACGATAAGAGGAGAAGGGAAATTATGTCGGATTCCGAGGAAGGGTGGTCTGAAGAAAAAAGAAAAAGGCAAGCTACGGTGGAGGAGGTGTTCAGGAAAAGCACCAGAGTAAGGAAATCACCGGTAGCGGAAGGAAAAGAGAGAAAAGATGGTGAGTTAGTAGAAATGTGTAAAGAACTGTTAAAGAAGGTAAAGAGTATAAGCAAGGAACAAATTAAGATTGGTAAGAAGTTGGAAGAGAATAATAAAGAGGTTTAAGGAGATGAAAGAAGAATTAAGAAAGACTAATGAAGAATGGAAAAGGAAATTTGAAGAAATGGGAGAAAAGTATAGAAAGTTGGAGGCCAGATTGGAGATGATAGAGAGAAGCTGGGAAAAAACGAAAAAAAAAGGAGAACAAACATAATCATAAGAGGTATGGATGTGAAAGATGGAAAGAAGGAGCAAAAGGAGCAAGTGGAAAATTGGATGAAGAAGGATTTAAATATAGAGAAAACAGTGGTAGAAACTAGAAAGCTAGCAGAGCGTGTAATGTTAGTAAGGATGGGTACATTTGAGGATAAGTTAGATGTATGGAAGCAAAAAAGAAGATTCAGAGGTACGAACATTTATTTAGACGATGACATGACGAGAAGGGAAATAGAAATACAATAGAAGATAAGATATGAGGCGAGTAAGATAAAGGGAGAGGGGAAAAGTATTAAAATAGGATTCTTGAAAGCGTGGGTGGAAAGTGAAGATAAGTTTTGGGATGAGGAGAGAGGAACTCTAGTGAAGAAAGGAGCAAAAAACTAAGAGTTGGGGGAGGAAAGGATGGATCACACGATGTTGGCTTAGCAAGTTTTAAGGAAAAAGATAATACGGGAATGCAGAATCAAATGAAATTATTGTTTTGGAGTGTGGCAGGCATAAAAATAAAGTAGAGGATTTCTGGAGATACGTAGAGGGTTTTGATATGATGGGAATGTCAGAAACATGGTTGGAGGAAAAAGACTGAGAAGTATGGAAGGAAAAATTACCAGAGGGGTATAATTGGAAGGTGGAATTTGCAACTAGAAAAGAAAGTAAAGGTAGAGCAAGGGGAGGAGTACTAACGGGTATAAAAAGGAACTGGTCGGTGGAAAAAGTGGAGGAAGACGAGAAGCAAGGGAAAGGGAACGTAAAAAATTATGTGGTCAGAGAAGGAAAAGAAAAATATATAATGTTAACAGTTTATTGGCGGGATATGTGGTTGATAAGTGAACAGATTGAGAAAATGGTACAGCGAGAGGAAAAGGAAACGATTATTATAGGGGGTGATTTTAACGCGTGAACAGGGGAAAAGGGAGGAGTGATTATAGGAGGGGAAGTAAAGAGAAGAGCATGGATAAGACAGTTAATAGGAACGGGAAAATGTTAGTGGAAATATTTGAGGAAAAAGGGTGGCCAATTCCTAATGGAAATATAGAGGAGGGGGAGAGAGGTGACTACACTTATATAGGAGAGAAGGGGCAATCGGTGATCAATTACGTGATAGTGAATGGGGAGATGTGGGAGAACATAGAAAGGTTTAAAGTGGGGAATGAAGAGGAATCGAATCATCAGCCACTGGAAGTGATTTTAAAAGGAAAAGAGCAAGGAAATAAGGAGGAACAGAGAGGATGGGGAGTGAGAAAGGTGTGGACTGAGGAAAGCATAAAAAGATATAAGATGAAGTTGGAGCAAGTGAATTAGGGAGACGTAAGGGGGGAAGAAGGATTAAAGGAGTTGACTGCAGAAATAGAGAAGACAGTAGAAAAGAAAAGGTTTGAGAGAAGACAAGGAAAAAAGAAGAACGAAAATAGGTAGTGGAATAGAGAGTGTAGAGAGGCAAAAACAGAGATGTGAAATGCTAGAAGAAGATGGAAGAAAGGTATAATAGATGTACAGGAGTATAAGGGAAAGAAAGTGAATTTTAAAAATGTATGTTCTGAGAGAAAGGTGTCGTATAAAGAGGAAATGGAGAAACAAGTAAAGGAAATAAAGAAAGAAGGAGAAGTGTGGGAATTTCTAAACATGGAGAGAAGAAGAGGTAAGAGGAGAGGAGGTTTAATGGTTTTAAAGGTGTGGTTGGGTTATTGTATGGAGCGTTTGGAGGGCACAACAGAAGGACCAGGGCAGGTGACATTGCAAGGGGTAAATACAATACAGAAGGGATGGTAGATAACGAAAGAGGAAATGGAGGAAGCAATAAATAGACTAAAATTAAGAAAGACGGCAGGAACGGACGGTACGCAAAGAGAGCAATGGAAATATGTAGGGGAGAGAGTGAGAGGAAATATAAGAACAATTTTTAATATAAAATGGAAGGGAAGGAATTGCCAGGGAGTTGGAAAGAAAGTTTAATTCTTCCGGTTTATAAGGGAGAGGATAAAAAGGAGGTAAAGAACTATAGAGGGATTAGTGTCACTAATGTAAGCTATAAGTTGTATGCGATGATTATACAAAGGAGGTTGGAAAAGGAAGTGGAAGAAAAAAGTCTATTACCGGATTGGCAGATGGGATTTAGAGTGGGAAGAAGGGCAATAGACAATGTTTATATATTGAAACAGTTAGTGAATGGAGAGCTGGATAAGAAAAGGGGTAAAGTATACGCGTTCTTTATGGACATAGAAGCTGCGTTTGATAATGTGAATAGGGAAAAACTATGGAGGGAGTTAAGAAAAAAGAGAATAGAGGAACAACTAGTGAGGAAACTAGAAGGGATATATAAAGAAACTAAGAATAGGGTAAAAATAGAATAGAGTGTTAGTGAAATGTTTTGGACGAGGAAGGGGCTAAGGCAGGGGTGTCCTCTTAGCCCTATTTTATTTGCACTGTATATAGGAGACATAAAAGAAGTGTTGAGGGGAGGTCAGTGTGGTGGGGTTGTCATGGAGGGAGGGATTAAAGTGTGGGTGTTGGCATATGCCGACGATATGGTCATGGTGGCAAAAAATGAGTTGGAGATGAAAGGTATGATAAATACGATAAAGAGGTATCTGGAAAGGAAAGACTTGGGTTTAAATGTGAGAAAGTCTAAGATGGTAGTTTTTCAAAAAGGGAGAGGAGGGAAGAAAAAAGAGGAGTTATGTTGGGGAGAACAAAGGATAGAGACAGTGAATGAAGTGACATATTTGGGATATAGGCTAAGGTATGATAATAAAGATGATGCCCACATAAGGGAGTTAGCAAAGAAGGGTAACAGGATATTAGGGCAGGTATGGAGTTTAGGGGAAAGAGTGTTTGGGAAGGAGATCAAGAAGAGAAGATGGCTGTTCGAAAAATTGATTAAAAGTAGGATGATGTACGGGGTAGAGGTATGGGGTTGGAAAGAGGGGAACCTATTGAAAAGGGTGCAAATAAAATATTGGAAATGGATACTAGGTTTAGACAAGGAGACGCCGGGGTACATAATAGAGGAGGAGAAGAAGTTAGAGAAGATTAGAATAGAAGCAGGGAAAAGGGCGATGGGTTATGAAGAGACAATGAACGGTAGGAAAGAATGTAAAATTTTGCAATGTTGCTGGAGGACGGTAAAAGATAGTAAAACTATATATATGGGCAGGAGGAAAGGAAACTGTACTACCAACGAAGAGGTTTCGCAAGAGAAGAGGTGGAAAGACGGAGAGAGGAAGGGAGGTTAAATACGGAAGAGATAGTAAGAAGAGATGAAGACTCGCAGGTGCAAGTGAGGGAAGGAAATATAAGGGAAGGAAGTATAACGTAAAGTATGGGAATATAGTGTCCAGGGGAGTTCCTAAGTATCTGATTAGGAGGAGAAGCTTAAGAGAGAAACGGCTTATAGCCAGGTTTAGATGTGGAAATGGGGAGAATTTAAATAAGGATTGGAAGGAGGATGTAATGAGGAGATGTAGATTATGTGGGGAGGGATGGGAGTACATAGAGCACTTGAGTGAGGAGTGTGACGAGCTAAGGGAAGAAATAAGGGGGAGGAAGACTTTGCTTGGGGAGGAGTGGGAGGGATTGGATTGGATGAAAGCAGTAAAGGAAAGAAGGAAAAGAGGGGAGCGTTAGGTCTAACGAAATAGAATAGTAAGATGGTGATTGGAATAATTTATTAGAGAAAGTTATTTTAGTTTTATAAATATTTTGTATGTATTATATGTATTATATTATTATGTAAAGGGACAAGGTGTAAGGGTAACGTAATCCATTGTAAGGCCGAATGGCTCAACAATTATCAATAATTAAATAAAAGATAAACGCAGACGGTGTTAAAGACGAGCTTCTATGAAAAAAACTGTTACGTAAATAATTATGCACACTCCAAAAATATTATGCTGACCTATCTAAAAAAAACTGCGCCGTTACTGCACTTTGAGTAGCTGTAAAATAACCGTTTAAGAGTTTGTTGTTTGTCATTCTAACAATTTTAAATTTAGCATTTTCTACATAACCAATGTTTTTTGGTTTTATTTATAGTATGACGTATATGTGCGAATGTATGACGTAATGTTCATAAGATAATCGAAGTACTCTACATAGTTTGTTCTAATACAACAATATAAGTTGAACCTTTTCAAACGAAATAACTTCATTAAAATACTGTTTGCAGTAAGTGCGCTTTATGTAATTGGCTCCAAATTTATCATCCCGGTTTTTTGATAGAACAAAACTAAATCAACCGTAAGTTAAACAAACTTTACGTCGGATTATCTTTAAAACTACATCAGAACTTTATAATTAGAATTTGCAGTTTAACTGAAGTTTTTAGGATGTAACTTGATTAACTTCGCATCATAGATTAAATTAAGCTGTTATATAGACAGAATAAAAACTAAAGTCGATCGCGAAAAGTCTCGTATAGATTAGTTAGTTAATGCTTTAAACATTGTCTTGCGGTGTTGAGTCGGTAAATTGATTAGGCCGTTTATCTTGGGCCTGTTACGCAGTACTAATAAATTGTTTCAGCTTCGTTGTTGTAACAAAAACTTGTATCGAGGACCTTGTTTTGTTTGTGCTAGAATAGAAATGTTAATTAAATAGAAAATTAACGCAGAGTTATAGAGTTGTTTAATTGCGTTGAGGAAATAAAGACAATTGAGAATTGAAAATTTTTGTTTCTACGGTCTAGGCCACTGTCGAATTTTTGTTTTAAAAAAAGGGGAAAAATAAAAACTTTTTTTGTGTGATAATAACCTCATTTGAATAGTTATATTTCGCGGTAAATATCTTGTTTTTAATGCTCTCGCGCTGACATTTTCATTATATAGCAATTTTTAATACCCATTTTCGACGGTTCGTAATGTCATATTCGTTATTAATTTTGCAAATAATTATAACATACATGTTGTTATAATTAAACCAATTCTTAGTTGACCAAAATAGTTAAAAAAACACATACATATACAGGGTGCGTCATTACTTCGTCGTTTCAACTTATTTCAAAGACGTATATACCCTAGACAGAACAACTTCACAATAATTTTTTTCTAGGATAGTTTTCTAATATGAGTTCAGTATTACGACAATTTCTTTATTGTTGCAACAATTAAATATTGGGTGACCCAAATCTAGAGCACATATTTTTCTTATTTTTTTTAAATGAACCACCATGTATTTTACTTTGAAAACTAAATATTTACTTTTTGTTTTTTTTATTTTTATAAGACATTTTGCATACATAGCTAAAATGTTTATTTTCTAAATATGCTACAATTGTAAAGAAACGAAACATTTGTTAAAAAAATTTTCGAAAAGTTAAGCAAAATTTAAGATAAAAGAGAAGAATATGCAAGTTGTAGAGAAGCGATGATTGAAAAATATGTAAAAGAAGTTAAAATTGATAGAAAGTAAATGATTCCATTAATTGATCCAGGAAGGACAGCATATATAAAATGAGACTAACAAGAAAATGTGAACTATGTGACTTTGAAAATGTACTCCAAAAAATACAAAAGAAAAGTACCTGCTGATTATGCTGCCACATGAAGTCTAAACGATAGATATCCTAGTAGGTAAATCGTTAACTAAACAACCAGGAGTCTCTTATGTGAAAAGGGGCAAAATGTTTCATTTTAGATACAAATGGGATCTTTCAAAAAAACCCAATTAGAACAAATAAACCAAAGGATCACCGTGTACATAAATAAAAAGACGCAAATAAACTACATCCAAATAAAAAACTTCTATGCTTCCTTTTATCTATTTTCGGGAAACTGTCGAGTTGCAAAAAGGTAGCCAAATTAGAGTAAGAAGAAGAAGAAAGATACAGAGATTATTGGCATGAAAAATGAAAGACCATAGACCATTAGTAAAAAAGAAAAAAACATGTTGAAAAAGTTGATCTAGGAAAATAGAAAAATGGAGTATTGATGCCCACAGCGTTTAGATTTTTGCTAGCTAGCTAAACAAATGAACTGCTAAGAAGAATTTTTCGATTTCCAATTTGGAAGATTGTTGAGAACTTGCCAGATGTAATTTGTTTTACACTTTCCATATAATGGAAATTCCGATAGAGCAGGTTAGTAGAATATAATACCGAAATACAATATCGTCCTGGTTACAAAGTGTTTTATATGAATTGTATAAATAGACGGTCCGTGAAAAAACCAAGTAAAATTATGAAAAAAACAAATTTTGAAAAAAAAATTTATCTATTAATCTCTGGAGAACAAATGACAAGAATTATCCATCAAAGTGATTTGAAATTCGGAGAAATCATAAAGATCCTTGTTACGGTGATTTCCTTTTAACAAAAAAAAGAGCGACGGCTAACTCAGTTGTTTCGGAGATAGAGTCGTCAGCATTGTTAGATTAATTATAAACTGAATCTAGAAAGACGCCACAACGATATAAGATTAGGGGTGATAGACACTGTTTAAATCTACTCGCTAAAAAAGAAGAAATGACAAGACAGAAGTGGTTACATAAAATATATAAGTAGTATAGTAGTGCCGGTTCTGGACCCCAATTTCCCACGTTTTTTTAAAAATTTGTATATCGACTGCCTTCGTGTAAGTTCGGGAAAGGTTCTATTTTGTTTGGCTGTGTTCGAATGCGCGCGCAGCTTTCAAATTTGAGTGTTGTGTAAGTTCGGGTAAGTTCGTAATCAGATGAAATTGATTGAGTGTTGTGTAAGTTCGGGTAAGTTCGTAATCAGATGAAATTGAGCAAGTTCGAGTTTCGGAAAGGGTGGGTGGTAGTAACCACATTTCCCGCGCGTTTTAAAATATTTGAACTTCGTGTAAGTTCGGGTGCTTTGAATTTCTATCGTTTGATGTTTGATATGCTGACGAAGTAAATATGTAAATTGATGATAAATCAATTTTAAGCCTAATTTAACTACAAACTTTAATCACGCAACGAGACGTATAAGCACAAATTGCCACGTCAAAATATTTGAAATTTTCATAAATTTCCCACTGTTTTCTTCTTATTTTCATTGGTTAAAAGTAAACGTTTTTATATTTAATATTTGTTATGTAAAAAAATGTCTATTGTTTTTATTATAAATCTTCAAGATTATAAGAGAAGCAAACGTGACTCATCGCTACTTAAACTATCACATATTAAAGTTAAGGTTGGTTAAAGTTATATATGTCAACAAATCTCAAATATTACAGATTTATGAAAATTATGTTTCTTATCTTTCTGTTACAATAATTTCATCACTTGCATGAATCTATAAAATTTGTTAATTTGTTTGACGCAGTTTTGTTTGTAAAAAAATTAATTCACAATAAAAAGACTGATAAGGTTCTTATAAACACTTGATAAACAAAACCTTGCACTTTATAGTAATTTAAGTGCTGCATAGCAACATTGCTATAACGTAATATCAAGGTTTTGCAACATTTCTACAACAATTAACACAGTAGTTAGTATCGATGCTAATTCCTTAGCGGTGCGGTGAGCATACTTTTTCGGCACGAAATACGTCGCAAAGTAAATACTACAATCAAAGGTATTATATTAGTGACTTCAGTCACTGTCGCGAGTCAGGTTTTTTTGAAAATTGTGCATGTCGAGTCTGTTAAGCATATCAGTTCGATAATTTGAAATCACGTACGATTGGCGTCATTAGTAACTTACACCAATTGTCAGGCGTAATTTGAGATCAAGTCAAAGGATTTGTGTGATGGACGATTAACCGGAAGATAGACTTGCGATGTTATGAGTGACAGTCGTCGTCTAGAAGTTTGACGCATTTGAGATTATAGAGTTCATTCCAATACTTTACAAGTAAGCTTTGATTACCATTACTATTATTATAATGTTATTGTTATATTGTAAGGTGTTTAACAATTTAAATAGTAACACTTGTGTTTCCCGTTTTTTTATATACGGAATTCTAATTTAAAAAAATTATAATATTATTGTATAATAAAACGCATTAATTCAAATTCGGTTTCAAAAATAAATTTTAAAAAATATATTTTGTCAATGCATACATTTCTGCAGTGTTAGTTTTAAAATAAACCAAAAAAAGCAACAAACTGCTACTTATCGGAAATAATAGACATCTCGTCAGGTATAAAATTATAATACAACACGCGGAATGAATACAAACTTTGATATTATTCTAGAAATCAATGCGGAAACCGTTCCAATTAGTGGTTGCGTTGACAAGAGTATGTCAGATGGCTGTTTTTATTGTCTTTTTACTTATTGTCAGTATAACTGCCTTGTGATTATAATTCAAATAATTTTTTTTTATTTGATTGAAATTTGTATATACTTTTCTTGTGTTTAGCAATTTACTTTCTGAAGTATAATTGCAGTTTACCGCTTAAACAAATTTTCTTAGATCTGTACCTTAATTGTAGTTAACTTGGATCCTTAGTGCCCGATTATATATTCTTGTTAAGCTACAGAATTGTTAGGTAATTTTTTTTTCATATAAAAGTTTTGTGATCGACGCTATCTCGTGGCGAATTTGCTCACGTATAAAATTTAACAAACTGGTGCTATAGAGATTGTAGCATGTTGCTAGTTAGATTTGCTGATCGCAAAAATTTGAAAAATTGTATCGAATAATACACGATTGCAATCCACCAACAAATATAGTAAAAAGTAACTATATCAGTAAAATTGCAAAAATTACTACCAGAAAACCAGTGTACAACCGTTTCACCTTTTTGGGATTCATCAGCACTGAGAAATACTTTCTGATGTATTTCCACAATTCTAATAACAAAGTGTTGTAGTCGGCGACATCTCATGGTGAATAAACCCACGTATAAAATTTAACAAATTGGTGCTAATATCCGTCCGTAACATTCTGTTTCAGGTATTAGGAATGTCTGATTACACACCTGTCTAGATCTAGACGGGACGATTACCAAACTGTAAGTACCTCTAACTATTACTATCATAAACAATAATGGACTAACTTATATATCCCAAAATATAAACAATGGTTCTTATCAAATTTTTTTAGGACCATTTAAAAATTATACACATCGAATTATAAAGGGTTATATATTCAATTGTGTATTTAGTGAAACAAATCAATTAATATTTTAAATGTAAGTTTAGAATGATCAATAAATATTTGATAATGATGCCATATTCATAACCTATAATAATGAATGTTATTTATTATTGAATACATTGTTGCCAAATTAAGATTACAACATTTATTAAAGATTTTGATTGCAAACATTGATACTCTTATAATGTGCAGACTATTTTATGCGTTTCAAATTAATACATCATTAAATTAAAGTAACTTAGGATTATATATCCAATTACATATTTATTTACTATTACAGGTTGAGAACCTTTAATAATTAAATTTTTATTTACTATTAAATACGCTGCCAAAAACTTAAGATAACAAAATTAAGTTTATAAGGTCCACCCTGTAATTTTATAAGATATGATTAAAATAATAACTGAAATTAATACAAAACGGTGCATATTCAAATTCCAATTAAAATGTATAACTATTTTTTTTAAAAACATAATATGACATTATAGAAACAAAAAGAAATAGTGTGTGTTTTTTTTGCTGATTTGCAGTTTTATAATTAAATAAACTTAATTAAATAAATTTACACAAAAAAAAATAATATCGGGTATGATCGAGTTAGGTTCGGTTTGAAGTTAGCCGATGATAATCGGGGAAGTTCGTATTTAGGTTTGGTAGAAGGCGGGGTAGTTTAAAACTTAATTCATCGTTTTTACTATTTATTAATATTTATATACAAAAAATGGCTATTATTATATTTAATTATTACGTACATTTTATATTACCATTGTAGACATTGCAATAAATGTGCTTATACAATTTCTCTAATAAAATAGTATTCGAGTTAACCTTATTTAAATTACAATTATAGTTTATAAGTATTTTTTTAAAAAGCATCATTTATCCTTCATTTAAATTAATTAAACAATATATATAAAAATAAATAAATTAAATTTAAAACAAATTATATCAAGTATGACCGGTTTACGTTCGGTTTGAAGTTAGCCGATGATCGTATTAAATTAAAATATTTTTATTATTATATAACCAATTACATATTTAATATTCGAAAAAAATAAAACAATTAAAATTTAGAATGTAAAGTTGAAATTGACAATAACTATTTGAAATAATGACGTCTTATTCATTTTTTTACTGTTTCAAGTCAAGAATCTTTAATGATTAAATTTATTTTCTATTAAATACAGTGTCGTCAACTTAAGATAACAAAATTTAGAGTTTTTGTAGCAAAAATATAACTTAACTTCAATCATTTTGGATCACACTGTATATTTGATTAAAATAATAACTGAAATCAACACAAAATGATGAAAATAAGTAAGCAATTTAAGTAAGACACTTTTATTACACGTTTCTAAATATATAAATACAATATTTTATTTACAAAGTTCAAAAAACTTAAATTAAAAAAATTCAAGGTTTAAAAATTTAATCGACCGTATGATAAACTAATTATCTGTAACACTAGACATAATATACCCGAGTCAATAATTTTGTATTTCCATTACACACAACACATTATGAGAATTAACGTTATTTTCGCAATTTAAAAAATGTTCAAATGCTTCAAAACTCTGCCTTTCAATAGTTTCTTTACAGTTTTTGTCCTCATAGTAGTCGTTGTTTTTATAATCATTGGCAATTTGTTTAATTTTGGTTTTTTTTTCAGTTTTTTGTTTAAGCACACGTTCCACTATATTATCGTAGTATTCTTTTAATGTATATGATTGCATTAATTTCAATCGATAGTTAATTCTAGGTACACAATCGATAATCACGAAACAACGAAATTGTTTTTAAAAAAGTGTATTTGTATCTAATTGATATCTCCATCACCATCCTGGTTTAGAATACTTTCAATTGTAGAATAATTTTAAATCTTTGAGTATATCGATTGATTTACTTAGATTCTGAATAGAGACATTGATGTTTAACGAGTTTGCCTCTTCAAAAATAGGGATGATTTTGGTGGAATTTCTATGATAACCATATTTTCATCAAATACAACTGAGCTGGTAATAGTAAAAATTATATCTAGTAAATTAAAACTGCTTTTCTTAGTCTTTATAAAAAATTGTTATACATTTAGATTGTAATATGCATCGTTTTGTATTGATTTCAGTTATTATTTTAATCATACTGTATATGTTTACAGGGTGGACCTTATGACCTTAGTAAATTTTGTTATCTTAAGTTGTTGGCAGCATATATATAGTAAATAAGAATTTAATCATTAAAGGTTTTTAACCCGTAATAGTAAAGGTAACCCAAGTAACAGTCAAACACCCACACTTACCAACGCGAACCACGTCCAACTTAAACGAGTTCATCCGACACACTTCACCCAAGAAAATCGAATCAGAGATCAAAAATTCAAACCGCGCATTTCCAACAAAGCCTTCAAACTTCCACCCAAAAAAAAGTATAACTACCTTAACCGCGAGTTTTAACGCATTGTAACGATAATTTTCTCGTAACTTAAGGACAAGCAACTAGCTCAGTTTGATTGGGCCAGCGGGTCGCAAGTTTTGTGTTTAAAAAACAGAGAAAAAAGTAGACTAATAACAATGAAACAATTACAGATTTGTCTACTAATATAGTAATATCACACCTATAATATCGATGTAGGCAATTTCGTTCAAGTTACACACTATACAACTAATTATATTCAATTTCTAACAAACGTTATAAGTGATCATGTCTACTATGCAGTTGCAAAATAAGTCGACAATCGGCAATGATAATAATGAATCGCAAAAAAAATAGAATATGAGCACAAGAACTTATCTAACCGACAATTCTTCGTCAACAGTAGCGACTTCCACTACTCCCTTTTATATGCGTGGTATATAAGCTTATGTACGACGGTTAATGTTATTCTACCTTTGGCTATGACTGCGTTCAAATGATCGAAGTAACTTGACAGATGCCACGTCAACGTACTGGGCGACACATAAGGTTACAGATGATATAAATTTTGCAAATAAAAGTAAATTTAAGTCAGTATTATCTACGTTATAATTACATAAAATAAGTAATGCGTTAGAAGGCTGACATAATTAAAGTAGTAAATATAAATGCGGGAAGGTATACGCCATACTAAGTAATGTGCATAAAGCTGATTGATTATTTACAGGAGGAAATTGACAAATTAATACTAACTGATATTTCAGAAACAGGCGTGAGTCTTCTCTCTGCTTTTCCGATTACATAAAATAAGATAGACTCCACAAGTTATATATCCCGGAAACAACCGGGTAGAAAAACAGCGTGGCAACCCCACAAAACTCGCTAACAAAAGGTAAAAAGATAACGGAACGACGCCGTTGTTAGAATTGTTTTCTTACTTAGAACGTCGCGTTATTAATCCTGATGGCTGAATCCGACCAATACCAAGAATACGTTTTACCCAGCATATCCGCTAAAAACGTAATAGAAACCACTAACCAGAAAAAATTAGTAGCAAGCAAAACTACTTACATGTCGTAAAAAAACCGTCAGATACATGAACGTTTGCATTGTGATCTAAGTCACATATATGATTCTAACGTAAGTCCCCAGCGAAATTTTCCTTTTTAAAATTTTACAAACATTTGTGTTATAAATGAGTGTATTATTACTTTTGTGAAAGTTTGTCTGGGGTAAGCATAAACTCATATTTTTGCGATGTACGTTGGATTCCCGTAATTGTCATAGCGATTTACAATATCGCAACTTGTTGGGCCAATCGAGAACGATCTATAATGAATCCATTACCTTTTGATAGAGGCTATGATTTGAAGCACGTACTAAAAGAAGCTCTTGGTTAATTAAGCCAATTTGAGACAATCTGGGGGAATTTGTCTTATTTGTACTTCGGGTGATGTTCGAGTAACCTTGGAGGCACACTTGCATTAAGAATAATAAAAAACCACTCTGATGTTTGACGCATTTGAATACGATTTATTGTTTGTCAAGCAATTTGATTGTGATACAAACTTATGTCTACTTTTACTTTATTTTTTAGCGATTGTGTAGCCTACCGATAGCTATTCGACTTCCACGACCGTAAGTGCTTTTTTTTACTTAATTTGTGCGTTTGTTAAACGTTAAATACGTGCGACATAGATATAGCTATTATCACAATTAACGCATGCAGATTTTTTGTTTTTACGGTTTCAATTTACGCTAAATGCAATTTACAACGAGTGTAAAGTCACTAGTCTTGCATTAAATCAACGATTAACTCCAAAATTACGTATTACTTGATTTCGTCCAATTGTACGTACTTTAATAACTTTATGTGTAGAAAGTTGTCTAACCTCCAGGGAGATATGATTTTTGAAGTTCCATCGGCATTGATGTGGTTAGGTAGTCTTAAAACTACGTCTTAAATTTTTACGCTGTCAATGTCTGGTGCATCTGATGTTACAAAATCAAATCCTTTGTATTTTCTTGGAAAAGAGTAACTGGTCAATGTACTAAGTATTTAGAATCTTCTTTGGCTGCAAATTTTATCAAAACGTAGTCCTTGACTTCTAGGAATCTTAGAGTTTTAGTCAGCAAGTTTTTCAATAGATCTTTTTCTTTTTTTATACCTATATCTACATACCTTAGAATCAGTAAACTTTTCCACTTTCTATATACATTTAAGTTTAGTTTTTTATTTTGTCTAAAACGGTGGGCACTATGCGGTGAAAACTCTGACTGTGATATAAAACATGAGAAACTTGTAGTCCTGTATAAATATGCCTTATTGATTTTAACTCTTAGAAATAAATTTGAGGAAAAGTTGTTCAATAAGTTAAAAAGATACTTCGTTTTTTCTAGATTATTTGTCTCACTTGCTTTTTTCTACATTGAACCATAACTTTCGGAGCTTCAAACACCGTAATAATTCTAAATTTAGAATTCGTTCATCTTTTTTTTCAAGTCATCGCTTAATACAGTGTTAATAACTTTTTTTAGAATAATTGCTTTGTTTGTTTTTTCTTATTATTGCAAATAAAAAAATATACATACAATCCAAAACGTGCAAAGCACTTTAGAAGAGTTAGCACTAGAAACAGTTCACCACTTTCAAAACAACATAATAAAATTGTGATATAAATGCGTTTTTGATTTATGTCCGTAACTAAAACTGCACAATTTTGTACAAAATTACATTTAAATATTTAAATATACTGCATTTTAAATAAAAAATCTTAACATAAATAAAATGTATTTAATAATTTTATCACGTGTTTGTTGGAACAAATAAAATGCATGTGCTTATTTTCACCAAATATAGCATGCAATGTTATGAAACGAATAGGTTTCGATGTAACTTTTCAATATGCTAATAAATTTTTCACTTTTAGCTAAAGCGAAAAGCCAAAGACTTTCAAATTGTGAGTTATCAGGCAAAGTCGGATAATTAAGGCCGACAATCATTTTGTAATTGTAATTATTTCTATTTTAAGTTTACGTAATAGTTGTTCCTTTCTAAGAAGCTTTAGAGGTAAAAGGCGGGCAACGACACGCAAGCTACAAGTCCAACCGTTTTCTAGCAATAAGATCTTGGGTACGGCCAAATAGATATTAGGCAACCAGTTTTTTTCGGCACTTCACAAGCGCTGCGCTGTCGCGCGTATCCTTCCTTGCTTTATCAATCTCTACTATGGATAGGTTTGAATTTTCTTCAAAGCGTCCTAGAAAGGACGACGACGACGATGTCCAAGAGCCACAGCCTTAACTAAGCTTACATCAGCCAGTAAGCACTGAGAAACCGATCGGAAATGATGAAAACTCTTGGCACAATTAGAAGCTTCTTTTACGTATCCCTCAAATCCTAGTGCTTGTCACGGGAATTTGCCGAGATCTCCTATGCCCTGCAGCTCTTGCCCAATTATCCAATACCTAAACGGGTAGATCCAAAATTGTCGACTTAGTTAAAGTTCTCTCAGGTAAATCAGTCACTTTTCTTTCCAAATCGATTGTTGTAATGAATTGTTAGATCCTTAGAAATACGGCTTTAGAATGAACCGTGTGACCACAACAGACTGCAATGCAATTCAACTTGAATCCAAAAAGACGAATTTCACAAAAATCCCTACGGTTATCCTAAAACAAACCTAACCTGTCTTCTGAGCAGATAAAAAAGGAAATCATCTCATAAAAGTTGCATGACACTTCAGACAAAGTATTACATTGAGCCAACGGAAATCTCAAAGCACTATTATTTCGCTTCGGTTCTAGAAATAGGGCAAACTAGTATATGTTGCCTGGAATGTTTGTAGGGTCAATGATCATATCCGAGTAACGAAATGCATTAGTTATCAGAAATTGTGCTGAGAAGCACGAGACGAAAACATGTCCTAACTTAGAGCGAAATCCTACATGCGCAAACTGCATCTAACAAATGGCTGCAATGTAGTAACAATGGTTACGGTTAGAAAGGCCTCCTTGGCAATCGTCGGCCTTTATTGGCCACCGAGCAAAGATGTTCGTATTCATCTACCACACTTAGATAAAATTCTTAATGAACTAAGAGACGTTTGCATTATCATAGCAGGTGACTTAAATTCGAAACTGCTTTTTTGGCATTTTCCGGTGACTGGCGAACGGGGACGATGTGTGGAAAACCTCGTGGGTGAAGATGACCTCTATGTTGTCAACGAACCTCACCAATCTTTTACTCTTATTTAGCCAGAAAAATAACAAACTGGCGAGTCATCCCTGAGGTGATAAAAAGCGACCACCGACTGATACGGTTTGAATTAACCGTCAATGTCTCTAACTTTTTACTTATCTCTAAGAGAATCCTCGATTTCAAACACATAGATTACGTTCATCTGAATTCTTCTTCTTATCTTTTACGTGGTGCATTGTGCTACGATTCTAAATAATTCGACGCCATCAATTGACCAAGTTAAGAAAACACCACTAAAATGCCCCAGCAGACGTATAACGTTAATGGCTTGAAATTATTTCTAGCCGGACAATCCTTATCATGCCCAAACAAGATCTAGATTTTTTTTGTAAAACAATTCCCGACAAGGCTGAGTAGTCACCAGCGACGAGTTGCCTGAGGTGGCTATCGCAATTCCTAAGAACAAAGTTTTTGGACTTGACAGAATTTATTGTAACGTTTTGCGAACGGTTGTTCTAGATACTTATCTATGATTGTTGACTTATTCAACTCTTGCATAAAATGCGTTTATTTTCCTACCAGCTAGAAATCTGGCAAGCTAATTACTATTTTCAAACACGGAAAAAAGGATCTCGCCAACCCAAACATTGTTATGGGATCTAGGCAAACTTTTCAAAAAGACTTTTTTTTAAAAAATACACGATGACATTTCGCCAAACTATTTATTCCATCCTAGCGTTTTGCACTTTTTCTACAAATACTCACGTTTGTAATAAAACCTACAAAAAAACACCTTGCGAATATCTTTGACAATGCAGTCATTCCGATGCACACTTATGACCTAGACATTTGGTACCACAGACTTCGATATTTGTACGTGGTCAAGAAATTGGTTGTGTTTAAATCTCTATTCCTAAAAACCACTCTCAGAGCTGATCTCACTGTTCCTGTTGATACCCTCTGTGTTATATTCAAGCATTCTCTTCTAAATCTCTTTTTGTTGACAAAACTGGCGAGTGCAACTTCTTTGACTAACACGTTTCGCTAAACGATTTCTTTTAGCTGATAAACGCCGCTTAAAGGTCTTGATCTTGAGCGAAAAGCAGCGGCTGTAGGATACTTTTTAAAAATAGCTAACGCCTATTTCCTTATCCCAGATATTCTTACCTGAGTCAGAATGTTCTACGTCCTTAGACAAGAAGCCGTTCAGACCTTAGCATCACACGGCACTAGATCTTCTTTCTATTTTCCTAGGCTATGTTACGCTGGTTTTCGTGTATCAAAAAAAGATAAGCGACTAGATGTAAAAAAGCGCCAAAACGATAAAAAACTAAATTAGAGAAATATCGTTTAAATCTACTCACAGCTGAAAAAGAACAAATAATACAACAGAAATGGTAACACAGAATAAATATTTATTTTATCACAGATAGTAGTTAAAGAGGACGAAGAAGTTACATAAGTATACTTTTCCAAGTATTAGTATATGGGTTAGTATCACAGACCAAGTATAAGTTACGCCCTCAACTGGGCAACACGTCGTACAGCAAAGTGACCTAGTCGGTCTAACTTTTACACTTAAAGAAGGAATGAATTTACATTCTTAAATTAAATTGCAACAGTACAAATATTGAACGTCTAGAGAATCAAAGCGCATCAGATAATAATATGACAAAACAAAGATTTTAACATTAATTGTAATTACAACATAGTATGTACGTATACTCGATTGACCACCTTACTATTAAGAATTTAAGTAAAAAAATGTAACACTTACAGTTATTTCTTATCCAGTAGGAGATTAGCTAATTCCGTACAAGTATTACGTAAAACTCAATTTAAATGTAACACAAAAAAACGTACATACGGCGTTTTCACAAGTAAATCCTGTCTCTAATTTATACGATCATTGAAATAAGCGAATGCGCCGAGCTTTTCTCTAATTAACTTTGCAACTTAGGTAATTATTTCCTCCAATGACATTATAGTCAACCCCTTGAACTTTAACGTGATATCATGGAAATTTTTCAATTGTAACAGGTGTTTCACAGCTTGTAACGTTAAAATAAGAAATTAGTAGATTCGCGAGTATGGAAAATTTCTCGTTAGTATGAAATTTGTCAGGACCTTTCTGCTCTTGCGCCAGACTGTCACATTTTCGACAGCATACCCGCAATTCATTTTACATTAGATTTTTGGCGAGTTTGTTACTGCTCGAGTTAACCTCTACCGTTAGATTGTGTCACGCTGCTAATTTAATATGAGATTATTTGTGAAAGGTTGAAACGGGGTAAGTGGTATACAATTTTCTTTATTGAGGGTTTAAATTGAGACCTATTAATTTTCTATAACGGATTTTAGTAGCTACCAATTGTTCTGCGTTATCAGTCAAGATAACTAACAGGTGGTCTTGTTCGGAATATTCCATGACGTCGAAGTATTGATACGTCCTTATCATATCCACCGTCAAAGGTTCAGAACCGCCAGGACAATCCTTTCTTTTACGAAGACAAACATGGAAAATTTAATTGATTAAATCACAGAGAAACGCTGCGCTCTTACGTTCGTAATAATTTGATGCTAAACAAACCTTTTTTATTTGTGTTAAACGTATATGCTCGTTCCGATCTGGGTTTAATAGTTCAAGTACGGAGGTTAGCTAACTTTCCGACTGAGCTAAAACCTACCTGTAAGTATTACTACTTTCAATTTTATTTGTGTTTCGGGGACTAGATCGTTTAGGACCGTACGTGCATGTTAACTTAACACAATTAATTGTATTTTTGTGCTTCGCGAAATTATCAGTTGTGCACATCGAATCTCAAAGGCTTAATTTGTTTGATTTGTCTACAATTTAAATATATGTACTTATAAATTCAGACGCTATGTGTCCGTAATTATTTAGTCCGACAAGGGCAGTTTGTTATACGGTCTGTTGCTCGCCACTCGGCGCAGCTTCTAATTTAATCAGCCTACATATAAATGTTGTGAAGAATTTACATTTCCATGCTTATTTCAACTGCTGTGATACAATAAATATATATATTCGGTGTTATTACTTTTGTAGTGTTATTTATTCTTTGTTTACTACGAGGAGAGTTAGACGGTATCTCTCGACTTTAATTTTTTATCGTCTTGGCGCCTTTTTTTAGATTCACGTTATAATCAAACATAACAAAGCCTGCGATCCCTCTCCGAAAAAGATGTGCTAGCCGTTGCTTTGTTTGGTTATGAGAAGACCGGTGGGACATTTTATTTTTGACAGTTCAACTCTAGAAACCCGAATTTCCCGTAACAAGCTTCATAGATAAGGGACACAGGTGGAGGTGTGGAGACCCGCGCAAATAAACTTTCGCTCGGATAGACATAAAATTCGATTGCACATTCACGTGGAACTGCGTAAAATAAGTTAATGATGAAAGCCTTGTTGGGCGTATACACCTCTAAACGGAGGTCTGCGTTGCACAAAACGTTACCGGAAAAAAATCGAGTTTTTAAAATTTGACAGTCAACCACGAAAAGTGGGCATGTCGTAGATAAATCTTATACTGGAAATTTTTTAATATACTAAATTTTTAACATAATTAATCCGCGAAGCTGTGGAAATAGAAAAAAGAGTGCGTGCTTAACGGTCTAAACCAAAAATTCTTATAATCGGAACCAAAATAACCAAAAAAGCTTAAGATTTTAAATTATAATTACTTTAAGACATTATTTGATAACCGTTTGTACAAAACTACATTTGGGTATTTAAATATACAGCATCTTTAATAAACATTTTTTTTGTAACATGAGTTAAATGTATTTAATAAACTTATCACGTGTTGTTTGTCGGAACAAATAAAAAGCACGTGCTTATTTTTACCAAATGCAACATGCGATGCGAAAACTTATTACGAAATTAGGTAGGTAGGTCGAGCCATTAATTTTTTTATTATTATAACAAATTAAATCAAATATTAACATTAAAAATATTTTTATTAGACTTTGTATGGTTAGTTTAAAGTGTATTTGAAACTTTACTTTGCTATCGCGATAGTTTTGAAAATAAAAGAAATCTCCGCCTCATTGAAGGCTGATCGGAAAGCTTTTAAAGGTACCAACAAAATCGTGAACACGAACAAGCTTTTATTTTAGTTGTGTCGGTTTTTTATAAAGGTGAGTCTGAAAAGAGCTATCGATAATTATTTACTGTAACATATAAAGCTTAAGGTAAATTAACTGTGAAAAATTTCCATTCACATGCATCACACTTAGTATTTTTTTACTACTTTACATACAACGACAACCGTCTCATTCTCTTTGTTATTAATATTTTTTACGAAAGAGTTGACTTAAATAACAAAGTAATCTAAATATAAGAATAAAAAAAACCAAGCTTCAGAGATTTTTAAAACTATGAGACAAATAAGTTGGAGTGCTCTTTGACAAAGCAAGTTAGAAAAACCGTGCTTTGTTACATCAATAGCAACAATGCACTACTTTGTAAGAGCAGAAATCTGCACTATTTATGTCTTTCAATCAATGTTTTGTGCAACTGTAGATTAGAAATATATAACAAAACATCGCACTTAATACATACAACTTAATCTACAAAACGATTTTATCAGTTTTAAAGTGTTACGAAGTTATATTGTACACTGTTCCAAAAAAGTAATTAGACACTTTTAAGCGCAACCTGCAACGTAGGCAACCAAACTTACGTTGTAACAGAACGGCTAGTTAAATTTGACAGCATTGGCATTCTAGACATTGCTTGCAGCGATATTAGCAGATTACTAACCATTCTTCATAAGCACCGCCTCAAGCGTTCAAACAACATGTTTTTTGCTGCAAATTGTACCAGAAAGATTTAAATTTTTTTCGTCGAATTTTCTATTTATGTATTTAGGTTCTCTGCTAAAATTTTAAATGAATGCCTGGACTAAAAAAATGAAAAATATAAGTGTATATTGTTTGTTTTAACATTAATGTCCGTCGTTCTCTTTGTATATAGATTTAAATTTTAATTCTACTGACTAATAATTTATGTTAACTAGAATAAGTATTAATAATATCAGACGGTATGCTTGTTGGACCAGTGGACTGTTTCCACTCATAACCTTTTCTTTGGCCTGAAGAAGTGCACACTAGAGGCACGAAACGTAGCCATAAAAATAGTTTAGAGTGGTTTTTATTGCCCCTCCTAAAGAAGACAAAATCTAATACTAATTACAACCTAACAATCAGGAGGATAAACTACTTTACCATGAAAAATATAAAGTTAGGCAGCAAAAAATTGGACATTAAAGAAAAAAGATAAGAACAAATTAAACGAATTAAATAAATGATTTTTAACAATTGGCTAAGGCTTCTTTGTATGGTCAACTATTCAAAAAGTTGGTAAAAATATATAAAATTTATTAACTAAGAAAGTTCGAAAACACTCAAAAAAGTTCGCTTAAAGTTTACCAAATTAAGAAACTATAAAGTTAGAAAGTTGGTAAAGATTTTTAAGAAAAATGTGGTAAAGAGTTTAGACAGTTAGTAAGAATACATGAAGTTAGTTAAAAGTTTACAAAATTGGGCAAAAGTTTCTATGAGTTTAGAAAGTTGCTGAAAATTTCATTAGACAATTCGATAAAAGTTCAAACTATAATGAAAATTTTAGAGAATCCATGAAAGTGCGATAAACCTAAAAAAGTTGACAAATAATATAAAAAGTTCGCTTAAAAAAAATTTAGAGAATTGATCTAAATGCGATATAAACCTAAGAAAATTAGCAAAGAATACAAAAAGTTCGCTTAGAGCTTACGAAGTTAGAAAAACTATAAATTTATGATAAATTATTGTGGAAGTTGGTAAAAACGAATAGAATTGACTAAAAGCTAACAAACTTGGAAAAAAACTGTCTATGAGATTAGAAAATTTGCAAAAAGTTCATTAGAGAGCTAACTAAGAGTTCGAAGTTTAGTTGAAATTTTGGAAAGTTGGTAAAAATTTTAGAAAATCGATCAAAGTGCGATATAAACCTAAAAAAGTTAGCATAAAATACAAAAAGTTTGCTTAGAACTTACGAAGTTAAAAAAACTATTAATTCAGAAAGTTGGTAAAGAATTTCAATAATTAGCTACAAATTATGGTAAAGTATTCGGAAAGTTGGTAAAAACAAATACAATTGGTTAAAAGCTAACAAAGTTGGTTCGACCTTTAGTGAAAATTTTGGAGAGTTGGTGAAAATTTTAGAGAATCGTCCTAAATGCGATATAGACCTAAGAAAATTAGCAAAGAATACCAAAAGTTCGCTTCGAGCTTACGAAGTTAAAAAAACTATAAATTTAGAAATTTGGTAAAGAATTTTGATAATTAACTAAAGCTTCAAGGTATGATAAAGCATTATGAAAGTTGGTAAAAACGAATAGAATTAGCTAAAAGCTAACAAACTTGGAAAAAAAGTTCATTAGATAGCTAACTAAAAGTTTGAACTTTAGTGGAAATTATGGAAAGTTGGTAAAAATTTTAGAGAATCGATCAAAGTGCGATATAAACCTAACCAAGTCAGCATAAGATATAAAAAGTTTGGTTAGAGCTTACGAAGTTAGAAAAACTATAAATAATTAATTAAATAATAATTGGCTAAAGCTTCAAAGTATGGTAAAGTATTCATAAAGTTGGTAAAAACAAATAGAATTGGGTACTGTAGTTACGTCCTCCTTTTTATGTTTAATTAATGAATTGGTTAGGAACACTCTTCACTAGGAGGGGCAATTAAACCACTTTAGATTTTTAATATGGCGACGTTTCGTGCAACCATGTGTGCACTTCTTCAAGCCACTAAAATATATTGTACGTAAGTTACACATTGCTTATTGTATAATAAATAATACGTTTTAGGTTTTGTACCTAATAACGTTGGAAAATGAGCTGTCTATGAGTTTAGAAAATTGGTGTAAAGTTCATTAGACAGCAAACTAGAGTTCGAACTTTACTGAAAATTTTGGAGAATTGGTAAAAATTTTATAGAATCGATCTAAATGCGATATAAACCTAATAAAGTTAACAAAAAATACAAAAAGTTCGCTTAGAGCTTAAGAAGTTAGACAAACCCTATAAATTTAGAAAGTTAGTAAAAAATTTCCTACATTTACTAAGACTTCAAAACATAGTAAAGTATTCTAAAAGTTGGTACAAATACATAAAATCAGCTAAAAGCTAACAAAGTTGGAAAAAGGAAGAAATTACAAAAACTATAAATAACATAGAAAGTAGTTAAGAATTTCAATAGTTAGCTAAGAGTTCAAAATATGGTAAAGAGTTTAGAAAATTGGCAAAAATACACAAACTATTCAAAAAGTTGGTAAAAATACATAAAACTGGGTAAAAGCTAACAAAGTAAGAAAATTAGTTAAGAATACAAAGAGTTTAAGCATACTAAGTTACAAAAACTATGAATTTAGAAAGTTCGTAAAAAATTTCAATAATTGGCTAAGACTAAATACATAAAAAATCATTAGACAGCTGACTAAGAGTTGGAGAATCTATCCAAATGCGATATAATCCTAAGAAAGTTGGCAAAGAATACAAAGAGTTCGCTTAATGTTAAAGTTTAGAAACTCTGTGAATAAGGCTTAAAAGGATGGCACAGTATTCAGAAAGTTGGTAAAAATACATAAGATTGACTAAAACTAAAACTAAAAAAAGCTAGATCAAAACTTGTTTATGAGTTTGAAAACTTGGCAAAAAAAAATTTAGAAACCTGGTAAAACAGTTAGCTAAGGCTTAAAAGATGGTACAGTATTCAAAAATTGGCGAAAATACAAAAAATTGGCTAACAACTTACCAAATTAGAACAAGAGTTGTTTATGAATTTAAAAAATTGGTAAAAAACAAACGAAAAAATAAGAAAAGAAAAGAAAATTTCGTAAGATAGTAAAAATACATAAATTTGGCTAAAAACTTACAAAGCCAAAACAAGAGCTATTTATGAGTTTAAAAAACTGGTGAATAGAAACGAAAACAGAAAAGAAAAGAAGATTTAGAAAGTTGGTAAAAATATTTAAAATTGGCTAAAAACTTACAAAGCTAAAAAAATTTTAATGGCTTTAGAAAATTGGTAAAGAATTTGAACAGTTAGCTGAGGTTTGAAAGGATGGTGCAGTATTCAGATATTGGTAAAAATACATAAAACTGGGTAAAAACTTACAAAGCTAGCATACGCGCAGTTTATACGTTTAAAAAAATGGGTGAAAAGAAACAAAAAATGGAGAAAAGAAAAGGAGACTTAGAAAATTGGTAAAATACATAAAATTGACTGAAAACTTAGAAAACTAGAACAAAAGCTGTTTATGCGTTTAGAAAATTGGTAAAAAAATTCAACAGTTAGCTAAGACTTTAAAGTACATTAAATTATTCAAAAAGTTAGTAAAAATATATAAAATTGGCTAAAAACTTACATAGCTACAAAGAGCTGTCTATAAGATAAAAAAATTGATGAAAAAAACGGAAAAAGAAAAGAAGTCTTAGAAAGTTGGTAAAAATACATAAAATTGGCTAAAAGTTGCAAAGTTGGAAAAAGAAAAACCTATAAGTTTAGAAAATTAGTGAAAAATTAATTAGACATTGCACTAAGAATTAAACTACAGTAAAAATTTTAGAAAATCAATAAAAAAATGTGATGTAAACCTAAAAAAGTTGACAAAGAATACAAAGAGTTCGCTTAAAGCTTACGAAGAAAAAAAAACTATAAATTTAGAAATAGAAAAGTTCATGAGACAGCAAACTAAGGGTTCGATCTTTAGTGAAAATTTTGGAGAATTGGTAAAATTTGTATAGAATCGATCTAAATGCGATATAAACCTAATAAAGTTACCAAAAAATACAAAAAGTTCGCTTAGAGCTTAGGAAGTTACTATAAATTTAAAAAGTTGGTAAAAAATTTCAAGATTTACTAAGACTTCAAAATATAGTAAAGCATTCTAAAAGTTGGTACAATACATAAAATCAGCTAAAATGGTAAAGAGTTTAGAAAGTTGGCAAAAATACACAAACTATTCAAAAAGTTGGTAAAAATGCATAAAACTGGGTAAAAGCTAACAAAGTAAGAAAATTGGTTAAGAATACAAAGAGTTTAAAGCATACTAAGTTACAAGAACTATGAATTTAGAAAGTTGGTAAAGAATTTCAATAATTGGCTAAGACTTTAAATTATGGTAAAGCATTGAAAAAGTTAATAAAAATACATAAAAAAGCATTAGACAGCTGACTAAGAGTTGGAACTACAGTAAACATTTTAGAGAATCGATCAATGTGCGATATAAGCAAAGAATACAATGGGTTCGTTTAATGTTAACGTTTAAAAACGGTGTGAATTTAGAAAGTTGGTAAAAAATTTCATCAATTAACTAAAGCTTCAAAGTACTGTCAAGTATTCCAAAAGTTGGTTAAAATATTGAAATTTTAGAGTTGGTAAAAATTTTAGAAAATCGATAAGTTCGCCTAAAGTTAAAAAACTCTATGAATTTAAAAAGTTGGGAAAAATACTTAAAATTGGCTAAAAGCCAACCAAGTTGGAAAAACTCACCGAGTTTAGAAAACTGGTGAAAAGTTCATTAGACAGCTGACTAACGGTTCAAACTATAGTGAAAATTTTAGAGAATTGATAAAAATTTTTAGAGAATCAATCAAAGTGCGATATAAAACAAATTGGCAAAAAAACACAAAAAGTTCGCTTCAAGTCAAAGTTTAAAAACTATGTATTTCAATAATTGCGTAAGACTTCAAATTATTGTCAAGTATTCAAAAAGTTGATAAAAATATTAAAATTGACTAAAAGTTAACAAAGCTGGAGAAAGAACGCTCTAGGAGTTTAGAAAATTGGTTAAAAGTTCGTTAGACAGCTCACTAAAGGCGGGTTGCACAAAGCAAATCAAAAATGTATTAACTGATTATTTCTCAAAACAATTGCTACATAGCCAATTAAACCAAGTTTATTGGTGATGTAACAATTGATTTCAGAAGTAATCACATGCTACATTTTTGATTTGCTTTGTGCAACCCACCTTAAGAGTTCGAACTATAGTGAAAATTTTAGAGAATTGATCAAAGCGCGATATTAGACTAAGAAAGTTGGCGAGTGATGATTATGAGTTAAAAAAAATTGATGGGAAGAAACCAAAAAAGAAGAAAAAAAATGAAGATTAAGAAAGTTGATAAACACATAAAATTGGCTAAAAATTTAAAAAGCTAGAAAAAAAGCCGTTTAGAGTTAAAAAAATTAGTGAAAAAATCCAAATTAAACATTTTAGAAAAATAGCAGGGAAAACCAAGTGATACAAAATTGAGAATAAGAACATTAGAGGTATAACAAAACAAGGAAATTAAGAAAGAAGCAATTAAATTGGTATGGACATGTAGTAAGAATAAAATTAGATAGAATAACCAGAAAGATGATGAATTAGGAAAACAAACTAAGAAACAGAGAGGAATTTCTAGAAAAAAAATAGATAGTCCAAATCCGAGAAATAAAAGAGAAGAGAGAAAAGACACTAGAAGAAATAAGAATCGTAACAAAGTATAGAATGACTTGGAAGAAATGGCTATAGGACCTGTAATATTTACCCGACGCCTGGGAAAGAAAACAGCGAAAGAGGAGAAGAAGAATGTGTTTTTTTTATTATTCTTTACCTATTTTTTTTTGTTGTATTTTTTTACTTTTTCGTATTTTTTCTTTCTCCAATTCCATTGCATTAGTGTTCTCTTTAGCTTTCTGTTTTTTTGAGTTTTTTTATTACTAGTTTTTTTTGTGATCTTTACGTTTTACCTTTTTCTGTTTCTTCTTTGGCCAGTTTTTGGATTACTGTTTAAAATTTTTTTCTTCTTTTATCATATCGTCGTTTATAGAGACTTTTTCTCGATAGTTTTGTAGTTTGCGTTTTTGTCTTTTTACTATTTAGTGTTACGAATTTTATTAAAACTAATTAATTTATTTATACTAAAAATATGTAGACATTTAAACTAACCGAACTAATTAAATCTAATAATATTTAATAAAAACACACTAATTTATATATAGCGCTATCACTGACACGAAGATAAAATAAACTCCGCGGATAACTTCACAGACTGGTTTAACACTTATTGTTTACGTTAAAGTCACTTACCAGGTTATTTATCTCACACGCGTTAATCACTTATTTATTTAAACTGACCTCTGATTTGTTTGTGCCGCATTTATACGTTTTGGAAATCCTACTCGAATGTTCCATATCTTTCGGTATACGTTCTGGAAATGTACAAAAACTTCGCGAAGGCTCTCGAAGTTGAGAATAACTTTTTGAACGTTTTACTGCCCCATTCTTAGGACTGTTCTATCCCAGAACAGGAGACTGGATGCGACACCGGTAGAAAGGATAGCGATAGCGGCAGGTTTCTCCGTTCCGGCAATTTCTTTGACCATAAAAGTAACAGTCAATAGATTTTTTTTGACTTGATATTCTTCTTGGTTGGTAACTACACACCAACCCTTGAAGCCTGTTCCTTGGAAGACAACCTCCAACATGTTTCAAACTGTCCTCCAATTCAGTTGATTTAAGTCACAACCAAGCTTGGGTACTGCCAAATTCTTAACATGGTAAAACTCTATTTCTTTCTTCAGATTCCATAACGTCCGCTACTGATTTTCGTATAACGGCTTGGTACGTGAGTATTTTTTGATGACCAGATAGGAAACGAAGCGTGTGTCACCACATAGTCTTAAAACCTTTCCGACTACCGGTTGCTGTCTTCGTAGTTCATCTAACTGACCAAACTTGTTTTTAAATACGACTGCAACCCTTCTGGACATGTCAAGATCCTCGCTCACGCAATGTGCGATACCATAATCTTTTTGTGTTTGGAACAGGTCTTGTTCCTCGCTGGTAACTCCAAACCTAGCTTTTGCAGAACTTCCGTATACGTTCATAAACTTCTCGAACTCCATTCCTTCGATTTGATTTCTGGTTTTGCTGCTTACTACTCTGATTCGGACCTGAACTTGTGTATTATGATTATCACCAGCAAACGGAGCTAGACGATCGATGTGGATCATTTTTGGCTTGCCATAGCATGTCGCCAGATTGAAACCTACCATTTTGTGCATTGACGTCATATCTAGTCTTTATTCTGGCGCTGGCAATTTGTGTCTTTTTACAAATCCTTTCATGTACTTTACCTAGCCTCTTCTTTCGGTCTTCGTCTAAATTAGAGGTCGTATAGCAGTCGTATTTTGCGACCGAGCATCACATACGATGGTGTTTGGTCTGTGCTTTCGTAAACGGATGATCGGTATGCCATTAGGAAAAGATGCAAGTACTGATCACAGTTTCTTTGGTGTTCGCACACTACTTTGGCTAAGTATTTTTCCATTGTTCGATTCATCTGCTCAACCATGTCGTCAGATAGAATATGGAGAGGCGTCGTAGTAGTTTTCTTAATTCCCAACAGTCGGCAAACTTCTTGAAACAATCCAGACTCTTTTATTAATGCGTCTGCGACTGTAGCTGCTTTTTGATTGGGTATGGCGTGAGCCTCCGTCCATTTCGTGAAATAATCCATAGCCATTAGGATGTATTTATTTTTCAAATCGGATACTTTTTCCAAAAGGCTTCCTACGTTGTATTGCTTCATGGGTGGTCGTCGGCCATTTTCTTATTTCAGGGTCGTTTTCTTGTTTGCGACGCAACTGCTCGGGTTCCCACTTGTCATCAACCATAGCAGTTCTCCGGAGGCAGTCAACTTTTTCTTCCAGTCGTGAACAATGGCTGCAGTCCGCCGGACATGGTTTTTGAGACAAGGCATCAGCGTTCCGTTGACTGCTTCCGGCACGGTGTTCTGTGTCATAGTCATACTCTTGCAGTTTTTCGATCCATCTTGCCACTTATCCTTCCGGGTTACGTAACTGCAGCAGTTATTTTAAAGCGGCGTGGTCTGTTCTCAGTAAAACTTTTCGTCCATACAAATATTTGTAGAAATTTTCGATGATCTTGACGACTGCTGAAAGCTTCCTCCTAGTGACGCAATAATTCTTTTCTGGCTTGGACAAAACCTTGCTAAAATACGCGATAAAGTTTTCTTGTTTATCTTAAACCTGCAAAAGGACCGAGCCTATGGCCAGATTGCTTGCGTCGGTATCCAAAACAAATTTTCCATCTTCTCTTGGATAACCCAAAATCGGCGAAGTGACTAAGGTCTGTTTTAGTTGATGGAAAGAATTTTTGCAGTCTTCATTCCATCTAAATTCTGCTCTTCCTTCCGTCAATTTTGTCAAAGGTTTGGCAATCACGTCATGCAGGTAAACCAAGCACGTCTTCCAAAACAATCCGCGCAAGATGGTCTTTATCACACATGCCGAAGGACATCACAGTGAACTACCACAAACTGTTTTTTCACGATGCTTGGGTTCCAATTCTACCTGCCAGTAACCACTCTTTAAATCTAACGTAGAAAACCATTGAGATCTTAAAGTATCGTCAACTCTAAGTATTTTCGAATAATTTTTCTTCACGTTTCTGAGAATTTTCTAGCATTTTCTGCGAATTTTCGTATAACTTTTCTTCCATTTTTCTAGAATTCTCGGAGAGTTTTTCTTCAATAATCTGAAAATTTTCGCCTATTTTTTTATTATTTTCTTTCATTTAAGAAATTCAAATATTTTTGAATCCATTTTAACTACTTGCAAACGCGTCACCGGCATCAATTATACAAAAAGTTTAAATACACTACTTTAACGAACTGAAATAGCTATGATTACACTTTATAAATAAACACGCGTATCGCAAACTAAACAGTCATTTATGCAATCAATTGTTTTATTACGGGAGCAATATTAAATTACTTAATGATGTTTACACTAAAATCGCGAGCTAAACAATTGTTTATATATTCGATTCGATATCACGCACTTGTCACCAGTGTAACGTTTATTATAAACTATGTTACAAGCTTATAGGTCTTACAAACCTTGCACGGCCAACTCACGCAGTCGGAGATAAGGGAGGTTCAAATAAATAATATTTAAAGGGCGCCTGATCGTTTATAAGTAAAACTTCTGTTTTGATCAGGACAGAAGGTCCAAGCTTGTAACGAATTTCAAGTTTATAATCCTTGTTCAACTGATGTTCGTGTTACCACAAAAAAAGAGAAAGATATGTTACCATAAAGGAAAGATAAAATATGTATAACAACTATACTTTAATAACGTAGATTATTAACAACGAGCTCCAGAAATGTTGTAGTACAGTCTAAATACATAAATGCCGGAAGTATTAGCAACACACAATACATAAGTTACACATACGGTGTCGATAAGCGAAGAACAATTACATGATCAATAACTATGGTTCACAGCATGCGATATCACAGAAATAAATACTGAAAATACCTAAATGGTATTAAAACAACTATTGTAAGTGCGTAAGTTAAAACAAGCTAAATTCCGTGAGTGGTCTTTTTTGACAGCGACAAATTAATTAAATAAAACTTACCCACAATCCAGTACTTGCCCGAAGAAAACGTTTTCCTCGTTGAGTAGACCTAAAATAATTATGAATAGCAAATCGTGTCAACAGAATGACTCACGAAAGTAGAAATCTACAAAATTGTTAATACTAAAAGAAATTACCCAATAAACACAGAAAGTCTGGTAGTGCACAATGCCATTACACCGATTAAAGGCAAAATGCGTTTATGGTTTTTGTTGTGCATAAAAAGTACACATTCTGTACGGAAATCCCAGTACTATAAACAACGTAACGGTATAGCGCGTTTTCAATGCTGCTTATTCTATAACGTACACGCCGGTACACGCTATGCATCTTCTACGCATTTTGCCATCATGTTTAAAACACGTTTTTATTTGCAGCTTATTCGATTTTGTTCGGTTCTAGTCGCCGTCACTATGAAGTAGCTCGTAGCTCTTCCCCTACCCTTGCTTTTGTCACTTTTGTTTAGCTTTAGCCACAACATCTTGTATTTATCCTATGCAAACCAACTTGTGCTTTAAAATTTAGTAAAAATGTGTTTTTTTTATCATTTAAGATGGATTGACAAAATAAGTAAGTATTAAATTCAAATATAACCGATATTATTTCTTAATAATAAACATATAACCTAAAAACTAACACGATTTCGCGCAAATATAAAGTGACTTTAGAATTTGTAGTTGATGGGATGTTAGTTTGTGAGTTATCTACAATTTCCCAATTCATTATTCTTATTGCTGAATTGTATTTAATTGAATTTTTTTTAGATCGATTTAATCTACTTTGTTGGATGAAAAGATGCAGCAAACGAGACAGGTTTTAACCAAATAATTGGTCTAAATAAAGCAAAACAAATTTGTAAAAATGTTTTAAACTTAATTTATAGTAAGAGGCTTCAAAGTATTTTATAGGTTAAAACTTAAAACATTAACTTTATATGTATATTAACGTAATGTGATTTCAAGTGGATTACTGCCAAACTCGACATTCATATTGTATTTTATTTCACGACCATTTACAAAGCAATTCTTTATAATTACTTCAAAAACTTCATAATTTAGTTTAGAAATTGCTTAAAAAGTGTATGTTATTTGAGTAGCATTACAATGTAATTTTTATTTTACAATATCCATAAGAAAAAAATCAAATTGTGGTGCAGCTTTACAACACGCAA
Source organism: Aquatica leii (assembly GCA_035610365.1). Taxonomy (NCBI): domain Eukaryota; kingdom Metazoa; phylum Arthropoda; class Insecta; order Coleoptera; family Lampyridae; genus Aquatica; species Aquatica leii. Next base: position 34,675,587 of record CM069438.1, read on the forward strand.
TAAACACCAGGAGTAGTGGGTACGAAAGACGCCAATAAACATAAGCACAGAATGAATGTATATAAGTTTTTTATATTTTTTTAATTTTTTTAGTACATATATGGACATTGTATGTTAAGTTTCCAAATTGTTTTATTAATTAAATTAAAAATGATAATACCATTGTATGCATTTAATTTGTGTTAAGTTGCTAACATTGCCAATGCTTTTAAAATTGTGCACTATTTATGTGATGGCAAAGTACATATTATATTGCACAGATTTCACTGGCATTCTGCATTTAACTTAAATACGTAACTTGCCGATATTGGTTCGATGGAATTGGCAAGATTCATCCGGCAATATATCGGCCGGTGTGACACCTGGTTACCGGCAATGTACTTCATTTTAGTACATTGCCGGCATTCTGAGTGCCTGCTAAAAAGTACATTGCCAGTACAGGTCCATTGATTTGTGTTTATTGGGTAGATATAGGGACCCGATGTATTGAATGCTGTTTCTCGCAAATGGTAAAAGGTTAGTATCGCAATCGACTAACGCATGAGAAATAGTATCTTGGAGAAAAGTTCTTGTCGAGATTTCGTTTTTAGTTTGAACATAGGCCATCCAAAATACTAATCGCTTCGTGAAGGTATTTGTCGATATTAAACCCTCATAGATTGATAATGCATCAAAACTTGTAGCCAAAAACGTGCCTAGACGTGCTATCTAATTAAGAAGGAAATTACCAAAGAATTCTAAAAACTGATAAGAAAAGCTCACCTTGTGATAAATAACCTACTCGAAATGCGTTCTCAAATTAGAGTTTTATATTCATTAACGCCGATTTTGTAAGATTCAGAATCATTTTTTACAAGCACGATTTTAAGCAGTTGACGATTTGACGTCTTGACAGGAAATGGAATAAAACTACACTCGGCAGAGGGCGTCAAGAACAGAAGCTTAACTTGAAGGTAATGAATATACAGGGTATTACATCAGAATTAATGCCAACTAATTTATTTATACTAAAAATATGTACAAGTTTATTATTATTAACCGAACTAATTAAATCTAAAGATATTTAATAAAAACACTTACATTAATTTATATATAACGCTATCACTGACACGAAGATAAGATAAAGTCCGCGGATAACTTTACAGGCTTGTTTAACACTTATTGTTTACGTTAAAGTCACGTACCAGGTTGTTTATCTCACACACATTAATCACTTATTTATTTAAACTTGAGTAATCTTCTTAACACTGCCGTCTTTAAATTATTGGAAATAACTGACCTCTGATTTGCTTGTGCTGCATTTATACATTTTGGAAATCCTTCTCGAATGTTCCATATCTTTCGGTATACGTACTAGAAATGTAACCTCGCGATGGCTCTCGAAGTTGAGAATAACTTCTCAAACGTTTCAATATGCTGACCCACAGATGGATCGATGCTAATTTTCTAGCGGCAAGCATACTTTTTCGGCACGAAATACGTCGTAAAGTTGCTTCTCTTGCAATAAATACTACAATCAACGCCGCAACACTGACTGCCACCAATATCTTAGAGTCAACACAGTTGATCACACTACTCTCAAATTTGTTGGAAGTGACGAGCAATGGCTCTTTCAGCTTTTTTGTTAACACCAACATAATATCAAGACATTTCGTGCGGTGACATTCGACGTAGAAGGTCATATTTACATTTACAAACGGAAAAAAGAAATACAAGAGTAGAAGTTGGAGAAGATAGTGAGTGAACTGGTGTTAGTAGTAGTAGTAAGAGGGAAGCAGGAGAGAAAAAGAGTGGGGAAAGGACGAAGGGTGTAAAAAGAATAAATAAATTAAGTGAAGAATAGAAACTGTGGTGGAAAATTATAAAACTGACGAACAAGTGAGATTAAGGTGAAAAGCAGGTAATCGAAAAGGTCAGCGACAAAAGATAACCTCCTACATTCATAGAAATTATTACATTTAATGCGAAATTAAAACGAAATAACTACAAGGGTGACGTTTTAAAACACGAAAAACAAGAAAAGAAGGTAAGGAAGAATTAAGAAAAAAAAATAATAATAAATAAAAAAAATAAAAAAAAAATTTTTAATTTAAATAAATAAATTTAAAAAAATAAATAAATAAGAAATAAAAAAAAGGGGGGAAAGGGATGAATAAAAGAGAGAGAGAGGAAGAGAAAAAAGAAAAGCAACAAATATTTGAAAGAGGAAAGAAAACAATAAGATCACCAGACATTAAAAAGATATCGGAGGAAAGCGAAGCGAAAACCTCAAGAACAGAAGGAGGAAGGAAAGAAATGGAGGAGTTAAAAGAATTAATGAGAGAAATTATGAAACAAATGGAAGAAAATATGCAAGGAATAAGACAAGAAATCAAAGAAATGAAAAAAGAAATGGGAGAAAGAGAAAAGAAGTGGGAGAAAGAAAAACAGAAACTGTTGGAGATAATAGAAAAACTGGAAAAAAAAGCGGAAGACCAGGAAAGATGGAAAAGAAAGAATAATATTTTGATAAAGGGGTGGAGAAGTGAAGAACACCAAAAAGATTTAGCAGTGATGCTGGAAGAAAAATTAAATGTAAAAGTAGAAGTGAAAAAAGTGACAGTAATAAACAAAGAGAAGAAAAATGAGTTAGTGGTGGCGGAAATCGGAGGATGGGAGGAAAAACAGAAGGTAATGGCGGAGAAGAAGAAATTAAAGAATACAAGAATATATACATGAATCACGATTTGACATGGGAGGAAAGAAGAATGCAAAGAGAAATAATGAACATAGCGGTGGAAAAAAGAGCGGAAGGAAAAAGAGTATGGGTAGGATACAGAAAAATGGAGATAGACGGAGACAGATACATATGGAACGATAAGGATAGGGGACTGAGCCGAGAAAGGGGAGAGAAATTGGGGAACCTAAAGGCAAAAAACTAAAGGGCAAAGGGGGAGCGATAAAGGAGAGAAAGTTGACGAAATGGCAAAGAAAAATAATAATGAGAGATGGAAATGGAAAATAAAAAGAAGGAGGAAAAAAAGAAAGCAAGGAAGAAGCACAGGGGGAGGTGAGTGAGCTGAGAGTATTGTTTTGGAACGTAGCGGGAATAAAAAACAAGGAACAGGATTTCTAGAAGTACATCAAGGAACAGAATGTAGTGAGATTACAGGAGACATGGATGGAAGAAAAAGAATGGGAGTGGTGGGAAAAAGAGTTGCCGGAGGAATTTGAGTGGGTGGTGCAACATGCAGAAAGAGGGAAGAATAAAGAGAGAGCAAAGGGGGGTATAATAACGGGAGTAAGAAAAAAATTGTTGAGTCCGAAAAAGAAAGAGAAAGTGCAACAGAGAAGAGGAGTTGTAGAAAGAAACATACAGTGGGGAAAAACAAAAATAAAAGTAGTGACGGTTTATAGCAGTAGAATGAAAGAGACAAGGAAAAACATAAAAGAGATGATAGAAAAGAGGGAAGAGGAATTGATAATAGTAGGAGGGGATTTCAACGCAAGAATAGGAGAAGAGGGGGGAATACAAAAAAGAAAAGGGACGGGAAAGAGACAAACAAAGGACAAGGTGATAAATAAAGAGGGAGAAGAACTTCTGGAATTGTGCAACGAAAAAGGGTGGGAAATAATGAACGGCAACAGAGAGTAAGATGGGAAGGGGGAATTTACGTACATAGGACGAAGGGGAGAATCAATAATAGATTTTGTAATGACAAATGAAGAGGCTGCAGAAAAGGTAAAGACATTTAAAGTGGGAGAAAGGGTAGAGTAAGACCATCAACCACTGGAATTGACAATGGAAGGAAGAGAAAGAGAAGAGAGAAAGGAAGAGGAGAGGTACATAACTAAAAAAAAGTGGACAGAAGAGGGTATAAAAAGATATAAAGAAAGAATAGGGAAAACGGTATGGATTGGGAAGGAATTACAAGAAAGTGTAGAGGAAATGAGAGAGATGATGGAAAAAGCAACAGAAAGAGTCAGATTTAGAAAGTGGAAGGGGGAGAAAACAGGATGGAAAAAATGGTGGGATAGGGAATGCAAGGAAGCAAAGAAAAATGCAAGAAGAGCATTAAGACAGTGGAAAAAAGGAAGGAAAGAAAAAGAAGAATACAAAGAAGCAGTAAAAATATACAAAAAAACATGCGACAGAAAGAAGGAAGAAAACAAAAAGAAACAAGAGAAGCAGATCAAAAGAATAAAAACGGAAGAAGATGTATGGAAGTACCTAAAGAAAGAGAGGAAAAAAAACATGACGACAAACGGAATACAAATTAAAGAATGGGAGATTTATTTTCGGAACCAGTTGGGAGGGGAAGAACAAAAGCAGAAAAAAGAAAAAAGAAAAGACGCGGTAGTAAGACAGGAAGAAGGAGATAGGAATAGAATAAATGAAGAAGAATTAATAGAGGCGATAAAGAAGATAAAAAAAGAAAAGGCGACAGGAGAAGATGGGATACAAGGAGAAGAGTGGATATACGGGGAAGAAAGTGTAGGAAAAAAGATGACGGAAATACTAAACAAAATATGGAAAGGCGAAGGATTTCCGGAGCGATGGAGAGAGGGAATAATATGCCCAATCCATAAAAAAGGCGAAAATAATAAAGTCAAGAATTATAGTGGGGTAACACTATTGAGCACGGCATACAAATTATATGCGACAGTACTACAAGGAAGGCTTCAGAAGGAAATAGAGGAAAGAAGTTTGGTACCAGACGGACAAGCGGGATTCAGAAAAGGAAGAAGGGCGATAGACAACATATATATACTGAAACACTTAGCAAATAAAGAACTAGAAAAAAAAGAGAGAAAATGGTGGCATTATTTGTAGACCTAAAAGCTGCTTTTGACAAAGTGAATAGGGAAAAGCTGTGGGAATACATGAGGAGAAAAAAAATCAATGAAAGATTAATACAGAAGATAGAGGAAATTTACGAAAAAACGAGGAGCAGGGTTAAAGTGAATGGGGAAGAGAGCGAGAAATTCATCACAAAGAGAGGGTTGAGACAGGGATGTCCCCTGAGCCCAAGCCTGTTCTCAGTATATACGGGGGATCTGGAAGAGACAATGAGAGGACAACAGACAGGAGGGATAGTGGTAGGGAAAGCGAAGGTATGGTCGTCGGCGTATGCGGATGACATAGTGTTGGTGGCTAAGGAGGAAAAGGAAATGAAAGAGATGATGAAAACGCTCGAAAAATACATGAAAAAAAAAGAAATGGAAGTAAACACGGAGAAAACAAAGATAATGATATTTAGAAAAGGAGAGGGAAAAGAAAAAGAGAGGAATGGAAATGGAGTGATGAGGAAGTGCAACAAGTGAAGGAATTTACATACCTGGGCTACACGATAAAACAGGATAATAAAGAGGTAGAACACGTAAAGGATAGAGTGAGAAAAAAAACAGGGTAATAGGACAAGTGTGGAGTGTGGGGGAAACAGTATTCGAGATGAATATAGAAAAACAAAAATTGTTGTTTAAAAAGTTAATAAAAGGAGTGGTAATGTATGAAGCGGAAATATGGGGCTGGAAGGAGTGGAGTGAAGTAGAAGGGCTACAGGAAAAATACTGGAGATGGGTTTAAGGACTGGACAGAGATACACCGGGGTATATTGTGAGAGAGGAGGTACAGATAGAAAGAATAAGAGTAGAGACAGGAAAAAGAGCCATAAAATACGAGGAAGAACTGAGGGAAAGAACAGATTGCAAAATACTGCAAGAATGTTGGAAAGAGATAAAGGGAGGGAAAGTGAAGTACGGGCAGGAGGGCAGAGAAGAGTATTACAAAAGAAACGGGTACGCGAGTGAAGAAGTGGAGAGATTAAGAGAAGAGGGGGTAGGGACAAGAGAAGAAATAATAAGGAGAGATAGAGACATCGAAAAACAAGAAAGATGGATAAAGATAAAAGAGAGCAGATATAATAGGAATTATAAAGATATCAAGGGTGAAGGGGTGCCGAAATATTTAAAAGACGGTGAGATTAAAAGCAACAAAAGGAAAAAAATGGTGGCAAGGTTCAGATGTGGCAACGAGGAGTTAGGGAACAAATATTGGAAAGAAGAAACAAAAAAGATGTGCAGGCTGTGTGGAGAAGAAACGGAGGACCTTAACCACATGAGACAGAAATGCAGGGAACTAAGAGAAGAGGGGATGAAAACAGAAGAAATCTTAGATGAAAACGGAAAAGGAGCGGAGTGGATGGAAGAAGTATGGAGAAGGAGGAAAAAGTTAAGGGGAGAGGAGGGATAAAAAAAATAGAATGTAAACGTAAATGTAAATATAGAATGTAGTTTGTGAATGTAGCACGAACTAATTTGTATGCCAAAGTCTCAAGAAGACTAAGCTATTTGAGTAAGTTCAGTGAAAAGAGTATTATCCAACAGTGTAAACGTTAATTAGGCTACCAGACGCCTTGATGTTTTCAGACCAATTTGCAGTATCAAATTTGTTTCATACTAGAACACAATAACTGAACCGAATCTTAGCGGAAACAAACTAGCTTAGTTTCAATAGGAACTTAACTGTTGCTCAACGGTTTCGGATTGAGGAAACAACCCGTCGTTACCTTTAAATTACCAATAACATTCGTAACAAATTTGGTTTGTGTTGACTAAAATCACTCAAAAGTAGATTTGTGTTTAAAAAATGCAATTACATGTTTTATTATTATTAAGATTGTTTTCATAATCTGTTAGTTTTAACTAGAGCTAGTTATTCCGGTCACGTTTTATTTGTAATATATCTACCTATCTAGCTTGTCATTCTTAAATATTAAAATGGTCTACAAGCCAAACCGTGGCTTTAAACCTTCTCGTCTTTGGATGTTATCTACTAAATCGTCATGCTTTTAAACGCTCTAAAAACGGAATAACATAGTGGAAGAATCTGATTAATAAAATAAATTCTAAATTGTTTCGTTTCACATCTGTACACTATTCTTGATAATTTATCTTTGTAAAGTTGTAGAATGTTATAAGCCAAACAAAACATTGAACCATAATTTTCAGCTCGTACACACAAACTCAGGCCAAAGTAAGTACATTAATCTAAACAACAGCAGCAGGCATTGGAAAGAAAATTGCGAAAACATGAAAATTGTATAGGTATCGGTGTATTAACACATCACCTCATTTACCTTTCTTGTTTACACGCCATTTCCGTTGTAAATAAATAATTTAACTAAAGAATGAACGACTAAACGTATTTTAAATTTTATTTTAAAACTTTCGTCTTTAATTACGTCAACTAAAATACTGAATAAACTGCATAAGCCTTCAGCATTAATAAATGTCCAAGCGCAAATCAAATTTAGTCTTTTCTTACTTGGCTACGTTAAACTGAATCCGACTATGTCATATTTCAAAACGTCGCGTTAAAACATCATCCATCATCATCGGAATATTCTACTAAGCGACACCTTTATCCGCGGGATTTTGATTTTACTTGACAGAAAAAAATATGGATACAAGCAAGGCGAAGTTTACAAATTCGTTCATTTTGCGTTGCAGTATAATCGCCCTTACAATATAGAAAACGACCAGATTGCGAAATCGAATTAACGAAGCGCAAATAAAAGCTTAATTATATTTCATGTTGGAATATGAAGCTTTTCTATGTGCACCAACAGTTTTTAACTTCTCTAAAGTTTTATTGGTAAATTTAATCGGAATATTAAATTTTACGTTTTATATTGTAGTCTTAAAATTAAAAAGGATTAATACAGTGATACATCTACTGGACGATTTAAAAAAATAGGTCGAATTAAATTTCCCGCAATTTAAATTTTAAATTTTGCTCAGTTGGTATAACCTCTAATGATAATTTTAAAAAAGTCATTAGTGTCAAACAAAATATTTTTAAAAAATTTTAAAAGCAAAGTTGCAAACTCGGCCATTTGTAAGATATAGAAATTATTATTGGTCAGTTTTGCTACAAGCTTATAGGTTTTACGAACCTTGCACAGCCAACTCACACAGTCGGAGATAGGGGAGGTTTAAGTGAATAATAATTAAGGGCGCCAGATATTTTATAATTAACACTTCTGTCTCGATCAAAACAGACGGTCCAAGCTTGTACCGAAATTTTAGGTTTGTAAAGTTAAAAGGAACGCAGAAAGAAACCAAATCGTTAACAACAATTGCACTTTAATTACTCTAGAAGGATAAATAGATTAAAATTTGAATCAATAACAATTACAAGATAAGTGGATAGCTTAACAATGAATAATTTTAGTCCGAGTACAAATATATGTAGTTAGTAAAATAACAGAAGTATCGGCAACTTACAATCTTAACAATCAGAACATATAAAAAATCTTCGTAAGTAAATTATATTAATAATAGTAATAATTGACAGTTGACGTAATCAGTATGCGATAGTAATTTACCTAAACTAATTGAGTAACAATAATAAGACTCAAATCAAGTCGGACGTTTCCACGCGATTAGTAAATATGATTATGAGTAGCACCGTAGGGACAGCGAATAATTAAAATCAAAGATTGGCTTACCAAGATTCAGGGGTACCTTCAGAAAACGTTTTCCTACTGGTTTCCTGTAATCAAACTTCCTGAAAATAATCGTGTCTACCTGGCGACTCACAAACTACAACAGGTACAAAGAAACATTTAAAAGAAAGTAATAGAACCGAAACTTATCGTATACTGTTACAATGTCTTTTTGTCTACGATGGTATTAATTTATTGCCTCCGAAGACAAATTCAATCTTGTCCGGTACTTAGGCTCTTCTGAACAAGAAGAAGAAATAATTAACGGTAATAATTGCCTCCGCATAGAAATTCTGTCCTAGTATCGCAGCGTTCTTAGGTCTATAGTCCCATATTTAGGAGGTAGCACATGGCGCTAACGAAAAGACATAACAATTACCTTTAATCAAAAAAAGAATAAAAACCACTTACCTTGCGTAGATTAAATTAGTTAATTAAGAATACTTTTATTACCCATCGCGTCACAGAGCACGTAGATATTTTAAGAAAACGATTTTTAATTCACGCAGACATATTGTTACAAGTTTTAGCTGGTTACGAACCTGCACGGCCAACTCTCAAGATTCGGAGAGAGGGGAGGGTTCCTAGACAATAATGAAAAGATAATTAAGGGCGCCAGAGCCTATCCAAAGTCAGTTCTGCTTGCTCACCACAGAATGGTAATAAACTTGTAACTAGATGTTAAGTTCGTAACTGCTGAAAGAAACGAATAAAAGAGAAAAACTAAATCGTTAACAACAATTGCAATTTAATTACTCGATCAATTATATCTATATCTTATCTATCTACATATAGTCGAAGTTAAATAGCCACATTTAAGTAAATACTAGTGAGAATATACAACAGCGAATCACAGTAGGATAGGCAACTTACATGACATAAGTGCAGAACATGGCGACGAATAGTTCACAGTAAATATCGTTTACATAATTAGTAATATGGCATTAACGACAATAAGGCAAAATAATTAGTATAGCATTAACATTAAATTATCACAATAACTAAGCATAAACAGCATACGTAGTATAAGCAAATTTACTAACTAATGATATTACAATTACGATAATCAGTACGAAGTTATGATTATTGTAAGTTTCGTGAGTAACCTCGTTGACGACGAAAGAAAATTTATAAAAACACTTACCACCAAATACAGGTGTTCCTTTTATGCGGAGGAAGCGCTTCCTTCGACACGTACCCTGTAATTAATTTTAATTGCAAATCGTGTCAACCTAATAGCTCACGAAATCCAAATCTACAAAGTCATTACTTAAATTTGAAAATGTACACATAACACAAACCGAACGTCGGATGCTGTTATACCCTTTTTCTATGCTTTAATTAATTCCAACAGTAGGCCTTATAAATATTTAGAATCGTTCCAATACAATATTCGTCGAGGGTTATCTCTCGTCTTTCGGTATCGGATAGAATTCATGGGCCGGATGGTGGTAAGAATAGCCGGTGACGATACAAATATCCCACGATCGTAACGAAATCACAAACTTTCCCTGATGGGCTTTAAATTATAGCCAGAATGCCCTTATTTATTAGGTGACACATGGCGAGGCTGCGGGAGTAAATTAGTTAATTAAGGAAACTACATAATTTCCATCGTGTCCCTAACACGTGGATGATTTTAGAGAACGAACTTTCACTCACGCAGCCCTGGATATTACCAGTTACAATGTTAAAGTTAAAAAATGTCGGAGAAGACACCGGATGTCGTTTGCGCAATACAAAGTGACCAACGAACCCGATAGATGGCGTCAAGAAATATCAAAAGCAATTTTTAATTAAGGTGATATACAGGGTAATGCATTATTTAAATTTATGCACGTAACAATATGTTATATCGTGAACGATGTTAAAGTCAAAATGGACAGTCCATCGTCTTGTCCATACCAAGAGACCAACGAGTCCGATAGATGGCGTCGAGAAATAGAAAAGTAATTTTTAATTAAACCAATATACAGTGTAGTGCTTTATTTAAATTTATGCACGTAACAGAATCCCCCCCCCCCCAGCAAGATAAAAACTTGGAGCGTGGGTAACAAAACGAGAACTAAACTAAAGACAGAAATTAAGGCATACGCCAAGGATAGAACCCTTAAATCCAAAACCAACCCAATTCCAAAAAACCTAACCCCGTCTAATCTGATCAGATTACCACAAATACAGAAGAGACAGAGGTTTACTAGAATCTTAAGAATACCGCCAACCAAAACTGTAACAGAAGCGCACGAAGCGAATGGTATCTCCAAGAAACCAAGAGTAATTTGATCCAAAAGAAAAGAAGAATACCAACACGGTTTACTAATTTCCGAAGCGCATAAAGCGATACCAAAAAGTAAGGTACAAACAATCAGTAACCCAATACAGTAAGGACGTAAGCATCAAAAGAATTCCAGAAAAAAGAAAAGAATATAGAAAAGGTAGAAGTTTAGACAAGCGTCCAGGACTAAGTAGCCCTAAAATCCCTGTAAACCCCAACCCTTAAATATAAAACCATTGTTCAAAATGATCCCACAAAGTAACCTAAAATCCCAAGTACTAATAATTCCCAGAACTAGAATTCGAAGAAAACGAAAAAAAGAAGAGGAAAGAAGATAACGTAAGAACTATCGATTGCTAAACGAACACTTGTCAATCATCGATCACTGTGCTGGACTGTAACAATGAAACTTATAAGCCGATAAACGGAATAGGATATCCCAAGGAAAAACAAAGAGAAAAGTAGCAAAAGAGATATCCTAAAAATGACTAACAACATCCAAAAAAGCCGAGCAAGCGGAAGTACATAAAGTACAGAAAACGGAGTTGTAGTCTTTTTCAAGTTTCAGACTTACACAGCAAAACGAATAACTTACTAAACCCAATGTAGCAAAAGAGAGAATTAACAAAAAAAACAAATAAAGAGATAAGAATATGGTTGCAGTGAATCCAAGAAAAAAAGACAAAGCTTAAGCAGAAAGAAAACTTTCAAAGCAACCCAAAACAAAACCAGAAGAAAAAAGAAAAAGTATGAGTCAATAAAAAACAGAAAACTTTGCTTGTTAATTTAGCATCGTGAGTCAGTGCTTGTCGCGTTGGAATGTCACATTGTAACGTAAATGCCGAAGAACGGATTAGAATATTCCAAGAGCAAAAGAAACCCAAAGAAGAGAAATATCTTAACGGTGACTGACAACATCAAAAATGCCGACTAAGCGGAAGTACGGAATACAAGAAGCGACGTTGCAGTTTATTTCAAGCTCCAAACCAAAAACCACAAAACAAAACCTAATAAAGCGAGAGAAGTAACTGAGAAAGAAAATCAAAAGAAAAAAAACATAGTTGCGTGAATACTAAAGAAAGAAGTTACAAAAAGAAAAAAGAAAGAAAGTATTCAAGCAACAAATCAAAACAAAGAGAAAACGCAAAGACGTAATTGCCCTAAAGGCAAACCCTTAAAAAGCAAAAGAAAAAAGAAAAGAAAAATCAAAAGTAAGGAAGACAAGAAAGGAAGGAAAGAGACAGACGGAAAAAGATAAGACAAGATGCAAGTGTCTGGATTCGTTCTTCTCTCCGTAGAAGAAACGAAAGGGAGTGACCAGCCTTTCAGTGCCCAACCAACCGCCGTATTTAAGCAACAGAAAGAAAAAACAGAGAGAAAAAAAGGAAGCATAGTTGCAGTGAACACTTAAGAGAAAAAGTTATCAAAAGGAAAAGAAGCAAGTGTCTAAGCAACAAAAGAAAAAAAGAAAGCAAGAAAGACAGACAGAAGGAAAAAAGAGAGTGACCTACCCTACAATGCCCAACCAACCGCCCGTATTAAAGAGAAAAAAACAAGAAAGAGATGAGAAAATATATCAATATTAGCTATAGAACGAATGCGTACCAATTGCTGTCCCAAATTGGAAAGTATACTTCACGACTTTAATGCCGACGAGCGGAATACAAAACTCAAGAAAAGAAACAAATCTAAAAGCAGAAGAGAGAATTCTATATATGACGTATCAATCCAAAAAGGCCGACTAAGCGGATATAAATAAATACATACGGAAAGGTAGTCTGTCCTGAAGTAAGATGAAGAAGAAAGAAACCAAAATAAAAGTACTAGAAACTTAAGCAAAAAAAAAGAAAATCGGTGACAGCAATATGAGAGGAACAATTGAGTAGCATCCAAGCTATAACCAACAAGATACCGACGAAGTATCCAAAGACTCAAACCACCAAAACCAAAAGAATAGCAAAGGTCGAAAATCAAAAGCCCAAAAAGTGAACTAGCACTTACGACGCTTGCGACGTCGATGAAAGAGAAGAGAACAATTAGAAGGAGACAACAAAGAATAATTAGAAGCGACTAAAGGAGATGCAAAAGCAATAGCAGCGACTTTTACATTCGGAGAAATAGTACGATCCTTATGTAGACGCATACACCTTGTAGCTACACCAGTGTTGTAAAGCTTCATCGTTGCTGGCAAAACGTGACGTAACCTAATAGGATTGCTTTGCTGTGCGTTTGAACAAGAACAGTGACGTATAAACTCAGCAACCTTAGGTCTCACATGAGGCCAGTAGAAATGACACCGAAGAGCTTCCAACGTACTCCTAACACTTCGGTGTTCACGCTCAGATGGACGATGGTGATCGTGGATTAATTGTTTGCGTTGGTCCGAAGGAATAACTAATTTCCACACGCAAGAGTTAGACAAAGAAATGCGTACACGTTTACATAGAAGACCTTTCACAATACACCAACGAGAGAAACGACGAGGAAAAGCAGAAACTTCAGAAATCAAACCTAAGTACCAAGGATCAGTAGTAAGCCTAATAATCCTGGAAACTGAAGAAAAATTTAGAAGAAGAGAAGCTAAAGAACGAACAGGACGTACAAGTTTCTCAGCTTTAGAACGACAGTGCCTACAAGTATTAGACTCAGGAGTAGTTATAGAAAAAGGAAGTGAAGGAGTAGTAAGAGAATCCGCAACATCATTAGCAGAAGCTGCTGACGTAGCAGTCCTAATCAAAAATGATTCTAGAAGTCGATCACTTCCCTCAGATGTCGAAAAGTTAAAAAAATTACAAGAGTTAAGATTTGATTCCAAACGTTTGCCTAAAGAGACCAATTGAGAAAAGGATGTAATATCCACCAGTGCAAAATGAGATTGATAAAATGGAGTCAAGTTGCGGTGTATGATTTTAAGCTGCGTCGCAGTAACCTCATTCCAAGAATGTAATGTATGTCGTCTACTTCTAAACACAAGAAGAGCTTTACCTGATAACACCTCAGAAACTGAAAGAAAAAGTTGATGCTGAGAACGTCCACGAGACAAACACAACTCATCAATACGAATAAGAAACTCTGATCAGTACAAACGGATCTTCACCAGAGAAAGTAATATTCCAATCAGCCAATTTCATTTCCGAATCAGAGTCGGATGAAGTAAGAAGTGGTGGCTCCTCGTCTAAAGAATACATAATTAACAAACTTCTAACTGGAAATGCAAGCAAGCCAAAAGCAAATTGACAACCACAGCATAGTCAAACCAACAGTATATGTTACCATATTCTAAATTTATTAACTAAACTACCACTGAATGATGGTATCATTAAAAAAATCCCAATTCAAGAAAATCGCTAAAAGAAATAAAAAGAACAAGAAAATTGTTATAAGAAAATCGAGCTCTACGTTAGGCGCCAAAATTTGCTACAAGCTTATAGGTCTTACGAACCTTGCACGGCCAACTCACACAGTCGGAGATAGGAGAGGTTCAAGTGAATAATAATTAAGGGCGCCAGATCTTTTATAATTAACGCTTCTGCCTCGATCAAGACAGACGGTTCAAGCTTGTAACACATTTTTAGGTTCGTAAAGTTGGAAGGAACGCAGAAAGAAACCAAATCGTTAACAACAATTGCACTTTAATTACTCTAGAAGGATAAATAGATTAAAATTACAGGGTAGTGCATTATTTAAATTTATGCACGTAACAGTTTGAATGTGATTGTGTTAGCGACCATTTTGTGGGTATCTTACGAACTAGTATTTAGAAGAAGTATTCATTTTGCAGTTTTCTTTAATACTAGTTCATGAGATACCCACAAGATGGCAACCAATCGTTAATGAATCACATAACAATATATTACCTAACGTGCAAATGCCCGATTTTGGCTTCACTTTTAATTCATTAAAGTACAACACAACCTGTAATAATTTTTTTTATTTATTCTTAAATAGATCATAATTTGTTGACCAAGACTTCACCCCCTCCTTAGTGATAACAAAATGGTATCAAAGTATGTAGGGGCCCGACTTCGTTTACTTGATTTCCGGTAGTTTGCGTCGTGGTATCGATGCTATGTCCGAAATTGACGTTTATATTAGTAATCTTACGGCATCAGAAAAAACTAGCTTCAATTGATCTATAAAAACGTTTATAATTTTTTAATTTATTTAGATGTTTACAAAATTCATGAGCTCTAATGTTATAACAAATAAAAAAGTTTCAAAATAAACGCAAATTATTAAATGCAAACAAAACATAATTAAAAACTGGCAAGCTCACATAAATTTATTTATATAAAAAACCAAAAATGTAGAAAACAGAACTAGAACAATGAGACAGTTTTACAAGGTTTTAATTAAGGTCGTAGAAATTCTATCATACTCTTAAACTTCATTTTAATTTTAACCAACTTAATTTTAGACGGCACAATATTTTTATAAATAAAGAAAATCTAAATAAAGAACTTATTTAATTAAGAAACGTACCAAAGGTCAAAGTACAAAAAGCATTAAAGTTACTTCATCATTGCTCGCATCGTTGCAGAAAAGTGTATTGAGTGCGGTACATCTGATTCATATAATGACGTAATATTGCGTAATTTTTGTAATGCTTATTAAGACTTCCAAATTTTTCATATATTAAACCTGATTGATTTCTCATTTGTACCAATCTATTGTAACGAATTTTAATGGTAGTTTATTTAACGAGTTCTTGTGTAAATTGGACGTTTCTTTTCCCAAGAGGGCATTTTAAAAAGTCATTGAGGGAAAAAACGTCCAATTTAGACAAGAACGAGTTGAATACAAGATTTATATGGTCGAACAGAGACTAGGAGGTCACCGAAGTCTCAAAATCTCTCAAAAATAATTTGACGTTTATGTTGACAAGTGCGCAAAAACTGTCAAAGACGGTTTAAAATAGCAAAAAATTAAAATTTATGACAGTTAAGAACAATAAAACTAATTTATTTATACAAAATATTTACACTACACGAACTAAGTAAATCTAATAATAATCTAATAATATTTAAGAAAAACACACTGATTTATGTATTACAATCACTCGAAAGATAATGTCTGCGGATTACTTCTTTAAATTGACACTTGTTTACATTAAAGTCATGTAAGTTTATACTCCGTTATATTTATCTCGAACACGCGTTAATTACTTATTTATTTAAACATCTTCTTAACACTTGCGACTTTAAATAACTGACCTATAATTCGTTTTAATCGCTTTTATACATTTCCGTTATCTTTCGAGAATTTTCTGCATCCTACCCAAACGTTCTAGTTGTTGATAATAATTTCGTAAACGCCTTCGAAGCTGAACCTTTTACTGCCCTTTTCTTAAGACTGTTCTGTCCCAGAACAAGAAACTGGATGTGAATCGGGGATTAAAGATCGTGGCGATAACGGCAGCTCTCTCAATTTCGGCAACTTCCTTGACCATAAAAGTAACAGTCAACGGACTTTTCCTACCCGATATTCCATTGGTTGGTAACTGCAGACCAACACTTGAACGCCTGTTCCTCGGAAGACAATCTCCAACATGTTTTAAACTGTCCTCTAATTCAGTTGATCTAAGTCACAACCAAGCTTGGGTACTGCCAATTTCTTAATATTGTGGAACTCCATTTTTTTCGTAAGATTTCATAATGTTTGCCACAGATTTTTGTATAACGGCTTTATAAGTGAATATTTCTTGGTGATCAGATAGAAAATAAAGCGTCGGTCACCACGTAGTTTTAAAACTTTTACGACCGCCGGTTGCTGTTTTCGTAGTTCATTTAGCCCTCCAAACTTCCTATTGCAGACGACTGCAACCCCTCTGGACATGTCAAGATCCTCGCTCACGCAGTGTGCGATGGCATAATCTTTTAGTGTTTGGAACAGGTCTTGTTGTTCCTCGGTTGTAACTCCAAACCTAACTTTTCTAAAATCTCCGTATAAACTCATAAACTTATCGAAGTCCATTCCTTCGACTAGATTTCTGGTTCTGCCAGCTATTACTCTGGTTCGGAGCTAAACTTGCGTAATGTGGTTATCGCCAGCAAACGGGGCTAGACGATCGATGTAAACCACTTTTGGCGATAAGCGTCCTCCCATTGCCTCTGCAGCTTCGGCGACAAACTACGTCTTCTTTGGGAATTATACAAGCACACCATGTCGACAGATTAAAACCCACCATTTTGTGCCTTGACGTCATATCTGGTGTCTTCATTTTGTCGCTGGTAATTTATGTACTTTTACAGACTGCCTCATGTACTTTGTCTAGCTTCTTAGTCAGCTTGCTGACGTAGTCCTCTCCAACAACTTCTTTTTTCGGTCTTCGTTCAAATTGGAGGTGGCATGGCAGTCGTATTTCGCGACCGAGAATGACACAGGATGGTGTTTGGCCTGTGCTTTCGTAAACGGATAATCGGTATGCCATTAGGAAAAGGTGCAAGTACTGATCCCAGTTTCTTTGGTGTTCGGACACTACTTTGGCTAAGTATTTTCCCATTATTCGATTCATCCGCTCAACCATGACATCAGATTGAAGATAAAGAGGCGTCGTCTTAGTTTTCTTTCCAACAATCGGCAAATTTTTTGAAACAGCACAGACTGAAAATTGCGGCCTTGGTCGGAATGTAATTCCAACAGAACTCCAAACCAGCAAAAAAACTTTTTTACTTATACGTCTGCGACTATAAAAACGATGATTTTACGAATACGGCATATCGCAAAAGGCAAAAACAGTCGCAACGGCTACTAGTAAGCGATAGGCACCAAACCCTGATCCTATAGTTATAATTGCGTCTATAATTTTGCATAACCAGCAAGACTACAAGTCTTCACGCTGATTCTACACGTAGCAAACGTTAAAATCAAATTGGTAAGACCACAAAGGCAGACGTGATATTCTATTTAAAGACCAGGCAAGATTTTTGATTAGCCACGAGATTATTGAAGGAGCATCAATGCGAGTTCTATACTTACATGCTCAAATCGAAAAAACCTCTGAAGGTAATCATTCAAGGCATTCCGGTCAGCAAGGGCGACGAAAAAGAAACCGAAGAATTAGCTTCGTTAGAGTTTTGCAGGTTATCCAAGCACCAGTTCCAGTGGCAGTAACCGCAGCAGTCGCACCAACAACCCACGAGATCCGGATTATGCATTGTACCTGAAGTTCGCCGAGTTTATGAAAGCATAAAAGAGCCCAGTATAAATAATATACCCGTTAAACCGTGTTTTTAACAGTTAGCTGCTTCGAACGCAAACTTTTCGTACATACATAGCTTGAACGTTTGTATTGCAACCGAGCATGAAAAACGAAGTTGCTAAACATCAAGAACGCCAGCGCTTGGAAGATGGTAAAGACGCTAAATAATTTCGTTGCGCTAAGGATCCCTTTACTACGAGGACGCAACGAAATCGCAAACTCGAACGACGACAAGGGAAAACTGTTCGCAGACACGTTGGAGGGCAGATCAGCTCCGCACATAAAAACATCAAACCGGCAAGGATTTAACGCGTCAACAGATTAGTAGTGGAATCGATTATTCGAAGTTTTCACCACGCGAATCGATCACGACGCTGGCAGAAGCAAAACAGATTATTTCAAGATTAAAGAAAAGGAAATCACCCGAACCGGACAGCATCAGCAACCGAACGATCCGATTTCTCCCACGGAGGTGTAGTCATCTTCACCGCTATTTTTAATGTCTCTCTTAGACTTCACCTATTTTTGACCCAATGAAAGACGACATACGTTATTTTAGTTCCGAAGCCGGAAAAGAATTTTGCGATGCTGCAAAAGTCAAAAGTCGCACTCAACGCGTCACCAAGCTTTGCGAGTCGCCAAAAAGATCGACACCGGTGTGGTTTTTCTTATCATTTAAAAAGCGTTTGGCATAAGTGATTTCTACTGAAACTATTTTATAACAGCATCTTGCAACCGATAGTGCAGCTCATCCGTTCCTATCTTATTAGTAATTAAACACGTCCAAATCCGACCCGAAAAAAATTCAAGGTGGAGTTCCCAAGGGTCAGTCCTGGGTTCTCTGCTATACAACATCTTTACTTCCAAAATACCTAAGCATCCACGAGCGGAGTAGGCGCTATACGCAGACGACACCGCGGTAAGGGTAAGCTCGAGATCGCTCAAACAGATCGTCGATTGGTTGCAGATCGTTATAGATCGCCTGTCGAGTACGTACGCCAACTGGATAGGCTTCGTTGTGGATAGACGCCTGTCTTGCAAGAAACATCTTCATAATGCAGCAGCTAGAGCATCAAAAGTTATCTCGAAGCTGTATCTCATTATGGAAAGAAATAACGTCCTATTTATGGACAACAAGCTGCTACTATACCAGGACCTACAAATATTTTTACAAAAGTAGTTTAATTATTAAAAGTTTGCACGTTATAGTACCAAACAATACGTACAACAATTAATTTTACATGCCCCGCGTTAGGCGCCACATTTTTTTATTGAAGCAAAAATAGTTCAGAACTAGTAGCTTTTAACTATTAATAGCAATGCTGTATACAGTACATGTAAGTTAAACTTCTGTATATAAAACCTTCAATATCAAAATACAAAATGTGAATAATGTTTGCTTAGAAGATGTGTTATTTAAACAGCGACTACTCATTATGTTAAAAGTGTTTTAGTATGATGTTTGTTCCCTGTATAAGATTTATTCTTGGAACGACTAGATTTCGTCGCATCAGTAGGGATAAACACTTTCATTAATAATTATTCACATACGTACGAATATTAAGTAGAATATCATTGCGATTTATGTGAAATTTTGTATTTGGGGTAAGCATTTGTTTCTTATGTTTGTGACTTAATTTAATTCTTCCGTAAATGACTATAGCGGGTTTCTATACCTCTACACGTGTCCTTTGTCTGTAGAGATAATAAGCAGATGTAAAATGGGGAAAATTTCCATGATGCCGTCACGTCACTATAGCTAACACTATCTACACCTTCGAGCGGTTGGATGCAATTATTATCGTATTGAAGGCAACACTTAAAACATTAATTTGAGGAAAACTGCACATTCGTTTCAATGATTCTATGAATTAAACGGGTTTTATTTGTAATAACACCGTATATACGTCTTTGTTAGATTTCCATTAAGTTTTAGAAAATGCTGAAACGTGCCGCTAGCTAGTCGCATGCTTTGAGCAAAACTAATTGTAAGCATTATACTTTCAATTTTAATTCTTAGTATTTTGGTGGTCAGTCGATTGTAAACACGACTGTACGTACATTTTAGGTTGTTAACACAATTAATTATAAAATTAATTGTTGTGTCACATATTATACGGTGCGTTTTGTTTCTCTAGATCTTCGAGATTCGTATTTTTGTATTTTAATTTACGAAGTAAATTCGTTTCTGTTCTGAATGTAAACGTTAGGCCAATAAGGTCATTTTGTTGTACTGCGTGTTGCTTAATCAAAGGTTTATTTAGTATTTGGCTGTGATACCGACCTACGTGCTAGTGTTTGATCAAATTTATATACATCTAATTATGTATCTTCTTCTAACGTTAACTGCTGTCTGTGATAAAATAAATATACTTTGTGTTACAACTTCTGTCTTGTCCTTTGTTCTATTACAGCTTCAGGAAAATTTAAACGGTATTTCTCACCCTTGGTTTTGATCGTTTTGGCGCTTTTTTGAATTGATTTTTTAATTAAACCTCACAAAACTTACGACTAAATCACCGAAAGAACTACATTAGTCGTGGATTTTTTAAGTTAGAAGAAAAACCACGTAACAAATTTGGCGCCAAACGTGGGGCTTGAGTTCGTGTATGCGATTATAATTCGTTCTATTTTTATAGACTTTTTTACTTATTGGTTGTCTTTGGTGAGTTGGGTTTACTCAACATTTATTTCACTTCTTTTGGTGTTGTACGACCTAACTTTTACTTCTTTGTGTTACTACCTTGGTTTAACTTGTTTTAGTGAACGACTTACTTTGATTCTGATTTGATTTTTAGTCGGACATGTGTCTTTTGGTTTACTATTTTGATTAATCTACTGTTTTATTGTGTCTTTTAGTGAGTTAGCTATGTATTCTTCAGATAAAAAACCACCACTTCTTACTTCTTCTAAATCTGATTCAGAACGTTACGTTTTCTGATGAAGATCCTTCTTTACTTATGAAATTTCTTCTTCGGATTGATCTAATGCTTCCATAGACGACTCTATGCCACCTACGCCTTCTCAAGTTACTTTTTTTAAGACAACTTTGGTTAACGCAAGTGTACACTATGATAGTCAGCCGTTAACCTTTACGTTGGGTTTCTTTTCTTTCTGATTTATCGAGTGGTTTGTCTTCGGTTGAGGAGGATTACCTGTCCTACTACAATCCAATGGTATAACCAGTTAGTGGGTAAAGTGTCAGCGTCTCCTTGCCGATTTTTTTGTAGGTTAGTAGTGTGTGTGTAAACATATACGAGATACTGCTGACGATAAGCATCTGTGAAAGCTAGTCATTCTAAACGACCAACGTAAACCAATTATTCAAGAATCATCACATTGACTCCACTTCTAGGCATCGTAGCGTTGACAAGACGTTACTTTCTCTTCGGCGTCGTTTTTATTGTCCTCATATGAGACTTAAGGTGGCGGAGTACGTTCACTATTATTCTGTTTGTCAGTCGCAGGAAGCACTTGGGTTAGATCAACGGTGGGATTGTGTTACTGCTGGCTCTACATCGCTTATTTCTTCTAGCACGACGAATTTCTGCAAATCTTTTTAAAGTTCGTAGTTGTTTTACAGATGCGAAAGCTAGTTCTCTCTCTTGAATACCTCGATTCGACATTTCTGGTTGTGCTTCGTTGTCTCCTTCTTTTTTACCGCGAGCGTCGTAAGTTCTAGGCTGTTATGTTTGGCTCTAGAATTTCGACTTTTGGCTATTCTTTTAGTTTTCGTCCGTAAAGTTTTTGATTTGGTTTTTTGGCTATGACGGTATTTTCTTGGTTATAGCTGAGATGCTACCTAATTGTTTTTTTTTTCAGTTTGCTGTACTAAAGTTCTTTTTTTTTCTTAAGTTTCCAATATATTTTTTTGGATTTTTCTACCTTCCTATAAGGAAAATATCGCAATTGCAATTTTTTGCGAAAAAATTTGTTGCAGAATTTTACGTTTCAAGGTCTCTTGAAACAGAGAAATGTATTTTTGACAAAAAAAATTTGGGTGTCTGTGTGTGGTTAACGATGTACCTACGATAATTCTAGAACCAAAAGTCCTAATAACTTGAAATTTGGTATGGAGCTGGTTTTTTATATTCTCTCGGTTTTATCAAAAGATGGGTTTGATAAAAAACTAGAAGTGGGTGTATCCGCCATTTTTAATAGTTTTTATTATTTAATTTTGTACGTATATAAATTATTTGAATTATTTTTACAGTTACAGATAATTCTTCCTAACAATTTATTCAAATAAAAAAAATAGTTTATTAGATTTTTGATTTATAATTTAAAATCAGTTCGAAATATATAACTGCGGTGTATACTTAATTTATAGCGTAACGACTGATATCGACGTTCAACGAGTACCTTTTTCTGATGGTAAAATTTTTCATTGAGTTTCATACGACTTTTGAACACATTTCATTGGTGGCACTTAGCAAACTGGAAAAACTTTTATTTACGTTTTTTCTTAAGTTGGGTGTTATTATGTATGGATTGGTTTTGGATTTTAAGATTCTCGCCTTAGCATAAGCCTCAATTTCTATTCTTGATTTTAGCTAGTGTCCACTTCCTAGGTTTTTTTGTTGCTAGGGGAAAATTGGTTATTTTAAAAGTATTTTAGTATAATGTTTGTTCTTTGTATAAGATTTATTCTTGGGACGCCCATTTTTTGTCTCACCGGTAGAGATAAAATGTCAAATTTTAAATACACGGGTTTTCATACACGTATTCTTTGTATGTCGAGATGTCGTAATTGCAAAAATTTTTATGGTGACGTCACGTCACTGTAGCTAATAACACTTTCGAGGATTTGGATGCAATTATTTTTGTATTGGAGAAAACACGCTGAAATTACAAAATTAATTTGAGAGAAAGCATTCGTTTTTTTTTAGTGATCGTATGAATCATATAGGTTTAACTTGTGATCACACCGTATGTACGTCTTTGTTAAATTTTAATTAAGCATTATAAAATTCTGGAAAAGTTGTTACAAGTTTTAGATCTTACCAACCTTGCACGGCCAACTCACACAGTCGGAGATAGGGGAGGTTCAAGTAAATAATAATTAAGAGCGCCAGATCATTTATAATTAACACTTCTACCTCGATCAAGACAGACGGTCCAAACTTGTAACGAATTTTTAGGTTCGTAATCCTTGTTACTCTGGTGTTCGGGTAACCACAATTAAAAGAGAAAGGTATATTACCATAAAAGAAAGATTAACAGATATAAAAACTTTAATTTAGTAACGTAGAATATTAACAAGAGTATATCTAATTCTCAGTTCATACATGCCACAAGTATTGGCAACACACAATACATAGGTTAAGTCGAAGCGAATAGCGAAGAAAATTTCGTAATAAATATCGTTTGTACACAACATGCGATACACACAAAATTATTAATGAATTTACCTTAATGGTAGTGTAACAATAAACGTAATTACGGAAATTAACATAAACAAAAGTTCCGTGAGTGACTTTTCTGACAGCGAAAAAAAATAATTAAATCAACTTACCCACAATCCAGTACCTACTTGAGCAAAGAAAACGTTTTCCCCGGGAGTAGCCTGGAATAGATATTGAATAGCAAATCGTGACACACAATAACTCACGAAGATAGGAAGCTACAAAATCGTTAATAATATTAAATGAAATAAAATATAAAAATCCGTTGTATCGAATGCTGTAATTTGCGATTACGAACAGGTGGGCATCGCAGTTGAGTGGCGTATAAGAAATAACCTCTCAAAGGCAAATGCTGGTCAAGACTTCGTTTTCGTTGTAGATAATATGCCTTTCAGAATCTTAGACGTCGGTGACGGTAGTTATCAATAGTATTAATTCTTCATTGTTGTTTTATTAAATCGAACATGTAGTCGAAGCGTGACGAAACGGCTATCAAATTAATAAAGAAATTACAAAAGAATCCTAACAAACCGGATGCAAATATCTTACCCTGTGCCGAATAAATTACGATAAATTCGTAATTAATTTATAATTTCCTGTCCATCAAAATGGATGTACTTAAAATCTTTGGAATTGGGTCAATTCGCAACGACACAGACCGTCTAACGTAGTTGACAGCTTCAAAATGAATTCCGCAACATGTCAGTAACCAGAAAGTTTGGTAGAAGGCGTCAAAACCGAAATCTAATTTTAATTTGATATACAGGGTATTACGTTATGAAAATTTTGCACGTAACAGAATTCCTCGCCAGCAAGATAAAACCGTGGAGCGAGGATAACAAAACAAAAGCTAAAATGAAAATAAAAATTTAGGCATACGCCAAAGATAGAACCCTAAAATCCAAAACCAACCCAAAATACAATAACACCCAACCCAAGAAGAAACGTAGATGAAAGAGGTTTTCCCAATTTGCTAAGCATCACCAACCAGATGTGTCCAAAAGTCGCATGAAGCGGAATGATACTCCAAAGAACCAAAAACTCAACCAACAGAAGAGAAGTATCAGAACAGGTACTCGTTGAAAGTCGACAACAGTCGTTACGCTATAAAGCAAGGGAACAACGCAGTCCCATAGACCTCACTGACAAACAATCCTAAGCAAACCAAGAAAAAAAGAAAAAGTATAGGAAAGAAAGAAGTTTAGACCACGGTCAAGGACAACAAATCCAACCCTAAATATAAGTCCCCAAAGCTAACTAAACTAAAGAAGTAAAAGAAAAACCAAGTATCTAGCAGATGTTGAATTGTGATACGCGGATTTAGAAGAAAAGTCAAAAAGAAAAACTAATGCAGTTGTGCCCAAAAAGTCGTCAACAGACGATATGAGATTCTTCCACCAAAAAAACCAAACAGACCCTAAAGATCTAAGCAAAGAAAACCAACGAAGAAATCTCAAGCAAAAAAAGATTTTGATTAAAAGTCGATACAAGTCGGACTACCTAAAAGGCAGAGAAAAAAAATTAGGTAATCCCAGAGTCACAATAACAAAGTCACCAAAAAGCTAAACACTAAATGAGTGCCAATCCAAGAGAAATCCAAACCACGTAACCCAAAACAAAACCAAAAAAAAGAAAGAAACAGAAGGAAGAGTCAATAAAGAACAGAAAGCTTCACTTGCCAATTGAGCATCGTGAGTCAGTGTTGGAATGTCACGTTGGAACGTAAATGCCGAAGAACGGATTAGAATATTCCAAGAGCAAAAGAAACCCAAAGAAGAGACATATCCTAACGGTGACTAACAACATCAAAAATGCCGACTAAGCGAAAGTACAGAGTACAAGAAGCGGCGTTGCAGTCTATTCCAAGCTTCAATCCAAAAACAACAAAACAAAAACCCACTAAATCCAATACAGCAAGAAAAGTAACTGAGAAAGAAAAGAAAAAAAGAAACACCGTTGCAGTGAACACTAAAGAAACAAGTAATTAAAAAGAAAAAGAAAGGAAAGATAAAAAGACAAAAAAAAAAGCAAAAGAGGTAATTGTTCTAAAGACAAACTTTCAAAAGCAAAAGAAAAAAGATGAAAAGTAAGAAAAACAGGAAAGGAAGAAAAGAGACAGAAGAAGAAACATAAGACGAGATGTAAGTGTTTGATTCGTTCTTCTCTCCGCAGAAGAAACAAAAGGGAGTGACCAACCCTTCAATGCCCAACCAACCGCCCATAGAAGCGAACCGCAAAGAGAATCAAAGAAAAAAAAACTGGTTGGTACATAGAAAAGATAGCCCCAAGAAGAAAAAAAATGAAAAGTAGAAAAGATAAGAGATAGAGAAAGGCGGAGAAAGATAAGGCTTGATGTTAATGCCTGATTCATTTTTCACCCCGTAAAAGAATGAAAAGAGAGACCACCCTACGGTGCCCAACCAACCGCTCAAAAAAAGAAAAAGAAAGAGAAGAGAAAAGATATTACAGTTAGTCATAGAACAAGAGCGTACCAATTGCTGTCCCCAAATTGGAAAGTTTACTCCAAGACTTAAATGCCGACAAGCGGAATAGGAAACCCAACAAAGAAAAAAACTAAACTAAAACCAAAGCGAGAGTCCTACTAGTGACTTACCAATCTCAAAATGGCTGACTAAGCGGATGTATACAAATAGAAAGGTAGTCCGTCCCGAAGTAACATGGTTAAGGAAAAAAACCCAAAGAAATTGATTAGAAACTTAAGAAAAAAAAGAAATTTAGTACAGCAAACTGGAGAGAACAATTGGGTAGTATCCTAGCTATAACCATCAAAATACCGTCAACACAGTTAAAGAACCAAATCAAAAAGTCCACAGACGAGAACCAAAAGAATAGCCCAAAAGTCGAAATCCTAAAGCGAAACAAAACAGATTAGAACTTACAACGCTTGCGACGCCGGTGAAAAAGAAACGAACGGTTAATAGAAAGACGCAACGAATCACAACCAGAAATGTCGAAACGAAAAGGTGTTGACGAGAGAGAACTAGCTTTCGCATCCGTAGAACATCTACGACTTTTAGAAAGATTCGCAAAAGTTTGTCGAGCTAGTTCAGAAAGAATAAACAAGGTAGAGCCTGCGGTAACCCGATCCCATCGTCGATCTAAACTAAGCGCTTTCTGCGACCAACAAACCGGACAATAGCGAACGTACTCTGGCACTTTAGGTCTCATATGAGGCCAATAAAAACGACGCCGAAGAAAAAGTAAGGTCTGTGCCGAATAAATTACGATAAAGTCGTAATCAATTTATAATTTCCTGTCCAGCACAGTGGATGTACTTAAAATCTTTGGAATTAGGTCAATTCACAACGACACAGACCGTCTCACATAGTTGACAGCTTCAAAATGAATTCCGCAACATGTCAGTAACCAGAAAGATCGGCAGAGGGCGTCAAAACCGGAATCTAATTTTAATTCGATATACAGGGTATTACGTTATGAAAATTTTGCACGTAACAAGGTGCCGCTAGCTAGTCGCATGCCTTATGTCTTGTTGTTTGTTCTACTACAGCTTTGGGTGAATTTAAACGATGTTTTCCACCCTAGTCTTTCATCGTTTTGGCGCTTTTTTAAATTGATTTTATAATTTATCACCACAAAACTTACGACTGAATCACCGGAACAACTGAATTAGTCGTCGCTCTTTTAAGTTACGAGATAAACTACGTAACATCGTGTCTGTAAAAGAATGTTAATATTATTTAATATTATGTTGTTATATATTTGCAAACACTAGGATTTCAAAATCCAATGCATTTCTTTGCTGGAGCTATTCGAAGTAAGTAAACACAATCTTCCACACTCAAAGGACGCGTTTTGTTTCTTTTTTTATGTAAAATAGTTTCACATTTAGTCAAGTTTCTACTTGGTTAATTTTACTTTTGGTATTAAATAAAAACAAACAAAGACTTAATTAATTAAGATTTTATTACACGTTATTAAAACGGCCTTCTAAGTTATAGCAGTGTTTCGAGCTTATGTACACTTAAAAATAAAAAAATTGTGTAAAACTATAAACGCTTATTATGAACATTTAAAGTAGTTGCTGTTGCTATTAATAAATGGCACTATTCTTAGTTCGCTTAATTTTAAAGTTCAACTTTGAAAACATTAAATAGAGTTTAGTTGCTTCTAATTAAAACTTCTCGACTCGACAATCAATTTTAATCAAATCTAAGACCCTGAAATTGAATGCATAATAATTAAATTATTCGACATTTACAAAGCAAAACTTACGGGATTATTATTTTGTTGGGGTCTGACACCGGTAGGATTTTTATCGAAAATCTCATCGACGAGCAAAGTGCTAACTTTTTCTCTAGGTCTGACTAGCATTCTAGCGCGGAGTAGACTATATTGCGCTCCTTTAAATTCGCTCCAATACATGCCTTGGTAAATATATTGTGCAGGAAGCTCGCCGCTTAAGTACTTTCCGTTCAAGTTACTCATGTCGCAACTTCTATACCACCACGCGCCACCTAAAAGTCGTTTGTTTAGTTTATCGAAACGTTTTAATAGATTTAAGCACCGTGAGCTTGAGCACAACTTCCTTCAGGCCAACCGTCCTGATCCATATCCTTTGTACTGAATCTACTTCCCGCGTGATATATTAAAGAATCGCCAGCATCGCCGCTGTAACCGCCTAAAACCTTCAAAGGATAACCTTCGACTTCTGAACCAACGCTAAAAGCACCATAATATGCAGTTTTATTTCCTGAATCGAAATCCTGCAGCTCGATTAAAAGTTCGTTTACATTTGATCCTAAAAATACACGTTTATTAATCATTTTTGACTTAATTTATTCCGTACCAGTTAACTGATGGATGTTTTCAAGCCCAAGCCAAAACTCTCCACCTAAGTTTCCGAATCCATGTTTGTATTCGTTCCAGTTTTGGTAGAAATCTTGCGACCCATCAAATCGATTATGAATAATCGTCCATCCTCCACCGCGCGTTTGTAAATCACATACTACCATAAATGGCTTAGTCGAATGTTCGGGTTGTATGCGGTAAATACCCGACTTTGTTTGTCCCGATTCTAATATCTGCCTACAACTGTGAGGTAACTCATCGGCATTCTTAGGGCATACGTTATTAGTATGTCCCCAAGGTTGTACCTGGTGCTTGAGTTCGTGTATTCCATTATTAAAGAATTGTTTCGTAACTAAATCTGGAGTTATTCGAAATACGGATCTGTGAATTAAAAAAAATTGTCACATAAGTACTAGGTGTAAAAAAATTATGAATTATTCAAAAAAATCATACACAAAAATGTATTGCCTTGGTCTAAGGACAAACTTAAATACTTTTATGTAAATGATTAGAAAATTATAGGGTAATACAAATTAATTAGTGTTATTACCAGAGTGTTCAAGAATTTCCGCATTGTACCAAAACGATTCTTCATATTTAACATTTGACCTACTTAGAAACACATTAATTATGGTTTTTGTTTATATTGTTTCTAAAACTGTCGAGTTATTAAAAACGTTTGTTACTATTTATAGCATTTGTCTAACTTGTTTTTAATAATCTACAAAAAGAAATATTATTGTGGCCTGTCGAGTTATAAAAATTGAAAATAATCCAGCAATAACCAAAAAAGTAGAAAATTTGAACCAATAAGCTCTACAGAAAAGTTTTAATGAGTAACTATTCGGCTCAGACAGAAAACAACTACACTACATAAAACCTCTTCAGTCAACAAAACTGAGGTGTGTCACCAATCAAGCGTTACAAATTAATTTAACTACAGCATCCCATAGTCCCCCAAAATATTTTGCAATTAACTGATTGACTACGAATAAATTTCATTCCATCTTTTAAAAATTATTACGGAAAGCATTAGGATACAAAAACATTTTTTGCCACAACCTGAAAAACCTTCTTTGTCAAAAGCAGCTAAAAAGTTGCACCATAAAAATGCCTACACCGTCAGTGCTAGTTTTACTAAAAAATTGAGTTATTCAAGTCAGCCACCTATTAAGTTACGGTTTGAATCCAAGATTGAATACAAGACATTGCTACATAAACAAAGTAATTCGGAAAGCAAAATAATTTAAGCCCTAGAAATAAATTTTTGAAGAAAATCAGCTAAAGTATTTAAACACAAAAAAATTAAATACAAAACGATTACAAAAAGAATAGAAATATAAAGAAAGATAATAGAGGAGATCCAAACGCATGAACTAACTTGGTATGGTCACGTGAAAAGAATAAGCAACCCAAGCCCCCCAAAGAAAATCATGAAATAGAATCCTCATTTAAAAATAAAAAATCTTCGTACGGTTTTTTGTGCTGTATGAATTTGGCCCAGTCGTAAACGTCACCTACGAGTCGAACGTTACTGGTTATCATATTTTCGTTTCTAACGTTAAAGATGCAGCACGTGCGCTAACGCCATGCCGAGTGTTTTCTATAAGTATCGTGGAACATCCTCGCTGTTAGTAAGTAAATCAATTGCGCTTTTAATCTGTTGTTTGTGAGAGATTCGCTAAGATAAGAATGCATTTTCATTTTACGACGCGATCTAATTTCCCTTTTATTATCATAGCAAGTTTGGTCACCCGCACTTGTTTGTTACTTCAGAAACTTTCAACGACTAAGAAATCAAGCACACACGGAATAATAAATCGTATTAGTTACATGTGAAACATGTCAGCCACAAACCTGAATTTGGTTAGAATTAGCAAAATCAAATAAAATATAATCAGGAATTTGTTCCTAATTTCCTGCAAACGAAAATACTTGCAGCTTTCTTACTTTTTTAATTAAGAGAGCTACATTTTTTTTCGCAACAAATTAGTAACAAATTCCTAATTATATTTTATTTGATTCTGCTAACTTGAAAGACGTAACTTTTTCACTTAAATTAATTACTTTATCGGTGCCTTTCAGTTAATGTAAACCTTTTTGCATAACCTTAATTAACTATTATTTATTTTATTAAAAATATGTGGTCCATTATTCGGTTTAATGTGAAGAACGATCTTCCTTCGCGGACCGCTCATAGAAGTGGAAGACCATTTCTCTTATCCCCGCCACCGTTGCACCGTCTACCGATCCTGCCGCCACGCCCACGTCGTGCCCGCCACCGAGCTCGCTGTGCCCACCACCGCGTCCACCACCGAGAAGCCCATAGAAGAAGGATGGACCGTGGCATCTAACAAGAAGAAGCGTCTCGCTGTCCTGGAGAAGCCGGAAGCTGCGGCCGCCACCGAGACGACTCGGAGGGATAGGATTCCTCCGATTGTCCTTCACAACCAGAAGGACTACGGTAAGGCGATGCAGACCTTACGTGATTCTAATGTAGATGTTTCCAGGGAGAAGACAACACGGAATGGCGTCGCCACCCCTGAGGATGTCCGGACTGCAACGCACATCCTAGAAGAGGCTCGCCAAGAGTCCCACTCCTACCAGCTAAAGGGGAACCAACCACTGAAGGCCGTCATCAGAGGGATGCCGCATTACGACTCGTCGATCGACGACGCCGCCGGCCAGGCAGGTGAACCCAGCCTTCTCGTTTGTCCAGGTGAGGAGACCGGAGGTTCGTCCACACCAAGGTTACCAGGGAAGAGTCCGCCCTCATCAGAGAGTTCCTCGCCCAAGTCCGTTTCCGCAACCAGTAATGGCAGCAAGAAGAAGAAAACCGAACTCCCTTCTCATCGCGATCTAGAACGCTAACGGTATACTTAATAAAAAACTTGAATTTCAGGAATTTCTCTATCGACGTCGCTTCTGTTTCCGAAATTCATCTTCGAAACTCCGACAATCCAAACATTCCCAATTATTTGAAATATAATACCAACCGAACCACAGGTCGCGGTAGAGGTACGGCTGTTTACGTAAAACAGTCTATCTCCCACCACCACATTCCAACGCCACAACTTCAAAACCTTGAAGCTACCCAAATCGTCATTAACACGGCAGCCAACGAAGACATAGTTCTCTGCGCTGCTTATATCCCACCCACCAAAGACGTCATTCCCGCAGATTTAGACGCGATTTTTAACGCCAGGACCACCACAATTCTCGCAGGAGATCTTAACGCGAAACATCCAGACTGGCACAGTAAAAAATCGAACCGCAACGGTCGACTCCTGCAAGACCTCGCCAGCATTCGAAATTTCGTCGTAGACGGACTCTACGAACCTACCATCCATCCTCATAACGGACTCCCCGACGTCATCGACATAGCCATTTTCAATAACATCCGGCTACTCCACGA
This sequence comes from Aquatica leii, assembly GCA_035610365.1. Taxonomy (NCBI): domain Eukaryota; kingdom Metazoa; phylum Arthropoda; class Insecta; order Coleoptera; family Lampyridae; genus Aquatica; species Aquatica leii. The sequence goes on from CM069438.1 coordinate 34,707,202, forward strand.
TTTAATTACCGTTTCCGGCCTTAGCTCCGATCACGAGCTCGTGCTCTTACAACTCGGTGATCAATCAGAAAACAATAACCTTCACTTTCCAATTCGAGGCCAGTAAACTTATCACTCAAGTTCCGATCATTGACAACATCGCCCAACTTCAAACCGCGGTTAACAGTTTCACAGACCTTGTTAAAAGATGCATTTTTAAAGCTACAAAAACTATCACAGAAATCAAGTCCGATCCGCTTCAATTCTCAATTCAAATTCGTGACCAGATCACCGAGAAAAATCGCCTTAGACGTAGATGGCAACGCACTCGTCACCCAAACGACAAAAGAGCTCTTAACGCAGCTCAAAACGCTATTCGAACACAGATCGAAACCCATCGCAATCTCCTTTTCAATGACAAACTTCAGTCGCTAAATTCACAAGACCACCGCGTCTGGCAAATGACCAACATCCTGAAAAACAGGAACAATCCTTCCATGCTATTCACGGCCCTAGAGGTCTGTTCTACACGGATCTAGACAAAGCCAAAGTTTTCGCCGACACGCTCGAACTCCAATTCAGAGCAAACCATCCAGACGACGAAGACTTCCGTCGCACGAACGCCATCCACCGCGAAGTCAGAAGCATCCTGACGGCAAACCCGAACGAGCCCATCAGGCACACTTCTCCCAATGAAATCGAAGCGGAAATCAAAAATCTCAAACCGCGCAAAGCTCCCGGGACGCCTTCCCAACAAAGCCCTCAAACTTCTCCCCAAAAAAGGTATAGCCACCTTAACCGCGATTTTCAACGCTTGCCTAAGACTCCGTCGCTTTCCACATCAGTAAAAAACCGCGGACGTCATAGTCATCCCCAAACCCGGAGAAGATCACGTCATTCCGCAAAACTACCGTCCAATTAGCTTACTTCCGACGCTCGGTAAGCTATTGAAATGAATCATCCTCACCCGATTACAGGAATAGGTCGACACCAACCAAATTATTCCCCATGAACAGTTCGGCTTTCGTAAAAAACATTCCACGGTCCACCAAGCCCTCCGCGTCGTAGAGCAGATCACCGACGGCTTCAACCACCGCGACGTCACCGGCGGCGTTTTTCTCAACATCAAGAAGGCGTTTGACAAGGTTTGGCATCGCGGCCTGCTCTACAAGATGCACCGTCTAGGCATCAAAGTTTCCATGGTACAACTCATCGTCTCCTTCCTTAATCGACGCTCGTTTGCGATCAAACTTCGCACAGCCAAATCCACTCGACGTCACATAGAAGCTGGCGTTCCTCAAGGATCCACGCTATCTCGACTTCTATACAACATCTTCACCGCAGACGTTCCAAAAATCGACGGACTCACGTACACTTCCTACGCCGACGACACCGCCGTTTTAGCAACATCCCGCTCGGCCGCTCAAGTCGAGAAAAATCTTCAAATGGCTCTCACGTCGCTGGACAACTGGTACCACGACTGGCGAATAAAAGTCAATTCCACGAAAAGCGCCGCCGTCCTCTTCAACCGAATAAACATCGAACCCGCAAACCGCTTCCACATCAAAGGCAACGACGTCCCCTGGGTGGACGAGACCAAATATCTCGGCCTCACTCTAGACAAGAAATTGTTATGGAAATCCCACATCACCCAGAAGCTCGCCTCTTCGAACGGCCTACTGGTTAAGTTATATCCGATGGTGTGCCGCAACAGCCGCCTCAGCATCGACATCTACAAGACGATCATCCTCCCTGCCACGACGTACGCAGCACAAGTATGGTTCTACGCTGCCAAAACTCACACCACCAGGATCCAAAACTTCCAAAACAAGATCCTCAGAATGATTGTTGACGCCCCCTGGTTCTTCCTAACAGACCGGCTCCATCAGGAACTCGCCGTCCCAAAGATCGCAGATTTCATCCGCCAATCCGCAGCTGCTCTCCATGCAGACCTCGCGGCCCATCCCAATCCCCTTGTCCGGCGGCTTTGGGACTACGACAGAGATGACATGCCTAGGTACAAGCGGCCTAAGTATGTCATCCTAGATTAAGTTTGGAATGAAATGTACAACCCAGCGGAAAAGTTTGAAACCAAAGAGGCAACTCGGAGGTGGAAAACCGATCCAACGGGGCTATTTAACCAGACTATGTTATCATTTACGATTAAGCTTTAAAAATGTATACATTGAAAAAGCAAATAAACATGTATTAAATCAAAAATCAACATTATCCAAGATGCTTGTTTGGCTCCATTCACAACTTCCGCCACCATTCGCAAAAGATTACAGCTACAATGCAGTTTGCAAACAATGAAAAATACTTTGAAATCTGAAGGAATAAGCTGCTATCGACCTGTACAGAAACTTGTAATAACTGAAGAAAATGCCTACCGTAGATTGCAGTTTTCAGAAGAACACTATATTTAGATTGAAGAGGTGTTGTTTTTTCAGATGAAAAAGCTTTCTGCATTTCCCAAGATAGTAAAAAAGTACTTAGGAGGCCACGTAATTCTAGAGTCAAAACATGTACAATCCAACAAAAGAAGTAGGATAATTAGTGCTGCTTATTGGGGATGGATGAGTGATGCTAGCCCACGGTAACTAACACGTGTCGGTAGACGCTTAAGCGCTCAAACTTATCTGACAATTTTGGAAGACGTTATGTTGCCCTACGATCAGTTTATCCCGAAAAACCAATTCGGTTTGTGCAGGACAATTTTCTTATACATACGGCCGCGGTAGTTCAAAAATGGTTCTTACAACATCCAGAAGTGGAAAGAATCCGTTGGCCACCTAAGCCACCGGATTTGAACTTGCATCGCCATATTAATACCGTGTGGGAAAGATTTCGAGGAGCTAATGTATGTGCCAATTAATCAATTCGGTGCCAAACCGTCTACGGAAATGTATAATCAATAATGAGTATTACACGCATTATTAGCATGTAAAATACAAATATTTAAATAAAATATTAAATAGTTTTTTAATGAGGTTTTTTATTAGAATTTTCTGTATCTACATAGTTTAGATAAAAACAAATTGTGAAAATAGTTCGCAGCAAATACAAGATGAAGAAATCGAAAATACAGAAGAAGATTATGAAGAATTGTCAAAAACCCCCAAAGCATTTTAATTTTTGTTCAATAATGAAAAATGACCCATACTTTAAAATAATAGTTTTTTATTAAAATATTTTTAGGGTAAATGGTGTATTATTTATTTATTTAGAATAATATAAATGCAACTATACTAAAAACAAAATCTTCCACTAAATAAAAAACGTATTTTAAAAAAGTAATGTATATGCTAAAATCTTATTATTACATTTTCGTTAGATAAAAGCTTGTCCATCAATAGTACAAAAAAAGGCATATTTTTCCAACACTCAAAACATTAAAAACAAAATTTTGAAGAAGAACTAAATAAGAGTAAGAACGCAGAAGCCTAAAGATCTTAGTATTCCCGTTAGATAAATGATTTTTGCAATACAAGGCAATAACAAAAATAAATCGTTTACTAAATGAAGCACAAAATTTAAAAAAATATTTGTATTTGCTAAAATTAGATTATATTACATTACATTCCCGTTAGATATCAATTTTTCCAGCGCCTAAAACATTCAAAACCAAGTGGTAAAAAAACCTAATTTGAATCAAAGATCGCAGTGTTCCCGTTAGAAAAATGATTTTCGCAAATCAAAGCAATACTTAAAACAAATTTCTACTAAATAGAACATAAATTTTTTAAAATTGCTAAAATCAAATTGTTAGTACATTTCCGGTAGATAAAAGTTTGTCCATCAATAATACAAAGCAAGACCAATTTTCTTCACAATCTAAACATTAAAAACAATATGTTAAACAAAAACTTATTTTGAGTTAGGACATAGAAGCCTAAAGATCTCAGTATTCCCGTTAGATAAATGATTCATATAATACAAACCAATAATACGAAAAATAAAACGTTTACTAAATGAATGATAAAAGTTTCTCAATCACTAATACAAATTCAGACTAATTTTCCCAAGGCCCAAAACATTAAAAACAAAGTATTAAAAAAAATTAATTTAAATTAGGAAGAAAAAGCTTAAAGAACGCAGTATTCCCGTTAGATAAATGATTTTAGCAATACAAAAAATGTTGCCAAAATAAAGCACAAAATTAGAAAAAATATCGTAACTGTTAAAATTAAATTATAATATTACATTCCTGTTAGATAAAAGCTTTTTCATCAGTAATACAAAAGTAAGACTAATTTATCCAACATTCGAAACCAAATAAACCCATTAGATAAAAAATAATCCGCCAAATAAAGACCAACAGAAGTATCGTATACAGTGGGACCACGGTTGGACTTGAGAAGAAAAACTTATTTCTTTTTGAAGTTATTTTTTTTTGTAAAAAAAACTGTTTTAGTTGCTAAAATCAAAATGTCCATTATTAAGTTCCCGTTACATAAAAGTAGTAGAAGATTTAACGTAAAGTAATGAAAAAGTTTGACTTAAACTAGAAACAAGATATTCCCGTTACATAAATGATTTTGAATTTCCCAAAAATTAAATAGTGTAATCTTTCCCAACCTTCCTGTTAAATAAAATGTTCTCTAACCTAACACAAAGTAACACTAATTATCTCAATGCTTAAAACACTAAAAACCTGCAGTATTCCCATTAGATAAATAATTTTCGAATTGCATGAGACACTTAAATAGATATTTAAGTTGCTGAAACCAAACGGTAAAAAAAAATCAAAGTGTTACAAAATAACCTGCATTGAATTAAAAAGGACAATTTTTCCGTTAGATAAATAGTTTCCGCAATACAGAGTGATAATAACGATAAAATCGACCACTAAATAACAAACCAAATTTAAAAAAATGCTATAATAACTAAAATCAAGTTATATATTATTACATTCCCGTTAGATAAAAAGTTCTCCAACCTAACACAAGCACCAATATCTCAATGCTCAAAAGATTAAAAAGCTGCAGTACTCCCATTTGATAAATGATTTTCGTATTACACAAAACAGTGTAATAAATGTTTCAGTAGCTGAAACCAAACGGTATAAAGCAATTAAACCAAAGAGGACAATTTTTCCGTTAGATAAATGATTTCCGCAATACAGAGTGATAATAACAATAAAATCTCCCACAAAATAACAAACTAAACTTTAAAAAATGCAATAATAGCTAAAATCAAGCTATATATTATTACATTCGCGTTAGATAAAAAGTTCTTCAACCTAACACAAAAGTAACACTAATTATCTCAATGCACAAAACATTAAAAACCTACAGTTTGATAAATGATTTTCTTATTACACGAGACAGTAAAATAAATGTTTCAGTTGATGAAATCAAACGGTATAAAACATTCAAAACCAAAGGGTTAGAAAAAACTTATTATACAATAGGCAACATTTTCAACTAAATAAAGAACAAATTTAAAAAAAGGTGTAGTAGTAAATCAAACTATCTATGATTATATTCCCGTTAGATAAAAGTTTTTCCATCACTAACACAAAGCAAGACTGCTTTTGTCAACGCTCAAAACAATGAAAGCAATATGGAAAAAACTTGATTTAAGTGAGGAAGAAAAAACTTAGAGATCTCAGCATTCCCGTTATATAAATTATTTTCGCAATACAAAGCGATACTAAAACGATGTCTTCCACTAAATAGAAAACTAATTTTTTAAAAATGTTAGAGTTGCTAAAATTAATTTATTAATACATTCTTTATCTCACTAACAGAAAGATAGATTATCTTCACAACGTTCAAAAACCTAAAAACAATATGTTAAAAAAAACTTAATTAGAGTTAGGTAGAAGAAGCCTATGATTTCAATATTCCCATTAAATAAATTATTTCTACAATAAAAAGCAATAATAAAACCAAATTTTAAAAATTGCTGTAGTCGCTAAAATCAAACTATGTGCGATTATATTCCCGTTAGATAAAATCTTTTCAATCACTAACAGAAAACCACAAAGCAAGACTTTTTCCCAACGCTCAAAAAATTAACAGCAATATGCTAAAAAACCTAATTTAAGTTAGGAAGAACTGTATTCTTGTTATATAAATGATGCTTGCAATACAAAGCAATAAGAAGAATAATATGGTTACTAAATGAAACACAAAATTTAAAAAAATATTACATTCCCGTTAGATAAAAGCTTCCCCGTTCAAGTCACAAAGCAACATCAATTTTTCCAGATTTAAAACATTCCAAGTCAAGTGGTTGAAAAACCCTGATTTTAATCAAAAGACATGAGCATAAAGATCTCAGTATTCCCGTTAGATAAATGATTCTTGCAATACAAGGTAATAACCAAAATAAAATGATTATTAAATGAAACACAAAATTTAAAAATTTAAAATTAAATGATATTACATTACATTCCCGTTAGATAAAAACTTCTCCATCAATAATACAAAGCAACATCAATTTTTCCAGCGCTTAAAACATTCAAAACCAAGTGGTAAAAAAAACCTAATTTGAATAAAAGAGCGCAATTTTCCCGTTAGATAAATGACGTCAGGTAACTTAAACCAAGTTCGAAAGCTCGCATTTATATTATTCTGAATAAATAATAAATATACCATTTACCCTAAAAATATTTTAATATGTTTTATGGTGAAAGTTTTATGTCAATAATAGTTTTTTGTTCTTGTAAGATTAATATGTAATAAAGTTTTCTGTTTCTAGAAGTGAAGTTCACTTCACCAGTGGTTTGGTATTTTTTGTTATTTATGATGTTATTGGAATGAAAATTGGCAAAAATGTTTAAAATACAAAGATAAAAGTGTAAAAAAAATAACCACTAACTTTACTTCATTATTTTCAAAATAACGGTCATTTAAATATTCCAAAACAAAATAGCTAAATATTTAAATGGCCGCTATTTTGAAAAAAATGAAGTAGTCAGTGGTTATTTTTTTTACATTTTTATCTTTGTATTTTAAACATTTTTGCCAATTTTCATTGCAATAACATCATAAATAACAAAAAATACCAAACCACTGGTGAAGTTTAGTGTACACCCGTGATGAAGTATATAAAGTCTTTATATGAAGTAGGTGAAGTACTAATAAAGTACATGAATTAGCAGTGAAATACATGAAGTATAAGTGAACTACGTGAAGTATACGAAGTATAAGTGAAGTATACGAGGTATTAATGAAGTATATATACGTTTGTATGAACACATTGGCGGCTGGTGGTCAATCATACAAGAGGGTCATTTAAAAAAAACGCAATGATCGCAAAAAGACTAAAAAACATTCTTACAGTAACGTGATTTATATTTAAGATCAATTATGTTTAAAATTTAAGATATTCGTCTATAATTACAATTGCCAAAATAATCAATAACAAGCTCATTAAAATTTACAATGATTTTTCAATGCTTAGCATAGAAATGCAAATCTTTCTTGTCTCATAATATTGCCAATTGCGTAATGTTTTAGTTCTTTTTAACACAGAGAAACATTGCTCTCTTTCTACTGTAGTCATAGATAAGGTCAATTAATTGATTTATTTAATATATGTATCTATTTTTAGTTTTTACAAACATTTTCATTATGGTCTTTAATTGACCTCAGAAGTGATTTTTACTATTTCTTTTAAATGCTATAAATCCGTAACATTATTTTTACAACATAATGATTAATGCATCATCTGAAAACAGTAAACATAAAACACTAAATAACGAATTATACACAAATTCTTTAAAATTACTGTAAACTTCTTTATTTTTAGGTTTACTGGTTGGCCGAATTTGAAATAAAGGCTGAGGACGAGCTATAATTTAAATTCTAAATGTGTAAACAATTATTAGCTTTATTTTTTAGTATTGTACCACCGTTATCATGAAACAAAAACGATAAGTTGGCTCTTACAAATGAATATTATCGATTAACTAAGAAAATCGACTGTAAAGTTTGTCATATGTGATAAGAAATTTGCATTCCAGCATCTGTATTTTGCTTTGATTTTACACACACGTGCTGAGAAGATAACGATAGATGACGTAAGTCATGTAAGCAATGTAAGCATTGCACACAAAGATAATTGCACTAAGTATAATTTTTGGAGTAGGCGGTCCGGCTGAAGACCCTGCGAAAACATTTAAACATTTACTTATCTTCTTTTCTAACTCGCATAAAATTGTATTACGTGTGTCTCACTCTTTATTCCAATAACTATCATCGTAATATAATGTAAATGCGAACACAAGTACGTGTCAGCCTCGGGTAAATTCGCAAGCTTTTGTATCTGTTGCGTTTAAATTGACAATTATTTAAACGCTGATAATTTGATTTAAACACAAATTTTCTGTAATTTTAAAGCAAATAAAATACCATTCTTTTTCATTTTTGGAGGGTCATTGACCAAATGACCTAATAGAAAAGCAGCCACTGTATGAACATATTGTATCTATTGAACTTTAGGGAAAAGATGCAAAATACATTTAAACGAAATACAAGTACTACATTCCGAAAAAAACGGAACATATTCATTTTAATATTTTATTATGAATTTTCATAATAAGAAATCATATATTTCTTGAATTTTACATTTCAAAACATCTGCAGGTCAATACAGTTTTTCACGAAACGAGAGCATTTTACCAAAGCTTAAAAAAAGAAGTTGACTCAATCCTTACAGTTTTTTAATCTCTCTAAAATGCAAGATGATCGTAATAAATACTGCAAATTTAAAATGTTTTGTAAAGATCTCTATCAGTTTATCTACTAAAAAATATTAATTCTTCTAACAAAAAAACAAAACACCTGGTATGATAAATACAGTTACTGCACTTGTTATGGGGGTACAATTAATAAAATTAAATTAGTTCTTGATTTTAAATAAAGTTCATAAACAAATGCCGACTCTGAGACACTTGTTATTGCTTGTTATGATTAGATTAATAAAAAATTAAGATTCATTCACATGATTCTTTTTTCTTTTATACTAGGTAATTCAAACTGATTTTACTTTCGATTACTCAAGCGTTTACACTTTAGTTCGTAGTTAAAAGATCGCACTGTGCACATGTTGACTAGTTATCATTTAATTCTTTGCCAGTTTTTTTTATCAAAATTATTATAGAGAAAAAGGTTACGTTATAGAATTTTCTGTACAATAAAAGTGGTTGAACATAAAATCACTGCCATCCATTGCTTAACTGTCTACATTTTCAAAATGGCGACCATTTAAAAACTTTGACCTTGATTTTCCGGAAAACTGTAGGTACGATATTATTATTCATTATGATTCTCATGAAAAAATTTACAAGAACCATATTCAAGATTTTTCAAAATTCTTTTTAATTAAGCTATAAAGATTTAAAAACTGATCGCGACGAATAACTTATCTGCCTTCTTTTTAAACAATCAAGTTGCATTGGTTAGGAACCAAACAAATAATTACAAATAATTGTTGTTTTGTTTAGTTTGTGATAGTTTTTCTGTAATAATGGACGGTTTTAGTAGAATTTATTATGTTGATATTGAAACGTTCGGGAAATTATTTGCAAATGCAAGAGCCTTCTAGAAGCTGTTATCCATCTTCTAGAAGGTATACCGAAAAATAGGGAACACTCCAGAAGGATTTCCTTATGTGTATATATACCGACGGAACAATTCGTAGGTCAGTTATTGCTGGAATGCAAATACAGCAGTGTTAAGAAGATTATCAAGTGGAAATAAATCGTTAGCACGCGTGTGTCTACATAAATATACCGAGAATAATCGTGTACGTGATTTTTAGTGTAAACAAGTGTGAAGCTATCAACGGACGTTATCTTATCTTCGTGTAAGTGATATAAATTAGTGCAAGTGTTTTTGTTAAATATTATTAAATTTAATTAGTTCGGTTAATTTAAAAGTGTACATATTTCTAGAATAAGTCAACGTATTTTTAGTCGTTTAAATAAATTAGTTTTTAATAAATAAATTCGCAACAATATGCATGTAGTATTTAGCAAAACTTAAAAAAATAGTAGAAGGGCGCAGACGATTTACAGGAAAACATTTTCAGATAGGTGTCCTACTAATAAGTTTTTATCAGTGCATAATCGTTTACTTGAAACTGGCAGTATTGAACCACATCGTGCAGGCAACAATACTACAAGAACGCCAGCCTTTGAGAAAGAAATTTTAGATCGCGTAGAGGATAGTCCACTAGATGATTAAGAAGAAGTGAGTTGTGGTCATATAACCGTTTGGAAAGTTTTGCACGAGCAACTATTACACCCGTATCTACAAAAGTGGAAGAATTATTATCAGATGATTATCCACGTAGAGTGAACTACTGCCGTTGGTTACTAAGGCGACTTTGTCTCTAGCTAGTTTTACACAGAACGATACTTTTCACTATCGAAGTGACGTTCACAAGAGAAGGTATTTTTAATAGAAGAAATTCTCACGTTGGGACCGAAGAAAATCACTCAATGCAGATTTCCCACTACTAAAGTGGATTTTCCATAAATGCATGGGCTGAAGTAGTAGGTGAATATGTCATAGGTGCTTTCATATTCCCAGATCGATTGAATAGCGAAAACTATAGACTATTCTTAGGAAACAGGCTGGTTGAACTGCTTGAAGCCCTTAGATGTAAGAATTAGAATGTGGTTTCAACATGATGGAGCCCCCTGTCATTTCAACAGACAAGTTAGAACATGTCTTAGTGAAATGTTTCCAAATAAATGGATTGGCAGAGGAGGCCCAATAAATTGGTCAGCGAGATCCCCAGATTTAAATCCTTTATATTTCTATTTTGGAAACGTATGAAATTCTTAGTGTATAAACACCAGTTCGGTGGAAGATCTAGTCGATCGTGTGATCGCACTAGGTCACGAAGTAAAAGAAAGCCCGATATTCCAATTAAAGTAACCGAGAAAAATGTTAAGCGTTGTCCAATGCATCTTCGCAAATTTCACAATTTCAACATTTATTATAAAATTTAAAAAAACATGAACTATTTGTAACCATTTGCTTTGTTTTTAACCAACGTGAAAAATTGTAATTTTTTTTATGAAATTCTTTATGAATACTTTGAAAATCCATCTTGCAGTTTACCAGAAAATCAAGGTCAAAGTTTTAAAATAGTTGCCATTTTGAAAATAAACAAGAAAGAATAAAAAATCATACAAAAGTTGTACAATAATGTAAAAAAGTTCCTCAAAACTTTAGATAAAAATAGTAAAAAAATTTAAAAGAACGCAAGCAAAAATAGATAATATTAAATGCCTCGAAAACGAAGTCTAAAAGTTAGAAAGGAAATAATTATTAGTTTTAACGGGATCTGAAACTTGCTGTTTTTTGTCTACTCTGAGTGGATACACCCTGTATAATTAATTTGCTTGATATCAATGGCTTCAACAACATTAATATCTTTAATAAAATAACAGTGGATGATTTGAAGCAAATTGAAGTTTTTACGAAAGAAACAATGCTAGATATAGGGAGATTTGGTTAAAACGGCCCAACTGGGTAAAATGGACCTATCAAATTTTTCACGTGCCTTATACAAATACTCAATTTTGCATAAATAACTACTTTTAATACCACTACTGCCATCTATTAAACAAGTTCTGAAGGTGTGCGCCGCGCGAAAAGTGGCACGAAGAGTTCATGTATCATAACCTATGAAACAGTGTGTATGGTTGTAACTTTTGTGTGTTGCAAAATTGTGCGTAAAGGCTGTTTAAATTAAGGTAAGAGTAAAGTGGTTGTATGATCTTTAAAGCTGATCTCTTTCTGCATGTTTTTATGCTGTTACCATTGCTTTTAATAAAGGGAATGTCTACATAAATATTAATTTGAAATTTTGTTGTTGTGCGGGGTAAAATGGTCCCTCGTAATTGAGGTAAAATGGTTCCGGAATCCATTTTACCTCAATTTTTAGTTGTCAATAGATTTTTCATGGTACCTAATCTAATTTAATAATTTCCTTCTTACAGAATGGTTAGGAACTACCAACGCAAAACCACAAGGCAGCAGTGGAGTGCAGAGTCAATGCAACCCGCTCTCCAAGACATTTTTAACGGCATGCCTTTCAAAAGAGCTGCTAGAATTTATAATTTAACACTAACTACTTTGAAAAGAAGAGCAAAAAATCACAATAAAGTGGCAACAAGACATAAAAAATTTTTAGGCAGATTCAATACAACATTACCCCAAGAATTGGAAACTTATCTGAAGGACTATGTGTTACAGATGGAGAACCGATTATTTGGTTTAACAAAGAAAAATGTTTGCGCCATGGGTTACGAGCTTGCGAAGAGGAATGGCATTAACCACAGGTTTTCAAAAGGCAAGAAAGCAGCAAGAACGGCTTGGTTTAAAGGTTTCTTGAAGAGAAATACTGAAATCTCATTCAGAACTCCTGAGGCCACTTCAGCTGCCAGAGCAAGAGGTTTTAATAAAAAAGCAGTAGGAAATTTTTTTAAACTTCTGAATGAAACAGTAACCAAAAATAATATTAATCCACCAAGAATGTACAATATGGATGAGTCTGGTATCCAGACGGTTCCGAGTAAACTACCAAAAATTTTGGCACATAAAGGGCGCAAACAGGTCGGTTTTCTAACGAGTGCTGGTCTATTTATTCCCCCAGCAATAATATTTCCTCGGTAAAGAAGAAATGAATTATTATATCAAGGTCTTCCTTATGGAACACTTTGTCTTTATAATGAATCTGTCTATATGAAATCCGATACCTTTGCCAAATTTCTGCATCACTTTAAACAACACACATCGTGTTCAGTTGAGAATAAGGTCATTTTGTTACTTTGTTACTAGCCATAAGTCCCTTCAAGCAATAGAATATTGTAGAGATAATGGCATTATAATGTTGTGCTTTCCCCCGCACTGCACACATGAGTTGCAGCCATTAGACATGACAGTGTTTTCTCCTTTAATGGCGTATTTCAATGAAGAAGTATTTCTGTGGTTAAAATCGAATCCCGGAAAAGTAGTCAGCCTCTATAACATTTCTAGTTTATTTGGAAAAGCTTATAGAAGAGCAGCCACTCTCAATAATGGACTGAGTGGTTTTGAAAGTACGGGAATCTTACCCTTTAATCCAAATATATTCCCAGATTGGAAATACAAACCATCTAGCACAACAGATCGTCCCCTCGTGGGCGATAATATCGATGTCCGATATCAGCGTGAACAAAAAACTCCTTCTCCATTGCCACGCAAACTCCGTTTGGAAAAAGAAAAAGAAAAGCAAGTAGCGAATTTTCATCTGATTAAGAAAGGGAAAGGGAGGCAAGTGGAGGATCTTCAGATGAAGTCAGTCTTTTTTCGGATAATGGGGAGGATTTACCCATGAAAATTTTTTCCCCAATCTCTGATGTTGTCGCTAAAGACCCCAAAGATTTCGAACTCCGACCTTTGGTAACTCCTTTCGACATATCGCCACCACCTGTAGCACCCCCCCAAACTAAAAGTACAAAACCTTCCCAAGGCGCGACAGTTTTCACTTCCACGCCAAACTACCTTGTGATAAAAGAAAAATTAAAGCTATCTAAGCCACCCTCCAAGGCAGCTAAAAAAGCTGTAACAAAAAACGTGTTTTCAACAAACAATAGAAAAAAGAAAGCAAGTGTTCAGGAAGCCAACACTGCCTGCATGTTTTGTGAGGAATTGTTTAAAGAATCTAGGTCGAAAGAGGTGTGGATTCAATGCCATTTACAGAAAGTGTACATCTGTGATTTTTGCAAGTGAACCTTTGTTTTTAAAGTAAGGACCATTTTACCTACACACAGAATTTATTTTACACCAACAGTGAGGTAAAATGGTCTTTTTGGAGGTTTTTAAGGAAATATTATTTTCTTCTTTGTATTTATTATTTTGAAAAAAAATTATGTTTTGAAATATGTGTTAATATGGGCTTTATGTTGTTTTAGTAAACTGTATTCAATTATTTTGGATTTTCATTATTTTTCGCCCACTTTACTGTTAAAGGAACCATTTTGCCCCACACTCCCTAATTTGTGACGACAAAAAAAATTTGTTCTGAGAATTTGTAAGAATTGGCTGACTTCAAACAATTTGCCAGTTCCACGAATTTCAAAACTACGAACTGTCACCAATGCATTGAACTGAATGGTCACGGTTTGATTATATTAATAAGAATTTTTCGTGAGGATTTAATTTTCTATTCCAATCTTTGTTCCATAGATTTGGAGTAGTCTAGCTTGTGAAAAATTATTTCGTAGTACACGTTCCATGACTACTATCCATTCTACAATTCGAAATTTCAGTATACTGGATATTAGTTCTCCAAATTATCACCGTTGATCTACAAAATAAGTTACACTTTCCAAGAGAAACATCTAGATTAGGTGCATCATAAAAGCATTTCCGATTACGATATCGATGAAACTGTACATAAGGCCACAGAACTAGCAAAATAATTTAGGAATGATTTTAGTGTGGTTCTTTTTAGAAAACAAAAACAGGATTAGCTGTGATCGACTACTTCAGATTAGAGACACAACAGATTGCTATATGGTAACGAAAAATACTGTTCACTTTATTATGATAATGATAATAGGTATATACGACGGGTTGATCACTGACTTAAATTTGGTACACCATATTTAAAATAATAACCAATATTTACTACATTTACCAATCGCGGTACACCATATTTACTAGGTGATCAACCCTTCGGGTATATAAGATGCATAACGAACATATTGAAACGTTCGAGAAGTTATTCGCAAATTCAAGAGCCTTCTCAAAGTTGTTATCCATCTTCTAGAACGTATACCGAAAGATATGGAACACTCGAGAAGGATTTCCAAAATGTGTATATATACGGAACAAAAAAATCGTAGGTCAGTTATTTCAGTAATGCGAAGACAGCAGTGTTAAGAAGATTATTCAAGTCTAAATAAATAAGTCGTTAACGCGTGTTATAAATAAATCTACGAAGTACGTGAGTTTAGTGTAAACAAGTGTGTGAAGTTATCCGCGGACTTTATCTTATCTTCGTCTAAGTGATAGAAGTTATACTGTAAGTGTTTAATTAAATATGCTTAGATTAATTAATTCGGTTAATTTAAAAGTGTACATATTTTTAGTATAAGTAAAAAATTATTGTTAATAGTTTAAATAAATTAGTTTTAATAATAAAATTCGTTACAAATTGGCGTCAGTGTGGGGTATCGTTCGCGAATTTTAGTGTAAATATCATTAAGAAATATCGCTTCTTTAATAAAAACATTAATTGCGTAAATAACTGTTAAGTTCGCAATACGCATGTTTATTTATAAAGTGTAATCATAGCTAAATTCGTTTATGTTTATTAAACATTTTCTTTTAACAAGTGCGTGATCGCGATATTAATTAAATTCGTTTCCGTACACTAGTGGTTTAATATTAACAAGTGGATCGTTATTAAAATTTTGTGTTATACAAAAACTGCATTTTAAAAAGCAGTGTATTTAAACTTTATATTCGTGTTATATTTAAATTTATGCCGGTGACGCGTTTGCAAGCAGTTAAAATCGATTCAAAAATATTTGAAATTCTCGAATCGATGAATAAAAATATCAAAAAAAAACTGTTCGAAAATTCTCAGAAGATGGAAGAAAATTCTAGAAAAATGGAAGACAATTCGCAGAAAATAGAAAAAAAGTTTTACAAAAATTCTCAAAAAATTGAGTAAAAACTGTCGAAAAATTCCAGAAAAATGGAAAAAAATTCATGAAAAATAGAAGAAAAACTTTCCGAACATTCTCAAAAAATGGAGAAACGTTCTAGAAGTTTAAAAGAAAAAATACGAACGAGCATACAAAATCAAATCAAAATTGTTCAAGAAGAAACTCAAGCAGACATGTTAAATTTAAGAGAAGAAGTATGCAAAGTTCTGGAAAACAGAAAACAATCTATGAATGAGAATGAGCGTCCAAAAAACTAGAACAGGTCGACCAAATGGGGCGAAAGTCGACCTCAACGAGCCATGCCCCGGAGATTACCATTCAAATGGCGTCGCCTAGAGAGCAATTGCATAGCATTTATCTCGATGGCAAGATCAATGGAAGAAGTGTTCAGTTACTGGTTGACACTGGAGCGACGAAGACCATCATTCGTCCTGACATGTTATTGCAAAACGAGAAGACATCACCAGTAACAGTACGACTTCGAACGGTGACGGGCGAAGAAATACCTACTCACGGACAAGTCAAAGTAACCATTGGTTTGGGAAATGAAGTACTCGACCATCAAGTACTGGTAGCCGACATCACGAAAGAAGTTATCCTGGGAATGGACGTGATAAAAAAGTATGGGTTTCATTTGGATATGAAGAACGATGTCCTGAAGATCGACAAAGAAAAAATTCTTTTTCATTCGTCAGAGAAGGCAGCCGTGCGAGTCTTATTGAGTGAAGACGTGATTCTGCTTGCAAGGAAGAAAAGTGTGGTGATGGCACGCCTGGACGGAAATCTCCGGTAGGCTACATACGCGCAATTGAACCAATGGAGGGCGGCTTAGTTAAAAAGGGACTACTCGTTGGCAGAACTTTAGTACGAGTAAAGAACACGATGCCAGTAAGGATCTTAAACATCAACTCAGATCCTGTAACGTTGAAAAAGAAGACCGTGGTAGGCCAATGCACGCCAGTATCACAAATTGTGAGATGCGTGAAGTCGAAGGAAGATACGTCGCCAAGAAAGTGTCGACAACATCTATTGGACATTCTTACTACTAAATGCCAAAACCTCAGCCAAGACCAGCTGGGTAAAGTTAAAGTGTTGATCCAAGAGTATCAAGATTTGTTCGCGCTGGAGAGTGGCTCTAAAAGAAGAACTAACGTGGTGAAACATAAAATTAATACCGGAGACGCTCGACCGATACGACAACATCCACGCAGACTTCCTTTGGCGAAAAGAGAAGAAGCCGAACCAATAATTACGGATATGGGGAGAAAAGGCGTGATTGAATCTTCAAGTAGGCCATGGGCATCCCCAGTGGTACTCGTAATGAAGAAGGATAGATCAAAGAGGTTTTGCGTAGACTACAGACAGCTCAACGACGTGACCAAAAAGGACAGTTACCCTTTACCTAGAATTGACGAAACGTTAGACACACTGTCAGGATCCCAGTGGTTTTCTACGTTAGATTTCAAAAGTGGATACTGGCAGGTAGAATTAGAACCCAAGGATCGTGAAAAAACAGCTTTTACAATTGGAACTGGGTTGTGGCAGTTCACTGTAATGCCCTTCGGCCTGTGTAACGCTCCTGCAACATTCGAGCGTTTGATGGAAACCATCTTGCGCGGATTGTCTTGGAAGACGTGCTTGGTTTACCTGGACGACCTGATCGTGGTTGGAAGGTCCTTTGAAGAACACTTGAACAACTTGAAGGAAGTGTTCCAGCGACTACGTGGAGCTAACCTCAAACTGAGCCCAAAGAAGTGCCGCGTATTTAAGAAAGAAGTGCAATACCTTAGCCACGTCGTATCTAGAGATGGAGTAAAGGCTGACCCAGACAAAATCCGAGCAGTGCAAGCATAGCCAAGACCAATCGACAAGCATCAGGTTCGACGTTTCTTTGGGTTGTACACCTATTATAGACGATTTGTACCCGGATTTGCTAATATTGCCAAACCTTTGACGAAATTGACGGAAGAAAGAGCAGAATTTAGATGGAATGAAGACTGCGAAAATTCTTTTCATCAACTAAAACAGGTCCTAGTCACTTCGCCGATTTTAAGTTATCCAAGAAAAGATGGAAAATTTGTTTTGGATACCGACGCAAGCAATCTGGCCATAGGCGCGATCCTTTCGCAGGTTCAAGATGGGCACGAAAAAGTTATTGCGTATTTTAGCAAGGTTTTGTCCAGGCCAGAAAGCAATTATTGCGTGACTAGGAGGGAGCTGTTAGCAGTCATCAAGTCCATCAAACATTTCTACAAATATTTGTATGGATGAAAATTTTTACTGAGAACAGACCACGCCGCTTTAAAATGGCTACTGCAATTCCGTAACCCGGAAGGACAAGTGGCAAGA
This sequence comes from Aquatica leii, assembly GCA_035610365.1. Taxonomy (NCBI): domain Eukaryota; kingdom Metazoa; phylum Arthropoda; class Insecta; order Coleoptera; family Lampyridae; genus Aquatica; species Aquatica leii. The sequence goes on from CM069438.1 coordinate 34,725,218, forward strand.
TGGATCGACAGACTGCAAGAGAATGACTATGACACAGAACATGTGCCGGAAGCAGTCATCGGAACGCTGATGCCTTGCCTAGAAGACCATGTCCAGCGGACTGCAGCCATTGTTCGCGACTTGAAGAAAAAGTGGAATGTCTCCGGAAAACTGCTATGGTTGATGATGAGTGGGAACCTGAGCAGTTACGTCGCGAACAAGAAAACAATCCTGAAATAAGACTACTCCTGGACTGGAAAGAAAACGGCCGACGACCAACCTGGAAAGAAGTGAGTGCTTTGGGCAGAAACATCAAAGCGTACTGGGCGCAGTGGGACTCCTTGATAGTAGAAGACGGTCTTCTTAAGCGATCTCTAGAAAGTGTCGAGGGCACGGGAAACAGACTACAGTTGATAGTGCCGAAGAGCAAAGTGTTAGAAGTGTTGAATCATCTCCACGATGGGACACCAGGAGGACACTTTGGCATTAAGAAGACATTGGGTAAAGTGCCAGAACGATTCTACTGGATGAACTGCAAAGAGGACGTCATGAAATGGTGCCGTAAGTGCACGGTTTGCGCATCAGGAAATGGTCCAGCAAGAAAGCGCAGAGCACCCATGAAGCAATACAACGTAGGAAGCCCTTTGGAAAGAGTAGTGATTGACATCGCAGGGCCGTTCCCAGAATCTGATTCGGGCAATAAATATATCTTAGTGGCAATGGATTATTTCACGAAATGGACCGAGGCTTACGCCATACCCAATCAAGAAATAGCTACAGTCGCAGACGTATTAGTAAAAAAGTTTTTCTGTCGGTTTAGAGTCCCGTTGGAATTACACTCCGATCAAGGCCGAAATGTTGAGTCTGGGCTGTTTCCAGAAGTTTGCCGGCTGTTGGGAATTAAGAAAATTAGGACGACGCCTCTCCATCCTCAATCTAATGGCATGGTTGAGCGGATGAATCGAACAATGGGCAAGTACTTAGCCAAAGTACTGTCCGAACACCAAAGAGACTGAGATCAGTACTTACATCTTTTCCTAATGGCATACCGATCATCCGTTCACGAAAGCACAGGCCAAACACCATCCTGTGTCATGCTCGGTCGTGAAATACGATTGCCATGCGACCTTCAATTTGGACGAAAACCGGAAGAAGAAGTTGCTGGAGAAGATTACGTCAGCAAGCTGGCCAAGAGGCTAGACGAAGTACATAAAGAGGTCCGTAAAAACACACAAATTGCCAACGACAGGATGAAAACAAAATATGACGTCAAGGTGCAAAATGGTGGGTTTCAACCTGGCGATATGATCTGGTTGTATAATCCTCAAAGGAGACGTGGTTTGTCGCCGAAGCTGCAAAAGCAATGGGAGGGCCCCTATGAAGTCGTGCTGCGTATTAACGACGTCATATATCGCATCCGAAAACCGCTCAAAGGCAAGCCAAAAGTGGTCCACGCTCCGTTTGCTGGCGATAACTACAATACGCAAGTTCAGATCCGAACCAGAGTAGTAGGCAGCAGAACCAGGAATCAAATCGAAGGAATGGAGTTCGAAAAGTTTATGAACTTATACGGAGGTTCTGGAAAAGCTAGGTTCGGAGTTACCACCGAGGAACAATAAGACCTGTTCCAGACACAAAAAAATACGCCATCGCACATTGCGTGAGCGAGGATCTTGACATGTTTAGAGGGGTAGCAGTCGTGTTTAAAAAGAAGTTTGGGCAGTTAGATGAATTACGAAGGCAGCAACCGGCAGTCAGAAAAGTTTTAAGATTACGTGGTGACAGACGCTTCGTTTTTTATCTGGTCACCAAGAAATACTCACGTATCAAGCCGTTATACAAAAATCTGTGGCGAACATTATGGAATCTCAAGAGAGAAATGGAGTTCCATCATGTTAAGAAATTGGCAGTACCCAAGCTTGGTTGTGGCTTAGCTCAATTGAATTGGAGGACAGTTCGAAACATGTTGGAGGTCGTCTTCCGAGGAACAGGCATTCAAGTGTTAGTCTGTAGTTACCAACCAAGAAGAATATCGGGTCAGGAAAAATCCATTGACTGTTACTTTTATAATCAAGTGAGTTGCCGAAATGGAAAAAGCTGCCGCTATCGCCACGATCCTTTTTAGCGGTGTCGCATCCAGTCTCCTGTTCTGGGACAGAACAGTCCTAAGAAGGGGGCAGTGAAACATTCGAGAAGTTCTTCGCAAATTCAAGAGCCTTCTCGAAGTTGTTATCCATCTTCTAGAACGTATATCGAAAAATGTGGAACACTCGAGAAGGATTTCCAAAACGTGTATAAATACCGAAGAAACAAATTGTAGGTCAGTTATTTCCGTAATGCGAAGCCTGCAGTGTTAAGTAGATTATTCAAGTCTAAATAAATAAGTCGTTAACGCGTGTTATAAATAAATCTACGAAGTACGTGACTTTAGTATAAACAAGTGTGTGAAGTTATCCGCGGACTTTATCTTATCTTCGTGTAAGTGACATAAATTATATTGTAAGTGTTTAATTAAATATCCTTAGATTAATTAATTCGGTTAATTTAAAAGTGTACATATTTTTAGTATAAGTAAAAAATATTTTTAGTAGTTTAAATAAATTAGTTTTAATAATAAAATTCGTTACAATATTGTCTAATTCTGTAGATATAAAATTTAAAAAAAAGAACTAATTATGTTCTTTTGGCCTAGAGTACCTGATGCCCAAGTAGTAAATAAAGAATTTATTTAAATAGGCCCAATATGTCTAATAGGTAGTAAACAATTCACTATAAATTAAAACTACCCCAACAACATACACAAGGCTTATAAAATTATGAAGCGAGCTATGTAGATGTGTACCAAAATCTGTATTTTTAAAAAGCAATAAAAGTAACAACAATATTCTAATTTTTTTTTTTTTAATTTGATTGTGTTGATTGTTTATTTCTTTGTTTTATGACAATACTAATAACATTTTGACAATTTACGTGTGTTTATTAAATTCCTTAAAACTTCATAGATGAAATATTATGAATTATTGGTGAAGTACATAAAGTACCATGAATTATTAGTGAAGTACATGAAGTATTACGAATTAAGATAAAGTATGAAGTATGTTGCACATGATTTCTTCCTGCGGTTAACCCCTCGCGATTTTAAATATGTTAAAATATACACTTTTTATAATAAACTGCAAAAAGATTCATTTGTTTTGCAATTTTGCCCAGGTCAAAGCACCATATTGACTGTCTTTATAAATGTGTTAGCAATTACTTAGGACATTTATTATAATTGCATTTCTTTGACATTTCGACCAAAAAAAGAAATTAAAAAAACAACTACTTAAAATGTGATTAAAACTTAAGGTCAATAGTCTTATATTCACAATGTTAATAATAGGTTGTTACATTTATGTAATATAAAATGTGTTCAAAACATATCCTTAACAAATTTTATAATGCACTGTTTTAATATGGAACTTTTATTAACACGTATAAAAATAAAATGAAGTTTACTGTTCCAAATCATTCAAAAATAAGAATATATAGATTTTAACTATTTCAATCGAACTAACCAAAGTGTCCCGTGTTTTGTTTAGTTGAGTGTATTGGCCCGTTTTTTCTTTTCTTGAGTGTGTCGTACGATGAGAGGTTTTTGAACTGTATAGGCAAGCGCAGTAATTGGACCAATAGAATGACAGCAATTGAGCGCGATAAATTGAAATCGCTCATCGTAATTATTAAATAAAATTTTTCACTCAGATTCGAATCGAAACAATCGATAATACTGCGCATCATTTATAATCGAACACACGAATGATTTAATTATCTAAAACGATTCATTCGATTAATCAAATATATCGATTCTGCTTAACGCTAAGAAGAATATTGATATTTAAAAATTTGTATTTATCACTTAATCTATCTTACTAAAAATGTTTAATTTTAAGAAATATTAAGGCAACTGGATCCCCGCCTACGCTAAACTGGTTTCAAAATTTAAACGCACAGAAAAAAAGGTAATTTAGCAAAGCAAACAAAAAACTGAGGACGCAATTAATAAACACGACAGCTAACGAATTAAAATTTAAAAAAATACTATATCAAATTTCCTCAAGAAGCAAAAAAATGTCAACTTACAACATTAGAAAAAAGAAAATCAAGTGACTCATGAAACGCATACCAACTGGTTTTCATCAATAATGAGTTGGTAATTACCGCATTAACAACTGAATAGATAAGTAATTAGAACACAAGATGTGTAAGATAAGGTCATAAAACTAAAAAAAAATTAGTCGTATAAATTTCTTTCCAAATTAGGAATTATTTTAAATATCAGCGTTGCCTTGACGTTGCTTCACCAAAATTAAGTAACGTCATGTAAATACGTAAAAAATTGCGGGAGACTTCGTTACATCAATAAAATTTTTCATACTTGACTTTTGGCCTAAATAGATGCATACTAATTTCTTACACAATTAACTGAAACACGTGTTAAACACATTTCTTCGTCGTAATTTACGTTTTCAAATTAGAAAAACAAATATCTTGTGTGATTTAAGCAAATTAAGAAAAAATGTATACAAACCTTGCGTCGTCGACTAACGCAGAAACGTTCTTTTTTAGAACAGTGACGTCGGATGTTAGGCCTCTAGTAGCGACGATCAGAATTTGAACGCCTTTTGCTAGATTTTCAACGCGCGCTTCGACTTGAGAATTTTCTTGTTGATTCTGTCCGGGTTGTGGGTAACGCGGCGACGAAACTTGTTGCGATATCCGACTTAAATCCGACCTGAAATTTTCCAAGCTGCTTTGGGACTCGGCCGATTGCCATTCCAGATTTTGTAATCTTCGAGCGACGTCACGCACTTCCGTGCGAAGATTATCTAATTTTTCGACCAGGAGAACTTCCAATCGCGTTAAGCGATACTCAATGTCGCCATTTCGTTGTGGAGCGACTCTTTCGTGAAATGGCGGTGGTTGCTAACCCCCAAATTTTATATATGCGTTTTGTGTTGATTGTTAAATAACTCACCGTTGTTTGCGGAGATGCGTGTCGAGTCCTTGTGTTATATTGTTGCTGTGGCTGCTGCTCGCATTTAACAGCAGCGCCAAAAAACAAAAATACACAAACCGCGGGAACCAACATTACAACACTACTACTCAAGTTCCAATCGCGCGCTCATGAATGTCGTTTAAGATCTGCAAGGTTGCTGAAAGCGCCAAAGCTTAAACGAGAAAAATAATAAACCATTCTCGATTAGTTTACACTTTTTCTTGTTTATGTAATAGGCAAGCGCGATCCGCATCTATTTATATTAAAACGCTTTTAGAATTTTCTATGCCAAAACACGATGACTCAAGACCAATAATCAAAATTCATTGTGACGCACAGAGGAAGAGACGATTTTTCCGACGACCACAAAGTCGTGTTTTCCCCGTACTGAAAACCTAATTATCGTGCGTGGAATTTTTTAAATATTACAAATCGCCCAAGTTTATTTAATGTGAAACAACTAAGGCTACGTGTAAAACCTTGACATTTGGGAAGTTTAACGTCCTCTTCTTCGTCCTCGGATTGTTCTAAACAAAGTATTTTACATTAACCGTAAAAACGCGTAGTCCTCAAGTTTGATAAAACAAAGGTCGTCTAACCGGTCTACCTGTGTAACGCGTATCCATCATTTTGTTGGGTATTACGGCGGTGTCGTTTTCCTTCTTGGATTTCAATTATTAATTAGTCGAAGTAATCGACGTCCTCTACAGAACTTCCTTTCTCTTTTGAATGATTCTTTCTTCGTCGATGACTATGTTTATAAATTTCATTTATATTTATGAGTATTTTGCAATAATTATGGTGTTCGTGATCACGAAGTATCTATAAAATATTTTTTTTAAAATAATTATGAATATTTTTTGTTACGACGCAGTTTTAGACCGTCGAGTTTCTACGCCCCCAACTAAGTATTAAAAAAAACTGTATATTTATACATTTTTTGCAGATATTTTCTTCGCTTTTTTCATGACCAAACGTTTTGGTCTCAAATTGTAAAAAAATTAACATTTCTAGACATCTTTTCTGAACAATTTTGATTATTATTCAAGTTTTTCTTAGGTGTTGACTATATTTACTTGTCCTTTACTTGACCTTGCTACAATTTCTTAAAAATTCCAGAGTACGTTGGTTCTATTCCTTATCTAAGAAATTTTTGTAAGAAAATCGAGTCATCATTAAATCTCATTTGTTTCGTCTTTTTGTTTTGCAGTTTTTTCACAAAAGTTTGAGGTTAAGTCAGCCGGGGTGACACTAGACAACTTATGACATATATATAAGTTTAACTTTATTTGTTGCCTTTGGCTTACAAATTAGTTCGTGCTATACTACATTTACAACCTACATTTTTTTTTGAAAAACATTTTCTTATCCGTCCTCTCCCCTTAACTTTTTCCTCCTTCTTCATACTTCTTCCATCCACTCCGCTCCTTTTCTGTTTTCATCTAAGATTTCTTCTATTTTCATCACCTCTTCTCTTAGTTCCCTGCATTTCTGTCTCATGTGGTTAAGGTCCTCCGTCTCTTCTCCACATAGCCTGCACATCTTTTCTGGTTCTTCTTTCCAATATTTGTTCCCTAACTCCTCGTTGCCACATCTGAATCTTGCTATAATTTTTTTCTTTTTGTTGCTTTTATTCTATCTATCTTTTAAATATTCCGGCACTCCTTCACATCTTTATAATTCCTATTATATCTGCTCTCTTTTATATTTGTTCATCTTTCTTGTTTTTCGATGTCACTATCTCTCCTTATTATTTCTTCTCTTACCCCTACTCCCTCTTCTCTTAATCTCTCCACTTCTTCTCTCGCGTACCCGTTTCTTTTGTAATAATCTTCTCTGCCCTCCTGCTCGTACTTCACTTTCCCTCCCTTTATCTCTTTCCAACATTCTTGCAGTATTTTGCAATCTGTTCTTTCCCTCAGTTTTTCCTCGTATTTTATTGCTCTTTTTCCTGTCTTTACCCTTATTTTTTCTATCTGTACCTCCTCTCTCACAATATACCCCGGTGTATCCCTGTCCAATCCTAACACCCATCTCCAGTATTTTTCCTGTAGCCCCTCTACCTCCCTCCACTCCTTCCAGCCCCATATTTCCGCTCCATACATTACCACCCCTTTATTAATTTTTCAAACAACAACTTTCTTTTTACTATATCCATCTCGAATACTCTTTCCCCCACACCCCACACTTGTCCTATTAACCTGTTTCCTTTCTTGACCCTTTCCTTTATGTGTTCTCCCTCTTTATTATCCTGTTTCATCGTGTAGCCCAGGTATGTAAATTCCTTCACTTGTTGCACTTCCTTATCACTCCAAATCCACTCTTCTCTTTTTCTTTTCCCCCCTCCTTTTCTAAATATCATTATTTTTGTTTTCTTCGTGTTTACTTCCATTTTTTTCATGTATTTTTCTAGCGTTTTCATCATCTCTTTCATTTCCTTTTCCTCCTTAGCCACCAACACTATGTCATCCGCATACGCCAACGACCATACCTTCGCTTTCCTTACCACTATCCCTCCTGTCTGTTGTCCTCTCATTGTCTCTTCCAGATTCCCCGTATATACTGAGAACAGGCTTGGGCTGAGTGGACATCCCTGTCTCAACCCTCTCTTTGTGATGAATTTCTCGCCCTCTTCCCCATTCACTTTAACCCTGCTCCTCGTTTCTTCGTAGATTTCCTCTATTCTTTGTATTAATCTTTTATTGATTTTTTCTCTTTATGTATTCCCACAGCTTATCTCTATTCACTTTGTCAAAAGCAGCTTTTAGATCTACGAATAGTGCCACCATTTTCCCTCTTTTTTTCTAGTTCTTTATTTGCTAAGTGTTTCAGTATATATATGTTGTCTATCGCCCTTCTTCCTTTTCTGAATCCCGCTTGTCCGTCTGGTACCAAACTTCTTTCCTCTATTTCCTTCTGTGGTCTTCCTTGTAGTACTGTCGCATATAATTTGTATGCCGTGCTCAATAATGTTACCCCTCTATAATTCTTGACTTTATTATTTTCGCCTTTTTTATGGATTGGGCATATTATTCCCTCTCTCCTTCTCTCCGGAAATCGTTCCCCTTTCCATATTTTGTTTAGTATTTTCGTCATCCTTTTTGCCACACTTTTTTCCCTGTATATCCACTTTTCTCCTTGTATCCCATCTTCTCCTGTCGCCTTTCCTTTTTTTATCTTCTTTATCGCTTCTATTACTTCTTGTTCATTTATTCTATCCCTATCTCCTTCTTCCTGTCTTACTACCGCGTCTTTTCTTTTTTCTTTTTTCTGCTTTTGTTCTTCCCCTCCCAACAGGTTCCGAAAATATATCTCCCATTCTTCAATTTGTATTCCCTTTGTCGTCATGTTTTTTTTTCCTTTCTTTCCTTAGGTACTTCCATACATCTTCTTCCGTTTTTATTCTTTTGATCTGCTCCTCTTGTTTCTTTTTGTTTTCTTCCTTCTTTCTCTCGTTTTTTTGTATATTTTTACTGCTTCTTTGTATTCTTCTTTTTCTTTCCTCCCTTTTTTCCACTGTCTTAATGCTCTTCTTGCATTTTTCTTTGCTTCCTAGAATTCTCTATCCCACCATTTTTTCCATCCTGTTTTCTCCCCCTTCCATTTTCTAAATCTGACTCTCTCTGTTGCTTTCTCCATCATCTCTCTCATTTCCTCTACACTTTCTTGTAATTCCTTCCCTATCCATACCGTTTTCTCTATTCTATCTTTATATCTTTTTATACCCTCTTTTGTCCACCTTTTTTAGTTATGTGCTTCTCTTCTTCCTCTCTCTCTTTTCTTTCTCTTCTTTCTATTGTCAATTCCAGTGGTTGATGGTCTGACTCTACCCTTTCTCCCACTTTAAATGTCTTTACCTTTTCTGCAGCCTCTTCATTTGTCATTACAAAATCTATTATTGATTCTCCCCTTCCTCCTATGTACGTAAATTCCCCCTTTCCATCTTCTCCGTTCCTGTTCATTATTTCCCACCCTTTTTCGTTGCACAATTCCAGCAGTTCTCCTCCCTCTTTATTTATCACCTTGTCCTTTGTCTCTTTCCCGTCCCTTTTCTCTCTTCCCCTATTCTTGCGTTGAAGTCCCCTCCTACTATTATCAATCCCTCTCCCCTCTCATATGATCTATGTTTTTCCTTGTCTCTTTCATTCTACTGCTATAAACCGTCACTACTTTTATTTTTGTTTTCCCCACTGTATGTTCCTTTCTACAACTCCTCTTCTCTGTTGCACTTTCTCTTTCTTTTCCTGGCTCAACCATTTTTTTCTTATTCCTGTTATATTACCCTCCCTTTGCTCTCCCTTAATTCTTCTCTCTTTCTGCATGTTGCACTACCCACTCAAATTCCTCCGGCAACTCTTTTTCCCACCACGCTCTTTCTTCCATCCATGTCTCCTGTAATCCCACTACATCCTGTTCCTTGATGTACTTCCAGAAATCCTGTTCCTTGTTTTATATTACCGCTACGTTCCAAAACAATACTCTCAGCTCACTCATCTCCCCCTGTGCTTCTTCCTTGCTTTCTTTTTTTCCTCCTTCTTTTTCTTTTCCATTTCCATCTCTTATTATTCCTTTTCTTAGACATTTCGTCAACTTTCTCTCCTTTATCGCCCCCTCTTTGCCCTTTAGTTTTTTGCCTTTTGGTTCCCCATTTTCTCCCTCCTTTCTCTGCTCAGTCCCCTCTCCTTGTCGTTCCATATGTATCTGTCTCCGTCTATCTCCATTTTTCTGTACCCTACCCATACTCTTTTTCCTTCCGCTCTTTTTTCCACCGCTATGTTCATTATTTCTCTTTGCACTCTTCTTTCCTCCCATGTCAAATCGTGATTTATATATATTCTTGTATTCTTTAATTTCTTCTTCTCCGCCATTACCTTATGTTTTTCCTTCCATCCTCCAATTTCCGCCACCACCGTCTCATTTTTCTTCTCTTTGTTTATTACTGTGATTTATGACATATTTTCAATAACTGAATCTGTAGCGTAACTGCTTCTCGAATCGTGTATTTAATTCGATTGTATCAAAAAATTGTGAACTGTTAAGAATATTTTCAATTGAAATTTAAAACATAATACAAAATCATATACTAAAAACAATGATAAAGTTTCACTGATCTAATGACTCGGGACATACTTTAGCAAAGGATCGAAGTATTCCACTATTAGCGTACACAGAAACAACACGATTCACACCGTCACTGCCAGAATGGATTTGGGTGATTCTTCCAAACTTCCAGCGGATCGGAAGAAAGTTATCTTCTTTAATCAGCAATAAATAATTTATACACTACTACATAACAAATAAAATCCTAAACCCTCCACCGCTAACCAATTCTCTATATCTAAATACATCCCAATATCCATGTTTACATTACTTATAATCTCCTTCTCTTTTTTGATACCTCTTCCATCGAATCCACTTCTTTTTCTCTTTCGCCCACAATCTCCAACCTTCTTCTCTCCTCTTCACTTAGTTCTATGCGTTCCTTTAACATGTGCTCTATATTTTCCCCCCACATAGTCTACATCTCCTATCTTTATAATCCTTCTAATACTTATTGTTTTGCTCTTCATTCCCGCATCTAAACCTTGCCACTATTATTTTTAATCTCAAGATTTTTTCGCCCTTTATGTACCTTAGATTATCGTCTATATTTGTATATCTCTTATTGTATTTCCCCTCTCTTATTCTTACTCCTGTTTCTTGTCTTGGTATATCCTTATCTCTTCTTATTATATCATCTTTTATTTCCCTTCCTGTCTCCCTTATTTTCTCTCGCATATCCAACTGTTTCATAATACCTTGCTCTTGCTTCTTGTCCATAAGTAATTTTTTCAATCTTCGCCTCTCTCTAGCTCATTCGAAGCAATTTACATTCTTCTTTTTCTTTCATTTATTCTCCGTAACACCTTGCTCTCTTCCCCCTCTGTACTCCTATCTTTTCTAATTTCATTTAATCCTCTATTATGTACCCTGGCGTCTCCCTTTCTAATCCTAACGTCCATTTCCAGTATTTTTCTTGTACTTTTTCCAATTTTTCCTATTCCTTCCACCTCCTTATTTCCGCCCCGTACATCATCACACTCTTTATTAATTTGTTAAACAACCATCTTCTGGCATCTATTTGTTTCCCAAACACCTCAGACCTGACCTACTATTCTATTACATTTCCTTTGCCAGCCACCTTCTATGAGTCTTATCTTTATTCAGTGGCGGCTGGTGGTCAATCATACAAGAGGGTCATTCAAAAAAATGCAATGATCGCAAAAAAAATCAAAAAAACATTCTTACAGTAACGTGATTTCTATTTAAGATCAATTATGTTTAAGATTTAAGATATTTGTCTATAAAAACAATTACCAAAATAATCAATAACAAGCTCATTAAAATTTACAATGATTTTTCAATGCTTAGCATAGAAATGTACATTTTTCTTGCCTCATAGTATTGCCAATTGCAATTCTTTTTAACACAGAGAAATATCGCTCTCTTTCCGCTGTAGTCATATGTAAAGTCAATCAATTGTTTTATTTAATATATGTATCTATTTTTAGTTTTTACAAACATTTTCATTATAGTCTTTAATTGACCTCACAATTGCTTTTTATTTTTTCTTTTAAATGTTATAAATCCGTAACATTATCGAATTTGAAGTAAAGGCTGAGAACGAGCATTAAATTTAAATTCTAGATGTGTAAACAATTATTACCTATTCATTTTTTAACGTCTTGTACCACAGTTATTAAGAAACAAAAACGATAAGTCGTTCCGTACAAATTAATATTATCGATCAACTAAGAAAATCGACTGTAAAGTTTGTCATATGTGATAAGAAATCTGTATTTAACATACATGTGCTGCGAAGATAAAGGTAGATGACGTAAGTCACGTAAGCAATGTAAGCATTGCACTCAAAGATAATTGCACTAAGTATTATCTTTGGCGTAAGCGGCCCGGCTGAAGACCCTGCGAAAGCATTTAAACATTTACTTATCTTCTTTTCTAACTCGCATAAAATTGTATTATGTGTATCTCACTCTTGATTACAATAACTATCATCGTAATATAATGTAAATGCGGGCACAAGTACGTGTCAGCTTCGGGTAAATTCGCAAGCTTTCGTATCTGTTGCGTTTAAATATGGTTTAAATTGACAATTATTTAAACGCATGAAATTTAAACGCTGATAATTTGATTTAAACGCAAATTTTCTGTAATTTTAAAGCAAATAAAGTACCTTTCTTATTCCTTTTTGGAGGGTCATTGACCAACTGACCTAATAGAAAAGCCGCCACTGTCTTTATTGTCGTATCTGATTCGATAACCGAAATAAGTCACTTCATTTACACGTTCTATTACCTTGTCTCCCCACTTCTACGTCATTTTTTTTTACACCCTCCTTTTTCGAAACACCACTGTATTTGTTTTTCCCACATTCACACTTAAACATTTTTTTCCAAATACTTTTTTAATGTCTTTATAATCTCCTTCATTTCTCTTTCTTTCTTCGCTATAATCACTATGTCATCCGCATAGCCAAAACCCACACTTTTAGCAATAGCACTCGACGTAAACGTCACGAATTAGGAAGTAACGAAAAACGAAACGCTGAGCGACCACAAACTAATCGGATACAAAATAGAAGGGGACGACTATGACAAACAAGCAACTACAAAGTTCATACATGCAAAAGCAAATTGGAATGTATTTGAAAAACACATAGCAAACTTTTTAAAAACAGTAAACATAAGCAACATCGAAACAGCAGAGAGGACGAAACAAGACGAATATAAGAAACTAAGGAATTCCTATAAAACAGCACTAAAAGATAGCAACCTACAAGCCTTTAGAGAGTACTGCATCGCTTTTAGCTCCAAGGAACCTTGGCACATTCCCTATAAAATAATATCTTGCAGGACAAATAAAAAATCTTAAATGAACACAATCAAAGACAACGGAAAATGGACTACATCGGACGAAGAAACTAACCTAGTTTTGCTCGAAAAATATTTCCCATGCGATAACGAAGATGATTTGCAACAAAAAGAAATAAGAAGCAAATCTAAAAAATTAACAATAAAAACCAAAGAACCTCCCTTCACCGAAAAAGAGGTGAAAAACATCTGCGAATATACAAATAACAAAAAAACACCTGAACCTGATAATCTTACATGATTATAAAGAAAGCCATTTATGTAGACGCGGATGGATAAATTACTTTAATAAGTGCATGAACCTGGGAGAATTCCCAGACATTTTTAAAGAAGCAAAGATAGTATGGATACCAAAACCGAACAAAAAAAGAGTAAGATCAATTAGTCTACTGTCAACACTAGGTAAAATACTTGACAAGCTGTACACAAACCGTCTCGGACACTTCTTAGAAAACAACTCTTTACTAAACAACGAACAATATCGTTTTAGAAAAGCAAGAACCACGACGATGGCAATCCAAAGAGCACTGGAAGTAGTGGACGACAACAAGAAAACGAGGTAAACACAGCCTAGTGATGACACTAGACCTCAAGAATGCATTCATTACGACATGGTATCCATCTATCTTAGCACAATTAGGGGAGTGGAAAGTCCCAAGAAACTTACTAGAAACCATCCGCAGCTTTACAAAAAACAGGAAAGTTAAAAGCGGCTCAATAACAAAAGATATAAATAGAAGTTGAAAAAACTGAAATGCTATTCTTTCCAGCAAAGCAATACATAAGACCATCGACAAAAAAAATAAAAAACCTGCCAACAAAAATGAACGACCCCATAAAATACCTCGGCATCACTATCGATATAAAAAGGAAAAAAAGCTAGAGCAAACAAGCTGCTTGCAGTAGCAGCGTACGGATACGAAATATGGGAAAAAAAGATAACGGACCCTTGAGTGAAACAGACTCTCAACTCTACAACAAGACCAATACTACTTAAGATTACGAAAGCCTACCGAACAACACCTATAAGAGCTCTTGAAGTAACAGCCGAAACAAGCCCGATATAGGCAGAAATAACGGCGATGTGCGAAACTCACAAAATAGAACGAGAAACACCAGTAGCGGCTAAAATGCACATACACCCGGCATTAAGCGCCACCCTATTCAATGAAACAACACAAACAAAGAAAAGCGATTTCGTTATCTATACAGACGGGTCAAAGAGTGAGGAAAGAATAACATCAGCCGTAGTAATAGAAAAAGAAAACCAAGAATTGGTTGACATCATCGAGAGAAAATTACCCGATTACAGCAGCAGCGCACAGGCTGAAATAGCAGCCATTCAACTAGCGTTAAAATGGATTAACACGCACGCAAACCCAGGATTCAAAGCTTAATGGTAGCAATAGCGCAAATTAGACAACTAAAGCCCAAAACAAACATAATAGCACGCATCCAAAAAATAGCTGTAGCAATACACACGAAGAATAGCGAAATTGAAATTGAATGGGTAAAAGGACAAGACGGAACAGTAGGCAACGAGAAAGCACATAGAAGAGCGACAAGGTACACGGGAAATGAGCGGTTTAATGTAGAGCTTTCTAAGCAAGCTGTCAAACATAAAACTATCGACAGGAGAATGGAAATATGGCAAAAGGTATGGGTCGAGACAAATCAGGGTAAACAATTATATAGAATAGTACTCACAATAAGACTAAAAAGGCTGCAGTTATCAGCGGAAGCAGTATGGGTAGAGGCGTTTCATTATGTCGTGAACTGTGACCTTGAGTCGAAAATCGGAATTAATAAACTAAAAGTCAAAAATTTGACAAGTTATCTGAATTCCAAAAACGTTAGTCAATAAAAATTAAAAATAATTGGATATTTATTTATTAAATAAAAAATAATGTACTTATAATAATACCTAAAGACCTATTAACATCAAATACCTCAATAAAAGCAAAGATAAGTTAAAAAGAATGTACCGGCGTATGTTTGTAAAACGGATAATAACAATATTTTGACATATACAGACTACAGCGCCACAGTTCAAGAGATTCTGAAAGACGTCTAGCAACGGGGCATTGACCCTTCTATGAATATTATAGCAGGTTCAAATTAAGAACCCCAGAAAGACTATGCCAGTGTGAGAAAACCGACAGTGAGCACATACTATATGAATGTGAGGAACCAAGAAGGGCAGAAACAAGCACTAATTTGGTAAAGAAACTCGGACACATAAGAGAAAAATGACCGCTAACCTACGAAAATCAGGGGAATCTGAAGGAAATTGCAGAGATACTTGACGAAACTCTACCCCTTTTTATCTTAGACGAGGTAAGATAATTAAAGGTAACAACAAAACATAGGTAATAGGTAAAGGACGAACGGAACAAAAGCAAAGACGGCATATAATTTAAGTTAAGTAAGTGTAAAACGTATTTTTAAGAGCATAAAGGTTCTAAGAGTAAGGGGGAAGCACGTCATCTACATTACAACTAGAAACAACAGGCGTGTGAAGCTCTTCCGTGGACGGGGCCTAACCGAGCAAATGGTGTCCTAAGCTAACCACCTAGGCTGGACCCTCTCGATCTCTTCTGTACCTGCAGGGCGAGTGCGAGCAGAGGTACCACCTTAAGGGAAAGCTATATTATCATAATCCAGAGCAAGCTCTGAAGAAGGGGGGGAAGAGTAGACGAAACACCACGACGAACAAGGTTCGGTGGGTCAAATCAGCGGGAAATGGGGCACACGCACTAAAATATCATAAATCATCGGCCAAACCGGACTCGCAGAACAAATCCGGGAGAAATCAAAGCCCAGAATTCCATAAGTCCAAGCCGGAAATACGAAGCAGCCTAAGCATAAAATATAAACAATCTCGGCTTCCCCGCTCATTTTTGGAAGGCGGAGGCGGTGGGTTCCCACTGACTGTGGTGCCGCTAGATAGAAGGTTAAGTCAAGCCTAATACCGAAAGGTAGGAAGACTAAAGAAAACTACTTTTCTTAAAATAAATCACTGTCTAGAACTTTAGTTGTAGAAGTCACCTAACACTTAATGGGTCCCTTAGACTGGGGTCCGGCTAACTCTCACTGAAGTCTTTCTCACGCGCACCTCGACGTTATTTTATTGCCTTTATCTTTAATCATTAGTTGTAATATTATTTCTCTAAGTTTTCCTGTGTCGTATTTTGTAAATATATTCCTATACGTATTAGTTAACCTGTATAAAAATTAGGATAGTTAGTTTAATGTCTATTTAAAATATACGTTTTGTTTATCTTTTTATTTTGTGATTATTGTGTGGACCGTGCGCGTACCCGTGTGATTATTGTGCGGACTTAGTGTCGCGCGGACTATCGTGGAAACCGTCCACCACCCCGGTAACAAGTAGACAAGTTTGTAAGTAGGTATTCACCTGATGAGGGTTAAAGATACTCTAGCAATCGAAACGTTGTGATATTCATTTATTATTTTATTGAAATATGGAAATAAAGACAATGGAAGTAAATACTTTTGCTATTATATCAGCGTAGTTTGAGTATGTTCCTTCTCGTTCGTCCTGTTTAATTATTCGTATGTAGTTCTGTGCTTCGCTTTTTTAAACCTCGACGACTGGCAGAAACAACAAGAACCTTAAATATTCAACTGTGTTTATATAAAAAAAGCTCGTATTATATCAGAGACTAAAAGAGTTAATAATGTAAACTGTAAGTGGGCTTAATAAATTACAGAACATTGCAATACTTAAGCAAAACAAAAAAAATTACAATTCAATTTACTTACCTTAACCGGCGCGTTCTCAATTTTAACACACGTTATTAAAATTCAGAAAAAATAACATGCGATTACTGTTATAAACTACAAATACCCCATAAAAAAACAATTTCGAAAAAATAAAGTAAAAGCAATAACTAAAAAATTCATTTTTCTTTTGAATCAGTTTCTGTTAAATCGAAGATCTTCTTTAAACTTCTCCCGAGATAAACTAGTGATAAAAAACTCGTAATAAAATTTAAACCTTTCAATTTGCGCAACAAATCGATTTTAGTTTAACATCCCCCCAGCCAGCAGATCGATTCAACATAACACATTTTTTCGAATATAAAAAAAAACTGCATTTATTTTATTCTATAGTTACACTCGATGCAAATTTGCTAAATATTTTATTCTAAACAATTCATCCTCCAACGTTTGTATCTGCAAAAACGATAAAAATAAAAAACGAAATGGGGAAAAAGCAACAAACCTTTTTAGCGTGTGTTTGTTGAACTTTTAAAGGCGCGTTGATATGGTAACTTTCCGCTGCAATCATT
The DNA here is from genome assembly GCA_035610365.1 of Aquatica leii. Lineage (NCBI taxonomy): Eukaryota > Metazoa > Arthropoda > Insecta > Coleoptera > Lampyridae > Aquatica > Aquatica leii. The sequence goes on from CM069438.1 coordinate 34,742,482, forward strand.
TTTTGGATTTTGTTTAATTCGCTTACAACTTTGTTCCTTTTACGTTCGAGCTTATTTAGATCAATATCGAGAGTTTTTCGAAACTCGTGGGGTAAACTTAAATAGACTACAGTGTGCGATCCGACCGTATCGCATACTGCCTCTTCGGCATTCATCTCTTCCGTTAAACTTATCGTAACTTTATCACACCCAGTCAAATCCTCTACAGCTTCCAAAAGCTCTTTATATACAGGCAATTGACTGACAAGACGCACTATAAATAAACAGTTTTTAGTTTAAAATTTTCCCCAAGAAATTTGTATGTATTTACCTTGAGGTTTGTCTTTTTTAGATACGTTGAATAATTTCTGTAATCTTCTTATTGCAACCACCGTATCTAATACATTTTGAACGTCATTTTCAATTTCGTCGTTCGCCCATTTCAGATTCTAAAATTAAAATAAATATTAACCGTGGAGTAATTAACGCTATATAAAATTACTGACCTGTGGAAAACCACGTTCAAGAGGTAACTTTAAATGAAAGGTTAAATGCTGATGTAGATGTTGGGACAAATACGGCATAAAGGGAGCAAGAGTGCGTAAACCAACATCTAGACAAACTAAAAGTGTAAAGCAATGTCCCGCAGCTACTTCGCTTTCAACGGATTTTAAACCCCGTTTGGTCGTTTCCTAAATTACAGAAATTCATCAATATTAAAATGCATTAAATTTAATATCGTTTCTCTTTTATCTTTCGATGCCGTAGATAAAATTAACTTCATACGTTTTGCATTATAATTAAATTCAGAGAATGTATAAGTTCACTTCCCACATATGCAGAATTGGTCATGACCATGACCTAAAGATATTAAAACATAATGGCAAAAAGTTTAAGTCTAGTCAGAAGTCAAAAGTGTTAATAATGCTAAGTCAAACCCGCAAGTGTCCTCGGGATCATTCAAGGAGTGTGTGAAAAAAAATTAAAACTGATTTGGGGGTTCCTGAACAACGTCAGGGGGTCCGCGCAAGGTTGGATATAAAATTAAATAATTGTGCCATATTTGTATTAATATGAAAGTTAAAATAACTAATAATAAATAAATTATTAGCGATTTTTACGTCCTAAGTAAAATACAAATATAGGCAGATGCATAAAATGCAAGTAATAACAGGCATCGCTGTTAGTCAGGCCTATCTATACAGATTTATACAGGAACGCAATAGAACCGATACCTTCACTAATTAGTCTATAATATTAACTATAAAAGAGTCGTTCATCTAGTCAACAATTTAGTTCTGTGTTATGCGCGATGTGAAGTGCATACAACAAATTTTCCTAGTCTTGGACAAAAAAACAATAGAAACTGATACGAAAGGTGAAACGTTATTTACTGTATTAAAAAAGCTATACCCTTGACTAATATCATCTCCGTTGCACTGAGGTTTTTTGGTATACTTAAACAAGCTATACAGAATGTATTATCGGTACATTGTGTCATTCATTAACATCATTTGGTCGCAAAAAACCTTAGTGAACGTTTACATCTATCATTACATTATGTCATTATAACAGTTAATAAAATCAAATGCCTAAAATGAAAGATTATTTGTTCAACTTTGTTTGGAAAATGATGATGACTATAATAGTTTATTACTTAACACAGAAGTACGTTGGTTATCTAAAAGTGCATGCTTGGATGTCTTCTATACTCTCTTTGATTTAGTGTTGAAATTCCTGAAGAGCAAAAACAATGATTTGCGGCACATTTTAATTATCTCTAAAAATTCCTGAGGGAACGGCCTAAGTGAATGATCGTATGTGATGCTTAGGTTAATGCTAGGGATAAGGTTGCTCGTCGCTTATGAACAAGGACTCGCAGCAACCAAAGACAGCATCGTGGACCAGCTACCCCGCCCGGCTGTCGTGTCGTAGCCAAGGGCTTGCACAGGGTATAACGGCGCCGATACGTGTTTTATGTGCCACGTGCATCAACCATGTCGATATACCATGCAGGAACCTGGAGTGCTCAGGTTGGTGCGGGGTGTCTGGGCTTAACCGCCTGGACCAAGAGGAGACAACCTCACAACCTCAGCAAAATCCTAAATCTCAAGGGTCAGGGGCCGGACCGAGGAAATGCGTGGCTGAATAGAGGATCAGCATTTACTGGTCCCAACCTCGAAGCACCGGGCGCCACTCCGTTGTAATCAGTCGCCTTACACGTGTGCAGGGGTCACCGCACGTGTGGACATTTTATTTCCCCCACGCTCGTGGGACTTATATGGACCAAGTAGAAACAAAAACAAAACCTTCCGGACACCTGGTACTGGTGAACGTAAAAAGCTCTCCGGGGCAACGCGCCGGAAATTAAGAAATGCGATGAGAGAACCAGGGGACTCTAAGCAACCTGTCCTTTCATCGCCCAAAGAGGGGCAACCAAGCACCTCACAGAATAAATAATAAAGTCTGGGACCAAAAAGGACACCAGAACTTTCAGCGAAGCAGCAACTGGCTTCAAAATGGCTTTTGTCCATGAAGACCTGGAGTGCACGCTGTCGGAGGAGGAAACAGGGCAAATTAAAACCTGGATCCTCGATAGAATCGACACTCTGTCCATTGGGGCGGTTTCGCCCAAATTCACGGAGTGTCGCCACCGAGGGGGAGCGCTGTTAATTACATGCGCAGACCAGGTATCGGTAGATTGGTTGAGAACGAAGCTAGGGAGAGTAGCTCCGTGGAAGGGAGCTAAGCTTCGATTCCTCGAAACAAAAGACCTTCCAAAACCAATGCGAGCACACGCTTGGATCCCCGGAGCGCATGTGGAACCGGTAAAGATTCTGAAAAAGATCGAGATCCAGAATGCTGGTGTTGTAACCAGCAGCTGGCGTGTAGTGGACAGGAAGGAGAACCCCAAGGGACAAACATTGATTGTCCTTATGGACCAAACTTCCTGGGACAAGATGGGGGCTATTTGCAACCATAGTCCCTACGTCAACTTCACTAGAGTGACGTTTAAACTCCTCTCCAAGACGAAGGTGGGGGGAGAAGAGGCGACCAGTATGCAGTGCGAAGAGACGACAGTAGTTAAGGGGCCCTCAGAGGAACCACAGCCCACTGCGTCATCCATTGCACCCCAGTTGGTAGGTACAGGTTTAAATGGTTAAACTTGTACAAATAAACCTGCATCACAGTAGCGCGGCATCTGCTGCCCTCTGTGCTTATATGAATAAACATCATGTTGATGTAACCCTGGTACAAGAACCTTGGACTTTTAAAGGGCAAATACGAGGTCTGGGATTGAGAGGTGCGCGGCTCATTCCTGAGCCAACCGAAACCAATCCTAGATCGTGCATTATAGCTAGAGATAGCGTAAAACTTCTGCCACTTTGGGAATTCTGTTGCAGAGATCTGGCGGCAGTGACGCTGACAATGAAAAGGGATGAGAGCGATAGGGAGCTAGTGCTCGGATCCGCATACCTCTCCTACGACCAACCAAATCCACAACCAACCATAGAAGTGTCCAAACTGATGGACCACTGTCAGCGGAAAGGATGGCAAATCCTCCTCGGATGCGATGCCAATGCGCACCACACTGTGTGGGGCAGCACGGACATCAACAAAAGAGGTAAGTCTATCGTATATTATATTATTAATAAAAATCTAGATGTGGCTAACGTAGGCAACGAGCCGACCTTCGTCAATATTCGACGAAGGGAGGTAATTGATATAACATTTGGAACTGTGACTGCTTGCAGCTCAGTACACAAATGGCATGTGTCGGAAAAGCCATAGCTATCTGATCATAGATATATTCGCTTCGACATTGAGTCAAGCGAAGCGGCAATGGCCGTACACAGAAATCCGGGAAGAACCAATTGGGACCTCTATAAAGAGAACCTAAAGGTCAAGCTTGAGAACTGCCATAGAAGAAAACCTTCGCATGGCCATCATAGATGCCTATGAGGCAAGCTCTCCCGCGAAAGAGAAAAAAAACTCAAGTAAAATGCTCTGGTGGCATGAGGGACTCTCGCGATTGCGGTCTCAGACAAGAAAGCTCTTTAATAGAGCAAAAAACACCGGGGAATGGGGTTCATACCGAACCACACTCACCGAATACAATAAGGCCATAAGAAAGGCAAAACGTGACTCGTGGAGGAGGCACTGCGAGGAAACAGATTCCAGAAGGTGCGAGACTCCAAAGAGCTTTACAAGGAGGAACAGAGTCTAGAATCGGTTCCTTGAAGAAAAGTGTGGGGGGTTACACAGAGACCGTAAAGGAGACCTTGGAGCTTCTGCTCCAGTCACACTTTTCGGGATCAAAGACCCTCACCAAATCTGACGCTAGCGTATCAACAACTCTGGAACCCCTCTCGAGGGGGAACATGACAGATTGGGTTCTAGCTCATCAGATAGTGAACCTAACCAAAATTAGGTGGGCAGTAAAACATTTTCATCCATACAAATCCCCAGGGATGGATGGAATTTTTCTTGCTCTATTACAACAAGGCTTATACCTGCTAGCCTCCACAATATTTACATTACTAAGAGCAAGCGTTGTCCTGGGATACACACCTATGGCGTGGAGGGACGTAAAAGTCGTATTTATACCCAAACCTGGGCGGGACTCATACGCCCTAGCTAAGCCGTTTAGACCCATTAGTCTAACGTCATTTCTCCTCAAACTATTGGAGAAACTCATTGAGCGACACATTAGGGACGAGGTGCTGGGGTCTAATCCCATCAGTAAATACCAATATGCCTATCAAGCAGGTAAATCCTGTGAACTTGCCGTCCACAGAGTAGTGGACGCAGCCGAAAGGGCGATCTCCTGCAAGGAAGTGGCTCTGGGGGCGTTTTTAGACATAGAGGGGGCGTTTGATAATACCTCTCTAGAATCGATTAAAGCTGCTATGGAAAGCAAAGGGGTACATACTACCGTGGGTAGATGGATTGATACCATGCTAAGACATAGAAACATTACGGCCTCGCTTCATAACGACTCTGTAGCGGTCCGAGCTGCACGAGGATGTCCTCAGGGGGGAGTTCTCTCCCCGTTACTGTAGTGTTTGGTGGTAGTAGACGGACTGCTGAGGCAATTAAGTGAGGCAGGCTACAACACGGTTGGCTACGCCGACGACATAGTGATTGTGGTACGTGGCAGATTTGAAGAGACCGTATCAGTTGTGATGCAGGGAGCCTTAAATCTAGTTGAACGGTGGTGTAGAGAAGAGGGCTTGTCGGTCAATCCGACAAAAACAAACCTCATTCTCTTCTCACGAAGGAAAGGCCCGACAAAGCTAAAGAGCATATAGATGTACGGAGCCAAGCTACAGGTAGTGAAAGAAGGCAAATACTTGGGCGTAACATTAGACCAAGAGCTAACCTTCAAACCACACCTAGAGAGAATAGCAAACAAAGCCACAAAGTCCTCATGGGCTTGCAGGCGAGCGTTCAGAAGTAAGTGGGGCTTATCTCCAAAGATGACCCACTGGATATACACTCGAATGATCAGACCGATCATTACGTACGCGTCACTGGTGTGGTGGCATAGGACGTTTACCCAGAAGGTCATACAGATACTCAGCAAGGTACAGCGCAGAGCTTGCCTTAGAATCACGGAGGCAATCATAACCACCCCGACGGTAGCCATGGAGACTCTCCTGGACTTGCCGCCACTACACCTAGTAATTAGGGCGGCAATCAGAGGGGCATACCGCCTAAGAGTCAACGGCGAGGAGGGATCGTCAAGGGTGGGGCATTCGACCATCTTTGACGAGATTTCTAAAGACAAAAACCTCAGTATGATAACTGAGAGAATACCCAAAGCAATTTGTCCTATTAAACTGTTTAAGACAACAATCCCCACCCGTTACGACTGGGAGAACAATTCCAACAAAACAAAGCTGAATGGAATCGTGTATTACACAAACCACTAAGGGCACTGGCTCTGGAGTGTACGGGAGCAATGGACAGAGCTGCAGAATCTCTGTAAGCCTAGGTCAAAAAGCGACCGTTTTCCAAGCCGAAGTATATGCAATCCTGACAGCATCTGCTCAACTATTAAAAGAGAACCTTTCTAAAAGGAGAATCTTTATAGTCACAGACAGTAAAGCAGCGATTGCAGCATTAGATTCATATGTGGTGAACTCAGGGCTAGTACTTGAATGCACACAAATGCTAAACGCACTAGGTAAGTGTAATACAGTTACACTAGTGTGGGCACCTGGGCATCTGGAAATCGCGGGTAACCAGGTTGCTGACGGGCTTGCCAGGGCGGCAAGCACGAAACCACTCATAGGCCCTGAACCGGCTTGTGGGATTACATATAACACAGCCAAACAGGAGATTCAAGCAATACTCACGAAAGAGCACTGCAGACACTGGTCAAAAGTCGCAGGACAGGATCATTCTAAGGTCTTTCTGGAAACCCCCGACGGGGGCTTAGCAACGTCCATCTTAAAGTTAAGTAGGACGAAGATCAAACTTGCGACAGAGATGGTGACAGGCCACTGTCGTTTAAACAAACACCTGCATAAAATGGGACTGACTGATAGCCCGTTATGCAAGGGTTGTGGTGAGGAGGAAGAAACTCCATACCACGTCATCTGCCACTATGAAGCATTCACAAGGGCAAGGGAACGCCTACTTGGAAATGAAAAGATTACACAAGAAGAAGTAAGGAAGATTCGCCCTACTGAAATCCTGGACTTTGTCAAAGATACAGGTATTCTAGAAGAGTAGAAAACATCGGGGAGCACAATAGACCTACAGGTCGCAGTGCCGGGACCATATTGGGACCACCCCTAGGTAAAATAATAATCTCTAAAAATTACATCGTTTATTTGAAACTTCAAGGTGACACATTAAATTAAATCAAAACTAAAAGTGTAATTTTCTTTACTATACAAATAAAAATTGGAAAAAGAAAAATGTTCTCATTTTCCAAATCTTTCAAAATTGCAAAATAGAGATGAACCTTCATTTGCTTATTGTCAACACTTAACGGCGCTTCATTCGGACCTTAACCAAAGATTTGAAGACATTGGATATTCCCGACTGGGTGTTGAAGCCTTTCGCAAGTAGTCAAACTCAGAGCCCAAATGCTGATGAATACATACTAATACAGGAGCATGTTATTAAATTATCCACAAATGAGAAGCTAAAACCGATGTTTAAACAAGGATACGACAACTTCTGGTTACAAAAACACATCTTAATTTTATATCAAGCATTATGTACATTATCTTGCTTTTCTGTCTTTTTATTTGGTAGAACGTAGATTCAGTGCCGTTAAGAGCCTCATCACAAAAAAAACCTTCTCTTATTGATGACGCAAGAAAAGTAGAAAAACCAAGTTCTTTGATCTAAACGGCCGAGTCGGAAATAAGAATCGAGGAAAAGAATAGTACATGGACAAAGAAGGAGGAAAAACTTTAAACAACAACGGTAAAAGAATAATAGAAATATGTATCAAAAACATCCTAATCATAACAAACACAAATTTTAAACACAAGGACATACACAAGAGTATTAGAGAGCAAAAATGAGAAATCAATTATTGACTATTTTCTAGTGAGCAAAAATCACTGCCAAAAAGTGAAGGACGTAAAAGTCAAAAGAGAAGCAGAGATAGAAAGTGATCGCTACATAATGATAATGAAAATAAAAAGAATAAAAGAAGAAAAAGAGAAAAATAAATGAAAAAATTAAGAGAGAAAAAATACCAAAAGCAATACCAAGAGCAACTAGAGGAAAAACTACAAAAAAATGAACAAAGAACACTTCAAGAATAGTATATTAACAGTAGCAGAAGAAAGTTGCGGAAAAAATGAAATAATAAACAACAACGCGAGAAAAACTAAATGGTGGACAGAAGATATACGGAAAAAAGTAAAAACGAAAAAAGAGGCATCGCAAAAATATTTAATCACTAAAAGAGTTGAAGATCATGAGATATACAAATAAAAAAGGAAAGAAGTCAAAACAGAAATCCAAGCGGCCAAGGAGAAATTTTGGGAAGAATTCGAATATAAAATGACGGAAAACTATAAAAACAACCAAAATTATTTTATGGTATTGTAACAAATTGTATAACTAATTTATTTATAAGAAAAATATTTACACGTTTATAAATGCACGAACTAATTAAATCTAACGATATTTAAAAAAACATTTACACTAATTTATATATTACAATCACTCAAATAATAATGTGCGCGGATAACTTCTGTTTATCTAAAACTGATACTTGTTTACTATACATTAAAGACAAGTACGCGTGAACTCCGTTATATTTATCTCAAACACAGGCGTTAATCACTTATTTATTTAAACATCATCTTAACACTTCCTACTTCGAATCAATGACTGATGACTCGTTTGAACCGCTTTTATACAATTCCGCTATCTTTCGAGAATTTTCTACATCCTTTGGTGAACGTTCTTGAAGCCGACAAAAACTTCGCAAACGTTTCACTGCCCCCTTCTTAAGACTGTTCTGTCTCAGAACAGGAAACTGGATGCGACATCGGTAGAAAGGATCGTGGCGATAATGGCAACGCTCTCCATTTTGGCAACTTCCTTGACCATAAAAATAGCAGTCAATAAAATTTTTCTGACCCGATAATCTCCATGGTTGGTAGCTACAGACCAACATTTGAACACCTGTTCTCCGGAAGACGACCTCCAACATGTTTCAAACTGTCCTCCAATGCAATTCAACTTAGCCACAACCAAGCTTGGGAACTGCCAAGTTCTTAATATTGTGGAATTCGTTGTCTCTCTTGAGATTCTATAATGTTTGCCGCAGATTTTCGTATAAGGGCTTTGTATTGTGAGTATTTCTTGGTGACCAAATAGAATGTCACCACGTAGTTTTAAAACTTTTCCGACCGCCAGTTGCTGTCTTCGTAGTTTATCTAGACGTACAAACTTCTTTTAAATACGACTGTAACCCCTCCAGGCATGTCTCGCTCACGCAATGTGCGATGGCGTAATCCAAACCTAGCTTTTCCAGAACCTCCTTCGACTTGATTTCTAGTTATGCTCAGGTTCGAACCTGAACTTGCGTAATGTGGTTATCGCCAGCAAACGGGGCTAAACGATCGATGTGGACCACTTTTGGCTTGCCTTTGGGTAGTTTTCGGATGCGATATATGACGTCATTAATACGCTGCATGACTTTATAAGGGCCCTCCTATTGCCTCTGCAGCTTCGGCGACAAACCACGTCTTCTTTGGAGATTATACAACCACATCATGTCGCCAGGTTGAAACCCACCATTTTGTGCCTTGACGTCATATCTAGTCTTCATTATGTCGCTGGCAATTTGTATGTTTTTACGGGCTGCCTCATGTACTTCGTCTAGTCTCTTGGTCAGCTTGCTAACATAATCTTCTCCGAAACTTCTTTTTCCGATCTTCGTCCAAATTGGAGATCGCATAGCACTCGTATTTTGCGACCGAGCATGGCATAGGATGGTGTGGCCTGTGCTTTCGTAAACGGATGATTGATATGTCATTAGGAAAATGTGCAAGTACTGATCCCAGTCCCTTTGGTGTTCGGACATTACTTTGGCTAAGTATTTCCCCATTGTTCGATTCATCCGCTCAACCATGCCGTCAAATTGAGGATAGAGACGCGTCGTTCTACTTTTCTTAATTTTCAAGAGTCGGCAAACTTCTTGAAACAGCCCAGACTCAAAGTTACGGCCTTAGTTAGAATGTAATTCCAACGAAATTCCAAACCGGCAAAAAACGCTTTCACTAATACGTCTGCGACTGTAGCTGCTTTTTAATTGGGTATAGCGTAAGCCTCCGTTCATTTCGTAAAATAAACCATGTATTTGTTTCCCGAATCAGACTATGGAAACGGCCCTGCGATGTCAATCGCTACTCTTTCTAAAGGGCTGCTTACATTGTACTGCTTCATCGTCGCTTTCGCTGAACTATTTCCTGATGCGCAGACTTACGGCACCATTTCATGACGTCATCTTTGCAGTTCGCCCAGTAGAATCCTTCCCAAACTTTCCCAAATGTCTTCTTTATGCCATAATGTCCTGCTGATATACCATCGTGGAGATGCTTCAACACTTGTGACACCCGGCTCTTTGGCACTACCAACTGTAGTCTGTTTTCAGTTCCCCCAAAACTCTCTAGGAAACGTTTAAAAAGACCGTCTTCTACTATCAAAAAGTCCCACTGCGCCCAGTACGCTTTAATGCTTCTGCCCAAAGCACTCACTCCTTCCCAGGTTAGTCGTCCGCCGTTTTGTCTCCAGTTCAAGGGTAGTCTTATTTCGGTAACAAATGCTGCAGACCGCCGGACATGGTTTTCTGGATGAGACATCAGCGTTCCGATGACTGTTTCCGGCCCGGTGTTCTGTGTATGAGTCATACTTTTGCAGTCTCTCGATCCATCTTGCTATTTGTCCTTCTGAGTTACGGAACTGTAATACCCATTTTAAAGCGGTGTGGTCCAACCTCAGTAAAAATTTTCGTCAATACAAATATTTTTAGAAATGTCTATGGACATGACGACTTCCAACAGCACCCTCCTAGTCACGCAATAATTCCTTTCTGGCCCGGACAAAACTTTACTAAAATGACTTTTTCTTGTCCATCTTGCACCTGCGAAAGCACCGCGCCTATGGCCAGATTCCTTGCGTCGGTATCCAAAAGAATTTTCCCTCTTCTCTTGGATAACTTAAAATCGGCGAAGTGACTAGGGCCTGTTTTAGTTGATGGAAAGCATTTTCGCAAACTTCCTTCCATCTAAATTCTGCTCTTTCGTCGGTCACTTTTGTCAAAAGTTTGTCAATATTGGCAATGCGGATACAAACCGTCTATAATAAATGCCCCCAACCCAAAGCCGTTACTCTGTCTCTAGAAACGACGTAGCCAAAGTATTGCACTTTTTTAAATAAGTGGCACTTCTTTGAGTTCAGTTTTATATTTGCCCAACGTAGTCGCTGGAACACTTCTTTCAAGTTGTTCAAGTGTTCTTCAAACGACCTTCCAATCACGATCACGTTATCTAGGTAAACCAAGCCCGTCTCCCAAGACAGTTCACGCAGGATGGTCTCCATCAAACGCTCGAACGTTGTAAAAGCGTTACACAGGTCGAAAGGCATCACAGTGAACTGCCATAAACCAGTTCCAATCGTAAAATCAATCCTTAGGTTCTAATTCTACCTGCCAGTAACCACTCTTTAAATCTAACGTGGAAAACCACTCGGACCTTGAAAAGGTGTCTAACGTATCGTCAATTCTTGATAAAGGATAACTGTCCTTTTTGGTCACGTAGTTTACCAGTGTATAGTCTACGCAAAACTTCGTTGATCCATCTTTCTTCTTTAGAAGTACCACTGGGGACGCCCATGGGCTATTTGAAGGTTTAATCACACCTACTTTCTCCATATTATTAATTATTTGTTCGGTTTCTTCTCTTTTCATCAAAGGAAGTCAGCATAGATGTTGTTTCCGCCAAGCGTCTCCGGTATAATTTTATGCTTCACCACGTTAGTTCTTCCTTTGGAGCCACTCTCCAGCGCGAACACATCTTGATACTCTTGGATCAACACTTTAGCCAGCTGTTCTTGACTGAGGTTTTGACATTTGGAGGTAAAAATGTCTAATAGATGTTGTAAGCATTTTTTCGGCGACGTATCTTCGTTACTCTCACAATTTGAGATACTGTCGTGTATTGTCCTACCATGGTCTTCTTTTTCAACGCTATTGAATTTGAGTTGACATTTAAAATCCTTACTGGCATCCTGTTTTTCGCTCGTAGAAAAGTTCTGCCAACGAGTAGTTCCTTTTCAACTAAGTCATTGGTTCAATATCGCGCATGTAGCCTTCCCGCAGATTTCCATCCAGGCGTGCCATCACCACACTTTCAGTCCTCGCAGGCAAAGTCACGTCTTTACTCAATAAGACTCGCACGGCCGCCTACTCTGACAAATGAAAAGGAATTTCTTTATTGTCGATCTTCAAGACATCGTTCTTCATATCCAAAAGGAAGTGATACTTTTTTATTACGTCCATTCCCTGGATAACTTTTTCCGTGATGTCGGCTACTACTACTTGATGGTCGAGTACTCCATTTCTCAAACCAATGGTTACTTTGACTTGTCCGTGAGTAGGTATTTCATCGCCATCGTCTCTTCGTTTTCCAATAACATGTCAAGACGAATGATGGTCTTCGTCGCTCCCGTGTCAACCAGTAACTGAACACTTCTTTAATTGGTCTTCCATCGAGATAAATGCTATGCAATTGTTGCCTAGGCGATGCCATTTGAATAGTAATCTCGGGGTCATGACTCGTTAAGGACGACTCTCGCCCCATTTGATCGACCTGTTCTAGTTTTCCGGACGCTCTTCTGGTCTTCTTTTGGGCTTAGTAAAGCGTCGTCTTACGTGACCCACTTCCTCGCAGTTCCAGCACGTCACTTCTTTTCCCCAAGCTACTTTTTCGCGGAATACATGTCGCACTGTTTCTTCAATGCTTTCTTGTGTGTGCGAGAGTATTTCTGCAGCACAACAAACCTTATGACTGCCTTGGTGCAACGCCTGTTTTGCTGCTTCAAACTCCAAAGCATGGGTTAAAGCGTCTTCTAACGTCTTCGGTCAACGTAACCAAAGAGTCCACTGCGTTCGTTGCTCCAAAAAGGTATCTGGTTCTGTAGGATACGCAAGTGTTAATCTGGCGATGTCAGCCTCAAACTGTTAAAAACTTTCAGCAGTTTTCTGAACCCGACTTTTAATTTGAGCTTGGTACGCTTGATTCAATGCCGCACACCTGTATTACCAACGTGACAAATTATATAACTAATTTATTTATGCACAAAATATTTGTACATTTATAACTACACGAACTAATTAAATCTAACGATATTTAAGAAAAGACTTACACTTATTTATATTGTACAATCACTTGAAAGATAATGTCCGCGGATAACTTCTGTTTATCTAAAACTGACACTTGTTTACATTAAAGACACGTACGTTTATACTACGTTATATTTATCTTAACCACGCGTTAATCACTTATATATTTAAACATCTTCTTAGCACTTCCGACTTTGAATCAATGACTTATGATTCGTTTAAACCACTTTTATACAATTCCGCTATCTTTCGAGAATTTTCTACATCCTTTGGTGAACGTTGTGGAAGTTGATAATAATATAACATGCTTAATATAAAAGACAAAGATGGAAACATAATAACAAATGAAGAGAAAATAGTAGACCATTAAAGAGAATACTTTAAAGAGGTAGAATACGCAGATATACAAAATCAAGAAGACGAAGAGGAAAAAAGCTATGAGAAACAAGATATAGAAATAAGAAAAGAAGAAATAGAACACTACAGAATAGAGGAGTAAATAAATATCATAGTAAGAACAAACAATGAAGAATCCAAAGAGTTTAAAACTAGACAAGTCAAGCAGGGATGTGTGAGGCAATAAAAAAACCAAGAAGATGAAGAAACTAACACTGGGATACTGGAAAATGACACAAACTCAGCTCACAAAACTTATGTTTGCAGATGCCATTGCCTTGATAGCAGATACGAAAAAGAACTGGCAATATAATCTCAAAGTAATAGAGGATGAACTAAAAAAAATAAACATTGGAAAAACAATGATAATTTCAAACACAAAGAAAACACATCAAATTAGTCTGGACGGGAAAGAAATACAAGTAGATTTAAATATCTAGACGCAATAATAGAATAACATGGGAAATTGGACAAACAATTAGACGATAGAATAGAAAAAGCGAGAAAAATATTCAATCTAATGAAAACAACCTTTCTAGGAAAAAGAGAAGTGCCAAAAAAAGTAAAAACGTTTTTAAAAAAATGATCAAGACATCAATCACATATAGCAGCGATACGTGGACACTCACAAAAAGACACAAGACACGTATTAATGCAATGGAAATGAGGTTCCCCAGAGAAAAAAAAAAGAAAGGAACAAAACATTTCGACCAAATCTGAACATGAAATCAATCAACGCAAAAATCATGACAGCTCAGATAATTTGGGCATGTTTGTAAAATGTCCTTTATTTCATGTTTGTTTAAAATTTTTCTAATTTAAACATTGGTGTATTTATTTTGAAAAAAATTACAATCGATCCATTTTTAGTCTAATTTTTTTTTTCTTATAAAATTTGTTCACTTTTTACGGTTAATTTTAACGTTTAATGCGTCAACAAAGAGACGTTCAATATTTTTGTTCTCCAGATATTTATAAACGTCAGAAAATTTCAGAAAATCGATGACGATAAATAATGTCAGCTTTACTTGAATGTTTGTAATAGATAGGTTTGAACCCCGGTTATTTGTACTTAAAATCAGACAGTGTCCCGTTTTTTCTTTTCTTGAGTGTACTCCTGCCTATGTGAGATACATTACAAAACACTTTAATAACGTAAAAGTAATGTAATAAACACGCGATCTGGTTGGCTATGTTCTTCTCAGTGAAGATGATATTCTTATTGATAGAAATGCGTATGAGTGCAATAAGTAAATGAAGTTGTTTTTAATATATTGTTTGTATAAATTCACTTTACCGTTCGACTTGTTTCGTTTTTTTTTTCTAAAATTGTTTGAAATTACAATGTAATCTATAAACAAATGATACCTTAACAAAATTAGAAGAATTTATTGAAATAAAGAAAACAGCAGTTTTAGAATTATTAAATTAGTTATTTTCCAAATTACGTTATCTAAACATTACATTGTAATTACAAAATGCTTAAGTCTAATAAGTAGATTGTTAATGACAAGGCCAGAATTCTACTTAAACGGTGATTGTCGACATTCCAAGACAGCAACTTCTTCAACAAATAATTTCATAAGGTTAGATCATGAAGTACTTTCACGTTTTCATTGTTATCACAGCCATTGTTGTTATCATCGGTGACAGCACATTTGCCGAAGACTTCGGTAAGTGTAATTTTGGTGTGCGATTTAATCTTGTAGATTTTTTTCAGTGTGTAAAGAAGGTGTTAGTTACATCGCAAATGACTGCAGCGATTGCGTTTGTGCACCCAATGGTAACTTTGGATGTACGTTAAAAGCATGGTAAGTAAAGGGAATTATTAAAAAGAAATAAGTTTAAAAAAAATTATTACGTAGTGTAATACCCGGTCAGAAAGATAAAGGAATTGATTGTGAAGCGGGTACAACGTTCCAAAAAGATTGCAACAAATGTTGGTGCGTGAAACATGGAGGCGTCATATGCGAAAACGAAGACTGTGCAATGCCAATGCAATAAAGAATCAAATGTAGTATTTAAGGTGTAAATAAAATATAAAGTATACGTGTTTTAACGTAAAAATAATAAAGGTTAGTTTTAAATTAGACCGTAATTTGATTACACCTTGTTTTGTGGTACATTTGTCAATGGACGTATACTGTACATACGTTAATGTAAGTACATACCGATTGGTGAGGTAAAAAAAAATTACAATCGTAGATGTTTGGCTAGCTTGGCCGCAGATGGTCGTCGGTCGGATGATTAGACCAAAAGTACTCTTCCGATAAGCCAATGCCCTTTGCGCCACCTTTTCTTGCAGATGAGTAAAGTTTTAAACGCCTAGGCTAGAAAAAAAATCCCAGACCCGCAATCCCCAAAGCAGATTACGAAATAAAACACTGTTTCCAAACAAGAAAATGACAGTTTCGTTTATTAATTTCTAAATTACTGCTCCTATGGCTACGCCACTGGTAAATACGGAAAATACAAAATAAGTCTAAAGTAGACTATGAAAGCAGATGTTTTAACACACCGGTCGTGAGAAAATCAAAAGTAACCGGAAATGTCTTTGGAAAATGAACTACACTTGCGCCATCTGACGGCATAAAACTCAAGCAAAATTTCTCGATGTCAGGTATTCATACGTTGGTGACGGCAAAGTTGCCTATCATACCAAAAACATCAATCGCAACGTGTTGATGAAGAAATGGATGAGGCAAGTTGGCAGTGGATGCTTCTGCAACATTTTCAATGACTCCGTAGCTGTTGTGGAAACACAAAATTTCAAGCAATTTTTCCATAGTCAAATCGTCAGCCAAACTTTTCGCCTCGTAAACCAATTGCCAAACCCACATTAATGGACGTATCCCGCTCAAACTTCACACGAATATCAAAGGAGGTTGTACCAAACTTGAAAAAAAAATTATCGATTCGATTTGCGTGCGCGGTTTAAATGGACCACTGCAGGTCAAATTTGTTGATGTTTTTTTCTTTTTCCTGCCAGTTTACCGTTTTCTTCCTACATTATCCGACTCCCGTCTCGCTCCCAACCACGCATACTATCTTTTTGCTTCCTTTCCAAGCCCTATCGATTTTGAATGTTACTGCCGTGAAGGCTTGCTCCGGCCATTCCGCCATTTTCTTAAGTTTGGAGAAGCGCTCTAACGTCTTTTATTCTTTCATACTCGTATTTATGCTTTTTATTCCGTCCTCATTTTTTCTTGCGTAGGTTTGTGTATCCATGTCTCTTGTTTTAACCTTTTCATTCTCCAGTTCCATGGGCACAATTTTCTTTAATTTTCGTCGAATGAATTCAGCAAAGTTGACATGGTCAGTGGCACAATACCATCTACGTTTTCATATCTGGTCAACTCAACTTCAAAAAAGTAAATGTCAGTATTTATTGTTATTTTGCAGTGTGTCATTGTTAAATTTTATACAGACTGGTTTTTTTAAAAGAATTTGTAAAAATTGTATACGCAGTTGCTGAACGGGTTTAAATAATTTATCTTTAGGCAATTGAACATCGATGTGTTCTAAGGGCGGCTACTACGTTCAATGCAAGGCATCTGGATAAAAATGTGCAACTTCTTGTGCGGAAATTTTAAGCTACAGTTTTTGTAGCAAATATCAAGGTAAACCATGTGTCCAATAACGTTGCTTTGTAAAGTTGCCGAATTAATGGGAGTGTCACATGAATCGGTTCGGAAAGTCTTAAAAGCACATAAGTGCTCCACCACATTACACCGTGCAAACCAAAAAGTGGCTAGATGAAGATTATCTAGAAAAATGGATTGGTCGTAGAGAAACAATCGACTGGCCATCGCGATCGTCTGATTTGAAACTGCTAGATTTCTTTTTATGGGACCACATCAAATAAATCGTTTATAAAACGAACCCAACAGATCTACAAGACTTACATCAACAAACTATCAACGTCGGTCGTTCCATCACTCGTGAGAAGTTCCAAAAAGTGAGGCAAGAAGTTGAATAGCATTATTAAAAACTTTTTTAACGATGTATTATAAGTGGGGGTAGTAATTTACATTTTTAAAGTTGGGGTGTCTGGGGGTAAAAGAGTAAGTGGGGGCGTGCCACTGACCATGTTAATTTGGTTCCCACTCAATATTATCGAAACGGGTTTTTGTAATTTTTGATATTTTTTGTTGTAAATATATTCCCCATCCAAAGTTTTTAAATTGACACACTGTATATTGGACAGGTGAAATCCCAGATGTTACACATTTTAAGATTTTTGGTTGCAAAATCGTGTCTAAAATTGGAAGAATGTACTTTTAATGGATATTTCGAAGAGACTATCGACTATTTGTTTCAAAACTAACAAAACATTGGAAGAAGACAAAATGACGAAGGTATCATCAGCGAAGAAACCAGTAGTCAAAAAACCAGTAATGTAGAATTATAGTGTCAGTGAAATCTACGAAATGTCAGACAGAACTAAAACGGCAAAATGTTTATAATAAAAAAATACCTACATACATTGTAACGGTTAAATTTTAGGAATAGGAAACTTTGCCATCACCAACGTATGAATACCTAGCCTCGAAAAATTTTGCTTGAGTGTAATGCTGTCAGATGCCGCAAGTGTAGTTCATTTTCCAAAGACATTTCCGGTCACTTTTGATTTTGTCACGTCCGGTGCGGCGGTGTGTTATCTGCTTCCAGAGTCTACTTTAGACTTATTTGGTATTTTCCGTATTTGTGTCATCAGTATAACAATATCAGTAGCGTAGCCACAGGAGCAGTAAATATCTTGTTAACGACGATTCGACTCCTGCCTTTGTCTTTCTTCATGAGGGTCGGTTGTAGTAGATAAACAAAAAAAAAGAAATTAAAAATTTTATTTCGTGATGTACTTTGGGGATTACGGGTCTGGGATTTAATCTGACCTACGACCATCTCCGGCGAAGCTAGCCAAACGGTAAACCAAACATCTACGATTGTAATTTTTTTGTTTACCTCCCTAATCGGTACGTTACAAATAATTTGGTACCTACAACGTGTGAGCCTCGATTTTCTTGACTGTTTCGTGTTACTTTTGTACTGGTGGATATTACATCTTTTTCGCAATTGACATCATTGTGCAAACGTTTGGAATCAAACTCTTAACTTAACCTTAACTAACCAAGTAATTCTTTTAACTTTTTGACATCTGAGAGAAGTGATCGACTTCTAGAACTATCTTTTTTTTATAGGAATAAAACTGTTGCTTCCGCACTTTCGGCTAATGCTGTTGCTAGTTCTCTTCAAACTTCGTCGTTTCTTTTTTCTGCAACTACTCCCAAGTCTACTACTTGTGTTTACTATCCTTTTAAATCTGAAAAATTTGTACGATCTGTTTGTTCTTTAGCTTCTCTTTCTCCAAATTTTTCTTCGGTTGCTAGGATTATTCGGCCTACTACCGATTTTTAGTATTTAGGTCTAATTTCTAAAGTTTCTGATTTTCCTCGACGGTACTCTCGTTGGTGTATTGTGGAAAGTCTTACGTACGTGTCTCTTTGCCTGAATCTTGTGTGTGCAAATTATTTGTTCTATCGGACCAACGCAAACAGCTGATCTATTAACACCATCCTCAATCTAAGTATGAACACCGCAGTGTTAAAAGTACTTTGGAAGGTCTTCGCTCTCATTTCTACTATGGAATCCAAGATTGCTGAGTATATACGCTCTTGCTGTTGCAACTCGCGACGAAGGAGTACTATTAAATCGCATTATCACTCATTGCCAGGTACTATGAAGCGTTCCAACAATGATGCCTTCTACACATCTACGTAAAGATACTACACTTACTCCGGATGTAAAAGCTGCTTTTTTCTCTGTTTCATCAAGTTCTTTGGTTCCTTCTACTTATGCATTTTTTTTAATCATTCGTTTTTCTTTCATCGGCGCCGTAAGCGTCGTAAATTCTAACAACGCTTGTTGACTTCGGGCTGTTGACTTTTAGCTATCGTCTTGGTTCTCGTGTTTTGGAATTGTGATATAATTCTTTTAACTATGTCGTTGATATTTGGTTGTGTTAACTTGGATGCTATCTGTTTGCTTTCTTAAAATTTGCTGTCATCTTATTTTGGAACAGACGACCCTTCCGTATATATATATATATATATATATATATATATATATATATATATATATATATATATAGTTATGCCCGCTTATTCACCATTTTTTTGGATTGGTATTAAAGCCACCAAAAGGTGATTCCGGTATGAATTATCAACGACACGTTCTACCAAGTAACGAAAGAAGACCAAAGAAAAAGTAACAGAAAAGAATAGAGAAAGAAGGAAGTTTAGACTAGCGTCAAGGATAAAACCCCAACCTCAGTGATTCAACTCCACACTTAATACAACCTCGGACAACCCCTTAAGAAGGGAAAACGTACTACTAGGAAAAAGAAAAACTAATGACACCCGAACCCCGAAGCTAGAACAAAACCCCAGAAACCCTGTTCCGACCGCAGGTTTCCTTGACGGAATGCCGCACGATTGTGTGGCGTCGGAGTCTTAACCTCACCTCAAGCTCTCACGTCAACATGGTACTAGCCCCCCAACGTCAGTCCACACAAGTGCACGTCACCGCATCTAGTACTCCCTTGACCACGCCAAGTTTCCTCCCACCCAGGCAAAAATCTGATCTAGGATCAGTGGAAAGAAGACCCTAAAACTCCTCCTCGCCCCAAAAGTAAATAAAAGAAACGTCCCTATAATTTTGTGCCAAATGATAAAATAAGACTACGCCCGCAATCGCGTGACTGCAGCCGGAAGCGTGTTACAAGCTTTAGGTCTAACGAACCTTGCACGGCCAACTCACACAGTCGGAGATAGGGGAGGTTCAAGGAAATTATACTTAAAGGCGCCAGATAAATCCTAATTAACACTCCAAACTTGTAACTAATTTTGAGTTTCGTAATCCTTGTTACTCTGGTGTTCAGGTAGCCACAATTAAAAGAGAAAGGTATGTTACCATAAAAGAAAGATTAACAAGTATAACAACTTTAATGTAGTAACGTAGAAGATTAACAAGAATATATGTAATTTCTCAACTCATAAATACTAGAAATAGTAACACGTATAATTAATATAATATAATTTGCAACGTAAAAGATTAACCCCAGTATGTTTAATTTCTCGATTCATAAATGCCAGACATATCGGCAACACACCAAGCATATAGTTAAGTTCCATCGAGATAGTAAAGTAAATTTTGTAATAAATATTGTCTGTCCACAGCATGCGATACACTCTAAATGATACTTGAAATTACCTTATTGGTATGTAAACAATAAACGTAATTACAGACACCGACAGTAATCAAAGTTCCGTTAGTGACTTTTATGACAGCGAAAAAAATATAATCAAACTGACTTACCCAGAATCCAGTGCTTACTTGCGTGAAGAAAACGTTTTCCAACCGGTAGCAGCCTAGAATAATTATTGAATAGCAAATCGTGTCACACAATAACTCGCAAAAAAGGAAACTACAAAATCATTAATAATAATTCATTAAATGCGATATAAGTCCCCTTTGTATCGAATGCTGTTGGTTGTAATAACAAAAAGGTGGTAGATAACGCAATCGACTGGTGTACAAGAATTAACATCTCCGACACATTGCTCGTCGAGACCTCGTTTTCGTATGGGTAGTATGCCCTCCCAAAAGCTTATACGTTCGGTAGCGGTATTTAGGAATCGTACTTATGCATCATTGTTCTTTGTTGAAGCGAACAGGTGATTGAAACGTGGCAAAACCCGGCTATCAAATTAATACAGAAATTACGAAGGAATCTTAATAAACTGGAAACAAAATATCTTACCCTGTGCCGAACCAATAGTAATAAATTCGTAATTGACTTATAAATTCGTATTCATCACAAGGGATGCCCTTAAAATCTTAAGAATCAGGTCAAGATTTTCGACACCGACCGGCTCACGTAGTTGACAGCTTCAAAATGGCCTCTCAGTAACCAACAAGGTCGGCAGAGAGCGTCAAAACCAGAAACTAATTTTCAAGTCGACATACAGGGTACTCCGTTGTGAAAATTTCGCACGTAACAGAATTCCCCCCCAGCAAGATAAAAGCATGGATAACGAAACAAAAGCTAAAATGAAGACAAAAATTTAGGCATACGCCAAGGATAGAACCATAAAATCCAAAACCAATCCAAAATACAATAACACCCAACCCAAGAAGAAACGTAGATGAAAGAGGTTTTCCCAATTCGCTAACCAACCAGATGTGTACAAAAGTCGCATGAAGCGGAATGATACTCCAAAGAATCAAAACTCAACCAACAGAAGAGAAGTATCAGAACAGGTACTCGTTGAAAGTCGACAACAGTCGTTACGCTATAAAGCAAGAAAACAACGCAGTCCCAAAGACTTCACTGACAGACAATCCTAAGCAAACCAAGAGAAAAAGAAGAAGTGTAGGAAAGAAAGAAGTTTAGACCACGGTCAAGGACAACGCCCTAAAATCCCTTAAAACCCCAACCCACAAATATAAATCCAACCCCAAATATAAGTCCCCAAGCTAACTAAGCTAAAGAAGTAAAAAGAAAAAAGTATCTAGATGTTGAATTGCGATACGCGGATTTAGAAGAAAAGTCAAAAAGAAAAACTAATGCAGTTGTGTTCAAAAAGTCGTCAACAGGCGATATGAGATTCTTCCACCAACAAAACCAAACAGACCCTAAAGATCTAAGCAAAGAAAACCAACGAAGAAATTTCCAGCAAAAAGAAAATTCTGATTAAAAGTCGACATAAGTCGGACTACCAAAAAAGGCAGAAAAAAAAATCAGTAATCCAAGAGTCACAATAACGAAGTCACCAAAAACCTAAACACTATATGTGTGCCAATCCAAGAGAAATCCAAACCACGTAACCCAAAGCAAAACCAAAACAAAGAAAGAAAAAGAAGTACGAGTCAATAAAGAATAGAAAACTTCACTTGCTAATCGAACGTCGTGAGTTAGTGCTCGAATATTCCAAGAGCAAAAGAAACCCAAAGAAGAGAAATATCCTAACGGTGACTAACAACATCAAAAATGCTGACTAAGCGGAAGTACAAAGTACCAGAAGCAACGTTGCAGTCTATCCCAAGCTTCAACTCAAGCACAATAAGACAAAAACCCACTAAACCCAATAAAGCGAGAGAAGTAACTGAGAAAGAAAATAAAAAAAGAACAGTGAACATTAAAGAAGGAAGTTACTAAAAAGAAAAAAAAGAAAGCGTTCAAGCAACAAAACCAAGATAAAAGAAAAAAAGACAAAAGAGATAATTGCCCTAAAAGCGAACTTTCAAAAGCAAAAAAAGAGAAAAAAAATTAAAAGCAGAGAAGACAAGAAAGAAAAGAGATAGACGGAGAAAGATAAGACAAGATGTAAATGTCTGATTCGTTCTTCTCTCTGTAGAAGAAACGAAAGGGAGTGACCAGCCCTTCAATGCTGGGGGGGAATTCTGTTACGTGCAAAATTTTCACAACGGGGTACCCTGTATGTCGACTTAAAAATTAGTTTCTGGTTTTGACGCCCTCTGCCGACTTGCTGGTTACTGAGAGGCCATTTTGAAGCTGTCAACTACGTGAGCCGGTCGGTGTCGAAAATCTTGACCTGATTCCTAAGATTTTAAGGGCATCCCTTGTGATGAATACGAATTTATAAGTCAATTACGAATTTATTACAATTTGTTCGGCACAGGGTAAGATATTTTGTCTCCAGTTTATTAAGATTCCTTCGTAATTTCTTTATTAATTTGATAGCCGGGTTTCGCCACGTTTCAATCACCTGTTCGCTTCAACAAAGAACAATGATGCATAAGTACGATTGATAAATACCGCTACCGAACGTATAAGCTTTTGGGAGGGCATACTACCCATACGAAAACGAGGTCTCGACGAGCAATGTGTCGGAGATGTTAAATCTTGTACACCAGTCGATTGCGTTATTAACCAGCTGTTCGTAATTACAACCAACAGCATTCGATACAACGGGTTCTTATATGGCATTTAATGAATTATTATTAACTAGCTGTACCCTGCCACGCTTCGCAGTGGCACATTGTGATTGAATGGTTGACATTCGTATTAATTAATAATTCCTAGTTTTAATGTAATTATATTTATATACGTTAAAAGTGAGGTTAATCCAAAATAAATAATATAATTACGTCCACGTGTTAGATGTAATAAAAAAGATATAACCACTCACTTCTGTTA
Organism: Aquatica leii; assembly: GCA_035610365.1. Taxonomy (NCBI): domain Eukaryota; kingdom Metazoa; phylum Arthropoda; class Insecta; order Coleoptera; family Lampyridae; genus Aquatica; species Aquatica leii. The sequence continues at coordinate 34,765,965 of CM069438.1, forward strand.
GAAATCCAGTTGAATTATAATAAGTCCTTTTATTTTGCCTGTCAGTTAATAATATTTTTACTGTCCATCTTTGATATAAAATATAACCTCTACTTATGATTTGGTGAAAGGCCCAGTTCGATCACAACACTATTACACCAAAAATTCTTGATTTAAGTGAATATTTAATTCAGATTGTATAATAATCAGAATCAGATGCAATTTTTTTTGTAAATAAACAATGTAATTAGGAACGAAATTGTTTCTAATGTGACTGCGTCATTACTATTGCGATTGTCAGCGAGTGTTTTCCTCGCTTACGGCAGATGGCGCGGTCACTGGTACACAGCTGATCGTTAAAAAAACTGTTTTCTCGCGGTCGCAGATATGTGACTGATGCAAAAAAATAGATAAAAACAATCCTTGATGCGGATTTTATATCATGTTAAAATTTCAACTCAATCAGTGCAGAACTTTTTGAGTTTTTGAAGCGTACACAAACCAACATAACATTTTTATATATATACTAGCTGTACCCTGCCACGCTTCGCAGTGGCACATTGTGATTGAATGGTTGACATTTAATGTAATTATATTTATATACATTAAAAGTGAGGTTAATCCAAAATAAATAATATAATTACTAAATAATATAATTACGTCCACGTGTTAGTTGTAATAAAAAAGATATAACCACTCACTTCTGTTAGAAATTCACTTGAATTATAATAAGTCCTTTTATTTTGCCTGTCAGCTAATAATATTTTTACTGTCCATCTTTGATATAAAATATAACCTCTACTTACGATTTGGTGAAAGGCGCAGTTCGATCACAACACTATCACACCAAAAATTCTTGATTTAAGTCAATATTTATTTCAGATTGTATAATAATCAGAATCAGATGCAAATTTTTTTGTAAATAAACACTGTAATTGGGAACGAAATTGTTTCTCGTGTGACTGCGTCATTACTATTGCGGTTGTCAGCGAGTGTTTTCCTCGCTTATGGCCGATGGCGCGGTCACTGGTACACAGCTGATCGTTAAAAAAACTGTTTTCTCGCGGTCGCAGATATGTGACTGATGCAAAAAATAGATAAAAACAATCCTTGATGCGGATTTTATATCATGTTAAAATTTCAACTCAATCGGTGCAGAACTTTTTGAGTTTTTGAAGCGTACACAAACCAACATAACATTTTTATATATATAGACTAGCTGTACCCTGCCACGCTTCGCAGTGGCACATTGTGATTGAATGGTTGACATTTAATGTAATTATATTTATATACATTAAAAGTGAGGTTAATCCAAAATAAATAATATAACTACTAAATAATATAATTACGTCCACGTGTTAGATGTAATAAAAAAGATATAACCACTCACTTCTGTTAGAAATTCACTTGAATTATAATAAGTCCTTTTATTTTGCCTGTCAGTTAATAATATTTTTACTGTCCATCTTTGATATAAAATATAACCTCTACTTACGATTTGGTGAAAGGCGCAGTTCGATCACAACACTATCACAGCAAAAATTCTTGATTTAAGTAAATATTTAATTCAGATTGTATAATAATCAGAATCAGATGCAAATTTTTTTGGAAATAAACAATGTAATTGGGAACGAAATTGTTTCTCATGTAACTGCGTCATTATCCTGTCATTGTGGTTGTCAGCGAGTGTTTTCCTAGCTTATGGCAGATGGCGCGGTCACCGGTAAACAGCTGATCGTTAAAAAAAAATTATTTTCTCGCGGTCGCAGATATGTGACTGATGCAAAAAATAGATAAAAACAATCCTTGATGCGGATTTTATATCATGTTAAAATTTCAACTCAATCGGTGCAGAACTTTTTGAGTTTTTGAAGCGTACACAAACCAACATAACATTTTTATATATATAGATAGATGATTTTGTAGTTTCCTTTTTCGTGAGTTATTGTGTGACACGATTTGCTATTCAATAATTATTCTAGGCTGCTACCGGTGGGAAAACGTTTTCTTCACGCAAGTAAGCACTGGATTCTGGGTAAGTCAGTTTGATTATATTTTTTCGCTGTCATAAAAGTCACTCACGGAACTTTGATTACTGTCGGTGTCTGTAATTACGTTTATTGTTTACATACCAATAAGGTAATTTCAAGTATCATTTAGAGTGTATCGCATGCTGTGGACAGACAATATTTATTACAAAATTTACTTCGCTATTTCGATATCATTTAACCTTTGCGCTGTGTGTTGCCGATATGTCTGGCATTTATGAATCGAGAAATTAAACATACTCCGGTTAATCTTTTACGTTGCTAATTCAAGGTTTCTACACCTGTTAATGATACTTGTTAGTTTGTCTAATGCTTATGAATTGAGAAATTCAACATACTTCTGTTAATTTGCTACGTTGCTAAATTAAAGTTTTTATACCTATTAATTATACGTGTTACTATTTTTAGTATTTATGAGTTGAGAAATTACATATATTCCTGTTAATCTTCTACGTTACTACATTAAAGTTGTTATACTTGTTAATCTTTCTTTTATGGTAAGATACCTTTCTCTTTTAATTGTGGCTACCCGAACACCAGAGTAACAAGGATTACGAACCTCAAAATTAGTTACAAGTTTGGACCGTCTGTCGTGATCGAGGCAAAAGTGTTAATTAGGATTGATCTGGCGCCCTTAAGTATAATTTCCTTGAACCTCCCCTATCTCCGACTGTGTGAGTTGGCCGTGCAAGGTTCTTAAGACCTAAAGCTTGTAACAAGCGGTGCCTCCTGTACAACCACAAATATCCTTCGTGTCGGTTAAGCAGAACTGATAACCCTCGCCCAGCTCTATCAACCAACCTTCCCAAACACGCAACCGTTAGGTCCCCACAACAGGCGCCCCCCTCCCTTTCACACGTGGAGACATATCAAAGGAAGAGAAAGAAAGACAGAAAGAGAAAAGAAAGTACAGATGTTAGTGTACGGTTCGATTACCTTTCCCTTAGATAGCCGACCCCAAGTGACCTTACCCTGCTGCCTAACCAACCGCCCAAAAAGTGAACCTTAAGATGAACAAAAGAAAGAAGAATGGCTACTACAGAGGAAGTAATTAGATAGAGAAAAGAAATAAAAATGGAAAAGATAGATATAGAGAAAGACGGAGAAAGATAAGACTATATGTTATGTCTGATTCGTTCTTCAATACGTAGAAGAAACAAAAGGGAGTAACCAGCCCTCTAATGTCCAACCAACCGCCCAAAACAAATTTAGAAAGAAAAAAAAATATCGTAGTTAGTTATAAAACGAATGTGTGCCAAATGCCGTCCCCAAAGTGAAAAGTTTATCCCAAGACTTTAACGCGACGAGCAAAAGAGGAAACCTAAAAAATCAAAATTTAAAAGCAAAACAGAGAATCCTATAAGTGACATACCAATCCAAAAAAATGCCGAATAAGCGGCTATAACTATATACATACGGAAGGGTCGTCTGTCCCGAAATAACATGATGAAGAAAGAAAACCAAAAGAAAATTGTCAAGCAACTTAACCAAAAGAACAGGAAAGCAGTGACAGCAAATTTGAAGAAAGTAAAAGCAGAAATTTTAGAAATTAGACCTAAATACTAAAAATCGGTAATAGGCCAAATAATCCTAGCAACCGAAGAAAAATTTGGAGAAAAAGAAGCTAAAGAACAAACATGTCATACAAATTTTTCAGATTTAGAACGACAGTGAACACAAGTAGTAGACTTAGGAGTAGTTGCAGAAGAAGGAAACTACGAAGTTTGAAGAGAACTAGCAACAGCGTTAGTCGAAAGTGCGGAAGCAACAGTTTCATTCGTATAAACCAAAGCTTCTAGAAGTCGATCACTTCTCTCAGATGTCAAAAAGTTAAAATAGTTACTAGAGTTAAGGTTTGATTCCAAACGTTTGCATAAGGATGTCAATTGCGAAAAAGATATAATATCCACCAGTACAAATTGAGATTGATTGCGTCGAATAATTTTGAGCTGTGTCTTCTGCATAAAAAGATACCCTATAGTAGCTACGTACATTCCAATCGATTTGGTAGGTATGTACGCGTTTGTTATATTTCAGCAAATTATAAAAAATTCTGCGAAGGTGCTGCTAGCTGGTTGCATTCTTTAAAAATAAACTAAATTGTAAGTATTATTATTCCTACTTTAATTCTTTGCATTTACGTTGTTCGTCGGTTGCACGTACGACTGGACGTCACAATTAACTATTAATTTTTTTTTGCATGTGTAACATATTATTAGACAGTACGCTCTGGTTCTCTGAATTATCGATATTTGTATATTCGTGTTATAACTTACAAATGCAAATTCTTTCTTTTCGGAATGTAAAAGTTAGGCCATAAAATCTTAAGCTGTTGCGGTTGTTCTGTTTATGATTATAAGCAACTTTCGGCTTAGACCGCGTCGTAGTTAAACACCCAGACTTTTTAGGCTTGGTCTCTCCTTAAGAGCCAAAACAAAAAGTAGAACTTGGCTTTTGCCGTATTGTCGCTTGCATCTTCAGAGTGGTAAATGTCACTGAGTGGTGGCTAACTACGATAATCATAAACAGTTAGGCCGACAAGTTTAATTGTTTATACGACGTGTTGCCCAACCGAAGAGGCTTACTTCAACAACTATTATCTGTGATATTGACCTACGTTCTACCGTTTGATCGCACCATGTAAATTTCTCTTTTCTAACTTCTCTTTTTGTGAAAGAATAAATGTACTCGTTGTTACAAGCTGTGTTTTTCTCTTACAGTTTCGGATAGATTTAAACGGTATCTCCAATCCTAATCTTTCACCGTTTTGGCGCCTATTTAAATTGCTTTTTAATTAGCACATCAAAACCTACGATGTACTCACCGAATCAAACTGAGTTAGTCGCTAGCAATTGAGTTACGAAATAATTCCCGTAACAAGATTTAGCGCCCACCGTGGGGCTCAATTTCGTGTGTGCAGTTACAACTCCTTCTGTTTTTATTGATTCTTTAATCTCTTTATTGCTATTAGTAGGTTCGACTTGTTATGTTAAAAAGTTAATAGGTTAAAGTTTTTCGAGTATAAAAATTGTCCTCGACACGCCCACCTTTCGTTCGCGATTGTCACATTTTTATAAGCGCGCATTTATTCATTTTCCGGTAATGAAGGGTGCAACACAGACGACCTCCTTTTAGTGCTATTTCTAGGCCCAACAAGACTTTCAACAAGTTATTTCACGCGATTCCACGTGAATATGCAATTTAATTTTGTTTCTATCTAAGCAAAAGTCTATTAGAGATGAGTAATATTTGTGTATTGGGGTTTTAATTTGATGTTTTCCTAATTGTCTATAGCGGGTTTCCATACTCCCCACACGTTTCCTTTATCGGTAAAGATAACAAAAGGGGTTGGAAACCTTTAAGATTGCGATTTCTTTTTGGAGGCACTGCTACCATCAATTGCTACCGTCGAAAGAAGATGCTGCGCATTCGCTATCTTGTATGCTTTGAAAACTAAATTTACTTGTGTTAACGCTGTATGTACGTTTTGTGTTAGATTTAATATTACGTTTTAGGTAATACAGGTACGAAATTAAAACTTAACTGAAAGTATTACAATTTCTAGTTTTACGATTAGTACTTCGTTGGTCATGTCGATTGTTGACCGTACGTACATGTTAGGTAAAAACAATTAATTATAAGATCGTTTTGTGCGTCACGAAGTCGTATGCAGTGTGCGTTGAGTCTCAAAGTCCTCGATTTTTTTTATATACTATTGTAGTTTAGACCGACTAGGCCAGTTTACTGTATGACGTGTTGCCTAGTATAAGGCGCAACTTATATTTGGTCCGACCCATGTATTAGCGTTTGGAAAATTTACGTAATTATATTTATGTACCTTCTTCGTCCTCTTTGGAGTTATTGTCTGTGATAAAATTAATATATATTCTGTGATATTACTTCTGTCGTGATATTTGTTCTTTTCCAACTACGGGTAGAGTTAAACGATGTCTCCCTAATTTAATCTTTCATCGTTTTAGCGCCTTTTTAGATTTAATTTATAATTTCGCATCACAAAGCCTGCGACACCCTCTCCATAAACAACTGTGTTAGCCGTTGTTTATTTCTTTTGTTACACAAGAACCAGCGTAACAAACTTACTCAAAGTTTGCCTTCGTTTCTTTTGGTGCAGGACCTGGATTCGTAGATATGGCTTACTTATTTTGTTTGCTGTCTTTTAGTAGTACCTTGGCTTAACTTGCCTTAGTTATCGAGTCGTTCTTATTTGTTTAGGTTAGTTGGTTTCTAGCCAGATATGTGTTGTTAGATTTCTGCTTTGATTCATATTTTGTTTTAGGATTTAGTGTGTTAGGTACGTATGTTTAAATGAAGAACCACCTCTTCTAACTTCCTCGGACTGAAATGAGCTCCGTGAACTGGAACGTTACTTTTTCTAGTGAAGATCTTTCTGTACTTATAGAGTTTCTTATTCGTATTAACAAATTGTGTTTGTCTCGTGTGTTTCTCTTCCCCCTAATTTCGTTTCAGTTTCCAGGATCATTAGGCCTACTACTGATCCTTAGGATTTAGGTCTGACATCTAAAGCTACTGCTTTTCCTCGTCGTTTCTCTCGTTGGTATGTTCTGAAAGATTTTATGTAAACGTGTACGCATTTCTTCTTCTGATCCTTGTGTTTGGAAATGTTGTCCTATCAAACCAGCGCAAGCAACTTATTCAGGATCATCACATTATATGTGATCGTGATCACCGCAGTATAAGGCACACCTTGGAAGCTCTTTGCTGTCACTTCTACTGACCTGATATAAGACCTAAGGTTGCTGCGTTCGAACTCACAATGAAGCCATCCTATTAGGTCACGTCACGTATTGTCAAGTAAGACGAGGCTTTCTTGTATTAAACTTTCCGATTTGGGACAGCAATTTTATGATTTCTTCTACGGCGACTGTCTGTTGTCAGTTTTTTTAGACTACAACAGCGACTTAAAAACTTAAAATAGTAAATGAATACAAAAGTAAAATACTTCATTGTTCTTAATTTACATTCCCGTTTTTTTTGTTTAGTTGAGTGTGCATATAAATGAGTTATAGTTTGAACCTGAGGGGTGGCACCCTACTAGGCGCGTGCCCAGGTTGCGGATAAAGGAACGGCCTAAGTGAATGATCGTATGTGATGCTTAGGTTAATGCTAGTGATAAGGTTGCTCGTCGCTTATGAACAAGGACTCGCCCCGCCCGGCTGTCGTGCCACGTGCATCAACCATGTCAATATACCATGCACGAACCTGGAGTGCTCAGGTTGGTGCGGGGGGTCCCGACCTAACCGCCTGGACCAAGAGGAGACAACCTCAGCAAAATCCTAAATCTCAAGGGTCAGGGGCCGGACCGAGGGGATGCGTGGCTGAATAGAAGATCAGCTTTTACTGGCCCCAACCTCGGAGCACCGGGCGCCACTCCGTTGTAATCAGTTGCCTTACACGTGTGCAGGGGGCACCGCACGTGTAGACATTTTATTTCCCCCACATTCGTGGGACTTATATGGACCAAGTACAAACAAAAACCTGGTACTGGTGAGTGTAAAAAACTCTTCGGGGCAGCGCGCCGGAAATGAAGAAACGCGATGAGAGAACCAGGGAGCTCTAAGCAACCTGTCCTTTCATCGCCCAAAGAGGGACGACCAAGCACCTCACAGAATAAAGCTGTCTCTAGGACTGGGACTCAACCGGTCTGACGACAGCATTCCCAAGGGAGGTACCTTAAAAAAGGCAAAGCCTGGGAAAAAAAAAGGACACCAGAACTTTCAGCGAAGCAGCAACAGGCTTCAAAATGGCTTTTGTCCATGAAGACCTGGAGTGCACGCTGTCGGAGGAAACAGGGCAAATTAAAACCTGGATCGTCGATAGAATCGACACTCTGTCCATTGGGGCGGTTTCGCCCAAATTCACGGAGTGTCGACACCGAGAGGGAGCGCTGTTAATTACATGCGCAGACCTGGCATCGGTGGATTGGTTGAGAACGGAGCTAGGGAGAGTAGATCCGTGGAAGGGAGCTAAGCTTTGATTCCTCGAAGCGAAAGACCTTCCAAAACCAGTGCGAGCACACGCCTGGATCCCCGGGGCCCATGTGAAACCGGTAAAGATTCTGAAAAGGATCGAGATCCAGAATGCTGGTGTTGTAACCAGCAGCTGGCGTGTAGTGGACAAACATTGATTGTCCTTATGGACCAAACTTCCTGGGACAAGATGGGGACTATATATATATATATATAATCCCTACGTCAACTTCACTAGAGTGACGTTTAAACTCCTCTCGAAGACGAAGGTGGGGGGAGAGGAGGCGACCAGTATGGAGTGCGAAGAGGCGACAGTGGTTGAGGGGCCCTCAGAGGAACCACAGCCCACTGCGTCATCCATTGCACCTCAGTTGGTAGGTACAGGTTTAAATGGTTAAACTTGTACAAATAAACCTGCATCACAGTAGAGCAGCATCTGCTGCCCTCTGTGCTTATATGAATAAACATCATATTGATGTAGCCCTAGTACAAGAACCTTGGACTTTTAAAGGGCAAATACGAGGTCTGGGATTGAGAGGAGCCAACCGAAACCAATCCCAGATCGTGCATTATAGCTAGAGATAGCGTTAAACTACTGCCACTTTGGGAATTCTGTTTGCAGAGACCTGGCGGCGGTGACGCTGACAATAAAAAGGGATGGGAGCGAGAGGGAGCTAGTGCTCGGATCCGCATACCTCCCCTACAGCCAACCAAATCCACCACCAACCATAGAAGTCTCCAAACTGGTGGACCACTGTCAGCGGAAAGGATGGCAAATCCTCCTCGGATGCGATGCCAATGCGCACCACACTGTGTGGGGCAGCACGGACATCAACAAAAGAGGTGAGTTTCTCCTAGATTATATTATTATTATACAGAAGGTGAATGACTCGGCGGGATTGGAGGCCATGGAAGAAAACCTTCGCATGGCCATCATAGATGCCTATGAGGCAAGCTGTCCCGCGAAAGAGAAAAGAACCTCAAGTAAAATGCCCTGGTGGCATGAGTTACTCTCTCGATTGCGGTCTCAGACAAGAAAGCTCTTTAATAGAGCAAAAAAACACCGGAGAATGGGGTTCATACCGAACCACACTCACCGAATACAATAAGGCCATAAGAAAAGCAAAACGTGACTCGTGGAGGAGGCACTGCAAGAAAATCGAACAGATTCCAGAAGGTGCGAGACTCCAAAGAGCTTTACAAGGAAGAACAGAGGCTAGAATCGGTTCCTTGAAAAAAAGTGTGGAGGGTTACACAGAGACCGTAAAGGAGACCTTGGAGCTTCTGCTCCAGTCACACTTTCCGGGATCAAAGACCCTCACCAAATCTGACGCTAGCGTATCAACAACTCTGGAACCCCTCTCGAGGGGGAACAGGACAGATTGGGTTCTAGCTCATCAGATAGTGAACCTAACCAAAATTAGGTGGGCAGTAAAACATTTTCATCCATACAAATCCCCAGGGATGGATGGAATTTTCCCTGCTCTATTACAACAAGGCTTAGACCTGCTAGCCTCCACACTATGTACATTACTAAGGGCAAGCGTTGCCCTGGGATACATACTTATGGCGTGGAGAGACGTAAAAGTCGTATTTATACCCAAACCTGGGCGGGACTCATACGCCCTAGCTAAGTCGTTTAGACCCATCAGTCTCATTTCTCCTCAAACTATTGAAGAAACTCATTGAGTGACACATTAGGGACGAGGTGCTGGGGACTGATCCCATCAATAGATACCAATGTACCACAGAGTAGTGGACGCAGCCGAAAGGGCGATTTCCAGCAAGGAAGTGGCTCTGGGGGCGTTTTTAGACATAGAGGGAGCGTTTGATAATACCTCTCTAGAATTGGTTAGAACTGCTATGGAAAGCAAAGGGGTACATACTACCGTGGGTAGATGGATTGATACCATGCTAAGACATAGAAACATTACGGCCTCGCTTAATAATGACTCTGTAGCGGTCCGAGCTGCACGAGGATGTCCGCAGGGAGGAATTCTCTCCCCGTTATTGTGGTGTTTGGTAGTAGACGGACTGCTGAAGCAATTAAGTGAGGCAGGCTACAACACGGTTGGCTACGCCGACGACATAGTGATTGTGATACATGGCAGATTTGAAGAGACCGTATCAGTTGTGATGCAGGGAGCCTTAAATCTAGTTGAACGGTGGTGTAGAGAAGAGGGCTTGTCGGTCAATCCGGCAAAAACGAACCTCATTCTCTCCGACAAAGCTAAAGAACATAGCAATGTACGGAGCCAAGCTACAGGTAGTGAGGGAAGGCAAATACTTAGGCGTAACATTAGACTAGAGGCTAACCTTCAAACCACACTTAGAGAGAATAGCGAACAAAGCCATAAAGTCTTTGTGGGCTTGCAGGCGAGCGTTCGGAAGCAAGTGGGGCTTATCTCCAAAGATGACCCACTGGATATACACTCGAATGATCAGACCGATCATTACGTACGCGTCACTGGTGTGGTGGCATAGGACCTTCACACAGAGGGCCATACAGATACTCAGCAAGGTACAGAGCAGAGCTTGCCTTGGAATCACGGGGGCAATGATAACCACCCCGACGGCAGCCATAGAAACTCTCCTAGATCTGCCGCCACTACACCTAGCAATTAGGGCCGAGGCACTCAGAGGAGCATACCGCCTGAGAGTCAACGGCGAGGAGGGATCGTCAAGGGTGGGGCATTCGACCATCTTTGACGAGATCTCTAAAGACAAAAACCTCAGTATGATAACTAAGAGAATACCCAAAACAGTTTGTCCTATTAAACTGTTTAAGACAACAATCCCCACCCGTTACGACTGGGAGAACAATTCCAACAAAACAAAGCTGAATGGAATCGTGTATTACACAGATAGCTCAAAAACCACTAAGAGCACTGGCTCTGGAGTGTACGGGAGCAATGGACAGGGCTGCAGAATCTCTGTAAGCCTAGGTCAAAAAGCGACCGTGTTCCAAGCCGAGGTATATGCAATCCTGACAGCATCTGCTCAACTATTAAAAGAGAACCTTTCTAACAGGAGAATCTTTATAGTCACAGACAGCAAAGCAGCGATTGCAGCATTAGAATCATATGTGGTGAACTCGGGGCTAGTACTTGAATGCACACAAATGCTAAACGCACTAGGTAGGTGTAATACAGTTACACTAGTGTGGGCACCTGGGCATGCGGGAATCGCGGGTAACCAGGTTGCTGACGGGCTTGCCAGGGCGGCAAGCGCGAAACCACTCATAGGCCCTGAACCGGCTTGTGGGATTACATATAACACAGCCAAACAGGAGATTCAAGCAATACTCACGAAAGAGCACTGCAGACACTGGTCGAAAGTCCCAAGACAGGATCATTCTAAGGTCTTTCTGGAAACCCCCAACGGGGGCTTAGCAACGTCCATCTTAAAGTTAAGTAGGACGAAGATCAAACTTGCGACAGAGATGGTGACAAGCCACTGTCGTTTAAACAAACACCTGCATAAAATGGGACTGACTGATAGCCCGTTATGCAGGGGTTGGGCTGAGGAGAAAGAAACTCCATACCACGTCATCTGCCACTGTGAAGCATTCACAAGGGCATGGAAACGCCTACTTGGAAATAAAAAGATTACACAAGAGGAAGTAACGAAGATTCGCCCTACTGAATTCCTGGACTTCGTCAAAGATACAGGTATTCTAGAAGGGAAGAAAACATCGGGGAGCACAATAAACCTACAGGTCGCGGTGCCGGGATCATATTGGGACCACCCCTAGGTAAAAATAATAATAATATAGTTTGAAAACAATCATTTTTTGTTGTATTTAGTTCTATGGATCAAGTGTGCACCAATTCATTCACCGATACAAAATGATCCACTCCTAGGTCACAGAGAATTTTTTTCAATACAATTGAAGCGTGGCAGAAGTTCAAGTTCGTAATCATCAAAGTATTAAAGACGACAATAAAAGAATAATATATAAAAAGCTCAATAAGTTTAATTAATTCCAAAATAACAGACAATTTTTTGACATCAATAAAAGTGCATATTCGGTGTTGCACGAAATAAATACATGTGAGTGCAGTTATCGCAAACAGTGTTTATATACATCGACATTAACTTAGTAAGTCATTGTTTTATTAATTAGTTAGTTATAAATGTTTTAGTTTTAATAAATTTAGTTATATAAATATACGTGCTTAGCTTTAAATTTAACTTAATTAATTTTTTCTGTCTGCATTTTGAGAATTGAAAAATTCTCCCTAAATATTTTAAAAATGCGTTTTTCATTCATTTCAAACAATAGCTAAAGTACAAGTACAAAATACAGTAAAAAAAAGAAAAAAATACTTAAAACAAAAGCGCGTTTACAAAAATGCCCACTTAAGCTAAAAAGCAGCTTGTACTTACACCTGAATGTAATTAAATTTCTAAAAAGTTTTAATAAAACGTATAAGATTAAATTTCCCCCACGGCAAAAAAATAAAGGCAAAGCTGCAGCTTGTGCTAAAATTAATTGATTTATAAATTTAAAATACGCAGAAATAAATTAGTTTCGCTTTGTGTCGTTAGATTAAATTAAATTTGAAAAAAAAACTTACCAAATACACGTCGCAAAAATCGTAATATAAAAATTTCTTTAAAGCGTTTGTGGCAAAGTGAAATTCGTTTTTTTCTAGCGCTTCATTCACATTCAGCACCATATTTGATAATCTACTTAATATCCATTTGTCAGTGATTGATAGTTTTTCTTCGGTGACATTTGTTAAAGCCTGCACGTGCATAATTTGTCGTAGCCACTTAATGGCGAACTTCGAAGCCTGCCATATTTTGTTGCAAAATAATCGATTTGTGTTACATTCGCCAACGTCAAAATTTATAAAATGATCTAAAGAACAAAAGGAAAAAGATTTAATAGTACCGAGTAATTTTCGTTCTTACTTTTTACGTTGTAGGAACAAAGAGTAAATCGCAATGCATCAACCCCACATGCCGGAATTCCTGCAGGAAACATTTTCCTCTGCCCCTCAACTGCACGTACCAATTCTTCCTTCGATAATACACCCGCTGCTTGACTCGCTTGTAACGCATTTTCCAAATCCTGCAAATCAATTAATAACAGAAAACGAATTAATTTTTATTTCACAAAAAAATTACTTTTAACGTAGAACCAAAAATTACATTTTCCGGCGTAATTACGTTCCCGAGACTTTTCGACATTTTCCTACCGTACGCGTCGCATATGATGCCGTGCAGTAGTATTTTCGGAAAGGGCAGTTTTCCGGTTAGTTCCGTTCCTAACATTACCATCCTCGACACCCAAAAAAAAAGAATGTCGTGGCCAGTCTCCATCATGCTCAAGGGATAATGTGACGACTTAGTCTGAAAAAAATCAAAACGAACAAAATTAAATTTGGAAATTTTGGGAAAATAACGCATAATCGGACAAACAAAAACAAACTTAAACATTAGAAATATTGAACGAATTTGTGCGCAATGTTCAACGTTAACATCTTGCGAAAACGTGTTTATTCAGCGCTAAAATCTCCATAAATCCTTTAATAGATTTGGTTTTGCAACCGATGAGAAGTTAGCCACGGATCTTGCCATACAAATTTGTTACGAATTAAGTTAAAGTTATTATATAAATATACACCAAAAAAAGTATTTTATTATATTTTTATATCATTTTCATTAAAAATAATAAAAACTATTTCAATAAACATAAATTTAAACATGTAATTGTAATAGTGCGATTTTTATTTAGAAAAAAAGTTTTACGTCGAATTCGCAGCAACGCTCAGTTTACATTCCGGTATAAACCAACGCAATTTTCACAAAGATAGTAATATTTGATTTTTCTGCAAATTAGTTAATAGTTAACCGTTAGCCTAACAATTATTAACAAAATTTTAACGAATTACGATGTGGAAATTTTAAAAAAATGATTTTAAGTCGAATGCGTAAATACGCACTACCATACTAGTTTGGGTAGTGCATATAAAACAAAATTTTCACAAAGATAATAAAATCAGATTGCTCATAAAATTTGTTTATATTTAAATTAAGCAATTATTAACAACATATTAAAAATTATATTGTGGCTATTTCTTAAAAAAAAGCAATTTTGCGTCAAATTCGCAGCTACGCTCAGCTTAAATTCCGGCATAAAAAACGCAATTTTCACGAAGATGGTCATTATTGACTTTTTTTGCAAATTTCTTTATAGTTAGCCTAACAACTATTAACAACATATTAAAAAATTACGATGTGACTATTTATTTCTTAAAAAAAAGAAATTTAGCGTCAAATTCGCAGCTACGCTCAGCTTAAATTCCGGCATAAAAAACGCAATTTTCACGAAGATGGTCATTATTGACTTGCTTGCAAATTTCTCTATAGTCAACCTAACAATTATTAAGAACATATTAAGGAATTACGATGTAGCTATTTTGAAAAAATGATTTTAAGTCGAATGCGTAAATACGCACTGCCATTCTAATTTCGGTCGTGCATAAACAAACGCAATTTTCACAAAGATGATCAATATTGACTTTTTTTGCAAATTTCTTTATAGTTAGCCTAACAATTATTAACAACATATTAAAAAATTACGATGTGACTATTTATTTCTTTAAAAAAAAGTAATTTAGCGTCAAATTCGCAGCTACGCTCAGCTTAAATTCCGGCATAAAAAACGCAATTTTCACAAAGATGATCTTTATTGACTTTTTGCAAATTTGATTATAGTTAACCTAACGATTATTAAGAACATATTAAAGAATTACGATGTGGCTATTTTGAAAAAATGATTTTAAGTCGAATGCGTAAGTACGCGCTGCCATTGTTGTTTGGGTAGTGCATAAAAGAACAAAATTTCATCAAGATAATCATTTCCGATTTTTCTTAAAATATATTTAAAATTAAATTAAACAATTATTAACAACATATTAAGAAAATACGATGTGGCTATTTTAAAAAACATTATTTTAAGTCGAATGCTTATGGTCATTATTGACTTTTTTGCAAATTTCTCTATAGTCAACCTAACAATTATTAAGAACATATTAAAGAATTACGATGTGGCTATTTTGAAAAAATGATTTTAAGTCGAATGCGTAAATACGCGCTGCCATTCTAATTTGGGTCGTGCATAAACAAACGCAATTTTCACAAAGATGATCAATATTGACTTTTTTTGCAAATTTCTTTATAGTTAGCCTAACAATTATTAACAACATATTAAAAAATTACGATGTGACTATTTATTTCTTAAAAAAAAGAAATTTAGCGTCAAATTCGCAGCTACGCTCAGCTTAAATTCCGGTATAAAAAACGCAATTTTCACAAAGATGCTCATTATTGACTTTTTGGCAAATTTGTTTATAGTTAATCTAACAATTATTACCAACATATTAAGAAATTACGATGTGGAAATTGAAAAAAAATTATTTTAAGTCGAATGCGTAAATACGCGCTGCCATTATAGTTTGGGCCGACCATAAAAAAAACAAATTTTTAACAAAGATAATCATTTCTAATTTTTCTTAAAATTTGTTTATAATTAGACTAAATAATTATTAAAAACATATTAAAAAATTACGATGTGACTATTTATTTCTTAAAAAAAGAAATTTAGCGTCAAATTCGCAGCTACGCTCAGCTCAAATTCCGGCATAAAAAACGCAATTTTCACAAAGATGATCAATTTTGACTTTTTTTGCAAATTTCTTTATAGTTAGCCTAACAATTATTAACAACATATTAAAAAATTACGATGTGACTATTTATTTCTTAAAAAAAAGAAATTTAGCGTCAAATTCGCAGCTACGCTCAGCTTAAATTCCGGCATAAAAAACACAATTTTCACGAAGATGGTCATTATTGACTTTTTTGCAAATTTCTCTATAGTCAACCTAACAATTATTAAGAACATATTAAGGAATTACGATGTGGCTATTTTAAAAAAATGATTTTAAGACGAATGCGTAAGTACGCGCTGCCATTGTAGTTTGGGTAGTGCATAAAAGAACAAAATTTTCACCAAGACAATCATTTCCGATTTTTCTTAAGATATGTTTAAAATTTAATTAAACAATTATTAACAACATATTAAGAAAATATGATGTGGCTATTTTAAAAAAAAATATTTTAAGTCGAATGCGTAAATACGCGCTGCCATTCTAATTTGGGTCGTGCATAAACAAACGCAATTTTTACAAAGATGGTCAATATTGACTTTTTTTGCAAATTTCTTTATTGTTAGCCTAACAATTAATAACATCATATTAAAAAATTACGATGTGACTATTTATTTCTCAAAAAAAAAGAAATTTAGCGTCAAATTCGCAGCTACGCTCAGGTTAAATTCCAACATAAAAAACGCAATTTTCACGAAGATGGTCATTATTGACTTTTTTGCAAATTTCGCTATAGTTAACCTAACAATTATTAAGAACATATTAAGGAATTACGATGTGGCTATTTTACAAAGATTTATTTTAAGTCGAATGCGTAAATACGCGCTGCCATTCTAATTTCGGTCGTGCATAAACAAACGCAATTTTCACAAAGATGTTCAATATTGACTTTTTTTGCAAATTTCTTTATAGTTAGCCTAACAATTATTAACAACATATTAAAAAATTACGATGTGACTATTTATTTCTTAAAAAAAAGAAATTTAGCGTCAAATTCGCAGCTACGCTCAGCTTAAATTCCGGCATAAAAAAAGCAATTTTCACAAAGATGATCAATATTGACTTTTTTTGCAAATTTCTTTATAGTTAACCTAACAATTATTAAGAACATATTAAGAAATTACGATGTGGCTATTTTAAAAAAAATGATTTTAAGTGAAATGCGTAAATACGCAGTACCATTCTAATTTGGGTCGTGCATAAACAAACGCAATTTTCACAAAGATGGTCATTATTGACTTTTTGCAAATTTGTTTATAGTTAGCCTAACAATTATTAACAACATATTAAAAAATTACGATGTGACTATTTATTTCTTAAAAAAAAGAAATTTAGCGTCAAATTCGCAGCTACGCTCAGCTTAAATTCCGGCATAAAAAAACGCAATTTTCACAAAGATAGTCATTATTGACTTTTTTGCAAATTTCTCTATAGTTAACCTAACAATTATTAAGAACATATTAAGGAATTAGGATGTGGCTATTTTGAAAAAATGATTTTAAGTCGAATGCGTAAATACGCGCTGCCATTCTAATTTGGGTCGTGCATAAACAAACGCAATTTTCACAAAGATGATCAATATTGAATTTTTTTGCAAATTTCTTTATAGTTAGCCTAACAATTATTAACAACATATTAAAAAATTACGATGTGACTATTTATTTCTTAAAAAAAAGAAATTTAGCGTCAAATTCGCAGCTACGCTCAGCTTAAATTCCGGCATAAAAAAACGCAATTTTCACAAAGATAGTCATTATTGACTTTTTTGCAAATTTGTTTACAGTTAACCTAACAATTATTACCACCATATTAAGAAAATACGATGTGGCTATTTTAAAAAAAATTATTTTAAGTGGAATTCGTAAATACGCGCTGCCATTCTAATTTGGGTCGTGCATAAACAAACGCAATTTTTACAAAGATGGTCATTATTGACTTTTTTGCAAATTTCTTTATAGTTAACCTAACAATTATTAACAACATATCAAGAAATTACGATGTGGCTATTTTAATTAAAAATTATTTTAAGTCGAATGCGTAAATACACGCTGCCATTCTAGTTTGGGTCGTGCATCAAAAAACAAAATTTTCACAAAGATAATTATTTCTGATTTTTCTTAAAATTTGTTTATAATTAGGTTACACAATTATTAACAGCATATTAAAAAATTACGATGTGGCTATTTCTTAAAAAAGGCAATTTTGCGTCGAATTCGCAGCTACGCTCAGCTTAAATTCCGGCATAAACAAACGCAATTTTTACAAAGATGGTCATTATTTACTTTTTTGCAAATTTGTTTATAGTTAACCTAAAATTATTAACAACATATTAAGAAATTACGATGGGGCTATTTCTTAAAAAAAGCAATTTTTCGTTAAATTGGCAGCTACGATCACCTTAAATTCCGACATAAACAAACGCAATTTTCATAAAGATGGTCATTACTGACTTTTTTGCAATTTTTTTTATAGTTAACCTAACAATTATTAACAACATATTAAGAAATTGCGATGTGGAAATTAAAAAAAAAATTATTTCAAGTCGAATGCGTAAATACGCGCTTGCCATTCTAGTTTGGGTCGTGCATAAAAAAACAAAATTATCACAAAGATAATCATTCCTGATTTTTCTTAAAATTTGTTTAGAATTAAATTAAACAATTATTAACAACATATTAAAAAATTACGATGCGGCTATTTCTTTAAAAAAAGAAATTTAGCGTCAAATTCGCAGCTACGCTCAGCTTAAATTTCGGCATAAACAAATGCAATTTTCACAAAAATGGTTATTATTGACTTTTTTGCAAATTTATTTGTAGTTAGCCTAACAATTATTAACAATATATTAAAAAACTATGATGTGACTATTATAAAAAAAAATTATTTCAAGTAGAATGCGTAAATTCGCGCTGCCATTGTAGTTTGGGTCGTGCATAAAAAAACAAAATTTTCACAAAGATAATCATTTTTGATTTTTCTTAAAATTTGATCATAATTATAATAAACAATTGTTAACAAAATGTTTTAAAAAAATTACGATGTGGCTATTTCTTAAAAAAAGCAATTTTGAGTCGAATTTGCAGCTACGCTCAGCTTAAATTTTGACATAAACAAACGCAATTTTCACAAAGATGGTCATTATTAACTTTTTTGCAAATTTGTCTGTAGTTAGCCTAACAATTATTAAGAACATATTAAGAAATTACGATGTGAAAATTTAAAAAGAATTATTCCAAGTCAAATGCACAAATACGCGCTGCCATTCCAGTTTGGGTCATGCATAAAAAAACAAAATTTTCACAAAAATCATCATTTTTGATTTTTCTTAAAATTTGTTTATAATTAAATTAAACAATTATTACCAACATATTAAGAAATTATGATGTGGAAATTTAAAAAAAAATATTTCAAGTCGAATGCATAAATACGCTCTGCTATTCTAGTTTGGCTCCTGCATAAAAAAACAAAATTTTCACAAAGATAACTATTTCTGATTTTTCTTAAAATTTGTTTAGAAATAAATTAAACAATTATTAACAACATATTAAAAAATTACGATGCGGCTATTTCTTAAAAAAAGAAATTTAGCGTCGAATTCGCAGCTACGCTCAGGTTAAATTCCGGCATAAAAAATCCAATTTTCACAAAGATGGTCATTATTGACTTTTTACAAATTTGTTTATAATCAACCTAATAACTATTAAAAACATAAGAAATTGCGATGGGGCTATTTTAACAAAATGGATTTTAAGTCAAATGCGTAAATACGCGCTGCCATTCTAATTTAGGTCGTGTATAAAAAAACAAAATTTTCACAAAGATAATCATTTTTGATTTTCTTAAAATTTGTTTATAATTAGATTAAATAATTATTAGCAACATATTAAAAAATTACGATGTGGCTATTTCTCAAAAAAATAAGGAATTTTGCCTCGAATTCGCAGCAACGCTCAGCTTACATTCCGGCATAAACCAACGCAATATTCACAAAGATAGGCATTATTGACTTTTTTGCAAATTTGTTTATAGTTAGCCTAACAATTATTGGCAACATATTAAAAAATTACGATGTGACTATTTTTTTTTAAATTATTTTAAGTCGAATGCGTAAATACACGCTGCATTTCTAGTTTGAGTCGTACATTAAAAAAACAAAATTTTCACAGATTCCTGATTTTTTCAAATTTTTTTTTTATAATTATATTAAACAACTATTAACAACATATTAAAAAATTACGATGTCACAATTTCTTAAAAAAAAGTTATTTTATGTCGAATTCGCAGTTTACATAGCCGCACGCACCGTGCATAAACGCAATTTTCACAAAGATTCTTCTGTAAATTTGTTTATAATTAAATTAAACAATTATTAACAATTATTAAAAAATTACGATGATGAAGTTATAAAAAATTTATTGCGATTTATTATACTGAAGCAACACATTAAATTTTTTTTGAATTCTATTATATGTTAATTAATTAGTTTTAGTATATATATAGGTATATATATAGTTTCAATAATGACCATTTTTGTGAAAATTACGTTTGTTTATGCCGGAATATAAGCTGAGCGTTGCTGCGAATTCGACATAAAATAACTTGGTCTTAAGAAAATTTTTGTTCTTAACAATTGTTTAACCTAATTATTAACAAATTTGAAGAAAAATCAAAAATGATTAGAAAATTGCTTTTGTTTATGCACGGTAGGTGCAAGAATGTAAACTGAGCGTTGCAGCGATATTGACACATCGTAATTTTTTGATATTTTGGTTATAATTGTTTAATCTTCTTATAAACAAAATTGCAGAAAATCAAAAATGACTATCTCTGTAAAAATTGCGTTTGTTTTTTGTAGGAATATAAACTGAGCGTTGGTGCGATATTGATGTAAAATAACTTTTTTTTTTAAATAGCCACATGTAATTTTTTGATTTTGATATAAATTGATTAATATTTTTCTTCACAAACTTGCAGAAAAATCAAAGATGATTGTCTTTGTGAAAATTTCGTTTGTGTATGCACGGTAAGTGCGGAAATTGAAATTGTTTAATCTTTTTATAAACAAATTTGCAGAAAAAACAATTTTGACTATCTTTGTTAAAATCGCAATATTACTATTACATGTTTAAATATATGTTTAACAAAATTATTTTCATTATTTTTAATAAAAATTATATAAAAATTTAATAAGTTATGTTGTTGGCGTATATTTATATACTCACTTTAATTTGGAAATGTTTGAATAATTTTATTGGCATTACGTTTTTAAGGAATTGCTATGACCAAATTCGAAGCTAACTTCACACCGATGGTTTTGCAACAATTTCTAAATCCAAAAACAATAGACACTAAAAATAGAATTTGAAAATAACTGTTTAAAGGGAATGTGCCACAACAAAGTTTCCCCCTAATATTCTATTTTTACGCAAAAAACCGAACAGTATAAAGGTAAACCAAAGAAATATTAAAATGCAAATGCGCCGTGACAAAAATTTGCATTTAGAATATTTTCCAAACATGATAAGATTTATTCGCTCAAAAAAATTAAAGATCGAATAGGTAATTTTAATCAACCTGTTGCGGCCATCCAAACACGGAGAATGGGAAAAGGGCCGATGAAAACCACGTGTCTAAAACGTCCTCGTCTTGTACGGCAACAATATCGTCCGGATTTGCGGAAAGCTTGGTCGAAGCTTTAAAACGAGCTTGTTCGATACCATCGGCGGCTATCCAACAGTCCTTTTCTCTTCCGTTTTTAACGCCACACAAATACATAGGAATTCGATGCCCCCACCACAACTGCCTCGAAACACACCAATCCCTAAAAAACGTAAAAATCATAAAAGTTTAAAAAAGATAAAACTTTTACTGAATATTTTCGAGCCAATTGTTCCAGGTTTTCTCGAAATGCGGCGGATCAATTTTTAATTCTCCCTCTTTAACCGCATTTATCGCTTTAACTGCCATTTCTCGTGTTCTGATAAACCACTGTGGTTTGATTAAATATTCAATGACGTCTTTTGAACGACTACATATTGGAACTAACATCTCGTGCGGCTCGCGTCCTCTTAACAAGTTTAATCCGTTTAATTCGTTCAAAATGATATTTCTAGCGTGAAATCTCGAAACTCCAGAGAATTTTCCGGCGGCGTCAGTTAGATTGCCTTTCTCGTCGATTATTTGCAAGTTGTTTAACCCATGACGTTTTCCTATTTGGAAGTCTGTTAGATCGTGAGCAGGTGTTACTTTCACGGCACCTTTAACAGAACGAAAACATAACATAATAGAACCGCTAAGCAATTTTTGATGTATTCACGCAAATTGGTAATTTAGTATGCCACACGCTTTCGAGCTTCAAAGCGTTTATTTTTGGCGTAAGTTTTTCTATCACCATGTTCCAATAAAAATGGCGGATGTGAGTGCGCTCGTTGAATTTTGATCTAATCATTTTTCGTAAACACAATTTTTACAGCATATACAAAGCTGCAACTTTGTGATCTAGACCAATAGCCGCCAATTTACAAATTAATTTCAACGATTTTGTTTATATAGATTATGACGTCACTACGTGTGCGCCATATTTACCTGTTCCAAATTCCGGGTCTACAGAATCATCGGGAATAATAGGAATTTTTCGTTGTGTAAAAGGATGCCATACGTTCTTTCCTATTAGAAATGAATAACGATTATCCCGAGGATTTACAGCAACCGCAACATCCCCTAAGATAGTTTCCGGGCGGGTAGTCGCTACAACTATTTCTGCGTCTATGAACATACACCATTTAATAAGCGTTCGTGAATACAATTAAAAGCGATACCTTCGTCTACTAATTTATAAGCGAATTTAGTTAAAACGCCAAACTCCACGCGCTCTGCATATCCCGGTATTACAAGAAGCGTAGGTCCAGACACTTTTAAATGCTCAACCTCAACGTCCGAAATCGCAGATCGCAAAAAACAAGACCAATTCACAAGATGCTCAGAGCGATAAACCAAACCACTATCGTACAACCTAATAAACGCTTCTTTAACAGCAAGTTTCTGTTTCGAATCCATTGAGAACATTTCCAAAGACCACGAGAGAGATGCGCCCAAACCGTGTAATTGCTCGCCTAAGTGAAACCGTTACTCGATTGTTCTCATTCTTAACACACTTACTAATTATCTTTGCCTTTTCGTCTTTCCACTTCCAAACCTCTTTTTCGAATTGGTCGCGTCCTAAATCGTGACGAGTTTTCTTCTTCGCCTGCCACAAACATTTTTCCACAACAACTTGTGTCGCAATACCAGCGTGGTCCATACCAGGCACCCACACTACATCAATCCCTTGCATTCTATTCCTATAAAAAATGCATACAAAAACCACACAAATAAAAATCAAAAACAATACCAACGCGCCAAAACGTCTTCAACAGTAACAGTCAAAGCATGACCTAAATGTAAAGTACCGGTAATATTAGGCGGTGGCAATATTAAGCTAAACGTTTTTGAAGAGGACACTGGTGGTTCAAAGTAGCCTTTACAATTGCCGTTTTCCTCCACGCATTTTGGAACGTAAGCCGCGGCTAATTCTAAAAATCAAAATTTGGCGCCTTACAGCGCCACCTATTGTACATTAAGCGTACGTACCTTCAGTAGATTTAAATCTTCGGTGATGTTTGTGAAAACACCAACAAATTTTATTAACTTTTTTATTATTATTATTACGTATATTGAATAATTTATACATGTTTAATAGATAACGTATAACCAAGTTAAAGCTTAGTTTTTAAGGAATTTAAAACTACGTAAGTTAGGTTATACGAGACATGGCAACATTGTTTTTCCATTAGAGAAAACTTCAACTTTTAAATGACATTATGTAATTATGGCCGCATTCAGGTGAATTTGGCGTCTGGGAAACAAACTTTAATTAATACTACCTGAACACACATAATCCGCGGATTTTGAAATATCCTTTTAATTACCAGTAAAATAATTAATAAAACTTGTTTAAAAAAGTTTATTCGGGTCGAACGCCTAAAAGAAATTTTATTCTTTAAAAATCGTTCTTGTAGAAGCACTAGTGATATAAGTTTATATAGATTTGATTACTGTAGTTATTATCAAAAGATAGAAATAAAACAATTTGACATATCCTGAGCAACCATAAATGATTAATGACGCTCTCTTATTGAACAAATTACAGTTTTTTTACACCGTTGCAAAAGTTGTACGTCATTTTATGTTACTACGGTTTTGTATTTCATTTGTTTATACTCCTGTAACCAAAAAAAGTTTTAAGATGGTATATTAAAAAACTTTGTTATGGTTTCTCGCGCTGTATGAATTTTGCCAATCGTAAACGGCATCTACGAGTTTGTTTTACTTATGATATTATTTCCGTTTCTGTTCACACTAAGGAAGCAGCACGTGTGCTAACGCAATGCTCAGTGATATTTACGTTTAAGAATTTTACAACTGTTATTAATGGTGTAAATTACTTAAGATTGTATGTGAAAAAATTGCTTGGGTAAAAATGCATTTCTATTTTACGGCGAGATCTAATTTTTTTTACTCTGACAGCTAGTTTGGTCACCTTCACGTGTTTGTTACTTCCGAAGATTTTAATCACTAAGGCTAATTGCTTATTCTTCGATACCTGAGGCATACACGGGTGCAAACATTAAATCGTACTAGTTAGATGTAATCATGTCAGGAACTACCATTCGTTAGATGAACAAATCGCATACAACGTTTAAGTATTCTCTAATGGAGCAAATAATCATGAATAATTGGTGTCAGACTTGTTGAATAACAATTAAAAACGTAGCGCACTTTGTGCTTCTAGTCTTCGAGTAAAACTTTAGTAACTTACTTGTGATAGCACGGATGTATATTTATCAGCTTAATTTTTAAGATTTTTTGTAAAATGTTTTAGGTATGCCATTAGCGCTAATCGCATGTTTAAAATAGAATAAGTACTCTATTTCTACGTTTATTTATTTGTTTTGGTATCGATCGTACGTCCGGACGACTAAACATATACGCAGCTTATCACGATGAACCTTTTTTTGTAATTATTTATCAAGTTGTTACAAGCTTTTTGCTATTTTACGAACCTGCACGGCCAACTCACAATAGTCGGTGAGAAGGGAGGGTTCCTAGATAATAACGAAAAGATATTTGAGGGCGCCAGAGCTTATCCAAAGTCACTTCTGTCCCGCTCAAGACAGGTGGTATCAACTTGTAACAAGATGTTCGTAATGCTGAAAGAAGCGAGAGAAAAAAAAACTAAATCGTTAATAACAATTTCACTTTAATTCCTTTATAATGATAAATAGATTAACGTTCGAATTGATAACAATTGGATAACATGACCAAGAATAATTTTAGTTCGAGTATAACTAAATATCCGAAGTATCGGCAACACACCACACATACGTAGATTACATTGACATGACTAGCGAAGAGTAGATGGTAGTAAATTTCGTCTGCATACAATATGCGAAGTACACAAAATAATTTAGTAATATGGCATTACTGACAATCAAACACAGTGATAATAAATTACTACGTTAATGTTAACTTATTGTAACAAAGCGTGCGGAATTAATATAGCACTAACGTTAATCAATCGTTGGTAGGACACAGCATGCGCAACTCAAACTAAGTAAAATTTACTACCTAGCTGGTAAACAACAATATCGATAATTACAGAACTAATAGCAAAAGTTTCGTGAGTGACCCGGTTGACTACGAAATAAAACATATAAAATCACTTACCAATAAACACAGAAATTTCCACTGGTGTGAAGAAAGTACTTTCCCCGACACGTAATCCTGTAAGCAATTTGAATCGCAAATCGTGTCAAACTAATGTCTCACGAAATCAAAAATCTACAACAATCGTTACTTAAGGTACAAGAAAGCATAAATAATATAACCCGGTTGTCGAATGCTGTGGTACCCCTTGTCTTTGGTTTAATTAGTTATAACCATAAGCCTTATAAAGAAAAAGTTAGCCTCGTCCCATCCAAATATTTGTCGAGGTTCATCCCTTCGTAATTTGGTATCGACTACTGAATATAGTGAGACCACAAATAGGTGGTTAATACAAGTCACGGCGTGTCATCCACGTGTAGCACTCTTTGCCCTGGAAGGCTCCGCAAGACCCCAATTTCGTGGCGTGGAAATCGCCTTCCGCGAGTGCCCGTGTACGGCAACGTGATGACGTATTTAGCAGTCGTTTACGATAGTCATTTATCGATAAGGTACCAGATGTAAAAGGAAAGAACGCAAAATGGCTGTTAAAAGGAAGAAAGAATTACGAACGAAATTGTTACTAAAAGACGACAGTAGCTTACCCTGTAACGCTTTGAAGCAATTAGATCATTCACTAATTATAATTGGTTTTCCAGATGGTAATAGATAACATAACTATTCAATGCGTCCAGACCATTTTATATCATTCACGTGTGACGAATTTCCGCCAAAAAAATCGCAACGAGAAACGAACGTTAGAGGGCGTCAACCCGAATCTAATTTCACGTTGAAAATACATAGGCGTACGTAAAGAAAATTTCGTCCGTAACAACATAGGCGTACGTAAAGAAAATTCGACCGTAACAAAGTTATCAACGGTGATTTTTGTGTTGTGTAATCACTGTAATTGTGTAATAACTTAATACATTCATTACCTACATGTACGAAATTTTGCCTAATTTAAGACTGATATAACTGAATTTATTGTGTTCAATGTATATTTTTTTTTCTGTTTTTTTAAGTGATTGCTACTGCAATAAGTACACTCATTGTTAGATTAATGATGTTTGATTTATCTACCTTAAGTGTTGTCAGGTGAAAACGGGCACTTGGAGTTTTTTTTTCGTTTTGGCGCCTTTTTAATCAGATTATACTCAGTACATCAACTGACTTCCGTTAATTGCTACATCCACTCCTTATTCGCCGAAACTCTGAGCTGCTGTCGCTTTAGCTGCTGTGTCACAGGTTATTGGTCACACTTCAGCCGAGTGCAAAGTTTATGTTTTACAGTAACCAAACATAGATGACTTCCCGAGTTTTTTTTTCAGAAACAGGTCAATTGTCACAATGGTAATCGTTGTAACTTGTGCAGTAATAGTCAAACTTAAAACGTTGTAATCGACATCGACAAAGATTACATTAATCTGTAAACAACAAAAAAGTTGCTACTAATCTAGCAGCATATCAAAATCAAAATATATCTACACGTTCTCTGGGTTACACATACGCAACGACACTCTTCTGACGTCACTGTTTGTAGAGCAAATCGTACACATTCTAGATTGTAGAAAACTTCGTAAGGATGAGACCAAAGAGGTTTTACATGATTTGAACGTTCGCTACCCAATCAACTATCAATGACCAATGACGTTAAATAAACGTAAATGTTATCTTCTAAGAGAGTCATTGTTACGACTGTACTAGAGGGTACAGAAGTACTGGTTAGCTACCCCATTTTGCACGCTCGGAATGCCGTGCAGTCTATCACAAATACTAAAGTTAATTTTAGTTCTTGGTTCCCGCACCCCGAGTGTTCGTTACACGGTAGGCGCAGTATCCTGTACCCTCCGTTTCGCGGGTTATACAACCCAGTCTCTATTAAGAAGTCGGCAGTCCAGTGATGAACACGAAATGACGAGAAGGAAATTGAGCACTTAAGCACTTCTTCTCTTATTAAAAAAATTTAACGTCGCACTGCGGAATAAATCGACGATCAACCTGTGCCTAAGCTAATTCTTACGTCTCCGAGAGACCGACACCATTAGATTGTAACGATTTAAAATCTATTTTAGGTACATTTTTAACTGACGGGTATGTAACTTACCACTCACAGTTGCGTAATGGTTCAAAATTTTAATTTGCTAATAAACTTTTTTATTGCCAAGGATGGCGCAAAAAATACATCGGATGTAACTGAACGCCATTTTTACGTTACCACGAAACGCTTCTGCTGCTAGAAGAACGAATCTTTTCTAGAATGCTTTTCTGCAATAGAATTCGGCTTTTCTTTACTTTCAAGAACTAGGTCTTGGTTTACCCGCATTAGTAAAACTCTCGTTTCCAACTTAAGTTCAAACCGCGTCTGTAGTTGGAACTAAATCCAGATTTACCGGCATGGTAAAACCAAAAATAACAATGGCTCATAACCGTACTTCCCAGTTTCTATCCAACGTCATCCTAAAATGGAGTAGAGTTATTAATGTTCTAACGGCAACAGCCACATGGCAAACTACATAATAAAATAATGTAAAATAATGTAAACGTAAACCTTTCTATTAAGTTTTATGTATGTTATAAAACTAACCTACTAACATAAAAATGACGTAATTGAAATATGTCTTATTTTTCATTTGTTTTTTGTTTTTTTTGCTAAAACTATTTTTATAATTTTTTTACATTCACTACCTAAGCAACCATCGATGACCACGTTTTTTCTTGCTAAAAGATGTTGTTTTTATCTTCTCACATTTATTACCCAAGCAAACATTTAAGGACTAATGACGTTAAATATACGTAGTTGATATTTCTTAAAAGTAACGTTACATTTGATGTTATTATTTTTTTCGTAATTGTATAACTATACAAAAAATAATAGAAACGTAAATCTTTCAGTTGAATATTAATAAATCACATACGTGATAAGACTACACTAATAACGTAAGAATGACGTAATTAAAACGTGATCTGATTAGATCATCTACTCATATCAGACATCTAAAACACGCGATTTATCATCTTTTTACATTCACTACCCAAGCAACCAACGACGTTAAAAAAACGTTGTTGTTGTTCTTTAAAAGTAACGTTACATTTGATGTAACTATTGTTTTGTAGTTGTATAGCTAACAAAAAAATAATATAATCGTAAATCTTTCAATTAAATTATAACAAATCACATACGTTATAAAACAACACAAATAACGTAAAATGACGTAATTAAAACGTAATCCGGTCAGCTAGGATGCATCTGCTCCAATATTTTTGTTTTTTTTTGCTATCTTAAAATACTTAATTTTTATCATCTTTTCACAATCACTACCCAAGCAATCCTTAATGACAAATGACGTTAAATAAACATATTTGTTATTCTTTAACAGTAACGTTACATTATAACGCTGCGCTAATAACGTAGAAATGGCGCAATATCTAGTTAGCAAAGATACATCTACTCATACCTTTTTGTTTGTTGTTTTTCTTTTTCTAAAAGACACTATTTTATCGTACTTTCACATTAATTATCTAAGCAACGACCAATTACTAATAACGTTAAATAAACTTACTTGTTAGTCCTTAAGAGTAAAGTTACTATTGTTCTGTAATTGTATAACTAACCAAAGAATAATGTAACCATAAATCTTTTAATTTAATTTTAACAAATCACATACGTTATAAAACTACACTGATAACGTAAAGAATGATTAAATAAAAACGGAATCTGGTTAGCTAAGATTATTTTTTTTTCATTTTTTTACAATCACTACTTAAGCAATGACGTTAAATAAACGTAGTTGTTATTCTTTAAGAGTAACGTTACATATGGTATTACTATCATTTTGTAATTGTATAACTAAACAAAAAATAATATAAACGTAAATATTTCAATTACGTTTTAACAAATCACATACGTTATAAAAGTACATTAATAACGTAAAGGTGACGTAATGAAAACGTGATTTGGTTAGCAAGAATGCATTTATTCATATTTTTTTGTTTGATTTTTTTTCTTTGTTAAAAGACGCTTTATTATCATTTTTTTACATTCACTACCCAAACAACCATCAGTGACCAATGACGTTAAATAAACGTAGTATTCAAACCTTAAAAGTAAAGTTACATTGGTGTTACTATATTGTTTTGTATTTGTATAACTTACCAAAAAATAATATAAACGTAAATCTTTCAAATAAATTTTAATGAACCACGTACGTTATAGAACTGCACCTTTAACGTAAAGATGCCGTAATAAAAACGTGATCTGGTTAGCTAAAATACATCTACTCACACTTTTTGTATTTTTTTTTGCTTTGCTAAAAGACGCTATTTTATCATACTTTTACATTAATTATCTAAGCAACCACTAATTACTAATAACGTTAAATAAACGTAGTTGTTACTCCTTAAGAGTAAAGTTACTATTGTTTTGTGATTGTATAAATTACCAAAAAACAATATAAACGAAAATTTTTCAATTATGTTTTAACAAATCACATACGCTAGAAAACTACACTAATAACGTAAAAATGACGTGATAAAAACATCACCTGGTTAGTTAAAATACATCTACTCATATTTATTCTGTTTTTTATATTGTTAAGAGACGTTATTTTTATCATCTCTTTACATTCACTACCCAAGTAACAATCAATGACCAATAAAGTTAAATAAACGTAGTATTTGTTCTTTAAGAATATTCTTACATTTGGTATTGCTATTGTTTTGTAATTGTATAACCAACAAAAAAATAATATAAACGTAAATCTTTTAATTTCATTTTAACAAATCACATACGTTATAAAACTGCACTAATAACGTAAGAAATGACGTAATAAAAACGTAATCTGGTTAGCTAAGATTTTTTACTTTGTTATTCTTTAAGAACAACGTTACATTTAGTGTTACTATTGTTTTGTAATTGTATAACTAACCAAAAAATAATATAAACGTAAACCTTTCAATTAAAGTTTAACAATTTACATACGTTATAAAATTACACATATAACGTAAAAATGACGTAACAAAAACGTGATCTGGTTAGCTAAGATACATTTACTCATTTTTTCTTTGTTTTTCTTTTGCTTTAATAAAAGACACTATTTTATCATATTTTTACATTAATTACTTAAGCAACCACCAATGACGTTTAATAAACGTAGTTATTATTCCTTGAGAGTAAAGTTACATTGGTGTTACTATTGTTTTGTAATTGTATAACTAACCAAAACATAAAATAAACGTAAATATTTCAATTAAGTTTTAACAAATCATATTCGCTAGAAAACTACACTAATAACATAAAGATGACGTAGTAATAACGTCATCTGGTTAGTTAAAATACATCTTTTTATTTATTTTTTTGTTTTTTTACATTGCTAAGAGACGTAATTTTTATCATCTTTTTACATTCACTACCCAAGTAACAATCAATGACCAATAACGTTAAATAAACGTAGTATTTGTTTCTTAAGAATATTGTTAACTTTGGTATTGCCATTGTTTTGTAATTGTATAATCAACAAAAAAATAATATAAACGTAAATCTTTTAATTTAATTTTAACAAATCACTTACGTTATAAAACTACACTAATAACGTAAAGAATGACTTAATAAAAACGGAATCCGGTTAGTTAAGATTATTTTTTTTTCTTTGCTAAAACACGATTATACTTTATTATCTTTTTGAAATAACTACTTAAGCATAACTATCAATGGTCAATGACGTTAAATAAACGTAGTTGTTATTCTTTAAAAACAATATTACATTTAGTGTTACTATTGTTTCGTAATTGTATAATTATCCAAAAAATAATATAAACGTAAATCTTTCAAATAAATTTTAATGAACCACGTACGTTATAGAACTGCACCTTTAACGTAAAGATGCCGTAATAAAAACGTGATCTGGTTAGCTAAAATACATCTACTCACACTTTTTGTATTTTTTTTTGCTTTGCTAAAAGACGCTATTTTATCATACTTTTACATTAATTATCTAAGCAACCACTAATTACTAATAACGTTAAATAAACGTAGTTGTTACTCCTTAAGAGTAAAGTTACTATTGTTTTGTGATTGTATAAATTACCAAAAAACAATATAAACGAAAATTTTTCAATTATGTTTTAACAAATCACATACGCTAGAAAACTACACTAATAACGTAAAAATGACGTGATAAAAACATCACCTGGTTAGTTAAAATACATCTACTCATATTTATTCTGTTTTTTATATTGTTAAGAGACGTTATTTTTATCATCTCTTTACATTCACTACCCAAGTAACAATCAATGACCAATAAAGTTAAATAAACGTAGTATTTGTTCTTTAAGAATATTCTTACATTTGGTATTGCTATTGTTTTGTAATTGTATAACCAACAAAAAAATAATATAAACGTAAATCTTTTAATTTCATTTTAACAAATCACATACGTTATAAAACTGCACTAATAACGTAAGAAATGACGTAATAAAAACGTAATCTGGTTAGCTAAGATTTTTTACTTTGTTATTCTTTAAGAACAACGTTACATTTAGTGTTACTATTGTTTTGTAATTGTATAACTAACCAAAAAATAATATAAACGTAAACCTTTCAATTAAAGTTTAACAATTTACATACGTTATAAAATTACACATATAACGTAAAAATGACGTAACAAAAACGTGATCTGGTTAGCTAAGATACATTTACTCATTTTTTCTTTGTTTTTCTTTTGCTTTAATAAAAGACACTATTTTATCATATTTTTACATTAATTACTTAAGCAACCACCAATGACGTTTAATAAACGTAGTTATTATTCCTTGAGAGTAAAGTTACATTGGTGTTACTATTGTTTTGTAATTGTATAACTAACCAAAACATAAAATAAACGTAAATATTTCAATTAAGTTTTAACAAATCATATTCGCTAGAAAACTACACTAATAACATAAAGATGACGTAGTAATAACGTCATCTGGTTAGTTAAAATACATCTTTTTATTTATTTTTTTGTTTTTTTACATTGCTAAGAGACGTAATTTTTATCATCTTTTTACATTCACTACCCAAGTAACAATCAATGACCAATAACGTTAAATAAACGTAGTATTTGTTTCTTAAGAATATTGTTAACTTTGGTATTGCCATTGTTTTGTAATTGTATAATCAACAAAAAAATAATATAAACGTAAATCTTTTAATTTAATTTTAACAAATCACATACGTTATAAAACTACACTAACAACGTAAAGAATGACATAATAAAAACGTAATCTGCTTAGCTAAGATTACTTTTTACAATCACTACTTAAGCAACTATAAATGATCAATGACGTTAAATAAACGTAGTTGTTGTTCATTAAGAGCAACGTTACCTTTGGTATTACTTACTTTTGTTTTGTAATTGTATAACTAACCAAAAAATAATATAAACGTAAATATTTCAATTAAGTTTTAACAAATCACATACGTTATAAAAGCACATTAATAACGTAAAGGTGACGTAATGAAAACGTGATATGGTTAGTCAGAATACATCTACTCATATTTTTCCGTTTGCTTTTTTTTTCTTTACTAAAACACACAATTTTTATCATCTTTTTACATTCACTATCCAAAAAACCATCAATGGCGTTAAATAAACGTAGTTGTTATTTCTTAAGAGTAACGTCGCTAAATGTTGCCATTTTATTAGCAATATTCCTGTCTTTTACTATCGTTTTGTAATTGCATAACTAACCAAAAAATACTATAACGTATATCTTTCAATTAAATTGTATCAAATCACGTATCTTAGAAAACTACACTAATAACTTAAAAATGACGTAATATAAACGTAATCTGTTTATCTAGATTACACTTACTTGCATTTTTGGTTTGCTTTCTATGTTTTTTTGTTAAAAGGCGCTATTTTATTATCTTTTAACAAAGAAAACGTTGCTAAAGATTCGTCATCTTATTAGCCAAATAACAATTTTTTACACAATCGCAAAAACTGTGCGCCATTTGTAAATTTTTCAATTAAGTTTTAACAAATCACGTAGCTTATAAAACGTAAAAATGTTGTAATAAAAACATGATCTCGTTAGCTAGAAAACAAACGGCGCTATTTTTATTGTATAAGTAACCAAAATATAATGTAAACGTAACCATTTCTATTAAGTTTTATGTACGTTATAAAAATAACCTGATAACATAAAATGACGTTATTAATACATGTCTTATTTTTTTATTTCTTTGCTAAAAAACAATATTTTTATAATTTTTTTACATTCACTACCCAAGCAACCATTGATGGCCAAGTTCTTTTGCTAAGAGGCGTTATTTTTATCTTCTCACATTTACTACCGAAGCAACCATTAATGACTAATAACGTTAAATAAACGTAATTAGTATTGCTTAAAAGTAACGTTATATTTGGTGTTATTCTTTTTTTCGTAATTGTATAACCATACAAAAAAAATTTAAACGTAAATCTTTTAATTAAATATTAATAAATCACATACATGATAAGACTACACTAATAACGTAACAATCACGTAATTAAAACGTGATCTGGTTAGATCATCTACTCATATCAGACATCTAAAACACGCGATTTTTATCATGTTTTTACATTTGCTACCCAAGCAACCAACGACATTACAAAAACGTAGTTATTATTCTTTAAAAGTAACGTTACATTTGGTGTAACTATTGTTTTGTAGTTGTATAGCTAACAAAAAAATAATAAAGTCGTAAATCTTTCAATTAAATTATAATAAATCACATACGTTATAAAACAACACTAATAACGTAAAATGACGTAATTAAAACGTAATCCGGTCAGCTAGGATACATCTGCTCTAATATTTTTGTTTTTTTTTTGCTATCTTAAAAGACTTAATTTTTATCATCTTTTCACAATTACTACCGAAGCAACCATTGATGACCAATGACGTTGAATAAACATAGTTGTTATTCTTTAACAGTAACGCTACATTAAAAAAACTGCGCTAATAACCTAAAAATGGCGCAATGTAAACTTGATCTGATTAGCTAACATACATCTACTCATACTTTTTTCTTTATTTTTTTTTCCTTTTCTAAAAGACACTATTTTATTATACTTTTACATTAATTACCTAAGCAACCACCAATGACTAATAACGTTAAATGAACGTAGTTATTATTCCTTAAGAGTAAAGTTACTATTGTTTTATAATTGTATAACTAGCCAAAGAATAATGTAAACCTAAATCTTTTAATTTAATTTTAACAAATCACGTACGTTATAAAACTACACTAATAACTTGAAAATGACGTAATCTGTTTATCTAGATTACACCTACTTGCATTTTTGGTTTGTTTTTTATGTTTTTTTTATTATCTTTTAACAAAAGCAACGTTGCTAAATATTCGTCATCTTATTAGCCAAATTACAATTTTTTACACAATCGCAAAAACTGTGCGCCATTTGTAATTATATAACTAACCAAAAATAACACAAACGTAAATAATTCAATTAAGTTTTGTAAGTTATAAAACTATTGTAGTAACGTAAAAATGTTGTAATAAAAACGTGATCTTGTTAGCTAGAATACAAAAGGCGCTATTTTCATTGTATAAGTAACTTTTCTTCTTCTTTTCACGTTTACTACCCAAACAGCGATCAATGACAAATGACGTTAAATAAACGTAACTATTATTCTTTAAGAGTAACGTTACATTTGGTGTTTATTTTGTTGTTTATCGTTTTGTAATTATATAACTAACCAAAAAATATTATACATTAAAATCTCTCAATTAAATTTTAACGAATCACAACCGTTCTAAAACTACAATAATAATGTAAAAATAACGTAATGTAAACGTTATTTGGTTAGCTAAAATACATCTGTTTCGTTTCGTTTTTTGTATTCTTTGCTAAACGACGCTATTTTTATCGTTTTTTCACATTATCTGCTTAAGCAACTTTCAATGTTCAATGTTGTTTTTCTTTTGTAATTGCATAATTAACTAAAAAATAATCTAAACGTAATAATAACGTAAAAATAAAGTAACAAAAACGTGACCTGATTAGCTATGGTACCACATCTACTTATATTTTTTCTTCTTTGCTTTTTAATATTTTTATATTTTTTTTTTGTATTTTTCAAAGTCAGATTTTTTTAAACTAATAAGAAACAAATAATATTAATAAGCTTGTTTTTGACAGTAATATTTGTTTTGAAGAAGATTTGTTACCAACAGAAAAAAAAAGTTTTAAGATGGTATATTAAAAAACTTTGTTATGGTTTCTCGCGCTGTATGAATTTTGCCAATCGTAAACGACATCTACGAGTTTGTTTTACTCATGATATTATTTCTGCTTCTGTTCACACTAAGGAAGCAGCACGTGTGCTAATGCAATGCTCAGTGATATTTACGTTTAAGAATTTTAGAACTGTTATTAATGGTGTAAATTAATTAAGATTTTATGTGAAAAAATTGCTGGGGTAAAAATGCATTTTTATTTTACGGCGAGATCTAATTTTTTTTACTCTGACAGCTAGTTTGGTTACCTTCACGTGTTTGTTACATACGAAAATTTTAATCACTAAGGCTAATTGCTTATTCATCGATAACTGAGGCATACACGGATGCAAACATTAAATCGTACTAGTTAGATGTAATCATGTCAGGAACTACCCTTCGTTAGACGGACAAATCGCATACAACGTTTAAATATTTTCTAATGGAGCAAATAATCATAAATAATTGGTGTCAGACTTGTTGAATAACAATTAAAAATGTAGCGCACTTTGTGTATTAGTCTTCGAGTAAAACTTTAGCAACTTACTTGTGATAGCACGGTTGTATATTTATCAGCTTAATTTTTAAGATTTTTTGTGAAATGTTTTAGGTATGCCATTAGCGCTAATCGCATGTTTAAAACAGAATAAGTACCCTATTTCTACGTTTATTTATTTGTTTTGGTATCAATCGTACGTCCGGACGACTAAACATATACGCATCTTACCACGATGAACTTTTCTTTGTAATTATCTATCAAGTTATCAACGGTGACCTTTGCGTTGTGTAATTACTGTAATTTTATAATAACTTAATACATTCATTACAATTTAAGACTTTGATGTAACTGAATTTATTGTGTTTATTGTATATTTTTTCTCTGTTTTTTTAAGTGATTGCCATTGTAATAAGTACACTCATTGTTAGATTAATGATGTTTGATTTATCTACCTTAAGCGTTGTCAGGTGAAACGGGCACTTGGAGTTTTTTTTCGTTTTGGCGCATTTTTAATCAGATTATACTCAGTACATCAACTGACTTCCGTTAATTGCTACATCCACTCCTTATTCGCCGAAACTCTGAGCTGCTGTGTCACAGGTTATTAGTCACACTTCAGCCAAGTGCAAAGTTTATGTTTTATCTAACAAAACATAGATGAGTTTTTTTTCAGAAACAGGTCAATTGTCACAATGGTAATCGTTGTAACTTGTGCAGCAATAGTCAAACTTAAAACGTTGTAATCGACAAAGATTACATTAATCTGTAAACAACAAAAAAGTTGCTACTAATCTAGCAGCATATCAAAATCAAAATATATGTACACGTCCTCTGGGTTACACATACGCAACGACACTCTTCTGACGTCACTGTTTGTAGAGCAAATCGTACACATTCTAGATTGTAGAAAACTTCGTAAGGATGAGACCAAAGGTTTGTACATGATGTGAACGTTCGCTACCCAATCAACCATCAATGACCAATGACGTTAAATAAACGTAAATGTTATCTTCTAAAAGAGTCATTGTTACGACTGTACTAGAAGGTACAGAAGTACTGGTTAGCTACCCCATTTTGCAGGCCCGAAATGCCGAAGTTAATTTTAGTTCTTGGTTTCCGCATCCCGAGTGTTCGTTACACGGTAGGCGCAGTATCCTGTACTCTCCGTTTCGAGGGTTATACAACCTAGTCTCTATTAAGAAGTCGGCAGTTCAGTGATGAACACGAAATGACGAGAAGGAAATTGAGTACTTAAGCACTTCTTCTCTTATTAAAAAAATTTAACCTGTGCCTAAGCTAATTCTTACGTCTCCGAGAGACCGACACCATTAGATTGTAACGATTTAAAATCTATTTTAGGTACATTTTTAACTGACGGTTATGTAACTTACCACTCACAGTTGCGTAATGGTTCAAAATTTTAATTCGCTAATAAACTTTTTTATTGTCAAGGACGGCGCAAACAATACATCGGATGTAACCGAACGCCATTTTTACGTTACCACGAAACGCTTCTGCTGCTAGAAGAACGAATCTTTTCTAGAATGCTTTTCTGCAATAGAACTTTTCTTCACTTTCCAGAACTAGGTCTCGGTTTACCGGCATTAGTAAAACTCTCGTTTCCAACCATACCTTAAGTTCAAACCGGGTCTGTAGTCGGAAATAAATCCAGATTTACCGGCATGGTAAAACCAAAGAAACAATCGCTTATAACCGTGCTTCCCAGTTTCTCTCCAAAATTATCCTAAAATTGAGTAGACTTATTAATGTTCTTACGGCAACAGCCACATGGCAAACTACACAATAAAATAATGTAAAATAATGTAAACGTAAATCTTTCTATTAAGTTTTATGTACGTTATAAAACTAACCTACTAACATAAAAATGACGTAATTAAAACATGTCTTATTTTTTATTTGTTTTTTGTTTTTTTTTGCTAAAAGACACTATTTTTTAATTTTTTTACATTCACTACCCAAGCAACCATCGATGACCACGTTTTTTCTTGCTAAAAGATGTTGTTTTTATCTTCTCACATTTATTACCCAAGCAACCATTTAAGGACTAATGACGTTAAATATACGTAGTTGGTATTTCTTAAAAGTAACGTTATATTTGGTGTTATTATTTTTTTCGTAATTGTATAACTGTACAAAAAATAATATAAACGTAAATCTTTCAGTTAAATATTAATAAATCACATACGTGATAAGACTACACTAATAACGTAAGAATGACGTAATTAAAACGTGATCTGGTTAGATCATCTACTCATATCAGACATCTAAAACACGCGATTTTTATCATCTTTTCACATTCACTACCCAAGCAACCAACGACGTTAAAAAAACGTTGTTGTTGTTCTTTAAAAGTAACGTTACATTTGATGTAACTATTGTTTTGTAGTTGTCTAGCTAACAAGAAAATAATATAATCGTAAATCTTTCAATTAAATTATAACAAGTCATATACGTTATAAAAAAACACAAATAACGTAAAATAACGTAATTAAAACGTAATCCGGTCAGCTCGGATGCATCTGCTCCAATATTTTTGTTTTTTTTTTGCTATCTTCAAAGACTTAATTTTTATCATCTTTTCACAATCACTACCCAAGCAACCCTTAATGACAAATGACGTTAAATAAACATAGTTGTTATTCTTTAACAGTAACGCTACATTATAACACTGCGCTAATAACGTAGAAATGGCGCAATATCTAGTTAGCAAAGATACATCTACTCATACTTTTTTGTTTGTTTTTTTTCCTTTTCTAAAAGACACTATTTTACCGTACTTTCACATTAATTATCTAAGCAACCACCAATTACTAATAACGTTAAATAAACTTACTTGTTAGTCCTTAAGAGTAAAGTTACTATTGTTCTGTAATTGTATAACTAACCAAAGAATAATGTAACCATAAATCTTTTAATTTAATTTTAACAAATCACATACGTTATAAAACTACACTGATAACGTAAAGAATGACTAAATAAAAACGGAATCTGGTTAGCTAAGATTGTTTTTTTTTCTTTGCTAAAGCACGGTTTTTATCATCTTTTTACAATCACTACTTAAGCAATGACGTTAAATAAACGTAGTTGTTATTCTTTAAAATTAACGTTACATATGGTATTACTATTATTTTGTAATTGTATAACTAACCAAAAAATAATATAAACGTAAATATTTCAATTAAGTTTTAACAAATCACATACGTTATAAAAGCACATTAATAACGTAAAGGTGACGTAATGAAAACGTGATTTGGTTAGCAAGAATACATTTATTCATATTTTTTTGTTTTAATTTTTTTCTTTGTTAAAAGACGCTTTGTTATCATTTTTTTACATTCACTGCCCAAACAACCATCAGTGACCAATGACGTTAAATAAACGTAGTATTTAAACCTTAAGAGTAAAGTTACATTGGTGTTACTATATTGTTTTGTATTTGTATAACTTACCAAAAAATAATATAAACGTAAATCTTTCAAATAAATTTTAATGAACCACGTACGTTATAGAACTGCACCTTTAACGTAAAGATGCCGTAATAAAAACGTGATCTGGTTAGCTAAAATACATGTACTCACGCTTTTTGTATTTTTTTTTTGCTTTGCTAAAAGACGCTATTTTATCGTACTTAACAAATCACATACGTTATAAAACTACACTAATAACGTAAAGAATTACGTAATAAAAACGAAATCTGGTTAGCTAAGATTGTTTTTTTTCTTTGCTAAAACACGATTTTTATCGTCTTTTTACAATCACTACTTAAGCAACTATCAATGGTCAATGACGTTAAATAAACGTAGTTATTCTTTAAAAACAACATTACATTTGGTGTTACTATTGTTTTGTAACTGTATAACTAACCAAAAAAGAATATAAACGTAAATTTTTCAATTAAGTTTTAACATATCACAAACGTTATAAAAGTACATTAATAACGTAAAGGTGACGTAATGAAAACGTGATTTGGTTAGCAAGGATACATTTACTCATGTTTTTTGTTTGATTCTTGTTTTTTGTTAAAAGACGCTATTTTATTGTTTTTTAACATTTACTACCCAAACAACTATCAGTGACCAATCACGTTAAATAAACGTAATATCTATTCTTTAAAAGTAAAGTTACATTGGTATTACTAAATTGTTTTGTATTAGTATAATTCACCAAAAAACAATATAAACGTAATTTTTTTAACTAAATTTTAACGAACTACATGCGTTATAAAACAACACCTTTAACGTAAAG
Source organism: Aquatica leii (assembly GCA_035610365.1). Taxonomy (NCBI): domain Eukaryota; kingdom Metazoa; phylum Arthropoda; class Insecta; order Coleoptera; family Lampyridae; genus Aquatica; species Aquatica leii. The sequence continues at coordinate 34,806,449 of CM069438.1, forward strand.
ATGCCGTAATAAAAACGTGATCTGGTTAGCTAAAATACATCTACTCACACATTTTGTTTGTGTTTTTTTGCTTTGCTAAAAGACGCTATTTTATGATACTATTACATTAATTATCTAAGCAACAATTAATTACTAATAACGTTAAATAAACGTAGTTGTTACTCTTTAAGAGTAAAGTTACTATTGTTTTGTAATTGTATAATTTACCAAAAAAATAATAGAAACGTAAATTTTTCAATTATGTTTTAACAAATCACATACGCTAGAAAACTACACTAATAACGTAAAAATGACGTGATAAAAACATCATCTGGTTAGTTAAAATACATCTACTCATATTTTTTTCTGTTTTTTTACATTGTTAAGAGACGTTATTTTTATCATCTTTTTACATTCACTACCCAAGTAACAATCAATGACCAATAACGTTAAATAAACGTAGTATTTGTTCTTTAAGAATATTCTTACATTTGGTATTGCTATTGTTTTGCAATTGTATAACCGACAAAAAAATAATAGAAACGTAAATCTTTTAATTTCATTTTAACAAATCACATACGTTAGAAAACTACACTAACAACGTAAAGAATGACATAATAAAAACGTAATCTAGTTGGATAAGATTTTTTTTTCTTTGTTATTCTTTAAGAACAACGTTACATTTAGTGTTACTATTGTTTTGTAATTGTATAACTAACCAAAAAATAATATAAACGTAAACCTTTCAATTAAAGTTTAACAATTTACATACAATTTACACATATAACGTAAAAATGACGTAACAAAGACGTGATCTGGTTAACTAAGATACATTTACTCTTTTTTTCTTTGTTTTTCTTTTGCTTTAATAAAAGACACTATTTTATCATATTTTTACATTAATTACTTAAGCAACCACCAATGACGTTTAATAAACGTAGTTATTATTCCTTGCGAGTAAAGTTACATTGCTGTTACTATTGTTTTGTAATTGTATAACTAAACAAAAAATAATATTAACGTAAATCTTTCAATTAAGTGTTAACAAATCACATACGCTAGAAAACTACACTAATAACGTAAAGATGACGTGATAAAAACGTCATCTGGTTAGTTAAAATACATCTACTCATATTTTTTTCTGTTTTTTACATTGTTAAGAGACGTTATTTTTATCATCTTTTTACATTCACTACCCAAGTAACAATCAATGACCAATAACGTTAAATAAACGTAGTATTTGTTCTTTAAGTATATTCTTACATTTGGTATTGCTATTGTTTTGTAATTGTATAACCAACAAAAAAATAATATAAACGTAAATCTTTTAATTTTATTTTAACAAATCACATACGTTATAAAACTGCACTAATAACGTAAGGAATGACGTAATAAAAACGTAATCTGGTTAGCTAAGATTTTTTTCTTTGTTATCCTTTAAGAACAACCTTACATTTAGTGTTACTATTGTTTTGTAATTGTATAACTAACCAAAAAATAATATGAACGTAATCGTTTCAATTAAAGTTTAGCAATTTACATACGTTATAAAATTACACATATAACGTAAAAATGACGTAACAAAAACGTGATCTGGTTAGCTAAGATACATTTACTCATTTTTTTCTTTGTTTTTCTTTTGCTTTAATAAAAGACACTATTTTATCATATTTTTACATTAATTACTTAAGCAACCACCAATGACGTTTAATAAACGTAGTTATTATTCCTTGAGAGTAAAGTTACATTGGTGTTACTATTGTTTTGTAATTGTATAACTAAACAAAAAATAATATTAACGTAAATCTTTTAATTAAGTTTTAACAAATCACATACGCTAGAAAACTACACTAATAACGTAAAGATGACGTGATAAAAACGTCATCTGGTTAGTTAAAATACATTTATTTATTTTTTTTGTTTTTTTACATTGCTAAGAGACGTAATTTTTATCATCTTTTCACATTCATTACCCAAGTAACAATCAATGACCAATAACGGTAAATAAACGTAGTATTTGTTTCTTAAGAATATTATTAACTTTGGTATTGCCATTGTTTTGTAATTGTATAATCAACAAAAAATAATATAAACGTAAATCTTTTAATTTAATTTTAACAAATCACATACGTTATAAAACTACACTAACAACGTAAAGAATGACGTAATAAAAACGTAATCTAGTTGGATAAGATTTTTTTTTCTTTGCTAAAACACAATTTGTATCGTCTTTTTACAATCACTACTTAAGCAACTATCAATGGTCAATGACGTAAAATAAACGTAGTTGTTATTCTTGAAGAGCAACGTTACATTTAGTGTTACTATTGTTTTGTAATTGTATAACTAACCAAAAAATAAAATAAACGTAAATATTTCAATTAAGTTTTAACACATCACATACCATAGAAAATTACACTAATAACGTAAAGATGACGTGATAAAAACGTCATCTGGTTAGTTAAAATACATCTATTTATTTTTTTTTGTTTTTTTACATTGCTAAGAGACGTAATTTTTATCATCTTCTTACATTCACTACCCAAGTAACAATCAATGACCAATAACGTTAAATAAACGTTGTATTTGTTTCTTAAGAATATTGTTAACTTTGGTATTGCCATTGTTTTGTAATTGTATAATCAACAAAAAAATAATATAAACGTAAATATTTCAATTAAGTTTTAACAAATCACATACGTTATAAAAGCACATTAATAACGTAAAGGTAACGTAATGAAAACGTGATATGGTTAGTCAGAATGCATCTACTCATATTTTTCCGTTTGCTTTTTTTTTCTTTACTAAAACACACAATTTTTATCATCTTTTCACATTCACTATCCAAAAAACCATCAATGGCGTTAATTAAACGTAGTTGTTATTTCTTAAGAGTAACTTCACTAAATATTGCCATTCTATTAGCAATATTCCTGTCTTTTACTATCGTTTTGTAATTGCATAACTAACCAAAAAATACTATAACGTATATCTTTCAATTAAATTTTAACAAATCACGTATGTTATAAAACTACACTAATAACTTGACAATGACGTAATATAAACGTAATCTGTTTATCTAGATTACACTCACTTGCATTTTTGGTTTATTTTTTATGTTTTTTTGTTAAAAGGCGCTATTTTATTATCTTTTAACAAAGAAAACGTTGCTAAAGATTCGTCATTTTATTAGCCAAATAAAAATTTTTTACACAATCGCAAAAACTGTGAGCCATTTGTAAATTTTTCAATTAAGTTTTAACAAACCACATAGGTTATAAAACGTAAAAATGTTGTAATAAAAACATGATCTCGTTAGCTAGAATACAAAAGGCCCTATTTTTATTACATAAGTAACCAAAAAATAATGTAAATGTAACCATTTCTATTAAGTTTTATGTACGTTATAAAAATAACCTGATAACATGAAATGGCGTTATTAATACATCTCTTATTTTTTTATTTATTTTTGGTTCCTTGCTAAAAAATAATATTTTTATAATTTTTTTACATTCACTACCCAAGCAACCATTGATGGCCAAGTTCTTTTGCTAAGAGACGTTATTTTTATCTTCTCACATTTACTACCGAAGCAACCATTAATGACTAATGACGTTAAATAAACGTAATTAGTATTTCTTAAAAGTAACGTTATATTTGGTGTTATTCTTTTTTTCGTAATTGTATAACCATACAAAAAATAATATAAACGTAAATCTTTCAATTAAATATTAATAAATCACATACATGATAAGACTACACTAATAACGTAAAAATCACGTAATTAAAACGTGATCTGGGTAGATCATCTACTCATATCAGACATCTAAAACACGCAATTTTTATCATGTTTTCACATTTGCTATCCAAGCAACCAATGACGTGAAAAAAAAACGTATTTATTATTCTTTAAAAGTAACGTCACATTTGGTGTAACTATTGTTTTGTAGTTTTATAGCTAACAAAAAAATAATAAAATCGTAAATCTTTCAATAAACTTATAATAAATCACATACGTTATAAAACAACACTAATAACGTAAAATAACGTAATTAAAACGTAATCCGGTTAGCTAGGATACTTCTGCTCCAATATTTTTGTTTTTTTTTGCTATCTTAAAAGACTTAATTTTTATCATCTTTTCACAATCACTACCCAAGCAACCATTACGTTACCAATGACGTTAAATAAACATAGTTGTTATTCTTTAACAGGAATGCTACATTAAAAAACGGCGCTAATAACTTAAAAATGGCGCAATATAAACTTGATCTGGTTAGCTAAAATACATCTACTCACACTTTCTTTTTGTTTTTTTTTCCTTTCCTAGAAGACGCTATTTTATTATACTTTTACATTCATTACCGAAGCAACCACGAATGACTAATAACGTTAAATAAACGTAATTGTTATTTCTTACGAGTAAAGTTACTATTGTTTTGTAATTGTATAACTAACCAAAAAATAATGTAAACGTAAATCTTTCAATTAAGTTTTTACAAATCACTTACGCTAGAAAACTACACTAATAACGTAAAGATGACGTGATAAAAACGTCATCTGGTTAGTTAAAATACATCTATTTATTTTTTTTTGTTTTTTTACATTGCTAAGAGACGTAATTTTTATCATCTTTTCACATCCACTACCCAAGTAACAATCAATGACCAATAACGTTAAATAAACGTAGTATTTGTTTCTTAAGAATATTGTTAACTTTGGTATTGTTATTGTTTTGTAATTGTATAATCAACAAAAAAATAATATAAACGTAAATCTTTTAATTTAATTTTAACAAATCACATACGTTATAAAACTACACTAACAACGTAAAGAATGACGTAATAAAAACGTAATCTAGTTGGATAAGATTTTTTTTTCTTTGCTAAAACACAATTTGTATCGTCTTTTTACAATCACTACTTAAGCAACTATCAATGGTCAATGACGTAAAATAAACGTAGTTGTTATTCTTGAAGAGCAACGTTACATTTAGTGTTACTATTGTTTTGTAATTGTATAACTAACCAAAACGTAATATAAACGTAAATATTTCAATTAAGTTTTAACAAATCACATACGTTATAAAAGCTCATTAATAACGTAAAGGTAACGTAATGAAAACGTGATGATATGGTTAGTTAGAATACATCTACTCATATTTTTCGTTTGCTTTTTTTTTCTTTACTAAAACACACAATTTTTATCATGTTTTTACATTTACTATCCAAAAAACCATAAATGTCGTTAAATAAACGTAGTTGATATTTCTTAATAGTAACGTCGCTAAATGTTGCCATTTTATTAGCAATATTCCTGTCTTTTACTATCGTTTTGTAATTGCATAACTAACCAAAAAATACTATAACGTATATCTTTCAATTACATTGTAACAAATCACGTATGTTATAAAAGTACACTAAGAAACTTGACAATGACGTAATATAAACGTAATCTGTTTATCTAGATTACACTAACTTGCATTTTTGGTTTCTTTTCTATGTTTTTTTGTTAAAAGGCGCTATTTTATTATCTTTTAACAAAGAAAACGTTGCTAAAGATTCGTCATCTTATTAGCCAAATAACAATTTTTTACACAATCGCAAAAACTGTGCGCCATTTGTAAATTTTTCAATTAAGTTTTAACAAATCACATAGGTTATAAAACGTAAAAATGTTGTAATAAAAACATGATCTCGTTAGCTAGAATACAAAAGGCCCTATTTTTATTATATAAGTAACCAAAAAATAATGTAAATGTAACCATTTCTATTAAGTTTTATGTACGTTATAAAAATAACCTGATAACATGAAATGACGTTATTAATACATCTCTTGTTTTTTTATTTATTTTTGGTTCCTTGCTAAAAAACAATGTTTTTATAATTTTTTTACATTCACTACCCAAGCAACCATTAATGGCCAAGTTCTTTTGCTAAGAGACGTTATTTTTATCTTCTCACATTTACTACCGAAGCAACCATTAATGACTAATAACGTTAAATAAACGTAATTAGTGTTTCTTAAAATTAACGTTATATTTGTTGTTATCCTTTTTTCGTAATTGTATAACTATACAAAAATAATATAGACGTAGATCTTTCAATTAAATATTAATAAATCACATACATGATAAGACTACACTGAAAACGTAAAAATCACGCAATTAAAACGTGATCTGGTTAGATCATCTACTCATATCAGACATCTAAAACACGCGATTTTTATCATCTTTTTACATGCACTACCCAAGCAACCAACGACGTTAAAAAAACGTTGTTGTTGTTCTTTAAAAGTAACGTTACATTTGATGTAACTATTGTTTTGTAGTTGTATTTCTAACAAAAAAATAATATATTCGTAAATCTTTCAATTAAATTATAATACATCACATACGTTATAAAACAACACAAATAACGTAAAATGACGTAATTAAAACGTAATCCGGTCAGCTAGGATGCATCTGCTCCAATATTTTTGTTTTTTTTTGCTATCTTAAAAGACTTAATTTTTATCATCTTTTCACAATCACTACCCAAGCAACCCTTAATGACAAATGACGTTAAATAAACATAGTTGTTATTCTTTGACAGTAACGCTACATTATAACACTGCGCTAATAACGTAGAAATGGCGCGATATCTAGTTAGCAAAGTTACATCTACTCATACTTTTTTGTTTGTTTTTTTTTCGTTTTCTAAAAGACACTATTTTATCGTACTTTCACATTAATTATCTAAGCAACCACCAATTACTAATAACGTTAAATAAACTTACTTGTTAGTTCTTAAGAGTAAAGTTACTATTGTTCTGTAATTGTATAACTAACCAAAGAATAATGTAACCATAAATATTTTAATTTAATTTTAACAAACCACATACGTTATAAAACTACACTAATAACGTAAAGAATGACTAAATAAAAACGGAATCTGGTTAGCTAAGATTGTTTTTTTTTTCTTTGCTAAAGCACGCTTTTTATCATCTTTTTACAATCACTACTTAAGCAATGACGTTAAATAAACGTAGTTGTTATTCTTTAAGAGTAACGTTACATATGATATTACTATTATTTTGTAATTGTATAACTAACCAAAAAATAATATAAACGTAAATATTTCAATTAAGTTTTAACAAATCACATACGTTATAAAAGTACATTAATAACGTAAAGGTGACGTAATGAAAACGTGATTTGGTTAGCAAGAATACATTTATTCATATTTTTTTGTTTGATTTTTTTTCTTTGTTAAAAGACGCTTTATTATCATTTTTTTACATTCACTGCCCAAACAACCATCAGTGACCAATGACGTTAAATAAACGTAGTATTTAAACCTTAAAAGTAAAGTTACATTGGTGTTACTATATTGTTTTGTATTTGTATAACTTACCAAAAAATAATATAAACGTAAATCTTTCAAATAAATTTTAATGAACCACGTACGTTATAGAACTGCACCTTTAACGTAAAGATGCCGTAATAAAAACGTGATCTGGTTAGCTAAAATGCATCTACTCACACTTTTTGTATTTTTTTTTTGCTTTGCTAAAAGACGCTATTTTATCGTACTTAACAAATCACATACGTTATAAAACTACACTAATAACGTAAAGAATTACGTAATAAAAACGAAATCTGGTTAGCTAAGATTGTTTTTTTTGCTAAAACACGATTTTTATCATCTTTTTACAATCACTACTTAAGCAACTATCAATGGTCAATGACGTTAAATAAACGTAGTTCTTCTTTAAAAACAACATTACATTTGGTGTTACTATTGTTTTGTAACTGTATAACTAACCAAAAAAGAATATAAACGTAAATTTTTCAATTAAGTTTTAACAAATCACAAACGTTATAAAAGTACATTAATAACGTAAAGGTGACGTAATGAAAACGTGATTTGGTTAGCAAGGATACATTTACTCATGTTTTTTGTTTGGTTTTTTTTTGTTAAAAGACGCTATTTGATTGTTTTTTAACATTTACTACCCAAACAACTATCAGTGACCAATCACGTTAAATAAACGTAGTATTTATTCTTTAAAAGTAAAGTTACAATAGTGTTACTATATTGTTTTGTATTTGTATAATTCACCAAAAAACAATATAAACGTAAATTTTTTAACTACATTTTAACGAACTACATGCGTTATAAAACAACACCTTTAACGTAAAGATGCCGTAATAGAAACGTATTCTGGTTAGCTAAAATACATCTACTCACACATTTTGTTTGTGTTTTTTTGTTTTGCTAAAAGACGCTATTTTATCATACTTTTACATTTATTACTAAGCAACCACTAATTACTAATAACGTTAAATAAACGTAGTTGTTACTCCTTAAGAGTAAAGTTACTATTATTTTGTAATTGTATAAATTACCAAAAAATAATATAAACGTAAATTTTTCAATTATGTTTTAACAAATTACATACGCCAAAAAACTACACTAATAACGTAAAAATGACGTGATAAAAACATCATCTGGTTAGTTAAAATACATCTCATATTTTTTTCTGTTTTTTTACATTGTTAAGAGACGTTATTTTTATCATCTTTTTACATTCGCTACCCAAGTAACAATCAATGACCAATAACGTTAAATAAACGTAGTATTTGTTCTTTAAGAATATTCTTACATTTGGTATTGCTATTGTTTTGTAATTGTATAACCAACAAAAAAATAATATAAACGTAAATCTTTTAATTTCATTTTAACAAATCACATACGTTATAAAACTGCACTAATAACGTAAGGAATGACGTAATAAAAACGTAATCTGGTTAGCTAAAATTTTTTTTTTTTTGTTATTCTTTTGAACAACGTTACATTTAGTGTTACTATTGTTTTGTAATTGTATAACTAACCAAAAAATAATATAAACGTAAACCTTTCAATTAAAGTTTAACAATTGACATACAATTTACACATATAACGTAAAAATGACGTAACAAAGACGTGATCTGGTTAACTAAGATACATTTACTCTTTTTTTCTTTGTTTTTCTTTTGCTTTAATAAAAGACACTATTTTATCATATTTTTACATTAATTACTTAAGCAACCACCAATGACGTTTAATAAACGTAGTTATTATTCCTTGCGAGTAAAGTTACATTGCTGTTACTATTGTTTTGTAATTGTATAACTAAACAAAAAATAATATTAACGTAAATCTTTCAATTAAGTTTTAACAAATCACATACGCTGGAAAACTACACTAATAACGCAAAGATGACGTGATAAAAACGTCATCTGGTTAGTTAAAATACATCTATTTATTTTTTTTTGTTTTTTTACATTGCTAAGAGACGTAATTTTTATCAACTTTTCACATTCACTACCTAAGTAACAATCAATGACCAATAACGTTAAATCAACGTAGTATTTGTTTCTTAAGAATATTGTTAACTTTGGTATTGCCATTGTTTTGTAATTGTATAATCAACAAAAAAATAATATAAACGTAAATCTTTTAATTTCATTTTAACAAATCACATACGTTATAAAACTACACTAACAACGTAAAGAATGACGTAATAAAAACGTAATCTAGTTGGATAAGATTTTTTTTTCTTTGCTAAAACACAATTTGTATCGTTTTTTTACAATCACTACTTAAGCAACTATAAATGGTCAATGACGTTAAATAAACGTAGTTGTTATTTCTTAAGAGTAACGTCGCTAAATGTTGCCATTTTATTAACAATATTCCTGTCTTTTACTATCGTTTTGTAATTGCATAACTAACCAAAAAATAGTATAACGTATATCTTTCAATTCAATTGTATCAAATCACGTATCTTAGAAAACTGCACTAATAACTTAAAAATGACGTCATATAAACGTAATCTGTTTATGTAGATTACACCTACTTGCATTATTGGTTTTTTTTTTGTTTTTTTTGTTAAAAGGTGCTGTTTTATTATCTTTTAACAAAGGAAACGTTGATAAAGATTCGTCATCTTATTAGCCAAATTACAATGTTTTACACAATCGCAAAAACTGTGCGCCATTTGTAAATTTTTCAATTAAGTTTTAACAAATCACGTAGGTTATAAAACGTAAAAATGTTGTAATAAAAACATGATCTCGTTAGCTAGAATACAAAAGGCGCTATTTTTATTGTATAAGTAACCAAAAAATAATGTAAACGTACACCTTTCTATTAAGTTTTATGTACGTTATAAAAATAACCTGATAACATAAAATGACGTTATTAATACATGTCTTATTTTTTTTTTATTTTTTGTTTCTTTGCTAAAAAACAATATTTTTATAATTTTTTTACATTCACTACCCAAGCAACCATTGATGGCCAAGTTCTTTTGCTAAGAGACGTTATTTTTATCTTCTCACATTTACTACCGAAGCAACCATTAATGACTAATAACGTTAAATAAACGTAATTAGTGTTTCTTAAAAGTAACGTTATATTTGTTGTTATTCTTTTTTTCGTAATTGTATAACTATACAAAAATAATATAAACGTAGATCTTTCAATTAAATATTAATAAATCACATACATGATAAGACTACACTGAAAACGTAAAAATCACGCAATTAAAACGTGATCTGGTTAGATCATCTACTCATATCAGACATCTAAAACACGCGATTTTTATCATGTTTTTACATTTGCTAGCCAAGCAACCAACGACGTTAAAAAAAACGTAGTTATTATTCTTTAAAAGTAACGTTACAATTGGTGTAACTATTGTTTTGTAGTTGTATAGCTAACAAAAAAATAATAAAATCGTAAATCTTTCAATTAAATTATAATAAATCACATACGTTATAAAACAACACTAATAACGTAAAATGACGTAATTAAAACGTAATCCGGTCAGCTAGGATACATCTGCTCTAATATTTTTGTTTTTTTTTGTTATCTTAAAAGACTTAATTTTTATCATCTTTTCACAATTACTACCGAAGCAACCATTGATGACCAATGACGTTGAATAAACATAGTTGTTATTCTTTAACAGTAACGCTACATTAAAAAAACTGCGCTAATAACCTAAAAATAACGCAATGTAAACTTGATCTGATTAGCTAAGATACATCTACTCATACTTTTTTCTTTATTTTTTTTCCTTTTCTAAAAGACACTATTTTATTATACTTTTACATTAATTACCTAAGCAACCACCAATGACTAATGACGTTAAATGAACGTAGTTATTATTCCTTAAGAGTAAAGTTACTATTGTTTTATAATTGTATAACTAGCCAAAGAATAATGTAAACCTAAATCTTTTAATTTAATTTTAACAAATCACGTAGTTATAAAACTACACTAATAACGTAAAGAATGACTTAATAAAAACGAAATCTGGTTAGCTAAGATTGTTGTTTTTTCCTTGCTAAAACACGATTTCTATCATCTTTTTACAATTACTACTTAAGCAACTATCAATGGTCTATGACGTTAAATAAACGTAGTTGTTATTCTTTATAAACAACATTACATTTGGTGTTATTATCGTTTTGTAATTGTATAACTAACCAAAAAATAATATAAACGTAAATTTTTCAATTAAGTTTTAACAAATCACATACGTTATAAAAGCACATTATAACGTAAAGGTGACGTAATAAAAACGTGATATGGTTACTTAGAATACATCTACTCATATTTTTCCGTTTGTTTTTTTTTTCTTTACTACACACAATTTTTATCATCTTTTTACATTCACTATCCAAAAAACCATCAATGGCGTTGAATAAACGTAACGTCGCTAAATGTTGCCATTTTATTAGCATCTTTACTGTCTTCGTTTTGTAATTGCATAACTAACCAAAAAATACTATAACGTATATCTTTCAATTAAATTGTATCAAATCACGTATGTTATAAAACTACACTAATAACTTGAAAATGACGTAATATAAACGTAATCTGTTTATCTAGATTACACCTACTTGCATTTTTGGTTTGTTTTTTATGTTTTTTTTTATTATCTTTTAACAAAAGCAACGTTGCTAAATATTCGTCATCTTATTAGCCAAATTACAATTTTTTACACAATCGCAAAAACTGTGCGCCATTTGTAATTATATAACTAACCAAAAATAACACAAACGTAAATAATTCAATTAAGTTTTGTAGGTTATAAAACTATTGTAGTAACGTAAAAATGTTGTAATAAAAACGTGATCTCGTTAGCTAGAATACAAAAGGCGCTATTTTTATTATCTTTTCACGTTTACTACCCAAACAGCGATCAATGACAAATGACGTTAAATAAACGTAACTATTATTCTTTAAGAGTAACGTTACATTTGGTGTTTATTTTGTTGTTTATCGTTTTGTAATTATATAACTAACCAAAAAATATTATACATTAAAATCTCTCAATTAAATTTTAACGAATCACAACCGTTATAAAACTACAATAATAATGTAAAAATAACGTAATGTAAACGTTATTTGGTTAGCTAAAATACATCTGTTTCGTTTCGTTTTTTGTATTCTTTGCTAAACGACGCTATTTTTTATCATTTTTTCACATTATCTACTTAAGCAACTTTCAATGTTCAATGTTGTTTTTCTTTTGTAATTGCATAGTTAACTAAAAAATAATCTAAACGTAATAATAACGTAAAAATAAGGTAACAAAAACGTGACCTGATTAGCTATGGTACCACATCTACTTATATTTTTTCTTCTTTGCTTTTTAATATTTTTATTTTTATTTTTTTTTGTATTTTTCAAAGTCGGATTTTTTTAAACTAATAAGAAACAAATATCGGATTACAAACAAAAGTTGTTTGAAATAAAACGCTTGAAAATTTCTTCTTCTTCGTCTGTTTACAAAATTTGTTAGAAGTTTTGCAACAATTAAGATTATACAAAAAAAAAGTTACAAGACGGTGTTACAGTTTTTGCGACCTTGTAAAAATTGTAATTTAACCAGTAAAATGACAAGAATTTAATGACGTTATTTTTAGGGATCATCAAGTTACGTTTATTTAACGTCATTAGTCATTTATGGTTACTTACGATTGAGAGTATTTTAACCAAAACCGCTATGAACTAACTGCAAAAGGTCTTTTCAATGTGTTTAATTTTTTTTAATTTAATTTGCATTATTATTAATTCAGTTAGATCCCGACAAAAAGCATTTTGAAAAAATAATATTTGTACCAACGGAATTTTTGAAGTAATGGAAATTTAACCAATGCAATTTAACGCTGTTGCCAAGTACATTTACTACAAAAATAATTGATTACAGAATGACTTTTTGGGTAAAATTTTTACAAAAAAACTTAAATTTAGTCAAGTCAAAAGCTTTACCTAAAAGAAGATTTGTAACTGCTCAAACAAGTAATGCAAGAAACGTGTTGAAACTAACTTTTATAGGAGCTGGAGTTGGAGTTGCTGTCGGTACCGGGTACTCGATCTATCAATTAAATAAGCCCACAACTCACATTATTAATACGGAAGTTACTATACCTGTGATTGGAAATGTGCCGGATATACCTCCTTCACGAACGGTAATGATCGAATCTTGTTTCTTGGCTTGATGTTTATTTTATAGGTTGCGGTTCCTACCGATGAAAGTGGTCTTAAACTAACTTTATACCAGTACCAGACTTGTCCGTTTTGTTGTAAAGTTAGAGCGTTTTTGGATTATTATGGAATTTCGTATAATATTGTTGAAGTGGATCCCGTTCTTAGGCAAAGTATAAAATGGTCGTCTTATAAAAAAGTACCAATTTTATTGGCCGAAGTTGAGGGTGGATACCAGGTTTGTGTGTTTTTGCTTAAGTGTTTTAATAACACTGTTTTTTAGCCTTTAAACGATAGTACGATGATTATATCTGCGTTATGTTCGTATTTGCAAGACGCCGATCGAGAATTAAAAGACATCGTTAAATATTATCCGATTATTCAGTTTATGGATGAAGGTGGTACCGTAAAGAGCGAAATTATGAATAGGTATTTTTTGATGTTGGATCAGAAATCCTCGATCGATACTAAAGAGATTACTGAGGAACGTAAATGGAGGAAATGGGCTGATGATGTACTCGTGCACACTTTGTCACCTAATGTTTATAGGACTAAGGATGAAGCCTTGCAAGCTTTTCGTTGGTTTTCAGAAGTAGGAGAATGGGAGAAAAATTTTCCGCTGTGGGAAAGGAGTTTGATTATTTATGTTGGGGCTTTTGCTATGTGGATGATCGGAAAGAGACTGAAGGCTCGGTAAGAATTGAATTTATTGTTTAAATTATAACAAACACGTATCGGTTAACAGGCATAACTTAAAGGACAACGTTCGTATATCGCTGTACGATGAGTGTGATTATTTTGCAAAAGCAATTAAAGCTAAAGGCACACCGTTTATGGGTGGAAACCGTCCTAATCTGGCCGATTTAGCCGTATTTGGAGTTTTAAATAGTATCGAAGGTTGTATCGCATTCCAAGACCTTTTAGAAAATTCCCAAATTAAGAATTGGTATTTTGACATGAAGAGCAGCGTCGAGACGCACCGAGGAAGCACTTTGTGATTGAATAATTGTGTAAATTCAGATTAAAATAGTTTTATTTATTAACATAATTTTACTTCTTCTTCTCATTTCCTTTTGCTTTTTCAGGCGTCGGATTGTGGGTCAGGGTCCTCTTTAACTTATTTCTTCCATGCTTTTCTATCTCTTGCTAAAGTTTCTTTTGTTTTTTTTTCTTCCATGTTCTTCTGTCTGGTCTAGCCATTTTCTTCTTCCTCTTTTTTTGTTTCTTGGTTTCCCTCCTTTCATTATTCTTTTTGTCAACTGATCATTATTCATTCTCATGACATGTCCGTACCATAGTAGGTTTTTTTCTTTAATTCTTTCTAATATTGGTGTTTGGTTTATTTCTTTTCTTATGGTTTCGTTCCTAACGTGGTCCCATTTTGTTTTCTTTGCTATTTTTCATCTCCATTGCATTTATTTTACTTTCATGTTTTTTCATCAATTTCCAATTAGTAGTTGAAAGTTTTTCTAGAAATGTGTTCTTGCATTTTATTTCTTTGTGTATGATCTTTGTTTGATTTTCATTTATTATCAGCAATTTTGTTTTGTTGTTGTTTACTTCCATTTTATTCTTTTTCTCAACTCAAATTCTTTTGGTCGCTGTCCTGCGATTTGTACTTTCCCTTATACTGTTTTGAACGTGCTTTTAATTATTTGGATAAGTTGTGTCGGCACTTCTAAATCTTCCAAGTTATTCCATATTGTTTGTCTGTGTACTGTGTCAAACTCTGCTTTCAAATTCATGAATATCAGGTATAGGTCTTTATCCTCTTCTATTGCTCTTCCTATTAGCGTTTTTAGTATATATATGTAGTCGCTTGTTTGTCTTCCTGTTCTGAATGCCATTTGTTCTTCAAGTTTGTGTTGTACGTATTTTCTCAGTCCTTTTTCCAGTATTCTCGTATATAGTTTTAAAGTGGTCTGGGCTAGGCATATCGCTCTGTAATTTTCACAGTTTGTTGTCTTTTTATGTCTTTTTTATGTATAGGAATTATTAGATTTATTTCCCAGTCTTTGGGGATCTTCTTCGATTTCCACGTCTCTTAATATTTCATGTAACCATTCTGTTCATTCTTCCCCAAGATATTTAAGGATTTCTGGTGCTATTTCGTCTTCTCCACTCGCTTTGCCTATTTTAATTCGTTTTATCGCTTTCTGTACTTCTTCCCTTGTTATCTCTGGTACTTCTACTGTGTTTTCATTTTCTACATTTAATTCTCCTCTAAATTTCTCTGAGTAGAATTCTTTCCAGACTTCGAATATTTCTATAATTTCCATTTTGAGTTCGTGCTGATTATTTTTTATTGCTTTTATGCCCTCTCAATCTTTTCACCATTGTCCAAAACTTTTTTGTGTCTGTCTTATGTTTATCACTTAATTCTTGAAACTCTTTCCAGCTTTCTTTTTTCGCTTTTTTTGATTTCTCTTTTTACTTTATTCCTTTATGTCTTTTGTTCGGATATATTTTTCGAGGCCTGTTTCTTTTCTTTCACTATTTCTTCTATCTCTTCAGTCCACCATCTTGTTCTTTTTAGGGTTTTGTTGATGTTTTTTCTTCCACATACCTCCTCCGCTACCTTTAGAATTATTTTTTGTTTTTTCTTCTTCATTTCTTTCTGTGTTATGACTTTCAATTTCTCTTCTTCTACAGATAACAGCCTGTTTAGCACTTCTTCCCCAGTTATAGTTTCGGCATCGTCACAAACTTTATTTCTTTTCTGCGTTGCTCCCGATCCTCTGTTTATAGATGCTAACATGAGCTGTTCAAATGAAAGCCCTCTGTCCTGTTGATTATTGCTGGTTCTGGTTAGCGGGGCCAATGTAAAATCTGTTGCTTGATGTGGTGTAGCATCTGTGGCTGATCTTAGTGTAGCATCAGCTGCTGGACCGAGTGGAGGACCTGTGTCTGAATCTGGCGTAGTATCCGTTACTTGAACGTGTGTCATCTGTGGCTGGACCTGCTGTAGCATCTGTTAGCTCAGAACTTTTTGACATTTGCTTCCATCTAGTTAATGCCGCTGCATCGAACATATCGTCTGAAATAACTGAGGGGTTGAACGGAAATATTCCAGCTTTCTTAAATCCATTTTTAATAATCTTCTCACTCAAGCTCTTCCAGGTTTCTCCAACTAATGCCGAAAATGTTTCTTTTGAAATTTTAACTCCCACATTTTTTCTTTGCCAAGTCATTAAGTCTTGATCCCATCGCATCTTAAGTGACTTCATAACAGAAAGATCGAGCGGCTGAAGCAGGTGGCTGCTGCGGGGCGGAAGCTTCAGTATTGTAATTCCTGCATCTCTAGCTATCTTAATAACGTTAAGCCCAACGTGAGTCGCATGACCGTCGTATATTAGTAAAACGGGTCTTTCCTCTCCAACGGTACGGAGAAAGCTACCCTTAAAAAAACGTTCAAAAACATCGGACTGCATCCACCCGTTTGTAGTTGCGGCGTATGTCATTTCTGAAAAACCACGCCTCTCTGGCGCAATCATATGGCTCCAGATCTGTTTGCCTTTGAAAATAATTAACGGTGGTGCTTTTCCACCATTTGCATTACAAGCAAATAGGACGGAAGTATTTTCCCGTCCTGATGTACTGGTGGTTCGAGTTGACTTCAAGCCTTTAGCCCCCACCACTTTGGTTTTTGTTGGATCTGAGCAAAAACTAGTCTCATCCAGGTTCCAGATGAGATGAAGTTTGTTCTGAAGATTTAGTTCTTCTATGGTACTTTATAATAAATCGAAATAACCCCCCATTCCCAACAAACACAAGGATATCCCGGGGACATGATTTTGCGGATCACTGAATGTCCCAAAGTCATCCCATTTTGCTTCTGTGTACGTCCTAGGGACATTCATGGGACGTTCTTTTATCACAAGTGTGTGCATCCCTACGATGTCCTTATAGGACATCCTTGCGTATCCGCAAGGACGTCCCTTTTAGATGGCTGTAGGATATGTACTATATATGTATAGTATATTTTTATCAAGAAAAGTGCCATTTCCAGTTAAAGTACATCTACTTTGTGGTTTTTTCTATTGTTTTTTTTATTCAGTAAGGAGACTTAACGTACTCCTCTGCAACTTGACGTATGAATAAAAATAACTTTATCAAATAAAATACAAATTATTATTACATAAAACTATATTTTTAAATAATCCAAATTATATTCAATTAAAGTAAAATTTAGATTATTTCATTTTTTTATCTTCTCGATTCCGGCGTTCTTTGGCCCTCCTTAGCGAGTTTTTTATACGTTCTTCCTGGTTTTTTTAAGTGGCGTATGAAACAATGCAACTACATAAGAGATGGTAATCGTCATGTAGAGTCGATAAAAAAGTTAATACAAAAAGCTTATTTTGGTATTTCTATGTAATCAGAATTTGCATACAGAATTGATAAAGTGATACTTCTTTAGTAGAATTATTGATTGTTCTTTTTGACGATTCTATTATTGAGTAAATCATAAGAAATGATCGATTATAACCAGTTAAAAATTGTTTAAATCGTTTTTTAAAAAAATTTTTGTAAACGCGTCAGTTTTGCAAATTCATTAAGAATTTTTATACGTTTCGCATCAGAGGAATGTGGTAAAAAGGGTAAAAACAAAATTATTTCTAGACGTATTTTTAACTACCTAACTAAATACGCACACTAATCATAACTATGAATTCCAAGAACGCGATAACGTTATATTAGTTTCTTAGTTAGATTAGCGATTTTGTGTCTTATCGGCCATGTTAACATTTTTGGATGACTTATTGTGAATCGCGACGATAAAAGTCGTGAGATAACGTCACACTTTTAAACCTTTAATACAAAGAAAACATTTTTTAAATAATTTTTTGAGTAAAAAAAATTTTTTTAACATAAAATAAATACTTTCAATTCACCGCATAAGTATGCGCGCGAGATGAGTTTTTAAATCACCATTATTAATAATTGTGATCTTTTAATTTCAATAAACTTTTATTAATTTTTAGTAATTCAAAATAATAATTATAAATGATGACTTTTATACATTATAAATAAATACAAGGTACCAAAAACTTACCAAATAAATTTGTTTATGCACTAAAACACCCAAAAAACGTTAGATAATAAAAAGTACAGATAAATAAAGTAGTCAGAACACCAACAAAAACAGATAAAGTGCAAACGGTGCAAACAGAGTGTACCACTTCGATATACCAAAGGAGCGTACGGGTGTTGAGTAGGCACCAGAGAACAAGAAGGAAACTGGGCACGCGCACTAAGTTTGCATTTGTTTTTTTCCGCATAGGACATCCTATCGTACGTTCTTCATTGACATCCTGAGGACGTCCTATAAAAGACATCCTATACAGGTCCGTTTTAAAGCCTGGCATGTAGAGACATCATTTAGACATAAAACGAACGTCCCTGGGACGTCGTGTGTTTACATTCCGGTGGTTGATTTCGTGTTAGTGTGTTGGTTGATTGGTTTCTGCGCTTTACTGTATCGTTCTCGAACTACGCGTTTCCATATTCTGGATAGTTCCACGCCTACGTCTTTATTGAAGTTCTTCTGGATTTCTACTGCTTCCCTTTAAAGTCTTTTTCCACGTAATTATGTTTCAAACTGCGCTTATACTGATGTGTCTTTCTGTTTGTTACATCTAAACTTTCCCGCAGGTGCATGCGGGATGCTATATAGACACTTGGTCCTTGAAAATCTTTATGGTTGTGCTTTGTTTTCTGAAAGATTGATGTTACCTTTCTTGTGGTGTTGAACACGGATTTAAGGTATTTCTTCAGGAGACGTCTTATTTACATACGGTAGAAACATTGTGGCTAAACCATCTTTCAAGAACCTAGTTGAACCAGACGGGAAACGACCTGTAGAATCTACATTTGCAGCAGACTAGACAAGCACCCAGAACAGCGCCCGATGCAACAGACACTGGAAAAATCTCGGATTGTCATAAACCTAATCTTCACCAGTCGACAAAAAAATGCAACAATTGCAATGGAGACTTCAGAATATGGAAAGTGGAGCACCTGCACTCTCAGACTCCGCATGCAAGAAGATTAAGATTAAGAACAACCCAATCAAGTAAATAGAAAAAGAAGGTATCCACTGCAATAAAATCATCGAACATACCCAAAGAACTGCATCGGAACCTAAGCTTTAAGACGTCCCAACTTTACTGCTTACTGAAGATATACATAGACAACTGCTCTCTGCGGTCAATAGTCAACGCACATATTTTTTAGCCCGATACATTGTACAGGAAGCAAAATCTCTTATAGGAAAAACGGAATATTACGTGAAAAACGCCGCGGACTGTATCAAGGTCCAAGTACAAAGTCACGACATTATGGTTTCACTATTTACAAAAATGCCAATCAACGACGCCCTGGAGACACTACGACGGAGACTTACCAGGAAAAATATAGACGAGGAGCGGGCAGGAATATGAACCAAGTCAACATTTTTTGCGATGGGATCACTTATGTTTCCAACTCCAACTAACTTTCATGGAAGTCTTTCAGAAAGAAGTTCTACAAACAACACTAAAACTATGGTATCGATACGTAAACGATAGATTCGTCATATGGCCACACGGAAGAAACACTGATGTACTTTCTAAACCACCTTAACGTAATGCACCAAAACATAAGGTTCACCATGGAAGTGGAAGAAGACGGAATGTTACCATATTCCTGGACGTGCTTCGACACTACCAACTGCAGTATGTTTTCCGTGCCCTCGACATTCTCTAGATCTCGCTTAAGAAAACTATCTTCTATTATAAGAGTCCCGCTGCGCCCAGTATGCTATGATGTTTTTCTCAGACCACTCATTTATAGGTACTCCGAAAAAGCTGCAAATCTTGAACATTTGGCTGTCTTTATTTCATTCTTGTTTTTAAAATTTTCAAACAGTGGTTCGGTAATGTTTTTCAAAACAAACGCGATGAGTATCTTTTTATACGGCATTTCACAACTATTTTGCGACTCACAATAAATAAAGCAATAGTTGTAGTCTGTGATTTAATAATATCAAGATTTGTAAACGTGCTGCGCTGGGCAGCTGCTGTTCGTTTCGATTCTATCAATTTCTTCTTTTTTAGTTCACTATTCAGAAGGAAAAATCGGTTTCAAATATAGTATGGAGCAATTTATAGTGACGTTTTAATTATATTTTCTAAGGATGGCAATAGACCCATAGTAAATATATATTTTCTTTGATTAAAACAAAAGTGCTGAATAATATTCCATTCTTCATAAAAATCATAATTCTTTGTCTTCTTTATTTTATAAATTTAAAAAAGTCTAACATCACGAACAATAAACTGTCTTAGCGTTAATTACAAATGAATACATTATCACCGTTACATTATCACTATTACATTGCAGTTACATTACAACCGTTACATTGCCATTACATTTCAAACGTTGCATTGCAGTTTATTTATAAGTATGTAATTAAGCGTCGGTCATTACGTAGCTTTAAGACTGTTGACCGCCCATTGCTTCTTCGTTTTCCGTGCCCTCGACATTCTCTAGACCATCTTCTACTATGAAGAAGTTCCTTAAGTTAGTCGCCGGCCGTTCTATTTCCAGTTTAAGATTGTCATCAACCATAGCAGTTCTTCAGAAATGATTTTTCTTTTCTTCTAGTCGTGAACAATGACTACAGTGTGCCGGACATGATCTCTTTGACAAAGATCATGCCCGGCACGATGTTCTGTGTCGTAATCATACTCTCGCAATTTGCAGATCAATCTTGACACTTGTTCTTCCGGTTTACGGAACTGCAATAGACATTTTAATGCGGCGTGGTTCGTTTTTAGTAGAAATTTCCGCGCATGCAAATGTTTGTAAAAGTGTTCTATGGACTTGGCGACTGCTAACAACTCTCTCTTAGTCACGCAGTAATTATTCTCTGATCTAAAAAAAACCTTGCGAGAATACGCGATGATCTTTTTTATTCATCTTAAACTTGTGAAAGGACTGCCCAGCAAACACAGATGGACTTAAATTACTGTTGAATTGCCATTAAATTACGGTAATTTAAGTAGTAATTTAAACAGTAAAAAGGGCGCCATTAAGCAACCACTTAAACTACCATAAATTCACTGACTTCTAAATTACTAATAAGCTACCATTAAAATACTGTTGTTATATTACCATTGAATTACTGTTAAACTACTGTTTTGAACTACTAGCAAAACTATTAAATTATTATTAAAACCACTAACACATTTAAAAAAATAGTTTTTTTAATTAATTATTTGTTTCTGTAATTTTTTATTTATTTCGTTTACAGAATTTGACGCACATAATTGATAAATTGTGGGATTTTTTAAAATTAGAATTTAATTTAAGTAGTTACCTGGGGTTTGATCCCACGAACATCAGGAAAATCCCTTGCAACCTACACGTGTTAACCACTACTCTACCTGACCTAATACTATAAATGCTAACTACACGTTATATATGTTGAATACAAAATCGAGTAACTTATTCGTAATTTAATACTTTCAACGTGAACCATTAAATATTTCACATGACAATCAGACTGATGATGAATTAGTCCTACATATACATTTGCATCGCTACGTATTAATTATACTCTTTTTATTTTTGTTATTCTGTAATCAGGATAATTCATGTCTTAGTTGCTTGAAGTGGTTTATATAATCCGAATATTTTTGGATACCGCAGGTACATAATTTCATGCAATATTGATATTCTTGTATCATAAGTTATAATATTTACTTTTGTTTTATATTTATATTGCGTTACTGGATCCCGCAGATTGACCAATGCTATTTGACTTTCCAATATTAATATTTTTGTAAACTGTACGAAATCTTTTTAGTTGTCGATAATAATTGCCACTTTCCTTCTTTCTATGCATTCTTCAAGCAATTGTTTGATAGCAGACCTAACTGTTTGGCAAATATAACGACTATTTTTTAAATAATTTAGCTTAAGATTTATATAACAACTCTATTACTACTGACTATTAATTTACCTTGTATTTTAACGGACATTCAATTACCATTAAACTCCCCAACCTAATTCTGGAATTACGACTAAGTTACTGAGTAAACTATTCAAGCTACCAATCATTACATTACTCCTAAATTACTTTTGAATTGCTGGGTAGTATAATGGTAACTCAATTACCGGTAAACTACAACGTTCAATTTTTTAATTACTCTTAAGTTACTGGTTAAACTATTTTTAAGCTACCCACCATTACAGTACTCCTTAATTACATTCTAATTACTGTGTGGTATAACGGTGACTCAATTACCATTATACTACAACGTTCAATTTTTTAATTACTTTTAAGTTACTGGTTAAACTATTCTTAAGCTACGCACCATTACATTACTTCTTAATTACTTTCTAATTACCGGGTAGTATAATGGTGACTCAATTACCATTAAACTACAACGTTTAATTTTTTAATTACTATTAAGTTACTAATTAAATTACTTTTATACTACCACAATACTGAAATACTCCTAATCTACTTCGTATACTACTTTTAAACTAGTAACCATTTAAATTACTGTTAAACGTCACCTTAGACTACTCTCAAATAACGAAAAAAATTAAATTACTTATAAATGACTTTTCAATACCCAATAAACTACTAAATTAAGCTACCTTGTGTTTGCTGGGTGTCGAACCTACGGCCATGTTGCTTGCGTCGGTATCCAACACAAAATTTTTATCGTTTCTTGGATATTTTTAACTTGGCAAAGTGAGTAGAGTCTGTTTTAGTTGATGGTAAGCGTTTTCGCAATCTTCTTCAAACAACCTTCCAATCAGAATCACGTCAACCAGACACGTCTTTCAAGACAGTCTCGCAGGATAGTTTCCATCAAACACTCAAACGTCGCAAAAGCGTTACACGAGACACAGGGTACAACAGTGCGACAAACCCAGTCTTTCCACGGTTCTTCTCTAAATCCAACGTCAAAAACCACGTCTAAAGTATCGTTAATTCTCGGTAAAGAATAACTGTTCTTTTTGGCAATTTCGTTAAGTTGTATGTAGTTTACGAAAAACTTCGTTAATCATTTATTTTTTACTAGTACCACTGGTGATACCAGTAGATTAATTTTATTTTCATATCCATAATTGTTTCTTCGGCTTCGTCTCGTTGCACCGAAAGAAGTCGGCGTGAATGTCGTATCTGTCGAGTATTTCCGTTATTGATTTTGTGCTTTACCACGTCAATTCTTCCTTTAAAATCGCTTTTCGACGCGAACACAACGCTTTGACTTTAGCCAGATGGTTGTGGTTGAGATTCGGGCACCGAGAAGTGAGAATCTGAAATACTGGCGTGCATTATCTTATCGAAGATTTTCATCTAGACGTGTCATCACCACATTACCAGTCTTTCCAAACAAGGTCTTCACTCAATAAAATTCGTAAAGGTATCTTCTCTGACAAATAGAAAGGAATTTCTTCACTGTGAATCCTAAGGACATCATTTTTTGTGTTCAAATGGAATTAATACTTCTGTATAAACTCCTTTCTTAGGATACAAAGTAATTGATGATCGAGTACTTCATTTCCTAAACTAATGATTATTTTGACCTGTTTGTGTGGGTATTTCTTCTCCAGTTGCATCGTTAGTAGCAGGCTCTTTTCATTTTTTAATAACATATCATGACGAATGATGGTCTTTGTCGCTTCCGTCTCAACCATTATCTGAAAATTTCGTTCATTGCGATGTAATTCAAATGGTAATTTCCGATGCATGACTAGATGTGATTAACTATTGTCACTTTTGGTCAACTTGTTCCAAACTCTCGGGCGCTTTTCTTAGGTTCTTCTTATATAGTGTTGTCGTACGTGGTTTACTTCACCGCAGTTCAAAATCGTCGCTCCTTTTTCACGAAACATTTGTCGCAATATTTCTTCTTTAGTTTTTTGTTTGTTACATGCCAAAGTTAAAACAAAGTCACTGCCTGAAATGAGGTAACATAAACGATGTTGTGCCGCTGCTCAGTGGAGACGGAGTGGGTTATATTTTTAAAATTCCGTGATAACTTGGAAACGAGATTGACATAAAATCGAAATAAAAAGGTAAAAACTCAAAATCGGTTAGGGCGCCAATCAAGGACACGATGATTATAGCTTCCGGACCCCTGATAAACCAGAAGCTCATCTGGTTGGTTACAACTCCTGGACTTACCTCGAGTTGCAACTTGCTAAACTCTGAAATGCACTTAAAAATTTACGTACGCGGCAGCTGAATGAATAAAAGCTCTTTACAGTTTAACAATTTAACATTTATTGACTGAATAATATTAAAAATAAAAAAAAATGAATATCAAACAAACTTGAAAAAAAATAATAAAAGCGTTAACTCGTTTTTCAATAAAACACAATAAAAATAAAATTCAAGGCCTTGTCCGCATACTTAATCCGTAAATTTAACAATAAAAAAAAATACAAAAGTCATAAAATAGACGTCCGAAACTTTGCTTCAAACTAAACGTTCAAACAAATTATATGTTACATCTCTCATGCATGAATAAGACTTACTTTTACATACACAAAACAAAATTAATTAATTAAAGCGAACTTCACGCAAACACCTTCAAGTGTTTCTTGAAATATTTCCAATTAGCCGTAATTCAGTCGGCTCAATTCAAAGCTTTTAAATTATATCGATCGCGGTTCACTTCACGATAATAACAAATTCAATAAATACCTTTACTCAATTGTATACTCCAGATGAACTGCTGGCCACAGCGGTTCCAGAAGCTTTCGAGTTTAGATCGACCCCGGGACGGTCTAGGTGTTCTGTAGTCGAATGAAAGGTTCGGTGGGACCCCCAAACAATGGAATTACGGCGGAAGATTTATTTCACTACTTAATTGAAATCCGCACAAAAGCAAAGACTGGATTTTTAACACAAAACATCGAAAATAAATCCAACTCGAACGTGAGTTTTATTATGGATACCATGAAGTTCATTAAACCGTAAAATTACGAATTTGGAAAACCAATATTTCCCATCACACCACTCAATTTTCACGGCACCATTTGTTTAACTTCCGCGGTATTGCATAACGGTAGGGTAAAAACACCCCGAACACTTGACTACATTACGGTTCTTAATTGCGACCAAAAGATTCTCCCCAAAATCAAAATTTTACTTCTTATATCACCTCGTAATCCCACTTAATTCACAAACTTGCGCCGTAAAATCTTTGTAAAAGATGGAACACTAAACAAAGTAAATTAACAAAGATGAAAACTATAATTGCCACGTGCGTCATGACATGTACGCACACGAAAGAAAGAAAATCTTCCCAAGAAAAATGCTTACTCCGTTAAATTATCAGGTGGTCCAAATCGCACTCGTAAAAGAGCTCAACATAAACAAAAGCATAGATACTAAGAAAATTGATCGAATTACATTCCAAAAAGGAAATCGTAAACTAGATAGAGTTGTTATTCTAATGAGATAACCAGAAGTAAAAACACTAAATCAAAATCAAAACCACGGAACTTTATGCGTTTAAAAAAAATACCAGTAATAATTGTGAAATAACTATTAAATACAAATAAACTTAAATCAAACGTAATAAAATAACGAGTAGAACGTTTTCGATGCTTACATCGAACTAAACAATCGTTAAAAAAAAAGAAAAACAGAAAATTCAACCAGATGAATCTGAATACAGGGTCTTACATAAAAGATTCACGACGCCGTTACATGTTTCTGCACAGCTCTTTCTGTATCACAACGAAGTTTATGATTGTCTTGTTGCGTTTCTGGTTTTGCTGATTCAAACTCCAAAGCATGCGCTAAAGTGTTTTAGGTCTAAAGTCAACTGCGTTTCGTTGTCTTGAATTCGTCTATAAAAGCTGATATAGCCAATTGTTCACACTATTATTGATTATTAAAGAGCGTATAGTAAGGCAAGAAAAAATACCAAAAAAAGTGGCATAAAAGGCATATTAAACCTGCCAAAAAGGCAATAAAAAAGGCACAATAACTATTAAAATTTACAGTTTATTTTTTTGTTTACAATGTTTATTAAGTGCTATTATTTTCCCAAGTACAAATCAAATATTTTTTAATAGCTGTCTTCATTGCTATTGTCCTTCGAGCAGCCAGTTTGTGCTATCTGGTTTTGATTTGTATCCTGTTTTTCTGTTGAATTATTATTGATAAAACTGTCACAGAACTCATCGTCCCTGAAGGCTTGTCAATTCAAAGGCCATATGCCTGTTTTCTTAAAAGCATTGGTTATATTCGAAACTGTAAAAAAGCTCGAATAAATGCTGTTTTAGTCAACTCGCTTATGTTTCTTATTGTAATTACTTCCTCAGGATGTGAAACTAACCAATCATTGAAAGCAGTTGCTACCAGGCGCGGCTTCAAGGGGAGGCCGGGGGGGGGCTATGCCCCCCCCCCCGACATTAAAAATAATACTGAAGTTTTTCTCACTTTGTATGTAATGCATTCGCTTTTTTTATAGTTGTAAAATTTATGATGCTTTATCGCTTGCAAGTAAAAGCTTGGTGCATAACGAAGTGTTATTCAATTTTATATTAACGCCATATTAAATACATTATTTAAAAATTTGATGAGCGCCCCCCCCCCCACCGCTTTAAACTGATGGAGCCCCCCCCCCCCCCGAAATAAACTGTTGGAGCCGCGCCTGGTTGCTACAGATGATTTAAATGGCCTGAAGACTCCAACATCGAGCGGCTGCAAACGATGAGTTGTGTGTGGCGGGAAAGACAACATTTCTATTCGAGATTTTCTACATACTTTTACTGCTTCAAATGATACATGAGATTCATGGTTGTCATTTAGCAAGAGGATTCTGTTCAGTTTAGAGCAGCGAGTATGCTTTATGATGTGATCAATAACTTTCAGAAACAACTCTTTTGTCATCCATCCTGATTTGTTGTTGAGGACTAAAGATGAAACAGGAGCACCAGTAATGTATTCGTGGGGGTTTCTCATTCTGGGAACCACTTAAACTGGTGGAAGGGCATTTCCCAAGCCATTTACGATACCAACAAACGTCACTAACTCTCCTCTTTCGCCAGAAGATATTTGCCCTACTTGTTTCTTCCCATTTTCAGAAACTACGTTAATTGTTCTCATCACGGTGGTGACGCCACTCTCATCCAAATTATAGATATTTTCGGCTTTGAATTTGAATTTTTCTAACAGAAAGAGATAGTTGGCAAAGAAATTTTCGACTTTCACGTTGTTGAAACCTATTGATCTTAAGCAACCGGTGCTCTCTGGTTTTCTAAGAGCAAGTTCAGGATGTCTTGCCATATAACCATACAACCAATCAACACCTTGAAAAAAAATCAGTCATTGAATAAAATGCTACCTATATGACGTTACATTAGATTATAGAAATAGTGCCATTTTATTGTCTGTCCATTGGGAAGGAAATTTGCATTCAGGTATCTTAGATGCAAATTCATATGCGAGAAATCGAATTTGTTTGTATGATAGACCATAATAAAGACGCGAACACTCCTTTATGAATCTTAAGAGATCTTGTTCTTCTTTTAGAAAAAACTTGTTTCGCCGTATATTTGCTTTGGAACGTTCTCTCATCATCATCATTGGATGTGACGCCAGAATCCGACGATTTACAGTACTCCCCTTCTTTATCAAAAAATCTTGTTGAATATAAAATATCAACCACTTAAAACAGACATTTTAACACAAAGAAGACTGTTACGTGCATAAATTTAAATAATGCATTACCCTGTATATTGGTTTAATTAAAAATTACTTTTATATTTCTCGACGCCATCTATCGGGTTCGTTGGTCACTTCGTATTGAGTAGGCGATATCCGGCGAGATTACCGGCATTTTGACTTTAACATCGTGCATGTGTTAATCTATGTCTGCGTGAGTGAAAAATCGTTTTCTAAAATCATCCATGTGTTGGGACACGATGGAAATTAGAAGTTTCCTTAACTAACTAATTTATTCACGCAGACGCCATGTGCTACCTCCTAAATAGGGGTATTCTGGTTGTACTTTAAATTCTACCAGGGAAAGTTGTGACTTCGTTGCGATCGTGAAGTATTCGAATCGTCACCGGCCATTCCTACCACAATCTGGCCCATGATTTCTAGTTGATACCGAAGTACGAGGGAGGAACCTCGACACATATTCTGATGGGGCGATTCTAAATATTTATAAGGCCTACAGTGATAACTTATTAAACCACAGACAAGGGGTACAACAGCATTCGACAACCGGGTTATATGATATATACTTTCTCTTACCTTAAGTAACAATTTTTGTAGATTTCACTTTCGTGAGGAATTAGTTTGACACGACTTGCTATTTCAGAGTGCTTACAGGATAGCTTGCCGAGGAAAGTACTTTCTTCGTACGAGTGAAAGTTCCTGTGTTAATGGTAAGTGTTTTTATGTACCTTTTTCGTTGTCAGCAAGGTCGCTCACGAAACTGTTGTGAATATTAATTCCGTAATTATTAACGTTATTGGATTACCATTTAGATAATAATTTTTCTTGCTTATTGTGTATGACGTATGCTGTGTACTACCAATACTTATTATGATATTGTGATGTTAAGGCCGTACTTATTATCTTATTTCATGTCAACATAATTTACGTATGTACTGTGTGTTGCCGATACTTCGGATATTTAGTTATACTCAGACTAAAAGTATTATTGGTCATACTAGCCAATTGTTATCAATTCGAACCTATTGATCATTATAGAGGAATTAAAGTGAAATTGTTATTCACGATTTAGTTTTTCTTTCTTTCGCTTTTTTCAGCATTACGAACCTAACATCTTGTTACAAGTGTGACCCGTCTGTCTGTAGCAGGACAGAAGTTACTTTGGGATAAGCTCTGGCGCCCTGAAACACCTTTTTTATATTTCTTGTGAACCTACCCCTCTCACCGACTATTGCGAGTTGGCCGTGCAGATTCGTAAATAGCAAAAGCTTGTAACAAGACTTTTCAGCAAAAAAAGATTCCAAGTAGTAGAAAACAATTCAGGGAACAAAAAGGAGCTCTAGTGTTCAAATAATAATACAAGAAAAATCTCGAGATGTGTAAAATGTGCTACGTAAAAGGACTTCTGACGCATAAAAGATTCTTCGGTAAAAAAAACAATAGAAGACTATTCAGTATAGAAAACTTTCCGGTAAAAAAAGATTCAAAGTATATAGGAGACGATTTATTAAACAAAAAAGACTTTTATTATGCACAGAACTAAGTCTTGTGTAAAATATCCATCACGTGAAAAAGACTTCTAACGCATAGAAGATTTTCCAGTAAAAAATGATTCAAAGTATACAGAACAAAAAAAAACTTCCAGTATAGAAAAAACTAAGCAGAAAAAGCATTCTGCTATGTAAAATATCCCCACATAAAAAAATTCTGATGCATAGAATACTATTAAGTAAAAAAAAAAATAAAGGTATATGTCAGACAGCTCCGTGAACCAAAAAAACATCGAGTATGCAAAGAACTAGACAAAGAACCCTCGTGCTATGAAAATATCCATCACGTAAGACTTCTAACGCGTAGAAGACTCGTCGGTAAAAATAGATTCAAAATATATGCATAGAAGACAATTTAGTGAATAAAAAAGACTTCCGTATGCAAAAAATTAAACAAATAAGTTTCGTGCGATATAAAATATTTAGCACTTCCAATTAGTAGGTGCCTTTTCGGTAAAAAAAAAAGATTTAAAGTATAGAGAAGAGGATTCAGTAAACACTGTGCAAAGCACTAAACACGAAAAGTCTCGTACAATATAAAATATCTACTACGTAAAAACGACTTCCAATATATTGAAGACTCTTCGGTAAAAAAATTCAAAGTATATAGAAAACAATTCAGTGAACAAAAAGACTTCCAGTAAACAAATAACTACGCACAAAAACTCTATTCAATAAAAAAAAACATTCAAAGTATATGGCAGACAATTCCGTAAACCAAAAAGACTTCGATTTGCAAAAAACTTCTAACGCATAGAAAACTCGTCGGTAAATCAAAGATTCGAAATATATGGAAGAAAATTCAGTGAATAAAAAAAGACTTCCAGTATACAAAAAATTAAGCAAAAAAGTCTCGTGCGATGTAAAATATCCACCATGTAAAAAAGACTTCTAACGCATAGATGCCTTTTCGTTAAAAACAGATTCAAAGTATATAGAATACAATTCAGTGAACAAAAAAGACTTCCAGTACACAGAAAAACTAAGCCAAAAACTCTTGTGCAATGTAAAATATACATGACGTAAAAAACACAAATAATGCACAGTAGACTTCATTAAAAACAGATTCAAAGTGTATAGAAGTCAATTCAGTGAACAAAAAGACTTCCAATAAAACAAAAAA
Organism: Aquatica leii; assembly: GCA_035610365.1. Classification (NCBI taxonomy): domain Eukaryota; kingdom Metazoa; phylum Arthropoda; class Insecta; order Coleoptera; family Lampyridae; genus Aquatica; species Aquatica leii. Next base: position 34,837,337 of record CM069438.1, read on the forward strand.
AATCTTGTACAATATACAGAATGCACCACATACAAAAAAGACTTCCAGTATGCAAAAAACTAGACAAAAAAGCCTCGTGCGATAAAAATGTCGATCACGTTTAAAACTTCTAACGAATAGAAGATTCGTCGGTAAAACAAAGATTCGAAATATTTGGAAACAAGTCAGTGAATAAAAAGACTTCCAGTATGCAAAAAACTAGACAAAAAAGCCTAGTACGATGAAAATATCGATCACGTAAAAAAACTTCTAGCGTATAAAAGACTCGTCGGTAAAATAAAGATTCGAAATATATGGAAGATAATTCAGTGAACAAAAAAATTCTTCCAGTATACAAAAAATTAAGCGATGTAAAATATCCACTATGTAAAAAAGACTTTTAACGCATAGAAGACTTTTCGTTAAAAACAGATTTAAAGTATATAAGAGACGATTCAGTGAACAAAAAAGACTTCCAGTATACAAAGAACTAAGCAAGAAAAGCATCGTGCTATGTAACATATCCCCACATAAAAAAATTCTGATGCATAGAATACTATTAAGTAAAAAAAACATTCAAGGTATATGGCAGACAGCTCCGTGAATCAAAAAAACATCGAGTATGCAAAGAACTAGACAAAGAGCCCTCGTAAAACCCTCACGTAAAAAGACTTCTAACGCGTAGAAAACTCGTCGGTAAAAAAAGATTCAAAATATATGCATAGAAGACAATTCAGTGAATAAAAAAGACTTCCGTATGCAAAAAATTTAACAAATAAGTTTCGTGCGATATAAAATATCCACCATGTAAGCTGAACTTCCAATTAGTAGAAGGCTTTTCGGTTATAAAAACAAAAACCAAAGTATAGAGAAGAGGATTCAGTGAACAAAAAACTTCTACTGTGCGAAGCACTAAACAAGAAAAGTCTCATACAATATAAAATATCTACCAGGTAAAAACGAATTTCAATATATAGAAGTATATAGAAAACAATTCAGTGAACAAAAAAGACTTCCAGTATACAAAGAACTAAGCACAAAAAAAGGTAAAAATATTTACCACGTAAAAACCACTTACTATACATAGGAGACTCTTCGGTAAAAAATGATTCAAATTATACAGAACAGAAGAAAATTCAGTATGCAAAAAACTAAACACACTAATCCCGTGCAATATAAAGTATCCACTACGTAAAAAATACTTCTAATTTATAAAAGACCTCGATAAAAAAATATTGAAAATATATGAAAGACAATTCAGTGAACAAAAAGAACTTCCGGTATGCAAAATCTAAGCAAGAAAAGTCTCATGCGATATAAAATATCTTCACGTAAAAAAAGAGTTCTGATGCATAGAAAACCTATTCAATAAAAAAAAAACATTCAAAGTATGTGGCAGACAATTCCGTGAACCATAAAGACTTCGAGTGTGCAAAAAACTAGACAAAAAAGCCTCGTGTGATGCAAATATCGATCACGTAAGAAGACTTCTAACGCATAGAAGACTTGTCGGTAAAAAAAGAATCAAAATATGTAGAAGACAATTCAGTGATTCAAAAAGACTTCCAGTATGCAAATCACTAAGCAAGACAAGTCTCGTACGATATAATATATTCATCACGTAGGAAAGGCTTCCAAATCACAAGAAACTCTTCGGTAAAAACGATTCAAACTATACAGAAGACAATTCAGTGAACAAAACCATTTGCAATACAGCAATAAAATCTCTTGCGATGTAAAATATGCAACCACAGAAAAAACCTTCGATACAAAGAAAACTATTTGGTTACAATAGATTCAAAGTATATAAGAGACGAATCAGTGAACAAAAAAAAACCTTCAATGTAATAAACAAGACGTCTGACGCATAAAAAGCTTGTTGGTAAAAAATAACTTCAAAGTAGATAGAAAGGCAATTCAGTGAACAAAAAAGACTCCCAGTATGCAAAGAACTAAGCAAAAAAGTCTCGTGCAATGTAAAACATTCATCACGTAACAGACTTCTAACCCATAGAAGACTCTTCGTTAAAAATAGATTCAAAATATATAGAAGACAATTCAGTGAACAAAAAAGACTTCCATTATACAAAAAACTAAGCAAAAAAATCCCGTACGATGTAAACTAACTACTATGTAAAAAAGACTTGCGATGCATAAAACTCATCGGTAAAAGAAGATTCAAAGCGTATAGAATAGAAGACAATTCAGTAAACAAAAAACTACTAGACAAGAAAAATATCGTGATGTATAAAATATCTATCATTTCGAATTCATAAAAGACTCTTCGTATATAGTAGAAAATTCAGTGAACAAAAAAGATTTTCAGCATAAAAAAAACTAAGCAAAACCGCCTCGTTCGATATCAAATAGTCACCACGTGAAAAACTTCTTTGGTAAAAACAGATTCAAAGTATATGGAAGACAATTCAGTGAACAAAAGACTTGTAGTATACAAAAAACTAAGCAAAAAAATTTCGCACAATGTAAAATATAAATGACGTAAACAGAATTCTAATGGATAGAAAACTTCTTTAAAAATAGATTCAAAGTGTATAGAAGACAATTCAGTGAACAAAATGACTTCCAATAAAGAAAAAAATCTTGTACAATATAAAATATGCACCACATAGAAAAAGACTTCCAGTATGCAAAAAACTAGACAAAAAAGCCTTGTGCAATGAAACTATCAATCACATAAAAAAATTTCTAACTCATAGAAGACTCGTCGGTAAAACAAAGATTCGAAATATATGGAAAAAAATTCAATGAACAAAAAACAACTTCCAATATGCAAAAAACTAAACAAAAAAGCCTCCTGCGATGAAAATAACGATCACATAAAAAAACGTCTAACGTATAGAAGACTCATCGGTAAAACAAAGAATAGAAATATATGGAAAACAATTCAGTGAACAAAAAAAACTTCCAGTATAGAAACAATTAAGAGATGTAAAATATTCACCATATAAAAAAGACTTCAAACGCATAGAAGACTTTTCGGTAAAAACAGATTCAAAGCATACAGAACACTCCTTTATGAATCTTGAGAGATCTTGTTCTTCTTTTTCAGAAACAACTTGTTTCGCCTTATATTTGCTTTGGAACGTTCTCTCATCATCATCATTGGATGTGACGTCAAAATCCGACGACTTACAGTACTTCCCTTCTTTACCAAGAGTTTTCATTCGCTTCATTCGTGACATCAGTGTGTCTCTCTTTATATTGTACTGTCGAGCTATCTCTCGAATAAACCTTGTTTTTTTGAAGCATCTCTTGAACGCGATCTTCATTACCTTTTCATCAATTTCTCGATTCGTTTTTTTTTTGTACACTCTGGGCATCTGTAGGAAAGTTCAAGTTTCAAAATCGATTTCTCAATTTAGTAGTTTAGAGAGATCTAAAGTACATATGGGGTAGATTCAACCAGTGGTTGAATGTACCTCGTATGTGTTGGTTGAATGTACCCCAAAGTCCATGCACCTGCATTGTTAGTAATTACAATATGAAAGAAGCATGTTGAGCTTATGAATTGTTCACTATGTTGAAGCTAAAACAATGCCAAATATTGCAGTAAAAACTCAATTAGTGAATACAGATCTTCTTGGAGTGACAAGCAATTCTGTCTACATTCGAAACTTACCTTGAAAACGACTATTTTTCACTTTTATTTATTAAAACACTTACAGAGATGTGAACTATTTTCCACCATAGACACACTGGCGGCTTCAACAATGTCAACCTGTTCGTGATAAACTGCAATGGTTTAATCTACCTCATGGTTGAAGGATCCCCACTCTCCCCTACTAGTATTTGAATAAAACAAACATTTACTGTAATTAATGTATTACTGCAACCGTATACCGGCAGCGGATCAGATAATTAATTATTTATTACATCTGTTTATTTAAAGACGACACGTTTTCTTTTACACTAACGTTTAACACTTATTTATTTATACCTGCACGTGTTTTTTCTTCTTCTTCAAACATTAGATTAGACTGGCTTCAATTTTCCTCCGATACAGTTGAAGTTTTCATCTTATCTGAGACTAAAACATTTTATCTGTTTCGACAATCGACTTGAATGTTTCAAATATTTCGGGAACGCTTCATTATTTTCATTTAAACAATACTGACAATTGCTTGGATTTTACTTCAGTGTTACTGATTTCTTTCATTGGAACCATAAAGAATTCCCAAACCAAGAATTGGTATTTGCAATGAAGAGCAGCGTTAGGACACACCAAGAAAGCACTTTGTGATTTAATAATTGTGTCAATTCAGATTAAAATAGTTTTATTTATTAACATAATTTTACAAGAAGTTGTTAATGCATTGTTGTTGACTGTAGGAAAGCGAGAACCCGTTGTTTTGTGTGTCACCTAATTCGTTAGCATCAGTTACAGCGTACAAAACAAACGGTCTTGTCGGTGCTAAATAAAATGAATTAACACACAATTTTATAATACAGTAACTTACATGTAACCGTCGTCAATGTTGATCCACAAAATCGATCTGACTGCCTTTGCACTCCATTCACTATTACCGAACCATCGGGTATAATAATATAATCGGTGACGCAATTTTGATCAAAAATTAAGCCGGGTTGATTGCCCGTTACTGAAAAAGAGACTAAATTGTTTCCAGTAGTGCTCCATTGAATACTACAAAATTCAGGTTCGGTGCGTATACAAACGCCATAATTCATATTTGCTAATTGACGAGTTTGTCCGGGAGTTACCGTCTCACCATAATTGAAACTTCGAACAGTGCCTGAGGTTGCTGTGTAATACATCAAACAACCGGTAGGAGCTAAAAAAACAACACCAAATTACAAAGAATTTGTCAAGTAGGACAAACCTCGACTGGTACTATCGCATCCGATTTGGGCAATACGCAAATTCCACTGCCTTCCAGATGACACAGCGGCAGAAGTAAAAATATTAATTACGACATCTTTTGCATAGCTGAAATCTATGTAAATGTGTTGTCCCGTATTTTCTCCACAAATGCGTCCAACGTTTGTGCCAGCTCCGGAGATCGTCATAGCATCATTAACACAAACACCATCCGCGTTGGGCTGCGCCAAGGTGAAACTCAAAAAATCTATTCTCATCTGACATACGTTCACATTACATCTTTGAATCGTTAATGTGCAAACACTAGCGCCGGTGAAAGTGTTTGGAAATCTGGGGTTGGAGAAGTAGGTGTTGTTGTTCGATGATATCGTCCCACAAGAAGCTTGATCTATAGTAATGCTTATAATGGTTTTGTTAAATAAAAGAAAGAGCTTAACTTACAAACGCAACATACTCCGATGTTTCGGGCACATTTACCCGATGCGTAACCACCAATCGACAAGCATTGCCTGCGTGTATAACAAATTCCGATAAGGCCGTTTGAAGCTCCACAAACAACGTTTTCAAATCGCACGACGCCGACTCCCCACCATCCTATAACTGCAAAAAATGGGCGTCAGTTAGCTTCTGTTAGCTTCAATAGAGCGAGAATTGACAACATTGTACCTAGAATTAACCTAAATGTTTCTTTTTGTGTACCCATTATAAACGTAACTAATTTTTACTAAAATAAGAAGACTTCGAACCTAGCCTGTATCACCGTTTATATTGCCGTTGCATTACCGTTACAATATCACCGTTACATTGCAATTACATTGCAGCCGTTACATTAAACCGTTATATTTCAACCGATACATTGCAGATACACTACAACTGTTACATTGCTGTTACATTACAACCGTTACTTTGAAGTTCCATTACAACCGTTACAATACAGCAGCTACATGCTGTTACACCGCAGTAATATTACAACCGCTACATTGGCGTTATATTACAACCATTACATTGCCGCTACCTTACAGTCGTTGCATCTCAGTAATATCACAACCGCTACATTGTCGTTACATTACAACCGTCACATTACCGCTACTATTCAACCTTTACATTGCGGTCACATTACAACCGTTATATTACATTTATATTATAACTGTTAGATTTTGTTACATTACAACCGCTAAATTGCAGTTATTCAGGGTGTATTTGAAATATAACTAAAAACTCATGAAGTAGTTCCTTGTAACGTTAAATGAAAATATTACCTTTAAAGATTTGGTCTAAGTGAGATATTTGCAATTAAAGTTTTCAGACCGATCTTAACTACATAAACAAATGAAAATTGTTTGTTGATTGCAACTATGCGCTAAATGATGGGTGTAAACGTTGTAAAATTTGTGAAACATATTGATGTATTGTTTTCTCTAATTTTTCATCATCTACAAAATCAATTGTTAATAAAATAATTAAAGCATTATTACTGACCTAGCTTAACAAAATGTACTTTGTGTACACGATCACGTTTATCTTTGGTTGTAACCAAAACAAGACTTTAGATAATTAAATACAAAATTCAGCTTTCGTAGAACTGAGTTCGACAATCTGATTTATTTCTGTCTGGATTTCTTTAGTCTATGCTAAGTGATTTGTGTTAACGTATTCGTATTTCATAATATTTAATTTAACTGTTTTTTTATTAGTTACAACAATGATACTGTTTTAAGGTACGGTGAGTGTAATTATAACGTCCACACTATACGTACATTGTGGGTTGAGCAGTATCCTAATACATAATTGCCTGCTATAAACTTTATTTTGGCATGTGTACAAGAATTTATAGAAACTGGAGGTGTTCTTTACTATCTACGAAAGCCGTGGCCGTGAAAGACCACCCCACTACCATAATATGTTTGCAATGGATGATAATTATAAAGAAAAACTGACGTCGTAAAACAAAATCAATACTGGCGATGCTCAACCAATCCGACAACATCCGATGCGGCTTTCCTTGGCCAAGCGAGAAGAAGCCGAGAAGATAATCGCCAAAATGGAAACTCAAGATGTGATCGAACCATCTAACAGTCCACGGGCATCTCCAGAGGTCTTGATGAAACAAAATGATGGGTCAACAAGATTTTGTGTTGATTATAGACAACTCAATGAGGTCACCAAGAAAGATAGTTACTCATTACCCCGAATTGACGACACTTTAGATATCCTATCTGGTTTGCAATGGTTTTCCACTTTGCACTTGAAAAGTGACTACTGGCAAGCAGACTTGGAACCAAAAAACCGCGAGAAAATTGCGTTTACGATTGGAACCGGTTTATGGCAATTTGCGGTTATGCCATTTGGATTGTGCAACGCTCCTGCAACTTTCAAGCGTTTGATGGAGACGATCTTGTGAAGACTGTGTTGGAAGACGTGCTTGGTGTATTTGGACGACGTGATTGTGGTTCGAAAAGCACTTGAAAAATTTGACAAAAGTGTTTCAACGATTGCGAGGTGCAAACCTTAAATTAATCTTCATAAAAGAAGTGAAGTATTAGAACACATTGTATCCAGGACGGGAGTAATGACCGACCCTGATAATATTAAGGCAGTCTAAGATTAGCCAATACCAAGGGATAAACACGAACGTCGCAGTTTTCTCGGAGATTCGTGCTGGAATTTGCCAACATTGCAAAACCGCTGACAAAACTTACCGAATAAAGACGCTATTTTACTTGGAACGACGACTGTAATGAAGTCTTTCAAAAATTGAAGCAGTCTCTAGTTACGGCACTGATATTGAGCTATTCTCTCCGAGAGCGGAAGGCAAGTTTGTGTTGTACATTGATGCTAGCAACCTCGCAGTAGGAGGTGTACTTACTCAAATCCAAAATGGAGAAGAGAGAGTGATCGGATACTTCAGTAAAGTCCTGTAAAAGTCGGAGTTGAATTATTATGTAACTAGAAGAGAACTATTGTCAAGTCCGTTGAACATTTCTACAAATATAAACGAAAATTTCTTGTGCGACTGACCATGATACTCTGAAATGGCTTTTTTTGATACAGAACATTGTGCTGAAACTAGTCATCGCAACGCAGACGTTTTATCTAGACGACCGTGCCCGGTTAACTGTAGTCATTAATCTCGACTAAAAGAGAAATCTAACATGCTTCGCAGAACAACGACGGTTGACTAGCTCAACTATGTCGAGAACAAGAGAGTGAACCGAAACTACAGTTGATAATAAATTCCAATACGAGTGGACAAAGACCAACTTGGGAAGATATCAGCGCGTAAAGTAGAACGGTAAAAGCCTATTGGGACTTATTGAAATTGAAAAATCGTCTTCTGAAGCAAACCCTACAGAGCGACGATGGCACCGAGACGAAACTGCAGTTAGTGATACTGAGAAGCCGAGTGTCAGAAGTATTGGAGGATTTGCATGACTGAACATATGGAGGACATTTCGGTGTAAAGAAGACGCTTGAATGGGTCATGGAAAAGTTCTATTGGATGACTACAAAGAAGATCTGAAAACGGGCCCGTTAGAAAGCACAAGGATCCTCTTAGACAGTACAACATCGGAAATCCGTTCGAAAAGGTAGCAACTGACATCTCAGGCTCATTCCCAGAAACGAAACAAAGTAACAAGTACATTCTGGTGGCTTTTTATTTCACTAAAGGGACGAAAGCGTACGCAATACCAAATCAAGAAGCCACAGCTGTTCTAGATGAGTTGGTGAAAAAGATTTTCTGTCGGTTTGGGGTTCCGTTGGAGCTTCATTCAAATCAGGGGCGTAAATTCGAGGAGTCAAGAAGACTAGGATTACACCTCTTCATCTTCAATCAGATGGCATGATGGAACGGATGAAAAGAACGATGGGGAAGTATCTCGCGAAAGGGGTCTCCGAACACTAATAAGACCGGGACCAATATTTACGTCTGTTTCTAATGGCGTATCGATCATCCGTTGCTTGCGTGTAGCTTGGGTGTGAGATAAGATTACCGTGAAATGACATCAAATACCGCGGCCGAAAGTTGCCAAGAGACAAATCGATGATAGTACACATCAATCGGTTAGTCTCCTACGACGCCAACAACACGGACAACAATAAAGACATCAGAATGATCAACAGAGTGACAGATAAGAACGATGCAATAGACTTCGAATGGTTCATGTCCACTTATAATGGAACCGCGAAAGCAAGGTTTAGAGTGATCACAAAAGTACAACTCGGCTGCGGTTTAGACCAACTGGATTAGGGGATGGAGCAGAATATGGTAGAAGTCATATTCCGGGGTACGCAAGCTCAAATGCTTGGAACGACAAGACCGTGGACTGTTATTTCTATGAACAAGGACAATGCAGAAATGGACAGAACAGAACTATGGGATTCGTTGTGTAATCAGCGTGAGTGCAGTTTAGTGATCTTTACGTTATCGTATGCGTGATAGTGAAAAATAAATTGTGTCGAAATAAATCAATTATTAGTGACTTATTATTATTGTAAATGTTAGTTATTAGTGTTAATAATTGGTGTAATCTTTTACCGCAAGCTCGTTTTAGTTTTTAATTTATATTCGTTCATTTTAATTTAGTGTTTTTAATTTACAATTCATTTTATTTCGTTTAATTTTTTGTTAACTGTAGTTGGCTCTTAGTTTCTAATAACAATTTTAAATTCGCGTTACAGTATTATATTTGACTGGTGGACTAATTAACAATGCTAAATGAAGTTGTTCATAATCTCATGATTCGGTTTTTGATTCTTTTTGTAATCATTAATTTATTAAAAATTAATACTCTTTAAGAAAACGTAAAATAGAATTAAAATATTTGTTCCTTGTTCATTGAAAATTGGCACTTTTCCGGAAATTACCCATTGTTGTGTAAATATTTTTTTGTTTTTTATGCAGCCACTAAATATCTAAATTAACCAGTAATACCTACGTATTAATGTAGATATTTTTGTAAGTATACTTTATAAGAGTTATTTATTTATCTAACTGTAAACGAAGCCGAAAATAAGCTCTTACTGTTGTTATTTTGTTATTATTTGAATTAATTTTACTAATTTCAATGTGGCGTTTTTAATATGAAAACAGTAATAAAGTATGTACAGACTGGGTCGTTGAAAAGGAAACATCTTTATTTTGGGACACTTCGACTAGTTTCTTAAAGAAACGCTCGGACAAGTCGATTCTTGATTTTTGATGTCAAACTTGACATTGACACATCCACTCCCTAGAAGAGGAATGGGGGTCGAGCAACTCCTCATTTGAAGCGTCTTTCAATTCTCTAAGCGACAACATAGCCGAAATTGGTTTTATTCAAATTTTTCTTCATTTTCATGTAAACTACCATCTACATTAACTAAGATAGGGGTATTGTTTAAGAAAAGTCTTTATACACGACACCTTTGATCTTTTGAACGGCACATTTTGATGTCAAATGTGACTTTGTCAGGTCAACCCCCTACCCCCAACAAAAAAAATTACGGTAAGGGGTTGAGCGACCCTCATTTTAAAGGTTTCTTGATTCTTGATGTGAGTGTATGATTGTTTTTAGGTTTATTTTAAAAGTGTAGAAAAAAATTTTATTAGCTCAATTTGTGCACCACCAACTTCTATACAATGATATAAATTCTGCTCGAAACGTTGTCTTACATTTTGAAGGATCTGTGGCGTAATTTGACGGCATTCTTCAATAATACCGCAAGCTCGTTTTAGTTTTTAATTCATATTCGTTCATTTTAATTTAGTTATTTTAATTTACAATTCATTTTATTTCGTTTAATTGTTAACTGTAGCCTTTAGTTTCTAATAAACGATTTTAAATTCACGTTACACTGGTGTCAGAAATGGGATAATTTTTAACGCGATAAGGGCTAATAAACAATTTGTGTGTACATTTAATATCAAGTGACTGTCGGTTCGCGCTCCCAAAGTGCCAAAATGGATAGCGAAATATAATTTTTGAATAAAAATTTTACTAAATTAGAAGAAAATTCAAACGCTGTAAAGAAAATTAATTGAAAGTACGAGTAAAATGGAAAAAAATTCTAGAAAAAAAGTTAATGGAAAATTCCAATAAACTTGAGGAAAAATTGTTGGAAAATTTAAGAACGCTTGAAGAGAACATTAAACAATTACAAGAATATTCCATTAGTTCAGAGATGAAAGTTGAAGAGAAACTAGTAGAAACATCTAGAGGAATGCAAGAGAAATTGTTGGAAACTTCCATGATTATAGAAACAAAAAACTATTAGAAAATTCAAAAAGGTTAAAGAAAGAAACAAGAAAAATAGAAGAAAGATTTAAACTAATGGAAGAAAAACTACAAAGCGAAAAGCATGTGACTCCAAGAACAATCGTAATACCCCAAAAAGGAAAGTGAACTGACATCAAGAATACGGATCACACCGCCGACGTTCGAAGACACCGTGGTCGACGTACTACAAACATTTTGAAGCTGCTGCAATAGCCAACGGATGGATACACCAAGAGAAAGCCACTTCGTTGATTGTTGCCCTCCGAGGAGAAGCAATAAACATCTTGCAAACCATTCCTGATTGCCAACAAAATCTTCAACAGGTGTGCCACGCGCAGAACTTTCAAGTGTTCGAAGCGGATATTGCGCGTTTGGTGAGACTAGCTTACTCTACAGCTCCATGTAGTTTTCTGGAACAACTGGCAGTACAAACTTTTGTCGATGGTTAAGGGACAGCGATACACAACAAACGCTGCGACTAGCTCGCTCTAAGACGCTCAATGACGCGCTCGCACATGCGTTAGAGTTTCAAGCGGCAAAGCAGGCGTCTCATTGAAGTAGTCATTGTGTTCGTAATATGGTATAGGATCAAGAAGAAAGACAAGGAAACATTGAAAAGCTACTTCGACGAGTATTACGTTACCAAACAATACGTGTACGTCGAGATCCTAGATGTTGAAACTGTGGTGAACTGGGTCACATTCGACTCCGCTGTCCCAAACTAAAAACACAAAAGCAACCGGAAAACTAGTGTAGGTCGTCCGAAAGAGGCAAAAGTCGAACTCCAACAACCATGCCCCGGAGATCACCATCCACGCTAACTAACTCACTTAACAGAATATATGTTGATGGCGCTATCAATGTACGAGAATTTGAATTATTGGTTGACACAGGAGCAACGAGAACAATAATGCGCCCAGATGTAGTTTAAGAATATGGAAGAGAACACCAATCACGATACAACTAAAGACAGCAACTGGCGAAATAGTCCTAATTCATGGAGAAATGATGGTAATATTTGTATTGGAAATAAATCAATTAATCATCAGATACTGGTAGCTGATATAACTGAAGAAATGATCTTGGGAATGGACCTTATAGGGAAGTGTGGATTCCATTTAGACATGAAAAATGATGTCCTTAAACTAGAGAACGAAGAAATTGTTTTTCATTCGTCAAAAGATGAAAATGTGAAGGTTGTTCTAGTAAAGAATATCGTTTTACCAGGACAAAGTGAGAGCGTTGTCATAGCACGTCTGGATAGAGATTCCCGAAAGGTTCCATTCGTAACATCGAACAAACCGAAAATAATTTACCCAAGGACTACTAGTTGGTAAAGGTAAAAAACGTAATACCGGTTAGAATTATGAATACCAGTCCCAACAGGGTAACTTTGAGAAAGAATGCTGTAATAGAGCAATCTACGTCGGTGTCTCGTATTCAGAAACAGTTACTGGAAATAGTGACTTCAACGTGTCAAGACTAGCGCGAGCGCAGTGAAGTTAAGAAACTAATCCAGCAGTACCACGGCGTATTTGGAATGGATGATAACTCTAAAGGAAGAACTGACGTCGTGAAACATAAAATCAATACTGGCGATGCTCAACCAATCCAACAACATCTGAAGCGGCTTCCCTTGGCCAAGCGACAAGAAGCCGAGAAAATAATCGCCGAAATGGTAACTCAGGGTGTGATCAAACCATCTAACAGTTCGTTGACATCGCCAGTAGTCTAGGTGAATAAAAAGGATGGGTCAACGAGATTACGGTTATTTCCTTTGGATTGTGCAACGCTCCTGCAGCTTTCGAGCGTTTGATGGAGACGATTTTGCGAGAACTGTCTTGGAAGACGTGCCTGTTGTAATTGGACGACGTGATTGTGGTTGGAAAATCGTTCGAAGAGCATTTGAGAGAAGTGTTTCAACGATTTCAAGGTGCAAACCTAAAATTAGTCCAAAGAAGTGCCATATCTTCATAAAAAAAATATTTAGAACACATTGTATCCAGGACGGCAGTAAAGATCGACCCTGATAAAATTAAGGCAGTTCAAGATTGGCCAATACCAAGAGATAAACACGAATTTCGCAATTTTTTCGGATTTTGTGCACATATCGCAGAATTGTGCTGGGATTTGCCAGCATTGCAAAACCGCTGACAAAGCTTACCGAATAAAGACACGATTTTACTTGGAACGACGACTGTAATAAAGCTTTTCAAAATTTGAAGCAGTCTCTAGTTACAGCACCGATATTGAGCTATCCTCGAGCGAAAGGCAAATTTGTGTTGGACACTGATGCTAGCAACCTTGCAATAGGAGGTGTACTTACCCAAATACAGAATAAAGAAGAAAGGGTGATCGGATACTTCAGTAAAGTCCTGTAAAAGTCGGAGTTGAATTATTATGTAACTAGAAGAGAACTATTGTCAAGTCCGTTGAACATTTCTACAAATATAAACGAAAATTTCTTGTGCGACTGACCATGATACTCTGAAATGGCTTTTTTTGATACAGAACATTGTGCTGAAACTAGTCATCGCAACGCAGACGTTTTATCTAGACGACCGTGCCCGGTTAACTGTAGTCATTAATCTCGACTAAAAGAGAAATCTAACATGCTTCGCAGAACAACGACGGTTGACTAGCTCAACTATGTCGAGAACAAGAGAGTGAACCGAAACTACAGTTGATAATAAATTCCAATACGAGTGGACAAAGACCAACTTGGGAAGATATCAGCGCGTAAAGTAGAACGGTAAAAGCCTATTGGGACTTATTGAAATTGAAAAATCGTCTTCTGAAGCAAACCCTACAGAGCGACGATGGCACCGAGACGAAACTGCAGTTAGTGATACTGAGAAGCCGAGTGTCAGAAGTATTGGAGGATTTGCATGACTGAACATATGGAGGACATTTCGGTGTAAAGAAGACGCTTGAATGGGTCATGGAAAAGTTCTATTGGATGACTACAAAGAAGATCTGAAAACGGGCCCGTTAGAAAGCACAAGGATCCTCTTAGACAGTACAACATCGGAAATCCGTTCGAAAAGGTAGCAACTGACATCTCAGGCTCATTCCCAGAAACGAAACAAAGTAACAAGTACATTCTGGTGGCTTTTTATTTCACTAAAGGGACGAAAGCGTACGCAATACCAAATCAAGAAGCCACAGCTGTTCTAGATGAGTTGGTGAAAAAGATTTTCTGTCGGTTTGGGGTTCCGTTGGAGCTTCATTCAAATCAGGGGCGTAAATTCGAGGAGTCAAGAAGACTAGGATTACACCTCTTCATCTTCAATCAGATGGCATGATGGAACGGATGAAAAGAACGATGGGGAAGTATCTCGCGAAAGGGGTCTCCGAACACTAATAAGACCGGGACCAATATTTACGTCTGTTTCTAATGGCGTATCGATCATCCGTTGCTTGCGTGTAGCTTGGGTGTGAGATAAGATTACCGTGAAATTACATCATCTACCGCGTCCGAAAGTTATCAAGAGGCAAACCGAAGGTAGTACACATCAATCGGTTAGTCCCCTACGCCGGCAACAACACGGACGACGATAAAGACAGGAGAATGGTCAACAGAGTGACAGATAAGGACGATGCAAAAGACTTGGAATGGTTCATGTCCACTTATAATAAAACCACGAAAACAAGGTTTAGAGTGACCACAAAAGTACAACTCGGCTGCGGTTTAGACCAACTGGATTGGGGGATGGTGCAGAATATGGTAGAAATCATATTCCGGGGCACGCAAGCTCAAATGCTTGGAACGACAAGACCGTGGACTGTTATTTCTATGAACAAGGACAATGCAGAAATGGACAGAACAGAACTATGGGATTCGTTGTGTAATCAGCGTAAGTGCAGTTTAGTGATCTTTACGTTATCGTATGCGTGATAGTGAAAAATAAATTGTGTCGAAATAAATCAATTATTAGTGAATTATTATTAGTTTGTAAATATTAATTATTAGTGTTACTAATTGGTGTAATCCTTTACCGCAAGTTCGTTTTAGTTTTTATTTCATATTCGTTCATTTTAATTTAGTTATTTTATTTCGTTTAATTTTTTGTTAACTGTAGTTGGCTCTTAGTTTCTAATAACAATTTTAAATTCGCGTTACAGTATTATATTTGACTGGTGGACTAATTAACAATGCTAAATGAAGTTGTTCATAATCTCATGATTCGGTTTTTGATTCTTTTTGTAATCATTAATTTATTAAAAATTAATACTCTTTAAGAAAACGTAAAATAGAATTAAAATATTTGTTCCTTGTTCATTGAAAATTGGCACTTTTCCGGAAATTACCCATTGTTGTGTAAATATTTTTTTGTTTTTTATGCAGCCACTAAATATCTAAATTAACCAGTAATACCTACGTATTAATGTAGATATTTTTGTAAGTATACTTTATAAGAGTTATTTATTTATCTAACTGTAAACGAAGCCGAAAATAAGCTCTTACTGTTGTTATTTTGTTATTATTTGAATTAATTTTACTAATTTCAATGTGGCGTTTTTAATATGAAAACAGTAATAAAGTATGTACAGACTGGGTCGTTGAAAAGGAAACATCTTTATTTTGGGACACTTCGACTAGTTTCTTAAAGAAACGCTCGGACAAGTCGATTCTTGATTTTTGATGTCAAACTTGACATTGACACATCCACTCCCTAGAAGAGGAATGGGGGTCGAGCAACTCCTCATTTGAAGCGTCTTTCAATTCTCTAAGCGACAACATAGCCGAAATTGGTTTTATTCAAATTTTTCTTCATTTTCATGTAAACTACCATCTACATTAACTAAGATAGGGGTATTGTTTAAGAAAAGTCTTTATACACGACACCTTTGATCTTTTGAACGGCACATTTTGATGTCAAATGTGACTTTGTCAGGTCAACCCCCTACCCCCAACAAAAAAAATTACGGTAAGGGGTTGAGCGACCCTCATTTTAAAGGTTTCTTGATTCTTGATGTGAGTGTATGATTGTTTTTAGGTTTATTTTAAAAGTGTAGAAAAAAATTTTATTAGCTCAATTTGTGCACCACCAACTTCTATACAATGATATAAATTCTGCTCGAAACGTTGTCTTACATTTTGAAGGATCTGTGGCGTAATTTGACGGCATTCTTCAATAATACCGCAAGCTCGTTTTAGTTTTTAATTCATATTCGTTCATTTTAATTTAGTTATTTTAATTTACAATTCATTTTATTTCGTTTAATTGTTAACTGTAGCCTTTAGTTTCTAATAAACGATTTTAAATTCACGTTACACTGGTGTCAGAAATGGGATAATTTTTAACGCGATAAGGGCTAATAAACAATTTGTGTGTACATTTAATATCAAGTGACTGTCGGTTCGCGCTCCCAAAGTGCCAAAATGGATAGCGAAATATAATTTTTGAATAAAAATTTTACTAAATTAGAAGAAAATTCAAACGCTGTAAAGAAAATTAATTGAAAGTACGAGCAAAATGGAAAAAATTCTAGAAAAAGTTAATAGAAAATTCCAATAAACTTGAGGAAAAATTGTTGGAAAATTTAAGAACGCTTGAAGAGAACATTAAACAATTACAAGAATATTCCATTAGTTCAGAGATGAAAGTTGAAGAGAAACTAGTAGAAACATCTAGAGGAATGCAAGAGAAATTGTTGGAAACTTCCATGATTATAGAAACAAAAACTATTAGAAAATTCAAAAGGTTAAAGAAAGAAACAAGAAAAATAGAAGAAAGATTTAAACTAATGGAAGAAAAACTACAAAGCGAAAAGCATGTGACTCCAAGAACAATCGTAATACCCCAAAAAGGAAAGTGAACTGACATCAAGAATACGGATCACACCGCCGACGTTCGAAGACACCGTGGTCGACGTACTACAAACATTTTGAAGCTGCTGCAATAGCCAACGGATGGATACACCAAGAGAAAGCCACTTCGTTGATTGTTGCCCTCCGAGGAGAAGCAATAAACATCTTGCAAACCATTCCTGATTGCCAACAAAATCTTCAACAGGTGTGCCACGCGCAGAACTTTCAAGTGTTCGAAGCGGATATTGCGCGTTTGGTGAGACTAGCTTACTCTACAGCTCCATGTAGTTTTCTGGAACAACTGGCAGTACAAACTTTTGTCGATGGTTAAGGGACAGCGATACACAACAAACGCTGCGACTAGCTCGCTCTAAGACGCTCAATGACGCGCTCGCACATGCGTTAGAGTTTCAAGCGGCAAAGCAGGCGTCTCATTGAAGTAGTCATTGTGTTCGTAATATGGTATAGGATCAAGAAGAAAGACAAGAAAGCATCGAAAAGCTACTTCGACGAGTACTACGTGACCAAACAAGTCGTGTAGGTCAAGTCCCTAGATGTTGGAACTGCGGTGAACTGGGTCACATTCGACGCCGCTGTCCCAAACTAAAAACACAAGAGTCATCGGGAAAACTATTGGAGGTCGTCCGAAAGAGGCAAAAGTCGACCTCCAACAATCATGCCTTAGACATCACCATCCACGCTGCATCGCCAACTAACTCCCTGAACAGTATATATGTTGATGGCGCTATCAATGAACGAGGAATTGAACTATTGGTTGACACAAGAGCAACGAGAACAATAGTGCACCCAGATGTAATTGAAGAATATGGAAGAATAACACCAATTACGGTACAACTAAAGACAGCAACTGGCAAAACAGTCCAAATTTATGGAGAAATGATGGTGACTATTTGTATTGAAAATAAATCAATTAATCATCAAATACTGATATCTGACATAACTGAAGAAATGGTCTTGGGAATGGACCTTATAAGTAAGTGTGGATTCCATTTAGACATGGAAAATGATGTCCTCAAACTAGAGAACATAGAAATTGTTTTTCATTCGTCAAAAGATGAAAATGTGAAGGTTGTTCTAGTAAAGAATATCGTTTTACCAGGACAAAGTGAGAGCGTTGTCATAGCACGTCTGGATAGAGATTCCCGAAAGGTTCCATTCGTAACATCGAACAAACCGAAAATAATTTACCCAAGGACTACTAGTTGGTAAAGGTAAAAAACGTAATACCGGTTAGAATTATGAATACCAGTCCCAACAGGGTAACTTTGAGAAAGAATGCTGTAATAGAGCAATCTACGTCGGTGTCTCGTATTCAGAAACAGTTACTGGAAATAGTGACTTCAACGTGTCAAGACTAGCGCGAGCGCAGTGAAGTTAAGAAACTAATCCAGCAGTACCACGGCGTATTTGGAATGGATGATAACTCTAAAGGAAGAACTGACGTCGTGAAACATAAAATCAATACTGGCGATGCTCAACCAATCCAACAACATCTGAAGCGGCTTCCCTTGGCCAAGCGACAAGAAGCCGAGAAAATAATCGCCGAAATGGTAACTCAGGGTGTGATCAAACCATCTAACAGTTCGTTGACATCGCCAGTAGTCTAGGTGAATAAAAAGGATGGGTCAACGAGATTACGGTTATTTCCTTTGGATTGTGCAACGCTCCTGCAGCTTTCGAGCGTTTGATGGAGACGATTTTGCGAGAACTGTCTTGGAAGACGTGCCTGTTGTAATTGGACGACGTGATTGTGGTTGGAAAATCGTTCGAAGAGCATTTGAGAGAAGTGTTTCAACGATTTCAAGGTGCAAACCTAAAATTAGTCCAAAGAAGTGCCATATCTTCATAAAAAAAATATTTAGAACACATTGTATCCAGGACGGCAGTAAAGATCGACCCTGATAAAATTAAGGCAGTTCAAGATTGGCCAATACCAAGAGATAAACACGAATTTCGCAATTTTTTCGGATTTTGTGCACATATCGCAGAATTGTGCTGGGATTTGCCAGCATTGCAAAACCGCTGACAAAGCTTACCGAATAAAGACACGATTTTACTTGGAACGACGACTGTAATAAAGCTTTTCAAAATTTGAAGCAGTCTCTAGTTACAGCACCGATATTGAGCTATCCTCGAGCGAAAGGCAAATTTGTGTTGGACACTGATGCTAGCAACCTTGCAATAGGAGGTGTACTTACCCAAATACAGAATAAAGAAGAAAGGGTGATCGGATACTTCAGTAAAGTCCTGTAGAAGCCGGAGTTGAATTATTGTGTAACTAGAAGAGAATTGTTATAGCTGTTGTCAAGTCCGTTGAACTATTTCTACAAATACTTATATAGACGGAAATTTCTTGTGCGTACTGACCATGCTGCTCTAAAATGGCTTCTTCAATTTTGAAACCCGGAATCACAAGTTGCGAGATAGATTGAACGATTGCAGGAGTAGGATTTTGATACAGAACATCGTGCTGAAACTAGTCATCGCGCCACACCCCATTCTATCTAGACAAACAAAAGAGTGATCCGGAACTACAGTTAATAATAAATTACAAAACGAATGGACAAAACCAACTTGGGAAGATATCAGCGCGTAAAGTAGAACAGTAAAAGCCTATTGGGACTTCTTGAAATTGGAAAATAGTCTTCTGAAGCACACCCTGCAGAACGACGATGGCACCGAGACGAAGCTGCAGCTGAGTATCAGAAGTATTGCAGGATTTGCACGACGGAAGTTATGGAGGACATTTCAGTGTGAAAAAGACGCTTGAAAAGGTCATGAAAAGGTTCTATTGGTTGAACTACAAAGAAAAGATGTAAAGGAGTGGTGCCGCAAATGTAATTTATGCGCCTCTAAAAACGGACCCGTATAAGACAGTACAACCTCGGAAATCCATTCGAAAGGGTAGCAATTGACATCGCAGCCCATTCCTATAAACGAAACAAAGCAACAAGTATATTCTGGTGGTTATAGATTATTTTACCAAAGGGACGGAAGCATACGCGATACAGAATCAAGAAGCCACAACTGTTGCAGATGTGTTGGTGAAAAAGATTTTCTGCTGGTTTGGGGTTCCGTTGGAGCTTCATTCAGATCAGGGGCGTAAATTCGAGTCTGCCTTGTTCCAAAACGTCTGTTGAATGCTGGGAATCAAGAAGACTAGAATTACACCTCTTCATCCTCAATCAGATGGCATGGTGGAACGGACGAACAGAACGATGGGGAAGTATCTCGCGAAAGTGGTCTCAAAACACCAATGAGACTGGGACCAATATGTACATCTGTTTCTAATGGCGTATCGATCATCCATTCACGAGACTACCGGGAAACCTCTTGCTTATGTGAAGAATGTGGGCGTGAGATAAGGTTACCGTGCGATCTTCAGTTTAGATGCAAGCCTGGAGAAGAAGTTGTTGAGAATGACTACGTACGTCAGCCGACTCAAGAATAGAATGCAGATCATCCACGATAACAACAAAGACCAATATGACGTAAGAGTCAGAAAACGAGAGTTTCAACCTTGTGACCTGATTTGTTTGTACAACCCACAACAAAAACGAGGGTTGTCTCCAATGTTACAAAGACAATGTGAAGGCCCTTACGCCAACCAAGAAGCAAACCGAAAGTAGTACACATCAATCGGTTGGTCTCCTACGCCGGCAACAACACGGACGACGATGAAGACACGACAATGGTCAACAAAGTGATAGATAAGGACGATGCGGAAGACTTCGATTGGTTGATGTCTACTTATAATGGAACCGCGAAAGCAAGGTTTAGAGTGACCACAAAAGTACAAGATCTGTTTGACGTACCAAAGTTGCCTAAGACTTGCGCATGTCTAGATGGATTGCCGTTGTATTTAAGAGGAAGTTTTGACAGTAGGAAGAGTTTTGAAGAATCAAACGGTTCATCTACTACTTAGTTATATCAAGGAGCTGTCTCATCAGAAGCCCGAATACAAAGACTTATGGAACGCCTTGCTGGACCTGAGAGACCACGTCATGCGAAACAACATTAGAAAACTGGCGGTTCTTTACCGCAAGTTCGTTTTAGTTTTTAATTCATGTTCGTTCATTTGAATTTAGTTATTTTAATTTACAATTTATTTTATTTCGTTTTATTTTTTAACTGTATTTGGCTCTTAGTTTCTAATAAACAATTTTAAATTCACGTTACAATATGTTTGACTGGTAGACTAAGTAACATTGCTAAATGAAGTTTTATAATCATTAACTTATTAAAAATTAATACTCTTAAAGAAAATGTAAAACAGAATTAAAATATTTGTTCCCTGATAATAATTCATTGAAAATTGGCACTTTCCCAGAAATTACCCGTTGTGTAAATATTTTTTTGTTTTTTATGCACCCACTAAATATCTAAATTAACCAGTAATACCTACGCATTAATGTAGATATTTTTTGTAATTATACTTTATAAGAGTTATTTATATATCTAAATGTAAACGAAGCCGAAAATAAGTTTTTATTGTTATTCTTTTAAATAATTTTACAAATTTCAATGCGGCGTTATTTTCTGTAATTTTTTATTGATTTTTAATCACAAATGGAAACAATAATAAATTATATACAAGGTAGGCCATTGGAAAAGAAACACCTTTATTTTGGGACACAAAAGACTAGTTTCTTAAAGAAACGCTCGGACAGGTCGATTCTTGATTTTTGTGAAACAACTTTTGATGTCAAACTTGACATTGACACATCCACCCCCTAGCCCCAGCAAACTCTAACTCAAGAATTTAAACAAGGAAAGGCGGTCGAGCGACTTTTTATTTAAAGCGTCTCTCAATTCTCTATGCGACAGCATGGCCGAAATTAGTTTTAATTTTTTTTTTCGTTCCCATAAAAACCACTATCTACATTAACTAAGGTAGGGGTGTTGTATAAGAAAAATCCTCAAACACGACACCTTTGACCTTTTAAACGGTACATTTTGATGTCAAACTTGACTTTGTCAGGTCAACCCCCTAGCCCCAACAAAAACAAAAATTACGGTAAGTTGGTTGAGCGATCCTCATTTTAAAGGTCTCTGGATTTTTGATGTGAGTGCATGATTGTTTTTAGGTTTATAGACATTTTAAAAGTGTAGAAAAAATTTTTATTAGCTCAATTTGTGCGCCACCAACTTTTATACAATGATACAAATTCTGCTCGAAACGTTTTCTTACATTTTGGAGGATCTGTGGCGTAATTTGACCGCATTCTTCAACAATACGTCGACGCAGCACTACCAGAGACTCTGGTTCCGTTGCGTAGATTTTACTTTATTTACTGTCGCATAGAGAATTGAAAGACGTTTCAAATGAGGAGTCGCTCGACCTACTTTCCACGTTTAAATTCTTGAGTTAGGAATTACTGGGGCTAGAGGATTGATGTGTCAATGTCAAATTTGACATCAAAAGTTGTCCCCAAAAATTAAAAATCGACCTGCCCTAGCGTTTTTATAAGAAACTAGTCTAAGTGTCCCTTTTTAATGGGCCACCCGGTATATACCCAGTAAACACACGACGTCCCAGGGACGTTCGTTTTATGTCCAATTGATGTCTTTAAATTCCAGGCTTTAAAACGGACCTGTATAGGATGTCTTTAATAGGACGTCCTCAGGATGTCAATAAAGAACGTACGATGAGATGTCCTATGCGGGAAAAAACAAATGCAAACTTAGTGCGCGTGCCCACTTTCCTTCTTGTTCTCTGGTGCCTACTCAACACCTGTACGCTCCTTTGGTATATCAAAGTGGTACACTCTGTTTGCACCATTTGCACTCTGTATTTGTTTTTGGTTGTGTTCTGACTACTTTATTTATCTGTTCTTTATTTTATTATCTAACGTTTTTTGGGTGTTTTAGTGCATAAACAAATTTATTTGGTAAGTTTTTGGTACCTTGTATTTATTTATAATGTATAAAAATCATCATTCATAATTATTATTTTGAATTACTAAAAATTAATAACAGTTTATTGAAATTAAAAGATCACAATTATTAATAATGGTGATTTAAAACCCCATCTCGCGCGCATACCTATGCGGTGAATTGAAAATATTTATTTTAAATTAAAAAAAAATTTTTACTCAAAAAATTATTTAAAAAATGTTTACTTTGTATTAAAGGTTTAAAAGTGTGGCGTTATCTCACGACTTTTATCGTCGCGATTCACAATAAGTCATCCAAAAATGTCAACATGACCGATAAGGCACAAAATCGCTAATCTAACTAAGAAACTATAACGTTATCGCGTTCTTGGTATTCATAGTTATGATTAGTGTGCGTGTTTCTCGTATTGTATTACTATTTCCACAATAATTAGTTAGGTAGTTAAAAATACGTCGAGAAATAATTTTGTTTTTACCACATTCCTCTGATGAAATGTAAATGCAAAACGTATAAAAATTCTTAATGAATTTGCAAAACTGACGCGTTTACAATTTTTTTTTTTAAACGATTTAAACAATTTTTAACTGGTTATAATCGATCACCTTTTATGATTTAATCAATAATAGAATCGTCAAAAAGATCAATCAATAATTCTACAAAAGAAGTAGCACTTTTTCAATTCTTTAATTTAGAAAAATGTAAATTCTGATTACATAGAAATACCAAAATAAGCTTTTTGTATTAACTTTTTTATCGACTCTACATGACGATTACCATCTCTTATGTAGTTGCATTGTTTCAGGCGCCACTTAAAAAAATCGGGAAGAAAGTATAAAAAACTCGCTAAGGAAGGCCAAAAAACGCCGGGATCGAGAAGAAAAAAAATGAAATAATCTAAATTTATTTTAATTGAATATAATTTGGATTATTATTTAAAAATATAGTTTTATGTAGTAATAATTTGTATTTTATTTGATAAAGTTATTTTTATTCATTACGTCAAGTCACAGAGGAGTTAAGTCTACTTACTGAATAAAAAAAACAATAGAAAAAAACACAAAGTAGATGTACTTTAACTGGAAATGGTACTTTTCTTGATAAAAATATAATATACATATATAGTACATATCCTACAGCCATTTAAACGGGACGTCCCATTGCGGATACGCAAGGATGTGCTATAAGGACATCGTAGGGATGCACACACTTGTGACAAAAGAACGTCCCATTAATGTCCCTAGAACGTACACAGAACCAAAATAGAATGACTATGGGATATTCAGTGATCCGGGACATCCTTGTGTTTGTTGGGTACCTATTACGAAAACGATGTACATATATAATTAAACTTAGTTTTGAGTTTTCAGTACGTGACAAGTAAATAAAACCGTAAACATGTAAATGTACTTTAATTATTTACCTGAAAGATTAAAATTTTTATTACACGCTCATAAGTTGGGTTTACATATTTCTGAGACTGTGACCACGTTCTTTAATTTCTACCTGGATATGTCATTTTCACTGTCCATGACTGTACTAATAAATTGTATTTAATTATTATAATTAACATTTCCATGTAAAAGTGCTCGAAACGTAACAAAAAACTGAAAGAAAACAAAAATTCCAAAAAAAACGCCTAAGAATGAAGCTAGTTTTGGAAATTTTAAATGATTTGGTGAGCTTTATTATAAAAACTATCGTATATTAGCTGTTTGCACTTCCATTCCGTTTTAGGTTTTTGTTTTATTACTTGTATGTATTGTGGGTTGCATTCAAAATTTTTCAAAATCTGACAATTTTTATCACTGTTCCAAAATAAATGTGTAAATAAATTAAGCAGCAGTAAACTTTATTTTAATAGGCCACAAAGTACAAATGAAGCAGATCAATATTATTTATAATTTTTTTATAAGTGAAATAATAGTATCTTTCTTTTTTGCGTTAAAACTGCGTAAAATGACAGTCTACAGCTGCATTTGTAATGCTTTTAACTTTATAAAAGAAACTACTCACATATTATGTATTTTATAATTACTGAAAATAATGAGGCGCACTTTCTGCTTTTGCACTATGGTGCTCGAAACTTGAAAACTTTCAGAGATCGTTCGTTTTTTACTTATTAGCTGCTGTTAATAATTTTAAGCAGCATAAAAGAATGTAAAAAGTTTAATCAAATATTGAAACGCGAAATTAGTAAAACAACATCATCAAAAAAATGAAATGGTACAAATTAATTTCAAAACTGGATTTACTTTATTATATACAATCATAAAAAAATCGATTACCCAAACTGACTTACATTTTCCTGTTCGATTTGATACAGCATTGGAATTAACAGAAACACCACCAGCAACAATTAATAAAAGCAAGATTGCGTGCTTTGCCATAACGTTACACAAACTAACCCAAATCCAGTTCAACACATCTAACAGTTACTTAAACAAATATTTAAAGAACTAATTATTGATGTTTCTCGAGACGTTTAGCATGTCCGTTAGCTATGCGTTCGCTAACGATTTTATGTGGATTTGCTTTAAATTCTTTATTGTTGATTAATTTCTTAAACAAATTAACACCGTTCAAAAAGTACTTTTTACGTTTAGTTGCTTTTTGTGTTCCTTTGCGTTTTATTTGTTTCTTGTCATTTTTATCTTTTGCTAGACTTTGTAACAAAGGCGAAGAATTTAAATTGTCGGTTTTCGTTTTCTTCTTCTTTGCGATTGTAGCAACGTCGAGTTTTTTTAATAACATCTTACGACGTAACTTCGTTTTATCTTTCTTCGGTAGTTTGTTGCTGAAGTCAGATTTAAAGGATTTAACGCTGCAGGTGTCGAGGTTTTTATTTAAGTTATCTACGTTGATATCAAGTCCAGCGAATAAATTGGATGTAGGTGCTAAGGTTATTGGTTGAGTTTTGATTGCACTCCCTGCCGATTGAAGGTGTTTTGGATCTTTTGATGATTTCGATGGTTGATGGTACTTTTTTCGCTGTCTACGTTGTTTGCCCATGTCTACTGAGATTATTCTGCTGTGGTTAAAATGTTTTCAGTGCGAAAATATTTATTCTAGAAAGAATTTATAAAAATAACCTAAAAACTTTGTCTACATTTGACCTACATTTTATCAGTGGCGTAGCATATTTTTAATATCTTCGTTTAGTAACAGAAAGATTTTTAAAACGATTAGTGCTAAAAATAGAAGCCTTTGATTTAAATATATAAATTTATTTTTAAAATTAACTTATTAGTTGTTTTCTGGTTGTTTTTTTCTTATATTTTTTTTTAAAGATTTTTACAACTGTTGTTCTCCGAGAGTAACGACAAAAACCTTTACGTAGAATTAACGTCCAAAAAAAGCCCTTTATTGTTCTCACGCCGTAATCGATTTAACACAAATTATTGTGCACATATCTACGAATAAATTACGGAGTTAATCTTTGCCATTTACCAGTAAGTACTGAGTCCTGGTTATGAAAACAACCCAGCTAAAGTTGAAGGTCGGTACAAATAAACGTGGGTCAAAAATACACTTATAGAATAAACACATAGCCATTTTTAATAACATCAGGTTACTTCACGATTTAACTACGGTTTCCGATCTTAATTCCGACCACAAGCCCGTGCTCTTACAACTCGGTAATTAAGCAGAAAACGATAACCTTCAGTTCAAAACGAACATCACCATGTGGTCATCTTTTTGATTGGAGGCCAGTAAACTCATTACACGAGTTTCGCTCCAACTTCCACTTCACAATCAAAACCAGATTACCGAGAAAAACCATCTAAGACGCAGAAGGCAACGTACCCGTCACACACGACAAAGGCAGCTCAAACTGCTATTCAAATTCGGATCGAACAACATCGTAAACTTCAGTCGCTAAATTTACAAAACAACAGCGTCTGCCAAATGACAAACATCCTTAAAAACAGGAACAATCTTCCTATGCCCGCTATTTACGGCCTCCGAGGTCTGGTCTACAGCCGAAACTTTTGCCGACACGCTCAAACTCCAATTCTAAGCAAAACATCCAGAGGACGAAAACTTTTGTTGCACAAACGCTATCCACCACGAAATCAAAAGCATCCTGACGGCCAACCCAAACGAGTTCATCAGGCACACCTCTCCTAAAGAAATCGAAGCGCAAATCAAAAATCTTAAACCGCGCAAAGCCTACGGAAAGAACGGCATTCTTTCCAGAAAAGGTATAACCGCGAATTTCAACGCTTTCCTAAAACTCCGTCACTTTCCGCATTATTAGAAAACCACGGACGTCAGAGCAATTCTCAAACCTGGAAAATACGACATCATGTCGCAAAACTATTGTTCAATTAGCTCACTTCCGACGCTTAGTAAGCTATTGGAAAGAATAATCTTCAGCCGATTACAGGGACAGGTCGACGGCAACCAAATCATGCCCCAAAAACAGTACGGTTTTCGCAAAAAACATTCCACCGTTCACCAAGCCTTCCGCGTCGTAGAGCAGATTACCGACGGTTTCCTCGACATCGATGAAGCGTTCGACAAGTTCGGGCATTGCGGTCTGCTCTACAAGTTGCCCCGTTTAGGCATCAACGTTTCTATGGCCCAAATCATCGGTTCCTTCCTCAATTGACTTAATCCACTCCACGTCATATAGAAAACAGCGTTCTTCAAGAATCTCCACTTCTATACAACATCTTCACTGCAGACGTTCCAAAAATCGATGAACTCACGTACACTTTGTACGCCGACGACACCGCCGTTTTGTCAACATCCCGCTCACCCGCACAAGCCGAGAGAAATCTTCAAATGACTCTCACCTCGCTAGAAAACTGGTACGACGATTGGCGAATAAAAGTCAATCCTACAAAAAGCGCCGTCGTTTTCTTCAACCGAACAAACATCGAATCTACAGGCCGCACATCAAAGGCAACAACGTCCCCTAGTTGCTCTCAATAGCGAAGGATCTCACAGTCTGCTCGTATAGCGACACCCGGTCTGCTCACATAGCGACACCCGGTCTACTTGTATAGCGACCCTGCGTACGAAGCTCCCGTCGCTGAACGATATCGCGGGCAGTCCCAGGAAGCACGTAGTACTGATGCCTTCGACACTACCGAGAGAGCGCAAACACCGTCGAAACGTGTTACGTCGTTTCCGGAACCGTACGCCTCCAGTCCGACCATTAACGCCATTACCAGACTCGCCAATCAAAACGCCGTCAGCCACGCCCACACGCGCTTGGGAACTACAACCGCTGAACATCCGTGTATTGACGTACGACGGGCTGCCAGCCAACATCGCTACGCTTCGAGATCCACGCCGACACGTGATACGTTCCCGCATCCGCCAGAAGAACGAAGCACGCAAAAACGTCAAATGTAATGTACATACTGTAAATAATTAAAAATAACCGCTATGTAGTCTAAACCTCTTCAACTAAATTAACAAAGAACACGCAACTAAACCCAACACCCCAAGTGGTGCCTCAATAACCCCCAAAACATAAAATCTATAATTTTTTAAGTATCTGTTAAACTATTATTAAAATGATTTATTTTTTAAAGTATGTATGTAGTCTAAAAAATTACAGTTAAAAAATAACTGTTTTATAAAAGCATTGAGAAGTAAACGAAAAAAACACGCGGGTGCTGAGTAGTTCAAATAGCACATTATTCAGCCGCTGAGAACACCTGAATGCAGCCAACAAAACGTTATCTATATTGATTACTTATTAATCTATTTGTTTTTAATCAAGATTAATATAATGCAAGCATGAAATGACTGTAAAGTCAAGTGCTTTATTTGTTTATTTATTCAGTTCAATATGTGATCAAATTTGCAAACAAAACCCTTGGGTCACACTAAGTCCGGACCTGTATTCGAAAAAATTATGTGTCAATCGTGAAATAAACGAAACCAAATTTAAAGCGATGCATTTCGAAGATTATAAATTAAAATGAGTGAAAACGTGTTGGACAAAGAAAATTGGAAACAGGAAGCAGCCTCTGTAATAAACGACATAAAAAATCACGTGAAAAACGTGGAAATATCGAATTTGAAAAACACTAATCAACGCGTTTATTTAAACATTACAACTTTGGAAAGTGAAAATTATTGCGTGGAATTATCGGGACAGGGTTTTCGCGTCGTTGGAAAAGCATACGACCTCGTCGACTTAACCGATACTGAATATTTCGAAACACCCTATAGCTTATTAAGTAAAATAAGCTTGAATTTTTACCAATCGTTCGGTAACGAGTTAATGAGTAAATTACAGGCGGTACATCACGAAGAAAATCAAGAAAATGATTCTTAATATTAGTTTGAGTGAAGTTAGTAAGGATCGCGCGACCTTGTAGTGACCCACCAACATAAACAACCAACTTCAAAACAATCAGTAATGACACATTTAGGGACGATTTCCAGGAATTTCATTTTAATTTATAATTTTTTTAGTAAAATAATTATGTAAAAAAAGCGAAAATTTGTTTATTTTTGTGTGTAATCAATGAGTGATGTTCGATGTACTCGGTTTTACAGACACTCAAGGCGAAGAAAATTTATTTTCCATCTTTTCCATCGTGTTGAAATTTAACAATGAAACTTTACTGTTGTCACTAGGTGAGTTAATTTTCTATTTATTTTAATATTTTTAACTTAATGTTCGATGGCACTCATCACCGATTACTATCGACAATCTTTACTAACAATAACATCGGGTGTTAACAATTAATGCTAGTGTTAGATGCTTAATGCATTTAAGAATTGGGTCACATTGTGCGAGGGTATCTGTACTTGACCGTTTAGTTGTAGTGCATAGAAAACCACTTCCTTTATGTATTAATTGCCATTTCCTAGAACATTGATTAGATTTTATGTTATTTATAACTTTTCAGTTAAGATTGTGATTCAGTGTGTTTGATTCACCGAATTCTAAAGAAAACATTCTTACTATTATTATTAATCAGGTGATTTAGTTAGAGTGCGAAAACATGTAGTTGTGGAATGGCGGTTTATAGAATAATAATGTAAGTAATTTCTTTCGTGATAAGTCTCAGTTAAATTAATGTCTTTATCACATGAATCAACGTAAAGTTTTAGGCAGAAACTTGTACCTTAAACTTGTAAGTGTAAATTTGAGTATGACGATGTAAAGATAATAATTTGATTGTTTACGACATGCTTCTAAGTTATGTGAAAATCAGTTTCAAATATCATCTCTTCTGTAAGTTCTAAGTTTCTGTTTTCTCTTCTTCCTCTGTGTTACTTAACACTGATCTTCAATAGTCAGAATCTTCATTGCTTGTAGTTGTGAAATCATAATCAATATGCAAAGTTTAACTAAACATTAAATTTTTTGCTTCTGCTTTGTTCATTCAGTAGCCGGCAGTGTTTATACTGTTACCAGTGGCAATGTACAAAGGGTTGTAGTAAAACGAAACAAAAATAAAGTCATGGGACCAAAAACGAGCAAAACAAAAGAGAAAGAACTAAAGTTCTTTGTCGATGTATTCCCAATAGATGATCGAAGCTATGCATCCTAAAACTAAATTGCAGGTTCGATTAACCCAGAAAAGACATCTGTAAAGAATTAAATATTTTATAGGTTAGTTCAACTCCCCGCAAATAGTGTCATACTGCTTGAAACTTATTGGCAGATGCAGCTGTGGTATAATTACGTAGGAGTGGGTCACAACCAATAAGAGCATCGCATTTTACGCACTTGCGCAGTTAAATTGAAATGCTATGTGCGATAGATACATCTATCTCGCACTGTTAGCCTCAGATTGCAATTGAAACATACAATGGTGAATACAAAGTAGAAAATTCGAACAAAAAAGAAGTTTCAACGGTAGCCATCCGAAAGAGACCAATCAGGTAAAACTGAACGTTCAGCAAACAAGATCATAACAGTAATTCAAGAACTCAAGAGAACTATCTCCAACAACAAGGTGAGCTACATCCGTTTGCCACTGTATATGTTGGTTTTTGATAGATCGGAACATATCAACAAAATTTATAGTATCCAACATATCAACCATATGAGGATCAAAATAGAAGCAGTTATGCAATGTAAAGATGTCAAAGACACGGCCACACATGGAGATTCTGCTTGCAGGAAATGTGCAGGAGGTCACCTAACTTCAAATGCACTCCACAGAGACACCTGCCAACTGCAAAAAAGATCCCTGCTAGCTATAGTATTTGTGAAATTGCAATTGAGCTACATAAAAGACGAGTTGGTGTCAAGACCAAGACAAATTGTTGCTAATACATTGATGAAGCGTGGGATATCTTATGCCCGAAACCTGCAACAAAAATCGGCAGAGGTAGTACCTGATCCATCGACATCTGAACCATCTATAATGCAGCTTATGTAGAATATAATGAAAACATTAGATCGGGTCAATGCAAGACTCTACAAACTAGAAGCCAGGAGCGCTGGTACTATACCTAAGGCAAAATAATTTTATGGACCAAAAAGACTTACGTATTGTTACCTGGAATACCAGTGGCATACTAAACAAAAAACCTGACCCTGAAGTATTCCTGAATACATTCATGTCTAAGACACATATGACAAAACAATCGTACCTTTAAATAAAAGGATACAAAACATATCACACCATTCACCCAGACCACCAAGCCAGGGTTGGTAGTGCAGTTATAATAACAGATAAGATCAACCACTATGAAGAATGTCATCTGCAAAGAGGTGATATTCAACTAACAGTAGTTGGAATCATGTTTCTAAAACAGAAACTGAGAGTGGGGGCTATATATTACCCAACAAGACACATTCTTAACAAGAAGATTACCCAACAAACTTGAAACACCTTGACGAAAGACTCATCGTTGGAACAGACATGTAGACTGGGGATCCAGGTTAATTACGAACACAGGTAGGGAACTTAGAAAAGCAGTACAGGAACTAAACTGCAACTATCATTTGACGGACAAGTCAACTTACTGGCCCACTGAACCTGATAAAATTCCAGATTTATTCTTCATATCTATGTAGAAAAATGTCGCCTAACTTTATAGAAGTAGAAGAAAACTTTGATATGAATTCTGATCACTCAGCAGTTATTTTGACACTAAGCAAAAGTATAATAAAAAAGAGAGCTAGGACCAGTTGTACTAACAAACTACTGACTGGGATAGCTTTCATGTTAACCTTCAAAACAAGACTCAGCAGCTGAGAAGAGAAATGCAAAAACGTAAAAGAAGAATCTATAAGATCCTATCTACCAGAATTGACGGCATATGAAAAGACTGATTATTCACTCTGGAAAGCAACCAAGAGAATCAAAAGACATGCATTCCTCCTATTAGAAACATCGTTTGACCATGGGCTAGAGACAATAAGCAAAACGCTGACTTGTTTGCCGAGGATTTGACTGAGATGAATGAGATGGACAACCCAAGATCTTAAAATACCCCAATAGCTGAGGAGATAAGACTAAACCTGAACCCAAAGAAAACACCAAGGTTCAGTCTAATTACTGGAGAGACACTTGTCTAGAAAGGGTATTGTAATGCTCACATACCTGATCAACGCAGCTTTCAGACTGAAACATGTTCTTGCTTTCTGGCAAGTTGCGGGAGTGAGCATGCTACCAAAGCCAACAACAACCGAATGATGTTAAATCCTATATGCCGAAATAATTACTACCGATAATCGCAAAACTCTTTGGGAAACTCATGCTCAAGAGGCTACGGCCAATAATAGACAGTAATTGTCTAATACCAGATTATCAATTTGGATTCAGACAATAGACCAGTTGCATAAAATAACTGACATTATCAAACATGCTTTACAAGAAAAACAAGTCTGTTCTGCAGTATTCCTAGACTCAAGCTTTCGACAAAGTTTGACATAATGCTTGATATATGAATTAAACAAAATTCTGTAAAAGCAATTCGTAGAAATACTAATGTCATACACCGCAGATATACTCTTCAGAATTAAACATGAAGAATATTCAGATTTAAAAGAGATTAGAGCGGTAGTGTACTGGGTCCTATTCTATATTTGTTATATACTAACGAAATACTAGACCTAGAGGGAGCCACAGTGGTTATGTTTGCAGATGACACCGCAATACTAACGGAGAAAGACCAAGAATTATCTACTAGGAAACTACAAACAGCCAGCAATGCAATACTTGACTGAGCTAACCAATGGAGGATAAAGCTAAAGGAGTCAAAACCATTAAAATACTCGCCGTCTCTAGATATAAATTGCACTCATGTATCTTATGATAACAATGTCAAGTACCTAGGCATGACATTGGACGCCAAACTTCGGTGGAAGGAGCATGTTAAGAAGAAAAGAGCGGAATTAGGATTAAAATACAGACAGTATTAATGAGCGATTGGAAGAAACTCCAAAGTTTTAATCTCTAATAATTACTGATTTATGATCAGATTCTGAAACCAGTATGGCTGTACGGTATCCAGCTTTGGGATTGTGCCAGTGATTCCAACATCAAGTGTATTCAAACATTCTAGGATAAAGTGTTACGAAACATAGTGAATGCTCCCTGGTATGTTCGAAATTCCGATCTTCATAGAGACCTTTGCATCCTAACCGTCAAGGAAGAAATTAAAAGGTTTGCTGGAAAGCATTAAACTAGACTTGATCTCCACGCCGACGCAGAGGCATTTCAACTGCTGGACAACTAACACCATGCTCGAAGATTGAAGAAGAGAAAACCATGCGATCTCGTGTATGTTGTGTATAAAAGCAGAGCACAGTGCGTGAGTGAAGTGCAGACAGTTCTGAAAAATCTATCTACATCAATGGATAGACTCGAGCCAATCAGTACATAGTATTAAGAATTGAGATGAAGACAGTGATAATAAAACTTCATAAAAAAAAGTTTTTACAGATGATTCAGCGGTCGAGCCGTGCTACCAAAATTGTGGTTACAGTTAGATCTAATGTCAAAGCAAATTTCCAAACGCGCGACAGACCTGTCTAAACAAACTCCGGTAGATAAGGAAGTCGATAACATCTCGCACTGTTAGTTTCACATTGCAATTGAAATATGCAATAGTGAATACTAAGTAGAGTATTAAAAAAGAAGTGGACGAAGTGTTCGTTTCAAAGAGATCAATTAGGCGAAACTGAACATTCAGCAAATCAGCGACATCAAAATGTATAGTTGTCGCCAGCGTTACTTGCGGACAGTTCTTCAAACGCAGAAATATAGATGTGATTCACTAACGAGATTCGACGTAAACAATCGATAGCCTTGATAAGATCGGTGGAAGGCGCATTTGGTACCGCTTCTATTTAAGAAATAGCAAAAAGACTACATTACTAATTTGTCAATACAAAAGCTGCTTATCAAAGGCTACTGAAATGCGAAACATAAGAAGGATTGAAGGACCAAAAAAAAATTGTCAGTTTATATACATGATTCAACTGTCGAACCGTGCTACCAAAATTGTGACTATAGTCAGATCTAATTTCAAAGGAGATTTTTAAGAGAGCGACAAACCTGTTTGAACATGCTCCGGTAGATAAGGAAGAGACGTATTTACGTAGATTTTAATATGGCGAAAAGGGTATTAATTCTTAGATGATTTACGCAATTTGCTAGGTAATGTGTCATTTTCCACTTGCAATTATCTACCCTAAAATGATAACAGGTCATTAGCGTATATTAACCTTGAAACGGTTTGTGGACCAGAATGAAAAGAAACAAAAAACCAAGAATCCGACAACCAATAAAAACATCGCATTGTTACGCACTTAACCAGTTGAATCGAAATGTTATGTGCGATACTTATGCGAAATTCAAGTACATCTATCTAGTACTGTTAGTCTCACATTGCAATTGAAACATGCAATGGTAAATACAAAGTAGAGTTTAAAAAAAAGAAGTGGACGAAGTGTTCGTTTCAATGGTAGCTACCCGAAAGAGACTATCAGGTGAAACTGAACGTTTAGCAAACCAGCGACATCAAAATATCTAGTTGACGCCAGTGTTAATTGCGGGCAGACTCATTCAAACGCAGAAATATATGAAGTGATTCACCAACGGGAGTAGACCTAAACAGTCGACAGCCTTGACAACATCGGTGGAAAGCGCATTTAATACCGCTTCTATTTGAGAAATGGCCAAAAGACTACGTTACTAATTTGTCAATACAAAAGCTGCTTCTCAAAGGCTTCTGAAATGTGAAACATAAGAAGGATTGAAGGACCACATGGTTCAACTGTCGAGCCAAAACTGTGACTACAGTCAGATCTTATGTCAAAACAAATTTGCAGGCGAGCGACAAAGATAAGGAAGAGACATACTTACGTAGGTTTTAGTATGGCGAAAAGGGTATCAAGTCTTAGATGATTAACGTAATTTTCTGGGTAATATGCTATTTTCCACTTGCAATTGTCTACCCTAAAATGATAACAGGTCATGTATTGACTGAGAATGCTTGAAACTAATTGCGAGATGCAGCTGTGGTATAATTACGTAGGAGTGAGTCACAACCAATAAAAAGATCGCATTTTTAAGCACTTGCGCAGTTGAATCGAAATGTAGCTACTAAAAAGAGACCGTCAGATGAAACTGAACGTTTAGCAAACCAGCGACACCAAAATGTTTAGTTGATGCCAGTGTTAATTGAGAGTGAGAATGATACACCAACGAGATTGGATCTAAACAGTCGGTAGCCTTGACAAGGTACTGAAATGTGAAACTCAAGAAGGATTGAAGGACCAAAGAAAGGATTGTCAGTTTTTACGCATCGTTCAGCTGTTGAGTCGTGCTAAAAAAATTGTGACTACAGTCAATCGAATGAAATTTCTTGGCGAGCGACAAACCTGCATAGCTCTTAGTAAATCGAACGAAGAGTATTTGATTATTAACGCAATCTGCTGGGAAATCTGATATTGTCCACTTGAAATTATCTACTCTAAAACAATCACGTCATGTATTGACGGATGCGTTTTCTCGTAATATACTGCACAGATCAAGCTTATACTATACCTTGAAACGGTTTGTGGACTAGAATGAAAAGAAACAAAAAGCCGCAGATCTTAGAACTCGAAGAATGGAAGAAACTACTTCGAACTCTAATAGGAAGACGCCAGAACGGATAAAAAGGAGTCTGAAGGAAAAGAGAACATCACGCTCTAGTAAAAGTGCTCTACGATGTTCGGGTTGTGCAATTGACGTTCTTTAAAGGTTCAGCCTTAGGTTTGGGATTGGTATCTCAAAATCCTACAACGTGCATGCTTTGATGGTAAGACAGGGAAATGCAAGTGAGAAACATAAAGCAAAACTTGGTCTATTGAAACGCACGAGCGATCACTATTCCAACCGAAACTCTCAGCCTATATGTGTAGAAGAAAGCGCAGCATCATGAAGAACTAGGGAAAAGGAATATGAACGGCGGCTTCAACTCAGCTCAAGGATTTTAATATGTCTTAATTCAAAAGCACACTTATCGATGGCGACGGATACAAAAGAAAAATTATCATCTTCAATTATTTCTTAAAAAAGCAGCCTTGGTTAAAGTAGGTCGATCGAGTTAATCCGTTATCTTGTTTAACTGATATTCATCTATTGATTTCTGAGAAGATTCCTGTTAAGAGATGTTGATGTCACAACAAAGATCGATCGGATTTAGAATGCCAGAAATGTTTTTGGCAGTAACTCAGCTACATTTAATAGTTGCTTGTTCAGGGAGCGACCGTGAACAGAAGAAGCTAGTGTTCAAAGGCGTTTCTTGAGGCTTTCTGGACAATTCCAC
The DNA here is from genome assembly GCA_035610365.1 of Aquatica leii. Taxonomy (NCBI): domain Eukaryota; kingdom Metazoa; phylum Arthropoda; class Insecta; order Coleoptera; family Lampyridae; genus Aquatica; species Aquatica leii. The sequence continues at coordinate 34,873,917 of CM069438.1, forward strand.
AATCTCACTCATGTTATAGATTATTTTTGAGAACGAAGGCGTCTTCAACTGTCTTATACTGTAATGAAGACTCATAGCTTTCTGCAGAATACATTTCTCTAAGTGAGCTTAAGATCGACGTTCTTTTTAACGGGAGTAGACTAGCGGATGATTTTGATAAATTATAAAAAAGTATGATTGCAATTAGTAGAAATAGAGAACACAATCTCGTTAGAGACAAAATCGATAAACGATGATAAATTGCAGCAACACTAGAAAAATACTAGGTCTTACAATAAACAAGACATTTAACGTCCTTTATAATGAGCTTAGAAAGGCTCGAAGCAAATCCCTATTAAGTAAAAAGAAACTAATGCGTCTGTTATTCGGTGTTCTGGGACAACTTACGCATACCGTTTACTCCAATCTAAAAAAATCATAAGACTAAAAAGAAGAAGAAACGGTTCTCCTACTGTTAATCGCTGCATACCGGCGCGAAGGACCATAATATGTGCTCCCAACAGCAAAAAATTTGGTAGAAGAGTAGAATAAGTAAGTTATTTGATGAGATGCTTAACAGTCGTTCAAAGGTAGAAACTAGAAAGGAATTGGTTCTAAAAAAATATTTTCTTTATAAAAAAATCGGTGGAAATGTTTGTGACACACAATAATACTGTATTGTTATTAAGATAAATTTAAAATATTCAACGCAGTTCCTTGACATTGCTTATCAACTGACCTACAGTTTTCTCGGTGAAGTCATTTCCTCGTGTGCTTTGTCTAATCACCTTAATTTCTACTTTTGTCCTTTCGACACTATCTATGTAGGAATGTTTTGCTTTTAAGGTTAACGGCATTTTTATAGTGTGGTTTATTATCTGTTTGTGGTCGTTGTTGTCTTTTCACATAAGTTGTTTAATTTATCTTTTTTCCGATCTCGCTTTCATTTCCATTGAAATGCGTGAGTACTCTCGCTTTTTGTATTTTAATACTTGTACTTATTTTTATCAAAATTGAATATTTGTGTTTTTAACAAAACTTCTTAGGAATTTTATCCTAAAATGTTTCTTATGTTTTTTTTTTTATTTCTAATACCAAAATTAAAGCTTTGTAACGGATAAAGCGTTGGGGATTATTTATTTTGAAGGGGACAAAATCAAGTGACCCAATTAAGTACCAATTTAATAGTTCCAAGTACTTTTCAAATAGAAGGTATTTAGGTGAATCAACAGCGGAAGAACAATAATCGAATTTCATCGACCTAAAGACCTACAATGGGTTGTAAATACGACTAAACAAAATAAATAAATTAAAGAAGAGGAATAAACAGTAGAAAATTGTGTATTGGCACTCATGTACTCGTGACAATAAATTTACTCAAGAAGAAGATAAGATAAAGAACACAACGACAAAAAGCTGAAAAACAAAGGGGGGACACAGTTAATGAAAGAGGGCTTGTTAATAAAACGGAGTTGTTGTACTTAACTAACGAGTTATTCCACGAACCTTTTTATAGTAAAATACGGACCGGGTTTGAGAGAAGTAGTGTAAAAATGGGCGCCAGGTTCTACACTCAGACAATTTCTATTGGACTAAGTCATGTTTTTATTAGTTACTTGAGAGCAGGAAAAAAATAAGTTGTGCTTAGGTACTTTAGTGTGGATACACACTCTCATTAATGGGATACACACATCGCGGTTGTGGATTTGTATCAAAAATTGCGGTTCAATAAGGAATTGGTTGCGAAGAACATTTCTACCTAGTTGTACAACATCGTGACACCTCGAACTGCCAAAATTCATACATTCTTTAAAATCCGTACTTCATTACCTTTCGTGCATTTATACGACAGCGTTTACATGGTCGATCATCAAATACAGACTTCGCAAGATTTTCATTTGAGACTCCAAAGTCGTTTAGTCTTACTTATTATCTTTTGTCCCATATGATGAAAGAACCGTTTCAACCTGCCATACTTCGCGATGCTTCTTTTGCACCTAATTATCTAACGTTTCTCGAACATCGGTAAAGTCTTTGTGTCATTCATTCTTTTTGAAGTAGCTCCCTGAGACTCCAAGAATCTTGACTAAAATGTTCTTATAAGTATTAGGAGGCAGTAAAATATTGTGTAACGAGATAAGAGGCGGCAACGATACGTTTCAGATAACAAAATTGAAGAACAAAGTGATTAAGTGACGAGAAGAGACCGCAGACCTTTCAACATACTATTCGCTCTTAAATCAGATTGTCTTGATTAGTGTTAGATTTTTCTGGAGCTCGCGACCTTCTAACATAAACCTAACCAAAGTTGAATTAGCTTAAGTTTGTGATATCACCCAACACATCACACGCTTTTAAATTAGGCCGACTCGTCACGTCACGTAATGTAACCTAACCTTACCGCTAAGTCTTTGTAGGTTTTTTTTTGTTACCGTAGACTATTGCGGAGTTGGTTGATTTGGTACCACGGCTTGATTCCGTTTTTGTAGCTTTCTTTCCCTATTACTGTCTTGCGTGGCCCACACGGCGTGGTTTGTGAGGCAGTTATTGATCCGAGCGACCGCCGTATTTGTTGCTAGTAGCGACCTCCGCCAGAGCTTCAGTCGGAATGGACGTGGAGGGTTGCTGCAAATTAGGCTGCATGCCCTGCTGGGCCTTTGTCTTTTCATGGCTACCTTGTATTTTTTACCCTAAAGATCATGGTCGATGCTCCTGCATAGTTCCTGCCATGCATCATTATTGGATAGCTCTACTTAGCTGGTGTCTCTTATAGTGATGGTATTCGTGAGTTGCGTGATGTTGATTTTTTTGCTAGCTCTGGCGGAACGCGTTTGCTTTCCTTCTTAAGTCAGGTTATCGTTCTACCAGTATAGCCTAGTACCAGGACATTTGTTCTCCTTAAACCGGGATATGCTGGCTTCGCAGCTTCGTTCCATGATGACTGCCATAAATGTTACTGCACGAGTGCGAGAGCCGGGTAAATGCCTCTCTTAGTTTGTCTCGGTCTATTTTATTGACGTTCCACATTGGATGGAAGTACCGATCGTCACTTTTTAGTCTCTGATCATTGGGGATATTTTGGCGCTAGCACATACCTATTATGGATGTAAATCCGCGTGTGGAGAAGGTGGGCAAATTTCCTACATTTATTATACTCATATCTGGTGTCGCCATCTATTCAGACAAGAGTCTGCCTCTTTTGTCTCTCTCCATTCGGCGATTTGGCGTTGAAATCGCCTTAAACTATGGCAGGTTTGTTGTGTGAACGTATCGAGATTATAATGTCTTCGAGGACTTCGAGTAAGCGATCGATGGAAATGTAACAGGAGTAAAGTCAGAAATCTTTTGGGTTGACTGCTGCTGCACCCCGTACTCTCGTGTCCATTTAGTCCTAGGGATCACTATCACCGATGTCTCTTCGAGGTCTATTATCTACTCAGCAGCCCTGGTCTTGGTAACGTTGGGTTCGGATACCGCCACAATTTTCGCGTTGCTATTCTTAGTCGCCGCCACCAGCAAATCGTTCGCTGCTTTCTTCCTGCCCACGTTAATCTGTATTGTTTTTGGTTCTGTTCTTCATTTTCTTTGTGGTGGACGAGACTGCTGTCAAGTTAAATTAATTAAAGGTTATGTTACCAATCAACACATCACACGCTCTTAAATTAGGTATTGCCGACTTGCGTTAGGTTTAACTTACGTTGTTTGGGTACACGACGAAGGTCACGTAATGTAACCTAACCTCACTGCTACATCTCTTTAGATTTCGCTTTTTTTTTGTTACGGAGGTTGTTTCCCGGGGTCTTCTGGTTCAGTCTATTCTTGAGAGCAACCGGAACACAATGAGGTTTTTCCATTAGTTGCTCTTAATCTATTGCGGAGTTACTTGATTTAGCACTACGCCTTGATTGTTTTTTTAAACTTTTGTCATTAATGTCTTGCGTGACTCACACTGCGCCTACCTGAGAAGACTATCGTCTCGGTATTGTTCGCCGCTGGCTCCAGCTCGTGATTTGTGAGCCAGTTATCGATCCTAGCTATCGCCGTACTCATCTTCGTTCCTTACACTGGTCATTAGCGCAGCATCGTCTGCGAACGCGACAATTTTAGATTGTGCGCCACAGGGTCGGTTTCAGTACCGACCCTTGCAGGACTCCGCAAGTCACTTGGATTGTTTCTAGATCATCGGATCTGTATTATCAGTCCTCTGGTTAGGTGTTCCACACAAAGCTGTCTGGTGATCGGTGGACAGTCTCTATGGCATTCATAGTGGATCTGCCACGTCTAAAGCCGTACTGACGTTCTGATAGACTCCCTGCCGCTTCTATACTAGCTCTCAGTCTATCAAGTATGAGCTGTTCATAGAGTTTAGCTGCGGTGTTTAGTAAACAGAGGGGTTTATATAAGCTCGCTTTGTTTGCCTGGCTCTTTTCCATTGTTCCGGGAAGGATTAAGTTTGCAGTGTGTGGTTCATGAGGCAATCCCGGAGTAATAACGCATTTTGGGATTGCTAATAGCGACCTCCGCTAGAGCTTCAGCCTGGAATACCATCAGGACCCGGTGCCTTTTTGTTATTGAGTCTTTTGGCCGAGGCGATTATGTCTTCCAAATGGAGGTGGAGAGTGGAGGATCGGTAGCCTGTCGATCTCTGTCGTTGGTTTTTCTGGAAAAAGTTTTTTAATAATTAGGTGCAGTTGCTGCTGGGCCTTTTAATTGCTACCTTGTATCTTTTACCACAAGAAACGTTGTCGATGCTCCTGTATAGTTCCTGCCATGCATTATTTTTGGCAGCGTAGATGGCTCTACGTAGTTCTCTCCTAAGTATCTTGTAGTGATGGTATTCGTGAGTTACTATGTTGTTGGTTTTCTTGCTAGCTCTGGCGGAAGATCTCCCAGCGCGTTGGCATTCCTTCTTGAGTCGGGCCAAGTCATCGTTCCACCAGTATAGTATTTCCGCGTTATGTCACTGCACGATCGCAAGAGCCGGGAAAATGTCCTCTTAGTTTGTTTCGGTCTATTCTATTGACGTTCTACGTTGGATGGAAGTGTCGATCGCTAGTGGTTGACCAGTTCTTTGTTATTTTATATGTAATGTACCTGTAGTCGCTTAGCGTCTTGTTTATCATCACTTTCCATCATCTGATCATTTATGATTTTTTGGCGCTGGCACATGTTATATCTATTATGGAAGTACATCCACGTGAGGAGAAAGTAGGCGAGTTGTCCACATTCATTATGCTCATTTCTAGTCTCTCCCGATTCGGGCGATGTGGCGTTGAAATCGTCGGAAATTATCGCAGGTTTGTTGTGTGAAAGGATCAAGGTTTTAATGTCTTCGAGGACCTCGATGAAGTTATTGCTATCGCTGATGTCTCCTTTAAGTCCATTATCCATCCAGCAGCCCTGGTTTTGTTAACCTTGGGTTCGGATTTCTCCTGACCACGTTAATCTGTATTGTTTTTGATTCTGTTCTTCATTTCCTTGTGGTGGACGTGCCTGTGGTTTTTGAGCCAGGCTGTTTTGTCTTGTTTTTTATTGGTTTTATGCCGACTGCGGAATTTAGGGCACGGCGTTGTCCACATCGTGTGACCATTTGGAATCTTTGCTGTACCTTTTGCTATGGTCTTTTTTGCCGCAATGCTTTCTATTGGGTCCACGGCAATTCTTTTCCAGATGGCCGTTTTCTTAGCACTGGCATTTGTCGTCTAGTTTTCGTTCTATGATTCTGCAAGGTGTGATGCTAATTCTGAATTATAGAATGGAAACCAGACGACAAATGCTACAGGTGCTGAGAAAACGGCAATGTAACCTAACCTAGGTTATATTTATGTTACGTTAGGTTCATGTTAAGTTTGACCGAAAGGTTGCGTGTAGCAAAATAACTGAATTCAAACCTAACGCGAGTCGGGACTATCTAACTAAAGTTTGTACAAAAGCAAAAAGAAAGGCAATAAAACCAACCTTAATTTGCATACAAATTTACCGCAACCCAGAATTTAAAAGCGAGGCACGAGAGCAATTCAATTGAAGGAAAAAATCCAGTGACGAAGGGAATCAAAACGATGACATTCTCCGATGGTTTTTTTGGGAGTCGCGCACTAGATCTCGCCCATTACATAGAACGTATTGAACAAATGAATAAGTCGCTTCTTCATAAGTTACAAAAATTCTTAATAACGACATGTTTCAGAGGACTGGAGATCCCAATTTTTAAATTAATTTAGTGGTATGTTCCACGTGTAGTAACAAAAGTGAAGGGCTTTCTTAATCAAGCATTACCGTCAAAAGAAGACTAAAACGCACACCAAAGAAAAAATAAGATGAAGAAACAATTATATGTAGGGTTTCATGGCCTTTTATTGAAGCATCTTCTTCCGAGTTATGCCATGATTGTTGAAAGCTGTCAGATTCCTCAAAAGTCATCTAATATTGATCAAAGAGTTCTTCTGTTGAGGGCAGTGGTGTAATGATGCATGCAAATATCGGTCTGTGTGTGTCTTCTTGTGTTAGGCCAAATGAATTGCGTGTTTTACTAGTACATCTTCCAGTGTTATTATATACCTGATGTTGTGTATGGCTCAGGAACTGGTTTAGAATGGTTTATTCGTTTGGTCAGATGACAAATGTGTCGTTGCGTTTTATGGTCACAAGTAAACCTCAAGAATAACAATATGTCAAGGGTTTGCTTTTGAAGAACGTCTACACACTTCGGAATATGTACAAAAGACTATCAGCAGTTTCTTTTCTGTGTTGTCGGTGTTACCGATAGGTTCGGGACGATCCTAAAAAAAGAAGTATATTGAACATCTTTTACTCCCAAGATGGATCCAGTACAAAAACTAAGTACGAACGGAGTCTACCAGCTAGTGTCATTATGTTCACGTTCCTAGTGTGGAATATCCTATATAGGAGAGACAGGCCGAAGCATCTTACGCAGTATCGCACGATACCAGACTAAGACACAAAGTGAAGTACATATCATCGACTACAATAAGATGAGAGTGTTCGCCAGAAACACAGGCTGCTACCATTTGCAAAACTGAGAGTCATGGGGCCTGCGGGCTAAGCGGTCTCGAAAACTGTTACGCACATAGGCGCGCGTAGTTTTCGGATCTTTGCGGAACGGGTTCAGAAAAAGAAGTTACGCCACTGACTGCTACCCAAGAATCATTAGGGAAATTATGAAAATTTTAGCAGAGAGGACACTGGGAAGCTGGCAGCGTTGGGCAACAACCGCGGGCAACCCGATCGATGAGCTACAATCGTGCCGTATGCGCAAGAAGTTGAAAGGTGTGAGATCGGGCGATCTCGGTGGTCAAGCATGCTGGCCTCCACGCCCAATCCACCTATTGGGGTAAGCAACATTTAGAAATTAATTCCGCAAAAAGTTAGCATATGCTTCTCCTGTCAGAGGTTCCTCAAAGAAAAAAGGTCCAATAAGTTGATCGTCAATCATGCCACACCATACGTTAACAGAAAATCTGCGCTGAAAGTTAGTTTCTGTTGTGCCATGTGGATTTTGATATGACCACAAATGAGAATTACGTGTATTGTTCACTCAATCTCTAGTAAATTGCGCCTCGTCGCTAAATAAAATGAATGGAACTAATTGTGGATTTACCTGTAGCCAGTGGCAGAAATTCAACCGGGCAGCAAAATCTCCAGGTTCCAGATGCTGAACCTGTTGTATGTGATAGGGTTACAAAAGCCCATCATGTAATGTTCGTCATACTGACATACGGGGGAGTTCCGTTAGAGAAGAAATTCTTCTAGTACTCAACCCTGGACTCCGATCAACCATCTGTAGAATGTTTTCCTGCTCATTCACATTTAACTGCACAGGACGGTTAGATCTTGTTGAAACTGATGGAAATGAACGATGAGTCCGTACATGTTGAAACACAGAAGAAAAGGTTTGGTGATTTGGCACCCTCCTGTTGGGAAATCTTCGTTCATATTCCCTAACGGCGGATCTCGCATTTCCATCCCAAAATCCATAAATGTAAATAATATCAGCATACTCTTCGTTAGAAAAATGAGAAGGCATTTTGCATTTAAATTACACTTCATTTAATAAAATCGACTGTGACATTAGTAGAAAAGAAAGCAATAAATCACATATTGTTCGGCTTTTGTTTCTCAGTTGACTAAGAATAATTAATTTTCAAAAAATGTGTGATCAGTTATAAACTTTCAACGCTTGTATCTGTGTAACTATGGCGAATTGGACCTATGTTTATAGGACGTTTTCTACTTAAATTGACCTAAGGAACATACCATTTCAGTATGTACAGTACCTCGTGGGACACCCTGTATAATAAGCAGAGGACTGTTCTGAAGAACCTGACATAATGATCATCGAAACGTTGAGGAAATTTCAACGATCGCCATAATCCGGAAGAAAATAAAAACAAAACTGATTGATTGATTTTTTTTGGTCGTTGATTTTTTTTTAAATATTACTGTTTAGTAAGTTTCAGCGTAAAACCCCCTCAAATTTGCCATTGGGATTCGACTTTATAATGTTATCAAACAACAGTATAAAACTTAGAAATATGAAGAAAGTTTTCTAATAAGTAGCTCGGTAGTTAAGTCGTAGGGTTTTAAAATCACTTTTGATAGATGCTCACGATATAAAGTGGATAAATTCATGCTAAATGAAAAACGCAGCAAGATGATGCACCACCACTACATAATACTGGAATCAATTTAGTTTCCTTAAGAAAGAAATAAGTATGTTCGCCGGATGTGACGCCACCAGATTTCTTTTTTTTTTGGCACACAGCCAACTTTTATTTAAACACTATTTTATAATGTGTCAATTCCGTTTCTAATCATATTTTTAACGGTGCACGTTGTGCCAATTTTAAAAGTTAGTGTAAATATTTTGCTGAAAAATTGAATCAGAATGAAAATTAAGATTTTGCTTCCACATGACCGACTATGATTTATGTTTATTTGACTACCGAGAAAAGTGCCACTCTGTATATGTAACCATACCACATTTGCGGTTGCAGTTGTTTGGAATTGCGGCGTGCTCTGTGATTTTTGCAACAAAAACAATTACTAATTACGCTTATTATAGTACGTGGGTAACCTTGATTGTTTTTCTTAATATCTGATGTTTGTATTAATAACAATCCAAAGGACATAAGTTAACACGCAAATACAATTAGTTATCATACATGTAGCATTTCGTTCCAAACCTTAACGTGAAGAAATTTGGAATAATTAATCTAATTATGTCAAGTCGAAGGACGTAATTCAAGAATGCTTTTGTATTAATTGATATGAGATGAGTGCAGTTGTACTTAATCGTACCATGTAAATATATGACTAAGTCGATGAATATGAAAACCTTGATAATGCCATTATGTATTAACGTACAACCTTTTTAGTTAGTAGATTACGCACACACGCGCGTAGATAATCGTCTGTGTTTATAGTGCTTTTTAAATTCAAATGTTTTTCAGCTTAGATGAAATGGATAGTCTGCATGTTACAACGAACCAGCAGACCGGTAGTAAGACTTCGAGTAGAAGTACGTCGCCGTGCCGACCACGTTCAGATCATTCGCACCACACCAAATCACTAAGCCACGGTTCAGCCGACAGCGCTAAGGTAATTACGATTAATTAATGGGTACTCGCTTGGGAATAGGTGGTTCTTGGTATATCAGTCGATAATAGTTCCACCCCTTGTTTTTTAAACGTTTGCGGTTGCGCCGAAACTGTGACTCGCCTAAATTTCACCGAACATAATCTAGAGTGAGTCTGCAGATAATAGAGTCCAGAGGTAATAAGCGAAATAGACGATAATTTTGGCACTGTCTCTTTCTAGATTACAAGCACTGCTATTTCTTCATTTATTTCGTTTTACTTTAACTTTAGACAAAAAATGTGTTGTCGCTTTTTGTATATTGCTGCGTAAAGTTTAGAATTATTTGGTTTTCCTTTCGCGATTACGTTCCTTCAAACGGTTTTTGATCTATACCAAATTATTCTATGTTTATGTACTCTTGTCTCCTCCACTGGCTTTTTTTTAGTTTTCATTTTTGAGTTTTGTTCTGGTTTAATTGTTATTTTGATATCTTTGAGTGATGAATAAAAATTTAATTGGTCATTCGAATAACGTTAAGAGGCAAATGAATATTCAATCATCGTTTAAATGAACCTAAATAATGAATAAACATTAAAATGATGTTAAGACAAAAAGTTCAATCATTCTAACAATTTGGATTTATTCGTTATTCGACTAAAGATTAATCGTTTAGAAATAAAGGAATGTTTTTTAGATTTTAGAAAACTACGATTAAATTTGTATTACTTATTAACGACTAGACATCCGCGCTAGGGGGGGCTTAAGTCTCATTGTGCATAAAAATATATTGTGTCAGTTACGCTCGTAACTCTTGTGAAATATTTCCATAGTTTCTGTTATACTTTAAAACCAAACGAATCGAGCGGTGACACCACATTTCAATTTGACAATAAACAACCGTAAATCTAACCAGGAATCTGTAAACGGTTAAATTATCAACCAGTCAGATTCTCCACATTGCCGTGATCGTTTGTACGTCTTCTAAGTCATAGACGAACTGACTTCGCGAGGGGCGGCTTTGTTTTTCTCCGTTATCTGGTTTTTGGTGTGACTATGTCGATAGGTCTTGATGTAATTGCGCGTTGACGATTTGTAGCGTCCAGTTTTCAATATTTTCGATTAATCAGCAGGGAAATCGTTTGTTAAGTCTGATTTCCAAATACCCGCTTGATTTTCCCGGGAATGTCTTGCACAAATAGGTGGAGTTGAGAGTCTGCAGGGTTCTTCGTCGACTTTCCAGAAAACCAGACACTGGTGGTATCTTCGACGTGAAGATGGAGAAGAATGGCCGTTGAACGGATCTTTGTGGTATACCAGTTTCGATTGTACTCGGGTTCAACTATGGCCTACACAACTTTATGCTGAAGGTTCGATTATCTAGGTTGAACTATGGTAGGGGACATGCGGTCATTACGGACCTACTCAATCTCGAGGAATACAGTTTCGGTGTATGATCTTCTATACGACTTCCGGGGTTTAGTGTATCGTAGAGCGCGACTTGAAAAAACTCAATTGTTTACCGACATCACCTTCACGTAGTGTATTTTTTTAAGGCAGAAGAATTAGGTTGACGATTGTTCGTTGGAATGAAATGATTAAGTTTCAGTTGGGCATGGACTAGAAGCAGAAAGCATTCGACTTCGTATTGTTTGGGTCACGGTTGTTGCGGTACTGCCAATAGTTGGCTATTGTAGGACACTAAGGTGCGGTTTGTAGACGAAGACCACATCATCGATTTATAGAGAATTAGGTTCTTGTTTTTATTTGTGATCATCGTCGCGAGTATAACGACAAAAAATGCGTTGCCGCTTTTTATTTTGCTGTGTAAACTTAGAATGATTTGGTTTTTATTCGGCGATTACGTTTCTTCAAATGGTTTTCATTTTTACCAAATTATTCTATGTATATGTACTCCTGTCTCTACTGGGTTTTTTTAGCTTTTATTTTTGTGTTTTATTCTGGTTTAGTTGTTATTTTTATATCTTTGAGTGATGAATAAAAATTTAGTTCGTTATTCGAATAACGTTAAAAGATAAAATAAACATTCAATCATCGTTTAAATGAAGCTTGGTAATGAATAAACATTCAAATTATTCGAATGTTGATAAAGGAAAAGTTTAATCATTCTAATAATTTGTATTTATTCGTTATTCGGCTAAAGAATAAAATTGTATTAAATACTAGAGAATAATCGAATTTTTATTTGTCACTCAAATTAATTTGAAAAACGATTGATTTTAGAGAACGACAATTAAATTTGTATTAATTGCTTCAAAGTTATTAACGACTAGACATCCGCGCTAGGGGGGCCTAGGTCTCATTGTGCATAAAAATATATTATGTGTCAGTTACATATTTTTTGGACAGGAGGGCTGTATATGTTTGGTTCACACAGGTCTCCCAGTAGTTACGCCCATAACTCTTGCGAAACATTTCCATAGTGTCTGTTGTACTTTAAAACCAAACGAATCGAGTGGTTACATCAAATTTTAATTTGAACCGAAAATCTAACAAGAAATCTGTAAACGTTTAAGTAATCAACCAAGTCAGATTCTAAACATTGCTTCGATCGTTTATACGTCTTCTAAGTCATAGACGAACAGACTTCGTGAGGGGCGGTTTTGTTTTTCTTAGTTATCTGGTAAAGTTACTTCTTGGTAGACTATATCGATAAATCTTGTTGTAATTACTCGTTTGCGCGTTGACGATTTGTATCGTCCAGTTTTCAATCGTATGTATTTTCGATTGATCAGCAGGGAAATCGTCTGAGTTCCAAATACCCGCATTGTTCTCCCGGGAATGTCTTGGCCTAACAGGTGGAGTGAAGAGTCTGCCGCTCTTCGTCAGGTTGACTGTTTTTGCCGTACCGACTTTCTAGAAAACCAGACACTGGTGGTATCTTCGACGTGAAGATGGAGACGAATGGTCGTTGAACGGATCCTTATGAAAAATCAATGTGAAAATTGTGTGATGTAACTACTCGTTTGCGCGTTAACGATTTGTAGCGTCAATTTTTCAATCGTCTGTATTTTCGGTTGATCAGCACGGAAATCGTCTGTCTTGTCCTAACAGGTGGAGTAAAGAGTCTGGAGCGATCTTTGAAGGGTTGGCTGTTTTTGATGCACCCATTTTCAAGGAAACCAGACACTGGTGGTATCTTTGACGTAAAGATGGAGAAGTATGGCCATTGAACAGATCCTGGTATTATACCAGTTTCCATTCTACTCGGGTTCAACTATAGCGTACGCAACTTTACGCTAAAGGTTCGATTACACAGGTCAAACTATGGAAGGGGACATGCCGTCATTACGGAGCGTCAAGACCTACTCAATGTCGAAGAATACAGTTTCGGTGTATGATCTTCTATACGACTTCCAGGATTTAGTGTATCGTAGAGTGCTACTTGGGAAAAGTCAATTGTTGGCCGTTTTTTTTTTTGGACTAAGGCAGAAGAATTACGTTGACAATTTTTCGTTGGAATGAAATGACTTAGGTTAGCGAGTTTGGTAACGCACCGAGTCGTCATGATCGATCGATGACCTCGATGTTACCGTAGGTAGGCAGAAACTTCAGTTTGATTTCTTCGTGATTTTTCTGCATGTGGTTTCTACAGAACTTTGAACCGGTTTATTTAAGTTCTAATTGGTCATGCATAGTTCCTACCATGCATCACTTTTTGGCAGCGTAGATATCTCTACGGAGTTTGTGTGCCTTGTAGTGATGGTATTCATTAGTTGCGATGCTGTTGGTCTTCTTGCTAGCTCTGGCGGAAGATCTCCTAGCGCATTTATTCCTCGAGTCGGGGAAGGTCATCGTTCCACCAGTATAGCCCAATACTAGGACGATTGTTCTCTTCAAACCGGGGCATGCTGGCGTCGCAGCTCTGTTCCATAATGACTGCTATAGATTCCGGCGTTGTCACTGCACGACCGCGAGAGCCGGTCAAATGCCCCTCTCTTAGTTTGTCTCGGTGCATTTTATTGACGTTCCACGTTGGATGAAAGTGTCGATCGCTAGTGGTTGACAAGTTCTTCATTATTTCATATGAAATGTACCTGTGGTCGCTTAGCGTCTCGTCCTTCATCACTTTCCATCCTCTGATCACTGGGGATCTTTCGGCGCTGGCGCATTTTATATTTAATATGGAAGTACGTCCATGTGAGAAGAAGGTGGGCGAATTGCTTAACTACGTTATACTCATATCCAGTGTCGCTATCAATTCAGACAGCACTCTGCCTTTTTTGTTCTCTTTTGTCTCGCTCCATTCGGGCGATTTGGCGTTGAAATTGTCGGAAACTATGACTATTGTTGTGTGAAAGGATCAAAGTCTTCGAGAATCTCTAGTAACTAATGGATGGAAGTGTTCGGCGAAATGTTCGGAGTATAGCCAGAAATCTTCTAGGTTGACTGCTACCGTACGCAGCAAACTCTCAGTCCATTTAGTCCTAAGGATCGCTATTACTGATGTGTCCTTAAGCTTTATTATCCACCCAGAAGCTCTGGTTTTGTTAACGTTGGGTTCGGATACCGCCACAATGTTTGCGTTGCTATTTTTAGCCGCTGCCAGTAGCAAATCCTGCGCTGCTTTTCTCCTGCCCACGTTAATTTTTATTATTTTGATTCTCTTCTTTATTTTCTTTGTGGTGAACGGGTCTGCTGCTTTTGAGTCAGGCTGTTTCATCTTGTTTTTATTGCCTTTATTCCGGCTGTGGAATTTAGGGCACGCCGTTGTCCACATCGTGTAACCTTTGGGATCTTTGATGTCCCTTTTGTTATGGCACAGTTATGGCCACAATGCTTTCTATTGGGTCCACGGCAATTCTTTTCCAGATGCCGGTTTTCTCAGCACTTGTGGGGTAAACTGATTTTAACCTTTTGTTTCCTAAAACGTGTGATCGAATGACTAAAAGAAAAGAATTGAAGAAAGGTGGACGGCGATTTTTTACCTAAGGGAAAATCAATGTGAAAATTGTGTGATGTAACTACTCGTTTGCGCATTAACGATTTGTAGCGTCAATTTTTCAATCGTTTGTATTTTCGGTTGATCAGCACGGAAATCGCCTGTTGAGTCTCAGTTCCAAATACCCCGCTTGGTTCTCTCGGGAATGTCTATTCCTAACAGGTGGAGTTAAAAGTCTGTAGCGATATTGACTGCTTTCGATGCACCGACTTTCCAGAAAACCAGACACTAGTGATATGATGACGTGAAGATGGAGAAGTATGGCCATTGAACAGATCCTGGTATTCTACCAGTTCCGATTCTACTCGGTTTTAACTATGGCGTGCGCAAATTTATGCTGAAGGTTCGATTGCGCAGGTTGAACTATGGAAAGGGACATGCCGTTATTACGGAGCGTCAAGGTCTACTCAATATCGAGGAATACAGTTCTGGTGTATGAATGTTGACGATTTTTCGTTGGAATGTAATTACTTAGGTTAACGTGTTTGGTAACGCACCCAGCCGTTTCGTGCGAATCCGGAACTCGGACAACATCGATGTTACCGTAGGTGGACAGAAACTTTAGTTTGATGACTTAATGATTTTTCTCGATGCGGTTTCTACAGAACTTGACCGTTTTATTTAACTTCTAGTTGGTCATGGTTTTTGATGACATAGACTAGAAGCAGAGAGCGTTCGAATACGTATAATTTGGGTCACGGAGCGGTTAGTTTCCCTGACTGTGTCAAGACTTGGTTATGGTTTGAACTGAGCTTGGATAAAGTCTTGAGTTTATGATTGAGTTTGCAGTTCCATGAATACCATTGTTAGTTCTTATGAGCTCGGCCTACATACGGACGACAAGCGTTGCTTCCAGGGGTGGTGAGGATTTAAGGTCTTCTTAATGTAGGTTATTGTTCTAGGTCCCATTGTGCATAAAAAAGTATGTGTCAGTTACATTTTTTTTGGCGGGTGGGGGCTGGACATGTTTGGGGGTTCCCGGTTTACCCAGACTCCATGTAGTTACGCTGATGACTCTTGCGCAATATTTCCATAGTTTGTATTATACTTTAAAACCAAACGAATCGAGCGGTGACACCAAATTTCGTTTTGAGAATAGACAAACGAAAATCTAACAAGGAATCTGTAAACGGTTAAGTCAGATTCTAAACATTGCGTCGATCGTTTATGCGTCGCCAGGTTTTCTAAGTTATAGGCGAACTCACTTCGTGGTTTGGACAGTATTGAGGGGACGGTTGTGCTTTTTTGCGCTACCTGGTCGAATTACTTCTTGGTAGACTATGTCGATAGGTCTCTATGTAACTATTCGTTGACGATGATCTGTAGCGTACGGTTTTCAATGGACCAGCACGAGAATCGTCTGTTGAATCTGAGTTCCAAATACCCCGCTTGGTTCTCCCAGCAACGTCCTGTCCTAACAAGTGAAGTTAACAGTCTGTTTTGGCACTGTCGCCGATGAACGGTATTACGCAGTCGACGTATCGACTTTCCAGAAAAACCGTTGCGGTCTACAACTTACGTAGGATGATATAACTGCACTAGCAAAAACCTTAGCGACTCTGACGTCGGCGTCAATCTCATACAACACTGGTGGTATCTTCAAGGTCAAGACTGAGAGGAGTGGTCGTTTAACGAATCTTTGTGGTATACATGCCGTCATTATGTAGCATCAAAACCTACTCAACGTCAAGAAATACAATTCTGGTGTGTGATATTCTATACGATTTTCAGAGTTTAGTGTATCGTTGAGTGCGACTTGGGAAAATGAAATTGTTTGCTGACATCGCCTTCATTCTGTAGCTTTGTTAATTCTGCTACGTGGCGTGACTATGACAGAAGAACATGATTTTTGATGACATGGACTAGAAGCAGAAAGCGTTTGACTTTTAAGTCTGCTATTTCGTATTGTTTGCGTCACGGAGCGGTTGGTATCTCTGGCTGTATCAGAACTGGGTTATACTTTGAACTAAGCTTAGAGAAAGCGTTAAGTTTGTGTGAGTTTGCCGTTCTGCATAACCACGTTTGTTAGTTCTTATAGACTTGGCCTACATACGGAGGACGACAATCCAATACAAGATTGTTGAGGTACTGCCAATATTTGGCTATTGTAAGACAATTTAAGGTGCGGCTTGGATAAAAGGATCGATTTATAGTAAATTAGGTCTTATTTCTGATCGTCGTGGCGAGATTAACGTAACGTAGTTTTCATCGTGCGTTTGAGGTGGGGCTCCTGGTGGTTGAGTGGCGGATGGTATTGCTATTGAGACTTAAACTGGAGCAGCGGTAGGGAATCACAGTTCTTGCTTTTCGACTGGTATCACAACACCATTGCTTTGGACGTATGAATCAGAATTAATGGACTGGCGGTCTTTGTTTTCAAATATATCATTTTTGTGATGCTGATGACGTCGAAACCGTCACTTTATAATCCTAACATTTACAATAGGATTTATAGATTTGGGTTTTTTGACATGTTTTGGTCTTCTATGCTACTATGGTTACCATAGCTCTTGGTCAATATTTTCAGGTTTTTGTTTTGGCGTCGACTGTGGTCATTATCCCCAAGTCTGTCATATGATTCTTCGTATTTAGCTTTAATGTGGCGCAGATTTTCAGTTGAGTTTTATGGTTCTACCATTCGTGCCAGCTTGGATTATGTTTAAATTTGGTTATCTACTCAAGATGGCTTAAAGATTACTAAAAGTCTGACTTGTCTGTGTAGTTTATATTCCATTAGTGTAATTTGGTGTTTTAGTTTTATGGAGTATGACCTGTAGATCACCCACGTCCCTGCAACTGCCCGACCTAAACTGAGAGCATTTATTTGCTCCACTTTTTTTAGAAACCAACTCGGAAGATTAGTGGAAGAGTTATTTACAGTTAAGGTTTTCTTTATCAAGTAATTTTAGCATGAGCAACCTTAAATGTTAATATGCTTAATGATGAATCTGTTTGTTCTTACGCTTCTGGTGGGATCCAATAGATTCTTTACAAGTATCACCGATATTTCTTGTTCTTGTTTTTTGTGCATGTTACATGTTTCTTGTACTCAATGTTGTTTTGTCCACTTTGTTTTTCTACTACCCGTACTGCAATTCCATCGGTCTTAACGGTGTCTTTGGGCTACTATCTTTTTTGTTTTTATATCTTCATACTTGGTTTAGAAAAAGTGTTTCAATAGTTTTCAACTAGCAAACGAAATACAAAATTTCGTTCTTTGGATATATAAACAAGGTAACGTGAGTAAGTGACGTTTTGATTGGTTAAGGTCTTAAAGGAGGCGTGGTTTAAGATAGGGAACCAATAACGAGCTGATTCAAAACCGCTGTTACGATTTTTGATGCTGCCATGGATCTTAAGCGTGAGCTTTGATACCAGTAATTTATTATTTCTTCAATAATGTAGACCGCGCGTCTTCTTTCTTCGATTCTAATCATTTTAATTCTTAAGCCACGTTCCTTTTTCAGCCGTAACCAATAGAAACGCACTTCTCAACCGTGACGTTTCTTTTCTTATATAAAGGAATTAAACAGTCTAATCCTGGAAAAAATGTTAGTGTACGACCGCGAAAGTCTCAGATCTTTGTGTTGATTTCTTAATCTTTTTATGAAAATATTTGTCTACTTGTTTTGAATTAGGTCAAACCAATTCGAGACGATTTGATCATGTTGATTTGTGATTAAATCACTTCAATTTTTTTGCGAAATAAAACAATTGATAACGATCGTGCATCGTTGACGCAATAAAGGATATTGTCATTATCATTTGTAATATTGCTGAAAGTCTTACGAAGGTCGTGCGTTATTATAATACGCGATTGTTCGTAAAAAAATATTGGGCCGTGTGATTTTTTTTTAAACCGTGGAAAAACGTGTACGGACACGTTAAATATTATGTTCTGTTTGTGTCGCATCAAAATAAATAAATAATTGGAGAGGAAAAACGATATTAACCCTGAACTTTCATACATCAATTTTAAATTAGTTAATTCCTTATTGACCTCTCTTATCATGGTTTAATAGAATTATCGATTGCGGCGATTGATTCTTTTAACCGCATTTGCTGTCGTTCACATATTAATTACTAAAAAGACGATGGTCGTACGAAACGGTTTTCGATTTAAGCACTGTACTTTGTACTTTCGTAATTTTAACCTCGGCGTTTTTGAGTTATGCAAAACCTGGAGGTGGATCGTTGTTGTCGGTGCCAATAGTTTTTTAGTTTGCACTTTGGTGTTGTTGCAATTGTTGTGATGCCAGGATTAATATCGCGACGCATCAAAGTTAGTGTTAATTAGTGTTAGTTTCAAAGTCGAATGATTTAATTCGTCGTGTTTTACAGTCTCAAGATGGTGTAATCCATCGTTCTTCCAATCGTCATCGTTCACCAACGTCGCAAAGAACTGATATGGACGATTCGATACATTTGATGCAAGACGACTCAACAGCAACAGCTGATGCGGACGAATCTGATATTTGTTTTCCTTCTTCTTCTTTTATATCCAACGGCAGCTCCGAACACGTACTACAATATGACGAAAGTGATGGGACGACTAATACCAGAACAAACGCCGCCATCGAGCATCTCAACAATAAAATAAAGCGTACAAAAGATTGTATACGTCTTGAGCAAATGCTTCGAGACGGTTAGTATCGCGCACTTACCTAATTTTTTGCCGTTTGACAGTTAACGACACCGACTGAATTTTAGATAATGTAAATGAGTACCTGCAATTGGCAGCGAATGCGGATAAGCAACAATTGCAAAGGATTAAGGCTGTATTTGAAAAGAAAAATCAAAAAAGTGCCCACGTGATTTCGCAATATCAAAAAAAGCTCGACACTTACCAGAAACGCATGCGAGAGTTTGAAACGCACGGCGTGGCCCAGTCCCATCGTCCGCCGAGAGAGGTTTTGAGAGACATGGGACAAGGTCTTAAGTACGTATCTTTTTTTACACACTTAGGTTTTTTGATCTAAATGCGACTGTTTTTTTTTTTTAAAGAAACGTTGGTGGAAACATACGGGATGGCATCACCGGCTTCAGTGGCTCCGTCATGTCGAAACCACGCGAGTTTGCTCATCTCATAAAAAATAAATTTGGCAGCGCCGACAATATCAACCAATTATCAAGTACGTATTTGTTTCCGTTAAGAACAAAACCAATTATTTTTTTATTTTGTATTTAATGCAACATTCTTGGAACTTAACGCGCGCATATTTTTAGTGGAAGGTAAAATTAGTGGTTGCGACTAACTCGATGGTTTTGGTTACTAAAAAAAATCATCTTGCTCTGTTCACAAAACAAATTTAAAGTTTTCGATTTAAATCTGTTTTGTTCGTTCGTTTTATTTTTGAAAATGTAGTTCGAGCATGACTTTTTCGGGTACGTATACAGGGTGTCGTTTTTTTCACGGAAAACTGTTATAAATGAAAAGGAGTTGTCAATAAAGGCATTTTGGCTTAGAAATGACAAGTTTGTAGACTGGATTATTAGCGACTTTCAGCTTAGACCCCGAACTTAATTTGTTTGGATTCACAAACTACAAAAGAACAAAAGCCAAGTTCAACTCTATGTTTTGGTTTACAGAAAAAAGCTAGGACGAAACCTAACGAGTCTGGGCGTTCCATTACGTCGCGGTCTAAGCCAGAAGTCGCTTATAACCTAAACAACAAAAATCGAAAAAGCTTAAGATCCTATAGTTTGTGGACACTTTGTTAAATGTGACATACTCTCCTATGAAGTTTGCAACTTAAGTTACACCGTGTTTACCATTGTTTAAATGTAATTAACGAGTTTGTGAAATTTTTGGTGTTTTGTGACAGTGATTGGTCAAGGTTGCGCCGACCTTGAAGAAGTTGACGAATCAAATTTTTCATCAATGTGTTTGCGAGTTTCAATAGTGTATATTATTCAGATCCATCAAGGAAGCGCTCGTCTCGGAGAAGAAGAAGGTTTTGTAAAAATTTGGACACAGTTTTTTACAAAGATCAGTGATTTATGAAGAACCAATGATCTTGAAGAAGGAAATTTTTGAGTCTAATCCAAACTTTAAAATGTTACTGGATTAGATCACAATAGAAACCCTTATATTCTGGAGATATTTAAACACCGAGGTTTCAAAATCTTTTTTTAGAACGAAGAAAACACTGGTCTTAAAGAAGAAAGTTTTCTGAATAGTCGGGCATTTAGTGTGTCTCTTAAATTGATGAAATTAGATTCCAAAGACAGATTTTTAGATAACCAGATCTAGAATACAAAATGCATATGTTAAATAGATCAATGGTTAATCGAGGACGCCCTTATCTTGAACAAGAAATTTTTCTAAATAGTCTGACAAAAAATAGTGTCTTGAACAGAAGCTTTTTGAACCAATTGGATCTGAAGACAGATTTTTAGAGTACCAAATCTACAGCATCAAAAAGTGTATGTTAAATGAATTAATCATTAATTAAGGTCGCACTGATCTTGAAAAAAAATTCTATAATTCAGTTAACTCCGAAGACAGATTTTTAGTTGACCAAATTTAGAATATCAAAAATGTGTGCTAAATAGATCAATCATTATTCAAAATTACGTTAATTTGGAGGAAGAAAGTTTTTTAGACCATCGGGCACGAAGTATGTCTTTTGAAGACAAATATTTTTGAATCGTTTGAATTTTGAAGACAGATTTATAGAATACTAGATCTATATTAAAAATCTAGATTCAATAGATTAATGGTTAAACAAGGACGCACTGATCTTGAAGAAAGTTTTCTAAATCGTCGGACATCAAGTTTTCCTCTAATAATTTTGTTCGATTGAATCTCGACGACAGATTTTGACCAGATGTAGAATATCAAAAATGTGTGCTAAATAGATCAATCATTAATCAAAAACGCGTTGATTTGAAGAAAGAAAGTTTTTTATATTATCGAGCACGAAGTGTCTCTTAAAGACAACATTTTTTTGATTCGTTTGAATCTAAAGACAGATTTTGAGATTACCAATTCTATATTAAAAGTTTAGATTAAATAGATCAATCATTAATAAAGGACGCACTGATCTTGAAGAAAAAAGTTTTCTAAATCGCCGGACACAAAGTTTGTCTCTAGTAGAGAAATTTTTTTGATTCAATTGAATCTCGACGACAGATTTTTTAGATGACCAAATATAGAATGTCAAAAATGTGTGCTAAATAGATCAATCATTAATCAAAAACGCGTTGATTTGAAACAAAAGTTTTCTATATCATCGGAACAATATACGTCTCTTGAAAACAAATGTTATTGATTTATTAGAATTCTGAAGACAGATTTTTATATTACCAGATGTATATTAAAAGCTTAGATTACATAAATCAGTCGTTAATCAAGGACGCACTGATTTTGAAGAATAAAGTTTTCTAAATCGTCAGATATCAAGTTTGTCTCTAATAGAATTTTTTTTGATCCAATTAAATCTCGACGACAGATTTTTAGATGACCGGATGTATAATATCAAAAATGTGTGCTAAATAGATCAATCATTAATCAAAAACGCGTTGATTTGAAACAAAAAAGTTTTCTATATCATCGGAACAATGTGCGTCTCTTGAAGACAAATGTTTTTGATTTATTAGAATTCTGAAGACAGATTTTTAGATTACCAGATCTATATTAAAAGCTTAGATTACATAAATCAGTCGTTAATCAAGGACGCACTGATTTTGAAGAATAAAGTTTTCTAAATCGTCAGATATCAAGTTTGTCTCTAATAGAAATTTTTTTTGATCCAATTAAATTTCGACGACAGATTTTTAGATGACCGGATGTATAATATCAAAAATGTGTGCTAAATAGATCAATCATTAATCAAAAACCCATTGATTTGAAGAAAGAAAGTTTTTCAGGTTATCGGGCACAAAGTGTGTCACTTAAAGACAACTTTTTTTTGATTCGTTTGAATCTAAAGACAGATTTTGAGATTACCAATTCTATATTAAAAGTTTAGATTAAATAGATCAATCATTAATAAAGGACGCACTGATCTTGAAGAAGAAAGTTTTCTAAATCGTCGGACACAAAGTTTGTCTCTAGTAGAGAAATTTTTTTGATCCAATTGAATCTCGACGAGAGATTTTTTAGATGACCAAATATAGAATGTCAAAAATGTGTGCTAAATAGATCAATCATTAATCAAAAACGCGTTGATTTGAAACAAAAAAGTTTTCTATATCATCGGAACAATGTGCGTCTCTTGAAGACAAATGTTTTTGATTTATTAGAATTCTGAAGACAGATTTTATATTACCAGATCTATATTAAAAGCTTAGATTACATAAATTAGTCGTTAATCAAGGACGCACTGATTTTGAAGAAGAAATTTTTCTAAATCGTCGAACACAAAGTTAGTCTAATATAAATTTTTTTTGGTCCAATTAAATCTCGACGACAGATTTTTAGATGACCGGATCTATAATTTCAAAAATGTGTGCTAAATAGATCAATCATTAACCAAAAACGGATTGATTTTGAGGAAGAAAGTTTCAGATCATCGGGTCAAGTGTGTCTTTTGAAGACAAATGTTTTTGATTCATTTGAATTCTTAAGACAGATTGTGATTGCCAGATCTATACTAAAATTTTAGATTAAATAAATCAATCGTAAATCAGGACGCACTGATGTTGAAGAAGAAAGTTTTTTAAATTAAAGAAAATTTTAATTCTGAAGATTTTTAGATTACCGAATGCGTCTCTTAATGACAAAATGCTTTTGATTTATTTGAATTCTGAAGACAGATTTTTAGATTACCAGATCAATATTAAAAGCTTAGCATAAATAAATAAATCGTTAAACAAGGACACATTGATCTTGAAGAAGAATGCTTTCTACATCGCACACAAAGTTTGTCTCTAATATTTTTGTTTGGTCCAATTGATTTCTGCAGATTTTTAGATTACCAGATCTAGAATATCAAAGATGTGGGCTAAATAGATCAATCATTAATCAAAAACGCAGTGATCTATAAGAAAAAAAGTTTTCTAGAATTAAAAACGCGAAGATCTTGAAGAAGAAAATTTTTTAAATAGTTGGGAACAAAGTATTTCTCTTATTAACAGAAATTTATTTGGTTAAATTGGACATTGAGGCACATTTTAATGATCAATACCTGTGGTAAATAAACCAATCATTAATCAAAGATGCGCTGATTAAAATCCTTAAAAAAAATTGTAAAAATCGAACAAATTCGAATTTAGTTAGTTCTAACGCGATAACTTATCGCGTTAGAACAGATGTAACTTTTGATTCTTTTCAAAAACTTTAGATATAATCATTTTAGCTCAGATTTTTTTTGTAAATCGAGCAAAATATTCTATGAATGTCATTTTAATATTTGTATAAAATTAGGTTAATTTAGAACGTTAGAACGGATCCAGATTTCGTTTCGATTCAAAATTTTTAGAAGATAAAAATTAATTTAGCACGGAATTTTAAATCTTCTGTGAAACTCATTTTAATATTTTCATCAAATTTGGAGAATTTAGAAATTATCGCGTTAGAACTGATCTAGATTTCGTTTCGTTTCAAAATTTTCAGAAGATAATCAATTTAGCATAGAATTTTTGTGAATATCTTCTGTGATAATCATTCCAATATACCAAGTAAATCGAGTTTATGAGTGATCGCGTTAGAACGCATCATAGTTTCTATTATTTTTTTTAAATCTTTAGATGACAAAAATTAATTTTGCATAGAATTATCGTGAAAATCGAACAAAATTTTCTGTGAAGATTATTTTAATATATTTATCAAGTAAGCTGAATTTGAAAGTTATCTTGTTAAAGCGGATCTAAATTTTGTATCTTTTTAAAATATTTAAAAGATAAATATTAATTTAACACTGAATTTTTGTGAAAATCGAGCAAAATTTTCTGTGAAATTCGTTGAAATATTTTATCAAATTAGGCGAAATTGGAAATTATCGCGATCTAAATATCATTAGTTTTTAAAAGATATAAATTAATTTAACACAGAATTTTTGTGAAAATCGAACAAAATCTTCTGTGAAAATAATTTTAATATATTTATCAAATAAGCCGAATTTCAAAGTTAACGCGGTAGAACAGATTTAAATTTTGTTTCTTTTTTAAATCTTTAAAAGATAAAAATTCATTGAACACGGAATTCTTATGAAAATCGAAGAAAATCTTCTGTGAAAATAGTTCCATTTTTGTGAAGTAAACCGAATTTCGAAGTTATCGTATTTAAGCTTATCTAGATTTTGATTCGTTTCAAAAATCAATTTAGTATAGAATTTTTGCCAAAATCGAATAAAATCGGTGAAAATCATTTTAATATATTTATTAAGTAAGCCGAATTTCAAAGTTATCGCGTTAGAACGAATCTAAATTTGATTTTTTTTTTAAATCTTTAAATCAAAAATTGATTTAACACCGAATTTTTGTGAAAATCAAAGAAAATCTTCTGTGGAAATAGTTGTGAAGTAAACCGAATTTTGAAAAAAAATTATATTAGTACAAAATTTTTGTGAAAATCATTCTAGTTCATCAAGTAAGCCGAGTTTATAAGTGATCGCGTTTCTATTATTATTTAAAATCTTCAGTTGATAAAAATTAACATAGCCCAGAATTTTTGTGAAAATTGAATCTTCTGTGAAAATGATTCTAATGTTTTTATCAAGTAAGCCGAATTTAAAAGTTATCGCGTTAGAAGGAATCTAGACTTCGTTTCGTTTCAAAATTTTCAGAAAATAAAAATTAATTTGACAGAATTTTTGTGATTATCGATCCAAGTCTTCTGTGGAAATCATTCTAATATATGAAGTAAGCCGAGTTTAGAATTAATCACGTAAGACCGCATTTTAGTTTCTATTATGTTTTAAAATCTTTAGATGGTAAAACTTAATTAAGCACGAAAGTTCTGTGAAAATTGAATAAAACCTTCTGTGAAAATCATTTTAATATATTTATCAAGTAAACCGAATTTCGAAGTTATCGCGTTAGAACGGATCTAAATTTTTAAAATTTTTTTTTAATCTTTAAAACAAAAATTAATTTAACACCGAATTTTTGTAAAAATCGAAAACAATCTGTGAAAAATAGTTATATTTTTGTGAAGGTAAACGAATTTAGACGATAAAAATTAGATTAGTACAGAATTTTGTGAAAATCATTCTAATATATCAAGTAAGCCGAGTTTAAAAATGATCGCGTTTCTATTATTTTTTAAAATCTTTAGTTGATAAAAATTAATTTAGCGCAGAATTTTTGTGAAAATTGAACAAAATCTTCTGTGAAAATGATTCTAATGTTTTTATCAAGTAAGCCGAATTTAAAAGTTATCGCGTTAGAACGAATCTAGATTTCGTTTCGTTTCAAAATTTTCAGAAATCAAAAATCAATTTGACAGAATTTTTGTGATTATCGATCAAAGTCTTCTGTGAAAATCATTCTAATATATGAAGTAAACCGAGTTTAGAAGTAATCACGTAAGGACGCATTTTAATTGGTATTATTTTTTTAAATGTTCAGATGGTAAAACTTAATTAAGCACGAAAGTTCTGTGAAAATTGAATACAACCTTCTGTGAAAATCATTTTAATATATTTATCAACTAAGCCGAGTTTTAAAATAATCGCGTTAGAACGGATCTAAATTTGTTTTTTTTTAAACCTTTAAAACAAAAATAAATTTAACACCGAATTTTTGTGAAGGTAACCGAATTTAGACGATCAAAAATTAGGTTAGTACAGAATTTTTGTGGAAGTTTTTCATATATATGAAGTAAGCTGAGTTTAAAAGTAATCGCGTTTCTATTATTTTTAAAAATCTTTAGTTGATAAAAATTAATTTAGGGCAGAATTTTTATGAAAATTGAACAAAAGCTTCTGTGAAAATGATTCTAATGTTTTTATTAAGTAAGCCGAATTTAAAAATTTATCGCGTTAGAACGAATCTAGATTTCGTTTCGTTTCAAAATTTTTAGAAAACAAAAATCAATTTGACTAAATTTTTGTGATTATCGATCAAAGTCTTCTCTGAAAATCATTCTAATATATGAAGTGGGCCAAGTTCAGAAGTAATCACGTAAGGACGCATTTTAGTTCGTAGTATTTTTTAAATGTTCAGATGGTAAAACTTAATTAAGCATCAAAGTTCTGTGAAAATTGAATAAAATCTTCTGTGAAAATTATTTTAATATATTTATCAAGTAAGTCGAATTTCGAAGTTATCGCGTTAGAACGGGTCTAAATTTGTTTTTTTAACCTTTGAAACATAAAAATTAATTTAACACCGAATTTTTGTAAAAATCGAAAATAATCTGTGAAAAATAGTTATATTTTTGTAAAGACAACCGAATATAGACGATAAAAATTAGATTAGTACAGAATGTTTGTGAAAATCATTCTAATATATCAAGTAAGCCGAGTTTAGAAGTGATCGCGTTTCTATTATTTTTTAAAATCTTCTGTGAAAATGATTCTAATGTTTTTACCAAGTAAGCCGAATTTAAAAGTTATCGCATTAGACGAATCTAGATTTCGTTTCGTTTCAAAATTTTCAGAAAATAAAAATCAATTTGGCAGAATTTTTGTGATTATCGATCAAAGTCTTCTGTGAAAATCATTCTAATATATGAAGTAAGCCGAGTTTAGAAGTAATCACGTAAGAACGCATTTTAGTTTCTATTATTTTTTAAAATCTTCAGATGGGAAAACTTAATTAAGCACGAAAGTTCTGTGAAAATTGAATAAAACCTTCTGTGAAAATCATTTTAATATATTTATCAAGTAAGCCGAATTTCGAAGTTATCGCGTTAGAACGGATCTAAATTTGTTTTATTTTTTTAAATCTTTAAAACATAAAAATTAATTTAACACCGAATTTTTGTAAAAATCGAACAAAAATCAAGTAAACCGAATTTAGAAATTATCGCGTTATCTAATTTTTTTAAATCTTTAAAAGATAAAAATTAAATTAGTACAGAATTGTTGTGATTATCGAACAAAGTCTTATGTGAAACTCGTTCTAATATATTAATTAAGCCGAGTTTAAAAGTTAATGCGTTTCTATTATTTTTCAAAATCTTCAGATGATAAAAATTATTTAGAGCTGAGTTTTTGTGAAAATCGAACAAAATATTTTGTCAAAATAGTTCTTTTTGTTATAAAATAAACCGAATGTAGAAGTTATCGCGTTAGAGCACATCTGAATTTCGTTTCTTCTTAGAATCTTTAAAAGATAAAAATCAATTTAACATAGAATTTTTGTAAAAATCGAAGGAAATCTGTGAAAATAATTCTATTTTTGTGGAGTAAACCGAATTTAGAAGTTATCGCGTTAGCACAGTTCTAAATTTCGTTTCTTTTCAAAGTCTACAAAAAACAAAAACTAATTTAGCACCGAATTTTTCTGAAAATCGCTTTAGAGTAGATCAAAATTTATTTTCTTTTTAGAACCTATAAAAGATACAAATGAATTCAACAAAGAATTTTTGTGAAAATCAAAGAAAATCTGTGAAAATAGTTCTATTTTTTATAAAGTAAACTGAATTTAGAAGATATCGTATTTAAATAGATCTAGATTTTATTTTGTTTTCAATTCAATTTCCAAAAAAATTAATTTAGTATAGAATTTTTGAGAAAATCGAACAAAATCTTCTGTGAAAATGATTCTAATATTTTTATCTAGTAAACCGAATTTAGAAGTATCGCGTTAGAACGCATCTTAGTTTCTATTGTTTTTTAAAATCCTTAAATGATTAATTTTGCACAGAATTTTTGTGAAAATCTTCTGTGAAACTAATTATAGTTTTGTATAATAACCTGAATTTAGAAGTTATTGCGTTCGGGCATATCTAAATTTCGTTTCTTTTTAAAATTTTCAAAAGACAACAATTAGATTAGCACGGAATTTGTGTGAAAATCGAACAGTGTTCTGTGAAAATCGTTCTAATATATCAAGTACGCCGAATTTAGAAGTTATTTCGTTAGAAGGGATTTATGTTTCGATTTTTTCAAAATTTTCAGATAAAAATTAATTTAACACAGAATTTTTGTGAAAATTGAACAAAATCTTCTGTGAAAATAGTTCTATTTTTCTAAAGTAAACCGAATTTAGAAGTTATTGCGCTCGAGCATATCTAAATTTCGTTTCTTTTTAAAATATTTAAAAAATAAAAATTAATTTGGCACAGAATTTTTCTAAAAATGAGCAAAAGCTTCTGTGAAAATAGTTCTATTTTTGTGAAGTAAGCCTAAAGTGATTTCGTTCTGTGAAAGTCTTCAGGATATTTTTATCAAATGGGTCTAACTAAGTAATCGCGATTGAACAGGTTTAAATTTAGTTTCTTTTCAAAATCTTCAGAAAATAAAAATTAATGTTGCACAGAGTTTTTGCAATATCGAACAAAATCTTCTGTAAAAATAGTTCTATTTTTGTGAAGTAAGCAGAATTTAGAAGTTATCGCGGTCGAACAAATCTAAGTTTTGTGAAAATTATTTTAATATTTCTATCAAGTATTCGAATTTAGAAGTTATCTTCTTTAGAAGTTTCAATTCTTTTCAAATCTTCAAAAAATCAAAAAAAAATGTTTTGTGAAAATATTTCTGTCATTAGACAAAGCTAAAATTTTTTTTATAGATACTCCTTTTTGTCGATTATTTATCCACCCTGTATACCGCATGCGGTAATAGTTCGAATTAAATCATTTTTTTTGTAACGTAGGTAATTGCTAAGGCTATAAAGTACATGCTCCGCTATAAATTAAGTTGTGTCTAATTTTTGTGTAAATAATTTTTTGGCGCTTGATAACATGCACTAGTATTTGTGGCATGGCTGCACATTGCACAGTAACCTCGTGGTATAATTCGTAGCATGGTACATAGGGCCCGGAGCGACCGGATCCGATGGCGGCGCGACAAGCGGCGGCGGTTGCAGCGACAATACCGAAAAATCTCATCACGGTTCGGCGACGCTTCCTGCCAATCTTCATGCGGGTACCTCGCAACCGTCCGTTAGTCAAACGGTCCCGACTAAATTTCCTAGCGACGAAGGCAGCGAATGCAGCAGCGTCACTAGCGAAAGTTTAGAAAGGTACCATTCGCGACCGCAAGAAACCGGCACGCAGGGTGTACATTTTAAGACAATATTTGCGCAATTTCAAAATAGGCAAGAAGAAATAGATAGATTAAAGGAGAAAGTTGAAGCCACTAAGGCTTTGCAACAGGATATTCAGTTTTTGAATTCCGCGCTGCAGGTGAGTTATCGCGTTGGAGTTTAGTGCTCTTCAAAGTTTTTTTCTAGGAAGAACGGTTTAGGACTGAAAGATTAGAAGAGCAGATTAACGATTTGACTGAGCTACATCAAAATGAGGTGGAGAATCTAAAACAGGCTATGGCCGATATGGAGGAGAAGGTGCAGTACCAAAGCGAGGAGCGGCTTAGGGACATCCACGAAATGTTGGAGCATTGTCAAACTAAGGTAGTTATGCAACTTTCTTTGACTCGTTTGTATTAGCTGTGATTGTTTAGATCCAGAAGATGGAGCACCAAGCGGCTCAACAACAACAGTACGTCACTTTAGAAGGCTTAGACAATTCTAACGCAAGAGCACTCGTTGTTAAACTTATAAATGTGTTGTTAACTGTACTACAGGTTGTGCTTCTTTTAGTTGCCACAGGTGCTGGCATAATTATGCCTTTCCTACGTACAAGGTGCGTACAAATTATTTTAACATAGTCGAAAAGTTGGTTCTTAACTTTTTATTTTTATTTATTTTGTTTTTAATTTGAAATAGGAGCCTCGGCAAAACGGTTACTGTGACCGAAGCGATGGATGGTACCGCCGAACGACTTATTTTGTCCAGTTCGAGAGTTTTGACGAGGGCCGTTAAGTAAAAGTTAAACGGTAATTCTTTTTCAAGTTTTTTTACTCTAACATTAATTTTTTTCCTACTAACTGAAAGAACCGACTCTTCGACTATTTTTTCTTTTCACGCGAAATTGGCGACGAAAACAATTTTTTTTAATCTATGGGTCATTTATTTATTTGAGGTTTGAATAGTTTTTTTACGGCTTTTTATCGGTTGGTTGTTTTTGTTAGATAATGCCAATCTTAGTTTAGAGGTCGTTAATTAAAAACTGTTCAGTTCCGTAAACTATTTTTAATTAATTCCTTTTTCCTATTAATATCGCTTTTTTATTTATAATTATTTAAAAAAGTGTAATTTTGTATTGTTTATGTTACTCGACGTTTTTTCAACTATTTCCGCTCTGGAAATTTTCAAATGTAACTTTTTACTGCAGTTTTTAATGTTAAGTGTTGGCAGTGATTCTTAAGTGAGTTCTGTGTAATAACGATAATAAAGTGTTAAAGAAAAGCAGTCGTGTGCTCGAAGGACCATTTTTTCTAGAAGTGATTATCGGAACTAACTTACACAATTTGTTGGGTTTTCAATCCTAAGTCTTGAAGAAATTGACTTTGTGGAAAGAAGACATTGAAATGCCTATCGAATTAGAAGGACCAAAAACCAGCTTTAGTCAGAAAATGCTAATTAGGCGTTCAACAAGCATTAATTGCAGTGAAGACTAAACAACTAAAGAAGATTATTTATTACTAGTCGATAGATCCTATACAGTTCTCCAAAGACCAATTACTGATCTTGCTAAGTATTGTAGCCTTGCTCGAAGGACCATTTTTTGCTTCAAATCATTACCGAATCAAAAAAACATTAAGTATTAAAGTATGATATTTTGAAGGACCAATAAATACGTTTTATTAGAAGACTGAAGCATGTCTTAATTTTTGTTTCTGTAGTCTTATCTTGGGACTTAACCAATTTTATTCTGACTAAAGTCTTTAAATTTACCTCTCGTTCATGAAACTATAAGCAGGATACAAGTATTATTACTAGTCGATAAATATGATACTGTTGTCTAAAGACTAATTATTCAAGTAGTTACTACAAAGTCGATACAATTACCATAAGTGTGCTCGAAGGACCATTTTTTTCTTGAAGTCATCAGGGATAGTGTATACGAAAATTTTTGGATTTTTAAACCTAACTAGAAGAATAATTAGTTTTCATTGGAAAATGCTAATTATGCTCTCTACTATCGCTTATTTAATTAATATTCTGAATTTAATTAATAAATGTAGATTAAACTACTGAAGATCATTTATTACTATTCGATAAATTCGATCCCGTTTTTTAAAGACCTATTACTGATATTATTGCTAAAAACTATATAATTATTGTAGATTGATGTCTTTAAATTTACCGCTCGTTCATGAAACTATAAATAACAGGATTATTATAGAAAGTGTATTACGTTGGATTAAGAAACGTACTAAGCATTTATTGCTATGAAGATTCGACTAGAAACAAAAATACGAGTACTGTTACAGCAAAGTCTATATAATTGCCGTAGGTGGGCTCGAAGGACCATTTTTCTTGAAGTGATTATCGGATCTAGCGCATACTAAAATTTTTGGGTTTTTGAAGCCAACGAGAAAAATAAATTGGCTACGTACAATAAACGCATTGAAATGCGTATCGTATCTGAAGTACTAAAAGTTATCTTTGATTGTAGATTACACTACTGAAGATTATTTATTACTAATCGATAGATCCGATGCCGTTTTCCAATTACTGATATTGTTGCTAAACCTATATAATTACTGTAGTCCTGCTCGAAGGACCATTTACTCTAAATCATTACCGAACCGAAATAACATGAAACTATTTGTACACAAAATATCGAAGTATGATTTTTTGAAGGACCAAAAATTAGGTTTCATTAGAAGAGCGAAGAGAATTTTTCTTGATTCTCTTACTTAATCAATTTTGTTTGGACCGATTTCTTTAAATTTATCGCTTGTTCATGAAACTATAAATAGCAAGATCGTTAGAGAAATTGTTTCATTTTAAATGAAGAAATGTACTAAGCATTCGTTGCCATGAGGATGAGACTAGTGACAAAAATACGAGTATTATTATTATTATTAGTCGTAAATAGAATACTGTTGCCTAAAGACTAATTATTTCAATTGTTACTACTAAGTCTAATTACCGTAAGTGTGCTCGAAGGACCATGTGTTGCTTGAAGTTATCGGATCTAGTGTATTCGAAAATGTTTGGATTCTTAAACCTAATAAGAATAATGAGACTATATACAAGGAAAGCATTGAAATGCGTATGTGATCTGGAGTACTAAAAACTGACTAGGATTAGAAAATGATAATTGTTCTTTATTTTCTACTCTAAATTTACTATTTACATTAAGCGTTAATAACAATGAGCACTATTGCTAGCCGAAGTTCTTTAAAGGCTCGTTTAAATGATTGCTAATAGTAGGTACGCTCGAAGGACCATTTATTTTATGATGCGATTATCGGATCTTTTGTATACGAAAATGTTTGAGTTATTAGCCTTTATAAACCTAGAGGTTTGAAGTAATTAACTTTTCAGAAATAAACATTTAAAGGCGTATCGAATTTGAAGGACCAAAAACTAGTTTTCATCAGAAAATGTTGATTATGCTTTCTAGTTTCGTGTATTTAATTAATGTTATTGTGAATTCAGCTATTAAATGAAGATTAAACTGATTGTTTATTACTGATCGGTAAATCCGATACCGCTCTTCAAAGACCAATTATTATTGTTAAAAAGTATATAATTATTGTAGTTCTGCTTGAAGGACCAGTTAGTCCAAGTCATTACCGAAGCGAAACAACATGAACATGTTTCTACGCAAATAAAGTAACGATTTTTTGAAGGACCAAAAATTAGATTTTATTAAAAGAGTGAGAAGAATCTCTCCATTTTTGTTGATATAGTCTCGTACTTAATCAATTTTATTCTGACTGAAGTTTTTAAATTTACTGCTCGTTCATGAAACTATAAATAGCAGGATAATAGAAAGTTTTATATTGAATGAAGAAATCCATTGCCATGAAGATTAAACTAGTAACAAAAATATAGTATTACTACTAGTTGATAAATAGAATACAGTGCCCAAAGACTCAATGTTCAAATTTTAACTTCAAAATCTATATAATTATCGTAAGTGTGATCGAAGGACCATTTTTTTCTTGAAATCATCGGATCTAGTGTTGACGAAAATTTTTGGATTTTTAAACCTAACGAGAATAATAAATTGACTACATACAATGAAAGCATTGAAATGCGTATACGATCTGGAGTAGTAAAAACTAATTTTTATTAGAAAATTCTATTGTTCTTTGATTTCTACGATTTACTATTTACATTGAACGTTAATAATAATGAGCAATATTAGTAGTCGAAGTTCTTTAAAGACTCATTGAAATGATTGCTAATCGTAGGTACGCTCGAAGGACCATTTTCTTAAAGTGATTATAGGATCTACCTAAACCTCACAAGAAATATAAATTAACTACGTACAATGAAAGCATTGAAATGTGTATGAGATCTGAAGTACTAAAAATAGTTTGATTAAAAAATGCTAATTGTTCATCAATTTCTACGATGTATTTACTATTTACATTTAACGTTAATAGCGATGACCACTATTAATAGTCGAAGTTATTTAAAGACGCATTATTGAGATGTTTGATAATCGTAGGTAGGCTCGAAGGACCATTTTTTAGGATGCGATTGTGGAATTTACTGTATACGAGAATGTTTGAATGTTGAGTCTTTCTAAAAATAAAGTTCTGAATCAATTTTATTCTTACTGATTTCATTAAATTTACCGCTCGTTCATGAAACTATAAATAGCAGAATCATTATAGAAAGTGTTTTATTTTGAATGAGCAAATGTACTAAGCATTCATTGCCATGAAGATTAGACTAGTAACAACTATGCGAGTATTATTATTCGTCGATAAATAGAACACTGTTGTCTAAAGACTATTCAAATTGTTACTACAAAGTCTATATAATTACCGTAAGTGTGCTCGAAGGACCATGTTTTGCTTGAAGTTATCGGATCAAGTGTATACGAAAATGTTTGGATTCTTAAACCCAATAAGAAGAATAAATTGACTATATACAAGGAAAGCATTAAAATGAGTACGTGATGTGGAGTACTAAAAACTAACTTCGATTACAAAATACTAATTGTTCTTCAATTTCTACGATGTATTAACAATTCAGATTTAACGTTAATAGCAATGAGTACCATTAGCAGTCGAAGTTCTCTAAAGACCCATTTAAATGATTGGTAATTGTAAATCTGCTCGAAGGACCATGTTTTTAGAAGCGATTATCGGAGCTACTGGATACGAAAATGTTTGGGTTTCTAGCCTTTATAATAATAAAGAGTTGAAGAGCCAAAAACTAGTTTTTATGAGGAAATGCTAATTGTTCTTCAATTTCTACGATGTATTTACTATTTAAACTTAACGTTAATAGCAATGAGCACTATTAGTAGTCAAAGTTCTTTAAAGACCTATTGTTGAAATCATTGCTGATCGTAGGTACGCTCGAAGGACCATTTTTTACAATGCGGTTATTAAATCTACTGTACACGAAAATGTTTGAGTTTTTGGCCTGCATAAAAGTAAAGTCTTTAAAAAATTGACTTTGTGGAAAGAAAATATTGAATTGCATATCGGAGTCGAAGGACCAAAAACTAGTTTATGTTAGAAAATGCAAATTTTTCTTCGATTGCCAGAATGTATTTAGTATTTACATTTAACGTTAATAGCAATGAGCACTATTAGTAGTCGAAGTTCTTCAAAGACCTATTGAAATGATTGCTGATCGTAGGTACGCTCGAAGGACCATTTTTTACAATGCGGTTATTAGATCTACTGTATACGAAAATGTTTTTGGCCTTTATAAAAATAGTCTTGAAAAAATTGACTTTGTGAAAAGAAAATATTGAATTGCATATCGGAGTCGAAGGACCAAAAACTAGTTTTTATTAGAAAATGCAAATTGATCTTCGATTGCTAGATTTACATTTAACGTTAATAGCAATGATCACTATTAGTAGTTGAAGTTTTTCAAATGCCCATTATTTAAATTATTGCTAATCATAGGTACGCTAGTAGGAGCATTTTTTTCATGAAGTAATTACTGGGTCTAGTGTCTACGAAAATTTTTAGATGTTGAAACCTTATAAGAAAAATAAATGAACTAGGTACAAGGAAAGCATTGAAATTTGTATCCTAATTTTCTTTAATTTCCACTATGTATTTACTATTTAACGACTATTAGTAGTCAAGGTTCTTCAATGACCCATTATTCAAATGATTGCTAATCGTAGGTATGGTCGAAGGACCATTTCTTTCTTGAAGTGATTATCGGATCTACTGTATACGAAAATGTTTGAGTTTTTAGCTTTTATAAATAAATGCTTGAAGAAATTGACTTCGTAGAAAGAAAACATTGAATTACATATCGGTGTTGAAGGACCAAAATTAATGAATATTATGATAAATTGAATTATTAAATGAAGATTATTTATTACTAATCGATAAACTCGATACCATTTCAATTACTGATATTATTGATGAAAATTATATAATTATTGTAGTCCTGCTAGAAGGACCATTTTTTGCTCCGAATTATTACCGAACCGAAAGAACATGAAAATGTTTGTACACATAATATCGAAGTACGATTTTTTGGAGGACCAAAAATTATTACATCCGATAAACAATTCATATTTTATTATTATCGTAGGCAGACACGGATCAAAAAAATTATATTGGGGGCAGGTATGGAGTCGTTTAGTATAACGTTCAGAAACTTGATGCTACTCATTTTTATTTATATAATCAATTAATAATAGCGTATGAGGGTAGCTCCAGCTGCATAGATACTCCCCATCTCTGAACATAGGGTGTGCTCGAAGGACCATTTTTTCTTGAAGTGATTATCGAATCTAACGATACGAAAATTTTTGGATTTTTAGATCTAACAAAAAATAAAGTATTGCAGAAATTGGCTTCGTAGAAAAAAGCATTGAAATGTGTAACAGATGTGTTTGAATCAAAAACTAGCTTTCATTAGTTTCTACGGTGTATTTTAATATTAATTTGAATATAATATTGACATTCAACGCTAATAGTAATGAGCACTGGTCGAAGTTAAAAATTTTTTAAATGATTGCTACAGAGAGTATATAATAATTGTAGGTACGCTCGAAGGACCATTTCTTAAGACGTAACGTGTTTGAGTTTTTAGGATTTATAAAATAAAGTCTTCAAGAAATTAATTTTGTAGAATGAAAACAATGAAGTATGTATATCGGAAGTTGAAATGTCAAAAACTAGCTTTGATTAGAAAATGCTAATTAGGCTTTAATTTTTGTATGCAATCAGTTTTATTCTTAATTAAATTATTCCATTGAACGCTAGTTCTTGAGTCTGTAAACAAAATGATGTCTGTAAAATGTTAGAACTAGACGTCGAATAAAAAAATGTACCTAGCAGTAATTGCAATGAAGACTGATCTATTAAAAAAAGATTGTTTATTACTAGTTGATAACTACGATATCGTGATTAATGATAGTTCCAGACTGTAGATAGAAGTGATCGGATCTAAAAGCCTAGCTGTGATCGAAGGACCATTTTTCAAATAAACTAGCGTTGCATCTTAAGAACACGGAACAGTTAAAAATATTTAGGCCTGTAGCACAAAACTCAGTCTAGAGTAGTTCATTATCTAGAAAAAATATGTGAATGCGTGCCAGGTTTGAAGGACCCAGAACTAGGTTTTATTAGATTAAAGTAAATAAATAAATAAAAAATCAAATGAAACTCGCTAAGAAAACAATTGCTACAAAGGATATTTTTTCTAATTGTATTTGAAGGACCACTTTTCAAATAAATACGAAAGAGTTAAAAATATTTATGCCTGTGCCACAAAACTCTGTCTTAAGTAGGTTATTATATAGAAGAAAATATTTACATGCGTGCCAGATTGGAAGGACCAAGAACTAGATTTTATTAGAGTAAATAAATCAAATGAAGAAATTCGCTAAGAAAACAATTGCTGCAAAGGATATTTTTTGTAATTGTATTCGAAGGACCATTTTTTAAATAAATTAGAGCTCCATTTTAGAGTCTTGAGTAGTTCATTATGCAGAAGAAAATATTTAAATGCGTGCCAGGTTTGAAGGACCAAGAATTAGGTTTTATTAGATTAGAGTAAATAAATAAAAAATCAAATAAAGAAACTTGCTAAAAAAAACAATTTCTACAAAGGATATTTTTCGTAATCGTATTCGAAGGACCATTTTTCAAATAAATTAGAGCTGCTTCTTAAGAACACGAAAGAGTTAAAAATATTTATGCCTGTGACTCAAAACCCAATCTTGAGTAGTTCATTATGCAGAAGAAAATATTTAAATGCGTGCCAGGCTTGAAGGACCAAGAACTAGGTTTTATTAGATTAGAGTAAATAAATAAAAAATGAAATGAAGAAACTCGTTAAGAAAACCATTGCTACAAAGGATATTTTTCGTAATCGTATTCGAAGGACCATTTTTCAAATAAATTTAAGCTGCATCTTAAGAACACGAAAGAGTTAAAAATATTTATGCCTGTGGCACAAAACCCAGTCTTGAGTAGTTCATTATGTAGAAGAAATTATTTAAATGCGTACCAGGTTTGAAGGACCAAGATTTCCGAAAATAAATAAAAAATCAAATGAAGAAAGCATTTGTTACAACAGGCATTTTTCGTAATCACATTAAAAGGATTTTGTTTTCAATTTACTAACTAAACTAAAGAACACAAAAGACAAACATAGTATCTGCAGCTTTGACAAAGATACATTCATGATGAAGAAAATTCGTGTGAAGTTTGAATGACCAAAACTAGATTTTAATTAATGACGTTAATTATGTTTTAATTTGTTTTTTTTTTGTCTAAAACCCAATTAATTATTCTGGCTTTAATAGTCAAATGTGTTATGTATAACTATAAGAAAGGATTATAGGAAGTGTTCTACGATTAAATCAATTTGTATAAACGTGCTCGAAGGACCATTGTTGCTCTTAACTATTACCAGATCTTAGGAACACAAATTCAATTTATTGTTGCTTTCGAGGACAAATTTTACAAGGTATTTGGACAAATGGATGATAATTGTAGACGTGCTCGAAGGACCATTTTTTTCTTAATGATGAAGAATGATGAACGTTTAAAAAATGGCTAGTGTGAATACTTTTCCACTTAACTTATCCATGTTTTCCTTTGCTTTGTTTATTTGACTATTCCTTCAAGATTTTGATTCGGCTATATATATATCTGCTACCACAGTTTCAACACGATGGAGCCCTAAATCATTTACTCACGAAGTTGAATTATTCTCGATATTAGTTTTTGTCGCCAATTTCATCGTTACTAAAACATTGTACGATTTTTAACTGTGTTGTGTTTTCAGAGTGAGAATACTTACGACAGTGTCAATTGGACTTGGAGCGTTATTTATATTAAAACAATGGCCAGAAGTGCAAGACATAGGATCGCATGTTATGAAACGCCTCAAGGATACGCTCGACCCCGTTAAATAGCGTTTGCCGTATCCCTTTTAGCGAATAAAAATTAAAGTTATTAAACGGTATAGCTTAAATTCCTTCCTGTATTAAAACAAACAAAACAAAATAATGACGTTTTTTATTCAATTTCTACAGGATATAATTTTAAGCGATGCTTTGACTGATTTTAATCAGTAGAATGTGATTAATTAATTGATGTGCTCTAAAACAGATTTTAAGACCAATTATATTCTGTTATTTTATACATATATAAATAGGTGCGTAAGAAACTGTTGAATTTTTATTGTTGAAATCGGTGATGTTGGTTTTTTTTTAATTCTTCGTTTCGTAATTAGGTAATAATACTACACATGTTCGTCCATTAGCAGTGTAGGTAATTTTTACAAAACAAAAGTTATTGTCCATTGAAGCGGTTATAGGAAAAGATCTTTTTAGTAAG
Organism: Aquatica leii; assembly: GCA_035610365.1. NCBI lineage: Eukaryota > Metazoa > Arthropoda > Insecta > Coleoptera > Lampyridae > Aquatica > Aquatica leii. The sequence continues at coordinate 34,913,373 of CM069438.1, forward strand.
GATTTTTTTTGTAATTTTAATTTATTTTCGTATGTGCGTGGCTGTAGTAGTCAAAGAATGATTGTGCGTTTTATTATTTATTTCGAGGTAGTCGATTTTAATGATATTTGTTTGCGATATTTAGTTGTATTTATATTTTTGTAGTTCAATTATGTTATTTATACAATTTGTGAACCAAACAACAAACTCAAAAATATTAAATAATTCGTAATTGTAATTAGGTTTTAATCGTCCCAACTCCGTTTTCCCGTTTCCGGATCGAAGGACCAATTTCTATAAACGTTTGTTTTTTCAAGAATAAGTATTGACAATGTTTTAGTTTTATGAATCACCGGATGAGTGACATCAAAATACTTGTGTTTAACGTATGTCGGGTTAGAAGGACCAAAACTAGTCAACATCTCATGAAAATGAATGAGGTACTTAAAAGGACAAAATTGAGCGATTTTTATTTAAAACCCAGCTCGACTCGAAGGACCATTTTGTTTAAGTTTATAGACAATGTATGTCATAGGAAGGCTCGAAGGACCAATTCTAAAGGCTTTGCGGCAAAGTTTTAAGTACAAAATTATTTAGGTGGTGGCATTTACGCAAATTTGACGTCAAGTGACAGAAAATAAAAGAAACAGATCTCAAACTTGAAAAATGATCACCAACTAATACAAAAACTGTTTTAACCTTTCTTATCTTATTACGCTTTTTCGCGGTTTTTGTTCTTTGACCGATAGATAATCTTAGCAGTTTTAAAAATACAGTGATAAAATCAAATGGGAAATTATGTTTTGACTGCTTCCATTTTTAACTACTGTAATATGGCTCGAAGGACCAATTAGTTAAACGATTTATTTCAAGTCTAAAGATTGTTAATTAGCTTCTTAATTCGGGACTAGAAAACACGGAAGATAGTAGAATTGATGCAGAAATTAAAATGGTAAACTAGCATTAAACGTGATTCAAAATTAGTAGTAGGAAAAGTGTGAAGTAATCGATATACGTAAATTTGCAGTGAAAAATTATTTAAAGACGCGAACGAGTAGAATGTCAGGTTTAGTTTTTTAATTTAGTTAATCGGGGTTCGAAGGACCAATTTCTGAACAACTGTTATTTATTTCACAGGGTTTTAATTATTGTTAAAAAAAATTTACTTGCTATTTTTAAATGTAGAAGATAACGAGGTTCGAAGAACCATTATTTGTGATAAGCAAATTTTTATTAAAAACTTTATTGCTTAACTGTTTTGATAAACATTTTTTGGAAACCAATGAATATCTTAATGAAAAACATAGAAGTACTTTTTCTACTTCGGTTTATAAATGTTGTAGTTTAGTTCGAAGGACCGTTTTTTTAAAGATTTATCAAAAACAAACTTAATAATCGGCGGTTTTGATTAATATTTTTCTTAGAAATGTTGTATTGTCTTATAAACCATAGACTAGCCGAATACAAGCACTAAAGCATGGTATTTATTTTTATTGTCACAGTTTTGTGGCGTATAAATTTGGGTATAATAGTCGTCTAACTGTTTTGATATATATTTGTTTTATTAAAACTGAAATTAAGATAGTATAATTTTTACTTCTATCTGTAAGTCGTATAGCTGAGCTCGAAGGACCGTTTTTTTAAAGGTTTATGACAAACGCAATTTTGAATAAATAATCATCTAGATGTCTTGATAAATATCTGTTTTAAAGTTTTTTTTTAAGTTATACGGTATGATTTCTGCTTCTGGGTGCAAATATATTCAATCTCGAAGGACCATTTAAATAAAGGATTACGGCAAACAAACGTTTTTGTTGGCACGGATGATAAGATTAGTTTGAAAACTAACGACTAGCTTAATAAAAACATTAAAGTACACCTTTACTTATATTTGTATGCCACAGTTGAGCTCGAAGGACCATTTTTAAAAGATTATGGTAAATAAACAATTTTTTCAAAAGTTTGGAAACTTTATTAATTTTATTTTGGAAATCACTGCTTTGCTACTTTGCTATAATACGTAATTGTTTTATTCAAACTGTTAAGATAATTTGGAATCTAAAAGAATCTTAAACAACGAAGATAGTAATTTCTATCTTCAACTCTTAATTACAGATGAGTTTGAAGGGCCATATTTTTCAAAAGAGTATGTCAAACGACATTTTCAATTAATTGCTTAGGTATTCTGATAAATATATTTGCTTTTTTTAAGCAATACAATATTCCTGTTTATAAGTATTATATCCGAGCTCGAAGGACCATTTATATAAAGGATTACGGCAAACAAACGTTGGTTTTGTAATCGACGTGCAGTTTTAATTAAAAAAATCACAATTTTCAAATCAGTTTAGACGCTAGTAATTACTTTAATAGAAAACACAAAAGTATTATATATTAACTGAGCTCGAAGGACCATTTTTTAAAGGCTTATGACAAACAAAATTATGGTTACAAAATCGTCTAAATATTTTTTTTATAGTTTATTTCAAGTAATACATTGTGATATCTACTTATGTTTTTAAATATATATCTTAGCTTGAAGGACCATTTAAATTGAGGATTATGGCAAAAAAACTTCGGTAGACTAATCGGCAGTTTTAATTTGAAAAAATTTGGCACATCTGTCAAATCAGTTGGGAAACTAATAATTACTTTAATAGAAAACACAAAGTATGATTTTTATTTTTAAATACAGCTCATAGTTGAGCTGGAAGGACCACTTTTGTAAAGGTTTATGAGAAACAAAATTTTGGTTACATATTTGTCTAAATATTTGTTTTCTTTAACTTTTTTTTTAAAGTAATACAGTATGATATCCGCTTATGTTTGTAAATATATCTAAGCTCGAAGGACCATTTAAGTTAAGGATTATGGCAAACGCTGATTTACTAATCCGCAGTTAAAATAATTAGCACATTTGTCAAATCAGTTTAGACGCCAATAATTGCTTTAATAGAAAATACAAAACTATGATTTATATTTATTGATGTCATAGTGATAGCTCGAAGGACCATTTTTTAAAGGTTTATGACAAACAAAATTTTGGTTACATAATCGTCTAAGTATTTATTTTTTTTATATTTTTTTAAAGTAATACACTATGATATCTGTTTATCTTTGTAAATATATATCTTAACTCGAAAGTATATATGTATATATAAATTGAGGATATAGCAGTTTTAATATGAAAAAATTGGCACATATGTCAAATTTGGAAGCTAATAAATTTGTGTTTTTAGGTTTTTTTTAAGTAATCGATATGAATTCTACTCCTGTTTGTAAATATTATATCTCGACTCGAAGGACCATTTAAATAAAGAATTACGGCAAACAAACTTTTATTTAGAAAAAATTTGCACAGCCGTCAAATCAGTTCGGAAACCAATAATTACTTTGATAGAAAACACAAAAGTACTACTTTTATTTTTGAACATAGCTCATAGTTGAGCTCGAAGGACCAAACGTTTTTAAAGGTTTATGACAAATAAAATTTTGGTTAAATAATTGTCCAAATGTCTTGACAAATATTAGTGTTTTTAGGTTTTTTTTTAAGTAATCAATATGAGTCCTACTCCTGTTTGTTAATATTATATCTCGACTCGAAGGACCATTTAAATAAAGAATTACGGCAAACAAACTTTTATTTAGAAAAAATTTGCACAGCCGTCAAATCAGTTCGGCAAACCAATAATTACTTTGATAGAAAACACAAAAGTACGACTTTTATTTTTGAACAGCTCAAAGTTGAGCTCAAGGACCAAACGTTTTTAAAGGTTTATGGCAAATAAAATGTTGGTTAAATAATTGTCCAAATGTCTTGATGAATATTTGTGTTTTTAGATTTTTTTTAAGTAATCGATATGAATTCTACTTCTATTTGTAAATATTATATCTCGACTCGAAGGACCATTTAAATAAAGAATTACGGCAAACAAACTTTTATTTAGAAAAAATTTGCACAGCTGTCAAATCAGTTCGGCAAACCAATACTTACTTTGATAGAAAACACAAACGTACGACTTTTATTTTTGAACATAGCTCATAGTTGAGCTCGAAGGACCAAACGTTTTTAAAGGTTTATGACAAATAAAATTTTGGTTAAATAATTGTCCAAATGTCTTGATAAATATTTGTGTTTTTAGGTTTTTTTTTAAGTAATCGATATGAATTCTACTCCTGTTTGTAAATATTATATCTCGACTCGAAGGACCATTTAAATAAAGAATTACGGCAAACAAACGTTTATTTAGAAAAAAGTTGCACAGCCGTCAAATCAGTTCGGAAAACAACAATTACTTTGATAGAAAACACAAAAGTACGACTTTTATTTTTGAACATAGCTCATAGTTGAGCTCGAAAAACCAAACGTTTTTAAAGGTTTATGACAAATAAAATTTTGGTGAAATAATTGTACAAATATCTTGATAAATATTAGTGTTTTTAATTTTTTTTTAAGTAATACGGTATGACTTCTACCTCTCTTTACAAATATATCCGAGTTCGAAGGACCATTTTAATGAAAGATTACGGCAAACACGTTGATTTATTAATCGGCACGCAGTTTTAATTTAAAAAATGCGACACAGTTTACAAATCGGTTTGGAACACAATCGCTTTAATAGAAGACACAAAAATATAATTTGTATTTATATATGTCATAGTTGAGCTCGAAGGACCATTTTCTTAACGGCTTATGACAAAAAAGGTTTTTTTTTAGTTATACCGTATATCTACTTATATTAGTAAATATTATATCGTAGGTCGAAGTACAATTTAAATAAAGGATTACGACAAAACAGCGTTGGTTTCATATCAGCAGTTGAAATTTTAAAAAATTGGCACATCTATCAAATCAGTTTGGAAGCCAAGAATTACTTTAGTAGAAAACACAAACGTATGATGTTTTTTTCTATTTATAGATGTCAAAGTGGGGCTTGATTGAGAAACCATTTTTTTAAAGGCTTTTGACAACAAAAAATTTGGTTACGTTATCTATATAATTTTCGTTTTTATTAGCTTTTTAAAAGACATGTTTGTAATTATTATATCTGAGCTCAAACGATCACTTAAATTCAGGATTATTGCAAACGTTGGTTCACTAATCAGCAATTTTCATTTTAAAAAATTGGCACATCTATCAATTCAGTTTGGAAACCAAGAATTACTTTAGTAGAAAACACAAAAGCATGGTTTTGATTTATATTTATGGATGTCATAGTTGAGCTCGAAGGACCATTTTTTAAAATCTTGTGACAAAAAAAATTGGTTACACATTCGCCTACATTATTCTTTTATAGGTTTTTTTTAAAATAATTCGGTAAGATATATACTTATGTTTGTAAACATTATATCTGAGCTCGAAGGACCATTCAAATAAGGGATTACGTCAAACCAGCGTTGATTTACTAATCAGCAGTTGGAATTCTCAAAAATTGTCGCATCTATCAAATCACGTTGGAAACAAAGAATTACTTTAGTAGAAAACACAAAAGTATGGTTTTGATTTATATTTATGGACGTCATAGTTGAGCCCGAAGGACCATTTTTTAAAATCTTATGACAAAAAAATTGAATACATAATCGCGTAAATTATTGTTTTTCTAACGTTTTTTAAAGTAATACGGCAAAATATACACTTATGTTTGTAAGCATTATATCTGAGCTCGAAGGACCATTTAAATAAAGAATTACGTCAAACCAGCCTTGATCTACTAATCAGCAGTTAAAATTTTCAAAAATTGGCGCATCTATCAAATCAGTTTGGAAACTAAGAATTACATGAGTAGAAAACACAAAAGTATGGTTTTGATTTATGTTTATGGATGTCATAGTTGAGCCCGAAGGACCATTTTTTTAAATCTTATGACAAAAAAATTGAATACATATTCGCGTAAATTATTGTTTTTCTAAGGTTTTTTAAAGTAATACGGCAAGATATACACTTATGTTTGTAATCATTATATCTGAGCTCGAAGGACCATTCAAATAAGGGATTACGTCAAACCAGAGTTGATTTACTAATCTGCAGTTAAAATTTTCAAAAATTGGCGCATTTATCAAATCACTTTGGAAATAAAGAATTAATTGCTTTAGTAAAAAACACAAATGTATGGTTTTGATTAATATTTATGGATGTCATAGTTGAGCTCGAAGGACCATTTTTTAAAATCTTGTGACAAAAAAAATTGGTTACATATTCGCCTAAATTATTCATTTTTAGGTTTTTTTTTAAGTAATTCGGTAAGATATATACTTATGTTTGTAATCATTATATCTGAGCTCGAAGGACCATTCAAATAAGGGATTACGTCAAACCAGAGTTGATTTACTAATCTGCAGTTAAAATTTTCAAAAATTGGCGCATTTATCAAATCACTTTTGAAACAAAGAATTACTTTAGTAGAAAACACAAAAAGTATGGTTTTGATTAATATTTATGGATGTCATAGTTGAGCTCGAAGGACCATTTTTTAAAATCTTGTGACAAAAAAAATTGGTTACATATTCGCCTAAATTATTCATTTTTAGGTTTTTTTTTAAGTAATTCGGTAAGATATATACTTATGTTTGTAAACATTATATCTGAGCTCGAAGGACCATTCAAATAAGGGATTACGTCAAACCAGCGTTGATTTACTAATCAGCAGTTGAAATTTTCAACAATTAACGCATCTATCAAATCACTTTGGAAACAAAGAATTACTTTAGTAGAAAACACAAAAGCATGGTTTTGAATTATATTTATGGATGTCATAGTTGAGCTCGAAGGACCATTTTTTAAAATAATGTGACAAAAAAAATTGGTTACATATTCGCCTAAATTATTCTTTTTTAGGTTTTTTTTTAAAGTAATTCGGTAAGATATATACTTATGTTTGTAAACATTATATCTGAGCTCGAAGGACCAGTCAAATAAGGGATTACGTCAAACCAGCGTTGATTTACTAATCAGCACTTGAAATTTTCAACAATTAACGCATCTATCAAATCACTTTGGAAACAAAGAATTACTTTAGTAGAAAACACAAAAGCATGGTTTTGAATTATATTTATGGATGTCATAGTTGAGCTCGAAGGACCATTTTTTAAAATAATGTGACAAAAAAAATTGGTTACATATTCGCCTAAATTATTCTTTTTTAGGTTTTTTTTTAAAGTAATTCGGTAAGATATATACTTATGTTTGTAAACATTATATCTGAGCTCGAAGGACCATTCAAATAAGGGATTACGTCAAACCAGCGTTGATTTACTAATTAGCAGTTAAAATTTTCAAAAATTGGCGCATCTATCAAATCCCTTTGGAAACAAAGAATTACTTTAGTAGAAAACACAAAAAGTATGGTTTTGATTAATATTTATGGATGTCATAGTTGAGCTCGAAGGACCATTTTTTTAAATCTTGTGACAAAAAAAATTGGTTACATATTCGCCTAAATTATTCTTTTTTAGATTTTTTTTAAGTAATTCGGTAAGATATATACTTATGTTTGTAAACATTATATCTGAGCTCGAAGGACCATTCAAATAAGGGATTACGTCAAACCAGCGTTGATTTACTAATCAGTAGTTAAAATTTTCAACAATTGGCGCATCTATCAAATCACTTTGGAAACAAAGAATTACTTTAGTAGAAAACACAAAAGTATGGTTTTGATTTATATTTATGGATGTCATAGTTGAGCTCGAAGGACCATTTTTTAAAATCTTGTGACAAAAAAAATGGTTCCATATTCGCCTAAATTATTCTTTTTTAGGTTTTTTTTTTAAGTAATTCGGTAAGATATATACTTATGTTTGTAAACATTATATCTGAGCTCGAAGGACCATTCAAATAAGGGATTACGTCAAACTGCGTTGATTTACTAATCAGTAGTTGAAATTTTCAACAATTGGCGCATCTATCAAATCACTTTGGAAACAAAGAATTACTCTAGTAGAAAACACAAAAGCATGGTTTTGATTTATATTTATGGATGTCATAGTTGAGCTCGAAGGACCATTTTTTAAAATCTTGTGACAAAAAAAATGGTTCCATATTCGCCTAAATTATTCTTTTTTAGTTTTTTTTTTAAGTAATTCGGTAAGATATATACTTATGTTTGTAAACATTATATCTGAGCTCGAAGGACCATTCAAATAAGGGATTACGTCAAACCAGCGTTGATTTACTAATCAGCAGTTGAAATGTTCAACAATTGGTGCATCTATCAAATCACTTTGGCAACAAAGAATTACTTTAGTAGAAAACACAAAAGCATGGTTTTGATTAATATTTATTGATGTCATAGTTGAGTTCCAAGGACCATTTTTTAAAATCTTGTGACAAAAAAAATGGTTACATATTCGCCTAAATTATTCTTTTTTAGGTTTTTTTTTAAGTAATTCGGTAAGATATATACTTATGTTTGTAAACATTATATCTGAGCTCGAAGGACCATTCAAATAAGGGATTACGTCAAACCAGCGTTGATTTACTAATCAGCAGTTGAAATTTTCAAAAATTGGCGTATCTATCAATTCAGTTTGGAAACCAAGAATTACTTTAGTAGAAAACACAAAAGCATGGTTTTGATTTATATTTATGGATGTCATAGTTGAGCTCGAAGGACCATTTTTTTAAATCTTGTGACAAAAAAAATTGTTACATATTCGCCTAAATTATTCTTTTTTAGGTTTTTTTTAAGTAATTCGGTAAGATATATACTTATGGTTATAAACATTATATCTGAACTCGAAGGACCATTCAAATAAAGGATTACGTCAAACCAGCGTTGATTTACTAATCAGCAGTTAAAATTTTAAAAAATTGGCGCATCTATCAAATCACTTTGGAAACAAAGAATTACTTTAGTAGAAAACACTAAAGCATGGTTTTGATTTATATTTATGGATGTCATAGTTGAGCTCGAAGGACCATTTTTTAAAATCTTGTGACAAAAAAATTGGTTACATATTCGCCTAAATTATTCTTTTTTAGGTTTTTTTTTAAGTAATTCGGTAAGATATATACTTATGTTTGTAAACATTATATCTGAGCTCGAAGGACCATTCAAATAAGGGATTACGTCAAACCAGCGTTGATTTACTAATCAGCAGTTGAAATTTTCAAAAATTGGGGTATCTATCAATTCAGTTTGGAAACCAAGAATTACTTTAGTAGAAAACACAAAAGCATGGTTTTGATTTATATTTATGGATGTCATAGTTGAGCTCGAAGGACCATTTTTTTAAATCTTGTGACAAAAAAAATTGGTTACATATTCGCCTAAATTATTCTTTTTTAGGTTTTTTTTAAGTAATTCGGTAAGATATATACTTATGGTTATAAACATTATATCTGAACTCGAAGGACCATTCAAATAAAGGATTACGTCAAACCAGCGTTGATTTACTAATCAGCAGTTAAAATTTTAAAAAATTGGCGCATCTATCAAATCACTTTGGAAACAAAGAATTACTTTAGTAGAAAACACTAAAGCATGGTTTTGATTTATATTTATGGATGTCATAGTTGAGCTCGAAGGACCATTTTTTAAAATCTTGTGACAAAAAAATTGGTTACATATTCGCCTAAATTATTTTTTTTAAGTTTTTTTTTAAGTAATTCGGTAAGATATATACTTATGTTTGTAAACATTATATCTGAGCTCGAAGGACCATTCAAATAAGGGATTACGTCAAACCAGCGTTAATTTACTAATCAGCAGTTGAAATTTTCAAAAATTGGCGCATCTATCAAATCGGTTTGGAAACCAAGAATTACTTTAGTAGAGAACACAAAAGTATGTTTTTGATTTATATTTATGGATGTCACAGTTGAGCTCGAAGGACCTGTTTTTAAAATCTTATGACAAAAAAATTGAATACATATTCGCCTAAATTATTGTTTTTTAAGGTTTTTTGAAGTAATACGGTAAGATATAGTATACTTATGTTTGTAAGCATTATATCTCTGATCCAAGGACCATTTAAATAAAGGATTACGTCAAACCAGCGTTGATTTACTAATCAGCAGTTAAAATTTTCAAAAATTGGCGCATCTATCAAATTAGTTTTTAAACCAAGAATTACTTTAGTAGAAAACACAAAAGTATGCTTTTGATTTATATTTATGAATGTCGAAGGACCATCTTTTCAAATCTTATGACAAAAAAATTGGTTACATATTTGCCTAAATTATTGTTTTTTTAAGGTTTTTTGAAGTGATACGGCAAGATATACACTTATGTTTGTAATCATTATATCTGAGCTCGAAGGACCATTTAAATAAAGGATTACGTCAAACCAGCGTTAATTTACTAATCAGCAGTTGAAATTTTCAAAAATTGGCGTATCTATCAAATCAGTTTGGAAACCAAGAATTACTTTAGTGGAAAACACAAAAGTATGATTTTGATTTATATTTATGGATGTCATAGTTGAGCTCAAAGGACCATTTTTTAAAATCTTATGACAAAAAAATTGGTTACATATTCTCCTAAATTATTGTTTTTTTAAGGTTTTTTGAAGTGATACGGCAAGATATACACTTATGTTTGTAATCATTATATCTGAGCTCGAAGGACCATTTAAATAAAGGATTACGTCAAACCAGCGTTAATTTACTAATCAGCAGTTGAAATTTTCAAAAATTGGCGTATCTATCAAATCAGTTTGGAAACCAAGAATTACTTTAGTGGAAAACACAAAAGTATGATTTTGATTTATATTTATGGATGTCATAGTTGAGCTCGAAGGACCATTTTTTTAAATCTTGTGACAAAAAAAATTGGTTACATATTCGCCTAAATTATTTTTTTTAGGTTTTTTTTAAGTAATTCGGTAAGATATATATTTATGTTTGTAAACATTATATCTGAGCTCGAAGGACCATTCAAATAAGGGATTACGTCAAACCAGCGTTGATTTACTAATCAGCAGTTGAAATTTTCAACAATTGGCGCATCTATCAAATCACTTTGGAAACAAGGAATTACTTTAGTAGAAAACACAAAAGCATGGTTTCGATTTATATTTATGGATGTCATAGTTGAGCTCGAAGGACCATTTTTTAAAATCTTGTGACAAAAAAAATTGGTTACATATTCGCCTAAATTATTCTTTTTTAGGTTTTTTTAAGTAATTCGGTAAGATATATACTTATGTTTGTAAACATTATATCTGAGCTCGAAGGACCATTCAAATAAGGGATTACGTCAAACCAGCTTTGATTTACTAATCAGCAGATAAAATTTTCAAAAATTGGCGCATTTATCAAATTACTTTGGAAACAAAGAATTACTTTAGTAGAAAACACAAAAGCATGGTTTTCATTTATATTTATGGATGTCATAGTTGAGCTCGAAGGGCCATTTTTTAAAATCTTGTGACAAAAAAAATTGGTTACATATTCGCCTAAATTATTCTTTTTTAAGTTTTTTTTAAGTAATTCGGTAAGATATATACTTGTGTTTGTAATCATTATATCTGAGCTCGAAGGACCATTCAAATAAGGGATTACGTCAAACCAGCGTTGATTTACTAATCAGCAGCCAAAATTTTCAAAAATTGGCGCATTTATCAAATCACTTTGGAAACAAAGAATTAATTGCTTTAGTAAAAAACACAAAAAGTATGGTTTTGATTAATATTTATGGATGTCATAGTTGAGCTCGAAGGACCATTTCTTAAAATCTTGTGACAAAAAAAATTGGTTACATATTCGCCTAAATTACTCTTTTTTAGGTTTTTTTTAAGTAATTCGGTAAGATATATACTTACGTTTGTAAACATTATATCTGAGCTCGAAGGACCATTCAAATAAGGGATTACGTCAAACCAGCGTTGATTTACTAATCAGCAGTTGAAATTTTTAACAATTGGCGCATCTATCAAATCACTTTGGAAACAAAGAATTGCTTTAGTAGAAAACACAAAAGTATGGTTTTGATTTATATTTATGGACGTCATAGTTGAGCTCGAAGGACCATTTTTTAAAATCTTACGACAAAACAATTGAATACATATTCGCCTAATATATTGTTTTTTTAAGGTTTTTTGAAGTAATACGGCAAGATATACACTTATGTTTGTAAGCATTATATCTGAGCTCGAAGGACCATTTAAATAAAGGATTACGTCAAACCAGCGTTGATTTACTAATCAGCAGTTGAAATTTTCAAAAATTGGCGCATCTATCAAATCGGTTTGGAAACCAAGAATTACTTTAGTAGAAAACACAAAAGTATGGTTTTGATTTATATTTATGGATGTCATAGTTGAGCTCGAAGGACCTGTTTTTAAAATCTTATGACAAAAAAATTGCTACATATTTGCCTAAATTATTGTTTTTTTTAAGGTTTTTTGAAGTAATACGGTAAGATATACACTTATGTTTGAAGCATTATTTCTGAGCTCGAAGGACCATTTAAATATAGGATTACGTCAAACCAGCGTTAATTTACTAATCAGCAGTTGAAATTTTCAAAAATTGGCGCATCTATCAAATCAGTTTGGAAACCAAGAATTACTTTAGTAGAAAACACAAAAGTATGGTTTTGATTTATATTTATGGATGTCATAGTTGAGCTCGAAGGACCATTTTTTAAAATCTTATGACAAAAAAATTGAATACATATTCGACTAAATTATTGTTTTTTTAAGGTTTTTTGAAGTAATACGGCAAGATATACACTTATGTTTGTAAGCATTATATCTGAGCTCGAAGGACCATTTAAATAAAGGATTACGTCAAACCAGCGTTGATTTACTAATCAGCAGTTGAAATTTTTAAAAATTGGCGCATCTATCAAATCGGTTTGGAAACCAAGAATTACTTTAGTAGAAAACACAAAAGTATGGTTTTGATTTATATTTATGGACGTCATAGTTGAGCTCGAAGGACCATTTTTTAAAATCTTACGACAAAACAATTGAATACATATTCGCCTAAATTATTGTTTTTTTAAGGTTTTTTGAAGTAATACGGCAAGATATACACTTATGTTTGTAAGCATTATATCTGAGCTCGAAGGACCATTTAAATAAAGGATTACGTCAAACCAGCGTTGATTTACTAATCAGCAGTTGAAATTTTCAAAAATTGGCGCATCTATCAAATCGGTTTGGAAACCAAGAATTACTTTAGTAGAAAACACAAAAGTATGGTTTTGATTTATATTTATGGATGTCATAGTTGAGCTCGAAGGACCTGTTTTTAAAATCTTATGACAAAAAAATTGCTACATATTTGCCTAAATTATTGTTTTTTTTAAGGTTTTTTGAAGTAATACGGTAAGATATACACTTATGTTTGAAGCATTATTTCTGAGCTCGAAGGACCATTTAAATATAGGATTACGTCAAACCAGCGTTAATTTACTAATCAGCAGTTGAAATTTTCAAAAATTGGCGCATCTATCAAATCAGTTTGGAAACCAAGAATTGCTTTAGTAGAAAACACAAAAGTATGGTTTTGATTTATATTTATGGATGTCATAGTTGAGCTCGAAGGACCATTTTTTAAAATCTTGTGACAAAAAAATTGGTTACATATTCGCCTAAAGTATTCTTTTTTAGGTTTTTTTTTAAGTAATTCGGTAAGATATATACTTATGTTTGTAAACATTATATCTGAGCTCGAAGGACCATTTAAATAAGCGATTACGTCAAACCAGCGTTGATTTACTAATCAGCAGTTGAAATTTTCAAATTGCGCATCTATCAAATCACTTTGGAAACAAAGAATTACTTTAGTAGAAAACACAAAAGTATGGTTTCGATTAATATTTATCGATGTCATAGTTGAGCTCGAAGGACCATTTTTTAAAATCTTATGACAAAAAAATTGAATACATATTCGCCTAAATTATTGTTTTTTTAAGGTTTTTTGAAGTAATACGGTAAGATATACACTTATATTTGTAAGTATTGAAACGTTCAAGAAATTACTTGCAAACGCAAGAGCCTTCTAGAATGCTGTTATCTATTTTCTAGAAGTTATAGCGAAAAGTGACGAACGATCGAGAAGGATTTCCGTATGTCTTTATATAGCGACGAGACAGATCGTAGGTCAGTTATTGCTGGAATGTGAATGCATGCAGTATTAAGAAGATTATATCAAGTTGAAATAAATAAGTATCGTTAGCACGCGTGAACGTGATAATAAGTGTAAACAAGTGTGATATCCGAGGACGTTATCTTATCTCCTTGTAAGTGATATAAATTATAGTGTAAGTGTTTTTATTATTAGATTTTATTAGTTCGGTTAATTTAAAAGTGTACATATTTCTAGAATAAGTAAACGTAGTTTTAGTCGTTTTAAATAAATTAGTTTTTAATAAATAGATACGTAACATTGGTGTCGGTGTCGGGTTCGTTTTTATTAGTGTAAATACCAATTAGTAATTTAATATCGCTCGAGATACGATACGCGTGTTTGTTTATAAAGTATAAAATAGTGTTTATTAAACTTTTTCTTTTAACAAGTGCGTGATCACGTTATTAATTAAATTCGTGGTTTATTATTAATAAGTGGATCGTTATTAAAATTTTGTGTTATTCAAAAACTGCATTTTAAAAAGTAGTGTATTTAAACTTTATATTCGTGTTTAAATTTATGCCGGTAACGCGTTCGCAAGCAGTTAAAATGGATGCAAAGCTATTTGAATTTCTTGAATCAATCAAAAATGGTCAGGAAGCGATAAATAAAAATATCCAAGAAAAACTGTCCGAAAATTCTCAGAAAATTGAAGAAAAATTATTTGAAAACACCCAGAAGATAGAAGAAAAATTGATGGAAAATTCTAGACGTTTAAAAGAAGAAATACAAACGAGCATAGAAAATCAAATAAAAAGTGTTCAAGAGGAAACCCAAATAGATATGTTAAATTTAAAAGAAGAAATTTGCGAGTCTATGAATGACAAAATAGAAGCAGTAGGGGATAGAATGAAACTGTTTGAAGAAAGAATGAACCAAATGATTTGCCATGGTGAAGGAAGCGTCACGAGTGAAGATTTAATAATGGACCATCGAGAAGAAAACACTCATAAATTCAAAGTTGTACCTCCGAATTTTGATGGTAAAGTTCCATGGTCAACCTACTACAAGCAGTTTGAAGCCGCAGCTACTGCTAATGGTTGGAGCAACAAGCAGAAAGCGACGTCTTTAATAGTGTCCTTACGTGGAGAAGCGCTGGGAATTTTACAAACTGTTCCGGACCACCTGCAAGAAAATTACGAACTCTTAATATCACGATTAGAAATGAGATATGGAGATGCTCATCTTCAACAAGTATACCAGGCTCAAATTAAAAGTCGGGTTCAGAAAGTTGCCGAAAGTCTTCAAGAGTTTGAGGCTGACATCGCCAGACTAACACGGCTTGCGTATCCTACAGCGCCAGATACCTTCTTGGAGCAATTGGCTATTCAAACCTTTGTAGACGGCCTTCGAGACAGCGAAACACAGCAGACTCTCCGGTTAGCTCGACCGAAGACGTTGGATGACGCATTAACCCATGCTTTGAAGTTCGAGGCGGCGAAACAAGCGTCGCACCGAGGCAGCCATAAGCTCCGCTGTGCTGCAGAAGTATCGTCGCACACAGAAGAAACCATTGAAGACATAGTGCGACGGGTACTTCGGGAACGAGAAGCTCGAGGAAGAGAACTGACGTGCTGGAACTGCGGAGAAGTGGGCCACGTACGACGCCGTTGTACTAAGCCCAAAAGAAGAACAGAAGAGCGTCCGGAAAACTAGAACGGGTCGACCGAATGGGGCGAAAGTCGACCTCAACGAGCCATGCCCCGGAGATTACCATCCAAATGGCATCGCCTAGGGAGCAATTGCATAGCATTTATCTCGATGGCAAGATCAATGGGAAAAGCGTCCAGTTACTGGTTGACACGGGAGCGACGAAGACCATCATTCGTCCTGACATATTATTGGAAAACGAGAAGACATCACCAGTAACAGTACGACTTCGAACGGCGACGGGCGACGAAATACCTACTCACGGACAAGTCAAAGTAACCATTGGTTTGGGAAATGGAGTACTCGACCATCAAGTACTGGTAGCCGACATCACGGAAGAAGTTACCCTGGGAATGGACGTGATAAAGAAGTATGGGTTCCATTTGGATATGAAGAACGATGTCCTGAAGATCAACAATGAAGAAATTCCTTTTCATTCGTCAGAGAAGGCAGCCGTGCGAGTCTTATTGAGTGAAGACGTGATTCTGCCTGCAAGGACTGAAAGTGTGGTGATGGCACGCCTGGATGGAAATCTCCTGGAAGGCTACATACGCGCGATTGAACCAATGGAAAGCGGCTTAGTTGAAAAGGGACTACTCGTTGCCAGAACCTTAGTACGAGTAAAGAAGACGATGCCAGTAAGGATCTTAAACATCAACTCAGATCCTGTAACGCTGAAAAAGAAGACCATGGTAGGCCAATGCACGCCAGTATCACAAATTGTGAGATGCATGAAGTCGAACGAAGATACGTCGCCGAAGAAGTGTCCACAACATCTATTGGACATTCTTACCACCAAATGCGAAAACCTCAGCCAAGACCAGCTGGCTAAAGTTAAATTGTTGATCCAAGAGTACCAAGATGTGTTCGCGCTGGAGAGTGGCTCCAAAGGAAGAACTAACGTGGTGAAACATAAAATTAATACCAGAGACGCTCGGCCGATACGACAACATCCACGCAGACTTCCTTTGGCGAAAAGAGAAGAAGCCGAACAAATAATTACGGATATGGAGAGAGAAGGCGTGATTGAACCTTCAAATAGTCCATGGGCATCCCCAGTGGTACTCGTAAAGAAGAAGGATGGATCAACGAGGTTTTGCGTAGACTACAGGCAGCTAAACGACGTGACCAAAAAGGACAGCTACCCTTTACCCAGAATTGACGATACGCTAGACACCCTGTCAGGATCCCAGTGGTTTTCTACGTTAGATTTAAAGAGTGGATACTGGCAGGTAGAATTAGAACCCAAGGATCGTGAAAAAACAGCTTTTACGATCGGAACTGGTTTGTGGCAGTTCACTGTAATGCCCTTCGGCCTGTGTAACGCTCCTGCAACATTCGAGCGTTTGATGGAGACCATCTTGCGCGGATTGTCTTGGAAGACGTGCTTGGTTTACCTGGACGACGTGATCGTGGTTGGAAGGTCGTTTGAAGAGCACTTGAACAACTTGAAGGAAGTGTTCCAGAGATTACGTGGGGCTAACCTCAAACTGAGCCCAAAGAAGTGCCACGTATTTAAGAAGGAAGTCCAATACCTTGGCCACGTCGTATCTAGAGATGGAGTAAGGGCTGACCCAGACAAAATCCGAGCAGTGCAAGCATGGCCAAGACCGATCGACAAACATCAGGTCCGAAGTTTCCTTGGGTTGTGCACTTATTATAGAAGATTTGTCCCCGGATTTGCCAATATTGCCAAACCATTGACAAAATTAACCGAAGAAAAAGCAGAATTTACATGGAATGAAGACTGCGAAAATTCTTTTAATAAACTAAAACAGGCCCTAGTCACTTCGCCGATTTTGAGTTATCCAAGAGAAGATGGAAAGTTTGTTTTGGATACCGACGCAAGCAATCTGGCCATAGGCGCGGTCCTTTCGCATGTTCAAGATGGACAAGAAAAGGTTATCGCGTACTTTAGCAAGGTTTTGTCCAGGCCAGAAAGGAATTATTGCGTGACTAGGAGGGAGCTGTTAGCAGTCGTTAAGTCCATCGAACATTTCTACAAGTATTTGTATGGACGAAAATTTTTACTGAGAACAGACCACGCCGCTTTAAAATGGCTACTGCAGTTCCGTAACCCAGAAGGACAAGTGGCAAGATGGATCGAGAGACTGCAAGAGTATGACTACGACACAGAACACCGTGCCGGAAGCAGTCATCGGAACGCTGATGCCTTGTCTAGAAGACCATGTCCGGCGGACTGCAGCCATTGTTCGCGACTGGAAGAAAAAGTCGAATGCCTCCGGAGAACTGCTATGGTTGATGATGAGTGGGAACCTGAGCAGTTACGTCGCGAACAAGAAGACGATCCTGAAATAAGACTACTCCTGGACTGGAAAGAAAGCGGCCGACGACCAACCTGGGAAGAAGTGAGTGCTTTGGGCAAAAATATCAAAGCGTACTGGGCGCAGTGGGACTCCTTGATAGTAGAAGACGGTCTTCTTAAGCGATCCCTAGGAAGTGCCGAGGGCACGGGAAACAGACTACAGCTGGTAGTGCCAAAGAGCAGGGTGACCGAAGTGTTGAAGCATCTCCACGATGGGACATCGGGAGGACACTTTGGCATTAAGAAGACATTGGGTAAAGTGCGAGAACGATTCTACTGGATGAACTGCAAAGAGGACGTCATGAAATGGTGCCGTAAATGCACAGTCTGCGCATCAGGAAATGGTCCAGCGAGAAAGCGCAAAGCACCCATGAAACAATACAACGTAGGCTGCCCTTTGGAAAGAGTTGCGATTGACATCGCAGGGCCGTTTCCAGAATCCGATTCGGGAAATAAATACATTCTGGTTGCGATGGATTATTTCACGAAATGGACGGAGGCTTACGCCATACCCAACCAGGAAGCAGCTACAGTCGCAGACGTATTGGTAAAAGAATTTTTCTGCCGGTTTGGAGTTCCGTTGGAATTACACTCCGATCAAGGCCGCAATTTTGAGTCTGGGCTGTTTCAAGAAGTTTGCCGACTGTTAGGAATTAAAAAGACTAGGACAACCCCTCTCCATCCCCAATCTGATGGCATGGTTGAACGGATGAATCGAACAATGGGCAAGTACTTAGCCAAGGTAGTGTCCGAACACCAAAAAGACTGGGATCAGTACTTGCACCTTTTCCTAATGGCATACCGATCATCCGTTCACGAAAGCACAGGTCAAACACCATCCTGTGTCATGCTCGGTCGTGAGATAAGATTACCATGCGATCTTCAATTTGGGCGAAGACCGGAAGAAGAAGTTGCTGGAGAAGATTACGTCAGCAAGCTGGCCAAGAGGTTAGACGAAGTACATGAAGAGGTCCGTAAAAACACACGAATTGCCAGCGACAGGATGAAAACAAGATATGACGCCAAGGCGCAAAATGGTGGGTTTCAACCTGGCGATATGGTCTGGTTGTATAACCCTCAAAGGAGACGTGGTTTGTCGCCGAAGCTGCAAAGGCAATCGGAGGGCCCCTATGAAGTCGTGCAGCGTATTAACGACGTTATATACTGCATCCGAAAACCGCCCAGAGGCAAGCCAAAAGTGGTCCACGTCGATCGTCTAGCCCCGTTTGCTGGCGATAACCACAATCCGCAAGTTCAGGTCCGAACCAGAGTAATAAGTAGCAGAACCAGGAATCCAATCGAAGAAATGGAGTTCGAAAAGTTTATGAACTTATACGGAGGTTCTGGAAAAGCTAGGTTCGGAGTTACCAACCGAGGAGAGTATTGGGTCAGGAAAAGTCCATTGACTGTTACTTTTATGGTCAAGGAAGTTGCCGAAATGGAGGAAGCTGCCGCTATCGCCACGATCCCTTTTACCGGTGTCGCATCCAGTCTCCTGTTCTGGGACAGAACAGTCCTAAGAAGGGGGCAGTGAAACGTTCAAGAAATTACTTGCAAACGCAAGAGCCTTCTAGAATGCTGTTATCTATTTTCTAGAAGTTATAGCGAAAAGTGACGAACGATCGAGAAGGATTTCCGTATGTCTTTATATAGCGACGAGACAGATCGTAGGTCAGTTATTGCTGGAATGTGAATGCATGCAGTATTAAGAAGATTATATCAAGTTGAAATAAATAAGTATCGTTAGCACGCGTGAACGTGATAATAAGTGTAAACAAGTGTGATATCCGAGGACGTTATCTTATCTCCTTGTAAGTGATATAAATTATAGTGTAAGTGTTTTTATTATTAGATTTTATTAGTTCGGTTAATTTAAAAGTGTACATATTTCTAGAATAAGTAAACGTAGTTTTAGTCGTTTTAAATAAATTAGTTTTTAATAAATAGATACGTAACAGTATTATATCTGAGCTCGAAGGACCATTGAAATAAGGGATTACGTCAATCCAGCGTTAGTTTACTAATCAGCAGTTAAAAATTTCAAAAATTGACACATCTATCAAATCAGTCTGGACGCCAATAATAATTTACTAATCAGCAAACACTCAAGTTTTATTTTAATTTTTGAATATAGCTCATAGTTGAGTTCGAAGTTACGTTTTTTTGAAGGTTTATGACAAAACAAAATTGTGATTAAATAATCGTCTTGATAAATATTTTTTTTTTCAAGTAATACAGTGTGATTTCTACTTTTGTTTATAAATATTATACTGGAATTAGAAGGACCATTTAAATAAAAGGTTATAACAAACGTTAGTTTATTAATCGGCAGTTTTAATTCAAAACATTTTGCACAGTTGTCAATTCAGTTTGGAAGTCAATATTCACTGTAACGGAAAATACAAAAGTACGATAATATCATACTTGAGCTTGAAAAGACTTTAGTTAACAATCCTTAAAATGTTTAAATAAATATTAGTTAAAACCTTCGAACTAATTTAGAAACTAAAAAAAAAGCTCAAGAAAGTATGTTTTTTATTTATTGTATTTCTAGATATCGAAGGACCATTTTTGAAACTAATATTGCAATTAATTGTTTTTAAGAATTTATAGCAAACAAATTTTAATTTAATATTCGTCTAAATGATAAATATTAGTTTTTTTAAGCAATACAGTATGATGTATTAATGTGTCCGAGCTCGAAGGACCATTATTTTAACGTTCGCGTCTATGAATTAGTTTACTAATCGTGTCTTTTATCATTATGTTTTTAAGCGGTGATGTTATTTTGTAAATCTTAATAAAAATAAAATTTTACTTTTATGTGTAAATGTCGTAGTTGTTCTCGAAAGACCAAAGAATCGTTTTTTCTAAACGATTATTTTTTTAAACTTAAAAAAAAGTTTACTGTTTTAATAATCATGTTAGGTAGAATTGAGAATTTTAGTTTTAAAAATAAGATTAACCATACCGGGGAACTAAATGATGACAGGTTTAGTTTTTTGGTTCACTGCTGTAACCGTGCTCGAAGGACCAATTTTTTTGTCGTTATTAAAAAAAAAGATTATTTAAAGAACTTATAGATTAAAAGAGCCATTTATGTTTTGTAATCGACTAAATAGAATAGTTCGCTTTGAAGAAACAAAAATATCCCGGGTCACTAGATTAAGACGTAAAAATACTTGTTTCTATAAATTCTTGAAGTAACTGCAGCGTGCAGGCTTGTACATTCATATCATCGAGGTTATTGCCTTAAGGTCGATTTCTGAATGTGGTAAATATTTTTGACCTATAGAATATATCGGTGAACAAATGTGCATACAAACAAAAGTGTTTAATAAACACTAGAGGAAGTTACGATAACCTCTTTCAGTGATAAGCGGGTCACACCAACGGCGTCTCATCTATGTACACTTTGAATGCTTTAGGATACCGCGTAAATATCATTCGAGCTAAAAGTACTAGAATGTGAAGGTACTAGTTTGATTAAAACAGTACTGATAATGAATGCATATTTGTGTCAGTGCCTATAAAAGCGTTTAAAGAAGATGTCGCGAAGTTTATTAAAGATTGGTTTTATCGGTGGTGGCAAAATGGCAACGGCTTTGGCGAATGGTTTTATAGCATCTGGTAAGTTGTTGCTGTTTTTGGTAAAGTGGTTAAGGCTGTTTTAGGCTTGACTAAGGGTGAGAATATTATCGCCAGTTTCCATCCGACCGATACGCATTTAGTGCAAAACTTTGAGGTACTTACTTCTTTCGTGACGACTTTCAGTTAGTGACTTTTTTTTAGAAATTTGGTGCTAAGACGGTTTTCGAAAATTTACCGGTTTTCGAAGAATCCGATTTGGTGATAGTGGCCGTTAAGCCTTCCGTGGTGCCTGTAGCTTTAAGCGATGTTAAAGAGGCGGTTGTTCATAACAACGACAAGTTGTTTTTATCACTGGCTATGGGTGTTACCACCAAGCAGATTGAGAAGGTGGTTGACGGACTAGTTTCCCCAGTTATTCATTTGTTTGTGTTTTAGTGTCTATCTCCGGATGTTAGAGTGATTAGGGCGATGCCCAACACACCGGTTTTGGTTAAATCAGGCGCTTCGGTTTATGTGCGTGGTTCTAACGCCACCGACAAAGACGTGACTTTGACGAAAAGACTGTTAAATTCTGTAGGTACTTGCGACGAGGTTCCCGAGCATTTGCTGGACGTGGTCACGGCGCTTAGCGGTTCGGGCCCTGCTTACGTAAGATTTTTGTTTACTAATTCAGTTTATAAAGTAATGGGAGTGTTTAGGTTTATGTTTTTATTGAATCTCTTGCTGATGGTGCGGTTAAAATGGGCCTTCCTCGGGATTTGGCTTACAGATTGGCCGCGCAAACTGTTTTAGGTGCTGGGACAATGGTACGCGAAACTAAACTACATCCGGGGTTACTAAAAGACGACGTGACTTCACCGGCGGGTTCAACCGCTGCGGCTTTACACTACCTCGAAAAGAAAAGTACGTTCTAATTTAAACTTGGCGCTTTAATTCGTTTGTAGATTTCAGAGCGGCCGTGATCGGTGCGGTTGAGGCTGCAACCAAAAGATGTCTGCAGGTGTCCCAGTCGAAACAAAACTAATTTATTTAAAGTAACCGCGTCAAATTGTCATCGATTAATTGACGTATTTACAGGATAGTTTTTAAAAAAAGCGCTCGGGCGCATTTTAGACGCTTTTGTAGAGACTACAAAACAGATGTTATTTATATACGGAAACAGCTGATTTTGACGTTTAACATATGCTGGTTCCCCGCCAACTACGTTACGAAATTAAACGATTTTAATGTACAATTTGGCTTATTTATTTTGTATTTTTAATAAATGTTTTATCTTTTTTTTCTGTGCGTTGATGGGCATCCCCTGAAATGACGCGATTGCGCAACTCTTATTCCCCAGTCAGCTGAGTTCATTGTCAAATGTATCGAACCGAGCCCCCACAAAGCGGATTGTTAGTCCTCAACTGTACCGTCGCGCATAAACTTGTTTTCCCCAAATTTTTAACCGCAATTAGAGTGCAATAGTACCAGTGTTTACTTTTTATTTTAAAATCATATTGTGGTAAGTTGAACGTGATTTAATAAATGCATATTTAAGGTTAAGGGTGTTTTTGTTAACATCTGCGCATGCCAGTAAAAAAAGGAATATTCCATCGTAGCTCAGTTAGTGGTGAAAAGCCGGCCGGTTTGTTTCTTTATTCAAATTTTCGTTTTTTAAAGCCTTTTAAAATAGCCCTGAACGATCTCTGGTGAGTACTAGTCGTATCGTACAAGAATAACTACAAAAAAGTGGTTAGTTTTTGATTTGTACGATACTAAATTAAGCTAGGTCGAAGATTTCTTTGTAACAAAAATCTGACATACACTGTATGTGTTATTATTCATCGTAATTAGTAAGATCATAGTCACCCGGAAACAATTGCATCTGTTACAAAAATGGCGTTTAGTGCACGTAATTTCTAAATCTAATTTTTTTAAATTGTGTTTTTTAAAGGACTTTCCGAACAGGTAATTAATTTTTTATAATTTTTGAATGAGTAAAGAACGAGCGCAAGTTATAAGATAAGAATTTTGACGTACCCGGTTCGTGCTTAAGAAAAACCGTTTAAGTAAATTTGTAGTAACCTAATCATTCTTTGTACAAAAAAATAACGCGATTTGGGCGTTCTGCTCCAATTTGCTTTGATCAGATTTTTCACGACCTTGGAGCGTAAATACTAAGCAGTAGTCACACGGAGTCATTATTGTTTCAAGGTGAAAATTGGCCGTTTTACGTGCAAACGAATCGCCGATGCACAGCAACAAAATATCGAAGTTTTTATGTCTTTTAGTTAAAATTGTTTCTAAAGATCTAAATCACGTTAGAAGTATTAGTTTTTGTCTCAAATCTAAGTGCATTGGCATTTTTTCCTGCAATTCCAGCCATTTTAGATTCTTTGTTTATATTTACCATAGCATACTTGATCAGTTTTACTTTTTTCTTTAAATCTATAAATTGGTATTGATTTGTTTTATCTGTGAGTGCTGTGATTTTTTCATGCTATTGTACACAAACGTGATCACCTTATTTGGCCATACGTTTACAAAACGAGTCTTGAGATATCTAAAGTTTCCACAGACTACTTGAGTTTTCTTTTCTTGTATCACTCATATAGGTAATCAACTTGTAACTTCATCGTCTTGTTTATATTTTTTTTATTATAGTTAATAACTGTATTAGTAAATTATTGATAAAATAATCAAACTTTTGACTTTAGTTTTCTGATCGAATTTTGGGCGTTCCCAAACCTAAACTTCTACATTTTTGGTACCGGCAGGTTTTGGTTCATTGTTTTTAGGTGGTAAACAAAACCCAACGATATTTTTTAGTTTTGTTTTTGGTTTCCAATGCACTCTAAATTCATAAATTTGAGTATAAAATTTCTATTGGCTTAAATAGTTTTTAGTATAAAATATCTACGCAATGTTTTTTTTTCATTTTGAACTTTAACTAATTGATTAGTTTTTTTGGATGCGTTAATCAGATCTGATAATACGTCACGTAGCAGTGCTTCTAAAACGTTTTAGTTTTGAACACCGCAGCACACATTGATCAGTGCCTAAAGATGTATTTCATTTTGAGGTGATTGTCTTCACTTGTTTTGGTACCTTTTTTTATCTTCTCTGTAATTGAATTTAGTTTACTGTTTACATAATATAGGTTCATTTTTCACACAATTCTACAGATTAACTTTTTATTTGTGTATGCCACAGACCACTTTGATAATTTCTTGTTTCGTATATTTAAGTTTTATTGTTTTTGCGTTTTCTTCAATGTTATCTATCGTAGAAGAGATTTTTACTTTTATTACATTTAATCAACGAAAACAGAATTTCGTTGGTTTTCGTTTTTGGTTTTATGATATATTATTAGTGCCTATTTTTTTTGAAATTATTTTGATGTTTTCAAATGGATACAATTTAGTTTTATAATTGTTTCCAAAAAGTTTTTGTTTTCCGAATACAAGTGCATTAAGTGTGTTTGTGTTTCTTAGGTCACTTTGATTTGTTTTTTTTTAATTCATTTTTTTTTTATAATTAATAAAAGTAAATCATACCAAAAGAGTTAGGTTTCGGTTTTTTTCGTACTGTAATGGTGATTCGTATAATCACAGTTACATACTTCCGATTAAAATATGTCGTTTCTTGAAATAACTGTTTATATTTTTGTTTTTCTTGGGTCACTTTGTTTTTGTTGGTTTTTATTTCTTGTGATTAATGAAAGGACAAGTACCTACTTATAAACAATAGCCTCAGATGTAAAAATATCCTTTCTTTGATTGTTTCTTTTCACGGCACTGGTTTAAGTTTTCTTCTTTTTTCACTTCATGACTGTTGTCTCACATTGAATAATTGTATTTGTGATAATGATTTTGCCAGATTTAATTTTTTGTTGTGTTTGTTTTAGATCACTGTGATTTATTTGGGGATTTGCTCTTTTTTATTCTGTAAACGTAATTAATAAAATCAATGACCTCGTAATAATTGCGTCAGATTCAAAAATTTTTGAAATGACTGATTTTGTTTTTATTTTTCGAAGGTCACTTTAGATTATTTTAAGTTTTGTTTGTTTTTAATTCTTCCTGGTGATTAATGAAATTACGAGTACCTGTAAACAATTGCGTCAGAATAAAAAATACCGTTTTTTGGATTTGTTTTATTTTTGTTTTTTTAGACCACTTTGTTTAGTATTTTGTTCTTTAATCATTAAATCATAGAGTTCACGGGCACTTGACAGCAATTCTCTCACATTTAAAAATATCGTTTCTTGAACTTGCGAAAATGATTGTGCCAGATTTATTTGTTTTTTTTTATTTTTTTAGATCACCGATTCATTTTTTAGGGATTTGTTCATTTTCTATTCTGTAATTGTAATTATTAAATTTAGTGACCTCTAGTAATTGCGTCAGATTCAAAAATGTCGATTTTTGAAATCACTGATTTTGTTTTTTTCCAAGGTCACTTTTGATTATTTTATAGGATCGGTTTGTTTTATTTTCTTTTTTATGAGTAAGGAAATTACGAGTACCTTTAAACAATTGCGTCATATTTTGAAATACCGTTTTTTGGATTTGTATTTATTTTTGTTTTTTGTACCACTTTGGTATTTCGATTTGTGAAATCACTGATTTTGTTTTTATTTTTTCAATGTCACTTTTGATTATTTTATAAGTTTAGTTTGTTTTTAATTTTTTTTTATGAGTAAGGAAATTACAAGTATCTATAAACAATTGCGTCATATTTTTTGGATTTGTTTTTATTTTTGTTTTTTTTACCAATTTGGGATTTTTTTCTTTTATCTTTAATTCATTGAGATCACGGGCATTTGACAGCAACCCCCTCGCATTTAAATATCGTTTATTGGACTTGGGAGAATGATTGTGCTAGATTTATCAATTTTTTTAATGTTTTATTTTGTTTTATTAGATCACTGTGATTCATTTGGGGATTTGTTCATTTTTTATTCTGTAATTGCAATTAATAAAATTAGTGACCTCTAGTAATTGCGTCAGATTCAAAAATGTCGATTTTTGAAATCACTGATTTTGTTTTTATTTTTCCAATGTCACTTTTGATTATTTTATAAGTTTAGTTTGTTTTTAATTTTTTTTATGAGTAAGGAAATTACGAGTATCTCTAAACAATTGCGTCAAGTTTTTAAATACCGTTTTTTGGATTTTGTTTTTTTAGACCACCTTGTTTGGGATTTTTTTTTTATCTTTAATTCATTGAGATCACGGGCACTTGACAGCAACTCCCCCGCCTTCAAATATTTGTTTCTTGGACTTGGGAGAATGATTGTGCTAGATTTATTAATTTTTTTAATATTTTATTTTGTTTTATCAGCTCAGTGTGATTCATTTGGGGATTTGTTTATTTTTTATTCTGTAATTGTAATTAATAAAATTACTGACCTCTAGTAATTGCGTCAGATTCAAAAATTTCGATGTTTGAAATCACTGATTTTGTTTTTATTTTTCCAATGTCACTTTTGATTATTTTATAAGTTTAGTTTGTTTTTAATTTTTTTTTAATGAGTAAGGAAATTACGAGTATCTATAAACAATTGCGTCAAGTTTTGAAATACCGTTTTTTGGATTATGTTTTTTTAGACCACCTTGTTTGGGATTTTTTTTTTATCTTTAATTCATTGAGATCACGGGCACTTGACAGCAACTCCCCCGCCTTCAAATATTTGTTTCTTGGACTTGGGAGAATGATTGTGCTAGATTTATTAATTTTTTTAATATTTTATTTTGTTTTATCAGCTCAGTGTGATTCATTTGGGGATTTGTTCATTTTTTATTCTGTAATTGTAATTAATAAAATTACTGACCTCTAGTAATTGCGTCAGATTCAAAAATTTCGATGTTTGAAATCACTGATTTTGTTTTTATTTTTCCAATGTCACTTTTGATTATTTTATAAGTTTAGTTTGTTTTTAATTTTTTTTTTATGAGTAAGGAAATTACGAGTATCTATAAACAATTGCGTCAAGTTTTGAAATACCGTTTTTTGGATTTTGTTTTTTTAGACCACCTTGTTTGGGATTTTTTTTTTGTCTTTAATTCATTGAGATCACGGGCACTTGACAGCAACTCCCCCGTCTTCAAATATTTGTTTCTTGGACTTGGGAGAATGATTGTGCTAGATTTATTAATTTTTTTAATATTTTATTTTGTTTTATCAGCTCAGTGTGATTCATTTGGGGATTTGTTCATTTTTTATTCTGTAATTGTAATTAATAAAATTACTGACCTCTAGTAATTGCGTCAGATTCAAAAATGTCGATTTTTGAAATCAATTATTTTGTTTTTATTTTTCCAATGTCACTTTTGATTATTTTATAAGTTTAGTTTGTTTTTAATTTTTTTTTTATGAGTAAGGAAATTACGAGTATCTATAAACAATTGCGTCAAGTTTTGAAATACCGTTTTTTGGATTTTGTTTTTTTAGACCACCTTGTTTGGGATTTTTTTGTCTTTAATTCATTGAGATCACGGGCACTTGACAGCAACTCCCCGTCTTCAAATATTTGTTTCTTGGACTTGGGAGAATGATTGTGCTAGATTTATTAATTTTTAATATTTTATTTTGTTTTATCAGATCACTGTGAGTCATTTGCGGAGATGTTCATTTTTATTCTGTAATTGTAATTAATAAAATTACTGACCTCTAGTAATTGCGTCAGATTCAAAAATGTCGATTTTTGAAATCAATTATTTTGTTTTTATTTTTCCAATGTCACTTTTGATTATTTTATAAGTTCGGTTTGTTATTAATTCTTTTTTATGAGTAATAAAATTACGAGCACCTATAAACAATTGCGTGATATTTTGAAATACCGTTTTTGGATTTGTTTTTATTTTTGTTTTTACACCACTTTGTTTGGTATTTTTTGCTTTATCTTCAATTCATAGAGATCACAGGTACTTGTCAGTAACTCCTTGGCATTTAAATATTCGTTTCTTGGACCTACGAGAATTATTGTGCCAGATTTATCAATTTTTTAAATATTTTATTTTGTTTTATCAGATCACTGTGATTCATTCTGTAAACGTAATTAATGAAATTAATGCACTCGTTATAATTGCGTCAGATTCAAAACATGTCGATTTTTGAAATCACTTATTTTGTTTTTATTTTTGGAAAGTCACTTTGGATTATTGTATAAGTTTTGCTTGCGTTTAATTCATGCACGTGACATATGAAATTACGTGTACCTGTACCTGTAAACAATTGCGTCAGATTTTGAAATACCGTTTTTTTGGATGTTTTTTTTAGACCACTTTGTTTGGGATTTTTTTCTTTTATCTTTAATTCATAGATATCACGGGCACTTGGCAGCAACTCCCTTGCATTTAAATATCGTTTCTTGGAATTACGAGAATTATTGTGCCAGATTTATCAATTTTTTTAATATTTTATTTTGTTTTATCAGATCACTGTGATTCATTTGCGGATTTGTTCATTTTTATTCTGTAAACGTGATTAATGAAATCAATGATCTCGTTATAATTGCGTCAGATTCAAAACATGTCGATTTTTGAAATCACTGATTTTGTTTTTATTTTTCGAATGTCACTTTGTATTATTTTATAATTTTTGCTTGCTTTTAATTCATGCACGTGACAGATGAAATTACGAGTACCTGTACGCGTAAACAATTGCGTCAGATTAAAAAATACCGTTTTTTAGATTTTGTTTTTATTCTTGTTTTTTTAGACCACTTTGTTTAGTATTTTCTTCTTTAATCATTAAATCATAGAGTTCACGGGCACTTGACAGCAATTCTCTCACATTTAAAAATATCGTTTCTTGATTTTGCGAAAATGATTGTGCCAGATTTATTTGTTTTTTTTTTATTTTTTTAGATCACTGATTCATTTAGGGATTAGTTCATTTTTTATTCTGTAATTGTAATTATTAAATTTAGTGACCTCTAGTAATTCCGTCAGATTCAGAACATGCCGATTTTTGAAATCACTGATTTTGTTTTTTTTCCAAGGTCACTTTTGATTATTTTATAGGTTCGGTTTGTTTTATTTTCTTTTTTATGAGTAAGGAAATTACGAGTACCTTTAAACAATTGCGTCATATTTTGAAATACCGTTTTTTGGATTTGTATTTATTTTTGTTTTTTGTACCACTTTGGGATTTTTTTCTTGTATCTTTAATTCATTGAGATCACGGGCATTTGACAGCAACTCTCGCATTTAAATATCGTTTCTTGGACTTGCGAGAATTATTGTGCTAGATTTATTAATTTTTCAAATATTTTATTTTGTTTTATCAGCTCAGTGTGATTCATTTGGGGATTTGTTTATTTTTTATTCTGTAATTGTAATTAATAAAATTACTGACCTCTAGTAATTGCGTCAGATTCAAAATTGTCGATTTTTGAAATCACTGATTTTGTTTTTATTTTTCTAATGTCACTTTTGATTATTTTATAAGTTTAGTTTGTTTTTAATTTTTTTTTATGAGTAAGGAAATTACGAGTATCTATAAACAATTGCGTCAAGTTTTGAAATACCGTTTTTTGGATTTTGTTTTTTTAGACCACCTTGTTTGGGATTTTTTTTTTATCTTTAATTCATTGAGATCACGGGCACTTGACAGCAACTCCCCCGCATTTAAATATTTGTTTCTTGGACTTGGGAGAATGATTGTGCTAGATTTATTAATTTTTTTAGTATTTTATTTTGTTTTATCAGCTCAGTGTGATTCATTTAGGGATTTGTTCATTTTTTATTCTGTAATTGTAATTGATAAAATTACTGACCTCTAGTAATTGCGTCAGATTCAAAAATGTCGATTTTTGAAATCACTGATTTTGTTTTTATTTTTGCAATGTCACTTTTGATTATTTTATAAGTTTAGTTTGTTTTTAATTTTTTTTTAATGAGTAAGGAAATTACGAGTATCTATAAACAATTGCGTCAAGTTTTGAAATACCGTTTTTTGGATTATGTTTTTTTAGACCACCTTGTTTGGGATTTTTTTTTTATCTTTAATTCATTGAGATCACGGGCACTTGACAGCAACTCCCCCGCCTTCAAATATTTGTTTCTTGGACTTGGGAGAATGATTGTGCTAGATTTATTAATTTTTTTAATATTTTATTTTGTTTTATCAGCTCAGTGTGATTCATTTGGGGATTTGTTCATTTTTATTCTGTAATTGTAATTAATAAAATTACTGACCTCTAGTAATTGCGTCAGATTCAAAAATTTCGATGTTTGAAATCACTGATTTTGTTTTTATTTTTCCAATGTCACTTTTGATTATTTTATAAGTTTAGTTTGTTTTAATTTTTTTATGAGTAAGGAAATTACGAGTATCTATAAACAATTGCGTCAAGTTTTGAAATACCGTTTTTTGGATTTTGTTTTTTTAGACCACCTTGTTTGGGATTTTTTTTTGTCTTTAATTCATTGAGATCACGGGCACTTGACAGCAACTCCCCCGTCTTCAAATATTTGTTTCTTGGACTTGGGAGAATGATTGTGCTAGATTTATTAATTTTTTTAATATTTTATTTTGTTTTATCAGCTCAGTGTGATTCATTTGGGGATTTGTTCATTTTTATTCTGTAATTGTAATTAATAAAATTACTGACCTCTAGTAATTGCGTCAGATTCAAAAATGTCGATTTTTGAAATCAATTATTTTGTTTTTATTTTTCCAATGTCACTTTTGATTATTTTATAAGTTTAGTTTGTTTTTAATTTTTTTTTTATGAGTAAGGAAATTACGAGTATCTATAAACAATTGCGTCAAGTTTTGAAATACCGTTTTTTGGATTTTGTTTTTTTAGACCACCTTGTTTGGGATTTTTTTTTGTCTTTAATTCATTGAGATCACGGGCACTTGACAGCAACTCCCCCGTCTTCAAATATTTGTTTCTTGGACTTGGGAGAATGATTGTGCTAGATTTATTAATTTTTTTAATATTTTATTTTGTTTTATCAGCTCAGTGTGATTCATTTGGGGATTTGTTCATTTTTTATTCTGTAATTGTAATTAATAAAATTACTGACCTCTAGTAATTGCGTCAGATTCAAAAATGTCGATTTTTGAAATCAATTATTTTGTTTTTATTTTTCCAATGTCACTTTTGATTATTTTATAAGTTCGGTTTGTTATTAATTCTTTTTTATGAGTAATAAAATTACGAGCACCTATAAACAATTGCGTGATATTTTGAAATACCGTTTTTTGGATTTGTTTTTATTTTTGTTTTTTTACACCACTTTGTTTGGTATTTTTTGCTTTATCTTCAATTCATAGAGATCACAGGTACTTGTCAGTAACTCCTTGGCATTTAAATATTCGTTTCTTGGACCTACGAGAATTATTGTGCCAGATTTATCAATTTTTTAAATATTTTATTTTGTTTTATCAGATCACTGTGATTCATTCTGTAAACGTAATTAATGAAATTAATGATCTCTTTATAATTGCGTCAAATTCAAAACATGTCGATTTTTGAAATCACTGATTTTGTTTTTTTTTATGGAATGTCACTTTGGATTATTTTATAAATTTTGCTTGCTTTTAATTCATGCATGTGACAGGTGAAACTACGAGTACCTGTAAACAATTGCGTCAGATTTTGAAATACCGTTTTTTTGGATGTTTTTTTTAGACCACTTTGTTTGGGATTTTTTTCTTTTATCTTTAATTCATAGATATCACGTGCACTTGACAGCAACTCCCTCGCATTTAAATATCGTTTCTTGGACTTGCGAGAATTATTGTGCCGGATTTAATAATTTTTTTATTATTTTATTTTGTTTTATATCACTGTGATTCATTTAGGGATTTGTTCATTTTTTATTCTGTACACGAAATGAATGAATGAAAAAATGAAATTAATGATCTCGTTATAATTGCGTCAGATTCAAAACATGTCGGTTTTTGGAAATCGCTGATTTTGTTTTTATTTTTGGAATGTCACTTTGTATTATTTTATAATTTTTGTTTGCTTTTAATTCATGCACGTGACATGAAATTACGAGTACCTGTAAACAATTGCGTCAGATTAAAAAATACCGTTTTTTGGATTTGTTTTATTTTTGTTTTTTTAGACCACTTTGTTTAGTATTTTCTTCTTTAATCATTAAATCATAGAGTTCACGGGCACTTGACAGCAATTCTCTCACATTTAAAAATATCGTTTCTTGATTTTGCGAAAATGATTGTGCCAGATTTATTTGTTTTTTTTTTATTTTTTTAGATCACTGATTCATTTAGGGATTAGTTCATTTTTTATTCTGTAATTGTAATTATTAAATTTAGTGACCTCTAGTAATTCCGTCAGATTCAGAACATGCCGATTTTTGAAATCACTGATTTTGTTTTTTTTCCAAGGTCACTTTTGATTATTTTATAGGTTCGGTTTGTTTTATTTTCTTTTTTATGAGTAAGGAAATTACGAGTACCTTTAAACAATTGCGTCATATTTTGAAATACCGTTTTTTGGATTTGTATTTATTTTTGTTTTTTGTACCACTTTGGGATTTTTTTCTTGTATCTTTAATTCATTGAGATCACGGGCATTTGACAGCAACTCTCGCATTTAAATATCGTTTCTTGGACTTGCGAGAATTATTGTGCTAGATTTATTAATTTTTCAAATATTTTATTTTGTTTTATCAGCTCAGTGTGATTCATTTGGGGATTTGTTTATTTTTTATTCTGTAATTGTAATTAATAAAATTACTGACCTCTAGTAATTGCGTCAGATTCAAAATTGTCGATTTTTGAAATCACTGATTTTGTTTTTATTTTTCTAATGTCACTTTTGATTATTTTATAAGTTTAGTTTGTTTTTAATTTTTTTATGAGTAAGGAAATTACGAGTATCTATAAACAATTGCGTCAAGTTTTGAAATACCGTTTTTTGGATTTTGTTTTTTTAGACCACCTTGTTTGGGATTTTTTTTTTATCTTTAATTCATTGAGATCACGGGCACTTGACAGCAACTCCCCCGCATTTAAATATTTGTTTCTTGGACTTGGGAGAATGATTGTGCTAGATTTATTAATTTTTTTAGTATTTTATTTTGTTTTATCAGCTCAGTGTGATTCATTTAGGGATTTGTTCATTTTTTATTCTGTAATTGTAATTGATAAAATTACTGACCTCTAGTAATTGCGTCAGATTCAAAAATGTCGATTTTTGAAATCACTGATTTTGTTTTTATTTTTGCAATGTCACTTTTGATTATTTTATAAGTTTAGTTTGTTTTTAATTTTTTTTATGAGTAAGGAAATTACGAGTATCTATAAACAATTGCGTCAAGTTTTGAAATGCCGTTTTTTGGATTTTGTTTTTTTAGACCATCTTGTTTGGGATTTTTTTTTCTTTTACCTTTAATTCATTGAGATCACGGGCACTTGACAGCAACTCCCCCGCATTTAAATATTTGTTTCTTGGATTTGGGAGAATGATTGTGCTAGATTGATTAATTTTTTTAATATTTTATTTTGTTTTATCAGCTCAGTGTGATTCATTTGGGGATTTGTTCATTTTTTATTCTGTAATTGTAATTATTAAAATTACTGACCTCTAGTAATTGCGTCAGATTCAAAAATGTCGATTTTTCAAATCACTGATTTTGTTTTTATTTTTCCAATGTCACTTTCGATTATTTTATAAGTTTAGTTTGTTTTTAATTTTTTTTTATGAGTAAGGAAATTACGAGTATCTATAAACAATTGCGTCAAGTTTTGAAATACCGTTTTTTTGATTTTGTTTTTTTAGACCACCTTGTTTGGGATTTTTTTCTTTTATCTTTAATTCATTGAGATCACGGGCACTTGACAGCAACTCCTCCGTCTTGAAATATTTGTTTCTTTGATTTGGGAGAATGATTGTGCTAGATTTATTAATTTTTTAAATATTTTATTTTGTTTTATCAGCTCAGTGTGATTCATTTAGGGATTTTTTCATTTTTTATGCTGTAATTGTAATTAATAAAATTACTGACCTCTAGTAATTGCGTCAGATTCAAAAATATCGATTTTTGAATTCACTGATTTTGTTTTTATTTTTGGAATGTCACTTCGTATTATTTTATAATTTTTGTTTGCTTTTAATTCATGCACGTGACATGAAATTACGAGTACCTGTAAACAATTGCGTCAGATTAAAAAATACCGTTTTTTGGATTTGTTTTATTTTTGTTTTTTTAGACCACTTTGTTTAGGATTTTCTTCTTTAATCATTAAATCATAGAGTTCACGGGCACTTGACAGCAATTCTCTCACATTTAAAAATATCGTTTCTTGAACTTGCGAAAATGATTGTGCCAGATTTATTTGTTTTTTTTTATTTTTTTTAGATCACTGATTCATTTAGGGATTTGTTCATTTTTTATTCTGTAATTGTAATTATTAAATTTAGTGACCTCTAGTAATTGCGTCAGATTCAAAAATGTCGATTTTTGAAATCACTGAGTTTGTTTTTAGGCCACTTTGTTTATTTTATTTATTTATTTATTTTATTTTTGTATTGCTTTTTGAGATCGCTGTGATTTATTTTGGCATTTGTTTTTGTATTCTATAAACGTAATTAATGAAAAAAAATTATTGCGTCAGATTCAAAACATGTCGATTTTTGAAATCACTGATTTTGTTTTTTTCCAAGGTCACTTTTGATTATTTTCTAGGATCGGTTTGTTTTATTTTCTTTTTTATGAGTAAGGAAATTACGAGTACCTTTAAACAATTGCGTCATATTTTGAAATACCGTTTTTTGGATTTGTATTTATTTTTGTTTTTTTAGACCACCTTGTTTGGGATTTTTTTTTCTTTTACTTTTAATTCATTGAGATCACGGGCACTTGACAGCAACTCCCCCGCATTTAAATATTCGTTTCTTGGACTTGCGAGAATGATTGTGCTAGATTTATTAATTTTTTTAATATTTTATTTTGTTTTATCAGCTCAGTGTGATTCATTTAGGGATTTGTTCATTTTTTATGCTGTAATTGTAATTAATAAAATTACTGACCTCTAGTAATTGCGTCAGATTCAAAAATGTCGATTTTTGAAATCACTGATTTTGTTTTTATTTTTCCAATGTCACTTTTGATTATTTTATAAGTTTACTTTGTTTTTAATTTTTTTTTTATGAGTAAGGAAATTACGAGTATCTATAAAGAATTGCGTCAGATTTTGAAATACCGTTTTTTGGATTTTGTTTTTTTAGACCACTTTGTTTGGGATTTTTTTCTTTTATCTTTAATTCATTGAGATTACGGGCACTTGACAGCAACTCCTCCGCATTTAAATAGTCGTTTCTTGGACTTGCGAGAATGATTGTGCTAGATTTATTAATTTTTTAAATATTTTATTTTGTTTTATCAGCTCAGTGTGATTCATTTGGAGATTTGTTCATTTTTTATTCTGTAATTGTAATTAATAAAATTACTGACCTCTAGTAATTGCGTCAGATTCAAAAATGTCGATTTTTGAAATCACTGATTTTGTTTTTATTTTTCCAATGTCACTTTTGATTATTTTATAAGTTTAGTTTGTTTTTAATTTTTTTTTATGAGTAAGGAAATTACGAGTATCTATAAACAATTGCGTCAAGTTTTGAAATACCGTTTTTTGGATTTTGTTTTTTTAGACCATCTTGTTTGGGATTTTTTCTTTTACCTTTAATTCATTGAGATCACGGGCACTTGACAGCAACTCCCCCGCATTTAAATATTCGTTTCTTGGACTTGCGAGAATGATTGTGCTAGATTTATTAATTTTTTAAATATTTTATTCTGTTTTATCAGCTCAGTGTGATTCATTTGGGGATTTGTTCATTTTTTATTCTGTAATTGTAATTAATAAAATTACTGACCTCTAGTAATTGCGTCAGATTCAAAAATGCCGATTTTTGAAATCACTGATTTTGTTTTTATTTTTCCAATGTCACTTTTGATTATTTTACAAGTTTAGTTTGTTTTTAATTTTTTTTTATGAGTAAGGAAATTACGAGTAACTATAAACAATTGCGTCATATTTTGAAATACCGTTTTTTGGATTTTGTTTTTATTTTTATTTTTTAGACCACCTTGTTTGGGATTTTTTTTTCTTTTACCTTTAATTCATTGAGATCACGGGCACTTGACAGCAACTCCCCCGCATTTAAATATTCGTTTCTTGGTCTTGCGAGAATGATTGTGCTAGATTTATTAATTTTTTAAATATTTTATTTTGTTTTATCAGCTCAGTGTGATTCATTTGGGGATTTGTTCATTTTTTATTCTGTAATTGTAATTAATAAAATTACTGACCTCTAGTAATTGCGTCAGATTCAAAAATGTCGATTTTTGAAATCACTGATTTTGTTTTTATTTTTCCAATCTCACTTTTGATTATTTTATAAGTTTAGTTTGTTTTTAATTTTTTTTATGAGTAAGGAAATTACGAGTATCTATAAACTATTGCGTCAAGTTTTGAAATACCGTTTTTTGGATTTTGTTTTTTTAGACCATCTTGTTTGGGATTTTTTCTTTTATCTTTAATTCATTGAGATCACGGGCATTTGACAGCAACTCTCGCATTTAAATATCGTTTCTTGGACTTGCGAGAATTATTGTGCCAGATTTATCAATTTTTTTAATGTTTTATTTTGTTTTATTAGATCACTGTGATTCATTTGGGGATTTGTTTATTTTTTATTCTGTAATTGCAATTAATAAAATTAGTGACCTCGAGTAATTGCGTCAGATTCAAAAATGTCGATTTTTGAAATCACTGATTTTGTTTTTATTTTTCCAATGTCACTTTTGATTATTTTATAAGTTTAGTTTGTTTTTAATTTTTTTTATGAGTAAGGAAATTACGAGTATCTATAAACAATTGCGTCAAGTTTTGAAATACCGTTTTTTGGATTTGTATTTATTTTTGTTTTTTGTACCACTTTGGGATTTTTTTCTTGTATCTTTAATTCATTGAGATCACGGGCATTTGACAGCAACTCTCGCATTTAAATATCGTTTCTTGGACTTGCGAGAATTATTGTGCCAGATTTATCAATTTTTTTTATGTTTTATTTTGTTTTATTAGATCACTGTGATTCATTTGGGGATTTGTTTATTTTTTATTCTGTAATTGCAATTAATAAAATTAGTGACCTCGAGTAATTGCGTCAGATTCAAAAATGTCGATTTTTGAAATCACTGATTTTGTTTTTATTTTTCCAATGTCACTTTTGATTATTTTATAAGTTTAGTTTGTTTTTAATTCTTTTTTATGAGTAAGGAAATTACGAGTATCTATAAACAATTGCGTCAAGTTTTGAAATACCGTTTTTTGGATTTGTATTTATTTTTGTTTTTTGTACCACTTTGGGATTTTTTTCTTGTATCTTTAATTCATTGAGATCACGGGCATTTGACAGCAACTCTCGCATTTAAATATCGTTTCTTGGACTTGCGAGAATTATTGTGCCAGATTTATCAATTTTTTTAATGTTTTATTTTGTTTTATTAGATCACTGTGATTCATTTGGGGATTTGTTTATTTTTTATTCTGTAATTGCAATTAATAAAATTAGTGACCTCTAGTAATTGCGTCAGATTCAAAATTGTCGATTTTTGAAATCACTGATTTTGTTTTTATTTTTCCAATGTCACTTTTGATTATTTTATAAGTTTAGTTTGTTTTTAATTTTTTTTTATAGTAAGGAAATTACGAGTATCTATAAACTATTGCGTCAGATTTTGAAATACCGTTTTTTGGATTTTGTTTTTTTAGACCACCTTGTTTGGGATTTTTTCTTTTATCTTTAATTCATTGAGATCACGGGCACTAGACAGCAACTCCTCCGCATTTAAATATTCGTTTCTTGGACTTGCGAGAATGATTGTGCTAGATTTATTAATTTTTTAAATATTTTATTTTGTTTTATCAGCTCAGTGTGATTCATTTGGGGATTTGTTCATTTTTTATTCTGTAATTGTAATTAATAAAATTACTGACCTCTAGTAATTGCGTCAGATTCAAAAATGTCGATTTTTGAAATCACTGATTTTGTTTTTATTTTTCCAATGTCACTTTTGATTATTTTATGTTTAGTTTGTTTTTAATTTTTTTTATGAGTAAGGAAATTACGAGTATCTATAAACAATTGCGTCATATTTTGAAATACCGTTTTTTGGATTTTGTTTTTATTTTTGTTTTTTTAGACCACCTTGTTTGGGATTTTTTTTTTCTTTTACCTTTAATTCATTGAGATTACGGGCACTTGACAGCAACTCCCCCGCATTTAAATATTCGTTTCTTGGACTTGCGAGAATGATTGTACTAGATTTATTAATTTTTTTAATATTTTATTTTGTTTTATCAGCTCAGTGTGATTCATTTGGGAATTTGTTCATTTTTTATTCTGTAATTGTAATTAATAAAATTACTGACCTCTAGTAATTGCGTCAGATTCAAAAATGTCGATTTTTGAAATCACTGATTTTGTTTTTATTTTTCCAATGTCACTTTTGATTATTTTATAAGTTTAGTTTGTTTTTAATTTTTTTTATGAGTAAGGAAATTACGAGTATCTATAAACAATTGCGTCATATTTTGGAATACCGTTTTTTGGATTTTGTTTTTTTAGACCACCTTGTTTGGGATGTTTTCTTTTATCTTTAATTCATTGAGATCACGGGCACTAGACAGCAACTCCCTTGCATTTAAATATCGTTTCTTGGAATTAGGAGAATGATTGTGCTAGATTTATTAGTTTTTTAATTATTTTATTTTGTTTTATCAGCTCAGTGTGATTCATTTGGGGATTTGTTCATTTTTTATTCTGTAATTGTAATTAATAAAATTACTGACCTCTAGTAATTGCGTCAGATTCAAAAACGTCGATTTTTGAAATCACTGATTTTGTTTTTATTTTTCCAATGTCACTTTTGATTATTTTATAAGTTTAGTTTGTTTTTAATTTTTTTTATGAGTAAGGAAATTACGAGTATCTATAAACAATTGCGTCATATTTTGAAATACCGTTTTTTGGATTTTGTTTTTATTTTTGTTTTTTTAGACCACCTTGTTTGGGATTTTTTTTTCTTTTACCTTTAATTCATTGAGATTACGGGCACT
Source organism: Aquatica leii (assembly GCA_035610365.1). Taxonomy (NCBI): domain Eukaryota; kingdom Metazoa; phylum Arthropoda; class Insecta; order Coleoptera; family Lampyridae; genus Aquatica; species Aquatica leii. The sequence goes on from CM069438.1 coordinate 34,953,095, forward strand.
TGACAGCAACTCCCCCGCATTTAAATATTCGTTTCTTGGACTTGCGAGAATGATTGTACTAGATTTATTAATTTTTTAAATATTTTATTTTGTTTTATCAGCTCAGTGTGATTCATTTGGGAATTTGTTCATTTTTTATTCTGTAATTGTAATTAATAAAATTACTGACCTCTAGTAATTGCGTCAGATTCAAAAATGTCGATTTTTGAAATCACTGATTTTGTTTTTATTTTTCCAATGTCACTTTTGATTATTTTATAAGTTTAGTTTGTTTTTAATTTTTTTTATGAGTAAGGAAATTACGAGTATCTATAAACAATTGCGTCATATTTTGGAATACCGTTTTTTGGATTTTGTTTTTTTAGACCACCTTGTTTGGGATTTTTTCTTTTATCTTTAATTCATTGAGATCACGGGCACTAGACAGCAACTCCCTTGCATTTAAATATCGTTTCTTGGAATTAGGAGAATGATTGTGCTAGATTTATTAGTTTTTTAAATATTTTATTTTGTTTTATCAGCTCAGTGTGATTCATTTGGGGATTTGTTCATTTTTTATTCTGTAATTGTAATTAATAAAATTACTGACCTCTAGTAATTGCGTCAGATTCAAAAACGTCGATTTTTGAAATCACTTATTTTGTTTTTATTTTTCCAATGTCACTTTTGATTATTTTATAAGTTTAGTTTGTTTTTAATTTTTTTTATGAGTAAGGAAATTACGAGTACCTATAAACAGTTGCGTCAGATTTTGAAATACCGTTTTTTGGATTTTGTTTTTATTTTTGTTTTTTTAGACCACTTTGGGATTTTCTTCTTTTATCTTTAATTCATTGAGATCACGGACACTAGACAGCAACTCCCTTGCATTTAAATATCGTTTCTTGGAATTACGAGAATTATTGTGCCAGATTTATCAATTTTTTTAATATTTTATTTTGTTTTATCAGATCACTGTGATTCATTTGCGGATTTGTTCATTTTTATTCTGTAATTGTAATTAATAAAATTACTGACCTCTAGTAATTGCGTCAGATTCAAAAATGTCGATTTTTGAAATCACTGATTTTGTTTTTATTTTTCCATTGTCACTTTTGATTATTTTATAAGTTTAGTTTGTTTTTAATTTTTTTTATGAGTAAGGAAATTACGAGTATCTATAAACAATTGCGTCATATTTTGAAATACCGTTTTTTGGATTTTGTTTTTATTTTTGTTTTTAGACCACCTTGTTTGGGATTTTTTCTTTTACCTTTAATTCATTGAGATTACGGGCACTTGACAGCAACTCCCCCGCATTTAAATATTCGTTTCTTGGACTTGCGAGAATGATTGTACTAGATTTATTAATTTTTTAAATATTTTATTTTGTTTTATCAGCTCAGTGTGATTCATTTGGGAATTTGTTCATTTTTTATTCTGTAATTGTAATTAATAAAATTACTGACCTCTAGTAATTGCGTCAGATTCAAAAATGTCGATTTTTGAAATCACTGATTTTGTTTTTATTTTTCCAATGTCACTTTTGATTATTTTATAAGTTTAGTTTGTTTTTAATTTTTTTTTATGAGTAAGGAAATTACGAGTATCTATAAACAATTGCGTCATATTTTGAAATACCGTTTTTTGGATTTTGTTTTTTTAGACCACCTTGTTTGGGATTTTTTCTTTTATCTTTAATTCATTGAGATCACGGGCACTTGACAGCAACTCCTTTGTATTTAAATATCGTTTCTTGGACTTGCGAGAATGATTGTGCCAGATTTATTTATTTATTTATTTTTTTTTCGTATTGCTTTTTCAGATCGCTGTGATTTCTTTGGATATTTGTTTTTTTTTATTCTGTAAACGTAATTAATGAAATTAATGATCTCTTTATAATTGCGTCAGATTCAAAACGTCGATTTTTGAAATCACTGATTTTGTTTTTATTTATCGAATGTCACTTTGGATTATTTGATAAATTTTACTTGCTTTTAATTAATGCACGTGACAGATGAAATTACGAATACCTGTAAAACATTGCGTTAGATTAAAAAATACCGTTTTTTGGATTTGTTTTATTTTTGTTTTTTAGGCCACTTTGTTTAGGATTCTCTTCTTTTATCATTAAATTATGAGTTCATGGGCACTTAACAGCAATTCTCTTACATTTAAAAATAGCGTTTCTTGGACTTGCGAAAATGATTGTGCCAGATTTATTTTTTTTTTTCGTATTGCTTTTTCAGATCGCTGTGATTTCTTTGGATATTTGTTTTTTTTTATTCTGTAAACGTAATTAATGAAATTAATGATCTCGTTATAATTGCGTCAGATTCAAAACGTCGATTTTTGAAATCACTGATTTTGTTTTTATTTTTCAAATGTCACTTTGGATTATTTTATAAATTTTGCTTGCTTTTAATTAATGCACGTGACAGATGAAATTACGAATACCTGTAAACAATTGCGTCAGATTAAAAAATACCGTTTTTTGGATTTGTTTTATTTTTGTTTTTTAGGCCACTTTGTTTAGGATTTTCTTCTTTTATCATTAAATTATGAGTTCATGGGCACTTAACAGCAATTCTCTTACATTTAAAAATAGCGTTTCTTGGACTTGCGAAAATGATTGTGCCAGATTTATTTATTTTTTTTTTAATTTTTGTATTGCTTTTTCAGATCGCTGTAATTCATTTGGGTATTTGTTTTTTTTATTCTGTAAAAGTAATTAATGAAATTAATGATCTCGTTATAATTGCGTCAGATTCAAAACGTCGATTTTTGAAATCACTGATTTTGTTTTTATTTTTCGAATGTCACTTTGGATTATTTTATAAATTTTGCTTGCCTTTAAATCATGCACGTGACAGATGAAACTACGAGTACCTTTAAACAATTGCGTCAGATTAAAAAATACCGTTTTTTGGATTTGTTTTATTTTTGTTTTTTTACTCCACTTTGTTTAGGATTTTCTTCTTTTATCATTAAATTATGAGTCCACGGGCACTTAACAGCAATTCTCTTACATTTAAAAAACCGTTTCTTGGACTTGCGAAAATGATTGTGCCAGATTTATTTATTTATTTTTGTTATTCTTGCATTGCTTTTTCAGATCGCTGTGATTCATTTAGGTATTTGTTTTTTTTTATTCTGTAAACGTAATTAATGAAATTAATGATCTCGTTATAATTGCGTCAGATTCAAAACATGTCGATTTTTGAAATCACTGATTTAGTTTTTATTTTTCACTTTGGATTATTGTATAAGTTTTGTTTTAATTCATGCACGTGGCAGATGAAATTACGAGTACCTGTAAACAATTGCGTCAGATTAAAAAATACCGTTTTTTAGATTTTGTTTTTATTCTTGTTTTTTTAGACCACTTTGTTTAGGATTTTCTGCTTTCATCTTAAATTCATTGAGATTAGGGGCACTTGACAGCAAATCCCACGCATTTAAATATTCGTTACTTGGACTTGCAAAAACGATTGTGCTAGGTTTATCAATTTTTTTAATATTTTATTATGTTTTATCAGATCAGTGATTCATTTGGGGATTTGTTCATTTTTTATTCTGTAATTCTAATTATCAAAATTAGTGATTTCTAGTAATTACGTTAGATTCAAAAATGTCGATTTATGAAATCACTAATTTTGTTTTTAATTTTCCAAGGTTTTTAATTCTTTTTTATGAATAAGGAAATTAGGAGTATCTATAAACAATTGCGTCAGATTTTGAAATAACGTTTTTTGGATTTGTTTTTTTTAGACCACTTTGTTGGAATATTTTTCTTTTATCTGTAATCCATTGAGATCACGGGCACTTGACAGCAACTCCCTTGCATTTAAATATCGTTTCTTGGACTTGCGAACATGATTGTGCCGGATTTATTGGTTTTTCTAAACTTTTGTTTTGTTTTCTATATCACTGTGACTTATTTATTAGTAAGCTCGTAGTAATTGCGTCAGATTGCAAAATGTCGATTTCTGAAATCATTTTTTTTTTGTTTATATTTTTCTTAGGACACTTTTGTTTATTTTAGGTTTAATTTGAATTTAATTCTTTCTTGTGATCACGAATCACGTATATCTGTAAATAATTGCGTTAGAGTTAAAAATACTGTTTTTTGGATTTTTTTATTTTTGTATTTTAGACCGTTTTGTTTAGGATTTTCTTGCTTTATTATTAAATCATTGAGATAACAGACACTTGACAGCAATTCTCTCACATTAAAAAATATCGCTTCTTGGACTTGCAAAAATTATTGTCATTTGTATTAAGTTTTTTTAAATTTTCGTTTTGTTTTTTAGATCACTGATTTATTTGGTAAATTGTTTTTTCTTTATTCTGGATACGTAATAAATAAAAGTTACCTCGTAATAATTGCCTTAAATTCAGAAATGTCGATTTTTGAAATCACTAATTTTGTTTTATTGATTAGCTTATTTTAGGTTCTGTTTGTGTTTTATTCTTCTTGGTGATTACGAGCACCTGTAAACAATTTAAAATTACCGTTTTTTGATCGGTTTATTTTTGTTTCTTATGCCATTTTGTTTGTTTGGTTTTTTTTATGAATTTATTAGGATCACGGATGCTTGACAGCAATTGTTTTACATTAAAAAAATATCGTTTCTTACCATTGCGAAAATGATTGTGCCAGATTTATTAATTTTTTTATTGATGTTTTGTTTTTTAGATCACTGTGATTCACTTATTTCTTCGTTTTTTATTCTGTAATTGTAGTAAATAAAATTAGTGGGCTCGTAGTAAGGGCGTTAGGTTCAATAATGGCGATTTTTAGATTTTTTTAAACTTTTGTTTTTTAGACCATTTTGTTTAAATTTTCTTCTTTTTTCATTAATTCAACGAGAACACGGGCACTTGACAACAATTGTCTGAAATTTAAAAACATCGTTTCTTCGACTTGTGAAAATGATTGTGCCAGGTTTTCCGTTTTTTTTTTAATTTTAATTTTTAATTTTTATTTGTTAGTTTTTTATTCTTTAATTCTAATAAATAATGGCGTAAGATTCACAAATGTTCATTTTTGGATTTTTTTTATTTTTGTATTTTAGACCACTTTGTTTAGATTCTCTTCTTTTTTCATTTTCAATTTGATTAATTCAATGAGGTCACATTTAAGAACATCGTTTCTTTGACTTGTGAAAATGATTGGCCCCCAAATTTATATTTTTTTTTTCGATCGCTGTGGTTCATTTGGAGATTTGTTCTTTTTTTTATTTTGTAATTTTAATAAATAAAATTAATGAGCTCGTACAAATTGCGTCAAATTCAAAAACGTCTATTTCTAAACTCACTAATTGTGTTCATATTTTTCTAGGTTTTCTTCAATTTTATTGTAGAAGAGATTTTTTCTTAGGTTATTACTTTTGATTAACGGAAACAGTGCTTTTTGTCAATTACTTTTTATTATTTTTGGAATTTCTTTGGTTTTCTTTTTATGATATTTATGTACGTATCTATAGGTATAGTGCATTGGATGTGTTTGTTTAGTTCTAATTTTTCTTAGGTCACTTTGATTTGTTTTGGTTTATTTCTTTCTTGTAATTAACAACATTAAATCATATTAACAAAAAATTAGGTCACTGATTTATTTAGGGTTTTGTTCATTTTTCATACTGTAATCGTGATTAATATAGTCACAGTTACCTGCGTCAGATTAAAAAATGTCGTTTCTTAAAATAACTGGTTTTGTTTTTATTTTTCTTAGGTCACTTTGGTTTATTTTAAATTTTGTTGATTTTTATTTCTTTCTTGTAAACAATTGCATCAGATGTATAAATACTGTTTTTTTGTACTTGTTTTTCAGACGACTGGTTTATTTTAAGTATTCTTGTTTTTTCATTCATTCATTGAGATCACGGACACTTGATAACAATTGTCTCAAATTTAATAAATCGTTTCTTGGATTTGTGAAAATGATTCTGCCAGATTTATAATTTTTTTTTGTGTGTTTTCATTTTTTTAAATGACTGATTTATTTTGGATTTTTTTTTTATTCTGTAAACATAATTAATGAAATCAGTGACCTCGTAATAATTGCATCAGATTCAAAAATGTCGATTTTTGAAATGACTGATTTTGTATTTATTTTTTAAAGGTTACTAGTTTTGTTTGTTTTTAATTCTTCCTTTGTGATTAATGAAATTACAAATTACGTGTAAACAATTGCGTTAGATTTAAAAATACGTCTTTTTAAATTTGTTTTATTTTTGTTATTTAGACTACTTTGTTTATTTAGGATTTTCTTGTTTTATCATTAAATCATTGAGACACGGGTACTTAACAGCAATTGTCTCACATTAAAAAATACCGCTTCTCGGACTTGCGAAAATGATTGTGACAAATTAATTTTTTTTATTGTTTTTTTTAGATCACTGTGATTCATTTAGAGATTTGTTCTTTTTTTATTCTGTAATTGTAATTAATAAAATTAGTGACTTCGTAGTAATTGCGTCAGATTTAAAAATACTGATTTTTTGAATTGGCTTATTTTGTTTGTATTGTTATTAGATCACTTTGGCTTATTTTAGGTTCTGTTTGTTTTTAATTCTTCTTTAATACTGTTTTTTTCGATTTGTTTTTATTTCTGTTTTTAGGCTACTTTGTTTGTTTAGAATTTTCTCTTTTTTTATTAATTCATTAAAATCAGGGGCATTTGATAGCAATTGTCTCACACTAAAAAATATCGTTTCTTGGATTTGCGCAAATCATTGGGTCAGATTTTTTTTAATTGTTTTGTTATTTAGATCACTGTGATTGATTTAGGCATTTGTTCTTTTTTTATTCTGTAATTGCAATTAATAATATTAGTGACTTCGTAGTAATTGCGTCAGATTTAAAAATATCGATTTTTGAATTTGTTTTTAGTTTTCTTAGATCAATTTGGCTTACTTTGGTTCTGTTTGTTTTTAATTTTTCTTTGTGATTAATGAAAGTAATAACCTGTAAACAATTCTATCAGATTTAATAATACTGTTTTCGATTTGTTTGTATTTCTGTTTTTTAGGCTACTTTATTTGTTTAGAATTTTATCTTTTTTATTAATTATTTTAATTAATTATTAATTTTTTGTTTTTTATTCTGTAATTGTAATTAATAAAATTAGTGAGCTCCTTGTAATTGCGTCAAATTAAAAATATGTCGATTTTAAAATCACTGATATTAAATATTGGTGAAGTAATTCATTACTCTAAGTGGAGTCTCTTTTTAAAATAATATTTTATTACTCTTGAAGTCTTCTCCACAGTATTTTTATTTTTTATTTTTTTAATATTTTATTTTAGCATACATGTTTTGCTAATTATAATTAGCATCGTCAGTATATAGAGGTAACTAAAAACTAAAATTAAAACAGTGAAATATAAATAAAGAATACTAACCGAATAAAATAGTTAACAAATTTTGAACTAATGTCAATTAAAAATTAAACGTATTTGACAATTTAATACAGTCGACTATATTAAAAATTAATTTAAATAAAGAAAATAAAAAATATCAAAAGAATAGAAAAATGAAAAGAATAAAACTATAATTTTGAACTGAGAAGAATTGAGGGATTTAAATTTAACATTTCATTTAGACAATTTATTGAATTATTGTTAGAAATTCTATTAATTTCAAGTGTCTCTAATGAGTTTAGAAGAGATCCTTTATTACATACATGTAGAATTTTGATATTTAAATCTGAAGAAAATGAATGCCCTGAACATAAAATATGGTTGGCAAAAGCAGAATTAGTGTTATAAATATTTGTATTTGAATATCTATTTATTAAATATAAATGTTCATTTAGTCTCGTTTTGAATTTTCTACCTGTTTGACCAATATATGAAGAATTGCAAAACGAACAAGTAAGTTGATACACTCCAGATTTATGTAATATTGGTATTTGATCTTTATTATTAACTAAAAATAATTTAAGTGTGTTATGTGTCGAAAATGAAATGGTGATATTATGTTTTTAAAAAGTTTTTGAAGAAATTGAAAACAGTGACCAAAGTATGGAAGAGATCTAAAAACCATTTCATTATTAGTAGAAAAATTGATCAAATTTTTGAATAAATGTTTTATACGAACTTTGTGAAAAATACTATTAATTAATTGAATAGGATAACCATTATTTAAACCAATTTGATTTATAATTTTGTGTTCCTTAGCAAAATTAGAAGGTGACAAAGGTATAGAAAATAGTCTATGAAAGTACGAACGAAAAGCAGCAGTTTTATGAGAAAATGGATGGCACGAATTAAATGGAATTACGCAATCTGTATGGGAAGATTTGCGAAAAATATCAAAATTAAATTTATTGTTAAACCGTGAAATTTTTAAATCTAAATAAGACAAAGAGTTGTTTGATTCAATATCTAAAGTAAATTTTATTTTTGGATGGATAGAATTAATAAAATTACTAAAATTATTTAATTCGTCAATGGTACCATTAAAAAGAACTAAACAATCATCAACGTATCTATACCAAAAAGAAACTTTGTTTAATATAGAAGAGTTTGAAAAAATTGTATTTTCTAAATTGTTCATAAAAATTTCAGCTGCTAAAGGTGAAATATTTGATCCCATCGCTAAGCCTGATACTTGTGAATAATATTTATTGTCAAATTTAAAATAATTTTGTTTAAAGACTAAATCTAATAATGAACAAAGATCTAAAATTTGATATGTATATAGAGAGTTGTTAGAAAAAAGAAGATTACGTATAAGATTAGTACATTCATCTGGAGGTATTGACATTAGTTCAAAATTTGTTAACTATTTTATTCGGTTAGTATTCTTTATTTATATTTCACTGTTTTAATTTTAGTTTTTAGTTACCTCTATATACTGACGATGCTAATTATAATTAGCGAAACATGTATGCTAAAATAAAATATTAAAAAAAATAAAAAATAAAAATACTGTGGAGAAGACTTCAAGAGTAATAAAATATTATCACTGATATTATTTTTATTTTTCTTAGATCACTTTTGTTTCTGTTTGTTTTTTATTCTTCTTTGTGATTAATGAAATTGCAACCACATGTAAACAATTGCGACAGATTAAAAAATATCGTTTCTTGAATGTATGTTTATTTTTTAGATTACTTTGGTTTATTTCGAGTTATCTTCTTTTTTCATTAATTCATTGAGATCATGGGCACTTAACAGTAATTGTTTCACATTTAAAAATATCGTTTCTTGGATTTGTGAAAATGATTGTACCAGATTTATAATTTTTTTATTCCTGTGCCAAAAAATACTTTTTTTTGAAGATCACTGATTTATTTAGGAGTTTATTTTATTATTCTGTAAAAGCAATAAAATCACTGATCTCGTAATAAGTGCGTCAGATTCAAAAATGTTATTTCTTAAATTACTGATTCGATTTTAATTTTTTTACGCCACTGGCTAATTTTATGTTCTGTTTGTTTTTAATTCTTTCTTGTGATTAATGAAATTTCGAGTACTTAGAAACAATTGCGTCAGATTTAGAAATACCGTTTTTTGGATTTGTTTTTGTATCTGTTTTTAGGCCACTTTGTTTAAGTTTTTCTTTTTTTTAATTATTCATTGAGATCAAATTGAGTTGATACCCATTATCTCATTAAAAAATATGGTTTCTTGGACTTGCGAAAATGATAGTGACAGATTACTTAATTTATTTTAGTTTTGTTTTTTAAATCTGCTTTATTTGAGGTTTTCTTGTTTTTTTTATTCTGTAACTGTAATTAATAAAATTAGTGAAATAGGTTCAAAAATGTCGATATTTGAAATCACTGTTTTTGTTTTTATTTTTATTTTTCGAAGGTCACTTTGGATTATTTTAGGGTGGATTTGCTTTAATTGTTTCTGATTATAAATCACGAATACCTGTGAACAATTGCGTCAAATTTAAAAATTACCGTTTTTTGGGATTTGTTTTTATTCCTGTTTTCTATGACACTTTGTTTGTTTTTATCTTTTTTTTTATTAATTTATTGAGATCACAGGCACTTGATAGGAATTGTCTTTCAATAAAAAATGCCGTTCCTTGGACTTGCTAAAATGATTGCGCCAGATTTATTAATTTTCTTTTAGTTTTGTTTTGTTTTTTAGATCACTGATTCTTTTGAAAATTTTTTTTATTCTGTAATTGTAATTAATAAAATTAGTGATTGCGTCAGATTAAAGATGTCGTTTTTTTAAATCACTGATTTTGTTTTCATTTTTTAAGGCCACTTTTTGTTTGCTTTTAATTTTTATGTGTAATTTATGAAATTACGAGTACCTGTAACAATTTTGTCCGATTTAAAAATACAGTTTATTGGATTTATTTTTGTTTTTTAGACTACTTTGTTTAGGATTTTCTTCTTTCTTTATTAATTCATTGAGATCCCAGGCACTTGATAACAATTCTCTAACATTTAAAAATATCGATTCTTGGACTTGGAAACGTGATTGTGCCAGATTTATTAATTTTTTTAATTATTTTTTGTTTTTTAGATCACTCATTTATTTGGGTATTTGCTTGTTTTTTATTCTGTAATTGTAATAAATAAATTTAGTGAGCTCGTAGTAATGGCGTCAGATCCAAAATGTCGATTTTTGGATTAAACAAAAATTTTTGCCCACTTTGTTTAGAAATACATTGAAATCACGGGCACTCGACAAGAATTGTCTGACATTTAAAAACATCGTTTCTTCGACTTGTGAAAATGATTGTCAGATTTATTTATTTTTTTTATTTGTGTTTTGTTTTTTACATTATTGTGATTCATTTGGGGATTTGTTCATTTTTTATTCTGTAATTGTAATATATAAAATCAGTGAGCTTGTAGTAATGGCGTCAGATTCAAAAATGTTGTTTTTTAGATTTGGGGGTTGGTTTTTTTAATTCTGTAATTCTAATTAATAAAATTAGTGACCTTGTAGTAATAGCTTTAGATTCAAAATTTTCGATTTTTAAAATCACTGATTTTGTTTTTATTTTTTTTATGTCACCTCACTTTATTTTAGGTTCTGTTTGTTTTTATTTCTTCTTTGTAATCAATGAAATCACGAGTACTTGTAAACAATTGCGTCCGATTTAAAAATACCGTTTTTTGTATTTGTTTTTAGACCACTCTGTTTAAGTTTTGTTCTTTCTTTTTTTATTAATTCATTGAGATCACGGACACTTGAGAACAATTGTTTCAAATTTACAAATATCGTTTCTTGGACTTGGAAACGTGATTGTGCTAGATTTATTAATTTTTTTTTGTTTTTTAGATCACTGATTTATTTGGGTATTTGCTTGTTTTTTATTCTGTAATTGTAATAAATAAACTTAGTGAGCTCGTAGTAATGGCGTCAGATTCAAAAATGTCGATTTTTGGATTAAAAAAAATTTTTTGCCCACTTTGTTTAGAAATTCATTGAGATTGAGATAATTGTGCATGATTTATTAATTTTTGTAAATTTTGTTTTGCTTTTCAGATCACTGTCATTCATCTGAGGATTTTTCCTTTTATTATTCTGGATTTGTAATAAACAAAATTAGTGAGCTCGTAGTAATGGCGTCAGATTTAAAAATGTCGATTTTTGGATTTTTTTTAATTTTTGGATTTTTGACCACTTTGTTTGGATTTTCTTTTTTTTTTTTCATTAATTCATTGTGATCGCGGTCACTTCAGCAATTACCTTGCATTTAAAAACATCATTTTTTGGAGTTGCAAAAATTATTGTGCCAGATTCATTAATTTTTTTTGTGTTTGTTCCTTTTTTTTTTTTAGATGACTGATTCATTTGTGGGTTTGTCCTTTTTTTATTCTGTAATTGTAATTAATATTAGCGACGTCGTAGTAATTGCGTCAGGTCCAAAAAATGTAGTTTTTGATAATATTTTTAAATACCGGTTTTTTGGATTTGTTTTTAATTTGTTTTCTAAACCGCTTTGTTTAGGATTTTCTTCTTTTATCATTAATTTATTCATACTACTGATAGCATACATTTAAAAACAAAATTTCTTAAATTTTTTTTAAGATTTGATTGTTTATTCTTATTTTATTATGTAATTGTAATTAATAAAATTAGTGACCTCGTTGTAATTGCGTCGGATTGAAAAAATGTCTATTTTTTGAAATTACTGAATTTGTTTATATTTTTCTGAAATCACTGTGTTTTGTTTGGGGATTTTTTTTTCTTATTCTGTAATTGTAGTAAATAAAATTAGTGATGTGGTGTAATTGTTACAGATTCAAACATGTCGTTTTTTGAAATGATAGATTTTGTTTTTATTTTTCGATTGTCATCGTTTCTTGGACATCTGCCAGATTTTTTTTTAAATTTTTGTTTTGTTTTTTGGGGATTTGTTCTTTTGTTTATTCCGTAGCTGTAATTAATAAAATTAGTGAGCTGGTATTAATTGCGACTGATTTTGTTTTTATTTTTATTGGGTCTCTGATTTAATTTAGGTTTTGTTTGTTTTTCATTCTTCTTTGTGATTAATGACATTAGAAGTACATATCTGTAAACAATTGCTTCAGTTTTAAAAGCGGCTTTTTTTGGTTCGTTTTTATTTGCCACTTTCGTTAATTTTAAGTTTGCTTTCTATGTGTTTATTGAGAATTATAAATTTGCAAGAACTTGTATACAATTGCGTTAAATATTTAAAATTAGTATCTTGGATGCGTTTGTTTTTTTTTTTATTTTTCGTAAGTAGCTTTGATTGTTTTAGGTTTTTTGTTAGAAATATTTTTTTTGTCTTAGTAACCAGGCCGCTTTGTAGATGTATTTAGTCATTTTGATTTATAATCTTGGTTATTCATTGTGATTATTAAAATCACAGTGACTTGGAAACAATTGCTTGAAAACAAAAAACCTTGTGCTTTAAATACGATTGTTTTGTTATTGTTACTCAGGTCACTTTGGTTTATTGTTGTTTTGTTCTTTACTTCTCTAATTTGTTTTTCGATATCTTTTTTTTTTGTATTTGTTTTGATTTGAGTTAGTATTATGTCGTATAAACTAAGTTTGTTTGTTCAATTCAAAATATTTTTGTATCTTTCTGTTTCTGGTTCCTTGAGTTTATTAAAATCTGTTACTTGCAAACAATTGCTTGAAAACAAATGTTCTTTATTATATATAATTTGTCTTATTTTTGTTTTCTTGGGTTACTATGGTTCTTTATTAAATTTTCTTTTATTTTTGTTTTAATTTTGTTGTTAGTACATATATCATGCAAAAATATTCTTTTTCAACGTAGTTATTGTTAGTACTATATCGTTTGTTGTTTTTATCTCTCTCAGGTAACTTTAGTTTATTAAGTTCTTTATTGAAGTTATCTTTTTCTTTTATTGCTTTTGCTTTGAGTTTAAGTATCTTTCTTATGGTTCCTTGTGACCATTAAAATCTACGTTTCTTGAAACAATTGCTTCACATCAAAAACTATTGTTTTTCAAATGCGTTTGATTTGTTTTTTTCTCTTTTAGGTTACTTTGGTTTATTATTCTTTTGCTCTTTGTTGAACTTGTTTTTGGATTTTTGTTGTCTTTGTACTGGTTCTGATTTATACTACTAGTACATTTTTTTTTCTAAACGCAGACTTTTTTGAATGTTTAATTCAAAATATTTCATTAAAACAACAATTTTTTTTGTATTGGTTTTGATCTGAATTTGAATATGTTTGTATCTTTCTTATGGTTTCTTGTGGTTATTAAAATCACTTTAAAACAGTTGCTTCAGATCTAAAAATGTATCTAGGCTGCGTTTGTTTTGTTTTTTTTCACAGGTCACTTTTCTTTGTTTTAGCTTTGTGTTTTATTGAATTTGGATTTTTGTTTTTTTGTTATGTAATTGTATTTAAAAAATTAGTGACTTCGTAGTAACTGCGTCAGATTCAAAAATGTCAATTTTTGAAATCACTTATTTTGTTTTTATTTTTGAAGGTTACTTTGGATGATTTTATAAGTTTTGTTTGTTTTTAATTCTTCCTTCTGATTAATGAAATTACGAGTATCTGTAAATAATTTTGTCAGATTTGATATTGTTTTTTGAATTTGTTTTTATTTTTGTTCTTTAGACTACTACTTAGTTTGATTAGGCTTTCTTTTTTTTTCATTAATTAATTAGTATCACGGACACTTGACAACAATTGTCTCACACTTGAAAATATTGTTTCTTGGACTGTAAATGTAATTAATAAAATTAGTGACCTCGTCATAATTTCTTTAGATTTGAAAAAGTAGATTATTGAAATTACTGATTTTGTTTTATTTTTTTTTCTTTTATTTTTTCTTCACTTTGTTTATGTATTTGTCTTTTTTTATTAATTTCTTAAGATTTCAGGCACTTGCGAAAAGGATTGTGCCAGATTTATAGTTTTTTTTGTTTTTTTAAGATCACTGATTGATTTGCTGGTTTGTTCTTTTATTATTCTGTAAAAGCAATGAAATCAGTGCCCAGATTCAAAATTGTCGATTTTTGAAATTCCTGATTTTGTTCTTATTTTTTGACGGTCACTTTCGATTGTTTAGGTTTCGTTTGTTTTGAATTCTTCTGATGAATAATGAAATTACGAGTAGTAATTGTAAACAATTGCGTCAGATTTAAAAATACATTTTTTTTGGATTTGTTTAGGTTTTCTTCTTTTTTCATTGATTCATTGAGATCACGGACCCTTGACAACAATTGTCCCACATTTAACAATATCGTTTTTGAATTTGTGAAAATGATTGTGCCAGATTTAGAATTTATTTGTGTTTACTTTGTTTTTTTTAGTCGACTGCGATTTATTTGGGAATTTGGTTTTTATTAAATTCAGTAATTGTAACTAATAAAATTAGTGAGCTTCTTGTAATTGCGTCAAATTAAAAAATGTCGATTTTAAAATCACTGATTTTATTTTTATTTTTTTTTATATTACTTTTGTTTGTTTTGGTTTCTGTTTGTTTTTTATTCTTGTTTGTGATTAATGAAATTGCAACCACATGTAAACAATTGCGCCAGATTAAAAAATATCGTTTCTTGAATTTATGTTTATTTTTTTAGGTTACTTTAGTTTATTTTGAGTTATCTTCTTTTTTCATTAATTCATTGAGATCATGGGCGCTTGACAATAATTGTCTCACATTTAAAAATATCGTTTCTGGATGTGTGAAAATGATTTTACCAGTTTTATAATTTTTTTTATTCCTGTGGCAAAAAAAAATTTTTTTTATCACTGATTTATTTAGGAGTTTGTTTTATTATTCTGTAAAAGCAATACAATCACTGATCTCGTAATAAGTGCATCAGATTGAAAAATGTTATTTTTGAAAATACTGATTTGGTTTTTATTTTTTTTAATTGCGTCAGATTTAAAAATATCGTTTTTTGGATTTGTTGTTATATCAGTTTTTAGGTCACTTTGTTTAGGTTTTTCTCTTTTTTATTTATTCATTGAGATCACGGTGAGTTGATACCAATTGTTTCATTAAAAAATATGGTTTCTTGGACTTACGAAAATGATTGTGACAGATGACTTAATTTTTTTATAGTTTTTTAAACCGGCTTTATTTGTGGATTTCTTGTTTTTTTATTCTGTAACGGTAATTAATAAAATTAGTGACATAGTCAGATTCAAAAATGTCGATTTTTAAAATCACTGTTTTTGTTTTTATTTTTCGAAGGTCACTTTGGATTATTTTAGGATGGATTTGTTTTGAATTGTTTCTGATTATAAATCACGAATACCTGTGAACAATTGCGTTAAATTTAAAAATTACCGTTTTTTTGGATTTGTTTTTATTTCTGTTTTCCATGCCACTTTGTTTGTTTTTGCCTTTTGTTATTAATTTATTGAGATCACAGGCACTTAACAGGAATTGTCTTACATTAAAAAATGCCGTTTCTTGGACTTGCGAAAATGATTGCTCCAGATTTATTAATTTTTTTAGTTTTGTTTTGTTTATTAGATCATTGATTCCTTTGAGGATTTTTGTTTTTTTATTCTGTAATTGTTGTAATTCTTAGTAATTGTGTCAGATTAAAAATGTCGTTTTTTTAAATCACTGATTTTGTTTTAGTTTTTTAAGGTCACTTTTTGTTTGCTTTTAATTTTTATGTGTAATTTATGAAATTACGAGTATCTGTAACAATTTTGTCCGATTAAAAAATACGGTTTATTGGATTTGTTTTAATTTTTGTTTTTTAGACTACTTTGTTTAAGATTTTCTTCTTTCTTCATTAATTCATTGAGATCCCAGGCACTTGACAACAATTCTCTAACATTCAAAAATATCGTTTCTTGGACTTGGGAAAATGATTGTGCCAAATGTATTATTTATTAGTTTTTTTACTTTGTTTCGTTTTTTAGATTACTGTGTTTCATTTGAGTATCTGTTCTTCTTTATACTGTAATTGTAATTAATAAAATTAGTGAGCTCGTAGTAATTGCGCCAGTTAAAAAAATGTCTATTTATTGTAATCACTGATTTTGTTTTTATTTTTCTTAGGTGACTGGTTTATTTGAGGTTTTGTTTGTTTTTTATTCTTCCTTGTTAATAATGAAATCACGAGTACCTGTAAACAATTGCGTCAGATTTAAAAATACTGTTTTTTGGATTTGTTTTTATTGCAGTTTTTTGACCACTTTGTTTATTTAGGTTTTTTATTGATTTGATAAGATCACGGGCGTTTGACAACAATTGTCTCACATTTAAAAATATCGTTTCTTGGACTTGCGAAAATGATTGTGCCAGATTTATTGATTTTTTTATTTTTTTGTTTTTTAGAGTCACTGTGATATATTCGTTATAATTTTTTGTGTTTGTTTTTTTTATTAGATCACTGTGATGTATTTGGGGGTTTGTTCTTTTTTTATTCTGTAAACGTAATTATTGAAATTAGTCACCTCGTTATGATTGCGTCAGTTTGAAAAATGTTGAATTTTTAAAATCACTGATTTTATTTATATTTTGCTTAGGTCACCTTAGTTTGGTTTGTTTTTAATTTTATTTTGTTATTATTGAAATCACGAGTACCTGTAAACAATTGCGTCAAATTTAAAAATTACCGTTTTTTGGGATTTGTTTTTATTTCTGTTTTCCATGCCACTTTGTTTGTTTTTGCCTTTTTTTATTAATTTATTGAGATCACAGGCACTTAACAGGAATTGTCTTACATTAAAAAATGCCGTTTCTTGGACTTGCGAAAATGATTGCTGCAGATTTATTAATTTTTTTTAGTTTTGTTTTGTTTTTTTTTTAAATCACTGATTTTGTTTTCGGTTTTTAAGGTCACTTTTTGTTTGCTTTTAATTTTTATGTGTAATTTCTGAAATTACGAGTACCTGTAACAATTTTGTCCGATTTAAAAATACGGTTTATTGGATTTGTTTTAATTTTTGTTTTTTTAGACTATTTTGTTTAAGATTTTCTTCTTTCTTCATTAATTCATTGAGATCCCAGGCACTTGACAACAATTATCTAACATTTAAAAATATCGTTTCTTGGACTTGCGAAAATGATTGTGCCAGATTTATTGATTTTAAAATTTTTTTTTGTTTTTTAGATCACTGATTTATTCGTTCTAATTTTTTGTGATTATTTTGATTTTTTTTTAGATCACTGTGATATATTTGAGGGTTTGTTCTTTTTTTATTCTGTAAGCGTAATTATCTAAAACAGTGACCTCGTTATGATTGCGTCAGATTCAAAAATGTCGAATTTTTAAAATCACTGATTTTGTTTATATTTTTTTTAAGTCGCTTTGGTTTGTTTTTAATTCTTTTTTGTTATTAATGAATTTACGAGTACCTGTAAACAATTGCGTCAAATTTAAAAAATACTGTTTTTATAGGATTTGTTTTTATTTCTGTTTTTTATGCCACTTTGTTTATGTTTTTCTTTTTTTTAATTAATTTATTAAGATCACAGGCACTTGACAACAATTGTATTACATTAAAAACTTCGTTTATTCGACTTGCAAAAATGATTGTGCCAGATGTATTAATTCTTTTTTTAGTTTTTAATTGCGTCAGATTTAAAAATACCGTGTATTGCATTGATTTTAATTTTTATTTTTTAAACCATTTTGTTTAGGATTTTTTTTTTTCATCATTAATTCATTATCACAGGCACTTGACAACAATTCTCTCAAATTTAAAAATATTCTTGCTTGGACTTGTGCCAGATTTATATATATATATATTTTTTTTTAAGATCACTGATTTATTTGGGAGTTCTTTTATTATTCAGTAAAAGCAATTTAATTAGTGACCTCGTAATAAGTGCGTCAGATACAAAAATGTTGATTTTTGAAATCACTGATTTTGTTTTTATTTTTTTACGCCACCTTGGCTTATTTTATGTTGTTTGTTTTCAATTCTTTTTTGTGATTAATGAAATCTCGTGTACCTGTAAACCATTGGGTCCGATTAAAAATTACCGTTTTTTAGATTTGTTTGTATTTGTTTTTTAGGCTTTGTTTAAATTTTTCTCTTTTTTTATTAATTTATTGAGATCACGGGCATTTGATAGCAATTTTCTCACTTTAAAAAATATAGTTTTTTGGTCTTGCGAAAATGATTGTGCCAGATTTATTAATTTTTTTAGTTTTGTTTTTGTTTTTTAAATCACTGATTCATTTGGCGATTTTTTGTTTTTTTATTCTGTAATTGTAATAATTAAAATTAGTGACTCGTAGTAATTGCGTCGGATTCAAAAAATGTCGGTTTTATGAAAATACATACTTTTTTTTATATTTTTTTGAAATCACTGTTTTGTTTGAATATTTGTTTTTTTTTTAATTCTGTAATTGTAATTAATAAAATTAGTAACATGGTGTATTTGCGTCGAATTCAAACATGCCGTTTTTGAAATCACAGTTTTGGTTTTTATTTTTTGATGGTCACTTTGCATTATTTTATTTTCTTCTTTTTTGACATTTGACAACAATTGTCTCACATTTAAAAATATCGTTTCTTGGGTTTGCATAAATGATTGTGCCAGATGTATTAATTTCTTTGTTTGTTTTTTAGATCACTGTGTTTCGTTTAAGGTTTTTTTTATTCTGTAATTGTAATTAATAAAATTAGTGACATGGTAGTAATTGCGACAGATTCAAACATGTGGTTTTTTGAAATCACAGATTTTGTTTTTATTTTTCTTGGGTCTTTATGGTTTAATTTAGGTTTTGTTTGTTTTTGGTTCTTCTTTGTGATTAATGAAATTAGAAGTACATATCTGAAAACAATTGCTTCAGTTTTAAAAGCAGCTTTTTTGGTTCGTTTTTATTTTTTATGCCACTTTCGTTTATTTTTGTTTTGTTTTTAAGATGTAATGCATTTGGGGATTTGTTCTTTTGTTTATTCCGTAGCTGTAATTAATAAAATCAGTGAGCTGGTATTAATTGCGACTGATTTTGTTTTTATATTTATTGGGTCTCTGGTTTAATTTAGGTTTTGTTTGTTTTTGATTCTACTTTGCGATTAATGATATTAGAAGTACATATCTGAAAACAATTGCTTCAGTTTTAAAAGCTGCATTTTTGGTTCGTTTTTATTTTTTATGCCACTTTCGTTTATTTTTAGTTTGCTTTCTGTGTTCATTGTGAATTATAAATTTGCAAGAACTTGTATACAATTGCGTTAAATATTTAAAATTAGTATCTTGGATGCGTTTGTTTTTTTTATTTTTCGTAAGCAGCTTTGATTGTTTTAGGCTTTTTCTTAGAAATATTTTTTTTGTTTAAGCAAACATGTCATTTTGTAGATGTATTTAGTCATTTTGATTTATTTTAAGTTTTGTGTAACACAACCATCTTGGTTATTCATTGCGATTACTAAAATCACAGTGAGTTGGAAACAATTGCTTTAAAACAAAAAACCTTGTGATTTAGATACGATTATTTAGTTATTGTTACTCAGGTCACTTTGGTTCATGTGTTTTTGTTCTTTACCTGTCAAATTTGTTTTTGGATTTTTTTTTGTTTTTGTATTTGTTTTTGTTGTTGTTCTTTATTATATATAATTTGTTTTATTTTTGTTTTCTTGGGTTATTTATTAAATTTTCTTTGGTACTTTTCTTTCATTTTTGTTTTAATTTTGTTTTTAATATATATTTAATGCAAACTATTCTTTTTTAACGTAGTTATTTTTGGTGCTATGTGTAATTAACAATATTTTTGTATAATTGTTATGGTTGCTTGTGATTATTAAAATCGTTTATTTGGAAACAATTGCGTCAGATCAAAAAAATTTGTTTGTTGTGTTTTTATCTCTCTCAGGTAACTTTAGTTTATTATGTTCTTTATTGAAGTTGTTTTCGTATTGTCTTTTTTTTAGTATTGGTTTTGATTTGAATTTAAGTATCTTTCTTATGGTTCCTTGTGGTCATTAAAATCTACGTTTCTTGAAACAATTGCTTCAGATCAAAAATTATTGGTTTTCAAATGCGTTTGATTTGTTTTTATCTCTTTTAGGTCACTTTGGTTTATTATTTTTTTGTTCTGATTTATTATATTACTAGTACAATTTTTTTCTAAACGCAGGCTTTTTTTGAATGTTCAATTCAAAATATTTTTGTATTATTGTTTTGGTTATTTGTAATCATTAAACAACATTTTTTTT
The DNA here is from genome assembly GCA_035610365.1 of Aquatica leii. NCBI lineage: Eukaryota > Metazoa > Arthropoda > Insecta > Coleoptera > Lampyridae > Aquatica > Aquatica leii. The sequence goes on from CM069438.1 coordinate 34,973,657, forward strand.
GTATTGGTTTTGATCTGAATTTGTATATGTTTGTATCTTTCTTATGGTTTCTTGTGGTTATTAAAATCACCAATAAAACAGTTGCTTCAGATCTAAAAATGTATCTAGGATGCGTTTGTTTTGTTTTTTTTTCACAGGTCACTTTTCTTTATTTTAGCTTTGTGCTTAATTTAATTTGGATTTTTGTTTTTTTATTATGTCATTGTAATTAAAAAAATAGTGACCTCGTAGTAACTGCGTCAGATTCAAAAATGTCAATTTTTGAAATCACTTATTTTGTTTTTATTTTTTGAAGGTTACTTTGGATTATTTTATGTTTTGTTTGTTTTTAATTCTTCCTTCTCTTTAATGAAATTACGAGTATCTGTAAACAATTTTGTCAGATTTGATAATATCGTTTTTTGAATTTGTTTTTATTTTTGTTCTTTAGACTACTACTTAGTTTGATTAGGCTTTCTTTTTTCATTAATTAATTGATATCACGGACACTTGACAACAATTGTCTCACACTTGAAAATATTGTTTCTTGGACTTGGACTGTAAATGTAATTAATAAAATTAGTGACCTCGTCATAATTTCTTTAGATTTGAAAAAGTAGATTATTGAAATTACTGATTTTGTTTTATTTTTCTTAGTTCATTTTGGTTAGTTTTGACTTCTTACTTTAGATTAATGAAATTACTTGCACCTATAAACAATTGCGCCAGATTGAACAATACAGATTTGTTTTTATTCCTGTTTTTTATGCCACTTTGTTTATGTATTTGTCTTTTTTTATTAATTTCTTAAGATTTCAGGCACTTGCCAGCAATTGTCTTATATTAAAAAATATCGTTTCGTGGACTTGCGAAAAGGATTGTGCCAGATTAATAGTTTTTTTGTTTTCTTTAAGATCACTGATTTATTTGCTAGTTTGTTCTTTTATTATTCTGTAAAAGCAATGAAATCAGTGCCCAGATTCAAAATTGTCGATTTTTGAAATCCCTGATTTTGTTCTTATTTTTTGACGGTCACTTTCGATTATTTTAGGTTTCGTTTGTTTTGAATTCTTCTGATGAATAATGAAATTACGAGTAGTAAGTGTAAACAATTGCGTCAGATTTAAAAATACAATTTTTTTGGATTTATTTAGGTTTTCTTCTTTCTTCATTAATTCATTGAGATCACAGACCCTTGACAACAATTGTCCCACATTTAACAATATCGTTTTTGAATTTGTGAAAATGATTGTGCCAGATTTAGAATTTATTTGTGTTTACTTTGTTTTTTTTTTAGTCGACTGTGATTTATTTGGGAATTTGGTTTTTATTAAATTTAGTAATTGTAATTAATAAAATTAGTGAGCTCCTTGTAATTGCGTCAAATTAAAAAATGTTTTAAAATCACTGATTTTATTTTTATTTTTTTTAGATCACTTTTGTTTGTTTTGGTTTCTGTTTGCTTTTATTCTTCTTTGTGATTGATGAAATTGCAACCACATATAAACAATGGCGCCAGATTAAAAAATATCGTTTCTTGAATTTATGTTTATTTTTTTAGGTTACTTTAGTTTATTTTAGTTTTTTCATTAATTCATTGAGATCATGGGCACTTGACAATAATTGTCTCACATTTAAAAATATCGTTTCTGATGTGTGAAAATGATTTTACCAGTTTTATAATTTTCTTTATTCCTGTGGCAAAAAAAAATTTTTTTTTTTCATTTTTTAAGATCACTGATTTATTTAGGAGTTTGTTTTATTATTCTGTAAAAGCAATACAATCACTGATCTCGAAATAAGTGCGTCAGATTCAAAAATGTTATTTTTGAAAATACTGATTTGGTTTTTATTTTTTTTAATTGCGTCAGATTTAAAAATATCGTTTTTTGGATTTGTTGTTATATCTGTTTTTAGGCCACTTTGTTTAGGTTTTTATCTTTTTTATTTATTCATTGAGATCACGGTGAGTTGATACCAATAGTCTCATAAAAAAATATGGTTTCTTGGACTTGCGAAAATGATTGTGACAGATGACTTAATTTTTTTTAGTTTAGTTTTGTTTTTTAAACCGACTTTATTTGTGGATTTCTTGTTTTTTATTCTGTAATGGTAATTAATAAAATTAGTGACATAGTCAGATTCAAAAATGTCGATTTTTTAAATCACTGTTTTTCTTTTATTTTTCGAAGGTCATTTTGGATTATTTTAGGATGGATTTGTTTTTAATTGTTTCTGATTATAAATCACGAGTACCTGTGAACAATTGCGTCAAATTTAAAAATTACCCTTTTTTGGGATTTGTTTTTATTTCTGTTTTCCATGCCACTTTGTTTGTTTTTGCCTTTTTTATTTATTTATTGAGATCATAGGCACTTAACAGGAATTGTCTTACATTAAAAAATGCCGTTTCTTGGACTTGCGAAAATGATTGCTCCACATTTATCAGTTTTTTTTAGTTTTTTTTTGTTTTTTAGATCATTGATTTGAGGATTTTTGTTTTTTTTTATTCTGTAATTGTAGTAATTCGTAATAATTGTGTCAGATTAAAAATGTCGTTTTTTTAAATCACTGATTTTGTTTTTATTTTTTAAGGTCACTTTTTGTTTGCTTTTAATTTTTATGTGTAATTTATGAAATTACGAGTACCTGTAACAATTTCGTCCGATTTAAAAATACAGTTTATTGTATTTGTTTTTATTTTCGTTTTTTAGACTACTTTGTTTAGGATTTTCTTCTTTCTTCATTAATTCATTGAGATCCCAGGCACTTTACAACAATTCTCTAACATTCAAAGATATCGTTTCTTGGACTTGGGAAAATGATTGTGCCAAATTTATTTTTTAGTTTTTTTAATTTGTTCCGTTTTTTAGATTACTGTGGTTCATTTGAGTATCTGTTCTTCTTTATACTGTAATTGTAATTAATAAAATTAGTGAGCTCGTAGTAATTGCGCCAGTTAAAAAAATGTCTATTTTTGTAATCACTGATTTTGTTTTTATTTTTCTTAGGTGACTGGTTTATTTTAGGTTTTGTTTGTTTTTTATTCTTCCTTGTTATTAATGAAATCACGAGTACCTGTAAACAATTGCGTCAGATTTAAAAATACTGTTTTTTGGATTTGTTTTTATTGCAGTTTTTTGACCACTTTGTTTATTTAGGTTTTTTATTGATTTGATAAGATCACGGGCGTTTGACAACAATTGTCTCACATTTAAAAATATAGTTTCTTGGTCTTGCGAAAATGATTGTGCCAGATTTATTAATTTTTTAAGTTTTGTTTTGTTTTTTAAATCACTGATTCATTTGGGAATTTTTTGTTTTTTTATTCTGTAATTGTAATAATTAAAATTAGTGACTCGTAGTAATTGCGTCGGATTCAAAAAATGTCGGTTTTTTGAAAATACATACTTTTTTTTATATTTTTTTGAAATCACTGTTTTGTTTGAAGATTTGTTTTTTTTTAATTCTGTAATTGTAATTAATAAAGTTAGTAACATGGTGTATTTGCGTCAAATTCAAACATGCTGTTTTTGAAATCACAGTTTTGGTTTTTATTTTTTGATGGTCACTTTGCATTATTTTATTTTCTTCTTTTTTGACATTTGACAGCAATTGTCTTACATTTAAAAATATCGTTTCTTGGGTTTGCAAAAATGATTGTGCCAGATTTATTAATTTCTTTGTTTGTTTTTTAGATCACTGTGTTTCGTTTAAGGTTTTTTTTATTCTGTAATTGTAATTAATAAAATTAGTGACATGGTAGTAATTGCGACAGATTCAAACATGTGGTTTTTTGAAATCACAGATTTTGTTTTTATTTTTCTTGGGTCTTTATGGTTTAATTTAGGTTTTGTTTGTTTTTGGTTCTTCTTTGTGATTAATGAAATTAGAAGTACATATCTGAAAACAATCTGGTTTAATTTAGGTTTTGTTTGTTTTTGATTCTACTTTGCGATTAATGATATTAGAAGTACATATCCGTAAACAATTGCTTTAGTTTTAAAAGCGGCTTTTTTGGTTTGTTTTTATTTTTTATGCCACTTTCGTTTGTTTTAAGTTTGCTTTCTGTGTTCGTTGTGAATTATAAATTTGCAAGAACTTGTATACAATTGCGTTAAATATTTAAAATTAGTATCTTGGATGCGTTTGTTTTTTTTATTTTTCCTAAGTAGCTTTGATTGTTTTAGGTTTTTTCTTAGAAATTTTTTTTTGTCTAAGCAAACAGGTCATTTTGTAGATGTGTTTAGTCATTTTGATTTATTTTAAGTTTTGTGTAACACAACCATCTTGGTTATTCATTGCGATTACTAAAATCACAGTGAGTTGGAAACAATTGCTTTAAAACAAAAAACCTTGTGATTTAGATACGATTATTTTGTTATTGTTACTCAGGTCACTTTGGTTCATTGTTTTTTTGTTCTTTACCTGTCAAATTTGTTTTTGGATTTTTTTTGTTTTTGTATTTGTTTTGGTTGTTGTTCTTTATTATATATAATTTGTTTTCTTGGGTTACTATGCTTCTTTATTAAATTTTCTTTGGTGTTTTTCTTTTATTTTTGTTTTAATTTTGTTTTTAGTGTATATCTAATGCAAACTATTCTTTTTTAACGTAGTTATTTTTGGTGCTATGTGTAATTAACAATATTTTTGTATAATTGTTATGGTTGCTTGTGATTATTAAAATCGTTTATTTGAAAACAATTACGTCAGATCAAAAAATTTTGTTTGTTCTCTCTCAGGTAATTTTAGTTTATTATGTTCTTTATTGAAGTTGTTTTGTATTGTCTTTTTTTTTGGTATTGGTTTTGATTTTGAGTTTAAGTATCTTTCTTATGGTTTCTTGTGATCATTAATCTACGTTTCTTGAAACAATTGCTTCAGCTCAAAAATTATTGTTTTTCAAATGCGTTTGATTTGTTTTTAAATCTTTTAGGTCACTTTGGTTTATTATTCTTTTGCTCTTTGTTGAACTTGTTTTTGGATTTTTGTTGTCTTTGTACTGGTTCTGATTTATATTACTAGTACATTTTTTTTCTAAACGCAGGCTTTTTTGAATGTTCAATTCAAAATATTTTTGTGTTATTGTTTTGGTTATTTGTAATCATTAAAACATTTTTTTTGTATTGGTTTTGATTTGAATTTGAGTATGCTTGTATCTTTCTTATGGTTTCTTGTGGTTATTAAAATCACCAATAAAACAGTTGCTTCAGATCTAAAAATGTATCTAGGATGCGTTTGTTTTGTTTTTTTTTCACAGGTCACTTTTCTTTATTTTAGCTTTGTGTTTAATTTAATTTGGATTTTTGTTTTTTTATTATGTCATTGTAATTAAAAAAATAGTGACCTCGTAGTAACTGCGTCAGATTCAAAAATGTCAATTTTTGAAATCACTTATTTTGTTTTTATTTTTGAAGGTTACTTTGGATTATTTTATATGTTTTGTTTGTTTTTAATTCTTCCTTCTGATTAATGAAATTACGAGTATCTGTAAACAATTTTGTCAGATTTGATAATATCGTTTTTTCACTTTGTTTTTATTTTTGTTCTTTAGACTACTACTTAGTTTGATTAGGCTTTCTTTTTTTCATTAATTAATTGATATCACGGACACTTGACAACAATTGTCTCACACTTGAAAATATTGTTTCTTGGATTTGGACTGTAAATGTAATTAATAAAATTAGTGACCTCGTCATAATTTCTTTAGATTCGAAAAAGTAGATTATTGAAATTACTGATTTTGTTTTATTTTTCTTAGTTCATTTTGGTTAGTTTTGACTTCTTACTTTAGATTAATGAAATTACTTGCACCTATAAACAATTGCGCCAGATTGAAAAATACGAATTTGTTTTTATTTCTGTTTTTTATGCCACTGTTTATGTATTTGTCTTTTTTTATTAATTTCTTAAGATTTCAGGCACTTGCCAGCAATTGTCTTATATTAAAAAATATCGTTTCGTGGACTTGCGAAAAGGATTGTGCCAGATTTGTAGTTTTTTTTTGTTTTTTTTTAAAGATTACTGATTTATATGCCAGTTTGTGCTTTTATTATTCTGTAAAAGCAATGAAATAGTGCCTAAATTCAAAATTGTCGATTTTTGAAATCCCTGATTTTGTTCTTATTTTTTGACGGTCACTTTGGATTATTTTAGGTTTCGTTTGTTTTGAATTCTTCTGGTGAATAATGAAATTACGAGTAGTAACTGTAAAGAATTGCGTCAGATTTAAAAATACAATTTTTTTGGATTTGTTTAGGTATTCTTCTTTCTTTATTAATTCATTGAGATGACGGACCCTTGAAAACTATTGTCCCACATTTAAGAATATCGTTTTTGAATTTGTGAAAATGATTGTGCAAGATTTATAATTTTTGTTGTTTTGTTTCTTTTAGTCAGCTGTGATTCATTTGAGAATTTGTTTTTTTTAATTCAGTAATTGTAATTAATAAAATTAGTGAGCTCCTTGTAATTGCGTCAAATTAAAAATATGTCGATTTTGAAATCACTGATTTTATTTTTATTTTTCTTAGATCTCTTTTGTTTCTGTTTGTTTTTTATTCTTCTTTGTGATTATTGAAATTGCAACCACATGTAAACAATTGCGGCAGATTAAAAAATATCGTTTCTTGAATTTATGTTTATTTTTTAGATTACTTTGGTTTATTTCGAGTTATCTTCTTTTTTCATTAATTCATTGAGATCATGGGCAGTTAACAGTAATTGTTTCACATTTAAAAATATCGTTTCTTGGATTTGTGAAAATGATTGTACCAGATTTATAATTTTTTTATTCCTGTGCCAAAAAATACTTTTTTTTCAAGATCACTGATTTATTTAGGAGTTTATTTTATTATTCTGTAAAAGCAATAAAATCACTGATCTCGTAATAAGTGCGTCAGATTCAAAAATGTTATTTTTTAAATTACTGATTCGGTTTTAATTTTTTTACGCCACTGGCTAATTTTATGTTCTGTTTGTTTTTAATTCTTTCTTGTTATTAATGAAATTTCGACTACTTAGAAACAATTGCCTCAGATTTAGAAATACCGTTTTTTCGAATTGTTTTTGTATCTGTTTTTAGGCCACTTTGTTTTTCTCTTTTTTAATTATTCATTGAGATCAAATTGAGTTGATACCCATTATCTCATTAAAAAATATGGTTTCTTGAACTTGCGAAAATGATAGTGACAGATTACTTAATTTATTTTAGTTTAGTTTTGTTTTTTAAATCTGCTTTATTTGAGGTTTTCTTGTTTTTTTATTCTGTAACTGTAATTAATAAAATTAGTGAAATAGGTTCAAAAATGTCGATTTTTGAAATCACTGTTTTTGTTTTTATTTAAAATGATTGCGCCAGATTTATTAATTTTTTTTTTAGTTTTGTTTTTTAGATCACTGATTCATTTGGGGGATTTTGTTTTTTTATTCTGTAATTGTAATTAATAAAATTAGTGGCCTCGTAGTAATTGCGTCAGATTAATAATGTCGTTTTTTTTAAATCACTGATTTTGTTTTCATTTTTTAAGGTCACTTTTTGTTTGTTTTTAATTTTCATGTGTAATTTATGAAAATACGAGTACCTGTAACAATTTCGTCCGATTTAAAAATACAGTTTATTGGATTTGTTTTTATTTTTGTTTTTTAGACTACTTTGTTTAGGATATTCTTCTTTCTTTATTAATTCATTGAGATCCCAGGCACTTGATAACAATTCTCTAACATTTAAAAATATCGATTCTTGGACTTGGAAACGTGATTGTGTCAGATTTATTATTTTTTGTTTTTTAGATCACTGATTTATTTTGGTATTTGCTTGTTTTTTATTCTGTAATTGTAATAAATAAACTAAGTGAGCTCGTAGTAATGGCGTCAGATTCAAAAATGTCGATTTTTGGATTGAAAAAATTTTTTTGCCCACTTTGTTTAGAAAGTCATTGAGATCACGGGCACTCGACAACAATTGTCTGACATTTAAAAACATCGTTTCTTCGACTTGTGAAAATGATTGTCAGATTTATTTATTTTTTATTTGTGTTTTGTTTTTACATCATTGGTGATTCATTTGGGGATTTGTTCATTTTTATTCTGTAATTGTAATATATAAAATCAGTGAGCTTGTAGTAATGGCGTCAGATTCCAAAATGTTGTTTTTTAGATTTGGGGGTTGGTTTTTTTAATTCTGTAATTCTAATTAATAAAATTAGTGACCTTGTAGTAATAGCTTTAGATTCAAAATTTTCGATTTTTAAAATCACTGATTTTGTTTTTATTTTTTTTATGTCACCTCACTTTATTTTAGGTTCTGTTTGTTTTTATTTCTTCTTTGTAATCAATGAAATCACGAGTACTTGTAAACAATTGCGTCCGATTTAAAAATACCGTTTTTTGTATTTGTTTTTAGACCACTCTGTTTAAGTTTTGTTCTTTCTTTTTTTATTAATTCATTGAGATCACGGACACTTGAGAACAATTGTTTCAAATTTACAAATATCGTTTCTTGGACTTGGAAACGTGATTGTGCCAGATTTATTAATTTTTTTTAATTATTTTTTGTTTTTTAGATCACTGATTTATTTGGGTATTTGCTTGTTTTTTATTCTGTAATTGTAATAAATAAACTAAGTGAGCTCGTAGTAATGGCGTCAGATTCAAAAATGTCGATTTTTGGATTGAAAAAATTTTTTTGCCCACTTTGTTTAGAAAGTCATTGAGATCACGGGCACTCGACAACAATTGTCTGACATTTAAAAACATCGTTTCTTCGACTTGTGAAAATGATTGTCAGATTTATTTATTTTTTTTATTTGTGTTTTGTTTTTTACATCATTGGTGATTCATTTGGGGATTTGTTCATTTTTTATTCTGTAATTGTAATATATAAAATCAGTGAGCTTGTAGTAATGGCGTCAGATTCCAAAATGTTGTTTTTTAGATTTGGGGGTTGGTTTTTTTAATTCTGTAATTCTAATTAATAAAATTAGTGACCTTGTAGTAATAGCTTTAGATTCAAAATTTTCGATTTTTAAAATCACTGATTTTGTTTTTATTTTTTTTATGTCACCTCACTTTATTTTAGGTTCTGTTTGTTTTTATTTCTTCTTTGTAATCAATGAAATCACGAGTACTTGTAAACAATTGCGTCCGATTTAAAAATACCGTTTTTTGTATTTGTTTTTAGACCACTCTGTTTAAGTTTTGTTCTTTCTTTTTTTATTAATTCATTGAGATCACGGACACTTGAGAACAATTGTTTCAAATTTACAAATATCGTTTCTTGGACTTGGAAACGTGATTGTGCCAGATTTATTAATTTTTTTTAATTATTTTTTGTTTTTTAGATCACTGATTTATTTGGGTATTTGCTTGTTTTTTATTCTGTAATTGTAATAAATAAACTTAGTGAGCTCGTAGTTATGGCTTCAGATTCAAAAATGTCGATTTTTGGATTAAAAAAAAATTTTTGCCCACTTTGTTTAGAAATTCATTGAGATTGAGATAATTGTGCCCGATTTATTAATTTTTGTAAATTTTGTTTTGTTTTTCAGATCACTGTCATTCATCTGAGGATTTTTCCTTTTATTATTCTGGATTTGTAAAAAACAAAATTAGTGAGCTCGTAGTAATGGCGTCAGATTTAAAAATGTCGATTTTTGTATTTTTTTTAATTTTTGGATTTTAGACCACTTTGTTTGGATTTTCTATTTTCTTTTTTTTTCATTAATTCATTGTGATCGCGGTCACTTGAGCAATTATCTTGCATTTAAAAACATCATTTCTTGGAGTTGCGAAAATTATTGTGCCAGATTCATTATTTTTTTTTGTGTTTGTTTTGTTTTTTTTTTAGATGACTGATGATTCATTTGTGGGTTTGTTCTTTTTTTATTCTGTAATTGTAATTAATAACATTGGCGACGTCGTAGTAATCGCGTCAGGTTCAGAAAATGTAGTTTTTTGTAATAACAAATTTTGATTATATTTTTAGATACCGGTTTTTTGAATTTGTTTTTAATTTGTTTTCTAGACCGCTTTGTTTACGATTTTCTTCTTTCATCATTAATTTATTGATACTACTGACACCATACATTTAAAAACAAAGTTTCTTAATTTTTTTTTAAATTTGGTTGTTTATTCTTATTTTATTACGTAATTGTAATTAATAAAATTAGTGACGTCGTTGTAATGTCTGTTTTTTGAAATTACTGATTTTGTTTATATTTTTCTGAAATCACTGTGTTTTGTTTGGGGATTTTTTTTTCTAATTCTGTAATTGTAATAAATAAAATTAGTGATGTGGTGTAATTGTTACAGATTCAAACATGTCGTTTTTTGAAATGATAGATTTTGTTTTTATTTTTCGATGGTCATCGTTTCTTGGACTTCAAAAATTGTGTCAGATTTTTTTTTAAATTTTTGTTTTGTTTTTTAGATGTAATGCATTTGGGGATTTGTTCTTTTGTTTATTCCGTAGCTGTAATTAATAAAATCAGTGAGCTGGTATTAATTACGACTGATTTTGTTTTTATTTTTATTGGGTCTCTGATTTAATTTAGGTTTTGTTTGTTTTTGATTCTTCTTTGTGATTAATGACATACATACATATCTGTAAACAATTGCTTCAGTTTTAAAAGCGGCTTTTTTTGGTTCGCTTTTATTTTTTATGCCACTTTCGTTAATTTTAAGTTTGCTTTCTATGTGTTTATTGAGAATTATAAATTTGCAAGAACTTGTATACAATTGCGTTAAATATTTAAAATTAGTATCTTGGATACGTTTGTTTTTTTTTATTTTTCGTAAGTAGCTTTGATTGTTTTAGGTTTTTTCTTAGAAATAATTTTTTTGTCTTAGTAACCAGGCCGCTTTGTAGATGTATTTAGTCATTTTGATTTATAATCTTGGTTATTCATTGTGATTATTAAAATAACAGTGACTTGGAAACAATTGCTTTAAAACAAAAAACCATGTGCTTTAAATACGATTGTTTTGTTATTGTTACTCAGGTCACTTTGGTTTATTGTTGTTTTGTTCTTTACTTCTCTAATTTGTTTTTCGATATCTTTTTTTTTTTGTATTTGTTTTGATTTGAGTTAGTATTATGTCGTATAAACTAAGTTTGTTTGTTCAATTCAAAATATTTTTGTATCTTTCTGTTTCTGGTTCCTTGAGATTATTAAAATCTGTTACTTGCAAACAATTGCTTGAAAACAAATGTTCTTTATTATATATAATTTGTCTTATTTTTGTTTTCTTGGGTTACTATGGTTCTTTATTAAATTTTCTTTTATTTTTGTTTTAATTTTGTTGTTAGTACATATATCATGCAAAAATATTCTTTTTCAACGTAGTTATTGTTAGTACTATATCGTTTGTTGTTTTTATCTCTCTCAGGTAACTTTAGTTTATTAAGTTCTTTATTGAAGTTATCTTTTTCTTTTATTGCTTTTGCTTTGAGTTTAAGTATCTTTCTTATGGTTCCTTGTGATCATTAAAATCTACGTTTCTTGAAACAATTGCTTCAGATCAAAAACTATTGTTTTTCAAATGCGTTTGATTTGTTTTTATCTCTTTTAGGTCACTTTGGTTTATTATTCTTTTGCTCTTTGTTGAACTTGTTTTTGGATTTTTGTTGCCTTTTTGTTGCCTTTGTACTGGTTCAACAATTTTGTTTCTAAACGCAGACTTTTTTGAATGTTTAATTCAAAATATTTCATTAAAACAACATTTTTTTTTGTATTGGTTTTGATCTGAATTTGAATATGTTTGTATCTTTCTTATGGTTTCTTATGGTTATTAAAATCACTTTAAAACAGTTGCTTCAGATCTAAAAATGCATCTAGGATGCGTTTGTTTGGTTTTTTTTCAGAGGTCACTTTTCTTTATTTTAGCTTTGTGTTTTATTGATTTTGGATTTTTTTATTATGTAATTGTAATTAAAAAATTAGTAACTGCGTCAGATTCAAAAATGTCAATTTTTGAAATCACTGATTTTGTTTTTATTTTTTGAAGGTTACTTTGGATGATTTTATAAGTTTTGTTTGTTTTTAATTCTTCCTTCTGATTAATGAAATTACGAGTATCTGTAAACAATTTTGTCAGATTTGATAATATTGTTTTTTGAATTTGTTTTTATTTTTGTTCTTTAGACTACTACTTAGTTTGATTAGGCTTTCTTTTTTTTTCATTAATTAATTAGTATCACGGACACTTGACAACAGTTGTCTCACACTTGAAAATATTGTTTCTTGGACTTGGACTGTAAATGTAATTAATAAAATTACTGACCTCGTCATAATTTCTTTAGATTTGAAAAAGTCGATTATTGAAATTACTGATTTTGTTTTATTTTTCTTTTCTTTTATTTTTTCTTCACTTTGTTTATGTATTTGTTTTTTTTTATTAATTTCTTAAGATTTCAGGCACTTGCGAAAAGGATTGTGCCAGATTTTTAGTTTTTTTTTTGTTTTTTTAAGATCACTGATTGATTTGCTGGTTTGTTCTTTTATTATTCTGTAAAAGCAATGAAATCAGTGCCCAGATTCAAAATGGTCGATTTTTGAAATCCCTGATTTTGTTCTTATTTTTTGACGGTCACTTTGGATTATTTTAGGTTTCGTTTGTTTTGAATTCTTCTGATGAATAATGAAATTACGAGTAGTAACTGTAAACAATTGCGTCAGATTTAAAAATACATTTTTTTTGGATTTGTTTAGGTTTTCTTCTTTCTTCATTAATTCATTGAGATCACAGACCCTTGACAACAATTGTCCCACATTTAACAATATCGTTTTTGAATTTGTGAAAATGATTGTGCCAGATTTAGAATTTTTGTGTGTTTATTTTGGTTTTTTTAGTCGACTGTGATTTATTTGGGAATTTGGTTTTTGTTAAATTTAGTAATTGTAATTAATAAAATTAGTGAGCTCCTTGTAATTGCGTCAAATTAAAAAATGTCGATTTTAAAATCACTGATTTTATTTTTATTTTTTTTAGATCACTTTTGTTTGTTTTGGTTTCTGTTTGCTTTTATTCTTCTTTGTTGTTAATGAAATTGCAACCACATATAAACAATGACGCCAGATTAAAAAATATCGTTTCTTGAATTTATGTTTATTTTTTTAGGTTACTTTAGTTTATTTTGAGTTATCTTCTTTTTTCATTAATTCATTGAGATCATGGGCGCTTGACAATAATTGTCTCACATTTAAAAATATCGTTTCTGGATGTGTGAAAATGATTTTACCAGTTTTATAATTTTTTTTATTCCTGTGGCAAAAAAAAATTTTTTTGATCACTGATTTATTTAGGAGTTTGTTTTATTATTCTGTAAAAGCAATACAATCACTGACCTCGTAATAAGTGCGTCAGATTCAAAAATGTTATTTTTGAAAATACTGATTTGGTTTTTATTTTTTTTAATTGCGTCAGATTTAAAAATATCGTTTTTTGGATTTGTTGTTATATCAGTTTTTACGTCACTTTGTTTAGGTTTTTCTCTTTTTTATTTATTGATTGAGATCACGGTGAGTTGATACCAATTGTTTCATTAAAAAATATGGTTTCTTGGACTTACGAAAATGATTGTGACAGATGACTTAATTTTTTTTTAAGTTTTTTAAACCGGCTTTATTTGTGGATTTCTTGTTTTTTTTTATTCTGTAACGGTAATTAATAAAATTAGTGACATAGTCAAATTCAAAAATGTCGATTTTTAAATTCATTTGAGTATCTGTTCTTCTTTATACTGTAATTGTAATTAATAAAATTAGTGAGCTCGTAGTAATTGCGCCAGTTAAAAAAATGTCTATTTTTGTAATCACTGATTTTGTTTTTATTTTTCTTAGGTGACTGGTTTATTTTAGGTTTTGTTTGTTTTTTGTTCTTCCTTGTTAATAATGAAATCACGAGCACCTGTAAACAATTGCGTCAGATTTAAAAATACTGCTTTTTGGATTTGTTTTTATTGCAGTTTTTTGACCACTTTGTTTATTTAGGTTTTTTATTGATTTGACAAGATCACGGGCGTTTGACAACATTTAAAAATATCGTTTCTTGGACTTGCGAAAATGATTGTGCCAGATTTATTGATTTTTTTATTTTTTTGTTTTTTAGAATCACTGTGATATATTCGTTATAATTTTTTGTGTTTATTTTTTTATTAGATCACTGTGATTTATTTGGGGGTTTGTTCTTTTCTTATTCTGTAAACATAATTATTGAAATTAGTCACCTCGTTATGATTGCGTCAGTTTGAAAAATGTTTAATTTTTAAAATCACAGATTTTATTTATATTTTGCTTAGGTCCTTGGTTTGGTTTGTTTTTAATTTTATTTTGTTATTATTGAAATCACGAGTACCTGTAAACAATTGCGTCAAAATTAAAAAATACTGTTTTTTAGGATTTGTTTTTATTTCTGTTTTTTATGCCACTTTGTTTATGTTTTTGTCTTTTTTTTAATTAATTTATTAAGTTCACAGGCACTTGACAGCAATTGTCTTACATTAAAAACTTCGTTTATTGGACTTGCAAAAATGATTGTGCCAGATTTATTAATTCTTTTTTTAGTTTTTAATTGCGTCAGATTTAAAAATACCGTGTATTGCATTGATTTTAATTTTTATTTTTTAAACCACTTTGTTTAGGATTTTCTTTTTTCATCATTAATTCATTATCACAGGCACTTGACAACAATTCGCTCACATTTAAAAATATTCTTTCTTGGACTTGTGCCAGATTTCTCTATTTTTGTTTTTTTTTAAGATCACTGATTTATTTGGGAGTGCTTTTATTATTCAGTAAAAGCAATGTAATTAGTGACCTCGTAATAAGTGCGTCAGATACAAAAATGTTGATTTTTGAAATCACTGATTTTGTTTTTATTTTTTTTACGCCACTTTGGCTTATTTTATGTTCTGTTTGTTTTCAATTCTTTTTTGTGATTAATGAAATCTCGTGTACCTGTAAACCATTGGGTCCGATTAAAAATTACCGTTTTTTGGATTTGTTTTTATTTGTTTTTTAGGCCACTTTGTTTAAATTTTTCTCTTTTTTTATTAATTTATTGAGATCACGGGCATTTGATAGCAATTGTCTCACTTTAAAAAATATAGTTTCTTGGTCTTGCGAAAATGATTGTGCCAGATTTGTTAATTTTTTTAGTTTTGTTTTGTTTTTTAAATCACTGATTCATTTGGGGATTTTTTGTTTTTTTATTCTGTAATTGTAATAATTAAAATTAGTGACTTCGTAGTAATTGAGTCAGGTTCAAAAAATGTAGTTTTTCTGTAATAGATTTTGATTATATTTAAAAATACCGGTTTTTTTGGATTTGTTATTATTTTTGTTTTGTAGACCACTTTGTTTAGGATTTTCTTCTTTTATCATTAATTCATTGAGACTACTAGCACTTGACAGCAGTTGTCTTACGTTTAAAAACAAAGTTTCTTGTAGTTGCGAAAATGATTGTGCCAGATTTATTAATTTTTTTCTTTTAGTTTTTTTTTAGATTTGGGTCTTTATTCTTATTTGATTATGTAATTGTAATTAATAAAATTAGTGACTTCGTAGTAATTGTGTCGGATTAAAAAAATGTTGGTTTTTTGAAACTACTGATTTTGTTTATATTTTTGTGAAGTCACTTTGGTTTTTTTACAAGTTTCGTTTGTTTTTAATTCTTCTTAGTGATTAATGAAATCACGAGTAGTTGTAAACAATTCTTCAGATTTAAAAATACCGTTTTTATTGGATTTGTTTTTATTTCTGTTTTTTAGGTCACTTTGTTTATTTAAGTTTTTTGGTTTTTTATTTATTGATTTATTGAGATCACGTCCATTTTGTTTTTGTTTTTTTTAGATGATTCATTTGGGGGATTGATCTTGTTTTTATTTTGTAATTGTAATTAATACAATTAGTGACCTCGTAGTAATTGCGTCGGATTCAAAAAATGTCGGTTTTTTGAAAATACATACTTTTTTTTATATTTTTTTGAAATCACTGTTTTGTTTGAAGATTTGTTTTTTTTTAATTCTGTAATTGTAATTAATAAAATTAGTAACATGGTGTATTTGCGTCAAATTCAAACGTGCCGTTTTTGAAATCACAGTTTTGGTTTTTATTTTTTGATGGTCACTTTGCATTATTTTATTTTCTTCTTTTTTCATTAATTCGTTGAGATCACGGACATTTGACAGCAATTGTCTCACATTTAAAAATATCGTTTCTTGAGCTTGCAAAAATGATTGTGCCAGATTTATTAATTTCTTTGTTTGTTTTTTAGATCACTGTGTTTCGTTTAGGGTTTTTTTTAAATTCTGTAATTGTAATTAATAAAATGAATGACATGGTAGTAATGGCGACAGATTCAAACATGTGGTTTTTTGAAATCGCAGATATTGTTGTATTTAGTCATTTTGATTTATTTTAGATTTTGTGTAACACAACCATCTTGGTTATTCATTGCGATTACTAAAATTACAGTGAGTTGGAAACAATTGCTTTAAAACAAATGTGATTTAGATACGATTATTTTGTTATTGTTATTCAGGTCACTTTGGTTCATTGTGTTTTTGTTCTTTACCTGTCAAATTTGTTTTTGGATTTTTTTTTGTTTTTGTATTTGTTTTGGTTGTTGTTCTTTATTATATATAATTTGTTTTATTTTTGTTTTCTTGGGTTACTATGCTTCTTTATTAAATTTTCTTTGGTGTTTTTCTTTTATTTTTGTTTTAATTTTGTTTTTAGTATATATCTAATGCAAACTATTCTTTTTTAACGTAGTTATTTTTGGTGCTATGTGTAATTAACAATATTTTTGTATAATTGTTATGGTTGCTAAAATTTGAAACCAATTGCGTCAGATCAAAAAATTTTGTTTATGTTTTTATCTTTCTCAGGTAACTTTAGTTTATTATGTTCTTTATTGAAGTTGTTTTCGTATTGTCTTTTTTTTGTATTGGTTTTGATTTGAGTTTAAGTATCTTTCTTATGGTTCCTTGTGGTCATTAAAATCTACGTTTCTTGAAACAATTGCTTCAGATCAAAAATTATTGTTTTTCAAATGCGTTTGATTTGTTTTTATCTCTTTTAGGTCACTTTCGTTTATTATTCTTTTGTTCTGATTTATATTAGTAGTACAATTTTCTTTTCTAAACGCAGGCTTTTTTGAATGTTCAATTAAAAATATTTTTGTATCGTTGTTTAGGTTATTTGTAATCATTAAAACATTTTTTTTTGTATTCGTTTTGATCTGAAGTTGTATATGTTTGTATTTTTTTATGGTTTCTTGTGGTTATTAAAATCACTTTCAGATCTAAAAATGTATCTAGGATGCGTTTGTTTTGTTTTTTTTTCACAGGTCACTTTTCATTATTTTAGCTTTGTTTTTTATTGAATTTGGATTTTTGTTTTTGTTTTCAATTGGTGTTGATTTGTGTCAGTATTATGTTGTACAAAAAATCTTTTTGAATGCACTGTACTGAGTTTCTTCTGACTGTATTTGTTGTTTTTGTTTTTCGCAAAGTATTTTATGATTAGTAATATAATTTTTAGCCCTGTTGTAGATAGTGCTCCATTTAATTTTTCAAATCGTAACCGATTTATTTCGAGATAATTTTTTGTCTGCCTACCGATTACGTCAGATCTAAAAATGCTTTTCTTGGATGTGTTTATTTTGTTTTGGTTTTTTTCATTTCACTTCTTGGTGTTTTTTCGGTTTTATCACACCTAACGTTCGCAGTACGTACCAAATGCTTGTTACAAATTTTTTGTGGATTTGTGGAAGTAAGTTTTTTTCTTTGTCTGTGATTATAGCTCTTCGTTTTTCTTCTGATTTTAACGCTTAATTTTAAGATTAAAGATATTGTTCGAGGCATCTAGAAATAAAATATAATTAAGGTTATGTTAATGTTTTCTAATTTTTTACGTCTACCTAGATGCGTAACGATTGTTTTCATTGTAATTAGCGTAACCATTTTTAGTCGATGATTAATTAACAGTTAGACGAGAGGAAAAAAAACGCATTGAGGTTACGTTACGTTACAAATAGAAAACAATTGTCAGAATGATTTCGATTTAATATAAATTTGCTATTTCATCTGCTTTAAAACACGTCCCGCATAAAAATCCCGTTAGAAGTTTCGAAAGAAAATTATTTCCGTGTTTGCATGATTGTATAAAATTTTCTATTGAATTATTGGTTAATAACTTTTGGTTATATTTATGTTGCCTGTCTTATTTTGAATTTTATAATCGACTGCCATTTATAAATTACCGTCGTAGCTACTGCAGACACTGACAGCTTCTTCTGTGGATTACTTTAAGATTTTTTGTTGCTTAATTGAAATCTTGTTCGTGCGTTTTGTGCATTACATTAGCATTGACGTTGTTCTTGAGAGTAATAATGGTACAAGAAGTGAAAGAAACTACATGCTCCAATTGCTTTGTTTTTCTTTTGCTGTCGGTCGTAACTCAGCGTTGCGTTAAAGATAAACAGATTTTTTGATGGAATCCAGAGCAACTGGTGCCTTCGATCAAAAAATGAAAGGAGAAGAAGTCGCGTTAATAAATGTGATTGATTGATAACCGTATTATTAAAGCAAACAGCACTTCATGAAATTACTTTAATGTGTTATTTATTCATAAGTCATTCAATTACATTTAGCTGCACTTTTAATAATGGATATTAAATATTACGCTTTAACACGAAAGGAACGAGAATCTGACAAGTCGTGAGTCAAACGATCGCGTGACTAATAAAAAAATCTATTTTCGCCGATGGAAAAATCGTTGCGCGTTTATAAAATTTTTGGAAAGAAAATGGCCGCGACAAAATAATCAAAACCTACTACGATTGTGTTTGTTGTTGACGTTGATTTTTGTTGCAGGTCCATAGACTAAGGAACCAAAATCAAAAAAATAAAAAAAGAAGAATCCGCAGTATTAATAGAGTATTACTAGTTCCTAATAAAAGAACTTTAATTAATAATAATAGTAATAAAAATAAGAAAGAAAGAATTATTTAAATTGTAAAAATTAATTTAAAAAACTTGTTTGCCTTAAAATGTTCGTCCAAACGGATTTTAATAAATCAAACAATAATAATGATTTAAGTAGAGGTGCGCGTGAACAAATGACGGATGGTTATGAGGAACTTTTCAAAGACTTAGATTTAATTTCGCGTTTTTGTATGCCGATTTGTTCGAGAGATAATGAGGTTCGCGAGGTTGCTTTAGACGTGATATCAAAAACTGTTGAGGGATGGTTGGACGGGGTCGGTAGTCCCAAACATAGTCGGTTAGCTGAACGACGACGTTTACAAACTGCTTCAAATGGTTGTGCATGTTCGGACATCGTAGGGAACGGTGTTAACGACATCCCTAAAGAATATCTGGAACTCGTTACTCTACATTTGCCCATTATTTTAAGGTTATCGTTAAGTTGCCCTTTTGTCAACGTCAGGGAGAAATGCCAACATATCTTGGAAATTGTACAGGTAAGTCGCTATCGATCTAAGCCTGTTAACGATGCTTTTATATTTGTCTTTGTCCTGAATATACATTTCTACCTTCCTTATGTTCCACCGAATTTCTAGTGATTTTCTACAATGATAAACGAATGCCATTATTAAAATGACGGTTTAAGATAAATACAGTAATCTAACTTATCGACCCTTTGTTTCATGGCAAACTAGAATCAACTTTTTTTGTAATTATGATTGTATTATAACAACTTAAGAACTTTTACAAAGTTTTGATGCTTTTTTCAATTTATACTAAGTACTGACACGTTCAGTATTAAACTGAAGGACGAATAAACTTTTGGAGAACACTCGCAGTAGCAGGTTCCTTCACTTGTCGCCAAACTGTTATGTGCAGGTCTGACTGCACGCGCGTTGTCAAATATCGGGAGGATACATCAGTCAAAGAATAACTCAGGTGTCTCACGTCCAACTTTAAAGGGACATAACTTTGTCTCCATGAAAATTGCAAACGCTAGCTGGATGCTCAGTAAGCGAGCAGCAAGGATCTGACCTATACAGCGAATGGTTTTTACCAAAGCCTGTTAGCAGTTTCCCTCCCTTTGGCACGGCTTGGCTCCAAATTGTTGTGTATAGGTCTGACTGTACGCGCGTTGTCAAAAATTGAGAGAATAAATCTGTCACAGAATAACGCAGGTGTCCCCGTCTAACTTTACGTGGACTTCTAAGGCTGCCTCTTACCTAGACGAATGATGCAACGATACCTCTAGAAGTTTTGTAAACCAAAAGACTAACTTTGGGTCGGTTTTTATCAAAGCCTACTAGCAGTTTTCCTTACCTTCACGTAGGTGTAGTCGCCGCATTTATGGCACGGCTTGGTGCTAAATTGCTGTGTGCAGGTCTGACTGTACGCGCGTTGTAAAAAATCAGGAGGATACATGCAACATCAAACATTAACGCAGGTGTTTCACATCCAACTTCACAGGGACATAAACCTCGTCTCGATCAAAAGGGCAAATGCTAGCTTGACACTGATGCTTAGTAAGCGAACGGAGCCATTATCGATGTTTTTGGTTTTTTGGAGTGTCAAGCAAGAGATGTAACTGCCATATTAGAATTTTTTGAAGAATTAGATTATTCATCAAGAAATGAAACGTGAGCTAGATTTATACTGTCTTTCTAGCTACGAGAGGAACCGTAGGATCAAACATTTAGTTAAGAACTTACCTGAGGTCTGAACGCTTCTATGGCTGCATCTTAGCTAGACGAATGATGCAACAATACCACTAGAAGTTTCGTAAATCAAAAGACTACCTTTGTTGGGTCAACTATATTTTGCGAACGGTTTTTACCAAAGCGCATTCGTGATAGAGAAGAAACTCGATAAATCGACCAGGAGCCGTAATCATCTCTAGACAGCTTACGTATTACCAGGGTCTTATAAACGGTAGGGCGACTATCACGTTTAGATCTATTGGGACTGGGACTTTCAAAACACTGATACTTGCGGTAGAATAACATACATTTGTTTTATAAGTTATAATGTCCTTAGTGTATTGTGTTTTAGTTAATAATCGTGTAAAATAGTTCGAATAAATTAAGTTTTAAGTTTACAACAATTGATGTCAGGTGTGGGGTAATGTAATATTGCCGCTTTTCTTAAACAAACAAGTGATTAGATATTGAGTTCGCGTGTCTTTAAACTCCATAGTCATAACAATTAGTTTGTTTCAGTTCATTAAATTGTTTTATAAGTGCTGAATTAACCCATTAGGCAAACGAAATAAAAGAACAATGGTGACAAGAAACTTTGTGATTAAAAAAAAGAACCCGAACAAACACAGGAAGATATTGAAGAAATACTACGAGTAGTCCGTGCACAAGTACCTGGTAAAAGGGGAGCGATGACTTTGAACTGCGGTGAAGTAGGGGACGTACGACGACATCGTGTGGTGTTAGCACGCTTGGATGGAAATCTCACCGGTGTACTTGCTAAGCATAGTAAATTATTACTTTAGGTATAGGTGGCTGCACTTCGGGGCAGGTGAAAAATAGGGGTCACGGCGGGGGTCTCGCAGGGGTCGGTTTTACAACCACTTTTGTGGAAGTTCTACTACGACGGGTTACTGAAGCTGGCGATGCCGGTTACGCAGACGACTCAGTGGTTTTAGTCGAGGGTAAAACCGCAGAACTGTTGTGGAAGAGCACAGAAGAAGGGATCTATAGGGTGGAGAGCTGGTTGAAGGATCCTGGTCTGTCTCTGACCACGGATAAAACCGAATTGGTTGTTCTGGTGTCCAACCAGACGAATGACGACTTGTCGATAAGGGTAGGCGAGTGGGTATCAAAAGTAGGAAGGCCTTGAAGTGGTTGGCGTGTGGATTGGAAAGAACGGTAGAGTGACTGAGCACGTAAGTCGTGTATGCGAGAAAGACGCGCCACAGGAGTTTTGGTTCCTATTTCATAAGGAACGGAAAGAGAAGGGTGCATGTTGCGACGCGGGAGTGGATGATGTGGAACACGTTCTAGAGTGCCCCAGTTCGGATGGTGTTTTGAGTAAGATGGAAATGGAATTGTAGGAAAGACTGAAGGCGGATAACTTTCTGGAAGTTGATAAGGTAGGGAAAATGGGAAAAAATCGGCCGAGGGATTTGGGAAATTATGAAAAAGAAAGTAGAAGAGGAAAATTGAGGATGACAGCAGGGTGAAAGTCGAGTGAACGAAGCCTTCCTCACCTGAAGTAACACCCAAAATGGTCTACTCGGCGAGGAGCGGAAGGAGGTAGTTTTAGTTGGTATGTCCGTTTTTTAGGGAGACTACTGTGGTGTTTTGTGTTAATAAAAGGTTTTCACTTCCTGTAAAAAAATTGTGAGTTGCTACTAAACCTCAGCTATGAATGGTCAGAGTTAAAATGTTGACCCAACAGTATCAAGATATGTTCGCGCTGAAAACTAGTTCTAAAGGAACATGATGAAACACAAAACTAATACCGGAGACGCTCGTCCGATATGACAACACACAAGTCATTTTTTTATGACAGAACGAGAAGAAATTGAAATAATAACTGATATGGAAAGACAAGGTGTGATTAAAAGTCCATGTGGGTTTTCAGTAGTACTGATAAAGAAGATGCATCGATTAACCAGGTTCTGCGTAGATTACAGTTGGTTTAACGAAGTGACCTTGAATTGACTATAGTCTAGATAAGTGTCCGAGTAGTTTTTTACGTTGGATTTGCGATCGAACGGATTCAGTCATTTGCTCTATAACACAAACCAGATTGGAATCTCTACTCTTACAGTGTGTTTTCAGAAGAGTGATTTGATGCTTCAGAAAACCTTTTGTGACTAATATGATTAAAATTAAAGGAAGAATAGATTTTTGAAGGCATTAAATAAGACCAGGGGAGAAGTTCTCAGATGTAAGACAAATTTGCTGACTTTGTATTGAAGGACTGAGAGTGTGGTGTTGGCACGCTTGGATGAAAATTTCCGAAAAAACTGCATTTGCGCTATTGAAGTAATGTAGTGCGATTTGGTTCAAAAAGGACTACTACAACTCTGAATGTCAACTCGGATTCAGTAACCTTGAAAAAGAAGATCGTGGTAGGCCAATGTATGCCAATATCTCAAATTGTGAAATGCGAGAATTCGACCAAAGATCACCAAAGAAGTGTTCACAACAGCTATTAGACATCCTCTCTTCTAGTTAAAATGTTGGCCTAGTAGTATCAAGATATACTCGCACTGGAAAGTAGTTCTTAAGGAACATGATAAAACACAAAATTAATACTGCAGACGCTTGGCCGATAGGACAACAGGTTGAAGTTCTTAGATGTAAGACAAATTTGCAGAAGTCCGAATACGGGCAAACATCCGGATACATCTCCATTCAATCCTGTGACTACCTTTTTGTTAGGAACTGCAAAGGCGTACAGCATCCTAACATAGTAGCAGTTGAAGCTTCCGTTTGTGGGTTTTGGACTTAGTTATAGGCGATCTATTCGAGAAGGTGTTACGTTTTCTGTAGACCAACAAACGCTCTTGTACTCGTACTTGTTCATTTACTTGCGTCAACGGACGAACTCTGTTGGTAGCGGAAACTGGTCCTTCTAGCGGTTTGAAAGTGCTGACCGTGTGCGTTCTAACACGCTTTGGTATATTGGTAAAATTACCATACCAGTAAGAACCCTGAATGTCAACTCGGATTCAGTAACCTTGAAAAAGAAGTTCGTGGTAGGCCAATGTACACGCCAGAATCTCAAATTGTGAGATGCGATAATTCAACCAAAGCTACATTGCGAAAGAAGTACCTACAACATCTATTAGACATCCTCACTTCTAAGTGTCAAAACCATGATTATGACAAGCTGGTCAAAGTAGCTGAAGGTAGGCGGCTAGCTCAATACAATTCGGCGAGAGGATCGCAGATGATTCCCGGTGAGCTAATCAGACACAAATTAAAAAGGCGCCAAAACGGTCGGAAACTATTAATTGCAGATACCGTTTAAATCTGTCTAGCATTGATGTAGAATTACATATATACTAACAATTAAGAGTTCGGCAACACTCCATACATAAAATTACCGTAGTGCAGTATAAATCAATAGGTAATCGGAGAATTAAACTTTGATGCGAGGCGAATATAGCGAATTCGCAATTAGATGCAAACTGCACGTAAAATAAGTTTAACTTGTAGTTGTACAAATAAATTTGCTTTAGTCCTACGTCGTACGTATTTTACGCTCGACACCCGTACAAGTTAATAGAGAATAACAGACGTCTACTCACGTTTGTTCAGACATTTCCGATTAGCTAATGTCATGTATATAACGTGGTATAAAAGTGCAAGAAAAAAATAATTACATATACCATATAAGAAATACGTTGCTCGTAAGTCTAAACAGTGAATCATTATAACTGAATGTGTTACAGCGACAATTTACTTTATTGTCCACAAATTGTTGTCTTTCTTTTTTTTGTGTCTTAAAACTATTCTTAAATTACAGTTAATTCTACTCCTATTCTAAATTTGCATATTTCTTCGTTTGAATTTCCCTCTTTTGATTCTCTTTTCAAAAATGTTCTTATCACAGGAAGTGTGATTACTTTTGAATAGAACTAGGCTTTCCCCACAGTTCTTATCTTTAATTTTGTTTCCTTTTGACAATTGTGCATGGTGGTCTTGAGGTACTCGTTTAAACCTTATTTTGGGATTTATTCAAGCCATCCTGTTAAATTATGTGAATGTGGTCATTGGAATTGTTAGTTTGAATATCGTACACCCATTTACACTCCAGATTTTCTGGGATTTGAGCACATTTGGTCAAAACCACTTTAAAGCCACCCACCACCTACGGTAAGATTTCATTAATTTCCACTTTTTTTAACTTTATTCATTTCATGTCTTTTAGGCTTTTTTGTTTTCGCTCCTCATTAAACTTCTAAACATAAAATTCAGTTTTGATAGTAAAGTATATGTTTCGAAGATATGCTATCGTACATCACCTTTTAAGTATCGGCTCTATTCTACCCGCAAACAGCTGCAGCGTGGCCAGAAGATTACTCCGTTATTGCCACCAGGTAACAAAAACTAACCACAGGAACATCGTTACACCATCCGTCGAAGGAGATCGAGAGTGGCAACCCCTTATCGAACCACTAAGCCAGGCACTTGAACCCACGTTTCCACCAAGGAGGTTCTCCTCTCGGTTGTATTTTCTCTACACAGGTCAGAGGGTTTTAGTTTTTACCTAATCTTAAGCGCGCAGATTAGAGGTTATGTTTACGATGTAATATAAAAAAATATCCGTTTACCTGCGAAAGCTGATTATAAGTCGATTGTCGCTGTTACAAAGTATTATTACCGTACGTGTCCCACATGAACGTTTTCTGTGTTTATTATAATTATTATATCTGCTATCAAACGAAAGTGCATTATATTTAATTTTTAGGTTAAGGTTAAGTAACTTAAATTAAGCATTAATTGTGTCGCGACTGCCGTCAACGGGAGCCGGAATAAAATTTGAATTTATTTATTTTCATGTAAATATTATGGAGAATAATGCGGGACGCTTAGCTTATACGTTTTTTTAACTTAATGCGTACTATTTCGTCGCGGTTTTGCACGTATCGAAAGGCCTTACGAACGGAATACTCACCGCTGACATTATTCAGTAACGACGCAGGTAATACTTGAGTGTCAATTATACGACACTTGCCCCGCACTATTGCGTTCCGATTTTTCGTGTTGTTTTTTTTAAAATAGGTTTGGTAATTTGATGATTTTTTTTTAATCTGGTTCTCTACGAAGGTAAATCATTTATTGTCGAGTTCTGTCTGGGTTATGGATAATAGTCGTATCTAATTATTTCTTTTGTTTATATGAATAAATTAAGTTGACAGTAAGTTTGATTTCTTTTCCCCTTTTTGTCACGAGTTGTGTGGCAAAAAATTTGGCGCCCAACTTGACGGCTCGAATTTGTTTTCTTTGTTGTAGTATTAATTGTTATATATAATGGATGTTGAAAGATTATTAGTAGACGAAGTAGAGTGGGAATTACATATTCGAGGAATTACTTGTGAAGGTCCCATCGCAGATAAACGGAAATTACTTCGAGCTAGGCTTCGTGTTGAAAAGTTAAATAATTTTAGTTTCCCACAAATAAATTTTGAGGTTGATAGAGAGTTGGAAATATGTAGGGATAAGTTAGTTTTATTATCGGCCGAAGTTAAAGTTTACCGTCCTGTTAAGGTAGACAATGCTTATAAACGTCTACATTCCCGACTCATACATGTTTACGGACGTCTAGACAAACTTAACGTAACTGCTGAACGTTTGAGTAGTGTTCGTGATGAATTGGCACAACAGTGTTTGCAAGTACTCGATGAGCTTGAAACTAAAATGGAATCTCTTTCTCGAATGTCTGCTCTAACTCATGGTGCTGAGCAAAATCTTATTACTCTTGATGATGAAGTTCACGTGTCCCCCATAGCAGCTTCTAGACCCCCTCATGTTAGCCCAAATTTAGCTGATCCATCTGTATCTCAGCAAGTATGTTTCTCTGGGATAAATGACGTTCATGTACTTACTGAAGAGCATGGTGCAAGGTCTTCGTCGCCTGTCCAAAGTCGATTGCTTTTTAATAGCACCGAGTTGCCTACGCACTCTAAGTGGAACACAAATCATGTACCTCTTAATAAATGGGATATTCAGTTTAATGGAGGATCGAGTGTTACTAGCTTCCTTGAACGTATTGAAGAATTACGAGTTTCTCGTGGTGTGTCGAAAGACCAATTATTCCTCTCAGCGGTAGAATTCTTTTCTGGTAACGCCTTAATTTGGTATCGTTCTATCCGCGACAATGTGCACAATTGGAATGAATTAGAACATGCTTTGCGTCGAACATTCTTACCTTGTGATTATGAGAATAGTCTCTGGGATGAAATACGAAACCGCACTCAAGGAGACAACGAACCTGTAGCTATCTATATTGCCATTATGGAAAATTTATTTAAAAGATTTTCTAGTGTTCCGTCCGAAATTACTCGTCTTAGCGTGATCAAAGGAAACCTCCAACCGTATCTACAAAGTCAGTTAACGCTTCAACTTATTTGTAGTATTTCTGAACTCACACGAACTTGTAGACTCCTTGAAGATTCTCAAGTACGTACTAATAAATTTAAACCACCACCAACAAACCATAAATTTTTGTTAGAACCAGATTTAGCCTATAATAAAGCGTCACATGCTGCGTCTAGGGTTTCTTCTGTGTCCGTAGAGCCTGTCATTCAGAGGGTATCGTCAAATTTCAATCAAATGAGTATATTACGGAAGTGTTGGAACTGCGGAAAACCAAATCATGTTTCAGCAAACTGTGTCGAACCTCGACGTCGGTATTGTTATCGTTGCGGAGAACCTAATGTAACAGTAAGAAATTGCTCTAATTGTTCGGGAAACGCCGGACAGAGGAGTTAGTAGGTCGTAGTACTGCCTCTGTTTCACCTATTTTTACGACCCCTCGAAACGAATTTTCTCACAAGATACTACTTGATTACATAATTTCACATGCTCCAAACGACCAACGCCCATTCTTAGAAGTTTCCATTTTAGGATATAAATTGTTAGGTCTTTTAGATTCTGGTGCTTCTAGAACCATAATAGGGTTACCTGGTCTCGAAATTTTAAAAGAGTTAGGATTTGTATTAAGTCCTATTCAGCAGAAAATTGCGGTTGCTAACGGAGAACAATGTACCGTGATAGGTACTATTGAGGTACCAATTGAGTTAATGGGAAAAATTAAGTTAATACCTTTGTTGGTAGTCCCTGATCTTCCGCATACGCTTATTTTAGGTGTTGATTTTTGGCAGATAATGGACATAGTTCCCGATTTGAATAAAGATGTATGGCATTTCGCTTCCCCTAATCACGTTATTCCCGTGGCCCAAATAAAAAATCAAGATGACTTAACCTCTTCCCAAAGGTTGAAACTTAATGAGTTTATAGCATTGAAATTTTCCGAATCGTCCCCCTCCGTAGGTTTATGTCAAGTAGCCGAACATATAATCGAAATAGAACCTAATGTGAAACCCATCAAACAACGCTACTATCCAGTGTCACCGTTTAAGCAGAAAATATTGGACGAACATCTTAAAGATATGTTACAGTCTGGAATTATTGAGCCTTCCACTAGTCCCTGGTCAAGTCCCGTTTGTTTGGTCACAAAACGTGATAATACATATCGTTTCTGTGTGGATTTTCGACAATTAAATAAAGTGACTAAAAAAGATGCTTACCCGTTGCCGTACATCGCAGCCATCTTGGACCAACTTCGAAATGCTAAGTTTCTTAGTAGCATCGACATTAAGTCAGCGTACTGGAATATACCATTATCACACGATTCAAAGGAATATACCGCGTTTACTATTCCCGGTCGCGGATTGTATCAGTTTACTCGCATGCCATTTGGGCTTACTTAACGCTCCCGCTACTTGGCAGCGTATCATCGATAAAGTGTTAGGCGCTGATTTACAACCATCGGTTTTAGTCTATCTCGATGATATTATTATCGTTTCGCAAGATTTTGATGAACATTTAAAATGTCTCGATATAGTCTTCAAGCGTTTAAACTCTGCTGGATTCTCTGTAAACGCCGACAAATGCCAATTTTGTTTACCCCAGCTGAAATATCTTGGGTATGTAGTTAATAAAGATGGTTTAAGACCGGACCCGGAGAAGGTGCAAGCGATATTAAATATACCGTGTCCCAAAAATGTTGTAGATCTAAGACGTTTTATAGGTACAGCTTCTTGGTACCGTCGTTTTGTGCCCAATTTTGCGTCCACCCTATCGCCGCTTTCAAACCTCACTAAAAAGAATGTTTCATGGAATTGGACGTCCGAATGTGATACCTCGTTTCGTACTATTAAGGAACGTTTGATTACAGCACCTTTACTCACTTGTCCTGATTTTAATCGACCTTTCTGTCTTCAAACTGATGCCTCTGCTTATGGATTAGGCGCCGTATTAACGCAGGAGTTTGACGATGGCGAACGTGTTATCCAGTATCTATCTCGGTCTCTTACGCGACAAGAACGAAAGTACACTACGACCGAACTTGAATGTCTAGCAGTTATTTGGTCTGTAGAGAAATTACGCCACTATTTAGAAGGTATCCATTTCAAAGTTATTACCGACCATTATTCTTTGTTATGGCTTCACCGATTAAAGGATCCACAAGGTCGTCTAGCGCGATGGGCCCTAAGACTCCAACCATATGATTTCGAGCTAGTGCACAGGAAAGGTAAAGAACACGTCGTTCCCGATATGTTAAGTCGATCTGTTCCCCGTCTGGAATCTTGTGTAAAGGTCGAATCTACTACTGATCGGTGGTACACGCAAATGACGAAGAAGGTACAACAGCAACCTCAAAAATTTCCTCATTGGAGAATAGAAAATGGAACGCTATATAAGCATGTACATCAAAGATGTCCAGGTCTTACTTCTGAATCCGATTACTGGAAAAAAGTTGTCCCAAAAGATCAACGAACTGCCATATTAAAATCTTATCATGATGAACCTGCCGCTGGACATACTGGTGTCTACAAGACATTGTGGAAAATAAAAAACCTTTATTACTGGCCAAAAATGAGCGCAGACATACATAAATACGTCAAAAATTGCTTAACATGTGCGCAGTATAAAACCGAACAAAAAGCACCTGCTGGATTAATGGGAGACAGACCCAACATTACGCAACCATGGCAAATGATCAGTCTGGATTTCATCGGTCCATTTCCTAGATCAGCGCAAGGATACTCCTATGCCTTAGTGATAACAGACTACTTTAGCAAATATGTTTTGACGTTTCCTCTTAGGTCCGCAACCTCTAAAACATTGGTTAAGTGCGTAGAAGAAGGTGTTTTTCTCACCTATGGTACCCCGCAGTCAATTATTTGTGACAATGGTCCCCAAATGAGATCTAAGGAATTTCGTACTTTATGCAGTCAATACAAAACTCGCATTTGTTATACCGCCTCTTACAATCCTAAGGCAGATCCAACAGAACGAGTTAACCGTGTCGTTAAAACAATGTTATCTTCATACATAAAAGGAAACCACAAAAAATGGAGTGATAATTTAGCAGCAATTACTTGTGCCATTAGAACTTCCCGACATGAGGTAACAGGACATACACCGTACTTCATAAATTTTGGTCGTGAACATAGATTATACGGGCAAGATTTTATGGAAGAAGTTTCTTCTGAGAAAGTAGAGTTACCGAATTACATTGAGAACCGAATGAAAGGTTTCAAGTCCATGTATGAAAACGTAACTGAACGAATAATTAGTTCTCGAGAAAGGTCTCGTAAGATTTACAATCTTCGTCGTAGACCCATTACCTATGAAATTGGTCAAAAGGTTTGGCGTAGAAACCAGTCCTTATCTGATGCTTCTAAAGACTACAGCGCAAAACTAGCTCCCAAATATATTGGTCCACTAATTGTACATAAGAAATTAGGTTACTGCACGTATCAACTAGTAGATGAAAAAGGAAAGCCTGCAGGTAATTGGCATCCCCAGCACTTAAAACCATTCAATTTTGAACCTGGTTAGTACGTCCTTTTAGTTTTATGATGGTCCTATTTGATTTGATTCCGCGAGTCTATGGATTATTTGGATGAGATTGTGTTTAAAATCGTTTTGTTCTCTTAAAATAGTTGTAAATAGAGTTAGATGTCCTTTTTTTTTCTCTTTTTTTTTGGGAACTTTAAGAAGAATTGTTACAGCGACAATTTACTTTATTGTCCACAAATTGTTGTCTTTCTTTTTTTTGTGTCTTAAAACTATTCTTAAATTACAGTTAATTCTACTCCTATTCTAAATTTGCATATTTCTTCGTTTGAATTTCCCTCTTTTGATTCTCTTTTCAAAAATGTTCTTATCACAGGAAGTGTGATTACTTTTGAATAGAACTAGGCTTTCCCCACAGTTCTTATCTTTAATTTTGTTTCCTTTTGACAATTGTGCATGGTGGTCTTGAGGTACTCGTTTAAACCTTATTTTGGGATTTATTCAAGCCATCCTGTTAAATTATGTGAATGTGGTCATTGGAATTGTTAGTTTGAATATCGTACACCCATTTACACTCCAGATTTTCTGGGATTTGAGCACATTTGGTCAAAACCACTTTAAAGCCACCCTCCACCTACGGTAAGATTTCATTAATTTCCATTTTTTTTTAACTTTATTCATTTCATGTCTTTTAGGCTTTTTTTTTTCCCTCATTAAACTTCTAAACATAAAATTCAGTTTTGATAGTAAAGTATATGTTTCGAAGATATGCTATCGTAAATCACCTTTTAAGTATCGGCTCTATTCTACCCGCAAACAGCTGCAGCGTGGCCAGAAGATTACTCCGTTATTGCCACCAGGTAACAAAAACTAACCACAGGAACATCGTTACACCATCCGTCGAAGGAGATCGAGAGTGGCAACCCCTTATCGAACCACTAAGCCAGGCACTTGAACCCACGTTTCCACCAAGGAGGTTCTCCTCTCGGTTGTATTTTCTCTACACAGGTCAGAGGGTTTTAGTTTTTACCTAATCTTAAGCGCGCAGATTAGAGGTTATGTTTACGATGTAATATAAAAAAATATCCGTTTACCTGCGAAAGCTGATTATAAGTCGATTGTCGCTGTTACAAAGTATTATTACCGTACGTGTCCCACATGAACGTTTTCTGTGTTTATTATAATTATTATATCTGCTATCAAACGAAAGTGCATTATATTTAATTTTTAGGTTAAGGTTAAGTAACTTAAATTAAGCATTAATTGTGTCGCGACTGCCG
This sequence comes from Aquatica leii, assembly GCA_035610365.1. Classification (NCBI taxonomy): domain Eukaryota; kingdom Metazoa; phylum Arthropoda; class Insecta; order Coleoptera; family Lampyridae; genus Aquatica; species Aquatica leii. The sequence goes on from CM069438.1 coordinate 35,005,462, forward strand.
TCAACGGGAGCCGGAATAAAATTTGAATTTATTTATTTTCATGTAAATATTATGGAGAATAATGCGGGACGCTTAGCTTATACGTTTTTTTAACTTAATGCGTACTATTTCGTCGCGGTTTTGCACGTATCGAAAGGCCTTACGAACGGAATACTCACCGCTGACATTATTCAGTAACGACGCAGGTAATACTTGAGTGTCAATTATACGACACTTGCCCCGCACTATTGCGTTCCGATTTTTCGTGTTGTTTTTTTTAAAATAGGTTTGGTAATTTGATGATTTTTTTTTAATCTGGTTCTCTACGAAGGTAAATCATTTATTGTCGAGTTCTGTCTGGGTTATGGATAATAGTCGTATCTAATTATTTCTTTTGTTTATATGAATAAATTAAGTTGACAGTAAGTTTGATTTCTTTTCCCCTTTTTGTCACGAGTTGTGTGGCAAATGCGTCAAGCTTCCGAATGATTTCCATTATTCCTATCGCAGGTGTGCCTCTAGGTTTAATGGACCATTACACAAAGTACGTCAACTACTTGACCTCAAATTACTTTCAGAAATTGGCGTTAGTAACCAATGTCTATCTTTGTACGTGCTTTAAGTTAAGGATACCAGCAAGATATACTTAATTGACATGTACCATTCTAAAGGGACAAGCACGTTGCGGTAGCCCTAGTCGCTATGATAATTACGAGACAATCAAGTTATGTTACAAAAATAAAAGTTTATTCTTACCCCAGAGAAACCCTCACATATGAAATGAAACCAATGCATTCATTAATAACGTGGATGAAAGCGAATATTTAGAAAAGGTCTCACTGGACGCAAACGTTAGGTTTCATATATAATTTTTATTACATTGAGTGGAAATGTTTTTTTTTATTAATTACATCCATAAGTCAAGGAAAACAAAAAAATGACAGCCTACAGTCTGCATGTACCAAGGGGACGAAATTCTTATAGTACGCAACCTATATCGAAAGATTTTTAACATAACAAATTGACTTTACGTTAGATTTGAAAAGTGGTTACTAGCTAGTAGAATTGGAACCCAAAAACCCAAACAAACACAAGAAGGTGCTGAAGAAGGAGCGACGACTGAGGTGAAGCAGGCCACGTTTGACGACACCGTACTAAGTCTAAAAAGAACACAAGTAGAGCGTCTCGAAGTTGAGAACTTTTTGACTAAAAAAGACGGCGATTTATCTGAAGCCACGGGAAAACATTCTTTTTTGTTTGTCAGAGAAAGCAGGCAATTGTACGGTTCTTATTAAGTGAACTGACGTGACTGTCTAGAAGAACTGAGAGTATGGTGTTAGCACGCTAGAAATCTCCATAAAGACTACATTTGCGCTATTGAACCAATGTAGGGCGATTTGGTTCAAAAATGACTACTGGTTGGCAGAACATTGCTACGAACTATGAATGTCAACTCGGATTCAGTAACCTTGAAAAAGAGGATCTTAGTAGGCCAATTTACGCCAGTATATCAAATTGTGAGATGCGAGAATTTTATCATTTCGAAGATGTGTCCACAACAGCTATTAAACATCATCGCTTCTAAGTGTCAAAACATCAGCCATGACCAGCTGGTCAAAGTTAAAATGTAGGCTCAACAGTATCTACATATGTTCGCGCTGGTAAGCAGTTCTAAAGGAACATGATGAAACACAAAATTCGTACCGGGGCAATAGGACAACTCCCACGTCAACTTTTTTGGTAGAACGTCAAGAAGCTGAAAAAAATTTACAGTGGTGCTGATAAAGATGAACCATGGATTACCGAGGTTTTACGTGAACTACAGTCAGCTTGAAGTAACCAAGAAGAACAGTTACCATTTATCTAGAATTGACTTTACGTTGGATTTGAAAAGTCAATATCAAACCTATAATATCGATGTAGACTCTTTCGTTCAGACAACCCACCATACTACTAATTATATCCAATTGCTAACAAACGTTATAAGTGATTGATTTTAATTTAAATATAAATATTACTCGATCAAACTGCATCGTCTACTATGCAGTCGCGCAATAAATCGGCAATGATAAAAATGAACCGCAAAAAAAATATGAGCATAAAAACTTACCCAACGAAAATTCTTCGTTAACAGTAGTATTTTTACTACTCCATTTTATTTGAGTTAAGAACGGAAGCATGCGTGGTATATAAACCTATGTACGACGGTTAATGTTATTTTGTCTTAGGTTATGACTGCGTTCAAATGAAGAAACTTGACGGATGTCAGGTCAACGTACTCAACGACAATACATAAGGTTACAGATGATATAAAGTTTACGACTGAAAATAAACTTAAGTCAGTATGATCAACGTTATAATTACATAAAAGCAAAATTATACGATACTAAGAATTAGCACGTACAAGGCTGACATAAATAAAGTAATAAGTATAAATGCTACACTAAGCAATGTGCATAAAGTTGATTGATTAGTTATAAAAGTAAATTAACGAAGTAATACAATACTAATACTTTAGAAACAGGTCTTTTCTCGTCTCTTCTGATTATATAAATCGAGGTGGACTCCGCAGGTTATATATCCCAAAAACAACCGAATACAAAGACAGCACGAAACTCGCCGAAAAAATGTAAAAAAAAGGATAACGTGACGACATTTTTAGGGAATTACTTTCCTACCGGAGAACGTCGCATAATTAACCCAATTGCCGAATTCGACCAATACCTGGTATACGTTTTTCTTACATTCGCTAAAATCGTAATAGAAATCACTACCGAGGAAAATTCAGCAGAAAGAAAAACTACTTACATGTCGTAAAATAACACTCAGATACACGAACGTTCACAGCGGTTTCGAAAAGGTGAAGAGCGAGTAAAATAACATGTAACAACAAATTCTAAGACTAAAAAGTTTAACAGGTAGGTGTGAGGACCTAAAGCTTAAAAAATTGATAACATTAGCTAAAAGTTGATTATAATAAGCGACTGCTTTTATATTTTTTGCAGTTTGCATATTTTTAAAAATTGTTAGATATGTATGTGATCAGGTCACCTGGAAAAACAATTAAAGAATTCCTCTATAATAACAGGAGACAGAAAACTAAAAGAACAAAGCGAAGACTCTTTGGTAAGCGCTAAGACAATTCTAAACATAATAGGTACCGAAAAGCAAGGAAAATCCACTCAGCACACAGAGGTGGAAATGAAAATTTAAATATCTTTAATAGTTTCACAGTTCAAAGAGTTGATAACAATATCAGAAGGTTGATTATAATAAGCGGTAGATAAGATAAAGACTTTTAACAAAATGGAGCCACGGCTTACAATGTAAGTTTGCACACAATTAACACTCTCAGTTTGACGTTTTAAAAACATATTACTATGACAGTATTTATTCAATGCACGCTGACTATGATCTATTGGTACTTACTTCACATTGTGATAAATTTTCAAGTTTTAAACGTTTACCGGACTAACAAGATAAAAATGGGTTTATGATATCAATTTAAGCAAACTTTGAATCTTCTTACCTTAAAATGCTTTGTTCAATTGGAAAGTTGAATATTTTACAATTGGAGGACGAATCTGATATATTGAAAAAAAATTTTTGAATCAAGAAAAGAACTTAATTGTGTGTAATTAGCGTTGTCCGTTTTATTAAATGTGCCAAAAAGTTAGACACTAACTGAAAACACAACCGACAGGAATCAATCATGTTATAGATGTTTTTTTGATTGAAAAAGATGTTACATTAGTTTACAGCCATGGCTAACTTAGATAGTACATTCGATTCGAGAAAAAAGTGCTTGTAATTAAATAACGATCACTTAAATCTGTTACGTAAGATTGAAACTGACAGCCACGGAAAATTCAGAGAGCAATTATTAGGTTTTGGTGAAAAAGTTAAAACCGTTACTAAAGAAAGCGGGACATAGATAATAAATCGATATGATGACTATACATTTTTTTTGTATAACTCAGAATGGTAAATCGTAGGCGCGGCGAAAATCATGGCTCACTTATACTCGTTCCTAAATTTGTGTTTAAGTGAATGCTGCTTAAAAAATGAGGAAGGACGTTTAACTATTACGTGCAGCAAGCGTTAAAAAGTTTTAGTTTTCAAAGACAAAGTTACTAAGTTACGTTATCGACCTGCGTAAAGTAAGCCGGGACAAAGTCATGGCTTACTAAATGATTATTTAGTTACTGTTATTATTTGATGTACCTATTTATTAAATTATTAGAAACAAGTTTATAATATAAACATAATTTTTTGTAAGATCACAGAAAAACATGAAACATCAGGCATGGCTCACTTAGATTTTACGACATACTTACATAAAAGTAAAAGTTTTTTGTTATGAAAGATTATTAACGAATAAACTCATTGACATTTTTTGTAAGTGTCATTAAATGACACAATTAGTTAGTTAAAAAGTATTCGTTTGGTTTTTCTCTGCTAATAGTTGGGGATAATATAGATTTCGAATTGCGACAGATTTTAGGCAAATACGTTTATAATAATTTGTATTTTTTGTTTATAATCGGTTCTTTAGGTCGATTGGTCGTTATGTAACTTAGCGTACTCGTCGAATCGCTGAAGCTGCAAGATTTTGTCTAGATTACCTCGAAGAACTCAATCCTTTGACATATTGAACACTCAATAGCAATGGAAAAGCAGTGAGAGATCATCTGGATGTTAGTTTGGTCTAGAAAGTGTATTGGGACTATTAAGATTCTTACATTGTAACACTAAGAAGTCTCGCGGACTTTGTGGGCGTATATTTTCTCGAACCGTTACCTTACTATTCATCGCAAAGTCTCATTATTGAGATACAATGATAAACTTTCTTTAGTAGAAGAATTGCGTACTTTGGCGTACTAGTAACTTTGTAAGATCTTTAAAACAAACCTTAGTCTCTTCTTAGCGAAAGAAGAGCTGTAAAAATCTAACTATGGCAATGTATATTTTAGATCGGCTACTTTCGTTTCGAACACAAAAGTCTCGATTTTTGAGACGTTAGGATAATCTTTCAGTTTGATTCCTAATTGTTTCTCAGAGGCAAAAGTGAAGTAACAAGTCTTGTGGATTTGTCGATGTAATGTTTTCAATTGCTAAATTTGTAAGGAATACGAAAACCTGATTTTCTGAGACACAACAATAGGATTTGTACAACTATCTTTGGAGTCATTACGTCTAAAGCGCGCAGGAGCAGTAAGAAGTCTTTGTGTACTTGTTACATGCAAAAGAATGAAAGCAACATTAACGAGGTTTTTACTCGGTCTTCAGCGGTAAGTGTTAGCTTAGTTCGGAAAGGAAGTTTGTGACTATTTCGAAAACGGAAGTGAGATACTCAAAATCGACGTGGATGCCGTTTAAGGACACGATAAAATTAGCTTCTAGATTCTTGATTACCCAGAAGCTGAAGAGGTTGGTTACAACCCCAAATGAACCTACCTTTAGGGTTGTAACGTCACAAATCTGAAATTATAACACAAAATCAACGCGCACGCGGTGTGATTAAAAGGCTTTGGTACATTTAAAATTTACAAACTTATAAAATAAATAAAAAGGCAATGTAAGAAAACAGTTCATTAAAATTGAGCAACAATAAAAATAAAATAGACGTAATTGTAAATACCTGAGGTAATTTTGTTTCCTGATGAAAGGTGTGGGTGGCTGGATTCAGAAGCTAGACTGCACAGTCTCGAACGGAGTGGTAAAACTTACTCGAGGAGGAGGAGGAGGCGGTGACGGTTTGAATCGGTGTAATATTTATTTAGTCGCAAAATGGGAATTTGGAGTACGTTGGTTTCCACGATGCAAAACATCACCCAAACATAAACTATATTACGCGAAGAACTAATTTGTATATCCGATAATTTTTGAACTTTGGTATCTTTCGACCTTAAACACACAATTTCACGATCCTTATGGGGTCAAACACTCATTGCGTCACGCGTTCTCAATATAATTCGTTCTGGAATTACTACATCATCATCATCAGTAACTCAGTGTCAATCAAGTTCTCATTTACTACAAAGATGGCCAGGTTTTTCATTTTGTCTTTCTTTGATATATTGTCGATAGTTACCGTTATTTCAATTATTTGTCTTTGGCACCATTCTTTGAAAGTGTAGTGCATTTTTTGTCATTTTTTGCTCCCGCTGTCGCGCTTCAAGAACGCGTTTGTACGGCGACATTGTCGGCACGTTGATTACAAATACGGTAGACAACAGGAGACCCTCTAACGGACTCTGGTGCAATTTTCAAATTGGTGGCGAACTTTGAGCATCTACCAGTACAGTTCTAAGTCTAAAAGTAGTCCCAGAGCTCTTTGTTCAAAAGTTGTTGCACTATGGACATTACGTCAACCTGAACTAATACTTAGATACTTTATTTCGTCTTTCTGTCTATGATGCGTAGAGTTAGGATTGGTTTTTAGGAGGAACTTTTATTCAACGTCGGATGGACATATATGTAGGTCTAGGAGAAAAAGTCTTCTTTATTCTGCATTTGTGCGCCTACTAAACGAACCAGCAATTCCTTTATTCCAAGTTTTTAGTTTGACCCGTTGCTCTTTTAAAGTGTTCTCCAATCTTTTCTGAAAAGAAAAAGGGAAGTGAAAAGTTATGCAGGTTTCGTCGATATTGTTTTATGACCTGCCATTTTTGTACCTATTAACAAAAGTGCTTATACCACGAAGTGATAACATCGTTAAGAGCGATCTTCAATATTTTTTTAACCTGGGAAAGGCAGTAAGAAGTTTTGGCGATTTGTTATTGTTATACTCAACGCAAAAACCTTCTACGTTGAGATGCGTACTTCTGCCTTCTACATTATTTCTCTTCTTAAGGACAAAATAGTAGTAAGAAATGATGTTGACTTTTGACGATGTATTTTTTTGATCTGCTAGCTTTGTACCCACCGCGAAACCTGACTTGTACCATGGGGTTTTAGCGTTTTTTTAAGTGATTCCCAATTCTATTTTGAGTACGAAAGTTCTGGTTTTTGAGATACGAATATACCCTATGATTTTTTACATCTTTTAGAGATGTTCCCAGTTATTTCTGAAGAACCGAGTAGCAGCAAGAAGTATTTTTTTGGCGTGTTACTATTGTACTGTTCTCTCAAAGTTTTTATTTTTGAGATATACGTCGTTAGAGCTGTTAACGTCTACTATTAGTATCTTTGAGAGCAGTTCTTAGAGATAGAATACTGACTACAAGCATTTTTTAGAACGATTTTTATTCTGCTCTCAGGAGAGGAAGAGTAATAAGAAGTTGTGCCACACACTGTTAGCATATATTAGAGTGACTTTTAGTCTCTTTTCGAAGGCAGAAGAGCAGGTCAACAAATGAACTACGGATTGTCGTATTCAAGTTTTCAGCTTGACCTGTTACTTTTAAGAAAGAGAAGTGAAAAGTTTTGCTGCCTTCATCGATATTGTTTGCTGATCTGTCACTTTTTCCCCATTCACAAAAGAGGAAGACCAATAAGAAGTTGTAGTACACGCGGTACGTATATTAGAGCGACTTTCAGTGTGTTATCAAATGCAGCAGAGCAGGTTTTGTGATTTAACAATGCCTTTATCAAAACATCAGATGGACATATAGATCATGCTCGCTTCAAATGAACTAGCCATTGTCATATTCAAGTTTTTAGTTTGACCTGTCACTTTTTTGTAACTTAAAGGGTTTTTCCGTTTTTTCGTAAAAGAGAAAGGGAAGTGAAAAATTTTGCAGACTTTGTGGATATTGTTTGCTTATCTGTAACTTTTTCTGCCCATCAACAAAAGTGCTTGTACCACTGTGTTTTAGCGCTTTGTTATTGTTATACTCAACGGAAAAGCCTTCTATATTGAGATGCGTATCTCCGACTTCTACATTATTTCTCTTCTCAAGGACAAAAGAGTAGTTAAAAGCATGTGGACTTTTGACGATGTATGTTTTGATATGCTACTTTTGTACTCACCGCAAAACCTGATTTGTACCACCCTACTTTAGCATTTTTTTAGTGATCCTTAATGCCATCTTGAGTGCGAAGGTTTTAGCTTTTGAGATACAACAATATCGTATGACTTTAGATCTTTCAGAGAGATTTCCAGTTATTTCTTAAACATGAAGAAGTAATTTTTTGGGGTGTTTGTACTATTCTCAATTTTTTTATTTTTGAGATATACGTCCTTAGAGCTGTTAATATCTACTATTAGTATCTTTTAGGGCGGTTGTTAAAGTTAGTGATACTGGGTTCTAGCATTTTTTAGAAAGATTTTCATTCTGTCCTCAGGAGAGCAAAAGACCAATAAGAAGTTGTGTCACAAACTTGTAGCATATATTAGAGCTATTTTCAGTCTCTGTTCAGAGGCAGAAGAGCAGGTCAAAATTTTTGCGATTTGGCACTGCTTTTAATCAACATCAAATGGACATATAGGTCATGCAGAATAAGTCATCTCTATTCTGCAGATATGCCAGCTTCAAATAAACTAGCCATTGTCGTATTCAAGTTACTGGTTTGACATGTCGTTTTTTGCATATTTTGTTTTCCAATCTTTTCTTTAAAGGGAAATGGAAGTGAGAAGTGTTGCAGACTTCGTCCCTATTGTTTGCTGATCTGTCATTTTTTTGCCCATCAACGAAAGTGTTTGTACCACGGTGTTATAGCATCTTAAAGTACGATTCTTAATTTTTTTTAACATGGAAAAGGCAGTAAGAAATTTTGGCGATTTGTTATTGTTATACTCAACCAAAAGCCTTCTATCTTCAGATGCGTATCTCCGACGTATACATTATTTATTTGTCTTCTCAGGCACAAAAAAATTGTACGAAATCATGTGAATTTTTGACGATGTATTTTTTTGATCTGCTGTGAAACTTGTGACTTGTAGCATGGGATTTAAGTATCTTTTTCAGATAGAATCATATCCATTACGATTATAAGCGACTTTTGACTTAGACTGCGTCGCAGTTGAACACCCAGACTTTTTAGATATGGTCATTTACCACTCCGAAGATGCAAGCTGCAGAGTCATGCGAAACGTCAGTTTGTTCGGGTTCACGAACGACAACACGGCAAAGGCAAAGTTCTACTTCTTGTTTCGACTCTCAAGGAGAGACTAGGACCAAGCCTATTAAGTCTGGGTGTTCAACTACGACGCGGTCTAAGCCGAAAGTTTAAGATTTTACATATCCTATGATTTTTTACATCTTTCAGAGAGATTCTCAGTTATTTTTAAAGGACCGAAGAAGAAGTATTTTTTTTTGCTTTTGTGCTGTCCTCAAAGTCCTATACGTCGTTAGAACTGTTAACGTCTACTATTAGTATATTTTAGGGTCGCATCTTGAAGTCTGATCTCCAATATTTTTTCTGTGGGGATGGCAGTAAGAAGTTTTGGAGATTTGTTATTGTTATACTCAACGCACAAGCCTTCTGTGTTGAGATGCGTACCTCCAACTTCTATATAATTTTTCTTCTCGCGGACAAAAGAGTATTAAGACATCAGGTGGACTTTTGTTCATATATTTTTTTATGTGTTATTTTTGTATCTATTCCGTATGACTTGTACCATCGAATTTTAGCATCTTTTTGAGCGATTTTCAATTGCATCTTGGGTACGAAAGTTTTAGGTTTTGAGATAAAACAATATCCTACAGCTTTTCGCGCCTTTTAAATAAATTCTTAGTTATGTTCTAAAGACGGAAGAACAAGAAGTATTTTTTCAGGTGTTGCCTTTGTCCGGTTCTGAAAGTTTTTATTTTTTAAGATATGTGGCGTTAGTATTCTTAACGTGTACTATTAGTTTCTTTTACGCTGGTTCCTAGAGTCTTCTCATGTTCAAATTGTTGCAAGACGTCTAAAAGACGACATAGTTTCATTTTTTGAGATACAATATTTCTTGTATTTATGATCTTTTAGAGCGATCTTCAGACTAGTCCCACAAGCGGCACGGCACGAACTTTGGGAATACATTTTCTTAATTTCCTACTTCTATAACCAACCGGAAACTTGGTTTTTTGAGATACGACGATCGACTTCTAGCATCTTCCAGGGTTAGTTTCATTTCCATCTCAGGAGTAGATGTTTTCTGGGCTTTGGCATAGTGTTTTTTATCTATAATCTTTATAATCGACACTAAAATCTTGTTTTTAAGATGCAACGATCGAGTTTATGTTTTCGGTTTCTAGCAAAACGATTTTCAGTTCATGGGAGGAAGAACAAGGAAAAGTTTAGTGATGATTTTTTTGGGTTTTAGCATGTTAAGAGTTAACTCCACTCAGGTGCAGAAGAGTAATAAGAAGTTTTAGTACGTACTTCAGGCAAATTCTTTGTGCACAACGATAAGGCGTTTACCTTCTTCATTTAAGGTTTCTCGACGTAGTTCTTGTTTAGTCTTGCGTAGTTAGGCATGTATTTTCTGGATTTGCTATATTTGTATCCAACCCGAAAGTCTCATTTTTTGAGATTTGGTAATAGGGAGTGTACCACTCAGTAGTATCTTCAATAGTGATCTCTACACTCTTCTCAAGAACTTTCGAAATGAATTTATCGTTTTGATATATTTCTAGAGAACTCGAAAACTTTGGTTTTTTGGGATACATTGACAGGGTGTTGTACCACCACTTTCTAACATATTTTTTGGTAGTGGAAAAGCAATAAGGAGATTTACGGATTTTGACGATGTGTTCTTTTTAAAGAGAACTTTGGGAATAAGTTTTCTTAATTTGCTTCTTTTGTAACCAATTCAAAACTTTGTTTTTCGAGATACAAGGATCGACTTCTACCATCTTTCAGGGTTAGTTTCATTCCCATCTCAGGAGTAGATATTTTTCGAACTTTGGTGTAGTACTTTTTTTATCTATAATCTTTGTAACCAACACAAAAATCCTATTTTTGAGACACAATCATCAAGTTTATACTACCGGTCATCTTTAAAACTCTTCTGAGGTACAGAAGAGTCTCATTTTTTGAGATTTGGTAGTAGGGAGTGTACCATACCTAGTAGCATCTTTAAGAGTGATCTTTACACTCTTCTTAGGAACTTTTCCCATAAATTTATCGTTTTGATATATTTCTAAAGAACTCGAAAGCTTTGGTTTTTTGAGATACATTGATAGGGTGTTGATGCATTCTTTTCATCAGTAGGAAACGCAAACATTTATAACAGGGCAGATTTTGGCGTTTGAGATACAATACCTGATGGTTTAGCATCTTTTAGATATATTTCCAGTTATTTCTTAAGGACAGAAGATCAGTAAGAACAATTTTTTTGGGTGTTGCCGTTCTCCTATTTTGAAAGTCTTTTAGGACGGTTCCTGGAGTCTTCATGAGCAGAGTAGTAGTGGAACGTCTTAAAGACGTTGGTAATGTATATGCTTGTGTTATAAACCGTGAAGCTTAATTTTTTTGAGATACAATATCGCTTGTATCATCGGATTCCAGTATCTTTTAGGGCAATCTGCAGTCTCACGGATGGCACGGTAATAAATTACAAACTTTAAGAATGTATGTCCTTGATTTACTGCTATTATAACCAATCTAAAAGCTTATTTTTTGAGATACGACTATCAACTTTCAGAGTTAGTTTCATTTCATCTCATCCTATTTTGTGGAGTTTTTTAATCAACACGAAAATCTTATTTTTGGGAAACAAGGGTCGTGGGTCTACTACCGGCTTCTACCAGCTTTTAGAGCAATCTCTGGGGGAGGAAGAAGATTGAGAAGTTTTGCGGACTTTGGTGGTGCTTTTTTTCGGTTTTAGAATTTTTCAGTAATCTTTAAACTCTGCTCAGATACAGAATAGTAGTAAGAAGTTTTAGTTTCTGCGATTTTTTTGAATTTTTGCAACATCTTTGTCTTTTAAGACACAACGATAAGGCAGTTACTTTCGACGTTTAATATTTGAGACCCCAGCTCTTTTTTAGGAAAAGATTGGGTAAAAGTCTTGCGGTCTTGGCGATATGTATTTTTAAGACACAACGGTCGTGTGTCTACTACCGACTTCTACCAACTTTCAGAGCGATTTTCAGGTAGGAAGAATAATGAGAAGTTTTGCAGACTTTGGTGGTTTTAGCATTCTTTAGAGTTCTCTTTAAAACTTTGCTCAGGTGCAGAAGAGTAGCAAGAAGTTTTAGATTTAGTGATTTTTTTGAGTTGCTATCTTGGTACCTTTTGCAACATCTTTGTCTTTTAAGACACAACGATACGGTCTTACTTTCGACATTTAACATTCCAGAGTCTAGTTTTTTTTATAGGAAAGGAAGAGCAGTAAGAAGTCTTGCGGACTTGGCGATGTATTTTCTGAGTTTGCTATGTAACGTGACTAACCCGAAAGTCTTATTTTTTGAGATTTTGTAATAGGGAAAGTATTTCCGGCTTCTACCGTCTTTGAGTGACTCCCACAGTCTTCTCAGGAGCAGAAGAGTGATGTATGTGTGAAACTCAAAAATTTAAAACGGTACGGGTTTTGGGTTTTGACATCCAACAATTCTCGATGACTTAGCATCTTTCAGAGATATTTTCAGTTTCTTCTAAAGGACCGAAGAGCAGCAAGAAGTATTTTCTTGATTTGCTACCTTTGTAAGCAACCCAAAAGCTTGTTTTTTGAGAAACGACCATCGACTTTCAGGATTAGCTTCATTTCATCTCAGCAGCAGATATTTTCTATCTGTAATCTTTGTAATCAACACGAAATTCTTGTTTTTGAGATACCACGGACTTATGTCTACTACCAGCTTCTATCAGCTTTTAGAGCGAACTCTAGGAGATGAGGAACAATGACAAGTCTTCCAGATTTTCGTGATGATTTTTTTCGGTTTTAGCATTTTTCAAAGTTGTCTTTAAATCTCTGCCCAGGTGCTGACGAGTAGCAACAAATTTTAGTTTCAATAATTTTTTTGGGTTGTTTTGGTATCTTACGCAACATCTTTGTTTTTTAAGACAAAATTTTACTTCCGACAACATTCTAGAGCTTAGTTTTATTAGCTTCTTTGAGTAATCCCCAGTCTTTTCAGGAGCATAAGAACAACTATAAGTTTTAAGTAAATTTTGTATTGTGTTTTCTCGTTTTGGTGTATTTGTAGAGAACTCGAAAATTTTGTTTCTTTGAGATACCTTTATAGGGCGTTGGACCACAACTTGCTAACATATTTTAGGCAATTTTTAGTTTTTGTCAGTAGTAAAGCTTTTGGCGATGTATTTGCTCGTGCTGCTGCTTTCGTATACAACGTAAAAGCTTCATTTTCTCAGAATATCGTTTGTATAAACGACTACCAGCATCTTTTAGAGTGATCCCAGGCTCATTTCGCTGGCGGCGCGGTAATAAATTACGAAGGTAATTTACGGTCTTTGACGATGTATTTTTTGATCTGTGTAAAACACGAAAACTTTGGGACACTACGATAATGATAGTATTACTGACTTCTAGCATTTTCAGAACGATTTACAATTTTTTCTCAGGAGAGGAAGAGCAATAAGCAGTTGTGCCACACTTGTAGGATAGAGTCAAGAACTGTTTTAATTCAAAGGGAAATTTTGGATTCGACGACTTTATAGGTGCACAATTTGAACCAATGACAAGGTACTTCATTTCGTTTTTCTGTCTATGATGCTTAGAGTTGCCTTTTTAAGGCTTTTATTTAACATCAGATGCACATATCGGTCGAGAAGAATAAGTTTCCTCTATTCTGCAGATATGCGTGCTCCAAGTGAACTAGAGATTGTCCTATTCAAGTGTTCAGCTTGAAGTGTTGCTTTTTTTGCATCTTTTAAACTGTTTTTGGAAAGGGAAGCGAAAGTTTTGCAGACTTTGTCGATATTGTTTGCTGATCTGCCACTTTTTTACTCGTCAACGAAAGTGTTGTACCACGGTGTTATAGCACCTCGAAGTGCGATCTTCATTATTTTTTTTACCGTAGGAAAGACATTAAGACGTTTTGAGGATTTGCTACTGTGGTACTCAGCGCAAAAGCCTTCTTTTTTGAGATGCGTACGTCCGACTTCTACATTATTTCTCTTCTCACGGATAGAAGAGTAGTAATAAATCATGGGAACTTTTTACGCGTGTTTTTTTTTATTTACTACTCACCACGAAACTTATGACCATCGGGTTTTAGCATCTTCATTAGTGATCCTCAATTCCATCTTGGGTTCCAAAAGTTTTGGCTGTTGAGATACATCAATACCATGTGACTTTTTGCATCTTAGAAAGAAATTCTAAATTATTTCTTAAGGACGAACGACCTGCAGGAAGTATTTTTTCGGCGTGTTGCCTTTGTACTGTTCTTAAAGTTTTAATTTTTTGAGATATATGGCGTTAGGGTTTTTACTACTACTATTAGCATCTTTTGGGGCGATTCCTCGAGTTTTTTTATGAGCAGGGTAGTAGCGAGACGTCTTAAAGACTTGGATAGTATATTTGCTCGAGCTGATGTCTTCGTATCTAACGTTAAAGTTTGATTTTTTTGAGATACTATATCGCTTGCATCATCGATTATCAACATCTTTCAGAGCGATTCTACCACTAGTCTCGCATGCGGCACGGTAATAAATCACCAACTTTCGGAATGCATTATCTTGATTTGCTACTTTTGTAACTAATACTGACTTTTTTTTTATCTTATTCATTTCTCAGGAGAAGAACAATAAGCAGTTGTGCCACACACTTGCAGCATTCATTAGAACGATTGTCAATCTCTTCTCAGAGGCAGAAGAACAGTTCAAAGTTTTTGTGAATTTGTCCTAATAGGTGCATAATCAGGCGTCGAGTGTAAGTAGATGGCTTTCCATAGTATTTTCTTGCTCGCTTCCTTCGACGTCTTGGCATTAAAATAACAATTGCAATGTTCTTGAGAAATTATTACATTTAATACGAAATTGAAGCGAAACCACTACAAGTGGGACGATTTAAATACGAAAAGAAAGAAAAGAAAGTACAGAGGAATAAAAGAGAGAGGAAAAGGATAGACGACAAATAGATGGTGAAGATAACAATAAAATCGCCGGGCATTAAAAAGATAACGGAGAAAAACGAAGGAAACAGCTCAATAATAGGAAGGGGAAAGAGAAAAGAACAGAATGAAACGGAGGAACTAAAGGAATTATTGAGAGAGATTATAAAACAGATGGAAGAAAATATGCAAGGAGTAAGGTAAGAAATAAATGAAGAAGTGGAAGAAAGAAAAAGAGGAACTGGTAGAGAGAAGTAAAGAACCACAAAAGGAATTAGTATTGATGCTAGAAGAAAAATTAAACACAAGTGACAGTGATAAATAGAGAGAAGTAAATTAGATGGTGTGGTGGAAATGGGAAGATGAGAGGAAAGGCAGATGGCACAGAAGAGGATATTAAGTAACACAAATTATATAAATCACGACTTGACATGGGAAGAACGGTGAATACAAAGAGAAATAATGAACAGAGCGGTGGAAAGGAAAAAAGTATGGATAGAATACAGGAAAATGGAAATAGACGGAGAAAGATACATATGAAACGATAGAGACAGGGAGTTGACCCGAGAATGGCGAGAGAAAATGGGTAGTCAAAGGACAAAAAACTAAAGAATGAAGACGAATTGACAAAGAAAAGGAGTAATGAGTAATGGAAAGGGAAAAGACCAAGAAAGAGGAATAAAGAAAAGAAGGAAGAAGCACAGTAGGAGATCAATGAGCTGAGAGTATTGTTTTAGAACGTAGCGGGAATAAAGAACAAGGAACATGATTTTTGGGAGTATATTAGGGAACAGGATGTAGTGGTATTACAGGAGACCGGGATATAAAAAAAGAATGAGAGTGGTGTGAAGAAGAGCTGCCGGAGGAATTTGAGTGGGTGGTGCAACATGCAGAAAGGGAGATCAAAGAAGGGTATAATAACGGGAATAATAAAAAAATGGTTGAGTCAGGAACAAGGAGGAGAAAGAGAAAGTGCAACAGGAGGAAAAGGTTTATAGCAGCAGAATGAAACAGACAAGAAATAACGTAGAAAAGATGATAGAAGAAAGTAAGTAGGGATTGTTAACATTAGAAGGGGACTTTAACGCGAGTATAGGGGAAGAGGGGGGAATACCAGCAAGGAAAGGGACGGGGAAGAAACAAACAAAGGACAAAGTCATAAAGAAAGAAGGAGAAGAACTGCTGGAAATGTGCAACGAAAGGGAGTGGGAAATAATGAATGGGAACAGAAAAGAAGGAAGAATGGGAGAATCGATAATATATTTTGGAATGACAAATGAAGAGGCTGGAAAAAAAGTGAAGAGATTTAAGGTGGGAGAAAAAAGAAAACCACTGGAATTGACAATGAAAGGAGAGACGTTTAAAAGCTGGACAGATGAGGGTATAAAGAAAAACAAGGAGAGAATACGGAAAAAAGGTATGGGTAGGGAAGGGATTACAAGAGAATGTGGAGGAAATGAGAGAGATGATGGAGAAAGCAACAGAGAAAGTAAAATTTAGAAAATGGAAGGGGGCGAAAACTGGATGAAAGAAATGGTAGGATAGAGAATGCAACGAGGCAAAGAAAAAGGGAAGAACGGAAAAAAGGAATATAAAGAAGCAGTAAAAATCTCAAAGAAAACATGCGAGAGAAACAAGGAAGAAAACAAAAAGAAACAATAGGATCAGATCAAAGGAATAAAAACGGAGGAAGATGTATGGAAATACCTAAAGGAAGAAAGGAAGAGAAAAGGGACGACAAAGAGAATACAAATAAAAGAAGAGAAATTTTAGAAGCCTGCTGGGAGAACAAAATCAGAAAGGCATAGAAACGAAGTAGCAGTAAGACGGGAAGAAGGAAATGGAGATAGAATAAACGAAGACGAAGTAATACAGGCAATAAAGAAGGTAAGTGAAGAATTACAGAGGGGGTGACAGTGCTACAAGGAAGGCTACAGAAGGAAATCAAGGAAAGGAGTTTGGTATCAGACGGACAACCGGGATTCAGAAAGGGAAGAAGAGTGATAGACAACATTTAAACACTTAGCGAATAGAGAGCTAGAGAAAAAAAGTGAAACTGGTGGCGCTATTCGTAGATTTAAAAGCCGCTTTTGACAAAGTGAACAGCGAAAAACTGTGGGAATATTAAATAAAGAACGGAGGAAATTTACGAAGAAACGAGGAGCGGGATGAAAGTGAATGGAAAGGGAAGCGAGAAATTCGTTACAAGGAGAGGGTTGAGACAGGGATGCCCACTGAGCTCAAGACTGTTTGCAGTACATACGGGGAATTTGGAGGAGACAATGAGAGGACAACAGATAGGAGGGAAAGTGAAGGTGTGGTCATTGGCGTATGCGGATGACATAGTTTTGGTAGCTAAAGAGAAAAAGGAAATAAAGATGATGAAGACGCTGCAAAAATACAAAAAAAGAAATGGAAGTAAATACGGAGAACACATAAATAATGGTGTTTAGAAAAGGAGGGGGGAAAGAAAAAGAGAGGAGTAAAAATGAAGGGAAGAGAAATTGGAGCAGGCGAGGGAATTTACATACCTGAGGTACACGATGAAGTGTGGAGTGTGGGAGAACGGTTGTTTGGGATTTACATAGAAAAATGAAGGCTGCTGTTTGAGAAGCTAATAAAAAGTGTGGTTTTATATGGGGCGGAAATTATGGGGGTGGAAGGAGTATAAATAGGTAGAATGGATACAAGAAAAATACTGGAAAAGGGTGTTAGGGCTAGATAAACACCGGGGTATATTATAAGAGAGGAAGTGCAGGCAGAAAGAATAAGTGTAGAGAGGGCTATAAAATACGAGGAAGAACTGAGAGAAAGAAACGAATGCAAAATACAGGAATGTTGGAAAGAGATAAAGGGAGGAAGAGTGAAGTACGCGCAGGATGGCAGAAAAGAATAGAGTAGGGTAAGAGAGGAAATAATAATGAGAGGTAGGGACATAGAAAAGCAGAAAAGATGGAGAAAGATAAAAGAGGCCGGATACAATGTGAATTATAAGAATATCCAGGGAGAAGGGGTTCCAGAATATCTAAAGGGGGGAGGGAACAAAAGCAAGAAGAAAAAAATGATGGCGAGGTTCAGATGTGGGAACGACGAATTAAGAAATAAATACTGGAGAAAAGAGGAAGAAAGGATATGCATGGAACTCATTTTGTCATATACGACAACGGGATCTCAGATGTTCATTTATGGTCGACTGTCTATAAAGTCCTGTCATTAAAATCTTAGTTTTCTTGTTGGTTGTTGGAGATCGTTGAGTGTCTTCTGCGTAATTGATGTTCTGTGTTCAAGAGAATCTAGTCTCATTTTTTCACGATCTTGTCAAACAGTTTTTGGATCATATCTTCTAATTAGATTTGCAGAGTATGAAGTTTGCTCTGTAGTATATAAGCGTGGTATGGGCAATACATCATTAGTTCAAGTTTCCTAAAAATAAAAACCGAACGTATAATTAGGACATAAAAATCGTAACCTTCTTAGATCCGTTGTAATTTTTGCGTATACTGTTAGAATTTATTATTTAAAGGGTTTAATTGAGTTTCGGACATCAAAGTAATTTCGTAAAAACGACTTAAGTGCATCATTAAATTAACTGCTGTTTCTACAAAGCCTACTAACTACGCACGAATCACAAAGTTTGGGCATTGACGTTGTTGCCAACAACATTTATTATGCAACTAAGGGAACACTAAAATTGACAGTGGTTTTTATTTGTTCAGGTCCGACTGTATTTTTCCACTAAAGTGGCACGTTTTGTACGAACTCGATTAATTAACGTCCAACGGCAAAGTGAGCCGTTCGTTGTTAACAAACAAAACTTTCATAAATATCAAATTACGTTGATAATTATTTTAAATAACGGCTTTGGATAACTTTCTTTTGTAGATGAAAGCCCTTCAAAAATATTAATTTCCCTATTGAAGTTCGTCAATTGAAATTAATTAATAATTCGTCGGTATCCAACAGGAAGAGCAAAGCTATAATTTGCCCCTTTCTAATTTTATCTCTTCTTTTTATAACGCTTCTAATTAACGACGAATCTAGAAAAAAATTGAACTTACGTACAAATTGGCGTGGAAAAAATAATTACGATGATTTAATTAAATTCACCTAATCGCGCAAGAAAATGAACTGGAAAAAGGAACGAAAAAAATATTATACAAATACATATGTATGCAATAAGCTCGCCGCGCGACTTCTAACTATTAGAATTATTTATGACTGATATTTCTTCTCGGGTTCTACCTTTTTACAACATTTCAGTTTTATATGGTGATTTCACCGTTAGGTATTTTTTCATTTCATATTTAAACGTTATTTATGTTTCGGGAATGGAATTGGACGTTTTTTAAAATTAACTGTCACGCTGGTTCTTGCTTCATCTTTTTTAAGTGAAAGTTGATACAAGAGAAACGAATCGCCAAGGGTTTTATCGATTCTTTTCTTTTTCTTCATTTTTATGTGAAATGCATTGGAGTGACGTCACGCGCAACGACGCTCGCTTGTTTTTTTGCCAGCTTCGAAAAAGTAAACTTTATTATCTGGCCTACTTTGATAACAATAACGTTACTAAATAAAGGTGTAAATTGAAAACGTTACAAAACTAGTCCGAAAAAACAAAACAGCGTTGGGAATTGGTCATAGGCTTCTACGACCTGATCCGAAAAAAATTGAATTTGTAGTTTAATAGTCAATATTTGTTTTATCGTTTCGCCTATCGTTATTATTTACGTAATAAGAAAGAAGGTTTTGTCGGCTGGTCCCATTGTACTTTGGCTTACAGAGTGAGATTATAGCATCTTGCAACAAAAACAAATGCAAGAGCAAAAATGTAACAGTTTTGAGAAAAAAATAAATTATGAATATATAACTTAGTGGGCCGTGAAAAAAATTGCAACTGACGAACAAAGATAAAAGATACTAATAAAAGTAACCTGAAAACATTAGTTTCTGCTTAAAATATTCTTAAAAAACGTTAACGAGTTTTGCAGTATACGACATGTAACCGAAACCGATTAATGTTTAAAAAGTTTGGTGTATTTATTCAGTATTCTTATTCGGTTAGTTACAAGATTCGTTTTAACCAAAACCGATTAACCTTTGGTGGTTTTAAATCTTCAAACAAGTTTATGATTCTGATATTTACAAGATTTATTTAGAAACGGTTTTTGAATTCTGAAATATATTGGAAGTAACCGAAACCGGTTAATGTTTGATGGTTTAATTCTATAAAAGTAGTTTAATATTCTAATATTTACAAGATTCGTGAAGAATAGGTGTAGTTATTGTAACCAAATTTATGTGCGCTCACTTAACCGGTTAATTGGATTTATCATAGCAATATTGGTGTTTGGAGAATGATCAAATTTTAACCAAGTGTGCTATATCCTGCAATTAGCCAAAACCGGTTAACCTTTGATGGTTTTGTTCTTTCAATAGAATTCTACTATGACATTAATGTACTGTAGTTGATTTTGCAGAATTGTTTTTGAATTCTGAAATATATTGGAAGTAACCGAAACCGGCTAACGTTTGATAAGTTTGATGGTTTAATTCTATCAATCAAGTTTAATATTGTAATATTTACAGGATTCGTCAAGAGTTGGTGTAGTTAATGTAGCCAACTGTATGTGCGCTTAGTTAACCGCTTATTTGGATTTATCATAGCAGTTGGTGTTTGAAGTTTTTTGATGAAATTTTAACAGATTCTGCTATATGCTGCAATTAACTAAAACCGGTTAACTTTTGATGGTTTCATTCTTTAAAACAAGTTTATAATTCTGATATTTACAAGATTGATTTAGAAGCGGTTTTTTAATTCTGATATATATTGGAAGTAACCGAAACCGGCTAATGTTTGATGATTTAATTGTATCAAACAAGTTTAATATTCTGATATTTACAAGATGCATTAAGAATTATTGTAGTTATTGTAACCAAATGTATGTGTTTGGTTAATCGGTTAATTGAATTTCTCGTAGCAATATTTGTGTTTTGAGTTTTATGATGAAACTTACAGATTCTGCTATTACTGGGATTAACCAAAACCGGATAAGCTTTGATGGTTTTATTATTTCAAACGAATTTATAATTCTGATATTAGATTTGTTTAGAAACGGTTTTTAAATTCTGAAATATATTGGAACTAACCGAAACCGACTAATGTTTCCTGAGTTTGGTGGTTTAATTCTATCAAACAAGTTTAATATTCTGATATTTACAAGATTCGTCAAGAATTGGTGTAGTTGTTGTAACCAAATGTATGTGTGCTTGGTTAACCGGTTAATTTGATTTATTATAACAATATTGGTGTTCGTCTTTGGAATTTTTATGATCAAATTATAACATATTGTGCTATATACAGCAAATAATCAAAACCGGTTAACTTTTGATGGTTTTATTCTTTCAAAAATGTTTATAGTTCTGATATTTACAAGGTTTATAAATAATTGGTTTAATTATTGTAACCAAATTTGGTTAACTGGTTAGGTAATAGAATTTTACTACGGCAGTGATATATTATAATTGTTATTACAAAATATTTTTGGATTTTATTATATTCAATTTTTAACAGTCTCTGCTACATACTACAGTTAACCAAAACCGGTTATCTTTCGATGGTTTTATTCTTTGAAACAAGTTTATACTTCTAATATTTACAAGATTTATAAAATTCTATTAAACCAATAAAGGTTTAATAGAATTTTACGATGGCAGCAATAAACGAATCGCCAAGGATTTTATCGATTCTTTTTTTTCTTCATTTTTATGTGAAATGCATTGGAGTGACGTCACGCGCAACGACGCTTGCTTGTTTTTTCGCCAACTTCGAAAAAGTAAACTTTATTATCTGGCCTACTTTGATAACAATAACGTTACTAAATAAAGGTGTAAATTGAAAACGTTACAAAACTAGTCCGAAAAAACAAAACAGCGTTGAGAATTGGTCATAGGCTTCTACGACCTGATCCGAAAAAAATTGTATTTGTAGTTTAATATTCAACATTTGTTTTATCGTTTCGCCTACATCGATAATGATCGTTATTATTTAAGTAATAAGAAAGAAGGTTTTGTCGGCTGGTCTCATTGTTCCTTGCCTTACATAGTGAGATTATGACATCCCACAACAAAACAAATGCAAGAGTAAGATCAGTTAAAAAAGTTGGCCGGGAAAAACAAAAATACAACCGACAAACAAAGATAAAAGATACTCCTAATAAAAGTTGACATAATCGTCATCGGTTAATGACATAAGCAAAGTAACCTAAAAACATTAGTTTCTGCTTGTTTTGCAGTATACGACCGAAACCGATTAATGTTTAAAAAGTTTTGTTTTAACCAAAACCGGTTAACTTTTGATGGTTTCATTCTTTCAAACAAGTTTATAATTCTGATATTTACAAGATTTCTTTACAATTGGTTTAATTACTGTAACCATGTTTAGTTAATTGTACTATGGCAACAATGTATTGTAGTTGATTTCACAGAAGTGTCGTTAGAGTTTTATATTCAAATTTTAACAGGTTTTGCTGTTTACTGCAATTAACCGAAACCGGTTAATGTTTGATAAGTTTGATGGTTTAGAATTGGTGTATTTATTGTAAGCAAATGTAAGTGCGCTTGGTTAACCGGTTAATTGGATTTATTATAGCAATATTGGTGTTTTGAGTTTTTTGATCAACCTGTTGTTCTATATACTCCAATTAATCAAAATCGGTTAACCTTTGTTGGTTTTATTCTTTCAAACGAGTTTATAATTCTGATATTTACAATTGGTTTAATTACTGTAACCAAATTTGGTTAGCCGGTTAATTGAATTTTACTACAGCAGTAATATATTGTAGTTGATTTTACAGTATTGTCTTTAGAGTTCTATATTCAAATTTTAACAGTTTCTGCTGTTTACTGCAATTAACCAAAACCGGTTAACCTGTGATGATTTTATTCTTCCAAACAAGTTTAATATTCTAATATTTACAAGATTTGTCAAGAATTAGTGAAGTTGTTGTAACCAAATGTATGTGAGCTTGGTTAACCATTTAATTAAATTTATCATAGCAATGTTGGTATTCAAAATTTTATGATCAATTTTTCTATCTACTGCAATTAACCAAAACCGGTTAACTTTTGATGGTTTTATTCTTTCAAACAAGTTTATAATTCCAGTATTTACAAGATTTGTTTACAATTGGTTTAATTTCTGTAACCAAATTTGGTTAACCGGTTAATTGAATTTTACTATAGCAGTATTATATTGTAGTTGATTTCACAGAAGTGTCGTTAGAGTTTTATATTCAAATTTTAACAGGTTTTGCTGTTTACTGCAATTAACCAAAACCGGTTAACTTTTGATGATTTTATTCTTCTAAACAAGTTTATAATTCTGATAATTTGGTTAACCGGTGAATAGAACTTTACTATAGTAGTAATATTGTAGTTGATTTTAATATTCATTGCAATTAACCAAAACCGTTTAATTTTTAGTAGTTTTATTCTTTTAACCAAGTTTATAATTTTAATATTTGGAAGATTTATTTACAATTGGTTTAATTACTGTAACTAAACTTGGTTAAACGTTTAATAGGAATATACTATAGCAAGCAGTAATATATTGTAGTTGATTTTGCAGAATTGTTTTTGAAATCTGAAATATATTGGAAATAACTAAAACCGGCTAATGTTTGATTAGTTTGATAAACTTTATCAAACAAGTTTAATATTCTAATATTTACAAGATTTGTCAAGAATTGGTGTAGTTATTGTAACCAAATGTATGTGAGCTTGGTTAACCATTTAATTATATTTATCGTAGCAATGTTGGTATTCGAAATTTTATGATCAATTTTTAACAGATTTTTCTATCTACTGCAATTAACCAAAACCGGTTAATTTTTAATGATTTTATTCTTTAAAACATGTTTATAATTCTGATATTTACAATTGGTTTAATTACTGTAACCAAATTTGGTTAACCGGTGAATAAAATTATAGCAGTAATATATTGTAGTTCATTTTGCAGAATTGTCTTTAGAATTTAACATTTTTATATTTACAAGCTTCGTTCAGAATTGGCGTAGTTATTGTAACCGAATGTATGTGCGCTTAGTTAACCGGTTAATTGGATCTATCATAGCAATATTGGTGTTTGGAGTTTTATGATCAACTTTGAACAGGTTTTGCTATATGCTCTAATTAACTAAAACCGGTTAACTTGATTTTTTCAAACAAGTTTCTAATTCTGATGTTTACAAGATTTATTTACAATTGGTTTAATTACTGTAACCAAATTTGGTTAACCGGTGAATATAATTTTACTATAGCAGTAATATATTGTAGTTCATTTTGCAGAATTGTCTTTAGAATTTAACATTTTGACATTTACAAGCTTCGTTCAGAATTGGTACAGTTATTGTAACCGAATGTATGTGCGCTTGGTTAACCGGTTAATTGGATTTATCATAGCAATATTGCTGTTTGGAGTTTTGTGATCAACTTTTAACAGATTTTGCTATATGCTCAAATTAATCAATTTACAAGATTTATTTACAATTAGTTCAATTAATGTAACTACATTATATTATAGTAGATATTACAAAATTGTTTTTGGATTTTTTTATATTCAATTTTTAACAGGTTCAAAATATATACTGCAATTTACCAAAACCTGTTATCCTTCCATGGTCTTAATCTTTCAAACCAGTTTATAATTCTGTTATTTACATAATTTATTTACAGTCGGTTTAATTTCTATAACACAATTTATGACTATTTCGTTAACCGGTTAATAGAATTTTACTATGGCAGTAATTTACTGTAGTGGGTTTTACAGAATTGTCTTTGATTTCTGTAATATATTACAAATAACGGGAACTGATTAATGTTTGATAATTCTATTCGTTTGATGCAATTAACCGAAACCGGTTAACCTTTGATAGCTTTATTCTTTTAAACAATTTTATATTTCCAAGATTAGTTTATAATTGGTTTAATTATTGTAACAAAATTTATTGTGTATTTGGTTAACCGATTAGTAGGATTATACTATGACAGTAATATATTGTACTTGCCATTGCAGAATTGTCTTTGGAATTTTATACTTAAATTTGAACAGATTCTGCAATTAACCGAAACCGGTTAACGTTTGATAAGTTTCGTGCTTTTATTTTTTCGAATAAATTTACAACTTTGTTATTTACAACATTATTTAAACTTGCAGATTTTTTTTAAATAATGTTATACTCATATTTTAACAGATTCTGCTTTATACTGCAATTAACCGAAACCGGTTAACGTTTTATAATATTCTTAGTTTTATTCTTTTAAACAAGCTTTGATGCTTACAAGATTTATTAACAATTGGTTTGATTACTGTAACAGAATGTATGTATATTTGGTTTAGCGGTTAGTAGGATTTTACTGTAACAGTCATAAATTGTAGTTGATATTAGTTTTTTTTGGAATTTTATACTCAAATTTTACCAGGTTCTGCTATATACTGCAATTAACCGAAACTTTTAATTGTTTTTTTCTTTCAAACAAGTTGATAATTCTGGTATTTACAAGATTAATTTACAACTGGTTTAATTACTGTAACCAAATTTGGTTAACCAGTTAATATAGTTTTATTATGCCAATAATATATTCTAGTTGATTGTACAGAATTGTATTGGTTTTCTGAAATTAATGGGAAGTAACCGAAACCGGTTAATATTTGACAAATTTGGTTGTTTAATATTTTATTTATATGATTCATTAAAAATCGATGTAGTTATTATAGCCAGATGCATTTGGGTTTAGTTAACCGGTTAATTCAATATTATATAGTACCGATTACCTTTTGATGGTTTTATTCTTTCATTATTGATTTACAAGATTTATTTAAATTAGTTTAATTACTTTATCAAAATTTATGTGTATTTGGTTAACCGGTTAGTAGGATTTTACTATGACTGTAATATATTGTACTTGTTACTGCAGAATTATTTTTGGAATTTTATATTCAAATTTGAACCTGCTATATACTGCAATTAACCGAAACCGGTTAACGTTTGATAAGTTTTGTGGTTTTATTTTGTCGAATAAATTTATAACTTTGATATTTACACGATTTATTAAAATTGCAGAATTTTTTTTAGAATATTATGCTCATATTTCAACAGATTCTGTTATATACTGCAATTAACCGAAACCGGTTAACGTTTGATAAGTTTCGTGGTTTTAATTTTTCGAATAACTTTATAATTTTGATATTTACACGATTTATTAAAATTTTCTTTGGAGTTTTATGCTCAGGTTTTAACAGGTTCTGTTGTATACTGCAATTAACCGAAACCGGTTAATGTTTTATAAGTTTCATAGTGTTATTTTTTCAAACAAGTTTATAATTTTGATATTTACAAGATTTATTAACAATTGGTTTAAATGTAAAAAAAATTATGTGTATTTGGTTAACCGGTTAGTAGGATTTTACTATGACAGTAATATATGGTACTTGCTATTGCAGAATTGTTTTTGGAATTTTATACTCAAATTTGAACAGGTTCTGCTATATACTGCAATTAATCGAAACCGGTTAACGTTTGATAAGTTTCGTACTTTTATTTGTTCGAATAAATTTATAACTGATATTTACACGATTTATTAAAATTGCAGATTTTTTTTAGAATATTATGCTCATATTTCCACAGATTCTGCTATATACTGCAATTAACCGAAACTGGTTAACGTTTGATAAGTTTCGTGCTTTTATTTTTTCGAATTAATTTATAACTTTGATATTTACACGATTTATTAAAATTGCAGTATTTTTTTAGAATATTATGCTCATATTTCAACAGATTCTGTTATATACTGCAATTAACCGAAACCGGTTAACGTTTGATAAGTTTCGTGCTTTTATTGGTTTGAATTAATTTATAACTTTGATATTTACACGATTTATTAAAATTGCAGTATTTTTTTAATAGATCATGCTCATATTTCAACAGATTCTGCTATATACTGCAATTAACCGAAACCGGTTAACGTTTGATAAGTTTCGTACTTTTATTTGTTCGAATAAATTTATAACTTTGATATATACAAGATTCATTAAAATTGCAGAATTTCTTTTAGAAAATTATGCTCATATTTCAACAGATTCTGCTATATACTGCAATTAACCGAAACCGGTTAACGTTTGATAAGTTTTGTAGTTTTATTTTTTCTAGTAAATTTATAGTTCTGATATTTACACGATTTACTAAAATTGCAGAATTTTCTTTGGAGTTTTATGCTTAGGTTTTAACAGGTTTTGTGGTATACTGCAATTAACCGAAACCGGTTAATGTTTTATAAGTTTCATAGTTTTAATTTTCAAACAAGTTTATAATTTTGATATTTACAAGATTTATTAACAATTGATTTTAATGTAAAAAAAATAAGTGTATTTGGTTAACCGGTTAGTAGGATTTTACTATGACAGAAATATATGGTACTTGCTATTGCAGAATTGTTTTTGGAATCTTATACTCAAATTTGAACAGGTTCTGCTATATACTGCAATTAATCGAAACCGGTTAACGTTTGATAAGTTTCGTACTTTTATTTGTTCGAATAAATTTATAACTTTGATATATACAAGATTCATTAAAATTGCAGAATTTCTTTTAGAAAATTATGCTCATATTTCAACAGATTCTGTTATATACTGCAATTAACCGAAACTTGTTAACGTTTGATACGTTGCGTGCTTTTATTTTTTCGAATTAATTTATAACTTTGATATTTACACGATTTATTAAAATTGCAGTATTTTTTTAGAATATGATGTTCATATTTCAACAGATTTTGTTATATACTGCAATTAACCGAAACCGGTTAACGTTTGATAAGTTTCGTGCTTTTATTTTTTCGAATTAATTTATAACTTTGATATATACAAGATTCATTAAAATTGCAGAATTTTTTATAGAATATTATGCTCATATTTCAACAGATTCTGCTATATACTGCAATTAACCAAAACCGGTTAAGGTTTGATAAGTTTCGTGGTTTTATTTTTTCTAGTAAATTTATAGTTTTGATATTTATACGATTTATTTAAGTTATAGAATTTTCTTTGGAATTTTATGCTCGTTTTAACAGGTTCTGCTACACATTGCTTTTAATCGAAACCGGTTAGCGTTTTATAGGTTTTATAGTTTATAATTGGTTTGAATACTGTAAAAAAAATTATGTGTATTTAGTTAACCAGTTAGTAGGATTTTACTATGACAATAATATATTGTACTTGCTATTGCAGAATTGTCTTTGGAATTTTATAATCAAATTTGAACAGGATCTGCTATATACTGCAATTAACCGAAACTGGTTAACGTTTGATAAGTTTTGTGGTTTTATTTTGTCGAATAACTTTATAATTTTGATATTTACACGATTTATTAAAATTGCAGAATTTTTTTTAGAATACTATGCTGATATTTCAACAGATTCTGTTATATACTGCAATTAACTGAAACCAGTTAACGTTTGATAAGTTTCGTGCTTTTATTTTTTTGAATTAATTTATAACTTTGATATATACAAGTTCATTAAAATTGCAGAATTCTTTTAAGAATATTATGCTCATATTTCAACAGATTCTGTTATATACTGCAATTAACCGAAACCGGTTAACGTTTGATAAGTTTCGTGCTTTTATTTTTTTGAATTAATTTACAACTTTGATATATACAAGTTCATTAAAATTCCCGAATTTTTTAAAGAATATTATGCTCATATTTCAACAGATTCTGTTATATACTGCAATTTGAAACCGGTTAATGTTTGATAAGTTTCGTGCTTTTATTTTTTTGAATTAATTTATAACTTTGATATATACAAGTTCATTAAAATTGCAGTATTTTTTTTTAGAATAATATGCTCATATTTCAACAGATTTTGCTATATACTGCAATTAACCGAAACCGGTTAAGGTTTGATAAGTTTCGTGGTTTTATTTTTTTTAAATTAATTTATAACTTTGATATATACAAGTTCATTAAAATTGCAGAATTTTTTTAAGAATATTATGCTCATATTTCAACAGATTCTGTTATATACTGCAATTAACCGAAACCGGTTTTATTTTTTTGAATTAATTTATAACTTTGATATATACACGATGCATTAAAATTGTAGAATTTTTTTAAGAATATTATGCTCATATTTCAACAGATTCTGCTATATACTACAATTAACCGAAACCAGTTAACGTTTGATATTTTTTTGTGGTTTTATGTTTTCGAATAATTTTAATATTTTCAGCATTTATTGTAAACTTTTCTTTGGAATTTTATGGTCATGTTTTAACAGGTTCTGCTATAAACCGTAAATAAACCGAAACCGGTTAACGTTTGATAAGTTTCAAGGTTTTATTTTGTTGAATAAATTTATAATTTTTATATTTACAAGATTTATTAAGAACTGGTTTAATTACTTTAACTAATTTATGTGTAGTAAAGTTTCGATACGTTTGATGGTTTGATGTTTTCAAATGAGCTTATAATTTTGATCTTTACAAAATTCATTTAGAATTGGTGTAATCACTATAACCAAATATGTTTGTATTTGGTTAACCGAATGACAGATTTAAATATGACAGTAAAATATATTGGGGTTGATGTTACAGAATTGGTTTTTAAAGTCCATACTCAAATTTTCACAGATTTTGCTATATACTGTATATAACCGAAACCGGCCAACGTTTGATAATTTTGATGTTTTTCTTTCAAACAAGTTTAAAAATGATAAATAATCACATGTATGTAACCGTTCCATAAGTTGAACTGTCTAGTTATTGAAAACAAGTATTTTTATTGTCACAAAATTTTGTTTAAAACGAATATATAACGTAACCGAATTTTTGGGATTTAGCTAACCGGTTCTCCTCAAGTTTTATTATGTTGTGCAGTATACTGCGAATAACCGAATTTGGTTAACGTTCGTTTGTTGATTTAATTACTTCGAAATGATTTAAATAATGAAACTAGGTTGGAATATTTTTAGTTAATCGGTTAATAAGATCCGAAATTGCACAAGGTCAATAAGAAAACAGTTTTTCGAGAACCGTATTAAAATAAATCTTAATTTAGTAATGGAAGAGGGCGTCGCCGATGAGAAATTGTTTTACAGTTGAAATTATTGTTATCGATTTTCGTGTTGGTATCAAAGTATGTCGTTTATTTATTTGCGCAGGTTTTATGGTATTTTCTTATTTAATTGATCGTAGCGACCATCGGAAATAAATGTTATTCATACCGTGCACAATTTATACAGAAAATAGTAAAGTTAAAAAGAGAAAAAGCGACACGGTAACGGTGTTTTAGTTCGACATTAGAAGTCTAACCACGTATTTGAATACACGTCTTGCAAGTTGATAAAAAGAAACGTGGATATTGTAAAAGCGCCCCTCTACACGTTTCGTCGCACTCCACCGGTGTAAACAATACCATATGTGACTGACATTTAATATATAAAAGAGGTCCAACGAGCCAACAAGACGTAACACCAAAATAACTTTGTTTTATTTCTTTTTTACCTCTACCGAGCGCGATACCAGACAGATGTTTCCCTCCTTGAAGCTTTTCCAAAGATTTTTTTTTAATCGTAGATTATTCCGAAGCGAACTATTTCGTGTGTGTTAAGGTGCGAAATAAGTGCCGTTAGTCACGCGAATGACAAGGTGGAGGTGGTTTCTAAACTCTTTGTCGTTATTATGTTTTTCCTGGTCACAATCTCGCTGGGTTCATCTATTCAATACCGTCACACCGAAGACGGTGTTTAAACCGAGTTCTCATCCTCTTCCGCTTTCTAATCCAACGCCCACTTTTTTCGCGCGATTTATCAAAAACAACCCTTTGAACGTTAACTGAAATTTAATCTAACGAGACTTAGTTGATCGATAAAGTGCCAACGGGAAAATGCGAAAACGTCAAATTATACCGAAATATATTTTCTTTCAAGTTGGTAACTTCATTTTCGCCAGCTCCGTTTGCACAAATTTTCTATACAATAAAACTATGAATGGGGAGACGGAAGTAGAATCTTGTACGGATTTCATCTCATTTCGAAATACACGTTCGAATTTGCATACATTTGAATATACGTAGAGTCGTCAGTTACGAATTGATACGAAACTCTTTTTATGCGTTACACTATTCGCAGGCGTGTCACTTCTATCGATTCGTTTTATTCACTGACTTTGATTCAGTAATATTGGTGGCGACGTTTTGTGCAGTTTTCTAAAACTCCACCTATGGACTTATTCGACTTTTTACAGTACCGATTTGTCAATCCTAGAAAAAGTTGTCTTTAGTTTCAAACTTCAAAAAAGTACGAATACTTTTGTTAATATTTTGTTAGGTTTTAGGGTTATAATTCTGTAATTTATTGTATGAGGTTATGATTTGAAAAGGACTTAACAATAGTTTGTTCTTTTTTTACACAACCTACTGCAATAATCACATTCAAGAAACTATCCAAATATGCTAAGTTTTTAGGGTTGTTGTCATTATTTACATGTTTGCCAAATTAATGATTTTTGGCATTCGATACTACCAGCAAATAGCAAGAAAATTCTGTTGCGTATCGTGCAACTTGGGTAGAGGAGGAGGAAATGATCACAAAGGGAATAAGTTAGGTTCGCACGAGTTGAAGGATAGTCGAATTAGAAGTGTAGGGTGGCTTAGGTACATGGTGCGTGCTTAGAGAGCACGTAGATCTTCAGAAAACCGAGTGGATAAAGTTCACTTTAATGCACAGGCACTGCAACCAGTCTGACATTGAAAAAGTTGGCTGACACTGCGTTTTCCTTTTGTCGATACTGGAATGGCTGTCGATTTTACTTGCCCAATGTCTTTTCTCTGGAATTCCATTACTGAGGACGGTCTGCAAGTAGTCTATACAAATATCGTCTGGGAGTTTTCTTGACGGGCATGTCGAGTGTCTTCAATCTTGCCGAAGTAACACTCCTCAGAAGTGTGGAGTTCAAGTTCATCATACTGAAACTTGAAGCACTTGGGCTACAGGAAGCAGGTCGTATGGGTTGTGGACAAGACCTTTTTTTAGTTTTCTGGGTTTAGATCTTATCTCTTCAATCTTAGTAATGGCGTTCTGCATTCTTAGTTTGGAGAATTTTACCAATACCAAGTCACTCCAAGTTTTGTTGACACGACGTTTACTTTTTGTCGTATCGTACCGGAATGGATGTCGATTTTACTTGCCCAATGCCGTCTTTTCTTTGGAATCCCATTACTAAGGACGGTCTGCAAATAACCTACACAAATATCGTCTGGGAGTTTTCTTGACGGGCATGTCGAGTCTCTTCAATCTTGCCGAAGTAACATTGCCCAGAAGTGTCGAGTTCAAGTTCATCATACTGAAACTTGAAGCACTTGGGGTACAGGAAGCTGATTGTATGGGGTGTGGACAAGGCCTTGATCTTTTTAGTTTTCTGGGTTTAGATCTTATCTATTCAATCTTCGTAATGGCGTTCTGCATTCTTAGTTTGGAGAATTTTACCAATACCAAGTCACTCCAAGTTTGTTGACACGACGTTTACTTTTTGTCGTATCGTACCGGAATGGATGTCGATTTTACTTGCCTAATGCCGTCTTTTCTCTGGAATTTCACTACTGAGGACGCTCTGCAAGTAGTCTATACAAATATCGTCTGGGAGTTTTCTTGACGGGCATGTCGAGTGTCTCCAATCTTGCCGAAGTAACATTGCCCAGAAGTGTCGAGTTCAAGTTCATCATAATGAAACTTGAAGCACTTGGGGTATAGGAAGCTGGTTGTATGGGGTGTGGACAAGGCCTTGGTTTTTTTAGTTTTCTGGGTTTAGATCTTATCTATTCAATCTTCGTAATGGCGTTCTGCATTCTTAGTTTGGACAATTTTACCAATACCAAGTCACTCTAAGTTTTGTTGACACGACGTTTACTTTTTGTCGTATCGTACCGGAATGGATGTCGATTTTACTTGCCCAATGCCGTCTTTTCTTTGGAATTCCATTACTAAGGACGGTCTGCAAATAACCTACACAAATATCGTCTGGGAGTTTTCTTGACGGGCATGTCGAGTCTCTTCAATCTTGCCGAAGTAACATTGCCCAGAAGTGTCGAGTTCAAGTTCATCATACTGAAACTTGAAGCACTTGGGGTACAGGAAGCTGATTGTATGGGGTGTGGACAAGGCCTTGATCTTTTTAGTTTTTTGGGTTTAGATCTTATCTATTCAATCTTCGTAATGGCGTTCTCCATTTATAGTTTGGAGAATTTTGCCAAAACCAAGTCAGCCCAAGTTGGTTGACACGGCGTTTACTTTTCGTCGTATCGTACCAGAATGGATGTCGATTTTACTTGCCCAATGCCGTCTTTTCTCTGGAATTCCATTACTGATGACGGTCTGCAAGTAGCCTATACAAATATCGTCTGGGAGTTTTCTCGATTGGCATGTAGAGTGTCTTCAATCTTGCCGAAGTAACACTCCCCAGTAGTGTGGAGTTAAATTTTATCATACTGAAACTTGATGCACTTGGGCTACAGGAGGCAGGTTGTATGGGGTGTGGACAAGACCTTGATCTTTTTAGTATTCTGGGTTTATATCTTATCTCTTCAATCTTAGTAATGGCGTTCTGCATTTTTAGCTTGGAGAATTTTACCAATACCAAGTCAGCCCAAGTTGGTTGACACGGCGTTTACTTTTTGTCGTATCGTACCGGAATGGCAGTCGATTTTACTTGCCCAATGCCGTCTTTTCTCTGGAATTCCATTCCTGAGGACGGTCTGCAAGTAGCCTATACCAATATCGTCTGGGAGTTTTCTTGACGGTCATGTCGAGTGTCTTCAATCTTGCCGAAGTAACACTCCCCAGAAGACTGGAGTTCAACTTCACCATACTTGAATTTGAAGCACTTAGGCTACAGGAAGCAGGTCGTATGGGGTGTGGACAAGACTTTTTTTTAGTTTTCTGGGTTTAGATCTTATCTCTTCAATCTTAGTAATGGCGTTCTGCATTCTTAGTTTGGAGAATATTACTAACACGAAGTCAGCCCAAGTTGGTTGACACGGCGTTTACTTTTTGTCGTATCGTACCGGAATGGATGTCGATTTTACTTGCCCAATGCCGTCTTTTCTCTGGAATTCCATTACCGAAGACAGTCTGCAAGTAGCCTATACAAATATCGTCTAGGAGTTTTCTTGACGGGCATGTCGAGTGTCTTCAATCTTGCCGAAGTAACACTTTCCAGAAGTCTGGAGTTGAAGTTCATCATTCTGAAACTTGAAGTACTTGGGCTGCAGAAACCAGGTCGTATGGGGTGTGGACAAGACTTTTTTTTAGATTTCTGGGTTTAGATCTTATCTCTTCAATCTTAGTAATGGCGTTCTGCATTCTTAGTTTGGAGAATATTACTAACACGAAGCCAGCCCAAGTTGGTTGACACGGCGTTTACTTTTTGTCGTATCGTACCGGAATGGATGTCGATTTTACTTGCCCAATGCCGTCTTTTCTCTGGAATTCCATTACCGAAGACAGTCTGCAAGTAGCCTATACAAATATCGTCTAGGAGTTTTCTTGACGGGCATGTCGAGTGTCTTCAATCTTGCCGAAGTAACACTTTCCAAAAGTCTGGAGTTGAAGTTCATCATTCTGAAACTTGAAGTACTTGGGCTGCAGGAAGCAGGTCGTATGGGGTGTGGACAAGACTTTTTTTTAGATTTCTGGGTTTAGATCTTATCTCTTCAATCTTAGTAATGGCGTTCTGCATTCTTAGTTTGGAGAATATTACTAACACAAAGTCAGCCCAAGTTGGTTGACACGGCGTTTACTTTTTGTCGTATCATACCGAAATGGATGTCGATTTTACTTGCCCAATGCCGTCTTTTTTCTGGAATTCTATTACTGAGGACGGTCTGCAAGTAGCCTATACAAATATCGTCTAGGAGTTTTCTTGACGGGCATGTCGAGTGTCTTCAATCTTGCCGAAGTAACACTCCCCAGAAGTGTGGAGTTCAAGTTCATCATACTGAAACTTGAAGCACTTGTGCTACAGGAAGCAGGTCGTATGGAGTGTGGACAAGACCTTTTTTTAGTTTTCTGGGTTTAGATCTTATCTCTTCAATCTTAGTAATGGCGTTCTGCATTCTTAGTTTGGAGAATATTATTAACACGAAGTCAGCCCAAGTTGGTTGACACGGCGTTTACTTTTTGTCGTATCGTACCGGAATGGATGTCGATTTTACATGCCTAATGCCGTCTTTTCTCTGGAATTCCATTCTTGAGGACGGTCTGCAAGTAGCCTATACCAATATCGTCTGGGAGTTTTCTTGACGGTCATGTCGAGTGTCTTCAATTTTGCCGAAGTAACACTTTCCAGAAGTGTGGAGTTCAAGTTCATCATACTGAAACTTGAAGCACTTGGGCTGCAGGAAGCAGGTTGTATGGTGTGTGGACAAGATCTTGATCTTTTTAGTTTTCTGGATTTAGATCTTATGTCTTCAATTTTCGTAATGGCGTTCTGCATTTTTAGTTTGGAGAATTTTACCAATACCAAATCACTCCAAGTTGGTTGACACTGCGTTTACTTTTCGTCGTATCGTACCGGAATGGATGTCGATTTTACTTGCCCGATGTCGTCTTTACTCTGGAATTCTATTTCAGAGAACGGTCTACAAGTAACCTATACTAATATCGTCTGGGAGTTTTTTTGACGGGCATGTCGAGTTTCTTCAATCTTGCCGAAGTAACATTGCCCAGAAGTGTCGAGTTCAAGTTCATCATACTGAAACTTGAAGGACTTGGGGTACAGAAAGCTGGTTGTATGGGGTGTGGACAAGGCCTTGATCTTTTTAGTTTTCTGGGTTTAGATCTTATCTATTCAATCTTCGTAATGGCGTTCTGCATTCTTAGTTTGGAGAATTTTACCAATACCAAGTCACTCCAAGTTTTGTTGACACGACGTTTACTTTTTGTCGTATCGTACCGGAATGGATGTCGATTTTACTTGCCTAATGCCGTCTTTTCTCTGGAATTCCACTACTGAGGACGCTCTGCAAGTAGTCTATACAAATATCGTCTGGGAGTTTTCTTGACGGGAATGTCGAGTGTCTTCAATCTTGCAGAAGTAACACTTTCCAGAAGTCTGGAGTTCAAGTTCATCATTCTGAAACTTGAAGCACTTGGGCTGCAGGAAGCAGGTCGTATGGGGTGTGGACAAGACTTTTTTTTGGTTTTCTGGGTTTAGATCTTATCTCTTCAATCTTAGTAATGGCGTTCTGCATTCTTAGTTTGGAGAATATTACTAACACGAAGTCGGCCCAGGATGGTTGACACGGCGTTTACTTTTTGTCGTATCGTACCGGAATGGATGTCGATTTTACTTGCCCAATTCCGTCTTTTCTCTGGAATTCCATTACCGAAGACAGTCTGCAAGTAGCCTATACAAATATCGTCTAGGAGTTTTCTTGACGGGCATGTCGAGTGTCTTTAATCTTGCCGAAGTTACACTTTCCAGAAGTCTGGAGTTCAAGTTCATCATTCTGAAACTTGAAGCACTTGGGCTGCAGGAAGCAGGTCGTATGGGGTGTGGACAAGACTTTTTTTTGGTTTTCTGGGTTTAGATCTTATCTCTTCAATCTTAGTAATGGCGTACTGAATTCTTAGTTTGGAGATTATCACCAATACGAAGTCAGTTCAAGTTGATTGACACGGCGTTTACTTTTTGTCGTATCGTACCGGAATGGATGTCGATTTTACTTGCCCAATGCCGTCTTTTCTCTGGAATTCCATTACCGAGGACAGTCTGCAAGTAGCCTATACAAATATCGTCTAGGAGTTTTCTTGACGGGCATGTCGAGTGTCTTCAATCTTGCCGAAGTAACACTTTCCAGAAGTCTGGAGTTCAAGTTCATCATACTGAAACTTGAAGCACTTGGGCTACAGGAAGCAGGTCGTATGGGGTGTGGACAAGACCTTTTTTTAGTTTTCTGGGTTTAGATCTTATCTCTTCAATCTTAGTAATGGCGTTCTGCATTCTTAGTTTGGAGAATATTGCTAACACGAAGTCAGTCCAAGTTGGTTGACACGGCGTTTACTTTTTGTCGTATCGTACCGGAATGGATGTCGATTTTACTTGCCCAATGCCGTCTTTTCTCTGGAATTCCATTACCGAAGACAGTCTGCAGGTAGCCTATACCAATATCGTCTGGGAGTTTTCCTGACGGTCATGTCGAGTGTCTTTAATTTTGCCGAAGTAACACTTTCCAGAAGTCTGGAGTTCAAGTTCATCATACTAAAACTTGAAGCACTTGGGTACAGGAAGCAGGTCGTATGGGGTGTGGACAAGACTTTTTAGTTTTCTGGGTTTAGATCTTATCTCTTCAATCTTAGTAATGGCGTTCTGCATTCTTAGTTTGGAGAATATTGCTAACACGAAGTCAGTCCAAGTTGGTTGACACGGCGTTTACTTTTTGTCGTATCGTACCGGAATGGATGTCGATTTTACTTGCCCAATGCCGTCTTTTCTCTGGAATTCCATTACCGAAGACAGTCTGCAGGTAGCCTATACCAATATCGTCTGGGAGTTTTCCTGACGGTCATGTCGAGTGTCTTTAATTTTGCCGAAGTAACACTTTCCAGAAGTCTGGAGTTCAAGTTCATCATACTAAAACTTGAAGCACTTGGGTACAGGAAGCAGGTCGTATGGGGTGTGGACAAGACCTTTTTTTAGTTTTCGGGGTTTAGATCTTATCTCTTCAATCTTAGTAATGGCGTTCTGCATTCTTAGTTTGGAGAATATTATTAACACGAAGTCAGCCCAAGTTGGTTGACACGGCGTTTACTTTTTGTCGTATCGTACCGGAATGGATGTCGATTTTACTTGCCCAATGCCGTCTTTTCTCTGGAATTCTATTACTGAGGACGGTCTGCAAGTAGCCTATACAAATATCAGCTGGGAGTTTTCTTGGCCGGGATGTCGAGTGTCTTCAATCTTGCCGAAGTAACACTCCCCAAAAGTGTGGAGTTTAACTCCGTCATACTGAAACTTGAAGCACTTGGGCTGCAGGAAGCAGGTTGTATGGTGTGTGGACAAGATCTTGATCTTTTTAGTTTTCTGGATTTAGATCTTATGTCTTCAATTTTCGTAATGGCGTTCTGCATTCTTAGTTTGGAGAATATTATTAACACGAAGTCAGCCCAAGTTGGTTGACACGGCGTTTACTTTTTGTCGTATCGTACCGGAATGGATGTCGATTTTACATGCCTAATGCCGTCTTTTCTCTGGAATTCCATTCTTGAGGACGGTCTGCAAGTAGCCTATACCAATATCGTCTGGGAGTTTTCTTGACGGTCATGTCGAGTGTCTTCAATTTTGCCGAAGTAACACTTTCCAGAAGTGTGGAGTTCAAGTTCATCATACTGAAACTTGCAGCACTTGGGCTACAGGAAGCAGGTCGTATGGGGTGTGGACAAGACTTTTTAGTTTTCTGGGTTTAGATCTTATCTCTTCAATCTTAGTAATGGCGTTCTGCATTCTTAGTTTGGAGAATATTACTAACACGAAGTCAGCCCAAGTTGGTTGACACGGCGTTTACTTTTTGTCGTATCGTACCGGAATGGATGTCGATTTTACTTGCCTAATGTCGTCTTTACTCTGGAATTCTATTCCAGAGAACGGTCTGCAAGTAGCCTATACTAATATCGTCTGGGAGTTTTCTTGACGGGCATGTCGAGTGTCTTCAATCTTGCCGAAGTAACATTGCCCAGAAGTGTCGAGTTCAAGTTCATCATACTGAAACTTGAAGCACTTGGGGTACAGGAAGCTGGTTGTATGGGGTGTGGACAAGGCCTTGATCTTTTTAGTTTTCTGGGTTTAGATCTTATCTATTCAATCTTCGTAATGGCGTTCTGCATTCTTAGTTTGGAGAATTTTACCAATACCAAGTCACTCCAAGTTTTGTTGACACGACGTTTACTTTTTGTCGTATCGTACCGGAATGGATGTCGATTTTACTTGCCTAATGCCGTCTTTTCTCTGGAATTCCACTACTGAGGACGCTCTGCAAGTAGTCTATACAAATATCGTCTGGGAGTTTTCTTGACGGACATATCGAGTGTCTTCAATCTTGCCGAAGTAACATTCCCCAGAAGTGTGGAGTTCAAGTTCATCATTCTGAAACTTGAAGCACTTGGGCTGCAGGAAGCAGGTCGTATGGGGTGTGGACAAGACTTTTTTTTGGTTTTCTGGGTTTAGATCTTATCTCTTCAATCTTAGTAATGGCGTTCTGCATTCTTAGTTTGGAGAATATTACTAACACGAAGTCGGCCCAGGATGGTTGACACGGCGTTTACTTTTTGTCGTATCGTACCGGAATGGATGTCGATTTTACTTGCCCAATTCCGTCTTTTCTCTGGAATTCCATTACCGAAGACAGTCTGCAAGTAGCCTATACAAATATCGTCTAGGAGTTTTCTTGACGGGCATGTCGAGTGTCTTTAATCTTGCCGAAGTTACACTTTCCAGAAGTCTGGAGTTCAAGTTCATCATTCTGAAACTTGAAGCACTTGGGCTGCAGGAAGCAGGTCGTATGGGGTGTGGACAAGACTTTTTTTTGGTTTTCTGGGTTTAGATCTTATCTCTTCAATCTTAGTAATGGCGTACTGAATTCTTAGTTTGGAGATTATCACCAATACGAAGTCAGTTCAAGTTGATTGACACGGCGTTTACTTTTTGTCGTATCGTACCGGAATGGATGTCGATTTTACTTGCCCAATGCCGTCTTTTCTCTGGAATTCCATTACCGAGGACAGTCTGCAAGTAGCCTATACAAATATCGTCTAGGAGTTTTCTTGACGGGCATGTCGAGTGTCTTCAATCTTGCCGAAGTAACACTTTCCAGAAGTCTGGAGTTCAAGTTCATCATACTGAAACTTGAAGCACTTGGGCTACAGGAAGCAGGTCGTATGGGGTGTGGACAAGACCTTTTTTTAGTTTTCTGGGTTTAGATCTTATCTCTTCAATCTTAGTAATGGCGTTCTGCATTCTTAGTTTGAAGAATATTACTAACACGAAATCAGCCTAAGTTGGTTGACACGGCGTTTATTTTTTGTCGTATCGTACCGGAATGGATGTCGATTTGACTTGCCCAATGCCGTCTTTTCTCTGGAATTCCATTACCGAGGACAGTCTGCAAGTAGCCTATACAAATATCGTCTAGGAGCTTTCTTGACGGGCATGTCGAGTGTCTTCAATCTTGCCGAAGTAACAATCCTCAGAAGTGTGGAATTCAAGTT
The DNA here is from genome assembly GCA_035610365.1 of Aquatica leii. Classification (NCBI taxonomy): domain Eukaryota; kingdom Metazoa; phylum Arthropoda; class Insecta; order Coleoptera; family Lampyridae; genus Aquatica; species Aquatica leii. Next base: position 35,045,697 of record CM069438.1, read on the forward strand.
CATCATACTGAAACTTGAAGCACTTGGGCTACAGGAAGCAGGTCGTATGGGATGTGGACAAGACCTTTTTTTAGTTTTATGGGTTTAGATCTTATCTCTTCAATCTTAGTAATAGCGTACTGAATTCTTAGTTTGGAGAATATCACCAATACGAAGTCAGTTCAAGTTGATTGACACGGCGTTTACTTTTTGTCGTATCGTACCGGAATGGATGTCGATTTTACTTGCCCAATGCCGTCTTTTCTCTGGAATTCCATTACAGAGGACAGTCTGCAAGTAGCCTATACAAATATCGTCTAGGAGTTTTCTTGACGGGCATGTCGAGTGTCTTCAATCTTGCCGAAGTAACAATCCTCAGAAGTGTGGAATTCAAGTTCATCATACTGAAACTTGAAGCACTTGGGCTACAAGAAGCAGGTCGTATGGGATGTGGACAAGACTTTTTTTTTAGTTTTATGGGTTTAGATCTTATCTCTTCAATCTTAGTAATGGCGTTCTGCATTCTTAGTTTGGAGAATATCACCAATACGAAGTCAGTTCAAGTTGATTGACACGGCGTTTACTTTTTGTCGTATCGTACCGGAATGGATGTCGATTTTACTTGCCCAATGCCGTCTTTTCTCTGGAATTCCATTACCGAGGACAGTCTGCAAGTAGCCTATACAAATATCGTCTAGGAGTTTTCTTGGCGGGCATGTCGAGTGTCTTCAATCTTGCCGAAGTAACACTTTCCAGAAGTCTGGAGTTCAAGTTCATCATACTGAAACTTGAAGCACTTGGGCTACAGGAATCAGGTCGTATGGGGTGTGGACAAGACCTTTTTTTAGTTTTCTGGGTTTAGATCTTATCTCTTCAATCTTAGTAATGGCGTACTGAATTCTTAGTTTGGAGAATATCACCAATACGAAGTCAGTTCAAGTTGAGTGACACGGCGTTTACTTTTTGTCGTATCGTACCGGAATGGATGTCGATTTTACTTGCCCAATGCCGTCTTTTTTCTGGAATTCCATTACTGAGGACGTTCTGCAAGTAGACTATACAAATATCATTGGGAGTTTTCTTGACGGGTATGTCGAGTGTCTTCAATCTTGCCGAAGTAACACTCCTCAGAAGTGTGGAGTTCAAGTTCATCATACTGAAACTTGAAGCACTTGGGCTACAGGAAGCAGGTCGTATGGGGTGTGGACAAGACCTTTTTTTAGTTTTCTGGGTTTCTCTTCAATCTTAGTAATGGCGTTCTGCATTCTTAGTTTGGAGAATATTACTAACACGAAGTCAGCCCAAGTTGGTTGACACGGCGTTTACTTTTTGTCGTATCGTACCGGAATGGATGTCGATTTTACTTGCCCAATGCCGTCTTTTCTCTGGAATTCCATTACCGAAGACAGTCTGCAGGTAGCCTATACAAATATCGTCTAGGAGTTTTCTTGACGGGCATGTCGAGTGTCTTCAATCTTGCCGAAGTAACACTTTCCAGAAGTCTGGAGTTCAAGTTCATCATACTGAAACTTGAAGCACTTGGGTTACAGAAAGCAGGTCGTATGGGGTGAGGACAAGACTTTTTTTTAGTTTTCTGGGTTTAGATCTTATCTCTTTAATCTTAGTAATGGCGTACTGCATTTATAGTTTGGAGAATTTTACCAATACTAAGTCAACCCAAGTTGGTTGACACGGCGTTTATTTTTTGTAGTATCGTACCGGAATGGATGTCGATTTTACTTGCCCAATGACGTCTTTTCTCTGGAATTCCATTCTTGAAAACGGTCTACAAGTAGCCTATACCAATATCGTCTGGGAGTTTTCTTGACGGTCATGTCGAATGTCTTCAATTTTGCCGAAGTAACACTCCCCAGAAGTGTAGAGTTCAACTTCACCATACTTGAACTTGAAGCACTTGGGCTACAGGAAGCAGGTTGTATGGGGAGTGGACAAGACTTTGATCTTTTCAGTTTTTTGGGTTTATATCTTTTCTCTTTAATCTTAGTAATGGCGTACTGTATTCTTAGTTTGGAGAATATCACCAATACGAAGTCAGTTCAAGCTGGTTGACACGGCGTTTACTTTTTGTTGTATCGTACCGGATGTCGATTTTACTTGCCAAATGCCGTCTTTTCTCTGAAATTCCATTACTGAGGACGGTCTGCAAGTAGTCTATACAAATATCGTCTGGGAGTTTTCTCGATTGGCATGTAGAGTGTCTTCAATCTTGCCGAAGTAACACTCCCCAGAAGTATGGAGTTAAATTTTATCATACTGAAACTTGATGCACTTGGGCTACAGGAAGCAGGTTGTATGGGGTGTGGACAAGACCTTGATCTTTTTAGTATTCTGGGTTTAGATCTTATCTCTTCAATCTTAGTAATGGCATTCTGCATTTTTAACTTGGAGAATTTTACTAATACCAAGTCAGCCCAAGTTGGTTGACACGGCGTTTACTTTTTGTCGTATCGTACCGGAATGACAGTCGATTTTACTTGCCCAATGCCGTCTTTTCTCTGGAATTCCATTCCTGAGGACGGTCTGCAAGTAGCCTATACCAATATCGTCTGGGAGTTTTCTTGACGGTCATGCCGAGTGTCTTCGATCTTGCCGAAGTAACACTCCCCAGAAGTGTGGAGTTCAACTTCACCATACTTGAACTTGAAGCACTTCGGCTACAGGAAGCTGGTTGTATGGGGAGTGGACAAGACTTCGATCTTTTCAGTTTTTTGGGTTTAGATCTTATCTCTTTAATCTTAGTAATGGCGTTCTGCATTCTTAATTTAGAGAATTTTACCAATACCAAGTCAGTCCAAGTTTGTTGACACGGCGTTTACTTTTTGTCGTATCGTACCGGAATGAATGTCAATTTTACATGCCCAATGTCATCTTTTCTCTGGAATTCCATTACTAAGGACGGTCTGCAAGTAGTCTATACAAATATCGTCTGGGAGTTTTCTTGACGGACATATCGAGTGTCTTCAATCTTGCCGAAGTAACATTCCCCAGAAGTGTGGAGTTCAACTTTACCATACTTGGAAGTTGTAGAACTTGGGCTGGAGGAAGCAGGTTGTATGGAGAAGGAGCAAGACCTTGATCTTTTTAGTTTTCTGGGTTTAGATCTTATCTCTTCAATCTTAGTAATGGCTTTCTGCATTCTTAGTTTGGAGAATATTACCAATACCAAGTCAGCCCAAGTTGGTTGACACGGTGTTTACTTTTTGTTGTATCGTACTGGAATAGATGACGATTTTACATGCCCAATGCCATCTTTTCTGTATTACTGAAAACGGTCTGCAAGTAGTCTATATCGTTTGGGAGTTATCTTAGCTTGCATGTCGAGTGCATTTAATCTTGCCGAAGTAAGACTCCCCAGAAGTGTTGAGTTCAAGTTCTTCATACTTAGAACTTGAAATACTTCGGACACAAATCGTATGTGTGTGAACAAGACCTTGATCTATTTAGTTTTGTAGGTTTAGATCTTATTTCTTTAATCTTAGTAACGGCGTTCTGCTATTTTAGTTTGGAGAATATTATCAACACCAAGTCAGCTCAAGCTACTTAATGGTCTTAAAAAGAACGTCGCGACTTAAAATGTTGAACGTTTTGGTCACGTTAAGAGATGTAGAACGTTCTCTGTATACGAGATTCAAATATACGAAGTAATGGTAAGTTGGTCGGTAGTTGATCACTTCTTCCTGAACTTTTGGAAGAAACAGCAGTTTTTTGGGAATCTACAGCTTAGCATTACTATGTTGAATAAGAAGCGCTTGGAAAATTGTGGGAACTCAGGTTACTTTTTCACACATAATATAAATAAAACTCAGCGAATGCGAGAATGGCTTTTGTAATCTCTCTTCCGATTTTGCCTGCACGGTCGATACTGTAAAATGCGTCGCTATTTTTTAATATTCTCTGTCGAGTCGATCTGTCATATGTCTTTGGTATGCGCATGAAAGTGTCTCCAAGTGGGAAAGTGGCGTTGATTTAGTTGGTGATAGCGATGATCGTTCATAAATTGACACTTTCTAAGGCTACATTAGCTACAGGAATCATTTGTTTGAACGGGCGTCTTCTCTGCTACCTGGATTTCACTGGCACTTGGACGTTGTAGATCTCTTCTTGGTGTACAGGGGCCAGAACGTTACGAATATTCAGATCTGCAGCCGATACTATCCGCTAATTGCCAGGCTTTTGATATACGCACCTGCTTGAGATAACTGTACGTGTTGATTTACGAAGAGCATTTTCTTTACAGTGACGTAAATCTTTTTATCATCAACCTTTTGATCCATTGGGTCCCTTTGCTAACAACTACGTCACTACGGCTAGCTGCGATGTCGGTGAGTGGGCGTGGTTGAGGATCTTATAATAGATAAATAAAAAATAGTCGCCACTCCGCTGTAATAGTAGAATCACCGGTTCGGAGACATCAAAGTTACCCACTGTAGAAAAAGTTAAACTGTAACAATGTATTCTATTACTAGTGTTTTTTCAAACTGATATGAATATTTTAATAAATGTGACTTAATAATAAAACTATAAAACACAATTAAATTTCCCCTTTACTATCTAATCATTTGAGATCGCAAATGCGCAACGTTTCCCTTCGACTTAACAGAATTATTTATAGTTGCAGTTCATCTCAAAAGAGGTACAATCCTGAAAGTTTCCAACCCTTGACGGTGTAAATAGTTACGTTTCAATAACGTGACGTCATGGAAGTTTTCCCAACTATGTCACCTGTTCGTTATCTTCCCTGATAACGGTAAACGTGTAGTGGGTACCGAAATCCGCTACAGACAATTAGCACAGAATCAATTTAAACCCACAATAAAGAGAAATCTACCAACTTACCCCGATTAAGCTTTCACTAAATTCATTCGTATATTCGCGTGAAATTATCTAAAGATGAAAGCCGCGTTGGGCGTAAAAATACAGAGCTCGTCGATGATCTTACAGGAATATGAATAAAATATGTTGTCTAAAATTTGACATCTCGACGAAAGAGTAGGGGTGGGCGTGTCGAGGGACAAATTTTATACTTGAAGAAATTTTTATACTCGAAAATTGAACTACCAACTTTTAACATAACAAATTCCCCCCCGGCAACATAAAAACCTGGGAAGTGGACACTAGCTAAAGTCAAGAATAGAAATTTAGGCATACGCCAAGGACAGAACCCTGAAATCCAAAACCAACCCAACTACAAGAACACCCAACCCAAGAGAAAACGTAAATGAAAGCGGTTTTTCCAATTTGCTAAGCATAACCAACCAGATGTGTTTAAAAGTCGCATGAAGCGGAATGATAATCCAAAGAACCAAAAACTCCAACCAACAGAAGAGAAGTATCAGAATAGGTACTCGTTGAAAGTCGACATCAGTAAAGCAAGAGAACAACGCAGTCCCATGGACCTCACTGACGGACAATACTAAGCAAACCAAGAGAAAAAGAAGAAATACGGGAAAGAAAGAAGTTTAGACCGCGGTCAAGGACAACGCCCTGAAATCCCGTGAAACCTCAGCCCACAAATACAAATCCAACCCTAAATATAAGTCCCCAAAACTAACTAAACTAAAGAAGTAAAAAATAAACCAAGTATCTAGCAATTGTTGAAGTGTGATACGCGCATTTAGAAGAAAAGTCAAAAAGAAAAACTAATGCAGTTGTGCGCAAAAAGTCTTCAACAGACGATATGAGATTCTTTCACCAAAAAAACCAAGCAGACCCTAAAGATCTAAGCAAAGAAAACCAACGAAGAAATCTCAAGCAAAAAGAGGATTATGATTAAAAGCCGACATAAGTCGGACTACCTAAAAAGCAGAGAAAAAAATCAGTAATCTAAGAGTCACAACAACAAAGTCACTAAAAAGCTAAACACTAAATGAGTGCCAATCCAAGAGAAATCCAAACCGCGTAACCCAAAACAAAACCAAAAGAAAGAAAGAAGAAGAAGTAAGAGCCAATAAAGAAGAACAGGAAGCTTCACTTGCCAATCGAACGTCGTGAGTCAGTGCTCGTCGTGTTGGAATGTCACATTGGAACGTAAATGCCGAAGAACGGATTAGAATATTCCAAGAGCAAAAGAAACCCAAAGAAGAGAAATATCCTAACGGTGACTGACAACATCAAAAATGCCGACTAAGCGGAAGTACAGAGTGCAAGGAGCGACATTGCAGTCTATTCCACTTTCCAAAACAAAAACTCACTAAACCCAATAGAGCGAGAGAAGTAACTGAGAAAGAAAAAGAAAAAAACATAGTTGCGTGAACACTAAAGAAAGAAGTTACTAAAAAGAAAAAAGAAAGAAGTTACTAAAAAGAAAAAAGAAAGAAAGTGTTTATGCAACAAATCAAGATAAAAAGAAAAAAAAGAAAAGAGATAATTGCCCTAAAGGCGAACCTTCAAAAGTAATATTAGCGAACTTTCGAGGAGTGTAAGCTTACAATCGTCGACTTACATTTGCTACTCTGGTCTTGAATACGAACAATAATTAAGAATACTCGATCGGAATCAAGTTAATGTACACAGTGAATATACAAATTTGAATGAGCTAAAACCTGAACTTATAGACTCGACTGAAAGTAAAATAATGCTCTTAAAATGTTGTTAAAGGCCTAATATGAGTAATAGAACATAATGAAAAAGCTGAAGTAAATAAAAACATGGATAAATATGTAGCACAATTATATAAATACATAAATAAAGCACATAGAAAAAGACACTTGACAGGTAGCTGTTCAAAGTTCAAACGAACATACGCGGTTATTAATCCCGTCACTACACTTGGCTCAATCGGTTTACTAGGTGCGAGATACCAGTTTACCTTTTGTAGTTGAGCTTGAAGAAAGACTTCGATCTTCCCCCAAATTTGCTGTACCACGGCGGATATCGAATTACGCCGAAATATCCAACCAGTGGCGTTCGTGTACCAGTGAGGTGGTATGAATTTTATTAAAAAATTAATTAGGGAAAACTAATGATTAACGACACGTAATGTCTTCTTGTACTATAAAAAGCTTGATCACTTTAACGAACTTATAACAGCAGTTTGGAATGTATTTGAAATCTCGGCCGCACTAGCAGGTTCTGATAGCGCATCATAGCTTCTTTAGGAGATGGATGAAGGTGGTGGTGGCACCATTCGTTGGGCAGCTAATCCAAAACTCTTTTCATACAAGTTTCGATCTTGAAAATTCAATCCCGAATAAAGGCCAGTCAATGGTGATGTGGAGTGCTTTGACTTGACTTTTGAACTCGACAAAAATGAGAAAACCTCAGCAGCGATTTAATATAATCGCATCATCGCATCTTGTTACAAATCAGATTAAGTGGGCTTTCTTTCTTTGTTTATTAATTATCTCTGTTTAGCTTAAGTTTTTGTATTAAGTCTATCCTATAGTCTTTTTTAATTTACATAGAGCGATCGAAGCTGCATTATTTGGGTGAAGACTTAGACTACTGTTATCATTGAGAGAACCGAGATAACTTCATCCTTCTCAGTTATAGTGCTAAGCTTTCCATACTTTTTGGTTTTGAGGCTCTTAATGCAGTTTTTACGATATTTTGGTCTGGTATTGTGGTATCGACCCGAGTGTGCCAATATCTGATGATCTATTGGACAAACCTGATTTTTTGTTAGTCCAGTAGGTCTCGTTGCTAACAATCACATCACCGCGGCTAGCTGCTATTGAGAATATTATAATAGAAAAAGAAAAATAGGCGCCACTCCGCGGTAACAGTAGCATCATAGGTTCGGAGACACCAAGGGTACCCGCTGCACAAAAAGTTAGGAGAAAAGCAAACAACTCCCAATAAGAGATCCTAACAACTGGTTAATATATTTTATTGTTCTGAACTGTCATAAATTTTAATTTTTCGCAATTGTAAACCGTCTTTGACAGTTTTTGCGCACTTGTCGACATAAACGCCAAATTATATTTGAGATATTTTGAGACTTTAAGAACCTCCTAGTCTCTGTTTTAGCAATAAAATGTTGTATTGTGTTTAAATTTGACTTAATAATAAAAATATCAAACACAAAACAAAAAAAGTCATGCATTAATAAATACATACAGTCGCGCAGAGGTAGTTCTCAACAAAAGAGACATGAACGTTTAAATTAGTATAATCTGATCTGAAGTTTTTATTGTAAGTAGCTAGTAAATATGCTATTATAGGAATATTAGTTCTCGAACTTTCGAGGAGTGTAAGCTTACAATCGTCGACTTACGTTTGCTAAACTCTGCCCTTGAATACGAATAATATTTAAGAACACTCGATCGGAATGAAGTCAATGAACAGATTAAATACACAAGTTTGAATGAAGTAAAAACTGAACTTATAGACTCGACTAAAAGTAAAATAATGATCTTAAAATGTAGGTAAAGGCTTAAAATGAGTAATAAAACATAATGAATAAAGCTGAAGGAATACTAAATAGAAATATAGATAAATATGTAGCATAGTTTCAAAAGCCATCACAGATGAGTACTGTTGAGGCATAAGTCAAATAAAGCACATCGAAAACGACATATGCGGTTATCAATCTCACGTCACTACACTTGGCTGAATTAGCTGCGAGATCGCAGTTTACCCTTTGTAGTTGGGTTTGAAAAAAAGCTTCGAGCTTATGCCAAATTCGCTGTATAGAATTTTAAAATTATCAAAAGAAAAAAGGCATCCGGTAGTCATTATCTGTGAGTAGTGGAGGATCTTCATTTCATTCAAACCGCTAAAAGTGTAATAGCGACGACGTGAAATTAAATAAAAAGAAAAACAGCATCCTGGCTTGGTTGTCAGTGCATATCAACGACAGCGAAGGAAGTTTTTTCTGTTAATTGACTGAGGTAACTACTCGGGCGCCATTGCGCTATTGAAAATAATAAATATCGCATAAACGTAAATAACGGGATTCTGCTGAACGTTAACATCGTACCAGCGTGTTTATATCCTAAAGCTGAATACGCATGTGGCTTTTGTGTCAGTAAAATGTGAATGCCGACAGCGCAAAATGTCATCATTTCTAAAGTTGTAACATGAGAATTGCTAGCGCTAATCTTAGTCTGAGGAGCTTTTTCTTAGTCCATAATAGGTTAAAAAGCTGGGGGTCGTATGTTGTTTAACTAATATAGTAGTCACTGTGTCAGTTTTGGGCGAGGATCGTCTGCTTTGCCTACTCAGGAAAAAGGTTTTGATGAAACGTTCGATAATTGACGTAACTGGCTTAATCAAGGATTTCTGTGAGGATTCTTTTGTAAGTATGTCTGAGTATCTTTCCATTTAAATAATCTCTGAGCAGAATCTGTGCCTACTCGATCAATATACATGGGCGTACGCAATTAGAATACTATAAATGAGTTTGATTGCATCTGAGGACATTTTTTTGGAGGGTTTTTGAAATATAGCTGATTTGGAATGACACTTTGCATAAGAATATGAGTTTAGACAACCAAAAGACCTCTGCGTCGAAGGACTCTTCATAGATTGTTTATTGGGACTTATCGAAATCATCGCTATTGTCTTTTTGGGGTGTATTTACACTCGGTTTAGATATTCACCCAAATTGTTTTAATTAGTTGAGGCCAATTGACATCAATTAATGGGCGTGGCTTGCAAATATAAAGCAAGCAATGCAATTTTTGTTTAAAGGTTGTATACTTGTATTTTAACAAACTAATGCATTGTTTATGATTATATGATTATGAGCGACTTTCGGCTTAGACCGCATCGTAGTTAAACACCCAGACTTAGGCTTGGTTCTAGTCTCTCTTTGAGAGCCAAAAGAAGAAGTAGAACTTGGCTTTTGCCGTATTGTCGCTCGTGAACCCAAACAAACTGACGTTTTGCAAGACATTGCAGCTTGCATCTTCAGAGTCGTAAATGTCACAGTCAAGGGTGTTTGGGTCGTTATTGTGTAATCTATTAAAAATAACGTGTATAGTATTAAACTAGTACAAGATGAGAAAATTTTTTCTCATTTGCGTTTTGTAGCTGCGCTTGAAGAAAGGCTTTGAGCTTCCGCTAATTTCGCTGTAAAGGATTTTTAAATTAACAAAAGCAAAATGGCGTCTGGTAGCTATTATCTGTGAGTGAGAAGAAATGCTTTGATTCTTTCAATATACGTAGAGGATCTTCATTTTATTCAAATCGCTAAAAGTGTAATAATGGCGTCGGCTTTAGATTGAACGAACAAAGTTTCTACTAAAACCAAACTACTCACAGCGATTATATGAAATCTGGCGAAAGATCCATTCGGCGGATATCGAATTACGTCGAAATATCCAACCAGTGGTGTCCGCGTACCAGTGACGTGGCATGAATACTACTAATTTTGGAAAACTAATGTTTGGGTGCCAATATCTGATGATCCAGTTATAGATCTATTGGTCAAACCTGATTTTTATGTTTAGGTCGCTACATCTTATGCCGTTGCTAATTTAGTTTTTTTTTTTAATTTATTATGCAAAGCCTACATCGATTTTTTTTTTAAAAGGAAACGTTTCAGTTTTCTCACAGCTCTTGATTTATTATAAGATAGATTTTGTTTTGTTTTCGGTAAAGATTTTGTTTTAATATTCGCAAAACGATTTGTTTCACATGACCTACTATGATAGTGATTTAATCAAGACACTACTATAGTTTGTTTTTGTTTATTTTTTCAATTTTTTCCGACAGGATTACTACGATTAATAAAAAATTGAGAATTTGTTTTTTGATTGTTCTTTTTCTTTAGATTATAAATTTTGTTAATTATTAGGATTAATGAGTAGATTTTACTGTTTCTATTTATTTTATCTCCAGCTTCTTTTTCCGTTTATGTTGTGTTTACTATACTCTGTTGTCATAAAATGGGTATTCAACGCCCCCTTGGTTTTCTGAGCATTTTTTATACAGCTGCTGCATTATTTCGTTCTTACATATCAAAGCCTGGTATTTTATGGCCCTCTAAATACGACTATAAGAATAATAGTATTCATTTCGGTATGAAAATTATCTCGCATAAACCGAAATCGTTAATCGTTTATATTTTCATTATTAAACGACGTTCTTGCTTTCGCAACAACGCAACGGCGGCAATAAAGAAAGGTCTTTGATTGATTGGAATTGATACGAAAGGCAATCGTTTAATTTAGTTTTAGTTATTTTCGCTAATCAAAGAACTCAATTTTAGTTCGGATATGGCTTAAACGTATTAACGCGCCGGAAACGAAACAAAACAAAAGGAGGAAATCGAAATTGTCGTAATTACTTAAATATTTTATTATGTAATATCTATTCGAGTCGATCTTTAATGAAATAATAACAAAGCGCTTACATAATGTAGATGAAGAGGCCCAGCCCTAAATTAGGTAATGGCATGATGAAAATCAGTTAGAGACCACCACCGCTGCCACCACGTTTTGTTTGGGCATTGCCGCAAGAATCCTTTCACTTGTTGCGAAAATGCTTTTGGGTCAGTTGCTTCGATTCACATTGTTATTTATCGGCGTTAGTCAATGTCGCGAAAATGGAAACGAAGTTCGACGGCCGTGGAAAAACTACTTGCATAAAACCGTACCGTGGAGATTGATTAAATCGATAAGTTGTTTTTCACACAGGGGTTAAACGTTACCCGTTTTCCCTTTCTCATCTTTCTTAAGTCAATCGAGCAATAGAGTCGAGAAGAAACGCACCATTAAGCTTTAAGTTCGGCGCATTACTTTTTGAACACAAATTTTCTCGTATCGTCTAATGACGCATGATTTAAGATGCAGAGATCAAGTTAATGTTGTTCGTTTATATTTTTTTTTGTTCCGCAATTTCAACGACTCAAAAAAGTCGCTTCTTATTGGGTTTTATGAAGCCGTTTCGCTCCGAAGGGAGAAAATCGAAAAGTTTTAATTTTAACGAAAGATTTTTTTTTAGATTTATAAGCAAACAGAGAAACTTCTTTTTTTATGGTTACCTTTATTAATCGCGCGGAAGTTTTATATTTTTACGATTTGTTATTGTGTTCCGCATATTTTAATTTTCACAGAAATATGTGGATCTAATCCATTAAAAATGGATCTTTCTTAATTAAAAAGCGTTTCGGCGACTAACAGAACTACATAAATATGAATCGTCTTGGATTTGGTTGTAAAAATCGCTTGATTGGTTGCCCCACTCTAAGTGACGTCAATAAACAGGCGTGGCTTGCGAATGTTTTTGTTATACAATGTTTTTTGTGTAGTTCCAGCTGCTTTGATTTGTAAATTAATTTTTGGTTATGAATATTAAATACCTGAAAGTTTCTGAATTTGAAAAGATCCAAGTTATCCAAAGAAATCTCTAATGCTAACGTGTGCACTCTCACACCAGATCTACCCGAGAGATTAGATGCACAGTCACTATGATATGGTTTTAGTCAGTTTTGGTTACTTAAAAACAATTGACAAATAGAATATTTATATTTATTTAATGTTAATGATTTATTCCTTTTGTTACGTGAATTTGTACCCGTAACTTAAAGGCAGACGACTAGCTCAATATAATTTGCGAGAGGGTCGCAGGTTTCGGTGTGCTAATCATACAGTAATTAAAAAGGCGCCATAACGAATATCATGAAGTACAGATCTGGTTTAAATCTGTCGATCACTGAAAAAGACAATTTGCAAAACAGTATATAACAAGAATATATTTATTTTCCAACAAAAGAATAGGAGTTAAAAAGAACGAGGTAGAACAATAATAATTAAATAGCGATTAAGATCCGTCGACAAATATCACACTTAGGTATATTGATGCAGGCCTTTTTGATCAGGCAACACTCCATACAACTAATTGTATTCAATGTTGACATGCACTACATATAATTGATTTTAATGTGATAATAACATTTAAATAGTACATGAGCAACTACATCGTTTGACATGCAGTTGCGAAACGAGTTGATAATTGACAATTATAACGAATCGCAGAAGAAAAAAAATATGAGTACAAAAACCTACCCCCAACCGAAAGTTTCTTGTCAACAAGTAGCAACGTTCACTACTTCTTTTAGGTTTAAGAACGAAAGTATGCGTGGTATGTAAGCTTACGTACACGGATCATATGCCTAACTTTTTTGACTGCGTTCAAAAGGCTCAAAGAAACTTGACGGATGTCACGTCAGCGTTCTCAAGACAAATTTCGTTACATAAAGTTAAAGATGATTTAAAAGATTGCGATTGAAAGTAAGATGAGTCAGTATAATCTACACTGTGATTACATACAACAAGTAAATACGCTGAAGGCTATTGGTTACTTATAAAATTTAATACAATTAAAAAATGGAAAAGTTATACGATACTATAAGTAGTACGCATAAGGCTGGCTGATTAATTAGGGAATTAACTATAATTTAAAAAATTATACGATACTATGAAGTTTCAGAAGGAGACACGAGTCATCTTTCCACGCCCCTGGTTTTATACATATCGTGGACTTAACAGGTATTATTCGATATCTCTGAGATATGGTAGCTCCACGATACTCGTTGAGAACGTCGTGTAATTTAGCAATTCGTTTAATCCGCGTGGTCACATGGAATAATGTTCTCCCAATACATTCGAGAATAGCGGAAAAGCATCCTAATACGAACCGCTCTCAACGACCCTACCCGAAAAGGCTGTAAACGATACGCCTTAGAAAGACAATGTAGTTTAAAATAGAAAAGAAGATTCTCCTTAGCTAATAAATATCAAAACATGTTTATTGGTTGCTTTCACTCGCAGACAAAAACTGATTTTTTTGGTAGCGTTCCCGAGCTGAGACATTACACTACAAGACGAGCTGAGCGTTGTTGGTACACTCTCGCGTTTGGGTTGTCTGGGTACGCTTCGGCAAAAGTGTACAGCCGGCATTCATACATTTTACTAGGTTGGGCAGTACGAGGCGAGCCGTGCGTTGTTCAGTACACTTTTGTGTTTGGGTAGTCTGGACACTCTTCGGCGAGGTGATAATTGTATTTTCCTTATAAGCGAAAAAGTTCTAGAGCTGGGTTCAAATTAATAGTCTTTTTTCTGAAATTTCTTTACAGATCTTCCATCATCTATAAACTTCCCATAATTGTCCACTTTCAATCTTTCACCTAGTTTAGTTTTTAATTTGGTTAAGACTCTCTCTCTCACCTTGGGCACGCTAGGACGTGTTTTGCGTCATCTGATCTTGCGTCGCAGTACATGCATCCTTGTCTTACTTATCCTTTTAAGATAGGAGCCGAAACTTCCGCAACGCCCCATTTTACCTACTGAATTACTGTACTGATGAGCCCATACGTTCATCTGTCAACGCTTGCTTTGTCATCTATCCTGTCATTCCTCCATCAACCTAACCAAAAGATGGTTGATGATCAAACTCTATCACCCTTTTTCTAATCATCTTCAGAACAACACTCATCTACGTCCTCTCTAACATTTTGAGCTGGTGCTTCGACTTCTATATGAGTCCCCATATAGAACCACCCCGACATACATTCTTCTCCATTTGAAGCATGAGCGGCATGAGTCGAACTAAACTCTTCGCGGGGTTTTCTGCTTCTTGCATGCACGTCTTACGTAAGTGACCTCAAGACTATCCCACCTTTAATCTCCAAACTCCCCACCTTCATAAAGACGTTCTTTATTTTTCTGGGCCCGACAAAAACTATCATTTTGGTTTTATCGGACGCCAGTTCCAGACCGTGGTCGATGAGTCAGTTTTCGATTCTGAAAATAGCCTCCTTCTTTCTGCTGTTTACTACCTCAGCGGTATTTTCTTTCACTACCGCCGTCAAGTTGTCCGCCTAACCTAACAGCGTGACACCACCCGTGGAACCCCAGCCGCGAGTTGTATTTAACTGCCTCTGACGTGCAGCCATTTTTCGCTAAGGTAGTTATAAACCAGGTTGGTCAGGTACACCGATGCTCCCTTGGTTTCCAGCAGCTTGACGATTCCCGACCATGGCATCTTGTTACACGTGTTCCGGATATCCAGCGTTACGAAAACACACCGCCCTCGGTTCCTCTGAGTCGTTTTTTTTATTCTCTTAGAAATTTCGAAAATCCCTCCGATAAAGTTCAGGGTAAGACTTACCTTTTTTGAATTCCAATTGGTTTTGGTTCTGTTTACTTTCGGTTTTTAAACACGTCTTTAGTCTTTTTCCTTCTGTCTCAAGCACTTTCTTCTATACTGAAAGGAGGCAAATAGGTCTGAAACCCCCCGAACTTCCATCAGGTTTGGCGAGTTGTGAAACTAACGCCAAACTGCCCATTTTCCAGACTGTAGGAAAAGATCTGCTTCCAATGCATTTGTTAATGCATTATAGCAGGTCGTCCCCGATCACCTGATAGGCCATATGTGCCCTACTGCTTTTTTGAGCTCTTCGCTTGGGATCGCCGATACCTCGTGTTTGTGTATTTTCTGCCACTCTCTCTCTGATGCCCGTTTTTCTTCTAAAACACTCTCACATTCTTCTTAAAGCATACTCGTTGACTCTTTCGCTCCTAACTCATCTTCTCCCGCCTTTTATCTTAGCACATCCATTCTGGCTTCCAGCTTTTTTAAAGCCTTCACGTTTGTTTTCCATCCATTTCTACATTCACTGACACCATTTCTACACTTATTCTAAACACAACGTAGCTACTTGTGAGTACGTAATGTTTCCTCATTCATCACTCCCCATTTACTCGCCTTGTTTATTCATCTTTCGCTCACCAGGGTAACGTGGATAATCGACTGTTGGTTTCCGCTCGCAAAAGTTGGTGGCCGTTCTTGATCTGCTTCAGCGAGTCCGACAGATGCCGGTAACTCCGCTATGACCTCTTCTCCCAATCCGTAGAAGCCGATCTCTAAACGACGTGCTTGGAGTTCACGTCATCCGCCAATATAATATGCTTTTTTTTGTGTCTTTTATCGTGGTCTCTACCCGTTTATAATCTCTGAGAACTCATCCCTCCTTATATTGGGGGACACGTAAGCTCCGCAAACGGTGACGTGTTGTAAATCGACGATTATTAGACCGTTACATTTTTAATTCCCATTACTTTGACGTTCTTGATTCGTCCGTCTATTTTGATACTGACGTTACCGTTTCTATTTGCTTGAAAAGTTTCTGCCTCGCGGCTCCTCTTTCGCAGGAACTTTTTGAGCATACTGCGTTACAGGTCAAATTGATAGTCTACACTTGGAAACGTGACGTGGGGTGAAATCTTTGAGGTGCGGGTCATGTCGGATTTTGTATTCAATAGAAATCCCGATTTCATTTATGCATGTCTCTGCAAATCTTCGTCATGACCTACATTTTGTCATTGAGTTTATAGCTCGGCAAGAGTTTAAATAATTTGAGTCGTGGTTCTTTGCATTAACTACTAATTATCGTGTTTAGGCGAACGAAATCTATGTCAAGGTGTTTTATCGCTTTTAATCACTACAGAGTTAGAGATTTCGCTTGGTAACGATTAAGGATGCAAGAGTGCCATCGACATCCGATGACTGAAGATAATAATATCAATATCCTTGCTTGGTTGTCAGTGCACGTCAAAGACCGCGAAGGAATTTTTTGTTGAATGATTGAGGTAACTACTCGGGCGCCCTTGCGCTATCGAAAATAATAAATATCGCATAAAAGTAGATAACGGGATTCTGCTGACCGTTAATGTCACATCAATGACTGTCAGTTGTGAACGAGGATCGTTTTCTTTATCTGCTCAAGGAAGGGCTTTTGATGGAACTTAGAAAATTATGATGTGACTGGCTTAATCAAGAATATCTTTGAGAATTGATATACATGGGCATACGCAATTGGACCAGTTATAAATGAGCTTGACTACTGGATGCGTCTGAAATATCAGAATGCCGAGATCAGACTTTGCTTAATAATATGAGTTTAGACACAACCAAAGGATCTCTGCGTCGAAAGATGCTTTATGGGTTGTTTGTTACGATAATTATCTCGTAACTTAATAGGCAGCGACTAACTCAGTTTGATTCGGTGATTGGGTCGTAAGTTTCGAGGTGCCAAATTACCGTTTAAATCGATCCAAAGCTGAAAGAGAACAAATGACAAAAACACAGGTTGTACCAACGAGTATTTTTATTTTATCACAGAAAAGTGGTTAGAAAAAAGTAACGAGGTAACTTTACATAAATGCGATCAAACGCAAGAACGTAGATCGATATCACAGATAATAATTGTTGAAGCAATCCTCCTTTCGGTTAGGCAACACGTCGGAAAAAGAATTAGACTTGTCGACCGAACTTTTACATTTCAAATAAATTTACATTTGTAAAGTATAACACGAAAATACAAATTTGGATAATTTAGAGAACCAAAGCCTAATAATATATTAGGTACACACAAAAAAAGTTTTATGGTTAATTGTGACAACAACCCGATAGGTACGTACAGTCGTACGTGCAAACGACTGAAAAGATGACAAGAATTAAATTAGAAAAATAACTTACAGTTTAGTTTCCTTTTTAATAATGCGACTAGCTAGTGGCACCTTTTCAGAAATCCTTAACATTTGCTGAAATAAACAAAGCCGTACATACGTTATTATCACAAGTAAATTTCCATTGGTTCATACGATTAATGACAAAAATGAAATGCGCCAAGTTTCTCGCAAATTAATTGTTTTTTTATTAAGTGGACCTTCCACTGCTCGAAGGTTTCGATATCTTTAACGAAAGTGACGTAACGTCATGATGAAAATGCGTGAATAACATTGAATTAGTAGAAGATGGGAAAGATAAACACGCTACAAAGTCTTCTCATTTAACCAAGTACCGGTACGCATAAAAAAGTTTTAATTGGTTATTGTCAGATAATGTGAAGAAGTAGGCGTGGCTTACTAATATCAAGTAAGCAATGCAATTTCAGGGGTTTTTGTTTCGGAATAATTTTTATTAACACGAGTATAAAACGGAATGAAATATTTAACCGATAAATATGGTTAAGAAAAACGAGATGTAGTGCATAGGAGGTTATTTGAAGGTTGCAAGTGCTAAAGAGGGTGAATTGTCCACACATTTAGTAGTGTAGAAACAGGTCATTTCTATTTTTTTTTTAAATCGTTTGATATAGTAACTTCACTTTATGTTTTTTTTATTATTTTATATGGTGCATGACGTCGTTAACTGGGCGTGGTTAGCGAATATTTACTAAGCCTGCTTACATTTTTATCTGTAATTATTGCTTTCGGATTTCAGCTTTTTTATAAATAGAACAAATGAATATCGCACTCTGTGTTTATCTTTTTTTCGGTCTTGCAAATGCATTTTAATCCATAAATAAAACAGCGACCCTTTGTCTACGTCAAAAACAGTTTAAGGTATTAAATTACGCATACGAAATAAAATATTTTTAAAGCCGCCGCTGTCGGTCACATAATGCACTTTAATTTTAATCCGAATGCGGGTTAAAACGTCAACTTTTCCCATTTAAACTTTTGTATATATTTACTGTTTAATTGACAATTTCGTTTTATTTTGCAGAGACGAGGATTGCCTGTACCTTACCCTTTAATACTTGGACCAAGTGCGTACATCGACCCTGATGAGGTGAGCGTATTTTTTTTTTTATTCAATAATTTTAATTGGTGAAAAGTATTTCGTTGTTTGTTACACGGTTCAGCGCAACCCACTTTGATATCCAATTTTTTTTAATGCCTTATTTACATTTTCCAGTTAACGTTTAAATGTCTACCTCGCGCTGTTATTTATTTTAAAGTTGGAAACTTTCAGGGGGACGAAACTTGTATTGGATTTTGAGGTAATCTCGCGTTTACAATTTAATTTTAG
The DNA here is from genome assembly GCA_035610365.1 of Aquatica leii. NCBI lineage: Eukaryota > Metazoa > Arthropoda > Insecta > Coleoptera > Lampyridae > Aquatica > Aquatica leii. The sequence goes on from CM069438.1 coordinate 35,064,462, forward strand.
ATTTAATTCTGTATAAATCCGCAGGCGTACCAACTTAACGAAACATTTTTGTTTTTCAATAAGCACGAGTTTAGAGTTTCGACGCTAATATTGTTTTCTCCGAATGTAAATTTTGTTTAGGGGCGGCCATTTTGGTCCTAGGTGGCCATGTTGTTTTTGTTTTTCTAAGGTTGCTTCAATCTTTTTTAATCGAGTAATTTAGTTCAAACGATGCTAAAGTGAGTGCACCCCATATTAGTTCAATTGTGTAGTCGCGAGTTGCAACAGTTGAGCGAAACGTGATATGTCATAGTTCAACGACCTCGCGCTAGCACTTGTTTTTTTATAGTAATTGAGAAACAAAAGATTTTCTTTTTTTTTTCTTCGGTAGTGGCATTATTTTTTACTTGCACCGCGCATAAATTCCCATAATTAAGAGAAGACATTGTGTTGCTACGCCAAGTGTGGTTCATCTAACCTCTTTATTATGGAAATTGGTGTTGGTACTTTTATGCAGTTGCTAAAAAACCCACTTAATAATAAAAATCTTAGTCGAAGTTAATTAAACGTCCTTAGGCTATGTGTGGCCGATTCTAACAAGTTCTTAGAACTACAAACGGAAAATTTTCTCCAGGCGTTCACAAAGAGAGATGAAAAAGAAAAAAATATATTAGCAACACTTGGCAGATTCGTTCAAACCTATTATTATCAGATAAAAACTAGTCATGACCCTGACATTGCTGACGAAGGCCATAGTAACCTTGCCAGGAACTCGCCAGTCATTTGTTTGACCGATTTTTTCTCAGGTGATTACCGATTGTTTTACATAATAAATCATCATGGCCTACTACATAATTGATTCATGCAAATCTGACAAATGTAAATTTAATGGACGCATGAGAAGGGAATAATGATTTTTTAATTATATCTCGTTACCGTAGAAAGTCAATTAAATAATTGTGTCAGTTTTTTCTGTTTCTATTGACAGGCGTATTTTGAAAAACGTTGAAATTACCAGCTGCAAACGTAATTACGTTCTCGTGCACTTTACTAAATTACAGAGTAGAAAATGCATCTGACGTTTGTTACCTATTAGAAATCTCGCATTATTTTGCCGGTTTTCAAAAACGCATCTAAAAAAAAATTAAGTAAGTCTTTTTTTAATCCATTTTACTTAAAAATCAAAAAATTTCTAAATTCGATTTTAAGTAGCATACGTTTTAATTGGTCAAGAAGCGGTTGACGCCGAAAGTGGGTGTGGCTTATGAAATTTTAATTTTTAAAGATTGTTTAATATTTCATGGCCTACTCAAAATACTTAGCAAGTAGTAGGTGCTTGGAATATAAAATCGTGGCGTTTGTATTCAGAACATCTGATATTGTCATCGAATTTCCGGGTTCTAATTAAAATTTATTACTATTTAAGCAAAACACATCTGGAAATCGACTAATGGTGAATGATTTAGGTATTCCGGGTGGAGTTGTTAGTAAACTAGAAACAGTAAGATATTACAAGGTACTTAAGTGCGATCCTATTGATCCAATTAAACTGAAGACATGAAGGTAAATGTGATTAATCATAACGATGAGACTGATAGAAGTACCGAAACTATCGCAATGCGAGATGAAATTTTAACGATTAGTTGGCCATGACATTTTCCAAGTTTTAAATCACGAAATCGAAAGGAGTATTGAAAATACTATTTTACACAGTTCTGTAATTGTATAGTTGGTGCAATAGCGCGTGACAACTAAAGTAGGCGTGGCTTATAGAACTGTCTAATATATTTTTCTTTTTTTTTTGGTTAGTTGTGTATGGATACGCAGTGAGACGATTGATGATTGATTAACTACATACAGATTTCTGGTTCATTTTAAAACCAATCTTTTGTCGTGCAATTGCTTTTCTTCAAGGTTATTGTGGACAATTCCTGAATAATCAAAAAACAATTGAATTTTTACCAATTCGACAAACAATTTTTGTCTGTACTTGGCTTCTCAGGTGTAGCTCGACTACAATTTGTAACAATACGAGGGGAACTCAATTTTATTGTGAAAATCGTCTGGTAGTCGTTAGTTGTTTTTTGAACATTTGAAATTGGTCTTCCAATTCTGAAACAAAAAAAAATTTTTGCTTTAGAAAACATTACGTACAAACCTGAACATAGAATACAAAAAATGTTTTTTGGATTTAAATGTAATTTAGAATATACAATAGTGGCGTTTGTTTTGGAAATTTTAAAAAAGTGTCTTAACACGTATAGTTCTATTGTTAGAATCTTTTTTCTGTTTTTGTGTACTATACTCCAATTGTATTCTTAACAAATTACAGTTTCGAAGAAAAAAATAAGTTATTAAAACGTTTTATTTAGTTAAGCCGTTGTTTTGAAAGGTTTTTTTTTTCTAAAAATTTAATATTTCATGGTCTACTATAAATTCTACTGAAGATGCCCAGCTTTTAATTTATTTTGACAATTGTGTTATTGTATAGTTGGTGCAAAAGCGCGTGACAACTAAAGTAGGCGTGGCTTACGGGACCGTTGAATTTGTTTAGATTACTTGTTGCCTGCTAGATTTTTTCTAATATTGGGATGTATAGTAAGAGGTGGTCAAAATCAACGTATATAATACGCATGTTGTTAAAATTGTTACTTATTTTTTGGAAACGCTATAAATAAATTGAAAATTGTGGGCGTCGATAAAAAAATTCTTGTATTTTTTAGCGAAATTATTATTATGATTTTATTTCTGGCATCATCTGTACTTGTTTTCGTTAAAAATCCGAAGTATGAATCGAAAAACAACGTTGGCCATGAAATTTTCCAAATTAGATTTCGTATGACGCGCTTAATAAACACTTTGCGTTTGTTTGTTTATCAATTTATACTTTGAAGTAGGCACTGCTTTGTTGAAAAAATCCTTGAATATCGACAAGATTGGTTCAATAATCATTGCAAAACAATGATGAAATCTAAGTTCACGAGGTGTAGATGAAATAAAAGAATAAAAATGCATAGCTGAAACAAAACGGCATAATACAAAATGTCTGGTCCAGTGGGACATCAACATATGAGCCTACTTTTGAAAAATTAAAACACATGAAAATTATTATTAGCCTTGAATCTACAAACTAATAATGAAGCAACATTTTGAAATTTTACAACCAATATATGTAGCCTACTGTGATTTTCAATTGCAAAATCAAATCCATGATAAAATCTGAGTCGAAGAGGTATAGAGAAAACAAACGAATAAAAAACGCATAAATTAAACAAAACGGCGTAATACAAAGTGTCAGTTCCAGTGGAACATCAGCATATTTGCTTACTTTTATTATCAATTGTAATTTAAAAAAAAATGAAACAAATGAAAATTAGTAATAGCTGTGAATGTACAAATTAACGAAGAAACAAAGAAAATGAAATTCTACAAACAATATCTGTAGCCTACTTTGAACGACAACTAAAATTTCTTTTTCAGAAAAGAAATTGCAAAGCAATGATCAAATCTAAGTTTATAAAGTATAGAGAAAACAAAGGAATGAATACACAGGTGAAACAAAAGTTCGTAATACAAATATCTGGCCCTTTGGAATATCAAAATATTATCCTACGTTTGAAAAAATAAAACACATGAAAATTATTATTGAATCAAAAAAAAAAATAATAGAGAATTAAAAAATTTGATTCAAAAAAATTAATCTTAGTTGTGAATGTACAAATTAACAAAGAAACAAAGAAAATGAAATTCTACAAACAATGTCTGTAGCCTACTTTAAATGACAACTAAGACTTTGCATTAAAAAAGAAATTGCAAAACTATCATCAAATCTAAGTCGACGAGGTATAAGAAAACAAACGAATAAAAACGCATAGATCAAACAAAACGGCGTAATACAAAATGTCAGTTCCAGTGGAAAAAATGAAACAACTGAAAATCAATATTAGTTATGAATGTAGAAATTAACGAGGAAACAAGGAAAATGAAATTCTACAAACAATATCTATAGCCTACTTTGAATATCAAAACTAAGATTTTGTTTCAAAAAAGAAATTGCAACGCAATGATCAAACCTAAACCAAGGAGGTATAAAGAAAACAGTAGAATAACTCCACATAGATGAAACAAAACGGCGTAACGTTCGGTCCAGTGGAACATTAACATATTAGCCTTATGGCTTATAGAACGTCTAATTTTTTTTTTTGGATAGTTGTGTATGGATACGCAATGAGACGATTGATGATTGATTAACTACATACAGATCTATGCTTCATTTTAAAACCAAATTTTGTCGTGCAATTGCTTCTTCAAGGTTATTGTGGACAATTCCTGAATAATCAAAAAGCAATTGAATGTTTACCAATTTGACAAACAATTTGTGCTTGTACTTGGTTTTTCAGGTGTGGCTCGCCTACAATTTTCAACAATACGAAAGAAATTTCATTGTCAAAATCGTCTGGTAGTCGTTAGGTGTTTTTTGAAAATTTGAAATGAATTTGGTCTTCCCATTATGAAACAAAAAAAATTTTACTTTAGAAAACATTACGTGCAAACTAGAACGTAGAATACAGAAAATGTTTTTCGGATTTAAATGTAATTTAGAATATACAATAGTGGCGTTTGTTTTGGAAATTTTAAAAAAGTGTCTTAACACGTATAGTTCTATTGTTAGAATCTTTTTTCTGTTTTTGTGTACTATACTCCAATTGGATTTTTAACAAATTCCAGTTTCGAAAAAAACAAAAAAAGTTATTATATTTAGTTAAAAAAAAAGTTTCATTTAGTTAAGCCGTTGTTTTGAAAGATTGTTTTCTAAAGATTTATTTATTTATTTCATGGTCTACTATAAATTCTACTGAAGATGCCCAGCTTTTAATTTATTTTGTCAATTGTGTTATTGTATAGTTCGTGCAGAAGCGCGTGACCAAAATAGGCGTGGCTTACCGGACCGTTGAATTTGTTTAGATTACTTGTTGCCTGCTAGATTTTTTCTAATATTGGGATGTATAGCAAGAGGTGGTCAAAATCAACGTATATAATACGCATGTTATTAAAATTGTTACTTATTTTTTGGAAACGCTATAAATAAATTTAAAATTGTGGGCGTCGATAAAAAAATTCTTGTATTTTTAGCGAAATTGCTATTATAATTTTATTTTTGGCATCATCTGTACTTGTTTTCGTTAAAAATCCGAAGTATGAATTGAAAAACAACGTTGGCCATGAAATTTTCCAAATTAGATTTCGTATGACGCGCTTAATAAACACTTTGCGTTTATTTGTTTATCAATTTATACTTTGAAGTAGGCACTGCTTTGTTGAAAAAATCCTTGAATATCGACAAGATTGGTTCAATAATCATTGCAAAACAATGATGAAATCTAAGTTCACGAGGTGTAGATGAAATAAAAGAATAAAAAGGCATAGCTGAAACAAAACGGCATAATACAAAATGTCTGGTCCAGTGGGACATCAACATATGAGCCTACTTTTGAAAAATTAAAACTCATGAAAATTATTATTAGCCTTGAATCTACAAACTAATAATGAAGCAACATTTTGAAATTTTACAACCAATATATGTAGCCTACTGTGATTTTCAATTGCAAAATCAAATCCATGATAAAATCTAAGTCGAGGTATAGAGAAAACAAGCGAATAAAAAACGCATAGATTAAACAAAACGGCGTAATACAAAGTGTCAGTTCCAGTGGAACATCAGCATATTTGCTTACTTTTATTACCAATTATAATAAAAAAAATGAAACAAATGAAAATTAATAATAGCTGTGAATGTACAAATTAACGAAGAAACAAAGAAAATGAAATTCTACAAACAATGTCTGTAGCCTACTTTGAATGACAACTAAGACTTTGCTTCAAAAAAGAAATTGCAAAGCTATCATCAAATCTAAGTCGACGAGGTATAGAGAAAACAAACGAATAAAAACGCATAGATGAAACAAAACGGCGTAATACAAAATGTCAGTTCCAGTGGAAAAAATGAAACAACTGAAAATCAATATTAGTTATGAATGTAGAAATTAACGAGGAAACAAGGAAAATGAAATTCTACAAACAATATCTATAGCCTACTTTGAATATCAAAACTAAGATTTTGTTTCAAAAAAGAAATTGCAACGCAATGATCAAACCTAAACCAAGGAGGTATAAAGAAAACAGTAGAATAAATCCACATAGATGAAACAAAACGGCGTAACGTTCGGTCTAGTGGAACATTAACATATTAGCCTTATGGCTAATATATTTTTCTTTTTTTTTTGGTTAGTTGTGTATGGATATGCAGTGAGACGATTGATGATTGATTAACTATATACAGATCTATGGTTTATTTGAAAACTAATCTTTTGTCGTGCAATTGCTTCTTCAAGGTTATTGTGGACAATTCCTGAATAATAAAAAAACAATTAAATTTTTACCAATTCGACAAACAATTTGTGCCTGTGTTTCTCAGGTGTTGCTCAACTACAATTTCTAACAATACGAAGGAACTTTTATTGTCAAAATCGTCTGGTAGTCGTTAGTTGTTTTTTAAACATTTGGAATGAAATTGGTCTTCCAATTCTGAAACAAAAAAAAATACTTTAGAAAACATTACGTGCAAACTTGAACATAGAATACAATAAATGTTTTTCGGATTTAAATGTAAACATTTTTATAGGTTAAGTCGCGATTGACATTTAAACTGGGCGTGGCTTATAAAATGATTGTTAGGTTTGACTTCCTGTATTTTCTACTTAAAATATTTGGAATATACAATAGTGGCGTTTGTTTTGGAAATTTTTAAAAGTGTCTGACACGTATAGTTCTATTGTTAGAATCTTTTTTCTGTTTTTGTGTACTATACTCCAATTGGATTTTTAACAAATTCCACTTTCGAAAAAAACAAAAAAAGTTATTGTATTTAGTTTAAAAAAACGTTTTATTTAATTAAGCCGTTGCTTTGAAAAGTTTTTTTCTAAATATCTAATATTTCATGGTCTACTATAAATTCTACTGAAGATGCCCAGCTTTTAATTTATTTTGTCAATTGTGTTATTGTATAGTTCGTGCAGAAGCGCGTGACCAAAATAGGCGTGGCTTACCGGACCGTTGAATTTGTTTAGATTACTTGTCGGCTGCTAGATTTTTTCTAATATTGGGATGTATAGCAAGAGGTGGTCAAAATCAACGTATATAAAACGCATGTCATTAAAATTGTTACTTATTTTTTGGAAACGCTATAAATAAATTTAAAATTGTGGGTGTCGATAAACAAATTCTTGTATTTTTTAGCGAAATTGTTATTATGATTTTATTTCTGGCATCATCTGTACTTGTTTTTGTTAAAAATTCGAAGTATGGATCGAAAAACAACGTTGGCCATGAAATTTTCCAAATTAGATTTCGTATGACGCGCTTAATAAACACTTTGCGTTTGTTTGTTTATCAATTTATACTTTGAAGTAGGCACTGCTTTGTTGAAAAATCCTTGAATATCGACAAGATTGGTTCGATAGTTCTTGACGTTTACAATAGGCGTGGCGTCATTTTCCGTATCCTAATATTTTGGAACTTTCGTACATTTGAATACAGGGTGTGTCGGTAGGTAAGGGCAGGAGGTCATCGGTACAAGAAAAAAAGCGTCATAAATAAAGCGCTAAAAAAGAATAAATCAAGTGTGTTATATTTTATGATCTACCTACGTACATACTACAATGTTAGTCGACTAGAGAACAAAGCAGTTAACAATTAAGCACGTGCAGAATGAATATTGAACCTGACATATGATCTTTCGTGTTGTTTTTTTTGTGCCTTTTATATGTATCGTGCCTACTTAATACGATAATAATTTTATTCTTTGTCAGTTCACGAAACAAGAACAATGTGACACGTACTGTTGTGGCCTTACGCTTTTCTTTTGTACCGATGCACAGATGAAAAAAAAATGTGCAACAGGATATTGACCGACTTTTTGTTGTGCTCTCGATCCGTCCTCGGGGAGAATAATTGGAGCACAACTTAGTTGTTATAATAAAAACGAAGTCCCAAATGCTTCAATTAATTTCATGTTTAATTTACTAGCGTACGGGGAACCGACAATAAGTTACAAACGTTCAGAGTGCGTTCACATTAAATAACATGACTTGCTTTGACTAAGCTTTTAACGTTGGCTTTGGATGTGAATAATAACATAATACGATCATGCAACGGTAATGAAAGCTCGTGCAAGTCACCCATATATCAAAACTTGTCAGCAAATTATTGTATTCGTTTTTTTTAATCCTTTCTTTCTTTAAACTTCATTTACACACAGATGATTATTATACGAGATGCAAAAGTAATTAATGGCAATTTTATGTAAATGCCCGCGAGCACGAGATGAAGAAAAAATAAGCTCGGGCGTTTCGAAACTTTCTAAGTTTTATTAATATTTTGTATAAGACAGAAAATAAGTGTGTTTTAGTGATGAATGTGACTTGTATTGAATTGAAATTGTTTTTTAATGCAAATCTTTGTCTTGTTTGAGAGTTTTTTTAAAGGCGTGCTCTAAAAACAGCCGAGCTTAAAGGAGTAAATTAATGGGACTATTACACCAGACGATTATAATCGATGTCAATAAAATTATGCAATCGAGGTAGACGGAAGCAGAAACTAGTTTTTTATAACGACGAAGTCAAAGACCTCTTCCAACGATCTAATACATAAAATACTAACAAGTAAGTTTGTTTTTGGGCTCGATGGACCAAATACAAAATTTTCGATTCGAAGGACCAGTTTTTTGTATTGTTCAAAATTAATTCGGGTATATTCTTCACGTTTAGAATATCTAATTGGTTGTAATTTAGTTGTCAAATCGACGAATAATTATCCCATCAGTTGAAGCTATCGAAAACAATAGAATCAGCTATGAAAAGGATCCTATATCAACCTCGATCTCTAAACGCATTACTACAACAACAACTCTATTCAACGTTCAGTCCCTTATCAAATAGCAAACCATAGCATCAAATTCACTTTGCAATTTGCACATAGAACACAACAGATAATTAAACACTGCACGAGGTTTATTGTTCCAAATGACTCGTTCGACGACACAAACCTTTGTTGGCGCAGACAATTTCTGTAACGATTACGAGCACTGAAAAGAAAAAAAAGCATTAATACGAGAATGCGCCTAAATTGCCACCTAATCTTCTGCAGGAAACCTTCCAAATTTTAATCAGTATTATTACATTAGCCTCCCAATGCAACTAATCCCTTTTGTAATACTCAACTGAAACACGCGTGCTTCGTTCCTTTAATCCGTTTTAATATACTCTTTCGCCCTCGCTCCTGCATTTAATGGAAATGATTTATATAATTAAAACGCACTCGGTGTAAGTAGGCCGTGGTTAGGCGCAAACTAGCCCCTAATCGTTGCATACAAATCCGCGGTGTAACTGCAAATTTGGCGAAAAATACATTCGACAATTAATCGAGTTAACCTTGCGATTGACACACGAATTAGTCATATCAGTATTTTTTCGAATTTGCCAATAACAGTTCTTTTATTCATTGCGACCTTGTGAAACCCAAATCCAAACGTTTTAATAATTAATTGATTTTTAAATTGTTGATCGCAAGCTAAAGAAAAAACATCACCGTCGGCGACATATTCGGAAAAAAATAGCCTACTTGTGGTTACAATAAGAAAACAAATGACTTAATCAAATAAAAAATGTTAATACTGATCTTGCTGTAAATACTAAATGTAAAAACTCTTTGAGGTTATAATTACTTCCAGGGCTGCTTCTTATAACGCACCTTGCTGCGATTTCTGACTTATATCAAATAATTTGTAATATTTGTTTCTTTGTCTTTGTTGCTTTTAAACTATTTAAGGTTATAACTTTTTTCAAAAACCAATAAAAACTTAACCTTGTTTATTATTTTTAAGCAATTTTTTTGACGCATGTACTTTGAATTTATTAGTAAAGAAAACAAAAACCTAAACTTTAATTGGTCTTTTTTGAACTTGGAATTAAATTGGTCAGATACAGCGCACAAGAAAAACAAATATAACTATGGCGACGAAGAAACTTCAAAAGAAAACTGGAAAAACGTGAGTTGGAAGTCAGTATTAAAAACCAGATAAAGACTGTTGAAGAGCAAATACAGTTTAAGCATCACAACCAGAGGAAAACTGTTCAGCAACAGACACAAACCAATATCGTAAAGTAATTTGCGAAATCCAAGCAGTTAAGCGTGGTCAACGATCAATCTGAACACTAATGTAAGAGCAGTCCGACAAATTGTCTGGTTCAGCACTTAGATGAAACAAAACGGCGTAATACAAAATGTCAGTTCCAGTGGAAATGAAAATGAATATTGGTTATGAATGTACAAATTAACGAGGAAACCAGGAAAATGAAATTCTACATACAATATCTATAGCCTACTTTGAACATCGAAACCAAGATTTTATTTCAAAAAGAAATTGGAACGCAATAATTAAATCTAAGTCGACGAGGTATCTATAGATTAAACAAAAGCATAAAAAGGCATAGGTTATACAAAACGGCATAAAACAAAATGTCTGGTTCAGTAGAAAATCAACATATTAGCCTACTTTTGCAAAAAATAAAATAAATGAAAATTATTATTAGCTTTCAATCTACAAACAAACAAACGAACACCTGTAGCCTACTTAGATTTTCAATTGCAAAGCAATGATCAAATTGACGAGGTATAGAAAAAACAAGCGAAGAAAAAACGCATAGATGAAACAAAACTGCGTAATACATAATGTCAGATCCAGTAGAACATCAGATTCTTAGTCTACTTTTTTTATCAATTTAATTTAAAAAAAGCAAAACAAATGATATCTGGCATTAACTATGAATATACAAATTTACGAGGAAACAAAAAATGAAATTCTAAAAACAATATCTGTAGCCTGCTTTGAATGACAACTAAGATTTTGTTTAAATGAAAAAATCTAAGTTCACGAGGTATCGATGAAATAAAAGAATAAAAATGCATAGATGAAACAAAACGGCATAATACAAAATGTCTGGTCTAGTGAGACATCAACGTATGAGCCTACTTTTGATAAATTTAAACAAATGAAAATCTTTATTAGCCTTGAATCTACAAACTAATAAGGAACCAGGAAAATGAAATTCTACATACAATATCTATATCCTACTTTGAACATCGAAACCAAGATTTTTTCAAAAAAGAAATCCAAGATCAAATCTGAGTCGACGAGGTATAGAGAAAACAAACTAATAAAAAAACGCATAGATTAAACAAAACGGCGTAATACAAAGTGTCAGTTTCAGTGGAACATCAGCATATTTGCTTACTTTTATTATCAGTTACAATTTTTAAAAAAATGAAACAAATGAAAATGAATATTGGTTATGAATCTATAAATTAACGAGGAAACCAGGAAAATGAAATCTGTAGCCTACTTAGATTTTCAATTGCAAAGCAATGATCAAATTGACAAGGTATAGAAAGCGAATCAAAAACGCAAAGATGATGCAAAACTGCGTAATACAAAATGTCAATTCCAGTAGAACATCAGATTCTTAGCCTACTTTTATTATTAATTTGTATTTAAAGAAAGTAAAAAAAATGATATCTGGGATTAACTATGAATGTACAAATTTACGAGGAAACAAAAAATTAAATTCTAAAAACAATATCTGTAGCCTACTTTGAATGACAACTAAGATTTTGTTTAAATGAAAAAAAATTCAAAACAATAATGAAATCTAAGTTCACGAGGTATAGATGAAATAAAAGAATAAAAATAAAAATGCATAGATGAAACAAAACGGCATAATACAAAATGTCTGGTCTAGTGAGACATCAACATATGAGCCTACTTTTGATAAAGTAAAACAAATGAAAATCTTTATTAGCCTTGAATCTACAAACTAATAAGGAAGCAAAATTTTGAAATTTTACAACCAATATCTGTAGCCTACTGTGATTTTCAATTGCAAAATCAAATCCAGAGTCGACGAGGTATAGAGAAAACAAACTAATAAAAAACGCATAGATTAAATAAAACGACGTAATACAAAGTGTCAGTTTCAGTGGAACATCAGCATATTTGCTTACTTTTATTATCAATTATAATTTTAAAGTAAATGAAACAAATGAAAATTAATAATAGCTGTGAATGTACAAATTAACGAAGAAACAAAGAAAATGAAATTCTACAAACAATATCTGTAGCCTACTTTGAAGTACAACTAAAATTTATTTTTCAGAAAAGAAATTGCAAAGCAATGATCAAATCTAAGTTTATAAAGTATAGAGAAAACAAAGGAATGAATACACGGATGAAACAAAACTTCGTAATACAAATATCTGATCTTTTGGAACATCAAAATATTAGCCTACTTTTGAAAAAAAAACATCAACATTATTTTTATTAAATTAAAAAATTATTAAAGAAACAACAAATTTGAAATTTTACAACTAATATCTGTAGCCTACTTCGAATGTCAATTAAAATTTGATTTCAAAAAAGTAATTGCACAGCAGTGATCGAATCTGAGACGACAAGGTATGAGAAAAACAAACGAATAAAAACACATAAATGAAACAAAAGGATGAAATACGGAACGTGGCGTCGGTTTCAATGGAACGACGCATGTATTATAATCAATTTAGAAAAAATAAAACAAATGAAAATTAATAATAGTTGTCAATGTATTAATTAACTAGGAAACAAAGAAATTGAAATTCTACAAACAATATCTGTAGCCTACTTTGAATGACAACTAAGATTTTGTTTCAAAAAAGAAATTTCAAAGCAATCATAAAATCTAAATCGACAAAACAAAAGAATGAATACACATAGATAAAACAAAACGGCGTAATACAAAATGTCTCGTGTATCAACATGTTAGTCTATTTTTGAAAAAAATAAAACAAATGAAAATTATTATTAGCCTTCAATCTACAACTTAAGGAGGAAACAAAACATTTAAATTTTGCAAACAATATCTCTAGCCTACTTTGATTTTCAATTGCAAACCAACGATCAAATTCATTATCAAATCTGAGTTGGCAAGGTATAGAGAAAACAAACGAATAAAAAACGCATAAATTTAACAAAACTGCGTAATACAAAATGTCAGTTCCAGTGGAACATCAGTATATTATCCTGCTTTTAATATCAATCTAAATCGAGGAATTATAAGGAAAACAAAAGTATGAATACACAGAGATGACACAAAACGGCGTAATACAAATGTCTGGTCCAGTGGAACATCAACATATTAGCCTACGTTTGAAAAAATAAAACATATGACAATTATTATTAGCCTTGAATTTAAAAATTAATGAGGAAACAAACAATTGATATTTTACTACCAGGATCTGTAGCCTACTTTGAATATCAATTAAAATTTTGTTTCAAAAAAGTAATTGTACAGCAATGATCAAATCTGAGTCGACGAGGTATAAAGAAAACAAACAAATAAAAACGCATAGATTAAACAAATCGGCGTAATACAAAATGTCAGTTCTAGTGGAAAACATGAAACAAATGCAAATGAATATTAGTTATGAATGTACAAATTAACGAGGAAACCAGGAAAATGAAATTCTACAAACAGTATCTATAGCCTACTTTGAATAATGAATCCAAGATTTTGTTTCAAAAAAGAAATTGGAACGCAATGATCAAATCTAAGTCGACGAGGTATAGATTAAACAAAAGCATAAAAACGCATAGATGATACAAAACGGCATAATACAAAATTTCTGGTCCAATGGAACATCAACCTATGAGCCTACTTTTGAAAAATTAAAACAAATGAAAATTATTATTAGCTTTGAATCTACAAACTAGTAAGGAAACAAAATTTTGAAATTCTACAACCAATATCTGTAGCCTACTGTGATTTTTAATTGCAAAATCAAATCCATGATAAAATCTGAGTCGACGAGATATAGAGAAAACAAACAAATAAAAGCGTATAGATTAAAGAAATCGGCGTAATACAAAATGTCAGTTCCAGTGAAAAATATGAAACAAATAAAAATGAATATTGGTTATGAATGTACAAATTAACGAGGAAACTAGGAAAATGAAATTCTACAAACAATATCTATTGCCTACTTTGAATATCGAAACCAAGATTTTGTTTCAAAAAAGAAATTGGAACGCAATAATTAAATCTAAGTCGACGAGGTACCTATAGATTAAACAAAAGCATAAAAAGGCATAGATGATACAAAATAGCATAATACATAATGTCTGGTTCAGTAGAAAATCAACATATTAGCCTACTTTTGCAAAAAATAAAACAAATAAAAAAAACATTAGAAATTTTACAACGAACATCTGTAGCCTACTTAGATTTTCAATTGCAAAGCAATGATCAAATTGACGAGGTATAGAAAAAACAAGCGAATAAAAAACGCATAGATGAAACAAAACTGCGTAATACAAAATGTCAGTTCCAGTAGAACATCAGATTCTTAGCCTACTTTTATTATCAATTTTAATTTAAAAAAAGCAAAACAAATGATATTTGGTATTAACTGTGAATATACAAATTTACGATTCTAATAACAATATCTAGCCTACTTTGAATGACAACTAAGATTTTGTTTAAATGAAAAAAATTGCAAAACAATGATGAAATCTAAGTTCACGAAGTGTAGATGAAATAAAAGAATAAAAATGCATAGATGAAACAAAACGGCATAATACAAAATGTCTGGTCCAGTGGGACATCAACATATGAGCCTACTTTTGAAAAATTAAAACAAATGAAAATTATTATTAGCCTTGAATCTACAAACTAATAAGGAAGCAAAATTTTGAAATTTTACAACCAATATCTGTAGCCTACTGTGATTTTCAATTGCAAAATCAAATCCAAGATCAAATCTGAGTCGACGAGGTATAGAGAAAACAAACTAATAAAAAACGCATAGATTAAACAAAACGGCGTAATACAAAGTGTCAGTTTCAGTGGAACATCAGCATATTTGCTTACTTTTATTATCAATTATAATTTTTAAAAAAATGAAACAAATGAGAATGAATATTGGTTATGAATCTAAAAATTAACGAGGAAACCAGGAAAATGAAATCTGTAGCCTACTTAGATTTTCAATTGCAAAGCAATGATTAAATTGACAAGGTATAGAAAAAACAAGCGAATAAAAAACGCATAGATGATACAAAACGGCGTAATACAAAATGTCAATTCCAGTAGAACATCAGATTCTTAGCCTACTTTTATTATCAATTTTAATTTAAAGAAAGTAAAAAAAAATGATATCTGGGATTAACTATGAATGTACAAATTTACGAGGAAACAAAAAATTAAATTCTAAAAACAATATCTGTAGCCTACTTTGAATGACAACTAAGATTTTGTTTAAATGAAAAAAAATTCAAAACAATAATGAAATCTAAGTTCACGAGGTATAGATGAAATAAAAGTATAAAAATGCATAGCTGAAACAAAACGGCATAATACAAAATGTCTGGTCTAGTGAGACATCAACATATGAGCCTACTTTTGATAAAGTAAATCAAATGAAAATCTTTATTAGCCTTGAATCTACAAACTAATAAGGAAGCAAAATTTTGAAATTCTACAACCAATATCTGTAGCCTACTGTGATTTTTAATTGCAAAATCAAATCCATGATATAATCTGAGTCGACGAGGTATAGAGAAAACAAACTGATACAAAAACGCATAGATTAAACAAAACGGCGTAATGCAACGTGTCAGTTCTAGTGGAAAATCAGCATATTTGCTTACTTTTATTATCAATTATAATTTTAAAGTAAATGAAACAAATGAAAATTAATAATAGCTGTGAATGTACAAATTAACGAAGAAACAACGAAAATGAAATTCTACAAACAATATCTGTAGCCTACTTTGAACGACAACTAAAATTTCTTTTTCAGAAAAGAAATTGCAAAGCAATGATCAAATCTAAGTTTATAAAGTATAGAGAAAACAAAGGAATGAATACACAGATGAAACAAAACTTGGTAATACAAATATCTGGTCTTTTGAAACAACAAAATATTAGCCTACTCTTAAAAAAAAAACATGAAAATTATTTTTATTAAATTAAAAAATTATTAAAGAAACAACAAATTTGAAATTTTACAACTAATATCTGTAGCCTACTTCGAATGTCAATTAAAATTTGGTTTCAAAAAAGAAATTGCACAGCAGTGATCGAATCTGAGACGACAAACGAATAAAAACACATAAATGAAACAAAAGGATGAAATACGAAACGTAGCGTCGGTTTCAATGGAACGACGCATGTATTATAATCAATTTAGAAAAAATAAAACAAGTGAACATTAATAATAGTTGTCAGTGTATTAATTAACGAGGAAACAAAGAAATTGAAATTCTAAAAACAATATCTGTAGCCTACTTTGAATGACAACTAAGATTTTGTTTCAAACAGAAATTCCAAAGCAATCATAAAATCTAAATCGACGAAGTATAGGGAAAACAAAAGAATGAATAGACATAGATAAAACAAAACGGCGTAATACAAAATGTCTCGTGCATCAATATGTTGGTCTATTTTTGTAAAAATAGAACAAATGAAAATTATTATTAGCCTTCAATCTACAACTTAACGAGGAAACAAAACATTTAAATTTTGCAAACAATATCTCTAGCCTACTTTGATTTTCAATTGCAAACCAACGATCAAATTCATTATCAAATCTGGGTCGGCAAGGTATAGAGACAACAAACGAATAAAAAACGCATGGATTTAACAAAACTGCGAAATACAAAATGTCTGGTCCAGTGGAACATCAACACATTAGCCTACTTTTGAAAAAATATAACATATGACAATTATTATTAGCCTTGAATTTAAAAATTAATAAGGAAACAAACATTTGATATTTTACTACCAGGATCTGTAGCCTACTTTGAAAATCAATTAAAATTTTGTTTCAAAAAAGTAATTGTACAGCAATGATCAAATCTGAGACGACGATGTATAAAGAAAACAAACAAATAAAAGCGCATAGATTAAACAAATCGGCGTAATACAAAATGTCAGTTCTAGTGGAAAAAATGAAACAAATGCAAATGAATATTAGTTATGAATGTACAAATTAACGAGGAAACCAGGAAAATGAAATTCTACAAATAGTATCTATAGCCTACTTTGAATAATGAATGAAAGATTTTGTTTCAAAAAAGAAATTGGAACGCAATGATCAAATCTAAGTCGACGAGGTATAGATTAAACAAAAGCATAAAAACGCATAGATGATACAAAAGGGCATAATACAAAATTTCTGGTCCAATGGAACATCAACCTATGAGCCTACTTTTGAAAAATTAAAACAAATGAAAATTATTATTAGCTTTGAATCTACAAACTAGTAAGGAAACAAAAAATTAGAAATTTTACAACGAACATCTGTAGCCTACTTAGATTTTCAATTGCAAAGCAGTGATCAAATTGACGAAGTATAGAAAAAACAAGCGAATAAAAAACGCATAGATGAAACAAAACTGCGTAATACAAAATGTCAGATCCAGTAGAACATCAGATTCTTAGCCTACTTTTTTTATTAATTTAATTTAAAAAAAGCAAAACAAATGATATCTGGTATTAACTATGAATGTACAAATTTACGAGGAAACAAAAAATTAAATTCTAAAAACAATATCTGTAGCCTACTTTGAATGACAACTAAGATTTTGTTTAAATTAAAAAAATTGCAAAACAATGATGAAATCTAAGTTCACGAGGTATAGATGAAATAAAAGAATAAAAATGCATAGATGAAACAAAACGGCATAATACAAAATGTCTGGTCTAGTGGGACATCAACATATGAGTCTACTTTTGAAAAATGAAAACAAATGAAAATTATTATTAGCCTTGAATCTACAAACTAATAAGGAAGCAAAATTTTGAAATTCTACAACCAATATCTGTAGCCTACTGTGATTTTCAATTGCAAAATCAAATCCACGATAAAATCGGAGTCGACAAGGTATAAAGAAAACAACGGAATACAAAAACGCATAGATTAAACAAAACGGCGTAATGCAACGTGTCAGTTCCAGTGGAAAATCAGCATATTTAATGCTTACTTTTATTATCAATTATAATTTTAAAGTAAATGAAACAAATGAAAATCAATAATAGCTGTGAATGTACAAATTAACGAAGAAACAAAGAAAATGAAATTCTACAAACAATATCTGTAGCCTACTTAACTAATCTGAGTCGACGAGGTATAAAGAAAACAAACAAATAAAATCGCATAGATTAAACAAATGGGCGTAATACAAAATGTCAGTTCCAGTGGAAAAAATTAAACAAATAAAAATGAATATTGGTTATGAATGTACAAATTAACGAGGAAACCAGGAAAATGAAATTCTACATACAATATCTGTAGTCTACTTTGAATGACAACTAAGATTTTGTTTCAAAAAAGAAATTCCAAAGCAATCATAAAATCTAAATCGACGAAGTATAGGGAAAACAAAAGAATGAATCACATATATTTGCTTAGTTTTAATATCAATTATAATTTTTAAAAAAATGAAACAAATCAAAATTAATAATAGCTGTGAATGTACAAATTAACGAAGAAACAAATTTTACAAACAATATCTGTAGCCTACTTTGAAGGTCAACTAAAATTTCTTTTTCAGAAAAGAAATTGCAAAGCAATTATCAAATCTAAGTTTATAAAGTACAGAGAAAACAAAGGAATGAATACACAGATTAAACAAAACTTCGTAATGCAAATATCTGGTCTTTTGGAATATCAAAGTATTAGCCTACTTTTGATAAAATAAAACAAATGAAAATTATTATTAGCCTTGAATTTACAAATGAATGAGGAAAGAAAAAAAATTGTAATCAATACATGAAGTCTACTTTGATTATCAATTAAAATTTTGTTTCAAAGAAGCAAGTGCAAATCAGTGATCAAATTTGAGTCGATGAGGTATAGAGAAAACAACAGAATAAAAACAGAATGGTGTGATACAAAATAACTGGGGTTGTGGAAAACACGAGTACAAACCTACTGTTTTGAAAAAATAAAACGATTGCAAAGTATAGTCAGCATTGGCGCTACAAGTTAACAAAGAAATATAGAAAACATGTGCAGCCTACTTGGATTGTTAACTACACATAGGAAATAAAATCACATAGATTAAAGAAAATGGCAAAAAATAGTGGAAAACAATGATAATTATTATTTGTGTTGAATCTACAAGTTGACGAAAAAACAAAAAAAAATTTGAAGTGGTAAAAATACCTGTAGCCTACTTTGAAACCAACTTTGAATCAACAAGTGAACGAGTAAACAAATGAAAAAACAGCGTGAAATAAAAGTTTGGTTCTTGAAAAAATACCAACCTTACGCACTTATATCAATGAATTTGTTTTTAAAACATGATTCTGATGACATTTAAAATGTGTTTTTCTGAATTGTTTCCTTTTTAAACTTATCAGATTTAGATAAATTTGTTAAAAACTAAGCTATTCAAGACGTGGCTTGCAAAGTATCTTAGTTCTTAACAGAACTGATCTAAAAGTAAAAAACTCAGTGTGCTTTGAAATGGGTACAAGCAAATGTAATTAAAACTAAACATACGACGAATACTTAACGAACGTGACTCGTATTTTTAGCATTTTCCAGTAAAATTCAATTTTTTTTAAACACAATTAGAATTAAATATGATTGTTATTACATGTAGCTGTAAATTAATTAATGATTTTAATTCTATTGAAATTCCGGATGTTGTTACCGCCGCCCCCGCCCGTGCCATCGCCCTTCTCTCTGTAATTACATTACAAAATACTGTTGTACATTTACATGTTACTCTTCTTTTTCTTTGTTTCTATTATTGTAACAACTAAATTGTTTACATTTGAATTATTTATGCGTTAACATTGTTATTTGCTTGAATAAATTAACGCTTTTCGGAAAAAAATAATCCCGGATCGATTTTTTGAAGTAGGTTGTGGAATCACGTCTCTTGACAATTGTTACAAACTAGTCTACTTGTTTATTGAAGGAACCCCGTAAAAGTCCGAACGTAACCACGTTAAAGATTTTTTCCACAAATATTTGCTTTTTATTTCAATTTATAGAGGAAAATTTTTTTATTCACATCTTCCTCAAAAGATTTAGTAAATTGCGTGTCACGTTTTTGTTTTCATCAACCGAACTAAAAGTATCTTCAGCAATTCTATACATAAACAAGATCTGATTACAAATTTAAGTATTTTGTTAAGGTTAGCAACCTCATCTGTTAATAAAGACATTTACTTTTATAAACAGCTGTTGAATGCCTCTCTCTTTTGTCCGTAAATAACGTGACCTTTTTGTCCTATAAATGTTAAATTTAATTAGATAATATTGGCACAATCTCAATTTTCAGATTGAAAAAGAAAATTATGTAAGGATGAAAATTTTTTCGTTTGGAAAAACTTATCTTGGGCCACGCTTACTTGCGCAAGCACACCTTGGCGATTTTGTTTGAAATTTTTAATGTAACATTATAGCGTTTTGTAATTGTTTGCATGACTTGAAAAATGACAGTAATTGTCCGCGCTGACATCACTCACACACACACAATTCGGATTCGAGTGCACGCGAATGTGACCTTATTCACCGTGCTCAAGTTGCATAACAATCCGCGTTTCATAACATTAATACCGGTAGACTGTGTGTCGCTGTGCAAAATGCCCTGAGGTGTGCCAATCAAAGTCATGGCCAACTTATCTATTGTTGATCATGACGTGGGTATTCCGAAGGCCAGGACTGGGCTTAAATTAGTTTCAGCTGTTCAATTACTGATCGTATTTTTCTATGAAAAATCGGGAGAAGAAAAAAACGTCGATCAATCAATTTAATGTTAGATTATTTTCCATAACAACTTAGTCGGTCTGAAAAAAAAATTGTTGGTACGTGCAAACTTTATTACATAAATGTGCGGCCGAATTCCATTTAAAACAATTGACGTTCGTTTTTTTATTATTGGCCGCTTGTAACTATCCTCAGATTTCAGTTAATTATTAAAGGAATAC
This sequence comes from Aquatica leii, assembly GCA_035610365.1. Classification (NCBI taxonomy): domain Eukaryota; kingdom Metazoa; phylum Arthropoda; class Insecta; order Coleoptera; family Lampyridae; genus Aquatica; species Aquatica leii. Next base: position 35,085,536 of record CM069438.1, read on the forward strand.
TTAAAAAGGGCATTTGAATCTATTTATGATAGAACAAAAATAGTTTTTAATTAAATCAGATTTTTTTACGAGATTATTTCCATTTACGTCAATGTGTAACTATGCCTGAGTTATCTGCGACGGTTGTGTTTGTTGTATCAAAGGTGGCGTTGTGTGACGATTTATTGAAATTAACTTCTGAATTATTTTTTTTTTGAATTTTCATGGCAATTTTATTATTAAATGATCTTAGTTTCAACAGTTTGTGGGTAATTTTTTAGTCCTGTTTTGATTCGTTTTTTTAAGTATGACAAGTTTATTGTATTTGCTGTGATCCTAGTCCACTTTGAATCCCTTTCTGCAAAACAGTTGAAAGATTTGTTACGGGTTTTGTGGTCTATACTGTGTCAAAGAGTGGGTAAAAAAACACAACTTAGGGCGCTTGATCCAAACAAACGCTAACAGAAACGTCTTGACGGATAATCCAAGTCAAATCAGGTTGGGCCAGTACTTGAAGCCAAAATTTAAATAAGATACATACACAAATATAGTGCATAAATTGGCACTGATACTTAAGAAAATTAACGTATGCTACTGCCTTAATAGCTTCTAAAGAAATTCATCGTTTAAACCACCTACGCTTTGTCTTGGTGTTGATATTATCATTCATCAAGATCCGAGTAGCAAATCTTAAATCCTGAAATCGTATGATCCCTAGTCGGCGAGGATTAAGTTTATTCGCATCCGACTTCTTGTACATCGAGACCCAGATCATAACAGTCGTGTATGAAACACGTAGCGCACGAGTGTGCTACAATAACACCAAACCTCAGAAGAAACAAATACTAAATCATTGTCAATCGGATGTATCCATAAGTCGCATAAAGCGGAATGATACTTCCAAAAACTAAAGAAATTTCGCACAACGGAGGTATCAAGAAAACGTACTCGTTGCACAGTCGGCAGTAGTCGAAACTCAAAGAAAGCAAAAAAAGACAACGTAGTCTCATAGACCTTACCGAAGGATAATGCAAGGGAAGAAAGAAGACCACAATCTAAGACAAACTAAATCCATAAAATTCCATACATTTCCAGCTCGAAAATGCAAAAACTAACCTTAAATATAATCTCCAAAACTAAAAAACCCAAAAAGTAGAAATCTAGCAGATCTTGAATGTTGATATGCGGTGTTAGAGAGAATAGTCAAGAACAGGAACTATGATAGTTATGCTATGAAGTCGTGTATAGACGATATGAAATTCTTTCCAACAAGAAACTAAACAGACTCAAAAGATCAAAAAAGCAAAACCAACGAAGAAATCTCAAGCAAAAAGAGTTTGATCTAAAAGCCGAAGAATAGATTATATCAAAAGAGCAACAAAAACTCAAGAGACATGTTCTAACAGCGACAAACGACCTCAAGTAGAGTTGCAGACCAAACAAAAAAACAAAAACCAAATCCGTTCAATCAAACAACAAAATGAAGTAACTTAGAAAAAAAATTAAAGAAGCATAGTTGCAGTGAACACTAAAAAAAAGAAAGTGTTTAAGCAACTGGACTAAAGATACAAAAAACAAGCAAATTAGACAGTTGCCCTAATGGCGAACCTTCAGGAACAAAAGAGAAAGGAGAAAGTTAGTCAGCAGATTAAAGAGAAACCGTCGAAAAGGCGAACTTTAAAGAGGAAGAAGAAGAAACAATAATAGGTGATTATCAGATATAGAAGAAGAAAAAATTACGAGTAAGGAAGACACGAAAGACGGAGAAAGATAAGTTAATGCTTTATTTACCTTACAGTGCCCAACCAACCATCCAAAAGAAGAAACTTCAGTAAGATCAAGAAAAAAGAAAAAACATAAGAAATTCTCAAATCAAAGAAAAAGTAGGAAACATATACGAAGAGATAGACCGAGGAAGATAAGACGAGATGCAGATGTCTGTTTTGTTTTTCTCTTTGTAAAAGCAAAGAAAGGGCTTACGAACCTTTCTATACCCAATCAACCGCCCAAAAGGTGAACCTTAAAGAACGAAAGAAAAGAAAGAGAGGTGATCATCAGATTAAGAAGAAACAAAATGAAAAGTAGGGAACACGTTAAACATAAAAGCCGAAGAACGGATTAGAATATCTCAAAACCAAAAGAAACCCAAAGAGAAGAGAAATATTCTAACATCGACAAACAACATCAAAAATGCCGACCAATCGGAAGTACGTAAAGCATAAGAAACGATGTTGCAGTCTGTTCCAAGTTCAAATCAAACAGAACAAAACAAAAACCAACTCAATTCAATCAAATAACAGAATGAAGTATGTAGAAAGAAAAAGAAAAGCATAGTTGCAGTGAATGCTAACGAGAAAAGTTTACTAAAAAGAAAATAAGGAAAGTGTAAGTGATCACCAAACAGCTGGAACACAGATAGAAGAAACAACCACAACTAAATCAGACAATTGCCCTAATAGCGAACCTTAGGGAACCAAAGAGAAGAGAGGTAGGTAGTCAGCAGATTAAAGAGAAAGAAAAAATAATTTGCAAGAAAGATAATGCTTGATATTAATGCCTTATTCGTTCGTCTTCTTGCAAAATAACTAAAAGAGAGACTACTCTTCGGTGTCGAACCAACCGTCCAAAAGGCAAACCTACAAGAAGAACGTAGAATAGTTGGCTTATAGAAAATCCACAGATTAAAGAAGAGCTAAATAAATAGTAGGAAAGATAGACGAAGAGACTGACGGAGATAGATGAGAACTTTAAGGAACGAAAAAGAAGAAATAAATGTGGCATATAGATTATCAGATCGAGAAGAAAAAAATTAAGAGTAAGAAAGACATGAAAAATGGAGAAAGATAAGTTAAGGTCTGATTCGTTCTTCTCCTCACAGAAGAACGAAAAGAAGACCCAACCATCCGACAAAAAAGCAAATCTTCAGGAAGAACAAAAAAAGAGCAAAAACTGGGACGTAACAAAATCACAAGTCAAAGAAGAAAGAAAAAAATAAGAAAGATAGACGAAGAGACAGACGTAGAAAGATAAAACAAAAGGTTGATATCTGTTTCGTTTTTCTTTCCATAGAAGGAACGAAAGGGGTTACCAACTCTTCTATGCCTAAACAACTGCTCAAAAAGGAGAAGGAACGAAAAAGATGAAATAGGTGATCATCAGATCGAGAAGGAAAAAAAAGAAAAAGTAGGAAAGACACCAAAGAAAGACGATAGGTTAGGTTGATGTTAATGCCTGCGCTCTTCTCCCCGTAGAAGAACGAAAAGAGAGAGAGGTTTCATTAATAGAAATTCGAGTAGCAAATCTCTAATTTTTGAATCGTATGGTCTCTAGTCAGTGAGAATTGCATTACTCCCATCTTCATTCTTTTACATAGCTTTCTTTAAATAGAACAAAAAAACAAAACCTAAGGAAAGAAAAAAATTAAGAAGAATAAAAAATATTACATGTTCGAATATCACCCTAGAATCCAAAGGCCGAAGAACGAATTATAATATTTCAAGAACGAAAGAAACCCAAAGAGAAAAAGAATATTCTAACAGTGACAAACAACATCAAAAATGCCGACCAAGCGGAAGTATGTGAAGTAGAGGAAACCATGTTGTAGTCTATTTCAAGTTGCAAACCAAACATAACAAAACCAAAACCAAATCAGTTCAATCAAACACAATGAAGAATGAAACCATAGTTGCAGTGAACACTAACGAGAAAAGTTTACCAAAAAACAAAAAAAGAAAGAAAGTGTTCAAGCAACTGGACCAAAGATAGAAAAAACAAAGAAAAAGCAATTCCGACAATTGGCCTAATGGCGAATCTTAAGGAACAAAAAAGAAGAGCGAAAGGTTGTCAGCAGATTAAAGAGGAAAAAATGTGTAAGATAAGGCTTGATGTTAATGTCTTAATTGTTCTTTTACCCTCAGAACTAAAAGAGATACCATCCTTCGTTGTCGAACCAACCGTCCAAAGGGTGAACCTTTAAGGAAAACAAGAAAGAATAACAGCTGGCACGTAGGAAATCCACAGATTATGAAGAGTTAAATAAAAAGTAGGAAAGATAGAGGAAGAGGCAGACGGTGAAAGATGAGAACTTTCAGGAATGAAAAATAAGTATATGTGGCATATAAGTAATCCTCAGATCGAGAAGTAGAAAAGAAAATGAAGAGGAAGGAAAACACGAAAGACGCCTAAAGATAAGTTAATCTCTTATTATATATAGAGAGACCACCCGACAGTGCCTAACCAACCGTCCAAAAGGCGAATCTTCATGAGGAAGAAGAATTTAAAAGAATAGCTGGGACGTAAGAAATTTACAAGTTAAAGAAGAAAGATTGTTTCGTTTTTCTCTCCATAGAAGAAACAAAAAGGGTTACCAACCCTTCTATGCCTAAACAACTGCTCAAAAAGGAGAACTTTAATGGACGAAAAAGAAGAAATAGATGTGGCATATAGGTGATCATCAGATTGAGAAGAAAAAAATGAAAAGTAGGAAAGGCACGAAAGAAGAAGAAAGATTAGGCATGATGTTAATTCCTGATTCGGTTTTCTCCTCGTCGAAGAACGAAAAGCGAGACTACCCATTGCACTCGTCAAAACCTGAGCAGCAAATCTCAAATTCTTGAATTATATGGTTCTTAGTCAGTGAGGATTGCGTTACTCGCATCTGGAGTCTTGGACATAGAAACCCAAATTATAAAAGGCGTGTATGAAACACGTTGCATTCGAATGTACTATAAGTAGAAAAGAATAGTTATCTTTATAGAACAAGATTTCCCTAAGCACACCGAATTACAACGCCTAACACCATCTGGTGATAATTACAAAGTGCTGGAAATGTCCCAACTTCAGAGCGAACGCTAAACTATTACTGGGTTGCCAACTATCGCATTTACATAAAATGTCCAAGGTGAAGAGTAAGACAAAATTGAATATTACAGATATTATGGCAGAGAAGAGAGATCCGGATTTTACCGGATTGGAATATTTCAACAACGAAAGAAACTCAAAGAGAAGAAAAATATTCTAACAGTGACAAACAACATCAAAAATGTCGACCAAGCGGAAGTATGTAAAGTAGATGAAACGATGTTGCAGTCTGTTTCAAGTTGCAAACAAAACAAACATCAAATCAGTTCAATCAAACAACTGAATGAAGTAACTTAGAAAAAAAGAAAAGAAGCATCGTTGCAGTGAACATTAACAAGACAAGTTTGCCAAAAAGAAAAAAAAAGAAGAAAGGATTCAGCAAGTGGACCACAGATAGAGAAAACAAAGGAAAAGCAAATCCAACAATTGGCCTAATGGAGAACCTTAAGAGAGAAAGGTTGTCAGCAGATTAAAGAGAAAAAAAATGTGTAAGATAAGGCTCTATGTTAATGTCTTATTCGATCTTTTGCCCGCTGAACTAAAAGAGAGACCATCCTTCGGTCCCGAACCAAGCGTCCACGTAGGAAATCCACAGATTAAAGAAGAGTCAAATAAAAAGTAGGAAAGATAAACGAAGAGACAGACGGAGAACTCTTAGGAATGAAAAAGAAGAAATAGATGTGGCATATAGGGAATCAGATCGAGAAGTAGAAAAAAAATTAAGAGTAAGGAAGACACGATAGACGCAGAAAGATAAGTTAATACCGTATTCGTTCTTCTTCTCGCAGAAGAACGAAAAGAGACACTACCTTACAGTGCCTATCCAACCGTCCAAAAGGCGAATCTTCAGGAGGAACAAGAAGAAAGAAGAAAAGCTAGGACACAGGAAATTCACAAATTCAAGAAGAAAGATAAGACAAGATGTAGATGTCTGTTTCGTTTTTTTCTCCAAAGAAGAAACGAAAGGGGTTACCAACCCTTCTATGTCTAAACAACTCCCCAAAAAGGAGAAGGAACGAAAAAGAATAAATAGATGTTCCATATAGTTGATCATCAGATTGTGAAGAAAAAAATAAAATGTAGGAAAGACATAAAGAAGAAGAAAGATTAGACTTGATGTTACTAACTGATTCGTCTTTTTTCTCGTAGAAGAGCGAAAAAAGAAAAGAGTTCATTGAAATTCGAACAACAAATTTCAAATTCTTGAATTGCATGGTCTCTAGACAGTGAGGATTTCATTACTCCCATCTGGGTTCTTGTATATTGAAATCCAAATCATAAAAACCGTGCATGAAACACGTGGCACACAGGTGTGCTACATTTAGAAAAGATTAGCTATCCTTAAATAGAATAAGATCTCCATGAGTACACCGAATTACAACGCCAACACCATGTAGTGACAATTATGAAGCGCTGAAAATGTCTCAACTTCAGAGCGAACGCGCAACTATTACTGGGTTGCAAGCCGTCGCATTTACATAAAATGTGCAAGCTGAAGAGTAGCAGAGAATAGAGGTCCGGATTTTATCAAACAATGTCGATAGGTATAATTCAGTCGGTCCACTGTAACACAATTAAAGCAAAAACCATTTCGCATATAACACAAAACAAAACCTAGGGCAAGGAAAAGAAGTAATAAGAAATATCTCATGTTCGAATGTTATCTTAGAATCTAAAACTTGAAGAACGGATTAGAAGATATCAAGAACGAAAGACGCCCAAAGAGAAGAGAAATATTCTAACAGTGACAAACAACATCAAAAATCCTGACCAAGCGAAAGTATGTGAAGTAGAGGAAACCACGTTCCAGCCTGTTCCAAGTTGCGAACCAAACACAACAAAACAAAAACCAAATCAGTTCAATCACACAGAACGAAGTAAGTTAGAAAAAAAAAGAAAAGAGGCATACTTGCAGGGACAGCTAACGAGAAAAGTTTACCAAAAAGAAAACAAAGAAAGTGTTCAAGCAACTTTACCAAAGATAAAAAAATACAAAGAAAAAGCAAATCCGACAATTGGCCAAATGGCGAACCTTAAGGAACAAAAGGGAAGAGAGGGAAGGTTGTCAGCAGATTAAAGAGAACAAAAGTGTCTAAGATAAGGCTTAATGTTAATGTGTTATTCGTTCTTTTGCCCGCAGAACTAAAAGAGAGACCATCCTTCGGTCCCGAACCAACCGTCCAAAACGCGAACTTTTAAGAAGAACAAGAAGAAAGAAGAATCGCTGGCATGTAGGAAATCTACAGATTAAACAAAAGTCAAATAAAAAGTAGGAAAGATGGACGAAGAAACAGATTGAGAAAGATGAGAACTTTCAGGAATGAAAAAGAAGGAATAGATGTGGCATATAGGTAATTATCAAAACGAGAAGAAGGTAAGAAAACTAAGAGTAAGAAAGACACAACAGACGCAGAAACATAAGTTAATCCCTTATTCGTTTTTCTCCTCGTAGAAGAAAGAAAAGAGAGACCACCCTACGGTGTTTAACCAACCTTCGAAAAGGCGAAACTTCAGGAGGAACAAGAAGAAAGAAGAAAAGCTGGGACGTAGGAAATTCACAAATTAAAGAAGAAAGATAAGACAAGGTGTAGATGTCTTTTCATTTTTCTGTCTATAGAAGAAACGAAAGGGGTTATCAACCCTTCTATGGCTGAACAACTGCACAATAAGGAGAAGGAACGAAAAAGAAGAAATAGATGTTGCATCTAGGTGATCATCAGATCGAGAAGAAACAAAATCAAAAGTAGGAAACACACAAAAGAAGAGGAAAGAGTTTACCTGTCATGTAATAATTACAATTTTAATAAAACAGAGGCCTGATGAAGTGCGCATAGCTGCACGAAACGTCGCCTTATATAGACACACAAAGTGTTTTGATGCCCCTCCTCATAGAAGAACCTTAAAGAAATGGGGTCAAGAAAGATTAGGTTTAATGCTATTGCCTGATTCGTTCCTTTTCTCTAAGAAGAACGAAAAGAGAGACTATCCAGTTTAATTCATGGAAATTCGAGCAGCGAATCTTAAATTTTTGAATCGTATGGGCTCCAGTCAGTGAGCATTGCGTTACTCCCATCTGGATTATTGTACATTGAGACCCAATTTATAAAAGGCGCAGATAAAACACATGCACACCGAATTACAACGCTTAACACCATGTAGTGATAATTATGAAGTGCAGGAAATTTCCCAACTTCAGAGCGAACGCGCAACTATTACTGGGTTGCTAACTGTCGCATTTACATAAAATGTACAAGGTAAAGAGTAGACAAAATTGAACGTTACAGAAATTATAGCAGAGAAGAGAGGTCCGGATTTTACCAAACAATCTCAATGGGCATGATTCAGTCGGTTCACTGTAACACAATTTAACACAGTTAAAGTAAAAACCATTCTGCATCTAACACAAAACAAAACCTAAGGAAAGAAAAAGAAGAATAAGAAATATCACATATTCGAATGTCACCCTAGAACCTAAACGCCGAAGAACGGATTAGAATATCTCAAGAACGAAAGAAACCCAAAGAGAAGAAAAATATTCTAACAGTGACAAACAACATAAAAAAGCTGACTAAGCGGAAGTATATAAAGTAGAGGAAACGACGTTGCAGTCCATTTCAAGTTGCAAACCAACGACAACAAAATAAAAATCAAATCAGTCCAATCAAACAACGGAATGAAGTAACTTAAAAAAAATAAAAGAAGCATAAGAAAGAAAGTGTTTAAGCAACTGGACCAAAGATAGAAAAAAACAAAGAACAAGCAAATTAGACAATTGTGCGATCCTTAGGAACAAAAAAGAAGAGAGGAAGGTAGTCAGCACATTAATGAGAAACTGTTCAACAGAAGAACCTTCAAGAGGAACAAGAAGAAGGAAGAACCTAGAAATCCACAGATTAAAGAAGCGTCAAATGAAAAGTAGGAAAGATAGACGAAGAGACAGGCCGAGAAAGATGAGAACTTTACGAAACGAAAAAGAAGAAATAGATGTGGTATATAGGTGATCATCAAATCGAGAAGAAGAAAAAAATTAAAAGTCAGACGGAGAAAGATAAGTTAATGCTTTATTCGTTCTTCTTCTTGCAGAACCAACTGTTCAAAAGGTGAATCTTCATGAGGCACAAGAAGAAAGAAGAAAATCTGGCACAAATCAAAGAAGAAAGAAATAAAAAGTAGGAAAGATAGACGAAGAGACAGACGGAGAAAGATAAGATAAGATGTAGGTTTATGTTTCGTTTTTTTCTTCGTATAAGAAACGAAAGGGTTTACCAAGCTTCTATGATTAAACAACCGCCCAAAAAGGAGAACTGTAAGGGGATGAAAAAGAAGAAATAGATGTGGCATAATCGGATCGAGAAGAAAAAAAATGAAAAGCTGGAAGACACCAAAGAAGAAGAAAAATTAGGCTTGATGTTAATGCCTAAGGAGAGCGCCTCCTAGAAGAACGAAAAGATAGATTACGTTTTTTATTCATCGAAACCTGAACAGCAAATCTTAAATTCTTGAATCGTACGGTTCTTAGTCAGCGAGGTTTCCGTTACTTGCATCTGAAGTCTTGGACATTGAAACTCAAATCATAAAAGGCGTGTATGGGTTGCTTACCATCGCATTTACGTAAAATGTATAAGGTGAAGAGTAAGAAAAATTTGAACGTTACAGATATTATGGCAGAGAAGACAGGTCCGGATTTTGCCAAACAATCTCGATAAGTATGATTCAGTCAGTCCACTGTAATACAATTTAGATAGACAGACGTCATCTTGATTTATGGTTGATACTCTTTTACATCAAAAAACGAATTAGTTAACATTTCCAACAGTAGCCATATTTTAAGGAAACTGAATTTTAATGAATTTCTCCGGTTAATGTTTCTAATTAAAACTCGACACAAGTAGGACTACCTAAAACGCACAGAAACCAACTGGTAATTCAAATGTCATAAAAACAAAGCCCAAGAAGCTAAATACTACTTGAGTGTACCAATTATCGTAAAAACCAATTCGCATATAACAAAACAAAATCAAAGGAAAAAAAGAAGTAAGAAGAAAAATAAGAATAATCACATGTTGGAATGTTACCGTAGAACCTAAAAGTCAAAGAACGGATTAGAATATCTCAAGAGCAAAAGGAATCCAAAGAGAAGAGTGACAAACACTATCAAAAACGCCGACCAAGCGGAAGTACGCAAACTACAAGAAACGACGTTGGAGTTTGTTTCAAGTCGCAAACCAAATACAACAAAACAAAAACCAAATCAGTTCAAGCATCAGAATGAAGTAAATTAGAAGAAAAGAAGCATAGGCAGTGAACACTAACGAGAAAAGTTCAAGCAACTGTATCAAAGATAGAAAAACAAAGAACAAACAACTCAGACAATTGCCGTAATGGCGAACCTTAAAAAACTAAAGAGAAGAGAGGTTACTCTAGGTCATTTAAAAGCTTTGTCTTCTTCTGTGTAGGTCTGTGAGGAGGAGTAAGGTTATTCCAGGTCATTTAAAGCATTGAATGTAGGTCAGTGAGGAGAAGTAAGGTTATTCCAGGTCGTTTAAAGCATTGAATCTAGGTCAGTGAGGAGGAGTAAGGTTACTCTAGGTCATTTAAAGTCTTTGTCTTCTTCTGTGTAGGTCTGTGAGGTGGAGTAAAGTTACTCTAGGCCATTTAAAGCATTGAATGTAGGTCAAGGAGGAGGGGTACTATCCTCTTGTCACAGAACTCTCCAACTTACCCTACTAAGGTAATCAGCAGATTGAAGAGAGAAAAAATGTGTAAGAAGATAAGGCTTGATGTTAATGTCTTATTCGTTCTTTTGCCAACAGAAGAACTAAAAGAGAGACCGAACCATTTCATTTAAAAAGAACAAGATGAAAGAATAGCTGGCTTGTAGGAAATCCGCAGATTAAAGAAGAGCCAAATAAAAAGTAGGAAAAATAGATGAAGAGACAGACGGAGAAAGATTAGAACTTTAAGGAACAACAAGAAGAAATAGATGTGTTCATCAGATCGAGAAGAAGCAAAAACGTTAGGAGTAAGGGAGACACGAAAGACTTAGAAATATAAGTTAATGCTTAATTCGTTCTTGTCTCAGAAGAACGATAGGAGAAACCACCCTATGGCGCCTTTAGAAAGAAGAAATGCTGGGACATAGGAAATTCACAAATCAAAGAAGAAAGAAACAAAAACTAACAAAGACAGAGAGAGAAAGATAGACAAGATATAGATGTCCGTTTCGTTGATCTCTCCATAGAAGAAACGAAAGGGGCACAACCACCCGAAAAAAAGAACTTTAATGCACAAAAAAGAAGAAATATATGTGGCATATAGGTGACCATCAGATCGCGAAGGAGAAAAAATGAAAAGTAGGGAAGACACAAAAGAAGAAGAAAGATTAGGCTTTATGTTAATGCCAGATTCGCTCTTCTCCCTGTAGAAGAACGAAAAGGAAGATAATCCGGTTTTATTTATCGAAATCCGAACAGCAAATCTAAAATTCTTGAATCGTATGATCCTTAGTCAGCGAGGATTGCATTACTCGCATTTGGATTTTTGGATATTGAGACCCAAATCATAACTAAATTTAAAAAGTGGAAACAATGATTATGGCAAAGAAAAGAGTTCCGCTTTTTTACGAAGCAGTCTCGATAGGTATGATTCAGTCGGTCCACTGTACCACAATCTAACACATCTACAGACGCCATCTTTGTTTATGGTTCATACTTTTTTACATTAAAAAACGAAAAGTTAACATTTCCAATAGTAGCACTTTGATATTTTGGAGTTATGGCTTTTAAATAATTTCTCGGGTTTTTATCAAAATAAAAAACTTGTTCAATCAAATTTTTGAGGTTATGTTTAGTTTCTGATAAAAACAATTGCCAGATTGTGTTTTGAGATCGTGTCATTCAAAATAGGTCGCTTTGTTTGAGGTTATATTGTTATGAGTTTATTTTAGTTAATCGTTGATGTTTTTTGACGTTTAATTTACAACAATAGTAGGCTTAATTTTGTGAGTCTAAAAATTATCATCTGTGTCTAAGTTACCTGTTGTTTCATAGACCACTAAGCATGTTGTTAAAATGCTGTAACAAAACTCGTTGCTGAAAATAGTTACAATAACCGTGACTAGCAGTCTTCGTCACACCTAAACCAAGTCGTTTTCGAAAAACAATTACGAACAAAGCAACGCTCATTATTAGGTATTCGGTAATAAATTTTTAAGTTCACAAAGAACAAGATCAAAGTTTTAAGTTGCGTCATCTTAATACATTTCTTGATTAAGAGATTAGAGTTTGAAGCTATAGAAGTGAAAAGTTAAGTCTTTAGAAGCTACTCGTTGAACTTTTTACTACTTAAAAAAATTCAAAGTTGTTGACGTTAAGCATTTGAAAGGAACCGATATTTTAGCACCTTTTCAGCGATGATTAAATATTTAATTCGCCCGATTTTAATTAAAATCGTTAATTGTAAGCAATTTGGCCGAGTTGGCTTTGGAAATAAAATACAGAAAGATCGTTTGTTTTGTTGTTGGGGAAAAGAAAGTTTTTCAGCCCGCGCTGACAATACAAACTCCATTTTGTAATATAAATGGAATAAGGACTTTTATCGACTTGGGAGCTCTAAAATTTTTATGTTCCTTTTAGTGCCATTTTATAATTGATAAAGTATTAAAAAAGTTCTTTCATATACAGAAGTTGAGTCAATTAAGTATAAAATTACGGAAGTGAAGGAAAATTATTATTTGCCGTCGAGCTTGTGTTTCCGAATACTTTTTTCTTTCGTGTTAACGACTATAATTGCGAACTACTTTCGGTTTTTGGTGTAAAGTTTGTGCGAGATTGATTATTAAGAGTAAACCACAATTCGATAATGCTCTAACTACGGTCATTAACATCATGAACTTTCCTACACGTGCAAAGCCCAAATTTTCTATCTTGATTGAATTTCCCAAGTAAATATCTTGTTACTTATGCGTTGATATAACGACTTGCCAAATGTCAACACGAGTTGAAAATTGGAAATGCGGATATTTAGGCACTTAGCAAATAACCTCATTTAAAATACCAGGAAGAGGGTACGAAAAGAGAAAACGCGTTATTCGTCTTTGTCATTCTATAAGTAGTTTTCGCTTGTATTCGCTTGCTGTCTAAACCTACAGAATTCATACTTCATTTTGTTGAGGTTATGTTTAGTTTAACCTGACATATTCCGCGCCGGCTGCGATTCTAAATACTTAATATCAAATTGCTTTCTGAAATAATGCGGAATTTTTTAAACTAAACAGCCTACTTTATGAAACCTTTTTCATAAGTTTGATTCTAAATAAATGACTTAAATTTTGTGGTTAATAATTTTTTCATTGTTTTGCCTTAAAGTTGCGATTCTTCAACTTCTAGCTTCAAATCCTAAAAAATGATCTAAATCGACAACCTTTGTTTTTAACCAAAGACGTTAATTCATTTATCAATCTTAGGTTTTGCTAACGATTATTACGGTTATGATAGATTTGTATTTTACTTGAACTTGAAAAATTGATTTTTATACAAACGAATCACGTCGAAAACCAATTGTTTGGTTAAAAAATTGATCAAAACCGACAACTTTTGTTTTAACCACCAAACACGTCGCGTTTTAAGGTTAAGCTGTTTTTATATCTTAGGTTATGTTATTGTTTTTAAACTTTTGATTTATTTTAATTGTCTCTAAACTCAGACTTTTTCAGTTTGTAGACTGAAATTGTGATCAACTTAAATTGATTAGAATTCGTATTTTTTAATGACTACCATTTGTTTGGTTAAAAGTGATCAAAACTGACAACTTTGTTTTTACCCAAACACGTCGCTTTTTGAGGTTAATACATTTATGAATGAATTTTTACGGTTTTGATTTGTTTGTATTTTAATTAAACTTAAAAAAATGATTTGTTTACAAACCGTCGTCTTTGAACGAATCAGTCTACGTTGAAATCTTTTTTTTTAAGTTATTCACTAAAATTGTGATCAATTAAAATTGATTAGAATTCGTGTTCATTAATTACAGATTCGGTGGTTAAAAAATTAATAAAGACCGATAACTTTGCTTTTTTATCAAACGCATCGGTTTTTGAGGTTAACACATTTTTGACTCTTAAGTTTTGTTAATGATTATTCCGATTTTGATATATTTGCATTTTATTTCAACTTTGAAAGTTGATTTTAAAAGAAACTGTCGTTTTTAAACAAATCAGCCGACGTTAAAATATCTTTTTGGAAATTGTGATCAATTAAAATTGATTAGAATTCGTGTTCATTTATCGTCAATTCTTTGGTTAAATAATTGATCGAAACCGACTGCATTGGTTTTTTACTAAACACATTGGTTTTTGAGGTTGATACATTTTTGAATCTTAGGTTTTGATAATGATTATTACGGTTTTGGTTTGTTTACATTTTAATTAAACTTAAAAAATTGATTTTTATACTAACCGTTGTCTTTAAACAATTCGGTCTACGTTAAATACTTTTTTAATTTTTTACTGAATTTGTGATCAGTTAAAATTGATTATATTTCATGAATCTCCATTTGTTTGGTAAAAAAAATTTTAATCTTAGATTTTGTTAATGATTATCATGGTTTTGATATACTTCTAGTTTACGTTAACTTAGAAAATTATTTTTTTAAGAAACTGTCGTCTTTGAACGAATCAGTCGACGTTGAAAACTTTTTTTTTAAATTGTTCACTGAAATTGTGATCAAGTAAAATTGATTAGAATTCGTGTTCATTTACTATCAATTCTTTGGTTAAAAAATTGATCGAAACTGACTGCTTTGGTTTTTAGTGTTTTTAAGGTTGATACATTTTTCGATTCTTAGGTTTTGCTAATGATTATTACGGTTTTGATATATTTGTATTATACTTCAACTTAGAAAATTGGTTTTTAGAGAAACTGGCGTCTTTAAATGAATCAGTTTACGTTAAAAACTTTATTTTTAAATTGTTCACTAAAATTGTGTTCAATAAAATTGATTACAAATCGTGTTCATTAATCGCCAATCCTTTGGTTAAAAAATTGATCAAGACCGACAACTTTGGTTTTTTACTAAACACATCGGTTTTTGAGGTTAATAAATTTTTGAATCGTTGGTTTTGATAATGATTTTTACGGTTATGGTTTATTTATATTTTAATTAAACTTGAAAAATGATTTTTATACAAACCGTCATCTTTGAACGAATCAGTCTACGTTGAAAACTTTTTTTCAGTTATTTACTGAAATTGTGATCAATTAAAATTGATAAGAATTCGTGTTCATTAATTACTGATTCTGTGGTTAAAGAATTGATCAAGACCGACAACTTTGCTTTTTTATCAAACACGTCGGTTTTTGAGGTTAATAAATTTTTGAATCTTTGGTTTTGATAATGATTTTTACGGTTTTGGTTTATTTGTATTTTAATTAAACTTAAAAAATGATTTTTATACAAACCGTCATCTTTGAACGAATCAGTCGACGTTTAAAACTTTTTTTTTAAATTGTTCACTGAAATTGTGATCAAGTAAAATTGATTAGAATTCGTGTTCATTTATTATCAATTCTTTGGTTAAAAAATTGATCGAAACTGACTGCTTTGGTTTTTAGTAAACACATTGGTTTTTGAGGTTGATGCATTTTTAAATCTTAGGTTTTGCTAATGATTACTACGGTTTTGATATATTTGTATTATACTTCAACTTAGAAAATTGATTTTTAGAGAAACTGGCGTCTTTAAATGAATCAGTTCACGTTAAAAACTTTATTTTTAAATTGTTCACTAAAATTGTGATCAATAAAATTGATTACAAATCGTGTTCATTAATTACTGATTCTGTGGTTAAAAAATTGATCAAGACCGACAACTTTTCTTTGTTATCAAACACATAGGTTTTTAAGGTTAATACATTTTTGACTCTTAAGTTTTGTTAATGATTATTCCGATTTTGATATATTTGTATTTTACTTCAACTTTAAAAATTGATTTTTAGAGAAACTGTCGTCTTTAAACAAATCAGCCGATGTTGAAATATTTTTTTGGAAATTGTTCTTTGAAATTGTGATCAAGTAAAATTGATTAGAATTCGTGTTCATTTATCACAAATTCTTTGGTTACAAATTTGATCGTAACCGACTGCTTTGGTTTTTTACAAAACACATTGGTTTTTGAGGTTGATACATTTTTGAATCTTAGGTTTTGCTAATGATTATTACGGTTTTGATATATTTGTATTATACTTCAACTTAGAAAATTGGTTTTTAGAGAAATTGTGGTTTTGAATGAATCAGTGTACGTTAAAAACTTTTTTTTTAAATTGTTCACTAAAATTGTGATCAATTAAAATTGATTAGAATTCGTGTTCAGTAATCACCAATTTTTTTATTAAAAAATTGATGAAAACCGACAACTTTGGTTTTTTACCAAACACATCGGTTTTTGTTGTTAATACATTTTTGAATCTTTGGTTTTGATAATGATTATTACGGTTTTGGTTTATTTGTATTTTAATCAAACTTAAAAAATAGATTTTTATGCTAACCGTCGTCTTTAAACGAATCAGTCTACGTTGAAAACTTTTTTTTAAGTTATTCACTGAAATTGTGATCAATTAAAATTGATTAGAATTCGTGTTCATTAATTACTGATTCTGTGTGTGTGTGTGTGGTAAAAAATTGATCAAGACCGACAACTTTGCTTTTTTA
This sequence comes from Aquatica leii, assembly GCA_035610365.1. Classification (NCBI taxonomy): domain Eukaryota; kingdom Metazoa; phylum Arthropoda; class Insecta; order Coleoptera; family Lampyridae; genus Aquatica; species Aquatica leii. Next base: position 35,102,080 of record CM069438.1, read on the forward strand.
TCAAACACGTCGGTTTTTGAGGTTTATAACTTTTTGAATCTCTAGTTTTGATAATGATTATTACGGTTTTGGTTTGTTTAGATTTTAATTAAACTTGAAAAATTGATTTTTATACAAACCGTTGTCTTTAAACGAATCGGTCTACGTTGAATACTTTTTTTAATTGTTTACTGAATTTGTGATCAGTTAAAATTGATTAGAATTCGTGTTTGTTAATCACCAATTATTTGGTTAAAAAATTGATCAAAAACGACAACTTTAATTTTTTACCAAACACATCGGTTTTTGAGGTTAATCTTAGATTTTGTTAATGATTATGATGGTATTGATATATTTCTAGTTTACGATAACTTGGAAAATTAATTTTTTAAGAAACTGTCGTCTTTGAACGAATCAGTCGACGTTTAAAACTGTTTTTTTGAAATTGTACACTGAAATTGTGATCAAGTAAAATTGATTAGAATTCGTATTCATTTATTATCAATTCTTTGGTTAAAAAATTGATCGAAACTGACTGCTTTGGTTTTTAGTAAACACATTGGTTTTTGAGGTTGATGCATTTTTGAATCTTAGGTTTAAAAATGATTATTACGGTTTTGATATATTTTTATACTTCAATTTAGAAAATTGATTTTTAGAGAAACTGTCGTCTTTGAATGAATCAGTCTACGTTAAAAACTTTATTTTTAAATTGTTCACTAAATTTGTGATCAATAAAATTGATTACAAATCGTGTTCATTAATTACTGATTCTGTGGTTAAAAAATTGATCAAGACCGACAACTTTTCTTTGTTATCAAACACATAGGTTTTTGAGGTTAATACATTTTTGACTGTTAAGTTTTGTTAATGATTATTCCGATTTTGATATACTATTTGTATTTTACTTCAACTTTGAAAATTGATTTTTAGAGAAACTGTCGTCTTTAAACAAATCAGCCGACGTTGAAATATTTTTTTGCAAATTGTTCATTGAAATTGTGATGAAGTAAAATTGATTAGAATTTGTGTTTTTTAATGACTACGAGTTCTTTGGTTAAAATTGATCAAAACCGACAACTTTGTTTTTACCCAACCAAACCACGCTTTTTGAGGTTAATACATTTATGAATCTTTGGTTTTGATAATGATTATTACGGTTTTGGTTTGTTTACATTTTAATTAAACTTAAAAAATTGGTTTGTATACAAACCGTCGCGTCGTCTTTGAACGAATCAGTCTACGTTGAAAACTTTTTTTTAAGTTCTTTGAAATTGTGATCATTTAAAATTGATTAGAATTTGTGTTCATTAATCACCAATTCTGGTTAAAAAATTGATCAAGACCGACAACTTTGCTTTTTTATCAAACACGTCGGTTTTTGAGGTTAATAAATTTTAGAATCTTTGGTTTTGGTAATAAGTATTACGGTTTTGGCTTATTTGTATTTTAATTAAACTTGAAAAATTGATTTTTATTTTAATTAAACTTAAAAAATTGATTTTTATACAAACCGTAGTCTTCGAACGAATCAGTCTACATTGAAAACTTTTTTTAATTTTTTACTGAATTTGTGATCAGTTAAAATTGATTATATTTCATAAATTTCCATTTGGTTAAAAAATTGATCAAAAACGACAACTTTAATTTTTTACCAAACACATCGGTTTTTGAGGTTAATCTTAGATTTTGTTAATGATTATGATGGTATTGATATATTTCTAGTTTACGTTAACTTGGAAAATTAATTTTTTAAGAAACTGTCGTCTTTGAACGAATCAGTCGACGTTTAAAACTTTTTATTTGAAATTGTGATCAAGTAAAATTGATTAGAATTCGTGTTCATTTATTATCAATTCTTTGGTTAAAAAATTGATCGAAACTGACTGCTTTGGTTTTTAGTAAACACATTGGTTTGATGCATTTTTGAATTTTAGGTTTTGCTAATGATTATTATGGTTTTGATATATTTTTATACTTCAATTTAGAAAATTGATTTTTAGAGAAACTGTCGTTTTTGAATGAATCAGTCTACGTTAAAACCTTAATTTTTAAATTGTTCACTAAAATTGTGATCAATAAAATTGATTACAAATCGTGTTCATTAATTACTGATTCTGTGGTTAAAAAATTGATCAAGACCGACAACTTTTCTTTGTTATCAAACAAATCGGTTTTTGAGATTAATAGATTTTTGATTCTTAAGTTAAGTTAATGATTATTACGGTTTTGATATACTTGTAGTTTACTTCGACTTAGAAAATTGATTTTTAGAGAAACTGTCGTCTTTAAACGAATCAGTCGACTTTGAAATCTTTTTTTGGAAATTGTTCTTTGAAATTGTGATCATTTAAAATTGATTAGAATTCGTGTTTGTTAATCACCAATTCTTTGGTTAAAAAATTGATCAAAAACGACAACTTTAATTTTTTACCAAACACATCGGTTTTTGAGGTTAATTTTAGGTTTTGTTATTGATCATTACGGTTTTGATATACTTGTAGTTTACTTCGACTTAGAAAATTGATTTTTAGAGAAACTGTCGTCTTTAAACGAATCAGTCGACGTTGAAAACTTTTTTTAATTATTCACTGAAATTGTGATAATTTAAAATTGATTAGAATTCGTGTTTATTAATTACTGATTCTGTGGTTAAAAAATTGATCAAGGCCGACAACTTTGCTTTTTTATCAAACACATCGGTTTTTGAGGTTAATAGATTTTTGATTCCTAAGTTTTGTTAATGATTATTCCGATTTTGATACATTTGTATTTCACTTCAACTTAGAAAATTGATTTTTAGAGAAACTGTCGTCTTTGAACGAATCAGTCGACGTTGAAAACTTTTTCTAATTATTCACTGAAATTGTGATCAGTTAAAATTAATTAGAATTCGTGTTCATTAATCACCAATTCTTTGGTTATAAAATTGATCAAAAACGACAACTTTAGTTTTTTACCAAACACATCGGTTTTTGAGGTTAATTTTAGGTTTTGTTATTGATTATTACAGTTTTGATATACTTGTAGTTTACTTCGACTTAGAAAATTGATTTTTAGAGAAACTGTCGTCTTTGAACGAATCAGTCGAAGTTGATTTTAAATTGTTCACTGAAATTGTGATCAATTAAAATTAATTAAAATTCGTATAAATCAATTACCAATGGTTTGGTTAAAAATTGATCAAAACCGATAACTTTGATTTTGATATGTTTCTATTTTACTTCAACTTAGAAAATTGATTTTTAGACTTGCCGTCTTTAAACGAATCAGTCTACGATGTAAAGTTTTTTCTGAGATTGTGGACAGAAATTTCTGATGAACGAAAACTAATTAAAATTCGTGTTTGTTATTTACCGATTATTTGGTTAAAACAATGATTAATACCGATTGATTTTGTTTTAAATGATTTTCATGTTTTTTATAGATTTGTATTCTACTTTAAACTTAGAAGATGGATTTTTGAAGAAACTATCGTCTTTTGTGGACTAAAATTTATTAGAATTCGTGATCATTATTCACTGATTCGTTGGTTAAAAATTGACCAAAACCAACAACTTTGGTTTTTAATTAAACACGTCGTTTTTTGAGGTTAAATATATTTTGAAACATTATGATTTGCTAATGATTATTACAATTTTGATATACGAGAATTTGTGTTTCAATTGAACTTAAAAAATTCATTTTTTGAGAAACTGTCGTCTTTCTGAAATAGTAATCAACCAAAATTGATTAAAATTCGTTTAACCGCTAATGCTTTAAAAAAATTGATTGAACTGATAGATTTTATTTTGACCAAACATTTAGCTATTTGAGCATTCTTAAATCTTAAGTTTTGCTAATGATTTTCACGGTTATTGTATATTTTTATTGTATCTCAAATTGATCAAGGGTTTGGCTAAAAACAAAGCTTGTTGATTTTAACCAAAAAATAGATTACAACAGTTATTTTAATTAACTTTAGTTCATTGGAATTTCGGATTTTAATCTCAAAAAAAGTTTACATCGTAAACTGATCAGTTTAAGGACGAAAGCTTTCCTAACCGACTAATCAGTCTACGTTGTGTGGTCCGGAAATCCAATCAACTAAAATTAATTATAGTAGGTGTTGAATAATCCAATTATTTGGTAAAATAAAAGAACACGTCGGGTTTAGAATGTAATCGCTTTTAATTTAAGGTTTTGCTAATGATTGTTTCAGTTTCTTCTAATTACACAGAAATTCCTAAGGAAGCTTTTGTTTTTAAACTAATCATCTTGCGATGTCAAATTTGTTTTTTGGTTTTATTTAAATATTTTTTTATTAAAATAAATTTAACAAACTTATACGTTACAAAAAAAAATAAAATGTTTGAAGTTTTAGTTCCATTTATTCGCTGTTACAATGTAGAGATTTTAATTGTAGGTTAAATGACTTGCAAATTTTAAACAAATTTGTGTCTAAGAACGATTAGCCTACTTGTAAAAGGTCGCTTTTTTTTAAGACTATGGTTTTAAAAGTTTTAATCGAGTACAATTTTTTTTTCTCAACATTTAAATTTCTTGTTTTTAATCACAAGTCGTAAATTTGAAAAAATTGTTTTAAAAAAATAATTTTGAGGTTACAGTTTCCTGCCATAAAATGACAGATTATGATGTTCTGTTTCTTCGGCAACTGCGATAAATTTTTCTGTAACGACTATTTGATGAATAATCGTGTTAATACAGAGTGTTGAAAAGATGTTGGCGTTAACCCAGTTTTCTACATTAGTTGAAATTAAACGTTAAACGAACGCTCGCCGTATGTTTGTTTCTAAATCGGAGCTGAACTAATATAAAGGGTTAAAGCTTGTAGTTAAAACGTTAGTTTGCCATTAAAATAAAAAGAATTTGAAACAGTAAAAAGTCAAATCCGTAATTACAAAAATGAATCAGCTTTTATTAAACAGGTTTCAGTATGTTTCCTCCCAGCTCAATTTTTTTCTCTTTATCTATATGTTGTACGTTATAAACGATTTTACTCTCTTTTTTTCGTAGTCCTCGACTGCGACTGTCTGTAAACCTACTTTAATATAGACAAGTTATTAGTTGGAAATGGCTCGAAGCGCTTTTTGGTCCGGCAAGTTTGGTCGTCCCTCTCGCTTTCTCTTTTATTTTTCTCTTTTATAAATGTTCTACATCATCCATCGTGAAAATAATAAAAATTGATAGATCGTATCCTCGTTTATTGGACGACGAACACTTTGATCATCAATCATATTTTTGATGCCTTATTCAAAGTTTACAGCGTATTAACTTCAGCTTAGCGTTTTGTTTGTTTTAACCTCTGAACGCTCAATTTTTTTCTAACAATAAATGTTATTTATGTGGACCGTTGCTTATAATTCACACGCCTGGTTTTATAACCCAGAAGCCTGCGTTGTTTCTTTTAGTAGAATCGATAACAATAAGCAGTCACTGACATTTAGCCAACTAAGATGTTATAACATTTTTTAAATGTAAAATTATCAGTTCGCTTAAAGTAATTTTGTTGGCATTCGAATTGTTTAATTGATACTAATGAGGAGGCTTCCTGATTTAGATCGTGTCAATGTGACTATAAATAAGAAATCCGAAGTAGCTAACCTACTCCTTATTAGTTCTTATTTTGGTGATGACTGTGATCAGTATCAGTATTTTAAGAGTAAGTGACTATTTTCCTATATAGAGAAATTTGTGGTAGAAACATAAGCTTTGGTAGAAACGGCTGGATTTGATTTGAGAGGATCGACAGTCTCTCAGTCAATAAATACAGAAGGAGTAGTATCAGCTTTAAATCAGACTAGAAGACACTGACTAACACAGATGTTAAAGTTTGAGCTGCGATTGAAAAGTGTTTGTGGATAAAGTCTCAGTGTGATATTGACGTGATTTAATAAAAAAGGGAAACATGAACTTGATGTTATGTTCTAGACATTATGAACTCAATTTGTTACGTAAATGATGTGACACAAACCAATGAAATATTTTCGTTGGTATCAGAGTTCTTCAATTCTTGAGTCGTCGACCTATATAAAGAAATCTATAGAAGCAGAAAGATTGTTAGAGAAAGTGATGCCAACTATATGATACTGGAAACCAGTAACATAAAAACAGATCCGTTACTGTTTATACCGTGTTTTGACGGAACTGTACTCGGTGGTAAAAGTTTTACAAAATTGTCAGTTTTCCTCCTATGGGTTACGATAGAACATTAGATAGTGCTACATGATGTATTTCCGATGACTTTTATATTTGTAACGATGACTCAGTGGTGGCAGCTCAGCGGTGATTCTGTCGTCATTTCAACGTCGATGTCAGTCGGAACAGAGCAATTACATATCGTAAAATCATCTGGAAGTAGTGACATTAATCTTCACATTTTCTAGAAAAAAACATTCGGAGAAACCGCCAGTCATCAAACATCTTTGTCAGTACAAAGTTTTTATAGAGCACTATGAACTCTGCTGATTTGTACGTAGAGGCTGTGACACGAAACCAAAGAAAACTTTCGATGATATGAGGGTCCTTCAACCATCGAGTTTTTGACCTACATAAAGAAGGTCTCCAGAAGCCGACAGAAAATTATAGAAAGTGATACCAACTATCTGATACTGAAACTTCTAAAAGCCATAAACATATAAAAGATCCTCTTATGGACTGTACCTAGTTCTAACGGAACTGTACTCGGTGGTGAAAGTCGTACATAACTGCCAGTTTTCCTCCTATGGGTTACGATGGTACTTTAGATAGTGCTACCTGATATATTTGCGTATGACTTTTATATTTGTAAAGATGACTCAGTGGTGGCAGTTCAGCGGTGATTCTGTCGTCATTTCAACGTCGATGTCAGTCGGAATAGAGCAATTAGATATCGTAAAATCATCTGGAAGTAGTGACATTAATCTTCACATTTTCTAGAAAAAAACATTCGGAGAAACCGCCAGTCATCAAACATCTTTGTCAGTACAAAGTTTTTATAGAGCACTATGAACTCTGCTGATTTGTACGTAGAGGCTGTGACACGAAACCAAAGAAAACTTTCGATGATATGAGGGTCCTTCAACCATCGAGTTTTTGACCTACATAAAGAAGGTCTCCAGAAGCCGACAGAAAATTATAGAAAGTGATACCAACTATCTGATACTGAAACTTCTAAAAGCCATAAACATATAAAAGATCCTCTTATGGACTGTACCTAGTTCTAACGGAACTGTACTCGGTGGTGAAAGTCGTACATAACTGCCAGTTTTCCTCCTATGGGTTACGATGGAACTTTAGATAGTGCTACCTGATATATTTGCATATGACTTTTATATTTGTAAAGATGACTCAGTGGTGGCAGTTCAGCGGTGATTCTGTCGTCATTTCAACGTCGATGTCAGTTGGAATAGAGCAATTCTACATCCTAAAACCATCTAAAAGTAGTTTTGAAAATTTTAATCTGCACATTTTCTAAAAAAAACATTTAGAGAAACCGTCAGTCATCAAACATCTTTGTTAGTACAAAGTTTTTATAGAGCATTATGAACTCTGCTGATTTGTACGTAGAGGCTGTGACACGAAACCAAAAAAAACTTTCGATGGTATGAGGGTCCTTCAACCATCGAGTTTTTGACCTACATAAAGAAGGTCTCTAGAAGTCGAAGGGAAGTTCTAGAAAGTGATACTAACTATCTGATACTGAAACTTCTGAAAGCCATAAACATAGGAAAGATCCTCTTATGGACTATGCCTAGTTCTAACGGAACTGTACTCGGTGGTGAAAGTCGTACATAATTGCCAGTTTTCTTCCTGTGGGTTATAATGGAACTTTAGATAGTGCTACATGATGTATTTGCGTATGACTTTTATATTTGTAACGATGACTCAGTGGTGGCAGCTCAGCGGTGATTCTGTCGTCATTTCAACGTCGATGTCAGTTGGAATAGAGCAATTACATATGGTAAAACCATCTAGAAGTAGTTTTGACAATTTTAATCTACATATTTTCTAAAAAAACATTTAGAAAAACCGTCAGTCATCAAACATCTTTATTAATACAAACTTTTGTAGAGCATTATGAACTCTGCTGATTTGTACGTAGAGATTGTGACACGAAACCAATAAAATACTTTCGATGGTATGACGGTCCTTTAACCATCGAGTTTTTGACCTACATAAAGAAAGTCTCTAGAAGCCAAAGGAAAGTTCCAGAAAGTGATACTAACTATCTGATACTGAAACTTCTGAAAGCCATAAACATAGGAAAGATCCTCTTATGGACTATGCCTAGTTCTAACGGAACTGTAGTCGATGGTGAAAGTCGTACATAATTGCCAGTTTTCCTCCTATGGGTTACGATGGAACTTTAGATAGTGCTACATGATGTATTTCCGATGATTTTTATATTTCTAACGATGACTCAGTGGTGGCCACTCAGCGGTGATTCTGTCGTCATTTCAACGTCGATGTCAGTCGGAATAGAGCAATTACATATTGTAAAACCATCTAGAAGTAGTTTTGACAATTTTAATCTACATATTTTCTAAAAAAACATTTAGAAAAACCGTCAGTCATCAAACATCTTTATTAATACAAACTTTTGTAGAGCATTATGAACTCTGCTGATTTGTACGTCAAGACTGTGACACGAAACCAAAAGAAACTTTCGATGGTATGAGGGTCCTTCAACCATCGAGTTTATGACCTACATAAAGAAGGTCTCTAGAAGCCGAATATAGAAAGTAATACCAACTATATGATACTGAAACTTTTGGAAGCCATAAACATAGGAAAGATCCTCTTATGTACTATACCTAGTTCTGACGGAACTGTACTCGGTGGTGAAAGTCGTACATAATTGCCAGTTTTCCTCCTATGGGTTAGAACTGCAGTGTACCAAATTCTATAAGAAATTGTATTACGTAAGTATTTGTATTACTTGAATCAAGCCATAAGCTTTATTTTTAATGTATGTTCAGCGACACTAAATATGTTAAGCTCTCAGCTGTTTTTGCATCACTAAGATCATTAAGTAATCTTTTACTTCTAGTCGAGTACATTATACAGCCTTCAGCTAGTTTCGCATTTGAATTGTGTACGTTGACTGTAACCGATCAAGTATCCTTAACTTTTAAACGTAGTCAAAGCCAACGTTTGGCAAAAGCCGGTCGATGAATGTAAGCTTACACTTTTCGCATTAGTGGTAGCATGATTACTGGCTACTTACGCTAAGGAACTTTAGGTCTGGGGTAAATTTTTAAGTAAGTTAAACATTCATGTCATATTTTTAATAACTGCTTAATAACTCCTATGGGTTACGATGGAACTTTAGATAGTGCTACATGATATATTTGCGTATGACTTTTATATTTGTAAAGATGACTCAGTGGTGGCAGCTCAGCGGTGATTCTGTCGTCATTTCAACGTCGATGTCAGTCGGAATAGAGCAATTACATATCGTAAAACCATCAAGAAGTAGTTTTGACAATTTTAATCTGCATATTTTCTAAAAAAACATTTAGAGAAACCGTCAGTCACCAAACATCTTTATTAGTACAAAGTTTTTATAGAGCATTATGAATTCTGCTGATTTGTATGTAGAGCTTGTGACGCGAAACCAATAAAATACTTTCGATGGTATGACGGTCCTTCAACCATCGAGTTTTTGACCTACATAAAGGTCTCTAGAAGCCGAAAGAAAGGTATAGAAAGTGATACCAACTATTTGATACTGAAACTTCTGGAACATAGGAAAGATCCTTTTATGGACTAGACTTAATTCTAACGGAACTGTACTCAGTGGTGAAAGTCGTACATAATTGCCAGTTTTCTTCCTATGGGTTAGAACTGCAGTGTACCAAATTCTATAAGAAATTGTATTACGTAAGTATTTGTATTACTTGAATCAAGCCATAAGCTTTATTTTTAATGTATGTTCAGCGACACTAAATATGTTAAGCTCTCAGCTGTTTTTGCATCACTAAGATCATTAAGTAATCTTTTACTTCTAGTCGAGTACATTATACAGCCTTCAGCTAGTTTCGCATTTGAATTGTGTACGTTGACTGTAACCGATCAAGTATCCTTAACTTTTAAACGTAGTCAAAGCCAACGTTTGGCAAAAGCCGGTCGATGAATGTAAGCTTACACTTTTCGCATTAGTGGTAGCATGATTACTGGCTACTTACGCTAAGGAACTTTAGGTCTGGGGTAAATTTTTAAGTAAGTTAAACATTCATGTCATATTTTTAATAACTGCTTAATAACTCCTATGGGTTACGATGGAACTTTAGATAGTGCTACATGATATATTTGCGTATGACTTTTATATTTATAACGATGACTTAGTGGTGGCAGCTCAGCGGTGATTCTGTCGTCATTTCAACGTCGATGTCAGTCGGAATAGAGCAATTACATATCGTAAAACCATCTAAAAGTAGTTTTGACAATTTTAATCTGCACATTTTCTAAAAAAACATTTAGAGAAACCGTCAGTCATCAAACATCTTTGTTAGTACAAAGTTTTTATAGAGCATTATGAACTCTGCTGATTTGTACGTAGAGGTTGTGACACGAAACCAATAAAATACTTTCGATGGTATGACGGTCCTTCAACCATCGAGTTTTTGACCTACATAAAGAAGGTCTCTAGAAGCCGAAGGAGAGTTCTAGAAAGTGATACTAACTATCTGATACTGAAACTTCTGAAAGCCATAAACATAGGAAAGATCCTCTTATGGACTATGCCTAGTTCTGACGGAACTGTACTCGGTGGTGAAAGTCGTACATAATTGCCAGTTTTCCTCCTATGGGTTACGATGGAACTTTAGATAGTGCTACATGATGTATTTGCGATGACTTTTATATTTGTAACGATGACTCAGTGGTGGCAGCTCAGCGGTGATTCTGTCGTCATTTCAACTTCGATGTCAGTCGGAATAGAGCGATTCCATATGGTAAAACCATCTAAAAGTAGTTTTGACAATTTTAATCTGCACATTTTCTAAAAAAGTATTTAGAGAAACCGCCAGTCTTAAAACATCTTTGTTAATACAAAGTTTTTATAGAGCATTATGAACTCTGCTGATTTGTACGTAGAGGCTGTGACACGAAACCAAAAAAAACTTTCGACGGTATGAGGGTCCTTCAACCATCGAGTTTTTGTCCTACATAAAGAAGGTCTCCAGAAGCCGAAAGAAAATTATAGAAAATGATACCAACTATCTGATACTGAAACTTCTGGAAGCCATAAACATGTAAAAGATCCTCTTATGGACTATACCTAGTTCTAACGGAACTGTACTTGGTGAAAGTCGTACATAATTGCCAGTTTTCGTTCTATGGGTTACGATGGAACCTTAGATAGTGCTACATGATATATTTGCGTATGACTTTTATATTTGTAACGATGACTCAGTGGTGGCAGTTCAGCGGTGATTCTGTCGTCATTTCAACGTCGATGTCAGTCGGAATAGAGCAATTACATATCGTAAAAACATCTAAAAGTAGTTTTGACAATTTTAATCTGCACATTTTCTAAAAAAAACATTAGAGAAACCGCCAGTCATAAAACATCTTTGTTAATACAAAGTTTTTATAGAGCATTATGAACTCTGCTGATTTGTACGTAGAGGCTGTGGCACGAAACCAAAAAAAACTTTCGATGGTATGAGGGTCCTTCAACCATCGAGTTTTTGACCTACATAAAGAAGGTCTTTAGAAGCCGAAAGAAAGGTATAGAAAGTGATACCAACTATCTGATACTGAAACTTCTGGCAGCCATAAACTGTCGTCATTTCAACGTCCATGTCAGTCGGAATAGAGCAGAGAGTGTTTACTTTATACGGTTTAAATTTTTTTTAGATGGTCGTCATTTTGACATTTAAAATTTTTCCAGGTTTTTTTTTAACTATAGAGATACCACCACTGCGCGAACGCAACGCTCATTATTGACCAAAACACCAAACTACCTTTATCCGCTAAAAAAACTGTTATTTGTTCCAACATGTTCTGTTGGCGCGAACCACTTCACCACTGCTAGCTAAGATGTCTGTGACTAGGCGTGATTGAGAATACTATAATAAAAAAGAAAATAATGAGCGCCACTCCGCTGTAATGATAAAATCCTCGGCTCGGAGACACCAAGAGTACATACGAACCCGCTGTCCAAGATTTAGGAACAAAGCAAACGACTATCAACGAGAAAACAAACAACTTTGTTATATATATATATTTTCCAACAAAATAAAATGTTTGTTTCACCAAACACATACGCATAAGGTAAAAAATCAACGAAACATTAACACTTACATGAAGTCGCGGAAAAACTTTAGTGACGTGATCATTGACTTATTATAAAACGAAAACTTACCCCTAATTGTAACTGCAGTATTTTTACTCTCGACACTTTTGAGGAGTGTAAGCTTACATTCGACAATTTAGTCATGGGCTCCACTACATTGAATACGAACAAGTTACTAATAATGCACAATTTTGCGTTACGTAACACAGTTACAAAGGGATACTATAGAATAATGACGTTAAAACCGTACGGCAAGTAAAACACGTCGAGCGTCACTCGATAGCTGGTCGCAACTGATCGACGTCTAATTTATGGGAACTTCTAAAGTCATCAATCTCGCAGTAATTATACGGCCTGAATTAGTCCACCAGGTATGAGACATAATAATTAAGCCTCGAGCTTTTGGTAAATTAACTGTAAAGAATTTTAAATTAACAAAAGCAAGTAGGAGTTTAATAGCCATTTATCTGTGGGTAATTGATTACGAAAAAAAATTTAAATATCTTAAGACTAGTATCTTCGTTTCATTCAAATCAAGGTTTTTACGAAACACAATCTACTTACAGCGAACGCCAACCAAAAAATAAAAATCCCACGAGTGTCGGACACGATAAACTGAGTCGTATTGTCAGTCCGAGCTCTTGCCTGTGCAATCGAAAAACTTTGTCGAAATACAAAAATATGACACATTATTACTAACGACAGGTAACAAAACGTTTATAAACAAACGCACGATTAACAAGAAGACACTCTTTCCGGAGCTTGCCAGCACGGTAAAAAGTTTGTGCCGACGGATTTCAGCACGGTAAAAGTAGACTGCAGTTTGTGTAACACAAAAAAAAATGCTGTGCTCCTTCTTTTGCCGATAACCAGTTACGAAAGCAATATCGCCGTTGACACCTTCATCACAAAAATAAAAGACGTATGGTTAGACGACACCACGAACCGCCGACACCGATCCAACCACGCTCAATCTACCGAACCTACAAAAGTATACCTTCCGTCGCCGTCACTGCCGATACCAATAGTCCTGCTATAGTGAAACCGTACTACAAAATTAGTGACCCCAGACAGTGAAAAAGTATTAACCGAAGCCACCAGTGTACATACAATACGTACCTATATGACCTCTGAGAGAAGACAGCAAATCTCACCTTTTTGGCCAGACAACCCAGAATTATGGTTCGCACAAATAGAAAATCAGTTCAGCGTGAGCGGTAGTACAGTCGGAAACCTAGAAGCCTACTACATAAACGAACTACGAAACATCCTTTTCGCATCGCTCACTTAGAACAAGTACCGTAGAATAATATCAAATCAATAATGAAAGAACTAGGAAATCGTGTTCCTTTTCAGTTTCTTAGGCACCTGCAGCATCTAGCAAGTACAATAGTACCAGACACGTCTAGAATTAAACTTCCAAGCAATATTAGCTAGACAGGAAGCAACAAGCCTCGCAGATGTGGCACAACAGTTTAGTCACCGGGAATCTCGATTGTCACACTCGACGACACGATAAACATTTTAGACGAGGAGGTAGCTCAGCTTAAGATCCAGCTACAAAGCAGAACAGGCACTAACGCACGCTAGTACACGAAGTTTATCCAATTCCAGAAACTGCAACACAAATTTGAAGAAAAAAAATGGCGACCTGTTACGTGCCGTTAATCATTAGTTTTCCAAAAATGTGTAATAAATTTATCGCCACGTCTCTGGTACGCCCAACACGACTGGTTAGGTATTTCAGCGTAAATCAATAATCACGGTGGGCGATGTTTCGTCGAATACTTTGATCTATCATATTTGACTTTTTACTCCAGTGGTAGCTGCACGGAATTTCGCTGTAATTTAACGTTCTATAGCAAGATAAGTTTGGAGTCGCTCTCTACATTCCTATTTAAAGGTGATTTCACTGTTGTCTAATTTATTGGGAATCAATACACAAGTCCTTTATTTTTAGAACTACAGTGTACCAAATTCTATAAGAAATTGTATTACGTACGTATTTGTATTACTTGAATCAAGCCATAAGCTATATTTTTAATGTATGTTCAGCGACACTAAACATGTTAAGCTGTCAGCTGTTGTTGTATAACTAAGATCATTAAGTAATCTTTTTTTTTCCAGTCGAGTACATTGTACAGCCTTCAGCTAGTGTACGTTGACTGTAACCAATCAAGTATCCTTAACTTTTAAACTTAGTCAAGGCAAACATTTGGCAAAAGCCGGTCCATAAATGTAAGCTTACACTTTTCGCAACGTTAGTGGTAGCATGATTACTGGCTACTTACGCTAAGGAACTTTAGGTCTGGGGTAAATTTTGTACTAAGTTCAACATTCATGTCATATTTTTAATAACTGCTTTGTAGCGACTGCATGCAAATCGCTTTGAAATTCTTGACTGAACTAGCTTATGTAACCGTTACTGTTTTCCCTTTTTTGCTTCGTATTAGAAAACTTAAATTGTTATTTTGTTAAAAGACATCTCATCTCCGTTTATCGTTACAGTGAAGTTAGAATCATCAGTAACAAAAAAAATGTTCACGAATTACTAAGAAATTTTTGGCAATTACAACAATAATCGGGATTGACAAGAGATGCAAATGGTTCTTGGGAAGTCACATAGGATAGGACGATGGTATGACAACAGGTAAGATACGGATGACCTATGGATCTATCTTCAATTGGTTTTTGGGGAAGAAGTACATGGCAATTATCTTTTGCTTCGGAATGAAAATTGTGCACTGGCCATCATCTTAATAGGCAATCCAAAGAAGAAACAGACCGACACCTACATGCCTTGTCACCGAACGCATCATAAGAAATCTTTGATCATTACATCGTTTAGAAGTTTCAACGTGTGGAAAGTACAACATAAAGAATATAATGTAAACATGAAACTGAAAGAATTAGAAAGCAATAAATTTAAAATCGTTTCATATCAAAGACCAGTTATTGAATGCTAATGTACCAAAAGGTACATTGGTCAAACTGGAAGAAGAATTTGATGTAGGATTAAAAAATTTGAACACTGCGTCGGCCATATCAAGGTTAAATTATCAGCACTGGGAAAAACAAAAACTACGGTGATATTACAAAGCTAAATCTAAATTACGTGTTCGAATAATAGAAAAGGAAATTACTTCTACGATAGCCAACGGCCTACATTCGATTAAATAATATGTAATTTAAAATAATCCGTTGCAAAAACTTTCAATCGGAAATAGTAAGAATTGTTGAAATCGAATCGACGTTTACCGAAAAAAATCAAGTAGGCTATGTAGCGCAATACTGTTTCCATATGAACATGTTGCTAATAAACAATTGTCGTAATTGCACTTGCCACTATGATGTAAGACTTTATCACTGTACTTACAAAACACTCGTCCTCGATTGCGTTTATTTTTAAACCATAAATGTGATTTTGAGTAAATGCCATTAACTGCAATTTGTGCATTTAGAAAATGTTGACTCATTAAAATTTTATTAGTCTAATTATGTAAAACTAATGAATGTGTAACAAATCAAAGACGCGTGTGCGCCTTATCAGTATAAAATTAACGTAAACATAAATAAAATAAATAAACTTGTAACCCTAATTACGTTGTACTTAAACAGGAATAAAAAAAATCACACGCGTCTGCGATTCGAGCGAAAGAGGAAATTTGCTGACGTTTCGGTTTAAGCCAATTTTTCCTCTCGAAAAGTTCTGTGTGCCGCACAAAAAGGATTTATCCAATTTCTTTTTAAAACCAATTTAGCAAATCAATTGATTCCTATAATATACCACGGCAAAAATACGGTGATCATAACACAAAGGATTGCGGTCATCCCCATTGTGAGATTACTGGACGATTCTTTATATTCGATCCAATCGGCCACCATATCTTCGTGTTCGCCTTTTCTAAATTCTTTTACTTCGACGTCGTAACGAAATTTGACTCTAAAAAGACAATTCTTAACAACCTCAATATTTAATTTTCTCTAACACGTACCTGGATTTATCACCGGCATTGTCGCGTCTCCAATACAACGATCCACAATCCAAACGATCCAGCATCCAGCGAGGCTCGAATCCTTCCATCTTAGCACTAAATGCAAAAAATATAACCTTTAATGCGTCAATGTCAACAGAATCGAAACAATTGAAGGTATTCGGTAAGGCGACTTCGATCTTATAACTTAGAACAATTTACGTCAACACGCTTTTACCTTGACTAGCACTAATCGGCAAAATTACAGAAAAAATGTTATCCTCATTAGAATTAGAAAACAATTTTACGTTGCTAGCGTGTCCGCGAAATTGCTCGAACCGAAAACCAAAATTGACGTATGCCCGATAAAAAAAAATTACTTTTGTTTCGGCGACGGTACCGAACGAAATTGAAAGTTGTTCGATTTTCTAAAAGTAAATTACAGTAATTTCGATTTTTATTCGTGGTTTTCACGTAACCAAAAAAAAATAAATAACGTTATCCCGTTATGACAGCAAAAAAAATTTCCAAGCACTTTGACGCGTGCTCTTTTTAAGTTGATTTGGGAAATTGATTTAATTGGTATTTTTCCACGTTGTAATTATTTCTTTTTTTTTTAACGTCGGTTAGCGTTAGACGGACCAAAAATTCTTCTTGTAGTAACATGAATTCCGATTAAGAAATAGTAATATTTTATGTAATTTTTAATTCATTTAAATCATTAGATTATTGACATAAATTTTAGCTCGATTTAGGATTTCCGTTTTGGCATTTTTTATGCGATTTTGCTTCTACGAACCAAAAAAATTAAATGCCTTTAAGACGAAAAGCAAATGTATTTTTATCAAGTTTATAAGTGTGCTAATAAAACAATTCAAAAATCAAAAAACTAAAATGTTTCTTATTGTATCTGCTTAAAAAAATGGCGGGTGAAACACTAATTTATCTTTTGTTTTGTTGACAGCCACTTTCGATTTATTTAAAAAGTTCAGGTTTTGATTGGATTTGGACAATTCTGCGGAATTTATAAGAAAAGGTGGATAGAAACCTAGTCAATTTTTTGAATTTTTTTATCGCATTGCAGTCATTGCTTTCAGATTCACTTTTGTTTCTGTTTATCGTCAACTACTATTTAAATAGCAGTACGGCCAACTTGACTTTTGACCTGTACGATATACTAATTTAATTTAATTTTTTTGTCTAGAAAAAGATTGTGCGTACGTGACAGCAAAGTACCAACACTAAAAACAAGTGAAAAACACAAACAAACTCATGTTTCTGTTAATCACCCACTCGATTCGTACTTATCCAAAGTTAAAAATACGCCGAACTTTGGTTTTTGTAATTTTTGACCTAGGACTTTTTTTTAGATTTTACTGATTTTCTAAAAGTTTTACTTCATCGTTGCATATTGTTGAAAAAAAACTTCGAAAAAACAAAATCATGGTTTTTGTAGTTAGATATCAAAAATAGCAATGACTGATCGTGACAATGTTTCGGTCTCTAAGTTTTTTAGTAGCGCATATGTGGCATAGAAGAGTTTTTGTTTTTACACCCAATTAGGGTTTTTGAAGTCATACAAGGACAACGACAATTTGTTTTATTCTACAGTGGTGGTAGTAGGCTTTGAGCATACTATCAGAGAAAACAAATTAAAATCACAGATTGATGTTTTCATTGCCGATTATCTTTTTTTTAATTTTTATTATCATGGTCAACTTTACTATTACACAAGGTGACAGAAAACAAAACACCAAAGTGGAGAATTTGACACTGATAAGAATCTTGACTTTTACAATGAAAAAATCAAAAAATTAAAAAAACATATTATTTGTGCCTGAGAACTTAACACTGATTTTTTTAAAATTATTATTTCGACAACTAGAATTCTTTTTCTTTTTACTCCGATTAAGAATTTGAACCGGAAGCAACGGCATTCTTTGTCGATTTTTATTTCTTCTTCAATAATTAGCTACGTTTTTTATAAAACTAAATGTTTTTCTACACGACTGATCAATTAAACTGTCAAAGGAGCTTTGATTTTTTAAGTAGGCTACGAAATCTCAAAACCAAGCAATTGTTTTTGTTCTCTATATCTAAGGAAAAAAAAAACTTATTTATTAATTGTATTGTTTGATCTTCGATAGAATGTTTTTGTTTTGTTTTTTGTCATTGTTATTACGCAAGATGACAAAAACAAAACATCAAAGTGGAAAATTCTACAATCGGAAAAATTTAATAATTTGTAACTTAGCACCCGTACTGACACTTTAAACAAATGAAAAACGACGATCTGTTTTGTTACGATACCACTTGATCTCTACTTATCAAAAGTTTAAACCAAAATCTAACAAAAACTTTGTAGTAATAGTAGGCTTTGAAATAAGTAATAATAATTGCTTTTGTTCGGTATTTTGTCATCGTCAAAAAAGTTATCATGGTAACCTCACTTGCACACGAAGGAAAAACAAGTGGAAAATTTTATGTTATAGGAAATTTTGAAGAATCTTGAGTATGCATCTATAAAATTTAGGAAAAAAGTTCTTCTGTTTCAATTATAGTTTTTATTTGCAACATTTTTTGGTTTTTAACAATGAGTTACGATGAAGTTTTATAAAACGTAATAAACCAAATTTATGTTACGTGACTTATAGGAACTCATAGATAAAAACGTCAACGTGCTTTTTTGAAATAGGTCAGAGCTTAATTCTTTTGTTTTTCATCATCCACAAATGTTTGATGTCTAAGTAATTGTCATGGCTAGCTTGGCTCAAAAACTAAACATATCAAAGTGCCAAATGCCGAATATTTTGTAGTTTGATATCAAAAATACCAATGACTGATTGTGACGTTTCGGTCTCTAAGTTTTTTAGTAGCACATATGTGGCATAGAACAGTTTTTTGTTTTCACACCCAATTAGGATTTTTGAAGCCATACAAGGACAATAACAAATTGTTTTATTCTACAGTGGTGGTAGGCTTTGAAAATACCATAAGAAAAGACAAATTTAAATCACTGACTGATGTTTTCCTTGCCGATTATTTTTTTTTTTGTGTTTGTTCACAGCCTTATTTGATTTTTATAAAGAAGTGATTCGTTCAATTGTTCTATTTTGTAGAATATAGTTAGCTGTGATTTTTTAAAAATACAT
Source organism: Aquatica leii (assembly GCA_035610365.1). Taxonomy (NCBI): domain Eukaryota; kingdom Metazoa; phylum Arthropoda; class Insecta; order Coleoptera; family Lampyridae; genus Aquatica; species Aquatica leii. Next base: position 35,121,468 of record CM069438.1, read on the forward strand.
TGAAACTTCAAAACCGAAACTTAATTGTGTTTTGACTATATTTTAGCAAGATGTCAGTTTGTAAATATCACAAAAACTTGTTTTTCATCATCGTCAAATGTTTGGTGTCTAAGAAATTATCATGGCCAACTTTACTATCACACAAGGTAACGAAAAGAAAACACCAAGTGAAAAATTTCATGATCTAGGAAATTTAGAAGAATCTTTAGTTTGCATCGATAAAATTTAGAAACCGTGTTCTTCTATTTGATGTAAATGACTGACTATGTCGGACACTTTAAACAAATGAAAAATACGTGGTTTTTATGGGATGTCCAGTTGCCTACTTATCAAAAATCAGAAGAAATGGTGTTTTCTTTGTCGATTTTTGTTTGTTCTTCAATAATTAGCCAAATTTTTCCTACACGACTGATTAATAAAAATGTCAAAGGAACTGTGATTTTTTAAAGTAGACTATTAAAGTTCAAAACCAAGCAATTGTTTTAGTTCTCTATATCTAAGACCAAAACAGTTATTTATTAATTCTATTGTTTGATCTTCAATAGATTGATTTTGTTTTGTTTTCCGTCATTGTTATTACACAAGATGACAAAAACAAAACACTAAAGTAGAAAGTTCCATGGTCGGGAAAATTTAATGATTTGTAACTTAGAACCCGCACTAACACTTTAAACAAATGAAAAACAAAGATTTGTTTTGTTAGGGTACCACTGGATCCCTACTTATCAAAAGTTTAAACGAAAATCTAACAAAAACTTCGTAGTAGTAGTAGGCTTTGAGAAAAATAACTAGCAATCGCTTTTTATAAATTTGTTTATTAATGCTAACTATAGAGATGTATTTGTTTATGTAGATCGATTGCGTTTGTTTCGTTTTTCGTCATCGTCAAAAAAGTTATCATGGTGAACCTCACTTATACACGATGAAAATACAAGTGAAAAATTTCATGATCTAGGAAATTTAGAAGAATCTTTAGTTTGCATCGATAAAATTAAAAAAAAAAGTTCTTTTGTTTGAAGTAAATGACTGACTATGTCCGACATTTTAAACAAATGAAAAACATCTGGTTTTTTATGGGATATCCGGATGCCTACTTATCAAAGATCAGAAATTTTTGGTATCAAGTTTTAATTATACTTTGCTCCGATTTTCTTTTTCCATTTTTCAAATAGTTTTTTTTTAAGTAGGCTATGAAAGTTCAAAACCAAGCAATTGTTTTTGTTCTCTATATCTACGGCCAAAAAATTTATTTATTAATTCTATTGTTTGATCTTCAATAGATTGATTTTGTTTTGTTTTTCGTCATTGGTACTACACAAAATGACCAAAACAAAACATTAACGTTGAAAATTCCACGGTCTGAAAAATTTAATGATTTGTAACACCTGCACTGACACTTTAAAAAATGAAAAAAAAGAACTGTTTTATTACGGTACGTGATCCCTACTTATCCAAAGTTTAAACGAAAATCTAACAAAAACTTTGTAGTTGTACTAGTAGGCCTTGCAAAAAATAACAATCGCTTTTTGTTCATTTGTTTATTAATGCTAACTTTAGAGATGTTGTATTTGTTTAAGTAGATCGATTGCTTTTGTTTTGTATTTCGTCGTCAAAAAAGTTATCATGGTGAACCTCACTTATACACGATGAAAATACAAGTGAAAAATTTCATGATCTAGGAAATTTGGAAGAATCTTTAGTTTGCATCGATAAAATTTAGAAAACAAGTTCTTCTGTTTGAAGTAAATGACTGACTATGTCCAACACTTTAAACAAATTAAAAATTTGTGGTTTTTATGGGATGTCCAGTTGCCTACTTATCAAAAATCAGAGATTTTTGGTATCGAGTTTTAATTGTATATAGCTCCGCTTTTTTCCATTTTTCAAATAGGTTTTTTTAAGTAGGCTATGAAAGTTCAAAACCAAGCAATTGTTTTTGTTCTCTATATCTAAGGCCAAAAACTTATTTATTAATTCTATTGTTTGATCTCCAATAGATTGTTTTTGTTTTGTTTTTCGTCATTGTTATTACACAAAAACAAAACAGTAAAGTCGAAAATTTCACGGTCGGAAAAATTTAATGATTTGTAACTTAGAACCCGCACTAACACTTTAAACAAATGAAAAACAAAGATCTGTTATGTTAAGGTACCCCTTGATCCCTACTTATCAAAAGTTTAAACGAAAATCTAACAAAAACTTCGTAGTAGTAGTAGGCTTTGAGAAAAATAACAATCGCTTTTTATACATTTGTCTATTAATGCTAATTATAGAGATGTTGTATTTGTTTATGTAGATCGATTGCGTTTGTTTCGTATTTCGTCATCGTCAAAAAAGTTATCATGGAAACCTCACTGGCACACGATAGAAAAACAAGTGGAAAATTTCATGATATAGAAAATTTGAAAGAATTTGCATCGATAAAATTTAGAAAAAAAGTTCTTCTGTATGAAGTAAACGACTGACCGACACTTTAAACAAATGAAAAACATCTGGTTTTCTATGGGATATCCGGATGCCTACTTATCAAAGATCAGAATTTTTTTTAATTGTACTTAGCTCCGATTTTCTTTTTCCGTTTTTGAAATAGGTTTTTTTTTAAGTAGGCTTTGAAAGTTCAGAACCAAGCAACTGTTTTTGTTTTCGATATCTACGACCAAAAAATTTATTTATTAATTCTATTGTTTGATCTTCAACAGATCGTTTTTGTTTTGTTTTTCGTCATTGTGATTACACAAAATGAGAAAAACAAAACACCAAAGTGGAAAATTCCACAGTCGGAAAAATTTAATGATTTGTAACTTAGCACCCACACTGACACTTGAAAACAAATGAAAAACAAAGATCTTTTTTTACTTACGGTACAACTTAATCCCTACTTATCAAAAATTTAAACTAACAAAAACGTTGTAGTAGGCTTTGAAAAAACAAAAATTACAATCGCTTTTTATTCATTTGTTTATTAATGCTAACTGTAGAGATGTTGTATTTGTTGAAGTAGACCGATTACTTTTACCCATACTTATCAATTTTCCGAAATTTTTTAGTATCGGATTTTAATTGTACTTGACTTGGATTTTTTCATTTTTCAAATTGGTTTTGCTTAGTTTTTAGTCATTTCACGTCAACGTGCTTTTTTGAAATAGGCTAGACCCTAATTCTTTTGTTTTTTGTCTTTGACAAATGTTTAGTGAGTATGAAATGATGATGGTTAACTTGATTCTAAAATAAAACAGCAAAGTGCCATATATCGAATATTTTAGGAAATTTACAAACATGATTTACTCTACACCGTTAAAAAAAAATTAGCACCGCTAGCGACAAAATGACAACGCGACCACTAGATCTCTACTTATCAATAATAAAGTATAAAATATCGAATGTTAGTTTTACTGTTGTTGAACTATCACTTTTTTTGATTCATTTTTGCAAAGCATTGCCACCTTTGATATATTTAAAAAGTTCAGGTTTAGATTCGATTTGGGCACTTCTGCTGCGTAAGAACTTATAAAAAAAAGTGGATCAAAAACTAGTCAATTTTTTGAATTTCGTTATCGCATTGTAGTCATTGCTTTCAGATTCACTTTTGTTTTTGTTTATCGTCAACTACATGTTGTCTAAATAGCAGTACGGCCAACTTGACTTTTACACCTATACGATATAGTAATTTAATTAAATTTCTTTGTCTAATGAAAATGATTGTGCGTACGTGAGAGCAAAGTACCAACACTTGAAACAAGTGAAAAACACAAACAAACTCATGTTTTCGTTAATCGCCCACTCGATTCGTACTTATCCAAAGTTAAAAATACGCCGAACTTTGGTTTTGTAATTTTTGACCTAGGACGAAAAAACAAAATCATGGTTTTTGTAAATGGATATCAAAAATAGCAATGATTGATCGTGACTGTGTTTCGGTGTTCAAGTAGCGCACATGTGGCATATAGAAGAATTTTTTGTTTTTACACCCAATTAGGATTTTTGAAGCCATACAAGGACAATAATAAATTGTTATATTCTTTAGTGGTGGTAGGCTTTGAAAATACCATCAGAAAAAACAAGTTAAAATCACTGATTGATGTTTTCGTTGCCCATTATTTTTTTTTTTTTTTTGGTGTTGGTTCACAGCCTTATCTGATCTTTATAGCGAAAATAAGTTTTTCGGGTCGTTAAAAATGTTGTAAAAGTTTGTGATTCGTTCAATGGTTCTATTTTGTAAAATATAGTGAGCTGTGATTTTTTTTAAATAGATTGAAACTTCAAAACCGAAACTTAATTGTGTTTTGTCTATGTTTTAGCGAGATGTCAGTGTGTAAATATCACAAAATCTTTTGTTTTTCATCATCGTTAAAAATGGTGTCTCAGAAATTATCATGGCCAACTTGACTTCTACACAAGGCAACGAAAACAAAACACCAAAGTGGAGAATTCGACGCTCTGATAAGAATCTTTAGTTTACACCGAAAAAATTAAGAAAATTTAAAAAAATATTATTTGTGCCTGAGAACTTATCACTCTGATTTTTTTTAAATTATAATATCGACAAGTAGTTTTTTTCCTTTTGTTCTTTGTTTTCGTTGTCGATTTTTGTCTGTTCTTCAATAACTAGCCAAATTTTTCCTACACGACTGATTAATAAAAATGTCAAATGAGCTGTGATTTTTTAGAGTAGGCTATGAAAGTTCAAAACCAAGCACTTGTTTTTGTTCTCTATATCTAAGCCCAAAAAACTTATTTATTAATTCTATTGTTTGATCTTCAATAGATTGATTTTGTTTTGTATTTCGTCATTGTTATTACACAAGATGGCAAAAACCAAACACTAAAGTGGAAAATTCCATGGTCGGAAAAATTTAATGATTTGTAACACCTGCACTGGCACTTTAAAAAAAAAGATCTGTTTTATTACGGTACGTGATCCCTACTTATCCAAAGTTTAAACGAAAATCTAACAAAAACTTTGTAGTAGTAGTAGGCTTTGCAAAAAATAACGATCGCTTTTTATTCATTTGTTTATTAATGCTAACTTTAGAGATGTATTTGTTTAAGTAGATCGATTGCTTTTGTTTTGTATTTCGTCGTCAAAAAAGTTATCATTGTGAACCTCACTTATACACGATGAAAATACAAGTGAAAAATTTCACGATCTAGGAAATTTAGAAGAATCTTTAGTTTGCATCGATAAAATTTAGAAAACAACTTCTTCTGTTTGAAGTAAATGACTGACTATGTCCGACACTTTAAACAAATGAAAAATACGTGGTTTTTATGGGATGTCCAGTTGCCTACTTATCAAAAATCAGAAATTTTTGGTATCGAGTTTTAATTGTACTTAGCTCCGATTTTTTCCATTTTTCAAATAGGTTTTTTTAAGTAGGCTATGAAAGTTCAAAACTAAGCAATTGTTTTTGTTCTCTATATCTAAGGCCAAAAACTTATTTATTAATTCTATTGTTTGATCTTCAATAGATTGTTTTTGTTTTGTTTTTCGTCATTGTTATTACACAAAAACAAAACATTAAAGTCGAAAATTTCACGGTCGGAAAAATTTAATGATTTGTAACTTAGAACCCGCACTAACACTTTAAACAAATGAAAAATAAAGATCTGTTATGTTAAGGTACCCCTTGATCCCTACTTATCAAAAGTTCAAACGAAAATCTAACAAAAACTTTGTAGTAGTAGTAGGCTTTGAGAAAAATAACAATCGCTTTTTATATATTTGTCTATTAATGCTAACTATAGAGATGTTGTATTTGTTTATGTAGATCGATTGCGTTTGTTTCGTATTTCGTCATCGTCAAAAAAGTTATCATGGAAACCTCACTTACACACGATAGAAAAACAAGTGGAAAATTTCATGATATAGAAAATTTGAAAGAATCTTTATTTTGCATCGATAAAATTTAGAAAAAAAGTTCTTCTGTATGAAGTAAACGACTGACTATGTCCGACACTTTAAACAAATGAAAAACATCTGGTTTTTTATGGGATATCCGGATGCCTACTTATCAAAGATCAGAATTTTTTTTTTAATTGTACTTGGCTCCGATTTTCTTTTTCTGTTTTTCAAATAGGTTTTTTTAAGTAGGCTATGAAAGTTCAAAACCAAGCAACTGTTTTTGTTTTCTATATCTACGACCAAAAAATTTATTTATTAATTCTATTGTTTGATCTTCAATAGATTGTTTTTGTTTTGTTTTTCGTCATTGTTATTACACAAAATGACAAAAACAAAACACCAAAGTGGAAATTTCCACGGTCGGAAAAATTTAATGATTTGTAACGCTGACACTTTAAACAAATGAAAAACAAAGATCTATTTTTACTTACGATCATCCCTACTTATCAAAAATTTAAACTAACGAAAACGTTGTAGTAGGCTTTGAAAAAAAACAAAAATTACAATCGCTTTTTATTCATTTGTTTATTAATGCTAACTGTAGAGATGTTGTATTTGTTGAAGTAGACCGATACCCATACTTATCAATTTTCCGAATTTTTTAGTATCGGATTTTAATTGTACTTGACTTGGATTTTTTCATTTTTCAAATTGGTTTTGCTTAGTTTTTAGTCATTTCACGTCAACGTGCTTTTTTGAAATAGGCTAGACCCTAATTCTTTTGTTTTTCGTCTTCGACAAATGTTTAGTGAGTATGAAATGATCATGGTTAACTTGACTCTAAAATTAAACAGCCATATATCGAATATTTTAGGAAATTTACAAACATATTTTACTCTACACCGATAAAATAAAAAAAATTAGCGTCAAAATGACAACGCGACCACTAGATTTCTACTTGTCAATAATAAAGTATACAATATCGAATGTTAGTTTTACTGTTCTTGAACTAGCACTTTTTTTGATTCATTATTTCAAAGCATTGCTACCTTCGATTTATTTAAAAAGTTCAGGTTTAGATTCGATTCGGGCACTTCAGCGGCTTAAGAATTAATCAAAAAAAATAGTTGATCAAAAACTAGTCAATTTTTTGAATTTCTTTATCGCATTGTAGTCATTGCTTTTAGATTCACTTTTGCTGTTGTTGTCAAAATAGCAGTACGGCCAACTTGACTTTTACATCTATACGATATACTAATTTAATTTAATTTCTTTGTCTAATGGAAATGATTGTGCGTACGTGAGAGCAAAGTACCAACACTTGAAACAAGTGAAAAACACAAACAAACTCATGTTTTCGTTAATCGCCCACTCGATTCGTACTTATCCAAAGTTAAAAATACGCCGAACTTTGGTTTTGTAATTTTTGACCTAGGACGAAAAAACAAAATCATGGTTTTTGTAAATTGATTTAAAAAATAGCAATGACTGATCGTGACTGTGCTTTGGTGTTTAAGTTTTTTAGTAACGCATATGTGGCATAGAACAGTTTTTTGTTTTTACACCCAATTAGGGTTTTTGAAGCCATACAAGGACAATAATAAATTGTTTTATTCTACAGTGGTGGTAGGCTTTGAACATACCATCAGAAAAAACAAGTTAAAATCACTGATTGATGTTTTTGTTGCCCTTTTTTTTTTGGTGTTGGTTCACCGCCTTATCTGATCTTTATAGCGAAAATAAGTTTTTCGGATCGTTAAAAATGTTGTAAAAGTTTGTGACTCGTTCAATGGTTCTATTTTGTAAAATATAGTGAGCTGTGATTTTTTTTTAATAGATTGAAACTTCAAAACCGAAACTTAATTGTGTTTTGTCTATGTTTTAGCGAGATGTCAGTGTGTAAATATCACAAAATCTTTTGTTTTTCATCATCGTTAAAAATGGTCTCTCAGAAATTATCATGGCCAACTTGACTTTTACACAAGGCAACGAAAACAAAACACCAAAGTGGAGAATTCCACGCTCTGATAAGAATCTTTAGTTTACACCGAAAAAATTAAGAAAATTAAAAAAAATATTATTTGTGCCTGAGAACTTATCACTTTGATTTTTTTTAAATTATAATATCGACAAGTAGTTTTTTCCTTTTGTTCTTTGTTTTTGTTGTCGATTTTTGTCTGTTCTTCAATAACTAGCCAAATTTTTCCTACACGACTGATTATTAAAAATGTCATATGAGCTGTGATTTTTTAGAGTAGGCTATGAAACTTTAAAACCAAGCACTTGTTTTTGTTCTCTATATCTAAGGCCAAAAAACTTATTTATTAATTCTATTGTTTGATCTTCAATAGATTGATTTTGTTTTGTTTTTCGTCATTGTTGTTACACAAAAACAAAACATTAAAGTCGAAAATTTCACGGTCGGAAAAATTTAATGATTTGTAACTTAGAACCCGCACTAACACTTTAAACAAATGAAAAACAAAGATCTGTTTTGTTAGGATACCACTTGATCCCTACTTATCAAAAGTTTAAACGAAAATCTAACAAAAACTTCGTAGTAGTAGTAGGCTTTGAGAAAAATAACAATCGCTTTTTATACATTTGTTTATTAATGCTAACTATAGAGATGTTGTATTTGTTTATGTAGATCGATTGCGTTTGTTTCGTATTTCGTCATCGTCAAAAAAGTTATCATGGAAACCTCACTTACACACGATAGAAAAACAAGTGGAAAATTTCATGATATAGAAAATTTGAAAGAATTTGCATCGATAAAATTTAGAAAAAAAGTTCTTCTGTATGAAGTAAACGACTGATTATGTCCGACACTTTAAACAAATGAAAAACATCTGGTTTTTTATGGGATATCCGGATGCCTACTTATCAAAGATCAGAATTTTTTTTTAATTGTACTTGGCTCCGATTTTCTTTTTCCGTTTTTTAAATAGGTTTTTTTTTAAGTAGGCTATGAAAGTTCAAAACCAAGCAACTGTTTTCGTTTTCTATATCTACGACCAAAAAATTTATTTATTCATTCTATTGTCTGATCTTCAATAGATTGTTTTTGTTTTGTTTTTCGTCATTGTTATTACACAAAATGAGAAAAACAAAACACCAAAGTGGAAAATTCCACAGTCGGAAAAATTTAATGATTTGTAACTTAGCACCCACACTGACACTTTAAACAAATGAAAAACAAAGATCTATTTTTACTTACGGTACAACTTAATCCCTACTTATCAAAAATTTAAACTAACAAAAACGTTGTAGTAGGCTTTGAAAAAAAAAAACAAAAATTACAATCGCTTTTTATTCATTTGTTTATTAATGCTAATTGTAGAGTTGTTGTATTTGTTTAAGTAGACCGATTACTTTTACCTATACTTATCAAGGTTCCGAATTTTTTGGTATCGGATTTTAATTGTACTTGACTTGGATTTTTTTCATTTTTCGAATTGGTTTTGCTTAGTTTTTAGTCATTTCACGTCAACGTGCTTTTTTGAAATAGGCTAGACCCTAATTCTTTTGTTTTTCGTCTTCGACAAATGTTTAGTGAGTATGAAATGATCATGGTTAACTTGACTCTAAAATAAAACAGCAAAGTGCCATATATCGAATATTTTAGGAAATTTACAAACGTATTTTACTCTACACCGATAAAAAAAAAATTAACGTCAAAATGACAACGCGACCACTAGATCTCTACTTGTTAATAATAAGGTATAAAATATCGAATCTTAGTTTTACTGTTCTTGGACTAGTATTTTTTTTGATGCATTCTTTCAAAGCATTGCTACCTTAGATTTATTTAAAAAGTTCAGGTTTAGATTCGATTCGGGCACTTCAGCGGCTTAAGAATTAATTAAAAAAAATAGTTGATCAAAAACTAGTCAATTTTTTTAATTTCTTTATCGCATTGTAGTCATTGCTTTCAGATTCACTTTTGCTTTTGTTTATCGTCTATTACTTGTTGTCTAAATAGCAGTACGGCCAACTTGACTTTTACACCTATACGATATACTTATTTAATTTAATTTCTTTGTCTAATGAAAATGATTGTGCGTACGTGAGAGCAAAGTACTTGAAACAAGTGAAAAACACAAACAAACTCATGTTTTCGTTAATCGCCCACTCGATTCGTACTTATCCAAAGTTAAAAATACGCCGAACTTTGGTTTTGTAATTTTTGACCTAGGACGAAAAAACAAAATCATGGTTTTTGTAAATTGATATCAAAAATAGCAATGACTGATCGTGACTGTGTTTCGGTGTTTAAGTTTTTTAGTAGCGCACATGTGGCTTGTTTTTACACCCAATTAGGATTTTTGAAGCCATACAAAGACAATAACAAATTGTTTTATTCTACAGTGGTGGTAGGCTTTGAAAATACCATCAGAAAAAACAAGTTAAAATCACTGATTGATGTTTTCGTTGCCCATTATTTTTTTTTTTGGTGTTGGTTCACAGCCTTATCTGATCTTTATAGCGAAAATAAGTTTTTCGGATCGTTAAAATCGTTGTAAAAGTTTGTGACTCGTTCAATGGTTCTATTTTGTAAAATATAGTGAGCTGTGATTTTTTTTTAATAGATTGGAACTTCAAAACCGAAACTTAATTGTGTTTTGTCTATGTTTTAGCGAGATGTCAGTGTGTAAATATCACAAAATCTTTTGTTTTTCATCATCGTTAAAAATGGTGTCTCAGAAATTATCATGGCCAACTTGACTTTTACACAAGGCAACGAAAACAAAACACCAAAGTGGAGAATTCGACGCTCTGATAAGAATCTTTAGTTTACACCGAAAAAATTAAGAAAATTTTAAAAAATATTATTTGTGCCTGAGAACGTATCACTCTGATTTTTTTAAAATTATAATATCGACAAGTAGTTTTTTCCTTTTGTTCTTTGTTTTCGTTGTCGATTTTTGTCTGTTCTTCAATAACTAGCCAAATTTTTCCTACACGACTGATTAATAAAAATGTCAAATGAGCTGTGATTTTTTAGAGTAGGCTATGAAAGTTCAAAACCAAGCACTTGTTTTTGTTCTCTATATCTAAGGCAAAAAAACTTATTTATTAATTCTATTGTTTGATCTTCAATAGATTGATTTTGTTTTGTTTTTCGTCATTGTTATTACACAAGATGACAAAAACAAAACACTAAAGTGGAAAATTCCACGGTCGGGAGAATTTGATGATTTGTAACACCTGCACTGACACTTTAAAAAATGAAAAAAAAGGACTGTTTTATTACGTTACGTGATCCCTACTTATTCAAAGTTTAAACGAAAATCTAACAAAAACTTTGTAGTAGTACTAGTAGGCTTTGCAAAAAATAACAATCGCTTTTTATTCATTTGTTTATTAATGCTAACTTTAGAGATGTTGTATTTGTTTAAGTAGATCGATTGCTTTTTTGTATTTCGTCGTCAAAAAAGTTATCATGGTGAACCTCACTTATACACGATGAAAATACAAGTGAAAAATTTCATGATCTAGGAAATTTGGAAGAATCTTTAGTTTGCATCGATAAAATTTAGAAAACAAGTTCTTCTGTTTGAAGTAAATGACTGACTAGGTCCGACACTTTAAATAAATGAAAAATATGTGGTTTTTATGGGATGTCCAGTTGCCTACTTATCAAAGATCAGAAATTTTTGGTACCGATTTTTAATTGTACTTAGCTCCGATTTTTTCCATTTTTCAAATAGGTTTTTTTAAGTAGGCTATGAAAGTTCAAAACCAAGCAATTGTTTTTGTTCTCTATATCTAAGGCCCAAAACTTATTTATTAATTCTATTGTTTGATCTCCAATAGTTTGTTTTTGTTTTGTTTTTCGTCATTGTTATTACACAAAAACAAAACATTAAAGTCGAAAATTTCACGGTCGGAAAAATTTAATGATTTGTAACTTAGAACCCGCACTAACACTTTAAACAAATGAAAAACAAAGATCTGTTATGTTAAGGTGCCCCTTGATCCCTACTTATCAAAAGTTTAAACGAAAATCTAACAAAAACTTCGTAGTAGTAGTAGGCTTTGAGAAAAATAACAATCGCTTTTTATACATTTGTAGATCGATTGCGTTTGTTTCGTATTTCGTCATCGTCAAAAAAGTTATCATGGAAACTTACACACGATAGAAAAACAAGTGGAAAATTTCATGATATAGAAAATTTGAAAGAATTTGCATCGATAAAATTTAGAAAGTTCTTCTGTATGAAGTAAACGGCTGACTATGTCCGACACTTTAAACAAATGAAAAACATCTGGTTTTTTATGGGATATCCGGATGCCTACTTATCAAAGATCAGAATTTTTTTTTAATTGTACTTGGCTCCGATTTTCTTCTTCCGTTTTTCAAATAGGTTTTTTTTAAGTAGGCTATGAAAGTTCAAAACCAAGCAACTGTTTTTGTTTTCTATATCTACGACCAAAAAATTTATTTATTAATTCGATTGTTTGATCTTCAATAGATTGTTTTTGTTTTGTTTTTCGTCATTGTGATTACACAAAATGAGAAAAACAAAACACCAAAGTGGAAAATTCCACATTACTTTTACCCATACTTATCAATTTTCCGAATTTTTTAGTATCGGATTTTAATTGTACTTGACTTGGATTTTTTTCATTGTTCAAATGGGTTTTGCTTAGTTTTTAGTCATTTCACGTCAACGTGCTTTTTTGAAATAGGCTAGGCCCTAATTCTTTTGTTTTTTGTCTTCGACAAATGTTTAGTGAGTATGAAATGATCATGGTTAACTTGACTCTAAAATAAAACAGCAAAGTGCCATATATCGAATATTTTAGGAAATTTACAAACATATTTTACTCTACACCGATAAAATAAAAAAAATTAGCACCGCTAGCGACAAAATGACAACGCGACCACTAGATCTCTACTTGTCAATAATAAAATATAAAATATCGAATGTTAGTTTTACTGTTCTTGAACTATCACTTTTTTTGATTCATTTTTTCAAAGTATTGCCACCTTTGATATATTTAAAAAGTTCAGGTTTAGATTCGACTTGGGCACTTCTGCGGCGTAAGAACTTATAAAAAAAAGTGGATCAAAAACTAGTCAATTTTTTGAATTTCGTTATCGCATTGTAGTCATTGCTTGCAGATTCACGTTTGTTTTTGTTTATCGTCAACTGCATGTTGTCTAAATAGCAGTACGGCCAACTTGACTTTTACACCTGTACGATATACTCATATGATTTAATTTCTTTGTCTAAAGAAAATGATTGTGCGTACGTGAGAGCAAAGTACCAATACTTGAAACAAGTGAAAAACACAAACAAACTCATGTTTTCGTTAATCACCCACTCGATTCGTACTTATCCAAAGTTAAAAATACGCCGAACTTTGGTTTTGTAATTTTTGACCTAGGACGAAAAAACAAAATCATGGTTTTTGTAGTTTGATATCAAAAATAGCAATTACTGATTGTGACAATGTTTCAGTCTCGGCAGTCTCGGGTAGTCAATTTGGTAGCGCATGTGTGGCATAGAAGAGTTTTTTGTTTTTACATCCAATTAGAATTTTTGTAGAACAACAATTTTTTTTATTCTACAATGGTGGTAGGCTTTGAAAATATCATCAGAAAAAACAAATTAAAATCATTTATTGATGTTTTCGTTCCCGATTATCTTTTTTTTTTGTGTTTGCTCACAGCCTTATCTGATCTTTATAGAAAAAATAAGTTTTTCGGATCGTTAAAAATGTCGTAAAAGTTTGTGATTCGTTCAATGGTTCTATTTTGTAAAATATAGTGAGCAGTGATTTTTTAAAAAATAGATTGAAACTTCCAAACCGAAACTTAATTGTGTTTTGTCTATGTTTTAGCAAGATGTCAGTTTGTAAATATCACAAAATCTTTTGTTTTTCATCATCATTAAAAGTGGTGTCTCAGAAATTATCATGGCCAACTTGACTATTACACAAAGTAACGAAAACAAAACAGCAAAATGGAGAATTCGACGGTCTGATAAGAATCTTGAATTTACACCGAAAAAATTAAGAAGATTTTAAAAAACATTATTTGTGTCTGAGAACTTAACAAAAAAATTTTTTTACACAACTGATCAATAAAAATGTCAGAGGATCTGTGATTTTTTCAAGTAGGCTATGAAACTTTAAAACCAAGCAATGGTTTTGTTCAGTATCTAAGGCGAAGAACTTATTTATTATTATATTGTTTGGTCTTCAATAGATTGTTTTGGTTTTGTTTTTCGACATTATTAGAAGATGAGAAAAACAAAACACCAAAGTGGACAAAATTAATTATTTGTAACACCCACACTGACACTTTAAACAAATGAAAAAGAAAGATCTGTAATATTACGGTACAACTTGATTTCTACTTATCAAAAGTTTCAACGAAAATCTAACAAAAACTTTGCAGTAGTAGTAGGTTATGAAAAAAGCAAAAATAACAATCGCTTTTTATTCATTTGTTTATTAATGCTAACTATAGAGATGTTGTTTGTTTAAGTAGTCGATTACTTTTGCCTAGGAAATGGTCAATAAGAACGTCAACGTGCTTTTTTGAAATAGGCCAAAGCTTAATTCTTTTATTTTTCGTCATCGATAAATGTTTGGTGTCTAAGAAATGATCATGGCTAACTTGACTCCAAAACAAAACATAGCAAAGTGCCAAATACCGAATATTTTGGGGAAATTTAGAAACATCTTTTACTCGACACCGATCAAGTAAAAAGAGGATTAGCCAACTTTGATTTGTGAACATACATATGAACATTCAATGGCAAATAAAGAAGTTTTATCTCAAATTAGGAATTTCAATAAAAATCTAACAAAACGTTTAAGTAACGGTTTCTCAGCTGTTCAAAAACAAAAAAAAACAATCGATAAATTTTTTTAATAACATAAAGTGAAAAGTTTTTTTAAGTAGGCTGTAAAACTCAATTTTTATTTCTATTTAAGATTTAGAAGAAACTGCAGTTCGTAAATATATCAAATCACAAAAATTCTGTTGTTTTTGTTTTTAATAGCTTGCTTTAGTTTTGTTTCGATCATGGCCAACTTTATTTTTATACGAAATAACCAAAAAACAGTAAACTGAAGCGAACGCTCTGAGAAATTTAATTTAAAAAAGCATTTCGTTATTAAAAGTAAATAATTATTCGTACCTGAGAAGTTGTCACACTACCACCGACACTTTAAACAAATGAAAAACTCAAACTCCTGTTTTGATTTGGTGCTACTCGATCGCTACTTATCAAAAGTTAAAAGTACGAGTACCGATTTTTTTAATATCGAACTTTGTAACCGCATTGTTTCAAAAAAAAAATAATATCGCTCCAAGGAAATTTGATCCAAATCGTTAGATCTAATTTTTGGTCCAACGACTTTTGACCCGTTTTTTTTCGGCATAACTTTTCATCTATGAATAGAACCAATTTATTTTATTTATAATATGCACAATCTGCATAAGTAATTACGCCTTAACCTTCGGTCAACTTTGTTGACACGAAAACGATACATAAATCCAAGCATCAAGTTACTTATGAAGTTTCGCAATTGTTTTTGGTCGATCAAAAGAATAATTTTGAACGCTGGCGTAATTAGTCATGCACTGTTAAGTTAACAACAATTGCAGAATCTCATATAAACATATAATTACCTTTTCGTGTTGATCTTTTCAACTTTTGCTCTGTTACCAATTAAGTTGGCACTTCCTTCTACTAATGTAAGGTCATAATCACTGAATGAACTGTTAACAATTGCTTGTAGTTAACATAGTTGGCGCACGCGTGTATGCACTTAATCATTATTTTGTTTTTTATTAAGAGGAGTTTTAAGGTTATGTATGCTAAATACTTTATTTTCCAAGTAAATTACTTTGTTTACATGCACCAAGAAAATTAGATGCTGTTTAGTTCCTCGGGTGCTAAGATAATAAGTCAGTTCCAATTATTTATGGTGCGATGAACAAGTTGATATTGCGATTATAATTTCAACTTAATAAAAGGGAAAAAAAGACGAAGAGAAAAGCAGAACGGATGTGCACTTGCACTAGTTCACTATCGTGAAAATATATCAAAAGCGTATCGCTGCGATCACTTACTTTGACTTTTTTCCAAATTTTACAAGAGGCCTTTAGTGTTGAGATTTTATTGGACACGCTCGAGTTCTCTTTAAAGAACTTTCGTACGTCTATCATTTTTCTTTTCAATTTTTCGCATAATGAGCCGTAAAAAATCTTATCCGCATCTTACTGATTTTTTTCAATTTCTTTATATGCATAACATTTCCGATTCAATTTCAATTCAATGTTTTAAACGACGGGAAGAGTGGTTTATGTAATGGGATAATCATTCATACGTTGGGACTAATATTGATTTGCTTTGAATTACTTATAGCTATGACTAATTTTTAAACTATTCTAGAACTGGTAAGAAATGGGAAAACTAATTAAAATAAAGATTCGCAGATCTTTCATTCATAGGGATGCGCACTTGATTTTAAACTTTAATTGACTATTCACTATTGTAGTTTTGGTTATAGTAGTGTTTTTTATCCAATGCAAATTCGATATTTAGTTACATTTATGCGAACATTGTAATTATGCACACTTTCTGTCTTTTTTGTTAACTTATAAATAATAATGTTTACAACTTAAACACATAAATATTTTGTGAAAAATAAATTATTATTTTTTTGTTTACCGATTAACATTCGGTAATCATTTATATAATGGGAATAGTGTTAACCTGAATCTGATCGTAATCAAAAATTATTAATAACAGTTAAAAACATTTTATACTTCGGGAAAAATAATGTTTATGTAAGTTTAATTGGCAAAACTTTCACATAAATATAATGATAATGTTTTGATTTCACCAATAACAAAAATATTAAAAAATGGAACCAATTTTCAATATTTTATACGTTGGGAAAGATTACACTTTTTAATTTTTGGGAAACTCAAAATCATTTATGTAACGGGAATATCTTGTTTATAGTTTAAGCCAAACTTTTTCATTATTTTACGTTAAGTCTTCTACTACTTTTATGTAACGGGAACTTAATGATAGACAGTTTGATTTTAGCAACTAAAACAGTTTTTTTTGCAAAAAAAAATAATTTCAAAAAATCGATACTTCTTTTGGTCTTTATTTAGTGGATTATTTTTTATCTAATGGGATTACTTAGTTTCGAATGTTTTGAGTGTTGGATAAATTAGTCTTACTTTGTATTACTGATGAAAAAGTTTTTATCTAACAGGAATGTAGTATAATAGAATTTTAGCAGTTACGATATTTTTTTCTAATTTAGTGCTATATTTTGACTACATTTTTTGTATTTATCTAACGGAAATACTGCGTTAGTTAAGTTTCTTCTTCTTCTTTAGGTTGGAGAACTTTTATTACATTTTTTAAAGTTTGGTTTGTTATTTTATGGGAGATTTTATCGTTATTATCACTCTGTATTGCGGAAATCATTTATCTAACGGAAAAATTGTCCTTTTTAATTCAAAGCTGCTTATTTTGTAACACTTTGGTTTAATTGCTTTATACCGTTTGGTTTCAGCAACTGAATCATTTATTACACTTACTCGTGTAATACGAAAATTATTTATCAAATGGAAATACTGCAGGTTTTTAATGTTTTGAGCATTGAGATTAGTTTTACTTTGTTAGGTTGGAGAAATTTGTATCTAACCGGAATGTAATAATATATAGCTTGATTTTAGTTATTATAGCATTTTTTAAAATTTGGTTTATTATTTAGTGGGAGATTTTATCGTTATTATCACTCTGTATCGCGGAAATCATTTATCTAACGGAAAAATTGTTCTCTTTAATTCAAAGTCGGTTATTTTGTAACACTTTAGTTTAATTGCTTTATACCGTTTGGTTTCAGCAACTGAATCATTCATTACACTGTCTCGTGTAATACGAAAATCATTTATCAAATGGAAATACTGCAAGTTTTTAATGTTTTGAGCATTGAGATTAGTTTTACTTTGTGCTAGGTTGGAGAACTTTTTATCTAACGGGAATGTAATAATGCAGAGCTTGATTTTAGTTATTATAGCATTTTTTAAAATTTGGTTTATTATTTAGTGGGAGATTTTATCGTTATTATCACTCTGTATCGCGGAAATCATTTATCTAACGGAAAAATTGTCTTCTTTAATTCAAAACCGGTTATTTTGTAACAATTTGGTTTAATTGCTTTATACCGTTTGGTTTCAGCAACTGAATCATTTATTACACTGGCTCGTGTAATACGAAAACCATTTATCAAATGGAAATACTGCAAGTTTTTAATGTTTTGAACATTGAGATTAGTTTTACTTTGTGTTAGGTTGGAGAACTTTTTATCTAACGGGAATGTAATAATACAGAGCTTGATTTTAGTTATTATAGCAATTTTTAAAATTTGGTTTATTATTTAGTGGGAGATTTTATCGTTATTATCATTCTGTATTGCGGAAATCATTTATCTAACGGAAAAATTGTCCTTTTTAATTCAAAGCCCGTTATTTTGTAACACTTTAGTTTAATTGCTTTATACCGTTTGGTTTCAGCAACTGAATCATTCATTACACTGTCTCGTGTAAGTCGAAAATCATTTATCAAATGGAAATACTGCAGGTTTATAATGTTTTGAGCATTGAGATTAGTTTTACTTAGTGTTAGGTTGGAGAACTTTTTATCTAACGGGAATGTAATAATATATAGCTTGATTTTAGTTATTATAGCATTTTTAAAAATTTGGTTTATTATTTAGTGGGAGATTTTATCGTTATTATCACTCTGTATTGCGGAAATCATTTATCTAACGGAAAAATTGTCCTCTTTAATTCAAAGCCGGTTATTTTGTAACACTTTAGTTTAATTCCTTTAAACCGTTTGGTTTCAGAAACTGAATCATTTATTACACTGTCTCGTGTAATACGAAAATCATTTATCAAATGGAAATACTGCAAGTTTTTAATGTTTTTAGCATTGCGATTAGTTTTACTTTGTGTTACATTGGAGAACTTTTTATCTAACGGGAATGTAATAATATATAGCTTGATTTTATATTATTACAGCATTTTTTAAAATTTGGTTCATTATTTAGTGGGAGATTTTATCGTTATTATCACTCTGTATCGCGGAAATCATTTATCTAACGGAAAAATTGTCCTCTTTAATTCAAAGCCCGGTATTTTGTAACACTTTAGTTTAATTGCTTTATACCGTTTGGTTTCAGCAACTGAATCATTTATTACACTGTCTCGTGTAAAACGAAAATCATTTATCCAATGGAAATACTGCAGGTTTATAATGTTTTGAGCATTGAGATTAGTTTTACTTTGTGTTAGGTTGGAGAACTTTTTATCTAACGGGAATGTAATAATACAGAGCTTGATTTTAGTTATTATAGCAGTTTTTAAAATTTGGTTTATTATTTAGTGGGAGATTTTATCGTTATTATCACTCTGTATCGCGAAAATCATTTACCTAACGGAAAAATTGTCCTCTTTAATTCAAAGCCCGTTATTTTGTAACACTGTAGTTTAGTTGCTTTATACCGTTTGGTTTCAGCAACTGAATCATTTATTACACTGTCTCGTGTAAAACGAAAATCATTTATCAAATGGAAATACTGCAGGTTTTTAATGTTTCGAGCACTAAGATTAGTTTTACTTTGTGTTAGGTTGGAGAACTTTTTATCTAACGTGAATGTAATAATACAGAGCTTGATTTTAGTTATTATAGCAATTTTTAAAATTTGGTTTATTATTTAGTGGGAGATTTTATCGTTATTATCACTCTGTATCGCGAAAATCATTTATCTAACGGAAAAATTGTCCTCTTTAATTCAAAGCCGGTTATTTTGTAACACTTTAGTTTAATTGCTTTATACCGTTTGGTTTCAGCAACTGAATCATTTATTACACTGTCTCGTGTAATACGAAAATCATTTATCAAATGGAAACACTGCAGGTTTTTAATGTTTTGAGCATTGAGATTAGTTTTACTTTGTGTTAGGTTGGAGAACTTTTTATCTAACAGGGATGTAATAATATATAGCTTGATTTTAGTTATTACAGCATTTATTTTGTTATTTTGTAACACTTTGGTTTAATTGCTTTATACCGTTTGGTTTCAGCAACTTACACATCTATTTAAGTGTCTCATGCAATTCGAAAATCATTTATTTAATGGGAATACTGCAGGTTTTTAGTGTTTTAAGCATTGAGATAATTAGTGTTATTTTGTGTTAGGTTGGAGAACATTTTATTTAACCGGAAGGTTGGGAGAGATTACACTTTTTAATTTTTGGGAAATTTAAAATCTTTTATGTAACGGGAATATCTTGTTTCTAGTTTAAGTCAAACTTTTTCATTACTTTACGTTAAATCTTCTACTACTTTTATGTAACGGGAACTAATTAATGGACAGTTTGATTTTAGCAACTTAAACACTTTAAAAAAAAATAATAACTAAAGTTAAAGTTCAAAAAGAAAAAGTTTTTCTTCTCGTCAAGTCCAACCGTGGTCCCACTATACGATACTTCTATTGGTCTTTATTTGGTGGATTATTTTTTATCTAATGGGATTACTTTGTTTCTAATGTTGGATAAATTAGTCTTACTTATTACTGATGAAAAAGCTTTTATCTAACAGGAATTTAGTATTATAATTTAATTTTAGCAGATATATTTTTTAAATTTTGTGCTTTATTTTGGCAACATTTTTTGTATTGCGAAAATCATTTATCTAACGGGAATACTGCGTTCTTTAAGCTTCTTCTTCTTAATTCAAATTATTTTTTTTTAATACTTTGTTTTTAATGTTTTGGGCCTTGGGAAAATTAGTCTGAATTTGTATTAGTAATTGAGAAACTTTTATCTAACGGGAATGTCATATTATATAATTTTATTTTAGCAACTACAATACTTTTTTAATTTTGTGCTTCGTTTAGTAAACGTTTTATTTTTCTTATTATTGCTTTGTATTACATGAATCATTTATCTAACGGGAATACTGAGATTTTTAGGCTTCTGTGTCATAACTCAAAATAGGTTTTAATTTAAAATATTGTTTTTAATGTTTAGAGTGTGAAGAACATTAGTATTGCTTTGTTTTATTGATGGACAAACTTTTATCTAACGGTAATGTACTAACAATTTGATTTTAGCAATGTAGCAATTTTTAAAAATTTATGCTCTATTTAGTAGAAATTTGTTTTAAGTATTGCTTTGATTTGCGAAAATCATTTTTCTAACGGAAACACTGCGATCTTTGATTCAAATTAGGTTTTTTTACCACTTGGTTTTGAATGTTTTAGGCGCTGAAAAAATTGATACAGAAGTTTTTATCTAACGGGAATGTAATGTAATATAATTTAATTTTAGCAAATACAAATATTTTTTTAATTATGTGCTTCATTTAGTAAACGATTTATTTTTGTTATTGCCTTGTATTGCAAAAATCATTTATCTAACCAGAATACTGAGATCTTTAGGCTTCTGCGTTCTTACTCTTATTTAGTTCTTCTTCAAAATTTTGTTTTTAATGTTTTGTGTGTTGGAAAAATATGCCTTTCTTTGTACTATTGATGGACAAGCTTTTATGTCACTAAAATGTAATAATATTTTAGCATATACATTACTTTTTAAAAATTCGTTTTTTGTTTAGTGGAAGATTTTGTTTTTAGTATAGTTTTGTATTGCGAAAATCATTTATCTAACGGGAATAGTTTTAAGTATTGCTTTGATTTGTGAAAAACATTTTTCTAACGAGAACACTGCGATCTTTGATTCAAATTAGGTTTTTACCACTTTGTTTTGAATGTTTTAGGCGCTGGAAAAATTGATACAGAAGTTTTTATCTAACGAGAATTTAATGTAATATAATTTAATTTTAGCAAATAAATACAATTATTTTTTTTTAATTTTGTGCTTCATTTCAACGATTTAGTTTTGTTATTGCTTTGTATTGCATAAATCATTTATCTGACGGGAATACTAAGATCTTTAGGCTTCTGTGTTCTTACTCTTATTTAGTTCTTGCTCAAAATTTTGTTTTTAATGTTTTGAGTGTTGGAAAAATATGCCTTTCTTTGTACAACTGATGGACAAGCTTTTATCTAACGGGAATACTGCGCTCTTTAATTTTAATTAGGTTTTTTTACCACTTGCTTTTGAATGTTTTAAGCGATGGAAACATTGATGTTGCTTTATATTTTAACAACTACAAATATTTTTTAAAACTTTGTGCTTTATTTAGTACAGGTTTTATTTTTGTTATTTTTTATTGCAAGAATCATTTATCTAACGGGAATACTAAGATCTTTAGGCTTCTGTGTCCTAATTAAAATTTGTTTTTAATATTTTGAGTGTTGATAAAATTAGTCTTGCTTTGTAGTATTGATGGACAAACTTTTATATAACGAAAATATACTAATTACTTGATTTTAGCATTTTTTAAAAATTTGTTCTCTATTTAGTGAAAGACTTTGTTTTTAGTACCGCTTTGAATTGCGAAAATCATTTATCTAACGAGAATACTACGCTTTTGGATTCAAATTAGGTTTTTTACGACTTGTTTTTGAATCTTTTAAGCGCTGGATAAATTGATGTTGCTTTGTATTATTGATAGAGAAGTTTTTATCTAACGGGAATGTATTTATAATATCATTTAATTTTACCAACTACAATATTTTTTAAAACTTTGTGTTTCATTTAGTAACTTTTTATTTTTGTTATTACCTTGTATTGCAAGAATGATTTATCTAACGGGAATACTGAGATTTTTAGGCTTCTGTGTCCTAACTCAAAATAGGTTTTTGTTTAAAATATTGTTTTTAATGTTTAGAGTGTGAAGAAAATTAGTCTTGCTTTGTATTATTGATGGACAAACTTTTATCTAACGGAAATGTACTAACAATTTGATTTTAGCAATTTTTAAAAAGGTATGCTCTATTTAGTAAAAATTTGTTTTAAGTATTACTTTGATTTGTGAAAATCATTTTTCTAACGGAAACACTGCGATCTTTGATTCAAATTAGGTTTTTTTACCACTTGGTTTTGAATGTTTTAGGCGCTGGAAAAATTGATACAGAAGTTTTTATATAACGGGAATGTAATGTAATATAATTTAATTTTAGCAAATACAAATATTTTTTTAATTCAGTGCTTCATTTAGTAAACGATTTATTTTTTCTATTGCCTTGTATTGCAAAAATCATTTATCTAACGGGAATACTGAGATCTTTAGGCTTCTGCGTTCTTACTCTTATTTAGTTCTTCAAAATTTTGTTTTTAATGTTTTGTGTGTTGGAAAAATATGCCTTTCTTTGTACTATTGATGGACAAGCTTTTATCTCACGAAAATGTAATAATAAGATTTTAACATATACATTACTTTTTAAAAATTCGTTTTTTTTTTAGTGGAAGATTTTGTTTTTAGTATAAAGTTTTGTATTGCGAAAATCATTTATCTAACGGGAATAGTTTTAAGTATTGCTTTGATTTGTGAAAAACATTTTTCTAACGAGAACACTGCGATCTTTGATTCAAATTAGGTTTTTACCACTTTGTTTTGAATGTTTTAGGCGCTGGAAAAATTGATACAGAAGTTTTTATCTAACGAGAATTTAATGTAATATAATTTAATTTTAGCAAATAAATACAATTATTTTTTTTTAATTTTGTGCTTCATTTCAACGATTTAGTTTTGTTATTGCCTTGTATTGCAAAAATCATTTATCTAACGGGAATACTGAGATCTTTAGGCTTCTGTGTTCTTACTCTTATTTAGTTCTTCTTCAAAATTTTGTTTTTAATGTTTTGAGTGCTAGAAAAATATGCCTTTCTTTGTACTATTGATGTACAAGCTTTTATCTAACGGGAATACTGCGCTCTTTAATTATAATTAGGTTTTTTTACCACTTGGTTTTGAATGTTTTAAGCGCTGGAAACATTGATGTTGCTTTATATTTTAACAACTACAAATATTTTTTAAAACTTTGTGCTTCATTTAGTACACGTTTTATTTTTGTTATTTTGTATTGCAAGAATCATTTATCTAACGGGAATACTAAGATCTTTAGGCTTCTGGGTCCTAATTAAAATTTGTTTTTAATATTTTGAGTGTTGATAAAATTAGTCTTGCTTTGTAGTATTGATGGACAAACTTTTATCTCACGGAAATATATAATTACTTGATTTTAGCATTTTTTTAAAAATTTGTTCTCTATTTAGTGAAAGACTTTGTTTTTAGTACCGTTTTGAATTGCGAAAATCATTTATCTAACGAGAATACTAAGCTTTTTGATTTAAATTAGGTTTTTTACGACTTGGTTTTGAATGTTTTAAGCGCTGGAAAAATTGATGTTGCCTTGTATTATTGATAGAGGAGTTTTTATCTAACGGGAATGTATTTATAATATCATTTAATTTTACCAACTACAATATTTTTTAAAACTTTGTGTTTCATTTAGTAACTTTTTATTTTTGTTATTACCTTGTATTGCAAGAATGATTTATCTAACGGGAATACTGAGATCTTTAGGCTCATATGTTTTAATTAAAATCATGTTGCTTTGTGACTTTAACGGGGAAGCCTTTATCTAACGGGAATGTAACATGATATAATTTAATTTTAACGACAATATTTTTTTAAATTTTGTGTTTCATTTATTAACTTTAATATTTTTCTTATTGCTTTGTATTGCAAGAATCATTTATATACAAGAATACTGAGATAAGCTAGTTCTTCCTAACTTAAATTACGTT
Organism: Aquatica leii; assembly: GCA_035610365.1. Classification (NCBI taxonomy): domain Eukaryota; kingdom Metazoa; phylum Arthropoda; class Insecta; order Coleoptera; family Lampyridae; genus Aquatica; species Aquatica leii. The sequence goes on from CM069438.1 coordinate 35,146,084, forward strand.
TTTTTTAGCATATTGCTTTTAATTTTTTGACCGTTGGGAAAAACGTCTTGCTTTGTGGTTTTGTGTTAGTGATGGATAAATTTTTATCTAACGGGAATATAATCACAGATGGTTTGATTTTTGCGAATACAGCAATTTTTAAAATTTGGTTTTATTATTGCTTTGTATTGTGGAAATCATTTATTTAATGGGAATATTGAAATCATAGGCTTCTTCTGCCTAACTCTAATTAAGTTTTTTTTTAACATTTTGTTTTTAAGTTTATGAACGTTGTGAAACTTAGTCTTGGTTCGTATTAGTGATACTTAGTGAATGTATTAATAAATCAATTTTAGCAACTCTAACATTTTTTAAAAATTCGTTTTCTATTTAGTGGAAGACATCGTTTTAGTATCGCTTTGTATTGCGAAAATAATTTATCTAACGGGAATGCTAAGATCTCTAAGTTTTTTCTTCCTCACTCAAATCAAGTTTTTTCCATATTGATTTCATTGTTTTAAGCGTTGGCAAATGCAGTCTTGCTTTGTGTTAGTGATGGAAAAACTTTTATCTAACGGGAATATAATCATAGATAGTTTGATTTACTACTACACCTTTTTTTTAAAATTTGTTCTTTATTTAGTTGAAAATTTTGCCTATTGTATAATAACTTTTTTCTAACCCTTTGGTTTTGAATGTTTTATACCGTTTGATTTCAGCAACTGAAACATTTATTTTACTATTTCGTGTAATAAGAAAATCATTTATTAAATGGGAATACTGTAGATTTTTAATGTTTTGAGCATTGAGATAATTAGTGTTACTTTGTGTTATGTTGGAAAACTTTTTATCTAACGGGAATGTAATAACATATAGCTTGATTTTAGCTATTATTGCATTTTTTAAAGTTTGGTTTGTTATTTTGTGGGAGATTTTATCGTTATTATCACTCTGAATTGCGGAAATCATTTATCTAACGGAAAAATTGTCCTCTTTAATTCAAAGTCGGTTATTTTGTAACACTTTGGTTTAATTGCTTTATACCGTTTGGTTTCAGCAACTGAAACATTTATTACACTGTCTCGTGTAATACGAAAATCATTTATCAAATGGGAGTACTGCAGGTTTTTAATGTTTTGAGCATTGAGATATTGATGTTACTTTGTGTTAGGTTGGAGGACTTTTTATCTAACGGGAATGTAATAATATATAGCTTGATTTTAGTTATTATAGCATTTTTTAAAATTTGGTTTGTAATTAGTGGGAGATTTTATCGTTATTATCACTCTGTATCGCGGAAACTATTTATCTAACGGAAAAATTGTCCTTTTTAATTCAAAGCAGGTTATTTTGTAACACTTTGATTTAATTGTTTTATACCGTTTGGTTTCAGCAAATCACACATCCATTTAAGTGTCTCATGCAAATCGATAATCATTTATCTAATGGGAATACTGCATTTTTAGTGTTTTAAGCATTGAGATAATTAGTGTTACTTTGTGTTAGGTTAGAGAACATTTTATGTAACGGGAATGTAATAATATATACTTTGATTTACTACTACCGCATTCTTTTTAAATTTGATCTTTATTTAGTGGAAGATTTTGACTTTTGTATCATTTTGTATAAATCATTTATTTAACGGAAAAACTGCTCTCATATAATAGGTTTTTTCTAACCCTTTGGTTTTGAATGTTTTATACCGTTTGATTTCAGCAACTGAAACATTTATTTTACTGTCGCATGCAATTCGAAAATCATTCATCTAATGGGAATACTGTAGGTTTTTAATGTTTTAAGCATTGAGATAATTAGTGTTACAATCTAAGGTGCAGTACCTTTTATTTAACAGAAATGTCATGATATATAGTTTGATTTATTACTATCGCAGTTTAAAAAAAAATATTCTTTATCTAGTGGAAGATTTTACCTTTTGACTTACTTTGTATAAATCATTTATTACACTGCGTTCATTAAATCAAATCAGGTTTTTTTCTAACATTCGATTTTGAATGTTTTATACCGTTTGCTATACATTTTGATTTGATACTACAGCATTAAAAAAATTTTTTGTACCATTTTGTGTAGCGGAAATCATTTATCTAATGATGATTTTGCAGCTTCTTAATGTTTTGAGTATTGAGATAATTATTGTTACTTTGTATGTTAGGTTAGAGAACTTTTATCTGACGGGAATGTAATCATATATAGTTTGATTTACTCTTGGTTTTGAATGTTTTATACCGTTTGATTTCAGCAACTGAAACTTTTATTTAAGTGTTTTATGCAATGCGAAAATCATTTATCTAATGGGAATTTTGCAGGGTTTTTTTTGTTTTGAGTATTAAGATTATTAACGTTACTTTTTGTTAGGTTAGAGAACTTTTATCTGACGGGAATGTAATGATATATAGTTTGATTTGCTACTATATCTTTCTTTTTAAATAAATTCTTTATTTGGTGGATGATTTTGTCTTTTTTACTACTTTATATTGTGGAAATTATTTATCTAACGGAAAAACTGCGCTGTTTAATTCAAATCAGATTTTGTAACACTTGATTTTAAATGTTTCATAACGTTTCGTTTCAGCAACTGAAACATTTATTTTAGTAATCTCGTGCAATGCTAAAATCATTTATCTAATGGGAATTTTTCCGTTTTTGGTTTTGAGTATTGAGATAATTAGTGTTAGGTTAGAGAACTTTTAGCCAACGGGAATGTAATGCTATTCAGTTTGATTTGATACTATAGCATTTAATTTTTTTTTATTTAGTGGAATATTTGGCTTTCTGTACTACTTTATATTGCGAAAATCATTTGTTTAACGGAAAAACTGCGTTTTTTAATTCAAATCAATTTTTCTAACACTTAGTTTTGAATATTTTATACCGTTTGATTTCAGCAACTTAAACATCTATTTAAATGTTTTATGCAGTGCGAAAATCATTTATCTAATGGGAATTTTGCAGTTTCTTAATGATTTAAGTATTGAGATCATTAGTGTTACTTTGTAATAGGTTAGAAAACTTTTATCTGACGGGAATGTAATGATATATAGTTTGATTTGCTACTATAGTATTTTTAAATTTTTTTTCTTTATTTAGCGGAAGATTTTGTCTTTTGTACCACTTTGTATAGTGGGAATAATTTATCTAACGGAAAACTGCTCTCTTTAATTTAAATCAGATTTTTCTAACACTTGGTTATTAGCGTTGATGAAAATTTTATCTAACGGAAATGCAATAATTGATTTATTTTTTTATAGTATGCAAAAAATATTTATCTGACGGGAATAACTTTTTTTTTAACGCTTGCTTTTGAATGTTTTAACCACTGAAAAAATGTTATATTTTAGTGTTGGAAAATCTTTTATCTAACGGAAAACCCCTGTTTTTAAGGCCTACCCTAATTCAACTTTTTTGAATGTTGTGATAAAACTTTTAACTTGCGTGTATAGATAATTTGATTTTTGCAATTAGCACTTTATTAGTTTAAATATTAATATAGTTTTGTTCTGCGTCATTAGATTTTGAAACGAAATTTATAAATAAGTTTTAAACTGCTACAGACGTCATTAGGCACCATTATTTTATTATTTTTTTAACTTTTGCATAATTACATTTGCTATTGCCATCTTTTGTGATTTGACGAAGCTTTTAATCATATATTTTAGTTGTTTATAAACAAGTGCGATGGCGCTACATGTCTTTTGTTTTGTTTTAAGTCGCTAATCGACCTTTTTTTGTTTCAGTTGCCACCTTTGGGCACATACAATGAAAAGGTAAGTTTTGATTTGTGCTTATTTTACACCTTCATGTTTAGTGCGATTTTTAAAAATCTTAAGAGCAATTGCTTCTCAACGACATGCAATAAAACGCAAAAGATTATTATCATTATTGTTGATATTAACATCAGAACTAAGGGTTGATGCTTTTTTCTTCTCGAAACGGGTAGTATTTAAATTTCAATTACCCACAAAAAAAGAAGGGTAGATTATCATCACGAAAGCATTGTACGTTGTGTTGCATAACTTAAATTTAATTTTCTCAAAACTCTTCGGAGAGAAAACGACCCGAATTAATTATTTTAGGGTTATAAATAAGGAGGTCTAAAATGATTCCCTTTTATTAAAGTTTCCAAAATGTAAATGGTTGAGGTGTTATATAATCTTTCTTTGAGCAAAACCTCTTTTATTTCCGTTATGATTATTATTATTGCCCGCTCTTGTGTTTGGTTTTGAACACGTTGTCGATGGTGTTTGACATAAATTTTAATGCGCCAGGGAAAGAGTTTTGCATTAATAATGAAGGATGAAAACTGTCCTTTGTTTTCGTGCTTGGAAAATTATTTGCGAGATACATTGACGTTAAAGGCTCTAACTTGTGAATTGTGTGGTTAATAGGGGTGCAAATGGGTAATTATGTTAGGGTTTGCCACTGCTGTGGCATTATAAAAAAACAGAATTTCTATAAATTCGCAATTTTCACTTAAAAGGCGATCGTAGTGCGCCGGTGATGTACGTACGAGGCTCGTCCGGGAAACCGCACTACATTTTTTAGCACCCTCTTCGTTCTTTTCGCCATGCAATAATAATAATAACAAATAGGCGGCAACCGCAAATTATAAGTATAAGTATAAAAAAAATGATATTAAATTTCATTTACTATAAAAACTCGTGCGGCTTATCACTGTGGTTTTTACAAGATAAAAAGTTAATTATACATTTGACCTACTTTATGAAGTCTATTAGATAACATCAACAATTTATGTCGTAATATGTTAATTTAACTGTAGGTTGAAATTGTTTCCAATTTATACTTATTTGTCTTGCCTAAAAGGTCAAGAACCTAAAACCTGTTTCCTTGTAATGTAGTTCGGAGTGTCTACGCGAGCAGCAATCAGAAACCTTGCTTTTGCATCATCCTGTGCCTTTTTTGTGTTCGAAAAGGAAACATTGTGTCAGATCGACTTGGTGATTTGAGCGCTACATGCAAATAGAAAAGTGCCAATTTGCATTATTAATAGGTGGCCATGGGATTGTACGAACAAATGAAGTAACATTTGAATTGAATTTGAAATTTTAGGTGTCTGTTGCGAACAGGTGCACAACAGTTAAAATCGTAGTGATCCACTTTTGTCACTAATGCAGTTTTCACAGCTTGCTGTGATACTAATTTTTGTGTTATATTTTTGGTGGTACGTCGCTAATTTGCATTATTTTTACACGTGCGCTCGGAGATTAGTGTATGATTAACTAATGTTAGTGACAAACACTGATTTTTCTTGGCCTTCTATAGTGTTTGCATTATTTATTATTGTATTGTTTAGTAACTTTTTGTTTGCGTCAGTTACTAATTCTGTTTAAATACTGGTTGGTTTTCATTTTTATTTAGTTTTTCGTGATACTTATGAATGCGTCATAAACGTTTCCATTTATTATTGTAATTCTACAATGAAAACGAAGTCTAATTTTTGTTTTTTAGTACAGTTTTTGGTGATTTTTATATGTTCTCAGCTATCTGTGATACTTTTTCTTTCGATTTATTTTTGTAACCATGGTTTGTTAATTTTCTTGAGTTATACTAATATAATATGTGCTCAAATAGGAAAATTCAAATTTTTATTAATAATAGGTGGCCATGGAATTATTCGAACAAATGATGTAACTTTTGAATTAATTTTTAGGTGTCTGCACGAGCAGGTGCGAACCTGTACAAAATGCAGTTAAAACCGCACATATACAATGTCACTTAGTAATCGTAAACTTGGCTTGTTTTTTGCATCTGACTCCACAGCTATCTGTGTTTTCTTCAGCAACTTTTTACAATTTATGAATTTTTTTCGCTGTTGCTTCTAATACTTTGACGGTTATTGATGATTTTAGTAACTACGATAAATTTTTAATCAATTTCGTTCGTTTAATGATATCTTGAGTAGTTTAATGCGTTTTTCTATAAACCAAATAGTTGGCGCTGGCGGTTCTAGTTTTTGTTTTTACGCTTACTAGATTCATGCAGAAAAATGTCTTTGTTATCAACGAAGAGTGCGTTTGAAAGCGAGCAAAAGACAGAAGTAGGTCGAAGCGTAACGTATCATTTATTTTTAATTAAAAATTCATAGTATTTAAAAAATCAAATGTTCATGTCACTTTATAAATTGAGTTCAGAGCAATGCTCCCGAGCCATTATCGTAATCCACTTTTGATAACATTTCAATTTTTCTTTCTTCTTTAAACAAACTGCGCCTTAATTTTGTATACTCCAGATTTTAATTATGTCCTCTTAATAGCGGAAAAGTAAGCAGCGACCCCCCTCGAAAAAATTACACGGTAATATTGCAGTTTGTGTTCAAAAAGTAATTCCCTCGCACCCTTCTCTATATTATTAGATTATATTTTTCCCTCGCGTCTTGTGTATTTTGATATTAATGTAATCCCCTGTTAGTTTCTCCCGCTGCATTCACGTGTCAGCAGCATCTCCATTTACCAAAAGGCTTTATCTACATTTTTATGTTTCACTTCGTGCGCTTATATTAAATTTTCCTCTTTTTTGTCTTTAATTAAAATCCGAAATGCGAGCGAGAATCAAAACTCAGTTTTTAAAGAATGCATGGATCAAGTCTGTTGTTACGACACGGAAGTTCGGTTATGTCATTTCGATTTCTACAGAAAAACATTCGAAAAATTGCATATGCCACTTTGATCCATCGATCGTTTGGCGAAGTAGTAAACGGGTTTTCTGATGCTGTTATTTACACTTCTACCATTTACTCAACGTAAAATTTATACGTTTTCTAAATAAGTTACTAATTACTAAGTTTTTGTCAGCACTGTCGGAACAATCAATCATTTTGGCGACTAAATATTATTGACTCACTAAACTAAAATTTGATCAAATTGGGAGATTATTTACTAAGTTTGGAATTTAATTGCTAATTTAGTAATTTTGCACCACTGTCTTATTTTCAACAATAAATTACTATGTTACTAATACCACAGATGCTGTTAAGATAATGTATCACAAAAAATTAAACTTACAAGGTTATTTCTAAACCAAAATTTAATTATCAAATCACTAGTAATCAGTTACTGTTTATTACTAATTGTGTAAACTTGTAAGCTACATATCAATGTATTTATCAATTGATTATTTGACTAAATGTGCGCGATTACTAAGTCACTAATGTTATAAATAATTACTAAAGGTTTGGCTGGATTTGCGAATATTTATTAACGTTAACCACTAAATTACTGACACAAAAGTAAATGTATAAAGTTGGTGTAGGATCCTTAAAACAACATTGAATTATCAAATCACTAAGTAATTTGTTAATGTTAGTTACTAATTAAAGAGTTGATAATTACTCAAATATCTTAGCTGATTTGCAGAAAAACAGATATACAAAGTTGGCGTGGAATCTACGAATCAAAATTTTGTGTAGAGTTGTAAGCTACATATCATCGTATTTATCAATTGTTTATTTGATTAAATGTGCACGATTACGAAGTCACTAATAACTACAGCTAATTATTAAAAGGGATTAGCTGAATTTGCAAATATATATTAACGTTGGCTACTAAATTACTGACAGAAAAGCAAATATACAAAGTTGCCGTGGAATCTCTAAACCAAAATTTAATTATCAAATCACTAGTAATCAGTTATTGTTTATTATTATTTACCCAATTGATAATTACTAAAAAATCTTAGCTGGATTTGCAGAAAAACAAATTTACAAAGTTGGCGTGGAATATACGAATCAAAATTTTGTGTAAACTTGTAAGCTACATATCAATGTATTTATCAATTGATTATTTGACTAAATGTGCGCGATTACTAAGTCACGAATAACTATAGATAATTACTAAAAGAAATGAGCTGGATTTGCAAATATGTATTACTGTGGTTACTGAATATCTGACAAAAATGCAAATCTACAAAGTTAGCGTGGAATCTCTAAAACAAAATTTAATTATCAAACGACTAATAATCAATTATTGTTTATTACTAATTAAACAATTGATAATTACTCAAATATCTTAGCTGATTTGCAGAAAAACAAATTTACAAAGTTAGCGTGTAATTTGTAAGCTACATATTAATTTACTTATCAAATGATTACTTCACTAAATGTGCGCGAATATTAAGTCACTAATAACTATAGATAATTACTTAAAGAGATTAACTGGATTTGCAAATATGTTTTAGCTGTGGTTACTAAATTACTGACAAAAATGCAAATCTACAAAGTTAGCGTGGAATCACTACAACAAGATTTAATTATCAATGGACTAGTAATCAGTTATTGTTTATTACTAATTACTCAATTGATAATTACTAAAAAATCTTAGCTGGATTTGCAGAAAAAACAAATTTACAACCTTAGCGTGGAATCTACGAATCAAAATTTTCTGTAAACGTGTAAGCTACATATCAATGTATTTATCAATTTATTATTTGACTAAATGTGCGCGATTACTAAGTCACTAATAACTATAGATAATTACTTAAAGAGATTAGCTGGATTTGCAAACATTTGTTAACTATGACTACTGAATTACTGACAAAAATGCAAATCTACAAAGTTAGTCTGAAATCTCTAAAACTAAATTAAATTATCAAATGACTATTAATCAGTTATTGTTTATTACTGATTACCCAATTGATAATTACTAAAAAATCTTAGCTGGATTTGCAGAAAAACAAATATACAAAGTTGGCGTGGAATCTACGAATCAAAATTTTGTGTAAACTTGTAAACTACATATCAGTGTATTTTTTAATTGATTATTTGATTAAATGTGTGCGATTACTAAGTCACTAATAACTATAGATAATTACTTAAAGAGATTAGCTGGATTTGCAAATATGTTTTAACTATGACTACTGAATTACTGACAAAAATGCAAATCTACAAAGTTAGTCTGAAATCTCTAAAACTAAATTAAATTATCAAATGACTATTAATCAGTTATTGTTTATTACTGATTACCCAATTGATAATTACTAAAAAATCTTAGCTGGATTTGCAGAAAAACAAATATACAAAGTTGGCGTGGAATCTACGAATCAAAATTTTGTGTAAACTTGTAAACTACATATCAGTGTATTTTTTAATTGATTATTTGATTAAATGTGTGCGATTACTAAGTCACTAATAACTATAGATAATTACTTAAAGAGATTAGCTAGATTTGCAAACATTTATTAACTATGGCTACTAAATTACTGACAAAAATGCAAATCTACAAAGTTAGTCTGAAATCTCTAAAACTAAATTAAATTATCAAATGACTATTAATCAGTTATTGTTTATTACTGATTACCCAATTGATAATTACTAAAAAATCTTAGCTGGATTTGCAGAAAAACAAATATACAAAGTTGGCGTGGAATCTACGAATCAAAATTTTGTGTAAACTTGTAAACTACATATCAGTGTATTTTTTAATTGATTATTTGATTAAATGTGTGCGATTACTAAGTCACTAATAACTATAGATAATTACTTAAAGAGATTAGCTGGATTTGCAAACATTTGTTAACTATGACTACTGAATTACTGACAAAAATGCAAATCTACAAAGTTAGTCTGAAATCTCTAAAACTAAATTAAATTATCAAATGACTATTAATCAGTTATTGTTTATTACTGATTACCCAATTGATAATTACTAAAAAATCTTAGCTGGATTTGCAGAAAAACAAATATACAAAGTTGGCGTGGAATCTACGAATCAAAATTTTGTGTAAACTTGTAAACTACATATCAGTGTATTTATCAATTGATTATTTGACTAAATGTGTGCGATTACTAAGTCACTAATAACTATAGATAATTACTTAAAGAGATTAGCTGGATTTGCAAACATTTGTTAACTATGACTACTGAATTACTGACAAAAATGCAAATCTACAAAGTTAGTCTGAAATCTCTAAAACTAAATTAAATTATCAAATGACTATTAATCAGTTATTGTTTATTACTGATTACCCAATTGATAATTACTAAAAAATCTTAGCTGGATTTGCAGAAAAACAAATATACAAAGTTGGCGTGGAATCTACGAATCAAAATTTTGTGTAAACTTGTAAACTACATATCAGTGTATTTTTTAATTGATTATTTGATTAAATGTGTGCGATTACTAAGTCACTAATAACTATAGATAATTACTTAAAGAGATTAGCTGGATCTGCAAACATTTGTTAACTATGACTACTGAATTACTGACAAAAATGCAAATATACAAACTTAGCGTGGAATCTCTAAAACAAAATTTAATTATCAAATGACTAGTAATCAGTTATTGTTTATTACTAATTACCCAATTGATAATTACTAAAAAATCTTAGCTGGATTTGCAGAAAAACAAATATACAAAGTTGGCGTGGAATCTACGAATCAAAATTTTGTGTAAACTTGTAAACTACATATCAGTGTATTTTTTAATTGATTATTTGATTAAATGTGTGCGATTACTAAGTCACTAATAACTATAGATAATTACTTAAAGAGATTAGCTGGATTTGCAAACATTTATTAACTATGGCTTCTGAATTACTGACAAAAATGCAAATCTACAAAGTTAGCGTGGAATCTCTAAAACAAAATTTAATTATCAAATGACTAGTAATCAGTTATTGTTTATTACTAATTACCCAATTGATAATTACTAAAAAATTTTAGCTGGATTTGCAGAAAAACAAATTTACAAAGTTGGCGTGGAATCTACAAATCAAAATTTTGTGTAAACTTGTAAACTACATATCAGTGTATTGTTTAATTGATTATTTGATTAAATCGTGCGATTACTAAGTCACTAATAACTATAGATAATTACTTAAAGAGATTAGCTGGATTTGCAAATATGTTTTAACTGTGATTACTAAATTACTGACAAAAATGCAAATCTACAAAGTTAGCGTGGAATCTGTAAAACAAAATTTAATTATCAAATGACTAGTAATCAGTTATTGTTTACTACTAATTACATAATTGATAATTACTAAAAAATCTTAGCTGGATTTGCAGAAAAACAAATTTACAAAGTTGGCGTGGAATCTACGAATCAAAATTTTGTGTGAACTTGTAAACTACATATCAGTGTATTTTTTAATTGATTATTTGACTGAATGTTGCCGATTACTAAGTCACTAATAACTATAGATAATTATTTAAAGAGATTAGCTGGATTTGCAAATATGTTTTAACTGTGATTACTAAATTACTGACAAAAATTCAAATCTATAAAGTTAGCGTGGAATCTCTAAAACAAAACTTAATTATCAAATGACTATCAATCAGTTATTGTTTATTACAAATTGCCCAATTGATAATTACTAAAAAACAAATATACAAAGTTAATCTACGAATCAAAATTTTGTGTAAACTTGTAAGCTACATATCAATGTATTTATCAATTGATTATTTGACTAAATGTGCGCGATTACTAAGTCAGTAATAGCTATAGATAATTACCTAAAGAGATTAGCTGGATTTGCAAATATGTTTTAATTGTGATTACTAAGTTACTGACAAAAATTCAAATCTACAAAGTTAGCATGGAATCTCTAAAACAAAATTTAATTATCAAATCACTAGTAATCAGCTATTGTTTACTACTAATTACATAATTGATAATTACTAAAAAATCTTAGCTGGATTAGCAGAAAAACAAATTTACAAAGTTGGCGTGGAATCTACGAATCAAAATTTTCTGTAAACTTGGAAACTACATATCAGTGTATTTTTTAATTGATTATTTGATTAAATGTGTGCGATTACTAAGTCACTAATAACTATAGATAATTATTTAAAGAGATTAGCTGGATTTGCAAACATTTATTAACTATGGCTACTGAATTACTGACAAAAATGCAATTCTACAAAGTTAGCCTGAAATCTCTAAAACTAAATTTAATTATGAAATGACTAGTAATCAGTTATTGTTTATTACTAGTTACCCAATTGATAATTACTAAAAAATCTTAGCTGGATTTGCAGAAAAACATATATACAAAGTTGGCGTGGAATCTACGAATCAAAATTTTGTGTAAACTTGTAAGCTACGTATCAATGTATTTATCAATTGATTATTTGACTAAATTTGCGCGATTACTAAGTCACTAATAACTATAGATAATTATTTAAAGAGATTAGCTGGATTTGCAAACATTTGTTAACTATGACTACTGAATTACTGACAAAAATGCAAATCTACAAAGTTAGTCTGAAATCTCTAAAACTAAATTAAATTATCAAATGACTATTAATCAGTTATTGTTTATTACTGATTACCCAATTGATAATTACTAAAAATCTTAGCTGGATTTGCAGAAAATTTAATATAGAAAGTTGGCGTGGAATCTACGAATCAAAATGTTTTGTAAACTTGATAGCTACATATCAATGTATTTATTAATTGATTATTTGAGTTAATGTACGCGATTACTAAGTCACTAATAACTATAGATAATTACTAAAAGATTATAGCTGGATTTGCAAATATATATTAACGCTGACTACTAAATTACTGACAAAAAAGCAAATTTACAAAGTTAGCGAGGAATATCTACAGCAGAATTTAATAATCGAATGACTATTTAGTTATCGTTTACTACTAAATACTTATTTAATAATTACTAAAAAATCTTAGCTGGATTTGCAGAAAAACAAATATACAAAGTTAGCTTGAAATTCCGAATAAAAATTTTGTATAAACTTGTGAGCTACATAATATTAAGGTATTTATCTATTGATCAATTGATTAAATGTACGGGATTACTAAGTCACTAATCACTATGGATAATTTATAAAAGAGGTTAGCTGGATTTAGAAAATATGTATTAACGCTGGCTATTAAATTACTGACAAAAAAGCAAACTTACAAAGGAATGTCTAAAGCTAAATTTAATTATCAAATGACTAGTAATCAGTTATTGTTTATTACTAATAACTTCATTGATAATTACTAAAAAATCTTAGCTGGATTTGCAGAAAAACAAATTTACAAAGTTGGCGTGGAATCTACGAATCAAAATTTTGTGTAAACTTGTAAACTACATATCAGTGTATTTTTTAATTAATTATTTGATTAAATGTGTGCGATTACTAGATCACTAATAACTATAGATAATTACTTAAAGAGATTAGCTGGATTTGTAAATATGTTTTAACTGTGGTTACTAAATTACTGACAAAAATGCAAATTTACAAAGTTAGTGTGGAATCTCTAAAACAATATTTAATTATCAAATGACTAGTAATCAGTTATTGTTTATTATTATTTACCCAATTGATAATTACTAAAAACTCTTAGCTGGATTTGCAGAAAAATAATATACATAGCTGGCGAATCAAACTTTTGTGTAAACTTGTAACTACATATCAATGTATTTATCAATTGATTATTTGACTAAATGTGCACGTTTATTAAGTCAATAATAACTATAGATAATTACTAAAAGAGATTAGCTGGATTTGCAAATATGTGTTAACGCTGGCTACTAAATTAGTGACACAAAAGTAAATATATAAAGTTAGCGTAGGATCCTTAAAACAACATTGAATTCATAAACTGTTAGTGATAAGTTATTGTTTATTACTAATTATCAATCGATAATTACTAAAAAATTTTAGCTTGAATTGCAGAAAAACAAAAATACGAAGTTGGCGTGGAATCTCTAAAACAAAATTTAATTATCAAACGACTAGTAATCAGTTATTGTTTATTACTAATTACACAATTGATGATTACTAAAAAACTTAGCTGGATTTGCAGAAAAACAAATGTACAAAGTTGGCGTGAAATCTCTGAAACAAAATTTTGGGTAAAGTTGAACGCTACGTATCAATGTATTTATTAATTGATCATTTAAGTAAATATACTCAATAACTAAGTCACTAACGCTATAGATAACAACTAAAAGGGTTTAGCTGGATTTACAAATATATTTTAACTTTGACTACTAAATTACTGATAAAGTAAATATATAAAGTTGGCGTAGGATCCCTAAAACAACTCACTAGGTAATCTATTAATGTTTACTAATTAGCTTTAATAATGTAATAACTTTTTTTGTCTAAACTTGTAAGCTGCATATTAATGTATTTATCAATTAATAATTTGATTAACTGTGGTCGATTACTAAATTAGTAAAAGGAATTAGCTGGATTTGCAAATGTTTGTCACAAGAATAAATTTACAGGATTGGGGTAGACTCTCTCAAACGCAATTTAATTATGAAATCACTAAGTAATCTGTTAATTTTCTATTACTAATTAGCTTGAAAAATCTTAAAAGTTTTATTGTGTAAAGTTAATATAGTCGGTTACTAAGTCACTAACGCTATTGATAACTACTTAAAAAGCTTAGCTGTATTTACTAATGTCTGGTAACGGTGGTTATTAAATTACTGACGCAAAAGTAAATTAAAAGAGTAATGTAGACTTTCTAAGACAAAATTTAATTATCGAATCACTAAGTAATCTGTTACTGTTTGTTACTAATTAGCTTTAGAAATATTAAAAGTTGTTTTGTGTAAAGTTGAAAGTTGTTTATCAATTGATTATTTAAGTATACGCACTCGATTACATAGATAACTACTAAAAGGTCTTAGCTGGATTTGCAAATATTAATCAACGTTGATTAAATTACTGACACAAATGTAAAAATATAAAGTTGGTGAAGGATCTTTAAAACAACATTTAATTATCAAATTTTTTGTGTCAACTCAGATGCTGCACATTAATGTATTTATCAATCGATTATTTGGGTAAATATAGCAAATTACTAAGTAATTAAGCCAATGTATAATTACTAACAAATGCTTAGGTGGATTTACACATAAATGTCAACGCAAATTTATAAAGTTGGCGTAGTCTCTAAAATAAAATTTATGTTAGCAAAATTCTGATCAAGTAGGTAAATCACGTGATTACCAATTTAGTAATTTTTTCTGTCAGTTCGATTTTTTTCATTAATTGTTAGCGATTACTCAACATGCTAAAACGATTACTGGACTTTATCACAAGCTTTAAAAATACGACTATTAAATTTTTATAAAAATTATTTAGTAACTTGCTTAGTAATTATTCAATAATACTTAGATTAAATTGTTAAGAAGGTGATATTAGTTGCCTAGTACCGAAGACTTAATGCAACTTTAATGCTTAACAGTGGTAGGCGGCGATGGAAACAAAAAAGGCCAATTAAACAAAATGGCAGGCGTTATTTCGAAACTGCTTTGTAATCTAATTCGTAGAACTCTGTAAAAAGCACTCGTACAACGTTCTATCTACGATAAAAATGGTCATTCTTAAAATCCCAAAGATACTTTCTTGGCAACTGTCGTAGTAAATAATTGAAGGACAAGAAATTATATGGGAATCGAGGCTCTGCCTCCTTTCGTTGTCGGTAATTTTCAACTGTCCTTTTTTCTTGTAGATATTGAAATGTAAATGATGCTTACAAAGCTTGTTTTTCGTTCGATTCGCTTTTAGTATAAATTGGTCATCGATTTCGTATTATTCTTCCACGGCAGAACGTATTTTTAAATATCTATACCTTTTAAAGCCATTGTCTATATAAATATATCGAGTTCGAACGAAAAAGAAGAAGCACAAGATAATAATATAATAAAAAAGTTTTTTTCTTCTTTTCAAAAGTTTTCAATTTGATCGAATGCCATTCGGATTCCACGAGCCTACGCCTAGGCGGCTTCGACTTTCTCCAAGAATAAATTAAATTAAACCTATCGATCCAAAACCAAAAATATTTAAATAACGTTTCAATAGAGTTAATAGTATTGAGGGGTTCAATTCCTAACGCACTTAATTTAATCGCGACGTTACAAATAGATAATCTATATGATCCTAATAAAATTTTAAACCAAACTACGCAACGAAACAAATGCTTAACGAACGTAATCAAGATTTTTTATTTTATTGCAATTTTTTCAACTGTATTTGAAAAATGCATAGCATGCTTGGATGCATCAATTAAATTTAAGTAATATTTGAGGAGTCCAATTGGTGGTAAGGTTTTAATGAATGGTGTTTTCAATGCTGATGAGTCCCAAAAAGACAACGTCTGTACACGGGTTTTGGGTGGTAATTTTTACAATTACTACAGCGCGACGAAGTTTATCGATTTCTTTTCCGGTTTGAAAAAGATTCTTAATAAAGTAGGCGAAACGTTGACACGATCTAATCCAGGAAGTGGTTTTTATTTTACTACAATTTTACTATTTTAGTAACACATTGTTTTGATTTTTAAATGTTATTGATCCTAGGAATCTAGTCTACAATGCTACTAATTTAGTAAATGCAAATCGCTTTTCGGAACTATTTGTAATAAACTGTTTTTAGTACTTTTCCATTGATTGTTATTGAACATGTAATTACTAATTTAGTGATTAATTTATTCGTTAAATGCAAATTCGGGTAACTTGTCACGACCTTCTTCGATTATCTCGTTTTTTACTACAGCAACAAGTTGTTTATTAATCGTTACAGAGAAATTATCAAATTTGATTTAGTAATTTACTAAGTTGCTGCTCGCATACGTAATTGTTTTCTCAACCGTTCACGGCATTCTTCGATTTCAGTAATCAACTCGATATTTTTTTATAACTGAACTAACATTTGTAAATTAAAACAGTGGTTGATGTATTCGCATTTTTTTTTAAATTTAATTGAATGAAATCTAGTGTGCGTGAACATGATTGATTGATAAAAAATACTTTAACAAATGGAACAAAACAAGTGCGGGCGAGTAATATGATTAGAGGGAGAGAGGAGGAAAAAGTAATCGCGCTGTGACGATGCGTTGTGGTATTAATGTAATGTATGGTTAATATAGCAGTTGTTTTGAACTTATTTGCAAACTACACGAGGCACCAAGGCCATCATTGTTTTATGTATAGGATTTATCTACAGTTAAATTTAATTCTCCCTACACCGTCCTTTTTCGTGCCATAATTAAAATCGAGCGAATAAAATTAATTGACGAGAGAGAAAAATGGTGTTATCGCCGATTGCTGCAATATTACGTAAAAGCGATAATGTTGAAAATATTGACGAGTTGTAAGCGGAAACGTGTTACTAAATCTTAAAACTTTTGCACCACATCCACCAACCATTTGATAATATTGTTATCTGCAGTTGAAAAACAATCAAGTATCGGGTGCCTTAATAATAATTTAAACCAAAAAAAATATGACTTCACCTTGACCTACATTAGTGATTCATGTCACGGTATCGAGCAAATTTTCATACAAATGTGTTTAGATTTTTTTCGCAAAACTTGTAGAATGCTCCAAGGTCGCTGATTTAGAAAATAATTGACACATTCAACAAAATATTATCAGACAGTAGGCGATTTATTAAAAACAAACGATAACAACCGAGTGTTTTGTTTATTATTTAAAACGAGCCTACTTGATTGCTCACCAGTAATTTTATGTAATTTAGCAACCTTCATTTTGCGTAAAACACTTGGCGTTGCAGTAAACAAGATACCAATAAATTTTACTAAATATCGTTTTAAATAAAAATTACTGAATTAGTAATTTCGAACTATTAAAACTTTACTGACTTAATAATCAACAGGAAATTAGCTCAAATGTTGTAAATAAAAATGATTGTAATTACTTCCCACCAGTAAGTTTTGTTATTATTAAACTTATATAAACAGAAAAGACGTAATTTACTAAATTGGTAATTTATACTAAAGCATTTTTAAGCTAGTAATGTTCGATTTAAATATTTTGCAATTAAGGACTTCAAATTTAAATAGAACAAATACTTTTGGGGCCCAAATTAAATAACAGACATTACTAAATTAGTAATCTCGAACTTGAAACGATAAAAACTTTGCAAACTTGATTTTTCACAGGACATAAATGTTATTTTTGTTTTGTTATCAAACATACATATAGAGAATATACGTAAATTACTAAATTAGTAATTTTTATGTATCTACTGTGCATAATTGAGTATTTGCATATTATTACATGAAATTAAATCTACAAGAGATAGTAAATTAGTAAATTGAAACTGAAAGGATTAAGATACGAGTTTTAATGTCCATGGATACCAACAAAGACTTTTAGATATACAAATTTGACTAAATATAGTTTTAAGGATTTGTGTGGTCTACAAGAATTACTAAATCACTAATCTTGTACTTATAACTATTGTAACTTTGTTGATTGTTATCTGAAATGTAACAAAGTATGTCAAGAACTGCTATTTTTACTACAGAACTTGCCAACAACAAGAATTACTAAATTAGTAATTCAGATAAAAAACTAATGGATTAAGACATTTCAAATTTATCAAATTATTTTGGAAGAAAACAATTATTGATATGTTGACTATAAAAATTTCTAATTTAGTGATTTGGAACTACTACGATAATTTGTTGATTTGATTGGCTCTTGGAGATAAATTGAATATGTAGAAAATTATTATTGTTATGAATTTTGTTTATAACAAATGTTACTGAATTCGTAATAACGATTCATTACGTTAGCAACAACAAATTAATTAAGAAATACAATACGTTTTTTGTTGTCTTAAATAGGATTTCTAATATCTTTGTTGTTAAATCTACACAACAAGGAAAATACCGCAATTGTTGCTACAGAACGTACTAACATAAAGAATTACTAATATAGTGATAACTGTGATAAAAGTATTTATTATTTTTAATGTTAATGACAATTAGTAGATATTAAACTATAACTTTTTGTTGTCTTTATTCCAATGTTTAAGAAAATTTAATAATCACTAATTTAGTAATTTTGTGAAAGAATCTTTAATGGATCTCTTGCTTGTAATTAAATATACTGAATTAATAATTTGAAACTGAAATTTTTGACATCTTGAAACCTGACGTATAAAGATATTAAATTAGCAAATTATTTTGAAATAAAATAAGTGGTGTTTTGTTTACTATAGAAATTACTTATTTAGTAATTTGAAACTAATTTATTACGATAATTTGTTGATTTAGTTAGCAGCTGGTAATAAATATGTACAAAATTGTTATTGTTATAATATTATTTATAGCAAAAGTTACTAAATTCGTAATAATGTCACACTACGTTACCAACAACAAATTAATTAGGTATTACAATATATTCTTCGTTGTCGTGAATCCGATTTCTAATACCTTTGTTGTCAAATGTACACAACAACAAAATACATAATCGAAATTAACTAATTACTAATTTAGTAATTTTGTAGAAGAATTTTTAATTAATCTTTTGATTAGTAAACTGAAATTTTAAACATCTTTAAATCTGATAAAAATTATTTTGGAATAAGATAATTAGTGGCAGAAATTACTAATTTATATTTAAATTATTACGGTTATTTGTTGCTTTAATTGGCAGTTTAAAATAAATTGAATGTGCAAAAAATTATTATTTGTTACAAATAATGTTTATACTTAAAGTTACTAAATTCGTAATAATGTTTCACTACGTTACCAACAACAAATTAATTAGGAATTACAATATATTCTTTGTTGTCTTGAATCCGATGTCAAATATTTTTATTGTCAAATCTACACAACAAAGAAACTACCACAGTTTTTTCTACAGAACCTGCTAACATCAAGAATTACTAAGTTAGTGATAACCGTAATTTATTATTTTTATGTTGGTGATAATTTAGTAGATATTAAAGAATATTTTGCGTTGTCTTTAGGAGAATGTTTATACAAATTAAATAAACAGTAATTAATCAAAATTTAGCAAATTATTTTGGAATAATATAAGAATTACGAATTTAGTAATTTGGAACAAAATTATTACGATAATTTGTTGATTTAATTAGCAACTAGAGATAAATTGTATATGTAGAAAATTGTTATTGTTGCAAATAATGTTTATACCAAATTACTAAATTCGTAATCAGGTATCATTAAGTTAGCAACAACAAATTAATCAGGATCAATACATTCTTTGTTGTTTTGTATCCGATTTCTAATATCTTTGTTGTCAAATGTACACAACAAAGGAAATAGCGCAGAACTTGCTAACATCAAGAATTACTAAGTTAGTGATAATCGTGATAAAAATATTTATTATTTTTATTGTTCGTGACAATTTAGTGAACATTAAAAAATATTTTGTGTTGCCTTTAGTCGAATGTTTAAGAAAACTAAATAATAACTAATTTAGTAATTTTTTGGAAGGATTTTTAATAGATATTTTTTTTCATAATTTAAATATGACTGAATTAAACAAATTATTTTGAAAAAAAATAGTGATATATCGACTACAAAAATTTCTAATTAAGTAATTTGGATTTAAATTATTACAATAATTTGGGGATTAAATTGGCAGCTGGAGATAAATTGAATGTGTAGAAAATTATTATTGTTGCAAATAATTTTTATAACAAAAGTTACTAAATTCGTAATAACGATTCATTACGTTAGCAACAACAAATGAAATAGGAATTACAATACATTCCTTATTCACGTGAATCGGATCTTTGTCAAATCTACCTAACAAAGAAAACAGCCTAGTTTTTGCTACAGAACTTGCTAACATCAAGAATTACTAAGTTAGTGATAACCGTGATAAAAGTATTTATTATTTTTATTGTTGGGGACAATTTAGTAGACATTAAAAATATTTTGTATTGTTTTTACTCGAATGTTTACGAAAATCAATAATTACTAATCTAGTAATTTTGTGAAAGAATTTTTAATGGATCTCTTGCTCATAATTAAATATTACTGAATTAGTAATTTGAAACTGAAATTTTTGCCATCTTGTTAAAATTAAGCAAATTATTTTGGGAAAAAAATGATAATGCGACTATAAAAATTACTAATTTAGTAATTTTGTAAACGAATTTTTAATGGATCTCTTGCTCGTAATAAGGTATGACTGAATTAGTAATTTGACAATGAAGATAAATTGAGTATGTAGAAAATTTTTATTGCAAATATTTTTATATCAAAAGTTACTAAATTCGTAATAACGATTCACTAGTTAGCAGCAACAGTTTAATTAGGAATTACAATACATTCTTTGTTGTCTTCAATCGGATTTTTAATATCATTGTTGTTTCTAACAACAAAGAAAATACCACAATTGTTGCTACAGAACTTGCTAATATCAAGAATTACTAATATAGTGATAACTGTGATAAAAGTATTTATTATTTTGATTGGTAAGGAAAATTTAGTAGATATTAAACTATATTTTGTGTTGTCTTTAATCAAATGTTTAACAAAATTAACTAATTACTAATTTAGTAATTTTGGAAATGAATTTTTAATGGATCTTTTGCTCGTAATTAAATCAGACTGAATTAGTAATTTGACACTAAAATTTTTGACATCTTGAAATCTGACGTATAAAGACCTTATTAAAATTTAGCAAATTATTTTAGAATAAAATAATTAGTGATATGTCAACTATAAAAATTACTAATTTAATAACTTGGAACAGAATTATTACGATAGTTTAAATTGAGTTTGTAGAAGATAATTATTATTGCAAATATTTTTTATACCGAAAGTTACTAAATTTGTCATAACGATTTAATACGTTAGCAACAACAAGTTAATTAGGAATGACAATACATTCTTTGTTGTATTCAATCCGATTTCAAATATCTTTGTTGTCAAATCTATCAACAAAGAAAATACCTAATATCAAGAATTACTAAGTTAGTGATAACCGTGATAAAAATATTTATTATTTTGATTGGTGGTGAAAATTTGGTAGATATATTTTGTGTTGTCTTTGATCGAATGTTTAACAAAATTAATTAATTACTAATTTAGTAATTTTGTAAATGAATTTTCAATAGGCCTCTTGCTCATGATTAAATCTGACTGAATTAGTAATCTGAAACTGAAACTTTTGACATCTTGAAATCTGACGTTAATAAGACATTATGAAAATTGAGCAAATTATTTTAGAATAAAATAATTAGTGATATGTCAACTATAAAAATTACTAATTTGTTAATTTGGAACTAAAATAATACGATAGTTTGTTGAATAAATTGACAGCTGGAGATAAATTGAGTGTGTAGAAAATTATTATTGCAAATATTTATTTATACCAAAAGTTACTAAATTCGTAATAACGATTCATTACGTTAGCAACAACAGTTTAATTAGGAATTACAATACATTCTTTGTTGTCTTGAATCGGATCTCTAAATCTTTATTGTCAAAGCTACACAACAAAGAAATTACCACAATTGTTGCTACAGAACTTGCTAACATTACGAATTACTAAATTAGTGATAATCTTGATTAAAGTATTTATTATTTTGATTGTTGTTAACAGTTTAGTAGATAGTAGAGGATATTTTGTATTGTCTTTAGTCGGGTGTTTAAAAAAATTAACTAATTTAATAATTTTGTAAAAGAATCTTGCTCATAATTAATTATGACTGAAGTAGTAAACTAAAACTTTTGACATCTTTAAATCTGATGTTAATAAGACATAAAAATATAGCAAATTATTTTGGAGTAAAATAATTAGTGACTACAAAAACAACTAATTTAATAATTTGTTTTTAATTTATTACGATTATTTGCTGTTTTAATTGGCAGTTGAAGATCAATTGGATGTTAAAAAAATTATTATTTGTTACAAATACTGTTTAGTCGAATGTTTAAGAAAATTAAATAATTACTAATTTAGTAATTTTGTGGAAGTACTTCTAATGGATCTCTTGCTCATAATTAAATATGACTGAATTAGTAATTTGAAACTTAAAACTTTTGAGATCTGGTTAAAATTAAGCAAATTATTTTGGAAAAAATAAATGATGTCGACTACAAAAATCACTAATTTAGTAATTTGGAAGTGAATTATTACGATAATTTGTTGATCTAATTGGGTGCTGTAGACAAATTGAACGTGTAGAGAATTATAATTTTTGATAATATTTTTTACACCAAAAGTTACTAAATTCGTAATAACGATTTATTACGTTAGCAACTACAAATTGGGAATAGATTTGTTGTTGTCTCGAATCGAATTTCTAAAATCTTTGTTGTCAAATTTACACAGCAAGGAAAGTACATAATTTACTAAATTAGTAATTTTGTGAAGAATTTTTAATGGATCTCTAGCTCATAATTAAATAATAGTTAATTAGTAATTTGCAACTGAAACTTTTCACATCTTAAAATCGGACGTTAATAATAAATACACTAAAATTTAGCAAATTATTTTTCAAAAAATAATTACTGGTAGTCGACTACAAAAATTACTAATTTAGTAATTTGGATTTAAATTATTACGATAATTTGTTGATTTAATTGACAGGCGGAGATAAATTAAATGTATAGACAATTCATTACCCTAGCAACAACAAATTAATTAGGAATGACAATACATTATTTGTTGTCTTTAATCTGATTTCTAATATCTGTTGTCAAATCTACACAACAAAGAAAATACATCATTTACTAAATTAGTAATGATTGTTGGGCGTTTTTTTGGTTAAAAGTAACTCGTTTTGGAAAATTAGAAGTAAAAGCAATATTATGTTACAAATTAATCGAATATGTTGATTATAAAAAAACTATTTTTGTTATACATGTGGCTAGCAGCAAAAAGTATTGATTATTTTGATTGGTGGTGAAAATTTAGTAGATATTAAACTATATTTTGTGTTTTTAATCGAATGTTTACCAAAATTAATTAATTACTAATTTAGTAATTTTGTGAAAGATTCTTTAATGATCTCTTGCTAATAATTAAATATGACCTAATTAGTAATTTGAAATTGAAACTTTTAACACCTTTGTTGTCAAATCTAACCACAAAGAAATTTTCGCAGTTCTTGCTACAGAACTTGCTAATGTCAAGAATTATTAAGTTAGTGATAACCGTGAGTATTTATAATTTTGATTGGTGTTGAAAATTTACATAATTCAAATTACAATTAATACTTTTATTTATTAGGCATTTTACCACAAAGAAAATACCGCAATTGTTGCTACCAAACTTGCTAATATCAAGCATTACTAAGTTAGTGATAACTCAAAGAAACGTATTTGCTATTTTGATTGGTGGTCAAAACTTTGTAGATATTAAACTATATTTTGTGTTGTCTTTAATCGAATGTTTAACAAATTTAATTAAGTACTGATTTAGTAATTTTGTGAAAGAATCTTTAATGGGTCTCTTGCTTTCTAATTAAATATTACTTAATTAGTAATTTTTAATTGAAACTAACTACAAAGAAAATACCGCAATTGTTGCTACAGAACTTGCTAATATCAAGAATTACTAAGTTAGTGATAACCGTGATAAAAGTATTTATTATTTTGATTGGTGGTGAAAATTTAGTAGATATTAAATTATATTTTGTGTTGTCTTTAATCGAATGTTTTACAAAATTAATTAATTACTAATTTAGTAATTTTGTGAACGAATTTTTATTGGGTCTGTTGCTCATGATTAAATCTGACTAAATTAGTAATTTGAAACTGAAAATTTTAGACATTTTGAAATCTGACGCTAATAAGACATTATCAAAATTGAGCAAATTATTTTGGAAAAAATAACTATTTCGACTATAAAAATTACTAATTTAGTAATTTAAAACTAAATTATTACGATAATTTGTTGATTTGATTGGCACTTGGAGATAAATTAAATATGTAAAATGTTATTATTGTTACAAATCTTGTTTATAACAAAAGTTACTAAATTCGTAATAACGATTTATTACGTTAGCAAGTACAAATTGTGAACACATTCGTTGTTGTCTCGAATCGAATTTCTAAAATCTTTGTTGTCAAATCTACACAGCAAGGGAAATACATAATTTACTAAATTAGTAATTTTGTGAAAGAATTTTTAATGGACCTCTAGCTCATAATTAAATAAGACTTAAGTAGTAATTTGAAACTGAAACTTTTCACATCTTAAAATCGAACGTTAATAATAAATACACCATAATTTAGCAAATTATTTTGGAAAAAAATAATTAGTGGTATGTCGACTACAAAAATTACTAATTTAGTATTTTGGATTTAAATTATTACGATAATTTGTTGATTTAATTGACAGACGGAGATAAATTGAATGTGTAGACAATTCATTACCCTAGCAACAACAAATTAATTAGAAATTGCATAGATTCCTTGTTGTCTTGAATCTGATTTCTAATATCTGTTGTCAAATCTACACAACAAAGAAAATACATTATTTACTAAATTAGTAATGATTGTTGGGCGTTTTTTAGTTTAAAATTAACTCGTTTCGAAAAATTAGAAGTAAAAGCAATGTTATGTTACAACCTTAAAATATCAATTTTACTAATTTAGTAATCACGAATTTTATCAGCGAAAACTTTGCGTATTTACCTGTTAGTAGCAAATTAATTGAATATGTTGATTATAAAAAAACTATTTTTGTTATACATGTGGCTAGCAGCAAGAATTACTAAATTCGTGATTATCGTATTTGCTTACAATTTAATTGAATTGAAAAAAAATTAAATTGAATATCGAATATTATCTTTGTTATCAAATCTATATAAGAAGACAATTTATAGTTTACTAAATTAGTAATTTTTGGTTTGTGGAATGTTTTTTGCTCATAATTGAACATATTATAACTTGAATTGGAAATGAATCGAAGACGTAGAAAATTAAATTAAAATTTGTGAGATATCTTACCAGAGCTTAAACGATAAGATTTACTAAATTAGTAACAGTATTGTGTAAATTCAGAAACACTAATAATTTAGAATTAGTAATCTAGCACATAGAACTACGAAACCGCTGTTATCGTTATTAGTACCAAAATCGTTACAAATTACAGAGCATTACTAATTCAATAATCTTTCGAAAATTTATATAATTCATATTACAAGAAATAATTTTATTTATTAGGCATTTTACCACTTAGTTCGATTTTCCTACGGTGATTGCTTTAACGATTTAACAAGTGGTTTATTGCTGCTAATTTCGTAATTTATTTGATTTTTGTCTGTGTTTTATTATATTCGTTAATAATGAATTTCTACTTGTTTTCTGTGAGCCAATTTGTTTAGTCAATTACAGTAGAATATAAAAATCGTCGGGCGTCATTTGTAGAAATATACACCAACGGATTTAGTAACGTTTGACGTTAATCAACTGTTTATTGTTTTGTTTGTTTCATGGCAAACTGGATGTTTTCGCAAAAGTTTATTGTTTACATCACGGAAATGCAGTAAATAACCGACAATCTCCGAAAAACGACATAATTCATGTTAATAGTCGCCTCAGGTGTATTTATTAACAACAATTAAGCTGGCGCACATAAACTATTTTCTTGTTGGTTCGTGTATAACTTATTAAATTCGTCCAAGTTGGCCTTGTCCGAGTTGTACCAACAAAAAAAAGAGGGAAACCGTGCACGTGCGTTTTCCACACGGTTAATTCGCTAGTTTTTGGTCATGCTGGCGATTTAAACGTAGACATAGGAAAAAATTTATTATTCGCAGATTATAAAAATCATTCTGGCGTTACATCTTTTGACACTCGTCGTTGTGGAACTAATAGGTCTTTGTGGAAGATTTATAGGGCAATTGTCCTGTTTTTTATAATACAATTGCGTAATCGTATCTAAAAATTAATTGTTGCGGTGACTCATACGACTGGATTATTATTATGGCAGTGATATTCCTTTACATCAACAGAGATCGTGTTCGATTCGGTAATGGCGAGGCGCGGCGAAAAGAAAACATTTCCATTTGATTAAGAGAAAAAGTGTGAAAAGGGCGCGCGATTTTCTATTGTTTTAAAATTTTCGTACAGATCGTTGTCAAGATTGGGCTTTTGTTTTCGCGGGTTGGGGGGTCGGGGACTTTGATATATTGTTATTACTTCGGCCTATTCACGTAGAATTAATTATTCTGCGTTAAGTGTTTCACATTTGTATTTGTATTTGCTTATACACAACGGACATTTACCTTGATTAATGTTACCAATTTATTTGAGAGCTTGCGATAACGATACAAGGAGTTTCGATTAGCACATCAAAAGTGCCATCATCGTTTAACGCGAACATGAGAAGAAAAATTCGTCATTACGTGCATTATCTATTGGCGGTTGTTAACTGACAAATGACCGAAACTTTGCCGAAGTTTGTAGATACATTACACGCAGTTTAACCTTTAAACCTCCTGATTAATTTATCTGACGTCTTTGCGAGTATTGATTAAATTACGCGAGGAATTTGGCCCACGATTAGAACCCTGCGGCAATTTGTATCGACAGAATCCTCGTATATCTTTCCACCAAGAATGTGACAAATAAATTGCGCCGCCGGGCAAGAACTTTGCAACAAAGTTCTATAGTCTCTTATGCGACAAGATTTTCTAACAAATTATTGTATAATTTCATTTGACCAGAAATGTCACAGTTGGCCGTGGAATTAAAAAAAATGCACAAAGCTTTTGTGATTATATCAGGAAATGTCGTTGGCAGAAAATTCTAGGAGGTCATGCAGAAACAATTGTGCATTTTGTTATCACAGTTAGCCTTGAATTCTTTCAAGCACGGAATTCATCTAAATATTTATGTTTTTTTATAATTTTTTAAAGAGCATTGTTTGATTCGATTTATTTTCTATTTTTATTTCCTTTTTATTAAGGACAACTACTGGATTATAACATTAGGAAAACAAATGCTAAAAAACGATTGAAAATCTAGATCTTTTATTTGTCCAACGCACACTTTAATCTTATGTTCGAATGTTTCTTTTGGTCTTGATACTTGTTTTGGCAGTTTTGTGCTTATTGTAACTCCTAAGATTTTGTGTTAGCTTCTACATTACTTTATAGGTGGCTATGTAAAAAAAACAAAAATTTTAGCCTCAACTTATAAATATTTGGGTACTGGCAGATCGGATACTCACATAATGTGTGACGAGGTTATTCTGCGCCTTTTCTGCATCTCGTAAGGCAAATACTTCGCCCAGTGTAATTAATTCTTTTGTTCTTTTACTGGAAAGTCCGCTGATTTGATGAACATCTATCACAAAACTAAGACTTTGGGGGCATTCTTTCGATTGTTTTACCTCATCAGATTTTTTCAGTTGATTTTCAAGAAAGCTACGCGATTAAGTTTTTTTTTATTAACATCACATTTGTTTTGACAGCTCTATGCAATTGAATCGAAGGATCACTGACATAATGCGTATTTGGAATCATTACTTGGTTTTGCTTAAATTCGACATTCCAAAGGTCGGTACCACCTATCATCAAGTCATAATTAATTTCCTTATCACTTACAACTCTGGTACTGAGACACATTATGCATTGAAGAGCGGGTACTGTTGATCAAACGACTTCTTTTCAATTTGATTGTGCTTAATAGTACCAGAAACCTTCCGGTTCATGCTCCTTTACTATAGCAGGGTTGATGTCACAAAATGTCTTCACATTGTCACAAACATTTTGTGAAAAGCCAAAAGTTTCTTCTATGTTCAGTACAATTCTCAGTGGTTTTCTTCGTTGCTTAAACTCAACATTTCTAAAAGTCGGTACCACCTATCATCAAGCAATAATTAATTTCTTTATCACTTACAACTCTGGTACTGAAACACATTACGCACTGAGGTGCGGCTACTATTGATTAGGCTACTGCTTTTGCATTTTATTGTGGTTAATAGCACCAGAAACCTTCGAGTTCTCTGCTGCTTCACTACAGCAGAACTAATGTCACAAAATGTATTCACATTATCACAAACATTTTGTGAAACGTCAAGGGTTTTTTCTATATTTAAAACAATTCTCAATGCTTCTCTTGGTTGCTTGAACTCGGCATCCGTAAAGGTCGGTACCATCTATGGTCAAGTAATAATTAACTGCTTCATCACTTAAAACTCTGGTACTGAGACACATTACACAATGAAGAGCGGGCATTGTTGATTAAGCTACTGCTTTTGCATTTTACTGTGCCTAATAGTACCAGAAAGCTTCGAATTCTCTGCTGCTTCACTATAGCAGAACTGGTGCCACCAAATGTCTTCACATTGTCACAAACATTTTGTGAAAAGTCAAAAGTTTCTTCTATGTTTAACACAATTCTCCGTGCTTCTCTTGGTTGCTTAAACTCGACATTCGTAAAAGTCGGTACCATCTATCGTCAAGTAATAATTAAGTGTCTCATCACTTACAACTCTGGTACTGAAACACATTACGCATTGAGGAGCAGATATTGTTGATACAGTTTTTTTTTTCATTTTATTTTGTCTAATAGTACCAGAAACCTTCGAGTTCACTATAGCAAAGCTGATATCACAAAATTTCTTCACATTGTCACAAGCATTTTGTGAACAGTCAAGAGTTTCTTCTATGTTCATAAAAATTCTTAGTAGTTCTCTTTGTTGTATAAACTTGACATCCTCAAAGGTCGGTACCACCTATCGTCAAATAATAATGAACTTCTTTATCATTTACAACTCTGGTGTTGAGACGCATTATGCATTGAGGAGCGAGTGTTTTGACCAAACTACTTCTTTTTTTGCATTTTTATTGTGCTTAATAATACCAAAAATCTTTGAATCATAGTGCTGATTCACTATAGTAGAGCCGATGTCACAAAATGTTTTCATATTGTAGCCAACATTTTTATGAAAAGTCAAAGTTTCTTATATGTTCTGAACAATTCTTAGTGGTTTTCTAGGTTGCATAAACTCGACATCTTCAAAGGTCGGTATCATCTATTGTCAAGTAATTAATTTCCACATCACTTACAACTTTGGTACTGCGACACATTACGCATTGAGGAACGGGTATTGTTAATCAAACTACTTCTTCTTTTCATTTTTATTGTGCTAAATAGTACCAAAAACTTTCCAGTTCTCATGCTGCTTTACTGTAGCAGGGTTGATGTCACAAAATGTCTTCACATGGTCACAAACATTTTTTGAAAAGTCAAAGTATCTTCTATGTTCAGAACAATTCTTAGTGGTTCTTTAGGTTGTATAAGCTCGACATCCTCAAAGGTCGGTACCATCTATCGTCAAGTAATTAACTTCCACATCACTTACAACTCTGGTACTGCGACACATTGTGTATTGAGGATCGGGTACTGTGGATCAAACTACTTCTTTTTTTGTATTTTTATATTGTGTAATAGTATCAGAAACGTTCCGGTCTTCATTCTGTTTCATTACAGCAAAGCTGATGATGTCACAAACTGTCTTTACATTGGCACAAACATTTTATGAAAAGTCAAAAGTTTTTTCTATGTTCAGAACAATTTTTAGTGGTTCTCTAGGTAGCATAAACTCTATATCCTCAAACGTCGGTACCACCTATCGTCAAGTAATAATTAAGTTCTTCATCACTTATAACTCTGGTACTGAGAGACATTACGCATTGAGGAGCGGGTACTGTTGATCAAACTACTTCTTTTTTTGCATTTTATTGTTCCTAATAGTACCACAAACTTTTGAGTCTCCATGCTGCTTCACTATAGCGGAGCTGATGTCACAAAATGCTTTACAATGTCACAAACATTTTTTGAAAAGCCAAAAGTTTCTTCTTTGTTCAGAACAATCCTTGGTGGTTCTTTAGGTTGCATGAACTCTACATCTTCAAAGGTCGACTCCACTTATCGTCAAATAATAATTAACTTCTTCATCACCTACAACTCTGGTACTGAGACACACTGTGCTTTGAAGAGCGGGTACTGTTGGTGAAACTACTTCTTTTTTTACATGTTATTGTTCCTAATAGTACCACAAACTTTGGAGTCTCCATGCTGCTTCACTATAGTAGACCTGATGTCACAAAACGTCTTCACATTGTCACAAACATTTTGTGAAAACTCAAAAGTTTCTTCTATGTTCAGTGCAATTCTCAGTGGTTTTCTTCGTTCCTTAAACTCGACATTTCTAAAGGTCAGTACCACCTATCATTAAGTAATAATTAATTTCTTCATCACTTACGACTTTGGTACTGAAACACATTACGCACTGTTGATTAAGCTACTGCATTTTATTGTGGCTAATAGTACCAGAAACTTTCGAGTTCTCTGCTGCTTCACTATAGCAGAACTGATGTCACAAAATGCATTCTCATTATCACAAACATTTTGTGAAATGTTAAAGGTTTTTTCTATGTTTAGAATAATTCTCCGCGCTTTTCTTGGTTGCTTAAACTCGACATCCCTAAAGGCGGTACTATCTATCGTCAAGTAACAACTAAGTGTCTCATCAATTACAACTGGTACTGAGACACATTACGCATTGAGGAGCGGGTATTGTTGATCGAGCTATTCCTTTTTTTGCATTTTATTGTGTCTAATAGTACCAGAAACCTTCGAGTTCTCATGCTGCTTCACTATAGAAAAGCTGATATCACAAAATTTCTTCATATTGTCACAAGCATTTTGTGAAAAGCCAAATGTTTCTTCTATGTTCTTAAAAATTTCATAGTAATTCTCTTGGTTGTTTAAATTCGACATCCTCAATGGTCGGTACCACCTATCGTCAAATAATAATTAACTTTTTCATCATCTACAACTCTGGTACTCCGACACATTACGCATTGAGGAGCGGCTACTGTTGATCAAACTACTTCTTTTCACTTTTATTGTGCTTAATAGTACCAGAAACCTTCCGGTTTTCATGCTCCTTCACTATAGCACTGATGTCACAAAATGTTTTAACATTGTCACAAACATTTTTTGTAAAAGTCAAAAGTTTTTTCTATGTTCAAAACAATTCTTAGTGGTTCTTTAGGTTGTATAAACTTGACATTCTTAAAGGTCGGTATCACCTATCGTTAAATAATAATGAACTTCTTTATCACTTACAACTGTGGTATTGAGACGCATTATGCATTGAGCTCGCTCCTCAATTTTCATCAAACTACTTCTTTTTTTTGCATTTTTATTGTGCTTAATAATACCAAAAACCTTCGAGTCATAGTGCTGATTCACTATAGTAGAGCTGATGTCACAAAATGTTTTCATATTGTAGCCAACATTTTTTGAAGAGTCAAAGTTTCTTCTATGTTCAGAAGAATCCTTAGTGGTTTTCTAGGTTGAATAAACTCGACATCCTCAAAGGTCGGTACTATCTATCGTCAAGTAATTAACTTCCACATCACTTACAACTTTGGTACTGCGACACATTACGCATTGAGGAACGGGTACTGTTAATCAATCTACTTCTTCTTTTCATTTGTATTGTGCTGAATAGTACCAGAAACCTTCCGGTTCTAATGTTGATTTGCTATAGCAGAGCTGATGTCACAAAATGTCTTCACATTGCCACAAATATTTTTTGAAAAGTCAGAGTTTCTTCTGTGTTCAGAACAGTTCTTAGTGGTTTTCTAGATTGCATAAACTCGACATCCTCAAAGGTCGGTACCATCTATCGTCAAGTAATTAACTTCCACATCACTTACAACTTTGGTACTGCGACACATTGTGTATTGAGGATCGGGTACTGTGGATCAAACTACTTCTTTTGTATTTTTATATTGTCTAATAGTATCAGAAACGTTCCGGTCTTCATTCTGCTTCATTACAGCAAAGCTGATGTCACAAACTGTCTTCACATTGTCACAAACATTTTATGAAAAGTCAAAAGTATCTTCTATATTCAGAACAATACTTAGTGGTGCTCTTGGTTGCTAAAACTCGACTTTCTTGAAGATCGGTACCACCTATCGTCAAGCACTTCCTCATCACCTACAACTTTGGTACTGAGACACATTACGCATTGACGAGCTGGTACTGTTGATCAAACTATTTCTTTCTTTCATTTTCATTGTGCCTAATAGTACCAGAAACTTCCAGGTTCTCATGCTGTTTCATTATAGTAGCCCTGATGTCACAAAATGTCTTCACATTGTCACAAACTATTTTGAAAAGTCAAAAGTTTCTTTTATGTTCAGAACAATTCTCAGTGGTTCTCTAGGTTGCATAAACTCGACATCTTCAAAAGTCGGCACCACCTATCGTCACATAATAATTAACTTTGTCATTATTTACAACTCTGGTACTAAGACACATTGTACTTTGAAGAACGGGTACTGTTGGTCAAACTACTTCTTCGTTTGCATTTTATTGTGCCTAATAGTACCAGAGACCTTCAAGATTCTCATGCTGTTTCACTATAGCACAGTTGATGTCACAAAATGCCTTCACATTGTTACATTTTGTGAAAAGTCAAAAGTTTCTTTTGTGTTTAGAACAATTCCCAGTGGTTAGCTTGGTTGCTTAAACTCGACATCTTCAAAGGTCGGTACCACCTATCGTCAAATAATAATTAACTTTTTCATCACCTACAACTCTGGTACTAAGACGCGTTACGCATTGAGGAACGGGAACTGTTTAAACTGGTTAAACTGCTGCGTTTTTTGCATTTATATTGTGTCTAATAGTACTAGAAACCTTTGAGTTCTTATGCTGTTTCACTATAGCAGAGCTGATGTCACAAAATGTCTTCACATTGTCACAAACATTTTTTGAAATGTCAAAAGTTTTTTCTGTGTTTAGAACAAGTCTCTGTGGTTTTCTTGGTTGCTTAAGGAACTTGGATTTTATATATGATTTCATGTGTACTCAATTTATACGAATTGGTAGGCATCTTAGTGTCGAGACTAATGTGCTGTGCCTAATGTTCCGTCTATTGGTTTCTTAATTATCTCGAACATTATATTTTAGTTTGGCATACACTTATCGTCTCGTTCCGCTGACTCTTTTTCTAGGATATCAAAGTTATTGTATTTACAGCGTACAACCTGGAAAGTGTGTTTTTAATATTACGGTAACTGCATCTATCAGTGTACTTTGTCGGTCGTATTGTCAATACGGCTTGGTTTGACTCTTTCGGTATTAAAGGGTGTGTTGCTGCTTTTTAATTCTTAAGTTTGGTAACTTGTTCTTGTTGCTGAAGTTTTTTTTTGAAAAGCTTTCACCAGTTATAGTGCGGATCTATAGTACTTTTGTTTTAGCCTACTCATTCTTTTTTATGTGTTCTGCAGGAACTCTCAGTATTGCACTTTCCGCCACCATCTTAAATTCTGGCACAATTCTCTGGTTGTCGTTACTTTTTCTTCCTTTCTTCGTCTTCTTCTTTCCCACTCATAATTTTTTTTTCTATGACGCAAATTGTTTGTTTTTTGTTGACAAATTTTTTGTTCTTAGTTGGTGGTCGTAGAGAGGTAGTTATAGTACTGCCATCTGGCACGGTAGCGTTTTGTTGCTGAAGTTTTTTTTTCAGCACTAGAAAGGTTATTGGGCGTGAAAATTTTTATGGATTCTCATCAGGCATAGTGTAGGTTTTTACTGGTTTGCTCGATCTTACTTTTCTATAATATTTTGCTTTTTTCGCGTTTTGAAGGAATCTGCGATATCGTACTTTCGAGCGCATATCATCAACTTTTTTACGGTTATGTCATTATCTATTCTTCGTTCGTTTGTGTTTTTTGCCAATTTATAATTTTGCAGATCATACTTAACATTTCACATTTTTCTTTCGTAAAAGTTTTTCGAACGGTAGGTTTTTCTTCAAATTTATTCTTGTAATGGCTATAGCTCAATATGGCCACTCTGGTTTTATTGGAAACCATATTGGTACACAGAGACTTTTACATATTGTTTTAGTCTCAGTCCACACGTCGCACAGTGTGCTTCGATCTCTCAAAAAAATATATGTATGTCGGAGGCACCGAATATAAGCCTGCCTACGGCTATGGAATACATACACGTGCACTTATTTGTTTGTGTTCCCATAAATTATGTTTAAAATGTTTAGTCTTTGTAACTTAATAACTTAGAATCAACCAATAAGGGTTTGATATTTTGTAATATTGTCTTTTATGGGCATAGGAACGCGTGTGAAATTACAATTTCATGTGAACGGAACGACACCAGCTAGAGAATGTAACTTGTAAGAGGGCAGATTGAAATGATATTTGGTGGTGACAACTTGATAAGATAAAAGAGCGGGTGTCGGATCGTTTGTTCCAGTGTTGATCATTAAACGTTTATAAATTTAATTTTTATAATTAATTAAATCAGTTTTGTTTGTTTGTGTTATTGTTTATTAATGACTTTCTTTGAAATTTGTAATCGTAACTTTTGCAATAGTAAATAAATTGTGTAAACGGTCAGTGTCGTGCGTTATTCACTTGTATTAAATTGTCGATGCAGTCTAACCCAGCACGAACGCCCAGCGGAGCCCCTTTCATTTTCGATGCGTCTCTGACATGTATATAGTAGACCTTAGTGATAGCTTAATGTTTATAAATATTAAAAGCAAAGTAAGCATTGGTTTCTTTTGTTTTGGAACCTTGTTTTTTTTTAACTTTTTGAGTAATTATAGATGGACATGTTTTTTAATGCGGGACAATAAACTGTATTTTATTTGCTATCATTGGCATACAATTTTTCTCAATAAATTTTTTTTTAATTTTCAAAGCACTAATCACTTTTTTGTCTTGGCGATAGAATGTAGTCTTAACGATTTTGAAATACTTCACACTTTAAACTGACTGCAAGCTTAAAGATAATAATCTTGAAATTACCATTTTTAGTGTATTATTTTGTACAGTAGTTTTAAAGTAGGCGTTGAACTAAATAAAAAATGAATATTTGATTACTAATGTTATGTTAATGCTTTTTTTTGAAATCAGGCAACTGTGTCGTAAATTTTTGCTAGTTTTCAAAAGTATAAGTTCATAAACTGATATGTATCAAAGTTGGTGACTTTTTTAACGTTTATTTTGAAAAATGTTTTGGTATGGTCATGCTTAGCCTACTTTGTTTTTATATTCATTCATTGTGTTTTTTTTTCAAAGCATTTTTTAACTTTGCAATATTGTACCGTGTAATTAAGTTGGCCGTGGTTTAAATAAAATTTAAAAAAATTATACAGAAACTGCAGTGTGCACTTCATAATCAAAGTGGGAATTTAAAAAGCTAACTTTTCTAAAATCTCAGTTAATTTTACAGGGTTTAAATTGGTATTAATTGAGAAATTTCTAAGTTTACAACTAAATCAGGTTGGTCTTGAAAACAAATATTTTACAAAAGAACTTAGTATAGAAAAAATTACTAAATTTACATTTACTTTCGTTAATATAATAATATTTAGAAATTTTTTATATTTTACCGGATTTTTTTGTAACAATATAAATAGTAATTAAATAGTGAACTAAGCAATGATTACTAAATTAGTAATTTATTTAAAACTCTTAATGTTGAAACTATGGATGTTTATGCATCAAATCATTTGTTAATTGCTGCTATAATTTCAGTAACAATTTGTGTATTACAAAAACTACTAATTAGTGACTTTAGTAACACGAATATTAAAATATCCTTGAATTACTTTATTCTAATTTTGATATCTATAATTTTTCGTTTCGTTTTTAAAAATCAATTAAAGTAATTATTACATTAAGTAGGCATTTTAATTATTTTTAAATAACTGTTTTTATTGAAGATGTAATCACTAATTTAGTAACTCAATTCAATATTATTGAATTTTAAACATTAAGCTGTCAAATTTTTGTCTTCTTTCCTAAATAACTTCATTTACTTCTTTGGCAAGCCATAATTTTTGTATGGTGCTAGTTTTTTAAAGTGAGACATCTGGATTTAAGAGGCCAAGTTATCAATCGTCGTGGTTACTAAGTATGGACTTCTCCAAGGGCGATGATGCTTGGGACATATCGTCTTCTATCTTATTATGACGCTACACTGGTAATAAAGTGGAGTGTTTCCGAGTTTGTTTAATGCCCAAAGTCATCATTTTTTGTCATATATTTGTTGCCATTTTGAGGTTCTGGAACGGAATCAAAAATGATTTTTTGAATTGGTTTTCAGGAGAGATATTGTGTCATTTTTCAAGACTTTTGATATTTGATCTTTTTTTGTAAGCACATAAGTCTCAATTTTGGTGCTATTGTTCTACATCTTTTGTAACCATTACAGATAAGTAACAAGAATTGTGTTTCGCTCGTAGTTTAGTGTATTTCTTTCGCTGTCGACATATGTAATGTCACTGTGACATTCACCACTTTGAAGATGCTAGATGCGATGTCGACGAGGTCGATAAGTGATTGGTATGGTCTGGCGCCCATTTAGTAACCATTGTTTTTAACTTGCGCTTACTTATCAACTTTGGAGAGCTAGACAGTACGCTATACTTTTGTACAGTTAACCTCATAGCAACGATTTCCACTCTGTTGTCTGGTCTACTGTCATGGAGTTCTTTTATTGAATTTCCAATGGTGGTCTTGAGCCATATTATTTCATTGTGTCACATCTAAAAATTAGCCTCTTTACTGTATACAAATTTTGTGATACTTTGCCAAGTTGGTTTAACTTGGCTTTAGCTTGTTCTGGGATGATTGGATAGACAAACTTTCAATAGCCATGAAAATGTTTAACGGTTTTCACAATGACTTTTTGTCTAGTGTTTTACTACAATATTCAATCACTATCGTTCTGTTATCTTAAAGTTCGTATAGGCGTTTGGCAGGAAAGTATCCAGTCAAAGATGACACTTGGCTACAACTACACAATGCAAGAGAACCTTTCAATTCACTTCTTTGGGCGGATGTGAGTCAAATAAATTAAAATAGTTGTAAATGAACAATTAACTGTGAAAGACGGACTATTCCACTCTAACATTTTAGTGTAAGTTTCTACGTTGTTTGTACCTACAATGTATTATTTGTTATGTAAAAAGAAATTGTTAGCTTATTCACAATATATTTCAGTGGCCTGAAGAAGTGCACGCCTGATACACGAAACGTCGCCATAATAAAATCTTAAGTGGTTTAATTGCCCCTCCTAGTGAAGAATTTTCTACAATCTAGTCATTAGTTATATGTTCATTTTGTTATCTAAGAAACATTTCTTCTTTTGGTGACAGTTGACTGACTATGTTTTTGGTTTTTATTGGGTGAATTTTCTTAGTTCTGTCTTATTAATCTTTGATAGTTTTCCTAGCATTTTTACTCTATTAGAAATTTGATTAACTACTCTGATCAACCAACGTTGTTGCCATATTTCATGTAACGTCTATTGGGTTGTAGTTTTGTGCCTTTATTTCTTGTATCGGTTTGGTTAGCAGATTTGATGATACAACTCTAACCAATATAATTAGAGTGTCTGAGTTTCTTATTGGCACATTTTTTTTTGGCTTTAGTTGTTTTTATTAGCTGGGAGTGGAAAAAAGTCGCTTAATTTTTTATGACGGAAGCAGAATTATTCTATGATATTGCAATCGCACATCGTCATGCTATGGGACGTTATCTCTTCAATTTGGTATTCAAGAAACCTTTCTTCTATGACGGATGTTACTAGTGGAACCAATCAATGTTATTAGTATCTTTTATATGTTTTTTGTGTTTGTACTTTTGTAGCTTTACTTTCTCCGTCGGTTTGGTTAGCATATTTGCTGGTACCACTCTAACTAGAATGGTAAGAATCTCTTAGTAGTGTTTTTTTTTTTGTTTTCAGAAGAAGATATGTTCTCAATTCCCACTTTTTTGTCACCGTTGCTGAGTCTTTCCATGATTTTAAAATCACAGGTGTCATGCTGATGGACGTTTTTCTTCATTTTAATATCTAAGCAGTTCTTCTTAGCAGATTCGATGATACATCTCTAATCACCATGGTTACTGTCAGAGTTTCTTGTTGGCACTCTTCTTTTGGCGTTAGTTGTTTTTATTAGGGGTAAGTAGAAGAAAGTCGCTTAATTTTATATGTGGGAAGCTGATTGGCTCTCTTATTTTGATTTTAGTTGTTTTTATTAGCTAAGAGGAGAAGAAAGTTGCTAATTTTTTTATGACGGAAGCGGAGTTTTTCCATGATATTGCAATGGCATTTCGGTATGCTGAGAAACGTTATCTCTTTATTTTATTATCCAAGAACCCCTCTTCTTTCTATGAGAGATGTTACCAGTGGAACCAATTCTTGTTGTTGCCATCTTTTCTATGTCTCTTGTGCTTGTACTTTCGTGGCTTTACTTTCTTCATCCGTTTGGTTAGCAGATTTGCTGGTACAACTCTAACCAGAACGGTTAGAGTATTAGAGCTTCTTTTGCTTATGGTATTCTTATGCTGGGAGAAGAAAACCTCTTTATTCACACTTTTTGCGACGGAAGCTAAGGCTTTTCCATGATATTGCAATTGTCATGCTGATGGACTTTATCTCTTCATTTTGATATCTAAGAAGTTCTTCTTTTTGTGACAGTTTTGATTGCGTGATTTTTTTAAATTTTTGCTTTTATTATTTTAAATAGTTTTCCAAGTCTCTGTGCTCTATTAGAAATTTGAGTAACCACTGGGACCAACCAACGTTATTGCCATCTTTCATATAACGTCTATTATGCTTGCAGTTTTGTGTCTTTATTTCCTGCATCGGTTTGGTTAGCAGATTTGATGATACAACTCTAACCACTATGGTTAAAGTGTCAGAGTTTAAATATCGGCACTCTTCTTTTGACTTTGTTTGTTTTTATTAGTTGAGAGTAGAAGAAAGTTGCTTAATTTTTTCTGACGGAAGCGGAGTTTTTCTATGATATTGCAATGGCATTTCGGCATGCTGAGGAACGTTATCTCTTTATTTTGGTATTTAAGAACCCCTCTTCTTTCTATGAGAGACGTTACCAATGGAACCAATTCATGTTATTGCCATCTTTTTTATGTCTCTGGTGCTTGTACTTTTATGGCTTTACTTTCTTCATCGGTTTGGTTAGTAGATTTGTTGGTACAACTCTATCCAAAATTGTTAGAGTATTAGAACTTCTTATGCTTATGCTATTCTTATGCTGGGAGGAGAAGAAAACCTCTTTATTCACACTTTTTGCGACGGAAGCTGAGCCTTTCCATGATATTGCAATTGCAGGTGTCATGCTGAAGGACGTTATCTCTTCATTTTAATATTTAAGAAGTTCTTCTTTTTGTGACAGTTTTGATTGCGTCGTTTTTTTAAATTTTTGCTTTATTTATGTTAGATAGTTTCCCAAGCCTCTGTGCTCTATTAGAAATTTGAGTAACCATTAGGATCAACCAACGTTATTGCCATTTTTCATATAACGTCTGTTATGCTTGCAGTTTTGTGTCTTTATTTCCTCCATCGCTTTGGTTAGCAGATTTGATGATACAACTTTAACCACTATGGTTAGAGTGTTAGAGTTTAAATATTTGCACTCTTATTTTGATTTTAATTGTCTTTATTAGCTGAGAGTAGAAGACAGTTGCTTAATTTTTTATGACGGAAGCGGAGTTTTTTCATGATATTGCAATGGCATTTCGACATGCTGAGGAACGTTATCTCTTTATTTTGGTATTTAAGAACCCTTCTTCTTTCTATGAGAGACGTTACCAATG
This sequence comes from Aquatica leii, assembly GCA_035610365.1. Lineage (NCBI taxonomy): Eukaryota > Metazoa > Arthropoda > Insecta > Coleoptera > Lampyridae > Aquatica > Aquatica leii. The sequence continues at coordinate 35,186,435 of CM069438.1, forward strand.
GAACCAATTCATGTTATTGCCATCTTTTCTATGTCTCTTGTGCTTGTACTTTTATGGCTTTACTTTGTTCATCGGTTTGGTTAGTAGATTTGCTGGTACATTTCTATCCAAAATTGTTAGAGTATTAGAACTTCTTATGCTTATGCTATTCTTATGGTGGGAGGAGAAGAAAACCTCTTTATTCACACTTTGCGACGGAAGCTGAGCCTTTCCATGATATTGCGATTGCAGGTGTCATGCTGAAGGACGTTATCTCTTCATTTTGATATTTAAGAAGTTCTTCTTTTTGTGACAGTTTTGATTGCGTGGTTTTTTTAAATTTTTGCTTTGATTATTTTAAATAGTTTTCCAAGTCTCTGTGTTCTATTAGAAATTTGAGTAACCACTGGGATCAACCAACGTTATTGCCATCTTTCATATAACGTCTATTATGCTTGCAGTTTTGTGTCTTTATTTCCTGCATCGGTTTGGTTAGCAGATTTGATGATACAACTCTAACCACTATGGTTAAAGCGTCAGAGTTTAAATATCGGCACTCTTCTTTTGACTTTATTTGTTTTTATTAATTGAGAGTAGAAGAAAGTTGCTTAATTTTTTATGACGGAAGCGGAGTTTTTCTATGATATTGCAATGGCATTTCGGCATGCTGAGGAACGTTATCTCTTTATTTTGGTATTTAAGAACCCCTCTTCTTTCTATGAGAGATGTTACCAGTGGAACCAATTCTTGTTGTTGCCATCTTTTCTATGTCTCTTGTACTTGTACTTTTATGGCTTTACTTTCTTCATCGGTTTGGTTAGTAGATTTGCTGGTACAACTCTATCCAAAATTGTTAGAGTATTAGAACTTCTTATGCTTATGCTCTTCTTATGCTGGGAGGAGAAAAAAACCTCTTTATTCACACTTTTTGCGACGGAAGCTGAGCCTTTCCATGATATTGCAATTGCAGGTGTCATGCTGAAGGACGTTATCTCTTCATTTTGATATTTAAGAAGTTCTTCTTTTTATGACAGTTTTGATTGCGTGATTTTTTTAAATTTTTGCTTTGATTATTTTAAATAGTTTTCCAAGTCTCTGTGTTCTATTAGAAATTTGAGTAACCACTGGGATCAACCAACGTTATTACCATCTTTCATATAACGTCTATTACGCTTGCAGTTTTGTGTCTTTGTTTCCTCCGTCGGTTTGGTTAGCAGATTTGATGATACGACTCTAACCACTATGGTTCGAGTGTTAGAGTTTAAATATTTGCACTCTTATTTTGATTTTAATTGTCTTTATTAGCTGAGAGAGTAGAAGAAAGTTGCTTAATTTTTTATGACGGAAGCGGAGTTTTTCCATGATATTGCAACGGCATTTCGGCATGCTGAGGAACGTTATCTCTTTATTTTGGTATTTAAGAATCCTTCTTCTTTCTATGAGAGACGTGACCAGTGTAACCAATTCATGTTATTGCCATCTTTTCTATGTCTCTTGTGTTTGTATTTTTGTGGTTTTACTTTCTTCATCGGTTTGGTTAGCAGATTTGCTGGTACAACTCTAACCAGAACGGTTAGAGTATTAGAGCTTCTTATGCTTAAGCTATTCTTATGCTGGGAGAAGAAGAAAACTTCTTTATTCACACTTTTTGCGACGGAAACTGAGCCTTTCCATGATATTGCAATTGCAGGTGTCATTCTGAAGGACGTTATCTCTTCATTTTGATATCTAAAATGTTTATCTTTTTATGACAGTTTTGATTGCGTGATTTTTTTAAATTTCTGCTTTATTTATTTTAGATAGTTTGCCAAGCCTCTGTGCACTATTAGAAATTTGAGTAACCACTGCGATTAACCAACGTTATTGCCATCTTTCATATAACGTCTATTATGCTTGCAGTTTTGTGTCTTTATTTCCATCATCGGTTTGGTTAGCAGATTTGATGATACAACTCTAACCACTATGGTTAGAGTGTCAAAGTTTCAATATTCGCATTCTTATTGTGACTCTAGTTGTTTTTATTAGCTGAGAGTAGAAGAAAGTTACTTAATTTTTTATGACGGAAGCGGAGTTTTTCCATGATATTGCAATGGCATTTCGGCATGCTCAGGAACGTCATCTCTTTATTTTGGTATTTAAGAACCCCTCTTCTTTCTATGAGAGACGTTACCAGTAGAACCAATTCATGTTATTGCCATATTTTCTATGTCCCTCGTGCTTGTACTTTTGTGGCTTTACTGTTTTCATCGGTTTGGTTAGCAGATTTGCTGGTACAACTCTAACCAGAATGGTTAAAGTATTAGAGCTTCTTATGCTTATGCTATTCTTATGCTGGGAGAAGAAAGCCTCTTCATTCAAACTTTTTGCGACTGAAGCTGAGCCTTTCCATGATATTGCAGGTGTCATGCTGAAGGACTTCATCTCTTCATTTTGATATCTAAGAAGTTCTTATTTTTATGACAGTTTTGAATGCGTGATTTTTTTTAAATTTCTGCTTTATTTACTTTAGATAGTTTTTCAAGACTCTGTGCTCTATTAGAAATTTGAGTAACCACTGGGATCAACCAACGTTATTGCCATGTTTCATATATCGTCTATTATGCTTGCAGTTTTGTGTCTTTATTTTTTGCATCGGTTTGGTTAGCAGATTTGATGATACAACTCTAACCACTATGGTTAGAGTGTCAGAGTTTAAATATTGGCACTCTTATTTTGACTTTAGTGGTTTTTATTAGCTGAGAGTAGAAGAAAGTTGCCTAATTTTTTATGACAAAAGCGGAGTTTTTCCATGATATTGCAATGGGATTTAGGCATGCTGAGGAACGTTATCTCTTTATTTTGGTATTTAAGAACCCCTCTTCTTTCTATGAGAGATGTTACCAGTAGAACCAATTCTTGTTGTTGCCATCTTTTCTATGTCTCTTGTGCTTGTACTTTCGTGGCTTTACTTTCTTCATCGGTTTGGTTAGCAGATTTGCTGGTACAACTCTAACCAGAACGGTTAGAGTATTAGAGCTTCTTTTGCTTATGGTATTCTTATGCTGGGAGGAGAAGAAGACCTCTTTATTCACACTTTTTGCGACGAAAGCTAAGGCTTTTCCATGATATTGCAAGTGTCACGCTGAAGGACTTTATCTCTTCATTTTGATATCTAAGAAGTTCTTCTTTTTATGACAGTTTTGATCGCGTGATTTTTTAAAATTTCTGCTTTATTTATTTTAGATAGTTTTCCAAGTCTCTGTGTTCTATTAGAAATTTGAGTAACCACTGAGATTAACTAACGTTATTGCCATCTTTCATATAACGTCTATTATGCTTGCAGTTTTGTGTCTTTATTTCCTGCATCGGTTTGGTTAGCAGATTTGATGATACAACTCTAACCACTATGGTTAGAGTGTCAGAGTTTAAATATTGGCACTCTTATTTTGACTTTAGTTGTTTTTATTAGCTGAGAGTAGAAGAAAGTTGCTTAATTTGTTATGACTGAAGCGGATTTTTTTCAATGATATTGCAATTGCATTTCGGCATGCTGAGGAACGTTATCTCTTTATTTTGGTATTTAAGAACTCATCTTCTTTCTGTGAGAGATGTTACCAGTAGAACCAATTCTTGTTGTTGCCATCTTTTCTATGTCTCTTGTGCTTGTATTTTTGTGGCTTTACTTTCTTCATCGGTTTGGTTAGCAGATTTGCTGGTACAACTCTAACCAGAATGGTTAGAGTATTAGAGCTTCTTTTGCTTATGGTATTCTTATGCTGGGAGAAGAAGAAAACCTCTTCATTCACACTTTTTGCGACGGAAGCTAAGGCTTTTCCATGATATTGCAAGTGTCATGCTGAAGGACTTTACTCTTCATTTTGATATCTAAGAAGTTCTTCTTTTTATGACAGTTTTGATTGCGTGATTTTTTTTAATTTCTGCTTTATTTATTTTAGATAGTTTCCCAAGTCTCTGTGCTCTATTAGAAATTTGAGTAACCACTGGGATCAACCAACGTTATTGCCATCTTTCATATAACGTCTATTACGCTTGCAGTTTTGTGTCTTTGTTTCCTGCATCGGTTTGGTTAGCAGATTTGATGATACAACTCTAACCACTATGGTTAGAGTGTCAGAGTTTAAATATTGTCACTCTTCTTTTGACTTTAGTTGTCTTTCTAAGTTTAGGGTAGAAGAAAGTTGCTTAATTTTTTATGACGGAAGCGGAGTTTTTCCATGATATTGCAATGGCATTTCGGCATGCTGAGGAACGTTATCTCTGTATTTTGGTATTTAAAATCCCCTCTTCTTTCTATCAGAGACGTTACTAGTAGAACCAATTCATGTTATTGCCATCTTTTCTATGTCTCTTGTGCTTTTACTTTTGTGGCTTTACTTTCTTTATCGGTTTGGTTATCAGATTTTCTGGTACAACTCTAACCAAAACGGTTAACGTATTCGAGCTTCTTATGCTTATGCTATTATTATGCTGGGAGGAGAAGAAAACCTCTTCATTCAGACTTTTTGCGACGGAAGCTGAGCCGTTCCATGATATTGCAATTGCAGATGTCATGCTGAAGGACGTTATCTCTTCATTTTGATATTTGAGAAGTTCTTCTTTTTGTGGCAGTTTTGATTTGCTATTTTTTTTTAATTCTTGTTTTTTTTTATTTTAGATAGTTTCCCAAGCCTTTGTGCTCTATTAGAAATTTGAGTAACCACTGGGATCAAATAACGTTATTGCCATCTTTCATATAACGTCTATTATGCTTGCAGTTTTGTGTCTTTATTTCCTCCATCGGTTTGGTTAGCAGATTTGATGATACAACTCTAACCACTATGGTTAGAGTGTCAGAGTTTAAATATTGGCACTCTTATTTTGACTTTAGTTGTTTTTATTAGCTGAGAGTAGAAGAAAGTTGCTTAATTTTTTATGACGGAAGCGGAGTTTTTCCATGATATTGCAATGGCATTTCGGCATGCTGAGGAACGTTATCTCTTTATTTTGGTATTTAAGATTTTCTCTTCTTTCTATGAGAGATGTTACCAGTAGAACCAATTCTTGTTGTTTTCATCTTTTCTATGTCTCTTGTGCTTGTACTTTTGTGGCTTTACGTTTTTCATCGGTTTGGTTAGCAGATTTGCTGGTACAACTCTAACCAGAACGGTTAGAGTATTAGAGCTTCTTATGCTTATGCTATTCTTATGCTGGGAGGAGAAGAAAACTTCTTTATTCACACTTTTTGCGACGGAAGCTTAGCCTTTCCATGATATTGCAATTGCAGGTGTCATGCTGAAGGACATTATCTCTTCATTTTAATATCTAAAATGTTTTTCTTTTTATTACAGTTTTGATTGCGTGATTTTTTTTTAAATTTTTGTTTTATTTATTTTAGATAGCTTCCCAAGCCTCTGTGCTCTATTAGAAATTTCAGTAACCACTGGGATCAACTAATGTTATTGCCATCTTTCATATAACGTCTATTACGCTTGCAGTTTTGTGTCTTTATTTCCTCCATCGGTTTGTTTAGCAGATTTGATGATACAACTCTAACCACTAGGGTTAGAGTGTCAGAGTTTAAATATTGACATTCTTATTTTGACTTTAGTTGTTTTTATTAGTTGAGAGTAGAAGAAAGTTACTTAATTCTTTATGACGGAAGCGGAGTTTTTCCATGGTATTGCAATGGCATTTCGGCATGCTGAGGAACGTTTTCCATTTATTTTGGTATTTCAGAATCCGTCTTCTTTCTATGAGAGATGTTACCAGTGGAACCAATTCTTGTTGTTGCCATCTTTTCTATGTCTCTTGTGTTTGTATCTTTGTGGTTTTACTTTCTTCATCGGTTTGGTTAGCAGATTTGCTGGTACAACTCTAACCAGAACGGTTAGAGTATCAGAGCTTGTATTGCTTATGCTATTTTTATGCTGGGAGGAGAAAAAAACCTCTTCATTCACACTTTTTGCGACGGAAGCTAAGCCTTTCCATGATATTGCAATTGCAGGTGTCATGCTGAAGGATTTTATCTCTTAATTTTGATATCTAAGAAGTTCTTCTTTTTATGACACTTTTGATTGCGTGATTTTTTTTAATTTCTGCTTTTATTTCTTTTAGATAGTTTCCCAAGCCTCTGTGCTCTATTAGAAATTTGAAAACCACTGGGATCAACCAACTTTATTGCCATCTTTCATATAACGTCTATGATGCTTGCAGTTTTGTGTCTTTATTTCCTCCATCGGTTTGGTTAACACATTTGATGATACAGCTCTAACCACTATGGTTAGAATGTCAGAGTTTAAATATTGGCACTCTTATTTTGACTTTAGTTGTTTTATTAGCTAAAAGTAGAAGAAAATTGCTTAATTTTTTATGACGGAAGCGGAGTTTTTCCATGATATTGCAATGGCATTTCGGCATGCTGAGGAACGTTATCTCTTTATTTTGGTATTTAAGAACCCCTCTTCTTTCTATGAGAGACGTTACCTGTAGAACCAATTCATGTTATTGCCATCTTTTCTATGTCTCTTGTGCTTGCACCTTCGTGGCTTTACTTTCTTCATCCGTTTGGCTAGCAGATTTGCTGGTACAACTCTAACCAGAATGGTTGGAGTATTAGAGTCTTTTAGTAGCGTTTTTTTTTGCGTTATTTGTTTTTCTTTTGCGTTAGATTTTTTTTTGCTGGGAAAAGAAGAAAACCTCTCAATTCACACTTTTTTGCGACGGAGTCTTTCTATGATATTGCAATCGCAGGTGTCATGCGGGATAGTTTTTAAACATTCTATCTCTATTAGATGTTTTATTTACCAGTGGAATCAACCAACGTTATTGCTATGTATCATGTGTCTTTTGTGCTTATAGTGTTGTAGTTTTCTTTCTTACTTTCTTCATCGGTTTGGTTAGCAGATTTGCAGGTATAACTGGTTACAGTTACCGTGATTAGAGTGTCAGAGTCTCTTACTAGCTCTTTTTTTTTGGCTTAGTTATTTTTTTTGCTGGGCATTCCTTTTTGAACTGTTCTTTGGATGCGTCAGTGAGTCAGACAGCTAAGTATGCATTTGGTGGTTTTCTGGTTCTCTATTTACAGCTACGTAAAAATTTTTGAGTTTTCTACTTCTTGATTCAGTAAAAAATCTTAGCAATTCTTTTGTACATTTTTGTTTCTGGTTTTTTTTTATAGTTTTTACTAAAATCTGTATAGCCAATGAGCGTGCCATTTCAATGTCCAAAAACGCCACTATTGGTTCTTTACTTAAAATATCAATTTATTTGTGAATTTCTTGGTGGATGCTTGCTATTTCAATGTTTCTTCGGATTTGCTCTAACATATGCCATTGTTTTCTTTACCTTTTTCTGCTTTGTTTTCGTCTGCATTCGTTTCTTAAAATACATCTTTTTTTTGTTTTTAATTTAAAATTTACACATTTCAATCAGTCCTAAAAAAACTGGTAATAATCGTATGAGAGAAAAACAGAAAGGTCATAGTGCGTCATGGAATTGATTTTTAAGTAAAAAACTTCAAATCAAATCTGTTTATTTTCTACGGCGACTGGAAAAATAATTAATTTTTTTTGCAAAAACATCGAAATTACTTTATTATTCAGCGCCACCTTCGATTTTAATCAAACATGGCATAAAAATTGTGTTGAAGGCATGGGGCGTGAGTGCAAATATTTTTATCTACGTAGAAGGCTTTGCAAATTTGATTTTAATTTTTTTGTTTGTTAGTGCAGCAAAGAAATTTGTAGTTTACACCATAAAACCAAACGATGATGGAAACATCCGGGCGATAAATCAAATATTTACCGTAAATCGCTTATTAAACAACGTTATCGAGCTAACACTAAAATTAACTCTTCGACTTTAAATATTTAAGTTTTGTCGTGATCAACAATGTGTGCCAAATAAATAAGCACAATCAATTCGATATTTATTTTTATCTAATTTTGTGTACAATTATGTTTTTTTTTCTGTCGTTTACTACAAGATACTACCGTGATACTCTGAACCTTCATACTGGTTCAAAGAAGATATTTATCAAAGTGTGATGTGTCACATTGATAAATGACATACACGCGCATGCAACTGATTTTTTTCCTCTTTCATTTGTTTGTTGACGTTGTTTTTTGCGGCCGCCTCGTATGGATGTTCCACCCGAAACCAGTTTAAGGTGCAAATCGCCAAGGCTAATTGTTTTTTAATTTTGTTGATGTTTTTCGAATACTTTTTAGCGATAGGGTGTTGCTACGGCGACGTAATTTTTTAAAACGTTGCGTAAGCATCGTTAACGAAAAGAAAAATCCATCGATTGGTTCTGGCAAGTGCAGTTGCACTTTTTTTTACGTCATTAATTAAAGTTTCTGCACTCGTCTGACAATGAATCATGAAAACGATTAGTCCTTCCTATGACTTTCCACGTGTAATGTTAACTGATAAATTCCATCTATTGTGTATACGTACCCGGTTGCAAAATTAAAAATTCTAGAAGGCTATGATTCTATTATGCAGTCAAAACAAAATATGCAAAAATTTTTTTAGTTGGTTTTACTACCAAAACTAAAATCACTAAAAGTGTTAATGAAGAAATTTATAGTCTGAATAATAAAAAGATGACTACTATAATTTATGTACGTAGTAGGCTGTTTATTAAATTTTGTTAACGCAAATAATCCTTGATTTTTAAGTAGCCAGACTTTTAAGTTTTTGTATTAAAAAAACTAAACTCATAGTAATCGTTACTACAATTAAAAAAAAACGATCTACTCATGTAATTAAATAAATTACTACGATTACTAATTAGTTAAAAGAACGAAACGTTATTGATATACAAAAGAATTTATTTACGTAAGTTGTTCGCCACCTTAATCCAGCGAATCCTTGATCTTTTTGCTAAATTTTAATTTTAACGACCATTTTATTGTTTATCGCCTTTTTTATAAATAACAAAAATCGCTAGAATTTTTTCAATGATTTTGTTGTAATTCCTGTTGAATAAATTTCTTGCGTTCTTAATTTTACGATTATTGAAATTAGTGATTAAATTATTTAAAGTGTACTAAATTTAGTAACAATTTTATTTAAATAAGTCGCTAAATATTATACAATATTTACAAAGAGATTTTTTTTTAAATTACCTATTTTTAAATACTGTATCCTAGTAGGCTCTGTTTTTACTTGATTACAATTGTTTATAATATAATCGTTTTTGACTATTGATTAAACATTTACTACGTACATTTCTAATACAAATTATTGGTGAATTTTTAATTACAATTAGAGTTTTGCAATAGAATACTAATTTTTAAATAGTAGTTTAATCAAAGTAGGCTGCTTGGTAATTTTGTTTGTTGCAATGGTCTCTTGATTTATTTTAATAATTCATACATATAATGATTTAAACATTCTGGATTACTAAAATTAGTACCTACACAATCTAAAACAAATGACCTAATATTCAATTAGAAAAATTAGCAATTCAGTTTAGTTTTACACTTTCTTTTTTGAAAATTTATAACAGAATTTGCTAAGTGTAATAATTCAAATTACTTTTTTCAATTTGAAGTTACCGGTTTATTACATTTTTTTAATCATAAGTAATTACTAATGTTAATACACAATTAGTACTTATTGATTACATTCTTAATTGTTAATTAGTAATTTTGTGCTCACAAATTTGTGTCATAAAAATGTTCCATCTAAACTTGATTACTTAGGGTAAGATAAAATTAGTAATTTAGTAATTAGTAACTACTCTTTTGCTAGTATTACAGAAATTACTAGTTTTACATTAAACTCAAATAGTATTAATTAATTAATTTCTTGATTACTAATTATGAAAATTGTTATAGACATCATTCGTAAACTAAACTAAATTATTAATTTTATCCCACTCTAAGTAATTTGGTTTGCATAGTAGATTTTTGACATTAAATGTTTGTAAGTAAACTAAAATTTGAAATTAGTATTAAGAAATGTAGTCAATAAATATTCATTGTTTCTAATTACTTAGTAACTTAATTGAGATGTAAAAATCACATTTTACTAATTAAAAGATAGTGAAATATCTTTAAATTAATTAACTTAAGATATTCGGTTATAAATGTGTAATTTTTTTCTTAATTATTAAATACATTATAAGAACATAATAATGCAACTCAAATTTTTCAATAATTTACAAAACATTTAGAATTATTAAGTAGTTTATTATGCACAAACTAAACTAAATTACTAATTTTACCCAACTCGAATTAATTAGGTTTAGATAGTATATTTTTAAGACCACAAATTTAAAAGCAGACAATTACTAAGTTTTGTAATTACTAATGATAAATTTATTCAGAAGGTATTCTTTGCACTTAATTAAAGATTATTAATTACTTAGTTAACTTTCATAATACACAAAACAGCAGAATAAATATTAAATAATTTGAATAAATTAATAGATTAAAATTAAGAATTATATATTGTAACCAAATAGCAATTGAATATTTTTGAATTATTTAACTGTTAAATGTGCTAAATTTTGACAAGCATTAAAATAATTAAATTAATACAATTCAAATTATGATAAAAAAACTACTAATTTTTAATTAATACGTACCGAGTATAATTAGAAATTAGTTCTCAAATACAAACGAAGTAAAAAATAAGATAAATATATAAATCAAAATAAAAATCATAATTTAGTAATTCTAGATGTTTTGTAATTTATTAATAACAAATTTGAGTTGCATTATGTTCTAACAATTTATTTAGTAATTAAAAATTCTGTACTGCATAAGTCACTAAGTAATCACTTACTTTTAATTAAACACAATTTATATTTATTGATTACATTTCTAATTACTAATTTGCCAAAAATTTTAGTTTACTTACTATTCTTTTATGTTAAAAAAATCTATTATGCAAACCAAATTACTTACAGTGGAATAAAATTAGTAATTTAGCTTAGTTTATGCATGGTGTCTAGAGTAATATTTATAATTTTCTTTTTAATGTTCAGTTTAGTGCTGATTACACATTTTGCTAAGTTAAATAATTCAAAGATATTGGATTACTTTTTAGTTACTAAGATACGATTTTTAATTTTAATTTTTTGATTGATTTTTTTAAAAATATTTTATGATGTTTTTGACTTTTGTTTGTATTTCAGATGTTAGTAGGTAATTACTAATTTTTAATTATACCCAGTTAGTACTTATTTATTAAATTCTTGATTACTAATTTTTAAAATTAGTACTTTTTTTATCATAATTTTAATTGCATTATTTTAATTATTTTTTTTTGTAAAAATTTGACACATTTAACGGAATCTCCTAAGTTAAATAATTCAGAAATATTCAATTACTATTTAGTTACTAAAATATGATTCTTAATTTTAATCTACTAATTCATTCAAATTTTTAAATATTTATTCTGCTTTTTTGTGTATTATAGCAGTTATCTAAGGAATTATTAATATTTAATTAATTACAATTAATACGTTTTGAATACATTTCTAATCACTAATTAAAAAGCTTAGTAATTGTTTCCGTACAAATTCTTGATGTTAAAAATATACTATCTAAACCTAATTAATTAGAATTGAATTTCGTTATGTTCAGATTAGTGCTGTCAATTAGTTTTTGAAATATTAATTACACATTTTGCTAAGTTAAATAATTTTAAAACATTGCATTACTTTTTAGTTACTAAAATATGATTTTTAATTTTAATTATTTAATTATTTTATTTTTTGAATATTTATCTTGACCGTCGTTTGTATTTTAGAAGTTATTATGTAATTACTAATTTTTAATTATACTTAGTTAGTACTTATTAATTAAATTCCTGATTACTAATTTTTATAATTAGTAGTTTTTTTATCCTGAATAGCATTAATTTATTTTTCATAGTTCTTTTAAAAATTTAGCACATTTAACAGATTCTCTTAAGTTAAACAATTCAGAAATATTCATATGCCATTTAGTTACTAAATTGTAATTTTTAATTTTGTTCTACTGATTTATTCAAATTTTTGAATATTTATTCCGCTTTTTTGTGTTTTATAGAGGTTAGCTAAGTAATTAATAGTCTTTAATTAATTACAATTAATACGTTCTGCAAAATTTGTAAATACGAATTAGAAAAGTTAGTAATTATTTGCTTACAATTTTGTGATGTTAAAAATATACTATCTAAACCTAATTAATTACAGTTGGGTAAAATTAGTAATTTAGTTTAGTTTGTGCATAATAAACTACTTAATAATTTTCATAATTCTAAATGTTTTCTAATATATTAATGACAAATTTGCATTATGTTCTACTAATTTATTTAGTAATTAAGAAAAAAATTTACGTTAATTAATTCAGAGTTATTCAACCCCTTTTTAATTAGTAAAATTTGTGTATTACAGAAGTTATTAAGCAATTACTTATTTTTAATTAGACACAATGAATATTTATGAATTAAATTTCTTTTCAAATTTTACTATACGTACAAATCTTTGATGTTAAAAATCTACTATGCAAACCAAATTACTCAAAGTGGGATAAAATTAGTAATTTAGTTTAGTTTATGCACGGTGTCTTTAGTAATTTTTATCATTTTCAACAGGTTTTAATTTTTTTTACTATTTAGATTGCGTTATGTTTAATTTTTGAAATATTGATTACATGTTTTGCTAAGTTAGATGATTCTAAAATATTGGATCAATTTTTAGTTACTAAATTATGATTTTTAATTGATTTTAATTTTTAAATATTTATCTGGTTTTTGACCTTCGGTTGTATTTTAAAACTTATTAGGTCATTACTAATTTCTAATTATACCCAGTCAGTACTTATTAATTAAATCCTTGATTCCTAATTTTTATAATTAGTGGTTTCTTATCATAATTTGAATTGAATTATTTTAATAATTTTTAGTGCTTTCAAAAATTTTGCACGTTTAACATAATTACGTAAGGTAAATAATTTAGAAATATTTAATTGCTATTTAGTTACTAAAATATGATTCTTAATTTTAATCTACTACTTTCTTCTAATGTTTAACTGATTATTCTGTTTTTTTTTGTGTGTTGTAGAAGTTAATTAATACGTTTTGAATACATTACTGATTACTAATTGAAAAGCTTAGTAATTGTTTTCTTACAATTTTGTGATGTTAAAAATATATTATCTAAACCTTATTAATTACAGTTACAGGTAAAATTAGTAATTAAGTTTAGTTTGTGCTTACTTTATAATTTTTATAATTCTAAATGTTTTGTAATTTATTATTGACAAATTTGAGTTGCATTATGTTCTAACAATTTACTTAGTAATTATGATTTTACACATTTATAACTGAATCTCTTACGTTAATTAATTAAGAGATATTCAACCACTTTTTAATTAGTAAAATATGATTTTTACTTCTCACTTCTAATAAATAATTATTTTTGTTTTTGTGTATTACAGAAGTTATTAAGTAATTTTTTTATTAGACACAATTAATATCTATTGATTAAATTTCTTATTACTAATTTCAGATTTTAGTTTAGTTACAATTCTTTGGTGTTAAATATCTATTATGCAAACCACATTCGTTACAGTTGGATCAAATTAGTAATTGAGTTTAGTTCATGCATAGTGTCTATATGTTTATAATTTTCAAGATTTTTTAATTTTCTTTTTGCTATTTGGATTGCGTTATGTTCAGATTCATGCTGTCAATTAGTTTTTGAAATATTGATTACACATTTTGCTAAGTTAAATAATTTAAAAACATTGCATTACTTTTTAGTTACTAATATATGATTTTTAATTTTAATTATTTAATTGATTTTAATTTTTAAATATTTATCTTGACCATCGTTTGTATTTTAGAAGTTATTAGGTAATTACTAATTTTTAATTATATCCAGTTAATACTTATTAATTAAATTCCTGATTACTAATTTTTATAATTATTAGTTTTTTATCCTAATTTGAATTGCATTAATTTATTTTTTTAGTTCTTGTAAAAATTTAGCACATTTAACAGATTCTTCTAAGTTAAATAATTCAGAAATATTCAATTGCCATTTAGTTACTAAAATTTAATTCTAAATTAATCTACTAACTTATTCAAATTTTTATATACATATTTATTCTGTTTTTTTGTATATTATAAAAGTTAACTAAGTAATTTCTAATTATACCCAGTTAGTACTTATTAATTAAATTCTTGATTCCTAATTTTTATAAATAGTAGTTTCTTATCATAATTTGAATTGAATTATTTTAAAAATTTTTCTAGTGCTTTCAAAAATTTGGCACGTTTAACATAATTACGTAAGGTAAATAATTTAGAAATATTTAATTGCTATTTAGTTACTAAAATATGATTCTTAATTTTAATCTACTACTTTATTCAAATTTTTAAATGATTATTCTGTTTTTTTTGTGTATTGTAGAAGTTAACTAAGTAATTAATAATCTCTAATTAATTACAATTAATACGTTTTGAATAAATTTCTGATTACTAATTAAAAAGCTTAGTAATTGCTTCCTTACAATTTTGTGATGTTAAAAATATATTATCTAAACCTAATTAATTACAGTTGGGTAAAATTAGTAATTTAGTTTAGTTTGTGCTTACTTAATAATTTTTATAATTCTAAATGCTTTGTAATTTATTATTGACACATTTGAGTTGCATTATGTTCTAACAATTTACTTAGTAATTATGATTTTACACATTTATAACTGAATCTCTTACGTTAATTAATTAAGAGATATTCAACCACTTTTTAATTAGTAAAATATGATTTTTACTTCTCACTTCTAATAAATAATTATTTTGGTTTTTGTGTATTACAGAAGTTATTAAGCAATTACTCATTTTTAATTATATTATCTTGACCATCGTTTGTATTTTAGAAGTTATTAGGTAATTACTAATCTTTAATTATACCCAGTTAGTACTTATTAATTAAATTCCTGATTACTAATTTTTATAATTAGTAGTTTTTTATCCTAATTTGAATTGCATTAATTTATTTTATTTTATAGTTTTTGTAAAAATTTAGCACATTTAACAGATTCTCCTAAGTTAAATAATTCAGAAATATTCAATTGCCATTTAGTTACTAAATTATAATTCTTAATTTTATTCTACTGATTTATTCAAATTTTTTCATTTTTATTCTGTTTTTTTGTATATTATAGAAGTTAACTAAGTAATTAATTTTCTTTACTTAATTATGATTAATATGTTCGGCATAAATTTCTGATTACTAATTAGAAAACTTAGGAATAGTTTGCTTACAAATTTGTAGTTTTAAAAATATACTATCTAAACCTAATTAATTGGAATTGGGTAAAATTAGTAATTTATTTTAGTTTGTGCTTAATTAACTACTTAATAGTTCTCATATTTCTAAATGTTTTGTAATTTATTAATGACAAATTTGTTCTAATAATTCAGAGATATTTAACCATTTTTTAATAAGTAAAATATGATTTTTACGTCTTCTAATAAATAATTATTTTAGTATTTGTGTATTACAGAAGTTACTAAGTAATTACTCATTTTAATTAGACACAATTAATATTTAAATTTTTAAATATTTATACTGTTTTTTTGTGTATTATAGAAGTTAACGAAGTAATTAATAATTGTGATTGATGGGTGTTTCTATCTTCAAGTAGGAGATTATCCTACCTGAAGATAAAAACACCTATCAATCACAATCATTTTAGATAGGAGTATAAGATACTTTACCATTAAGCAATAAGTAATCTTTAATTAATTACAAATAATACGTTTTAAATAAAATTTCTGATTACTAATTAAAAAGCTTGGTAATTGTTTCCTTACAAATTTGTGATGTTAAAAATATACCATCTAAACGTAATTAATTAAGTTTGTGCATAATAAACTACTTAATAATTTTCATAGTTCGAAATGCTTTGTAATTTTATAATGAGAAATTTGAGTTGCATTATGTTCTTACAAGTTACTTAGTAATTAAAAAAAATTACACCTTTATAACTGAATCTCCTCTTACGTTAATTAATTCAGAGATATTCAACGACTTTTTAATTAGTAAAATATGATCTCTACTTCTAACTTCTAATAAATGATTATTTTGGTTTTTGTGTATTACTGAAGTTACTAAGTAATTACTTAATTTTAATTAGACACAATTAATATTTATTGGTTACATTTGTTATTACTAATTTCAAATTTTAGGGTACTGACAAATCTTCAATGTTGAAAATCTACTTTGTAAACGATATTACTCAGAATGAGATAAAATTTGTAATTTAGTATAGTTAGTGTCTATAGTAATTTTTATTATTTTCAAGGCTTTTTAATTTTCTTTTTACTATTTGGATTGTGTTACGTCCAGTTTAGTGATGTTAATTAGTTCTTGAAATATTGATTACACATTTTGCTAAGTTAAATAATTCAAACATATTTCTAGTTACTAAAATATGATTTTTAATTTTTTAATTAATTCTAATTTTTAATTATACTCAGTTAGTACTTATTAATTAAATTCTTGATTACTAAGTTTTAGTACTTAGTAATTAATAATAGTAATTTAGTAATTGTTTGCTTACAAATGTGTGGTGTTAAAAATATATCTTAACCCAATTCTTTCGAGTTGGGTGAAATTAGTAATTTAGTTTAGTTTGTGCATAATCCATTACTTAATAATTTTCATAATCCTAATTGTTTTGTAATTTATTAATGGCAAATTTAATTAAGTTAAACAATCTAAAAATAATAAATCATTTTTTAGTTACTAAAATATAGTTTTTAATTTTAATTTCTTAATTGACTTCAATTTTCGAAAATATATTTTGTTTTTGGCTTGTATTGCAGAAGTTATTAGGTAATTACTAATTTCTAATTGTACCCAGTTCGCATTAATTAAACTCCCGATTATTAATTATAAAAATTGGTTATTTTTTCATAATAATTTGAATTTCATTTTTTAAATAATCTTTTTAAGTATTAGTCACATTTGTAACAGAATCTCCTAAGTTAAATAATTCAGAAATATCCAGTTGCTATTTAGTTACTAAAATATGATTCTTATTTTAATTTACTAATTTATTCAAATTTTTAAATATTGGTTTTGAGTTTTTGTGAATCATTTAATTATATAATGTTCATTAGTTACAACTAATACTTTTTGATTACTAATTGCAAAGGTAAGTATTGTAGAAATTAATTAAAATTAGGTGAAATTAATAATTTAGTACATGCATAGTAAGCTACTTAATAATTTTCATAATTCTAAATATTCCGTAATTGTTTAATTACAATTTGGAGTTGCATTATGTTCTAATAATTAGTTTTATTAGCTAATTACTAAGTTTGAATTAGTCAGAATTAATACTTATTTATTTAAATTTGTAAATATTTATCCAATTTTTGGTTTAAGTGTGCAATACTAATTTTAATTAGATTCAATTATGAGTTCTTGGTTACATTCTTACTAATTACAAAAATTAGAAATGGTTACAGATTTGTGGCATTAGTCTAAATTTAAGCCTAATTACTAAAGATAAAATTACTAATTTAGTTTATGTTATTTGGATTGCATTACGTTCGAGAAAAACTTTAGATTACCAATTTCTAACTGATCGCAGTTAGTACTTAGTAATTGCTTACTCACAAATCTATGGGATGAATAATCTACCATCTAAACTACGTATTCCTTAAATATTTTTTCATCGCAATTTGAATTGCAGTATAATGTAAGTGATTTTTTAGATTAAATAATTCAGAGATGTTACTAAAATATCATTCTTAATTTTAATTCACTAATTCGTTATGTAAATAAAAAATATTTCGTTAATAAAATAAATGTAATTTTTATTTACTAATTAATTTGAATTTTTATCAATTTATTTTTTTGCTGTCGTGTGCATTACGGAGTTAATTTAGTAATTACTAATTTCTTATTAAACACATTAAGTATTTAGTTACTAATTACTTAGATTAGTAATGGTACAGCATAATTGATCTTTTTTATTACATCTAAATACTTTTTACCTACAGATAATTTTGGATATTTAGATTTTAGTGACAAAATTGTTAATATTCTAAAGATGTTGAATTTTGACCGTGAACTAAAAAGCTATAATTACTCAAATAAGTATCCGTGATTCAGAAATCTACTGACCTTTGAATCAAATTAATTACAAGTACTAAAAAAAATTACAAATTCCAGAAAAAATACGTACTATTATGACAGATTTTATTGTCTTGGCAGGTAGTAATTACGCAATTAGTAAAGTAATTACTAATTACAAAACAAATGCTAAGAAATAATACTATGTAGTAGATTTTTATAAGGAACTTTAAATTGCTTTACTCAGAAGTGTGGCAATTCTTTTGTTACTACAGTAGGCTGTGAAATTAGTTCGTTTCGCTTTTGTTTCATATATCGTAACGCTTACTATGTGACTTCGAATCAATTAAGCTTTGGCGATAAAACGTCGATGGCACATTGTCGAAACACTTCGAAAAGGCATTAATATTTAATAAAGGCACCCGAAGGCACTAAAAGGTTCATCCTATAAATCCCTTTTTTATGATCTAAGATTACAAGTTGAAAAACCATGTAAGCTTCAATAGATTTTGTTGTTTGAAACGATAGTATCAAATCAGTATTCCATACACGAAGTGCAGGATCACTTCCATAAAGCGTGTGGGGCAGGAACTGTCCTCGCCGACAAGACAAATGGACCCACTTTTGTGCAGTATGTGCAAGAACGAAAAGAAAACATTTTCTATCCTTTATGTTTAATTGCGGTATTTTTAAATGCGTTTTATAACAGTAATTAAACTCACGCACATTTGTGAATTATTCATTACACGCTTCTGTCTCCCTCTCACTCTAATTTTATTCCAAAGAGAATTTTGTTAACACAATAATTTACAATGTTCGATCTTATCTTTTAATGTTTTTAAATATTTTTCATTTGTTCTTTTTTTTGTTTCAGGTACGTGCAGTTTCTGCGTAAGTAAAGCGTTTTTTTCCTTTTTCGCTCGGTTCAGATTTGATTACATTTTAGTTTGAGATTATCTGTGCGTGACTGACATTTATAATTTTTCGAAATCGCCGAGTCATTGGCCTCATTAACTTATATATTTTTTAAATTGTGATTGTTTTCGTGCACTCGCTCAGCGCGTACCGTAGTGTTTCAGCACGGCGGTGTTACTCGTCGTTCGCGGCGCCGCGATTGGCGCTTACGAAAACGTTATCAATCGATCAAAGTTCATTAACTCGTGTGTCATTGAGTTTAATTAACAATACAATTGTGTATCGACCATGAAGTGGTCTTACGCATAAATTAGCCTAAAGATTCCTTTTCAAACGATCCCTAAATGTTGGCACACTTTCGCTTAGCCTTGGTGTAGACGTGAACGTACCGTATTCTTCATGATTGGATTAAGGTTTGCTTTTTAATTATCGAGGAACGTCGGCCGATTCGCGTAATTAAATCCCGATTATCGATAATTAATTTCAATTAAAGCGGACGAATCTAACTAGACGCGATTCATTTTTTAAAAATTGTTAGTAAATAGAACATCATTTAAATTAATCAACGACTCAAATAATTTTAATGACAAAGAAAAACATTACTAAATTCATTCGACGATTACTAATTACTTTTTTTTAAATTAAATTTTAAGTTAATTTAGTACTAGTGGCGCTAATTTAAGTTTTTGTATGTTAACAGAATTTTTGATTAGAATTTAATAAAAAATTGCAAAAAACAAAATCTTAAGATATACGGAAGAAAAATGACTATCGTAATTACAGTTCTAACATTTAAATTACAAACAAATTTCAAGAAAGAACTTGTTTTAACTGTTTGTAAAATTACTTAAGTTGCTAAATCGTGCGAAACGCAAAATAAAAAATCAACTTTTAATTACTAAATTAATTAGACAATTACTAATTACATTTTTTTGAATTAAATTTTTGCCTACATTACAGTCCTAACGTTTAAATTACAATTCAATTTCAAGAAAGTTACTAAAGTAATCTCTGTTAGTGAACTTGTTTTAATTGTTTTTAAAATTACTAAAGTTACTAAATCCTACGAAACGCAAAATAATAAATCAACTTTTAAGTACTAAATTAATTATACGATTACTAATTAAATATTTTTAAATTAAATTTTTGCCGACATTACAGCCCTAACGTTTAAATTCAATTTCAAGAAAGTTACTAAAGTTACTAAATCGTACGAAACACAAGATAAATCAATTTTTAATTACTAATTACATTATTTTAAAATTAATTTTTGTTAAATTAAATTTTGTGTTAATTTAATACTAGTGGCACTAATTAAAGTTTTTGTAAATTAATAGAATTTTTTTAGATATTAATTAAAAATTGCAAAAAACGGATTCTTAAGATAGACGGAAGAAAAATTACTATCGTAATTACAGTTCTAACGTTGAAATTACAATTAAATTTTAAGAAAGTTACTAAAGTAATCACTGTTAGTGAACTTCTTTTAACTGTTTTTAAAAAAACTTAAGTTACTAAATTGTACAAAACGCAAAATAAATCAATTTTTAATTACTATATTTATTAGAAGATTACTAGTTACATTATTTTAAAATTAATTTTTGTTAAATTAAATTGTGTCAATTTAGTACTAGTGGCACTTATTAAAGTTTATGTAAATTAATAGAATTTTTTTAGATATTAATTAAAAATTGCAAAAAAACGAATTTTTAAGATATACGGAAGAAAAATTACTACCGTAATTACAGTTCTAACGTTGAAATTACAATTAAATTTTAAGAAAGTTACTAAAGTAATCACTGTTAGTGAACTTCTTTTAACTGTTTTTAAAATTACTTAAGTTACTAAATTGTACGAAACCCAAAATAAATCAATTTTTAATTACTGAATTTATTAGAAGATTACTAATTACATTATTTTAAAATTAATTTTTGTTAAATTAAATTGTCAAGTGTTTTAACTGTTTTTAAAATTACTAAAGTTCCTAAATCATAATAAACGCAAAATGAAGAATGAATTTTAAATTACTAAATTAATTAAACTATTACTAATTACATTTTTTAAATTAATTTTTTTTAATTAATTGTGTTAATTTACTACTAGTGGCACTAATTTAAGTTTTTGTAGAGTAATAGAATTTATTAAAAATTCTATTACTGTACAAAAAAATTGATAAAAAATTGCAAAAAGCGAAATCGTAAGATAGCGGACGAAAAATTACTACTGTAATTACAGTTCTAACATTTAAATTCCAATTAAACTTCAAGAAAGTTACTAAAGTAATCTCTGTTTGTAAGCTTGTTGTTAAAATTCTAAAGTTACTAAATCATAAAAACGCAAAATGAGAAATCAATTTTTAAGTACTAAATTAATTAACCGAGTACTAATTTCATTTTTTTGTAAATTAGTTTTTTAAATAAAATTTTGTGTTAATTTACTACTAGTTGTTGCATTAATTTTAGTTTTTGTAAAGTAATAGAATTTTTATTTAGAATTTAATTAAAAATTGCAAAAAGCGAAATCTTAGATAGACAGAAGAAAAATTTCTACCGTAGTTACAGTCCTAACATTTAAATTACAAATAAGTATCAAGAAAGTTACTAATTTCTGTTAGTGAACTTGTTTTTAACTGTTTTTAAAATTACTGAAGTTACTAAATCGTACGAAATGCAAAATAAATTAATATTTATTTACTAAAGTAATTATACGATCACTAATTACTTTTTTTTAAATTAAATTTTATGTTAGTTTAGCACTTACATAAGTTTTTGTAAATTATTAGTATTCTTTGTAGAATTTAATTAAAAATTACAAAAAACGAAATCTTAAGATAGACGGAAGAATAATTACTACCGTAATTGCAGTCCTAACATTTAAATTACAATTAAATTTCAGGAAAGGTACTGAAGTAATCTCTGTTATTGAACTTGTTTTAACTGTTTTTAAAATTACTAAAGTTACTAAACCGTACGAAACGCAAAATGAGAAATCAATATTTAATTACTACAGCAATTACAAATTTACTAATGTCATTGTTTTAAATTAAATTTTGTATCAATTTAGTGACATTAATTTAGGTTTTTGTAAATTAATAGAATTTTTTTGGTTTAATTAAAAATTGCAAAAACGAAATCTTAAGATAGACAGAAGAAATATTATTACCGTAATTACAGTCCTAACATTTAAATTACAAAAAATTTCAAGAAAATTACTAAAGTAATCTCTGTTAGTGAACATGTTTTAACTGTTTTTAAAATTACTAAACTTACTAAATCGTACGAAACGCAAACTAAGAAATCAATTTTTGATTACTAAATTAATTAGACGATTATTAATTACACTTTTTTTTAAATAATTTTTTTAAAATAAGTTTTGTGTTAATTTAGTAGGTACTAGTGGCACTAATTAAAGTTTTTGTAAATTAATAGAATATTTTTTTTATTTAATTGCAAAAAGCGAAATCTTAAGATAGACGGAAGAAAAATTACGACCGTAATTATAGTTCTAACATTTAAATTACGATTAAATTTCAAGAAAGCTATTAAAGTAATCTCTGTAAGTGAATTTGTTTTAATTAGTTTTAAAATTACTAAAGTTACTAAATCGTACGAAACGCAAAAGAAATCAATGTTTAATTACTAAATTAATTAGACGATTTCTAATTAGTTTTTTTTAAATTTAAATTTTGTTTTAATTTAGTACTAGTGGCACTAATTTAAGTTTCTGTAAATTAATGCAATTTAGAATTGGTTAAAAAATGCAAAAAACGAAATCCTAAAATAGACGGAAGAAATATTATTACCGTAATTACAGTCCTAACGTTTAAATTACAATTAAATTTTAAGAAAGTTACTAAAGTAATCGCCGTCAGTGAACTTTTTCTGTTTTTAAAATCACTAAATCATACGAGACCCAAAATAATTAATTAATTTTTAATTACTATTTTAATTAGACGATTACTAATTACGCTTTTTTAAATCGTTTTTTTAAATTAAATTTTTGGTTAATTTAGTACTAGTGGCACTGATTTAAGTTTTCGTAAATTAATAGAATTTTTTTTAGAATTTAATTAAAAATTACAAAAAACGAAATCTTAAGATAGACAGAAGAAAAATTTCTAACGTAATTACAGTTCTAACATTTAAATTACAAATTAATTCTAAGAAAGTTACCAAAGTAATCTCTCTTAGTGAACTTAATTTTTTTAACTGTTTTTAAAATTACTAAACTTACTAAATCGTACGAAACGCAAACTAAGAAATCAATTTTTGATTACTAAATTAATTAGACGATTATTAATTACTTTTTTTTAACATAATTTCTTTTTAAAATAAATTTTGTGTTAATTTAGTACTAGTGGCACTAATTTAAGTTTTTATAAACTAGTAGAATTTTTTTACAATTTAATTAAAAATCGCAAAAAACGAAATAAATAGACAGAAGAAAAATTTCTACCGTAGTTACAGTCCTAACATTTAAATTACAAATAAGTTTCAAGAACGTTATTAATTTCTGTTAGTGAACTCGTATTTAACTGTTTTTAAAATTATTGAAGCTACTAAATCGTACGAAACGCAAAATAAATCAATTTTCATTTACTAAAGTAATTAGACGATCACTAATTACATTTTTTTTAAATCAAATTTTGTGTTAGTTTAGTACTAGTAGCACTAACATAAGTTTTTGAAAATTCTTTTTAGAATTTAATTAAATATGCAAAAAACGAAATCTTAAGATAGACAGAAGAATAATTACTACCGTAACAAATAAATTTCAGGAAAGGTACTAGTAATCTCTGTTATTGAACTTGTTTTAACTGTTTTTAAAATTACTAAAGTTACTAAATCCTACGAAACGCAAATTAAGAAATCAATTTTTGATTACTAAATTAATTAGACGATTACTAATTACACTTTTTTTAATATTTTTTTTTTAAAATAAGTTTTGTGTTAATTTAGTACTAGTGGCACTAATTAAAGTTTTTGTAAATTAATAGAATATTTTTTTAATTTAATTGCAAAAAGCGAAATCTTAAGATAAACGGAAGAAAAATTACGACCGTAATTATAGATCTAACATTTAAATTACGATTAAATTTCAAGAAGGCTATTAAAGTAATCTCTGTAAGTGAATTAATTAGTTTTAAAATTACTAAAGTTACTAAATCGTACGAAACGCAAAAGAAATCAATGTTTAATTACTAAATTAATTAGACGATTTCTAATTACTTTTTTTTAAATTTAAATTTTGTTTTAATTTAGTACAAGTGGCACTAATTTAAGTTTCTGTAAATTAATGCAATTTAGAATTGATTAAAAAATGCAAAAAACGAAATCCTAAAATAGACGGAAAAAACATTACTACCGTAATTACAGTCCTAACGTTTAAATTATAATTAATTTTTAAGAAAGTTACTAAAGTAATCCCCGTTAGTGAACTTTTTCTGTTTTTAAAATTACTAAATCATACGAGACCCAAAATAATTAATCAATTTTTAATTACTATTTTAATTATACGATTACTAATTACGCTTTTTTAAATCATTTTTTTAAATTAAATTTTTGGTTAATTTAGTACTAGTGGCACTAATTTAAGTTTTCGTAAATTAATAGATTTTTTTTAGAATTTCATTAAAAATTACAAAAAACGAAATCTTAAGATAGACAGAAGAAAAATTTCTAACGTAATTACAGTTCTAACATTTAAAATACAAATTAATTCTAAAAAAGTTACCAAAGTAATTTCTTTTAGTGAACATGTTTTAACTGTTTTTAAAATTACTAAAGTTACTAAATCTTAAATAAATAATAAAAAAAATCTTAAAATAAATAAATTTTTATTTGATAAATCAATTAGACGATCACTAATTAATTTTTTTTAATCAATTTTTTAATAAAATTTTGTGCTAATTTAGTACTAGTGGCACTAACATTAATTTTTGTAAATTATTTTAAAAAAATTTTGCATTTAATTAAAAATTGCAAAAAACAAAATCTTAAGATAGAGGGAGGAATAATTACTAACTTTACAGTCCTAACGTTTAAATTACAATTAAATTAAATTTTGTGTTAATTTAGTACTAGTGGCACTAATTTAAGTTTTTATAAATCAATAGAATTTTTTTTAGAAGTCAATTAAAAAATTTTAAAAAACGAAATCTTAAGATAGACGGAAGAAATATTACTACCGTAATTACGGTCCTAACATTTAAATTACAAATTAATTTAAAGAAAGTTACTAAAGTAATTACTGGTAGTGAACATGTTTTAACTGTTTTTAAAATTGCTAAAGTTAGTAAATCGTACGAAACGCAAACTAAGAAATCAATTTTTGATTACTAAATTAATTAGACCAGTGCTAATTACACTTTTTTTTAAATAATTTTTTTTAATAAATTTTTTGTTAATTTAGTACTAGTGGCGGTAATTAAAGTTTTTGTAAATTAATAGAATATTTTTTTAATTTAATTGCAAAAAGCGAAATCTTAAGATAAACGGAAGAAAAATTACGACCGTAATTATAGATCTAACGTTTAAATTACGATTAAATTTCAAGAAAGCTATTAAAGTAATCTCTGTAAGTGAATTTGTTTTAATTAGTTTTAAAATTACTAAAGTTACTAAATCGTACGAAACGCAAAATAAATTAATGTTTAATTACTAATTTAATTAGACGATTTCTAATTACTTTCTTTCAAATTTAAATTTTGTTTTAATTTAGTACTAGTGGCACTAATTTAAGTTTCTGTAAATTAATGCAATTTAGAATTGATTAAAAAATGCAAAAAAACAAAATCTTAAAATAGACGGAAGAAACATTACTACCGTAATTACAGTCCTAACGTTTAAATTACAATTAAATTCTAAGAAAGTTACTAAAGTAATCTCCGTCAGTGAACTTTTTCTGTTTTTAAAATTACTAAATCATACGAGACCCAAATTAATTAATCAATTTTTAATTACTATTTTAATTAGACGATTATTAATTACGCTTTTTTAAATCGTTTTTTTAAATTAAATTTTTGGTGAATTTAGTACTAGTTGCACTAATTTAAGTTTTCGTAAATTGATAGAATTTTTTTTAGAATTTAATTAAAAATTACAAAAAACGAAATCTTAAGATAGACAGAAGAAAAATTTCTAACGTCATTACAGTTCTAACATTTAAATTACAAATTAATTCTAAGAAAGTTACCAAAGTAATCTCTCTTAGTGAACTTGTTTTAACTGTTTTTAAAATTACTAAAGTTACTAAACCTTACGAAACGCAAAATAAATAAATTTTTATTTGATAAATTAGACGATCACTAATTAATTTTTTTAATCAATTTTTTGAATAAAATTTTGTGCTAATTTAGTACTAGTGGCACTAACATTTGTTTCTGTAAATTATTTAAAAACATTTTAGCATTTAATTAAAAATTGCAAAAAACAAAATCTTAAGATAGAGGGAAGAATAATTACTACCTTTACAGTCCTAACGTTTAAATTACAATTAAATTAAATTTTGTGGTAATTTAGTACTAGTGACACTAACTTAAGTTTTTGTAAATTAATACAATTTAGAATTTAATAAAAAATTGCAAAAAAACCAATCTTAAGATAGACGGAAGAAAAATTATTACCGTAATTACAGTTCTAACGTTTAAATTACATTTCAATTTTAAAAAAATTAATAAAGTAGTCTCTGTTAGTAAACTTGTTCAAATAGTTTTTAAAATTACTAAAGTAACTAAATCGTGCGAGACGGAAAATAAGAAGTTAATTTTTAATAACTAAGAAGGAGAATTGGTAAATGATTACTTGAAAAAAATAATCTTAAATATAAGTGAGAAGAATTACTAAAGTAATTACCTCAAGTAGTATAATTTAGTAATTAAGAAAAAAAATGCTAATGAATTATTTGATTAAGTACAATTTGCCAAAAACGCAATATGAGATAGAAGAAAGAAAAATTACTAAAATTACTAAATCACACGAAACGCAAAATAAGAAGTCAATCTTTAATTATTAAGTTGATTAGACGATTACTAATAAAAAAAATTTTAATTGAGTTTTTTTGAATTAAATTTAGTACTAGTGGCACTAATTTAAGTTTTTGTAAATTATTAGCATTTTTTTAAGAATTTCATTAAAAATTGCAAAAAACGAAATCTTAAGATAGGCGGAAGAAATATTACTACCGTAATTACAGTCCTAACGTTTAAATTACAATTAAATTTCAAGTAAGTTACCAAAGTAATTTCTGTTAGTGAACTTATTTTAACTGTTCTTAAAATTACTAAATCGTACGAAACACAAACTAAGAAATCAATTTTTAATTACTTAATCTATTAGACAATTACTAATTACATTTTTTTTATATTAAATTTTGTGTTGATTTAGTACTTGTGGCACTGATTCAAGTTTTTGTAAATGAATAGAATTTTTTTCTAGAATTTAATTGAAAATTTAAAAAGATAAGATAGACGGAAGAAAAATTACTACCGTAATCGCAGCATTAACGTTTAAATTACAATTAAATTTTAAGAATGTAACTGAAGTAATCTCTGTTAATTGAACTTGTTTTAACTGTTTTTATAATTACTAAATTTACTAAATCGTACGAAACGAAAAATAAGAAATTAGATTAAATTAAAGAATTTAAATTAAATTTTCTGTTAATTTAGTACCAGTGGCACTATTTAAGTTTTTGTAAATAAATAGAATTTTTTTTTGGTTTAATTAGAAATTGCAAAAACGAAATCTTAAGATAGACGGAAGAAACTTACTAAATCGTACGAAACGCAAACTAAGAAATCAGTTTTTGATTACTAAATTAATTAGACGATTATTAATTACTTTTTTTTAACATAATTTCTTTTTAAAATAAATTTTGTGTTAATTTAGTACTAGTGGCACTAATTTAAGTTTTTATAAATCAATAGAATTTTTTTTAGAATTTAATTAAAAATTGTAAAAAACGAAATAAATAGACAGAAGAAAAATTTCTACCGCAGTTACAGTCCTAACATTTAAATTACAAATAAGTTTCAAGAACGTTATTAATTTCTGTTAGTGAACTCGTATTTAACTGTTTTTTAAAATTATCGAAGCTACTAAATCGTACGAAACGCAAAATAAATCAATTTTCATTTACTAAATTAATTAGACGATCACTAATTACATTTTTTAAATTAAATTTTGTGTTAGTTTAGTACTAGTAGCACTAACATAAGTTTTTGAAAATAATTAGTATTCTTTTTAGAATTTAATTAAATATGCAAAAAACGAAATCTTAAGATAGACAGAAGAATAATTACTACCGTAACAAATAAATTTCAGGAAAGGTACTGAAGTAATCTCTGTTATTGAACTTGTTTTAACTGTTTTTAAAATTACTAAAGTTACTAAATCCTACGAAACGCAAACTAAGGAATCAATTTTTGATTACTAAATTAATTAGACGATTACTAATTACACTTTTTTTTTAATAATTTTTTTTAAAATAAGTTTTGTGTTAATTTAGTACTAGTGGCACTAATTAAAGTTTTTGTAAATTAATAGAATATTTTTTTAATTTAATTGCAAAAAGCGAAATCTTAAGATAAACGGAAGAAAAATTACGACCGTAATTATAGATCTAACGTTTAAATTACGATTAAATTTCAAGAAAGCTATTAAAGTAATCTCTGTAAGTGAATTTGTTTTAATTAGTTTTAAAATTACTAAAGTTACTAAATCGTACGAAACCCAAAAGAAATCAATGTTTAATTACTAAATTAATTAGACGATTTCTAATTACTTTTTTTTAAATTTAAATTTTGTTATAATTTAGTACTAGTGGCACTAATTTAAGTTTCTGTACATTAATGCAATTTAGAATTGATTACAAAATGCAAAAAACGAAATCTTAAAATAGACGGAAGAAACGTTACTACCGTAATTACAGTCCTAACGTTTAAATTACAATTAAATTTTAAGAAAGTTACTAAAGTAATCTCCGTCAGTGAACTTTTTCTGTTTTTAAAATTACTAAATCATACGAGACCCAAAATAATTAATCAATTTTTAATTACTATTTTAATTAGACGATTACTAATTGCGCTTTTTTAAATCATTTTTTAAAATTAAATTTTTGGTTAATTTAGTACTAGTGGCACTAATTTAAGTTTTCGTAAATTAATAGAATTTTTTTTAGAATTTTTTTAAAAATTACAGAAAACGAAATCTTAAGATAGACATAAGAAAAATTTCTAACGTAATTGTTCTAACATTTAAATTACAAATTAACTTTAAGAAAGTCACCAAAGTAATTTCTCTTAGTGAACTTGTTTTAACTGTTTCTAAAATTACTAAAGTTACTAAATCTTAGGAAACGCAAAATAAATAAATTTTTATTTGATAAATTAATTAGACGATCACTAATCAATTTTTTTAATAAAATTTTGTGCTAATTTAGTACTAGTGGGACTAACATTCGTTTTTGTAAATCAGTTTAAAAAAATTTTAGCATTTAATTAAAAATTGCAAAAAACGAAATCTTAAGAAAGAGGGAGGAATAATCACTACCTTTACAGTCCTAACGTTTAAATTACAATTAAATTAAATTTTGTGGTAATTTAGTATTAGTGGCACTAATTTAAAGTTTTGTAAATTTAAAAAAATTTAGAATCTAATAAAAAATTGCAAAAAACGCAATCTTAAGATAGCCGGAAGAAAAATTATTACCGTAATCACAGTTCTAACGTTTAAATTACATTTCAATCTAAAAAAATTTACTAAAGTAGTCTCTGTTGTAGTTTTGTGAAAAAATATAATAAGAAAATTAAGTACAATTTGCCAAAAACGCAATATTAAATAGAAGAAAAATTACTAAAATTACTAAATCACACGAAACGCAAAATAAGAAGTCAATCTTTAATTATTAAGCTGATTAGACGATTACTAATACAAAAAAAAATTTATTGAGTTTTTTTGAATTAAATTTTATGTTAATTTAGTACTAGTGGCACTAATTTAAGTTTTTGTAAATTATTAGCATTTTTTTAAGAATATCAATAAAAATTGCAAAAAACTAAATCTTAAGATAGGCGGAAGAAATATTACTACCGTAATTACAGTCCTAACGTTTAAATTACAATTAAATTTCAAGTAAGTTACCAAAGTAATTTCTGTTAGTGAACTTATTTTAACTGTTTTTAAAATTACTAAATCGTACGAAACACAAACTAAGAAATCAATTTTTAATTACTAAATCTGTTAGACAATTACTAATTACATTTTTTTTAATAATTTTTTTTTATACTAAATTTTGTGTTGATTTAGTACTTGTGGCACTGATTTAAGTTTTTGTAAATCAATAGAATTGTTTTCTAGAATTTAATTGAAAATTTAAAAAAATCAGATCTTAAGATAGACGGAAGAAATATTACTACCGTAATTACGGTCCTAACATTTAAATTACAAATTAATTTAAAGAAAGTTAGTAAAGTAATTACTGGTAGTGAACATGTTTTAACTGTTTTTAAAATTGCAAAAGTTAGTAAATCGTATAAAACGCCAACTAAGAAATCAATTTTTGATTACTAAATTAATTAGACGAGTACTAATTACATTTTTTTTAAACAATTTTTTTTTAAATAAATTTTTTGTTAATTTAGTACTAGTGGCGCTAATTAAAGTTTTTGTAAATTAATAGAATTTTTTTTGGTTTAATTAAAAATTGCAAAAACGAAATCTTAAGATAGACAGAAGAAATATTACTACCGTAATTACAGTCCTAACATTTAAATTACAAAAAATTTTAAGAAAGTTACTAAAGTAATCTCTGTTAGTGAACATGTTTTAACTGTTTTTAAAATTGCTAAAGTTAGTAAATCGTACGAAACGCAAACTAAGAAATCAATTTTTAATTATTAAATTAATTAGACGAATACTAATTACACTTTTTTTTAAATAAATTTTGTGTTAATTTAGTACTAGTGGCACTAATTTAAGTTTTTATAAATCAATAGAATTTTTTTTAGAATTTAATTAAAAAATTGCAAAAAACGAAATCTTAAGATAGACGGAAGAAATATTACTACCGTAATTACAGTCCTAACATTTAAATTACAAAAAATTTCAAGAAAGTTACTAAAGTAATCTTTGTTAGTGAACATGTTTTAACTGTTTTTAAAATTACTAAATCGTACGAAACACAAACTAAGAAATCAATTTTTAATTACTAAATCTATTAGACAATTACTAATTACATTTTTTTTAATAATTTTTTTTATACTAAATTTTGTGTTGATTTAGTACTTGTGGCACTGATTTAAGTTTTTGTAAATCAATAGAATTTTTTTCTAGAATTTAATTGAAAATTTAAAAAAATCAGGTCTTAAGATAGACGGAATCTCTGTTAATTGAACTTGTTTTAACTGTTTTTAAGATTACTAAATTTACTAAATCGTACGAAACGCAAAATAAGAAATCAATTTTTGATTACTAAAGTAATTAGACGATTATTAATTACTTGTTTTTAACATAATTTCTTTTTAAAATAAATTTTGTGTTAATTTAGTACTAGTGGCACTAATTTAAGTTTTTGTAAATAAATAGATTTTTTTTGGTTTAATTAAAAATTGCAAAAACGAAATCTTAAGATAGACGGAATAAATATTACTACCGTAATTACGGTCCTAACATTTAAATTACAAATTAATTTAAAGAATGTTACTAAAGTAATCTCTGTTAGTGATTATGTTTTAACTGTTTTTAAAATTGCTAAAGTTAGTAAATCGTACGAAACGCAAACTAAAAAATCAATTTTTGATTATTAAATTAATTAGACGAGTACTAATTACACTTTTTTTTAAATAATTTTTTTTTAATATATTTTTTGTTAATTTAGTACTAGTGGCGCTAATTAAAGTTTTTGTAAAGTAATAGAATTTTTTTTAGAATTTAATTAAAAAATTGCAAAAAACGATATTTTAAGATAGATGGAAGAAATATTACTACCGTAATTACAGTCCTAACATTTAAATTACAATTTCAAGAAAGTTACTAAAGTAATCTCTGTTAGTGAACATGTTTTAACTGTTTAAAATTATTAAACTTGCTGAATCGTACGAAACGCAAACTAAGAAGGCAATTTTTGATTACTAAATTAATTAGACGATTATTAATTATTTTTTTTAACATATTTTTTTTTATATAAATTTTGTATTAATTTAGTACTAGTGGCACTAATTTAAGTTTTTGTAAATCAATAGAATTTTTTTTAGAATTTAATTAAAAAATTGCAAAAAACGAAATCAGACGGAAGAAATATTACTACCGTAATTACAGTCCTAACATTTAAATTACAAAAAATTTCAAAAAAGTTACTAAAGTAGTCTCTGTTAGTGAACTTGTTTAAACAGTTTTTAAAATTGTTAAAGTAACTAAATCGTACTAGACACAAAATAAGAAATCAATTTTTAATAACTAAGAAGAAGAATTAGTAAATAATTATATAATTTAGTAAATATGAAAAAAATGCTACATAATTATTTGGTTACTAATTTTGAGAAAATATATAATAGGAAAAGTGGGTACAATTTCCAAAAAACGCAATATTAAATAGAAGAAAGAAAAATTACTAAGGTAATTTAATTTGTGGATAATTTATCAAGTTTTTTAATGATAATAAGTTTTAGTAAGTTTCAGTATAATTACTAAAGTAATCTCTGTTACTGTTCTTATTGTTTAAGTTTTTGAATATGCTTAAGTTGCTAAATAAAACTAAGTTACAAAAATCTTCTTGAAAAAAATGAATTTTAGTTACTAAAAAGAAAAATTAGTAAGTTAATTGCCGGATTACTAATTTTGTAAAAATGTATGAATTTAAAATTACAAGGAAACAAAATCGGAAAAGGAAAAGGAAAAATTACCAAAGTAGTTACCTAATAAAATATATTTTAATGACTAAAAAGAAAACTTACTAATTTAAATCGCAATCTACTGATAAATTTTTTTAATAATTTCCACTTTTTAGTAAGTTAGTAAATAATAAAATTTGGTAAATAAGAAAAATTACTAAATTAATCAGTTGCTTACTAATTTTGTACAAAGTATTTTATAACTTAATTAGAAACTGCGATGAGGAAAATTACTAAAATAATATGTTACTGTACTTATTCTAACAGTTTTATAAAATACTAAAGCTACTAATTAAAATATAAATTAAACATGAGATTTTAGGAACTAAGAATGAAAATTAATTATTGCTCTATCACTAATTTCGTATGAAATTTTTTTAGAACGTACAAAAAATCAATACCAATGTAATTTATTATTTCGAACCACAGTTACGATAGTAATTTCTTCCATTAAATTAATTCGTTAGTTAAGTAATTCTAATTAAGAGTATCAAATCATCAACATACTTTTTTTTTCTTGTTAGGTGGCGGTTACTCACGCATCGTGCATTTTCCGTAAATAAACGAAGC
This sequence comes from Aquatica leii, assembly GCA_035610365.1. Taxonomy (NCBI): domain Eukaryota; kingdom Metazoa; phylum Arthropoda; class Insecta; order Coleoptera; family Lampyridae; genus Aquatica; species Aquatica leii. The sequence goes on from CM069438.1 coordinate 35,219,860, forward strand.
GTACCCGATAGTGTGATTTAATTGGTTATGACTTATGACGTATTTGCACGATCGGTTGCACTTTCTAATTAAACAACCCGATTGGTTGCCGTTACGAATCTACGTACTTGAAACGAAACTGAAACAATTTAATCCAATTTCGTGCAACAAAGTTGAAGAATGCCGAAAGGCAGTCAACCAGCTTTGTAACGAGCAATTATGATTAAACGATTTCGTGCTTGAGCGAACGATAATAGATGGCGTTGGTGCGCTAAGGTTTATTACTTTCTGACTAACATTTATGAAATTAAACTCTGCGGTCTACATTTCCATTTCTCAAATTGTCGTTGCAAATGCAAATTGCATTTCTTCAACGAGTGACGCGGAAACGCACCACGCTCACACATCCTTTTATTAATAAATATCTAAGCCCAATAATTTGTCACCCATCCGTTGAGAGTCGTAGCTGTCATCACATATTTCAGTACAAAATTGGGTATCCCCTATTGTACTTGTAATTTATATCTCGCGGAGGAAGTAGAATCACGTAGACCAATAAAAGCTCTCGAATATTGAATGTGGAAAGCTCTGACTGCAAAAGCGAAACACGAGGATACAAATCACAGCAAGCGTCGAAAAAAAGGCGAGAAGAAAAGTGTTTGATACAATTTTACCCTTGACCTCAACAAATGTCATTTTCCACCTTTGAATTTTTGTTCCCCCGTTTCGGTTTCGAAACGCGTCAAGTGGTTTTCTCCCGTTTATTTTAATACCGTAACAGCTTGCATAAATTTACGATATTGTTAATGGTGACTGACGTTTAACTATAGATTAATCTGTTTTTAATTACATTCTCGTGTATTTACCAGTTTAAGCTCATAATATAATCTCTAATCACTTTCCAAAATTTAATTTTGTGTTGAACGATAAATAACGCACCTGTTAAATGTTGCTTGATCTTTAAAATATTACGGCGCCGATTTTTGTACTTTGCGCGCATACAAATCCGAGCAGTTTTGAAATTTTAATGACAAGGACGTGCGAGCTGCTTATTATGTATTAATACGATATATCCGTAGAGCGCTATGCAAATACGTCCATTTAAAAACAAAGTAGGGTAAAAAAACAATGGATGAATGAATCACGCTGGCGTTGCCAAAACGATGACTTTCTTATTGATGACTGTCAATTATAAGGGTGCGTGCAACCTGTAGAAGTAGAAATGACCGGGCGTTAAATTTGTACCGATCGTCTTTAACTGTCGCTGAAGTATATAAAAATCAGTTACGATTGCCTAACAATCACATCGATCTTCGTCATATTAAATCAGACAAACGAGCGCTTATCGACTTTTTATTCGAATTTTACGCGCTATTAACACGCGTCGGTTTTTGTTTAGCTGCATTACGAGATCTCTTTTGTTTGTTTATTTATTTAAAAACGGTTATTGACTTATGACCTGGCTCGAAGGACCATGCCGTTTTGTTTGCGACGCTTTTTAAATAAATGCTTTCGGGGGAAACGTGGTACTCATGCACTTAACGAGTTTAGTCATTTAGTATTGCTCTGTTTACACATTAATCAGCCACAAGGAATAAAATTCAGCAATATAGGTCGGTTCGAAGGTTCTGAAAACACATTTATTTTTTCGCACTTGTAGTAATGCATTTGGTTGTTAAACCGTGATAAACGAGGACATTAGTGATTTTTTCTTTACCATTATACTTGATGTATGGTGTTGAGTTACTTATTCAAAAGCACAAACTTTTTTCAAAGACTTCTCATTGTTCAATTTAATATTAATTGTTATTGTAAACGCAATTGATTGTAACTGTCACTACTACACGTTTATAGTATATTGTGCTAACATTTTTTAATCAATACATGTCCTAGTTTGAAGGACTAAAGATATTTCAAACATTTTTTACAAAAATTCATACCATAGTTGTACAGTATTAGCCAAGTATTGAACCGGATCGAAGGACCAAAAAGATTTTTAGTGTTTTTACATATTTTACGACTTTAGTTCAGTTGGTATTTGTGCTCTTAATTAATTATTAGGTTATTGTGTATACGTATCTTAAACTAGAACTTATTTATTGATTTATGAATCGGTTTGAAGGACCGAAAAATCTGAATTTGAGGTGTTCTTAGAAAATAAATGTATTCTTTAAGGTATTATTGATTTTTTTAACATTGTAGTTTTAAAACAGTTTGTCTAAGACATGTTTTTATTTACGAGTCGGCTTGAAGGACCAGCTAGACTTTTTGTGTTATTTAATTACTTATTTAATTTAATAACACAAAAATAGGTACGGTATCTCATAAAGTTTTTAATGTAATTTTGGTATTTTTTATATATTTGTATTGCGTTTATGATTTTACGTGATGTACAAACCGGTTCGAAAGACTATTTCTTTAACTTTGTGACTGAAAAACACCGTGGAAAACTCGTTCGCATTCTTTAAACAAAATTATTTGGTTGGCACTAAAACAATGCATTAATAAAATTTTTATCTAATGAAAAATTGTCGCCCAGACACACACGCAGTTGTTTTAATTGTAATTTGTGTTAGACTGAGAGGGGAGATAACTCGCGTGAAAGAAAATCTTACGATTCAGTTCGAGGTTTTGGTGAACGCCTAAACAAATATGTTTATAATGCGGATTAACGACCTTTATCCTATAAATATTTTTCTTGGATTTAAAGGGATAATCCTCCACGGCTACTATGATGAAACATAAATTTTTTTTATTCAAGTTGCAATTGCACTACTAGTACTACTGGATCCTTGCCAAATCCTTTTTGTGTCATTGAACTCCATCTAAAAAGTATTTCACTTAAAGCACTTACATTTTGTATTCACTTTAACACAAAGACAGAAACAAGCGACGACTTCCTCCACCTTTTTAAATCTGCAATTAATTTTTTCCATTCGCGCGTTGCTTTGTCAACGATTTCTCGCCAAAAAGCTTCTAATCATTGTTCGTAAACGAGAGTATTTTTAAGCGTTACTGAAAAAAATTTAAGGCGTTCCAAATATTTTGGCACGAGATTCTGTTTTCTTGTTTCGCGTTTTAACGATTTTTTTGTTTGTTTATACGCCGAGATGCACAAAGAATATTTTTCTGGGTTTCAGGCGATCTTGTTTTTGAAAAGCAATATTTGCTGATGTTTTCAAAGAATACTTGTCTCTAAGTAAAGATTTCTAGATTAACGGCGCCCTTTTTATTTAAATTATAAATACTAATAAAAGATTACTAAATTAGTAACTGTTCTTAATGCATAATTTCTTCAATAAAATTGATTTAGCTTTTGGCACTTATTACCGTTTTAACTAGTTTTCAACAATTATTTAATTAGTCGTTTTTTTATTAGTAATTTTTATAGCACAATTACTAAATTAAATCTTATAATTAGTTTCAATTAATTTGTTTTTGTTTGTAACTTTGCTAACTTTATGTTTTAATCCTGACCGTTAGAGCTAGTTTTAAAGTTGCTCTTTTTATTTCAAACAAATTTGTCACTAACTTAGTGACTCTGACAGTAATAGTCAAAATTTTGTTGGTGAACTAGTCAACGTTCTGTTTTAATTCCGATATTTAGAATTCGTTTTAAAGTGTTTTTATTTAAAACAAATATGTCACCAACTTAGTGATGCTTTAGTAATTTTTTTTGTTTGCAGTAAACATTCTACTTAAATCGCGGCCTTTCGATGCTGTTTTTACTTTATACAAAGTCATCGCCACCTTAGTGAGGTTCACAGCAATATTAACAATTTAGTAATTTTTTTTGTAACTTAACTAACTTTCTGCTTTAATGCGCTTTTTAGATTTAGTTTAAAATTGCCGTTTTTAATTCAAGGGGAGTTATCGTCATCTTAGCGACCTAGTGATGTTTTCAAACAAATTTGTCGCCTACATCATGTTGCTTACAATAATACAAATTTAGTTTTTTTTTGTTTATCTAACTTTCTATTTTAATGGCGATCTTAACCATTAGTCTTAAAGGTCCCTTTTTCATTTCAAATAAATTTGTCACCAACTTGGTAATTTTGACAATAATTCACGAATCTGGTAATTTTTTTGTAATCATAGCTAACTTTCTATTTTAATCGCGACTTTTAGAATTCGTTTTAATGTTGTTAGTTTCATTTCCAATTTCGTGATGTTTACAATAAGAACAAAAATTTAGTAATTTTTTTGTTACATAGTCAACTTTCTGTTTTAATTGATCTATAGATATATAGAATTGATTTTGAAGTGGCGGTTTTTATTCAAACGAATTTTTCGTTACCTGTGATCCTTACAATGATATTACAAATTTAGTAATATTTTGCAATTTATAGAGTAGCTAACTTTCTATCTTTATCACGAATTTTGAAATCTTAGAAAGTTGCTATTTTTACTTAACTTAGTCATGTGTACAATAATTTACGAATTTAGTAATTTTTTGTAACCATAGCTAACTATCTATTTTAATCGTGACATTTAGAACTACTTCTAAAGTTGCTGTTTTTGTCTGAAGCAAAATTATGACCAACTTAGAGATGTTTTCAAACAAATTTGTCGCCAACTTAGTGATGTTTACAATAATTTACGAATTTAGTAATTTTTTGTAACTACAGCTAACTTCCTACTTTAATAGTGACCTTTAGAGCTAGCTTTAAAGTTACAGATTTTTTTTTAAGCAAAATTATGATCAACTTAGTGGATTTTTACAATAAGAATAAAAATTTAGTAATTTTTTTGTTTCTAACATAGCCTACTTTGAGTTTTATTTATTTAGTAATATTTTGTAATTTATAGCGTAGCTAACTTTCTATTTTAATCGCGACCTTTGCAATCAATCTTACAAAGTCGCTATTTTCATTTCAAACATATTTCTCGCCAACCTAGTGACGTTTACATTAATTTTACGAATTTAGTAATTTTTTTGTTAGCATCCATAGCTTACTTTCTATTTTAATCGCGACCTTTGCAATCAATCTTTGAGTAATTTGTTTGTTAGTAGCCTTTGCAATGAATCTTAGAAAGTCGCTATTTTCATTTTAAACAAATTTGTCGCCACCTTAGTGATGTGTACAATAATTTACGGTTTTAGTAATTTTTTTTTGTTTATCTAACTTTCTATTTTAATGGCGATCTTAGAACTATTTCTTAAAGTTATTGTATTTGTTTGAAACAAAATTATATCCAAGGTAGTGATGTTTTCAAATAAATTTGTCACCAACTTGGTAATTTTGACAATAATTCACGAATCTGGTAATTTTTTTGTAATCATAGCTAACTTTCTATTTTAATCGCGACCTTTGCAATCAATCTTTGAGTAATTTGTTTGTTAGTAGCCTTTGCAATCAATCTTAGAAAGTCGCTATTTTCATTTCAAACAAATTTGTCCCCACCTTAGTGATGTGTACAATAATTTACGAATTTAGTAATTTTTTGTAACCATAGCTAACTATCTATTTTAATCGTGACATTTAGAACTAGTTCTAAAGTTACTGTTTTTGTTTGAAGCAAAATTATAACCAACTTAGAGATGTTTTCAAACAAATTGGTCGCCAACTTAGTGATGTTTACAATAATTTACGAATTTTGTAATTTTTTTGTGTTAGTAGCCATAGCTAACTTTCTATTTTGATTATGACTTTTACAGCTAGTTTTAATGTTACTGTTTCTGTTTGAAGCAAAATTATAAGTTACTTAGTGATGCTTTCGTACAAATTTGTCGCCTGCTTAGTGACGTTTACTTTAATTTTACGAATTTGGTATTTTTTTGTTAGTAGCCGTAGCTAACTTTCTATTATAATCGTGACCTTTAGAACTATTTCTAAAGTTATTGTATTTGTTTGAAGCAAAATTATATCCAAGGTAGTGATGTTTTCAAACAAATTTGTTACCAACTTAGTGGTTTACAGTAATTTACGAATTTAGTAATTTTTTTTGTTCGTTGCCATAGCTAACTTTCTATTTTAATTCGTGGCTTTTACAGCTGGTTTTAAAGTTACAGTTTTTGTTTTAAGAAAAAGTATGACTAGCTTAGTGATTTTTTCAAACTAGTTTGTCGCCTACTTAGTGACGTTTACTTTAATTTTACGAATTTAGTAATTTTTTTGATGGTAGCCAAAGCTAACTTTCTATTAAAATCGTGACCTTTAAAACTTATTCTAAAGTTATTGTATTTGTTTGAAACAAAATTATATCCAAGGTAGTGATGTTTTCAAACAAATTTGTCGCCAACTTAGTGATTTTTACAGTAATTTACGATTTTAGTAATTTTTTTGTAAGCACAGCTGACTTTCTATTTTAATTGTGACCTTTAGAGCTAGTTTTAAAGTTACAGTTTTTGTTTGAAGCAAAATTATAACTTACTTAGTGATGCTTTCATACAAATTTGTCGCCTACTTAGTGACGTTTACTTTAATTTTACGAATTTAGTAATTTTTTTGATGGTAGCCAAAGCTAACTTTCTATTAAAATCGTGACCTTTAAAACTATTTCTAAAGTTATTGTATTTGTTTGAAGCAAAATTATATCCAAGGTAGTGATGTTTTCAAACAAATTTGTCGCCAACTTAGTGATGTTTACAGTAATTTACGGTTTTAGTAATTTTTTTGTAACCACAGCTGACTTTCTATTTTAATTGTGACCTTTAGAGCTAGTTTTAAAGTTACAGATTTTTTTTTGAAGCAAAATTATCACCCACTTAGTGGACGTTTACAATACGAATAAAAATGTAGTAATTTGTTTGTTTCTAACACAGCCAGCTATAAGTTTTATTTGCAATATCTAGAATTACTTTTAAAATTTGTGTTCTTACTTTACACAAAGTTATCGCCTATTTAATGTTGCTTACAATAATATTACAAATTTATTAGTGTATTTTTTTTTCTCTTTCCTCCTGTTTTTCTGTTATACTATGGTTATTTTAATCCTTTGTTTAGGAGGGATGGACAAACACTCAAGGTATTCTTTGTAGGCAACGTTTCGTGCGACGATGTGCGCACTTTATCAGGCCTCTAAAAGTTTATTTTGTAAGTTGATTTGTTTATTTTGTAAGTTGTGTATTAAATCAACTTACAAAATATACTTTTAGAGGCCTGATAAAGTGCGCACATCGTCGCACGAAACGTTGCCTACAAAGAATACCTTGAGTGTTTGTCCATCCCTCCTAAAACAAAGGATTAAAATAACCATAGTATTACAAATTTTGTAATTATAATGTAGCTAACTTTCTATTAAAATCGTGACCTTTAAAACTATTTCTAAAGTTATTGTATTTGTTTGAAGCAAAATTATATCCAAGGTAGTGATGTTTTCAAACAAATTTGTCGCCAACTTAGTGATGTTTACAGTAATTTACGGTTTTAGTAATTTTTTTGTAACCACAGCTGACTTTCTATTTTAATTGTGACATTTAGAGCTAGTTTTAAAGTTACAGTTTTTGTTGGAAGCAAAATTACAACTAACTTAGTGATGCTTTCATACAAATTTGTCGCCTACTTAGTGACGTTTACTTTAATTTTACGAATTTAGTAATTTTTTTGATAGTAGCCAAAGCTAACTTTCTATTTTAACTGTGACCTTTAGAGCTAGTTTTAAAGTCATTGTTTTTGTTTGAAGCAAAATTAGTGATGTTTCAAACAAATTTGTTGCTAAGTTAGTGGTCTTTACAAAAATTTTAGAAATTTAGTAATTTTTGTAACCACAGCTGACTTTCTATTTTAATTGTGACATTTAGAGCTAGTTTTAAAGTTACAGTTTTTGTTGGAAGCAAAATTACAACTAACTTAGTGATGCTTTCATACAAATTTGTCGCCTACTTAGTGACGTTTACTTTAATTTTACGAATTTAGTAATTTTTTTGATGGTAGCCAAAGCTAACTTTCTATTATAATCGTGACCTTTAGAACTATTTCTAAAGTTATTGTATTTGTTTGAAGCAAAATTATATCCAAGGTAGTGATGTTTTCAAACAAATTTGTCGCCAACTTAGTGATGTTTACAGTAATTTACGGTTTTAGTAATTTTTTTGTAAGCACAGCTGACTTTCTATTTTAATTGTGACCTTTAGAGCTAGTTTTAAAGTTACAGTTTTTGTTTGAAGCAAAATTATAACTTACTTAGTGATGCTTTCATACAAATTTGTCGCCTACTTAGTGACGTTTACTTTAATTTTACGAATTTAGTAATTTTTTTGATAGTAGCCAAAGCTAACTTTCTATTTTAATCGTTACATTTACAGCTAGTTTTAAAATTACAGATTTTGTTTGAAGCAAAATTATGATCAACTTAGTGATGTTTTCATACAAATTTGTCGTCAACTTAATGACGTTTACATTAATATTACGAATTTAGTAATTTTTTTGTTGGTAGCTGTAGCTAACTTTCTATTGTAATCGTGACCTTTAGAACTATTTCTAAAGTTATAGTATTTGTTTAAAGCAAAATTATATTCAAGGTAGTGATGTTTTCAAACAAATTTGTCACCAACTTAGTGATGTTTACAATAATTTACGATTTTAGTAATTTTTTTGTAACCACAGCTGACTTTCTATTTTAATTGTGACATTTAGAGCTAGTTTTAAAGTTACAGTTTTTGTTTGAAACAAAATTATAACTAACTTAGTGATGTTTTCATACAATTTTGTCGCTCACTTAGTGACGTTTACATTAATTTTACGAATTTAGTAATTTTTTTGTTGGTAGCCATATCAAACTTTCTATTTTAATTGTGACTATTACAACTAGTTTTAATGTTACTGTTTTTGTTTGAAGCAAAATTATGAGTAATTTAGTCATGTTTTGATACAAATTTGTCGCTAACTTAGTGACGTTTACATTCATTTTACGAATTTAGTAATTTTTTTGTTGGTAGCCATAGCTAACTTTCTATTTAAATCGTGACCTTTAGAACTATTTCTAAAGTTATTGTATTTGTTTGAAACAAAATTATATCTAAGTTAGTGATGTTTTTAAACACATTTGTCGCCATTTTAGTGATGTTTACAGTAATTTACGAATTTGGTAATTTTTTTGTTAGTACCCTTAGCTAACTTTCTATTTTAATTGTTACGTTTACTGCTAGTTTTAAAATTACAGATTTTGTTTGAAGCAAAATTATGATCAACTTAGTGATGCTTTCATACAAATTTGTCGCCTACTTAGTGACGTTTACTTTAATTTTACGAATTTAGTAATTTTTTTGATAGTAGCCAAAGCTAACTTTCTATTAAAATCGTGACCTTTAAAACTATTTCTAAAGTTATTGTATTTGTTTGAAGCAAAATTATATCCAAGGTAGTGATGTTTTCAAACAAATTTGTCGCCAACTTAGTGATGTTTACAGTAATTTACGGTTTTAGTAATTTTTTTGTAACCACAGCTGACTTTCTATTTTAATTGTGACCTTTAGAGCTAGTTTTAAAGTTACAGTTTTTGTTTGAAGCAAAATTATAACTTACTTAGTGATGCTTTCATACAAATTTGTCGCCTACTTAGTGACGTTTACTTTAATTTTACAAATTAAGTAATTTTTTTTGTTAGTAGCCATAGCTAACTTTCTATTTTAATCGTTACGTTTACAGCTAGTTTAAAAATTACAGATTTTGTTTGAAGCAAAATTATATCCAAGGTAGTGATGCTTTCATACAAATTTGTCGCCAACTTACTCACGTTTACATTAATTTTACGAATTTAGTAATTTTTTTGTTAGCATCCATAGCTTACTTTCTATTTTAATCGTGACCTTTAGAATTAGTTCTAAAGTTAGTGTATTTGTTTAAAGCAAAATTGTATCCAAGGTAGTGATGTTTTCAAACAAATTTGTCGCCAGCTTAGTGATGTTTACAATAATTTACGAATTTGGTAATTTTTTTGTTAGTAGCCATAGTTTACTTTCTATTTTAACTGTGACCTTTAGAGCTAGTTTTAAAGTCATTGTTTTTGTTTGAAGCAAAATTATAACTTACTTAGTGATGCTTTCATACAAATTTGTCGTCAACTTAGTGACGTTTACTTTAATTTACGATTTTAGTAATTTTTTTGATAGTAGCCAAAGCTAACTTTCTATTTTCATTGTGACTTTTAGAGCTAGTTTTAAAGTTACAGTTTTTGTTTGAAACAAAATTATAACTAACTTAGTGATGCTTTCATACAAATTTGTCGCCTACTTAGTGACGTTTACTTTAATTTTACGAATTTAGTAATTTTTTTTGTTAGTAGCCATAGCTAACTTTCTATTTTAATTGTGACCTTTAGAGCTAGTTTTAAAGTTACAGTTTTTGTTTGAAGCAAAATTATAACTTACTTAGTGATGCTTTCATACAAATTTGTCGCCTACTTAGTGACGTTTAGTTTAATTTTACGAATTTAGTAATTTTTTTGATAGTAGCCAAAGCTAACTTTCTATTATAATCGTGACCTTTAGAACTATTTCTAAAGTTATTGTATTTGTTTGAAGCAAAATTATATCCAAGGTAGTGATGTTTTCAAACAAATTTGTCGCCAACTTAGTGATGTTTACAGTAATTTACGGTTTTAGTAATTTTTTTGTAACCACAGCTGACTTTCTATTTTAATTGTGACCTTTAGAGCTAGTTTTAAAGTTACAGTTTTTGTTTGAAGCAAAATTATAACTTACTTAGTGATGCTTTCATACAAATTTGTCGCCTACTTAGTGACGTTTACTTTAATTTTACGAATTTAGTAATTTTTTTGATAGTAGCCAAAGCTAACTTTCTATTAAAATCGTGACCTTTAAAACTATTTCTAAAGTTATTGTATTTGTTTGAAGCAAAATTATATCCAAGGTAGTGATGTTTTCAAACAAATTTGTCGCCAACTTAGTGATGTTTACAGTAATTTACGGTTTTAGTAATTTTTTTGTAACCACAGCTGACTTTCTATTTTAATTGTGACCTTTAGAGCTAGTTTTAAAGTTACAGTTTTTGTTTGAAGCAAAATTATAACTTACTTAGTGATGCTTTCATACAAATTTATCGCCTACTTAGTGACGTTTAGTTTAATTTTACGAATTTAGTAATTTTTTTGATAGTAGCCAAAGCTAACTTTCTATTATAATCGTGACCTTTAGAACTATTTCTAAAGTTATTGTATTTGTTTGAAGCAAAATTATATCCAAGGTAGTGATGTTTTCAAACAAATTTGTCGCCAGCTTAGTGATGTTCACAATAATTTACGAATTTGGTAATTTTTTTGTTAGTAGCCATAGCTAACTTTCTACTTTAATTGTGACTTTTACAGCTAGTTTTAATGTTACTGTTTTTGTGTGAAGCAAAATTATGACTAACTTAGTGATAATTTTATACAAATGTGTCGTCAACTCAGTGACGTTTACAATAATTTACGATTTTAGTAATTTTTTGTAAGCACAGCCGGCCTTCTATTTTAATTGTGACTTTTAGAGCTAGTTTTAAAGTTACAGTTTTTGTTTGACGCAAAATTATAACTAACTTAGTGATGCTTTCATACAAATTTGTCGCCTACTTAGTGACGTTTACTTTAATTTTACGAATTTAGTAATTTTTTTGTTGGTAGCCAAAGCTAACTTTTTATTGTAATCGTAACCTTTAGAACTATTTCTAAAGTTATTGTATTTGTTTGAAGCAAAATTATATCTAAGATAGTAAATGTTTTCAAACAAATTTGTCGCCAACTTAGTGATGTTTACGATAATTTACGATTTTAGTAATTTTTTTGTAACTACAGCTGACTTTCTATTTTAATTGTGACATTTGGAGCTAGTTTTAAAGTTACAGTTTTGGTTTGAAGCAAAATTATAACTAAGCTAGTGATGCTTTCATACAAATTTGTCGCCTACTTAGTGACGTTTACTTTAATTTTACAAATTTAGTAATTTTTTTTTGTTAATAGCCATAGCTAACTTTCTATTTTAATCGTTACATTTACATCTAGTTTAAAAATTACAGATTTTGTTTGAAGCAAAATTATTCGTAACTTAGTGATGTTTTCATACAAATTTGTTGCCAACTTAGTGGCGTTTTCATTAATTTTACGAATTTAGTAATTTTTTTGTTAGTATCCATAGCTAACTTTCTATTTTAATCGTTACATTTACATCTAGTTTTAAAATTACAGATTTTGTTTGAAGCAAAATTATGCCCAACTTAGTGATGTTGTCATATAAATTTGTTTCCAACTTAGTGACGTTTTCATTAATTTTACGAATTTAGTAATTTTTTTGTTAGTATCCATAGCTAACTTTCTATTTTAATCGTTACATTTACATCTAGTTTCAAAATTACAGATTTTGTTTGAAGCAAAATTATGCCCAACTTAGTGATGTTTTCATACAAATTTGTTCCCAACTTAGTGACGTTTTCATTAATTTTACGAATTTAGTAATTTTTTTTTTATTATCCATAGCTAACTTTCTGTTTTAATCGTGATCTTTAGAATTAGTTCTAAAGTTACTGTATTTGTTTGAAGCAAAATTATATCCAAGGTAGTGATGCTTTCATACAAATGTGTCGCCTACTTAGTGACGTTTACTTTAATTTTACAAATTTAGTAATTTTTTTTGTTAGTAGCCATAGCTAACTTCCTATTTTAATCGTTACATTTACAGCTAGTTCAAAAATTACAGATTTTGTTTGAAGCAAAATTATGCCTAACTTAGTGATGTTTTCATACAAATTTGTTGCCAACTTAGTGACGTTTTCATTAATTTTACGAATTTAGTAATTTTTTTGTTAGTATCCATAGCTAACTTTCTATTTTAATCGTTACATTTACATCTAGTTTCAAAATTACAGATTTTGTTTGAAGCAAAATTATGACCAACTTAGTAATGTTTTCATACAAATTTGTCGCCAACTTACTGAAGTTTACATTAATTTTACGAGTTTAGTAATTTTTTTGTTAGTATCCATAGCTAACTTTGTATTTTAATCGTTACATTTACAGCTAGTTTTAAAATTACAGATTTTGTTTGAAGCAAAATTATGCCCAACTTAGTGATGTTTTCATACAAATTTGTCGCCAACTTAGTGACGTTTACATTAATTTTACGAAGTAATTTTTTTTGGTGGTAGCCATAACTAACTTTCTATTTTAATCGTGATCTTTACTATTTCTAAAATATTGTATTTGTTTAAAGCAATATTAAATCCAAGGTAGTGATGTTTTCAAACAAATTTGTCGCCAACTTAGTGATGTTTACAGTAATTTACGGTTTTAGTAATTTTTTTGTAACCACAGCTGACTTTCTATTTTAATTGTGACATTTAGAGCTAGTTTTAAAGTTACAGTTTTTGTTGGAAGCAAAATTACAACTAACTTAGTGATGCTTTCATACAAATTTGTCGCCTACTTAGTGACGTTTACTTTAATTTTACGAATTTAGTAATTTTTTTGATAGTAGCCAAAGCTAACTTTCTATTAAAATCGTGACCTTTAAAACTATTTCTAAAGTTATTGTATTTGTTTGAAGCAAAATTATATCCAAGGTAGTGATGTTTTCAAACAAATTTGTCGCCTACTTAGTGACGTTTACTTTAATTTTACGAATTTAGTAATTTTTTTGATGGTAGCCAAAGCTAACTTTCTATTTTAATCGTTACATTTACATCTAGTTTTAAAATTACAGATTTTGTTTGAAGCAAAATTATGACCAACTTAGTGATGTTTTCATACAAATTTGTCGCCAACTTACTGACGTTTACATTAATTTTACGAATTTAGTAATTTTTTTGTTAGCATCCATAGCTTACTTTCTATTATAATCGTGACCTTTAGAACTATTTCTAAAGTTATTGTATTTGTTTGAAGCAAAATTATATCCAAGGTAGTGATGTTTTCAAACAAATTTGTTACCAACTTAGTGGTTTACAGTAATTTACGAATTTGGTATTTTTTTGTTAGTAGCCGTAGCTAACTTTCTATTTTATTTGTGTCTTTTATAGCTAGTTTTAATGTTACTGTTTTTGTGTGAAGCAAAATGATGACTAACTTAGTGATAATTTTATACAAATTTGTGGCCAACTTGGTGACGTTTACAATAATTTACGATTTTAGTAATTTTTTTGATAGTAGCCAAAGCTAACTTTCTATTAAAATCGTGACCTTTAAAACTATTTCTAAAGTTATTGTATTTGTTTGAAGCAAAATTATATCCAAGGTAGTGATGTTTTCAAACAAATTTGTCGCCAACTTAGAGATGCTCACAATAATTTACGAATTTGTTCATTTTTTTGTTAGCAGCCATAGCTAACTTTCCATTTTATTCGTGACCTTTACAGCTGGTTTTAAAGTTAGTGTTTTTGTTTAAAGCAAAATTATGACCAACTTAGATATGTTTTCAAACAAATTTGGCGTCAACGCAACGTAGTGATTTTTATAATAATTTACGAAATTAGTATGTTTTTTGTAACCGCAGCTAACTTTCTATTTTAATTGTGCTAATAGCTAGTTTTAAAGTTTTAGTTTTTGTTTGAAGTAAACTAACTTAGTGATATTTTTAAACAAATTTGTCGCCGACTGAGTGATGTTTACAATAATTTTACGAATTTAGTAATTTTTGTAATCATAGCTTATTTTTTATTTTAATCGTGGCCTTTAGAATTAGTTTTAGAGTTACTGCTTTTGGTTTAAAGAAAATTATGACCAACTTAATGATGCTTACAGTAAGAAAAAAAAATTGTATTTTTTTTGTTTTTAATTTTCCTAACTTTGTGTTTTAATTGCCATCTTTTGAATTCATTATGAAGTTTGTGTTTTTATGTTACATAAAGTTATCGCCAACTTAATGTTGCTTACAATAACATTACAAATTTAGTAATATTTTGTAATTTATAGCATAGCTAACTTTCTATTTTAATGGCGACTTTTGCAATCAATCTTAGAAGTTGCTATTTTGTTGATGTTTACAATAATTTTACGAATTCAGTAATTGTTTTGTAGTCATAGCTAACTTTCTATTTTCATGCGTTACTAGTGATGTTTTGAACAAATTTGTCGCCAACTTAATGATGTTTACAATAGAATAAAAATTTAGTTATTTTTTGTTGCTAACATAGCTAACTTTCTGTTTTAATTGCGTCCTTTAGAATTTGTTTTTATTTTAAACACAGTTGTTGCCAACTTAATGTTGCTTACAATCACTCTTAAAGTTGGTATTTTCGTTTCAAACGAAATTTGTTGTCAACTTACTTGCGTTTACAATAATTTTACAAATTTAGTATTTTTTTTTTCTATTTTAATGGCGACAGTTGGTGTTTTTATTTCATCAAATATGTCGCCAAGTTTTAAAGTTTTTTATTGGTTTTCAAAAAAATTATGACCAATGTAGTGATATTTACAATAATACCAGAAAATTAACTTAATTGAGTCAAAGTATTCTATGAAAATCTTTGAAACAAAAACCGATAAAATATTAATTATTCTAAGCCGAAGTAATCTGCGAGAATGTCGAAGACGTTGAAACATCGTCGGTCACATTGATTAACTCATTAAAATGCAAAAGAATCGATGTAAAGCAAACGAAGCGTTCATGAATTTCTTATTTAGCGCGTCTTAATCTCGTTCAAAATTTTAATTGTTATTTTGATAAAGACCAATTCGTGCTTGAAATTCCGAAAGGCTCCCACAAAATCTGAATAGCCGCGCCACCGCTGAATAATTTAAAAATAATCCAACATTTGTAGACACTTCCTAAATTTATTGTCAGAAATAATTAAAAGCCTTTGCCGGTTAATAATTCACCCGCTTTTACCTTTCTCGTTAGTATTTTATTAACGTCGTCTTAATTACGAAAGGTATGCAAATCGCTTCTTCCCTAACGATGCGTTTTTTTTGTCCACGTTCAAAGAAATAACTTCGTTGGTAAAATGCCGCAAAATTGAAATTTGAAATAACAATTCATTAAAGTTTTATCGTCAGTGTCTGGCTGTTAGAAAAAGATCGCAACCCGATATAAATTTGAAAAGATGACGTTACCTTATACGAAAATCGAATGCCATATTCAACCATCATTCGGGGGTGCAAAACGGAAATTAAAAGTAATTTCTGGTCCTAGAATCTTATTTCCGTTTTGTACATAAATGGCATTTGAATTAAACTGAAAGATTATTTTATTTGGAGTTTTATTATAAAAAAAACGTTTGTTGACAGTTTTGCATGTGATTGACGAGCGCTTTTGCGACGTCGAGAAACAACGAATTTAAAAAAACGCCAACTGCGATAATCGCACACGGATTAAATAAACTGCTTTTGTTTTGACATGTTTTTACAGTGTCGTTTTCAATGAATGTATATTAAAAAAACACTGAATTATTAATTGATTTAATTTAAATTTTTAGCACTCATCGTATTTAAATTTCTTCCTAAAAGTTTTTGTAGATGTAATTCGATTAATCAAAATGGATAGTAGAGGTATTTTTAATTATTTCGATGACAGTTGTTTAAATCACAGTTGCCACGTTTTTGTATTTGCTTTGTTTTTTTATTGTTTCGTTTGTTAACTTTAATTATATTTTTGAGCGTTGTAATTATTTTTTATAGTGTTTGCTAAATTTACAACTTAGTAACAATTTTTTTGGGACTTTTATTGTTTGATAATTGTAAAACCAACATTGTAAGATATAAGCTTATTATCAACTTTATGTTGTATTAAAAAATTTTTCTATGTCGAAATTTCTGCATTTTATATTTTTTTGATTTAGTAAGGTTTTATGTTTTTAGTAATTTTTTTGCGTCTATATGTTTTTCCAATTTTGCAAAATACTTATTAATTAGTCGTTTTTTAATACATTAATTTTTTATCTTAGTAGGCATTTTATAGCCTACTTTGATGATATTCTAAATTCTTTTTTGACAGCTTGAATGCTTTTACTAAACTTTAATTTCTGAGTTTCTGTTAGCTTTTTCTATTAATGTTTATACTTAGGATAATTTGAAGCTCAGCGAATTTTTTTTTTCGATTTAGTAATGTTTTAATTTGGCAGTTCTTTTGTATTCCTGATTTAGTAACGTGCTATGGTTTTAGTAATTTTGTTGTCTCTACAAGTTTTCTCAATTGGGCAATACTTGATAATTAGCCGTTTTTTAATACATTAATTTCTTAACTTAGTAGGCATTTGACAGCCTACTTTGATAATATTCTAACTTATTTTTTTGTTACTTGAATGCTTTTACTAAACTTTGAAATCTGAGTCTGTGTTAGCTTTTTCTAATAGTGTTTATAATTAGGACAATTTAAAGCTCAGCGAATTTTTCGTTCGATTTAGTAATTTTTTGATTTTGCATGGTTCTTTTGTAGTCCTGATTTAGTAAAGTGCTATGATTTTAGTAATTTTGTTGCCTCTACAAGTTTTCTCAATTTGGCAATACTTGATAATTAGCCGCGTTTAATACATTAATTCTTCATCTTAGTAGGCATTTTACAGCCTACTTTGATGATATTCTAAATTATTTATTTGGCGACTTGAATGCTTTTACTAAACTTTGAAATCTGAGTCTGTGTTAGCTTTTTCTAATAGTGTTTATAATTAGGACAATTTAAGGCTCAGAGAATTTTTCTTTCGATTTAGTAATTTTTTGATTTTGCATGGTTCTTTTGTAGTCCTGATTTAGTAAAGTGCTATGATTTTAGTAATTTTGTTGCCTCTACAAGTTTTCTCAATTTGGCAATACTTGATAATTAGCCGCGTTTAATACAATAATTTTTTATCTTAGTAGGCATTTTACAGCCTACTTTGATGATATTCTAAATTATTTATTTGGCGACTTGAATGCTTTTACTAAACTTTGAAATCTGAGTCTGTGTTAGCTTTTTCTAATAGTGTTTATAATTAGGACAATTTAAGGCTCAGCGAATTTTTCTTTCGATTTAGTAATTTTTTGATTTTGCATGGTTCTTTTGTAGTCCTGATTTAGTAAAGTGCTATGATTTTAGTAATTTTGTTGCCTCTACAAGTTTTCTCAATTTGGCAATACTTGATAATTAGCCGCGTTTAATACAATAATTTTTTATCTTAGTAGGCATTTTACAGCCTACTTTGATGATATTCTAAATTATTTATTTGGCGACTTGAATGCTTTTACTAAACTTTGAAATCTGAGTCTGTGTTAGCTTTTTCTAATAGTGTTTATAATTAGGACAATTTAAGGCTCAGCGAATTTTTCTTTCGATTTAGTAATTTTTTGATTTTGCATGGTTCTTTTGTAGTCCTGATTTAGTAAAGTGCTATGATTTTAGTAATTTTGTTGCCTCTACAAGTTTTCTCAATTTGGCAATACTTGATAATTAGCCGTTTTTTAATACAATAATTTTTATCTTAGTAGGCATTTTACAGCCTACTTTGATGATATTCTAAATTATTTATTTGGCGACTTGAATGCTTTTACTAAACTTTGAAATCTGAGTCTGTGTTAGCTTTTTCTAATAGTGTTTATAATTAGGACAATTTAAGGCTCAGCGAATTTTTCTTTCGATTTAGTAATTTTTGATTTTGCATGGTTCTTTTGTAGTCCTGATTTAGTAAAGTGCTATGATTTTAGTAATTTTGTTGCCTCTACAAGTTTTCTCAATTTGGCAATACTTGATAATTAGCCGTTTTTAATACAATAATTTTTATCTTAGTAGGCATTTTACAGCCTACTTTGATGATATTCTAAATTATTTATTTGGCGACTTGAATGCTTTTACTAAACTTTGAAATCTGAGTCTGTGTTAGCTTTTTCTAATAGTGTTTATAATTAGGACAATTTAAGGCTCAGCGAATTTTTCTTTCGATTTAGTAATTTTTGATTTTGCATGGTTTTTTTGTAGTCCTGATTTAGTAAAGTGCTATAATTTTAGTAATTTTGTTGCCTCTACAAGTTTTCTCAATTTGGCAATACTTGATAATTAGCCGTTTTTTAATACATTAATTCTTCATCTTAGTAGGCATTTTACAGCCTACTTTGATGATATTCTAAATTATTTATTTGGCGACTTGAATGCTTTTACTAAACTTTGAAATCTGAGTCTGTGTTAGCTTTTTCTAATAGTGTTTATAATTAGGACAATTTAAGGCTCAGCGAATTTTTCTTTCGATTTAGTAATTTTTTGATTTTGCATGGTTCTTTTGTAGTCCTGATTTAGTAAAGTGCTATGATTTTAGTAATTTTGTTGCCTCTACAAGTTTTCTCAATTTGGCAATACTTGATAATTAGCCGTTTTTTAATGCATTAATGTTTGAACTTAGTAGGCATTTTACAGCCTACTTTGATGATATTCTAAATTATTTATTTGGCGACTTGAATGCTTTTACTAAACTTTGAAATCTGAGTCTGTGTTAGCTTTTTCTAATAGTGTTTATAATTAGGACAATTTAAGGCTCAGCGAATTTTTCTTTCGATTTAGTAATTTTTTGATTTTGCATGGTTCTTTTGTAGTCCTGATTTAGTAAAGTGCTATGATTTTAGTAATTTTGTTGCCTCTACAAGTTTTCTCAATTTGGCAATACTTGATAATTAGCCGCGTTTAATACATTAATTCTTCATCTTAGTAGGCATTTTACAGCCTACTTTGATGATATTCTAAATTATTTATTTGGCGACTTGAATGCTTTTACTAAACTTTGAAATCTGAGTCTGTGTTAGCTTTTTCTAATAGTGTTTATAATTAGGACAATTTAAGGCTCAGCGAATTTTTCTTTCGATTTAGTAATTTTTGATTTTGCATGGTTCTTTTGTAGTCCTGATTTAGTAAAGTGCTATGATTTTAGTAATTTTGTTGCCTCTACAAGTTTTCTCAATTTGGCAATACTTGATAATTAGCCGTTTTTTAATACAATAATTTTTTATCTTAGTAGGCATTTTACAGCCTACTTTGATGATATTCTAAATTATTTATTTGGCGACTTGAATGCTTTTACTAAACTTTGAAATCTGAGTCTGTGTTAGCTTTTTCTAATAGTGTTTATAATTAGGACAATTTAAGGCTCAGCGAATTTTTCTTTCGATTTAGTAATTTTTTGATTTTGCATGGTTCTTTTGTAGTCCTGATTTAGTAAAGTGCTATGATTTTAGTAATTTTGTTGCCTCTACAAGTTTTCTCAATTTGGCAATACTTGATAATTAGCCGCGTTTAATACATTAATTCTTTATCTTAGTAGGCATTTTACAGCCTACTTTGATGATATTCTAAATTATTTATTTGGCGACTTGAATGCTTTTACTAAACTTTGAAATCTGAGTCTGTGTTAGCTTTTTCTAATAGTGTTTATAATTAGGACAATTTAAGGCTCAGCGAATTTTTCTTTCGATTTAGTAATTTTTGATTTTGCATGGTTCTTTTGTAGTCCTGATTTAGTAAAGTGCTATGATTTTAGTAATTTTGTTGCCTCTACAAGTTTTCTCAATTTGGCAATACTTGATAATTAGCCGCGTTTAATACATTAATTCTTTATCTTAGTAGGCATTTTACAGCCTACTTTGATGATATTCTAAATTATTTATTTGGCGACTTGAATGCTTTTACTAAACTTTGAAATTTGAGTCTGTGTTAGCTTTTTCTAATAGTGTTTATAATTAGGACAATTTAAGGCTAAGCGAATTTTTCTTTCGATTTAGTAATTTTTTGATTTTGCATGGTTCTTTTGTAGTCCTGATTTAGTAAAGTGCTATGATTTTAGTAATTTTGTTGCCTCTACAAGTTTTCTCAATTTGGCAATACTTGATAATTAGCCGCGTTTAATACATTAATTCTTCATCTTAGTAGGCATTTTACAGCCTACTTTGATGATATTCTAAATTATTTATTTGGCGACTTGAATGCTTTTACTAAACTTTGAAATCTGAGTCTGTGTTAGCTTTTTCTAATAGTGTTTATAATTAGGACAATTTAAGGCTCAGCGAATTTTTCTTTCGATTTAGTAATTTTTTGATTTTGCATGGTTCTTTTGTAGTCCTGATTTAGTAAAGTGCTATGATTTTAGTAATTTTGTTGCCTCTACAAGTTTTCTCAATTTGGCAATACTTGATAATTAGCTGTTTTTTAATACAATAATTTTTTATCTTAGTAGGCATTTTACAGCCTACTTTGATGATATTCTAAATTATTTATTTGGCGACTTGAATGCTTTTACTAAACTTTGAAATCTGAGTCTGTGTTAGCTTTTTCTAATAGTGTTTATAATTAGGACAATTTAAGGCTCAGCGAATTTTTCTTTCGATTTAGTAATTTTTGATTTTGCATGGTTCTTTTGTAGTCCTGATTTAGTAAAGTGCTATGATTTTAGTAATTTTGTTGCCTCTACAAGTTTTCTCAATTTGGCAATACTTGATAATTAGCCGCGTTTAATACATTAATTCTTCATCTTAGTAGGCATTTTACAGCCTACTTTGATGATATTCTAAATTATTTATTTGGCGACTTGAATGCTTTTACTAAACTTTGAAATCTGAGTCTGTGTTAGCTTTTTCTAATAGTGTTTATAATTAGGACAATTTAAGGCTCAGCGAATTTTTCTTTCGATTTAGTAATTTTTGATTTTGCATGGTTCTCTTGTAGTCCTGATTTAGTAAGGTGCTATGATTTTAGTAATTTTGTTGCCTCTACAAGTTTTCTCAATTTGGCAATACTTGATAATTAGCCGCGTTTAATACATTAATTCTTTATCTTAGTAGGCATTTTACAGCCTACTTTGATGATATTCTAAATTATTTATTTGGCGACTTGAATGCTTTTACTAAACTTTGAAATCTGAGTCTGTGTTAGCTTTTTCTAATAGTGTTTATAATTAGGACAATTTAAGGCTCAGCGAATTTTTCTTTCGATTTAGTAATTTTTTGATTTTGCATGGTTCTTTTGTAGTCCTGATTTAGTAAAGTGCTATCATTTTAGTAATTTTGTTGCCTCTGCAAGTTTTCTCAATTTGACAATACTTGATAATTACCCGTTTTTTAATACATTAATTTTTTATCTTAGTAGGCATTTTACAGCCTACTTTGATGATATTCTGAATTATTTATTTGGCCACTTGAATGCTTTTACTAAACTTTGAAATCTGAGTCTGTGTTAGCTTCTTCTAATAGTGTTTATAATTAGGACAATTTAAAGCTCACCGAATGTTTCTTTCGATTTAGTAATTTTTGATTTTGCATGGTTCTTTTTGTAGTCCTGATTTAGTAAAGTGCTATGATTTTAGTAATTTTGTTGCCTCTACAAGTTTTCTCAATTTGGCAATACTTGATAATTAGCCGCGTTTAATACATTAATTCTTCATCTTAGTAGGCATTTTACAGCCTACTTTGATGATATTCTAAATTATTTATTTGGCGACTTGAATGCTTTTACTAAACTTTGAAATCTGAGTCTGTGTTAGCTTTTTCTAATAGTGTTTATAATTAGGACAATTTAAGGCTCAGCGAATTTTTCTTTCGATTTAGTAATTTTTGATTTTGCATGGTTCTTTTGTAGTCCTGATTTAGTAAAGTGCTATGATTTTAGTAATTTTGTTGCCTCTACAAGTTTTCTCAATTTGGCAATACTTGATAATTAGCCGCGTTTAATACATTAATTCTTCATCTTAGTAGGCATTTTACAGCCTACTTTGATGATATTCTAAATTATTTATTTGGCGACTTGAATGCTTTTACTAAACTTTGAAATCTGAGTCTGTGTTAGCTTTTTCTAATAATGTTTATATTTAGGATAATTTGTAGCTCAGCGAATTTTCATTTCGATTTAGTAATTTTTTGATTTGCATAGTTCTTTTGTAGCCTTGTTTTAGTAACTTGCTATGGTTTTAGTAATTTTGTTGCGTCTACATGTTTTCTCAATTTGGTAAAGTACTTAATAATTAGCCGTTTTTTAATGCATTAATTTTTTTACTTAGTAGGCATTTTACAGCTTACTTTGATGATATTTTAAATTCGTTTTGACAACTTGAATGCTTTTACTAAACTTTAATTTCTGAGTCTGTGTTAGCTTTTTCTAATAATGTTTATATTTAGGATAATTTGTAGCTCAGCGAATTTTCATTTCGATTTAGTAATTTTTTGATTTGCATAGTTCTTTTGTAGCCTTGTTTTAGTAACTTGCTATGATTTTAGTAATTTTGTTGCCTCTACAAGTTTTCTCAATTTGGCAATACTTGATAATTAGCCGCGTTTAATACATTAATTCTTCATCTTAGTAGGCATTTTACAGCCTACTTTGATGATATTCTAAATTATTTATTTGGCGACTTGAATGCTTTTACTAAACTTTGAAATCTGAGTCTGTGTTAGCTTTTTCTAATAGTGTTTATAATTAGGACAATTTAAGGCTCAGCGAATTTTTCTTTCGATTTAGTAATTTTTGATTTTGCATGGTTCTTTTGTAGTCCTGATTTAGTAAAGTGCTATGATTTTAGTAATTTTGTTGCCTCTACAAGTTTTCTCAATTTGGCAATACTTGATAATTAGCCGTTTTTTAATACAATAATTTTTATCTTAGTAGGCATTTTACAGCCTACTTTGATGATATTCTAAATTATTTATTTGGCGACTTGAATGCTTTTACTAAACTTTGAAATCTGAGTCTGTGTTAGCTTTTTCTAATAGTGTTTATAATTAGGACAATTTAAGGCTCAGCGAATTTTTCTTTCGATTTAGTAATTTTTGATTTTGCATGGTTCTTTTGTAGTCCTGATTTAGTAAAGTGCTATGATTTTAGTAATTTTGTTGCCTCTACAAGTTTTCTCAATTTGGCAATACTTGATAATTAGCCGCGTTTAATACATTAATTCTTCATCTTAGTAGGCATTTTACAGCCTACTTTGATGATATTCTAAATTATTTATTTGGCGACTTGAATGCTTTTACTAAACTTTGAAATCTGAGTCTGTGTTAGCTTTTTCTAATAGTGTTTATAATTAGGACAATTTAAGGCTCAGCGAATTTTTCTTTCGATTTAGTAATTTTTGATTTTGCATGGTTCTTTTGTAGTCCTGATTTAGTAAAGTGCTATGATTTTAGTAATTTTGTTGCCTCTGCAAGTTTTCTCAATTTGGCAATACTTGATAATTCGCCGTTTTTAATACATTAATTTTTTATCTTAGTAGGCATTTTACAGCCTACTTTGATGATATTCTAAATTATTTATTTGGCGACTTGAATGCTTTTACTAAACTTTGAAATCTGAGTCTGTGTTAGCTTTTTCTAATAGTGTTTATAATTAGGACAATTTAAGGCTCAGCGAATTTTTCTTTCGATTTAGTAATTTTTTGATTTTGCATGGTTCTTTTGTAGTCCTGATTTAGTAAAGTGCTATGATTTTAGTAATTTTGTTGCCTCTACAAGTTTTCTCAATTTGGCAATACTTGATAATTAGCCGCGTTTAATACATTAATTCTTCATCTTAGTAGGCATTTTACAGCCTACTTTGATAATATTCTAAATTTTTTTTGTGACTAATGCTTTTACCAAACTTCAAAATCTGAGTGTGGTAGCTTTTCCTAATAGTGTTTATACTTACGATAATTTGATACTCAGCGAATTATTCGTTCGATTTAGTAATTTTTTATGCATGGTTCTTTTGTAGCCTTGTTTTAGTAAAGTGATATGGTTTTAGTAATTTAGTTGCGTCTACATGTTTTCTCAATTTGGTCAAGTACTTAATAATTAGCCGTTTTTTAATGCATTAATTTTTTATCTTAGTAGGCATTTTACAGCCTACTTTGATGATATTCTGAATTATTTATTTGGCCACTTGAATGCTTTTACTAAACTTTGAAATCTGAGTCTGTGTTAGCTTCTTCTAATAGTGTTTATAATTAGGACAATTTAAAGCTCACCGAATGTTTCTTTCGATTTAGTAATTTTTTGATTTTGCATGGTTCTTTTGTAGTCCTGATTTAGTAACGTGCTACGGTTTTAGTAATTTTGTTGCGTCTACATGTTTTCTCAGTTTGGTAAAGTACTTAATAATTAGTCCTTTTTTAATGCATTAATTTTTTATCTTAGTAGGCATTTTACAGCCTACTTTGATAATATTCTAAATTATTTATTTGGCGACTTGAATGCTTTTACTAAACTTTGAAATCTGAGTCTGTGTTAGCTTTTTCTAATAGTGTTTATAATTAGGACAATTTAAGGCTCAGCGAATTTTTCTTTCGATTTAGTAATTTTTTATGCATGGTTCTTTTGTAGTCCTGATTTAGTAAGGTTTTATGTTTTTAGTAATTTTTTTGCGTCTATATGTTTTTCCAATTTTGCAAAATACTTACTAATTAGTCGTTCTTAATGCATTAATTTTTTATCTTAGTAGACATTTTACAGCCTACTTTGATGATATTCTAAATTATTTATTTGGCGACTTGAATGCTTTTACTAAACTTTGAAATCTGAGTCTGTGTTAGCTTTTTCTAATAGTGTTTATAATTAGGACAATTTAAGGCTCAGCGAATTTTTCTTTCGATTTAGTAATTTTTTGATTTTGCATGGTTCTTTTGTAGTCTTGATTTAGTAACGTGCTATCATTTTAGTAATTTTGTTGCCTCTACAAGTTTTCTCAATTTGGCAATACTTGATAATTAGTCGTTTTTTAATACATTAATTTTTTATCTTAGTAGGCATTTTACAGCCTACTTTAATGATATTCTAAATTATTTATTTGGCGACTTGAATGCTTTTACTAAACTTTGAAATCTGAGTCTGTGTTAGCTTTTTCTAATAGTGTTTATAATTAGGACAATTTAAGGCTAAGCGAATTTTTCTTTCGATTTAGTAATTTTTTGATTTTGCATGGTTCTTTTGTAGTCCTGATTTAGTAAAGTGCTATGATTTTAGTAATTTTGTTACCTCTACAAGTTTCCTCAATTTGGCAATACTTGATAATTAGCCGCGTTTAATGCATTAATTCTTTATCTTAGTAGGCATTTTACAGCCTACTTTGATGATATTCTAAATTATTTATTTGGCGACTTGAATGCTTTTACTAAACTTTGAAATTTGAGTCTGTGTTAGCTTTTTCTAATAGTGTTTATAATTAGGACAATTTAAGGCTCAGCGAATTTTTCTTTCGATTTAGCAATTTTTTGATTTTGCATGGTTCTTTTGTAGTCCTGATTTCGTAAAGTGCTATCATTTTAGTAATTTTGTTGCCTCTACAAGTTTTCTCAATTTGGCAATACTTGATAATTAGCCGTTTTTTAATACAATAATTTTTTATCTTAGTAGGCATTTTACAGCCTACTTTGATGATATTCTAAATTATTTATTTGGCGACTTGAATGCTTTTACTAAACTTTGAAATCTGAGTCTGTGTTAGCTTTTTCTAATAGTGTTTATAATTAGGACAATTTAAGGCTCAGCGAATTTTTCTTTCGATTTAGTAATTTTTTGATTTTGCATGGTTCTTTTGTAGTCCTGATTTAGTAAAGTGCTATGATTTTAGTAATTTTGTTGCCTCTACAAGTTTTCTCAATTTGGCAATACTTGATAATTAGCCGCGTTTAATACATTAATTCTTCATCTTAGTAGGCATTTTACAGCCTACTTTGATGATATTCTAAATTATTTATTTGGCGACTTGAATGCTTTTACTAAACTTTGAAATCTGAGTCTGTGTTAGCTTTTTCTAATAGTGTTTATAATTAGGACAATTTAAGGCTCAGCGAATTTTTCTTTCGATTTAGTAATTTTTTGATTTTGCATGGTTCTTTTGTAGTCCTGATTTAGTAAAGTGCTATGATTTTAGTAATTTTGTTGCCTCTACAAGTTTTCTCAATTTGGCAATACTTGATAATTAGCCGTTTTTTAATACAATAATTTTTATCTTAGTAGGCATTTTACAGCCTACTTTGATGATATTCTAAATTATTTATTTGGCGACTTGAATGCTTTTACTAAACTTTGAAATCTGAGTCTGTGTTAGCTTTTTCTAATAGTGTTTATAATTAGGACAATTTAAGGCTCAGCGAATTTTTCTTTCGATTTAGTAATTTTTTGATTTTGCATGGTTCTTTTGTAGTCCTGATTTAGTAAAGTGCTATGATTTTAGTAATTTTGTTGCCTCTACAAGTTTTCTCAATTTGGCAATACTTGATAATTAGCCGTTTTTTAATACAATAATTTTTTATCTTAGTAGGCATTTTACAGCCTACTTTGATGATATTCTAAATTATTTATTTGGCGACTTGAATGCTTTTACTAAACTTTGAAATCTGAGTCTGTGTTAGCTTTTTCTAATAGTGTTTATAATTAGGACAATTTAAGGCTCAGCGAATTTTTCTTTCGATTTAGTAATTTTTTGATTTTGCATGGTTCTTTTGTAGTCCTGATTTAGTAAAGTGCTATGATTTTAGTAATTTTGTTGCCTCTACAAGTTTCCTCAATTTGGCAATACTTGATAATTAGCCGCGTTTAATACATTAATTCTTTATCTTAGTAGGCATTTTACAGCCTACTTTGATGATATTCTAAATTATTTATTTGGCGACTTGAATGCTTTTACTAAACTTTGAAATTTGAGTCTGTGTTAGGTTTTTCTAATAGTGTTTATAATTAGGACAATTTAAGGCTCAGCGAATTTTTCTTTCGATTTAGTAATTTTTTGATTTTGCATGGTTCTTTTGTAGTCCTGATTTCGTAAAGTGCTATCATTTTAGTAATTTTGTTGCCTCTACAAGTTTTCTCAATTTGGCAATACTTGATAATTAGCCGTTTTTTAATACAATAATTTTTTATCTTAGTAGGCATTTTACAGCCTACTTTGATGATATTCTAAATTATTTATTTGGCGACTTGAATGCTTTTACTAAACTTTGAAATCTGAGTCTGTGTTAGCTTTTTCTAATAGTGTTTATAATTAGGACAATTTAAGGCTCAGCGAATTTTTCTTTCGATTTAGTAATTTTTTGATTTTGCATGGTTCTTTTGTAGTCCTGATTTAGTAAAGTGCTATGATTTTAGTAATTTTGTTGCCTCTACAAGTTTCCTCAATTTGGCAATACTTGATAATTAGCCGCGTTTAATACATTAATTCTTTATCTTAGTAGGCATTTTACAGCCTACTTTGATGATATTCTAAATTATTTATTTGGCGACTTGAATGCTTTTACTAAACTTTGAAATTTGAGTCTGTGTTAGGTTTTTCTAATAGTGTTTATAATTAGGACAATTTAAGGCTCAGCGAATTTTTCTTTCGATTTAGTAATTTTTTGATTTTGCATGGTTCTTTTGTAGTCCTGATTTCGTAAAGTGCTATCATTTTAGTAATTTTGTTGCCTCTACAAGTTTTCTCAATTTGGCAATACTTGATAATTAGTCGTTTTTTAATACATTAATTTTTTATCTTATTAGGCATTTTACAGCCTACTTTGATGATATTCTAAATTATTTATTTGGCGACTTGATTGCTTTTACTAAACTTTGAAATCCGAGTCTGTGTTAGCTTTTTCTAATAGTGTTTATAATTAGGACAATTTAAGGCTCAGCGAATTTTTCTTTCGATTTAGTAATTTTTTAATTTTGCATGGTTCTTTTGTAGTCCTGATTTAGTAAAGTGCTATGATTTTAGTAATTTTGTTGCCTCTACAAGTTTTCTCAATTTGGCAATACTTGATAATTAGTCGTTTTTTAATACATTAATTTTTTATCTTAGTAGGCATTTTACAGCCTACTTTAATGATATTCTAAATTATTTATTTAGCGACTTGAATGCTTTTACTAAACTTTAAAATCTGAGTCTGTGTTAGCTTTTTCTAATAGTGTTTCTAATTAGGACAATTTAAGGCTCAGCGAATTTTTCTTTCGATTTAGTAATTTTTTGATTTTGCATGGTTCTTTTGTAGTCCTGGTTTCGTAAAGTGCTATCATTTTAGTAATTTTGTTGCCTCTACAAGTTTTCTCAATTTGGCAATACTTGATAATTAGTCGTTTTTTAATACATTAATTTTTTATCTTAGTAGGCATTTTACAGCCTACTTTAATGATATTCTAAATTATTTATTTGGCGACTTGAATGCTTTTACTAAACTTTGAAATCTGAGTCTGTGTTAGCTTTTTCT
The DNA here is from genome assembly GCA_035610365.1 of Aquatica leii. Lineage (NCBI taxonomy): Eukaryota > Metazoa > Arthropoda > Insecta > Coleoptera > Lampyridae > Aquatica > Aquatica leii. The sequence goes on from CM069438.1 coordinate 35,248,863, forward strand.
AATAGTGTTTATAATTAGGACAATTTAAGGCTAAGCGAATTTTTCTTTCGATTTAGTAATTTTTTGATTTTGCATGGTTCTTTTGTAGTCCTGATTTAGTAAAGTGCTATGATTTTAGTAATTTTGTTACCTCTACAAGTTTCCTCAATTTGGCAATACTTGATAATTAGCCGCGTTTAATGCATTAATTCTTTATCTTAGTAGGCATTTTACAGCCTACTTTGATGATATTCTAAATTATTTATTTGGCGACTTGAATGCTTTTACTAAACTTTGAAATTTGAGTCTGTGTTAGCTTTTTCTAATAGTGTTTATAATTAGGACAATTTAAGGCTCAGCGAATTTTTCTTTCGATTTAGCAATTTTTTGATTTTGCATGGTTCTTTTGTAGTCCTGATTTCGTAAAGTGCTATCATTTTAGTAATTTTGTTGCCTCTACAAGTTTTCTCAATTTGGCAATACTTGATAATTAGCCGTTTTTTAATACAATAATTTTTATCTTACTAGGCATTTTCCAGCCTACTTTGATGATATTCTAAATTATTTATTTGGCGACTTGAATGCTTTTACTAAACTTTGAAATCTGAGTCTGTGTTAGCTTTTTCTAATAGTGTTTATAATTAGGACAATTTAAGGCTCAGCGAATTTTTCTTTCGATTTAGTAATTTTTGGTTTTGCATGGCTCTTTTGTAGTCCTGATTTAGTAAAGTGCTATGATTTTAGTAATTTTGTTGCCTCTACAAGTTTTCTCAATTTGGCAATACTTGATAATTAGCCGCGTTTAATACATTAATTCTTCATCTTAGTAGGCATTTTACAGCCTACTTTGATGATATTCTAAATTATTTATTTGGCGACTTGAATGCTTTACTAAACTTTGAAATCTGAGTCTGTGTTAGCTTTTTCTAATAGTGTTTATAATTAGGACAATTTAAGGCTCAGCGAATTTTTCTTTCGATTTAGTAATTTTTGATTTTGCATGGTTCTTTTGTAGTCCTGATTTAGTAAAGTGCTATGATTTTAGTAATTTTGTTGCCTCTACAAGTTTTCTCAATTTGGCAATACTTGATAATTAGCCGTTTTTAATACAATAATTTTTATCTTAGTAGGCATTTACAGCCTACTTTGATGATATTCTAAATTATTTATTTGGCGACTTGAATGCTTTTACTAAACTTTGAAATCTGAGTCTGTGTTAGCTTTTTCTAATAGTGTTTATAATTAGGACAATTTAAGGCTCAGCGAATTTTTCTTTCGATTTAGTAATTTTTTGATTTTGCATGGTTCTTTTGTAGTCCTGATTTAGTAAAGTGCTATGATTTTAGTAATTTTGTTGCCTCTACAAGTTTTCTCAATTTGGCAATACTTGATAATTAGTCGTTTTTTAATACAATAATTTTTTATCTTAGTAGGCATTTTACAGCCTACTTTGATGATATTCTAAATTATTTATTTGGCGACTTGAATGCTTTTACTAAACTTTGAAATCTGAGTCTGTGTTAGCTTTTTCTAATAGTGTTTATAATTAGGACAATTTAAGGCTCAGCGAATTTTTCTTTCGATTTAGTAATTTTTGATTTTGCATGGTTCTTTTGTAGTCCTGATTTAGTAAAGTGCTATGATTTTAGTAATTTTGTTGCCTCTACAAGTTTTCTCAATTTGGCAATACTTGATAATTAGCCGCGTTTAATACATTAATTCTTCATCTTAGTAGGCATTTTACAGCCTACTTTGATGATATTCTAAATTATTTATTTGGCGACTTGAATGCTTTTACTAAACTTTGAAATCTGAGTCTGTGTTAGCTTTTTCTAATAGTGTTTATAATTAGGACAATTTAAGGCTCAGCGAATTTTTCTTTCGATTTAGTAATTTTTTGATTTTGCATGGTTCTTTTGTAGTCCTGATTTAGTAAAGTGCTATGATTTTAGTAATTTTGTTGCCTCTACAAGTTTTCTCAATTTGGCAATACTTGATAATTAGCCGTTTTTTAATACAATAATTTTTATCTTAGTAGGCATTTTACAGCCTACTTTGATGATATTCTAAATTATTTATTTGGCGACTTGAATGCTTTTACTAAACTTTGAAATCTGAGTCTGTGTTAGCTTTTTCTAATAGTGTTTATAATTAGGACAATTTAAGGCTCAGCGAATTTTTCTTTCGATTTAGTAATTTTTTGATTTTGCATGGTTCTTTTGTAGTCCTGATTTAGTAAAGTGCTATGATTTTAGTAATTTTGTTGCCTCTACAAGTTTCCTCAATTTGGCAATACTTGATAATTAGCCGCGTTTAATACATTAATTCTTTATCTTAGTAGGCATTTTACAGCCTACTTTGATGATATTCTAAATTATTTATTTGGCGACTTGAATGCTTTTACTAAACTTTGAAATTTGAGTCTGTGTTAGCTTTTTCTAATAGTGTTTATAATTAGGACAATTTAAGGCTAAGCGAATTTTTCTTTCGATTTAGTAATTTTTTGATTTTGCATGGTTCTTTTGTAGTCCTGATTTAGTAAAGTGCTATGATTTTAGTAATTTTGTTGCCTCTACAAGTTTCCTCAAGTTGGCAATACTTGATAATTAGCCGCGTTTAATACATTAATTCTTTATCTTAGTAGGCATTTTACAGCCTACTTTGATGATATTCTAAATTATTTATTTGGCGACTTGAATGCTTTTACTAAACTTTGAAATTTGAGTCTGTGTTAGGTTTTTCTAATAGTGTTTATAATTAGGACAATTTAAGGCTCAGCGAATTTTTCTTTCGATTTAGTAATTTTTGATTTTGCATGGTTCTTTTTGTAGTCCTGATTTCGTAAAGTGCTATCATTTTAGTAATTTTGTTGTCTCTACAAGTTTTCTCAATTTGGCAATACTTACTAATTAGTCGTTCTTAATGCATTAATTTTTTATCTTATTAGGCATTTTACAGCCTACTTTGATGATATTCTAAATTATTTATTTGGCGACTTGATTGCTTTTACTAAACTTTGAAATCCGAGTCTGTGTTAGCTTTTTCTAATAGTGTTTATAATTAGGACAATTTAAGGCTCAGCGAATTTTTCTTTCGATTTAGTAATTTTTTAATTTTGCATGGTTCTTTTGTAGTCCTGATTTAGTAAAGTGCTATGATTTTAGTAATTTTGTTGCCTCTACAAGTTTTCTCAATTTGGCAATACTTGATAATTAGTCGTTTTTTAATACATTAATTTTTTATCTTAGTAGGCATTTTACAGCCTACTTTAATGATATTCTAAATTATTTATTTAGCGACTTGAATGCTTTTACTAAACTTTAAAATCTGAGTCTGTGTTAGCTTTTTCTAATAGTGTTTCTAATTAGGACAATTTAAGGCTCAGCGAATTTTTCTTTCGATTTAGTAATTTTTTGATTTTGCATGGTTCTTTTGTAGTCCTGGTTTCGTAAAGTGCTATCATTTTAGTAATTTTGTTGCCTCTACAAGTTTTCTCAATTTGGCAATACTTGATAATTAGTCGTTTTTTAATACATTAATTTTTTATCTTAGTAGGCATTTTACAGCCTACTTTAATGATATTCTAAATTATTTATTTGGCGACTTGAATGCTTTTACTAAACTTTGAAATCTGAGTCTGTGTTAGCTTTTTCTAATAGTGTTTATAATTAGGACAATTTAAGGCTAAGCGAATTTTTCTTTCGATTTAGTAATTTTTTGATTTTGCATGGTTCTTTTGTAGTCCTGATTTAGTAAAGTGCTATGATTTTAGTAATTTTGTTACCTCTACAAGTTTCCTCAATTTGGCAATACTTGATAATTAGCCGCGTTTAATGCATTAATTCTTTATCTTAGTAGGCATTTTACAGCCTACTTTGATGATATTCTAAATTATTTATTTGGCGACTTGAATGCTTTTACTAAACTTTGAAATTTGAGTCTGTGTTAGCTTTTTCTAATAGTGTTTATAATTAGGACAATTTAAGGCTCAGCGAATTTTTCTTTCGATTTAGTAATTTTTTGATTTTGCATGGTTTTTTTGTAGTCCTGATTTAGTAAAGTGCTATAATTTTAGTAATTTTGTTGCCTCTACAAGTTTTCTCAATTTGGCAATACTTGATAATTAGCCGTTTTTTAATACATTAATTTTTTATCTTAGTAGGCATTGTACAGCCTACTTTGATGATATTCTAAATTATTTATTTGGCGACTTGAATGCTTTTACTAAACTTTGAAATGTGAGTGTGTGTTGGCTTTTTCTAATAGTGTTTATAATTAGGACAATTTAAGGCTAAGCGAATTTTTCTTTCGATTTAGTAATTTTTTGATTTTGCATGGTTCTTTTGTAGTCCTGATTTAGTAAAGTGCTATGATTTTAGTAATTTTGTTACCTCTACAAGTTTCCTCAATTTGGCAATACTTGATAATTAGCCGCGTTTAATACATTAATTCTTTATCTTAGTAGGCATTTTACAGCCTACTTTGATGATATTCTAAATTATTTATTTGGCGACTTGAATGCTTTTACTAAACTTTGAAATTTGAGTCTGTGTTAGCTTTTTCTAATAGTGTTTATAATTAGGACAATTTAAGGCTCAGCGAATTTTTCTTTCGATTTAGTAATTTTTTGATTTTGCATGGTTTTTTTGTAGTCCTGATTTAGTAAAGTGCTATGATTTTAGTAATTTTGTTGCCTCTACAAGTTTTCTCAATTTGGCAATACTTGATAATTAACCGTTTTTTAATACATTAATTTTTTATCTTAGTAGGCATTTTACAGCCTACTTTGATGATATACTAAATTATTTATTTGGCGACTTGAATTCTTTTACTAAACTTTGAAATCTGAGTCTGGGTTAGCTTTTTCTAATAGTGTTTATAATTAGGACAATTTAAAGCTTCTTAATAATTAATCCTTTTTAATGCAATGGTTTTTTAACTTATTAGACATTTTACAGCCTACTTTGATGATAATCTAAATTCTTTTACTTAACCTCTGAAATGTAAATCTGAGACAATTTTTTAAATATTTTTTAAATCTAAAGTTTTGATTATAAATAAAAATGTTTGTTCCTAATCTAAACTTATTGCTTCCTACTTCGGTCCCCGGCTAATTTTATTCCGAGAAAAATAAAAATTACTACCACTTACGAAATTCCATTTCTAAGAGTAATAGGAAGTCGTTTAAATATAAATTTATTAATTTTTTTTTTACTAAAATACATATGCGGGCGATTATCCTTGTTTTGATCTTGTTTGGCACTGTTGCCGATTTATTTATTCGTTTTGGGACAATAAATTTGAATGTTAATGGGAAGCGTCAAAATCGCGCGATGTGTTCATTAATTTCTCTTAGTAATGATTGTATAGTGACCTTTACGCGTTATTTCTTTGATACGTTTTTTTGGACGAACCGTCGCGTTACTGAATAATTACCAGAGATTACGTAACGGAAGGGAGATTTCAGGAATTTCATTAATCGCGTTGAAATGCCAGAAACAAAAAGGCTTCTGGAACAACGCTCAAGATTTCCATTTAGAAGTTCAATATTGTTATCTTGAGTTTAAGGTGGGAGAAAAAGCAAAACAGCTGTTTCAAAAATATAAATATTCAATCGGTTTAGATCTAAACTGGTATAAAGTTAAGGGGAAGACGTGGTTACTTAGTCAAAGGATAATTCCCCCCAGGACCGAAGCTTGCTATAAAAGGCCCCATAGAGAGAGCGCTTTGCTCAGCTGCATAATTCATGATATGTCAGACTCAGATGCCGACTACTGCACTTTCGTTCTTATCCTTGGGCTATAAGGAAGCGCGCGAGACAAGATTAACAATAAAGAAGTTGTGTGTAGTTGCACTTTTATTAATTTTTTTTTCCTCCAGACCGCGCTTTGTTTAATCCTCCGTCAAATTTTCGCTCGGCTCCAAGCTAATTACCAACTGTAATTAAACACATGGTATTTGTTTCGAGGATAATGAGTTCTAAAGTTACTTTTAATTGAATAAATTATCGTAATTCTACGCAACTTCGCTGTTTTAACAAAACATTGTGGATGATATCGAAGTTGGCGCGTCGTTTTGTCAAAAACAAATGTTGCAAAACCGCGCTGCCAACTATGATTTGTTTTTCAAAACGCTAACCAAGTGGGTTTGACGATTTGCGTTTGTAGGTACGTTCTTAATACGTTTTAGTGTCAAAAGAAACTTTCGCATTAATCTTAGATGGGTTTTATCAACATTTGTTTTTGGTTCCACTTTCTTTTACTAAACTAACTTAAAAAAATATGTTCATGGCAAAACTGTTTTAACTTAACTTTAGCTATAAATAAAAGCTAAGAAATTGTCCAGGCTTTTTCAGTTTTTCCAACTTAAACATTTGATTGGACAAACATTGAAACTTACTTCAGTCAACGCTTAAACTGAGACGAAGCTATTTCAGAAATTAGTTTGAAAGTTGACATTTCGTCTTAGTTGATTGCCACATATGGTTAAAACATTTCTGTCAACAGGAAAGTTAACTATAACATAAATTATGCCATTTAACTTAAGATAAAACTTTTATAGCCCAAAAACTACAGCAGTTAATTTAAGAAATTTAATGGAGATGAACCCATTAAATGAAATAGAAAATCAAAAATTAAATACAAACGCATATAAGAAACAACAAAATTATAATATTAGAAGAACAAGGTTTCGAGTTAACAGAACCAGACGCATGAACGTTGAAATTAATACGGAAATCCGGAAGTATCCAGAAGAAGTTAAAAGACTGGGAATAATAAGACTAATTTTAGTTGAATAAACAACAATTAATAAAAAGAAGTAGATGAGAGCCACAAAAAATTTAAAGTTAATATTTGAGGAAATGAGAACTAACCGATACAAATGCAAGAAAAAATGTAAAAAACAACTATTAAAGATCGCTAGGAGTTAGAAAAGAAATAATGGAAAATGAACAAGAACAAGGAGATACAAATAAAAACGTAGAAAATAACATCCCATCACAGAAACAGAATGCGAAATAGTGGAAGAGATGAAACACAACAACAAAGTAATTATGGGAATGAGTAAAAGAAAAAATGTTGATTAGTAAAAGAACATACGAAGAGAAAGAAATATAGAAGAAAGAAGTGAAACTAGGAAGGGGAACTGAACAAGAGAAAATAAAGTGAGAGCAAGGAAGAAAATGGGTACTAAATATATTTAAGAAAATATTGGAGACGAAAGAAAAAATCCCAGAAGAATGACAAAACAGTGTAATACCATGTATATAAGAAAGCGCGGAAAAAACTAAAGTAAGAGTGTATTAAAGAAGACAAAAAAAAATTACAGTGTATGATAGAAGACAAAATGGATAAAAAATAAAGTAGGAAGCGATCGTTAGACATAGAACGGAATACAAAAGAACATAAGAAGAAGAAGGAATATAGAAGAGCTAGAAGAAAGAAATGAAACTAGGCAAGAGATGTGGAGAAGGTAAAATAGAAAGAGATGATAAAGTTCTCAAGATAATCTAGAAAGGAATGGGTGTTAAATGTATTTAAGTAAACATGGGAGACGAATGGGTACTAAGTATATTTAAGAAAACATTGGAGACAAAAGAAGAATTCTTAGAAAAAACTAAAATGAGAGTGTATTAAAGAAGACAAAAAGAATAAGAAATATAGTAGAATATAACCATTAGACATACCATCTAGCATATCATAGAATGCAAAAGAACACATGAAGAAGAAGAAATATATAAGAATTACAAGAATTGAATGACACTGGGAAAGGGAAGTGGGCAAGGTGAAATAGAAAGAGATGAGAAAGTTTTTAGGAGAGCCAAGAAGAAATGGGTACTTAATATATTTAAAAAAACATCGGAGATGAACGAAGAAATTCCAGGAGGTTGGTAACACAGTGTAATATCATTACATAAGAATGCGGGCAGAAAACTAAAATAAGAGTGTACATAAGAAAACAACAATAAGAAATAAATTAAAAGGAAATCATTTCACATACAATCGAATACAAAAGAATATATGACGAAGAAGGAATTTAGAAGAACTAGAAGAAAGAAATAAAACTGCGAAGTGGAAGTGGACAAGATGAAATCGAAGTAGACGATAAAGTTCTTAGAAGAGCAAGGAAGGGAATGGATGTTAGATATATTTAAGAAAGCATGGAGACGAAAGAAGAAAACCCAGAAGAATGACAAAACATCAGAAGACCATTATATCAGAAAGCAGGGGAAAACTAAAATACAGTGTAAAAATGGATTAGAAATAAAGTAGAAAGAAATCGTTAGACATACAACGAAATACGAAAGAACCTATAAAGAAGAAATACAGAAGAGCTAGATGAAAGAAACGAAACTGGGAAAGGGAAGTGGAGAGGATGAAATAGACAGAGATGATAAAGTTCTTAGGAGAGCATGGAAGAAATGAATACTAAATATATTTAAAAAAACATGGGAGACGTACGAAGAAACTCCAGAAGGACGACACACAGTGTAAAGAAAGCGGGGAGAAAACTAAAATAAGAGTCTACGTAAGGAAACCACAATAAGAAATAAATTAAAAAGAAATCATTGCACATACAGCGGAAAACAAAAGAATATATGAGGACGAAGAAATATAGAAGAACTAGAAGAAAAAATAAAACTGAGAAACGGAAGTGGAAAAGATTAAATAGAAAGAGACGATAAAGTTCTTAGGATAGCAAGGAAAGGAATGGATGTTAGATATATTTAAGAAAGCATGGGAGACGAAAGAAGAAAACCCAGAAGAATGACAAAACATCAGAATACTATTATATCAGAAAGCAAAGGAAAACTAAATTGACAGCATATGATAGAAGACAAAACGGAAGAAAAACAAGAAGAAAACCTAGAAGCTTGACAAAACATCTGAATACCATTATATAAGAAAGTGGGGGAACACTAAAATAACAGTATGATAGAAGACAAGAAATAAAGTAGAGAGCAATTGTTAGACATACAACGGAATACAAAGAAACATATGAAGAAGAAGAAATATAGAAAAAAGGAATCAAACTGGGAAAAGGAAGTGGACAAGGTCAAATAGAAAGAGATGAGAAAGTTCTTTGGAGAACAAGGATGAGAATGGGCGCTAAATATATTCAAAAATCGTGGGAGACGAAAGAAGAAAACCCAGAAGGATGATAACACATTACCACTAAAAAAACTAAAACAAGAGAGTATGAAAGAAAACAACAAGAATAAGAAATAATAAGAAAGAAATCATTGCACATACAACGGAATACAAAAGCATATAAGTGGAAGAAGAAATATAGAAGAACTAGAAAAAAAATAAAACTGAGATGCAAAAGCAGACAAGATGAAACAGAAAGAGACGATAAAGTTCTTAGAAGAGCAAGGAAGGGAATCGATATTAAATATATTTAAGAAAACATGGGAGACGAAAGAAGAAACCCCAGAAGAATAACAAAACATCAAAATACCATTATATAAGAAAGCGTAGGAAAACTAAAATGACAGCATATGATAGAAGACAAAACGGATGAGAAACAAAGTAGAAAGCAGTTGTTAGACATGCAACGCAATACAAAAGGATATATGAAGAAGAAAAAATATAGAAGAGCTGGAAGAAAGAAGTGAAACTAGAGAAGTGGAGAAGGTAAAATAGAAGGAGATGATAAAGGAGATTAAGGAAGGTAAAGGGCATTAAATATATTTAAAAAAGCATGGGAGACGAAAGAAGAAGTATAATACCACTATATAAAAAATCGGAAACAAATTAAAATAAGAGATTATAAAAGAAAACAAAAACCAGTAGGCATAAAAACGGAATACAAAAAAAGAAGAAATAAATACACAAAATAAAATATAAATAGGAAGAAACACAGAAGGATGTGTGTATGAAAGAAAATGAAAATAATAAGAAAAGGAACGAAATTATTAAACATACAACGGAATATAAAGAACATATGAAGGAGAAGAGATATAGAAGAAGGGAATGAATCTGGGAAGAGGAAGTGGACAAGATGAAATAGAAAGAGATATTCTAGGACGGCAAGGATGGGAATGGGTACTAAATATATTTAAAAAGTCGTGGGAGACGAAAGAAGAGAACCCAGAAGGAAGACAACACAGTATAATACCACTATATAAAAAAAGCTAAAATAAGAGTGTGCGTAAGAAAATACTAGAATAAGAAATAAATTAAAAAGAAATCTTTGCACATACAACGGAATACAAAAGAATATAAGAAATATAGACGAAAGAAATGAAACTGAGAAGGGGAAGTGGACAAAATAAAATAAAAGAAGACAATAAATTTCTTAGGAAAGCAAGGAAGGGATTGGATGTGAGAAGAAAGATGAAACCCTAGAAGGATGAAAACACAGTATAATACCATTATACAAAAAAGCGGAAAAAGATAAAATAAGAGATTACAAAAAAACAAAAACCATTAGACATAAAACGGAACACCAAAAAAAGAAGAAATAAATACACAAAATAAAATATAAATAAAAAGAAACACAGAAGAATTAGAAGAAAGGAATTAGACTAGGAAAGGTAAGTGAGCAAGATGGAGTAGAAAGAGATAATAAGGTTCTTAGAAGAGTAACGATGAAATGGGTACTAAATATATTTAAAAAAACATGGGAGTCGAGAGAAAAGACACTCTAGAAGGATGACAACGCCGTGTAATATCAGTACATAAGAAAGCGGGGAGAACTAAATAACTAAACTAAAGTTCTCAAGGTAACAAAGAAAGGAATGGGTGTTAAATATATTTAAAAAAACATGGGAGGTGAAAGAAGAAGACTTAGAATAATGGCACAATAGTGTAATACCACTACATAAGAAAGTGGGGGAAACACTAATATAAGAGTGTATGAAAGAAAACGAAAAGAATAAGAATAAAAGTAGAAAGAAATTATTAAACATACAACGGAATACAACAGAACATAGGAGAAGTAATATATAAAAAAGGAATTAAACTGGGAAGAGGAAGTGGACAAGATAAAATAGAAAGAGATGAGAAAGTTCTCTGGAGAACAAGGATGGGAATGGGTACTTAAATATATTCAAAAAATCGTGGGAGACGAAAGAAGAAAACCCAGAAGGCAGACAACACACTATAATACCACTATTTAAAAAAAACTAAAATAAGAAGAGTGTACCAAAGAAAACAACAAGAATAAGAAATAAAAAGAAAGAAATGATTACACATACAACGGAATACAAAAGAATATGATTGGGAGAAGAAAAATAGAGGAACTAGAAGAAAAAAATAAGACTGAGAAGGGGAAGTGGACAAGAAGAAATAGAAAGAGACTATGAAGTTCTTAGGAGAACAAGGAAGGGATTGGATACATTTAAGAAAACATGGGAGACGCAAGAAGAAAACCTAGAAAAATCACAAAACATCAGAATAACATTATATAAGAAAAAAAGGGAGGGGAGACTAAGATGACAGTGTATGATACAAGACAAAATGGATAAGAAATAAAGTAGACAGCAATCGTTAGACATACAACAGAATACATAAGAACATATGAAGCGGAAGAACAACAACTATAGAATAGTTAGAAGAAAGAAATGAAACTAGTAGGAAAGAAAAATGGATAAGGTAAAATAGAAAGAGATGATAAGATTCTCAAGATAACAAAGGAATGAGTGTGAAATGTATGTAAGAAAACATGGGAGACGAAAGAACAAAATTCAGAGTAATAGCAAAATAGTGTAATACCACTACATAAGAAAGTGGGCGAAAAACGAAAATAAGAGTGTATGAACGAAGACAAAAAGAATAATAAATATAATAGAATAAAACCATTATACACACCACGGAATGCAAAAGAAAAAGAAGAAGAAAATAGAAGAATTAGATGTAATAAATGACGCTGGGCAGGGAAGTGGACAAGATAAAATAGAAAGAGATGATAAAGTTTTTAGGAGCTCAAAGAAGGGAAAGGGTACTTAAACATATTCAAAATATTTAGTATGCATGGGAGAAGAATGAAGAAACCTCAGAAGGATGACAATACAGTATAATACTACTATATAGAAAACCGAAAACAAACTAAAACAAGAGTGTATGAAAGAAAACGAAAATAATAAGGAAAAAAGTAGAAAGAAATTAGTAAACATACAACGGAATACAAAGAACATTATAAGAGAAGAAATATAGAAGAAAGGAATGAAACTGGAAAAAAGAAGTGGACAAGATGAAATACAAAGAGATGTTCTTAGAAGAGCAAGGATGGGGATGGGTACTAAAACAATAGTTAGACATACAACGAAATACAAAAGGACATATGAAGAAGAAGAAATATAGAAAAGCTAGAAGAAAGAAACGAAACTGAGAAAAAGAAGTGGAGAAGATGCAATAGAACGAGATGCTAAAGTTCTTAGGAGAACAAGGAAGGAAATGGGACTAAATGTATTAAAATAAAGCAAGGGAGACGAAAGAAGAAAACCCAGAAGAATGACATAACAGTATTATACTAAGATTATAAGCGACTTTTGGCTTAGACCGCGTCGTAGTAAAACACCCAGACTTAGGCTTGGTCATAGTCTCTTCTTGAGAGCCAACACAAGAAGTAGAACAGACAGAAGAAATACCAGAAGGATGATAACACAGTATAATATCACTATATAAAAAGCGGAAAAAAAACTAAAATAAGAGTGTATGAAAGAATACGAAAAGAATAAGAAAAAAATTATTAAACATACAACGGAATACAAAAAAACATATGAAGGAGAAGAAATATAGAAAAAAGGAATGAAACTGGGAAAAGGAAGTGGACAAGGTGAAATAGAAAGAGATGAGAAAGTTCTTTGGAGAACAAGGATGAGAATGGGTACTAAATATATTCAAAAATCGTGGGAGACAAAAGAAGAAAACCCAGAAGGATGACAACACAGTATAATACCACTATTTAAAAAAACTAAAATAAGAGTGTACGAAAGAAAACAACAAGAATAAGAAATAAATAAGAAAGAAATCATTGCACATACAACGGAATACAAAAGCATATAAGTGGAAGAAGAAATATAGAAGAAAAAAATAAAACTGAGATGCGAAGGCAGACAAGATGAAACAGAAAGAGACGATAAAGTTCTTAGGAGAGCAAGGAAGGGAATGGATGTTAAATATATTTAAGAAAACATGGGAGACGAAAAAAGAAAACCCAAAAGAATGACAAAACATCAGAATACCATTATATAAGAAAGCGTAGGAAAATTAAAATGGCAGCATATGATAGAAAACAAAACGGATGAGAAACAAAGTAGAAAGCAGTTGTTAGACATGCAACGGAATACAAAAGCATATATGAAGAATAAGAAATATAGAAGAGCTGGAAGAAAGAAGTGAAACTAGGAAAGGGAAGTAGAGAAGGTAAAGAAGATTAAGGAAGATTAAGGAAGGTAAAGAGCATTAAATATATTTAAAAAACCATGGGAGACGAAAGAAGTAACCCCAGAAGGATGACAACACAGTATATTACCACTATATAAAAAATCGGAAACAAACTAAAATAAGTGTGTATGAAAGAAAAGGAAAATAATAAAAAAAAGGAACGAAGTTATTAAACATACAACGAAATATAAAGAACATATGAAGGAGAAGAGATATAGAAGAAGGGAATGAAACTGGGAAGAGGAAGTGGACAAGATAAAATAGAAAGAGATATTCTAGGACGGCAAGGATGGGAATATGTACAAAATATATGTTAAAAGTCGTGGGAGACAAAAGAAGAGAACCCAGAAGGAAGACAACACAGTATAATACCACTATATAAAAAAAGCTAAAATAAGAGTGTGCGTAAGAAAATACAAGAATAAGAAATAAATTAAAAGTAAATCTTTGCACATACAACGGAATACAAAAGAATATAAGAAGAAGAAATATAGAAGAAAGAAAAGAAACTGAGAAGGGGAAGTGGACAAGATAAAATAAAAGAAGACGATAAAGTTCTTAGGAAAGCAAGGAAGGGATTGGATGTGAGAAGAAAGATGAAACCCTAGAAGGATGAAAACACAGTATAATACGACTATATAAAAAAGCGGAAAAAGATAAAATAAGAGATTACAAAAAACAAACAAAAACCATTAGACATAAAACGGAACACCAAAAAAAGAAGAAATAAATACACAAAATGAAATATAAATAACACAGAAGAATTAGAAGAAAGGAATTAGACTAGGAAAGATAAGTGAGCAAGATGGAGTAGAAAGAGATAATAAAGTTCTTAGAAGAGTAACGATGAAATGGGTACTAAATATATTTAAAAAAACATGGGAGTCGAGAGAAAAGACACTCTAGAAGGATGTCAACGCCGTGTAATATCAGTACATAAGAAAGCGGGGAGAACTAAATAACTAAACTAAAGTTCTCAAGGTAACAAAGAAAGGAATGGGTGTTAAATATATTTAAAAAAACATGGGAGGTGAAAGAAGAAGACTTAGAATAATGATACAATAGTGTAATACCACTACATAAGAAAGTGGGGAAAACACTAATATAAGAGTGTATGAAAGAAAACGAAAAGAATAAGAATAAAAGTAGAAAGAAATTATTAAACATACAACGGAATACAAAAAAAACATATAAAGAAAAAGAAATATAGAAGACCTAGAAGAAATAAATGAAACTAGGAAAGGGAAGTGGAGAATGTAAAATAAAAAGAGATGATAAAGTTCTTAAGATAACAAAGAAAGAAATGGATGTTAAATGTATTTAAAAAAACATGGGAGATGAAATAAGAAAACTCAGAATAATGGCAAAATAGTGTAATCCCACTATAAAAGAAAGTGGTGAAAATGGAAAATAAGAGTGTATGAAAGAAGACAAAAAGAATAAGAAATATAATAGAATAAAATCATTAGACATACCTAGGAATGCAAAAGAACATATGAGGAAGAAAAGAATTAGATGAAATAAATGAATTTGGGAAGGGGAGGTGGGCAAACTGAAATAGAAAGAGACTATAAAGTTCTTAGGAGAGCAAGGAAGGGAGTGGGCACTAAATATATGTAAAAAATACATGGGAGATGACAGAAGAAATCCCAGAAGGATGATAACATAGTATAATATCACTATATAAAAAGCGGAAAAAAACTGAAATAAGAGTGTATGAAAGAATAGGAAAAGAATAAGGAAAAAAGTAGAAAAAAATTATTAGACATACAACGGAATACAAAAAAACATATGAAGAAGAAATATAGAAAAAAAATGAAACTGGGAAAAGGAAGTGAACAAGGTCAATTAGAAAGAGATGAGAAAGTTCTTTGGAGAACAAGGATGAGAATGGTTACTAAATATATTCAAAAATCGTGGGAGACGAAAAAAGAAACCGCAGAAGGATGATAACACAGTATAATACCACTATTTAAAAAAACTAAAATAAGAATAAGAAATAAATAAGAAAGAAATCATTTCACATACAACGGAATACAAAAGCAAATAAGTGGAAGAAGAAATATAGAAGAACTAGAAGAAATAAGGAATGAAAATAAAACTGAGATGCGAAAGTTGGACGACAAGATGAAACAGAAAGAGACGATAAAGTTCTTAGGAGAGCAAGGAAGGGAATGGATGTTAAATATATTTAAAAAAACATGGGAGACGAAATAAGAAACTCCAGAAGAATGACAAAACATCAGAATACCATTATATAAGAAAGCAAAGGAAAATTAAATTGACAGCATATGGTAAAAGACAAAACGGATAATAAATAAAGTAGAAAGCAGTCGTTAGAGATGCAACGGAATACAAAAGGACATATGAAGAAGAAAAAATATAGAAGAGCTGGAAGAAAGAAGTGAAACTAGGAAAGGGAAGTGGAGAAGGTAAAATAGAAGGAGATGATAAAAGAGATTAAGGAAGGTAAAGGGTATTAAATATATTTAAAAAACCATGGGAGACGAAAGAAGAAGTATAATACCACTATATAAAAAATCGGAAACAAACTAAAATAAGAGATTATAAAAGAAAACAAAAACCAGTAGACATAAAACGCAACACAAAAAAAAAGAAGAAATAAATACAAAAAATAAAAATACAAATAGGAAGAAACACAGAAGGATGTGTGTATGAAAGAAAAGGAAAATAATAAGAAAAGGAACGAAATTATTAAACATACAACGGAATATAAAGAACATATGAAGGAGAAGAGATATAGAAGAAGGGAATGAAACTGGGAAGAGGAAATGGACAAGATGAAATAGAAAGAAATATTCTAGGACGGCAACGATGGGAATGGGTACTAAATATATTTAAAAAAACGTGGGAGACGAAAGAAGAGAACCCAGAAGGAAGACAACACAGTATAATACCACTATATAAAAAAAGCTAAAATAAGAGTGTGCGTAAGAAAATACAAGAATAAGAAATAAATTAAAAGTAAATCTTTGCACATACAACGGAATACAAAAGAATATAAGAAGAAGAAATATAGAAGAAAGAAAAGAAACTGAGAAGGGGAAGTGGACAAGATAAAATAAAAGAAGACGATAAAGTTCTTAGGAAAGCAAGGAAGGGATTGGATGTGAGAAGAAAGATGAAACCCTAGAAGGATGAAAACACAGTATAATACCACTATATAAAAAAGCGGAAAAAGATAAAATAAGAGATTACAAAAAAAAACAAAAACCATTAGACATAAACCGGAACACCAAAAAAGAAGAAATAAATACACAAAATAAAATATAAATAAAAAGAAACACAGAAGAATTAGAAGAAAGGAATTAGACTAGGAAAGATAAGTGAGCAAGATGGAGTAGAAAGAGATAATAAAGTTCTTAGAAGAGTAACGATGAAATGGGTACTAAATATATTTAAAAAAACATGGGAGTCGAGAGAAAAGACACTCTAGAAGGATGACAACGCCGTGTAATATCAGTACATAAGAAAGCGGGGAGAACTAAATAACTAAACTAAAGTTCTCAAGGTAACAAAGAAAGGAATGGGTGTTAAATATATTTAAGAAAACATGGGAGGTAAAAGAAGAAGATTTAGAATAATGGCACAATAGTGTAATACCACTACATAAGAAAGTGGGGGAAACACTAATATAAGAGTGTATGAAAGAAAACGAAAAGAATAAGAATAAAAGTAGAAAGAAATTATTAAACATACAACGGAATACAACAGGACATATGAAGGAGAAGAAATATATAAAAAAGGAATTAAACTGGGAAGAGGAAGTGGACAAGATAAAATAGAAAGAGATGAGAAAGTTGTCTGGAGAACAAGGATGGGAATGGGTACTTAAATATATTCAAAAAATCGTGGGAGACGAAAGAAGAAAACCCAGAAGGCAGACAACACACCATAATACCACTATTTAAAAAAACTAAAATAAAAGTGTACTAAAGAAAACAACAAGAATAAGAAATAAAAAGAAAGAAATCATTACACATACAACAAAATACAAAAGAATATGATTGGGAGAAGAAAAATAGAGGAACTAGAAAAAAAAATAAGACTGAGAAGGGGAAGTGGACAAGAAGAAATAGAAAGAGACTATGAAGTTCTTAGGAGAACAAGGAAGGGATTGGATGTTAGATATATTTAAGAAAACATGGGAGACGCAAGAAGAAAACCTAGAAAAATTACAAAACATTAGAATACCATTATATAAGAAAGCGGGGGGGAAACTAAGATGACAGTGTATGATAGAAGACAAAATGGGTAAGAAATAAAGTAGAAAGCAATCGTTAGACATACAACAGAATACATAAGAACATATGAAGCGGAAGAACAAGAAATATAGAAGAGTTAGAAGAAAGAAATGAAACTAGTAGGAAAGAAAAATGGATAAGGTAAAATAGAAAGAGATGATAAGGTTCTCAAGATAACAAAGAAATGAATCAGTGTTAAATGTATTTAAGAAAACATGGGAGACAAAAGAACAAAATTCAGAATAATAGCAAAATAGTGTAATACCACTACATAAGAAAGTGGGCGAAAAACGAAAATAAGAGTGTATGAACGAAGACAAAAAGAATAAGAAATATAATCGAATAAAACCATTATACATACCACGGAATGCAAAAGAAAAAGAAGAAGAAGAAAATAGAAGAATTAGATGTAATAAATGACTCTGGGCAGGGGAAGTGGACAAGATAAAATAGAAAGAGATCATAAAGCTTTTAGGAGATCAAAGAAGGGAAAGGGTACTTAAATATATTCAAAATATTCAGTATGCATGGGAGAAGAATGAAGAAACCTCAGAAGGATGACAACACAGTATAATACTACTATATAGAAAACCGAAAACTAACACAAGAGTGTATGAAAGAAAACGAAAATAATAAGGAAAAAAGTAGAAAGAAGTTAGTAAACATACAACGGAATACAAAGAACATATTAAGAGAAGAAATATAGAAGAAAGGAATGAAACTGGAAAAAAGCAGTTGACAAGATGAAATACAAAGAGATGTTCTTAGGAGAGCAAGGATGGAGATGGGTACTAAAACAATAGTTAGACATACAACGAAATACAAAAGGACATATGAAGAAGAAGAAATATAGAAGAGCTAGAAGAAAGAAACGCAACTGAGAAAGGGAAGTGGAGAAGATGCAATAGAATGAGATGCTAAAGTTCTTAGGAGAACAAGGAAGGAAATGGGACTAAATGTATTAAAATAAAACAAGGGAGACGAAAGAAGAAAACCCAGAAGAATGACATAACAGTATTATACTAAGATTATAAGCGACTTTTGGCTTAGACCGCGTCGTCGACACCTAGACTTAGGCTTGGTCATAGTCTCTTCTTGAGAGCCAAAACAAGAAGTAGAACTTGGCCTTTGCCGTATTGTCGTTCGTGAACCCAAACAAACTGACGTGGGTTCACGAACGACAATACAACTAAAAAGAATAAAAAACAAAGTAAAAGGAAATCATTGGCCTTACAACGGAGTACAAAAGAACATACGAGAAAGAAGAAATACAGAAAAACTAAAAGTAAGTAATGAAACTGCGAAAGAGGACAGGACAAGATAGATACAACGGAATACAAAATAATATAAGAAACAGCAGAAGAAGAAATACAGAAGAATTAGAAGAAAGGAATGAAACTGGGAAAGTGAAGTGGACAAAATGAAATAGACATAGGTTATAAAGTTTATAGGAGTGCAAGGAAAAGAATGTGATCTAAATAGCTTTAACAAAACATGGGAGACGAAAGAAGAAAACCAAATAGAATGAGAAAACATTATAATACCACTATATAATAAAACGGGGGAAAAACTCAAACAAGACTATATGAAAGAATAGGAACTAAAGTAAAAAGAACTCGCTGGACATACAACGGAATACAAAAGAAATGCGGAAGAATTAAAAGAATGTAATGAAACTCGGAAGTTAGCCAGTTGAAGTAGAAAGAGATGATGAAGTTCTTAGGTGAGCAAGCAAGGGAATGGGTACTAAATAGATTTTACGGGAGAGGAAAGAAGAAAACCCAGTATGATACTACTATATAAGAAAACGGGGATCAAACTAAAATTAGAGTGTATAAAAGAATAGAAAAAGAATCAGAAATCAGTCGTTAGACATACAAAGGCATGCAAAAGAACATATGAAGAAGAAGAAATATAGAAAGGAACGAAACTGGGAAAGGGAAGTGGGCAAGATGAAGAGCAAAGAAGGGAACGAGTACTAAATATGTTTAAGATTACACGGGAGAAGAAAGGAGGAAACCCATCAGAGTGACAAAACATTTTACAACTATAGAAGAAAGTAGAAACAAAACTGAAATAAGAATGTAGAGGTTTATAAGTATTAACGTACGCGAATGAAAACTTAGACATTACGAAAATGACAAAAGAAAGATACATAGAAAACGAAATGAAGAAATAATAATCCAGCAAGAAATCACAAGGCAAATAGAAAGAAATGCTATTGGGACATAGTACGAACCAATCAGAACATATTGGTTTTAGAAGATAATAGAAATGGGCATAGTAGGAAAAAGAAGATCATGAATATCTAAAAAGTAAGAATGAAAAACAGAAGAAAGAAAAGGAAAGACGATGGAAACGAAAGATAGAAGAAAAACTTAACTTTACATTAAGTTAAACAAAACTTTGTCTAGCCTAAAAAATTATAGAATTTTCCTAAGGAATCAAATTCGGTTTAACCCATTAAATGAAATAGAACTAAACCAACCTGATCGTTAGATTAACATAATCAGACTTAACCTACTTGATTAGGTTAGCGGAACCGAAAAAAAAACGATATAGGGTTTAGTTAGTGTTAATCGCTGTTTAGGCGACTGTGTGTTTTTTTTCAATGTTTTTTCCACTGCCTACTTTGACTTTAACATCTTTATTGGTGAAGAAAAAATTGAAGGCAAGTTTTGAAATTGCGCTGGCTAGTTTTTTAGTTAAATGGCCTACTTAGGATGTTTTTCTCGACTTGTAAATATTTGAGTATTGTGATTTATGTTAGAGCGAGGACAAATAGATCACGAATTAGATGTAAAAACATCCCTATTAATACACGCCTGGTATTAAATAAACAAAAGATAACGTGATAAGTAGTATTTTCAGTGCATGATCTCATTAAAATAATTAATTTGTTTACGTGATGCAAAGATTCTATTTCTGCTTTAATTTTTTTTATTCGTCCTTTGCATTGTTCGTCATACCAAAATTTTCTGAATCAGCAGTAATATTAACGACAAGGATAAGTTCTCATCTGGACGTGCGTGTCGCGCTTGCCAAAACCTCCGACCAGGTGTTTCGGGTGCCGCAAAAGAAATTAGGACGGAGAAGTAGTTGGCAAGAACCGCATTTGGTGATGGTGTTTACTGTTACGAAAATAGCGCAATTTCCTTAATTGATAGGTCCAATGCATCCTGGCACTATTTTCGTACGCCCTAATCTTGTTCTCATGCAGCTGTAAATGTGTTGGCAACCACCGCATCTGATATTCTTGGAGCACGTAAAGACATTCTTTGTAAATTGGTGATGTAATGAACAATGGCAAAATCGTAATCGTTTGCGCGTTTCTATGTAAAAAAACTGTTTACGACAAATAACTCCAAGGATGTTGTAATCTGGCGCTGATAAGTTATATCGGTGTAAAACGTTGATTCAGTCAGTAAAGGGAAGTAAATACAATTTATGTAACACTGTACTTTGTACGCAAAACTCGATTTTTACCCCTAAACTAAACGATTGCGTCACGGGTCGCAGTTGAAACAAATACAAACGCGTTATGAAATTGTTTTGCAACTCGACCGTGCTTAGAAAAATGCCAAATCGATAACGACCTAATCGAGGGAGTACCTCAAGACTCAGGAGATGGACACAAATTTTTCATAACCTGCACAACGTTGAGTCACCACCACATCTTCCGCCGGTAATCCTTGAACCTCTTTTCCTGCAACTTTTTTTTTAACTTTATCTCAATTTTAAAAAAAGTGTAATCGCAGCTTTATAAATAAAGCTATAAAACACGATGACTGTACTTAAACCATAAAAATATCGCGATTATTTCGATTATAAACGTCCTTGGAACATCTGCTATTTTAAACTTTTAAAAATATCGCGAATTTTCTTCAATCAATGTGCATTAATAAAACGGGAAAAACTTTGGCAGGCGATCAATCTAAACAAGTTTGTTATTGTTCAGTTTTTTTGTTCGCGACGTTGCGTAAGGATTTGTTTTGATCCAAAAAAAAGTTTTGCTGTCAAAAAATGTTTAACATTAAAGTTTAATGAATTGTTTTGTTCTTAGTTTTAATCTCGCCACGTGTGGTCGTAAACACTCGTCTTGTTTACCAGCAAAATTTTTCACAGTGTACTTATAGATGTTTTTTTTCGGTTTTAATTTTTGCTTAATTACGTAGATATGTGCAGCGTTCTTTAGAAAAAGTATTCCCAATTGTTTCAAAAAACAAAATTGGGCTTGGTATTTACCCAGACTTCTGCGATTTCAAAAATATAGTTTTTGTTTTAGTTTTGAGAAATCAGATTTGTGTGATTCGTTTAAGTCTGAGCTTGGAACTTACAACACCAGTACTGGGATATTTGCTTTTTATGGTTTTTTGTAGTAGTGATTGACTTTGTTCAAGAACCGTGAAAAATCAAAAACCGTTTCGATTATCTTAAAAAAACAATTGAAAGAATTTTAAACATCTCTTTTCTGAAAAGTTTTTTGTTTTTCAAACTATTTAAAGCACTCTATTTACTACTGTAGGGCTTTTTTATTATTTTTTTAGTGCTGATTTTTGTGGGGCCAATTAATTTTGCTTTTTTGAACAAATATTCAGCGATGAGAATGATTCTTTGCTTTTGTATTCTACATGTTTTTATTGTTTTCTATGTGAAAAGTTGTTTTAGTACGTGATTTCAAAACGTTATTTTTTTTATCTCATGTGGGTTTACAGAAAGAGTTAAATTTAGGCAAATAATATCGGGGGTTCACAAAAGAGCAAAAATAAAAATTGCATCGAGGACAATAAAATTACAGACATCAACTATTAAATGATTAAAGAAAAATATTATTAATAGAATGAAAATACATCGTGGAAAATAAGAAAAACTGAAGGTGCATGGTAATACGTTTGCACTGGAGAGATCAAGTTAACATTATTGGATTTCAACATTTACAAAAATGATGTGGTGGCGTTTTTTGAAATGTATTAGAATGTGTAAACGCGCCTTAATGTTCTGTTTTAGGATCTTCAATCACCAAGCTGTAATAAGTTAATGTGTCAAGTTTTCGTTTTATAATTACTGCAATGTCTAAACAAACCTACTTTTATTACTCTAAAAATTTAAATTTAATAAAAAAAACTTGACAGTGCAAGATTAAGTCTAAAACACATTTAAGAAAGATCGCTAGACAAAGTGGATCAGATGACAAACTCTTAAAAGATGAGACGGTAGTAGAACTGTTATTTGAAACCGATGTTTTCAACACGATAGTACAAGGGTCTTATATTTATGCCAAGGTATTAATTTTTTAACGTGGTCTTTACCTATGGCATAAATAACTTAAGTTAAAATATCAAAAACAACTAAGTAGGCTTGATATTATTTGTTTTTAGTTTTTACTTTTTACTTTTATTACTCTAAAAATTCTAACTACGTTAATAAAAAACTTTGACGGATATAGGAAAGATCGCTCGACAAAGTGGATCAGATGAAAAACTCTTAAAAGATGAGACGGTGGTAGAACTGTCTCTTGAAACCGATGTTTTCAACACGATAGTACCACGTGTCTTATATTGTTGCCGAGGTATTAATTTTTTTAACGCGGTCTTTAACTATAGCATAAATAACTTTAATAATAAATATGTCAAAAACAACTAAGTAGGCTTGATATTAATTGTTTTTAATTTTTACTGTCGATAAAAGAATAAAATGTGTTATGAGTTGGCTTTGACATGGAAATGAACGAAAAAAAAATTTTTTAGAGTAGTTTAATTAAAAAAATGCATTTAAAAAACGACACCATTTTAAAATTTTTATTACTCAAACAATTTTCTTTAAAAAAATCGTTTAATTGCTCCTACAGTAAAAAGTTAATCGACTATTAAAAAATGTATTATTAGGAAGAAGAAAAAAAATACAAAAAAAGGTGTTCTGTTTTTAAATCATTGAACTACTTGATTTCTTTCAGTTTTAGATTTTTTTAAGTATTAAGCTTCTTCTATATTTTCTTATAAATATACTAAAATGAAGAATTTTTATATACATGGACACAAATTGCCTTTGATCTGTTTTGACTCAAAAAAAGAGTTTAGGTGCCAAAAAATGTCTATCAAAAAAGAAGTGTTTTTTAGTGAAAGATTTGTTTTGTTCTTAATTTTAATCTTGCCACGTGAGGTTATATACACTCGTCTTATTTACAAGCAAAATGTTTCACAATGTACTTGTAATTATAGATTTTTTTCAGTATTAATTAAAACTGTTTCTTGAAACCGATGTTTTCGACACGATAGTACACGTGTCTTATATTGTTGCTGAGGTATTAATTTTTTTAACGTGGTCTTTAACTATAGCATAAATAACTTTAATAATAAAAATGTCAAAAACAACTAAGTAGGCTTGATATCATTTGTTTTTAATTTTTACTGTCTATAAAAGAATAAAATGTGTGATGAGTTGACTTTAAAAAAACTTAACATATTTTAGAGTAGTTTAAATAAAAAAATGCATTAAAAAAAAGCCACGATTCTATAATTCTAATTACTCAAACAATTTTCTTTAAAAAAATCTTTTAGATCCCACAGTAAAAAAGTTCATCGACTTTCAAAAAGCATATTATTAGGAAAAGAAATACAAAAAAAGTTAAAAATGATAAAAATTCATGCACTATGAGCAACTAATAAAAATAAAGAACAAACACAGCTACCACGATTTTTGTAACAACGTAATCGTCTGCTTTTTTTAAATCATTGAACTGCTGTATTTCTTCCAGTTTTAGATTTTTTTAAGTATTAAATTTTTCCGTTTTTCTTATAGATATACTAAAATAAAAAATCTTCAGGTACATGAACACAAATTATCTTTGATTTGTTTTGATTCAAAAACAAGTTTAGGTGTCAAAAAATTTTTAACAAAAAAGGAATGTTTTTTTAGTAAAATATTTGTTTTGTTCTTAGTTTTAATCTTGCCACGTGTGAACACTCGTCTTGTTTACGAGCAAAATTTTTTACAATGTACTTGTACTTATAGATGTTTTTTTTTTGTCTTTATCTTTGCTTGATTACATAGATATGTGCGTTTTGCAGTGTTCTTTAGAAAAAAGTATCCCAATTGTTTCATAAAACAAAATTGGACTTGGTATTCAGCCAGACATCTGCGATTTCAAAAATAAAATTTTTGTCTTAGCTTTGAGAAATCAGATTTGTGTGATTCGTTTTGTACTTTAACTAAGTCTGAGCTTGGACCTTACAATTACCAGTACTAGGATACTTGTTTTTTATGGTTTTTTGTAATAGTTGGAGTTTGTTCAAGAAGCGTGAAAAATCAAAAAACCGTTTCGGTTAATTTAAAAAGAAACAATTGAAAGGGTTTTAAACATTTTCTCCTTCTGAGGAGTTTTTTGTTTTTTGAACTAATTAGCGCACTCTATTCCACTAATATTTTTTATAATTTTTTGAGTGTTGATTTTTGTGGGACGAATTAATTTTGCTTTTTTGAACAAACATTATTCTGCGATGGGAATGATTCTGATTGTTTGCTTTTGTATTCTACATGTTTTTATTGTTTTCTATGCGAAAAGTAGTTGCTTTGTTTCAAATTTCTTTTCTACCGTTTTATTTTTTTAGTGTTGTTTTAGTACGTGATTTCAAAACGGTATTTTTTTTATCTCATGTCGGTTTACAGAAAGAGTTAAATTTAGGCAAATAGTATCGGGGGTTCACAAAAGAGCAAAAATAAAAATTGCATAGAGGACAATAAAATTACAGACATCAACTATTAAATGATTAAAGAAAAATATTATTAATGGAATGAAAATACATCGTGGAAAATAAGAAAAACTGAAGGTGCATGGTAATACGTTTGCACTGGAGAGATCAAGCTAACATTATTGGAAAGATTTCAACATTTACAAAAATGATGGGGTGACGTTTTTTGAAATGTATTAGAATGTGTAAACGCGCCTTATTTTTCTGTTTTAGGATCTTTAATCACCAAGCTGTAATAAGTTAATTTGTCAAGTTTTCGTTTTATTATTACTGCAAGGTCTAAACAAACCTACTTTTATTGATCTAAAAATTTAAATTTAATAAAAAACTTGACAGTGCAGGATTAAGTCTAAAGAAGATTTAAGAAAGATCGCTAGACAAAGTGGATCAGATGACAAACTCTTAAAAGATGAGACGGTAGTAGAACTGTTTCTTGAAACCGATGTTTTCAACACGATAGTACACGGGTCTTATATTTTTGCCAAGGTATCAATTTTTTTAACGTGGTCTTTACCCTATGGCATAAATTACTTAAGTTAAAATATCAAAAACAACTAAGTAGGCTTAATATTATTTGTTTTTAATTTTTACTGTCGATAAAAGAATAAAATGTGTTATGAGTTGGCTTTGAAATGGAAATGAATGGGAAAAAAAAACAAAAACTTAACAATTTTGGAGTAGTTTAAATGAAAAAAAAATGCATTTCAAAATAGACACCAATTTAAAATTCTTATTGTTCAAACAATTTTCTTTAAAAAATCGTTTAATTGCTCCCACAGTAAAAAGTTAATCAACTTTCAAAAAGTGTATTATTAGGAAAAAAAATACAAAAAAGCTGAAAACGGTAAAAAATCATGCAGTGTAAACAACTAAAAACGAAAATAAAGAAGTACCATAGCTATCACGATTTTTGTACAACGTAATCGTCTTCTTTTTTTAAATTTTTGAACTACATGATTTCTTTCAGTTTTAGATTTTTTTAAATATTAAGTTTATTCGTATGTTTTCTTATAGATATACTAAAATAAAGAATCTTCATATACCTGAACACAAATTACCTTTGATGTGTTTTGACTCAAAAAAAGAGTTTAGGTGTCAAAAAATGTCTATCAAAAAAGAAGTCTTTTTAGTGAAATATTTGTTTCGTTCTTAGTTTTAATCTTGCTACGTGATGTCATAAACACTCGTCTTGTTTACGAACAGAATTTTTTATAATGTACTTGTACTTATAGATGTTTTTTTGGTCTTGATCTTTGCTTGATTACATAAATACGTGCGTTTTGCAGTGTTCTTTAGAAAAAAGTATCCCAATTGTCTCAAAAAACAAAATTGGGTTTGGTATTCAGCCAGACATCTGCGATTTCAAAAATAAAGTTTTTGTCTTAATTTTGAGAAAATAAGTCTGAACTTGGACCTTACAATTATCAGTACCAGGATACTTGTTTTTTATGTTTTTTTTTTGTAGTAGTTGTGATTGAGTTTGTTCAAGAAGTATGAAAAATCAAAGACCGTTTTGGTTATCTTAAAAAAACAATTGAAAGAATTTTAAACATCTTCACCTTTCGGAAAAGTATTTTGTTTTTCAAACTAATTAAAGGACTCTATTCCACTGTAGATATTTTTTTTAGTGTTGATTTTTGTTGTGCCAATTAATTTTGCTTTTTTGAACAAACATTATTCAGCGATGGGAATGTTTCTGATTCTTTGCTTTTGTATTCTACATGTTTTTATTGTTTTCTATGCGAAAAGTAGTTGCTTTGTTTCAAATTTCTTTTCTACCGTTTTATTTTTTTAGTGTTGTTTTAGTACGTGATTTCAAAACGTTATTTTTTTTATCTCATGTCGGTTTACAGAAAGAGTTAAATTTAGGCAAATAATATCGGGAGTTCACAAAAGAGCAAAAATAAAAATTGCATCGAAGACAATAAAATTACAGACATCAACTATTAAATGATTAAAGAAAAATATTATTGATAGAATGAAAATACATCGTGGAAAATAAGAAAAACTGAAGGTGCATGGTAATACGTTTGCACTGGAGAGATCAAGTTAACATTATTGGATTTCAACATTTACAGAAATGATGTGGTGACGTTTTTTGAAATGTATTAGAATGTATAAACGCGCCTTATTGTTCTGTTTTAGGATCTTTAATCACCAAGCTGTAATAAGTTAATGTGTCAAGTTTTCGTTTTATAATTACTGCAGTGTCTAAACAAACCTACTTTTATTGCTCTAAAAATTAAAATTTAATAAAAAACTTGACAGTGCAGGATTAAGTCTAAAGTAGATTTAAGAAAGATCGCTAGACAAAGTGGATCAGATGACAAACTCTTAAAAGATGAGACGGTAGTAGAACTGTTTCTTGAAACCGATGTTTTCAACACGATAATACACGGGTCTTATATTTTTGCCAAGGTATTAATTGTTTTAACGTGGTCTTTACCTATGGCATAAATAAGTTAAGTTAAAATATCAAAAACAACTAAGTAGGCTTGATATTATTTGTTTTTAATTTTTACTTTTTATACTTTTATTACTTTAAAAATTCTAACTACGTTAATAAAAAACTTTGACTGATATAGGAAAGATCGCTAGACAAAGTTGATCAGATTACAAACTCTTAAAAGATGAGACGATAGTAGAACTGTTTCTTGAAACCGATGTTTTCAACACGATAGTACACGTGTCTTATATTGTTGCCGACGTATTAATTTTTAACGCGGTCTTTAACTATAGCATAAATAACTTTAGTAATAAATATGTCAAAAACAACTAAGTAGGCTTGATATTAATTGTTTTTAATTTTTACTGTCGATAAAAGAATAAAATGTGTTATGAGTTGGCTTTGACATGGAAATGAACGAAAAAAAATTTTTTTAGAGTAATTTAATTTAAAAAATGCGTTTAAAAAACGACACCATTTTAAAATTTTTATTACTCAAACAATTTTCTTTAAAAAAATCGTTTAATTGCCCCTGCAGTAAAAAGTTAATCGACTATTAAAAAATGTATTATTAGGAAGAAGAAAAAAAATACAAAAAAATGTGTTCTGTTTTTAAATCATTGAACTACTTGATTTCTTTCAGTTTTAGATTTTTTTAAGTATTAAGCTTCTTCTATATTTTCTTATAAATATACTAAAATGAAGAATTTTTATATACATGGACACAAATTGCCTTTGATCTGTTTTGACTCAAAAAAAGAGTTTAGGTGCCAAAAAATGTCTATCAAAAAAGAAGTGTTTTTTAGTGAAAGATTTGTTTTGTTCTTAATTTTAATCTTGCCACGTGAGGTTATATACACTCGTCTTATTTACAAGCAAAATTTTTCACAATGTACTTGTAATTATAGATTTTTTTTTCAGTATTAATTAAAACTGTTTCTTGAAACCGAGGTATTAATTTTTTTAACGTGGTCTTTAACTATAGCATAAATAACTTTAATAATAAAAATGTCAAAAACAACTAAGTAGGCTTGATATCATTTGTTTTTAATTTTTACTGTCGATAAAAGAATAAAATGTGTTGAGTTGACTTTGAAATGGAAATGAACGAAATTAAAAAAAAAACTTAACATACTTTAGAGTAGTTTAAATTAAAAATTCAATTAAAAAAAGACACGATTGTATAATTCTAATTACTCAAACAATTTTCTCTAAAAAATTCGTATAGTTCCCACAGTAAAAAAGTTCATCGACTTTCAAAAAACGTATTATTAGGAAAAGAAATACAAAAAAAAGTTAAAAATGATAAAAAAATCAAGCACTATGAACAATTAATAAATAACAAAAATAAAGAACAAACACAGCTACCACGATTTTTGTAACAACGCAATCGTCTTCTTTTTTTAAATCATGAACTTGACTTTTTCCAGTTTTAGATTTTTTTAAGTATTAAAATTTTCCGTTTGTTTTTTTATAGATATACTAAAATGAAGAAATATTTGTTCTGTTCTTAGTTTTAATCTTGCCACGTGTGGACACTCGTCTTGTTTACGAGCAAAATTTTTCACAATGTACTTGTACTTATAGATGTTTTTTTGTCTTGATCTTTGCTTGATTACATAGATATGTGGGTTTTGCAGTGTTCTTTAGAAAAAAGTATCCCAATTGTCTCAAAAAACAAAATTGGATTTGGTATTCAGCCAGACATCTGCGATTTCAAAAATAAAATTTTAGTCTTAGTTTTGAAAAATCAGATTTGTGTGATTCGTTTTGTTTCGTTGAGTACTTTAACTAAGTCTGAGCTTGGACCTTACAATTACCAATACTGGGATACTTGTTTTTTATGGGTTTTTTTGTAATAGTTGTGATTTTGTTTGTTCAAGAAGCGTTGAAATAATTTTAAACATCTTCTTTCTGAATAGTTTTTTGTTTTTCAAACCAATTAAAGCACTCTATTCCACTGTAGATATTTTTTATAATTTTTCTAGTGTTGATTTTTGTTGTACCAATTAATTTTGCTTTTTTGATCAAACGTTATTCAGCTATGGGAATGATTCTGATTCTTTGCTTTTGTATTCTACATGTTTTTATTGTTTTCTATATGAAAAGTAGTTGCTTCGTTTCAAATTTATTTTTTACCGTCGTATTTTTTAGTGTTGTTTTAGTACGTGATTTCAAAACGTTATTTTTTTTATCTCATGTCGGTTTACAGAAAGAGTTAAATTTAGGCAAATAATATTGGGGGTTCACAAAAGAGCAAAAATAAAAATTGCATAGAGGAAAATAAAATTACAGACATCAACTATTAAATGATTAAAGAAAAATATTATTGATGGAATGAAAATACATCGTGGAAAATAAGAAAAACTGAAGGTGCATGGTAATACGTTTGCACTGGAGAGATCAAGTTAACATTATTGGATTTCAACATTTACAAAAATGACGTGGTGACGTTTTTTGAAATGTATTAGAATGTGTAAACGCGCCTTAATGTTCTATTTTAAGATCTTTAATCACCAAGCTGTAATAAGTTAATTTGTCAAGTTTTCGTTTTATAATTACTGCAATGTCTAAACAAACCTACTTTTATTGCTCTAAAAATTTAAATTTAATAAAAACCTTGACAGTGCAGGATTAAGTCTAAAGTAGATTTAAGAAAGATCGCTAGACAGAGTGGATCAGATGACAAACTCTTAAAAGATGAGACGGTAGTAGAACTGTTTCTTGAAACCGATGTTTTCAACACGATAGTACACGGGTCTTATATTTTTGCCAAGGTACCAATTTTTTTAACGTGGTCTTTACCTATGGCATAAATAACTTAAGTTAAAATATCAAAAACAACTAAGTAGGCTTAATATTATTTGTTTTTAATTTTTACTGTCGATAAAAGAATAAAATGTGTTATGAGTTGACTTTGAAATGGAAATAAATGGAAAAAGAAACAAAAACTTAACGTTTTTAAAGTAGTTTAAATTAAAAAAAATGCATTTCAAAATAGACACCAATTTAAAATTCTTATTGTTCAAACAATTTTCTTTAAAAAATCGTTTAATTGCTCCCACAGTAAAAAGTTAATCAACTTTCAAAAAGTGTATTATTAGGAAAAAAAATACAAAAAAGCTGAAAACGGTAAAAAATCATGCAGTGTAAACAACTAAAAACGAAAATAAAGAAGTACCATAGCTATCACGATTTTTGTACAACGTAATCGTCTTCTTTTTTTAAATTTTTGAACTACATGATTTCTTTCAGTTTTAGATTTTTTTAAATATTAAGTTTATTCGTATGTTTTCTTATAGATATACTAAAATAAAGAATCTTCATATACCTGAACACAAATTACCTTTGATGTGTTTTGACTCAAAAAAAGAGTTTAGGTGTCAAAAAATGTCTATCAAAAAAGAAGTCTTTTTAGTGAAATATTTGTTTCGTTCTTAGTTTTAATCTTGCTACGTGATGTCATAAACACTCGTCTTGTTTACGAACAGAATTTTTTACAATGTACTTGTACTTATAGATGTTTTTTTTGGTCTTGATTTTTGCTTGATTACATAGATATGTGCGTTTTGCAGTGTTCTTTAGAAAAAAGTATCCCAATTGTATTAAAAAACAAAATTAGGTTTGGTATTCACCCAGACATCTGCGATTTCAAAAATAAAATTTTTGTCTTAGTTTTGAGAAACTAAGTCTGAGCTTGGACCTTACAATTATCAGTACTAGGATACTTGTTTTTTATGTTTTTTTTGTAGTAGTTGTGATTGAGTTTGTTTAAGAACTATGAAAAATCAAAGACCGTTTTGGTTATCTTAAAAAAACAATTTAAAGCATTTTAAACATCTTCACCTTTCAGAAAAGTTTTTTGTTTTTCAAACTAATTAAAGCACTCTATTGCACTGTAGATATTTTTTATAATTTTTCTAGTGTTGATTTTTGTTGTACCAATTAATTTTGCTTTTTTGAACAAACGTTATTCAGCAATGGGAATGATTCTGATTCTTTGCTTTTGTATTCTACATGTTTTTATTGTTTTCTATGTGAAAAGTAGTTGCTTTGTTTCAAATTTCTTTTCTACCGTTGTATTTTTTTAGTGTTGTTTTAGTACGTGATTTCAAAACGTTATTTTTTTTATCTCATGTCGGTTTACAGAAAGAGTTAAATTTAGGCAAATAATATCGGGAGTTCACAAAAGAGCAAAAATAAAAATTGCATCGAAGACAATAAAATTACAGACATCAACTATTAAATGATTAAAGAAAAATATTATTGATAGAATGAAAATACATCGTGGAAAATAAGAAAAACTGAAGGTGCATGGTAATACGTTTGCACTGGAGAGATCAAGTTAACATTATTGGATTTCAACATTTACAGAAATGATGTGGTGGCCGTTTTTGAAATGTATTAGAATGTGTAAACGCGCCTTAATGTTCTATTTTAGGATCTTTAGTCACCAAGCTGTAATAAGTTAATTTGTCAAGTTTTCGTTTTATAATTACTGCAAGGTCTAAACAAACCTACTTTTATTGATCTAAAAATTAAAATTTAATAAAAAAACTTGACAGTGCAGGATTAAGTCTAAAGTAGATTTAAGAAAGATCGCTAGACAAAGTGGATCAGATGACAAACTCTTAAAAGATGAGACGGTAGTAGAACTGTTTCTTGAAACCGATGTTTTCAACACGATAATACACGGGTCTTATATTTTTGCCAAGGTATTAATTGTTTTAACGTGGTCTTTACCTATGGCATAAATAAGTTAAGTTAAAATATCAAAAACAACTAAGTAGGCTTAATATTATTTGTTTTTAATTTTTACTTTTTACTTTTATTACTCTAAAAATTCTAACTACGTTAATAAAAAATTTTGACGGATATAGGAAAGATCGCTAGACAAAGTGGATCAGATGAAAAACTCTTAAAAGATGAGACGGTGGTAGAACTGTCTCTTGAAACCGATGTTTTCAACACGATAGTACCACGTGTCTTATATTGTTGCCGAGGTATTAATTTTTTTAACGCGTTCTTTAACTATAGCATAAATAACTTTAATAATAAATATGTCAAAAACAACTAAGTAGGCTTGATATTAATTGTTTTTAATTTTTACTGTCGATAAAAGAATAAAATGTGTTATGAGTTGGCTTTGACATGGAAATGAACGAAAAAAAATTTTTTTAGAGTAATTTAATTTAAAAAATGCGTTTAAAAAACGACACCATTTTAAAATTTTTATTACTCAAACAATTTTCTTTAAAAAAATCGTTTAATTGCCCCTGCAGTAAAAAGTTAATCGACTATTAAAAAATGTATTATTAGGAAGAAGAAAAAAAATACAAAAAAATGTGTTCTGTTTTTAAATCATTGAACTACTTGATTTCTTTCAGTTTTAGATTTTTTTAAGTATTAAGCTTCTTCTATATTTTCTTATAGATGTACTAAAATGAAGAATCTTTATATGCATGGACACAAATTGCCTTTGATCTGTTTTGACTCAAAAAAAGAGTTTAGGTGCCAAAAAATGTCTATCAAAAAAGAAGTGTTTTTTAGTGAAAGATTTGTTTTGTTCTTAATTTTAATCTTGCTACGTGAGGTTATATACACTCGTCTTATTTACAAGCAAAATTTTTCACAATGTACTTGTAATTATAGAATTTTTTTTCATTATTAATTAAAACTGTTTCTTGAAACCGATGTTTTCGTCACGATAGTACACGTGTCTTATATTGTTGCCGAGGTATTAATTTTTTTAACGTGGTCTTTAACTATAGCATAAATACCTTTAATAATAAAAATGTCAAAAACAACTAAGTAGGCTTGATATCATTTGTTTTTAATTTTTACTGTCGATAGAAGAATAAAATGTGTTGAGTTGACTTTGAAATGGAAATAAATGGAAAAAGAAACAAAAACTTAACGTTTTTAAAGTAGTTTAAATTAAAAAAAATGCATTTCAAAATAGACACCAATTTTAAATTCTTATTGTTCAAACAATTTTCTTTAAAAAATCGTTTAATTGTTCCCACAGTAAAAAGTTAATCAACTTTCAAAAAGTGTATTATTAGGGAAAAAAATACAAAAAAGCTGAAAACGGTAAAAAATCATGCAATATGAACAACTAAAAACGAAAATAAAGAAGTACCATAGCTATCACGATTTTTGTACAACGTAATCGTCTTCTTTTTTTAAATTTTTGAACTACTTGATTTCTTTCAGTTTTAGATTCTTTTAAGTATTAAGTTTCTTCGTATGTTTTCTTATAGATGTACTAAAATGAAGAATCTTCATATACCTGAACACAAATTACCTTTGATGTGTTTTGACTCAAAAAAAGAGTTTAGGTGTCAAAAAATGTCTATCAAAAAAGAAGTCTTTTTAGTGAAATATTTGTTTTGCTCTTAGTTTTAATCATGCCACGTGAGGTCATAAACACTCGTCTTGTTTACGAACAGAATTTTTTACAATGTACTTGTTCTTATAGATGTTTTTTTTGTCTTGATTTTTGCTTGATTACATAGATATGTGCGTTTTGCAGTGTTCTTTAGAAAAAAGTATCCCAATTGTCTCAAAAAACAAAATTAGGTTTGGTATTCAGCCAGACATCTGCGATTTCAAAAATAAAATTTTTGTCTTAGTTTTGAGAAACTAAGTCTGAGCTTGGACCTTACAATTATCGGTACTAGGATACTTGTTTTTTATGTTTTTTTTCTGGTAGTTGTGATTGAGTTTGTTCAAGAGCTATGAAAAATCAAAGACCGTTTTGGTTATCTTAAAAAACAATTTAAAGCATTTTACACATCTTCACCTTTTAGAAAAGTTTTTTGTTTTTCAAACTAATTAAGGCACTCTATTCCACTGTAGATATTTTTTATAATTTTTCTAGTGTTGATTTTTGTTGTAACATTTAATTTTGCTTTTTTGAACAAACATTATTCAGCGATGGGAATGATTCTGATTCTTTGCTTTTGTATTCTACATGTTTTTATTGTTATCTATGTGAAAAGTAGTTGCTTTGTTTCAAATTTCTTTTCTACCATTGTATTTTTTTAGTGTTGTTTTAGTACGTGATTTCAAAACGTTATTTTTTTTATCTCATGTCGGTTTACAGAAAGAGTTAAATTTAGACAAATAATATCGGGGGTTCACAAAAGAGCAAAAATAAAAATTGCATAGAGGACAATAAAATTACAGACATCAATTATCAAATGATTAAAGAAAAATATTATTAATGGAATGAAAATACATCGTCGAAAATAAGAAAAACTGAAGGTGCATGGTAATACGTTTGTACTGGAAAGATCAAGTTAACATTATTGGAAAGATTTCAACATTTACAAAAATGCAGTGGTGACGTTTTTTGAAATGTATTAGAATGTGTAAACGCGCCTTAATGTTCTATTTTAGGATCTTTAGTCACCAAGCTGTAATAAGTTAATGTGTCAAGTTTTCGTTTTATAATTACTGCAATGTCTAAACAAACCTACTTTTATTACTCTAAAAATTTAAATTTAATAAAAAACTTGACAGTGCGGGATTAAGTCTAAAGTAGATTTAAGAAAGATCGCTAGACAAAGTGGATCAGATGGCAAACTCTTAAAAGATGAGGCGATAGTAGAACTGTTTCTTGAAACCGATGTTTTCAACACGATAATACACGGGTCTTATATTTTTGCCAAGGTATTAATTGTTTTAACGTGGTCTTTACCTATGGCATAAATAAGTTAAGTTAAAATATCAAAAACAACTAAGTAGGCTTGATATTATTTGTTTTTAATTTTTACTGTCGATAAAAGAATAAAATGTGTTATGAGTTGGCTTTGACATGGAAATGAACGAAAAAAAATTTTTTTTAGAGTAGTTTAATTAAAAAAATGCATTTAAAAAACGACACCATTTTAAAATTTTTATTACTCAAACAATTTTCTTTAAAAAAATTGTTTAATTGCTCCTACAGTAAAAATTTAATCAACTATTAAAAAATGTATTATTAGGAAGAAGAAAAAAAATACAAAAAAAGGTGTTCTGTTTTTAAATCATTGAACTACTTGATTTCTTTCAGTTTTAGATTTTTTTAAGTATTAAGCTTCTTCTATATTTTCTTATAGATATACTAAAATGAAGAATCTTCATATGCATGGACACAAATTGCCTTTGATCTGTTTTGACTCAAAAAAAGAGTTTAGGTGCCAAAAAATGTCTATCAAAAAAGAAGTGTTTTTTAGTGAAAGATTTGTTTTGTTCTTATTTTAATCTTGCCACGTGAGGTTATATACACTCGTCTTATTTACAAGCAAAATTTTTCACAATGTACTTGTAATTATAGATTTTTTTTCAGTATTAATTAAAACTGTTTCTTGAAACCGATGTTTTCGACACGATAGTACACGTGTCTTATATTGTTGCCGAGGTATTAACTTTTTTAACGTGGTCTTTAACTATAGCATAAATAACTTTAATAATAAAAATGTCAAAAACAACTAAGTAGGCTTGATATCATTTGTTTTTAATTTTTACTGTCGATAAAAGAATAAAATGTGTGTTGAGTTGACTTTAAAATGGAAATGAGCGAAATTAAAAAAATACTTTAGAGTAGTTTAAATTAAAAATGCATTTAAAAAAGACACAATTGTATAATTCTCATTACTCAATTTTCTTTAAAAAATTCGTTTAGTTCCCACAGTAAAAAAGTTCATCGACTTTCAAAAAGTGTATTATTAGGAAAAGAAATACAAAAAAAAGTTAAAAATGATAAAAACATCAAGCACTATGAACAACTAATAACAAAAATAAAGAACAAACAGCTACCACGATTTTTGTAACAACGCAATCGTCTTCTTTTTTTAAATCATTGAACTTGATTTCTTCCAGTTTTAGATTTTTTTAAGTATTAAAATTTTCCGTTTGTTTTTTTATAGATATACTAAAATGAAGAAATATTTGTTTTGTTCTTAGTTTTAATCTTGCCACGTGTGGACACTCGTCTTGTTTACGAGCAAAATTTTTTACAATGTACTTGTACTTATAGATGTTTTTTTGTCTTGATCTTTGCTTGATTACATAGATATGTGAGTTTTGCAGTGTTCTTTAGAAAAAAGTATCCCAATTGTCTCAAAAAACAAAATTGGGTTTGGTATTCAGCCAGACATCTGCGATTTCAAAAATAAAGTTTTTGTCTTAATTTTGAGAATATAAGTCTGAACTTGGACCTTACAATTATCATTACTAGGATACTTGTTTTTTATGTTTTTTTTGTAGTAGTTGTGATTGAGTTTGTTTAAGAACTATGAAAAATCAAAGACCGTTTTGGTTATCTTAAAAAACAATTTAAAGCATTTTAAACATCTTCACCTTTCAGAAAAGTTTTTTGTTTTTCAAACTAATTAAAGCACTCTATTCCACTGTACATATTTTTTATAATTTTTCTAGTGTTGATTTTTGTTGTACCAATCAATTTTACTTTTTTGAACAAACAATATTCAGCGATGGGAATGATTCTGATTCTTTGCTTTTGTATTCTACATGTTTTTATTGTTTTCTATGCGAAAAGTAGTTGGTTTGTTTCATATTTCTTTTCTAACGTTTTATTTTTTTAGTGTTGTTTTAGTTCGTGATTTCAAAACGTTATTTTTTTTATCTCATGTCGGTTTACAGAAAGAGTTAAATTTAGGCAAATAATAACGGGGGTTCACAAAAAAGCAAAAATAAAAATTGCATAGAGGACTATAAAATTACAGACATTAACTATTAAATGATTAAAGAAAAATATTATTGATGGAATGAAAATACATCGTGGAAAATAAGAAAAACTGAAGGTGCATGGTAATACGTTTGCACTGGAGAGATCAAGTTAACATTATTGTATTTCAACATTTACAAAAATGATGTGGTGACGTTTTTTGAAATGTATTAGAATGTGTAAACGCGCCTTAATGTTCTGTTTTAGGATCTTTAATCACCAAGCTGTAATAAGTTAATGTGTCAAGTTTTCGTTTTATAATTACTGCAATGTCTAAACAAACCTACTTTTATTACTCTAAAAATTTAAATTTAATAAAAAAACTTGACTGTGCAGTAGATTTAAGAAAGACGGCTAGACAAAGTAGATCAGAAGACAAACTCTTTAAAAGATGAGACGGTAGTAGAACTGTTTCTTGAAACCGATGTTTTCAACACGATAGTACACTGGTCTAATATTTTTGCCAAGGTATCAATTTTTTTAACGTGGTCTTTACCTATGGCATAAATAACTTAAGTTAAAATATCAAAAACAACTAAGTAGGCTTAATATTATTTGTTTTTAATTTTTACTGTCGATAAAAGAATAAAATGTGTTGAGTTGACTTTGAAATGGAAATAAATGGAAAAAGAAACAAAAACTTAACATTTTTAAAATAGTTTAACTTAAAAAAATGTATTTCAAAATAGACACCAATTTAAAATTCTTATTGTTCAAACAATTTTCTTTAAAAAGTCGTTTAATTGCTCCCACAGTAAAAAGTTAATCAGCTTTCAAAAAGTGTATTATTAGGAAAAAAAATACAAAAAAGCTGAAAACGGTAAAAAATCATGCAATGTGAACAACTAAAAACGAAAATAAAGAAGTACCATAGCTATCACGATTTTGGTACAACGTAATCTTCTTTTTTTAAATTTTTGAACTACTTGATTTCTTTCAGTTTTAGATTTTTTTAAGTATTAAGTTTCTTCGTCTGTTTGCTTATAGATGTACCAAAATGAAGAATCTTCATATACCTGAACACAAATTACCTTTGATGTGTTTTGACTCAAAAAAAAGAGTTTAGGTGTCAAAAAATGTCTATTAAAAACAAGTCTTTTTAGTGAAATATTTGTTTTGTTCTTAGTTTTAATCTTGCCACGTGAGCTCATAAACACTCGTCTTGTTTACGAACATAATTTTTTACAATGTACTTGTACTTATAGAGGTTTTTTTTGGTCTTGATTTTTGCTTGATTACATAGATATGTGCGTTTTGCAGTGTTCTTTAGAAAAAAGTATCCCAATTGTCTCCAAAAACAAAATTAGGTTTGGTATTCAGCCAGACATCCGCGATTTCAAAAATAAAATTATTATCTTAGTTTTGAGAAACTAAGTCTGAGCTTGGACCTTACAATTATCAGTACTAGGATACTTGTTTTTTGTGTTTTTTTTGTAGTAGTTGTGATTGAGTTTGTTCAAGAACTATGAAAAATCAAAGACCGTTTTAATTATCTTAATAAAACAATTTAAAGAATTTTAAACATCTTCACCTTTCAGAAAAGTTTTTTGTTTTTCAAACTAATTAAAGCACTCTATTCCACTGTAGATATTTTTTATAATTTTTTTAGTGTTGATTTTTGTTGTAGGTACCAATTAATTTTGCTTTTTTGAACAAACATTATTCAGCGATTGGAATGATTCTGATTCTTTGCTTTTGTATTCTACATGTTTTTATTGTTTTCTATGTGAAAAGTTGTTTTAGTACGTGATTTCAAAACGTTATTTTTTTTATCTCATGTCGGTTTACAGAAAGAGTTAAATTTAGGCAAATAATATCGGGGGTTCACAAAAGAGCAAAAATAAAAATTGCATAGAGGACAATAAAATTACAGACATCAACTATTAAATGATTAAAGGAAAATATTATTGATGGAATGAAAAAACATTGTGGAAAATAAGAAAACTGAAGGTGCATGGTAATACGTTTGCACCGGAGAGATCAAGTTAACATTATTGGAAAGATTTCAACATTTACAAAAATGATGTGGCGACGTTTTTTGAAATGTATTAGAATGTGTAAACGCGCGTTAATGTTCTGTTTTAGGATCTTTAGTCGCCAAACTGTAATAAGTTAATGTGTCAGGTTTTTGTTTTATAATTACTGCAATGTCTAAACAAACCTACTTTTATTGCTCTAAAAATTTAAATTTAATAAAAAACTTGACAGTGCATGATTAAGTCTAAAGTAGATTTAAGAAAGATGGCTAGACAAAGTGGATCAGATGACAAACTCTTAAAAGATGAGACGGTAGTAGAGCTGTTTCTTGAAACCGATGTTTTCAACACGATAATACACGGGTCTTATATTTTTGCCAAGGTATTAATTGTTTTAACGTGGTCTTTACCTATGGCATAAATAAGTTAAGTTAAAATATCAAAAACAACTAAGTAGGCTTGATAATTTGTTTTTAATTTTTACTTTTTACTTTTATTACTCTAAAAATTCTAACTACGTTAATAAAAAACTTTGACGGATATAGGAAAGATCGCTAGACAAAGTGGATCAGATGAAAAACTCTTAAAAGATGAGACGGTGGTACAACTATCTCTTGAAACCGATGTTTTCAACACGATAGTACCACCTGTCTTATATTGTTGCCGAAGTATTAATTTTTTTAACGCGGTCTTAGCATAGCATAAATAACTTTAATAATAAATATGTCAAAAACAACTAAATAGGCTTGATATTAATTGTTTTTAATTTTTACTGTCGATAAAAGAATAAAATGTGTTATGAGTTGTCTTTGACATGGAAATGAACGAAAAAAAATTTTTTTTAGAGTAGTTTAATTAAAAAAATGCATTTAAAAAACGACACCATTTTAAAATTTTTATTACTCAAACAATTTTCTTTAAAAAAATCGTTTAATTGCTCCTACAGTAAAAAGTTAATCGACTATTAAAAAATGTATTATTAGGAAGAATAAAAAAAAATACAAAAAAGGTGTTGTTTTTAAATTATTGAACTACTTGATTTCTTTCAGTTATAGATTTTTTTAAGTATTAAGCTTCTTCTATGTTTTCTTATAGATATACTGAAATGAAGAATCTTCATATACATGTACACAAATTGTCTTTGATCTGTTTTGACTCAAAAAAAGGCTTAGGTGCAAAAAAATGTCTATCAAAAAAGAAGTGTTTTTTAGTGAATCATTTGTTTTGTTCTTAATTTTAATCTTGCCACGTGAGGTTATATACACTCGTCTTATTTACAAGCAAAATTTTTCACAATGTACCTGTAATTATAGATTTTTTTTTCAGTATTAATTAAAACTGTATCTTGAAACCGATGTTTTCGACACGATAGTACACGTGTCTTATATTGTTGCCGAGGTATTAATTTTTTTAACGTGGTCTTTAACTATAGCATAAATAACTTCAATAATTAAAATGTCAAAAACAACTAAGTAGGCTTGATATCTTTTGTTTTTAGTTTTTACTGTCGATAAAAGAATAAAATGTGTGATGAGTTGACTTTAAAATGGAAATGAACGAAATTAAAAAAAAACTTAACATACTTTAGAGTAGTTTAAATTAAAAATGCATTTAAAAAAAGACACGATTGTATAATTCTAATTACTTAAACAATTTTTTTTAAAAAATTCGTATAGTTCCCACAGTAAAAAAGTCTTCTTTTTTTAAATCATTGAACTTGATTTCTTCCAGTTTTAGATTTTTTTAAGTATTAAAATTTTCCGTTTGTTTTTTTATAGATATACTAAAATGAAGAAATATTTGTTTTGTTCTTAGTTTTAATCTTGCCACGTGTGGACACTCGTCTTGTTTACGAGCAAAATTTTTCACAAAGTACTTTTACTTATAGATGTTTTTTGTCTTGATCTTTGCTTGATTACATAGATATGTGAGTTTTGCAGTGTTCTTTAGAAAAAAGTATCCCAATTGTCTCAAAAAACAAAATTGGGTTTGGTATTCAGCCAGACATCTGCGATTTCAAAAATAAAATTTTAGTCTTAGTTTTGAGAAATCAGATTTGTGTGATTCGTTTTGTTTCGTTGAGTACTTTAACTAAGTCTGAGCTTGGACCTTACAATTACCAATACTGGGATACTTGTTTTTTATGGTTTTTTTGTAATAGTTTTGATTTTGTTTGTTCAAAAAGCGTTGAAATAATTTTAAACATCATCTTTCTGAATAGTTTTTTGTTTTTCAAGCCAATTAAAGCACTCTATTCCACTATAGGTATTTTTTATTATTTTTTGAGTGTTGATTTTTGCTGTACCAATTAATTTGTCTTTTTTGAACAAACATTATTCTGCGATGGTAATGATTCTGATTTTGCTTTTGTATTCTACGTGACAAATTTATTTAAACACTTCTAAAACATCGAAGTTTTTATCCACTCGGACATCTGTGATTTCAAAATTGCATAGAGGACAATAGAAATAGATTCATTGAAAACTTTGAAATGATTAAAGAAAAAGATTATTGATGGAATGGAAATATATCGTTGAAAATAAGAAAAACTGAGCGTACAAGGTCATGTAGAGCAATACTTTTGCACTGGAGAAATTAAGTTAACGATATTGAAAAGATTTCAACATTTTCAAAAACGATGTGGCGACGTTTTTTGAAATGTATTTGAAGGTGTAAACTCGCCTTAATATTATGTTTTAGAATCTTTAGTCTTGAAGCTATAATAAGTTAATCTGCCAAATTTTTGTTTTATAATTACTGCACTATCTAAAGAAAACCACTTTTATTACTCTAAAAATTCTAACCACTGTAATAGTGCAGAATTATGCTTAAAATAGATTTAAGAAAGATCGATAGACAAAGTGGATCAGATGGCAAACTCCTAAAAGATGAGACGATAGTAAAACTGTTTCTTAAAACCGATGTTTTCAACACGATAGTACATGTGTCTTATATATTTTTGGCGAGGTATTAATTTTTTTAACTATAGCATAAATAACTTACGTTAAACTGTCAAAAACAACTAAGTAGGTTTGATATCATTTGTTTTTAATTTTCACTGTCGATAAAAGAATAAAAATGTGTTCTGAGTTGGCTTCGAAATGGAAATAAATGAAAAAAAAACTTAACATTTTTAGAATAGTTTAAATAAAAAAATGCATTTAAAAAAAGACTCTTTTGTATAGTTCTCATTATTCAAACAATTTTTTTTAATCCTTTAATTACTCCCACAATAAAAAGTTCATCGACTTTCAAAAAGTGTATTATTACGAAACAAAAATACAAAAAAAAATTAAAAACGATAAGGAATCATGCACTATGAACAACTAAAAACAAAAATAAAGAAGAAACATAGCTATCGCGATTTTTGTAACAACGTGATCGTCTTTTTTTTAAATCATTAAACTACTTGATTTCTTTTCGTATGTTTTTTTACGGATACCAAAATGAAAAATCTTCGGATATATGAACGTAAATTACCTCTGATTTGGTAAATTAATTTTTTTATTTAGTCTGTAAGATGTATCGCTTTCAGTAAGCCGTGACTAGAAAGAAATAAAAGAGTCTTTAGTTAAGTGAACGCCTTTTAAATTGTCGAGGTTATCAAAAAAAGGTATGTAAATACAAGATTAATTCAAAATAAGTTGCTGAAAACAAAAATATATATTTTTTTGTTCTTTTTTAGTTTGCATTTGTATTTAATCTTGACCTACGATATTATTTACAAATAATAAGAAGATTGTTTTGGTCTCTTCTTATTTTAAGCGATTCTTTATTTTAAAGACTTTTTTTTAACTCATTTTTAAAAAAATTGATTGACGTCCGTCTCAATGAAAAAAAAAACAATTCCCACGTTTTTTTGGTTTACAAATGTACCAAGTTCTCAGGTATTATCTTTAAACCGGAAATGGTTGTTCACCAAGGATTTTGATGTTTTTCTACTTTTTTTGAACTCAGTTTTTTTCTCAAAAATAAAAATGTTTTTATTCGTTTTATACCGTATGCTAGTTTTACACAAACAAGCCTAACTACCGTGAAATATGCGGTTTTTTCGTCTTATTGTTTTTTTTGCATTTGGACGTCTGTGTGAATGAACTTTTTACTGTGTGAAAAATTCAGTTAGTTTTCGATACTGACATTTTTGGAAAAACGGGAATTACATAACAGTTTTTTTACGTATTTTTTTGCACCAAGTGGATGCTAGATTTTTGAAAATGTGTCTTTTTTGTTCCTAAGTTTGCTTGCGTGGGACCAGATTTTTATGCTGAATCCGAAGGGCGAGACGTGAGAGGGATGTTTTAGCAATAGTACATCATACATGTTTATCAGATCTGCGAAGGGAGAATCTAAAGGAATTTATAAATTTTGACGGTCTCGGGATTCGAACTTCGGTCCTGTCAGCGTAGTAAATAAGCGGCAAGCACTTAACTCACTATACATCACGGCGACTTCGATTGTATTTCTATTATTTAATTAATTCTTAGTTTTGATGTACCTCACTACCTTCTACGACTGATACCTCTTTAGGATTTTTTTTTGTTTTTCCATGCGTACACTTTCATCTTCTCTTTTTCTCTTTTACTTTCTTCTTCATAATTTCCGGAATCCATCGGCCGATTTTTTCTCATTTTCTTACTCTTACCAACTTCCTAAAGTTATCTGCTCTCAGTCTATTTCCATCTTATTCAAAACATCCTCTTACCTAGGACGTTCTTGCGTCGCAATTCCTCCCTTTCTGATTCTTGTGAAATAGGAACCAAAACTCCAGGTAACTCCTCAGAAGTTGGACCTCGTCGCTCCCCATTTCACCTACTCATCCATTCTGCTAATTAACCCTCGCTAATAGGCGGTAACCCGGCTACCACCAGGATAGCTTAAGTCGACCTCTTCTGGGTCTTCTCTAACATATCGAGATGATGCTTCGACCTCAGTCTGGGTCTCTAATTGGGAACCTCATAGAGGAAAACGAAGCGTACCACCGCTACACACATTCTTCTCCAATCAGAGCTTGGTCTTCCCACTCTGGGAGGAGTCAAACCAAACTTTTTACGGATTTTTTAACTTTC
Source organism: Aquatica leii (assembly GCA_035610365.1). Lineage (NCBI taxonomy): Eukaryota > Metazoa > Arthropoda > Insecta > Coleoptera > Lampyridae > Aquatica > Aquatica leii. The sequence goes on from CM069438.1 coordinate 35,293,473, forward strand.
TTGCATTTTACGTGCTCTTTATACCGTTCTCTACGATCCACACGCTCAAGTACCTCAAGGCTTTCCCACTTTTGATGTCCAAACTCTCCACTCTTATGGAAACATTCTTTATTCGTCTGTGTCCGACCAGGACTACCTCTTTGGTTTTATGCGGGACTAGAAACAGACTGTGATCTTCCAACAAGCTCTTCACCTTATAAATCCTCTTTTCTGCCCTTTTTACCAGAAGTGCGATTACCACCGCTAGGTCGTCTGTGTATTCCAACAGCGTGACACCGTATAACATCGCCAGCTCCAGTACTCCGTCGTTGTAGGGGTTCCACAGAAGCAGTCCTAAAACCGACTCTCAGTCTTCCCCCAATTCTATTTCCATCTTATTCAAAATACCCTCCAACTTGGGCATCTTGGGCACTCTACGACATTCTGCGCATTATCCACTCTTGCGTCGCAATACACGCATTCCTCTCTATCTATCTTATGAAATAGGAATCAAAACTCCCGTGACCCGTCAGAAATTGGATCACATAGTAGTTCGATCCCGTCGCTCCCCATTTTACCCACTCGTCCACTTTGCTAATTACCTCGACGTTCATCTGCCAACGTATGCCTTAACCTATCTTTTTTGCTATTCCTCAATCATTTTGTTTGCAGATTAATGATGTTCAAAAACCCTTACTCTCATTCTTATACTCTCCCTAATAGGTGGTATCCTGGCTACCACCAGGATGGCTTTCGTCGACACCATTCTCAAGACAACTCTCCTCTACGTGTTCTCTACCATATCGAGGTGATGCTTTGACTCCTTGGTCCTCCCACGCTGGGCATGAGTCGAAACGAACTCTTCACGGATTTTTCCACTTTTTTGCATACTCGTCTTACGTGCTCATTTTACCGTTTTCTCCGATCCACACGCTCACCTTAAGGTCTTACTACTTTTGATACTTCATCCGTCTGTGTCCGACCAGGTCCATCTCCTCTGTTTTATCTGGGACCAGACACAGATCGTGATCCTCCAACCAGCCATTCTACAAATCCCCCCTTCTACTCTCCAGCTTACCAGATCTTCGGTTTTACCCCCGATTACCACCACTAGGTCTTCTGCGTATCCCAACAGCATGACACCGTTCTGTATCACTAGCTGTAGTACTTCGTCGTAGTAGAGGTTCTATGGAAGCGGTCCTAAGGCCGACTACTGAGACAATCTCGACCATTGAACGCGTTCTAAACGTCTAACATCACCAGGATGCAGCATCCTTTGTTTTGGCGCTCTACTGATCTTATCTACAATATTTAAATGACCCTCTCAATTGCTTTTAAGTTGGATTTTCCTTTTCTAAAACCGAATTGGTTTTGGTTTAATTTATTTCCTGCCTCTATCTACTCCTTCATTCTTTCTCCTACTATTATTTCTAAATTTTTTTTCTAAAACCGGAAGGAGGCATATCGCTCTAAACTCTTCTTCCAGTCTCTGGGAAAGGAACCGCTTCTAAGACATTTGTTGACGCATGACAGCACGTCGTCCGCAATCACTTGACAGGACGTGCGTAGAATTTATGTTGTTATCCCATCGGACCCCGGGGCTTTTCCACTTTTCATGCTCTTTACGGCATTTTTTAGCTCTTTTCTTGTTGCCATCTCGTCGATCGGCACCTTTCTCCACTCGATTTTACCGTACCTTAAAAACAGTTCCCTCCCCAGATGCACTCTTTCTTCTGCTCTCATACTCACTTTTACTTTCATACCAAACTTTCCTGTATCGATCTGGTATCCGTTTTTCCGTGCATTCTTCTCAAGGTCTGTTAGTAGACTATTCTCATTATGTTCTCCATTTTTTCTTATTGCCTTTTTTAGTTCTATTTCTTCCCACAAAGGTCAGTGGTGGCGGTTCATTCTGTACCACAGCAGCACCAGTCTTGTAATAATGTTGTAGAATCGGATCAAATTATCGATCCTCAATCTAGTGAGACGTTTAGAATTCAGTCAACCGTTTTACAAATGACATTTTATCTCATATATGACTTCATAGACCTTTGGACGTCTACGGAGGGACCCGCTACTGTTTATCGGGGATCGGTCAAAGGAATGCAATCTGCGTTCAAACTTTTTTGTTGTCTTATTAGTTTTTTGGGTACTTATGACAAAACTCTTCTCAATAATTGGATTTTTTTCTAAAAACTGCTAGCAAGAGCTTTTGGTCACAATAAAACGCTTTCTGGTTTTAGCCCTCAGTTGTTCTGTCGCTGTAAGTTGTGAGAACAATCTGTTAAAACTATCTTCAAGTTTTCCATCTGAATCATATCTCTTTTTATAGAGTTCAATTTGGGGAGTTTGGGTCTCTGGACGTCGCTACGTTACCTTTTTAGTTAATTGCTTCTGGGTGCCCTGTCGTCAGACGCTGGCAGTAGTTTACTTATTGTTGATTTGTTAATTTTGACACCCTACAAATATTGTGCTCATTTGTGCCCGTCCACTTAAGAAAACCTGGCGCTGTCGTTGGTTTTGAGGATGTCGTTATATACGAATTTCTTTACTTTTGAACGAGTCAGATATATTTATCTTTTAATAATCAGGTTGACTCTTTCGTTGGTGTTTTTAGGACTTTCTGTGCTTTTGGTTTGTGGGTTTTGGATCTCTAAACGTTAAGATGACCCAAACAAGAGCTGCAGTAGGAGCATACTCTGTGTCTGTGCTACAAGATCTTGCAAAGTTTTCAAAAGGAAAATTTATCTGTGGTTTGATACGCAAGGGCAGCTTCTTTTCATAAATGAAAGTGCTGCTTCTGCAAAAAGCCTTGAAGTAGATTTATCTTTGTCTGGAGAAGTTGTGTCATGGATGGGTTTTCCATTTTTGGCGCATGTAAGGAGGGACATTCTTTACTCGTTTTAGAGCGCTTCTAGCTATCAGGTTTGCAACTACATATTCAGATTTAGTTGTGTCATTATCTTTTCTGCAGAGTCACTTGCTAATTGGGCGAAGCAGGTCAAACTTATCTAGTAGTTTCAGTTTCAGATTTAGCATTATTGAACGCTATCCGTTTTTGAAGACCAGCTCATAAAAGAATAGCGTTATGTATGAATGCTTATTGATGCTTAGTATTTCTATTGATTTTATTAAATTGAAAACTTTGAGTTTGTTAAGCTTTATAAATAGCTCTGTTTTGCTCTGGAGGAGAAGTAGTCTTCGTGTAGCTTCCTCATTTGAAATTGTGAGACGGAACGAATTTTCTGCAGATACATGTCTATATACGGTGCTTGATCCTCCTATAAGGGCTTCGAAACTTTTTTGGTATTTAGGTTATGTAAATTTTCTAAAGACTTCTCCTACAATTAGGCTTAGTATTCTAATCATCTTTCATATAAACATTGTATCAAATGTTTATAGGAAAAATTACTGAAGTACGTGGAATATTACAAACCGTAGTATTCCAGAGCTTACTTTGTTTTATGACGGATATAAATTTCAAATATTTACTAAAACGAAACTTCATGCACTCTTGACATTAAAAATACATCGAAAGCGTTGTATTTTAGTTTTTATAACGATTAGGTATTCCAGAGCCATCGTCAATAACGACAAATTCTTTAAAATCTCAAAATTATAAATGCGATCACGTCATCTATGAACCAAAAAACAAGCATTATTTGCTTTTCGAAGCTTATTTTTAGGTCCATCACTCGCCTTATCGTGTTGATATGTTTAATTTGATTATCGCTTTATCAACAACAAAAAAAATACACTCTGAAACTGAAATCACGCCATCGAAAACATCTGTAATAAACATCGTTTAATTTCGTAACTCGTAATCTAGATTGCAGATGACTTTATTTTCCATCGATAATTTTCCGGAGTAAACAGAAACGCTTTTCATCTGAAGGTATTTGTTTTTAAGATGGGAATAACGCCTGATAACAGCAAGGTACGTCACCAACTCACCGTCAAGGTATCTTTGGAAAAACCTCTCATTTGTTTTTTGCAAAACAATTTTTGGTGCTTATTGTCAACGAATTACAAAAATCTTTTGTTTGACGCGGCGTTCCAAAAGTGTTAGTGGAATACTTTTAGTCAGCCGTCGGATATCATTGTAGACCGCGATAATTGGAACACATGTCCATATATCAGTAAGGTCACAGACAGTAAAATTAAGATCAAAGTTCAAACATAGTCTTGGCTATTTTTCCGTTAAATAACAAACCATTAAGTACCCTATAAAACTTTCACATTAATGGAGGTCCATCCGTTTTCGAACTTGCCTACAAATCACCATCATGTTATCGTTTCCGCGTCTTTATGCGAAAATAAGGTCGCGTATGATGCAATCGATCATACATTTTCAATAATATTGTTTTTTTTTTTCACATTCCTATAATACTATCAGTGTAATTATTGCATCAGATCGCATGAGTAACCCGATTGCAACAAACAAAAAAAGAAGAAGAAAAAGACAACAAAAATGCATGACGCAATGTTGGTCAAACAAATGCTTATCAATAATGATATTATTCTAGTGTTGTCTTGTTCAATTTAAATAATATACGATTACTCTAACTGGTTATTAACTGGTTTTTTCTCTTCTATTGTTTTTCACTATTGATGACAAGCGCAGGTGTTTACCTTTATTACTATTTAAATATGGACAGCTGAATATTATTTATTCGGATTAATTAGGTCGGTGATTATCATTACCAAAATTTCCCACGTGTTTTTCTTGTCGAAACGTCGTAATTAAGAAATAAACAAAATTAACTTGAGGAACAAACACAAAAGACTATTATTACAAGAGTGACTCACTAAGCATCTAATTTTAAATATTTTCCATTTGTTTTACTTTGGATAACGCGAATTGTGTTTGGGAAAACAACCATATGTAACAATGACAGTGCGACAAAGAAGAAAACAAAAGAAACACGAGTTTTTGCGATTATCTACGTTTACAAAAAAACGTAGGTTACGATAAAGCGCGTTGAATGTACAGTTACATTTTTTTTTTGACAAAACAATTGTTTTTCACAGCCTACTAACAATCTTAAAAAAATTGTTTTGTAAATGTTTCTATCAAAACTAGTGAATGGTAATCCTGCTAGGGTCATAACGGGTTTGCAAAAACCAAAAATGAGAAAATACTGTAGAAAATACACTAAAAACAAATAATCTAAGTAGGCATTTCGTTGTTTCATTTTATTCTGGAGCGTGTACCACTTGGATCAATCTTTGATTTTAAATAGAATTTTTTGTCTACTTAGTCTGTACCATACAGAATAAATCAAATGAAAACGGTTCTTATTTTCTAAAGCGTGTTGCTTATTTGGATCAAACTTTAAGGCAGTCAACCAGTTAAAGTAAAAAGTTTTGTTCTACTTTATTCTATCAAAAAAAGCGACAAAAACCGAAGTTTTTCTTTTTTACAAAAACATACTATTGCATTTGTTTTAGTTTGGATAACGCGAATTGTATTCGTGAAAACAACCACTTAATAATGATGACAGTGAGACAAAGAAGAAAACAAAAGAAAGACGATTTTTTGCAATTATTTACGTTTACAAAAAAAGTAGATAACGATAAAACGCCTTAAATGAACAATTACACTTCTTTTAACAAAAGAATCTGCTTTCACAGCCTACTAACGATGTTAAAAAATTGATTTGCCCACGTTTCTTACACAAAGGGACAATAAAAAACTAGTTCTAATTGGTAATCTTGCTTGAGTCATAGCGGATTTGCAAAAACCAAAAATAAGAAATACTTTAAAAATACACTAAAAAAATAATCTGAGTAGGCATTATGTCGTTTTGGATTTGCTGAAGCGTGTACCACTTGGATCATTCTTTGATTTTAAATAATATTTTTTGTCTATTTAGTCTGTACCATACAGAATAAAACAAATGAAAACGGTTCTTATTTTCTGAAGCGTGTTGCCTATTTGGATCAAACTTTAAGACAGTCAACCAGATAAAGTAAAAAGTTTTCTTCTACTTTATTTTATCAAAAAAAGCGACAAAAACCAAAGTTTTTCTTTTTAACAAGAACATAGTATTGCATTTGTTTTACTTTGCATAACGCAAATTGTATTAGTGAAAACAACCACCTAATAATGACAGTGAGACAAAGAAGAAAACAAAAGAAAGACGATTTTTTGCAATTATTTACGTTTACAAAAAAACGTAGATAACGATAAAACTCCTTAAATGAACAATTACACTTCTTTTAACAAAAGAATCTGCTTTCACAGCCTACTAACGATTTTAAAAAAATTGATTTGCCAACGTTTCTTACACAAAGGGACAAAAAAAACTAGTTCTGAATGGTAATCTTGCTTCAGTCATAGCAGATTTGCAAAAGCCAAAAATAAGCAAATACCTTAAAAAATACACTAAACAAGATAATCTTAGTAGGTATTATGTTGTTTTGGATTTTCTGAAGCGTGTACCACTTGGATCAATCTTTGATTTTAAATAGAATTTTTTGTCTACTTAGTCTGTACCATATACAGAATAAAACAAATGAAAACGGTTCTTACTGTCAATAACTTGTTGCCTATTTGGATCAAACTTAAAGCTATTTAACTAGTTAAAGTAATAGTTTTTCTTTTTTACAAAAACATACTATTGCATTTGTTTTACTTTGGATAACGCGAATTGTATTCGTGAAAACAACCACGTAACAATGATGACAGTGAGACAAAGAATAAAACAAAGGAAAGACGATTTTTTGCAATTATTTACGTTTACAAAAAAACGTAGATAACAATAAAACGCCTTAAATAATATTAAAAAAACGTAGATAACGATAAAACTCTTTAAATGAACAATTTTACTTCTTTTAACAAAAGAATCTGCTTTCACAGCCTACTAACGATCTTAAAAAAAAATGATTTGCCAACGTTTCCTACACAAAGAAACAATAAAAAAACTAGTTCTGAATGGTAATCTTGCTTGAGTCATAGCGGATTTGCAAAAACCAAAAATTAGAAATACCTTAAAAATACACTAAAAAAATAATCTGAGTAGGCATTATGCTGTTTTGGATTTTCTGAAGCGTGTACCACTTGGATCATTGTTTGATTTTAAATAATATTTTTTGTCTACTTAGTCTGTACCATACAGAATAAAACAAATGAAAACGGTTCTTATTTTCTGAAGCGTGTTGCCTATTTGGATCAAACTTGAAGACAGTCAACCAGTTAAAGTAAAAAGTTTTCTTCTACTTTATTCTATCAAAAAGCGACAAAAACCGAAGTTTTTCTTTTTTACAAAAAACATACTATTGCATTTGTATTATTTTGGATAACGCGAATTTTATTCGTGAAAATAACCACGTAATAATGATGACAGTGAGACGAAGAAGAAAACAAAAGAAAGACGATTTTTTGCAATTATTTACGTTTACAAAAAAAACATAGATAACGATAAAACTCCTTCTTTTGACAAAAGAATCTGCTTTCACAGCCTACTAACGATTTTAAAAAAATTGATTTGCCAACGTTTCTTACACAAAGAAACAATAAAAAAACTAGTTCTGAATGGTAATCTTGCTTGAGTCATAGCGGATTTGCAAAAACCAAAAATAAACAAATACCTTAAAAATACACTAAAAAAATAATCTGAGTAGGCATTGTCATTTTGGATTTTCTGAAGCGTGTACCACTTGGATCAATCTTTGATTTTAAATAATATTTTTTGTCTATTCTATCTATGAAAAAACGCGACAAAAACCAAAGTTTTTCTTTTTTACAAAAACATACTATTGCATTTGTTTTACTTTGGATAGCGCGAATTGTATTCGTGAAAACAACTACGTAACAATGATGACAGTGAGACAAAGAAGAAAACAAAAGAAATACGATTTTTTGCAATTATTACATTTACAAAAAAACGTAGATAACAATAAAACTCTTTAAATGAACAATTACACTTCTTTTAACAAAAGAATCTGCTTTCACAGCCTACTAACGATCTTAAAAAAAATGATTTGCCAACGTTTCTTACACAAAGAAACAATAAAAAACTAGTTCTGAATGGTAATCTTGCTTGAGTCATAGCGGATTTGCAAAAACCAAAAATAAGCAAATACCTTAAAAAATACACTAAAAAAATAATCTGAGTAGGCATTATGTCGTTTTGGATTTTCTGAAGCGTGTACCACTTGGATCATTCTTTGATTTTAAATAATTTTTTTTTCTACTTAGTCTGTATCATACAGAATAAAACAAATGAAAACGGTTCTTATTTTCTGAAGCGTGTTGCCTATTTGGATCAAACTTTAAGACAGTCAACAAGTTAAAGTAAAAAGTTTTCTTCTACTTTATTCTATCAAAAAACGCGACAAAAACCAAAGTTTTTCTTTTTTACAAAAACATACTATTGCATTACTTTGGATAACGCGAATTGTATTCGTGAAAACTACTACGTAACAATGATGACAGTGAGACAAAGAAGCAAACAAAAGAAAGGCGATTTTTTGCAATTATTTACGTTTACAAAAAAAACGTAGATAAGGATAAAACGCCTCCAATGAACAATTACATTTCATTTGACAAAAGAATTTGCTTTCACAGCCTACTAACGATCTTAAAAAAATTGATTTGCCAACGTTTCTTACACAAAGAAACAATAAAAAAACTAGTTCCGAATGGTAATCTTGCTTGAGTCATAGCGGATTTGCAAAAACCAAAAATAAGAAATACCTTAAAAATACACTAACATATAATCTGAGTAGGCATTATGTCGTTTTGGATTTTCTGAAGCGTGTCACTTGGATCATTGTTTGATTTTAAATAATATTTTTTCTCTACTTAGTCGGTACCATACAGAATAAAACAAATCAAAACGGTTCTTATTTTCTGAAGCGTGTTGCCTATTTGGATCAAACTTTAAGACAGTCAACCAGTTTAAGTAAAAAGTTTTTTTCTACTTTATTCTATCAAAAAAAGCAACAAAAATTAAAGTTTTTCTTTTTTACAAAAACATAGTATTGCATTTGTTTTACTTTGGATAACGCGAATTGTATTCGTGAAAACAACCACGTAACAATGACGACAGTGAGACAAAGAATAAAACAAAGGAAAGACGATTTTTTGCAATTATTTACGTTTACAAAAAAACGTAGATAACGATAAAACTCCTTAAATGAACAATTACACTTCTTTTAACAAAAGAATCTGCTTTCACAGCCTACTAACGATCTTAAATAAATTGATTTGCCAACGTTTCTTACACAAAGAAACAATAAAAAACTAGTTCTGAATGGTAATCTTGCTCGAGTCATACAAGATTTGCAAAAGCCAAAAATAAGCAAATCCCTTAAAAAATACACTAAACAAAATAATCTTAGTAGGTATTATGTTGTTTTGGATTTTCTGAAGCGTGTACCACTTGGATCAATCTTTGATTTTAAATAGAATTTTTTGTCTACTTAGTCTGTACCATATACAGAATAAAACAAATGAAAACGGTTCTTACTGTCAATAACTTGTTGCCTATTTGGATCAAACTTAAAGCTATTTAACTAGTTAAAGTAATAGTTTTTCTTTTTTACAAAAACATACTATTGCATTTGTTTTACTTTGGATAACGCGAATTGTATTCGTGAAAACAACCACGTAACAATGATGACAGTGAGACAAAGAATAAAACAAAGGAAAGACGATTTTTTGCAATTATTTACGTTTACAAAAAAACGTAGATAACAATAAAACGCCTTAAATGATATTAAAAAAACGTAGATAACGATAAAACTCTTTAAATGAACAATTGTACTTCTTTTAACAAAAGAATCTGCTTTCACAGCCTACTAACGATCTTAAAAAAAATGATTTGCCAACGTTTCCTACACAAAGAAACAATAAAAAAACTAGTTCTGAATGGTAATCTTGCTTGAGTCATAGCGGATTTGCAAAAACCAAAAATTAGAAATACCTTAAAAATACACTAAAAAAATAATCTGAGTAGGCATTATGCTGTTTTGGATTTTCTGAAGCGTGTACCACTTGGATCATTCTTTGATTTTAAATAATATTTTTTGTCTACTTAGTCTGTACCATACAGAATAAAACAAATGAAAACGGTTCTTATTTTCTGAAGCGTGTTGCCTATTTGGATCAAACTTTAAGACAGTCAACCAGTTAAAGTAAAAAGTTTTCTTCTGCTTTATTTTATCAAAAAAAGCGACAAAAACCAAAGTTTTTCTTTTTAACAAGAACATAGTATTGCATTTGTTTTACTTTGCATAACGCAAATTGTATTCGTGAAAACAACCACGTAATAATGACAGTGAGACAAAGAAGAAAACAAAAGAAAGACGATTTTTTGCAATTATTTACGTTTACAAAAAAACATAGATAACGATAAAACTCCTTAAATGAACAATTACACTTCTTTTGACAAAAGAATCTGCTTTCACAGCCTACTAAGGATCTTAAAAAAATTTAATGCCAACGTTTCTTACACAAAGAAACAATAAAAAAACTAGTTCTGAATGGTAATCTTGCTTGAGTCATAGCGGATTTGCAGAAACCAAAAATAAGCAAATACCTTAAAAATACACTAAAAAAATAATTTTAGTAGGCATTATGTCGTTTTGGATTTTCTGAAGCGTGTACCACTTGGATCATTCGTTGATTTTAAATAATATTTTTTTCCTACTTAGTCTGTACCATACAGAATAAAACAAATGAAAACGGTTCTTACTGTCAAAAACTTGTTGCCTATTTGGATCAAACTTAAAGCTAATCAACTAGTTAAAGTAATAGTTTCCTTTTTTACAAAAACATACTATTGCATTTGTTTTACTTTGGATAACGCGAATTGTATTCGTAAAAACAACTACGTAACAATGATAACAGTGAGACAAAGAAGAAAACAAAACAAAGACGATTTTTTGCAATTATTTACGTTTACAAAAAAAACATAGATAACGATAAAACTCCTTAAATGATATTACAAAAAAGTAGATAACGATAAAACTCCTTAAATGAACAATTACACTTCTTTTGACAAAAGAATCTGCTTTCACAGCCTACTAACGATCTTAAAAAAATTGATTTGCCAACGTTTCTTACACAAAGAAACAATAAAAAAAACTAGTTCTGAATGGTAATCTTGCTCGATTCATAGCGGATTTGCAAAAACCAAAAATAAGAAATACCTTAAAAATACACTAAAAAAATAATTTTAGTAGGCATTATGTCGTTTTGGATTTTCTGAAGCGTGTACCACTTGGATCAATCTTTGATTTTAAATAATATTTTTTGTCTACTTAGTCTGTACCATATACAGAATAAAACAAATGAAAATGGTTCTTACTGTCAATAACTTGTTGCCTATTTGGATCAAACTTAAAGCTAATTAACTAGTTAAAGTAAAAAGTTTTCTTCTACTTTATTCTATCAAAAAAAGCGGCAAAAATTAAAGTTTTTCTTTTTTACAAAAACATACTATTGCATTTGTTTTACTTTGGATAACGCGAATTGTATTCGTGAAAACAACCACGTAACAATGATGACAGTGAGACAAAGAAGAAAACAAAAGAAAGACGATTTTTTGCAATTATTACGTTTACAAAAAAACCTAGATAACGATAAAACTCCTTAAATGAACAATTACACTTCTTTTAACAAAAGAATCTGCTTTCACAGCTTACTAACGATCTTAAAAAAAATGATTTGCCAAAGTTTCTTACACAAAAAAAAACAATAAAAAACTAGTTCTGAATGGTAATCTTGGTTGAGTCATAGCGGATTTGCAGAAACCAAAAATAAGCATATACCTTAAAAATACACTAAAAAAATAATCTGAGTAGGCATTATGTCGTTTTGGATTTTCTGAAGCGTGTACCACTTGGATCATTCTTTGATTTTAAATAATATTTTTTGTTTACTTAGTCTGTACCATACAGAATAAAACAAATGAAAACGGTTCTTATTTTCTAAAGCGTGTTGCCTATTTGGATCAAACTTTAAGACAGTCAACCAGTTAAAGTAAAAAGTTTTTTTCTACTTTATTCTATCAAAAAAAGCGACAAAAACCGAAGTTTTTCTTTTTTACAAAAACATACTATTGCATTTGTATTACTTTGGATAACGCGAATTGTATTCGTGAAAACAACTACGTAACAATGATGACAGTGAGACAAAGAAGAAAACAAAAGAAAGACGATTTTTTGCAATTATTACGTTTACAAAAAAACATAGATAGGTAACAATAAAACTCCTTAAATGAACAATTACACTTCTTTTAACAAAAGAATCTGCTTTCACAGCCTACTAACGATCTTAAAAAAAATGATTTGCCAAAGTTTCTTACACAAAAAAAAACAATAAAAAACTAGTTCTGAATGGTAATCTTGGTTGAGTCATAGCGGATTTGCAGAAACCAAAAATAAGCAAATACCTTAAAAATACACTTAAAAAAATAATCTTAGTAGACATTATGTTGTTTTGGGTTTTCTGAAGTGTGTACCACTTGAATCAATCTTTGATTTTAAATAGAATTTTTTGTCTACTTAGTCTGTACCATACAAAATAAAACAAATGAAAACGGTTCTTATTATCAAAAACTTGTTGCCCATTTGGATTAAACTTTTAAGCCAATTAACTAGTTAAAATAAAAAGTTTTCTTCTACTTTATTTTACCAAAAAAGCGACAAAAATTAAAGTTTTCCTTTTTTGGAAAAACATACTCTAGCATTTGTTTTAGTTTGGATAACGCGAATTGTATTTATGAAAACAATCACGTAACAATGATGACAGTGAGACAAAGAAGAAAACAAAAGAAAAACGATTTTTTGCGATTATCTACGTTTACAAAAAAAAACTAGATAACGATAAAGTGCGTTAAATTGACAGTTACTATTTTTTTGAACAAAACAATCGGTTTTTACAGCCTACTAAAAATCTTAAAAAAATTGATTTGTTGACGTTTCTAACACAGAGACAATAAAAACTAGTTGTGAATAGTGATCTTGATTGGGTCATAACGGGTTTGCAAAAACTAAAAATAAGAAAATTTTGTTAAAAATACACTAACAACAAATAATCTGAGTAGGCATTTTGTTGTTTTGGTTTTTGCTGGAGCGTGTACTACTTGGATCAATCTTTGATTTGAAATAATATTTTTTGTCTGCTTACTCTGTACCATACAGAATAAAACAAATGAAAACGGTTCTTATTTTCGAAAGCTTGTTGCCTATTTGGATCAAACTTTGACCCAGTTACCCAGATCTAGTAAAAAATTTTCTTCTATTTTATTTTACCAAAAAAGCGACAAAAATTAAAGTTTTTCTTTTTTTACATTTGTTCTACTTTGGATAACGCGAATTATATTTGTGAAAACAACCACGTAACCATGGTGACAGTGAGACAAAGAAGAAAACAAAAGAAAGACGATTTTTTTGCGATTATCTACCTTTACAAAAAAAACGTAGATAACGATAAAGTGCGTTAAATGAACAGTTACAATTTTTTTTAACAAAACAATCGGTTTTCACAGCCTACTGAAAATCTTAAAAAAAATTGTTTGTCGACGTTTCTAACACAAAGAGACAATCAAAACTAGTTCTGAATATTAATCTTGCTTGGGTCATAACGGGTTTGTAAAAACCAAAAATGAGAAAATTTTGTTAAAAATACGCCAAAAACAAATAATCTGAGTAGGCATTTTGTTGTTTTGGTTTTTCTGGAGCGTGTACCACTTGGATCAATATTTGATTTTAAATTGTCTGCTTAGTCTGTACAATACAGAATAAAACAAATGAAAAGGTTTCTTATTGTCAAAAGCTTGTTGCCTTTTTGGATCAAACTTTAAGCCAATTAACTAGTTAAAATAAAAAGTTTTCTTCCACTTTATTATACTAAAAAACCGACAAAAATTAAAGGTTTTTCTTTTCAAAAACATACTATTGCATTTGTTTTTCTTTGGATAACACGAATTGTATTTGTGAAAACAACGACGTAACAATGATGATAGTAGAAAAAAGAAGAAAACAAAACATTTTTTGCAATTATCTACGCTTACAAAAAAAACGTAGATAACGATAAAGCGCGTTAAATGAAGAATTACAATTTTTTTTGCAGAAAAATCGGTTTTTACAGCCTACTAAAATCTAAAAAAAAATGTTTTGCCAACGTTTCACACACAAAAACACAATCAAAACTAGTTCTGAATATTAATCTTGCTTGGGTCATAACGGGTTTGCAAAAACCAAAAATGAGAACATTTTGTTAAACATGCACGAAAAACATATAATCTGAGTGGCATTTCGTTGATTTTGTTTTTCTAGAGCGTGTCCCACTTGGATCAATCTTTGATTTTAAATAATATTTTTTGTCTACTTAGTCTGTACAGAATAAAACAATTGAAAACGGTTCTCATTTTCTGAAGCTTGTTGCCTATTCTGATCAATCAAGTTTAAATAAAAAGTTTTGTTCTACTTTATTTTACAAAAAAAAGCGAGAGAAATGTAAGTTTTTTTTTGGATAAAAACATACTATTACAATAAATTGGTTTTTTTGACCATTTTTTTTTAAATTAATGAAAATTGCAGATGAAGTAACCGCGTTTATTAAAGCAAGGCCTACTTGATTATGTTTAAAGTTCACTAAAATAATCGCATTTCGGATAGGTAAAGCATAAATACCGCAATTTTTTGAATATTTCAGCTATTTTTACTGTCATAGGTTCGTTTTTATTTGCAAAAATGAGAAAATTTACAGAAGATTTTACTAGAAACGAATGGTACTAGTTTATTTTGTGCACTATACAAAATTGAATATCTGAATTTCTATTGTTTTAAATTTTGTGCCTACTTAGACCTAGTCTTGATTTTAAACTGCAACGCATTTTTTAGAATTTAAGAAACACTCGAATTGGGACGAATCATAAACTGTCTTTCTTCCTACTTATTTTTTTCAATTTTTATTCTTTTGCTTTAAATATTGACGTGTTTTCTTCTATTAAAGCAATCGCCTACTTTCTTTACAGAACAATTGAGAAAAGACAAAAGGAAGTGTATTATCTTTTGTCTGTTTTGTACAAAGACCATAAAAAATTTAAAAAAATCTTCATCTGTATATTTTTGAATCTTGTAGCCTACTTGGATCAGGTTTGTATTTAAACAGCGACGTATTTGGTTAACGTTTTTAAAAATATAAATAATATTTTGTTTTATACTAAGAACAATTCTGCACAAAGACCATAAAACAATTGCAATATCTTTCTCAAGCTTGTAGCCTACTTAGATCAAGTAACATCCAACGGCTACGATACCATTTTACTTCAAGTTATTGTTTTGTCTAAAGATCACAAAAAATGAAATTTTTAAATTAAGTCTATTTTTTGTATTTTTTGTACGTTTGTTACAACTGTGTCTCAGTAGGCTACGTTACCAGTTAAAAGTTTTTTTTTACTATTAGAAATAAGCAGTTTTTATACACTTAGCACTTAAGCAAAGATAAGCAAAAAATGGATCGATTAAAAAAATTGACTCTTAATTTTTATTGTTTTCATTTGTTTTAAATAGTGACGTATTTTTTTAACAATTTCAAAAACATCTACTTCGATTACGATAATAAAGTACCTACAGAATTTTAAACAAAAGAATATGTTTTTCACTCTGGTTTTGATTAAATTAGTTGCCTACTTGGATAAATTTTTAGCTTTAAAAACGATTTCAAAACATCCACATCGGATACGATACCAGTTAAAGTAAAAAGCTTTTCTACTAAAGAAATTTTTTATTATTATGTTGGTATAAATTTTACAAAAAAACAAAAAAGTGATTTTTCAATCTTACATTAAGTCAAATAGAGAATTTTTGATAACCACAATAAATTAATTAGAATTGGTACCACAGCACCGGAAAAATACATATAAAAGCACCATAAAAAATGCATTAAAAAAATACTTTACAAACATAACCATAACAGTTGTCGTTTTACTTTTACAACTTTAATTAAAATACTCCATCATTAATAGGATATAATACATTTTTCCACAAAGATAAAAAAATGTAATTATCAAAAAACAACATCATCGTCATGTTCTAAAAATAAACCATTGTGTTTTTTACTGCCAGGTCTGGTTCGATCAAAATCCACAAGAAATCATAGCCGATTAGCATTTTTTTGCAAATGGTAACGTATTGCTTTAATTTTAGGCACTTTTCTATTATTAAATTAATTACAAAAATAATCGTTTTACCCTGGGGCAAAGTGAAAACAAAAATTGTTAGGTGCATTTAAAAAAATGACTAAAAATCTGGGTGAGTTGAGAGCGTAAAAACATACGTCTCTAAACCAAGTAGGCTACAATCAAATGAATCGTAGAGACTTTAGGGGAAGTTTTGCAAAAAGTAGATAGTCGCAACGTACTTCGATTATATTTTAATTCAACGTGTGCTATTGTAATTAATATATCAAACACGTCGCAATTTAAAACAAAAGAAGATTCTTTGAGCCTTGATAAAAAAAACCTTGATTGGTTTGTGTTTTTGCAGTTTTATTTTTTTGCCCATCTTTGTCTTTGCAAAATAGAAACGTGAATAAAAGTTTTTGTTTTTCGAAAGAGTGGAACTAAAATGGGCTGAGTATTAAAAAAGAAAACTGAAAAACGGTTTATTCTGTCGAAACGAAACGACTTTATTTTTTAATTGTTTTAATAGGTACCAGAGCTTACTTGGATTAGGCTTGTTTACAAGTGTTGTTTCTACTGTTTGAAGTTAGACAAATAAATGATGGTACCCTTCGGAACTGTCTCATCGCATAAAAATAACGTTATTGTTGTAGTCTTTATCGAACCAGCGAAAATATGCATATTTTTCTCACTGCTTACTTAGTTTTTAGATAAAAACGTCCTTTGTCTATTTTTGTTTTTCGCAGAAAAGTGATATCAAAATTTTGTTTTTATGAATACGTCAGAGACCTACACGATTTTAGATGATTTTGAAGAAAAAGTTATCTTGGATGTTTTTTTCTTTTTAATTTGTGTCTAATGACGGTGTACGACCCGAGGTCACAAAAACACCAAAAAATATTTTTCCGTAATCGAAAAAAAAAGAAAGAATACGTTACAATTTTGCAATTATAAATGTTTTTAGTTGTACCAGAAGTGTTTGTATTGTATTTCAAGAACAAAGTGTTAAGATAACTGCAGCCGATGGTTGAAAGAACGCGGCTGATGCAATCGCCTTTTTTTTCAAGGATTAAAAACAAGATGCAATTGCAAAATAAGCACAACATTGATAAGTCTGAGTTGTGTGAAAAAGAAATGTTGTCTTCGGATTTGTACCCCAAAAATCAAAGCTGTCCTTGGCCTTGTACGATTCGCAATTATTTTCTGGTTGTTACGTCACTAAAAGTTCGCCTATTGAGTTGGTTTGAATTTGTTGGGAGAAAAAAAACAAAAAGGGTTTTTAAGTGCCAGGCAGTCTAGGCAACGATAACATAAGTACTTAATTGTATGTATGTGGATTGAGTTATTTTTAGTTGCGTTTATATACATAAGAGTTGGTTGTTGCTAAGTGCGAGAATCAGCTGATGTAACACACATACTGGTAGAAGCTGAACCAATCAGCTGATTGTTGAGTTACCCCTACTACTTTTCGGTGTCACGCCGGGGCCATACAAAGCCGGTTCTATTAGTGTGTACGATACTTCAACGTTCAGTAATTTAGATACCGTGTTCTTGTGTAGACGTAGTTTTTCTATGCACTTCCTTTAAAATTTTCCACTTCAAATGCATCAGTGGTGAAAGTTTTCTGTGTGCAATCATTTTTTTCGATAGTGCCAATGAGCACAATTTTATTATTACCGATATTGATAGAGAATAGTGTTGTGATTAAGTTTCGGACTAATTTTTGGATTCGTCCAAGGCGTTAAATCTTCCAAAATAGGAGTTAATTTAACCGGCAAAATTCCTGTAGCAAGAGAAAATTTCGGTCCTATTCGAGAAGGGACTACTATGGGTCACATCCATCAAGGTGTAAGTACCAGTTTTTCAACTACAATCAAGTAATCGTGTGGTTGTCGTTTGTTTTTCGTTCTTCCATTTGATAGGCATTTGATAGACAAAATGGTAGATGCGCCCCTTGTTCTACAAGCGTGGGCTGGTAATATAAAAAATTAATTTTTTTTTGGTGTCAACAAGAGTCAATATCACAAGAAGGTTGAACCTTTATTATGCTAACGTTATTGACAATGTGTCGTGCATGAAAAAGCTTTTACATAATAAAATTAAATTATATCGGTCTTGTCTTGTCTAGGGCGGCTATGGGTGGGATTATTTTTATTTTTTTTTACTTCGCAATTACGAAAATTTGCATATTTGCGGCAAGCTGAATTGGGTTAATTACTCGCCGTGTTGAATATTGACATAATTATTGAAGTGTTTTGATAACTAATTAATCACAAGCTTAATAATTTTTATCGTTAAAAATAATCGTTTAAAAATTACGTAATTTAGATAAGTTTTATTCAAATATCGGAAACATCTCCCAGCGAGGTGCTTTTTGTGTCTGTAGTTATTACACACGCCTCACAGAGTGCGTTTTATTATCTTGTTTTTCAGGTTATTTGTGACTAGTTGTTTTTCGAAGAAACGGTTAGTCTGAGTAGGCACCGAATCAACCGGTTTACGGTGTTGCCTGAAAAACCTAAAAACATGCCTACAGCTTGAAAATATCACAAATCGTAGTAGGCTTTGAGTTTTTTGTCCATTTTTGCACTCTTCGCAATCTTTATAATGCTTTTTTGACGCCTAAGCTAGTAACCGAATTAACCAACGGTTAAAATAATTGTGTTAATAAGAAAAAACATTTCCGAAGTCCTAACGATGACCACAATCATAGTAGGGTTTGCATTTTTTGTCATTTAAAACGATGTTTTTTTTGCTAAGAAAAAATAACAGAATATTCTGCAGTGTGATACAGAAAATCTAAAATGAAAAAATAGTAGGCTTGGAATTATATTGTTTTCACTTTTGTTTAACGCAAACTTTGATTTTTACAATTTGTTTCGGTGGCCTAATATTCTAATATTGTTCCCTACTGTCTTTGATGCCTCGGTTCAAAATCTATACAAAAATTGTTCTGCAGTAAAGTTTAACCGGTTTTGGTTACGCCTTTGGCAGAGATTTTACCAAAGGTTTAGTGTTTATCATAGTGTGCGTTTTGGTTACTTCCTAGGTTTAAGGTTAGGTTGTCTGGTTTCAGAGTAAATTGAAACTGTGATTACATCACAATTATTGCTCATTAACCAATTCGGTTACAGTACTTTTAGATAACGCATCACAAAATGTGGGCTTTAATATCGCACGAAACGTTGCAGGTGTGTCCCCATTCCTGAATTATTCTGGTAATTAACCCACACTATTAAATTTTTCGCACCTGCATAATCGAGAAGCTCATGAGCCACAGCCTACTGAGGGCATTCCCCTAACCTACACACATGTTTGTACGTTGGAATGTGAACTTCGTGACCCTTTCAACATCGATTATTTTTCTACAGATTTACTTTAGTTATTTTTGGCAGTGCGTTAATTCTTTTGTGCCTTATCAAAAACGTGTCCAAATTTATGATATAAATAAAATCACACAAGATCCAATCCTAATCGCTAGACGCCATTAAAACAGTTGAAAGTAGTTACTTATTTTTTTCCCGTCTCTTCAAATCCATAAATCCATCCGAAATGCTTTTAAATCTATTATCTCGTTGCAAGCTCAGACATGTTTCCTCTTGGACGATTTTAGCAGATGGGACATCTCGTTTACCACTACTTTCGGTTGCGAAAGGAAGCAGGAGGGTGAAAGTTTTTGGGGTTGACCGCTTAATTTAATTTGTTTCTTGTAGTTCCAGTTTATTTAGATTGCGAAAGTCAATATTTGCGTGTTGATACGAATTTTCGATGCCCTCTGAATGTTATCGCAGGAGGCCATGATCCACGCGCATTAATGCATGTAATTGCGTTCGGGTATGTTACTTAAATTAGTTGAAAGTTGATACGTTTTTATTACCTTGTCTAAAAGAACCTGTTTAGTGTGACACCCTACGATTTGGTGTCTTCTTTATCGTAGAGATTTAGAGCACGTCTAATACAAACGGGTTTGACGTCACAGGTTTAAATGTTTTCCATCTCAAGGTTACACATTTGAGTACGTGGTGCAAAAGCGGAATTTATCCGGAAGTTGATCGTATTCAGATGTTTACTATGATTTTATCGGCGTAAATAGTAGTCGATGGTTACCGTTTTCCCGGAAAAGGCGTTTTATTCCATTTCCCGAACTTTTATCTTTACACGTTTTGTTGTGACGATTTCGTTAAACAAGTTTGTTTTCGAAACACGCCATCTTCTATAAAACGACATAATAAACATGGCGCCTAGAACAACAAACAGCCTCCTTCGATTTTAACATTAAAATTCAAAATTTAATACACTATAAATATGGAAATGATGTTTTTCTCGGTGCTCGCTTAAACTTTCTTTTTATCAAAAGTGGGTTAATAAACGAGAATTACACTTTCTACTCGAATCAGAAATTGTTAGATTAATTTTTTTTGTAAACTGTGCGATTTGCTAAAAGTGTTTTTTTGTTATAGGTGAGTTCCGGTAACTACTTCGATGAAAACATACAGCTAGACACTGTGGTGAGTTTTTTCCTTGTTTTTTGTAGATAAAGTTCATTGCACTTTTATCTTTGGTTTAGTCACTAATTTTATTGTAGTTGGAATCGTCGCACTTATAGCGTTTTGCGGCTAACACGGAGGGGGGCAAGTGAAAAAGTGTTAGAAAAAAATTGGGCCAAAACTGTTACATAACGAGATAACTCCGTTCATGCTTGACGACTTTTGACATTGAGTTTCTTTTTTTTACCGAATAACAACCTAAACCTAAAACGAGCTCAATGCACTTTTATGATACAAAAAAAAACAGTCTGGGCAAAAAGTCATTGAGCAACCGTACAAAACCTTATTGTGCATGTATATAAAATAAGGATCAAAGTTCTCTTAGTAAACAAAAGATAAAGAGTCAGTGACTGCAAGTCTTTGTTCGGTATTTTATTTTATTATCAGTTGGCTGTATGTATTCGACATGTTCGAACAAAAATCGTATTAAGATGGCGCACAGATGACTCACTTTTTTTTTAATAAAGAAAAGAATTTCAAAAGGAATAAAAGTTGCGCAACATTTGCTATTTGTTATTCTTTTTTTTTGGGTGGACGACCTGTTTATGGTTGCCACGAGTAAAATTGTGAAAAATAGTTTAATCGTTTATTTATATCATTGTAAGTGCGCGATATGATTTCCCGCCAAATACATTGTTTCCATCTCGCTCTCGAGCGTTATCATTTTTTGACCCAATTTTTCGCGAGCAATTCAGCTGCCGCTAGTTTAGGATGAAAAATATGTAGATTAAACAACTGTTTTAATGAACAGTTGCTTAATCTAATTGAAATGCAAATTTTTTATGCGCGGGACTGGACGGGGAGGGGGCGTTGGATGTTTTTTTTTGTCAAATTATCGTCAGCGCGTGGCATTGGCAAGTTATTTAAAGTCTTCCCGCGATTAAAACGTTTACGCATAGTTTCAATAAGGAAAAACAATCTAAATTCTCTTTTAATTCAGGATTTTTTAATGTTTTTAAAAGTTGGCGTTGATTTTTTAAATTTTAAGTAAATCGAAATGCGATTGGTCGATTCCGATGACGTCGACTAATGTGCCGAACCGAGTTGCGTATTTTACGAGGGAAATTTAAAATTCTAATGGTATTTGTGTAATGGCATCGTAATTTGTTTTGATGAAGGAAAATGACGTTTTATTAAAGTTCATTTCGATTCTAGCCCACATAACGCCACCACCTGTATAAATAAATCGTTCTAATTTCGAGATTTGTTTCGGTCGTAAGTTTAAGAGACGAAAAAAGAGAAAGAAAATAGAGGAAAAGTTGTTGTAGTTTATTTGAGAACGAAACGCCACAAGAATTATTATCCTTCACAACTTAAGTTTCCACCAACTGAAATGCCACAAGAAATATTGTTCTTGCTGTAGTAATTTAGATAAATGGGTAGACGCCACCTGTTTCCTTATTCGCCGCAATATTAACCATCTAACAGATTTTTTCCTGTAAATTAAGATGTTAATTTGCGTTGTACGCGAATTTTTTTTAATAATGAATTACAATACAATGGAAGGGAAAAAGTTACACGTGCGCAAATATTGGATATGATCCAACTAGCAAATACCGGATAGATAAGAACGATGTTGAAATGTATTTTATCGGTTTCCTTATAAATTGCATCCATTTTAGGAGAAATTGTAATATTGTGGTCCTTCGAGTGAATAGTGTTGTTGTTGTTATTAATAAAATCTTTGCAAGCCTCGCGAGAGGAAGCAAACTATGTATTACATCATCCTGTCGACCAAAGAAGTTGTGTTAATTGTTGGTATGTCATTGAAAAGTTTGTTTTTATTTGATAAGTTTTGTGGTGGGTGTTGGCAAAACTGCGCCTCTACCACGTGTTTTATTTGCTTGGTCCATTCCATTAAAAACCATAACACGTGCCTCACCTATATGCCACCAGTTGTCCATATCAACTTTATAAAATGCGCGCAGTGGGGCGCATACAGAAGCCAAGAAAATTATTTTAATGGAAGGCTCCATGTATTTCTTTTTTTTTCTTTTTTAACATATACGATAAAATTTCTTTTAAATCATTTATCGCGTGACAATAGATAAATTCTTTTATGAAGCAACTAGTTGGGGTGGCGTCATTATAACATAACCTCACTTATCACCACAAAGTAAGTGTCGCATTTGTTTAATTAAGTAATTTATCGCAATTTTCTTTTAATTATTGTACACCCAGTTTACATAATTTTCGAAAAGGTGATGCAATCAAAATTATTTCGAGTTAACTGGGTCATATAAAAATAGAAGCTTTTTAATCTAGCATTTTTCTGTTTTTTACGGCGATTTTCTTAGACCAATTTGAGTAAACAAGGTCATTAAGTATACACGTGTCAATGTGCATTTAGATTTAACCTATAAATAGTTGAAAAGGTAATAGATATTGCACACTACCAACTAATAAATATATGTAAATACAATCGCACTTATATAGAGGAAAAGTTATTCAGTAAACATGTTTTGCATTGAAATATTCAAATTAGTTTTGGAATTTATGTGATTTTTTTTTCTGTTATTGCTATAACGACGGCGTCATTTTTTGTTTAATTCGAAACGCCCTGTGTTAAATGGAATTTTGTTTTTGTTTGCAGACGCACACTTTATTCGTGGATGCCTTCCTTCAAAACAACAGACTGGACCATGTAACCCAGGTTATGGGGTATCATCCCGCATACTTGGACCACTTCCTTAAAACCCAACATTTTATCCTCCGTGGGGATGGACCTCTTCCTTATGATTATAGGCATTATATTGCAATTATGGTAAGTCTCTTACGTTTCTACGTTATTTGTCAGTTTCGTTACAAAGAAACAAATTCAATCTGAACGCAAAAAAAGGTCTTCGTTTGTCTTTATCGCGTTTTAATTACTTCTTCACCCAGTTGGTTAAGTAACGGTATGTAAAAAAAACCGGTTTGGCAACAGAGCATTTTAGTTGTAACGGTACCGCGGCGACCGAAGCACAACGGGTAGCCATTTTAACCCATGGCGTCGTTTCGGCATGCACGTTTTTCCAAGCGACGATTTTTAATTATTAAGTAAGATTTCGCAAAATTTAATTATTTAACGAATTTAATTTACTTACAGGCATCTGGACGCCATCAATGCAATTACTTGATAACCCTTCAAAAGCAGGAATTTATACTACAAGGTGGTGATCACACGTGGTTGAAAGGCCTCGAATTCATACCGCAAAAATTGCGAAGTCTTTACGATATCAATAAAATATTGGCCCACCAACCTTGGCTGTTGAATAAATCTCATATTGAGGTAAGTGTTAGTACTACGACCTAAACCCGAACTAACTTAATATTTTTGCAGAAATTAACGAAAGGTAAAGATAGTTGGTCGTTGGCGGAGGTCGTGCACGCTATAGTCATATTGACTCATTTTCACTCCCTCTGTTCGTTTGTGTTTTCGTGTGGAGTTAACCAAGAAGTAGATCAACTTGGCGCTCACACTTACACCACTTTGGACGGGGCACATGCCGCAATCGAAGTGGATCCTAGCAATACAAATCTTTCTAAAAGTGAACCCAAAGATATACCCATTGGTAGTAGAAAAGGTACGTAACTACCCGTTTGTGTAACTATAATTCAATAACCATGATGACTACTTTCGATGACACCCTGATTATTATTTTAAGTGGACGTAATTCTGAATTCACATACGACGCCACTAACGTTATATCAATATGCAACGATTACTTACGTTTCTACTTTTCAGACTGGAAATATTCAACAAATTTAAGCCCACCTTCACCGACTGAACCCGAAGTAGGCATAACAACTTTAATGCAACGTATGAAGACACTTTCAGAACGAAACGAAGAATGTACGCCTGTAGAATTAACTAAGCGATTTGAAAACGTAGAGTCACAATCTGCCGAGTTAGGTGCCGTTGGCCAAGAACCACAAGAAGCGTCTGCCGATATATGTGTATTTGTAGATGACCCAACCTTTAGTTATCACGATTTTGCTAAACGGCACGATCACGATGATATTATGACATTTAGAGTACAAGATTATTCTTGGGACGATCACGGATATTCTTTGGTTAATAGGTGAGTTTCGTTTTTGTATATTTTTTAAATAAATCCCAGCGTCGTGCGCTCCTCGTTTATTTAAAACTAGGTGCTTTAATAACCTGGGTAAAGCATTAATTTGTTAATTTATTTACCATTACGTTAAGTAATGGCTTTAATGGTTTATTAACAAAAAACATTTTTTAGGTTATACAACGACGTGGGCAATCTCCTTGACGATAAATTTAAGACTGCATATAATTTAACATATTACACGATGGGTGGACGAACAGATGTAGATACTTCGCGCTTTCGCCGAGCGATTTGGAATTATATACAATGTTTGTTGGGTATACGTCACGACGATTACAATTACGGAGAAATTAATCAATTGTTAGAACGAACTTTGAAGACGTTTATTAAAAGTGCTTGTTGTTACCCTGAGCGTGTCACGAAAAAGGACTACGATCGAGTTCTTAGGGAGTTCAAGCATAGTGAAAAGGTAAGCTTTTGCGATTTTTTGAGGTTAGATTAAGTTTGTAGTTTTGTTGATATTCTGGGTCGTTTGAACTAATCGATACGTTGGCCTACTCTTTTCTAAGCGGTATTTAAATTATTCAAAATTGGTACGATTTTATTTGTTTGTATTTGTTAATTGAAATGTATAAACAAATATTCAATTAAGAATGCGACCACTAGGACTAACTCCCGATAAATTTATAGAAAAAGTAATTGTATCCTAATACAATTTCTGAATGAAACATTTTTATTTGAGAAAGAAACCTGAGAGCTCCCGATTTGATAAAAAAACTAATATAAATGTCGCTCTGGATAATAAAAAAATAACATTTTTGCTGTTTTGTAAGACACTTTTACAAAGAGTTAATGTACATTGTGAATTAGTTATATTTCAACCTCTCCTCTCGCTCCTTTTTACTCCATACTTCCTCCATCCACTGAGCTGTCTCCAATTCTTCTAGTATTTGTTTTCTCGTCCTCTCTTCTTCCCTCAGCTTTGTGTTCCATTCCTCCCCGCATAAACTGCATAACCTCGCCGTATCTTTCTACCTTCATTTTCACATCTAAATCTCGCTATTGTTTTCTTTCTTTACTTCATCTTTTTCTCCAGATACTGAGGTAATCCTTCTTTCTTTATTAGTGTAGTGCTCATTCTATCTGGACTGTCTTTATGTTCGCTTTCTTGTTGCTGTACGTTGTTTGTTCGTTCGTCTCTCCTTACCAACGTTTCTCATATTGTTCTCTTCTGCTCTTAGCTTTTGCATGTATTTTATTTTCCTTTCTCTTACCAATTTCCTCTGTATAGATACACGTTTTACTCTGTATTCCAGCCTCCCCTGTCGCTTTTCCTTTCATCACCTTTTCTACTTTTTCCTATCTCCTTAGCTTCTAGCCTCTCTTCCTTTCTCCTTAGTTCTCCCGTTCTCTCTTCTTCTCCTCCCAAGACCTACATGAAATCTGGTCTACATTCTTTTATTGGTACAAGTTTTTGATATTTTCCTCTTTTTGGTTCTTTATTTAGGTACTTCCAATTGTCACTGTCTTTCGTAATCCTCCTTAACTGCTCCTTTTTCATTCTTTTACGCTTTAATTTTTTCTAATTCTTTTACATTTTTCTTTGTAACATTTCCTTATATTGCTCTTTTTTCGTTTCTCTATTTTCTCATTGTTCTTCGTGTCCGCTTTTTTTGATTCGTTACACTCCTCATCCCATCATTTATTCTTTATCATAATCCCTCCTTTTTTTGGTGCGTATACGTCTTTTTTTTCCGTCTGTTCCTTCATTTTTGTTGTTCGTTCTTGTACCATCTACCTCTTTCTTCTCATTTTACTTCTAACTTCTGTCGATATTTGTTGCTCTAGTGTCCATAATGTTATTGTTATGTACTCTGTATCTCCTTTTCCATCGGCTGACGATTCGATTCTATTCTTCTCCAGATTTTGAAGTATTCAATATCTTCCCATCCTTGCCAGTTTGCGAGGGTGTAATCTATCACCTACTCTCCTCTTGTCCCTATATATGTGAATCCTTTTCTTTGTTTCCATTTAAAATATTCCACCCTCTCTTTCTCGACACATTTCTAGCACTTCCTTCTCTTTTTTATTTATTGTCTCGTCCTTAGATCCTTTTTCTATACGACCGTTCTCTTTTTCCCCCCTCTTTTCCGGTTGTTAAATTAAAATTTCTTCCTATTATGAAACTGTCTAATTCCATCTCCTTGAGCAACTCTTCAAGGTTTCTTCTAGTGTTTTTTTGTATTTTGGCTATACACCGTCAATATTTTAAAATTTTTGCCATTGTATGTTTCTCTCTTATTATTCCTCTGGTTTGTGGGGCGTTCGTTATTTTTTTTTCTCCATTCTTTTTTTTACTTCTGTAATTATTCTTCATATTTCTCTTCCCTTGTTCCTGCTTCTTTCAGCATGTTGTACTACCCACACAAATATGGCATTTGTTCTTCCATCTTTCCACTGACTTTCTTTGAGCCATGTTTCCACCATACCTACGACGTCAAATTTTCTTATGTGCCTCCAGAACTCTTATTCCTTATTGCAGCAACGCTCCAGAATATGATTTGAATGGCTCCCGACTTCCCCACAGACTTCCTACACTATCTTTTTATTGTGCTGCATCCGTACTTGTTATCCTTTTTCGGTATCTTCTTGCTTCGCACCTCTTCCCTTGCCTTTCTTAGTTTTTTGCCCCGGCGTGCCCTCCATTCTTCCCCTTCGAATGATAACGCAGTTCTCTTTCTCATCCCATATGTACATTTCATCTTTTATCCATAGTTTCTTATATCCAGATTTGGCTCTCCTTTCTAATCTTTATTTTTTTGGAAGTATAAACACTGCAAATTAGAGAAAAAAAAACATTAGTCACTTAAAAAAAATGAACGCGTTACTTGTATACGTAATATAAACGTCACTCTCGCGATATATAACCCGAATTAGGAAAAAAAGGATAATACAAGTCACTTTCAATATTTAAAAAAAATAATTAAAATTAAGTGCGTCACTTATACATACAAAAACACTTTATAAATGGTACCTAAAAATAAGTCACTATTAAAAAGTCTTTGCGTGTGTATAAATCACTTTATTTGAAAAAAAAAGACTATGGAAAAAATAACTTCAGTATTTTAAGGCTTAGAAATTAAAATATTTTTTTAATTAAAAAAAACGGAATATATAAAACACTGGGAGGCAATAAAAAGTAATAATATGAAGGTTACTCTCGCGGTATATAATCACTTCAGTATTTTAAAAGATGAAAATGAAATTTGTTGACAAAAACAAAATTTTGTGGAACTAGAAACACTCCGAATTAGAAAAAACAAACAATAAAAGTCACTCCCAATATTAAAAAAAATTAAACTCGGCACTTATATACACAAGAACAACTTATAAATAGTAGTCTTGCAAAATAAAATATTTTTGAGAAAAATAAAACTTTGGGGAACTATAAGCACTCCGAATTAGAAAAAAGTACTAATATGTAACTCCTAATATTAAAATAAAATATTAAAATTAAACTCACTTATACACACAAAAACACCTTATCAATAATACATAAAAATATGTCACTATTAACAAGTCTTTGCGTGTATATAAATTACTCTAAAAAAAAACAAGACTATCTTCATGGAAAAAACAACTTGAGCATTTTAAGCTTAAAGATTAAAATATTTTTTTAATTGCAACAAAATTTTGGGAATATTATAAAACACTCGGAGGTAAAAAAACGATAACATAAAGATTACTCTCGCGGTATATAATCACTTAAAAAAATAATAGAAAAGACGCTCTTGATGGAAAAAACAACTTCAGTATTTTAAAAGACAGTCTTGTAAAATGAAAATTGTTGACAGAAACAAAATTTTGTGGAACTAGAAACACTCCGAATTAGAAAAAACAAACACTATAAAAGTCACTCCCAAATTAAAAAAAATTAAACTAGTCACTTATATACACAAAAACGCCTTATAAATAGTAGCCTTGACAAATAAAATATTTTTGATAAAAATAAAACTTTGGGGAACTATAAGCACTCGGAATTAAAAAAATACTAATAGAACTCACTTCCAATATTAAAAAAATATTAAAATTAAACTCACTTATATACACAAAAACACCTTATCAATAGTACATAAAAATATGTCGCTATTAAAAAGTCTTTGCGTGTAAATACATCACTCTCTATTAAAAATGAAAACGAAAGACACTTTTCATGGAAAAAACAACTTCAGGATTTGAAGGCTTAGAAATTAACATACATTTTTATATAAAAAAAAATTGGGAATATTATAATACACTCGGAGGTAATAAAAAGTAATAATATAAAGGTTACTCTCGCGGTATATAATCACTTAAAAAAAATAATAGAAAAGACGCACTTGATGGAAAAACGAACTTCAGTATTTTAAAAGACAGTCTTGTAAAATGAAATTTGCCTACAAAAACGAAATTTTGTAGAACTAGAAACACTCCGAATTAGAAAAAAAAACTATAAAAGTCACTCCTAATATTAAAAAAAATAATAAATTCGTCGCTTTATACACACGAACACCACATAAACAGTCTTGCAGAATAAAATATTTTTGATAAAAATAAAACTGGGGAACTATAAGCACTCCGATTAAAAAAAAAGTATGCCACTCTCAATATTAAAAAAAAATTAAAATTAAACTCGTCACTTATATACACAAAAACACCTTATCAATGGTACATAAAAATATGTCACTATTAAAAAGTCTTTGCGTATAATATAAATTACTATTAAAAAAAACAAAAGACTCTTCATGGAAAAAACAACTTCAACATTTTAAGGTTCAGAAATTACATTTTTTTTTATTAGAAAAAACTGCGAATATTATAAAACACTCTGAGGTTAAAAAAAGCGATAATATAAAGGTTACTCTTGCGGTATATAATCACTAATGGAAAAAAACAACTTTAGTATTTTAAAAGACAGTCTTCTAAATTGAAATTTGTCGACAAAAACAAAATTTTGTGGAACTAAACATTCCGAATTAGAAAAAACAAACAATATAAAAGTCACTCCCAATATTAAAAAAAAGAAAATAAACTCGTCACTTATATACACAAAAACGCATTATAAATAGTAGTCTTGCAAAATAAAATATTTTTGATAAAAATAAAACTTTGGAGTAATATAAGCACTACGAATTAGAAAAAAAACACAGTCACTCTCAATATTAAAAAAAAATTAAAATTAAACACATCGCTTATACACGAAAACACCATATCAATAATACATAAAAATATGTCACTAATAAAAAGTCTTTGCGTGTATATAAATCACTCTCTATTTTAAAAAAAAACAAAAGACTCTTCATGGAAAAAACAACTACAGCATTGTAAAAAAATCAAAATTAAACACGTCATTTACATATATACACAAAAACACCTTATCCATAGTACATAAAAATATGTCGCTATTATAAAAGTCTTCGCTGTATATAAATCACTTTTCATTAAAACAATAATACACTCTTTATGGAAAAAACAAATTAAGTTTTTTTAGACTTAAAAATTAAAATATTTGTGAGCAAAAAAAAATTTAGGAGTGTTATAAAGCACTTGGAATTAGCGATAATATAAAGATCACTCTCTTGGTATATTAATCACTTAAAAACAAATAATAGAAAAGGCTCTTGATAGATAAAAACAACTTCAGTATTTTACGACAGTCTTGTAAAATAAAATATTTTTGACAAAATCAAAATTTAGTGGAACTATAAGCACTCCGAATTACAAAAAAAAACAATGTACTCACTCCCAATATTAAAGAAAATTAAAATTAAACTAGACTTTTATATACACAAAAACACCTTATACATAGTAGTCTTGCAAAATAAAATTTTGGGGAATTAGAAGCTTCCCGAATTAGAAAAAGAAACGATGTCACTTCCAATATTAAAAAAATTAAAATTAAACACATCGCTTATATACATAAAAACACTTTAAATAGTACATACAAATTGTCGCTTTTTGTTCTATATAAATCACTTTCCATTTAAAAAAATGACAAAAGACGCTCTTTATGAAAAAAAAACTTGAGTATTTTGAGACTTATAAATTAAAATATTTTTGATAAAAAAAAACTTGGGGAGTACTATATAATATTCGCAAAAAGTTTAGTCTCGGTATATAAATCACTTGAAAAAAAAATAGAAAATGCGCTTTTGATAGAAAAAAAATTTAGCATTTTAAATAGCAGTCATATGTTAAATAAAATATTTTTGACAAAAACTAAATTTTGGGGAACTATAAGCACTCCGATTAAAACAAAATAATTATGTAAAAGTCACTCCTAGTATTTAATAACTAAAATTCAATTCATAAACACATAAATTACTTTATAAATGCATAAAAAATATCTCGACATTAGTGTACACTAAATTATTTTCGATTAGAAACAATTTTTGGGATACTATAAATACTACGAATTTAAAAAAAATAATATAAAAGTCACTCTCAATGTCATAACTCCCAATAATATATAAAAAAAATATGTCGGTATTGAAAAAGTCAGTACATGAAATATTATGTCTGCTGTATACAAATCACTCTTCATAAAAAAAATATAACAAAAGACAGTCTTTACTGAAAAAAAAATTTTTGGAATATATAAATCACTCTTCATTAAAGAAAAATGATATAAATGACACTATAGAAAAAATAATTTAGTACTTTTGAAGACACTCTTGTAACTTAAAATATTATTGATTAAAAAAAATTTGGGGTAGTTTAAACAGTCCTAATTAGAAAAAAACAATATATCACTCTTAATATTAAAAAAAAAATTAAAAAATTGTCACTTATATACACAAAACAGCTTATCAATAGTACATAAAAATAGATCGCTATTAAAAAAATCTTTGATGTATCTAAATCACTCCTCAAAAAAATAAAATAAAGAAAAGACACTCTTTATGGAAAAAACAATTCAGGATTTTAAAAGTCTCTTAGTAATTAAAATATTTTGGATGAAAAAAACTTTGGGATTATAAAGTACTTGCAGTTAAAAAAAAGCGTTAATATCAAGGTCACTCTCGCGATATATAATCGCTTAAAAAATAATAGAAAAGACGCTCTTGATGGAAAAAATAACTTCAGTATTTTAAAACTCGTGGAAATTAAAATATTTTTGATTAAAAAAAACTTTCGCAGTACTATAAACACACCGAATAAAACAAAACAATTATGTAAAAGTCACTCCTAGTATTTAATAACTAAAATTCAACTCATAAACACATAAATTACTTTATAAATACATAAAAAATATCTCGACATTAGTGTACACTAAATTATTTTCTATTAGAAACAATTTTTGGGATACTATAAATACTACGAATTGAAAAAAAAAATAATATAAGTCACTCTCAATGTCATAACTCCCAATAATATATAAAAAAAATATGTCGCTATTGAAAAAGTCAGTACATGAAATATTGTCTGCTGTATACAAATCACTCTTCATAAAAAAAATATAACAAAAGACAGTCTTTACTGAAAAAACTTCAGTATATTAAAAGATATTCTAATAGGATAAAATATTTCAATAAAAATATTTAGAGTACTTTAAAACACAAGTTTTACACTTCATAAACACAGGAAAACACTTTATAAATACATAAAAAATACCTCGCTATTAAAAAATTTTTGGGATATATAAATCACTCTTCATTAAAGAAAAATGATATAAATGACGTGATAGAAAAAATAATTTTGTATTTTGAAGACACTTTTAAATTAAAATATTTTTGATAAAAAAAATTTTGGGGTACTTTAAACAATCCTAATTAGAAAAAAAAACCAATATATCACTCCTAATATTAAAAAAAAATAAATAAAAAACAATTTGTCACTTATATACACAAAAACAGCTTATAAATAGTACATAAAAATATATTGCTATTAAAAAAATCTTTGATGTATCTAAATCACTCCTCAAAAAAAAAAAAAAAAAAGACACTTTATGAAAAAAACAATTCAGGATTTTAAGTCTCTTAGTAATTAAAATATTTTGGATGAAAAAAACTTTGGGAATATAAAGTACTTGCAGTTAAAAAAAAAAGCGTTAATCAAGGTCACTCTCGCAATACATAATCACTTAAAAAATAATAGAAAAGACGTTCTTGATGGAAAAAATAACTTCAGTATTTTAAAACTCATGGAAATTAAAATATTTTTGATTAAAAAAAACTTTGGCAGTACTATAAACACACCGAATAAAACAAAATAATTATGTAAAAGTCACTCCTAGTATTTAATAACTAAAATTCAATTCATAAACACATAAATTACTTTATAAATACATAAAAAATATCTCGACATTAGTGTACACTAAATTATTTTCGATTAGAAACAATTTTTGGGATACTATAAATACTACGAATTAAAAAAAAATAATATAAAAGTCACTCTCAGTGTCATAACTCCCAATACTATATAAAAAAATATGTCGCTATTGAAAAAGTCAGTACATGAAATATTATGTCTGCTGTATACAAATCACTCTTCATAATAAATAAAAAAAAACAGTCGTTACTGAAAAAACTGCAGTATATTAAAAGATATTCTAATAGAATAAAATATTTTAATAAAAATATTTCAAGTACTTTAAAACACAAGTTTTACACTTCATAAACACAGGAAAACACTTTATAAATACATAAAAAATACCTCGCTATTAAAAAATTTTTGGGATATATAAATCACTCTTCATTAAAGAAAAATGATATAAATGACACTATAGAAAAAAATTTTTGGGGTACTTTAAACAATCCTAATTAGGAAATAAACAATATATTACTCCTAGTATTAAAAAAAATGAAAATAAAAAAACATTTGTCACTTATATACACAAAAACAGCTTATAAATAGTACATAAAAATATATTGCTATTAAAAAAATCTTTGATGTATCTAAATCACTCCTCAAAAAAAAATAAATAAAATAAAGAAAAGACACTCTTTATATAAAAAACAATTCAGGATTTTAAGTCTCTTAGTAATTAAAATATTTTGGGCGAAAAAAAACTTTGGGAATATATAACACTTCCAGTTTAAAAAAAGCGTTAATATCAAGGTCACTCTCGCGATATATAATCGCTTAAAAAATAATAGAAAAGGCGCTCTTGATGGAAAAAATAACTTCAGTATTTTAAAACTCGTGGAAATTAAAATATTTTTGATTAAAAAAAACTTTCGCAGTACTATAAACACACCGAATAAAACAAAACAATTATGTAAAAGTCACTCCTAGTATTTAATAACTAAAATTCAACTCATAAACACATAAATTACTTTATAAATACATAAAAAATATCTCGACATTAGTGTACACTAAATTCTTTTCGATTAGAAACAATTTTTGGGATACTATAAATACTACGAATTTAAAAAAAATAATATAAAAGTCACTCTCAATGTCATAACTCCCAATACTATATAAAAAAAATATGTCGCTATTGAAAAAGTCAGTACATGAAATTGTGTCTGCTGTATACAAATCACTCTTCATAAAAAAATATAACAATAGACAGTCTTTACTGAAAAAACTTCAGTATATTAAAAGATATTCCAATAGAATAAAATATTTTAATAAAAATATTTCGAGTACTTTAAAACACAAGTTTTACACTTCATAAACACAGGAAAACACTTTATAAATACATAAAAAATACCTCGCTATTAAAAAAAATTTTTGGGGTATATAAATCACTCTTTATTAAAGAAAAATGACACTATAGAAAAAATAATTTTGTATTTTGAAGACACTTGTAAATTAAAATATTTTAGATTAAAAAAATTTTGCGGTACTTTAAACAATCCTAATTAGGAAATAAACAATATATTACTTCTAATATTAAAAAAAAAAATAAATACAAAAACACACAAAAACAGCTTATAAATAGTACATAAAAATATATCGTTATTAAAAAAATCTTTGATGTATCTAAATCACTCCTCAAAAAAAAAAAAATAAAGAAAAGACACTCTTTATGGAAAAAACAATTCAGGGTTTTAAGTCTCTTAGTAATTAAAATATTTTGGATGAAAAAAACTTTGGGAATATAAAGTACTTGCAGTTAAAAAAAGCGTTAATATCAAGGTCACTCTCGCAATACACTTAAAAAATAATAGAAAAGACGCTCTTGATGGAAAAAATAACTTCAGTATTTTAAAACTCATGGAAATTAAAATATTTTTGATTAAAAAAAACTTTCGCAGTACTATAAACACACCGAATAAAACAAAACAATTATGTAAAAGTCACTCCCAGTATTTAATAACTAAAATTCTACTCATAAATACATAAAAAATATCTCGACATTAGTATACACTAAATTATTTTTGGGATACTATAAATACTACGAATTTAAAAAAAAATAATATAAAAGTCACTCTCAATGTCATAACTCCCACTAACATATAAAAAATATGTCGCTATTGAAAAAGTCTTCGCGGTATATAAATCACCTTCCATTCAAAAAAAAAAAAATAATAAAATTATAATGGAAAAATCACCTGCAGTCTTTTAAAAGTTACTCTCGATATTTAAAAAAAAATTAAATACTTGACTTATATAAAAAAATAAAAATTATCTTTGTGTTAATCACGCAGTGTTTAAATACTCCTGATTTAAAAAAAAAATACACTGTAACTTAGCAGTTAACCCCGATAATTAAAAAAAATTATGACAAGATAAACAAAACGCTAATATTAACGATACTTTTGAACTAAAAGGTAGTCTTAACTTTCTACATAAAAAATAATAAAAAAAAGAAAAACCACGCAAAAAATTATTCTGTCTTGACTTAGCTATCGCATTCGATATATTTTGTCGTAACTTTTTCAACTGCTGCTACGCTCCGCGTTTCTTCTGTTTATTTTAAAGAAATATACAAGGTTTGGAGTGGACATTGTTAGCAGTTTCTATGGATCATTTTTATTATTCTTTCTCTTTCTATTATGTATAGTCGAACTTTCAATAATAGAAAATTACGTATATTTACGTTTTTTTCTTATGTATTTATGCACTACTGTATATAAATAAATTGTATTCGTTAGATTTTTTAATTTTCTATATAACGCTGGCACTTCCATATGTGGAAGTTCGACGCCGGGGTTTTGGCTACGTATTTGTATACACGACACCTATTCGAATAATAAAAACTGCCCCCACGAATATATTTTTTTTTGTTTTTTTTTCTAATAAATTTTTTATTTCAGGTACACGTGAACCTGATGGTGTTAGAAGCTCGCAAGCAAGCCGAATTATTATACGCTCTAAGAACCGTAAATCGTTACATGACAAACTAATGAAGATTGTTTTCCCAGAAACACACCTATATCTATTATTATATAAATATAAAATATATCTTCACTCACGTTTCATACTTCGTTTTTTCAAGGTATGAATTTATATCATATAACTGTGCACAGAAAAGTATATTATATATTAGTGATTAAAAAAAGGATAAAAAAAAGAACTATTTTTGTTGTCTGTTTTAAATTTTATGTAATATGGATAGCAGTCGCGTTTGTGGTTAATAATATAATGTGTATAACCGAAGTTAATTAATGTTTTTTCTCCATAAGTTTTTATTATTATTATTAGTAATTAATTTTGTTTTTAACGATCATTAAAAAAGGGTGTTGTGCACCGTTTTATAATTACGATGACATTGACCACTGTTGTAAATAACAAAAAATATATATATTTTGGCTATGTCGCGCTCGTCATTTGATCAGCAAAATTCATACTCTCGGTTTCGTCAAAAAAGTTTCAACAAACACAAAAGATCTGGTCGCGTTTACGGAGGCTCTGTATATTCTCATTTGTGAAGATTTAGGTTTAATGAAACGTAATCTCTGTTGTTCCAACAGAGGCATCTGTGTTAAATGTAGTACAACGGCGAATGAAAAAAAAATTATTTTTCGCTTAAATTCAAAAGCTGCATTATATTATGCCCAAATTTTAAACTTGATCTCAGTATTAATTTTACACAGTTAAACCATTGCAACTGTTAGTGTTCGTCACTGCCATAAGGAGTTTTGTTGTTTTGTATCCGAAACGTAAAATTCGGCTTCGTCCCTAAACCGAATTCTACTTTAGCGATGCAAAATTTTGGGTTAGATGTAATGCGTATTTTCGAAGAAAATTTCTGCTTCTTTTTTTGTAGTATAAAAAAACTGCATGTAGAGTTAATATAATGCTGTGATGTTACAATTTCTGTATTTATTTGAAACAATTAAGTTGTAAAGTGGATTCGGCCTATTTAATTAGCTTTTTTTTTAAAATTACGATTATTTGCGTCTTAAATTTCTGTTGCCAACTTCTGCAAATTTTGTGTGTTAGTTGCAGTTAAGTAAATAATTAATAAGATGCAGAAGTACAAATACATGTAATATGTAGGATGATTACGTTGGATTTCATAACTCGATTTTTATTTAAGCTTATGTTCGTTTTGTAATTTAAAAAGTTTTTATCTATTTTTACATTTTTAACGGTCGAAATATTTTTAACATTAATAAATACAATTCCGCTCTTTAAAAATAAAAAAATGGGGTGATAACGTTTGTGCGCGGGATTGTATTTATTTAAGTTATGAAATCCCTGGCAGTCACATTATGTTGTGGGGTATTCTCCAATTTGTGATATTTATCTAAATGTGATTACTGTGTAATTAGATTTTAGATTGTTTCAATTGAATACCTACAAATAAGTTTTGTTGATGTTTAACCATAGACTTTTAGTGAGATGTTTTAATTTAATTAATCCTCTTCAAATAAAGTAGTTTGATGCTATTTGTGTTTTGTTTTAATCTACAGGTTGTGTTGAATTAATGAATCTTGCGACAGTGCGATTGTTTAGTGGGCGTGGTTTGTCAATTGGGGAGGGGCCTGGAATAGGTCGAGTGTGATTGGCGTCGAACTACACAAATTACATTAGCTGCAAAAAGCGATTTATGCACGAAGGGCGTTTTTACGATGATTACGCTCAAAGAGCAACGTGATGCAACCCAGGGATAAATGTTGCTCGATAAAAATGAATACTAACTGTGACGTCATCTTCCATACAAATGGCCCGAACCTTTAAAACTTACAGACCTGAAAAGGGCCTAATTGGGGCGTAATAAGTGTTACGTCATCGTCATCGAGTGCGTTTTGGTAAAAACCATTCTGGAGAAGTACTAGCAGAGATCAACGAAAAACTAAATAAATTCAATGATGTAGACAAAAAACGGAAAATGAGATAAAATAAACAACGAAATGAAACAATAAAAAAAAATGCAAAATGAGAAACCGAAGATAGTAATAAACTCACAAAACATGCGAATGGAAATACTGGAAAACGAGATAAAAAAAGAGAAAATCATAATGCAAGGAGTGGAAGATGAATATAACGAATCAGAACTAGAATTAAAAGAAAAAGTGAGAGTAATTCTCAGAGAAGTTAAAATAGAAATGGAAAAAGAAATATAAGAAATTATAAGATTAGGAAGGAAGGACTTCTAACATGGAACAAAAAGCAGGAAATAATGAAAGTCGCAAAAAGAAGAAAATTTGGATAAGCGAGGACTACCTAAAACAAATACAAGAAAGAAAAAAATAAAACATGATAGAAGCATGGGATACAATGCAAAAACACTATAAAAAATTAAAAGTTATAAATATAGGATGGAATCAGTAGATGAGTTAAATTGGAATGCGACTAATAAAAGAGAAAAGTAATGGAAAAAATGAAGGCTGAGACAAAAATCTGAAAACAAGAACGACTAGTGAAATATTAAAAGACAAGGAGATAAGAAAATAAACGAGAACAGCATACGTTGGACGACGCCCAAAAAACTAACAAAGGAAAAGATAGGGACAGTCAAAAAAATTAATGACCGCTGTAGAAAAGGAACTAAAGATAAAATAAAACATGGAGGAAATATAACTGTGAAAAAGGGCACATGGAATATAACATCACTAAGAAATAAAGAACATAAATTAACACAATAAATGGAAGATTTCAAAATGCAGCTGATAAGTGAGACAAAGAAAGGAGTGGAGATGGGAGAAAGAGCTAAAGGATGAGTAGGAATCATGGTAATGGGGGGTGGAGGCAAGAATAACTGAATTTAAGCCGATACCATCAAGAATAATGTACATATAGCTAGAAATGGAAGAAACTTGGTACATAAAACAACTGTACGCGCCAGTGGAATTAACAAAGGAGGAGGAAATGGATAATGTCTATATAAAGCTGCAAAGCACACTAGATTAAACTAAGGAAAGAAGCGTGAGGGTCATACTGATGGGAGACTGGAATGCGAGGATATTGGGAGATAGAACAAAGAATAGAAATGTAGAAAGGATCAGATTTTGCCAAATAAACGATTTAATGATAGAAATTCCTTCTCACAAAAACCATTTTACAGAACAGTACACATTTATAGCGGAAGGAAAGAGCATAACAGACTACATAATATACACAAGAGAAATGAGACAAGAAATAAACGAAATTAGGCAAAACAACAGGACAAGACATGACCGGTGCTGAAACTAATAATTCCTTTAACGTATCAAACGCTACGTCACAGGACTCATTCCATTGATACGCCTCCATTTCTAAACCACGTGTGAAATACTAACCCACTTTATGTGTTTGGCCGCCAAATACATCGCGCTGATCTTATTCGCACCAAACGTTTAGTCGGATTTACTCTCAAATGCTAAAATAAAGCGTCGTTGTAGTAGACGTTAAAAGATGAAAAAAAAATTCCATGTATCTCACCTCTCCGACGTTTCCACGTTCTTAATCGACCAAATGACAGCATAAAAATGAAATTTGTAGATGGCAAACAACCTTCGAGCGCCCTCACAAGCGTGACTTAGAAATACGACTCGAGGTCGAATATATTACGGTAAGTTGCCTAACTCTCAGGAGGATTTTTGCTCGAAGTTGTAATTTACACGTTACAAATTCCCCCCTAGCAAGAAGTGAGACCCACGGTTGAAATCAAATCCGAACGCAGCCGTAAAAAGAACCTAGAGTGGAACTTGCAATGAAGTTCGCTACCAACTAAACCGCACACTGAAAACCAAAACCCAACCCAGGAACCAAAAACCACAGAAACCCAACCCGATAGATGAAGGAACAGAACCTTTCGAAGTTCCCTAAAATCAATCAAACCTAACTTGGACTAGAGACGCATACAGCAAAAATGATACTGCCTGAGCAACCAAACTCCAAAGAACTTAGAAGGTCAATATCACGAAACTAATGTGCTCGTTAAAGCCACCAACTAGTGATTCCGGGTATGAATATAGAACGAGACGTTATTCCAAGTACGGAGAGACGATCCCAGACAACTAAGAGAAAAAAGAAGAGGAGAAAAAGACGGAAGTTTAGACGAGCGTCAAGGACCCAAAAGCCCTAAAGTCCCAATGAAACCCCAACCCCAGTAGGCAACTCCCCCCCACCAACGTGGGGCGACGAAGACAAAAGCTAAAATGAAGATAGATATTTGGGCATACGCCAAGGATAGAACCCTAAAATCCAAAACCAACCCAATTCCAAGAAAACTCAACCCCGTGTAACCTCATCAGATTACCACAAATACAGAAGAGGAAAGAAAAGAACGTAAGAACCATCGATTGCTAAACGAACACTTGTAAATCATCGATCACTGTGCTGGACTGTAACATGAAACTTATAAGCCGATAAACGGAATAGAATATCCCAAGGAAAAAACCCAAAGAGAAAAGTAGCAAAAGAGTTATCCCAAGAATAACTAACAACATCCAAAAAAGCCGAGCAAGCGGAAGTACATAAAGTACAGAATACGGAGTTGTAGTCTGTTTCAAGTTTCAGACTTACACAGCCAAACGAATAATTTACTAAGCCCAATGTAGCAAAAGAGAGAATTATCAAAAAAAAAGAGAATACCGAAAAAGGATATGATTGCAGTGAATCCTAAAGAAAGAAGTTACTAAAAAGAAAATAGAAAGAAAGTATTCAAGCAACAAATCAAGATAAAAGAAAAAAAGCAAAAGAGATAATTGCCCTAAAGACAAACCCCTAAAAAGCAAAAGAAAAAAAAATCAAAAGTAGAGAAGACAAGAAAGGATAAAAAGAGACAGACGGAGAAAGATAAGACAAGATGTAGTTGTCTGATTCGTTCTTCTCCCCGTAGAAGAAACGAAAGGGAGTGACCAGCCCTTCAATGCCCAACCAACCGCCCTATCTGGCTAGATACTTTTGGCTAGAACTGAATGGAGGAAGATGGAGGAAACGAATTATACTAAAAAAGCAATAAAAAGACTAAAGTATGCAGATCTGAAGAAGAAGTACTAAGAAGAATGAGATAGTGAATTTGAAATAATGGAGAGAAAGAGAAATGTAGATGGAATTTAGAAAACCGATGAAAAGATATAATACTACGAGTAGCAGAAGACACATGCGGAATATCAAAAATCAACAAACATAGCAAAAGAACAGGTTGGTGGAATGCAGAAATAAAGGAAGAAGTTCAAAGAAACCAGAAACAAAGTTGGAACAAGACAGAATAGAATACGATAGACATGGAAAGAAGGCGAAAGAATTAATAAGGGAAGGAAAAAAGAAGAGCTGAAAAGACTTTGGAGATGAAATGGAGCAGAGTCATAAAGTAAAAGATTATGGAGTAAAATAAGAGGCGGGAAACGAAAAGATATAAAGGGCATAAGAGACAAAATAACATAAATACAAACGTAAAGGAAATAATAGAAACTGGAGGGAACATCCCAGTAAACACACGACGTCCTAGGGACGTTCGTTTTATGTCCAAATGATGTCTTTACATCCCGGGCTTTAAAACGGATATCTTTAAGATGTCTTTAATAGGACGTCCTCAGGATGTCAATGAAAAACGTACGATGGGATGTCCTATGCGAGAAAACAAAGTATAGATGTACTTTAACTGGTACTTTTCTTGATAAAAATATATTATACATATATAGTTGTAATTCTTGTTTTTTACTTAACTGAGTCACACTCGAGCCCTCGTAATTACTATATATACCTATGCTATATATAAATATTTTTACAATTCAATATGTAGAAAAGGGGAGGGATGACTACCTCTTACATATCCTACAGTCATCTAAAAAAGGCCGTCTCCTTGCGGATACGCAAGGATGTCCTATAAGGACATCGTAGGGACAAAAGAACGTCCCATGAATGTCCCTAAGATGTACACAGAACCAGAATGGGATGACTTTGGGACATTCAGTGATCCGCAACGTCATATCCCCGGGACGTCCTCGGGACATCGTTGTGTTTGCTAGGATTATAAAGATAAGTACGATAAAGAGGAAGAGGAACGAGCAAAACAGACGAGGGGGATGAACAAGCAATATGAAAAGGACGACAATATAATATAAGCATAGCTGAAACAGAAGACGGACTAACGAAAATCCGAATAGGAAAAGTGAGCGGTGTAGGTAATATAGATCCAGAGATGGTAAAATGGTTACTCCAAGGACGTCAGTTCACGATACATAGGGCAATTTTTAATGGACATACAACAAATACCAGGAAAAGACAACATAGTGGCTGATGTACTGTCCAAGGTAAATCAACGACAGGAATCAACTTCGACGAAACAGCGAAAAACCAAGAAAACGACAAAGAGCTACTAGACGAGTTACGATTAAACAAGAAAATACGCATGCCAGGACGCACGATCGGAATATATTGCGACACGTCCACAGCAAACGCAAACCGACACCAATGATCGCACCCCGGAAGTAGAGCGTTAGACAAACTCGTGTCTCAAAGATCCGTATGTCCTGGCATTAAACGCCATTGCCGGAAATGGACACAGCAATGCACATATTGCTAAACTTCTAAGGTGACTAGACACAAGAAATCGCAGGCAACAAGTTTTCAAGCACCATCAGCAAGATTCAACCACGTACACATCCAACATTATCAGCACAGGGAAGGCAATTCGAAGCAAGACTCTTTCAGCAGCTCGAAAACGTAACGGGATTTACGAGGTGCAGAACGACAGCATATCACCCGCAGGCGAACGGCCTGCTAGAGAGATTTCAATGCCGGCTGAAAACAGCCTTAATGTGTCACAACATCAACGATTGGTTTGACGCATTACTCATCGTGCTACTAAGGATAAGAACGGCATGGAAACATCTGTCTGCCACGACAGCAGAAATGGTATACGGAGAAACCATTCGCACGCCAAGCGAATTTTTGAACGACCAGCCAAATAAAGAACCAACAGAACCAGAAAACTATGTAGCACAGCTACGACGCCACTTAACAGTGCTCAAACCAGTACAGTTCAGCTAAGCAACGCAAGCTTTCCTAAGAAACAATACGGCAAAAAGGTCACTGCACCATACGACGGACCGTACACAATCATTAGAAAATGAAAAAGAAGTAAGAATGGAAAACCCTACACGGTGAAGGCAGAACGAGTAAAACCAACATTCACGGAAGAACGTCACATGACCCTACAAGAAACAAGTGAAGATACGAGAACCCGCTCCGGGAGAAGAATCCGCCACCCGGTACGATTCGAAATGTGACTCCATCACTAGAAAGGGGGTGTGTGGGGATGACGCTAACCCCCCCCCCCCTACGAGCTAAAACACGTCCTATCAAACTACCCCCACCCTAGTACACGCTTGCATATTCGGGTTTGCAAGGAGCGCGAAACAGCCAGGAAAGCATTCTCTGACCGGAGTTTCTACAGCCTAGAAAGAATCAACCACCCCAAGCCAGAGTTTTCCGTAG
Organism: Aquatica leii; assembly: GCA_035610365.1. Taxonomy (NCBI): domain Eukaryota; kingdom Metazoa; phylum Arthropoda; class Insecta; order Coleoptera; family Lampyridae; genus Aquatica; species Aquatica leii. The sequence goes on from CM069438.1 coordinate 35,337,003, forward strand.
CTCGTTCTGAGGCGCTCTCACCCCCTACGCTGGAGTTTTATTACAGTCCGGACAGGTCGTTACAGCCACGCCAACCAACGACACCTGATGGTACGTACGAAAGCCGTCCGTCTATGTCGACAGCGGCGAAACACCTTTAGGTTGCGGTCGCCGGTATCGTCAATGGTCACGTCGCTTCTACCGACACCGCCTAAGCGACCACAGTCACTACGCCAGGAGTGTAGCTTGCGCTCATCGCTATCGACTCTCGTGTCCGCAACGTTCGATTTGTAAATAATAACATGTATATATATTAGCTCGTAATTAAAAAAACACCAAAATTAGAATGAACCAGACCAAGCTGGTAAGAAGAGCCATGCAGGCGAAAAGACATGGGAAAAGAAGAAAGGAACAGGCGAGAAAACAATGGATGGAACAGATAGAAAAGATAGGGATAGAGAGAAGTAAGAGAGTAGAGCAAATGAAAAAGGTGGCCGCAGACCAGAAGAAGTGGAAGGACTGGATAAATTAAGTTTAAGGAATACCACCTCCGACGCTCGCGACGTTTTTGACAGCGAGCGTAAACACTACTCTCTCTCTCTCTAGAACGTGTCGTAGGCTCATATCAGGTCAGGAGCAAAACGGACGTCGTCAAATTTAAAAGCCAGGTTCTATATATTAAGTTAAAGTTAGTACCTGATCTTACTTGCTGTAACCAGCTTTCAATTTGGCTGCGGAGTGCCAGTGACTTATAACTACTGGTTTTCTAGGTTTCAATGTGGCTTTCCAACACCTACATCCAAAATGACTAGTTTATGTTTAGTGTGGCAGAAGAAACTTTTATGGGTGGGCGTGGTCTGCATGGCGATTGTATTATAGCCTCTACTTTATAAGATCTAATGAAACGTGTTTTATGGCTTAGTATCATACACACATTCTCTGACTACTTTACGAGGACCTCTCCACAAGTATTGCACACATCTCGTGCTCTTCTTCACACGAACCCATAATTCGACGCATAACCTGAGCCTAGCTACCGAGAGTCGGACACCGGATAGCAACGGTTTTTCGGTAGAGGTCGCTATTTCTTTCGGATCCTCGTCTTACTGCTAACCTACTCTAACAATTTCTACAACAAATTTATTTGAAAACGAAATATTTACACGATTAGAATTAATTTACGACGTATTTATTTTTCACTAGCACGTGCACTTTATTTATTTAGACCGACACCGAATTCTTCTTCCCACTAAACTCGATTCGAAAAACTGAGTACAGTTTTTTTCGAATATTTTTCATTCTTTTGTTATCTGCCTCCAGAATGTTTCGCGTTTTTCGATTATTGTTGTTCGATCAGCCTTTGCCGTTGCTATATTAGAAAATCTGGGATAAGGTAGACGACTGATCGTTTTGTGGCGTATCTCCGGCCGTGTTGAACCGGGTACGGCTATCACAAGGCGTTTTTGCTGCTAGAGGAACGAATTCCCTCTACCACGCTGTGAACTAACAAAGTTACCCAGGCAACACACTGACGTCATATGTCGGCATTGTCACGTCTTAATCAGGTCTCATACGTAATTTTGACGTCAATAAAACTTAATGTGTTGCCTGGGAAGTCTAAAATCCGTGGACAAATAGGCAGCCGCAGCTGGAATTTTGTAAAAGCTTTAGCACTATCACGTCAGGACACGGTAAGCCCCGCCTATTGTCAACAAGGAGGTCATACCGGGGTAGACTCAGGCAGAGTATTCTCCGTTTTAAGGACAAACACTATGCGCTAAGATAGACGCTACTCAGAATGCACCTCGAACAGGTGAAAATGTTGGATGCCGCTTAGGACGTATGCTGTGTGTTCTGCTGAGACTGCGTGAGGTAGTCACATTTGGATTTGCTTATTATTTTATATTCAGTTGGTAGATTCGAACTAAAGGTATTTGGTTTACTACTGTGTTTAGTTGTTTACTTGTCAGGAGATTCACTGTAGATAATATGGCAGTCAGCTTTAGAGACTATTTATCGGTGACAGAATCACGTTGCTTAGGATGCACCGCGTAAAGGCGTATGTTCTTCTCCTTTGTTCCCTAGCTGGCATTTGGTTTGGATCGGCTTAAAGCCTGTACGCTGCTGTGGGTGCCAATTGTTATCGAATGTCGTTTACGAAACGTTTCCATACCTGACGGTCCATGGTTGTGGTCTTAGCCTCTTCGAGGTTTAGCCGGCGATTTCTAACATCTCTTTCGACCTGTTTAATCAGGCTTTCTTTGATGTTGTTCGTTGTACTCTCTAGTGGGCGGGTCGATTTCGCCAGAGGAGTTTGTGTGGTAGGCGGCTGTCATCCATTCTGCATACGTGCCGAACCATCGTAATCGCCTTTTCTGGATCTGTTTTTCGATCGTCGGCTGTTCGCCACATCGACGTCCAATATCCTCGTTTCGGATGCGGTCGTGAAGCGAGACTCGTAAGATTTGGCGTAAGCATCGCATTTGGAATATCTCTCCAGATCAAACTCTAGCATTGTTCAAGTTTCCGTTATATAGAGAAGAATTGGCAAGATCAGGGTCCGGAAGAGGTCTTGGTCTTGGTGGTGATGTTGGTTTGCTTTCACAGACACCACTTTAGTGAAGCAAAGGCCGGAGATGCTTGACCAATTTGCGCGTGGATCCCTGCTGTGGACGCCACTTTCTTCTCTTGTATTATCGACCCCAGGTGCTTGAATTCTTGGACTTGTTCTATTTGGACGCCATCGAGTTGCACTATGGCTGGTGATCCATCCGTTGTCAGCACCTTCGTCTTCTCTGTGTTATTAAGACCGTACATCTGGGCAGTGCAGGCGATATCGTAGAGGGTGTTCGTTCCCTCAGCATCATCGTCCCCTCAGCATCATCGTCAGCCAATACGGCGTTGTCGTCGGCGAACATCGAGTCTGTCAGGAAGTGTCGAGCTGGACGCCACGTTTGTCTTTGAAGACTTTCCTCATTATTGCGTCGACTACGACGTTAAAGACTTGTGGCGAGACGACGTCACCCTGGCGGACCCCTGTTTGAATGGTGAAGTGGTCGGACAGCAGATTTTGAATCCGCACTTGGCTGGTTGACCCATGATAACTTGCTTGGAGAAGACTGATAATCTTCCGAGGTATGTGCTCAATCTCCAGGGTCTTCCATGAAGCTGGCCAGTGGATGCTGTCGAATGCTGATTTGAAGTCGATGAAGATGATGAGCGTTCTTTTTCCGCATCGGATTGTTTTCTCCATTAGCTGCCGGATGACGAAGATCTGGTCGCAGCATCCACGGTTTGATCGAAACCCTGCTTGTTCTTCCCGGCCGATCTGCTTGCGATATCTTGATAGTCGCAAATAAATAATCTTCGTGAAGACCTTGCCAATGGTGGAGAGTAGGCTGATGTCACGATAGGTTTTGCAATCACAGGTATCACCTTTCTTGCGAATGGGCACGATTGTTGCCATATTCTATGTTCATGGAACCTGTTCGGCATGCCCAATGTTCTGGAGGTGTGAGCAGAGGCGGTGGAGGAGAATGTCCCTTCCAGCCTTGATTGCTTCTGCAGTGACTTCGTCTGTGCCTTCCCATTTTTTAAGGATCGAACATCAGACATGTCGAACTCGGGCGAATTGATGTGTAGTGGCTCCGCTGGAGGTCCTTGGGGCGCATCGTGGTTGTACAGGTCTCCGAAAAACTGCCTCCAACGTTTTAGGCGCTCGGTTGGTGCTCGTACAAACGTTCTATCGACATTTCGGATGTTGTCGATTTCGTCTTTCCGTTCAGTCGTCGAAGAGTGCGATACAGCGTATGGTACTCGTGTTTCGCGGCCGCCTCTTCCAAGTCGGTCGCTACTCGGTTCCAATGCGCCTCTAGTTTTTTTCGAAGCTGTCGACGGATTTCTTGATTCAGTTGCCGATATCGCTCATGATTGGCCAGCTTGGCTCGTTTCCGCTCTTCTACCATGGTCAAACTTTCGTTGGATATCCATGTTTGCGTTCGGTGTCGGATTGGTGGGCAGATTTGCTTGGCGCATTCCATAATGGCACTTGTGATTTGGTGCTCTTCAACATCGACGTCCTGTTGTTCGGTCAGCACTGCGGAACGGTTGATATTCTGTCTTACGAGTGAAATCTAAGAGACGCGTCCAGTCCAACTTGGTCAATGGTCGTGAATTACGTTTGGCCCGTTGTAGTTGGAGTTAAATAATGGTACACACAAGATAGTGGTCTGATCTGCAATCTGGGCCACGCATTAAGGCTTATGTTAAAATCAGAACGAAATTCGATTGTTAGAGACATTATATATAACCGAAAAAAATCAGTAAGATTAATCATCGTTTAAAATGGGGCGTGGCGTAAAGCGGCACTAATAACGAACCTAGGAAGAAACAAATGCTTGTTTAGTTAATCAATTTATTTTTGTGCACCCTGATGTTGCATTTTGCAAAAATATATAAAAAAAATACTAATAATTTATTATACTGTCACTGTAGAATTATAAACACTAACCGCGCATAAGGTAGTTATTTATTTAATATCGGCATATTCTTCTTGAAAATTGACTACGTTTTCCGTCGTTTGGTTTTTATATTTTTGTTTTATCTTGAACTAAAATATTCTGTCTGTTTCGTAAATCGCCTTGAAATTTCTTAAGGTTTTGTGAATGTTTCAGTATTATCAGATATTAGTGCAACCAATGTACTGAAAGGCACGGTCAGTCCACAAGATTCTAGTGCTTTAAATCAGTGGAAAAACATAAATTATCCTGTGCGGCATTGCCTAAAGAGGCTCGATGCTAAGAAAAAAAAGTGATTACGGTTTGTGGGAACTCAGCCGTGACGCGGCTGTACGATATACAAATGAATTACAGAATTGTTGTCTTGCGACATTGAATGCAATGAGTGTTTCCGATATTTGTTCGGACTTCAGCTGGACATATCTAACAGCTTTAAACCCTACCAGAAAGTCTCTACATCATTGGCCAAATTACAGTTTTTTTACACATTCGCAAAAACTACGCCATTTTGTGTTACTATCGTTTTGTAAAATCCGTATTTTTCTTGTTTTTAACTACAAAAATGCTCTAATAACGTAAAAGTTATATAATAAAAACGCGATCTGGTTGGCTGGGTATTGCAAAGACATTTGAAAATCACATAGAAAATCGTAAATATTATCATTATTGTAATGTAAACGTACTATACCTTCACTATAGTCAGTTTTTATTTTAGTTTACGCCGTTTAAGGTAGGGTAAATGGGACACCGACTCCTTTAGGAAATCGTTATACTAAAGTTTTTTTTTGCTTTTAGCGTTGGGAGTGGACTAAAATCATGTTTCCTTGGTATTTGTTTATATCTGTTGAAGGCTCACTCCTAATTGGTTAACGTTGTGTGAAAAACGTTTTTGATTGGTTAGATGAAATGTTATGCCAAAATTTACTTCGACGATATGTGAGTAAGGAAGTTGAAGTAGTTACAAAACATGGATCTGATCGAAGGCGTCGACGCCGTCCCCATAACCAGCTCATAAAACTTCACCCTGCGATGTAATTGCTACTAAACATTAAGGAGCAGATTAGAAAAAGCAAAAAAATACATTGTTTTCATATAATAGTACAATTAAAATGTATTTAATTGCAGACGTTCAAACAGCCAAAACCAAAATTTGTGCGCACGCGCACTGTATATAACAAGTCAAAGCAATTCCACAAAAGTTTAACAAAAAACCAACCAAAAAACGTCATTAAAAGAATAAAGGAAAACGCGCAACGTCGCGAAATGAAAACATAAAGTGAAAAAACAAAAAAAATCCAAACGGGTACATCGTAATCACTCAAAAAAAGTAAGAATTACGTCTTTGGTTTAGTTAGTAAACAAAATGGCCGCCGACGGCAACACGACATACAGCGATTTATGCAGACTTTGTGCGACAAAAACAAATATGATTTTAGCTATAAACATTTTCGAAAACGAGGGAGCGATGCGGGAAATTACCAAAAAAATTGAAACTTGTCTTCCTATTCAAGTACTTTTTTTACTCCAAATTTTGTTCGAAACCCCTCAAACTAGCACTGTTTTAGGTACACGAAACTGATCAGCTACCCAAAATGATTTGCGAAAACTGCCTGTATAAGCTAGAGTTATTCTTCGACTTTCGAGAACGATCCTTACGCACCGAAAACATCCTAATCACGCTACTTAAAGAGATCAATAAAGAAGTTAGTATACCGCTGGAGACCACGGCCAACATGATTATGATACAACAACCACTGTTGGAGCAACAAATACAAAACGAAATCGATTTGTCGCAGTTGCAGCAGCGGGATTTAATCGTTGAACAAGAAATTATTCTATCCCAATCGAATGTTGACATGAGCCCACATCTAGGCAACATAGACCTAAACCACGAAGAAGCGATTTTAGTCGATCATAAAGACGTACGATACCCCGATGAAAATTTACTAATACAACAAGAACAGCTACTAACAGATCAATATCGATTGCACATCACCGATAATTCTGTCGACGATATAATTGCCGAGAATTCGTCCTCGGATATACAGGACTCGATTATATGCAAAGAAGAATTTGAAATAATCAAGACCGAGACTTTTAAAGAAACTTTCACACCTGTGCTTGTTGGCAACGAAAACGGTAGCTCTGTGTCGGGTATGAAATCAAAAGACGACGAATGGTTCCATTGTAATATGTGCGGGCGTAGTTTTAAAGATAAAAACGAGTTTCAAACCCATTACGAGGATCATTTTAATAAGTGTGCGGCTTGTCTTGCAGTTTTTACTAATCGGGAGGCTTTAAACGAGCACCGCAAGGAAATGCATAGGTCTACGGTGGAGGAAACTAAGGTATGGTGTTTTACTATATCCGAATTATTATTCAAATGGGCAATTTTTAGCCGATTAAAACGAGGTTGAAAAGGGCCACGGTGCCTTTGAAGAAACAGAATGGGATTAAATCAGGAAGTAATAGCGATAGCGATGGTAATCAAGAGAACCTTGATGATGACGATGATGAAGATGATCCCGAAGAAGTTATTGAATCACCTACGAATCGGCGTAAAAAGTGGAGTTTAAAGGAGTGTAAAGAGTGTGGGAAAACGTACAAGACTAATTATAAGTTGGCGGAACATATGAGGAAACACACGGGAGAGAAACCTTATAAATGCGGATCGTGTGAGAAGGCATTTAGGTCTAAAATTGGATTGGCACAACATGAGGCTAAACATACAGGTATGAGCTGTCGATTCAAAAACACAGTTTATGTTATAGATATCTGTATTACCGATTATATGTTAAACAATGCAATAATTGATTATTGGCGATCTAACTGTTAAAAAGGTAAAATAGTTTTGGTTTTTAACATTGCAAACACCATACTTGAGTAGCAATAATCTAAAATATGAAGAAAAGTAGAAAGCATGGTTAGTTTAACAGCGCCACAGTCACTGTTTTTTTTTGAACCAACTCTCTTAATTGTTTTTCTGAAATTTTAGCCAACTCTATATCTCCCACTAACTCTAACTTTCTATATTTTGGATAAATCTCAATTGTTAGTAACCTCTCTAAACTTCCTGCCAACCTGAAATTCTTGACCAAATTTCTATATCCTTCACCAACCTTACCAACTTTATAAATGTTTTTGCATATGTTTAGATCCATCTCTCAATTTTTAGCAAACTCTCAGAGCTTTTCGTCAGTTGAAATCTCCAATAAAAACTTTTATATTTTTCATCAGCTCAACTCCCTTTCTAATTGTTTTTTACATATGTTTAGACAAATCTGTCAGTTTTTGGCAAACTCTCCATACTTTGCCAATTTGAAATCCCTAATATGTTATTCAAATATTAGCCCATTTTCTATCTCACTCTACTCCACTAAATGTTTTTTTATAGTTTTAGATACGTCTCTCAATTTTGAGCAATCTCTCTGAACTTTTCGTCAGGTGAATTTTCTAATATTTTTCAAAAAATTTGCTATATTTTCTATCAATTCAGCTAACTTTCTAATGGTATTTACATATGTTTAGACAAATCTCTCAATCTTTAGTAAACTCTAAAGTTTCCTTCAATTTAAAGTTTTTATTTTATTCAAATCTTAGCGCTCTTTCTACGTCTTTCACCAAGTCATACTAACTTTGTAAACGTTTTTTCTAGACTCTGAATTTTCGTAAACTCTCTGAACTTCTCACTATTTGAAGTTACAGTATCTTTTACAAGCTTTCTATATCTTTCATCAGCTCAACTCACTTTGTAGATATTTTTAAATAAATCTCTCAATTTTTTGTAAACTCTAAACTTTTTTTCAATTTTAAATATCTAATATTTGATTCAAACATTAGTCAACTTTCTATATCTTTCATCAACTCAACTAATTTTGTAAACATCTCGAGACTTAGATACATCTCTCAATTTTTAGCAAACTCTCTGAACCTCTCTCCAATTTGCAAAATCTAATATTTTATTTAAGTATTAGTCAGCTTTTTGCATTGTTTTTAAGAAACTTTCTATATCTTATATACCAGCCCAACTTAACCTTCTAATTGCTTTTACATATTTTTAGACAAATTTCTCAGTTTTCGGCAAACTCTATAAACTTCTTGCCAACTTGAAATCCGTAATATTTTATTCAAATTTTAGCCAACTTTCTATATCTCTCATTTTTTCAACTAACTTTGTAAACATTTCTAGACTTTTAGACAGATCTCTCAATTTTTAGTAAACTCTCTGAACTTCTCACCATTTGGAATTACAATATCTTTCACAAAATTTCTATATCTTTCATCAGCTCAACTCACTTTAAAATTGTTTTTACATATTTTTAAACAAATCTCTCAATTATTGGTAAACTCTCTAAACTTTCTATCAATTTGAAATCTCCAATATTTTATTCAAATCTTAGCCAACTTTCTATATCTTTCATCAACTCAACTAATTTTGTAAACATTTATAGACTTTTAGATACATCTCTTATGTTTTACCAAACTCTCTGAACTTGTATCCGATTAGTAAAATCTAATATTTTGTTTAAATCTTAGTCAACTTTCTGCAGTGTTTTTAAGAAACTTTCTATATCTTATATACCAGCCCAACTTAAACTTCTAATTGCTTTTACATATTTTTAGACAAATTTCTCAATTTTTGGCAAACTCTCTAAACTTCTTGCCAACTTGAAATCCCTTATACTTTATTCAAATCTTAGCCTACTTTCTATATCTTTCATCTTTTCAACTCACTTTGTAAACATTTCTAGACTTTTAGACAGATCTCTCAATTTTTAGTAAACTCTCTGAACTTCTCACCATTTGAAATTACAATATCTTTCACAAACTTTCTATATCTTTCATCAGCTCAACTCAGTTTGAAATTGTTTTTACACATTTTTAAACAAATCTCTCAATTATTGGTAAACTTTCTAAACTTTCTTTCAATTTGAAATCTCTAATATTTTATTCAAATCTTAGCCAACTTTCTATATCTTTCATCAACTCAACTAATTTTGTAAACATTTATAGACTTTTAGATACATCTCTCAATTTTTAACAAACTCTCTGAACTTCTCTCCGTTTTGCAAATTCTAATATTTGATTTAAATCTTAGTCAACTTTTTGCAGTGTTTTTAAGAAACTTTCTATAACTTATATACCAGCCCAACTTAACCTTCTAATTACTTTTACATATTTTTAGACAAATTTCTCAGTTTCGGCAAACTCTCTAAACTTCTTGCCAACTTGAAATCTCTAATATTTTATCCAAATCTTAGCCAACTTTCTATATCTTTTATTAATTCAACTAACTTTGTAAACATTTCTAGACTTTTAGACACATCTCTTAATGTTTAGCAAACTCTCTGAACTTCTCACCATTTGAAATGACAATATCTTTTACAAACTTTCTATATATTTCATCAGCTCAACTCACTTTGTAATTGTTTTTACATATTTTTAAACAAATCTTTCAATTATTAGTAAACTCTCTAAACTTTCTTTCAATTTGAAATATCTAATATTTTATTCAAATCTTAGCCAACTTTCTATATCTTTCATCAACTCAACTAATTTTGTAAATATTTCTAGACTTTTAGATACATCTCTCAATTTTTAGCAAACTCTCTGAACTTGTCTCTGATTAGTAAAATCTAATATTTTGTTTAAATCTTGATTAACTTTCAACACTGTTTTTAAGAAACTTTCTATACTTTATATACCAGCCCAGCTTATCTTTCTAATTGCTTTTACATATTTTTAGACTTTCTCAATTTTCGGCAAACTCTCTAAACTTCTTGCTAACTTGAAATCCTTAATATTTTATTCAAATTTTAGCCAACTTTCTATATCTTTCATTTTTTCAACTAACTTTGTAAACATTTCTAGACTTTTAGACAGATCTCTCAATTTTTAGTAAACTCTCTGAACTTCTCACCATTTGAAATTACAATATCTTTCACAAACTTTCTATATCTTTCATCAGCTCAACTCAGTTTGAAATTGCTTTTACATATTTTTAAACAAATTTCTCAATTTTCGGCAAACTCTCTAAACTTCTTGCCAACTTGAAATCCTTGATATTTTATTTAAATCTTAGCCAACTTTCTATATCTTTCATCAACTCAACTAATTTTGTAAATATTTATAGACTTTTAGATACATCTCTCAATTTTTAGCAAACTCTCTGAACTTCTCTCCGACTTATAGAATCTAATATTTTGTTTAAATCTTGATCAACCTTTAACAATGTTTTTAAGAAACTTTTTATATCTTTCATCAACTCAACTAATTTTGTAAACATTTCTAGACTTTTAGATACATCTCTCAATTTTTAACAAACCCTCTGAACTTCTCTCCGTTTTGCAAATTCTAATATTTTATTTAAATCTTGGTCAACTGTCTGCAGTGTTTTTAAGAAACTTTCTATATCGTATATACCAGCCCAACTTAAACTTCTAATTGCTTTTACATATTTTTAGACAAATTTCTCAATTTTTGGCAATCTCTCTAAACTTCTTGCCAACTTGAAATATCTAATATTTTATCCAAATCTTAGCCAACTTTCTATATCTTTCATTAATTCAACTAACTTTGTAAACATTCCTAGACTTTTAGACAGATCTCTCAATTTTTAGCAATCTCTCTGAACTTCTCACTATTTGAAGTTACAATATCTTTTACAAACTTTGTATATCTTTCATCAGCTCAACTCACTGTAATTGTTTTTACATATTTTTAAACAAATCTCTCAATTATTAGTAAACTCTCTAAACTTTTTTTCAATTTGAAATGTCTAATATTTTATTCAAATCTTAGTCAACCTTCTATATCTTTTATCAACTCAACTAATTTTGTAAACATTTATAGACTTTTAGATACATCTCATAATTTTTAGCAAACTCTCTGAACTTGTCTCCGATTAATAAAATCTAAAATTTGGTTAAATCTTGATTAACTTTCAACGATGTTTTTAAGAAGCTTTCTATACCTTATATACCAGCCCAGCTTATCTTTCTAATTGCTTTTACATATTTTTAGACTTTCTCAATTTTCGGCAAACTCTCTAAACTTCTTGCCAACTTGAAATCCCTAATATTTTATTCAAATTTTAGCCAACTTTCTATATCTTTCATTTTTTCAACTAACTTTGTAAACATTTCTAGACTTTTAGACAGATCTCTCAATTTTTAGTAAACTCTCTGAACTTCTCACCATTTGAAATTACAATATCTTTCACAAACTTTCTATATCTTTCATCAGCTCAACTCAGTTTGAAATTGCTTTTACATATTTTTAAACAAATTTCTCAATTATTGGTAAACTCTCTAAACTTCTTGCCAACTTGAAATCCCTGATATTTTATTTAAATCATAGCCAACTTTCTATATCTTTCATCAACCCAACTAATTTTGTAAACATTTCTAGACTTTTAGATACATCTCTCAATTTTTAGCAAACTCTCTGAACTTTTCTCCGATTTGCAAAATCTAATATTTTATTTAAATCTTAGTCAACTGTCTGCGATGTTTTTAAGAAACTTTCTATATTTTATATACCAGCCCAACTTAACTTTCTAATTGCTTTTACATATTTTTAGACTTTCTCAATTTTCGGCAAACTCTCTAAACTTCTTGCCAACTTGAAATCCCTAATATTTTATTCAAATTTTAGCCAACTTTCTATATCTTTCATTTTTTCATCTAACTTTGTAAACATTTCTAGACTTTTAGACACATCCCTCAATTTTAAGAAAACTCTCTGAACTTCTCACCATTTGAAATTACAATATTTTTTACAAACTTTCTATATCTTTCATCAGCTCAACTCACTTTGTAATTGTTTTTACATATTTTTAAACAAATTTTTCAATTATTAGTAAACTCTCTAAACTTTCTTTCAATTTGAAATGTCTAATATTTTATTCAACTCTTAGCCAACTTTCTATATCTTTCATCAACCCAACTAATTTTGTAAACATTTTTAGACTTTTAGATATATCTCTCAATTTTTAACAAACTCTCTGAACTTCTCTCCGTTTTGCAAATTCTAATATTTTATTTAAATCTTAGTCAACTTTCTGCAGTGTTTTTAAGAAACTTTCTATATCTTATATACCAGCCCAACTTATCTTTCTAATTGCTTTTACATATTTTTAGACAAATTTCTCAATTTTCGGCAAACTCTCTAAACTTCTTGCCAACTTGAAATCCCTGATATTTTATTCAAATCTTAGCTAAGTTTCTATAACTTTCATTTTTTCAACTAACTTTGTAAACATTTCTAGACTTTTACAAACTTTCTATATCTTTCATCAGTTCAACTCACTTTATAATTGTTTTTACATATTTTTAAACAAATCTCTTAATTATTAGTAAACTCTCTAAACTTTTTTTCAATTTGAAATGTCTATATTTTATTCAAATCTTAGCCAACTTTCTATATCTTTCATCAACTCGAACTAATTTTGTAAACATTTATAGACTTTTAGATACATCTCATAATTTTTAGCAAACTCTCTGAACTTGTCTCCGATTAGTAAAATCTAATATTTTGTTTAAATCTTAATTAACTTTCAAGTGTTTTTAAGAAACTTTCTATATATTATATACCAGCTTAACTTATCTTTCTAATTGCTTTTACATATTTTTAGACAAATTTCTCAATTTTCGGCAATCTCTCTAAACTTCTTGCCAACTTGAAATCCCTAATATTTTATTCAAATTTTAGCCAACTTTCTATATCTTTCATTTTTTCAACTAACTTTGTAAACATTTCTAGCCTTTTAGACACATCTCTCAATTTTTAGTAAACTCTTTGAACTTCTCACCATTTGAAATTACAATATGTTTTACAAACTTTCTATATCTTTCATCAGCTCAACTCACGTTGTAATTGTTTTTACATATTTTTAAACAAATCTCTCAATTATTAGTAAACTTTCTAAACTTTCTTTCAATTTGAAAAATCTAATATTTGATTCAACTCTTAGCCAACTTTCTATATCTTTCATCAACTGAACTAATTTTTGTAAACATTTATAGACTTTTAGATACATCTCTTAATTTTTAGCAAACTCTCTGAACTTGTCTCCGATTAGTAAAATATAATATTTTGTTTAAATCTTGATTAACTTTTAACGATGTTTTTAAGAAGCTTTCTATACCTTATATACCAGCCCAGCTTATCTTTCTAATTGCTTTTACATATTTTTAAACAAATTTCTCAAATTTCGGTAAACTTTCTAAACTTCTTGCCAAATTAAAATCCCTGATATTTTATTCAAATCTTAGCCAACTTTCTATATCTTTCATTTTTTCAACTAACTTTGTAAACATTTCTAGACTTTTAGACACATCTCTCAATTTTTAGCAAACTCTCTGAACTTCTCACCATTTGAAGTTACAATATCTTTTACAAACTTTTTATATCTTTCATCAGCTCAACTCACTTTCCTACTTTGTAATTGTTTTTACATATTTTTAAACAAATCTCTCAATTATTAGTAAACTCTCTAAACTTCTTTCCAACTTGAAATCTCTAATATTTTATCCAAATCTTAGCCAACTTTCTATATATTTTATTAATTCAACTAACTTTGTAAACATTTCTAGACTTTTAGACAGATCTCTCAATTTTTAGCAAACTCTCTGAACTTCTCTCCGATTTGCAAAATCTAATATTTTATTTAAATCTTAGTCAACTTTCTGCGATGTTTTTAAGAAACTTTCTATATTTTATATACCAGCCCAACTTAACTTTCTAATTGCTTTTACATATTTTTAGACAAATTTCTCAATTTTCGGCAAACTCTCTAAACTTCTTGCCAACTTGAAATCCTTGATATTTTATTCAAATCTTAGCCAACTTTCTACATCTTTCATCAACTCAACTAATTTTGTAAATATTTATAGACTTTTAGATACATCTCTCAATTATTAGCAAACTCTCTGAACTTCTCACCATTTGAAATTACAATATCTTTCACAAACTTTCTATATCTTTCATCAGCTCAACTCAGTTTGAAATTGCTTTTACATATTTTTAAACAAATTTTTCAATTATTAGTGAACTCTCTAAACTTTCTTTCAATTTGAAATGTCTAATATTTTATTCAACTCTTAGCCAACTTTCTATATCTTTCATCAACCCAACTAATTTTGTAAACATTTATAGACTTTTAGATACATCTCTTAATTTTTAGCAAACTCTCTGAACTTGTCTCCGATTAGTAAAATCTAATATTTTGTTTAAATCTTAATTAACTTTCAAGTGTTTTTAAGAAACTTTCTATATATTATATACCAGCTTAACTTATCTTTCTAATTGCTTTTACATATTTTTAGACAAATTTCTCAATTTTCGGCAATCTCTCTAAACTTCTTGCCAACTTGAAATCCCTAATATTTTATTCAAATTTTAGCCAACTTTCTATATCTTTCATTTTTTCAACTAACTTTGTAAACATTTCTAGCCTTTTAGACACATCTCTCAATTTTTAGTAAACTCTTTGAACTTCTCACCATTTGAAATTACAATATCTTTTACAAACTTTCTATATCTTGCATGAGCTCAACTCACTTTGTAATTGTTTTTACATATTTTTAAACAAATCTCTCTTTTATTAGTAAACTCTCTAAACTTTCTTTCAATTTGAAAAATCTAATATTTGATTCAAATCTTAGCCAACTTTCTATATCTTTCATCAACTGAACTAATTTTTGTAAATATTTTTAGACTTTTAGATACATCTCTTAATTTTTAGCAAACTCTCTGAACTTGTCTCCGATTAGTAAAATCTAATATTTTGTTTAAATCTTAATTAACTTTCAAGTGTTTTTAAGAAACTTTCTATATATTATATACCAGCTCAACTTATCTTTCTAATTGTTTTTACATATTTTTAGACAAATTTCTCAATTTTCGGTAATCTCTCTAAACTTCTTGCCAACTTGAAATCCTTAATATTTTATTCAAAATTTAGCCAACTTTCTATGTTTTTCATTTTTTCAACTATCTTTGTAAACATTTCTAGACTTTTAGATCCATCTCTCAATTTTTAGCAAACGTACTGAACTTCTCACTAGTTGAAATTTCCAATATATTTTAAAAGATTTCTATATCTTTCATCAGCTCAATTCACTTTCTAATTGCTTTCACATATTTTAAGACAAAAGTTTCAATTTTTAGTAAACTCTCTAAACTTTCTTTCAATTTGAAATATCTAATATTTTATTCAAATCTTAGCCAACTTTCTATATCTTTCATCAACTCAACTAATTTTGTAAACATTTATACACTTTTAGATACATCTCTTAATTTTTAGCAAACTCTCTGAACTTCTCTCCCATTAGTAAAATCTAATATTTTGTTTAAATCTTGATTAACTTTCAACAGTGTTTTTAAGAAACTTTCTATATCTTATATACCAGCCCAGCTTATCTTTCTAATTCCTTTTACATATTTTTAGACAAATTTCTCAATTTTCGGCAATCTCTCTAAACTTCTTGCCAACTTGAAATCCCTAATATTTTATTCAAATTTTAGCCAACTTTCTATATCTTTCATTTTTTCAACTAACTTTGTAAACATTCTTTGACTTTTAGACACATCTCTCAATTTTAAGCAAACTCTCTGAACTTCTCACTATTTGAAATTACAATATTTTTTACAAACTTTCTATATCTTTCATCAGCTCAACTCATTTTGTAATTGTTTTTACATATTTTTAAACAAATCTTTCAATTATTAGTAAACTCTCTAAACTTTCTTTCAATTTGAGATATCTAATATTTTATTCAAATCTTAGCCAACTTTCTATATCTTTCATCAACTCAACTAATTTTGTAAATATTTATTGACTTTTAGATACATCTCTCAATTTTTAGCAAACTCTCTGAACTTCTCACCATTTGAAGTTACAATATCTTTTACAAACTTTTATATATCTTTCATCAGCTCAACTCACTTTGTAATTGTTTTTACATATTTTTAAACAAATCTTTCCATTATTAGTAAACTCTCTAAACTTTCTTTCAATTTGAAATGTCTAATATTTTATTCAACTCTTAGTCAACTTTCTATATCTTTCATCAACCCAACTAATTTTGTAAATATTTCTCAACTTTTAGCAAACTCTAAACTTCTCTCCGATTTGCAAAATCTAATATTTTATTTAAATCTTGATTAACTTTCAACGATGTTTTTAAGAAACTTTCTATATCTTATATACCAGCTCAACTTAACTTTCTAATTGCTTTTTATATTTTTAGACAAATTTCTCAATTTTCGGCAAACTCTTTAAACTTCTTGTCAATTCGAAATCTCTAATATTTTATTCAAATTTTAGCCAACTTTCTATATCTTTCATCTTTTCAACTCACTTTGTAAACATTTCTAGACTGTTAGATACATCTCTCAATTTTCGTAAACTCTCTGAACTTCTCACTATTTGAAATTACAGTATCTTTTACAAACTTTCTATATCTTTCATCAGCTCAACTCACTTTATAATTGTTTTTTACATATTTTTAAACAAATCTCTCAATTATTAGTAAACTCTCTAAACTTTCTTTCAATTTGAAATATCTAATATTTTATTCAAATCTTAGCCAACTTTCTATATCTTTCATCAACTCAACTAATTTTGTAAATATTTATTGACTTTTAGATACATCTCTCAATTTTTAACAAACTCTCTGAACTTCTCTCCGTTTTGCAAATTCTAATATTTGATTTAAATCTTAGTCAACTTTTTGCAGTGTTTTTAAGAAACTTTCTATAACTTATATACCAGCCCAACTTAACCTTCTAATTGCTTTTACATATTTTTAGACAAATTTCTCAGTTTTCGGCAAACTCTCTAAACTTCTTGCCAACTTGAAATCCTTGATATTTTATTCAAGTCTTAGCCAACTTTCTATATCTTTCATTTTTTCAACTAACTTTGTAAACATTTCTAGACTTTTAGACACATCTCTCAATTTTTAGTAAACTCTCTGAACTTCTCACCATTTGAAGTTACAATATCTTTTACAAACTTTTATATATCTTTCATCAGCTCAACTCACTTTGTAATTGTTTTTACATATTTTTAAACAAATCTTTCCATTATTAGTAAACTCTCTAAACTTTCTTTCAATTTGAAATATCTAATATTTTATTCATTTCTTAGCCAACTTTCTATATCTTTCATCAACCCAACTAATTTTGTAAATATTTTTAGACTTTTAGATACATTTCTCAACTTTTAGCAAACTCTGAACTTCTCTTCGATTTGCAAAATCTAATATTTTATTTAAATCTTAGTCAACTTTCTGCGATGTTTTTAGAAAACTTTCTATATCTTATATACCAGCCCAACTTAACTTTCTAATTGCTTTTACATATTTTTAGACAAACTAAACTCAACTAACCTTGTAAATATTTATAGGCTTTTAGATACATCTCTCAATTTTTAGCAAACTCTCTGAACTTCTCTTCGATTAGTAAAATCTAATATTTTGTTTAAATCTTGATTAACTTTCAACGATGTTTTTAAGAAACTTTCTATATCTTATATACCAGCCTAACTTATCTTTATAATTGCTTTTATGTATTTTTAGACAAATTTCTCAATTTTCGGCAAACTCTCTAAACTTCTTGCTAACTTGAAATCCCTGATATTTTACTCAAATCTTAGCCAACTTTCTATATCTTTAATTTTTTCAACTAACTTTGTAAACATTTCTAGACTTTTAGACACATCTCTCAATTTTTAGCAAACTCTCTAAACTTCTCACCATTTGAAGTTACAATATTTTGTACAAACTTTCTATATCTTTTATCAGCTCAACTCACTTTGCAATTGTTTTTACATGTTTTTAAACAAATCTCTCAGTTATTAGTAAACTCTCTAAACTTTCTTTCAATTTGAAATATCTAATATTTTATTCAAATCTTAGCCAACTTTCTATATCTTTCATTTTTTCAACTAACTTTGTAAACATTTCTAGACTTTTAGACACATCTCTCAATTTTTAGCAAACTCTCTGAACTTCTCACCATTTGAAGTTACAATATCTTTTACAAACTTTCTATATCTTTCATCAGCTCAACTCACTTTGAAATTGTTTTTACATATTTTTAAACAAATCTCTCAATTATTAGTAAACTCTCTAAACTTTCTTTCAATTTGAAATATCTAATATTTTATTCAAATCTTAGCCAACTTTCTATATCTTTCATCAACTCAACTAATTTTGTAAATATTTATAGACTTTTAGATACATCTCTCAAGTTTTAACAAACTCTCTGAACTTCTCTCCGATTTGCAAATTCTAATATGTATTTTATTTAAATCTTAGTCAACTTTCTGCAGTGTTTTCAAGAAACTTTGTATAACTTATATACCAGCCCAACTTATCTTTCTAATTGCTTTTACATATTTTTAGACAAATTTCTCAATTTTCGGCAAACTCTCTAAACTTCTTGCCAACTTGAAATCCTTGATATTTTATTCAAATCTTAGCCAACTTTCTATATCTTTCATTTTTTCAACTAACTTTGTAAACATTTCTAGACTTTTAGACACATCTCTCAATTTTTAGTAAACTCTCTGAACTTCTCACCATTTGAAGTTACAATATCTTTTACAAACTTTTATATATCTTTCATCAGCTCAACTCACTTTGTAATTGTTTTTACATATTTTTAAACAAATCTTTCCATTATTAGTAAACTCTCTAAACTTTCTTTCAATTTGAAATATCTAATATTTTATTCAAATCTTTGCCCACTTTCTTCTCTTTCAGCAACTCAACTATCTTGGTAAATATTTTTTCATACTTTTATATACATCTCTCAATTTTTAGCAAACTCTCTGAACTTCTCTCTGATTTGCAAAATCTAATATTTTGTTTAAATCTTAGTCAACTTTTTGCGATGTTTTTAAGAAACTTTCTATATCTTATATACCAGCCTAACTTATCTTTCTAATTGCTTTTACATATTTTTAGATAAATTTCTCAATTTTCGGCAAACTCTCTAAACTTCTTGCCAACTTTAAATCCCTGATATTTTATTCAAATCTTAGCCAAGTTTCTATATCTTTCATTTTTTCAACTAACTTTGTAAACATTTCTAGACTTTTAGACACATCTCTCAATTTTAAGCAAACTCTCTGAACTTCTCACTATTTGAAATTACAGTATCTTTTACAAACTTTCTATATCTTTCATCAGCTCAACTCACTTTGTAATTGTTTTTACATATTTTTAAACAAATCTCTCAATTATTAGTAAACTCTCTAAACTTTCTTTCAATTTGAAATGTCTAATATTTTATTCAAATCTTAGCCAACTTTCTATATCTTTCATTTTTTCAACTAACTTTGTAAACATTTCTAGACTTTTAGATACATCTCTTAATTTTTAGCAAACTCTCTGAACTTCTCTCCGATTAGTAAAATCTAATATTTTGTCTAAATCTTGATTAACTTTCAACGATGTTTTTAAGAAACTTTCTATACCTTATATACCAGCCCAGCTTATCTTTCTAATTGTTTTTATATATTTTTAGACAAATTTCTCAATTTTCGGCAATCTCTTTAAACTTCTTGCCAACTTGAAATCCCTAATATTTGATTCAAATTTTAGCCAACTTTCTATATCTTTCATTTTTTCAACTAACTTTGTTAACATTTCTAGACTTTTAGACACATCTCTTAATTTTAAGCAAACTCTCTGAACTTCTCACCATTTGAAATTACAATATTTTTTACAAACTTTCTATATCTTTTATCAGCTCAACTCATTTTGTAATTGTTTTTACATATTTTTAAACAAATCTTTCAATTATTAGTAAACTCTCTAAACTTTCTTTCAATTTGAAATGTCTAATATTTTATTCAAATTGTAGCTAACTTTCTATATCTTTTATCAACTCAACTAATTTTGTAAACATTTCTAGACTTTTAGACACATCTCTCAATTTTTAGCAAACTCTCTGAACTTCTCACCATTTGAAGTTACAATATCTTTTACAAACTTTTATATATCTTTCATCAGCTCAACTCACTTTGTAATTGTTTTTACATATTTTTAAACAAATTTTTCAATTATTAGTAAACTCTCTAAACTTTCTTTCAATTTGAAATGTCTAATATTTTATTCAACTCTTAGCCAACTTTCTATATCTTTCATCAACCCAACTAATTTTGTAAACATTTTTAGACTTTTAGATATATCTCTCAATTTTTAACAAACTCTCTGAACTTCTCTCCGTTTTGCAAATTCTAATATTTTATTTAAATCTTGATTAACTTTCAACGATGTTTTTAAGAAACTTTCTATATCTTATGTACCAGCCTAACTTATCTTTCTAATTGCTTTTACATATTTTTAGACAAATTTCTCAATTTTCGGCAATCTCTCTAAACTTCTTGCCAACTTGAAATTTCTAATATTTTATTCAAATTTTAGCCAACTTTCTATATCTTTCATTTTTTCAACTAACTTTGTAAACATTTCTAGACTTTTAGACACATCTCTCAATTTTCGTAAACTCTCTGAACTTCTCACTATTTGAAATTACAGTATCTTTTACAAACTTTCTATATCTTTCATCAGCTCAACTCACTTTGAAATTATTTTTACATATTT
Source organism: Aquatica leii (assembly GCA_035610365.1). Taxonomy (NCBI): domain Eukaryota; kingdom Metazoa; phylum Arthropoda; class Insecta; order Coleoptera; family Lampyridae; genus Aquatica; species Aquatica leii. The sequence goes on from CM069438.1 coordinate 35,358,121, forward strand.
TTAAACAAATCTTTCCATTATTAGTAAATTACTAAACTTTCTTTCAATTTGAAATATCTAATATTTTATTCATTTCTTAGCCAACTTTCTATATCTTTCATCAACCCAACTAATTTTGTAAATATTTCTAGACTTTTAGATACATTTCTCAACTTTTAGCAAACTCTGAACTTCTCTTCGATTTGCAAAATCTAATATTTTATTTAAATTTTAGTCAACTTTCTGCGTTGTTTTTAAGAAACTTTCTATATCTTATATACCAGCCCAACTTAACTTTCTAATTGCTTTTACATATTTTTAGACAAATTTCTCAATTTTCGGCAATCTCTAAACTTCTTGCCAACTTGAAATCCGTAATATTTTATTCAAATTTTAGCCAACTTTCTATATCTTTCATCAACTCAACTAATTTTGTAAACATTTATAGACTTTTAGATACATCTCTCAATTTTTAGCAAACTCTCTGAACTTCTCTCCGATTTTAAAAATTTAATATTTTGTTTAAATCTTGATCAAGTTTCAACATTGTTTTTAAGAAACTTTTTATCTTTCATCAACTCAACTAATTTTGTAAACATCTCTAGACTTTTAGATACATCTCTCAATTTTTAACAAACTCTCTGAACTTCTCTCCGATTTGCAAATTCTAATATTTTATTTAAATCTTAGTCAACTTTCTGCAGTGTTTTTAAGAAACTTTCTATAACTTATATACCAGCCCAACTTAAACTTCTAATTGCTTTTACAGATTTTTAGACATTTCTCAATTTTCGGCAAACTGTAAACTTCTTGCCAACTTGAAATCTCTAATTTTTTTTCCAACTTTTTATATCTTTTATTAACTCAACTAATTTTTTAATTTACACTTTCTAAGCATCTTGCCAACTTGAAATTTAATTTGTTGTAATTTTCCATATCTTCTACAAACTTGATTAAACGTTTAAATGTTTCTTTATATATATCTTTCACCAACTCGACCAAATTTTTAAATGTGTTTCTATGTATTTTTAGATAAGTCTCTCAGTTGTTAGCTGTCTCTGTAAACTCCCCGTCAACTTTAAACCTTTAATATTTAATTTGAATCTTACCCAACTTTCTACATCTTTTACCAACTCGACTAAGCTTTTAAATGTTGAAACTTAAAATCTCCAATATTTTATTGAAATCATAACCAATTTTCTATATCTTTCATTAGCTCAACTAACTTTTTAATTTATTGTTTTTACATATTTTTACACAAATCTTTCAACTTTCGACAAACTCTCTAAGCTTCTTGCCAACCTGAAATCTCTTATATTTTATTCAAATTTGTGCCCATTCTCTATCTTTTTCACTAACTCAACTAACTTTGTAAATGTTTTTTTTAACGTTACTAATCGTATTTTCTAAACTTATGGATACATCTCTCAATTTTTAGCAATTCTAAACTACTTACCATTCGAAATTACAATATCTTTTAAAAACTCTATATCTTTCATCAGATAAACTCACTTTGTAATTTTTTTTTACATATTTTCAGACGAATCTCAATTTTTAGTAAACTCTCTAAACTTTTCTCCAATTTAATATCTCTAATATTTTATTAAAATCTTACCCAACTTTTTGTATCGTTCACCAACTCAACTTGTTTTGTAAGCATTTTTTTTTCTAGACTATTGAAAGCATCTCTCAGTTTTTAGTGCTGTCTGAAGATTTTATCAGTTGAAATCTCCAATAAAAACTTTCTATATATTTCATGAGCTCAACTCACCTTCTAATTGTTTTTTACATATGTTTAGACAAATCTTTCAGTTTTTGGCAAACTCCAAACTTCTTGCCAATTTGAAATCCCTAATATGTTATTCAATCTCTCTGAACTTTTGTTAGGTGAATTTTCTAATAGTTTTAAAAACTTTCTATATTTTCTACCAGTTCAACTAACTTTCTATTGGTCTTTACATATTTTTAGACAAATCTCTCAATTTTTAGTAAACTCTAAACTTTTCTTCAATTTAAAGTCTTGTGTTTAAATCAAATCTTAGCGCACTTTCTATGTCTTTCACCAACTTTACTAATCGTTTTTGCTAGGTTTATGGATACATCTCTGAATTTTTAGCAATTCTGAACTTCTTACCATTTGAAGTTACAATATATTTTAAAAACTTTCTATATCTTTTATCAGATCAACTCACTTTGTAATTTTCTTTAGATATTTTTAGACGAATCTCAATTTTTAGTAAACTCTAAACTTTTCTCCAATTTAAAATCTCTAATATTTTATCAAAATCTTAGCCAACTTTTTGTATCTTTCACCAACTCATTTTGTAAACGGTTTTTCTAGACTATCAGATACATCTCTCAATTTTTAGCAGATTATCTGTACTTTTTGCTAGTTGATATCTCCAATATCAAACTTTTTATACTTTTCAACAGCTCTAACCAACTTTCTAATTGTTTTTACATATTTTTAGACCAATCTCTCAATTTTCGGCAAATTCTCTAAGCTTCATGCCAACTTGAAATCCCTAATATTTTATTTAAATTTTAGCCCACTTTCTATCTTTTTCCTCAACTAATTTGGTGAATGTTTTTTCCAGACTATTAGATGCATCTCTCAATTTGTAGCAATCTCCAATACCTTTAAAAAAATTTTTATATCTTTCACCAACTCAACCTACTTTCTAATTGTTTTTGCATATTTTTAAATCTGGCAATTTTCATCAAACTCTCAACTTTTCGTCAATTTGAAATTTCTAATATTTTTCAAAAACTTAGCCAACTTTTTATATCTTTTACCAACTTAACTAATTTTGTGAACGTTTTTTCCATACTATTAGATACATCTCTCAATATTTAGCACTCTCTGATAAATGAATCTTCAATATTTTTCTAAATCTCTAAAATTTCCTTCAATTTAAAGTCTCTATTTACCAACACAACTAATTTTGTAATTTTGCAAACCCTCTGAACTTTTTACTATTTTAAATTTAAGAAAAAATCTATATCTCGTCAGCTCAATTCACTTTGTAATTGTTTTTACATATTTTTAGACAAATCTCTCAAATTTTAGTACTCTAAACTTTCCTTAAATTTGAAATCTCTAATATTTTATTCAAATCTTAGCCAACTTTCTATATTTTTCACCAACTCAACTACCTTTGTAAATGTTTTTTCTAGACTTTTAGATACATCTCTCAATTTTTAGCAATCTCTCTAAACTTTCCGTCAACCAGAAATCTTTAAACTTTAATTTTAATCTTAGCCAACTTTTTATATCATTCACTAATTCGACAAAATTTTTAGTTGTTTTTCTATATATTTTTAGATAAATTTTTCAGTTGTTAGCAATTTCTCTAAACTTCTCGTTAGCTTGAAACTTTTAACATTTAATTTGAATCTTAGCCATCTTTCTATACCTTTTACAAACTTGACTAAACTTGTAAATATTTTTCTATATATTTTTAGTCAAATCTCTTAGTAGTTAGCAATCTCTCTAAACTTCCCGTCAACCGGAAGCCCTTAAACTTTAATTTGAATCTTAGCCAACTTTTTATATCTTTCACCAACTCTACAACATTTTTAGATGTGTTTCTATATATTTTTAGATAAATTTTTGTTGTTAGCAATCTCTCTAAACTTCTCATCAAGTTGTAACCTTTAATATTTAATTTGAATCTTAGTTAACTTTCTATGTAGTCTACAAACTCGACTAAATTTGTAAATGTTTTTTTATTTGTTTTTAGAGAAATCTCTCGGTAGTTAGTAATCTCTCTAAACTTCCTGTCAACTTTAAATGTTTAATTTTTAATTTAAATTTTAACCAATTTTTTATATATTCTAGAAACTTGACTAAATTTGTAAATGTTTTTCTATATATTTTTAGATAAATCTCGTAGTTAGCAATTTCTCGAAACTTTCCGTCAACCTGAAACCTTTAAACTTTAATTTGAATTTTAGTCAATCTTTGATATGTTTCACCAACTCGACAAAATTTTTAGATGGTTTTCTATATATTTTTAGATAAATTTCTCAGTTGTTAGCAATCTCTCTAAACTTCTCGTCAATTTGTAACCTTTAATATTTAATTTGAATATTGGCCAACCTTCTATATCTTTTACCAACTCGACAAAATGTTTAAATGTGTTTCTATGTATTTTTAGTCAAATTTATTAGAAGTGAGCAATCTCTCTAAACTTTCCGTTAACCGGAAGCCTTTGAACTTCAAATTGAATCTTAACCAATTTTCTATAGAACGGTTCGCCTCCTGGTAGGTGGTAATTTTAAAATTCGATCAAATTAATGATCCCTTCTTTTAGGAGGTTGAATGAAAGCAACTACTTCAGTAATTTGCGACGTTTCGTGTTCTGGATGAACACTTCATCAGGCTCGCTCACACTGAGTCAAGTAATTTTTTCCCAAAATAATTAAGTTACAATTAATACATTTAAATTAAAAACGTGATGTGATATCGTTCGTACGTATTTCGACAGTAGCTAAGGTTTCAAAGTATGGTAAAGTATTCAAAAAGTTGGTAAAAATACACAAAATTGGCTAATACCTTAAAAAATTTAGAAAAAAAGTTTCTATGAGTTTAGAAAATTGGTGAAAAATTAGTTAGACATTGCACTAAGAATTAAACTATAGTGCAAATTTTAGAAAATCAATGAAAATGTGATGTAATCCTAAAAAAGTTGGCAAAGAAAACAAAGAGTTCGCTTAAAGTTTACAAAGAAAAGAAAAACTATGAATTTAGAAAATTGGTAAAAAATTTCGACAGTAGCTAAGGTTTCAAAGTATGGTAAAGTATTCAAAAAGTTGGTAAAAATACACAAAATTGGCTAATACCTTAAAAAAGTTAGAAAAAAAGTTTCTATGAGTTTAGAAAATTGGTGAAAAATTGGTTAGACAAAAGTGCACGATGTACGAAATCACATCACGTTTTTATTTAAATGTATTAATTGTAACTTAGTTATTTTGGGAAAAAATTACTTGACTCAGTGTGACCGAGCCTGATGAAGTGTTCATCCAGAACACGAAACGTCGCAAATTACTGAAGTAGTTGCTTTCATCCAATTTTCTATGTTGTTTACAAACTCGACTAATTTTGACAATATTTTTCTATATATTTTTAGTGAAACCTGTCAGTTAGCAAGAAAAAGTTTAGGAAGAAACTTTCTATCAACTTGAAATCAGTAATATTTAATTTGAATCTTAGCCAACTTTCTATATCCTTTACCAACTCGAAAAATTTTTTGGATGTTTTTCTATAAATTTTTAGATAAATCTGTTAGTTGTTAACAATCTCTCTAAACTTCTCGTCAACTTTAAACCTTTATTGTTTAATTTGAATCTTAGCCAACTTTCTATATCTTCCACAAACTTGATTAAACCTCTAAATGATTCTTTATATATTTTTAGATAAATCTCTCAATTGTAAGCAATCTCTTTAAAGTTCCCGTCAACTTGAATCCTTTAATATTTAATTTGAGTCTTAGCCAACTTTCTATATCTTCTACAAACTCGACTAAATTTGTAAACGTTTTTCTATGCATTTTTAAATAAATCTCTCATTTGTTAGCAATCTCTCTAAACTTTCCATCAACGTGAAACCTTTAATATTTAATTTGACTCTGAGCCAATTTTCTATATCTTCCACCAATTCAATTTAATTTGTAAATGTTTTTGTATGAATTTTTAAACAAATCTTTCAGATGCTGACAATCTCTCTAAACTTTAATCCTTTAATATTTAATTTGAGCATTAGCCGACTTTCTATATCTTCTACCAACTCGACTAAATTTGAGAATGAAATTTTTTAATTCTTGGCAAACTTTGTAAACTTCTTGTCAGTTTGATCTCTTTAAAAACTTTAAGAGTCTTAGCCAACTCTTTCAATATAGTTTATTAAGTTCGTGAATTGTTTGCCAACTGTTGAACTTCTTGGCCAACTCTTTTAACGTCTTGTTAACTTGTTTTTTTTCAATTGTTAAGTAAATATTTAACCGTTCACTTTGTTTAAGTACTTAGTTAATTGTTAAGACTTATAACTTTTGGTTTTTGTTATGCACATTTGATCTGAATTTGCTCTTTCAATTAGAATACGAATTTCAGGTCAATACGATTTATCGTGCCCAACATGCGGGAAAGGATTCCAATGCAAAAGTTACCTCATGGTTCATCAACGTGTTCACTCCGACGTCAAACCGTACCCATGTACAACATGCGGGAGAAACTTCAAAACGAAACAGTCATTATTAGACCACACGAATCGTCACTTAGGAGTTAAACCGTACATGTGCGACGTTTGCGGACGAGGATTCATCACAAAAGGTTATACCAACGTAAGCATTTACCTCAACTTTAGAATTTGTTTTTAGGACTGTGCAAAGCGCATCAAAAAGTACACACAGGCTTAGATAATAGAAAATATTCGTGTAAAGTTTGTAATAAAATGTTCGTATCGAAAAGCTACTTGCAAACGCATTTACGAATTCACACCGGCGAGAAACCGTTTATATGCGAAGTTTGCGGGAAGGGATTTTTAACTCGGGTCGATTTAAAGATACACACGACTATGCATACGGGGGAGAAGTCTTACGTGTGCGAGATGTGTGGTAAAGCGTTTGCCAGGAGGGATGCTTTACGGTGTCATCGTAGATCTCATACCGGAGAAAGACCTTACAGGTAGGGGTTGTTTATCGATGTATTTGTGTAATAATTTAGTTTTAGTTGTGATCAGTGTGGTCAAACGTTTACTCAGTTTTCACCTATGGCGATACATAAACGATTGCACACGGGAGAACGTCCCTATTCGTGTGAAGTGTGTGGACAGACTTTTGTTTCTAGGTCAACGATGGTATCACACTCAAAAAGACACGTTAGGTAGTTAGTACTTTAGTACTGAAAGACAAACTTTAAAGACTGTACTGTATTTTATAATTTTAATTTAATTTTAATAAATATTGATAAATAAGCGCCTTGGGGGTATGCAACACATTGTGCTTGTGAAGACTTCGAGAAATATTGACAAAAGCGTTTGAATTTCCCGCTAGTTATTTAATTTTTACAATTGGTAGTAGTGATTAAAAATTCATTACCGTAACGTGAAATAGGTTAATGTCAGTTACGAATTTTGATAATGTATTGATTTCTGCATTATGTATTAATTACCCGAAGCGAATATCGGATATTATTTACGATACTTGTGTTAAATAAAAAATGAGATTAGCAAAGACATCAACTGAAAATAAATGGCAATTGTACTACGCTACTGACTTGGAACAACCGCGCCAAATTTGAACGCTTCTCAATATTTATCCGGATTGGCTCCATATGTGACTGCGTGATTGCGCATGCGTGCGTTTTAAATACAAACAAACGTCAAATTGATTTATAATCAATCAAAATGTTAGACACAGAAGATGAGGATTTACAAGCGTTGTTTAAAAAAACCAATCCGGTTTTTAATACGTTTACATCTAAGGAAGATTCGTTCCGAAGGATGCTTATGTCGGCTGATACCACACGGTTGGGTACTGCCCGGCCTGGTACCGGAATGCGAATTGGTACTCCTAGCACAATGCGTTTAGGAACACCGTCTGGGGTTTGTAATTTTTCACACGGTTGTTGTTATCGTTGATTTAGTTTCATCGGTTAGGTACTGGAATGGTTCCGTTATCAGCTTATCGACCCGTTACAGGTTTTCGTCCAATGACTGGCACCGACGTTAACAGACCAATGACGGCAGTGCGTGGCGCTGGGTATTCATCCCAGAATAAAGTTTTCGATCCTTTAAACCAAGGAATCGGAACACCACAGTTTGATCTACCTAAGGATGAATCGTAAATAATTTTTTTTTACACCGTTGATTGAGAGAATTCGATTTAATGTACATTAATTTCTCTGTTTAAAACAAACTATTTGTTAGTCTTAAATATTTAACAGTATTGGTCAGATGAAGTTCTTTCATGAACAATTTAATTTTGCTGTTGGTTTCTCTGTGTGTACCAGGTTTCCACTATTTTCAGCACTCATTGCATTAGGTTTGAAACAGCAGCTCTGAATTTCAGACCGTTGCACATGTAAGTGGATTCTAGTTAAGGTCATGTCCGTTTCACACTTTAGGGGCTCATCAGCACTGGGATTTCGATTAGGTTGTACATCCATCTAATTCTGTTAATCAACAGCTTTACGACGTTTTTCTTTTAATAGTCTTTTAGCACATCGTTTTTTTAGACCCGAAGAAAAGATCAACGCCCAAGAACGCAAAATCATGCAATTAATCGAAGAATCGTGCATCGCTAGCTGTGACGGTAACTTCAGGCAGGCTTTGGATAAAGCCAAAGAAGCATCGAACAAAGAACGTAATTTGATCCGGCTTCAGCAACAATCGGGTTTAGGCGATACCCACAACATGGATTTAACCTACACGGTTTTATTTAACCTTGCGAATCAATACGCTGCAAATGAATTATTTACTGAAGCACTTAACACTTACCAGTTAATCATTAAGAATCGCATGCTTACTAACGCGCATAGGTTAAAGATAAATATGGGCAATATTTACTATAAGCAAGGGCAGTACCATCAAGCGATTAAAATGTACCGGATGGCGTTGGATCAGGTACCCTCAAGTCAGAAGAATTTAAGAATCAAGATTATGCATAACATTGGTATGGTGTTTGTGCGTATGGGGCAGTGGGACGAGGCTGTTGCTAGCTTGGAATATATCATGAACGAGCAAGCTAGCCACCGCGCAGGGTTGCATTTGGTGCTGTGTTGCTTGGCGCTAGAAGACGTCGAGCGAATGAAAAACGCGTTTTCGTTACTACTTTCCGTTCCGTTAGATTTAGAGGACGAAGAGAAATACAACCATATTCAAGTTAGTCACGTGCTAACTATTTTAGAATCTTATGGCCCGTGACTATTATAATTATAGAAATCTATGTTACCGGTAATGTAATCCGATTACAGCGCCACGGTCCATAAGAAAATAAATTACCTATACACGCGTTTTTAAATTACATTTTACAGGAAGATCCAACGGATCGTCTACTAGCTGGGGCAATACGCAACGACGAGCTTCATTTGTTCGAGAAAAAGAAACGATCGGACGCGGAATTTTGCGTGTTGACTGCGGCTAAGCTCATTGCGCCTTTAATCGAAAACAGTTTTAGCGAGGGATACGATTGGTGCGTGTCTGTCGTGAAGAATTCCGAATACGCGCGATTGGCCGGAGATTTGGAAATTAACAAAGCCGTTATGTTTTTAAAACAAAAACAAGTGACCGAAGCGATCGATACTTTGAAGTCGTTTGGAAATGAATCTAACATAGGTGGTAACGCCGCCATCAACTTAAGTTTTATTTACTTTCAACAGAAGGATTATGAGAATGCCGAAAAATACGGACAGATCGTCAAGAATGTCGACAGTTATAATGCGGCTGGTTTTGTCAATCTCGGCGCGTGTCATTTAGCTAGGAATGACTTGGAACAAGCTAAAAATTTTTTTATGAGTGCTTTGGATTTGGACCCAAGCTGTTTCGAGGCGCTTTACGATTTAGGTGAGTTTTTTTATATACGGTTGGGGAAGAGTGCTAGCTTCTGATTGGTTAACGAATGTTGGCAGATGTTCTTGATTGGTTGGATAGTGCATTATTTTTTTTTGTTCGTTTCATGGCTTGTTGCGACAAATTCTGGTGACGAAGTACGTTCTCATAAACGTCAAAGTTTCATATTATCAATTTTTTACCAACTTTTGAAAACGTTCTAATACTTTTACCAACTTTCTGTTATTGCGATTTTGTAAGCGTTTAGCCTACTTCTTGTAGTCTCACCAATTTTATTACCTTTATACTATACTTGAAATCCTTGGATGACTATTGAAGTTGGTTATCAACTTCCTAAATCCTTAGAGAAAGTTTTTCTAACTTTGTAGGCTTTAAACGAACTCTTTATATTTTAATTGATTTTCAAAATTTTTGAACTGTCTGTTCACCAACTTTTTGAACTGATAGACACTTTTTTCAATTTTGTAAGTTTTTAGTCAACTTATGTATTCTTACTTACTTTCTATATTTTGAACTCTCATCTGACTGTTAGAATGCTTTACCAATTTTACAAATTATAGTTCTTTCAAACTACGTAAGCCCTCAGCGAACTCTTTGTATTCTTGGCCAACTTTTTTTAGGTTTTTTTTTGCATTTTGATTAATTCTCTAAAGTTTTTGCTAACTCTTTAAAGATTCCACTATAGTTCGAACGCTTAGTCAGCTATATAATGAACTTTTCACCAATTTTCTAAACTCAAGAAACCTTTTTCTAACTTTGTAAGGAATTAGCCAATTTTCCGTATTTTTACCAACCTTTTGAATACTTTACCATACTTTGAAGCCTTAGCTACTGTCGAAATTTTTTACCAATTTTCTAAATTCATAGTTTTTCTGTTCTTCGTAAGCTTTAAGCGAACTGTTTGTATTATTTGCCAACTTTTTTAGGTTTACATCACATTTTCATTGATTTTCTAAAATTTTCACTATAGTTTAATTCTTAGTGCAATGTCTAACCAATTTTTCACCAATTTTCTAAACTCATAGAAACCTTTTTTCTAACTTTGTAAGGAATTAGCCAATTTTCCGTATTTTTACCAACCTTTTGAATACTTTACCATACTTTGAAGCCTTAGCTACTGTCGAAATTTTTTACCAATTTTATAAATTCATAGTTTTTCTGTTCTTCGTAAGCTTTAAGCGAACTGTTTGTATTCTTTGCCAACTTTTTTAGGTTTACATCACATTTTCATTTATTTTCTAAAATTTTCACTATAGTTTAATTCTTAGTGCAATGTCTAACCAATTTTTCACCAATTTTCTAAACTCATAGAAACCTTTTTTCTAACTTTGTAAGGAATTAGCCAATTTTCCGTATTTTTACCAACCTTTTGAATACTTTACCATACTTTGAAGCCTTAGCTACTGTCGAAATTTTTTACCAATTTTATAAATTCATAGTTTTTCTGTTCTTCGTAAGCTTTAAGCGAACTGTTTGTATTATTTGCCAACTTTTTAGGTTTACATCACATTTTCATTTATTTTCTAAAATTTTCACTATAGTTTAATTCTTAGTGCAATGTCTAACCAATTTTTCACCAATTTTCTAAACTCATAGAAACCTTTTTTCTAACTTTGTAAGGAATTAGCCAATTTTCCGTATTTTTACCAACCTTTTGAATACTTTACCATACTTTGAAGCCTTAGCTACTGTCGGAATTTTTTACCAATTTTATAAATTCATAGTTTTTCTGTTCTTCGTAAGCTTTAAGCGAACTGTTTGTATTCTTTGCCAACTTTTTTAGGTTTACATCACATTTTCATTTATTTTCTAAAATTTTCACTATAGTTTAATTCTTAGTGCAATGTCTAACCAATTTTTCACCAATTTTCTAAACTCATAGAAACCTTTTTTCTAACTTTGTAAGGAATTAGCCAATTTTCCGTATTTTTACCAACCTTTTGAATACTTTACCATACTTTGAAGCCTTAGCTACTGTCGAAATTTTTTACCAATTTTATAAATTCATAGTTTTTCTGTTCTTCGTAAGCTTTAAGCGAACTGTTTGTATTATTTGCCAACTTTTTTAGGTTTACATCACATTTTCATTTATTTTCTAAAATTTTCACTATAGTTTAATTCTTAGTGCAATGTCTAACCAATTTTTCACCAATTTTCTAAACTCATAGAAACCTTTTTTCTAACTTTGTAAGGAATTAGCCAATTTTCCGTATTTTTACCAACCTTTTGAATACTTTACCATACTTTGAAGCCTTAGCTACTGTCGAAATTTTTTACCAATTTTATAAATTCATAGTTTTTCTGTTCTTCGTAAGCTTTAAGCGAACTGTTTGTATTCTTTGCCAACTTTTTTAGGTTTACATCACATTTTCATTTATTTTCTAAAATTTTCACTATAGTTTAATTCTTAGTGCAATGTCTAACCAATTTTTCACCAATTTTCTAAACTCATAGAAACCTTTTTTCTAACTTTGTAAGGAATTAGCCAATTTTCCGTATTTTTACCAACCTTTTGAATACTTTACCATACTTTGAAGCCTTAGCTACTGTCGGAATTTTTTACCAATTTTATAAATTATAGTTTTTCTGTTCTTCGTAAGCTTTAAGCGAACTGTTTGTATTCTTTGCCAAGTTTTTTAGGTTTACATCACATTTTCATTTATTTTCTAAAATTTTCACTATAGTTTAATTCTTAGTGCAATGTCTAACCAATTTTTCACCAATTTTCTAAACTCATAGAAACCTTTTTTCTAACTTTGTAAGGAATTAGCCAATTTTCCGTATTTTTACCAACCTTTTGAATACTTTACCATACTTTGAAGCCTTAGCTACTGTCGAAATTTTTTCCCAATTTTATAAATTATAGTTTTTCTGTTCTTCGTAACCTTTAAGCGAACTGTTTGTATTCTTTGCCAAGTTTTTTAGGTTTACATCACATTTTCATTTATTTTCTAAAATTTTCACTATAGTTTAATTCTTAGTGCAATGTCTAACCAATTTTTCACCAATTTTCTAAACTCATAGAAACCTTTTTTCTAACTTTGTAAGGAATTAGCCAATTTTCCGTATTTTTACCAACCTTTTGAATACTTTACCGTACTTTGAAACCTTAGCTACTGTCGAAATTTTTTACCAATTTTCTAAATTTATAGTTTTTCTTTGCTTCGTAAGCTTTAAGCGAACTCTTTGTTTTCTTTGCCAACTTTTTTAGGTTTACATCACATTTTTATTGATTTTCTAAAATTTTCACTTTAATTCTTAGTGCAATGTCTAACCAATTTTTTACCAATTTTCTAAACTCAAAGAAACTTTTTTTCTAACTTTGTAAGGTATTAGCCAATTTTGTGTATTTTTACCAACTTTTTGAATACTTTACCGTACTTTGAAACCTTAGCTACTGTCGAAATTTTTTACCAATTTTCTAAATTCATAGTTTTTCTTTTCTTCGTAAGCTTTAAGCGAACTCTTTGTTTTCTTTGCCAACTTTTTTAGGTTTACATCACATTTTTATTGATTTTCTAAAATTTTCACTTTAATTCTTAGTGCAATGTCTAACCAATTTTTTACCAATTTTCTAAACTCAAAGAAACTTTTTTTCTAACTTTGTAAGGTATTAGCCAATTTTGTGTATTTTTACCAACTTTTTGAATACTTTACCGTACTTTGAAACCTTAGCTACCGTCGAAATTTTTTACCAATTTTCTAAATTCATAGTTTTTCTTTTCTTCGTAATCTTTAAGCGAACTCTTTGTTTTCTTTGCCAACTTTTTTAGGTTTACATCACATTTTCATTGATTTTATAAAATTTTCACTGTAGTTTAATTTTTAGTGCAATGTTTAACCAATTTTGCACCAATTTTTTAAACTCATAGAAACTTTTTTTCTAACTTTGTAAGGTATTAGCCAATTTTGTGTATTTTTACCAACTTTTTGAATACTTTACCATACTTTGAAACCTTAGCTACTGTCGAAATTTTTTACCAATTTTCTAAATTCATAGTTTTTCTTTTCTTTTCTTCGCAAGCTTTAAGCGAACTCTTTGTTTTCTTTGCCAACTTTTTTAGGTTTACATCACATTTTCATTGATTTTCTAAAATTTTCACTAAAGTTTAATTCTTAGTGCAATGTCTAACCAATTTTTCACCAATTTTCTAAACTCAGAAACCTTTTTTCTAACTTTGTAAGGTATTAGCCAATTTTGTGTATTTTTACCAACTTTTTGAATACTTTACCATACTTTGAAACCTTAGCTACTGTCGAAATTTTTTACCAATTTTCTAAATTCATAGTTTTTCTTTTCTTCGTAAGCTTTAAGCGAACTCTTTGTTTTCTTTGCCAACTTTTTTAGGTTTACATCACATTTTCATTGATTTTCTAAAATTTTCACTATAGTTTAATTCTTAGTGCAATGTCTAACCCAGTTTTCACCAATTTTCTAAACTCATAGAAACCTTTTTTCTAACTTTGTAAGGTATTAGCCAATTTTGTGTATTTTTACCAACTTTTTGAATACTTTACCATACTTTGAAACCTTAGCTACTGTCGAAATTTTGTACCAATTTTCTAAATGCATAGTTTTTCTTTTCTTCGTAAGCTTTAAGCGAACTCTTTGTTTTCTTTGCCAACTTTTTTATGTTTACATTACATTTTCATTGATTTACTAAAATTTTCACTATAGTTTAATTCTTAGTGCAATGTCTAACCAATTTTCTAAACTCATAGAAACCTTTTTTCTAACTTTGTAAGGTATTAGCCAATTTTGTGTATTTTTACCAACTTTTTGAATACTTTACCATACTTTGAAACCTTAGCTACTGTCGAAATTTTTTACCAATTTTCTAAATTCATAGTTTTTCTTTTCTTCGTAAGCTTTAAGCGAACTCTTTGTTTTCTTTGCCAACTTTTTTAGGTTTACATCACATTTTAATTGATTTTCTAAAATTTTCACTATAGTTTAATTCTTAGTGCAATGTCTAACCAATTTTTCACCAATTTTCTAAACTCATAGAAACCTTTTTTCTAACTTTGTAAGGTATTAGCCAATTTTGTGTATTTTTACCAACCTTTTGAATACTTTACCATACTTTGAAACCTTAGCTACTGTCGAAATTTTTTACCAATTTTCTAAATTCATAGTTTTTTTTTTCTTCGTAAGCTTTAAGCGAACTCTTTGTTTTCTTTGTCAACTTTTTTAGGTGTACATCACATTTTTATTGATTTTCTAAAATTTTCACTATAGTTTAATTCTTAGTGCAATGTCTAACCAATTTTCTAAACTCGTAGAAACCTTTTTTCTAACTTTGTAAGGTATTAGCCAATTTTGTGTATTTTTATCAACTTTTTGAATACTTTACCATACTTTGAAACCTTAGCTACTGTCGAAATTTTTTACCAATTTTCTAAATTCATAGTTTTTCTTTTCTTCGTAAGCTTTAAGCGAACTCTTTGTTTTCTTTGCCAACTTTTTTAGGTTTACATCACATTTTAATTGATTTTCTAAAATTTTCACTATAGTTTAATTCTTAGTGCAATGTCTAACCAATTTTTCACCAATTTTCTAAACTCATAGAAACCTTTTTTCTAACTTTGTAAGGTATTAGCCAATTTTGTGTATTTTTACCAACTTTTTGAATACTTTGAAACCTTAGCTACTCTCAAAATGTTTTACCAATTTTCTAAATTCATAGTTTTTCTTTTCTTCGTAAGCTTTAAGCGAACTTTTTGTTTTCTTTGCCAACTTTTTTAGGTTTACATCACATTTTCATTGATTTTCTAAAATTTTCACTATAGTTTAATTCTTAGCGCAATGTCTAACCAATTTTTCACTAATTTTCTAAACTCATAGGCTTCTCTTTTTTCAACTTTGTAACTTTTAGCCAATTTTATGTATTTTTACCAACTTTCTAAGACTTCCTTTCTTTTATCGTTTTTTTCATCAATTTTTTTAACTTATAGACAGCTCATTGTAGCTATGAAAGTTTTTAGACATTTATATATATTTTTACTAACTTTTTGAATAATTTAATATACTTTAAAGCCTTAGCTAACTGTTGAATTTTTTTACCAATTTTCTAGCTTTCTGTTTTCAGCCAATTTTATGTATTTTTACCAATTTTCTGTCTCCTTTTCTTTTCTTCATTTTTTGTTTTTTTTACCAATTTTTTAAACTTATAAACAGCGCTTGTTCTTGCTTTGTAAGTTTTTACCCAATTGTATGTATTTTTACCAATTTTTAAATACCGTAACATCCTTTCAAGCCTTAGCTAACTGTTGAAATTCTTTACCAATTTTCTAAAATTTTCAGCATTCTAAATCTGCTTTTCTTTTCTTCTTTTTTCGTTTGTTTTTTGCCAATTTTCTAAACTCATAACAGGTCTTTTTATATTTGTAAGTTTTTAGCCAATTTGATGTGTTTTTACAAACTTTCTAGTTTTTTTTTCTTTTTTCGTTTGTTCTAGTAGTTCCTGTAAGTTTTTAGCCAGTTTTTTGTATTTTTACCAATTTTCTAAACTCATAAACAACTCTTGTTCTGGTTTTGTAAGTTTACAGCCAATTTGATGTGTTTTTACAATCTTTATAAATTTTCTTTCTGTTCTTCTTTTTCCTTTTGTTTTTCACCAATTTTTGAAACTCATAAACAACTCTTGATTTAACTTTGTAAGTTGTTAGCCAATTTTATGTATTTTCACCTACCATTCTAAGCTTTATCTAACTGTTGAAGTTCTTTACTAACTTTTAAATTTTCTTTTCTTTTCACTATTATTATATAACTTATAAACAGCGCTTGTTCTAGCTTTGTAAGTTTTTACCCAATTTTATGTGTTTTTACCAATTTTTGAATACCGTAACATCCTTTGAAGCCTTAGCTAACTGATGAAATTCTTTACCAATTTTCTAAACTTATAAACAACTCTTTTCAGTTATGTAAGTTTTTAACCAATTTTATGAATTTTTACCAACTTTCTAAATCTTCTTTTCTTCTTTTTTCTTTCATCAATTTTTTAAACTTATAATAGCTCTTGTTCTACCTTTGTAAGTTTATATCCAATTTTATGCATTTTGACCAACTTTCTGAATACATCTTTTTAAGCCTTAGCTAGTGTTTGCGTGATTTGTAAAGAATTTGTGGGCGGAACTTTTCTGCGCGACTTTTCTAAAGACAGTAAGAAGGGATCGTCGGGTCAATTTTCTGTAATGCGCATATCATGTGACAGGTACAAATTACGTTTACTATAGCTGTTGAAATTCTTTACGAATTTTCTAAACTCATAAACAGCTCTTGTTCTAGTCTTGTAAGTTTTTACCCAATTTGATGTATTTTTACCAATTTTTGAATACCGCACTATCTTTTCAAGCCTTAGCTAATTGTTGAAATTCTTTACCAATTTTCTAAGCTCATAAACATCTCTTTTTAACTTTGTAAGTATTTTGCCAATTTTATGTATTTTTACCAACTTTCTAAATCTTTTTTTCTTTTCTTTTTACCAATTTTTTAAACTCATAAACAGCTCTTTTTAGGTTTGTTAGTTTTTAGCCAATTTTATGTATTTTTACCAACTTTCTAAATCTTTTTTTCTCTTTTTTTTACCAATTTTTTAAACTCATAAACAGCTCTTTTTAGGTTTGTAAGTTTTTAACCAATTTTATTTATTTTTACCAACTTTCTGAATCTTTTTTTCTCTTTTTTACCAATTTTTTAAACAGAAGAAAATTCTTTTTTCGTTTTTTTTCATCAATTTTTTAAAGTCATAGCTCTTGTTCTATCTTTGTAAGTTTATATCCAATTTTATGCGTTTTGACCAACTTTATGAATACGATACCATCCTTTTAAGTCTTAGCTAGTGTTCCCGTAATTTGTAAAGGATTTGTGGGCGGAACTTTTCTAAAGACAGTAAGAATGGATCCTCGGGTCAATTTTGTGTACTGCGCATATTATGTGACAGGTCCTTTACAAATTACTTTTATTATAGCTGTTGAAATTCTTTACCAATCTTCTACATCATAGTGTTGTTCTAGTTTTGTAAGTTTTCAGCCAATTTTATGTATTTTTACCAATTTTCAAAGTCTTTTCTTTATTTTTTGTTTCTTTTCACCAATTTTTTAAACTTATAAACAGCGCTTGCTCTAGCTTTGTAAGTTTTTACCTAATTTTATGGATTTTTACCAATTTTTGAATACCGTACCATTCTTTTCAAACCTTTGAAGTTCTTTACCAATTTTCTAAACTCATAAACAGCTCATTTTAACTTTGTGAGTATTTACCCAATTTTATGTATTTTTACCAACTTTCTAAATCTTTTTACCAATTCTTTAAACTCATAAACAGCTCTTTTTAGGTTTGTTAGTTTTTAGCCAATTTTATGTATTTTTACCAACTTTCTAAATCTTTTTTTCTTTTTTTTTACGAATTTTTTAAACTCATAAACAGCTCTTTTTAGCTTTGTAAGTTTTTAACTAGTATTATGTATTTTTACCAACTTTCTAAATCTACTTTTCTTCTTTTTTCGTTTTTTTTTCAACATATTTTTATAACTCATAATAGCTCTTTTTCTATCTTTGTAAGTTTATATCCAATTTTATGCATTTTGACCAACTTTATGAATACGGTACCATCCTTTTAAGCCTTAGCTAGTGTTCGCGTAATTTGTAAAGGATTTGTGGGCGGAACTTTTCTGCGCGACTTTTCTAAAGACAGTAAGGATGGATCGTCGGGTCAATTTTGTGTACTGCGCATATCATGTGACAGGTTCTTTACAAATTACGTTTATTATGGCTGTTGAAATTCTTTACCAATTTTCTAAACTCATAAACAGCTCTTGTTCTAATTTTGTAAGTTTTCAGCCAATTTTATGTATTTTCACCAATTTTTGAATACCGTACCATCTTTTAAACCTTACCTAACTGTTGAAATTATTTACTAAGTTTGTAATTTTTTTGCTTTTCGCCAATTTTTCAAACTCAAACATCATGATCTAACTTTTTAAGTTTTTAGTCAATCTTATGTATTTTTACCATTTTTCTGAATACTGTGCCATCCTTTTAAGCCTTATTCACAGAGTTTTTAAACTTTAACATTAAACGAACTCTTTGTATTCTTTGTCAACTTTCTTAGGCTTATATCGCACTTGGATCGATTCTCTAAAATGTTTACTATAGTTCCAACTCTTAGTCAGCTGTCTAATGATTTTTTATGTATTTACTTTTTCAATACTTTACCATAATTTAAAGTCTTAGCCAATTAATGAAATTCTTTACCAACTTTTTAAATTCATAGTTCTTGTAACTTAGTATGCTTTAAACTCTTTGTATTCTTAACCAATTTTCTTACTTTGTTAGCTTTTATCCAGTTTTATGTATTTTTACCAACTTTTTGAGTACTTTCTAAACTCTTTACCATATTTTGAGCTCTTAGCTAACTGTTGAAGTTCTTTACCTACTTTTTATGTTATTTATAGTTTTTGTAATTTCTTACTTTTTCCAACTTTGCTAGCTTTTAGCTGATTTTATGTATTGTACCAACTTTTAGAATGCTTTACTATATTTTGAAGTCTTAGTAAATGTTGAAATTTTTTACCAACTTTCTAAATTTATAGAGTTTGTTTAACTTCCTAAGCTCTAAGCGAACTTTTTGTATTTTACCAACTTTATGAATACTTTACCATACTTTGAAGCTTTAGCTAATTATTATTTAATTAGTTATTTATAGTTTTTCTAACTTCGTAAGCTCTAACCAAACTTTTTGTATCTTATGCTGACTTGGTTAGGCTTATATTGCACTTTGATCGATTCTCTAAAATTTTTACCAACTTTCCATAATTTTCACTAAAGTTCGAACTTTTAGTTAGCTGTCTAATGTACTTTTTTTCGCCAATTTTCTAATGTCATAGACAGTTTTTTTCCAAGTTTGTTAGCTTTTAGCCAATTCTATTCGTTTTTATTAACTTTCATAATGCTTTATCATACTTTGAAGCTTTAGTTCATTATCAAAATTCTTTACCAAATTTCTAAATTGATAGTTTTTCTAACTTCGTAAGCTCGAAGCGAACTTTTTGTATTCTTTGCTAATTTTCTTAGGTCTATATCGCATTTAGGACGATTCTCTAAAATTTTTACCAACTTTCCAAAATTTTCACTAAAGGTCGAACCAACTTGATTAGCTTTTAACCAATTGTATTTGTTTTTACCAACTTTCCGAATACTTTACCATAATTTGAAGCTAATTATTGAAATTCTTTACCAACCTTCTAAATTAATAGTTTTTTTAACTTCGTAAGTTCTAAGCAAACTTTTTGTATTCTATTCTAACTTTCTTAGGTTTATATCGCACTTTGATCGATTTTCTAAAATTTTTACTAACTTTCCAAAATTTCTACTAATCCTCAAACTCTTAGTTAGCTCTCTAACGAACTTTTTGCCAATTTTCAAATCTCATAGACAGTTTTTTCCAAGTTTGTTAGCTTTTAGCCAATTCTATTCGTTTTTACCAACTTCCACAATAATTTATCATAAATTTATAGAGTTTTTCTAACTTCGTAAGCTCTAAGCGAACTTTTTGTATTCTTTGCTAATTTTCTTAGGTCTATATCGCATTTAGATCAATTCTCTAAAGTTTTTTCCAACTCCAAATTTTCACTAAAGGTCGAACCAACTTTGTTAGTTTTTAACCCATTGTATTTGTTTTTACCAACTTTCTGAATACTTTACGTTAATTTGAAGCTAATTACTGATATTCTTTACAAACTTTCTAAATTAATAGAGTTTTTTTAACTTCGTAAGCTCTAAGCAAACTGTACGTATTTTATGCTGACTTTCTTAGGTTTATATAGAACTTGGATCGATTCTATAATTTTTTTACCAACTTTCTAATATTTCAACTATAGTTCGAACTCTTAATTAGCTGTCGAATGAACTTTTCACCAAATTTAAACTCATAGGTAGCTTATTTTCCAACTTAGTTAGTTAGCTTTTAACCAATTCTATTTGCTTTTACCAACTTTCTGAATACTTCACCATACTTTGAAGCTCTAGCTAAGTATTGAAATTCTTTACCAACTTTTTAAATTTATAGTAAGTTTTAAGCGAACTTTTTATATTATTTGTCAACTTTCTTAGGTTTATCGCACTTTCATGGATTCTTTAAAATTTTCATTATAGTTCGAACTTTTAGCGAATTGTCTAATGAAATTTTCACCAACTTTCTAAACTCATAGAAACTTTTGCCCAATTTTGTAAACTTTTAACTAACTTCATGTATTCTTACTAACTGTCTAAACTCTTTACCACATTTTTGTTAAAAATCTTTACCAACTTTCTAACTTTATAGTTTCTTAATTTGGTAAACTTTAAGCGAACTTTTTTGAGTGTTTTCGAACTTTCTTGGTTAATAAATTTTATATATTTTTACCAACTTTTTGAATAGTTGACCATACAAAGAAGCCTTAGCCAATTGTTAAAATTCTTTACCAAGTTTGAACTCTGTACTGAACTTTGAGCTTCTTAAGTAAACCAACTTTCTAAATTTTTGACCAATTTTCTGATAATGCCATCATTTTTTGAGTTCGTATTCACTAACTCTTTGTATTCGTTACCAACTATCTAATAAATTAACCGTATTTTGAACCTTCAGGTATTTGTCAATCAATTTTATAAGCTTTTAGCCTACTTGTATTTTCACCAACTCTATGAACTTTATACTATACTTGAAACCCACGGCTAACGCTTAAAATTGGTTATTAACTTTCTAAATTAATATACAGAGTTTTTTTTAACGTTGCAGGCCTTAAACGAACTTTTTGTGTTTTTTGCCATTTTTTTCGTTTTCTAAATTCTTGATCAACTCTAAAATTTTATAGTTCGAGCTTTTAGCGTACTTTCTTTGCCTTTTCACCAACTTTCTAAACTGATAGACATTTCTTTTCCAACTTTGTAAGATCTTTCTAAATCTTCTTTTCTTTTCTTCTTTTTTTTGTATTTTTTACCAACTTTCTAAACTTTTTACCAACTTTTGAACTCAGCTAACTGTTGAAATTCTTTAACAACTTTTTAAATTCATAGTTTTTTCGTAAGCTTTAAGCGAACTCTTTGTATTCTCTGATAACTTTTTTAAGTTTATATCGAATGTTACCAACTCTCTAAAATTTTCACTATAGCGAATTGTCTAATGAAATTTTCACCAACTTTCTAAACTCATAGACGCTTTTGCCCAATTTTGTAAACTTTTAACTAACTTCATGTATTCTTACTAACTGTCTAAACTCTTTACCCCATTTTTGTTAAAAATCTTTACCAACTTTCTAACTTTATAGTTTCTTAATTTGGTAAACTTTAAGCGAACTTTTTTGAGCGTTTTCGAACTTTCTTAGTTTACATCGCATTTTGATCTATTCTCTAAAATGTTTACCAACTCTCTAAATTCTCCTTGTAGTTCGAAACTTTTCAACAATTTTCTAAACTCATAGAGAGTTCCTTTTCCAACTTTGTTAGCTTTTAGCCAATTTTATGTATTTTTGCCAACTTTCTGTATATTTTACCACACTTCGATGCCTTAGCTAATTGTTGAAAGTCTTTCTCAACCTTTTTAACTTAGAGTTTCTGTAACTACGTAAGCTTTAAGCGAACTCTTTGTATTTTTTCCATCTTTCTTGGGTTTATATCGCATTTTTATCGATTTTTAAACATTTTTACTAATTCTAAAATTATACTGTAATTCTAACTTTTAGTCAGCAGTTTAATAAACTTTTCGCCAATTTTCTAAACTCATAGACACTTCTTTTTCCAATTTTGTAAGGTTTTAGCCTACTTCAGGTATTCTTACCAATTTTCTAAATTCTTTGCCATATTTTGAATTTTTAACTAGCTGTTGAAATTCTTTACTTACTTTATACATTTTCTTTTCGCCAATTTTTTAAACTTATAAACAGATCTTGTTCTAACTTTGGAAGCTTTTAGTCAATTTTTTGTATTTTACCAACTTTCTAAGTCTCTTTTTTTTCTTCTTTTTTCGTTTCTTTTCGTCAATTTTTTAACCTTATGAACAACTCTTGTTCTATCTTTGTAAGTTTTTAGCCAATTTATAGCTTTTTACCAACTTTTTAAATCGTCTTTTCCTTTCTTTATTTTTTGTTCCTTTTCACCAATTTTTTATACTTATAAACAGCTCTTGCTCTAACGTTGTAAGTTTTTAGCCAATTTTATGTATTTTTACCAATTTTTGAATACTGTACTATCCTTTCAAGCCTTAGTTAACTGTTGAAATTTTTTATCAATTTTCTAAACTCATAAACAGCTCTTGTTCTAGTTTTGTAAGTTTTTAACCAATTTTATGTATTTTTACCAATTTTTTAAACACTTTACCATACTTTAAAGTCTTAGCTAATTGTGGGAATTTTTTACTAACTTGCTAATTTCATAGAGTTTTAACTTTAACTTTAAGCAAACTCTTTCTATTTTTTGCCAACTTTCTTAGTCTTATATCGCACTTTGATCGATTCTCTAAAATTTCTATTACAGTTCTAACTTTTTAGTTAGTTATCTAGTGGGTTTTACACTGATTTTTTTATCTTTTTTTTAGTGTTTTTCTAACTAAGCTTTAAACAAACTTTTTGTATGCTTTAACAACTTTCTTAGGCTTAAATCGCACTTTGATCGATTCTTTAAAATTTTTACCAACTCACTAAATTTAAGGGTATAGTTTGAACCCTGAGCCAGCTGTCTAACGAACTTTTAACCAATTTTTGAAGTTCATAGAGAGTTCTTTCTTCAACTTTTAGCCAATTTTAATATTTTTATTAACTTTTTGAATGCGTGACAATAATTTGAAGTCTTACCCAATTATTGAAATTTTTACCAATTTTCTAAATTCATAGAGTTTTTAAACTTTCAGTGTTAGTCAGCTGTCTAAGGAACTTTTCACAAATTTTCTAATCTCATAGAGAGTTTTTTTAGCTTTTTTAGCTTTTAGTCAATTTTAATATTCTTACCAACTTTTCATATACTTGACAATACTTTGAAGCATTAACCAATTGTTGATATTTTTTATCAACTTTCTAAATTCATAAATTTTTTAAATTTTAGCTTTAAGCGAGTTCTTTGTATTCTTTCATAGGTTTATATTGCACTTGTATCGATTCTTTAAAAATATTAGCAAACTCTAAAATTTTAATTGTTTTACCAACTTTTTAAATAATTGACATTACTTTGAAGCCTTGGTTAATTGTTGAAATTTTTTACCAATTTTTTTAATTCACAGAATTTTTAAACTTTAACTTTAAGCGAACTCTTTGTGTTTTTTGCCAACTTTTTTACGTTAATATCGCACTTTGATCGATTCTCCAAAATTTTTTATCGATTCTCTAAAATTTTTACCAACTACATTTAATATTTTTACCAACTTTTTGAAAACTTGACAATACTTTGAAGCATTAACGAATTGTTGAAATTCTTTACTTACTTTCTAAATTCATAGTTTTTAAACTTGAACTTTAAGCGAACTCTTTGTGTTTTTTAGGTTTATATCGCAACCCTTAGTCAGCTGTCTAATGAACTTTTCATTAATTTTCTAAACTCATAGCGAGTCTTTTAGCCAATTTTATGTATTTTGACCAACTTTTTAAATTCATAGAGTTTTTTAATTTTAGGTGGACTTGTACTCTTTACCAACTTTCTTAGAAATATATCGCATTCTTTTCTATTCTCTAAAAATTTGACCAACCCTAAAATTTTAATCCTTTTACCAACTTTTTCAATACTTGACAATACTTTGAAGCATTAGTTAATTCTTAAAATTTTTTACCAACTTTCTAAATTCACAGAGTTTTTAAACTTGAACATTAAGCGAACTCTTTGAATTCTTTGCCAACTTTCTCAGGCTAATATCGCACTTTGATCGATTCTCTAACATTTTTACTATAGTTCCAACTCTTAGTCAGCTGTTTAATGATTTTTATTAACTTTTTCATAACTTTACCATAATTTAAAGTCTAACCAATAAGCTCTTTGTATTCTTAACCAATTATCTTGGTTCATATCTCATTTTGACTGAATTTTTTTGAATGCTTTATGTATTGTTGCCAACTTTCTAAACTTTTTATCATATTTTGCTTTTAGCTAACTGTTAAAATTCTTTACCTACTTTCTATGTTAGTTTTTGTAATTTTGTATGCTTTAAGCGAACCCATTGTATTGTTGACCAATTATTTTGGTTTATATCTAATTTGATTGGATATCTAAATTTTTTACCAAATCTTTAAAATGTCCACTATATTTCTATCCCTTAGCCAGCTGTCTAATGAACTTTTTACAAAAAATCTTATAGCGAGTTCCTTTACCAACTTTGTAGGCTTTTAGCCAATTTTACGTTTTTGTACCAACTTTTAGAATACTTTACTATACTTTGAAGTCTTAGTAATTGTTTAAATTTTTTACCAACTTTCTAAATTTATAGAGTTTGTCTAACTTCCTAAGCTTTAAGCGAACTTTTTGTATTTTTTGTTAACTTTCTTAGGTTTATATCGCATTTAGATCAATTCTATAAAAGTTTTACCAACTCTCCGAAATTTTCACTAAAGTTTGAACTCTAGTTCTCTAATGAATTTTACACCAATTTTCTTAACTAATACACAGCTCATTTTCCAACGTTGTTACACTTTTAACCAATTATGTTTGTTTTTACCAACTTTCTGAATACTTTACCATACTTTGAAGCTTTAGCTAATTATTGAAATTCTTTACCAATTTTCTAAATTTATAGTTTTTCTAACTTCGTAAGCTCTAACCAAACTTTTGTATTTGCTGCTAACTTTGTTAGGTTTATATCGCATTTTGATCGATTTTCTAAAATGTTTACCAACTTTCCAAAATTTCTACTAAACTTCGAACTCTTAGTTAGCTGTCTAATGAACTTTTCGCCAGTTTTCTAATCTCATAGACAGTTTTTTTTCCAAGATTGTTAGCTTTTAGCCAATTCTATTCGTTTTTACCAACTTTTATAATGCTTTATCATACCTTGAAGCTTTAGTTAATTATCAAAATTCTTTACCAAATTTCTAAATTTATAGAGATTTTCTAAGCTCGAACCAACTTTGTTAGCTTTTAACCAATTGTATTTGTTTTTACCAACTTTGTGAATACTTTACCATAATTTGAAGCTAATTATTGAAATTCTTCACCAACTTTCTAAATTAATTGAGTTTTTGTAACTTCGTAAGCTCTAAGCAAACTTTACGTATTTTATGGTAACTTTCTTAGGTTTATATAGGAATTGGATCGATTCTTTAAATTTTTTACCAACTCTCTAATATTTCAACTATAGTTCGAACTCTTAGTTAACTGTCGAAATAACTTTTCACCAAATTTAAATTCATAGGTAGCTCATTTTCTAACTTAGTTAGCTTTTAACCAATTCTATTTGTTTTTACCAACTTTCTGAATACTATACCATACTTTGAAGCTTTAGCTAAGTATTAAAATTATTTACCAACTTTTTAAATTTATAGTGAGTTTTAAGCGAACTTTTTATATTATTTGTCAACTTTCTTCGGTTTATCGCACTTTGATGGATTTTCTAAAATTTTCGTTATAGTTTATGTCTTTAATCTTTTCACTAATTTTCTAAACTAATAGATAGTTGTTTTTCCAATTTTTGTTAGCTTTTAATCAATTTTATATATTTTTACCAACTTTTTGAATGGTTGACCATACAGCGAAGCCTTAGCCAATTGTTGAAATTCTTTACCAAGTTTGAACTCTGTACTGAACTTTGAGCTTCTTAAGTAAACCAACTTTCTAAATTTTTGACCAATTTTCTGATAATGCCATCATTTTTTGAGTTTGCATTCACTAACACTCTGCATTCTTTACCAACTATCTAATAAATTAACCGTATTTTGAACCCTTAGGTATTTGTTAAAAACATTTTGGTGACTTGCCGCATTTTTTATGTATTATTGACTCCACTTTCGTAGATAGGTTTTCTCACGCATACAGTTTTTATTTTTCTAAAGGATTGGTGTTGAAGCAGCAAGGACACTACGATGATGCCTTAGAATGTTTCCAAAAATTTTCGGGATCGCTTTCGCTTCTGCCCGAGATTATCTACCAGACGGCTTGTATTTTCGAAGGTTTAGGGGATTTTGAGGCGGCGTCCGAGGCCTACCAACAGTTGTTGGGCTTAGTCCCGACCGACGCTAATATTTTACAAAAGTTAGGCGAGTTGTACGACCACGAAGGCGATAAACAACAAGCCCATCATTACCATGCCGAAGTAAGTTGTAGATTTTCCGTTTGGTGTTGTTATTTTTGAGTTTTAGTCATTCCGGTACAACCCATCGAATTTATCCGTGATTGATTGGTTGGGCTCTTACTACATCGAAATGCAAGTTGTGGAGAAGGCGTTGGTTTATTTTGAAAAAGCGAAATTGATGCAACCGAACGAGCCTAAGTGGCATATGATGGTGGCTGGTTGTCATCGACGCACCGGTAATCTTCACAAAGCTCTAACGTTGTACCAAGACGTTCATAAACGATTTCCGGAAAATACCGAATGTTTAAAATTTTTGATAAGATTGTGCAACGATTTGGGCATGCGCGAGGCACAAGATTATATTATGGAGCTGAAGAAGATTGAAAGATCTAAAGAGGTTCGCGATCGAGTTGGGAGCAGCCGTCCTGGTTCGCGCATGACGAACAGCGGGTTATCGTCGCGTGCTGGTTCCGGTTTTAGTCCCGTTCCCGAACATGTCCGTCTTGGCACTCCCTTTGAACCTATTAACCGAAGCGGCAGTCTAAGATCGTTGAAGTTAAATCATTTGCATAATAGTGCAGGAAGTACAGATTCGGGTTTTGCGCAATTGACTGTCGGTGCGTAGTCTCGATTTAGGTAATTGCTTAATACCAATTCCGTTTTCGTAGACGCTACTTATTCGGATCCGTTGGGACCTTTACCGGTTAGACCAAGGACGGGCGCTGGTAAACCTGTGGATTTTGAAGATTTTGGGGACGAACAATTGGGCGATGATTTGCTGCCGCAATAGATAATTTTTGTTAAGTGTGTAAAGGGGTCAGGTAAGTCTCACATAGATTACTCCCGCACACAGATGTATCGTAAAATAAAATATTTTCCACTGTTAGTGTTGTTTTTATGGAATACTTCCTGTGGACTTCTTAACAATTGTTTTACTAGCTGGATTTGGTTGTCCTGACTACTAAAACAAAGGTTTTCGACCTGATCGGTGCAGGACTTTTATTAAGAATAGCTGCGTCATTAAGGTGGTAAGGTAGGTACTTAGTGTTGATATGAGAGGAAGAGTGGTACCTAAAACTAAAATATAACAGTTGTTGATTATAGCGAACCTTTAAGTATCAAAGACAGATATAGTTTCAGTTGCAAACATTTAAAATCATGTTTGTGCGTTTTTGTTTGTTTTTCAAGTCAGTTTATCTCGAATTGACTGATTTCTCGTATTGTACATATACTCTGATAATGCCACTCATTTTGTTGGAGCGAACTCCAGACTAAAACAGTTAGTTTCTTTAAAAAATGAAGTGCATATTAACCTTGAATTAATAACAAACGAAAGTTGTCGGTAGCATTTTATTTCTTCTCAAACTTAACATTTTGGTGGGCTTTGGGAAGCCGGCATATGTTCTGTAAAGCATCACATACGAACGAACGACGAACTGTAACGTACTAGTTAGGGAGGTGAAAACAAAAATGAAAATAAGTAGATGTTTGGTTTACCGTTCGGCTAGCTTCGCCGCAGATGGTCGTGGATCAGTAGTTCCAAATAAAGATACTCTTGTGGTAAGCCAAGTGCCCTGTGCGCCACCTTTTCTTGGGTAAGAATAACGTACCGAATGTCTGGGTTAGAGAAAAGGAAACCCCAGACTCTCAACCCCAAAGTACATTCCAAAATAAAACAAGTAATTTCAATTGACAGTTTCGTTTATTGACGTCACGTCTCCCGGTTTGTTCACCGTTAAAATAAGGTAACCATAAATACCTTGAGAGCAATTCCAGTTGATTAGTAAAATTATACCCTTCGGAGCCGTTGAAATACAGCAGATCACAGCCACTTAACTTCTTCGCCTATCTTACTGCGTAATTTCATACCGAAGCAGCCATCGAAGACAGATTAAAGTTGTATTAAAGGACTGCCATCACGCCCCATCCACAAGAATTACCATAACAAGTAGGCCCAAGAAAACCAAGACCAGAAAGCAGGACGGAAAAGAATTCGTTGATAACTAACATTTCTTTTGACACGTGCGACTACTAACCTACAATATGAGCCGGGTAGAAAAATAGGTGTATGCGGTTAGCTATGACTCACCCTCAGCATTATTTTGCTCTGATTCTACAAAAAAAGAAAATCATCTATCAACTCGATGTAGATGGTTGCCAAAATTTCATTCCCTTTTTTTTTGGTTCGAAAAGTTAATTACTGCACACTGTACGCAATCAAACCAAAATGTCGCAAGACCGGAAATATATTCCCGTGAAGATGGAATACGCTTGCGCCAGTTGTTAGTACGTAACTCAAGTGAAAATTGTTCGAGGTCAAGCTATTTTACCTCAGTGCCGGCAAAGTTGTCTATCCTTTACCCGAAATAATACCAAATTGCGAATTTACACGTTATAGAACAACGAACGAACAAACAACGAACGAACGAACAACCAACGAACGGACAAACAACGAACGAACAAACAACGAACGAACAAACAACGAACGAACGAACAACCAACGAACGAACAAACAACGCACGAAAGAACGAACAAACATCAAACGAACAAATAACGAACGAACAACGACGAAACAACGAACGAACAACAAACAAATAACGAACGAACAACCAGCGAACAACGAGCAAACAACGAACACCGAACGAACGAACATCCAACGAAAAAAAACGGACGAACAACAAACGAAGAAACAACGGAAGAACAACGAACGAACAACGAACAAACATAGAAGGAACAAACAACGAACGAATAACGAACGAACAACGCACGAACAAACAACGAACGAACAAACAACGAACGAACAAACAACGAACCAACAAACAAACAACGAACGAACGAACAACGATCGTACAACGAACGAGCAACGGCAAACAACGAACGAACGAACGATCAACGAACGAACGAACGAACATTGAACGAACGAACACCGAACCAACGAACATTGAACGAACGAACATCCAACGAAAAACAAACGAACGAACAACAAAAGAACAACGAACGAACATCGAACGATCAACGAACGAACATCGAACGAACGAACATCGAACGAACAACGAACGAACGATCAAGGAACGAACAACGAACAAACAACGAACGAACAACGAACGAATAACGAACGAACAACGAACAAACATCGAACAAACGAACAACAAACGAACGAACAATGAATGAACAACGAACGAACGAACATCGAACCAACAACGAACGCACAACGAACGAACAAACAACGAACGAACAAACAACGAACGAACATTGAACGAACGAACACCGAACCAACGAACATTGAACGAACGAACATCCGACGAAAAACAAACGAACGAATAAAAACAAACGAACAAACAACAAAAGAACAACGAACGAACATCGAACGATCAACGAACGAACATCGAACGAACAACGAACGAACGATCAAGGAACGAACAACGAACAAACAACGAACGAACAACGAACGAATAACGAACGAACAACGAACGAACATCGAACAACAAACGAACGAACAATGAATGAACAACAAACGAACAACGAACGAACGAACAACGAACGAACGAACATCGAACGAACGAACATCGAACGAACAACGAACGAACAAACAACGAACGAACGAACATCGAACAACAAACGAACGAACAACGAATGCACAACGAATGAACGAACAACGAACGAACAAACAACGAACGGACCAACAACGAACGAACAAACAACGAACGAACAACGAACGGATGAACAAACAACGAACGAACATCGAACGAACAAACAACGAACGAACAAACAACGAAAGAACAACGAACGATCAACGAACAAATAACGAACGAACAACCACCGAACGAACAACGAGCAAACAACGAACGAACGATCGATCAGCGAACCAACGAACGAACGAACATCCAACGAAAAACAAACGAACGAACAACAAACGAACAATCAACGAAAGAACAACGAACGTTGAACGAACGAACAACGAACGAATAACGAACGAACAACAAATGAACGAACAACGGATGAACAACAAACGAACAACGAACGAACGAACATCGAACGAACAACGAACGGACAAACAACGAACGAACAACGAACGAACCAACACCGAACGAGGAAACAACGAACGAACAAACAACGAGCGAACATCGAACGAACAACGAACGAACAAACAACGAACGAAGAAACGAACAACGAACGAGCAAACAACGAACGAACCAACAACGAACGCACAACGAACGAACAACGAACGAACGAACAACGAATGAACAACGAACGAACAACGAACGCACAACGAACGAACAACGAACGAACAACAAACGAACAACGAACGAACAACAAACGAAAGCGAGTAATCGGAAATATGATTTTGAACTATAATGAATTAACATTTTACTCATTGGTAGAGTACAGAGACCATGCACCGAACGTTGGATAATCTGACCGTTTTGAATTTCAACGGCAATAACTATATATACTACACTAAATCAGTCAATCGAAAGAATAATGGGGTTAAGCCAGTGTCTTTAACACGTTAAGCGCCATGGCGGACACCGGTGTCTGCTGCTAAAACTTCTGAGCAGACCGTGTAGGACTACCGTGTCCGCCAGAAATATCAAATTTTATATTTATGTCCGCCTCAAATATTTTAATTTTTGAATTGTCAAAAAACCAATAAAACATATCAGTAGATACTATGCCGCTTCTTGGATAATAAATTGCAAGAAGATACGCAAATATTGGCTCCAGAAAAATTAAATATGCCATAGTGCTTAACCTGTTAAGTAATAACGCACACTCGTATACTCGCGTAGCACTCGAATTACTGCATAACTGTGACGGTCCACTACGGATTTGTCGAAACAAATAAAAAATTTGTACGCTCATCACTCTTAAAATTCTTACGGAAAGAAGTAAATCCGATCGTAAATCGTTGGATCGGTTTTCTACCTCAGTTTCCTCTTTGGTTTCGAACTTTTCGGCTGGGTTAAACATATCATTATAAAGGATGACATACTTAGGCCGTTTATGCCTAAGTATGTCATCTCTGTCGTAGTCCCAAAACTGCCGGACGAGGGGATTGGGATAGGCCCCAAGGTCCGCGTGGAGCGCAGCTGCGGATTGGCGGGTAAAATATGCGATCTTTGGGATATCGAGTTCTTGATGAAGCCGGTCTTTTTGGAGGAACCAGGGAGCGTCGGTTATCATTCTGAGGATCTTTTTTTGGAAGATTTGGATTGTGGTGGTGTGAGTTGTGGCAGCGTAGAACTATGCTTGTGCTGCGTAAGTCATGGATGGGCGCATGATCGTCTTGTAGATGAGGAGCTATCGATGTTGAGGTAGCTGTTGCGGCACAGCATTGAGTATAACTTTACCAGTAGACCGTTAGAAGAGGCGAGCATCTGGGTGATTTCAAGTTTCCATAACAATTTCTTGTCTATGGTGAGGCCGAGATATTTAGTCCCGTCCACCTAGGCAACGCCGTTGCCTTTGATGTGAAAGCGCCTTGTGGGGGCGATGTTCCTTCGGTTGAAAAGAACGGCGGCGCTTTTTGTAGGGTTGACTTTTATTTATCAGTCGTCGTACCAGTTGTCTAGGGAGGTGAGGGCCATTTGAAGATTTCTCTCGACTTGAGCGGGATGTAGCCAAAACGGCGGTATCGTCGTCGTAAAAGGTGTGGATCTTTTAGGAACGCCGGCTTGTATGTGACGTAAAGCAGATTTGGCGGTGCGAAGTTTGATCGCAAATGAGCGTCGATTGAGGAAGAAACCGATGAGTTGGACCATAGAAACGTTAATGCCTAGACGGTGCATCTTGTAAAGCAGACCTTGTCAAACGCCTTCTCGCTGTCGACAAGACGCCGCCGGTGACGTGACGCAGAGAGCTTGGTGGACGGTGGAGTGTTTTTTGCAAAAACCGAAATGTTCTTGGGGGACGATTTGGTTGGTGTCGACCTGTTCCTGTAATCTGGTGAGGATTATTACTTTCAATAAGTTACCAAGCGTCGGAAGTAAGCTGATTGAGGGGTAGTTTTGGGGCATACGTGCAGGTCTTTTGCGGGTTTGGGAATTACTATGACGTCTGCGATTTTCCATCGATGTGAAAAATGTCTTAAGCAAGCGTTAAAAATTGCGGTTAAGAAGCTTTGTTGGGAATGTCGTCGTCGTTCCAGGAAGCTTTTTACGGTTTGAGATTTCCGCTTCGATTTTCTTGGAAGAAGTGTGCCTGATGAACTGGTTTCTGGTGGCCATCTGGATGGTTCGCTCTGAATTGGAGTACGAGCGTGTCAGCGAAAGCTTCGGCTTTGCCTAGATTTGCGTAGACCAGATCTCGGGGGCTGTGAATGGCGGGCATGGAAGGCTTGTTCTTGTTTTTAAAGATGTTGGTCATTTGCCAGACGCTGTAGTCTTGTGTATTTAGTGACTGAAGTTTGTCATTGAAAAGAAGATTACGATGTTTTTTTATCTGAATTCGGATGGCGGTTTGAGCTGCGTTAAGAGCTCTTTTGTTATTTGAGTGACGGGTGCGTTGCCATTTGCGTCTTGATTAATTTTTCTCGTTAATCTGGTCGCGAATGCGAAGTGGTAGTCGGAGCGGATTAGACTTGGTTTTAGTAATAGTTTTAGTGGCGTTTGAGATGCATCTTTTGACAGGGTTTGTGAAACTGTCAACCGCGACTTGAAGTAGGCGATGTTATCGATGACCGAGATGGCATGGTGGTGTTTATTTCAAACTGAAGGTTATCGTTTTCTGCTTGATCATCAAGTTGTAGAAGCACGGGCTCGTGGTCGGAAGTAAGATCGGAAACGGTAGTTAAATCGTGAAGTAACCTGATGTTATTGAAAATGACTGTCGTGCCGTGTTAATGACGATTTGGGTTGCTTCGAGATTTTGATGTTGTAGCGTTTAAATTTGGTGTTGGAAGATGGACCGTTGGACGTTAACGTACCTCTTCTGCGACCTGTGGTTTCATTGGTATTATATTTCGTATAATTGCTCTTCCCTAGTAATCTCGGTATGGATGAGCTTCTGCGGTTTTGTCTGTCTGGCGGTGGTGGTTCGCACAGGAACGATGTAGTCAACCGGTCTCGTCACCTGGACACCGGTCTGCCGGATGCTGGAGCGGCTGCTGAAATAGAAGCTGAACGATTAATGCAGTAGTTGCTTACCTGTCGCTGTCTTGAGTGGGCTGGGCTTTCTTTCTAGTTCGATCGTCGGGTGGTCGTTTCTGCAGTTGTAGCGCGTGGCCGGACTGTCTTCTTGCTTCTTCGGACACTCGTAAATGAAGTGGAACTCTAGGCACTTAACGCATCGAAGGGTTCCTTGACATCCTCTGGTGGAGTGTCCAAAGCGCTGGCACTGGTAGCACTGCCCGATGTCGCCTCTGGGGTGCGGGGTCTTGACGCGGACTATCGGTGATATCGAAGATCGTTTTCGTCTGAGGGGTTCTTCTGACTTAGACCAGGAAAAGTGGCGTTGGTCGCTTGGACCCTCCTGATATCATACGCGTTATCTTAATCACAATCATTCACAATTTTAAAAACACGATTTTATTTCTTCAGGTAACGTTTGTGCAACACAGACCTCTTTTAGCGGTGTCTAGGCCTAACAAGGCTAAGTTTTTTCACACAATTCCACGTGAATATGCAATCGAATTTTGTGACGATCTGAGCGAAAGTCTTTATTTGGGGTAAGACGTTATTTTTTTTGTATTTGGGTTTAATTTGATTCTTTCATAATTGTCTATAGCGGGTTTCCATACCTCCACACGTTTCCTTTGTCGGTGGAGATAACAAGCAGACGGCATATTTGGGAAAATTACTACGACGTCACGTTGTTGTAACTAAAACGATTCACACCGTCAAGGACTAAGAGGCATTTACGATACTTTCTTTTGGAAAGAAGTTTTACCACCACTTACGATATTAAGTCGAGGGGAAACTCTACGCATTCGCTACCTTTAATGGTTGTATGATTTTAAAGAATTTACTTGCGATAACGCCGTATGTACGTTTTTGTGTTAGATTTAAATTACGTTTTAGGTAATACTGGTACGTTTTTATTGTTATGATTAGTATTTCGTTGGTTATGTCGATTGTAAGAATGACTGAACGTACATGTTAGGTTTCTAACACAATTAAATACTAAATTGTTTTGTTGTGTCACAAAGTCTTATGCAGTACGCTTTGAGTCGCTAAATCTTCGTTTTTCGTACTTTTATGCTTTAATTTACGCATGTAAAGTCATTCATTCTAGTGTAAAAGTTAGGGCGTCGAGATCATTTTGCCGTACGAGTATTGCCCTGTCAAGGGCGTAATTTTTGGCCAGTGCTAATGTTTGATAAAAATTGATATAAACATACTTAGGTACCTTTTTCTTTTTCTTCGTACTGTTTGCGTTAGCCGTCGCTCTTTTTTTGTTACAGAAAATCCAAGGTAACAAGTAGCGTTTTCAGTTTTGTGAAGGCCGCAAGCTGGTCTGGCCTCCACGTACAATGGCATCTTTTAAAAGCAATTGTGAAAGCGGTTTGCCAATCTGTGTAAACTGAGGTATGAACTGCCTGTACTATGAACAGGTTTGTAAGAAGGACATTAAGTGCTTTACGTTGCGCGGTGCTGGAAGGTTGATTATACCGTTGATTATATCTGGATCCGCTTGTAGCCCTTTTGGCGTTAGGATGTGTCCAAGGTATTTTACTTACCGTTGACCGTTCTTCTCCCCCTAGCTGGAAAACGTCATAAAATGTACGCAGTACCGCATTAAAGGAAGTGTGCTGCTAGGGGTTTAGAAAAGTTCCTTCGTCGTCGCGGAGGTCTACTTCATGCATTGTAAGTTGCATACCTAAAAAATTTAAACAGATTTTTAGATTGTTATTGAATTTTTGAAGTGAAACTTTTTTATCGGCGTTGGAAAAAAATTTACCGTCATATTTTACGCGTCACATTTTTTACCGTCACATTTTTTTCGGTTACGCGTAACATTATTCCGTTACGCGCCATCTTTTTTTTTCTGAAACGTAATAGTGACGTTATAAATAATATAAATATTAAAGTGATCAACAAAATCAAAGTCTTTATTTTAATTCTAATTCCAGTGGATTTTTAACAAAAGTAAGTAATTATATCTATTTTTCTAATACTTGGGTGGAATTAATTGACATAGAGTATAAATTCTGAAATATGTTATTAATTTAAATTTAAAATATTTAAGGTTAACCTCAGTTTCTGTTTGAACGATGACAATGATAGTAATAATTCTATTTCAATTAATAAAATGCTGTAATAATCTTAGTAACAAAAAGTTATTTAACCAATTTCTGAAAAGTTGCATGTAGATCATTTTGTTGTAAATCAATTAACTAATTTTTTATTATAAAATTCTAAAATATTTTTAAATAAATACAAATTGCACAAGGTGTTCAAAGGTAGTAAAATAAATAAAAAGTTCTCCGCCGGGTGGGCTCGAACCACCAACCTTTCGGTTAACAGCCGAACGCGCTAGCCGATTGCGCCACGGAGGCGCATACTCTAGGTCACAAAACGGATGGTTATAAGGTACACGGTCAAAACGTTGCTATAAGATACGATCAATTGTTGTTGTAATACTCCACAAATTCTACAAAATCATCAAATATCAGCCTTCGTGGCGCAATCGGTTATTTGTATTCATGTCTATGATAATAAAATCCTTTTTTTTGTATTCATGTCTATGATAATAAAATCCTTTTGTTTAAACTTTATCTAATTTAACTTTATTTAACCAATTTCTGAAAAGTTGCATGTAGATCATTTTTTTGTATTCATGTCTATGATAATAAAATCCTTTTGTTTAAACTTTATCTAATTTAACTTTATTTAACCAATTTCTGAAAAGTTGCATGTAGATCATTTTGCGAAAAATAAGGCCATAAAGAAGTTTCACTTCTTACATGTGTACACTAGTACACGCCCTCAAATTTTTTACATTTAATCTGTTTTAGTTTATTTTTGCTTTTTAAAACCCGTTTCTAATAAAACATCCTTTAAGTTTTTTTTTCAATTTTTAATATTTTTTTAAATTCAATTTGTTTACAATTAAACGTGCGTTTAAATAATGCACATTTTTTTGTATTTTGTAATAAACTAAAACTCTTATAGATAAAAACTTTGTCTTTGATCTTCAAAAGTCATTTAAAACAAAGAGATTTTTGGTCTATAAAATATAAATTGAAAAACTAACACATTGAATTTGGTGCATTGTAAGTTGCATACCAAAAAATTTGAAGCAATTTTGTTTTTACTTTTTATTGGATTTTTTAAATTTAATTTGTTTTAGTCTATTTTAGCTTTCTAAAATCCAGTTTTAACAAAAAAAAATCTTAACTTCTAACATTTTAACCAAAAATCAACATTTTATACTTGGTGCATTGTAAGTTGCCTACCTAAAAATATAGAACAATTTGATTAATTTTTTTTTCAATTTTTTTGTATCTAATTTGTTTATAATTAAAAGTTAAGTGCACTAAAATAATAATAATTAAATATTTTTTTAATAAACTAAAATAACGTACGTAATAGTTACGTATATTTTAGGTAATATTACGTACCAAATACGTGCAAAATCACAATCAATTTACGTAAAATATTACGTATCATTTACGTTTAATTACCGGATTTAAGTGTGTTCCGTTTATAGAGGTTACATTGTTATAGCCTTTAACTTTTATGTAGTATTTGTCACGACTAAATTTATTTGTTAATTTAGTGGTGCTGTTACTGAGTATTTAAAAAGTTACGTGTAAAACTGGCAATTGAACACTTATCTATCACGTACGTTTTTATAATGTTTTTAAATAACACATACGTTGATTTTAATAATCGAATGTATTTTCTATGTTGATTACGCATTGTTAACTGTAATTTTAATTACTCGTAAAAAATAAAAAATAAACTACGTGTCAATTAAGCATTATTTTGGAGATATTACGTAAATTACGAATGAATACCAAAAATACACGTAATTGTTACGTACACTTGCTAATTGATTTTGTATCCTTTTACATTTTTTATCTTGTATTAATTTATTATCTTTTTTTGAAGTTATTTTTTACAGTAAATTTTAAGAGTTAGCTTATCAATGACAGAAATGGTCGCGGTTGCAAACAATCAAAATCATATTTGTGCTCTTTGTTTGTTTTTCTAGTACGTCTACAATGAATTTATTGATTTCTCCTATTACACGTAAACTCTGATAATGACATTGGTTTGGTTGGAATCAGCTCTGAACTAAAAGAGTTTGTTTGTTTCTTAAAAAACAAAGTGCATATTATTGAATTAATAGCAAGCGAATGTTGCCGGTGACATTTTATTTCTTCTCAGAGTTCAAATTTTGGTGGGCTTTGGGAAGCCGGTATACGTTCTGTAAAGCATCATATAAGTATAGTTCTGACCTATAAGGAATTCTTTGCTTTTTTTACACAAGCAATCCTCAACTCCGTTATCTTCCACACCTAATGATTCTGTTCACTTGACGCGAACTTATTTTTTGATGAGTTAACCGACGATAGCGTTACTTGAACCCGACATTGCTACTATGTCTCACTCTTGGTTGTTGGGTGTTCTCGTTCTCATTAAGAAAAGTAATCTTCCACTTCAATGAAAGCTTGGTTGTGTCATAAAAAACACAATTTTTTATTTAAAACTTTGCCTATTAGGTATTTTTTATATATATATTACATATCTTGTAATTTGTTATTTGTTTTTAAAGTTATTTTTTTACAGCAAGTTTTTAAAATTAGCTTGTCGTGTTTAAAATGATGACGTTAGTATTATTCTAGAAAAAAGGACGCTGTGGTTTTTCCAAATTTTTACGTTTCCCGGAGCACGAATCTCGTTCTCGCTTATTTACATAATCAAAAACGCGCAACTTTTTTAATCTTTGACAAACAGCGCTTTGGGTATAAATTCGCCGTTTTTTTTGTCATGTAGATTCTTTTTACAATGTCATATATCAGTACCGTTCTTTTAGTCGTCGCATTTAGTAGTAAGTTTTAGACGTACAGTTGTGTAGTTTTTTTCTAATAATTTTTTTAGGCAATCCTGCTGATGCGATAGATAAACGCATCGTAAACGGAACGACGGCAGCTGATGGACAATATCCCTATCAAGCTTCTTTAAGATCCAACAACAGGCACGTTTGCGGCGGTTCCATACTCAACAACCGTTGGGTATTAACGTCAGCTGTGTGTTTGACTGAGTATGTAAAACAACAGTTTTATTTTTTTTATATTATTATTTTTAGAGGATACCAACTTGTAGTAGTTGTTGGAACTAATACTTTAAACGCTGGCGGTGATACCTACTTAGTAGCAACCTATAACTTGCATCCTTTGTATAAAATTGCCGACAGGCGTTATAACGCTGGACTTATAAACACCACAACGCCAATAATATATTCTAGTAAAGTTAAACCGGTTGTATTAACAACCCTTCTTCCGATTGATGGAGCCGTTGCCGTTGTAACTGGATGGGGATACAGAGACGATTATGGACAGTTGTCTAGAAATGATTTAATAGCCTTAAACACAACAGTAATTAGTCAAACTGCATGCCAAAGTCAATTAAAAAGAAACGTTAGTTCGACGCATATATGCACGTTTTGGTCACAAACTGGACCTTGCATTTACGACGATGGTACTCCAATTACTATATGTGGCATGCAATTTGGAATAGTATCAGTTAGGAACTGTGGAATCAATCCCGACTTACACACGAAAATTTCAAGCGTTTATAGTTGGATAGTGTCGATGATTTAAGTTGTTACGTATTTCTTAAATTTTAATCTTATCTATTATCACAATGTATTCGATTCAAATAAACAGTAATAAAGTGGAACTTTGATATAATGAATTTCGACATAATCGAACTCTTTGATGAACCAAAACATTTTTTTTTATTCCTGTTTAACACTCTCATGTTATTTTGTACATATCGAAAGATTAATCAAAAAACGTCGATATTTTGAATTTTTAGTTTGCCTAGCTTGGCGTTTTTTTCTGTATATTGATAAAATAGGATTTAGACGAAATCCTAACACCGAAGTTAAAAAACCTACAATCAATTGAGTAGAATGTTTCTTAATTGATCACAACGGGACCAGACCTTAGGCCGGCTTGTTTAACTGCATTATAACTCATATACTACAAGTACGTACTATGTATCTACATTATACGTACTTTTAAGTATATATGTACACTCGCCTTTTACTAAAATGACCGCTTAAGATTGCACCTATTCACATTCTAATAGTATAGCGTTTCTCATTAGAAGTTTGAAGCAAATAAAACATTGTAATTTTATTACCTACATAGTTCAATAAAATAATAAAAATTTAAGCTTAGTGATCTGTAAATAATAATAAGTACGGTACGTCAGATTGGCATTTATTTCAAATTTTAAATGTATCTAATACTTAAAATCCATTTTTAGAGAATTGATATCTTACACAAGCTAATAATTCTAAAATTTTTATTTCTTATATCATATATTTATATAAATACTATACTATACTAATACTACTAATGTTATATTAATTGCACATTCGGAATAACAATGCATAATTAATATCATTTTAATATTGGCCTGATTATGAAAATTTTTTTTTGGCTGTGCTAATGTATTTAATAGCAAAATACTTCTATATGAACACTGTGAAAATACTTCAAATAGTCAAATAAATAAAAAACCATATCGTACTGTTCTTTTGTGCAAAACGATCTTCAGATTCAAAAATTAATGTCATTTTTCGTAAAATAACGATTACTTTATCATATTTGTAGTAATATCGACTAATTTAAAGCATTGTTTCAACCAAACCACATTTATTAAAATATAGTATATACATATATTATAAAAATACGTTTATATTATAAATAAAATACTCAAACTAATTAATATTTTGTATATAAACCGTTATTTTCCAATCATTC
Source organism: Aquatica leii (assembly GCA_035610365.1). Classification (NCBI taxonomy): domain Eukaryota; kingdom Metazoa; phylum Arthropoda; class Insecta; order Coleoptera; family Lampyridae; genus Aquatica; species Aquatica leii. The sequence goes on from CM069438.1 coordinate 35,398,849, forward strand.
TGTTAACCTGTTCGGCATCCAGTTAATTAATATTTCGCAGAAGTTCGATCCTCGGAAACGTTCCCAAACTTTATTTGCAGTTTTCACTGTATTATTTAAGTTTCTGGCCGGAATGTCAAGGCGATTATTGGTCCAAGTTCTGCTCATAGCTGCCCACATATGTTCTCAATGAGGTTTAAATCGGGAGATTTTGCTGGCCATTCTAAAGAAATTACGTCGTTTCTGTCCTCAAAACACTCATTTACGATTCTGCTTTTATGAATTGTCTAATTGTCTTGGACATTAACAATTTCTTCCAATTCTTCTTCTGGATAAAGTGTTCGCACACTTCGCAAAATTTCGTCTAGCACTCGAACGTAACTTTCAGACGTGGTGGAGAAACTAGAACCAATTCACCCGGCTCAGCTTTTGAAATTCATCTCTAAAACCCACCAGAAATTCTTTCACTTTGTCGATTTTTACGAACATGTTCGGTACTAAATCTTGTATTTCGTGATCGCCAAACTGTCATAGACGACTCTTGTGTTGATGAAAATATTTTTTTGGTCGTAACAATCACCGTACTCCAGTCTCTGTACAAATTATTTTGACAGAATTTAATTCTTGCTTGAGCGTGCCTTTCTGTTAATTCAGGTTTTGTCGCAGGCTTACTTGCAAATAATCCCGCGTCGTTTAATCTGGGTCGTATCGTTGAAACGCTACAGTTTAAATGAACTTCTTCTCGTATTCGCGGAGCAGTTGTAAAAGCAGAATTTTGAACACACCTAAGAATATTTGCATCCTTCCTCTATGGTAGTTGCTCTATTTATTCCTTTTGGTTTCGTTATAAGAGAAGCTTCTCCTTCTTCATCAAACCTTCGAAGCCACCGATGAACTTGGCGCACCTGTATCTATATGTATTTAGTTAAGTAATTTAATTTAACCAAATGATTCTATTATTTTAGTAAATACCTTTAATAAAGTTCAAAATGCGTTTCTTTTCCACTTAAAATTTGTATGTTTTTAATTTATTCTGAACCCTGATTGTTTATTACCAACAGAATTTTTAAGAAAGAAACTCAAGCACGACAAATTTTTGAAAACATCGATGTCGATCTTGGATTGTAATATTACATTAACGTGTGCATAATTTTAATTAATATTATATTCTTATTTTAGTTAATGGGATAAAATGAAATTAAAAAAACTTTTTGTTTAAGATTACGTAAAATATTTAAAGATATTTAAGATTAGTAATTAATCAATGATTCAGTCTATTTTACAGGCTTATTATAAGATTAGTGGAGGCAATACTTTATATTGAAACGTTCGAGAAGTTATTTGCAAGAGCCTTCTAGAAGCTGTTATCCATTTTCTAGAAGATATAGCGAAAAGTAGGGAACCCTCGAGAAGGATTCGCCGATGTGTATATATACCGACGGAACAATTCGTAGGTCAGTTATTGCTGGAATGCGAATACATCAGTGTTAAGAAGATTATCAAGTGGAAATAAATCGTTAGCACGCGTGTGTCTAGATAAATTGACCGAGAATAATCGTGTACGTGATTTTTAGTGTAAACAATTGTGAAGCTACCCGCGGACGTTATCTTATCTTTTTGTAAGTGATATAAATTAGTGTAAGTGTTTTCATTAAATATTATTACATTTAATTAGTTCGGTTAATTTAAAAGTGTACATATTTCTAGAATAAGTAAACGTATTTTTAGTCGTTTTTAAATAAATTAGTTTTTAATAAATAAATACGCAACAATATAAATATTTGATATAAGAAATAAAAATTTTAGAATTATTAGCTTGTGTAAGATATCAATTCTCTAAAAATGCATTTTAAGTATTAGATACATTTAAAATTCGAAATCTTCTTCTTCTTCTCGAGTCCTTAAACCAAAAGTTTCATATGTCCTTCCAGTGGCGGGCACAGGCTATGGCCCTGTCGGTGGCTGCGGTGAGGTCCTCCATGGTGCATTTTTCGTCGAGGAGTCGGCAGATCGGAAGATGTTCCATGGTCTGTTTTTCCCCGCAGTCGCATAAATCGCTGTCGCTAGAGTACCCCCACTTGGTCATGTTGACTTTGGATCTGCCAGTTCTAGTGCGTAGGCGGTTTAGGCTTTTCCACGTAGTCCAGTCCAGATCACCGCCAGCGGGTAGGTGTTCTCCCACTTCTAGGCTGGTACCGTCGATTGCGTCGGTGTTTTTAACGCGTTCGCGCCATGAATCCAACCTCGCTGCTTTAGCTGTTGAGTCCAGGGGTTTCTCGGGTAGGAAGCTTTTTCGGGATTTTAGGCGTTTGTCGACGTTGGTATGGCCGTACAATGGATGTCTGGGGTCCTCTAGTTGCCTCAGTTTTTCCCGCCTACTCGTTACATTTCTTCTTATGTCTGGTGGAGCAATACCGGCTAATAAGTAGAGGCTGTTGATGGGTGTCGGTTTCAGGCATCCCCTGATGTAGCGACAACTCTCGTTGAGCACCGGGTCGAGTTTTTTGGCATGAGATGACCGCTCCCAAACTGGGCACGCAAATTCTGCTGTGGAGTAGCAGAGTGCGAGTGCAGTAGAGCGCAGGGTGGTCGGGTTGGCGCCCCACTTGGTGTTGGCCAGTTTTCTGAGGATATTGTTCCGAGCGCTGACTTTCCTCTTCGTCTTTTCCACGTGGGCCCTATAAGTCAGGGTCCGGTCGAGGACGACTCCGAGGTACACTGGGTTCTGGTGGTGCTCTATTTCCGTACCATTCCAGGTGATGCGTAACTTCCGGTTTGCTTCCCGATGGCGCAGATGGAAAGCAGTTACCTGTGTTTTGGTCGGATTTGGTCTCAGGTAGTTCTTGCTGTAGTAGGTTGAGAGGTTCGATAGAGCAGATGTAAGGACTCTCTCGATGGTGGTGAACTCTTTCTCTTGTGCTGTGACGCACAGATCGTCAGCATATAAAAAACTCCTGCAATTAGGGTGGATGGGCTGATCGTTGGTGTAGATATTGAAGAGGGTCGGTGCTAGCACACTTCCCTGAGGGAGGCCGTTCTGTTGCCGTCTCCAGCGGCTCTTCTGCTTGCAGAGTTCTACATAGAATCGTCTGTTTTCCAATAGCAATTTGATGACTTGCACTAGGTGGTAGTCGTGTGTCATGTCGTAGATCTTCGAAAGGAGCATCCTATGGTTCACAGTATCGTATGCAGCTGAGAGATCTACAAATACTGCGCCTGTGATTTTCCCTTTTTCAAAACCATCTTCTATGTGCTGGGTGAGGTTGAGTGTCTGTCCCGTGCAGGATTTGCCCGGGCGGAAGCCAGCTTGTTCTGGGATTAGGTGTTCTTCGATCAGGGGAGACAGATGGTTCAGGATGAGACGTTCATAGAGTTTGTGGAGGTGGCAGAGAAGTGATATTGGTCTGAAGGTTTTGGGGTCCGAGGCGTCTTTGCCCGGTTTTAGAAGGGCAATGACGCGTGCCTGCCGCCATAGCTTCGGGATGTTATATGAAGAAGAGCAGTTCTTAAACAGCTCTAATATCCACTCTCTTGTCCTTGGTCCGAAGTGTTTTATTTGTTCTGAGCAAATGTCGTCCATTCAAGCCGCTTTACCATTTTTCAGGTTCTTAATACAGATGTTGAGCTCTTCCATGGTGAAGGTGGTATTCAAGCTGTTGTTTTCTTTGCCAGGTTGTCGCTTGATCCTCATCTTAGGTTGTTTAGTTGGTGCTTTCCCGTTTAGAAGGAGTTGGCTTGCAACCTGGTTTGCAGTGACATTATGGTGTTGTTCAGCCTTTTTGGGGTCGTTGCTTAGCTTCTTGATGGTGAGCCAGGCTTTCCTACTGCTGTGGGTCATGTCCACACTTTCAATCATGTTTTGCCATAATTTGAAATAAATGGCAATCTGACGTACCGTACTTATTATTATTTACAGATCACTAAGCTTAAACTTTTATTATTTTATTGAACTATGTAGGTAATAAAATTACAATGTTTTATTTGCTTCAAACTTCTAATGAGACGCTATACTATTAGAATGTGAATAGCTGCGATCTTAAGCGGTCATTTTAGTAAAAGGCGAGTGTACATATATACTTAAAAGTACGTATAATGTAGATACATAGTACGTACTTAATAACATAAAATTCACGTATGTGTTATGTAGGTGTAGCAAGCCGGCATGGCACAGTAGGTAATGCGTCTACTTGCTATACTGATAAACAGTTCAAACCTCAACCACTTCCAAGTTTTTGAATTTTTTTGTTTAAGTACATATTATGTACAAAGCCAATTGAAGGTACTATGTACGTACTATAGCTGTTAATCGTCGTATAAGCACGTACGCTGTACGTACATATATACTTAACAGTACGTATAATGTACATACATAGTACGTACTTGTAGTATATGAGTTAAATGCAGTTAAACAAGCCGGCCTAAGGTCTGGTCCCGTTGTGATGAATTAAGAAACATTCTACTACATTGATTGTAGGTTTTTTAACTTCGGTGTTAGGATTTCGTCTAAATCCTATTTTATCAATATACAGAAAAAAACGCCAAGCTAGGCAAACTAAAAATTCAAAATATCGACGTTTTTTGATTAATCTTTCGATATGTACAAAATAACATGAGAGTGTTAAACAGGAATAAAAAAAAATGTTTTGGTTCATCAAAGAGTTCGATTATGTCGAAATTCATTATATCAAAGTTCCACTTTATTACTGTTTATTTGAATCGAATACATTGTGATAATAGATAAGATTAAAATTTAAGAAATACGTAACAACTTAAATCATCGACACTATCCAACTATAAACGCTTGAAATTTTCGTGTGTAAGTCGGGATTGATTCCACAGTTCCTAACTGATACTATTCCAAATTGCATGCCACATATAGTAATTGGAGTACCATCGTCGTAAATGCAAGGTCCAGTTTGTGACCAAAACGTGCATATATGCGTCGAACTAACGTTTCTTTTTAATTGACTTTGGCATGCAGTTTGACTAATTACTGTTGTGTTTAAGGCTATTAAATCATTTCTAGACAACTGTCCATAATCGTCTCTGTATCCCCATCCAGTTACAACGGCAACGGCTCCATCAATCGGAAGAAGGGTTGTTAATACAACCGGTTTAACTTTACTAGAATATATTATTGGCGTTGTGGTGTTTATAAGTCCAGCGTTATAACGCCTGTCGGCAATTTTATACAAAGGATGCAAGTTATAGGTTGCTACTAAGTAGGTATCACCGCCAGCGTTTAAAGTATTAGTTCCAACAACTACTACAAGTTGGTATCCTCTAAAAATAATAATATAAAAAAAAATAAAACTGTTGTTTTACATACTCAGTCAAACACACAGCTGACGTTAATACCCAACGGTTGTTGAGTATGGAACCGCCGCAAACGTGCCTGTTGTTGGATCTTAAAGAAGCTTGATAGGGATATTGTCCATCAGCTGCCGTCGTTCCGTTTACGATGCGTTTATCTATCGCATCAGCAGGATTGCCTAAAAAAATTATTAGAAAAAAACTACACAACTGTACGTCTAAAACTTACTACTAAATGCGACGACTAAAAGAACGGTACTGATATATGACATTGTAAAAGAATCTACATGACAAAAAAAACGGCGAATTTATACCCAAAGCGCTGTTTGTCAAAGATTAAAAAAGTTGCGCGTTTTTGATTATGTAAATAAGCGAGAACGAGATTCGTGCTCCGGGAAACGTAAAAATTTGGAAAAACCACAGCGTCCTTTTTTCTAGAATAATACTAACGTCATCATTTTAAACACGACAAGCTAATTTTAAAAACTTGCTGTAAAAAAATAACTTTAAAAACAAATAACAAATTACAAGATATGTAATATATATATAAAAAATACCTAATAGGCAAAGTTTTAAATAAAAAATTGTGTCTTTTATGACACAACCAAGCTTTCATTGAAGTGGAAGATTACTTTTCTTAATGAGAACGAGAACACCCAACAACCAAGAGTGAGACATAGTAGCAATGTCGGGTTCAAGTAACGCTATCGTCGGTTAACCAATCAAAAAATAAGTTTGCGTCAAGTGAACAGAATCATTAGGTGTGGAAGATACCGGAGTTGAGGATTGCTTGTGTAAGAAAAGCAGAGAATTTCTTATAGGTCAAAACTATACTTATATGATGCTTTATCGAACGTATACCGGCTTCCCAAGGCCCACCAAAATGTGAACTTTGAGAAGAAATAAAATGTCACCGGCAACATTCGCTTCCTATTAATTCAATAATATGCACTTTGTTTTTTAAGAAACAAACAAACTCTTTTAGTTCAGAGCTGATTCTAACCAAACCAATGTCATTATCAGAGTTTACGTGTAATAGGAGAAATCAATAAATTCATTGTAGATGTACTAGAAAAACAAACAAAGAGCACACATATGATTTTGATTGTTTGCAACCGCGACCATTTCTGTCATTGATAAGCTAACTCTTAAAATTTACTGTAAAAAATAACTTCAAAAAAAGATAATAAATTAATAAAAGATAAAAAATTTAAAAGGATACAAAATCAATTAGCAAGTGTACGTAACAATTACGTGTATTTTTGGTGTTCATTCGTAATTTACGTAATATCTCCAAAATAATGCTTAATTGGCACGTAGTTTATTTTTTATTTTTTACTAGTAATTAAAATTACAGTTAACAATGCGTAATCAAGATAGAAAATACATTCGGTTATTAAAATCAACGTATGTGTTATTTAAAAACATTATAAAAACGTACGTGATAGATAAGTGTTCAATTGCCAATTTTACACGTAACTTTTTAAATACTCAGTAACAGCACCACTAAATTAACAAATAAATTTAGTCGTGACAAATACTACATAAAAGTTAAAGGCTATAACAATGTAACCTCTATAAACGGAACACACTTAAATCCGGTAATTAAACGTAAATTATACGTAATATTTTACGTAAATTGATTGTGATTTTGCACGTATTTGGTACGTAATATTACCTAAAATATACGTAACTATTACGTACGTTATTTTAGTTTATTAAAAAAATATTTAATTATTATTATTTAAGTGCACTTAACTTTTAATTATAAACAAATTAGATACAAAAAATTTAAAAAAAAATTAATCAAATTGTTCTATATTTTTAGGTAGGCAACTTACAATGCACCAAGTATAAAATGTCGATTTTTGGTTAAAATGTTAGAAGTTAAGGTTTTTTTTTGTTAAAACTGGATTTTAGAAAGCTAAAATAGACTAAAAGAAATTAAATTTAAAAAATCCAATAAAAAGTAAAAACGAAATTGCTTCAAATTTTTAGGTAGGCAACCTACAATGCACCAAATTTAAAGTGTTAGTTTTTTGAAGTGAAACTTCTTTATCGGCGTTGGAAAAAAATTTACCGTCACATTTTACGCGTCACATTTTTTCGTTACGCGTCACATTAAATTATTCCGTTACGCGCCATCTTTTTAAATTTAATATATTTAAGGTTAACCTCAGTTTCTGATTGAACGATGACAATGATATTTAAGGTTAACCTCAGTTTCTTATTGTAACTATCTGTTAATGTATATGATTTCATTAAAATAGTATTTATTAATTAATACGACTGCTAATTTAATGAACATCAATTAATTGGCATAGAGTATAAATTCTGAAATATGTTATTAATTTTTGTAAATCAATTAACTAATTTTTGTAGATTCAATGATGGAAGAATCCGCAAATCCTGAGGAATCTTCAAATGCAATTACTGTACAAGTTGATGTCCATCATCGGCATTATTCACAACTCAGTGCATCAATCGCTACCACAAGCCATGACTGTGTTAATGAACCTGAAACAACGAGTGATCTTCCTTCAATCCACCGTGATTATACAAAAACAGTTGCACAGCGAATGGCAGAGTACAGAGCTCGGAAAAAAAAAGAAAATTAAATATTGAATCATCGAAAACATAAAAAATCAAACGCAGAGCGTGCAAAAGAGTATAGAGCCCGAAAAAAAGCGAAGATCCAATCAGCAGATAAGAGTTTTTTATTATAGCGATATTTAGGCTTTTGTTTCTGAGAAATGGTGTTATTAACAAATTCATAAGAACATTCTTCGTCAGTTTATTACAAAATTTATATAATTGTCATTAAATTTTATTGTTGTTTTATGTTTTTGTTTCTTGTTTTGATTTAAACTGGCGGCTTATAAATAATTATGACAAACGTCAAAATACGTAAATGTTAATCAAAAGTGACTAACTTGTAAAAAACTACAAACCTGTTATTTATTTAAGAAACGACTGTCGAGAGTTAAATGGTGCGTTAAGCTTTTTCAAATTTTTATTTGTATTCATGTCTATGATAATAAAATCCTTTTGTTTAAACTTTATCTAATTTAACTTTATTTAACCAATTTCTGAAAAGTTGCATGTAGATCATTTTGCGAAAAATAAGGCCATAAAGAAGTTTCACTTCTTACATGTGTACACTAGTACACGCCCTCATTTTTTTTATTTATATTTTATAGACCAATCTCTTTGTTTTAAATGACTTTTGAAGATCAAAGACAAAGTTTTTATCTATAAGAGTTTCAGTTTATTAAAAAATACAAAAAAATGTGCATTATTTAAACGCACGTTTAATTGTTAACAAATAGAATTTAAAAAAATATTAAAAATTGAAAAAGGAACTTTGGTTTATTCAGATATTAAGGGATGTTTCATTAGAAACGGATTTTAAAAAGCAAAAATAAACTAAAACAAATTAAATGTAAAAAATTCAATAACAATCTAAAAATCTGTTTAAATTTTTTAGGTATGCAACTTACAATGCATGAAGTAGACCTCCGCCACGACGAAGGAACTTTTCTAAACCCCTAGCAGCACACTTCCTTTAATGCGGTACTGCGTACACATTATGACGTTTTCCAGCTAGGGGGAGAAGAACGGTCAACGGTAAGTAAAATACCTTGGACACATCCTAACGCCAAAAGGGCTACAAGCGGATCCAGATATAATCAACGGTATAATCAACCTTCCAGCACCGCGCAACGTAAAGCACTTAATGTCCTTCTTACAAACCTGTTCATAGTACAGGCAGTTCATACCTCAGTTTACACAGATTGGGAAACCGCTTTCACAATGGCTTTTAAAAGATGCCATTGTACGTGGAGGTCAGACCAACTTGCGGCCTTCACAAAACTGAAAACGCTACTTGTTACCTTGGATTTTCTGTAACAAAAAAAGAGCGACGGCTAACGCAAACAGTACGAAGAAAAAGAAAAAGGTACCTAAGTATGTTTATATCAATTTTTATCAAACATTAGCACAGACCAAAAATTACGCCCTTGACAGGGCAATACTCGTACGGCAAAATGATCTCGACGCCCTAACTTTTGCACGAGAATGAATGACTTTACATGCGTAAATTAAAACATACAAGTACGAAAAACGAAGATTTAGCGACTCAAGCATACTGCATAAGACTTTGTGGCTCAGTAACAGCATCAGTAAATTAACAAATAAATTTAGTTGTGACAAATACTACATAAAAGTTAAAGGCTATAACAATGTAACCTCTATAAACAGAACACACTTAAATCCGGTAATTAAACGTAAATGATACGTAATATTTTACGTAAATTGATTGTGATTTTGCACGTATTTGGTACGTAATATTACCTAAAATATACGTAACTATTACGTACATTTTAGTTTATTAAAAAAATGTTTAATTATTATTATTTTAGTGTACTTAACTTTTAATTATAAACAAATTAGATAGAAAAAAGATACAAGAAAATTGAAAAAAAAATTAAACAAATTGTTCCGAATTTTTAGGTAGACAACTTACAATGCACCAAGGATAAAATGTCGATTTTCCTGTTAAAATGTTAGAAGTAAGATTTTTTTGTTAAAGCCTAGTATTGTTAATTATAAAACTAGTATAATTACCTATTAAACAAAAATTTACAAATGTTTTTCTACTTTTATTACTAATATTTATCGTATTGAAACCAAAATCATCAGATTGAATTGAAATTTGACAAAAAAGAATACAAAAATGTTTATCAAAATTACGCTTAAAACAGTGTTTCCAGAGACCCGGACCCCCCGTTCTCCTGGAGAGTATTCCATACCCCCAGTAATGCTCTCTTCTGCTCAAGGCTCCGCGAAGTTTAGAACCGCCATTGATAAGTAGGGTATATAAGGGGTTACTTAAAATTCATTTTATAATCTATAATATTTAGTGTTGTTTTGTGTGTCAATTTTGTGCAAAATGCCACGTCTTCATGGACAAGCAGAGTTATCATTAGAAACTAGAGGAAAAATTACTGTTTTACGACAATGTGGATTTTTTATCCGAGTAGTTGCTGCACGTATGGATTTATAGGTAAGATAATTTTTTATTTTACTTTTGATAATATTCTTTAATATTAGCAGTCTTTTCAATTTTAAGCATAAATATATACCTATTTTATAGGTATGCTAATGTAGGTTTTAAATTAATGGATGACATGATGTATAATTCAGGTTGCACAATTATTCGCCTACTACACAGGAACTTGTTTATAATGAAATTATAAAAGTTTCAGTTCAGATAGCAATTGGGTATCAAGTTTTTCACGTCCTTCAAGTTAGCACTACAAAGTTAGCAAAACCAAATAAATAATAATTAAGAATTTGTTACTAATTTCTTGCAAAAAAAAAATACTTGTAGCTTTCTTACTTTTTTAATTATGCGTTCGACTTGAAGCAAGTTAGTAATACACCATTCTAAGCATTGTTTTTTAATGAATCGGTATTTGGTTTAAAATGTTTGTTTAATTTGTGGCTAAATTGTTGTTAATTAATTGCGTCGTTCACGTCATTTTAAAACTTTTCCAACCGTCGGTTGCTGTTTTTGTAGTTTATCTAGCCGCCTAAACTTCTTTTAAATACGACTGCAACCCCTCTGGACATGTCAAGATCCTCCCTCACGCAGTGTGCGATGACGTAATCTTTTCGTGTTTAGCTAATAAGCTACAAGCTTATAGGTCTTACAAACATTGCACGGCCAACTCACAGTAGTCGGAGATAGGGGAAGTTTAAATAAATAAGATTTCAAGGGCGCCAGATCTTACTATGTAAAACTTATGTTTCGATCAAGACAGAAGGACCAAGCTTGTAACAAAATCAGGTTCGTAATCCTAAACGGACAGAAAAAAAATCAATATGTATAACAACTTTAATTTAATATCGTAGATTATTAACGAGCACAAGAAATTTATCGTAAATTATTCAATCAATAAATGCCGGAAGTATCGGCAACACACAATACATAGGTTTAAATTACACATAGGGTGTTGATAGCGAAGAAAATTAAATTGATAATGACAAATATCTATGATTCACAGCATGCGACACAAAAATAATTAATGAAAATTCTTAAATGGTATTGAAACAATTATTATAATTACGTAAGTTAGAGTAACAAGCAAGACCTTTATGAAAACGCAAATGTAATTAAATAAAACTTACTCACAATCCAGTACTTGCCCGAAGAAAACGTTTTCCTCGTTGACTCGATCTGGAATATTTATGAACAAGCAAATCGTATCAACATCATGAATCACGAAAGCAAAAAATGTACAAAATTATTAATTAATGCTAAAAGAAATTAGACATAAAAACCGGTCATCGAATGCTGTTGCACACATTACGTTAAAGGTTGATATCGCAGTCGATTGACTCACAAGGAACAGTACATCGGAGAAAATTTTTTGACAAAGCTTCGTTTTTAGCTTTAACGTAACCCTTCCAAAATTATAATCTTTCTATGGTCGATATTAACCCCTCATCGGTTGAGAATGCACGTAAACATCCGCACTAACACGTGTCGGGTCGTGCTAACAAATTAACATGAAAATTACTAACGAATTCTAAAAACTCATAGGAGAAGCTTACCCTGTGATGAATAAATTAATAGAAATACGTTTTCGATTTATATCATAGTTACTACATACGCAGATGATGTTAGAAAATTAGAATTTAAACATCACAAGCACGATTTTAAGTAGTTCACGGTTTAACGTCTTGACAGAAAATGAAGTAAAACGAAACTCGTTACAGGACATCGAATGTAAAAATCTAACTTTACTGTAATGAATATACAGGAATTAGATTTTGAAATTTATGCACGTAATAAACAGGTATTGTCGAAGCAGCTCAAACTCAAAGTTGCGACCTTGGTTGGAGTGTAATTTTAACGGAACTCCAAACCGGCAAAAAAACTGTTTCACTAATACGTCTGCGACTGTAGCTGCTTCTTGATTGGGTATGGCGTAAGCCTCCGTCCATTTTGTGAAATAATCCATCGTCACCAGGATGTATTTGTTTCCCGAATCAAATTTTGGGAACGGCCCTAATCGCTACACTTTCTAAAAGGTTTTTCACGTTATACTATTTCATCGGTGCTTTGCGCTTTCTCGCTGGACCAGATGCGCAGACCGGCACCATTTCATGACCTCATTTTTGCAGTTCACCCAGCAGAATCTTTCTCGAACTTTCCCTAATGTCTTCTTTACGCCAAAGTGTCCTCTTGATGTATCATCGTCTAGATGCTTCAACAGATTGAGAAAACTGACTTTCGCTTTCTTTGAACCGTTTTTATATATTTCTGTTATCGGTCTCCAGAATTTTCTCCATTCTTCGGTAAAAGTTCTCTAAGTTGACAATAACTTCGTGAACGTTGTCAAAGTTCATAATAACTTCGAGAACGTTTCAATACAATACTTATGGTCTTAAATATGCAAAGACACTATCCAGTACATTACTGTGTAAGCTAGAATCACGCCATTTCTTCGCCATATCTTCAGTCGTGGACTCTTTCTGCTGATCAATATAAGATGCTGCTAAGTCCAGTGCAGTTTTTGCGTTTTAATCACTATATTCGTTTTAAGTCTGGTTTTCTTCTTCCTCTTCTTTTTTGTCTCTTTCGCTAGAAACTGCTTGAACAATTTCTTCATTTAGTTTGAAGTTTTTCACCGGCGGTTACCCACTTCTCGAATGAGCCCATTACAGTTGGGAAGTTTCCGTAACTCGGTGAGCAGACTGTCATTATCAAATGCTTCAGTCATTTCGGTAAGATTGTGTCCGACTTTTTGTTCTACATTTGGATCAATTTTTATCCAAGATTTGATAAATGTAGATTAACGCATTTCTTCATAGGCCTTAGCCACCATGTAAATTACATCTTTAGTGTTTTTAATTTTTAGTGCAGCAATAAGCCCCATATCTTCTATCTTAAGTTTGCAGATAATTTCTGAGAGTAGTTTGTGTCTGTAACGCCTTTTGAAACTTTCTATCACACCTTGGTTAATAGATTGTTAGGCTCGTGACATTAGGAAAAAGAAACAAAATTGTTATATTCTCTCCCACCTTGTTGGTGCGAGTTGGTGCAATAACTAGAATTGGTTCTATTGTCATTTTCAAACTTTCAAAGCTTCGAGTTTATTCAAGATGATTTTAAGTAATTACCGGAATGTTCTAGATACAGATAACACAATAATATAAAGTTGGAGTTAATCGAGTCAGAAGTCGGAAGTTAGCTGAATCAGTCTAAATAAATAGCATTTAACGCGCGTGGTCATCACAAAATAAATACCAGTTTGCGGCAGTGTTTATAAATATCAAGTGATAGTCATATATAAATTACTTGTAAGTTGTTTTTCTTAAATATCGTTACATTGGTTTAATTAAAAATTAGTTACGTTTACAAAAATTAGTTCTAAATAATGTGTAAATAGTTAGTTATGTTAAAAGTGTTATGATGTTTGTACCGTATAAGATTTATTCCCGGAACGCCCACTTCCCTTTGCATTGGGAGTGATTGCTGTCAATTCGTTAATGTCTGGCATTGAAATATCGATAGGAGAAAACTTACTTTTTCGATCTTTGTGGTACGCTTCGTACGCTTTAACGCACGCCTTGTAAAGTTTTCACTTCTAATTATTCACACTCATCCATGGTATAAACGAGTGTAGTATTTTTGTGAAAACTTTCCTGGGGTAAGCATTGCTTCATATTATTGTGATTTACTTTAATTTTCCCGTATTGTCATTCGCGGTTTCTGGATACCCACACGTTATTCCATTAACGTGGAGATAGTAAAACTCGTTTAGTTTATTGGTAAAATTCATATGATGATGTCACGCCACGTTGATTGAGGATATCAAAACCTTCGCTAAATTAATATAATTCTAACCATATTGGGAAGCCTACTTACCGAAATAACATAATTAATTTAGGAGAAACTCGTCGCATTTGGTTTTTCATTAATCGTATGAATCAAATGAGTTTTACTTATGATAACACCGTATGTACGTGTTTGTAATATTTCAGAAAATTCTGGGAAGGTACTGCTAGCTATTTGCATTTTTCGAAAGACAACTAAATTGTTTCTACTTTAATTCTTTTCATTTACGTTGTCAGTCGGTTGTACACACGACTGTAGGCACATATCAGGTTGTCGTCACAATAAACTATAAAAATTTTCCTTTGTGTATAACATTCATATTATTATTCTGGGTTTCTGTATTATCGAGATTTGTACTTTCGTGTTATAATTTACTAAAGTATACTTATTCTTTTAAAATATAAAAGTTAGACCGTCAAGTTTAATTTTTTGTACGACGTCTTGTTCAACCGAAAAGGGCTTACTTCAACAATTATTGTCTGTGCTATTGACCTAGGCTTTAACGTTTGATCGCACCTATGTAAATATATATTGTTCCCTTTTCTAACTTCGCTTTTTGTGATAAAATAAATATACCCGTTGTTAAAGCCTGTGTTTTGTCAGTTGTTTTTCTTTCTATAGATTTAAACGACATCTCTTGTTCTAATTTTTTACCGTTTTGGCGCCTTTTTAAATTGCTTTATAATTAGCACATTAAAAACTACGATCCACTCACCCAATCAAACTGAGTTAGTTGCTAGCAATTAAGTTATGAGAAAATTCTCGTAACATAGTTTCAATTAAATTAATTTTAAAATCCAATTTTATCAATACTGGAGATAGTTCATGGAAATCGTATTAAAATTTTTGATATGTTGTATTCGACAAATCCGAGTTTTTGACTTCAGAAGTCTTCCGTATCATTGTTAAATACTTGAAAAACCGCTAAATTTTAGGTATTTTTTCAATTTTTGTTAATTTTGACCACCAAGGACTAATGTTACAGCAAAAGTCATTATATATAATTTTAAAGCAAATAAAATTTGCAAACTGTTAATACGATTGTATTGCGCAGGTCTGGTCCGAGTAGTAAGTCAGCTTGTAGACACAAGTGCGAATAACTGCCTCTATTCGTCAGTCGTTCACATATATTCGGCCGAATTAGATTTGTTCTAAAAGTTACGTGACGCGTTCAGTTCGAAAACGAATTAATAATAATGTGATGGAGAGTGCACGGGCCTTAGTACATTCCTGTTGCTTTATATGCAATGATAGTTTGAGTGAAGGTGATGTAGTTTTGGTGAAACAGAGAGGAGTAGAAACCCTGCTGACGTGCAGTATTAAATTAAACAACCGGGAACACCAACGTTTACTGAATGAAGTGCGCGATATTTCAGTACATCGTGCGTGTCAAAAAAGATACACCAATCCAAAATTGATAAACGCAGCTGTGTAACGTGGGGAAAAAGTAATGACATCAGCGAGACCTACAAGAAGCTCTACTGAGCAGTTCAACTTCAGAGAGAACAAGCCTGAAAAAAGAAATAATGTGGTTGCCTTGAGACTTCGCAGCTGGTTTCAACCTTATTGAAAGCAGCTGAGAGAAGAGGTGAAGAATGGGCACCCAAAATAATAAAACGCATCTCAGAAGATTCCGATTTGTCTGCACTAGATGTAAGATATCACCGGTTTTGTCAGAGGAAACTGTACAGACCTGTTAGAAAAGGACTACAGAAGAGAAAACATACTCGTGGCACTGTTGATGAAACCATGCATAAAATTTTCGACTTTCTATAAGAAAACTCGGAAAAGTGCCAATTTTCCCTGACTAAAAAATGTGTTGTTTTATCACACTCAATAGTGTCAGCTGTCAGACCTTCCGCATTCATATCTTCATTGCTTGTCCAGCATGAACCTCGTCAGGTTGCCTCCAATCAGGAAGATTTTTTTGCCAGTATTGATTTTTTTGAGTTATGATCCTTAATTTCGTTGTTGGTTCTTTTTAGGTTAGAAGAATCTTCTCGATTGGGGCTAAATGCGGAGTACACACGGCATCATTCCTCAAGTGATGACGAAACTACCAACTTCTCAAGTCTTACTAAACATCAATTCCTGCAACTGCAAAAAAGGTTGTACCAACAATTGCGGTTGTAGGAAAGCAGAACTCAAATGCTTGGTTGTTTGCAACCACTGTAGCCGGTGAATCTTGTGAGAACATACCAGACCTGATATGTGACGACACTGATGATAAACTACTGCTACAAGCTTATAGGTCTTACGAACCTTGCACGGCCAACTCACACAGTCGGAGATAGGGGAGGTTCAAGTGAATAATAATTAAGGGCGCCAGATCTTTTATAATTAACACTTCTGCCTCGATCAAGACGGTCCAAGCTTGTAACGAAGTTTTAGGTTTGTAAAGGTGGAGGGAACGCAGAAAGAAACCAAATCGTTAACAACAATTGCACTTTAATTACTCTAGAAGGATAAATAGATTAAAATTTGAATCAATAACAATTATGAGATAAGTGGATAGAATCACAATGAATAATTTAGTCTGAGTACAAATATATGTAGTTAGTAAAATAACAGAAGTATCGGCAGCTTTCACTACACTTAAAGCAAAAGTGTAACCATCAGGACATATAAAAAATCTTCGTAAGTAAATTATATTAATAATAGTAATAATTGACAGTTGACGTAATCAGCATGCGATAGTAATTTACTTAAACTAATTGAGTAACAATAATAAGAAGCAAATCAAGTCGGACGTTTCCACGCGAATTCAATCGTGTCCGGTACTTAGGCTCTTCCGAACAAGATGATATTAATTAACGGTATTAATTGCCTCCGCATAGAAATTCTGCCCTTGTATCACCGCGTTCTTAGGTCTACAGCTTCCGATTATAATTTTCCCTTGTAGATTTTAAGCTCAGACAAGAACACCCATATTTAGGAGGTAGCACATGGCGCCTGCGTGGATTAAATTAGTTAAATAAAAATACTTTTATTACCCATCGTGTCACAACACGTGGATGTTTTAAGAAAACGATTTTTAATTCACGCAGACATATGTTATATCGTGAACGATTTTAAAGTCGAAATGGACAGTCCATCGTCTTCTCCATACGAAGAGACCAACGAGCCTGATAGATGGCGTCGAGAAATAGAAAAGTAATTTTTAATTAAACCAATATACAGGGTAGTGCATTATTTAAATTTATGCACGTAACACTACTTATCGATGATCCACTATCAGATGACGTATAGAAAATGCTTTTGCTAAACTGCCGTTCTTTTTACTGTAACATAAACTGGAGACTAAACACGTCTCACAGGCTTATATGAATTATAGAAACATCCAGAAAGTTAAAGATAAAGTAATCAGTAGTTCTCACAGACGAAAGATCGGTTAAACGGATCTCCGATTGAACCGAGACCGGTTAAAAGAGTTTCTACAAATGGAAAAAAAGAGTAAGAGAACTGTAGTGCTGTTAATACACGAACTAATGAATATAAAACTCTAAAACGGTAGAACAAAGTTACAAGTTTTTCAACGTTAAAGAACATACGTTTGTTACCTTTGACAACGGGTTGAATAAGTGATGGAGATATCATCGCATTTGAAATATTTTGACAACGTAATTTCTGCTTATACGTTTCGTTGCGTGATCAAGCATTGTAGTTAAATTAGGCTTAAAATTGATTTATCATCTGTTTACATATTTACTTTGTCAGCATATCAAACATTTCTACCAAGTTTGATCCAAAAATTCTAACGCTTTCTTGGCGCTTCAGTTTTAATGTCGCTGAGATTATTAAAAGCACGTACTTATATTTATCTTAGCGTTAAACACTTGATTTATTTAAACCGAAAAATCCGATTCAATTCTAAAAATTGACTTCAGCCTCCTTTGAATAATTTTTATATATTTCTGTTATCTGTTTCTAGAATGTTCAACATCCTTCGGTTATTGTCTCAAAGTTGACAACTTTGAGAACATTTCATTAAGTACGTATCGAAACTACGATTCGTTTTTGTTGTTACAAAGTCTTCTGAAAACATTCTTTCTTGTGGTAGTCCAGCGTTGTTACACGAATGGATCAAACAAACCAGAAGTGAATTAGACACGGTTTCTAAACAATTCTTTCATATTTATTTTGAGTGGGCTAACACTATCTCCGAAACATTCTTTAACAATATTATACTTACTAGAGTCAAAAAAAACTTACTCAGTTTGTAAAGTGTAAAAAAGATAGACATAATGTTTCCCATCTAAGACCAAGATGTATAAAATGCGCAAGAACCGAGTGTTTTATGTAGAGCCAAATACAAAAAAATGTACCGTTTACAAAAATCAAAATTTTTGTTATTAGATCTTTATAAAAAAAAGTTTTTTTAAAAACAGCCATAGTAAGCTGGGAAATTTAGCGTTTGGGTGTCAAAATTTAAAAAATGAAAATCACACTGTTACTGTGTGTGTTGCTAAGCCGTTTAACAAATACGCAATATTCCACAAAACAACTTTTCTGCGAAGTATAAATTTAAAAAAAAATTCTGAAATAAAGTGCTCATAAATAACCAAAGTAAATAATGTGTTGTTTACTCTGGTTCTTTGGTCTTGCTAAATTACACGCGCGTCGGTCGTTCAATGTCATGCATTATTTGTGTACACCATTGTATTGCTATAGTAATCCATTTTATGTTTAAAGCAAATATTTGATGTCTGGTAAAATTATTGTTTTAATAAAATCTGAAACTTTTATGTCTAAAAAAAAATCTGAAACATTTTATCATTATTTTTAAATTTAAAAAATAACTTTTACAATCACTTTGATTAGTCAAATTTATGTTTAAATGCAGTTTTATTTTATAACTTTTGATAACTTGTACAAAATTCTTCGAAAGGAAGAGTCGCGTTACCACTTTTGCGTTAAGTTTAAATAAATAAGCAATTAACGCGTGTTGAGATAAATATACGGAGTATAACCTTGTACGTGACTTTAATGTAAACAAGTTTTTAACTGAAGTTATCCGCGGATTTTATCTTTCGTGTAAGTGATAGTACTATATAAATTAGTGTAAGTGTTTTTATTAAATATCCTTAGACTTAATTAGTTCGGTTAGTTATAAACGTGTACATATTTGTAGTATAAATAAATTAGTAATAATAATCGTTACAATATGTTAATATAAATAATCGAGGTAGTATGCCTCTTATAATAGTCGACAACTAATGCCGGTGGTGTAATTATTATAAATCGGGTTTTAGCCCTGTTGCGAAATGTGTCGAAAATAATTACGAATATTTTTTAGTATGGACTGTAATTTAATTTGTTCAAGATACAGCAGTTTACATGCTTTGCTTTATCAGTTTGTTCTTCTACTGCCCTGCAACGCAGACCCGAGTCATACATAGCCAAACGAAACACGTTTACCTTGAATCGCAAAGGCGTGCGCATACAATTTTTAAAAATAATTCTTAACATAAATTCTTAACATACCCCCGGACGTTGAAAGGTTCTTTCAAACAAAATAAAATTAATGCATAGCTTAAATCTAATGTAGATACAAGTCAACAAATATATAACTATTACATTAAATAAAATTTAATATCAAAATAAAATAAACTATACACTCTGGTAACGGACGCAGTTGAGAAACACCCCGGGTGATAACTCCATCAGAAGTTCGAACAGTTGCGATTCGAGGTATTCCATCATTGCCAGTTGTAACGGATATGATGCGCCCAAGTTTCCATTTCAGTGTAGGAGAGTTTGCATCCATAACTAAAACCATGATGCCCGGCAATGCCTTTTGTAAGTTGACACGCCATTTCCCTCGCCGCTGGAGCTCGAGGAGATACTCCTTCGACCATCTTCTCCAGAACTGTTGTTGTGCTTGCTGTATCCGCTGATACTTCAAGAGTCTGGATTCCTTTATGTGCGTTAAATCTGGATCCGGTAAAGAGATCAGCGGACGACCAATAAGAAAGTGCGCGGGGCAAAGCGGTTGCAAGTCTTCGGGTTGGGAAGAAAGAGGTGTTAGAGGACGGGAATTAAGGATCGCTTCTATCTGAACGAGCAATGTACTAAGTTCCTCAAACGTTAACAAACAATTATTGATAATTTTTTCCAACAATAATTTACAAGATTTTACTCCTGCTTCCCACAAACCCGCCATGTGGGGAGTGTATGGAGGAATAAATTGCCAATCTATACCATCATTTGCTATTGTTTCTATGATGCTACATTCATTATTTAACAAAAACTTGCCAAGTTCTTTTAATTCTGACCTGGCCCCAACAAAATTTCGACCGTTGTCGGAAAATATTTTGTTTGGTTTACCTCTCCTTGTTACAAAGCGTCGAAAGCACATAATAAACGCACTCGTTGTCAGATCGCTGACTATCTCTAAATGCAAAGCCTTAGTCGAGAAACACACAAAAAGGCATATATATACGATTTTAATGTTTTATATCCGCGCCCCTTTGACGTCTTAACAATAATCGGCCCGGCATAATCCACACCTACATTAGTAAATGAGGATGAAGGGGAGACACGCGTAGCTGGAAGATTTCCCATCAACGGATTAACAAGTCTAGGAAACATTTTAAAACATCTAACACAATTTCGCACAACTTGTTTGGCTAAGCTGCGCTCTGAAATGGGCCAAAAAGACTGTCGCACAGAAGAAAGTAGCATTTGTGGACCGACGTGAAAGAGGGTGATATGCATTCTTTCAAACACAAGACGAGTGAATTGAAGCTTCTGAGGAAGTAATAAAGGATGCTTAGCAGAATACGGTAAGTCCGAATTATGAAGACGACCACCAACGCGCAGTAAACCATCCGAGTCGATAAATGGATTGAGGCTCTTACTGGGAAGTGTTTTCCCGGTTTTCAAAACAGTAAGTTGCTCGAAACACTCTTCTTGAACAATTTTCACAAGATGAAGTAGTGAAGTTTGCAATTCCTCGCTCAATAGAGGACCAACAAGTTTAAGTAACGAGCCTAAAGCAAAATATACCCAAAAACACGCTGCAAACGGGTGAGCAAAGAATATTTCGTTAGAAAGTAATTGCTGAAATGTTGAGCCAAGTAGACCGTCTTCTCTAACTTTAATTCCGGTAAACTTGGAACAGACTCAGTAAAAGAGGGTCACATTGAACTATCATTGATTAACCAAGGGGGGTCATGCCACCATAAATTACAAGTTTTCAGCTGCGACGGTGAAATGCCTCGCGTTAAAATATCCGCGAGATTCGTTTCAGTTGGCACATGGCGCCATTTTGCTTCGGAAACTAGTTCCAATAAATAGAACACACGATTACCTACGAAGGGTTTGAGGGAACTTACCGAAGTTTTCAACCATCCTAATACAATCGTAGAGTCTGTCCATAAGATCTGGTCATCGCATTGAATGTCCAAAGCATTGATGACTTGTGAAACTAATTTAGCGAGAATTGCTGCACCACATAATTCCAACCTAGGAATTGTCATAGGTTTTAAGGGTGCTACCCGCGTTCGTGAACACAATAGATTGACATGATGAATATAATGTTCGTCTGTTGAGCGTAAGTAAATACAAGCTCCGTAACCTTGTGTTGAAGCGTCACAGAAGCCATGGATTTGGATACCTTGTTACAAGTTTTAGCTGGTTACGAACCTGCACGGCCAACTCTCAACAGTCGGAGAGGGGGTAGGTCTTCTAGAAATATATATATAAGATAATTAAGGGCGCCAGAGCCTATCCAAAGTAAGTTTCTGCCTGCTCACAGCAGAAATGGTACTAAACTTGTAACTATGATGTTAAGTTCGTAACTGCTGAAAGAAACGACTAAAATGGAAAAGAAACTCGATCATTAACAACAATGGTACTTTAATTCCTCTATAACGCTAAATCTACTAACATTTAAATAATCAAATATACGCCGGGACTGTATAGAATATAGAAAAGAGCATAACAGTAGGATCGGCAACTTACACTACACGTCAAACAAGCGTGTAAGTAATATAACATGTATATAATTTTATCAACAAGTAACATTAACAATGATGATTGATTGTAGATATAGGCAGCAAGCGATAAGTAATTTATCTAACTTAATTTAGTAACAAACACCAGTAACAAATCAATTAGCACGTACAATTAGCAAATATAATAAGTCGTGAGTTACCGTAGCGATCACGTATAAATAAGTAAAAATTGACTTACCAAGTTCCAGAGTGCTGTCAGAAAAACGTTTTTCCTACGGCCTCCTACAATTAAACTTCCTGAAAAATATAGACGTGTCTACCTGGCGACTCACAAACTACAAATAAAGACATATTTAAAGGACAGTAAACGAACCGACACTTATCGTATGCTGTTACATTAATGTTACGCCTCTGGTGGTATTAAGTAATTGCCTTCGAATAGAATTTAATCGGACCCAGTAATTAAGATCTTCCGAAGCATGTGCTAGTCACCAAGGTGAAGATATGGCCTCCACATAGAATTAAATCGTCTACAGTAATTAAGATCTTCCGCTTTCGCTTATAATTTCCCCCTTGAGGATTTTATGTAACGATCCGAATATCCCTATTCATGAAGGTGGCACATGGTGCTAACCAAAAGACATAGAAATTACGTTTAATTAAAGAAAGACTAAAATCACTTACTCTGCGGGTATGAAATCAATTATTTAAGAGAAACTACTAATTTCCATCGTGTCCCAGCACGTGGATGATTCTTGAAAACGATATTCAATTCACGCAGACATAGATATTAACAGGTACGATGGTAAAGTGCAAAATACCGGTCTGACACCGGATGCCGTCTGTCAATACAAAGTGACCAACGAACCCGATAGATGGCGTCAAGAAATATCAAAGTAGTTTTTAATTAAATTGATGTACAGGGTAATGCATTATTTAAATTTATGCACGTAACAACCTTTAGGGTTTTTACAAATGACCTTCCTATCAATTTCCAAATCGTTTAATTCCAATAAACCTTCCCTTAAAGACGTCCAATGCCTAAGGAGACCAGTGGGGATAGGATCATCCCACGAAAGTTTTTCGAGCCAAAGTCGCTGTAGCAAGAATTTTACCGTTACTATGCAAGGACTCACTAAACCAAGAGGGTCAAATATCTGGGATATTTCCGAGAGAATGATTCGTTTAGATACTTTCTGGTTACGCGGTTTGGAAATGGAGAACATAAAAGATCGAGAGAAAATGCTCAAACAAACAATAATCAGTTTCCTTTACAAGTGAAAGTACACCAGGGTGGTTGCTATCCATTTTCTGCGACAGACAAAACGTCATCTACATAAAAGTAGTTTATAATAATTCTAGAAATATGGGGTAGCGAAGATGAACAATCTTTACCTAGTTGTGTCAAACACCTAATAGCAAGATAGGAAGCAGCGGCGGTGCCATAGGTCACCGTGTTCAATTTATATTCCTTTATTTCATTTGAAGGGAACGAACGCCAGACCACTTTCTGTAACGATCGTTGATGTGGAGCTATCAATACCTGCCGATACATCTTTTCTATATCGGCCGAAAACGCGTACTGATATTTGCAAAATCGTAACAAAATTGAGAAAAAGTCCTGTTAGATTGTAGGGCCAATCATTTACAAGGAGTTAAGAGAATATCCAGATGATGACACGGATGATCCGTTAAAGACGACTCGAAGCTTTGTCGAAATGCTCTCCTATTTCAAGACACCATGGTGGGGAAGATAATACGACACCTGATCAGAATCAGGACCCGAAACAGACATATGCCCTAAAGATTCATATTCCGTCATAAATTAAACATACATATGGAGAAGCCTTTCGTTAGCTTGCAAACGTGTTTCTAAAGATCACAATCGGTTTTCAGCTACGCTACGAGATTCGCCTAATTTGAAGCACTAATCTTTAAAGGAATAGATACTACAAATCGTCCTTCGGAGTTACGCGTTGTGCTGTTGTTAAAGTGTATTTCGCAGTCACGCTCTTCGGTAGTTAAGGGTTTATCTAAAGGACCATTTTCTATTTCCCAAAACTTAGTAACTTGACTCAATAATCGTGACTCGACTGACAAAGTTCTAAGATTACATTGGATTGCATTATTGGTTCCAAGAGTAATAGGACCACAAACCACCCAGCCAAGATGCGTTTTCTGTAAAACGGGTAGATTGGGACCGAGACTAACTTGTGCAGTGTCTAATATTGACCAAAACCAATCAGCGCCTATTAACAAATCTATTTTTCCAGGTTTGTAGAATTCAGAATCAGCCAATTGAACATGATTTGGAACTTCCAAAAGAGAGGGATCAATTTTGAAGTTAGTTGTAACTCCCGTAATATTATTAATCACTAAACATGAGAGAGATATTCTAAATGCGCTATGACAAGATTCTATGTCTAACGAACATCTCGTTAGAGTTTTGGAGCGAGTTTGACCTATACCTACAACCGATACGTTCGCGTCCAGTAAGTCTAATTGTAAGATGTCCCGAAGATGAGTACTAATAAACGAAGATTGACTGCCAGCATCCAAAATACCTCGTGCAATATGAAAGGTTCCGTAAGCATCACGAACCTTTACAATGAACGTAGCGAGAAAAACGTTTCCAACATTTGAAGACAAAACGGAGACACTTTTAGATTTTGCTAAGTGTAGTAAGGTGGTGCTTGCTATTACATGTCTTACACCTGCTAGATTTACAAACACCGATAAAATGACCTTTGCGCAAGCAGTTAATACAAAGTTTATTTTCTTTGACCTTAACTAGACGATCCAAAGGAGTTAAGTTAAGAAACGAAAAACACTCTTGAACTACATGAGCTTTTTCGCAAATGGGGCAATTTGAATTGTGAACAATGAGAGCACGAGAATTAGAAACCCTTTGCAATGATTTTTTGACAACTACTTGATTATTTTCAAGAGTTTCCAAGAGGTCAGCTTTATCCTTTAAAAACAGTTTCATATCCTCTAATGAGGGTATGTCATTTACAGTTTTAGTTTTTTCCCAATTGCGAGCAGTGGTTGGGTCCAACTTAATAGCGATTAAATGGGTAATAAAAATCTCCCATAAGTTGTGCTTGGGTGTTAAAGAATTGATTGCTCTTAAATGTTTTGATACCTAGTCGCTTAAATTTCTAATTTTGTCTGAAGATTTTGCACTGATGTGTGGCAAATTAAAAAAAGCCTTAATATGATTGTGCACTAGCACACTTGTATTGTTGTATCTAGAACATAAACTCTCCCATGCTAATTGATAGTTTTCAGAAGCACGGAGATAATAAAATTTGTGCAGATCAGTGATATTGTCATTTTTATGAATAAGAGATACAAACGTGTCGCGAAACTCAAGCCATGCCCCAGTGTGTCCCTCGAATTCAAGGATAGACATAGTGGGTAATTTTACAAATTGGGGATGATTACCATACGTGGGTGTGCTTGTGCCTGCGGCGCCTTCGTTGCAGCTAAGAGATTTAACGCTAGAGGAAATAATTGCGGTGGCACTAACAACACTTTTATAATATTTGTTTTCAAAAGTGTCACGTTCTAATATTTGCGATGTTAAATCGGCATCATTCGAAACTAATAATTCTATTTCAAGCTGTACGTCATTGAATTTATCCAACAATGTACGACTATTTTCTAAACGTATTTCTAATTCGCTAATCCTTTGTTCAGTCAGATCAGATTTACTGTCCACTAAGAGCTTGGCACTATCTAAATATTTTTCAAATAAAGTAAGCTGAGTTTTAATAACCGCGCGTTTCTTTACAAAAGTTTCCATTGTGTAAAATACAAAAAACTAATATGAAACAAGTAGCAAAGGTAAACGTAATATCTAATAACTAAATAAATCGTGTTGATTAATATCAAAAGATAAATTAATAAAGTACTCGTTAAGATATGAAAACATTTAAAAATAAAAAGGTAATAGGAAAAAATGATACTTGCATGTTAGCGGCACAAAATAAAGATTTTTTGGCAGGCCCGGCGACATCAAAGGTGGCGAATAGACCGCTACAAACTCAACCATAATAGAGTAGAACTGATGCTACGTCGATTACAACTATAATTGTATTTCAATTTTCTTCTAAATTAAACAATTATCCGGCTCGAAGGACCATGTTGCGAAATATGTCGAAACAAATTACGAATATTTTTTAGTATAGACTGTAATTTAATTTGTTCAAGATACAGCAGTTTACATGCTTTGCTTTATCAATTTGTTCTTCTACTACCCTTTAACGCAGGCCCGAATCATACATAGCCAAACGAAACACGTTTACCTTGAATCGCAAAAGCGTGCGCATACAATTTTTAAAAATAATTCTTAACATAAATTCTTAACAACCCCCATTAATACAACCGGCGCGTTAACGCTAGGAAATACAAACTACCCTATATAAATAATTTCTAACATACTTTATTTGCATTTTAAATAACAAGAGAGGATAATCGTCGCATCAATACAAAACATACAAAGTAAATAAAACTTTTTGTAAAACACAAAACGCATTAGGGTACTTATTTCAAAATTCATTTACAAACTTAGATACATACACTATGTCTAAAGTGTTGGTGCATAAATATGATTTTATCAACAATTAGATACGTACAGTTTCCCATTGTGCTCTGGAAAATGTGTAGGTATAATCATTCACGAAAACAATAAGTCAAAAACATTATATACTTTCGCTTTGATAGTTTTCTTTTATGATGCTCACTATGCGCTCTCCAACAAAAGCGGCACAAGAAATTACGAATCCAACAATCCAAAATACAAACGCCGGATGAAGATCCTTTAAGCTCAATTTTTTGTTTTCGGTAAATGAAGCTGTACGATTAGTGTTGAAGTAATCAAACCGTGCATTATGATGGTCCAATAACCCAGATTCGATAAGTCTCGTTATAATTTCGTTAACCGTAATTGTAAAATACGATAAATGCTCAGTAATAAACGCTGATTTGAAACTTCCAAAGTAAGAGTTATCTTTAAAGTAGTAATACGTTTTTGTCGAGTTATACGTAACCTGTCTAAACACATCTTGCAGTACATAAATCGTGTAATTAATCGCCGATTCCTCAGTCTTTAATAATTGAATAAATTCACTACCGTTATAACTGACAAATTTAGTTTGGATTTTACGGTAAACATCAGTGTTAGTAAAATTAAACAAGCGTAAGTACTCGCTTCGAATTACTATCGAATTATTAGATTCTGCCAGCTCGGGTAACGATTGAATTTGTTTTTCAAATTGTGGGATTGTTAATAATACGACTAATTTGCTGGTGAATACGGCTTGAATGTGAACTGAATAGATCACATACGTGAGAATCAAAAACCGAATGATTGGAAATAACGGCTTGTTGGTTGTGGATCCTAATATGGTCATCGAATACACTTCAACAAAATAGTACGTTAAACCATGTTGGATACTCGGATATTTACCAGTTTCTATTAACCACCAAACTATTGACGTAGTTATAAAGGTAATCAGGATTAGCACCCACACGGTACGTTTGAAAACCAGCTTAAAAGATTCCATGGGTGGGATTCTTTTAGGAGCAGGAACTATCCATATGCTATCCTCAAAAGTGTATATACGACTACAAGAATTAATGGTGACACAATGTTCAAAGCCGCTTGTTCCTATTACAAATTTATCTTTACCATTACATGTATTTTTTGGTTCCAAAGTCATGTTTAAATATTCTGCGATTGTTTCAATTACATACAGTTTTAAAGAAACTGATTTGATTATATTTCTCATGCTGAATTGGTTAATGTCTCGGTAACAAAACGTGAGCTTGCAATTTTCGTGTTTTCTCAAAATATTTGGAAATTTAATACTTGCATTACAACTGTGTGCGACTATTAAACTCGTGTTCATTTCGCATTGGTTTGGTGTTGCTTGAGGATCGCCCACTATAAGCTTCGCAGAACCATCTTCTAAACTGTATGTTAAAATAACCACATTAACAATTTTCAACCCCCACGAGAACTTCAATAAATTAGCTAAAGCTTTATTTCGAGGGGTTGGCGTAATAAGTAAAATTTTTCTAAGCGGCGTTTTATTTTTGGTCCAAAGCATAGTTGTTTGTAACTTATATAATATTACAATTAAGTTTTTGTAGTTTTCCGAATGAATCACGAAATTTTGCTTGTGACCAATTGACGTGTTAAAGATTTTACTTTGTTTTCTCACATCGATGATTATACTCGGGTTGTTAGTGCGTGGAAAAATGCAACGACGAACATCGTGCATATACAACAAAGTATCATCTTCGTCGAAAATATTTCTAATTGCTTGGTCCACGCAACTTTTTACACCGTCGACTACTTCGTCTTCTTTAATTACAAGAGTGGTGACTAATGTAAAATAAATTACATTTAACACAAGCATTTTATACAGTATTTGAGCTGACTAAAAAGTTGGCTGTGTATTTTTACATTGTATAGAAAATATTCTAACTAAAATATAGCATTTACATATGAAAAGTGCCAATTATGGCATTACAAGTACAACGTTTACTTAAAAACGTCAATAGATTTGATATATAACGACAAAGTATATTGTGTCAATATCACTTTGGTACTTATATCCAACATCGTGATCATTTGTTAAATTTTGAAGTTTATATACTATACTTAATTTCATACTTTATCATTATTGACGTATTTTGTGTTTGTATTGCAGATTATCAAAATTTAATATTCGACTGATCTTAAAAATATTGGCGTAAAAAAAATTATATTCCAAAACGTGACATTCTGATTCATACGATTTGGAAATGCACATTACCTATACATTTTACACTATATTTTAATTCTACGTATTTTCATCAAAGTCAAATAACAGTTAATAAAATTTATTAAAAAATAAACCTAAAAAAACTGGTTCAAAGTAGGCAACTTACAATACGCTAACAAATTAAACTTCTTTGTTAAAATATTTAAAAAAACTTGTTCGTGCCTCAAAGAAATTATTGTAGTTAGAATTTTTATTATAGTATTAGTTATTAGTTAATAAGGATGTTTGTCTATTGTACATTTGTTTTCTCTTAAAAATAATCATTGTATAAAGAATGGTATAATAGATAATTTTGTCGGTACCAGTAATATTCCCACCACCTCAAATCTTTTTTTTTGTTAAAGCTTCGTTGTTTAATCTGTTTCATTTATAACACTTTTCTTTTCTTTTTTATGTTATTATCGACCTATAAGAATCGCCCCTGTAATTAAAGGAAATGGAAGGTTGAATGCAACCTAAAAACATTTTAATTTATATTACTTATTCCCTGTACGGCGAAAAGATACAGTTAAGCTCCTCCTTCAATGTTGTATGATAATTTAAACCAATGTATGAAGAGACCAGTTTACACGACTCAAATTAGTAAAAGCGCGAAAATTCAAAAATTATGTAATGTATAATATAGGCATTAAAAATTAAAGTACATAGGAAAACGTATAATTTTCAATTAATGTACAAAATTATAAATTTCTACTTATAACAAATAAATACGTTTAAAACAAAGTTTATTTATTAATTTAGTTACATGATTTATTTTTAAAATTTATCAAATAACACTTGGAAGGAACAACTAAACATTTCAAACGCGTATAAACAAGAGCTTCATTAAATTTTTACTTACTAACAAATTTGACGAACTAAAATTATGACATATTTTATGGGAGTTTAAATAACAATGTGTATAAAAAAAAATTAGGATGATTCAGATGAAAAAGTCATCCTCCACACGAGTATACACAAATGTCTTCTAAAGTATTGAAAAATACTATTTCGTCAAACGAATGGAAATAACAAAAACTTAAAACTGCGAATAATAATTCATAAATATATGTAGTATTAGTAGTGTTTGCAAATATAATGTAACGAATATTATTATTAAAACTAATTTATTTAAACTATTAAAAATATTTTTACTTATACTAAAAATATGTACATTTTTAAATTAACCGAACTAATTAAATCTAATAATATTTAATAAAAACACTTACAGTATAATTTATATATAGCGCTATCACTGACACGAAGATAAGATAAAATCACACACTTGTTTACGTTAAAGTCACGTACCAGATTATTCACCGTAGGTTTATCTCACACGCGTTAACGACTTATTTATTTAGACTTGAATAATCTTCTTAACACTGCTGTCTTCGCATTATGGAAATAACTGACCTACAATTTGTTTGTTCCGTATTTATACACATTTTTGAAATCCTTCTCGACTGTTTCATATCTTTCGGTATACGTTCTAGAAGATGCAGAGGCGTACCTAGGGTAAATAGCGCCTGGGGCAAACACCGATCTAGCGCCACTCTTCCCCCATATAAAGTGCTTAATTACAATTTTTTAATAAATGATCACACAAACTTTTAATAAAACTTTATTATTCATTATAAATAAACAATTTGTTTATGTAACATATATTACAAACTTATTTTTCTAGCTTTAGTTGCTGCAAATTTCTTAATAACATTGTCAAAATCAATTTCTTCGGTAATTTCTCGCTCTATGCTTAGTAAAGCGAGATCACAGAGACGGCTTTGGCCCATCGAAGCTCTCAAGTAAGAGTTAATCAGTTTAAGTTTACTGAATGATCTCTCGCAACTAGCTACAGACACAGCTATTGTTAGCAAGATTTGCAATGCTATACGCATATTAGGGAAAACGTTTTCGTCTCCATATTCAACTATAAACATAAGTAGTTGCTCGGGACTTGATATTTTTTCCTTACGGCTAGTACGCAGCATTCTATAGTCCAAATTTTGTTAGTACAGGTCTCGTCCATCCACATCAGAACTGTAGACTTCGCCAAATTTTTTACATTAATCTTTTAAGTGATTGATTTCCGTATTGAAGCACAACCCTTCCACATCAAGAAGAAATCCAAATTTTTCAATTTCCATTAATCAAACGCTTCTTGTTTTCAATTCATTGAAAAGACGGTCGACAGTCCTTTTATTACTCTTTCCATTTCTTCTTTTGCTGTTAACATCTCTAGACATTTCGCCATCAATTCTTTTTTTTCTGCTTTGACGTCTTTCAAATTCAACACCCCATTCGTTGCAAATTTGAACTCCTTCTTTTATTGAGTCATTAACTAAGACTTCTCTCTCTTGGAGCGATTTCAAATCTAAAGTTGCATTATGAAAGTTCATTTTAGGGTCCTGCAACTTCTTTTGAACACGGTCAATTCGGCCAAGAATCTTGTTCCAAAACCCTAACAATGTGAGAAAGTCATACGTTAAAATTCTATTATAAAGCTGCTTTGCATCGCTTTTCGTTTCATTCGACGCGCTTTTGTCTACCATTAAGTTCTGAAGAACTTCCACTATTTCATCAATGTAGGTGTGTACAGGTTTTACAGATTCTGTTTTGGCGCTCCACCTGGTATCAGAATTGTACTTCAAAGTAATAGGCACAGCATCTTTAAGTTTTTGCCATCGTTGAGTTGATCTTGAGAAAAAAACGTAGCGTTCCAAAAAAAGTAACCATCATTACTTCTTCTTTAGCCGCATGTACGCCTACCAAATTAAGACTATGATTGTCACAATTGACAAATATGGCAAGGTTGTTTTTTTTCTTTATTCTTTGATGCACACCACTCTTGTAGCCAGCCATAACAGCACCATTGTCATAGCATTGTGATCTGCAATTTTCTACATTCATATCGTCTTTTTCTAATTGTTCCAATATTGTTTGGGCTAAGCTACCTGCATCCTTATCGCTGAGTTAGATAAAGCTAATGAAAGATTTTTTATATATACTGTTTTTTTCTCGAAATCGATCTCGACGTACCTAACTACCTCAGACATTTGTTCGCGATGGGCTAAATCTGGAGTTGAGTCAAACATTAACCCATAATACTTTGCTTTATGTATCTTTTCAAGCAAGTTAGCACGAACAGTGGATGCCATGATGTGAATGAACTCGTTCTGAATGTTGGGTGAAAGATATGTAGTGGCTCCAGGATGGCTCTCCGCAAATTTTAAATGATCTTTAATAACAGGATCAAAATTGGAAACTAGTGTCAGTAACCCAAGTAAATTTCCTGAGTTACCATTTGATTGAAGTGATTCTCGGTGTCCTCGCATAGCTAAATTTTGCATTGCAAGGTATTTGAAGCAGTGCAACAGTCTTTTCAAAATATCACACCACTTTTGATTTTCTCTTTGAATTTGCTGTTGAAGTTCTGCATCAATTATTCCTCTATTGTAAAATAAATTTCTTTCCAGTTCTTTCCATTGGGTAAAGCATTGTCTGTGGTTTTTTGAATTTTCATGTACATTCATTCTCTCAGGTGCTTTCCAATGATTAAATCCGCTTTCTTGTTCCAAACTAGATTGGTTTTCGCGTTTTGAAAAAAGAAGACAGCAAAAACAAAAGGCAGATTTTTTGGAAGGCGAGTAAACCAACCATGAACGCATCACTTGCTCACCGTGACCATTTCCTACCAAGTTTTGTTCATAGAACGATTGTTAGTTGGCAGAAAAGGACCTTCGATGTTTTGGAAATGTTTAAAACCCTGTTTAATAATTTCAATTCGCAATGGATCAGTTATGATTGCTTTTCTTTATTCTTCACTAAACATAAGAAATCCGATGTCGTGTTCTTCAATAATTTTAGGTATGGGACATTTAATAATTTGGACGTTTTCAGATATCAAGTCTTTATCTTCAACGTCATCAATCTTCATTTCTTTGTCAAACTCAGGCCTAACTTCTGTTTCTTCAGAAGTAGCAAGGATTTTGGAATTATAACTAAAATTCTCTGCATCGCCATCAATAGATGCCGCAACTAATTCTTTCTTGCTTGAAATTGACCCAGTATCTTCCAATTCTTGAGGCCTTGCGCTTGCAGAATTTTCTGGAATATCTGAAGAAGTCGTGCTCGTGCTCGATTTTTGAAAAAACGTCTTAAAAACTTCATTCATTCATGGTTCTCAGCTAATTATTTTTAAAATTATTAAGAATTTGCTATACATAATTGACAAAAGCAATATATTTTTTAATTACCTTAATATATCTCAACAAAATATTTTAGAATATATTTGTAGAAGACGAATCCAGTGATTCATGTACTACAACTCTGTTACGTGCATAATTTTAAATAATGCATTACCCTGTATATCAGTTTAATTAAAAATTACTTTTATATTTCTTGACGCCATCTATCGGATTCGTTGGTCACTTTGTATTGAGTAGGCGACGTCCGGTGACAGACCGGCATTTTGACTTTTAACATCGTACCTGTTATTATCTATGTCTGCGTGAGTGAAAAATTCGTTTTCTAAAATCATCCACGTGTTGGGACACGAGGGAAAATAGAAGTCTTCTTAATTAACTCAGTTTATTCACGCAGACGCCATGTGCTACCTCATAACTAGGGGCATTCTGGTTATAATTTAACGTCCACCAGGGAAAGTTGCGGCTTCGTTACGATCGTGGGGAGTATTCGAATCGTCAACGGCCATTCCACCATTATCTGGCATATTAACATCGATAAATATCTTGAGGGGACGATGCTAACTTTTATAAGGCCTTCGAGTAGAAATAATTAAACCACAGTAAAGGGGTACAACGCATCCGACTACCGGGTTGTGTTATGTGTGTTTGCTTTAAAATTTAAGTAATGATTTTGTAGATCTTGATTTCGTGAGGCATTGGTTTGACACGATTTGCAATTCAAATTATTTACAGGATTACGTGTCGGGGAAAGTACTTTCTTCGCACAAGGGGAAGTTCCTGTGTTTGGTAAGTGATTTTATATGTACCTTATTTTGTTGTCAACAAGGTCGCTCACGAAACTGTTGTACATATTAATTTCGTGGTTACGAACGTTATTGAAGTACCATTTATATAGTAATTTTTCTTCTCTCATTTCGGGTTACGCATGCTGTGTCCTACCCTTAATTATTGTGATAATTTAATGTTAATGCCATATTTATTATCATTGTTTTCTTGTCAGTAATGCCATATTACTAATTATGTAAACGATATTTACTGCGAACTATTCTTCGCTATGTTCTTCACTTATGTAGTGTAAGTTGCCGATCCTGCTGTTATTCGATGTTGTATATTCACACTAGTATCTACTTAGATTTGGCTATTTAACTTTGACTATATTTATCGTGATAGAGTAATTAAAGTACAATTGTTATTAACGATTTAGTTTTTCTCTTTCCTTCGCTTCTTTCAGCATTACGAACCTAACATCTTGTTACAAGTGATACCATTCTGTTGTGAGCGGACAGAAGTTACTTTGGGATAAGCTCTGGCGCCCTTAATTATATTTAATGTATCTAGGAACCTACCCCTCTCACCGACTATTGCGAGTTGGCCGTGTAGGTTCGTAAAATACCTAAAGCTTGTAACAACTCTCTGTGCTGTTCACTTCAAAACTGCTCCCTCCGCTCACCCCACAAGATACGTCACCAAGTTCGCCTACCAGCGATTGGTTGAGAGTGGAGGTGGAAACACGTGACTTGGCGCGCTCTCTGAGATGCACTTGCGAGTCGCCATACGCCCATGCAAGCAATACCAGGCGCCAGTGTATATTTAAGTTTTGATTTATGTAAAATAAAATATAAAAGTCTGTCTTATTTTTCTTTGTTAGTTTCATTAAAAGTGCATAAGTTGCACTCACTTGCGCATAAGTTGCATTCACTTACGCATAGAGGCTGCTGAAAAACGCCACCTTACAACATAAACTAATGAAGTTCTAAAGTTTGTTTTAAAACTTTAAACTACTTTAAAGTTTTTTTTAAATCTTAATTTATTTTGTATAATTCTCGCTTATTGTATCGCAACCGAGCCTCTTTTGCGCCCCTTTCAGGTTGGCGCCCATGGCACGTGCCCTGCCTGCCCTACCCTAGATACGCCACTGAGAAGATGGATAACAACTTCGAGAAGGCTCTTGAATTTGAGTACGTTTCAATATAATAAATATAAAAAAATCTCTTTAAATAATTTCAACCATTTTTATTTATAAAAAATTTAGTTTGTCAAAACATTTTTAACTTTCATTATTAGAAAAATATTTAAAATCGAAAAAATTGGTTTAAATTTTTAAGTAGGCAACTTACAATGCACAACTTTAAAGTGTCGAGTTTTTGTTTGAATTATTAGAAATTAACTTTTTTTTGTTAGGTAAGGTTTTAAAAAAATAAAATAAACTAAAACAAATGAAATTTAAAAAATCCAATAAACATTAAAAAGAAATTTAAAAATGTTTAAGTATGCAAATTAATTTTCATATATAAAGTGTTGGTTTTTCGGTATAAATTGTGCAAACTAAGAATTTTTTTGTTACAAATGACAAGATTAAAAACAATATAAAAATCACACCAACTTTTAAATGTGTGGTTTTCAATTTCAACGTTACAAAATAATGGTTTTCTGATACAAATCGTTTTTAAAAATCCGACAAAAAATTAATATTACAAAATATCTTGAAATAGTTTCAACAAGCTCTTATTTATAAAGATTTGATTTTATCAAAAAAATATTATTTCTTATAATATTGAAACGTTCGAGAAGTTATTTGCAAATGCAAGAGCCTTCTAGAAGCTGTTATCCGTCTTCTAGAAGATATACCGAAAAATAGGGAACACTCGAGAAGGATTTGCAGATGTGTATAAATACCGAAGAGAGAAATCGTAGGTCAGTTATTGCTGGAATGCGAATACAGCAGTGTTAAGAGCATTATTAAAGTGGAAATAAATAAGTCGGTAGCACGCGTGTGTCTAGATAAATATACCGAGAATAATCGTGTACGTGATTTTTAGTGTAAACAAGTGTGAAGCTATCCGCGGACGTTATCTTATCTTCGTGTAAGTGATAGTGTTATACAACGGTTATACATAAATTAGTGTAAGTGTTTTCATTAAATATTATTAGATTTAATTAGTTCGGTTAATTTAAAAGTGTACATATTTCTAGAATAAGTAAACGTATTTTTAGTCGTTTAAATAAATTAGCTTTTAATAAATAAGTACGCAACAATATAAATGCATATGGCGTTTACAATACACCAATTTTAAAATCGATTTTTCTTTTCCAATGTTAAAACTTAACGGTCTCATATGAATTTTCAAAAACCTCTTTATAAAAATTCTAGTTTCTCTCAAAATATATTTTTTTTTAATTATTTAAATAAACCTTATACAGTTAACTTGGAACTTGGTATTATTTTATCCTACGTACCATTAAACGTCTGAATTTCTTGTAATTAAATTCTCACGTTGTCAATGTTGCTGTTCATTTAGTAGATTGTGTAGTCCTGAAATCTGTCCACAAATAGTGGATGTGAACAAAGTATTATACAGATTAACTGAAGAAATAATTTATTATCGTAATACATTTAGAGCTTAATATGTACAAATCACTGATTTCTTAAAATCGTTTAACCTTAAAATGAAATATACACAGTTTATCATCTATAATATACAGCAGTTACACAATAAGTTAATGCGTTATCGTCGTCATCATTCTGTATAACGACCTAAAACCATCGCTCGTAAAAGTGGCGGAATTTCTTTGGGATCCTGTAGTACGTCGAGCAACATTTTTTCAACGTTTCGCATCACAGCCACCTTTTGGTGTCCTTTTAAAGGATACGTCACCGTGCCGTTGGGTCCTCCCTTATACCAAAAATTCACCGTAACCGTATAACTACCGCGCATTAACGATTCTATGTGGTGCCACCAATACATTGGTATGTAGAGAACTTCGCCGGGTCCGATAACAGTTTCACAGCCGCGCGCTTCCCGAAACTTCGGGAAACGACTATAATCGGGTTTATCGAAATCCACCTAAAACGAAACGCTAAGCGTTTGATCTAATGCGTTCAATGGTTTTACCATGCTCTGACGATCGTGCGGATGGTGTACTGGGTGTGGGTACAAGCAGTCGAATTGGTCGGGCGGAAACAGGATACATCGCTTGTATCCGTGCACTTGTGCAAATAGATTTTGTTGTTCGTCGTAGTGGCACGGCGTTACGTTCCCTTCCATGCCGATTAATAGTAAATTGGACGTGAGTGGGCCCCAGTTGTGTTTCGATTGCTTGCTAGTGCAGAAGTTCCAGTCGAAGTTCAAAAAATCGTGAACTATCGCTGGACCTACTGTGTTATTTAGACCTTGTTGAAGGTATAACCTATAGAAAAAAATATTATCTTAATCACTTAAAAGCGACCGGACAATGCGGTGGCGTCATAAACCATATTTAAAAAAACTTCTTTGTAAATATTAAAACTAGCGGCCATTTGTATGGAAAATGACGTCACATTGACTTTGTTATTTCTTTAATAGTTAGATAATGTAAAAACCGCGATATTTGTGGAATTAATTTCTTATTAACAATGTTTTGGAATATTTAAAAACAATTCTTCTATTAATTGATTCGCTTTATTTTAGACGACAAAGTAAAATCCTGCGCTAATGTTTCGCCGTTCTTAAGGATAGTCAACCTTACGGGAATGTGCGACGCATACATTAGTATTGCGCACTAGAGGTCGTTAGGATAGTTTTGTACCGAACTGTTTTGTTACGTTACTGTGCAGTGTATTGTAAAGTGTTGCTAACAAGATAGAAATCGTTTTTTTAAATTGTGCTAATATTTAAATAGTTTCTTCACAATGTTGCTAGTATTACAAATTAATTTATGTACGACATTTGTAGTTGTTTAGTGTTTTACGTATCAAATTTAAGTAAATAAAAAATAACGCAATTCGAAACGAAGAGGCTCCAAGAATGCGGCGATGACTTAATAATCGAACAATTTTCAATGTCACTAAGTGTCTACAACAACGGTAACTAGTTTTGACAAAAATACAGCAGTGCACAACTCGAGCCAAGGAAGTCCATGACTCACTGACATCCGAAGAAGGGGAGTCATCCCACCCGAGACCTAAAGTCCAGAGATTCTGATTCAATCTTTTACAAACAAAATTACTGGAGATAAAAATCCTAGTGGATCGTACATTCTTGCGATTTCAGAGAAATCCGCTCGCTTGGTACATGAAAGATCTTGTACCTTAACCGTGCTACAGTTCGATTGCCATTGGACCGGGGCGCGACGGGCTTATCGCGGGACCGGATGGCGGCCACAAGCCGGGACCGAGTTAGGCGAGGGCGCGTTGGCATCCGACCTCGGTACCACGTAGAGGCCGCCCGGTGTAAGTGCCAAGCTGCGGGGCTCCGTCGGGCTGGCGAGCCATGTAGACGCGTTGTTCCGTGCGCGTCGAAAGATTACCTCTTGGCGGGGTTAGTGCCTTAGTGTTAGTCGCCTCCACGTGGTACGGCCTGGATAGCGTCTATGTGTTTTATCATAGGGGCGAACTAAATGACTAACTCGGGTAAATGATCGACCACGTGTCGTCTTACCTTAAATCGGATACGTTTCCACCCAATCCCGGGATCACCTCCTTGTTGGTAACGGGCAAACCGTACCGTATCCAAACGTGAGAGTAGTCGCGTTGACGCTTCCTGGGGCTCCCATCTACGGCGGCCTATCGTCCGCAGGTCTCGAACTTAACTGGGCGAGCCCTATACGCGAGGGTGCTGGCCTGGTCATGCGGCTGGCTCCTTTAGAAGAACAAAAGCTCCACCCAATTCCAGTACGTGTACTGGGGCATATAATGCGAAAATGCCGAGCTCTATATCTCCATTGCATGGTAGGGTGGACTTGCACTCCCGAATTAGTAAGGCGTCTTGTGGTTGTCGTACGAGGTCCGAAACGCCCGGGATTCATGTGACGAGCCTTGCGCCTTGAACCCATAAAACGCTCAACAATCCACCCGATTCAAGCTACTTCGGTAGTCTGAGGCAAAGGGCGAGGGTTGAGCGAACACAGCGAGGTAGTGGATGGAATCCATGCAAATGGAAGAAATCTGCGACGGTGACTCGTCAAACGTTGCTGCTGTAGAAACACGAGTATCTGAGGGAGATAAGGAGCCCAACCAGAACTGGCTTTCTGGTGCCTTATCTGTTTGGTGCCGGACTTTCAGAGGCTTGGGGCTAACTCGGCGCAGGTTGAGTGTCGATTTACTTTGTCATGCGACATAGTCCCTTAAGTGAGGGGGAAACATGTCTCTCTATCCTCGCCTCGGCAGTCTGCGTCCCCGGCTACGTTAGCGCGGGTGCCGCCACTGTCGGGGTCCCGCCCGGCCCGGGTAATGGTCGCAATATGAGTCTAGTATAATTATTAACACAAACAAATCCGCGTCTTTGCGTAATGTCAGCGGCTGTTTCTGACAATGTTCTGCGGGAAGATCGTCTAACAATGAAATATAATTGCTGGCCCATTTGCTCAGTTCAAAACAACCTAATTTCAACAATTCTCTTAGCTGACTCTTCAGTTGACGAAAAGCCTCTAAAGCGTCTGCTCCGGACGCAACGTCGCCTAAATACAAGTCCGAACGGAAATTGTGTTTGACCTTTCTCTGCCAACTGTAGCAGGCAACGAATAGCCAGATAATGCGAGGGTGAGATACCATGGCTCACAGTGTTCAAAGGATAGGTTTGAATATAAATATAAATCTTGTCGAATGTAACAAATCTCAGACTCTTCGCTGTTTTGGCTCTCGACAAGCAGAGGTTGGTCGTCGCCATTGTCCTAAGTGTAGTACTGCCTCGGGAAACTCGGTCACGAGTCTACGAACAGGGTCGTAGATTCTAGGCTATCTTTAAACTCGGATCCTATTTTAGACTTGACTGACGGCTACGCCTCCGGGAAGGTTGGTTGTTTTCGACCCGGTAGCCTTAAGCTCTGGACCAGGCATAATACTTTTAGGGGGGCATAACGGCAGACTTGATAAACTTTGGCGAGGGTGACCAATTCTTCTTAATCAGCGCGAAGGGTGTGTGGTTGTGCTTTCAGCTACAGTCGAGCAATTGCGGGCTGTAGTCTTTTATATCTTTGGCTTAAGAGAAAAAAATTTAGGATGTTTCTTTTATTTCTTCTTTTATCTTATTTCAGAGTGGGGAAATTTCTTGAGTCTTGGTCCCTCTGATCGTAGATCAGATTCCTTCTTGGGTGGGGAGAAGCCGATTGGGGTCAAGCGAGTACTGGTTGCGGGGACGTGCGTTTGTGTGGACTAACGTTGGGAGGTCCAAAGATGCGCTTTTACATCTTGTCGCGAGGACTTGAGGTGTGTTTAAGCCTTCGACGCCACACAATCGTCCGGTACTTCAACGAGGAAACCTTAGGCTGTGATAAGATTCCTGTGGAACTTTCTAGTCTCGTGGGTTTGAATACAGTTCCTTTCCCGCTTCCTTGTAGTATGTTTGTACTTTCCTGATGGGTTTCCTAGAATTGATATTCAGGGTGGGATGTGCATCTAAACTTCTCTTTCCTATACTACTCTTATTTTCTCGGTTTGCTTAGTATTCTCTTTTAGTGATATCTATGAGCCTGCGTTGCTTTCTTGCTTTTATAGTGTAACGACTAATGTCGATCTTCAACGAGTTCCTTTTTTTGATATTTCATTTGTTGGTTGGATTTTTTTTGGTTCTTCTGGAGTATCTTTTCGCTTCATGCGACTTTTGAATACATTTAATTGACGATACTTAACGAACTGGGAAAACATCTTTCATTTCCGTTTCTGCTTGTATTTATGTTGGTTTTGGATTTTACAGTTCTGTATTTGATGTATGCATATGAATACATTTCTATTCTTTATTTTAGCTAGTGTCCACTTCCCAGGTTTTTATGTTGCTGGGGGAGAATTTGTTTGTGATTTTCGTACTGTATAAGTTTCGTCCACTTTTCGCTACATTTAGAAGTGGTTTCTTCTTGACAGTTAGAATTTATCGGCAAAGAAAAACTATTTTTCCGGTGAATGTAGTCCGGTTCGTATATATGCTCTAACGTAAGTGCCCAGCAAAGTTTTCACTTTTAAATTTTCACACTAATCCGTGTTATAAATGGGTGCAGTATTTTCGCTGCTGTTGTGCAAGCCTTCCTAAGGTAAACATTGATTCATATTCTTGTGGTTTAATTTAATTTTTCCGTAATTGTGATAGCGACTTGCGATACCGCCACGTGTTGGCCAATTTGGACTGATTCATGTGAATCCATCACCTTCTGTAGAGACTATAATTAGAAGCACTAACTAAAGGGGGTTATTGGTTAATTAAAACATTTCCAAAACATAATCTGGGGACTAATCGTCATATCTCATGTCATGTTCGAAGAACCTTGGAAGCACACGTGCGATAAGAATAGTGAAAACCACTCGGATGCTTGACGTATTTGATTACGACAATTCATTGTGTGTCGACAAGCAACTTACTTGTGATGCGATCCTATAACTAATTATTACTTTATTTTTCTTAGCAATTTTAGGGGATGCTTGAAGCATACAGATAGCTATCCGCATGTCTTGGGTGATCGTAAGTACATTTTATTTCTTGCTATTATATGTGTATTTGTCGAACGTAAAATACATGCGATATAAATATCACAATTAAACCATGCAGATTTTTGTTTCTACGGTTTCAATTTACGCTATATGCGATATGCTACAGGTTGAGAATTCATTAAGTCAACGTTTAACTCCGAAATTACGTATTACTTGATTTTGTTGTATTGTACTATGATAACTGTATGTGTGGATTGTGTGCCTACCCTCCAGGACTTGTATTAACGCTGTAGCTGTAATTATGTCTTGCTTACATAATTCTTTTAACCTCTTCTTCTCTCGTTGTTAGAAATAAATATATTTGTCGTTAGAACCAGTGTTTTGTAGTTTATTCTATTTCAGTGTTGCATAGATTTAAACAGAGCCTACCATTTTAGTTTCTAGCCTGTTTTGGTTTTTAAAATCTCTTTACTATTAGCACATAGAAACCTACGATCCAATCATCGAATCCAACTGAGTTAGTCGCTAGCAATTAAGTTACTAGAAAATTCTCGTAACAATCTGCAGCCATTAAGAGCGCGTTGATTAAATGTCCACTGAACAGCTTTATCAATGGAATTAATGATATTTTCGATTGCTTGCATAGTTCAGCGTTAACTGAGAAAAATCCTTACAAACGTAGTCTTTCGATATAGAAAAATCTTCCCTACGAAACATTAAGAAATTCGTTGAAATATTATTATTATTATTATTTATTGTTAATTGTTTGACCATTCGGCCTTACAATAGGTTACGTTACCCTTACATCGTTCTCTTAACATAATAATATAATTTGTACAGAAATTTAAAAACTCCTCCCCAAGCAAAGCCTTCCTCCCCCTTCCCCCCTCGTCACACTCCTCACTCAAGTGCTCTATGTCCTCCCATCCCTCCCCACATAATCTACATCTCCTCCTTACATCCTCCTTCCAATACTTATTTAAATTCTCCTCATTTCCGCATCTAAACCTGGCTATAAGTCGTTTCTCTCCTAAGCTTCTCCTCCCCATCAGATACTTAGGAACCCCCCTGGACACTATATTCCCATACCTTAGGTTATACTTTCCTTCCCTCTCTTGCACCTGCGAATCTTTATCTCTTCTTACTATCTCCCCTGTATTTAACCTCCCTTCCTCTCTCCTTCTTTCCACCTCTTCTCTTGCGAAACCTCCTCGTTGATAGTACAGTTTCCTTTCTTCCTGCCCTTATATGTTTTTGTTATCTTTTACCGTCCTTCAGCAACATTGCAAAATTTTACATTCTCTCATTTCCTTCATTTTCTCTTCATAACCCATCGCCCTTTTCCCTGCTTCTATTCTAATATTCTCTAACTTTCCCTCCTCCTCTATTATGTACCCTGGCATCTCCCTGTCTAAACCCTAGTATCCATTTCCAATATTTTATTTGTACCCTTTCCAATAGGTTCCACTCTTTCCAACCCCATACCTCCACCCCGTACATCATCACACTTTTAATCAATTTTTCAAACAGCCATCTTCTCTTCTCGATCTCCTTCCCAAATACTCTTTCCCCTAAACTCCATACCTGCCCTAATACCATGTTACCCTTCTTTGCTAACTCCCTTATATGCGCATCATCTTTATTATCATACCTTAGCCTATATCCCAAATATGTCATTTAATTCACTGCCTCTATCTTCTGTTCTCCCCAACTTAACTCCTCCTTTTTCTTCCCTCCTCTCCCTTTTTGAAAAACTACCATCTTAGACTTTCTCACATTTAAACCCAAGTCTTTCCTTTCCAGATACCTCTTTATCGTATTTATCATACCTTTCATCTCCAACTCATTTTTTGCCACCATGACCATATCGTCTGCATATGCCAACACCCACACTTTAATCCCTCCCTCCATGACAACCCCACCACACTGACCTCCTTTCAACACTTCTTCTATGTCCCCTATATACAGTGCAAATAAAATAGGGCTAAGAGGACACCCCTGCCTTAGCCCCTTCCTCGTCCAGAACACTTCACTAACACTACCCCTATTTTTACCCTATTCTTAGTCTCTTTATATATCCCTTCCAGTTTCCTCACTAGTTGTTCTTCTATTCCCTTTTTCCTTAACACCCTCCTAGCTTTTCCCTATTCACATTATCAAACGCAGCTTCTATGTCCATAAAAAACGCGTATACCTTACCCCTTTTCTTATCTAGCTCTCCATTCACTGTTTCAATATATAAACATTGTCTATTGCCCTTCTTCCTACTCTAAATCCCATCTGCCAATCTGGTAATAGTCTTTTTTCTTCCACTTCCTTTTCCAACCTCCTTTGTATAATCATGGCATACAATTTATAACTTACATTAGTGACACCAATCCCTCTATAATTCTTTACCTCCTTCCTATCCCCTCCCTTATAAACCGGCAGAATTAAACTTTCTTTCCAACTCCCTGGCAATTCCTCCCCTTTCCATATTGTATTAAAAATTTTCCTTATATTTCCTCACACTCTCTCCCCTACATATTTCCATTGTTATCCTTGCGTACCGTCCGTTCCTGCCGTCTTCCTTAATTTTAGTCTATTTATTGCTTCTTCCATTTCCTCTTTCGTT
This sequence comes from Aquatica leii, assembly GCA_035610365.1. Taxonomy (NCBI): domain Eukaryota; kingdom Metazoa; phylum Arthropoda; class Insecta; order Coleoptera; family Lampyridae; genus Aquatica; species Aquatica leii. The sequence continues at coordinate 35,443,036 of CM069438.1, forward strand.
ATCTCACACCCCTCCTGTATTGCATTTACCCCTTGCAATATCTCCTGCCCTGGTCCTTCTATTGTTCCCTCCAAACGCTCCATACAATAACCCAGCCACACCGTTAAACCTCCTCTCTTCTTATCTCTTCTTCTCTCCTTGTTTAGAAATTCCCACACTTCTCCTTCGTTCTTTATTTCCTTTACTTGTTTCTCCATTTCCTCTTTATACGACACCTTTCTCTCAGAACATACATTTTTAAAATTCACTTTCTTCTCCTTATACTCCTGCACATCTATTCTACCTTTTTTCCATCTTCTTCTAGCATTTCTCATCTCTGTTTTTGCCTCTCCACATTCTCTATTCCATCACCTATTTTCGTTCCTCTTTTTTCCTTGTCTTCTCTCAAACCTTTTCTTTTCTACTGCCTTCTCTATTTCTGCAGTAAACTCCTTTAGTTCTTCTTCCCCCCTACATCTCCCCAAATCACTTGCTCCAACTTTATCTTATATCTTTCTATGCTTTCTTCAGTCCACACCTTTTTTACTCCCCATCCTCTCTGTTCCTCCTTAATTCCTTGCTCCTTTCCTTTTAAAATCACTTCCAGTGGCTGATAATCCGATTCCTCTTCATCCTTCACTTTAAAACTTTCTATGTCCTCCCACATCTCTCCACTCACTATCACGTAATCGATCACCGATTCCCCCTCCCTCCCCAGAAATTCGTTGAAATATTTGGCACTGTAAAATTTTATGAAAAAAGCAACGAAAAAATATACATCTTGCGGAGAAGGATTTCAATGGAATATAAATACGATTTTTTTGCTATGGAAAGATTTAAAAAAGAAATAGAGAAAGTGCAAAAATACTCAAAAATATTTAAGTGTTGATAAAAAAAGTGGTACAAATGTGCTTAAAGCATTAATTGTAAATAAAGATTACAGTAATGCAAAAGAAATAGTTTTTATACAGACCAACTTCAAAATTTTCAAAGATTGTGGCTTAGTAGCAAAAATTAAACAATTAAAAAACAATTTAAAGTGTACAGAAAATCTGTGATTAACTGAATGCAATTCACATAAAACAATGATTATTGACCGATGTAACGTGACACATGATAAGAAGGCGGAGAGAAGGAAGCAGTGATGGTCTGACCGCCGAAGGTGTCGCATGTATTACTTAGATATTGTGCTTCCGTATTACCTTTATTTTAAATTGCTTTGTATTTTTTTTCTGTGTCGCGGGTTATTTCATTAAAGTTTTGTTGTGTATGATTTCTGCATAGTGTATAAACCTACCAAACCTTGAAAATTGGCGCCCAACGTGGGGCCGTTATTATTACGCAGCAATTAATGAATTCCTTTATCGCGTATGCATACCACGTTCTGTTAAGTTTGATTGTGCGTTCAGTTTATAATAGCAAAGTGTGTGTAAACTAATAACTTAACGGACAATTATACAGAAAATTTTGTTTGCTTCGCATGTATCAACATAATACTTACAATTTAAGAAATCGGACGGTTCAAAAAGTTACCAGTACTACGTCTTTTGAAAATATTCCAACGTCAACGATGTCTAGTCCGCAGTCGGAATCACCTGCGTCTCCGACGGATGTACATGCTTCCGGATCGGTCACTATTACGAGTGAACAATTTCAAACGCTTATTGCGAGCATGCAGAAATCGCGATTAAAAATTCAAAAGGAAATTCTGAGCCAATTTAGACAGGTGCCAGCATCTGGTCCATCAGGTAATTTTTCTAAATGTACTGCACGTTTTGATGGAACAAAAGATTCCAATGTCGATGCTTTTATCGATGCGATAACAATTTATAAAGACTGTACGAATACTTCAGACGCGTGTGCTATACGTGGGTTGCCCTTGCTTTTAAGTGGACAAGCGGCAGTTTTTTGGCAAGGCGTGAAGGCTGAGGTGGTAACTTGGCAAAATGCATTGGAGATTTTGCGTTCTGCGTACAGTGTAAAATTGCATCCGTATCGTGTATACCGCGAGTTATTTTCGCATGAGCAAGACGAGAATGAATTAACAGAACATTATGTGTGTAAATGTCGCGCTCTTTTATCGCATCTACGTTCCAAAGATAGATAGATTTAGATAAGACTTAAAGTTTTTTTAATGGTTTTCGGTTACCTTGATGACATCATGATGTCGGAAACATTTGAGAAACATTTAAGTGACTTATCCGAAGTCTTTGATAGGCTCAAATTGTTTAAGTTGGAAGTAAATCGAAACAAGAGTGTGTTTGCGTGTGAGCGCGTCAAATATTTGGGAGACGTGATAACTAGTGAAGGAATACAAGCGGATCCGGACAAGTTAACCGCGATAAGTGATATGCCCGCACCAAGGAACACGAAACATTTAAAATCGTTTATTCAAACATGTGCGTGGTATCGTAAATTTGTGCCGAAATTCTCAGATGTTGCAAGACCTTTAACTGATTTGTTGAAGAAGAATGTCTCTTGAAAATGGAACCAGGAGCAAAGTGACGCTTTTCAACATCTCAAACGATTATTGAAACCGCGCCGGTTCTAAAACAAGCAGATGAAAATAAGTCGTATATCCTAAATACCGATGCAAGTAATTACGCCGTCGGAGCGGTTTTGCTTCAAGAATTTGAAGGAAAAGAGCATCCAATCGAGTACGCGAGTAGGTTGTTAACGTCGTCCGAAAGAAAATTCAGTACCACAGAACGCGAGGCTCTTGCCTTGGCTAAATTTAGGGGGTATGTGGAATGCTCCGAAGTTTTGGTACGAACCGACCATCAGCCGTTGAAATGGTTAATGGAATTAAAGTCACCTTCAGGTAGACTAGCGCGATGGGCGCTGCAACTACAAGCGTATAATTTGCCGGGAAAACAAATAAAGTTGCTGATAGCTTGTCGAGACCTATTTGCAAGGTAGAGGAAGAATCTACGTGTGCCGTGTGTACTGTCATCGTCGACATACCACATGTTTCACCGGAAGAATTACGAAAAGAGCAACTTGAAGATCCCGAGATAACCAAGATTATCAGAGCTTTTGAAGATCATCCACCGAGTAAGGATTTGAAATGCTGAATCGACAAGAGTTATCTAATGGTAAATGGAATGTTGTCTAGATATTCTCATGATTTGGAGTCCGAAGTCTCAGTATGTAGTACCGCAACATAAACGTCAAGCTATTCTGCGTGAATATCATGACATGCCGACCGCTGGACATTATGGAAGTGAGCGGACCATACAACGAATTGCTAAAAGATACTTTTGGCCTGGAATGAGAAAGTTCATTAAGAACTACGTTAGAAACTGCACTTAATGCCAAAAGTATAAATCGTTAAACATTAAACCAGATATAATCAACGCTTTGAAGTTCTAGCGATTGATCTTTTTGGTCCACTGCCTATAACTACCGAAGGAAACAGATGGATATTTATAATTGAAGATACAGCTACAAAGTGGGTTGAACTTTTTGCTTTACCAAAAGCTACCGCACTGGAATGCGCACAGATCCTTATACATGAGATATTTCTGCGTTATGTATTTCCTAGAAGAATAATTTCATTGGGGCTTTAGGGCTTTTGGGGTCCTTGACGCTAGTCTAAACTTCCGTCTTTTTCTCCTCTTAGTTGTCTTGGGTCGTCTCTCCGTACTTGGAATAACGTCTCGTTGTTTATTCATACCCGGAATCACTGTTGGTGGCTTTAACGAGCACGTTTAGTTTCGTGATAGTGGCCTTCTAAGTTCTCTAGAGTTTGGTTTCTCAGGCAGTATCATTTTGCTTTATGCGTCTCTAGTCCAAGTCAGGTTTGATTGATTTTAGGGAACTTCGAAATCTTCTTTTTCTTCATCTATCGGGTTGGGTTTCTGTGGGTTTTGGTTTTTGGGTTGGGTTTGGTTTTCAATGTGCTGTTTAGTTGGTAACGAACTTCATTGCAAGTTCCACTCTAGGTTCTCTTTACTGCTGTGTTCGGATTTGTTTCGACCGTGTAACGTGTAAATTCGTACATGGGCATAAATTCGCCTGATAGTTAGGCAACCTTGCCTTTAACCGTGTGAAATACTTGACCTCGAGTCATATTCTTCAATTTATGCTCGTAGAGAGCGCTTGAGAGTAGTTGGCCTTCTACGGAATTCATTTTATTTGGTGGGTTACAGTGATACAACTCCGGCAGTTCGTAAGAAGCCACACCGAACGTCAGCTCCGAAAGAGAACTCAGCAAGAAAGCTTCGAAAGAGCTCGGAAGAAAACTCCGACAGACAAGAAAAAAAACAAAAGAGCTAAAACAGCGAATATTGGTTGGTACGTCTCCACCATCAACCACGTGCGAATGCTAACCTACTTTATGATTTTACTTCGAAATACGTGGATATTTTGTTTTACGAATGTGACATTTGATCGGATTCATTAAGGATTTCTAAAATAAAACGTCGTTGCAACCTTGCCTTTAACTGTGTGAAATACTTGACCTCGAGTTATATTCTTAAAGTTATGCTCGTAGAGGGCGCTCGAGAGTAGTTGGCCATCTACGGAATTCATTTTATTTGGTGGTTTGCGGTGTAATGGACGTGGCAGAGACGGATTGGTAAGAAAAATGAGGTTTTCTTTCATCGATCAACATCTAATGCAAACCACCAAATAAAATGAATTCCGTAGATGGCCAACTACTCTCGAGCGCCCTCTACGAGCATAACTTGAAGAATATAACTCGAGGTCAAGTATTTCACACGGTTAAAGGCAAGGTTGCCTAACTATCAGGCGAATTTATGCCCATGTACGAATTTACACGTTACACCAGTCTTCGTCTAAATTAGAGATTGCATGGCAGTTGTATTTTGCGACCGAGCATGACAGAAGATAGTGTTTGGCCTGTGTTTTGATAACGGGGTACAGTTTGTATCAGCGGTTATTCAGCAGACGTTACATGTGTTAAACGTCAAACAAAGTTTGACTCCTATCTATCATCCAGAAGCTAATCCCGTCGAGCGCAAAATCCGGGATATGAAGCTATTCTCGCCGGTATCGACCATACCCGATGGGATGTAAATTTACCGACCATCCGTTTTGCAATGAATAGCGTTTTTTGTCAAACAACTGGAGAGTCGGCTGCTTATTTGATGTTTGGACGAGAACTACGTACGATGGAAGACGTAACACACGATCCTAAAGCAGTCCTTGACAATGACAACGTCGTTTAACAAATAACACCCTACCTAAAGGGCTTTGTAACGACGATGGGTGACGTATGTGAAAGGGAACAACTGAGGTGGAAACATTATGCTCACCTGAACAGAAGATCACCACCTGATTACGAGCCCGGATCTTTTGTCTTGTTGAAGAGTCATCTGGTGAGTGACTCTGGTGAAAACGTAACCGGCAAATTGGCACCCAAGAGAGATGGGCCTTACAAGATCCTGAGAGAGGTGTCACCAACCACTTATAAACTGGCAGGTTCCAAGATTCTTTTTGAGCCAATTGGAAAATATCACGTTAGTGAACTGGCACCATATGTAGGCGAAATTGGGAGTTCTCTGAATCCAGTAATACCAAAACGTAAGATAGGACGCCCGAAGACCCAAGCCAATACTGTTGCATGTGCGAAGGCGCTACTATGCACCAGAGGGGTAGGATATAACGTGACACATGATAAGAAGGCGGAGGGAAGGAAGCAGTGATGGTCTGACCGCCGAAGGTGTCGCATGTATTACTTAGATATTGTGCTTTCGTATTACCTTTATTTTAATTTTTTTCTATGCCGCGGGTTATTTCATTAGTTTTGTTGTGTATGATTTCTGCATAGTGTACAAACCTACCAAACCATGAAACCAACTAATTAAAGTGAAACCTTATAGAATATCAAAATGGTCAGTTGGTAATACCAACACAGGCACTGTTTTAAGAATGTTACGACACTTAAAAAACTTCATCGAAAAATCATGATCTTATCAATGTGGAAGATGTTTTTTTATATGTATGTATTGTAATGTATAAATATTTCCAAATTTGTAATTGAAAAAGACCTTGTTACAAGCTTTTTGTGTTTTACGAACCTGCACGGCCAACTCACAATAGTCGGTGAGAGGGGTAGGTTTCCAAGAAATATATAAAAGGTGTTCCAGGGCGCCAGAGCTTATCCCACAGTAACTTCTGTCCCGCTCCAGACAGACGGGTCTCACTTGTAACAATTCGAAGGTTCGTAATCCCTTCTACTCGGCTGTTCGAGTAGCCAGCGTTTGTGATTAGATAACGACGATCTAAAGAGAAAGGTATGTTGTCATAAAAGAACAAATAACCACAATAACAACTTTAATCTAGAATCGTTGATGATTATCACAGGATATAAGAATTCTCATTACAGAAAATCAGTAGTATCGGCAACACACAATACATAGATAAATTTGGTTTACATGAATAGCGAAGAGTAGATGGTAGTAAATATCATTTGTATACAGCATGCGAGATATACGAAATAATGATAATAAGTACGGCATTAATATTACAATATCATAATAAGTATTGGTGGTACACAGCATGCGTAACCCGAAATGAGAGAAGAAAAAGAATTACTATATAAATGGTACTTCAATAACGTTCGTAACCACGAAATTAATATGTACAACAGTTTCGTGAGCGACCTTGTTGACAACGAAATAAGATACATATAAAATCACTTACCAAACACAGGAACTTCCCCTTGTGTGAAGAAAGTACTTTCCCCGACACGTAATCCTGTAAATAATTTGAATTGCAAATCGTGTCAAACCAATGCCTCACGAAATCAAGATCTACAAAATCATTACTTAAATTTTAAAGTACACACATAACACAACCCGAAAGTCGGATGCTGTTATACCCCTTTACTGTGATTTAATTAATTCCAACAGTAGGCCTTATAAATATTTAGAAACGTTCCAACACAATATTCGTCGAGGGTTATCTCTCGTCTTTCGGTATCGACTAGAATTCATGGGCGGGATAGTGGTAAGAATGGCCTGTGACGATACGAATACCCCACGATCGCAACGAAATCACAACTCTCCCTGGTGGGCTGTAAATTATAACCAGAATGCCCCTAGTTAGGAGGTAGCACATGGCGCTAACAAGAAGACATAAAAATTACCTTTAATTAAAGAAAGAACCAAAACCACTTACTCTGCGTGAATAAACTGAGTTAATTAAGAAAACTTCTATTTTCCATCGTGTCCCAACACGTAGATGAGTTTAGAAAACGAATTTTTCACTCACGCAGACATAGATACTAACATGCACGATGTTAAAGTCAAAATGCCGGTCTGTCACCGGATGTCGCCTACTCAATACAAAGTGACCAACGAACCCGATAGATGGCGTCGAGAAATATAAAAGTAATTTTTAATTAAACTAATATACAGGGTAATGCATTATTTAAATTTATGTACGTAACAGAATTCCCCCCCAACAAGATAAAAGCGTGGAGCGAGAATAACGAAGACAAAAGCTAAAATGAAGATAGAAATTTAGGCATACGCCAAGGATAGAACCCTAAAATCCAAAACCAACCCCAAAACACAATAACACCCAACCCAAGAAGAAACGTAGATGAAAGAAGTTTTCCCAGTTTACTAAGCATCACCAACCAGATGTGTCCAAAAGTCGCATAAAGCGGAATGATACTTCAAAGAACCAGAAACTCAACCAACAGAATAGAAATATCAGAACAGGTACTCGTTGAAAGTCGACAACAGTCGTTACGCTAAAAAGCAAGAAAGCAACGCAGTCCCATAGACCTTACTGATCGACAGTACCAAGCAAACCAAGAGAAAAAGAAGAATGATAGGAAAGAAAGAAGTTTAGACCACGGTCAAGGACAACGCCCTAAAATCCCTTGAAACCCCCACCCCTGAATACAAATCCAACCCTGAATATAAACCCCTAGAAAGCCCCTCAGGAAAAGGACTAAGGTATCATAGGAAAATGGAAAAGGAACGGTACCCATAACCCCGAGACTAGGAAACACCCTAGGAATCCTATCGCAGACTAAGGTTTCCTCGTTGGAGTGCCGGACGATTGTGTGGCGTCGAGGTCTTAATCCCACCTCAAGCCCTCGCGACAGATGTTAAAGCGCGTCGTTGGGCCCCCCAACGTTACTCCACACAAGCGCACACCACCGCAACCAGTACTCGCTTGCCCACAATAGTCTTCCTCCCACCCAGGATGGATTCTGATCCGCGACCAGAGGGAACAAAACCCAGGAAATCCCCCCACCCTGAAAGTAGATAAAAGAAGACAAGAAAAGAAACATCCCATAATTTTGCCCCAAAATCCAAAATATAAAGGACTACAGCCCGCAATTGCGTGACTGTAGCCGGAAGCGGTGCCTGCTGTACAACCACAACATCCTATGCGCCGGTTAAGAAGAATTGGTCACCCCTGCCCAGCTCCGTCAAGTCCGCCGTACGGCCCCCGAAAGGTATAATGCCTGGTCCAGAGCTTGAGGCTACTGGAACAGAGACAATCAACCTTCCCGGACGCATAGCCGTCAGGTTCCCACAACAGGCGCCCCCCCACTCATGGAGACAGATCGAAAGAAGAGAAAGAAAGACAGGAAGACAGAAGGAGAAAAGAGAGTACGATGGAGTTGTACGGCTCGACTATCTCTTCCTAGATAGCCGACCCCGAGTGACCTTACCCTACTGCCCAACCAACCGCCCAAATGCAGTAAGAAAACAAGAAAACATAACAAGGAAACCGAAACGTCGAGACATAGTGTGAAGAACTCACTCACACTAGACTTGGATGGAGATATAGTGCTGTAAAGTCGTCAAAAGACGGTATGATATCCTTCCCAAAAATAGAACGAAACCCAAAATAATAATAACCCTCTACGGGTAGCCCTTCTTAGGCGAACTAACTAAAAGTTCCCAAAATACTAAACCCCAAAAAGAATAATAAACCAAAATTTTGGAGAGGTCTGACAAAGACCACCCAACACCAACCTAAAACCAACGAAGGAATATCATTAATAAGGAATCTGGTTGCAGTCGACTAAGTCGTATTACTCTGACCCTCGACGAATATTGTGTTGGAACGTTTCTAAATATTTATAAGGCCTACTGTTGGAATTAATTAAATCACAGTAAAGGGGTATAACAGCATCCGACTTTCGGGTTGTGTTATGTGTGTACTTTAAAATTTAAGTAATGATTTTGTAGATCTTGATTTCGTGAGGCATTGGTTTGACACGATTTGCAATTCAAATTATTTACAGGATTACGTGTCGGGGAAAGTACTTTCTTCACACAAGGGGAAGTTCCTGTGTTTGGTAAGTGATTTTATATGTATCTTATTTCGTTGTCAACAAGGTCGCTCACGAAACTGTTGTACATATTAATTTCGTGGTTACGAACGTTATTGAAGTACCATTTATATAGTAATTATTTTTCTTCTCTCATTTCGGGTTACGCATGCTGTGTACCACCAATACTTATTATGATATTGTAATATTAAGGCCGTACTTATTATCATTATTCGACTTTGTAAAAACTTACTTAAATGATTACATTATTTTAGATGATTACAATAAAACCGGTCGTTTGTGACACTTTTGAAATTCAATTTCAATAAACATTATTAATGTAAATAAAATACCCTATTATATATCTAACACTTGCTGTCTTTACAAATATGTACGCTTTTGTACATAAAATTTTAATTAAGCGTCATAAAAACCCATAATTGATTCATTTTCTACAATATCGCTGTCATTTTTCTGTATTTAATTTTTAATAGATTGCAAATGCTCAATATTCTCTCTTCATGTATAGTGTAACAATATTTACTTGTGAGATTAAAATAAAATAAAATGCAAGTTTATCAGTAAACGTTGGTGCTTATATTTACTTCTCATAATGTGCATTAAAAGAATTTTTCTCATTTTATAACATGGCAACGTAGCATCAGTGTTCAACCTCTAACCCTCTGTTTAAACTTAACTACTACAGTTGAAGTGTTGACCACAATAATAAATTGCGCTTCCGTACAGGCAAAAAAACGCAATCATACATGCATACTTATTACACGAGTTGACTATCTTTAAGAATATTTCAAAAAACGGTTTCACCCTGTACATAGAAATATATTGTAGAAAACTATAATACCAACTGTGAGTGAGAAATCTTTGACAGTTCTTACAAGTACATGAAAGTTTCTGTTAAACATTTATGAATCAAAACTTGTTGCTTCGACTTGACCCAAGTCAATAGTAAATATTTAAGATAATTTTTTCAGTATATTTTGTTAGTCTCAACATAACCTAAAAGATAAAAGTACATACCGATCATCTCCTTTCTTCCACTCTCTCAACCGCTTGATAAATTCTGGTAATTTCATATCTAATTTTTTCGTCGGTGGTATAAAATCGCTATTACTTTTTAACATACTTTTCTTATCATCGTAATACTTGAATTTGTGATTTTTTGATAAGAACACGGTGAAATCCCCATTTCCCATGTTCTTTTCCAAATAATCTAAGGTCCATTTTTCGGCAGCCTTTGCCAACTTCGATCCCAAGATCACCACCGGCTTCTAAAATAACAAATTGTCAGATTTTCGTTCCTCGCCGAATTCGAATTTACGTTTTCCGAAATGAATTCGTCAACTCTTGGATCGTTGTAAACGAAACGAGGAATTTCTTCGAATTCCAAATCGCATTTTCTAAGTTGACTCGGATCCCAACCTTTGTTATCATTCGCCATTCTATAAATAGACGGTCGTTTCAATGAAAATTCATAGGAAACTTTTTGTCCATACTTTGCAATACTTTGGTCACGTAGGCACTAAAACTTTTTTTGTCGTTCGAGTCGAGGAATATTTCGTTTTTCCACGTTTGTGAATTTGCTGAGAAATGATTCTGATGTGGTTTATAAGACGGCGACGGGATCTTACATTTGATCCCGTTAATCGGGTTATCTTTATCAGATCCAAATTTTTGAATTGACCATATTTTCCTATTTAGTTTGATATGTATTATCTTTGGAAGAATTTTAGGAATTTGTGAATTATACAGGAACTATACTAAACTCGGCTACATAAATAAAATAAAGATTCTTCAGTGTCAAATTTTGTTGTAATTTTCGATAAGCAAATACTGCTAGAAGTAGGTTTTGATTGTATTAAGAAAAAATTTGTTTGTAGTGAGTGGGGCGGTTAGAAGTTATATCATTTAATTATTTTTGTTGAAGTCGCCTAGAAAGCGAAAAAATTGAAATACGTCGACGTCAGTCACAATGACGGTATGTTAGCCACTGAATTTTTTTTCAGCTTTTATTAAAAATTCAATTTGAAAACATTCTTACATAATAAAAAACCAGGTAAATTCTCATTAAAAAAAGTGTGATAAAATGGGCACCGCTACGAGCCGTACCAGAAGATTAACAGTGGAGAACGAAGAGAAAGCTTGTGTGATTAAAGTCTCAGACGAAGTAGTGAAACGATTGAAACAATGCGAAGGTTAGTACCTGCCTCGATGATGTTCGACTGTTAATTACGAATTTCTTGTAGAAGAGGTAAGGCAACAAACTCAACTTCAACCGGTAGTACCGTTTCCGGCCCTACCTGAAGGACAAGTTCCAGTTTATATATACGATCCACGACTAACCACCACTTTACAATCCCAACAGGAGAAGATCCAAGCTTTGAAAAGAAACGACGAGTACTGGGAAAGGCGTATAACCGATTTAGAGAACTGGCACAAGGAGATGCATAAAACAATGGAAGGTGAATATAATAAAGCGGTAGGTTTTTTTATTTAGACGATTGCGAGGCTAATTCTTGTCGAGTAGGTAAAAGAATTAGGCATCGAGAAGAAATACGAGTGCGATACACCACCGTGCCAAATCAGTAAGAAGAAAGTCATAGAATGTTACAAGGAGTACCCGAAACAACCGATGCGTTGTTTAAAAGAAGTGCAAGCGTTCACCGACTGTGTCGATCTACAACGAGCGATTTTAATTGATAGTAAAGCACGTTCATAAATTCTTTAGTCAAACGTAAATATATAGTTATTGTAAATTCTTTATTTTGTTACCCCATGTGATTAATACTAAAACACTCGTCCAACCATTTAACGTGGCTGGAAACGATTTTTTACGCTTTTTCTTTTGCGGATATTCTTCATTTTCAGGTACGTCGAAGGTGTTCCAACCGATTTCTCCGTCAACGTCCATACCGAAAACAATATAATTTGGAAAGAATCGGTAGATTAAGTCGGTTTCTTCGCTTTTCCAAACCTTAGCGCTGCAGCAAAATCGGAATACGATTCCATACTTATATAAAACTGTCGTCGTTGCCTTGAACTAAGAACACTTTCAGAAGTTTTTAAAAACTCGTTATAACCTTACCCGAACCAATTCATCGGCAAACCCATCACTATCCTCCCGCTCGTTGACTATCACCGCCGAATACGCTTTAAAATTGCATTCGGCTTCTTGTAAAAATGCGATGCACAACAAATTCTGATCACGTAACCTACGATTTTCCGGCATTTTCAACGACTTCTTGCAATTAATGATTCCTCCGCCCATTGCAACGTCTTTATGACTTTGACTGGAACAAGGAATCGCAATAAGAAATAAGCGTAACTGTGATCTTGTTACCCTTTTAGCAACGACTGAAAGAACGCTTCGATGCTTCTTGCATTGTATTTTTTAGTAAAAATTAAGCATGCCTTGACTTCTTCCTCTTCATTTATAAATGCGGTTAAGTCCGGTTTGCTATGGTTGAATTCGAACATCGTCGTTCTGATGTGAGGTATATGTGGAATAAACACTCCTTGAAAAACCGAATCGCAAAGGTCGATAATCGGAGACACGGCCCTACATGCGATTGCACAATAGTGTTCAGAAGCTACGTCGTCCAAATAATCTGTAACTGTATTTGCGATTAAGTTAAGATTGGTAAATAACGCGAACTTACAAGTGACCTTACGCTCACCGGATTTTAAGTGAACGCATAGTTGCTTGTCTAATTTAATCCGTGTTTGATTATAAGCGAAAAGACTAAGCGCTACGTGATTAAAATTAAAACCCTTGCTGAGAAATAATGTCGCTTTGGGACAGTTATTGTAAGTTATCCAAGTAGGCCAGGTACGTTTGTTGAGTTCCTTTTGTGCGGAATCTTGCCAAGCGTCGTTTACTGCTAGAACTATTTTCAATGTCTTTTCGTCTAAAAACCTAAAAACCAGTTCTAAAAGTGGGTAGTGGGATTGTAGGGCTTCGCCCAAGTTGAAATTGTTGTTTTGTATTTTGTATTCGCCGACGGACGCGTTTAGTTCCTCTGGAATACAGAATCGTGTTAAGCTGTGTGTACTACCAAGAAACTACAAGAATATTTTGTTTATTCGTGAATAATTCGGGGAAAAGGACGTAACCTTCACTTCGTACTCGGCCGACATTGTATTTAGGGGCCTTATAACTACCCGCGGGCTTATTTCGAAAATTTTATATTCGTGTTGTTTTAGTTGTTGTGATCCACGTTAGCGTGAAAATAGTTGCAGTAGTGCCAACTGAGATGTTTACGGTTATACGTGGTTCTACTACCAAAAACGGTAGATAACGAAATATTGCCATAAATTTAAATAAAATATGTTATATACAGAGTCTTCTGTAATTAATGGTTGTCTAAAGTTGAAATCCCCAACAAATAAAGCTAGAAAAATTTACTAAAGTTAAATATCGGGCTAACATGAAGCGAACGCGAAATCGGCGCATGTAAGTCTAATGATGCACTCTGCTTTGTTTTATAAAGTTATGTGCTTTTAATTCAATTTTTCTTCGTTTATGTTCAATATTACATTTAAATTTGGCACATTCCTGAAAGAAGGGTTTTATCTTGACGGGTACAAAGTTAGTATTATAAGATGCTTCTATTCTTGTTAAAATGTTAACTGTAAACAATAAAATTAATCAAATTCGAATATAAGTGTCTAACCAACAATTTCATTCATGGTCCATCGAACCGTATTAAAAAATATTAAGATTAAAAACAATTAGTAAAAATCAATTTGTTAATTCATTGAAGGTTAGCAACGATTTCGGGTACATACAGTCGGCCAGAATCAACATTTAAGCATTTATGCTATTTGCGTCAGATACTAACATTTCAATTGCTTTCACTTGCATTTAAAAATAAAAACTCACGAAGAAAAAAAAGCAGCGACATCTCGCTGTAGCGTTGTATTAAATTCGTTATACACTGGTTACTCTCGATATAATAAATAAAAAGAATCAATTGTGATTTTTATTCAAGTTAAATTTTGACCGAAATTTTGCCTGTTCGGAGGAACCCGCAGTAGGAGAGGAAGAACAGAGCGAAGCAACCTCTCCGGTCCTCTAACTGAATGTAAATGCAAGATCATTACATAATTTAGATTGATAACGCAATCGGCTAGTAATCAAAACTATTAACACACGTCGTAAAGCAGGAGATTTCAAATTACAGAGAATTAGACAAATAAACAGACCTGATAACAGATTTAAATACCAACAGATATAAACACGTGCATCATTATTTTAAACTGAAGACGTGTTATGTAATCGGCGTTCACGCTGAGTACTGAGGTCCTGGTTACGAATCAACCCAGCTAAAGTTGAAAGTTTGGAAAAAGTAACGCCGAAAACATATATGTACTGAGATGGACCAATTTAAACTTAAATCCTTAAAGACATGTAAAATTACACAGGTGTCATCTAGCGAAGAAAAAAAACGAAAACTAAGAATCTGAAAACGCGCATGTATTTCTTAGAAGAGTGGGAAGCTTTTAAAAGTACAACGCCGGGAAGCGGTCGGGATCTTAGGGATGCATTTTGTTCGAGATAGCAATACGCGTTTTACCCTGAAAAGAATCTTTGTATAATTTGTGTTTTTGTTTTGTCAATCTTTGTAAATTGCTAAGATGTATGTAGAATAATTTTAATCCATGTAAGTCTGTCTGTTTTTGTATAGGGTAGTTTTTACACTTGCTTCCTTTGTTTAAAAAAGAAAGCGTGGGTAGCCATTTTATGCTCTCGTTACTTCATTTGTTATATTTCTCTAATTTTTTTCTGTGCCAATTTATGTTTCTTTTAAAAATTATGTTTAAACAAAACGATTTTATTTTACAATTGAAATATTATTTGTTCATTAAATATCAACTTGCTTAAGCCCCGTACCCGAATGACGGAGCACGTTTTGTTGTAACTTACTTTTGTTTGATCATTGCTTGTGAGTTTTATGAATTGCTCAAATTGTTAGAAGTTAGAATTGTTTTCTGCTATGATATTCATACATTCATGACGGGAAATACCATATGTACGATAGCCAGTACAAATACCGTTATGTGCATTTATTTACCATGAGGGGATACAACATGTGGTTGCAGGTAGTTCTCATACTATGGGGACCCTGTGTTTTTTATGTGAAGTAATGCATCTTGAATCTATGATATAGACAAGTGCCTGCTGCGATATATAGTAGGTCGCATCCATAATAATGGACCCCACATTTTGTGACGTTTGTTTGATATTATTGTGTGTTTATTATATGTGTATTTTGCTGCTTGCTTGTTTTTTTATGTGTCGGGATTTGAACCTGTTGTCGTACATGCTTATCGGTATTGGTATCGATAACTTGTTTATTTAAACTCACGACATTCTGACTTCTAGATTGACGTAATTTCATTTATCTAAAAAAGGTTACAATAAAATGAGCAACGTACATAATTACTTGTTAATTTAATTTGCTACTATGCTATTTTGATTCGACCCAAATGTAATTTGCGGTGTCGCATAGCTAGCCAAAGCATTTATGAGGTTGGCTTTTATTAATTCATCATTTACTTCTTTTTATTGTACATCTTGAAACAACTACTTCAAAGGAAGTTAGTTTATTAGTAACACTTCCATAATAGTAACGTACAAAACACTACTGGCTAGTTAACGTCACTTTTCAGTTTACATTGCTTTGTTGCCAAGCTTCTATCAGTTTCGCCATGTTGCCATACTTGCTAAAAATACTTAAAAGACAAATAATTTCTTTTACACATTATATAATGTATTAGCTCATTCTTTATAACAGTTGTTGTTTTGTATATCCAAATTATGTAGTTTATTTGTATTAACATTCAGTTCAAGGACCGGAGGGGTTTCTTCGCTCTGTTCTTCTGTTACGGTCGAGTTTCTTTATGCACACCTATGTTGCTACGGACGAAATTTCCTTGGCGCACGCCTATGTATTTTCAACGTAAAAGTAGATTCGGGTTTACGCCCTCTAACGTTCGTTTCTCGGCGCGATTTATTTTATGGAAAGTCGTCACACGGGCATGGTATAAAATGGTCTGTACGCATGGGATAGCTATGTTATATCTTATCATCTAGAAAACTAATTCTAATTAGCAAAGGATCTGATTGCTTCAACGCGTTACAGGCCATTTTACATTCCTTTCGTTAACATCTGGTACTTTATCGATAAATGGCTATCGTAAACGACTGCTAAATACGTGAACACGGTGCCGTACACGCGTACCAGCGTAAGGCGATTTCACGCTACGAAATTGGGGGTCTTGCGGAGTTTTCCCGGCCAAAGATTACTACCGTATTCGATATCCATGTACGAGGAAATGAACCTTGACAAAGTTTTAGATGGACGATACTAATTTCTTCTTCATACAGCTTATGGTTATAACTAATTAAATCAACGACAAGGGGTATAACAGCATCCGATTTTCGGGTTGTGTTATGTGTATACTTTTAAATTTAAGTAATGACTTTGTAGATTTGGATTTCGTGAGATATTAGGTTGACACGAATTGCGATTCAAATTGCTTACAGGGTTATGTGTCGGGGGAAGTACTTCCTTTGCACCTGCGGAAATTCCTGTATTGATGGTAAGTGCTTTTATATGTTTTTATTTCGTCGTCAACGAGGTTACTCACGAAACTGTCACTAATAGTATTTCCGTACTGATTACCCTAATTGTGGTACCATTTAATTAGTCAATTTGCTTATACTACATATGCTGTATCCTACCCTTAATAATTGTGATAATTTAATGTTAAGGCCATACTTGTCATCAGTGTTTCATTGTCAGTACTACCATATTACTAATTATGTAAACGATATTTACTACAAACTATTCTTCGCTATATATTTTTACTGTAGTTTACTTATGTACGGTGTGTTGCCTATGCTACTGGCACTTCTGTATTAAGAAGTCTTATAGTCTGTGATAATCATCAGCGATTCTATATTAAAATTGTTATTGGGGTTAGTTATTTTTTTATAACAACATACCTGTCTCCTGTGGCTATCGTTACCAACTAATTACTTTTGACTACTTGAACAGTTGAGTAGAGGAATTACGAACCTAACATCTTGTTACAAGTGCTACCATTCTGTTGTGAGCGGACAGACGTCGCTTTTGGGTTAAGCTCTGGCGCCCTTAATTATATTTAATGTATCTATGAACCCCCTCTCTCTCCGACGCTTGGGAGTTGGCCGTGCAGGTTCGTAAAACCAGCAAAGTTTGTAACACTTCCCCTCCTACGACGGGTCCCGCCAAACAGGCAAGGTCTCGGTTAAAATTTAAAGAGTTAAATTCGAATAAAAATTACGATTCATTTTTTTTTATTGTGTGTTTTATTTAACCTACTACAGCCTTCCCACATATCGAGAGTAAGCAGTGTACGAACTTAATACAACGTAGGTAGAGGGATCGCTGCTTTTGTTTGTTCGCGGATTTTAAATTTCAAACGCTAGTGGGTTACATCACAGTACATATAAAATCAGTAATACAAATAATAAAAGTTATACAGAAAACCAGTAAATGAAAATGTAGGGCCTCATAACATGGAAGCCACCTACCGTGACTAGAAAACACACAAATGTGCGAGGTCCGATAGCATGAAAGCAACTTGCGCCATTACACATAACAAAATACAGGGTTCCATAGTATGAGAGCAACTTGCGACCTTTCGTTATTGCCCAATCACACGGTAGAAAAATATTAGATTTACATTTTACAAGGCAATACACACAATGGTTTTTATATCTGTTATCAAACCTATTATAATCACCATCAATATGTAAATGTTACGACTAAAAAGCATGTGCACACTTGTAACGTGTAAATTCGTATTTGGGCGTAAATCCGGCTGATAGTTAGGCAACTTACCTTTAAAAGTGGGAAATACTTGACCTCGAGTTATATTTTTCAAGTTATGCTCGCATAGGGCGCTCGAGAGTAGTCGGCCATCTACGAAATTCACTTTATTTGTTGGTTTTGCGGTGTAATGGACGTGGCAGAGTCGGATGGAAATCCTTAATGAATCCGATTAAATGTCCTATGCATCAAACAAAATATCTACGTATTTTGACGTAAAATCGTAAAGTAGCTCTTTTGTTTCTTCGTATCTGTTGGAGTTTTCTTCCGAGCTCCTTCGAAGCTTTCTGGCGGAGTTTCTCTTTGTATCATTGTACTGATGAAGTAATCAACATATCGGAGTAAAGGATCCCAGTGGTTTGATAGCGCTTTTCTACAGTTTGGGGTTTAAAAGCGAGGTGACCTGGTAAAGGTATTTATAAGTATCGTTCGGAACCTCGAGAGGCCACCGGACCTCGACCCACTTTCGTCCACGCGCTTCGGGGTCAGGACTGCTGCTTACGCTGCATCGCGAGTAATGAATTGCACACCTTACGCTGCGGATTTAAATTAAATGAAATCAGTACGGACTTCGCAATTAAATTAATCTTGTATTGAACTTTGTCTTTCGTACATCCTGTACGCCTAATTTACTGCATTTGATTCTGTTTAATTACCATATTTAACGTAAATTTTTGCTCGACTTAACTAGGTTTAATTACTATATTTAACGTAAACCTTAATGTAATTGCTTATATATTTAATGACTATATTTAACGTAACTTACTATTTTTTTTAACGTAAAAGAAAAATTTCAATTTAGAAGGTGCGGGAATTGTAAAGGGTAGAGATTTGGGAGCTCGCAACGCTTTATTTGTCGTAAACTAATTGAATGACAATTTTACTACCGGTCGTGAACTTGACGTCAAGGACCACGGGCGGTGTTAATTTTTTTAATGCTCACGCGCGATCACGGGTGGATATGCTACCGGTTATGGTAGCCGCGAAAATATACTTTAAACATTAGCGCATAATTTGTTGCTTCCAGAGTCTATTTTAGACCTGCTTTAATCTTATATTCTATTTTACAATTTGTTGTGTTATGTAAGTTATTTGATCTGTGATTATACCAGTGGCGTAACCGTCGAATGGCTTTTTCCGTTCCGGAATTGGCGGTTAATCTATATATACTCAATAAATGGTTATTGTTTATTCTCGCTATATTTCTTTTCGGGGACCTCGGGTCTAGGATCTCCTTTTCTCCTGCCTAGACTGTTTATCTTCGACTAAAATTCGAGAAGATGTGGCGCATTCGGGCATTTCGCTTACCAAAGAAAACTCTGTTCCTTTCGATTTTCTTTTACCCGACGACCATCTACGGTGAGGCTAGCCGAAAGGTAAGCGTGACATCTTGGTAATTAACTTAATAAATTTTTTTTTCTTTCTTTTTCTCCACCTCCCCCATTGGAACATAACACACTTTGAGCAATTCTTGTATCATTAAATTATAAACGTACGAAAAAAACAAATAAATTATTATTCATAATTTAGAATTAAAGCTAAAGATTAGCATAAATAACCTGCAGAGAAAATGATCTAATAGATTAACACATATTGATTCTAAAACACGTCAAATAAATACAAATAACAAAAACAAAGTGGTAATGAAGTTTAAGTAGCTTCTTTTTACAAACAAAGAAAATCGTCTACATAAAATCATTTTCCAGTTTAATAATCTTCAAGTTTAAGTATAAATAAAGGGTTAATTATGTCGGTTACATTTCTAATCGTAAATGTTTTATACAAAATTACACATGCTAAATGAAGTTATTGAAATTGCAAGACAAGGAAAACGCTACAAACAAAGATTGCGTCCTTTTAGATTTCCCGCCCCTTTATTTTCATAATGTTTAAACGTAAGAATAAACGGTTAATTATTACAATCAAATTTACGACGCTTAATGTTGTGTCTAAACTTACACCTAAACGCAACATAAATATAAGAAGATGCTACGAATTTAAATTACATATCAAGCAATCCTTTACGATATGTGGATTTAGTAAATTTAAGTTTTAATTAATGCTTAGTGAACAACCTCGTTTAAACTGAATCATATACATAAAATGATTAAATTGACAAAATGGAAATGACCGCCAATGCGTTTGTTTTACCAAAACAAAGAAAACGTAACGTTTTATAACGCTGAGATTTTAATGCAAAGTGCTTACAAATTACAGTTGATTTTCCCATCTATTATGTTAGCTAACGTATAGAGTTACTTACATTAAAAATAACACAGAAGCTTGTATCTAGAAGACCGATTGTGCAGCCGGCTGGTACCCTTCTCCTGCTACTACCCTTAGCGTTCTTGAAACCCCTCTTAAAACGACTCATGCGTAAAACGATGGTAAAATAATGGTAAAACGACGCAACACGTATTTTTTAGTCTTTCCGCTAGCTGACGATGCTTACGTAATTTCGAAGTCTTTAATTGAATTTAAATTTAAATTGAACCATCTCAATGTAAAGGATTTATAGACTCAGAGACTCGTTTTTGCTATGTGGTTTTGTTCGAAGAACAATATTTTTCGAACAAAAAGGATACAAAACTGACGTGAAGGTTCGTGAAGGTCGTTTTTGATTGATAACAAAACTGCTGAAAATAAATCGGCGTCGGATTTTATCTGCCGATTGTTCAGGTAATGACATGATTAAAGTACTGAGAGTAATCGTCAATTTCGAGACAATAACCAAAGGATGTCGAACATTCTCGACACAGGTAACTGAAATATATAAAAAGTATTCAATGTAAGCTGTGGTCAGTTTTTGAATTGAGTCGGAAGAAACGTAAGAAGAATTTGTCGATTTAAATAAATAAGTAATTAACGTGTGTGTTAGGATAAATAAATAAAGTGCACGTGCTAGTGAAAAATAAATACGGTGTTTTAAGTGTGCATGCAATATAAACAAATACCGGTTTAGATAAACGGAAGTTATTTGCGGATATTGTTTTTCGAGTGATAGTAGTTAAATTTACATCGTAAAAATATTTAGTTTTCAAATAAAGTAAATTAAAGAATTGTTACGTTACATTTCTAACTTTCGTATAAGACATGTCGATTTAGTACTTTTAAGTTTTAATTAATAAATGTAATGATTCCACATGTAACCTGCGTTTGGGATTTCAGCAGTAATCTTTTTATGTCAGACCCCGTAAATAGATTCAGCTGGCTGAATTTTCTGTTTTTTTTTGTTTTTGGTACGTTTGATTAGTTCAATATTAGCATCGAAAACGTTTTGCTCGTTATTTTATTGCGTGTGATTTAAGTTATTGGTATTTCAAGTTGTTTTACAATCATTACTGGTATTTTTTTTTGAATGCATAAAGTCCCGTGGTTTTGATTTTGATTTAGTGTTTTACTTGTTTATCTCAGTAAAATAACAATTCTATATAATTTACGACTTCCTTTTGGAATGTAAGTTGATCCATTTTTCTTGGTATCTACACTTTGTTTAGGCTGAGTTCTTTTATAAAGCGCGATTACGAGCCACCTGCAATTAAGCGAGCTAAGCATTTTTGGTGAGAAATGTTTCTGTCGAGGGGCTACGTGTCAAGATGCACATGGCCAATTATAGTTTTCATCTTTGTTAAGTTCGTTTGTTTAATGTTCTATCTTTTACAAAGATTTTACGGCGCAAGTACATGAACTTAAGTGGGAATACGAAGTTTTAAAAGAGGTAAAGTTTGGTTTTTGGGGAGGAATCGTTGGTCGCAATTAAGAAATACCGGATACCGTGATGTAGTTGAGTGGTGAGGGTGCTTTTACCCTATCGTTATGTATTACCGCGGAAGTTGGAACCGTGAAAATTAAGTGTAGTGGTGGAAAAGTTTGATTTTCCAAATTTCGTAATTTACGGTTTAAGCAGACTTCATGGTTTCCAAAATTAAAACTCACGTTTCAAGTTGGATATGCAATCGTTGGGTTGTGCTACGTCCAGTCTTCGCATTTATGCGGATTTTATTTAAGTGTTAAAAAGGAAATTCTTCCGCCGGCATAGAAATTGTTTGGGGTACCTTTCACCTGGCCACTACGAACTAACCACAAGTTCTTTCCTGAAGTTACGACGAATTCAAGGTATTTATGTTGCACCATTTATTTAATCGTGAAGATATTATTTACGTGATTTAAGTGTTAAAAGCTTTGAATTTCAAGTAAAAATTACAAGTGTCTCGAAGTTAACGTTAATGTAACTAATTATTGTCCGTATTTAGCGGTACTGTGTTATAATCCCGAGTTAAAAATTTATTAAACGGGACCGAATTTTCGATTCAAATTATATATATTAGTTTTATAAGTTTATTTCATTTTATATTTGAGTAATTTCGACGCGCACACGGCCGTGATTTTAGATTAATTAAGATTTATTAATTTGTGCTGTTTTATTTCTTTAAATTCTGTATTTTGTATTTTATTATTTTGTTTTGTGTATTTATCCAAATAACTTCAAATTTTGTTTTGATCAAACGTTCATTTACGTACCTTTTGTTTCTGTTTTGTGTGATTAATTTTGTTAATTTCAATTCCATTATTTTATTATTTTATTCATTTTTTTTTGTGTTCAAATAAATGTTAAATTGTTAAATGTAAAGAGCTTTTAATTCCGTCGGCCTCCGCGTGTGTAACTTTATTAATTGATTACAGATTTTAGTGAGATACACTCTATCAAGGTAAGTCCGTTTAGAGTGTGTCCTTCAGAAGCGGACTTGTGGTTGGCAAGGGCCAGAAGTCCATTAAGCTTTACTCCTTCCTGGCGCCCTTTGATTTCGACATTATTACTTTTCGATTTTGTGTTTTCGTCAAGTTGATCCAATTCAATCACGAAACTTTTAAATATAACCCACCCCGACTCCACTGAGCAACCGGCACATCTTCGTTTATGTTACCTCATTTCAGGCAGTGACATTGTTTTAACTTTGGCATGTAACACACATAAATAATTTTGAAATGCATTATATATATAAAACAATTGAATCGACTGAATTGAAATGGCCGCCAACGCATAGGTTTAATATTAATTGAAATTGGGCGCGATCTAGTCTTTCTCTTTTTACCCGCACTAAAACAGGGTTTTTCTTCTTTATTGAAATAATTATTCTAATTTATTGCTTCTAACTTTATTAGCTTTAATTACATTTGCCTATCACTGTTAACTCCGGTAAGAACCAGCTATGGGAAACTGAGAGGAGAGATGGAATCTTTCTGCGGAATTACTCTTTAATTATCTCAAATCTGAAATTCTCCTCGAGAATTGAAGAAAGAATCCTTAATTCCAAAATTTCCCACAACTAGATAGCATTTTAACCGTGGTTTGAATAATTTTTAAACAAAACGTTGGGTTGCCTAAATTACATATAAAATTAATACTAATTTGCTTATATTTAAACTTAAACTATAATCTGAAAAGCAGCAGCATTTGTTTTACAAAAACAAAGAAAACCTGGAGTTTCTATAGCGCCGAAATTCTAAAACAAAGTGTCTATAGCGACGATCGCGAGACTTCTAACAGCAACAGCGACGAGGATCGCGTCTTGTATAAAAGAAGCACCGAGAAACAAAACATTCTCAAAGTTGTTCAAGAACAAATTGACAATATTGAAAACACATCTGAGGCTAGTGTAAGTTTTTCTAAATCCAAACACGAAGACATTAACGACACTTATAAAAAATTAGAAGAACACATTTTAGAAACAATTAAAAAAACGCAAAATGAAGATTATCCTTCAGTGTCGGCACCTAAACAGGAGACTGTAATCGAAGGACCAGCGTCACATTCCGTTGAAGAATCAGTTGCGACTACTTCTACGACCGATTCGGTCTTAAGCAAACGAGAAGAACGACTCAAAAAGTTAGAAGAAGAAACCAAGCAGTTGGTGGGGATTGTTACCAAAAACGCTTGTCGAGGAGTCGAATTTTGTAGCAAACTGACCGAGTTGCACGATCGCTACGGCGCGAGTAGTTCAAATACGCAAGACAGTACAAATGAAGAAATCGACGAAGAAAAGACTAATTAGAGAATTTTTTTAAATGTATAAATTTTTGTATAAAATTTTTTGTATGTATAGTCATTTGTATATGGAATATATTTATTGAACGTTGGCAATATTTGTTACTAAACAGAATCAAAGTTGGTATTAATCTTCTGAGTTAAGTTTATAGCTCTTGCGCTGAAGTTCTAAGCTTATTGTTCTTAACTTCATAGATATTCAGCTCATCTTCGAGTGTGTCGGTTTAGTGAGATATGTTTTTGTTTTAGTAAGTGTTTTGTTTCTACCCTGATTATTCGATACGAAAAACCATTTTTTTTATTATTGCCATCAAAAACGAAAAATAAAAACCCAAGTAACTATAAATGACCAATGACGTTAAATAAACCTAAGTGTTATTCCTTGAGAGTAAGTTGCTAAATTTCTGCCATTTTACTGGGCAAATTTCAGTTTTTTACACAATCGTAGAAACTGTCCGACATTTTGTTTTACTGTCGTTTTGTGTAATGTCATATGCTACCAAAAAATAGTGTAAACGCAAATCTTCCAATTAAGTTTTAACAAATTACTCAATCAAACTAAAAATGTATATACATAAAAGTTAGTTTTATTGCTGCCGTTGACGTTCACAAACTCAAATTCATTACAAAGAAAGTACTCGTGGGTACGTTAGAAAGATACTCTAATAACGTAAAAGTGATGTAATAAAAACGCGATTTGGTTGACTGGGAATTAACGCTGTGAAAGAAACAAACTTAAATGGTTCCGCCTAAAAAACGGCAGTACCTGAAAAGTATAATCGCAAAGCACTGAAAAATTTTGATTTTTCAAAAATTCTACCACTATGAAGTTTACTTTAAACTCTGCCATTTTGTATTCAAATGGAAACGTTCAAAAAGATCTAGCTTAAGTAATTTGTCCTAAAACCATTTTACAAGGTCATTTTCAACTTTGACTTGGAGCACCTCAAAGATTTTGTTTTGCGTTTATCTATGTATTTTCGGTACGTTAGCACGTTGTAAGCCGCCTGGTAAGCAGCGAAGGTAAGCATCTTCGTTATGCTCAATCTCGTAAGAAAATGAAGATTGGTTTTAAATAGATTTGACATCAATGTAGCAACCGCGACCTAAACCGCGTTTGCCCATGCATTTTTGGTATGTTCTTACACCTTAACATCACTGTAAACCGTGTAGGAAACAGCAAGAATCTTTCTTATGCACGATCTGTAGTAAGCAGCGACGAGAAACATCTTTGTTATGCTACATTTCATAAGAAAATAAAAATTTGTTTTGCATAGATGTGACTTTGAAGTAGCTACCGCGATCTAAACCGCGCTCATTCATTCATTTTTAATATGTTCGTACATCTTGACATCACCGTAAACCCGTAGTAAACAGCGATGATAAACATCTTCGTTATGCTCGAAAATGAAGATTTGTTTTACATAGATCTGATATCAAGGTAGCAACCGCGACCTAAACTGCGTTCATCCATGCATTTTCGGTATGTTCGTACACCGAAACATCACTGTAAACCGTGTAGGAAACAGCAAGAATCTTTCTTATGCTCGATCTCATAAGAAAATAAAGATTTGTTTTACATAAATCTGACATAAAGGTAGCGACCCCGACCTGAACCGCGTTCATCCATGCATTATCGGTATGTTCGTACACCTTGACATTGCTGTAAACTGCGTAGTATGCAGTGATGATAAACATCTTTGTTATGCTAAATTTCATAAGAAAGTCACAAATTTTAATTAATTTAATTACTGTTCACGTTTGCTAACTAATAGCTTTAGTTGCATACTCATAAAATTTCACAAAACGCAAAAAAACCCAAACATCACACAAATTTTCTTCCTCGACATTCAACTATTAGCGTGCGCAACCTCCTCTTAAAACAGATCATGCGTGTAATTTATTTGTAAATAAATGATTATTTTTTTTCGTCAATTTACACCTTTATTTCCATTTTAACATCCTGATGATCATAAAATATAAAAATACTACTTTAAAATGAAACAACCAACTGCTTTTTTCTTTAAATACAGATAACACAATTGTGTCATTGAGATTGCGCCGCATTATTAAAGATATATTAGAAATTTCAGCGGTGCCACGTTTTTATCCTTTATTGCGTTAACTATAAATATATTACAATGCGCATTATCGTAATTATCATTCTTTCCGTTAAATGACGATGCTTACGTAGTCTCGTGCGTCTTTAAATGGATTTAAGCTTAAACTGAATCGTCTCAAAGTTTCCATCGTCTTTGGGTAGATAAATACGGAAATAAATCTACTAAAAACGTTCGTTGAGAATCGGATTACAGAAATTCAACGAAAGACTAATCAAGGTATGTAGATTAAAAAGACAATACTGTAGATCTTGTTTCACGGAGTGTTAGTCCTAAAGTTCTTCTTAATTGTAACCTACGGTGGTATGATCCAATATCTGGTTCCAAAATGTCTAGAGTCTTTCAGACAATTGGGCATTCACTCAAGAATTGCCAGAAACACGTAAATTAAAAGATATTTTTGTCTTAACTAATATTGAGGAAACACATAATTTTATATTTCAAGTTAACTTAAATAAGTTAAAGAGATTTGTGAACAATTGCAAATTGCCACAAAACGAATACGTTTTTGGTTTACTTTCAGTTGGCAAATTACGGTATTCATGGTTGAAGTGAGAAAAAATAAATACTCTGAAGCACTCTGTACAGCGTAGCTAACTTCAAATATACGCTTCTTGTTGAAGTAAGAAGACGGTGGTTTTTCTTTTCAGTGACAAAATTTTATATGTTCATTTTATAATTAACAAATAAAAGCGACTAATACTGCAATTCACTTCTTTATGGGTTCAGTGCGCGATACGTAATTGTGTTATTGAGATCGTTTGGCGAGATTTGAGGTTAGGTGTATTTGCAAATTTGTTCCGACTTGTAACATTCTCGTATTTGAAAAAGAGACAAGGATTTACAAAACGAATTAGCAAGTGTTGTACTAAAACCTCATTTTAAATTGGAGCTGCATTTTTTAGTGTTCGATTTCGTCATAACGATACTTTTGTGTATATACAGGGTGTTAATACTGTGCGAAACCGACAAAATGGCGGCTATGAAAGATGATAAAAAGTATAATATTGAAAAGCTAAAGGGAGCGGTAAGTTGAGCGACTTAACAACGGCATATTAAGATGGCTCTTCAATCGAAGTGCGTACTCGATATCGTTGAGGATTCTGCACAAAATCCCAATAAACCTACGGATGACGAAAGGAAAGCTGTTCAAAAATGGCTCGACGACGACCTCACGGCAGCGAAAACAATTCCCGGTGCATTAACCAGGGACGTGGCTCAGCTGGTGTTAACAACGCGTTCTTCAGTTATGATGTGGTCAACGTTAACAAACATTTTTCAACATGGTGACACGCAGTAAAGAAAACTGACCAATCAATGACGACATATATCGCATCGATGAAGAAAGATTTCTTCGATCTAAATTTAGAGTTTGATCGTCAGGTGAGGCCAGTCAGACAATTAAACATCAGAGTCCTGAATCGATACTGCACTATCGTATCGTATGTTCAATCAGCGATGATTACTTAAGGATATCTGGAAGACCAGACATCGGAAAGAGCAAACGCACGCAGCGCTTTCAGAGCTGTTGTGTTCCATAGAACAAAAATTACAAGCTGGTGGGTCAGCTGAAGCTTCGGCGGCGTTCTATGCTCACAGGCATGAGCATCAGAAAGGCAAGTCTATCGTCTGCCAACAAAGCAAAAAATTCGGAAAGCGGAAAGAAGAATTCTAAGATATTCGAACTATAACTGCAACAAGAAAGGTCATCTGGAAAAGCAAATGTCGAAATGAAAAATCGCATGACAACAACACAAATAAGTATGTAGTGGCGCATTCGTTACACAAACGAATGTCAAAGGTTACGCTGACGGGCAGCAAACACTACTTTGCGACATACCAAAAGTGTTCAAAACTCCTCGTATAGTCGGCACGACTTTTACAGACGAGACGGTTCGTTGTATGCAGTCGGAATGGGTGATGGCAGTGAGTTGTCAGCAGTGCATAGCTACGTTACACGAGCTTCTATACGTTCCAGGTAGGACCAGTCATCTGTTTAGTTCCCGAATGGCATCGAAGCACGGCGTGATAAGTATTATTGGCCGTGAGCGCGTTTGGCTTAACGTAACGGCAGGCACGTAGCAATGGCAACAACAACGCGTACATCATAGACATATGTGTTGTTGTACCATAACTCATCTATCCGGCAAACGTGTGTTTTTGCTACAACTCTGGCACGAACGTCTTGGTCATCAAGACAAACGCCATGTGAGGAATGCTCTCTTGCGTCTGGGTGTTGAAGTCGATTACGCAGCGACAAGGGAGTTTTGCGACGGATGTGCGCTAGGCAAAGCGCATCGCAAACTTTTTCGTGCCCGATGCATCAATGCGGGTGTGAATGGACCTATGTCAGTGGAAGGTTTTGGTGGTAAACAGCGCTACTATGTGTGTTTCAAAGACGATTTTAGTAAATATCGGCGTGTGTTCTTTAATGCGAAGAAAACCGAAGTGGCAGAGTGCTTGAAAATGTTTCTTAGTGAGACGAAAACGGAGGATCACACTACAAAAATGTTTCGTTGCCATGGTGAATTTGATTGTGCCGAAATGCAAAAAGTGCTAAGTGAAAATTCGAAAGTTTTCGGTACAGGGTGCTATGTGCACGTTTTGAAACAGTTTTGTAAGAAATTCGATGACAACAGTGTGTTCGGTCATTCTGTCGGTTACGTAAATGACAAAGATGCGTACGAATTGTACATAGCATCACGTAAAAAAATTGTTCGTTCACACGATGTGTTATTCAACAAAGCGTGAAGATTATGTGTTGTCTGAATATCGACTACAAATCGAAATCAACAATTAATACACCGAAAAAGTGTTGGTGATTTGGGTTTGGAGGAAGAAAAACAAAGTCAGTCTTTTAGTACTGAGAAAAACGATGTCGACGATGCTTCGGAGGAAAATCCCGATGGAAACGATGTCAATGTGTATGAACGAATCGATAATGCAAATGTGCTGGATGCGGGTGACGTGCCTCGTAAATCGGAAAGGCAGTGTCAACGTCTGGCAATGTACAAGACAGGTCGTACGACGAAACGATGAAATCGGCTGAAAGTGTGTTACATGATTCTTTTCATAATTTAAAAGAGCGACGGCTAACTCAGTTGTTCCGGTGATTGAGTCGTAAGTTTTGTGGTGCTAAGTTATAAAAAGGCTGCAAAACGATGAAAGATTTTGGTTGGAGCACCGTTTAAATTTACCCGAAGCTGAAATAGAACAAATGACAAAACAGAAGTGGTAACACAGACTATATTTACTTTATCATAGACAGCAGTTCACGTTAGAAAATACAAAGTTAGATGTATATAAATTTGATCAAACACTATCACGTAAAATAATAAATAAGCTTTCGACTAGGCAACACGTCGTATAACAAAGTGACCTTGTCACAACAATGCGAGTCTCAAGAGAATCAAAGCGCATCGTAAAATATGTCGTCCTTACAATCGACTGACCACCAAAATACTAAGAATTATAATACTTATAATTAGTTTTTTCTCAAAACGTACGACTAGTTAGTAGCACCTTTCCGGCATTTCCTAAAACTCAATTGAAGTTTAGCAAAGATGTACATACGGTGTAATCACAAGTAAACCCATTTAATTCATACGATCAGTGAAAATAAGCGAAAGTGCAGCGTTATCCTCAAATTAACTTCGTAATTTCGGTAATTGTTTCCTCCAATACTATAATAATTGCACCCAACCCTTCGAAGGTGTAGAAAGTGTTAGCTGTAGTGACATGACGTCATCATGGAAATTTTCCCAATTCTGCTTATTATCTTCACAGACAAAGAACACGTGTGGAGGTATGGAAACTCGTCCAAATATAGACTTTTACTGAAATCACAACGATATTCTATTCCATATTCGGATCAATGTAAATAATGAACAATGAAAGCCTTGTTGGGCGTACACAATGCTAGATGATGTCCGCGTTATTCAAACTTTATGGAAAGAATAAAATCGTGTTTAAAATTTGACCTTTTATCCCTACCCAATGCGACGAAAAGTGGCCGTTCCGAAAATAAATCATACAGGGGACAAACATCATACTAAAACACTTTTAACATAACAAGTGTCAAATGGAGAGCAGCGTGTAATACATCGATGCACGAAATCAATACGT
This sequence comes from Aquatica leii, assembly GCA_035610365.1. Lineage (NCBI taxonomy): Eukaryota > Metazoa > Arthropoda > Insecta > Coleoptera > Lampyridae > Aquatica > Aquatica leii. The sequence continues at coordinate 35,473,471 of CM069438.1, forward strand.
GGGTGTTAGTGGAGAAGCCAAATGGTGTTAAAATAATAGATTGTCGTTGGGTTCTTCGTGCTAAGCTGACGCGAGTGTTACAAATCTCGTCTGGTCATGAAGGGTTATAGACTATCGACTACGATGAAACGTTCAGCTCGGTCGCGCGTTATGACACTGTTCGTGTAGTTTGGGCTGAAACAGCACTTTGGAGTTGGCATATGCAGAAGTTTGATGTGAAGACAGCATTTCTCTAAGAGATTTTCACGTCACAACCTGAAGGGTATGTAAACTATTAGGTAGCTTGTACGGCTCAAGCAAGCTTCGCGATGCTGGAACAAGCTGTTTGTCGAAGTTTATGAGGAACTTCGATCTCAAGGTAACGAGCTAGCATCCGGGTCTCTTTATACGACGAAAGGAGAGTCTCTGATAGTGGTCCTTTACGTAGATGATCGTTTGGTCTTAGGGAACGATGCTAATGAAATCCAAACGTTTCAGTCAGTACTGAAGCAGCACTTCAAAATATCTTCTTTCAGTTTTGATAAGAAACACCTGATACCGATCTAATCTAATCATCATTTGTGTGAATTACTTTTAGCATCTATAAGAAATGAGTTTTGGCCTATACACGGTAGAAACTCCGTCAAAGAAGCAATGCGCACGTGTAAAATATACCAAAGCAGAACCTAAAAATCTCCTGTATATTATGGGCGTTTTCCCTTCATTCTATATCACTGGTGTTCATTACACAGTAAATTTCTTTATTAAAGTCCAAGCCACCCGTATCCTTATTCATTTGTTTTACACGTGCTGTTTATTTAAAGTCAGTTACGGAATTAAGTACTGAAGCGTTTATGACAGCTTTTAAAAATTCATAAGTAGGAGAGGCATCACCCTCATTGAGAAGATCGTGTTCAAATCAAAACATAGATTAGCATTTTATACCACTATACGAAAATCGTGTTTTGAAGGTGGTTGAGTGAGGACGTGTTTAATAGTAGTGCGGAGTTTTGTGTAATTTAAAGTGATTTACAGCAATTAATTGACGTGTGCGTGTTGAGGATTGTGAAGTTGAAGAAATGATTAGAAGTACAGTTTTAATGTGAGTAGTAAATAAGTACATTAAAATTATGGATAAGAAGATATAGATGGCTCAGATAACGTGTGCGAATGCGAGCGGATATCGTGGACTAGTTTAAAGGTCAAGCGCGCGCTTTTGATAACAGTGAAGTACAAACTTTTATTTATATACTTTTTCTAATATTTGTGGCGGGCTTTAATTAAATACAATTAGAAAGAACCATAGTAACAATAAATCAAAAAAATTAATAAAAAATTAAATAAATAACTAAATTAAAAATAAAAATAAATAAATAAATAAATAAGTAATAAAAAAAGGGGGAAAGGGACGAATAAAAGAGAGAGAGAGGAAGAGGAAAAAGAAAGGCAACAAATATTTGAAAGAGGAAAGAAAACAATAAGATCACACAGACATTAAAAAGATATCGGAGGAGAGCGAAGGAAAAACCTCAAGAACAGAAGAAGGAAGGAAAGAAATGGAGGAGTTAAAAAAATTAATGAGAGAAATGATGAAACAGATGGAAGAAAATATGCAAGGAATAAGACAAGAAATCAAAAAAATGAAAAAGAAATGGGAGAAAGAGATAAGAAGTGGGAGAAAGAAAAAGAGAAACTGGTGGAGAGAATAGAAAACTGGAGAAAAAGCGGAAGACGAGGAAAGATGGAAAAGAAGGAATAATATTGTGATAAAGGGGTGGAGAAGTGAAAAACCACAAAAAGATTTAGCAGTGATGCTGGAAGAAAATTAAATGTAAAAGTAGAGGTGAAAAAGTGACAGTAATAAACAAAGAGAAGAAAAATGAGATGGTGGTGGCGGAAATCTGAGGATGGGAGGAAAACAGAAGGTAATGGCGGAGAAGAAGAAATTAAAGAATACAAGAATATATATAAGTCACGATTTGACATGGGAGGAAAGAAGAGTGCAAAGAGAAATAATGAACATAGCAGTAGAAAAAAGAGCGGAAGGAAAAAGAGTATGGGTAGGGTACAGAAAAATGGAGATAGACGGAGACAGATACATATGGAACGACAAGGATAGGGGACTGAGCAGAGAAAGAGGAGAGAAATTGGGGAACCAAAAGGCAAAAAACTAAAAGGTAAAGGGGGGGTGGTAAAGGAAAGAAAGTTGACGAAATGGCAAAGAAAAGGAATAATGAGAGATGGAAATGGAAAAGAAGGAAGAAAAAGAAATTAGGGAAGAAGTGGAAGAAAAAGAATGGGAGTGGTGGGAAAAAGTTGCCGGAGGAATTTGAGTGGGTGGTGCAACATGCAGAAAGAGAAAAGAAAAAGGGAGAGCAAAGGGGGTATAATAACGGGAATAAGAAAAAAATGGTTGAGCCAGGAAAAGAAAGAGAAAGTGCAACAGAGAAGAGGAGTTGTAGAAAGGAACATACAGTGGCGAAAAACAAAAATAAAAGTAGTGACGGTTTATAGCAGTAGAATGAAAGAGACGAGGAAAAACATAGAAGAGATGATAGAAGAGAGGGAAGAGGGATTGATAATAGTAAGAAGAAACTTCAACGCAAGAATAAAGGAAGAAGGAAGAATACAATAAAAAAAAGGGGCGGGAAAGAGACGAACAAAGGACAAGGTGATAAATAAAGAAGGAGAAGAACTGCTGGAATTGTGCAACGAAAAAGGGTGGGAAATAATGAACGGGAACAGAGAAGAAGATGGAAAGGGGGAATTTACGTACATAGGAGGAAGGGGAGAATCAATAATAGATTTTGTAATGACAAATGAAGAGGCCGCAGAAAAGGTAAAGACATTTAAGGTGGGAGAAAAGGTAGAGTCAGACCATCAACCCCTGGAATTGACAATGGAAGGAAGGGAAAGAGAAGAGAGAGAGGAAGAGGAAAAGTACATAACTAAAAAAAGTGGACAGAAGAGAGTATAAAAAGATATAAAGAGAGAATAGGGAAAACGGTATGGATAGGGAAGGAATTACAAGAAAGTGTAGAGGAAATGAGAGAGATGATGGAGAAAGCAACAGAGAGAGTCAGATTTAGAAAATGGAAGGGGAGAAAACTGGATGGAAGAAATGGTGGGATAAGGAATGCAAGGAAGCAAAGAAAAATGCAAGAAGAGCATTAAGACAGTGGAAAAAAGGGAAGAAATAAAAAGAAGAATACAAAGAAGCAGTAAACATATACAAAAAAACATGCGACAGAAAGGAGGAAAACAAAAAGAAACAAGAGGAGCAGATTAAAGGAATAAAAACGGAAGAAGATGTATGGAAGTACCTAAAGAAGCAGAGGAAAAAAACAGGACGACAAAGGGAATAAAAATTAAAGAATGGGAGATATATTTTCGGAACCTGTTGGGAGGGGAAGAACAAAAGCAGGAAAAAGAAAAAAGAAAAGACGCGGTAGTAAGACAAGAAGAAGGAGATAGGGATAGAATAACGGAAGAAGAAGTAATAGAGACGATAAAGAATATAAAAAAAGGAAAGGCGACAGGAGAAGATGGGATACAAGGAGAAGAGTGGATATACGGGGGAGAAAATGTAGCAAAAAGGATGACGGAAATACTAAACAAAATATGGAAAGGGGAAGGATTTCCAGAGAGATGGAGAGAGGGAATAATATGCGCAATACATAAAAAAAGCGAAAAAAATAAAGTCGAGAATTATAGAGGGGTAACATTATTGAGCACGGCATAGAAATTGTACGCGACAATACTGCAAGAAAGACTACAGAAGGAAATAGAGGAAAGAAGTTTGGTACCAGACGGACAAGCGGGATTCAGAAAAGGAAGAAGGGCGATAGACAACATATATATACTGAAACACTTAGCAAATAAAGAACTAGAAAAAAAAAGAGGGAAAATGGTAGCACTATTCGTAGACCTAAAGCTGCTTTTGACAAAGTGAATAGGGAAAAGCTGTGGGAATATATGAAAAGAAAAAAAATCAATGAAAGATTAATACAAAGAATAGAGGAAATATACGAAGAAGCGAGAAGCTGGATTAAAGTGAATGGGGAAGAGAGTGAGAAATTCATAACAAAGAGAGGGTTGAGGCAGGGATGTCCACTGAGCCCAAGCCTGTTCTCGGTATATACGGGGGATCTGGAAGAGACAATGAGAGGACAACAGACAGGAGGGATAGTGGTAGGGAAAGCTAAGGTATGGTCGTTGGCGTATGCGGATGACATAGTGCTGGTGGCTAAGGAGGAAAAGGAAATGAAAGAGATGATGAAAACGCTAGAAAAATATATGAAAAAAAAAGAAATGGAAGTAAATACGGAGAAAACAAAGATAATGATATTTAGAAAAGGAGGGGGGGAAAGAAAAAGAGAGGAGTGGAGATGGAGTGATGAGAAAGTGCAACAAGTGAAGGAATTTACATACCTGGGCTACACGATGAAACAGGATAATAAAGAGGGAGAACACATAAAGGAAAGGGTGAAGAAAGGAAACAGGATAATAGGACAAGTATGGGGTGTGGAGGAAAGAGTATTCAAGATGGATATAAAAAAAAGAAAATTGTTGTTCGAAAAATTAATAAAGGGGGTGGTAATGTATGGAGCGGAAATATGGGGCTGGAAGGAGTGGAGGGAGGTAGAGGGGCTACAGGAAAAATACTGGAGATGGGTGTTAGGATTGGACAGGGATACACTGGGGTATATTGTGAGAGAGGAGGTTCAGATAGAAAAATAAGGATTGAGACAGGAAAAAGAGCAATAAAATACGAGGAAGAAATGAGGGAAAGAACAGATTGCAAAATACTGCAAGAATGTTGGAAAGAAATAAAGGGAGGGAAAGTGAAGTACGGGCAGGAGGGCAGAGAAGAGTATTACAAAAGAAATGGGTACATGAGTGAAGAAGTGGAGAGATTAAGAGAAGAGGGAGTAGGCATAAGGGAAGAAATAATAAGGAGATAGAGACATCGAAAAACAAAAAAGATGGACAAAGATAAAAGAGAGCAGATATAATAGGAATTATAAAGATATCAAGGGTGAAGGAGTGCCGGAATATTTAAAAGATAGAGAGATTAAAAGCAACAAAAACAAAAAAATTGTAGCAAGGTTCAGATGTGGCAACGAGGAGTTAGGGAACAAATATTGGAAAGAAGAACCAGAAAAGTTGTGCAGGCTATGTGGAGAAGAAACGGAAGACTTTAACCACATGAGAAAGAAATGCAGGGAACTAAGAGAAGAGGTGATGAAAATAGTGGAAATCTTAGATGAAAACGGAAAAGGAGCGGAATGGATGGAGGAAGCAGGAGGAAAAAGTTAAGGGGGGAGAAGGGATAAGAAAATGTAGTATATATATGTATAGACAACACGATCAAATTACGGCAACGAATAAAGTTAAACTTATATATATACCACTATACGTACCTTATTTCAGTGGACTCTGGGAGGCCGATGTAAAGTTGATGACGTTTCATCTTAAGTGTAATAAGCAATAATGTGTAATGCCTATTGTACGTACGAAAAATTTAGTACAATAGTCACTTCACTTCGAACCGATCCTAACGAACTCAATCCACTAACTTCGGCGCATTTTTGTCAACTTTGATGTATTATTGTATATAAATTGGATTTTACCACAGAAAAAAGGCGCAATCAATTCTTAGGAGTTTTATCTGTCGAGCATTTCAATAGTAATCTCTGCACATCACTGACTATTAAGCATTCTTTCTCTTGATTTTCTCCGAGAAGTTTTAGTCATACACATTAACTAATGTTTCTTTTCTATTTTCTAATGCAAATTTTTCGATTTTACACGAATCTACTTTCTACTGTGATTAAAAGTGTACCCAGTTTGTCCTAATCATATTTACTCGCACTCTCAACCACTATTACAATAGATAAGTAAATATAAGTCTATCTAGTTGTTTTTGATAGTTTATTACCGTCATATTACAGCCTATTCCAAATAATAGACTACGGACGTCAGAAGTTGACTATAATTTAAGTTGCTCTTAAAAGTCGAGCCCCAAGAAGCAATCGTAAAATCAGATTTAAAAGACTACCCTACGGTGTATTTAAACAGAATTTAATGATTTGGGCAGTTGGTCCTTCACATCTTTAATCACAATTTCGACCGCAATTATAATAGACATTCGTTTTTCTATGTAACATCTACATTTACTACAGATTTATAACGCCATAACTCAAATTGCCAATCAATAAATCATGTTCATGTACATTTTGCACGCCCAAGCATAGTTTTTCGATATAACAAAATTCGTTTTTATTTTATGATCGACATTCCCTGTAAACTATTTAACTAAGTCTCTTCAGCTAACTTTTTTCCTATTCCTCTATTCTTAGTTCAGTCAATTTAATCCGAACTAAGATTCCTCTACCTACAGAGACTGCCACCGGTGTTTGAGTAGCACATTCATCGAAAACACGTCTGCTTTACCTAGTAGTAGAACTTAACCTAATTTGACTAATAAATAGACTTGCAACGAGCTTTAATAATTTATTGTGCCAAGAACTGTCAACCGATTCCATTTAAGGCAGGCATCGTCATATCAAATATATTATAGTATTTCGAACTCCTTTTTGCAATATCATAAGCAGTCTCGTTCGAATTGTTCTTTAAGTCTGGCCGAATGTAAGGTTGTATTAAAAGTAGTTGTACCGTATCATAAGAAGTACCGTGGGAAGCTGCTATGTGTAGAGGTGTCTGCCCACCTTCGGTAACCGCATTAACATCGGCACCGTACTGAATCAACCTTAAAGCACAATTAACGTTGTTCCATTGACATGCCGAATGCAACGGTTGCCACTGCATGAGTGTTTTGGCCGAAACATTGGCCCCATTTTCTAATAAGTACGAGACAACGTCGCAGTGATTACTGTAACATGCACGATGTAAGGGAGTGTATCCGTCAGAATCAACCACACCGGTTAATGTGGGATCAGACTCGATCAGTTGTTTCACTACGTCTAATTTACCATTCTCGGCAGCCCATAGTATTTCCTTCTGAGGTGTCTCTATAAGAAGAAAAGTAAGGTTATATGTGGTCAAGTAAGGGAATTTACCGTGAGGTTGCTTTTCCTCTTCGTAGTCGTTGAGGTCGTCGTCCCAACCACTCACCAAAAATCTTTCGTCGCTTTTACTCATTATTTCACGCGCCCAAAATATAATTTGAATTTAGCCTTACGTTGATACCAACTTTAGATGTAGGATGTAGGGGATTTTTTTGCGTAATTAGTAACAAGTATTGGCAACGTTCAGGAAATTACTATCGATCCTTAAACCAACTAGTTTATTAAATCTTAAATCACTTTTATGCTATTAGAGTATCTTTGTAACGTACGTTAGACAAATTAAACACATGCAAAATATATAAATTACAGAATGATAGCACCACAAAATGGCGTAAAGTTCTTGTGATTGTATAAACAAACTAAAATTTGGCCAATAAAATAACAGAAACTTAACGACACGTTACTCTCAAGGAATAACAGTTACTTTTATTTAACGGTATTGGTCATTTAGAATTACTTGGGTGCTTATCGTTCGTTTTTGATGACGAGAATAAAAAAAAATGGTTTCGGGTATCAAACAATCGGGGTAGAAACAAAAGACATACGCTCGCTGCTTACTACGCGGTTTACAGCGATGTTGTAGTGTACGAACATACCAAAAATGCATAAACTGTAACGATTTAAAAGTCTTTTTAGTACATTTCGTCTGTCGTTTAGGCAACTTTGCAAACGTAGTCGCGTGGGAATAAGTTTCTCGTAAGTTGGTAAAGTCTTTAGCCGTAAGACGGCGCAGCCTATGCTCAAGTTCTGGCGTCATGCAAACATTAATTCTTGTTCAGGTGTGATGTGTATAAGACTTCTACAACGGAAATCGAGAATCTTTAATACATCGCGTTCACGTTTAAAGCGACGAAACTATCTCTTCGGAGGTCGCATTTAAGCTTCTCTTTGTTACTCTCGTGTCTATCTAAGTACGAAAGTTTCGCCATTGGGGTAGATGGTAATCATGCGCACCATAACTATCTGCAAAAATGGTGTAATCCTTAATCACTAAAGGATACTAACACCGAGGGATACTTTTTTGCGTGGTTGTATGCCATTACGATGGCGTTGCTTTATTTATGTATGGAAAATGGAAGTGACGCGACGTTTATGTTATGGTAAAAAGGTAATTTTAAAACCCTAAATTATTTAATCTCGCTCGTACACTTGACGTCAGGCGGTCCGAGGAAAACTTTTGATTAGAAATAATATTGTAACGCGAACGCGTTTAGCATTTGGCATTACCCTTTTTTGATTTTTTTACTCCGTTTGGTCACTATAAAGATCAATACTTCCAAATCTATAATAATTTTAAATTGGTACGATAGAACTATTTAAATTTATGCGCTATTTACACGATATTCGGCTATCAAAACTGTGTATCTAGTAAATATAAGAAATTTTTTTAATGTTTATTAGCAGTGGCGTAGCCACAAGCTCATGTTTTTTTTTATGTGATAATACTTTAACAGTGTATTGAGGACTAAGCTTTTAATCGAAACTTTGCAATTGATATCCGGTTGTTTCTATGTTTTCTTTCTTATTAATTGTTTAGCAATACTAGTCAACAATAAAAGGAAACTTTAAGTCTATGATAACTGTGGATTGTTTTATTTTTTTACGCACAATTAAAATAGCGGACTGTAGGTTATTTCTTTTCTCTGGCTCAGACTTTCGTTTCTTTCTAGGATTATTTTTGTACACGCAAAGAGAAGGTGGCGTAGGGCATTTGCTCACCCAAATAAATGGGATACTTCCAATCCGACTCACGATTATCTACGACGGAAACCAACCAAAAAGGTGAGCCGACTATATATATATACTGAATCATTTCTTTCATCTACACAATTTAGGTTGCCGACGCTTATGCGATTTTTTTAAAGTAAAGGTCGTTGACACGGTCAATTATACAAGGTGACACGCATTGATGCTTTATTTACCCTTGGATAACCTAGATAAAATAAACAATCAACATTTAATACCAAACCATAACCAGCTCCCATCCCTAAAAAAGTTAACATATCACAGATTCGTGGTCTGGTCTACAGTCTTCTCTATGCTTTTATATCAGTTTTTCTATTCCGGTTCCCAATGAACATTTTGCGTTTTGTAATAGTCGGTAATACGTCACCGTTACCAAATAATAAAACATGGAGTTATATAAAACATAGCTTGAAATCTCTAAATCACCTATATAAATCCCTTAAAGAGCTTAAATGGCTGTTTCTATAAAGGTTTCTACCACATTTTTTGAATACTTCTATATAAATACAATTTATATAAGCAGTGGTAACGTAAGTATATTGAGAACCGTTACACCACCACCTTACAAACCTGCTAGAAAGCGGCGTTGCTGTTTACGGTGAAATAAAGTGATGTAAGAGTATGGTTTACTTTTATATAACTATTTTATAGTGGTGTTGTAGCAGTAGTCAGTACATCTTCCCCGTAACGCAATTGAAATCATGCGCAGTGTTAGTAGTAGAGGCGATTGTATATATCCTGTGCACTTATCTCTTTCGCTCTCACAGAACATTATGAATAAAATGTGTGCATCCCGTTTCTCTTATGATAGACGGCTCTGCTTCACACCGAACAAGTAATGGTTGCTGAAATTATGTACCTATCACATGTTATAAAATGTTAACTTCGTTTGTAGGATACCTTGCACCCAAATTAATATGCCATCGCCGCTTTGTCGACTCAAATGTTATTATACTTCGAAAAAATTTAAACGCCATCATAATTATTATTGTATTGCATTACACAAGTAATTAAATACATTTACCTTGTCCCGTTTTTACCAGCGGCGTGGCACTTTTAGCTTGACCAAACTTATTAAAATATAAAAACCCAATGTATTTCTTTGTAAAGAACTATATTTGTTTTACATAAGTGTGTTTTCAACAAATAGTAATAATATATTGAAAAACAAGTGTCACAATGAGACTTTTTGCTGCGCGAAGACCAGCTTGCAAAGGGATGAGAGCGACAGAAAGTAAATTGTGACACGTGTTTTTCATACTATTTTTTTCTATTTCACATGAATTTACTCTAAAATTTTTATTAATAAATCAAGATAATATATACATAATGTTTACTTGTTCCCACCGAGGCGTTTATTGTCGAGAACTTTTTCTCGCCGCCGCCTCTGACATTCATATCTATGAGATGGAAGTTGGAATCCATTTTTTCGGAAAGGTTACCTATGGTACTGTAATGTATCTTTTAGTAATCTTTATCACCCAAAACCTTCAAAATAACCGCAATAATACTGTAAGTGATGTAAGTGCAACAAACAGTAACTTATATACCCGTTTTAGAACCAATGGATATCAGGTTACCTGTTGTTACACACGCTTTCCCGCGTAAAAGAAATATAAAGTCACTTATTGTTGTTAAGGCCGTCTGACACGATCAACTTTTTTAACGAAATTTTGAATGAGAATTTGAACGAAAAATATTATATAAAGAAAAGTGCTACAAATTCTTAAATAAAATACATCGTGAATGACACTAATTTATATTTTCCATGAAATTACATATGAAAGTTATTTGTTTCGTACGTATTTTTTAGAGCATCCTTCCTTGCACTACGATAATAATATAACGGGTGCTTCATTTTATACAAGCATTGATATTTCTGATACTCGTCGTATTTGAGGTTACAAAACACGTACAAAGTTCTTTATGAATAGAAAATAAACAAAACCAACTTCGCATGCGCGGATATTTTTTAGATGAAAAATAGAACATGTTCTATTTTTCGTCATGAATTTCGTTCAAGTGTGTCTGACACGGTCGAAGAAATTTTAATTCAAATTCTCATTCAAAATTTGGTTGAAAAAGTTGATCGTGTCAGACAGCCTTTATTGTTAATGTTCATCTTTGATCTTTATATTATTATCACATTTTTTTCTGCGAAATGCGACATATTTTTTCACCATTAACAGCCTAATGGCTTATAGAACTTATAGTAATACCACATCACTTTATGTTATGTAAAAGAGTCACAAATTGCTAGTAGCACTATAGTTTTATTGAAGTATCTTGAATAATACTAATAAAAATTCACCACCGATAAGTGATATAAGTAAGTGATATACATTATTACAAACCTTTTTTACATCACTTAAAGTCACAATTACCAAAAGGTTTATAAGATAGTTTCCAACACATTTACATCACTATAATTATAAAACATGGGATATATTTACTTCTAGGAGTGCAATATCACCTTTACAAAACAAAGGTTGCCATTAGAACCCTTATAACACTTAATTTCCACTTTATATAACTACAGTGCAGCTATATACTTTTTATAAAACTAGGTGACACCATAAGTAATATAATTTGTTCATTGGGTTCTTTGCTTTGTAGGGTTATTGTGAAGAAGACATTTAAATCTGACCATACATTTTTGATTCCTACCATTAGCTGGATGATATTTCTCTTCTTCATTACATATTTTCCGATTCGCTTCTTTCTATACTGCTGCTAGCGTCGGCATTCAAAAACGATGTGATGTGCGTCGTCTATTTCGTCGCCGCAGAGAAAGCAGAAGAGATTTTCCTTCTTTCCAATGCCATCAAGGTATGTCCCAAAGCAACCATGGCCTGTTAGCGCTTGGGTGCTGTGGTATCTCAAGTTTCCGTGTTTCCTAGCTATTACACCAGTCATGAAGATCAGAAATGAGTTCTCTTGTCTAGGACGCTTTTGTATATTCTGACCATCTTGGTTGCCATATCTGGATTGTAATTGATTTTCTCTCCATTTTGCTCATTCCACTCCTAGCATTCTTCTTTTCTTCAGCTAACAGGTTTATTGGAATGGTGCCGCATGCCTATTGTTGACCGACTCAACCACTTTTTCTACATGTGGACCAAAGGATAGATGCTTGTCAAGAGTAACGTCTAGGTAGATTATTGTGTCTTTGGGAATTACACTTTTTCCGTCATGGTTGAACCTAATTTGTCTAAACATTCTTCTACTAGTAAAATCTGTGGCTTTTGTTTTAATTGTTGCCACCTTTAATTTGTTATCGCATTTCCATTTGTCCACTTTAACAAGAGCACTGTCAACTGCTTCTTCGAGTGCTTGTGGAGTGTACCCCTGCCCAAAAATTGCCAGATAGTCCGCGTATGTTGTTAGTACCGCTTGTGGATAGAGCTAGATGCACAAAAAGTCATCATAGAATAGATTCCATAGCATTGGTCTTAATATAGAACCTTGCGGGACACCGCACGTTACGATTTCTTCTAAGCTATGTTTTTGATTATCGTAGTAAATGATTCTTCCTATGTCAGATAATTTGCAATAATTTTTAATGGTTGAGCGGCTACTTCTCTATATCTGAATTTTTTTATTACCAAATTCCAGAGGACTGAGTTGAATGCGTTTTCAATGTCCAGCGATATCTGCCGGGTTCTTTAGGTTCCTTTCTTGGCATTCCTTGTCAGTTCACAGATTTTTTCAAGTGCATCCACTGCCGATTTTCCTTTTTTAAACTCGAATTGGACAGGGGACAGGTTACCTTGGTTCTCAATTTCCTGGAAGGTTTGAGGAAACTCTTAAACTGTTATCTTTATAACTTTCACGGGGTTGCCGTCGGGTCCTGGGGCTTTTTTGTTTTTTGTCGTTTTAGTTGCTTCTATTAATTCTTCCGTGGTGAACGGACAAAGTGAGGTGGTTTTACCTATAATCGATTTCAAAGGGCGATTCGGAAGATTTGAGCCTTCTCTAATCTAAACTTTTCGGTAACAATCTTGTAACCCGTTTCTCACGGGTTGTTCTCCAGTTCCGCGCACATAATGTCCTAGGTTTTATTCTTCTATGTAGTTATGCCAGTCTTGTATTGGTTTTTCGCTTCTACATACTCTCTTTCTCCCATTTTGTCTGACTTGATTATCGTCCATGCTTGATGCGCGCAGCGCCTTCTTTTTGGTTGCAATAAATTTTTTGCTCGGTGCTTTCAGGTTCTCTGACCATCAGCAAAAAGAGTTATTACGCTTTCCTTTCCTTGCCCATGACATGCTTCGGTCACAGGCCTCGGTACTATCGTCTACTTTATATTCTTCTTCTGCAGTTAACTATGTTCATATCGTATCAATCAGTTTTAGGGAGTTTATCTTGTTGATATTCCTTCTCGTAGCCTAACATCCATCTGTGAAGGTTTGTTGTATACTGCGTTTTCCTATCTCGAAACAAATGCAGTTGTGATCGCTTAGATTAGGTTTGTCCAGGACTTTCCATGACATTACTTTTGCCGTCACATCTGAGGAGCACAATGTTCAGTCGATATACTATCTTTTTTCTGCGCATTCAAATGTTGGGATCTCGCCTGTGTTTAGTGTTTCTTATGACATCGAAGATGTTTATCCTCACTACTTATTACGCGGTTTGCCTCGATGTCGAGTTATACAAACATTATGAAGAATTAAAGTCACATATATCTAAAACAAATATTTCTTATGTCATCGAGCATAATTAAACATTTATGATCACTGCGTACTGCGCGGTTTACAGCAATCTCAAGATGTACGAACATACCTAAAATGCTTGGACGAACGCGGTTTAGGTTGCGGTTGCTACCTTGATGTCACATCAATGTAAAACAAATCTTTATTTTCTTATGTGATCGAGCATAACTAAGATGTTGATGATCACGGCGTACTACGCGGTTTACAGTGACGTCAAGGTATACGAATTTACTGAAATGCATGTATGAACGTGGTTTAGGTCGCTGTTGCTACCTTGATGTCAAATCTATGTAAAACAAATCTTCATTTTCTTATGAGATTGAGCATAACGAAGATGTTTATTTTCACTGCTTACTACGCGGTTTACAGCAATGTCAAGGTGTACGAAGATACCTAAAATGCATGGATTAAACGCGGTTCAGCTCGCGATCGCTACCTTTATGTCAGATTTCTGTAAAACCAATCTTTACTTTCTTATGAGATCGAGCAGAACGAATATGTTTACCCTCGCTGTTTACCACGCGGTTTACATCGTACTAACATACCGAAAATGCATGGGCAAGGGCAGTTTGGGCAACAGTCGGTACCTCAATGTTACATCTATGTAAAACACATATTTATTTTTTTATGTGATTGAGCATGACAAAGATGTTTATTATCACTGCATACTACGCGGTTTACAGTAATGTCAAGGTGTACGAACATACCGAAAATGCATGAATGAACGCGGTTCAGCTCGCGGTCGTTACCTTATTGATGTCAGATTTATGTAAAACAAATCTTTTTTTTTATGAGATCGAGCATAACAAAGATTCTTACTGTTTACTACACGGTTTATAGTTATGTTAAGGTGTACGAACATACCAGAAATAAATGGATGAGCGCTATTTAGGTCGTGGTCGCTAATTCGAATCACATATATGCAAAACAAACTTTTACTTTCTTATGAGATAGAGCATAACGAAGATTACTGTCTTCGTTGCTTACTACGAGGTTTATAGCAATGTGGCGGTGTACGAATATACAAAAATGCATGAATGAGTGCGGTCTAGGTCGCAGTCGCTACCTCAATGTCACAGCTATGTAAAACAAACTTTTACTTTTATATGAGATTGAGCATAATGAGGATGTTTATAGTCGCTGCATATTATGCGGTTTACAGCGCTCAGTTGAGATAGTGGTCGCTTTCTAGATGTTAGATCTACGTAAGAAAATCTACTTGCTTATGTGGTTGAGCATTACTAATATGTTTATCATCACTGTTTACTACGCTGGTTACAGTGATGTCGCGGTGTACAAGCATACCGAAAATGAATGGATGAGAGCAGTTTAGGTCGCGGTCGCTATTTCGAAGTCACATCTATGCAAAACAAACTTTATATTTTCTTATGAGATCGAACATGACAAACATATTATCATCACTGCTTACTGTGCGGTTTACAGCAATGTCAAGGTGTATGAATGTACCGAAGATGCATGGATAGGCGCGGTTGAGGTCGCGGTCGCTACCTCGAGGTTACACATATGATAAAACAAACTTTTATTTTCTTATGAGACCGCACATACTAAAGATGCTTTTCTTGCCATTTGAAGCGATGTCGATGTCAAAACAAAATCGTTTTTCATCGCATTGCATCGAAGTAATTTCAGACCATGTGGCATTTACTTGTTCATTAAATAAAACAATCTAAAATTTTTAAATTTTAATTGATCATATTCAGGTGTTTTTTTGGACTTTAGGTTTAACGTTTTTGAGTTGGTCAAACTAGTACAACACCCATTGGATGAGACAATTTACTGATCCAAACAGAGATCTGTCAAAATTTTACGGTTTTACCAACCCAAAAATGTTAAACCTTAAATATGAAAAATGCCTGAATATGGTCAATTGAAATACAGACAGATCGACAAGTATCTCGGGTCTAGTTGCGATTGTGTAAAAAGACTGTAATTTGACCACAAAGATCACAGAAATTTAGCTACGTTACTTTCAAGGAACAACAGTTACGTTTATTTAACGTCATTTACGGTTGCTTGGGTTGATAACTCCAGTTGTTTGACCATCATATTTGAACGGTACAACTCAAACAACTATAAAGCAACGACGTTAAATAAACATAACTGTTATTTCCTGGTGCTGAAAAATTTTGATTTCGTTTTCATTAGGACAATGAACAAAAACGGCGACTAAATAAAAATGTTCGCCGACATCTTAAAACATCAGGAGATTAAATCAGCACCCATCCAACGTTTTCTTTAAACTGTCATTTTCTATTCAAATGAAAAATGGCTAATATCATTTTTTGGTCGATGCCGGCCAGCATTAATAATAGTAATCTTTTCTAGGTTGTAAAGAAAAGTCAATCTTAACAAAATGATTTTAAAAGGACAAGAAGCTTAGTGTTTGATATAGTTATAAAAATACGTCAGAATATTCCCAGAGCTGATGAGTTCTAAAAAGACGTAACCGCTGTTTATAGGTTAGCTGTATGTTTCTCATGAGCGGACGTGTGTCACACTATTTGCTAGTTTTTAGTTCTAGACAAAGTGAAAAACAATGTTTAGAAAAACTCACAAACAATGTTTTATTGTTTTTACTCATTTTACTACACCCGCTGAAAATACAACTTGGATTTAGTTATACGTAAAGTTTAACCACTTATCAAGCAAACTTTGTTCCGTTTGACAAGCGTTTGTACAAAGTCTTCAGTCTACATTTTGAAGGTGTTTTCTTTAAGTGTAACGTACATACCGAGATACTTCATTTCGTTTTTTAACGAGATGTTGGTACGTTTTAGGTTGACTCGACAAACTCGACTTTGTTGTAGTGGGTAAAATGGCGCACAGTTTTTGCGATTGTGTAAAAAATCTAAAATCTGGCCAATCAAATGGTATAAATTTAGTGACGTTACTATCAAGGAATAACAGTTACGTTTATTTAACGTCATTGATCATTTATGGTTGTTTGGATTCTTATCGTTCGTTTTTAATGACGAGAATACAAAAATTGATCTATCAAATGATCGGGGTAGAAACAAAAGACTTACAAAACAAAAACACATCTTACTGAACTGACGTACTCCAAGATGAGATAAATATCGATGTCCAATTAATAAGCTTAGACGTTTAGTGCAAGAGCCAACTTTGATTCTGTTTAGTAACAAATATTGCCAACGTTCAATAAATATATTCCATATACAAATGACTATACATACAAAAAATTTATACAAAAATTTATACATTTAAAAAAATTCTCTAATTAGTCTTTTCTTCGTCGATTTCTTCATTTGTACTTTCTTGCGTATTTGAATTACTCGCGCCGTAGCGATCGTGCAACTCGGTCAGTTTGCTACAAAATTCGACTCCTCGACAAGCGTTTTTGGTAACAATCCCCACCAACTGCTTGGTTTCTTCTTCTAACTTTTTGAGTCGTTCCTCTCGTTTGCTTAAGACGGAATCGGTCATAGAAGTAGTCGCAACTGATTCTTCAACGGAATGTGACGCTGGTCCTTCGATTACAGTCTCCTGTTTAGGTGCTGACACTGAAGGATAATCTTCATTTTGCGTTTTTTTAATTGTTTCTAAAATGTGTTCTTCTAATTTTTTATAAGTGTCGTTAATGTCTTCGTGTTTGGATCTAGAGAAACTTACACTAGCTTCAGATGTGTTTTCAATATTGTCAATTTCTTCTTGAACAACTTTGAGAATGTTTTGTTTCTCGGTGCTTCTTTTATACAAGACGCGATCCTCGTCGCTGTCGCTGTTAGAAGACTCGCGATCGTCGCTATACCCGCTTTCGACGCTATTACCGAAGTCATCAACTGCACGTTTTCTAGAAGCAAATTCTAACTGTAATTGTTTCCACTGTTTTTCAGTCACAGAATTTTTTTCCCTGGCTTGCACCCACTTCTCCCTGCAGTATTCTAATTCTTCTTTCAACTCGTTCAACAACTTTCTTTTTTGAGCAAGTTCGTAACGCAAAATATTCTCTTGCGTGTGCAGCATTTGGTGTTGTTTTTGCATTTTCCCAACCACGTGCCAGGTTTTGGCCACTTCCTTCGACACCATTTCTAAGCGTTTTTCTTGGTCTTGTAGCCGCGTTTCTAAATGCGAGTTTAACTGTTTCAACCTTGTCGTTTCTTTTTCCAACGATTTTTTTTCCACGATTAGATTTTTAAGTCGAATGAACGTTTTGCTCACGCTTAGTACCAGCGTGGGTCCCGAAGGTGTCTGCACCGATTTGTAACAAGAATTGGGATCGTTTTCGTTTAACACGCTAATTGGTGCTGACTGATGGCTTAAAAGCTCGATGAGGATTCTCCAAACTTTCGGCAAGTTTTCAACTATTTCGGTTGCGCTGTTTAAAGTTTGTTGCTCGTTACCAGACGCGTTTTGTTCTTGTTGGTTGGAGTTTGAGTCACTGACTTGATTGACTAAGTCGAGGAGGATTTTGGGTAAAGCGGAAGATGCTTGATTACATTCTTCGTTGCTTACGATGTCTGTTAATAGATCGTGGTTCTCCTCGAGGGTTTTAATTAGTTTGTCTAAATCAACTTCTTGTCCGTTATTGAAGCTAATTAGTATTTGCGAAAACAACTGAAAAACGAAAGTAAGTTTGTTTTAATCTTAATCTTGAGGTACTTACTTGGTTGATTACATTTAGTTGTGATTGTAGTTCGCGACTGTCAGCTTTGGATAAACCTAACTGGGATTCGAGACTAAAAATATGGTTCGATTTTTCGCTACAATCTTTTTCTAAGGCTTCTATTTGGTTTTTTAAGTCACTAAACAGTGTTACTTAGTGGTAATTGTTAGAGAAATTTGGGTACTTACGCATTTTTCGTTTCCAGCGCAGCTAAATCAACGTTGGCTTCGTCTAATTTTTTAGTTACTTCGCTGTTTTCTTTTCTCAAAGCACCCTGTCTTTCTTCGTATAAAAGTTTGAGTTGCTTGATGCTGTGTAATTGCCTTTCGTATTCTCTTCGCGTATCGTCCGACATAATCTGAGATTCCTTGTCGGCGAGCATTTTTTGGGTTTTTTCGACTGTTTCGCTCAACTAAAAAATTGCGTAATTATTTTAATTTATTTGTAGTTTTTACATACCTCTTTCGTTTGGTTTTCTTTAATAAGTAAAAGTTGTTTCGATACTGCAATGATGTCTTTTAACGCGGCTACATGGGCACGGTACTCTTGTCGCTCAATTTCAAAAGCGGCAATTTCACCATGCGCTTTTTCCAATTGCTTATTCAACTCGACTATCGTGTCCATCCCTGGCACTTTAAACACACTATTCTGTTTAAGATTCTTCTTCAGCTCGTCGTTTTCCAACTTGTACTTGGCGAGTTCTTCGCGCAAATTATTCAATTCTAATTTTTTCTCTCCTATTAATTTGGCACGTTTCTCGCGAATTCTCAATATTTCTTCTGAGAAAGTTTTCTTTGATTCACTTAAAGTAGGTTCCGGCACACTTGGCCACCACGGATCAACACTGTCTTCGACGAATTCACTTTTTGCGTTTCCCATTTTGAGTTCTAAAAATGTATATGGTAAATAAAGCACGTCATTAAACGAAACAAAGGAAAGTTTGATGTACTCAGCGAAAGCGGGTTGATGCGCGTTTAAAATTTTTTTTTGTCTGCGATCGAAAACACGATTCGTTGTATTTTTAGTGACTGGCTAATAATTATGTGTGCCAAAATGTCCGGCGCACTTGCTGAGTATTACAAACGTTTAAAAATAATCAAAGCATCTGGAAAAAGTCTCACCTACTACAATTTAGTCACTTTTTGGCAATTACAAGAACGTAAAAAAACTTTGTTACTGAGCGACACAATGGGCAAAATTTCAGTTTCGTACTGGCGTCGACCGATAAATCTAAGCCAATTCTAATTATAAATAGATTTTTATTTATCGTGTTCGTCATGTACATGGTATTGAATTGACGAAGGTGCCAAGTTTTAAAAATAGCCATGGCGCGTTCTCCGCGCGGATTGATTTTTGCACCACGTGCCCGATTTTCGTATTAAGTTAATTGAATCATGTGCGTTTAGTTGGCTGCGTTAAAATAATTGCGGCTAATTTTTGTTTGCTTTAAAATAAAATAAATGTGGTCATAACTACTAAAATAAAAAAACCAGTTATTTGTTATTTTTATTTCGTCTATTGGTGTTTCAGACGTGTACACAATGATAACCAAAACCGGTTACTAGTTGTCCATTTTTTTTCGGTTTTAAAAGAAATGGTTACTTTATTGTCACCCACACAGTACAACAGTATTAAATGAAAGCGGTTTTAACTACAAAAATGTTTTGTTGTTTATCATGTTTTACTGTTGTTTTTTTTAAGTTGCAACATAACGAAAATCGGTTACTTGTTATTCAACTTTTCGGTTAACTTATTGCATGAAAATGTAGAAAAGTGCCTCATTTAGTTTTAATTTGTATTATAACCAATTATTTACTTTTCAGGAAGAGTACTAAGACACGATAAATTTATTTTATTTGTTGCACACAGAGTATAAAAGCATTAACCGAAACCGGTTATTTATTACTAGTAGTAAAATTTTTAGTTAACGCATTGGTTAATTGGTTATTTAAGTTAACTACACTATAATAAGAACGTTTTAGGAAAGTGTTTACTCGCTCTGGTAGTGTTTTACAAAACTAAACACGTTTGTAACTTTGATTGACGTTAAATAAACGTAACTGTCGCTGATAGTAACGTCGCTAAAATTCTGTTATCTTATTGACCAATAGTTTTTTTACGCACTTGAAAAAACTGTAGGTACGCCATTTTGAGTTACTATCGTCTTGTAATTTCTGTATTTTCTTGTATAAACTCGTGGGTTGAGCGCGTCTCCGTGTGTTGGATAGGAAGGTAGATAGCGTACCACGGTACGCAGCTTTACTAGCTGAGCCGGTACAACCCCATTTACGTTGGCAGGTTTTAAAGTCGCGTTGCCACACAAACCTCTCTCTCCCAGCTCAAAATGTAGTCTCGTGGCAAGAGCCAACACTAAGATAACGATGCCTGTCGTTGTTCTACTGACTTTGGTCAACAGTCACGACACGCAAACCCAAACCTCTTTGCTGCTGTGGGCACGAGACTCACTAACAAATAATGCTGAGAGGGTTTTGGATTTATTGTCTGGACCTAGAGGAGACAACTTTATTAAAAACCTAAACTTAAGGTGGGAAAAACCAGGCCAATAGATGCGTGACTGAATAGAACACCAGTAGTCACTGGTTCTAACCTTGTGACACCAAGCAAGCCCGGGACATTACGCATGGCGACCTTTATTTCCTCCAACTGAAAATAACTCAAAAATATCGGTTGATGCTGAGCGGAACCCAAAAAACCTATAAAGTTTTGACAGAAAACTGAAAAAACAAAAAGAATCGAGGACTCAGACAACGGTTCTATTCCAACAGCTGAGACGCGTGTGCAAAACCCATTTATCCAGAAAGAAAAAGTAAACACGTCAGGAACAGCGACATCAGACGGCACAAGCAATGGTACCAACTGCTGGAACATTAGAACAGCAGTAGCACATGGGCATCACTAAAACGACGAAAAGTCGAAGGACCCTGAAAAAGACATTCAAGGACAGTGGCGGGAATAACCGTTGCAATCATACTTGCGTTCTGAAGAATCCGAAGTCATAAAAATCTTAATACTTGGATGGATTGACAAACTGGAGAAGGGACAAGCTTCTTTGCGTTTTCAGAACCCATAAAAAGGAATTCCTGAAAATGATGTACGCACACGCGGCAACCAATGGATGGTCAGTCGACACGTTAAACAAAAAGACACTTCTGGAGTAGGAAGAGGAAGAGGAGGAAGAAGAAGAAGAAAAAGAGGAGGAAGATGTAAACCCACCAAACCACCAGAACTTGCTTGATTCAAGCTAGCCACATATCGGATAGAACGATTTAGGATAGGTTACGAAAAGAAAAGATCGCTTAGTTAGACGAGTCGGATGGGCTATGTAACACGTTTTTTCTATGTGAGAGAGGCACTCACCTTGCGGTCGAAACTTGCTGGTCTAAAAATGTACACGTGACAGCTTTACAAGAACTTTGGAGCAACATATTTCCTGCAATAGGAGGTGCAGATGAGAACGTTTTACCACGACGCACGAAAGATCGATCAGAACGGTACGATATGTGCCAAAGATCGTACAAAAAAATAGGCAATCTAGAGATGCCAGTTTCCTGATAATGTGGGTATGTCGCAGTCAGTGGTACCAATTGTTTAAGCCATATGTGAGCACAGGGATGACTGCACTATTAAAAATGGTTACGATTTCTTATGTAGGTTTCAGTTACGGGGAGAATGCTTATAGTACAAGAGCAAGACAGTCTTGCGCTTGTCAACTACATAGGAACAGCCAGAAAACTGATTCTTGTGGGTAGCCTTTTGTCAGTTGTTTTGTGTAGAAAAAACCAAAAACGTTCGTGGAATAAGTGATCAAGCTTCAATTATTGATGGCCATTGAATGTTCCTAAAATGTCTATAAAAATGCATAGTTTGTACTTGAAGACGTTCGTCTGTACTTTCGTCATTCGTTTTCGAATGGCGTTTGATGTCGCTTTGCCAGGAACGAAACCAAATTGGCTGACCAAGTTCGGAAAGTAGCGTAATTGGTCGATACGAACTCAGATGAGCCAGATGCCTTTTACCAGACTTGAGAATCGTTATTAGCCTTCCAGTTTTCCAACCGTTTGAAAAATACCCGCATTGAACACAAGAATTTTAAATAGGTCAATGAACGTAGAAGAAAGGGAATCGTGTACGGCTGTTCTTAATACGTTTCAGTGTACTCTGTCGGATTTGGATTAAGAAGCTAGCTAGCCGCCAACGCTATATCCTCTTTTGTAAGCACTCAGTTACGTCAGAATTCAATATTTTCAGAAGATCGGGCTTAGTTTTGATCCTCGTTCGTTGGATCGTCGTCTGGAACAAGGGAGCTAACTACTACTCAACTGTGAGAGTGTATGTCACCGTTACGGACGTCAGAACATAGTTGGATGGCAAGGAACTTTTGTGAGAAAATCATATAAACTAATCCCCACGGAGTCGCAGCCAAACTACTCTTTACAAACTTTTGCTATGAACTAAATTTAGCGTTCTTCATTACCAGTTTATACCGGTGAAACACAACCTTGTACAAACTTAGGCATTGAGTTTTTAGCTCTGCTGTAGGTTTTTGAGAATGCTTTTTTAAGCAACTTACGACTCGCTTTAACCTATCTAGCTTTAAATTCCACCACGGTACACCAGCGCTAGAATTCGAGCGAACTCGGCTTAAGCCATTTTGTATAGATTCGAGGATTAGCCTGGTTAACTTATCAATGAAGATTTCGATAGAATTCAGATCGTGACACTTACCTCCACGTGGAAGATAAGTAAGAAGTAGGGCGCTGACAGCTTAACAAAATCTATGCATTTAACATTGTGGATACTTTTAGGGATCGGAACTGCTCGAGGATTTTTGATGGTTAAATCAAAACGTATCAGGCGGTAGTCACTTTCAATCACCGAAATAACTTTTCAGTTAAAAATTTTTCTAGCTAAAGCTTGCGATGCTAGAGTGATATTGATGTTTGTATTACCTTAGTGATCAGTAAAAGTGAAAGGTTGATCAAGCTCATTTACAACACAAAGGTCACGTTTGCCCACGAGGTTCTTCACACTTCTGTCTCGTTTGTCAGTCTTCGAGGAATGCAAAAGCGCCAATTTTGCATTGAAATCACCTGCTATAATAATCGGGATGCTTCTTAATTCTTCCAAAACTTGGTGGTCAATAAACGCCGACGATATCCAATGAGGTGTTTCCAACTGTGATCATAGATACAACAATGAAGTCATTAGTTAGATGACTGAGGGTTACTACCCTACTAACGTTACCCGACAAATACCCCATAGAAGTGGATTGCCGTGATTTTGCTGAAAAGCAAGGCTGCACCAGCTTTGACTTCCAAGATCGCAGCACGAGAACGCTGAAGATTCACTTGCGCAATTCTAAAACTCAGAGAAGCGTCATCACAGTTCATAATCGGTGTTACAAATCTTGGCGACAAACCTCTTTAAGTTTGCGGAGCAGTTGTTAGAAGTTTTAGTACATTGCTTTTATGGCCATATCTCATACAGTAAGCGTATAGGGTCTCCTGAGGTTTTTCGGCAATCTTTCGTACGTGTTTTTTTAGCACACTGACCGCATTGAAGCATTTTAAGATGCGCACCATTGACCCTGCATACACTTTACGACTGGCCATCAAGTACTTTTGTACTTCTGGAGTTATTTCAACAACATAATTAGTATGTGTCCTGTCTGTAGGTCCGATTTTTGTTATGACCGTAAGGTGTTTCTTTTTATTCGGGATGAGAGGGTAGGCGTTACGTCCTTTATGAGAAGTGTCCCACAGCCGCTGTCTTTCACGAGAGATCAAGACCTTTAAGTAACGCTTGGCCGTTGAAAAGAACAAAAAATCGTTATTCGAAACGTGCTGATCCAGAAAATTGCACAAGCCAACCTTGCAAAGAACTTTGGTGTAGTAAACTTCCTGCAAAAGAATAATTCTGAGGAATGTCTAGGCCATAAGTGCGCATGGGAATGACTCCATTGTCGAAAATATTTGCAAGATGTTTTTGTAAAGGTTCTATTTAAAGTGTGAGTATTTGTAAAACGCTCTTGCACTTGTTAACCACGAAAGTGCATTGTTTTACAATGTCGTCGAGCAATAGTCTACTTGTAAGTACTTGAATTCGAAAGCCCTACGGACAGGAGTATCGTGAAGGCACAGAGAAGGATCTCGTCTTAGCGTGAAACCAAAAACTATGTACTTAGTCTTGTCTGCAGAGATACTTAGTTTATTGCTGCCAGCCCAGTTAGTCACAATATTTAAGCATGAGTTAGATTTTGCCTCGTCGAGAATTTGCGGACACTGTGACGGAAATGTCTTCCGCATAAGCGAAAATGTCGCAGTCTGCTGGTAAGTCTGGATTTCACAAAATCGGCCCTAAAAACGGGCTTTGTAAACAGCCCTTCCTCAGTGGTTTGGTGAAAACTGAACATGAAACGTTAGCATATTGACTAGAATGAAATAATATGTTTGCGGAATGTCGCCAGGAATTCTTTTAAGAAGTGTTCTTTCGAAGAGTTTACCTTGTTCTGAAAACAAAGTTGTCGGACGATACCAGTTAGGGTTGGCGAGATTCTTCTTTCCGGACTTGAGAATAGTGATTAGCTTACCAGCTTTCCAACTGGCAGAAAAATAACCAATTTTTATGCAAGAGTTAAACAGGTCAACGATCGTAGATGAGAGAGAATCTAGAACAACCGTTCGCAAAACATTACAGTGAATTCCGTCAAGTCCAGCAGCTTTATTCCTAAGAATTTTGTTAGCCACCGGGGGTAAATCGTTGCTGTCGGAAATTGCTTTAGAAAAAAGACCTGAATCTTATTTGAGCATGATAGGCATTGTCCGTCTAGAGATCGTCGTCTGGAAATAATGTGGAAACTATTACTTTAATCGTGTCTTGTTCTGGGATGGTGTATCTGTCGCTGTTTTTTACATTGGAACACAGTAGGATATACAGAAACATCCGGGAGGATAACCTGTAAACTAATCCTCACGGACTCGTCATCCAATCCAATCCCTCCCCCTCCTCCCCAAGCAAAGCCGTCCTCCCCCTCATTTCTTCCTTTAGCTCGCCACACTCCTCACTCAAGTGCTCTATGTCCTCCCATCCCTCCCCACATAATCTACATCTCCTCATTACATCCTCCTTCCAATACTTATTTAAATTCTCCTCATTTCCACATCTAAATCTGGCTATAGTTTCTCTCCTAAGCTTCTCCTCCCCATTAGATACTTAGGAACCCCCTTGGACACTATATTCCCATACTTTACGTTAAACTTTCCTTCCCTTATCTTTCCTTCCCTCTCTTGCACTTGCGAATCTTTGTCTCTTAGTACTATCTCCCCCGTATTTAACCTCCCTTCCTCTCTCTCCTTCTTTCCACCTCTTCTCTTGCGAAACCTCCTCGTTGATAGTACAGTTTCCTTTCTTCCTGCTCATATATGTTTTTGATATCCTTTACCGTCCTCCAGCAACATTGCAAAATTTTACATTCTCTCCTTACTTTATTTTCTCCTTATACCCCATCGCCCTTTTCCCTGCTTCTATTCTAATCTTTTCTAAATTCCCCTCTTCCTCTATTATATACTCTGGCGTGTCGCTGTCTAAACCTAGTATCCATTTCCAATATTTTATTTGTACCCTTTCCAATAGGTTCCACTCTTTCCAACCCCATACCTCCACCCCGTACATCATCACACTTTTAATCAATTTTTTAAACAGCCATCTTCTCTTCTCGATCTCCTTCCCAAATACTCTTTCTCCTAAACTCCATACCTGTCCTAATACCCTGTTACCTTTTTTTGTTAACTCCCTTATATGCGCATCATCTTTATTATCATACCTTAGCCTATATCCCAAATATGCACTTCATTCACTGCCTCTATCTTCTGTTCTTCCCAACTTAACTCCTCATTTTTTTTCCCTCCTCTCCTTTTTTGAAAAACTACCATCTTAGACTTTCTCACTATTAAACCCAAGTCTTTCCTTTCCAGATACCTCTTTATCGTATTTATCATACCTTTCATCTCCAACTCATTTTTTGCCACCATGACCATATCGTCTGCATATGCCAATATCCACACTTTAATCCGTCCCTCCATGACAACCCCACCACACTGACCTCCCTTCAACACTTCTTCTATGTCCCTTATATACAGTGCAAATAAAATAGGGCTAAGAGAACACCCCTGTCTTAGCCCCTTCCTCGTCCAAAACACTTCACTAACACTATCCCCTATTTTTACCCTATTCTTAGTCTCTTTATATATCCCTTCCAGTTTCCTCACTAGTTGTTCTTCTATTTCCTTTTTCCTTAACACCCTCCATAGCTTTTTCCTATTCACATTATCAAACGCAGCTTCTATGCCCATAAAGAACGCGTATACCTTACCCCTTTTCTTATCTAACTCTCCATTCACTAACTGTTTCAATATGTAAACATTGTCTATTGCCCTTCTTCCCACTCTAAATCCCATCTGCCAATCTGGTAATAGTCTTTTTTCTTCCACTTCCTTTTCCAACCTCCTTTGTATAATCATGGCATACAATTTATAACTTACATTAGTGACACTAACCCCTCTATAATTCTTTACCTCCTTCCTATCTCCTCCCTTATAAACCGGCAGAATTACACTTTCTTTCCCACTCCCTGGCAATTCCTCCCCTTTCCATATTGTATTAAAAATTTTCCTTATATATCCTCTCACTCTCTCTCCTACATATTTCCATTGTTCTCCTTGCGTACCGTCCGTTCCTGTCGTCTTCCTTAATTTTAGTCTATTTATTGCTTCCTCCATTTCCTCTTTCGTTATCTCCCACCCCTACTGTATTGCATTTACCCCTTGCAATATCACCTGCCTTGGTCTTTCTATTGTTCCCTCTAAACGCTCCATACAATAACCCAGCCACACCTTTATATCCGTTAAACCTCCTCTCCTCTTATCTCTTCTTCTCTTCTTGTTTAGAAATTTCCACACTTCTCCTTCTTTCTTTATTTCCTTTACTTGTTTCTCCATTTCTTCTTTATACGACACCTTTCTCTCAGAACATACATTTTTAAAATTCACTTTCTTCTCCTTATACTCCTGCACCTCAATTCTACCTTTCTTTCATCTTTTTCTAGCATTTCTCATTTCTGTTTTTGCCTCTCTACATTCTCTATTCCACCACCTATTTTTGTTCCTCTTTTTTCTTTGTCTTCTCTCAAACCTTTTCTTTTCTACTGCCTTCTCCATCTCTGCAGTCAACTCCTTTAGTCCTTTCCCCCCCCCCTAACATCTCCCCAAATCACTTGCTCCAACTTCATCTTATATCTTTCTATGCTTTCCTCAGTCCACACCGTTTTTACTCCCCATCCCCTCTGTTCCTCCTTAATTCCCAGCTCCTTTCCTTTTAAAATCACTTCGAGTGGTTGATGATCCGATTCCTCTTCATCCCCCACTTTAAAACTTTCTATGTCCTCCCACATCTCTCCACTCACTATCACGTAATCGATCACCGATTCCCCCCTGCCTCCCATATACGTATAGTCACCTCTGTCCCCCTCCTCTATATTTCCATTAAGGATTGATCATCCTTTTTCCTCACACATATCCACTAACAATTTCCCATTCGTATTAACTGTCTTATCCATGCTAACTCTTCCCTATAATAATTTTTTCCTTTTCCTCCCCCTGTACCATTTGCTCAACCTGTTCACTTATCATCCTGATATCCCGCCCATAAACTGTTAACACTATATATTTTTCCTTTCCTTCTCTGACCACATAATTTTTTACAATCTTCTTCAACCGACCGACCAGTTCCTTTTTGTGCCCGTTAGTATCCCTCCCCTTGCTCTACCTTTACTTTCTCTTCTAGTTGCAAATTCCACCTTCCAGCTATAACCCTCTGGTAATTTTTCCTTCCATACTTCCCAGTCTTTTTCCTCCAACCATGTTTCCGACATTCCCATCATATCAAAACCCTCTACATATCTCAAGAAATCCTCTCCCTTATTTTTTATGCCTGCCACATTCCAAAACAATAATTTCATTTGATTCTGCTTTTCCATCTCTTTTTTCTTAAAACTTGCTAATCCAACATCATTTGATCCATCGTTCCCTCCCCCAACTCTTAGTTTTTTGTCCCCTTCTTCACTAGAGCTCCCCTCTCCTCATCCCAAAATCTTTCTTCACCTTCCACTCACACTTTCAAGAATCCTATTTTAATCTTTTTCCCCTCTTCCTTCATCTTACTCGACTCATATCTTCTTTTGTATATCTATTTCCCTTCTCGTCATGTCATCGTCTAAATAAATGCTCGTACCTTTTTTTTTGCTTCCATACATCTAACTTATCCTCAAATGAACCCATCCTTACTAACATTACACCTCTGCTAACTTTCTAGTTTCTACCACTGTTTTCTCAATATTTAAATCTTTCTTCGTCCAATTTTCCACTTGCTCTTTTTGCTCCTTCTTTCCATTTTTCACTTCCATACCTCTTATAATTATGTTTGTTCTCCTTTTTTCTTTTTCCGTTTTTTCCCAGCTTCTCTCTATCTTCTCCAATCTGGTCTCCAACTTTCTATACTTTTCTCCCATTTCTTCAAATTTCTTTTTCCATTCTTCATTTGACTTTCTTAATTCTTCTTTCATCTCCTTTACCTCATTATTATTCTCTTCCAACTTCTTACCCATCTTAATTTGTTCCTCTCTTATACTTTTTACCTCCTTTAACAGTTCTTTACACATTTCCACTAACTCCCCATCTTTCCTCGCTTTTCCTTCCGCTACCGGTGATTTCCTTACTTTGGTGCTCTTCCTGAACACCTCCTCTACCGTAGCTTGCCTTTTTCTTTTTCCTTCTGACCACCCTTTCTCGAAATCCGACATAATTTCCCTTCTCCTTTAAACTTTACACTAATTTTTGAATAACGAAATGCTTATTATATTAAATCACCAAAAAAATAAAAACCAAAAAAACCACGTATTTTATGACTTAATTTCCAAAATGTGTATAAAAACGGAACAAACAAATCGTAGGTCAGTTATTTCCGTAATGCGAAGACAGCAGTGTTAAGAAGATTATTCAAGTTAAAATAAATAAGTCGTTAACGCGTGTGACATAAACCTACGGTGAATAATCTGGTACGTGATTTTATCTTACGTAAACAAGTGTTAAACAAGTGTGTGACTTTATCTTATCTTCGTATCAGTGATATCGCTATATATAAATTATGCTGTAAGTGTTTTTATTAAATATTATTAGATTTAATTAGTTCGGTTAATTTAAAAGTGTACATATTTTTAGTATAAGTAAAAATATTTTTAATAGTTTAAATAAATTAGTTTTAATAATAAAATTCGTCACAATATAATCAAATATCGATTTAGTTAAACGGAAGTTATCTGCGGACATTATTTTTCGAGTGATAGTAATACATAAATTAATTCAGTGTTTTTCTTAATTACCGTTGCATTTTATTTGTGTTTCTTAAAAGTAATTATAATAAATCGTATAAATATTTAGTTTATAAATAAATAAATTTTAAAATTTGTAACAATGGTGTCGGGTGTGGGTAATTAAAACCCGTTGATAAAACGTTGAGATCAAGTAAATAAGCAACTGTTTAGTTTGCGTGTGTTTGTTTATAGAGTGTAATTATAGTTGTTTCAGTTTGTTAAACTAGTGTATTTAATAATAAATAATCGGGTGTTAATAAAATTTAGTGTTATTAAACATTTTATTCGTGTTATAATTTATACCATTAACGCGTTATCAAGTAAAAATAGATGCGAAACTATTTGAATTTCTCGAATGAATAAAAAATGGTCAAGAATCGATAAATAAAAATTTGGACGAAAATACCAGAAAAATGTAAACAAAATTCTAGAAAATTTGAAGGAAAATTTTGCAAAAATTCTTAGGAGATTGAAGAAAAATTATTTGAAAATACCAAGAAAATAGAAAAAAAATTATTGGAAAATTCTAGTAGCTTAAAAGAACAAACATAGAAAACTAAATTAAAATTGTTCAAGAAGAAACCGAAGCCGATATGTTAAATTTAAAAGAAAACATATGCAAAGTTCTAGAACTAAAATAAAAGCAATAGAAGACAAATTAGAAGACAGAATAAAACTGCTTGAAGAGAGAATGAACCAAATGGATTGCCATGGTGAAGAAAATGTCACGTGCGAAGAATTATTAATGGATCATCGGGAAGAAACTACTAACAAGTTTAAAGTTGAACCTCTAAGTTTCGATGGTAAGATTCCATAGTTAACCTACTACAAACAGTTAATGGTTTGACAAACAAGCAGAAAGCAACGTCTTTAATGGTGGCTTTACGTGGAGAAGCGCTCGGAATTTTGCAGACTGTTCTTGACCCCCCGCAAGAAAGTTACGAACTTTTAATTTCACGTTTAGAAATGAGATACGGAGATGCTCATCTTCAACAAGTGTATCAAGCTCAAATTAAAAATCGGGTTAAGAAATCTGCTAAAAGTCTTCAAGAGTTTGAGTCTGACCTCGCCAGATTGACACGGTTTGCGTATCCTATAGCGCCAGATATCTTCTTGAAGCAATTAGCTATTCAAACCTTCATAGACGGCATTCGAAACAGAGAAACGCAGCAGACCTTCCGGTTAACTCGACCGAAGACATTGGAGAACGCTTTAACTCATGCTTTAGAGTTCGAGGCGGCGAAACAACCGTCACACCGAGGCAGCCATAAGCTCCACTGTGTTGCAGAAATACCCTCGCATACATAAGAAGACATTGAAGAAATAGTGCGACGTGTATTCTGCAAAGTAGCTCGGGGAAGAAAACTGACGTGCTGAAACTGCGACGACGCTGTACTAAGCTTAAAAGAAGACCCGAAAAGCGTCCGGAAACCTAGAGCAGACTAAATGAGGCAAAAGTCGACCTCAACAAGCCATGCCACTAAAATTACCATTTAAATGGCATCGTGTATGGAACAATTGGATTTATCTTGATGGTAAGATCAATGGAAGAAGTGTTCAGTTACTGGTTGACACGGAAGCGACAAAAACTATCAAATGAGAAGACATCACCAGTAACAGTACGACGTCGAATAGCGACGGGCAAAGAAATACCTACTCACAGACAAGTCAAAGTAACCATTGGTTTGGGAAATGGAGTACTCGACCATCAAGTACTGGTAGCCGACATCATGAAAAAAGTTATCCTGAGAATGGACGTTATAAAAACGCATGAGTTCCATTTGGATATGAAGAACGGTGTCTTGAAGATCGACAGTAAAGAAATTTTTTTATGCGTCAAAGAAGGCAGCCGTGCGAGTCTTATTGCTTGAAGCCGTGACTCTGCCTGCAAGGACTGAAAGTGTGGTGTTGGCACGCCTGGAAGGAAATTTTTGAGTAGGCTACATTTGCGCTATTGTACCAATGAAGGGCGACTTGAAAAAATACTGCTCGTTGGCAGAACTTTAGTACGAGAAGAAAACACGATGCCAGTAACGATCTTGAATGTCAACTTAACGTTGAAAAAGAAGACCATGGTAAGCCAATGCACGCTAGTATCTCAAATTGTGAGATGTGTAAATTTTAGTCAAAATACGTCGTCGAAGAAGATGGCTAAAGCTAAATGTTAGTTCAGTAGTATCAAGATGTGTTCGCGCTGAGAGTGGTTTCAAAAGAAGAACTAACGTGGTGAAGCATAAAATTAATATCGGCCGATATGACAACATCCACGCCGACTTCCTTTGGCGGAAAGAAAAGAAGCCGAGCAAATAATTATTAATATAGAGAAAGAAGATGTGATTGCACCTTCAAATAGTCCATGGGCGTCTCTAGTGGTACTCCTGTAGACTACAGACAACTTAACAACGTGACTAAAAAGGACAGCTATTCTTTACCGAGAATTGACGATACGTTAGACATCCTATCAGGATTCCAGTGGTTTTTCACGCTGGATTTAAACAGTGGTTACTGACAGGTAGAATCGAAACCCAAGGATTGTGAAAAAACAGCTTTTACGATTGGAACTGGTTTGTGGCAGTTCACTGTAATGTCCTTCCATCTGTGCAACGCACCTGCAACGTTTGAGCGTTTGATGCTTGGTTTATCTAGACAATGTGATTCTGATTAAAAGGTCGTTTAAAGAACATTTTAACAACCTCAAAGAAGTGTTCACACGACTACTTGGGGCAAATCTAAGCTCAAAAAAGTGCCACGTATTTAAGGGAGAAGTGCAATACCTTAACCACGTCGTATCTATAGATGGAGTAAAGGCTAACATAAACAAGCTTCGAGCAGTACAAGCATGGCCAAGACCAATCGACAAACCTCAGGTCCGAAGTTTTCTTGGATTGTGCACCTATGATAAACAATTTGTACCCGCATTTGCCAACATCGCCTATTTTTTTAGGTACCAGATAGTAGTAATTGAATTTTTTTGGTTGCTTTAAGTTTTTTCGGAGCTAGCGTTGTGGTGTTGTTTCTATGTATTAAACAATGTCATGTTTAATTTTCTTCATAAGATCTTGAACTGGTTTGGTTATTGCGAAAAACTGCAACCCTATATTGTGGTATTGGTCACTGCCTATAATTGTATTTATTGTGCCGTAAAGTACAGTGTGAACATTTTCTATTGCAAAACCAGTAACACTGTCAATTAACATGCGTTGATGAGTATCAATCATTAGTTTGTATAAGCTTATAAAGTCTATGCCTAATATATATAATATATATATGCCCAATAATGACTAACATATTGGAGGATTAGCATCAATCATCTGAATGTTGACGAATGGACAGATTGGGAGAGGGGGTACAATTGATGCTCGTTTGAAAGATCTCGGAAGTGCTCGACAGTTGGAGGCGGATAAAACTTTATCGTTAGTTCTTCATGAAATACCTTTTGGCACTGATCACCACAGGTATTACTGAACTTCTTTTTTACTTGGACACTTTTGATGGTAATATGTCTTGCCATGGCTATTGAAAATAGTTTGGGAAAAAGTGAGTGTTTTAGGCAAAAACATCAAAGACGGTCTTTTTAAGCAATCCCTAGAGAATGTCGAGTAGTGTTCAAGAGCCGAGTGTCATAGGTGTTAAAACATTTGCACGATAGCACATAGAAAAACACAGAGGACACTTTGGCGTAAAGAAAAGTTTGAGAAAGATTTTATTAAGTGAACTGCAAAAAGGACGTCATGAAATAGTGGCGTAAGTGCACGGTCTGTGCATCAGGAAATGGTCCAACGACAAAGCGCAAAGCACCGATAAGACAGTATAACCTGAAAAACTCTTTAGGAAGAGAAGTAATTGACATGGAATGAGTGTTCCCAGAATCGGTTTCGGGAAACAAATTCACCCTGGTGGCGATAGATTATTTCACAAAATCGACAGAAGCTTACGCCATATCTAATCAAGAAGCAGCTACAGTCGCAGACGTATTAGTGAAAGAGTTTTTCAGTCGGTTTGGAGTTCTGCAACTTTGAGTTTGTGCTTGAGTTTACCGACTATTGGGAATTTAGAGAACTAGGACGACACTTCTCCATCCTCAATCTGATGGCATTGAATCGAATAATGGGAAAGTACTTAATCAAAGTAGTGTCCGAACACCAAAGAGACTGGAATCAGCACTTTTTCCATACTGATGATCTGTTTACGAAAGCCTAGACCAAACACCATCTTCTGTCATGCTCGGTCGCAAAATACAACTGGCATGTAACCTCTAATTTGGACAAAGATCAGAAGAAAAAGTTACCTACTGAAGAAGACTACGTCAGCAAGCTGACGAAAAGGCTAGACAAAGTACATGAGGCAATCTGTAAAAACACACAAATTGCCAGGGACGACATGAAGACCAGATATGACGTCAAAGCACAAAATGGTGGGTTTTAACCTGGCCACGTGGTGTGATTGTATATTCCTCAAAGAAGACGCGCTTTGTCGCTGCAGCTGCAGAGACTCTCCCATTGTCCTTATAAAGTCGTGCAGCGTATTAACGACGTCGCATATCTCATCCGAAAACTACCCAGAAGTAAGCTAAAAGTGGTCTACATCCATTGTCTAGCAAAACCAGAAATCAAAGTTTATGAGCATGAGGTTCTGGAAAAGCTAGATTCGGAGTTATAATCGAGAAACAACAAGACCTGTTCCAAAGAAGAAAATATTACGCCATCACACATTACGTGAGCGAGGATTTTGAAATGTCCAAAAGGTTGCAGTCGTATTTAAGAAGAAGTTTGGACGGTTAGATGAACGACGAAGACAGCAACCGGAGGTGGGAAAAATTTGAAAAACTACGTGATGACTTACGCTTCATTTTCTATCTGGTCACCAAGAAGTACTCACGTGCAAAGCCGTTATACGAAAGGCTTTGGCGAGTATTATGGAATCTCAGGAGAGAAACGGAGTTCCACAATATTAAGAAATTGGCAGTACCTAAGCTTGGTTGTGGTTTAGATCAACTGAATTGGAAGACAGTTACCATCTAAGCAGAATATCGAGTCAGAAAGTGTTCATTGACTGCTACTTTTACGCTGAGTTGCCGAAATTGAGAGAGCTGCTGCTATCGCCACGATTCTTTCTACCGGTGTCGCATCCAGTTTCTTGTTTTGAAACAGAACAATCTTAAAAAGAGGGCAGTGAAACGTTTTCAAAATTATTGTCAACTTTGTAACAATAACCGAATGATGTTGAACATTCTAGACACATATAACAGAAATATATAAAAACTATTCAAAAGAAGCTGAGGTCGATTTTTCAAATTGTATCGCAAGAGGACTTTGTCGGTTTAGATAAACAGAAGTTAGCTGCGTAAATTATTTTTAAAATTCGTAACAATAAGTACGAGATTTTCATATAATATGCAAATTTTACATAAATATAAAAAATATCGCGAAATTTGATGAAATATGCATTTTTTATACCACTAATAAATCCTATATTGCATGAACAGGAAAAAATGTTGCCACGTGACTAATATAACGTTACGTTTAATAAATTTAAAAAAACACATTTTGAATAAATGCCAGCATTGTTGCCAATTGTTTCGTTTTTTTGGGACTTATCAGCCCTGGAATATTTTTTTATAACTACAGTAACTAATTTTTACTTCTCTAAAACCACCCCCACCAATTCAATCAAATTAAAAGGTAGCTTATGCTACTCTTACGTTTTGGTATAATTTATTAATTGAAAATTTATTAAAAGTCAATCAAGTGGAACAAAAAAAGGAATTTTGTCGGTTTTTTGTATATCAACTTTTTTTGTATCAGAAAATTTAAAATGCAAAATTTTGCGACCTCGTACTAAGGAATTTTCGATTTCTAAATATTGACTTGAGCATAAGTTAAACCTGTCTCGATAAGACCTTGAGCAAGGCTGCACTTTTAAAAAAGACGATTAGGTTTGCACCTGTTACAAATATAGCAATAGCCGCCGCAGCTTGTTCCATTATTTAAACTACAACATATTACGAAACAACAAATTAATTTTGTGTCCGCAAGAAAAATGAGGTACGTTGTAATTAATTTTATACGCGAACCGAATTAAATTTCGATTAATTAAAGGTTAATTTTAATTCTGGTCGCAACTACGTTGTGCTGCGCTATCGTTGCTGCCAAAAAAGAAAGCGGAGAACAGGGTTGTCAGAAAAAACGATCGCAATCGCGCGACGATCCAAAAAAATGCAAAGATGAAAGCTGCGAACGAAAAAATGTGGCCGATAAGTATAAAGACAACGAGGAGGGGAAAAAATTCCGCTGGAATAGGAATTTCAAAAATCACAAAAACTATATTTACGACGTCGATAAGAAAAAAACGGAAAGCGTTTATAAACCCAAATACAAACATGCGAAGGAGGATGACGTAGTTGAAGAGAAAAAGTACGTCAAAACTAACAAAAAAAAGAGTAAGGATGGCGAAACCGAAAACGGAAGTAAGAAAAATAAATCTGCGTACAAAAAACAAAAGTAAGTCGTTTTTTTTAAGCTACATAATTATATCGTTTTTGTGTTTTAGTGCCAAAATGGACGATTCCGCCTCTACCGAAACGGCAGAAGTTAGTAACGACAGTGCCATGGAGTCGACTAAAGAAGTACAGTGCGATTCTACCGAAAATACCTGTCCTGCTGATTAACTAAGATTTGGGCACTTTTGGAGCAGTATTATTAGTTCTTAGAGTTATAGTTAAAGTTATTTAGTAAATAATTTGTTTATTGGTTGTAAAAATTTGTCTTTAATTGTCCTGAAGAATCCTTTATACGAGTTTTTTTATTCGGAATCTTGTTGACGAAATTTTGTTTAGTTAACAAAATCAAAAAAAGTATATACTAAGATACAAACGTCTTCCGGGTTAGGGCTGTGTCAGTGTTGTAACAGAAATTGTGAACGTTTCGCTCACTTTTGTAAGGGGCTTCGTCAAGACGTGAAAAAAATCGCAGAACTTAGACAAACGACTAAAATCTAGCCAAAAACCTCTAAAGAACTAGGTAATCAAATTGTAGACCAAATCATATTCTAAACTCTATAGAAGTCACTTGAGAAAAAGTAGTTTTTGCAAAGTATCGTCGCGGTTGGTTGCGCTGCTCTGATTGAGTCCGTTGAACACTTCAAATACTTATATAGACGAAAATTTCTTCTGCGGACTGTCCATGGTGCTCTAAAATGACTTCTTCAGTTTTGAAACTCGGAAGGACAAGTAGCAAGATAAATTGAACAATTTCAGCAGTACGATTTTGATACAAAACATCGTGCTGGAAGTAGTCATCGAAACGCAAACGTTTTATTTAGACGATCATGCCCGATTAACTGTGGTCTTTGTTCTCGTCTAGAAGAGAAAACTAACATGCTTTGCAGAACAACGACGATTGACGATAATTGGCAACCAGTTCAACTATGTCGAGAACAAGAGAGTGATCCGAAACTACAGTTGATAATAAATTACAAAACAAATGGATAAAGATTAACTTTGGAAGAAATCAGCACGCAAAGTAGAATCGTGAAAGCATATTGGGCACAATACAATTTATCAATCTGATTGTAGTAGGCAGATGCACCGCCTTTCGGCATTACATCTCCTCCTGAATCGGCATTACAACACAAATGAGCCTACAGTACTCTATCAGTCTCTAATTATTTTTCCTACCTAAAATTACAATATTTGAAAAAGAAAACTAATTCTAAGCTGCCCAGTCCCTCTGGCTGTAACTTTCCGGATTACATTTTGCAGATCGAAACTAGATGCTCCTTTAGGTGTATCTAGCTCCGCTGCATTTCTTTCTAGCACTTACATGCTAAATTAACTTATGCTATCTTACTCGCTAAGTCAAACAAAAACAAACGAAATCAAGTTTAAAATGAAAATAAACAAAGTAAAAGCAAAACGAAATAAAACAAGATTAATTAAATAAATGAAGGTAAATAAACAAAATTAAGGTAAAGTATAAACAAAGTAAGAAAACAAATACAACAAATGAAATGAAATAAAACCAATAAAGTTAATAAGTAATTGAACATAAAGTAAAACATAAGGTAAAAAAAAATTCAAGTCCATAGCAAAGTTCGTAGGCCTCGTAGCCTCACTGCCGCACTTAGCGTCCGTTTGCGTCACTCTTGTCCTTTGGTGCCGTTGGACTCTGTCAACACTCTACGATCTGCCTACCTAAATAAATTCTAGTTAACTCTCTCTCGGGTAAGAAAAGATCTAGTGTCTATCCCGATCGCGTCGGAAGCGATGCGGTTCGGTTCCGTTAACTTACTTGCTTTCTTAAAGAGACCAGACTCGCATCATGCGTCCCGTCCGGGCAGTACTCGTGCTCCGTTCCATTCGCTTGCGGTCCCGTGTCACGGCGTCGACCACACTCCTCTACGTTTTTGTGGGTGACGAGCGACACGATGCTGAGCTGGGCCCGTAAGAAATCCTAAACTTAACCTAGTTTTAGAAACCTCCCTCCCGTGTTGTCCCGTGCGCACCGACCCGACCCTCTATTTGATAAATTATTTCTACTCGCTAAATTCATTACTAACTAAATCTTATCTAAATTCAAGGCACCCGTTCCCTCCCATGTTATTCCGTCCCGTCTAGTGCGCCCTTCCCATTCCCCGTTGTAGTCGTCGTCGTCGTCGTGCGTTTTGCGCTCGTTTTCTGTCGTTTCCGATCGGGTATTACTTCTGTCGAATCCGGTTTTAATCGTTCGCGAACCGTTTTCTCTCGCCACCATTCTTCGCGCGTCGCGTTAAGACCGATTTATCGCATGTTTGTTGGCCATGCCAGTCCGATGCGTACTAGCTGGCATCCACGTTACCACGTTGCTGTTGAGTCAGAGGACAATACAATTTATTTATCTAATATGCTTACTATCGTCTTGATTGCAGCAGGTAGATGCACCGCCTTTCGGCATTACATTTCCTCCTGAATCGGTATTACAATCACAAATGAACATTACATTTAATCCTAGTTTTCTTACATAAAATTACATAATTGAAAAACTAATTCTAAACCTAACTTTCCGGATTTTGCAGGTCGAAGCTAGATGCTCCTTCCGGTGTATCTAGCTTCGCTGCATTTCCTTCCAGCTCGTCCATTTACATATTAACCTAACTTACGCTATCTTATTAACTAGGTCAAAAAGAATATTAAAATCAATATAAGCAAAGTAAACAAAACAAATACAACGGATGAGGTGAAATAAACTAACAAATGAAATTGATAAATAGATACATTTAAAAACATAGGTACAAATAAAATAAATAAGTAAAAGTAATAATGAAGCAAACACAATAATTTGAATAAAATAAACAAACAAACAAAATTGATAAATAAACGAACATGAAATAGAACATGAGATAGCAAACAATAGAATAAAATAAAATAAAATAAAATTTAAATAAAATAAAATAAAATAAAATAAAATAAAATAAAATAAAATAAAATAAAATAAAATAAAATAAAATAAAATAAAATAAAATAAAATAAAATAAAATAAAATAAAATAAAATAAAATAAAATAAAATAAAATAAAATAAAATAAAATAAAATAAAATAAAATAAAATAAAATAAAATAAAATAAAATAAAATAAAATAAAATAAAATAAAATAAAATAAAATAAAATAAAATAAATACAATAAAATAAATACAATAAAATAAATACAATAAAATAAATACAATAAAATAAATACAATAAAATAAATACAATAAAATAAATACAATAAAATAAATACAATAAAATAAATACAATAAAATAAATACAATAAAATAAATACAATAAAATAAATACAATAAAATAAATACAATAAAATAAATACAATAGAATAAAATAAATTTAAGTATTTTTTCTTAATCTAAGATCGCAGTAAAGTTGTCCCAACGCACTTATCACTGCGTAAGCCCCGTGGCCTCACTTCCGCACTTTGGCGTCCGCGTGACGCTACCCGCACTTAGCGTCCGTTCGCGTCACTCTTGTCCTTTGGTGCCGTTAGACCCTATCAACACTCTACGATCTGCCTAACCTAACTTTATTTTAGTTGACTCTCCATCGAAACAAGCAGCTACAACCGCGTCCCGTCTAAGCGGCGTGCCCTCCCCCCTTCCGGGTCGCTAGTCCGATACGTGCTAACCTGGCGTCCGCGATTCCAAGTTGCTGTTGCGTCAGTGGACAGCTGAAGAGGACGTGATGAGCGTCGTCTCTGCCTCCGCACTCGCACAGCTGTGTCTGATCACCCGATGTTGTTCAAGTAGGCTTTAAAATTGCCGTGGCCACTCATTAGTTGTACCGTGTTGCTGTCGAGCGTCACGGGTACGGACCTTCTAATCTCTTGCGTCGGTATAAACGTGTACACGTTTCTTCCGGTGCTCGCGTTTCTCCATCTTTCGTTCCATGCCGCGTTCGTTTGCTCGCGAAGTCGGTTTCTAATGGCGGTTTTCGAGATTCGGCTACATTCGACGTCGATGTCGTCGGCTAAGGCTGCCTCTTTTGTTAGTTGATCGGCTCGTTTGTTTCTTGCTGTTCCCGCGTGAGCTTTGGTCCAGCGGAACTCCAATCGCGTTATATCGTTCGCTTGTCTTATGAGTTTCCAGACCTCGAAAACCAGCTTCGTTTGCTTGGAGAGGCTCGTCAGAGCCTCAAGCGCAGCTCTCGAGTCGGATACGATTGCTCTCTCTCTCCGGTACGTCTGCTTCAGTAAATGCTGAAGTGCCCCTCGTATGCCGATTAATTCACATTGGAAGATCGTGCAGCCGTTCGCCAACTTCATCTTTTTCGCGGTTAGTTCGGTATCGTTTTGGAACAGCGCGAAAGCTGCTCCCGCGTCTCCTTGCTCGAATGCGGATCCGTCTGTGTAGTACTGCCAGGCCGGGATGTTTTCCTCTCCAAGTTGGAATCGGAAGGATCCTAGGTCTGCCGAGTGGCCCATCTCGACGGTTGCTATTCTCCTCTCTATCTCGCGTCCTACGTAGCAGATGTCGTCGAGTTCGGTTCGCCCTCTGATATCCCGGTTCGATCTCTCAATACGTTTTAGCGTTGCGGTTTCCTGTAACAGTAAATTTATCGGTAGTAAATCGCTTAAAACTAGTGCGGCTTCCGTAGAAACCGTGCTGTAAGCCTGTGCGGCTCTTATTGCTAATATTCTCTGAGCGCTTAGTAGTTTATTGACGTTTTTTACCTTGCAACCTTCCTGCCAAATTTCGCACGCGTACGTTATGGCAAGTTGAATTGCTCCTTCGTATATCTTTCCTGCCGACCTACCTTTAAAACCCCACGTTAACGAGACCGCCGAGCCGATCTTGCCTGCAAGTTTTCGGCTTTTGTTGGCTACGTAGTCGATGTGCGGGTTCCAGTTTAATCTATTGTCAATTAAAACTTCTAAATACCTTATATTGTTCTTGCAATATATCCTGCCCTGTCCCAGAACGAAAGTTGGCCTTACCGCTTCGCTTTTTGCAACGTTAAAATTTAGCTTTTGTCGTCCTGCCCATTCGTTTATTTCTGCTAGTGCTTCGTTCGCAGTTGCTTTTAGTGCTTTAAAACTGTGCGCGGATACGAGAAGCATGGTGTCGTCGGCATACTCTACGAGGGTACAGTTTTCCGGAAGTCCAATGCTGAAAATTGTGTCGTACACCAGTTTCCAGTAGACTGGTCAGGTGCAACTGCCTTGGGGTATCCTCTTTTCACTTTTTTGTTT
Organism: Aquatica leii; assembly: GCA_035610365.1. NCBI lineage: Eukaryota > Metazoa > Arthropoda > Insecta > Coleoptera > Lampyridae > Aquatica > Aquatica leii. The sequence goes on from CM069438.1 coordinate 35,514,804, forward strand.
TTCGTCTCGTTAGCCAGTATTACTTGGGCTTTCCTGTTTTGGAAGTAATCTTTCGTTATGTCAGTTATATCGATCGGAATGTTTCTTCGCTTCATTTTCGTATTATCGTTGGGAACCACGCGTTATCGAGATCGCGGTGCAGTAATGATTTCTGGCTTTACTTTCCTTAACGTACTCTACCACTCGTCTTATGGCGTCCGTGGTTGTTTTTCCCGCCGCAAACCCGTATTGATCGGGATGGAATTCTCCGTCTTTTCTCACGTGGTGCTCTATCCGCGTAGCGACGATTCTATCGAGGACCTTACCGATCACCGGAAGTAGACTGATAGGACGGAAGCTTTAGATTCCATCATGTCTTCCTTCCCCGGTTTTGGAATGAACCTGATCGTTTGGATCTTGCAACAGGTCTGGAAGATGCCTTTCTTTAAACAAAGGTTAAACGTTCAGATGTGCGGGACTATTTCGTTTTGCTGCTGTCGGTGGTACTCTGTCGTGTCCGGGGGCTTTCTTCGGGTTCATTCTGCCGAGCGCTTTCGCGATCTCTCCTGTCGTGATTTCTTGATTTTCTGTCGGTCGTCGTTGTCCGGAAAAAAATTCTTTAGTAAAGCGTCCGCCGTTTAGGCCGCTGTTATCGTGTACGTACCGTCCGGTAGCTTGATGTTATTTAGACGGGTTTTCCCGTTCTTTTTACCTCTTACGACCTTGTATGCTACCCCCCATGGATTTTTTTTTCTGCATTTTTAGTGCAGTATTCCTTCCATTTTTGGGTTCGGGTGCTCTCTAGCGCGTCCTTGTATACCCTGCGGGCTTCTCTATATTCTTCTTTTCTGTCGTTCTTTATCTCGTCGTTGTATGTTCTTTGTGCTCTTCGCCTTGCTCTATTTGCTCGCTTGCGTAGTTTTGTCAATTTTGGGGTTCACAACGGTACTGTTTTCTTAAAATGCTTCACCGTCGGCATCGAGACTTCGCATGCGTACCTTACCGCGTCGTTCATCTTCTGAGCCGCTTCGTCGAGGTTTATCTCGTCGTCGCGGCCTTCGAGCAGTTTTTCGATTTCAATTGATTTTTCCCGCAGGGTTTCTTCGAACCTGTCCCAATTTGCTTTTTTGTAGCAAAATCTTTGGGAGGCGTTATCTCGTTTTACGTTATTTCGCGTTTTCGTTTCCCACACGATCATTTTGTGATCCGATAATGTTTCTTTCGGGCTAAGTCTCCACTCGGCAACCTTTTCGTAATCGCGATCGGTGCCTATGGTTACGTCGACGTAACTCGTGCCCCGATGTCCCACAAATGTCGGTCCGCTATCTTCATTGTACACTACCAATCGTCTGTTTTCTACAATGTATGCTAGTGAGCGCCCTCGCGCGTCCTCGATCTCGCCACCCCATATAGAGGATTTTGCGTTAAAATCTCCGCCTATCACTACTCGTGCATCCGGATCAATGGTGTCCAGCACACTTTCCAGTAGCCCTAATAGAGTTGCGTCGTCGCCCGTCGGCGGAAAATAGACTGACGTTGCAAAGAACGAGTCGTTCCCTTTTGCGGTTTTTACTTCCGCTACTCTTATGCAGTCTGTTGACAGGTTTCCTATTAACGTTGGCGTTATGCCGTCTTTGGTGTGTACAATGGCGCATTTGGGTTTTTCCGTCGCTCCCTGCAAAATTTCATATTCGCTAGGAAAGCCGGCGATTTTGTTGTATTTCACGTTGGGTTCTTGAATTAAACATATGTCGATGTTGTCTTCTTTCATTGTCTTGACTAAGTTACCCGTCGCGGCTCTGCCCCGTCCCAAATTGATTTGCGCGAAGCGAGGAATGTCGTCTCTGTCGTTTTTGTTATTTGGTCTGTCCATGTAGTCGATCCTGTTCCTTAGGCTATAACTAATGTTGGCGAATCCTTGGCATTCGTTATCCCGTGGTCGATGTCGGGTATCGATATGCTTTCTTTTTGTGCAATTCAATCTTGTGCAGAGTGCACACTTTACAGTTTGCCTTTCACGTGTGTCCTTCCTGAGTCAGAGAACAGCGTAGTTCTGTGTCTGCTCTCCCAATGTTGTTTAAGTACGCTTTGAAGTTGCCGTGGCCACTTATTAATTGTATCGTGTTGCTGTCGGCCGTCACGGGTACGGACCTTCTAATTTCCAGCATCGGTATGAACATGTACACGTTTCTTCTGGTGCTCGCGTTTTTCTATCTTTCGTTCCAAGCCGTTGGTTTTCGAAATTCGGTCGTATTCGATATAGATGTCATCGACTAAGGCTGCCTCTTTCGTTAATTGATCGGCTCGTTCGTTTCACGCTGTTCCCGCTTGAGCTTTGGTCCAGCGGACCTCTAATCGCGTTTTGTCGCTTGTTTTCCTTATAAGTCCCCAGATCTCGAAGACCAGCTCCGTTTGCCTGGAAACGCTTGTCAAAGCTTCTAGTGCAGCTTTAGAGTCGGTTACGATTGCTGTTCTTTCCGGTACGTCCTGCGTCTGCCCCAGTAAATGCTGAATTGCCCCTGGCATGCCAATTAATTTGCATTGGAAAATGGTATAGCCGTTCGCCAACTTCATCTTTCTCGCGGTTTGCTCCTTTTCGTTTTGGAACAGCACGAAAGCTGCTCTCGCGCCTTCTTGTTCGAATACGGATCCGTTTGTGTAGTATCGCCAAGCCGGGATGTGTTCTTCTCCAAGTTAGAATCGGAAGGATCCTAGGTCTGCCGGGTGGCCCATCTCAACGGTAGCTATTCTTCCCTTCACCACCACACCAACAAGACTGAAACCAATATTTACATTTGTGCCTAATGGCGTATCAATCATCCGTTTATGAGACTACCGGACAAACTTTTGCGTGTGTGATGTTTGGACGTGAGATCAGGTTACCGTGGGATCTTCAGTTTAGATGCAAGCTTAGGAAAGTAGTTGTTGGGGATGACTACGTCAGCGAACTCAATCATCCACAATAACGTCCGAAAGAATATCAAAATCGCCAGTGACCGAATAAAAGACTAATATGACGTAAGGGCCAGAGAGAGATAGTTTCAATCTGGTGACCTGGTTTGGTTGTACAACACACAACAAAAACGAGAGTTGTTTCCAAAGTTACAGAGACAATGGAAAGACCCTTGCGCTATTTTGGAGAAAATAAATGACGTCATCTACCGCGTCCGAAAGTTACCAAGAGACAAACTGTAGGTAGTTCACGAAGACACGAGAATGGCCAACATAGTGACAAGTAAAGACGATTCAAAAAACTTCGAGTGGTTCATGTCCACCCATAATGGAACCGCAAAAGCAGGGTTTGGAGTGACCACAGAAGTACAACAAGATCTGTTTGACGTACCGAAAGATTACTCTCTTACACACTGTATTGCCCAAGTCTTGCCCATGTCCAGAAAGATTGTCGTGGTATTTAAGAGGAAGTTTGGACGCTTGGATGAACTACGAAAACAGTGGTCTACAGAAGAGTTTTGAAGATTCAAAAACAACAACGGTCCATCTACTACTTAGTTACCAAGGAGTTGTCTCATCAGAAGCCCGAACTCAGAAACCTTTGGAACGCCTTTCTGGACCTGAGAGATCATGTCACGCGAAACAACATCAGGAAACTGGCGGTCCAATAGTCTGGCTGCGGTTTAGACCAACTCGATTGGTTGATAATGCTGATAATGGTAGAAGTCATATTTCGGAGTACGCAAGCTCCAGTGTTGGTTTGCAGTTATAACTTGAGAAACACAACTGGGAACGACAAGACCGTGGACTGTTATTCCTATCAACAACCCAAGTAGCACATAACGTTTTATTGACGTCAAAATTACGTACGAGACCTCATTAAGACGTGTCAATCTTGTCATGTGACGGCAGTGTGCTGTCTGGGAAGGACGATGCAGAAATGAACAGAATTGTGCTTAACGTCATGGACTCTTTTAAAGATTTCATGAAGTTGAACCTATTCTGAGACAGAACGGATCTAAGGAAGGGGCAGTGTTACGTTCTGTTTCTAAAAAGTGTTCGAAGGATAAAAAAAATGAAGGAAACTCTTGGTAGCGATAAGTCTTTAGTTCCTAATAAACGATTTTGAATTAACGTAACACTGGTGTCAGAAGTGAGATTATTTTTAACGCGATAAGAGTGTGTACTTTTATTTCGCGAGTGAATGCTGATTACGCGCTTCCAAAATGCCAAAATGGATAGCGAAATGCATAGAATTTTTAAAAGAAAATTCTAGAACGCTGGAAAGAAAATTAATGGAAAATACGAGTAAAATTCAGTTCAATTAATTGTATTTAGCTCTTAGTTTTTAATAAACGATTTTAAATTCACGTTACAAAATCAAAAATGAAGTCGCAGTGACTAGGTATATAACAACCAACAAAAAAACAATAATAAAAAATATAAAAATTGTAGGTAGAGAATGATGAACTTTGATGTTGTTGAACTGAGATGCGGAAAAATAAATAAGCACACTAGTAATACAATAAGATAAACAAGAACAATAGAACCAAAACTGGCACAAAGCACCGCCTACGTTAATAACAATTATGACAATAAACTTTTAAATGCAGAATTTTTGCGACGATCTATGCAAATATATCTAAAAAACACGTTTATTTCGCAAAAAAAATTTATTTAACTAATTTCCCTGAATTTCATATAAACAACAATCTTTATGCAAATATTTTTTTGGAACAGAGCTTAAAACGCGATAATCACGAAAAACAGAACCCATTTTATTAATATGATGATGAAAGCGGTACTGATAGTGTTGGCAATTGTTGCTTTAGCAAATGGAACACCTTTTGGTAATGTTTTTTGGTGTTTTTAACAAATTAATTATTTTTATCCTAGTCTGTGATAGATCTAAACGGTACGAAGAAAATAAGTGCAACCAGTGCTCCTGCATCGTAAGAAATGATAAGCTATCGTTTCGTTGTACCAAAATGTCTTGGTAAGATAATCATTATTTCTATAAAAAATTAGAAAACGTATCAGTTTTGTAGTTTAGTGCCGGAGTACACAACTTTACGAAATTGTGACCCTACTAGTTACGTTTCGTCGAATAACTGTTGGTGTATACCCGATTGGGGTGTTATGTGTGAGATGGCGCTGATTTCACAAAGTTTGTAGTGTATTTAGAAAATATAACTATTTTGTTTTAATATTAATTTTAGTGTGTAGCTTTGATCTTATTTTATTAAAAAAAACATAGTCTTGACAGCATTTTTTACTGAAAAAGTCATAATTTTTTTTTATTAGTGTCTTAGTCAGATCGACTTACTTAAGTGCACGAGTTTTAGGCTAAAATTTATTTTTAGACAGTTCTAGGTACAACTATTTTCTTAATTAGTACAACTAAGCACAATACAACACTCGAATTCTTTCAAATTCTTTTGAACAAAATCCCAACACTTTTATCTCAAGGTGTATACCAAATGTCCTGTTCGTGTAATTTAGTCTGCATTGGTGAATCTGGTCGTTCTGTTTTTTCGCGCTTGATAAACCGAACTAAATTGCAAACGTAGTTGTGTGAGATGTTAACTTATTTCTAAAATCATCAGATTCTCCCAATGTAAACAATTTTAAAATAACCCTCGTATACAACTATTTAAACAATTATACTTTTTATCAACCAAATAATTGCTACCTTTTCTTGTCGTATGAGTTGTATGGTTGTTAATCACTGGGAAACGTGCATACCGCAAATTCGCCGGAAACTAATTATCTTTCGTCCTGTTTGTGGGAGTTTCTTGCATACCCAAAATTTGACTCTTAATCGGAGTACAGTTTTTTTTATTGTACTTGTCGCTTGGTTATTTAACATGCAGGTGTGCGTTCTATTGACTTTAGTCGTGGGTGCGTTTGGTGCATCCACCACTATCTTTACAACAGTTAGCGATGCAACGTCATCTGAAACATCTTGTCACGAAGGTGAATGCACATCAATCAGAAACTGTTTAAGCAATGATGGAGTAATCCAAGACTCGTAAATCTAGCATTTGTTTTTAAATATCTAGCTGTAAATATACTTGTAGATCTTTGTGCACGTGTCCAGATGTTTATTGTTGTTACTCAACGTTAGCAACTGAAAGTTCAAGCAGCGAAAGTACACCGTCGACTGAATCTACGTTCAGGTATTTAAGTATATGCATAATAAAATATGTTTTAAATTGTTTCATAGTTCGAGTATAGCGTCTTCTGAACAAACGTCTTCTACATCGTCATCTGAAACTTCGACACTTTCGTCAGTAAGTACCAATGCTGTTTCAGAAGCTTCTTTATCTACAGCATCCACCATCGCGGTTTCGGAAGAATCGTCTCCTTCTTCTTCATCTGAAGTATCTGCACGGATTACAAACTTAAACGCAGAAGAATCGTCTTCTTTTGTTTCTGAAATATCTACAGAAACTACTATTACAAACCTAATTGAGGAAGAATCGTCTCCTTCTTCTTCATCTGAAGTATCTGCACTGATTACAAACTTAAACGCGGAAAAATTGTCTTCTTCTGTTTCTGAAATATCTACAGAAACTACTATTACAGATCTAATTGAGGAAGAATCGTCCCCTTCTTCTTCATCTGAAGTACCTGCACTAATTACAAACTTAAACACCGAAGAATCGTCTTCTTCTGTTTCGGATGTTACTAACGTAATCCTAGAAGAATCGTCACCATCTTCGGAAATTGCCACAAATGTTTATACACATTCAGATGAAAAACTTGTAACTGCTACTTTTCCCAACATTGAAAGTACAAGCGAGTCTGAGAGTGATTGTACGCCGTGGGTTTGTTTGGAAAAAGACGAGTGCGATAATTTAGGTGGTACTGAAGTAACTGACACGTAATAATTTACGTTCTCAATATGAATATGATAATTTCAATTTTTTTTTAGACAAAGTTGTCCAAAACCGTACACAAAATGCTGTTTTTCTAGTGACTAATCGTTTGGATTCTTCAAGTTTTGAAGAAGTTATAAAATTTGCTTCATGGATTAATTATAATTATTATGAATAAAACAATACTGAATAAAAATATTTTTTATAAATTCTATATCAATAAAAAAAAGTATCGAAAAAAGAACGTAAAAAAACGAATGAAATATAGCATAAAAATGGAAAACAGAATAGAGAATGTGGATAATAAAAAAGAGATTTTAATGCTAGAGCAAGAAAAAAATGCAAAAATAATAAAGTAAACAAAAAAGGAAAGAAATTGTCAGAGTTACCCAGGCAGCACGTTAACGTCATATGACGACATTGACACGTCTTAATGACGTACGTAGTTTTGACGTCAATAAAACGTAATGTGCTGTCTGGGTATAGCCCAGGCAAATTAGACATATGCTTCCCAAAAAATCATCTAAAACTGGAAAGTGTTTTAATGCCTTTTGGAGGTCTCAAATAAAAGTCCTGTGAGCTTGCGACGGATTCTCAGTTCTGCTTAAATTGTGGGAGTAAAACCACGAAATTTTCGCACTTTTTTTAGTTTTTTGCTTATAACTACTAGACGACGCATCCTACCGAAAATTTTATTCGAAGTATTTTTAAGAAGGATTAAATTATACGTCGAATAGTTTTTGATCAGTAAAAATCGGTTCAGCCGTTTAGCCGCCATCGATTTTCAAAATTGGGTCATTTTTACCAACTTGGCTAAAAAGTTCTGCCCTTTGAATGGATTATATGAATCATTTCATGATATTTTATTCAATGACAATCATCCAGAGGCGAATCTAAAAGTGTGGGTAAGAGGGGGCACGGCCCTCTTTTGAAATTTTAAATCTAATCCTAATTTTTAATAAAATCTTAATTGTTCTGGGCTTTCAGAAATTCTAGGATTCGTGCCTCCCTACATTCCTATTGGATTCGCACCAAGAAACTCCAAAATAATGTTGTTATGTGGTTTTAAAATATAAGAAAGCATTATAATAAAAATTTTATTAAAGATAAAAACAGATTTTTTTCGCTGTTTAGAAAAAGACGGTCGCTCTTCGCCGATTACGTCATCCACCTCCTCATCCTGGGAATCTTGAGAATGATAATTCATTTCATGCTCTTCTTGCTCCACACTGGGTGGCATCAAGTATAACATCCTTGTCTTCAGAGACGGAATTGAGGCATGCGTGCCCATTGCAGGTTATGCAGATGATGGTGCATTTTATCTCTGCCTTCCTTTCTTACATGTGGACGATATGGAATTGAAAGGTTCGTGTTGGGCCGGTGGATCAGTCGTTGTGATGGGAGTTAACCCATTGGTAGTTATTTTCCATCCCATCTCTCTGGATCTAGTACATTACTCTTCCATACCTGCACTTGTAAATAAGTTCTGAAGGAGTGCTGGCGAGCAGCCGCTTCTGTAGGAAGCAAGGACGCCAAGTCAAAATTCGTTTTTCAAAGCGACCTCCAGAAGAGGTAAAACCTCATCTGATTAAAAGACTTGCAGCTCCCACCCGTGTACAAGGTTTTTATGCCAACTTGATCAAAGAGGTTTTGGTCTGCTATGAATTTCTGGATCAATTTCATTTTCCCCTGGCGGAAAAATGAGGATGTAGTGTCGCACCCCGTGAAGGCGTGGAGAAACAGGGCATGCTTTCTCATGTCTTCAGGCAGTTGGCAATTGCTCGGACTGTAAACCACAGTTTCCTGGTTCTGCTTTCCGAATTTGATCAGGAACACGTTGGAGGTTTGCTCTTCAAGAACTGCATCATGAAAAGTGAGCAGGACTAACAGATCGGTGTCCTCTTCCACTCTGAAAACATTGCCTCCCTTTTTAGACCTCTCCATTGCTGTGTTCACTATCAGAGAATCTGCATCTTCCAAAGCTTGCTTCACGTAAATGCTTTCGTCCATCAGTTTGTTTGTCAGCATCGATATGAGATGTTTTTTGTTGTGATCATTCAACAAGAAACGATCTTTTGGCATTGTGGCCTTGGTATGTTTCTGGAATATAACCGACAAAGATGACATAGCGCGGGCTCTTTGCGCTCTTTCAGAAGACTTTATACTTTTCTCGGCGACATCCTCTAAGTATCCATCAAAAACTATAGTGATACTGTAAGACTTATAATTCGATTTCACGTAATTTATGCACTTGTGAACATTATTAGAAAACTGTTCTCCGCTGTTCCACACAACTCTGTGCAGGAGGACACCACCATCCACTACATAGTTTACATTCACAGTGAGATCCACTGGGATAGGAGTGAACAGCTTGTATAGTTCAAATTTTCTACTCTTCCGCATCATGCCGTCATCATCAAACAGTGGAAGTGGGTACGGGGTCAATTCGAATTCAAAGTACAATTCAAACTGAAGCTGTGATTTTATGTGAAATGGAATGCGGCGGAACAGAGTGTCCGGACTGATTCTCCATTGATCTTTGCTGTAGCCTTCACGGCTCGTAGAGATACCACTCGGCTTTTTCTGCTAAGTTGAAGTTTTTCCCTTCAATGGTTTTCATACTGGCAGTGCCCTTTTCAAACGCTTTGTGCCAGTTGATGCTGTCATCTGCTATAACTCCTGTTCTGATGGACATGGAGAGAACTCATTTCAGGAAATGGGTCATGGCACTGAAACCATTCGCTGAATTTCTGCAAATCGCTATCGTCCCTCCGTATTCTGGAGTTTGTCGTATCAACATGCTGATCGGATGTTGAGAAGGAAACCTCACAGTACTCTTCAATTTGATGACAAACATCCACTGCAGTGGACATGCCAGCGATCCACCGGGCTAGAGTTCCATCGCTGACTCTCCACCCACGGAATAGCCCTCCACAAGAAGATATTGCTCTCATGAGCACTTGCTCGATGGTCATATCTGACCATATTCCGGACCAATGCCTTTCGCTACGTGTTATTGTGAAGTAATATTATACAACAAACTGTAGATATTCAGCATGGGTCAGTTTTGTATTGAGGTTCTCCATATCTAGTTGAAGTGTCCACTGGTGTGAAAATATGGAATCATGTTTCTTGTCGTATAGTTTAGTGTTGTTCATTTCTGTATTGTTGATTGCGTCGTTTTGTAAATAATTTTTGAAAATATGAAAATAAAGTTCAGTTCAAACTTTGTCTGTCAGCTTTGCTTCTTGAGATGTGGACATCGTCTGTAGAATTATTTTGACCTTAGCGAACTCGTACAGCACGAGAATAGCAATGGCTTGACATCATCGTTTTTGTCGAAGCCATCGCGAAGCAAACACTCCACAAATCTTAGAAGCCGCTGCTGTTCATAGTTGTACCCATATAAGACATGAGGAAGTAAAAACCCTCAAGTCGCACGGTAACACAACTTAAATCGCTATCTGGACCGGCAGAAGCAAGAATTTTCCTTGCTTTTAACCAAAGTGGATGGTTCAAAGTGACAAAACAGCAGCGTTGGCGGAGCTCTCTGCATTTCTCAGCAGCTACTGTGAAGGTTGTGTAGATTGTATCAAAATCTAAGAGAGGGACTCTAATGAACGGGAGGCACAGTATACATGAGGTCATGTAAAGCTCATTTGATGTTATGGTCTCAATGAAGCCATTCCACCCTGGAAGGTCAATATGTTCATTCCACTTCCCAAACATCCAGAGCAAATCTACCGACCTTGGCAATACTTCTCTCTCCACGTTGTCAGTTATGGTCTTCATAGCCAGGGTGACTAAACCACCACCACTTGGTTGGTCAAAGTGCTGCAGCGGAATGCTCCCATAATTTCAGGTTGGTTTTGGTATGGCCTTCACCTTTTTAATAGGAGCCCTTGTGACCAGTGATTTCTTTGACGTAAAACATTGGATGCCTCCCATGCATGAAATGTATCTCGACCATTAATAGTGTCCATGTTTATGTCAGCGTTATCAAAAACGAACTGAGCGAAAGAATTATTCACTATAATATCCAGGAACTGCTGCAGAGTGGATACCTCAAATTTCTGACTTCTCCATATGAAGAGCTAAATCCCAAGGCTGAATGTACGTCTATCAAATGTTTTGACCCGTACTTCCTGTAGATCAAAGTTCCGACTCCGAGGAAGATGGAAGAGGTGAATGACCGTGGTCGGATTGCTGTGATCAGAGAATAAGCAATGGCTTGGAGTTTCTTTTCCACTTTCTTCTCCGCATCGATTTTCATTTTTCGAGGAGTTACTATGGTTGCCAAAAGTAACTGGAGAAAATCTGGAATGTCATTGCTTGCATTTTGTAAAAACATGTCAAGAGAGGGATATTTATCCAAAGAGTACAGTACAGTTGACCTGATGTTTTCACGTATTATTTCGGCAGCTGCTTTCACAACTCTCATACGTTCTTCATCTACATCATTACTTCTGGATTGATACCAGATGTTGGTCAAAATTTTGTGCTCTATGTTTTGGTAGCATATTGTTGACTGCCTGAATTGATTGCTCCCACGCCCCAATTACTTCTCCTAATCTTTCAGATTGTCAAGAATATGATCCTTGCTGGGAATAGTGCCTTGGTATTCTTGGAGAATCTCTTCCAGTGAAAATTGACAGAAATCTTCATTCTGTTCCATATACTTGACGATGAAGTCAAACGGACTCGATCATTTTAACATTCTTCTCGGGCCACCCCCGATCTTTTTTAACACAAGAAGGGGCGGTAGCAGCTTGAGAACGTACCAAGAAGAAATTTTGTTTGCACTGGCCGTGATACCGACCTTCAGCTGCGACTAAATCGGTTTCAGATGTGAGGTTACGCAGAAGACTCTAACCCTCTAACCCCATTCATCACCTCTAGCTCTAGCAGCATTTCTTATAATGTCAATGGTCTCCATAGTCATAACCCTACGCACGAACTCGTTCACTTACTTCCTTTTGACACGATCCTTTTGCGCACCTCTCTCATGCTTCAAGATACTACGTTCCTTTGTGTAGGCAGAAAAACTAGAAAATAAAATTACATAAAAACCAGCAGTTAAGACAATTCATACAAAGTCTGCCACTGTTCTAATAATTGTTAGTTTTTAATTTCTTTCGAAGACGAGCTCCATAGGAATTAAAAATTGAAAAAGACACAGAAAGTATTAATAATAAATATTATAATATTTGTTTATTGACGTCAATTTTACGTTAACATGGCGTTCTATATTGGTCATTAGTTAACGTTGTTATCATAAGAACAGACAAATTGATAGACTTAAAACGTTAACTCACTAAAAACCGTTCCTCATTAACTTTTTCCTATCAGTGTAAAACGCGCTTTAATTGTCGATATTACAGCACCCTGTTTTTCAAAATTAAGAAACGTCAGAAAATTATTTTTTTTTTAATAACCACAACGTGTCCGTCACAGTCCGTCATCAAAGTGACACAAAAAACACGGTTTTTACGGTGACGTCCTTAACACAAAGGATAAGAAATTTGAACTGTTTAAATCCCCTACTCCGAACACGAAATTAGTTTCCAACTACAATCTGTTGCAGCTAACAAGCATATTTTACTTTTCTTAATTTTTGTGTTTATTTATAAATGGCAAACGACAAGTACAATCAATGCAAGGTAGGTTTCAGTTTATTTTTACAACCGAAAAATTCATATCTGTATTAGGAATGTGGGTGCCAGTGCGGGAAATGCGTTATCAACGATCACGATGTGCACCTACACGTCGAGATAGAAAATCTCAAACAAAAACTGTTGGAAAGGGACAGTCACATTGCGACTATGGAGACGAACGTTTTAAACGAAGCCAACAAGTACCCGAGTGGAGAACTCGTCGCCCTACAAGAAGAATTAATCACCTGGCAAGATAAATACAAACGTCTTTACGAAGCACACAGGCGAATACAGAGGGTCAACCAGGGCTTAGAGGATAAGTTGTTGAAACTCGTCGATGTCACCGAAACCGAAAAGAATGCCTTAACTAAAGATATCGCAACATTATCTCATAAACTAGCCGAGGCTAATTACACAGTCAAAAAATTAACCGAAGACAATGTAAGTTTTGTTTTAGTTTAAGTCGTCGTCTTATTAAGTAGATGGGTTTTTAGGAAAGGTATAAAAACGACGTGGCTTTGGCGATACAATTCCTTCAATGCAAACAAAGTAATTTTGTGTCGCAAAAACTCGATTCGGTAAGTTATTTTTAACTATTTATTTATAAGGAGAAAGCGGTGATTATTATGCAAATAAACGTCTTGGAGACGCTTTCACGTTGTTGTTAAGTGTTTTAATGTTTTTATTTACTTAAGCTGGTTCTTGTTTGTACATTCAAGGCCGCATAAAGGTATTGTTTTAATTTGCACGTAATTAAACGCTTTGTTTACTCTTTCGCAATTCTATATCTTCAGGCAGCGGTGTAAAGGGTATTTGAACAGGCTTTATTTATAGTTTTATCTACGTGGTGATTCAGATTTGATAGAGCTAAATTTTTTATTAATTGTCGAATTTGCTTTGTACTTTGAGATATTTTCTATTAAAAGTCAAGGGCGTTTCACTGAATATTTCTAGAAGGGTTTAAATATTCTGCCGTTGCTCCTAGATAAAATGACACTAAAGAACGAATTCTTCTAATGGTCTCCAATTAAAAACAACAAAACTTTTTAAATTGTGAACTTAACCGTTTCAATCGTATTTAATATTGAGCTGCTATCCGACGTAGCACAGTATCAATAAAACCAAACTATCTGAATTAGTGACAACGTATCACAAGAAGGTTCAATGCAAACGCTACGAACTTCAGAATAATAACATTACATGGTAACATAAACCTTGATCAGCTCACGTTTGTCGAAAGCGGTCGTAGGTAATGATTTCTAAAGAGAAGGGAAGAAAAACAATTACAATTCAAGCACAAGAAGCTTTAATACAAAGGCTATGACCCACGCATTATTAACGTTACGAATTAAGGCTGACAAAATAAGTCTTACTTAACTCGCACTTGTCGGAAGCGGTCGTAGGTAATGGTCTTAAAAGAAATGCGTTTTATCGCCTAGAAACGTTGAATTAAGAAGACTAGATCAGTCAATTGAATTCTTTTGAACTTTTTGAAGAGACTTGTACATATAACTCGTAACACAACCACAGGAAAAATTTAATTAGTAGCTTCAGTGTAAATATTGTGAATCTAACAATACTGTTACACAGCTCATTTTGTCGGAAGTGGTCGTAGGCAAGGCGTTATATCTCGTGGATAAGAAGACTGGATTAAACCATTGAGTTTTTTCGAAGAGACCTGACAAAATTGTACATATAACGTGTAACACAACCAGAGGAAAAATGTAATTAAATTTGTAAAGTTAATTGAAAGAAAGAAATGACCATTAAATAAGTGATAAACAACGTATTACAATTGAAGCACAAGAAGCTTTAACGTAAACGCTATGACCCACAGAATATTAACGTTAGGGATTAAAAGAAACAAAAACATCTCGCTCAAAGTGTACTTGTCAAAAACGTCGTAGGTAATGAACTAATGATCTTAAAAGAAATGCGCGTTATCGCTGAGAAAATTTTAATCCAGTTGTGTCAGGTAACGCGTAGTAATTGTTACAGAACAGACATAAGTAATAGGACAAAAGTTGATAAATCTCACTTATCTCTTTCTTTGTCTCAAATTCTTTAAAGGAATGAATATTTATGTGAGAATGAAGCTTTAGTGTAAATATTGTGAATCTAAGATTGATGCTACACAGCTCATTTTGTCGGAAGTGGTCGTAGGCAAGGCGTTATATCCTGTGGATAAGAAGACTAGATCAAACCATTGAGTTTTTTCGAAGAGACCTGACAAAATTGTACATATAACGTGTAACACAACCAGAGGAAAAATGTAATTAAGTTTGTAAAGTTAACAATCATATGTAATAGGACAGAAGTCTATTCTTCTTCTTCTCGAGTCCTTAAACCAAAAGTTTTATATGTCCTTCCAGTGGCGGGCACAGGCTATGGCCCTGTCGGTGGCTGCGGTGAGGTCCTCCATGGTGCATTTTTCGTCGAGGAGTCGGCAGATCGGGAAATGTTCCATGGTCTGTCTTTCCCCGCAGTCGCATAAATCGCTGTCGCTAGAGTACCCCCACTTGGTCATGTTGACTTTGGATCTGCCAGTTCTAGTGCGTAGGCGGTTTAGGCTTTTCCACGTAGTCCAGTCCAGATCACCGCCAGCGGGTAGGTGTTCTCCCACTTCTAGGCTGGTACCGTCGATTGCGTCGGTGTTTTTAACGCGTTCGCGCCATGAATCCAACCTCGCTGCTTTAGCTGTTGATTCCAGGGGTTTCTCGGGTATGAAGCTTTTTCGGGATTTTAGGCGTTTGTCGACGTTGGTATGGCCGTACAATGGATGTCTGGGGTCCTCTAGTTGCCTCAGTTTTTCCCGCCTACTCGCTACATTTCTTCTTATGTCTGGTGGAGCAATACCGGCTAATAGGTAGAGGCTGTTGATGGGTGTCGGTTTCAGGCAACCCGTTATGTAGCGACAGCTCTCGTTGAGCACCGGGTCGAGTTTTTTGGCATGAGATGACCGCTCCCAAACTGGGCACGCAAATTCTGCTGTGGAGTAGCAGAGTGCGAGTGCAGTAGAGCGCAGGATGGTCGGGTTGGCGCCCCACTTGGTGTTGGCCAGTTTTCTGAGGATATTGTTCCGAGCGCTGACTTTCCCCTTCGTCTTTTCCACGTGGGCCCTATAAGTCAGGGTCCGGTCGAGGACGACTCCGAGGTACACTGGGTTCTGGTGGTGTTCTATTTCCGTACCATTCCAGGTGATGCGTAACTTCCGGTTTGCTTCCCGATGGCGCAGATGGAAAGCAGTTACCTGTGTTTTGGTCGGATTTGGTCTCAGGTAGTTCTTGCTGTAGTAGGTTGAGAGGTTTGATAGAGCAGATGTAAGGACTCTCTCGATGGTGGTGAACTCTTTCTTCTGCGCTGTGACGCACAGATCGTCAGCATTTAAGAAACTCTTGCAATTAGGGTGGATGGGCTGATCGTTGGTGTAGATATTGAAGAGGGTCGGTGCTAGCACACTTCCCTGAGGGAGGCCGTTCTGTTGCCGTCTCCAGCGGCTCTTCTACTTACAGAGTTCTACATAGAATCGTCTGTTTCCCAATAGCGATTTGATGACTTGCACTAGGTGGTAGTCGTGTGACATGTCGTAGATCTTCGAGAGGAGCATCCTATGGTTCACAGTATCGTATGCAGCTGAGAGATCTACAAATACTGCGCCTGTGATTTTCCCTTTTTCAAAACCATCTTCTATGTGCTGGGTGAGGTTGAGTGTCTGTCCCGTGCAGGATTAGCCCGGGCGGAAGCCAGCTTGATTTGGGATTAGGTGTTCTTCGATCAGGGGAGACAGATGGTTCAGGATGAGACGTTCATAGAGTTTGTGGAGGTGGCAGAGAAGTGATATTGGTCTGAAGTTTTTGGGGTCCGAGGCGTCTTTGTCCGGTTTTAGAAGGGCAATGACGCGTGCCTGCCGCCATAGCTTCGGGATGTTATATGAAGAAGAGCAGTTTTTAAGCAGCTCTAATATCAACTCTCTTGTCCTTGGTCCGAAATGTTTTATTTGTTCTGAGCAAATGTCGTCCATTCCAGCCGCTTTACCATTTTTCAGGTTCTTAATACAGATGTTGAGCTCTTCCATGGTGAAGGTGGTATTGAAGCTGTTGTTTTCTTTGCCAGGTTCTCGCTTAATCCTCATCTTAGATTGTTTAGTTGGTGCTTTCCCGTTTAGAAGGAGTTGGCTTGCAACCTGGTTTGCAGTGACATTATGGTGTTGTTCAGCCTTTTTGGGGTCGTTGCTTAGCTTCTTGATGGTGAGCCAGGCTTTCCTACTGCTGTGGGTCATGTCCACACTTTCAATCATGTTTTGCCATGACTTCTGTCTTTCTTCTTGTATCTTTAGTGCTAGTTCTGTACCAGATGCAATGGTGCTATCCGAGAACGGATTTGCTTGGAATAGCTGTTGGTACTTCTGATATTCGTCTATCATCTCATGGGAGAGTCCTGGCACGTAGCTGGTTCTACATCCTCGTGGTATGTTCTTTCTGGATGCAGTACGTACGGCGTCAACGAACAGGTTGTAGTTGGTCTGTGACGGTTCGATGTTTGCCACTTTCGTGTCCAGGTCCTCTGCAAATCCTGTCCAGTCTGCTTTTTTGAAGTTGAAACGGCGGCGGAATGGGGCCGTGATTGGTGTGACTGCTGGTGATGCGCTAATGGATATCGGCCTGTGCTGTGTGTGTGGTATGGGTTCCAGCACGACTTTACTGCAGAGGTCAGCGATGTTGTTGCTTACGAAGGCTAGGTCTGGGTTGTACCCCCGTTTCCATCTAGAACTGTTGAAGGACTTCGGGAGTTTGGGGTCGTGGATTAGACTGAGGTGGTTTGCATCGCTCCACGTCTCAACCAAGTCGCCATTTTCATCTGTTTTGGCGTAGTCCCAGTTGACGTGGTGACTGTTAAAGTCACCGATGATGATGTGAGTCTTGTTCCGATCGAAGTTTAGCGGTTTAGCGAAGTCAAACCGTTCCCCGGGTGGCTTATAGACCGAGGTGATAGAGATGCTGTCCAGTTCCACTGTCAGGATTTTGATGTTGTTGGCTTGAGACATGTTGGCCGTCTTGACGATGAGATCGCTCTTCGTGAAGATGACGCTACCGTATTTCTCGTGCTGGCACTCTAATATTAGCTTCATACCAGGGATCCGTGGGCGGTTGTTGTCTTGGCCTCGGTGGGTCTCTTGCAGACAGAGCACATGACATTTGTGGTCTGTGCAGATTTTTGCCATAATGTCTTGTTTGGCTCCTGTGAGCCCCTCGACGTTAGCAGAGATGACAGTCAGTGCCAGCCCTGGAAAGGGCCCTTTGGGGTGACACTGATGCACTGTGCTGGTAGGCATAGTAACGCTGTTTGGTTAAGATGAGTAGTAGGATTCGCAGATCAAAGATCTGACAGGGGTCGCGACGAGAACGCTCCTACTTTGACCCCCTATCTCTTTCTTTGTCTCAAATCCTTTGAAGGAATGGATACTTATGTGACAAAGTAGCTTTAGTGTAAATATTGTGAATCTAAGAATGACAATGTTACACAGCTCATTTTGTCGGAAGTGGTCGTAGGCAAGGCGTTATATCCTGTGGATAAGAGAACTAGATCAAATAATTGAGTTTATTCGAAGAGACCTGACAAAATTGTACATATAACGTGTAATACAACCAGAGGAAAATGTATTTAAGTTTGTAAAGTTAATTGAATGAAAGAAATGACCATAAAATAAATTAAAACCCACGTATTACAATTCAAGCACGAGAAGTTTTAATGCAAAGGCCATGACCCATAGAATAGTAACATTACGTATTAAAGGAAACAAAATAAATCTCGCTCTACTCATACTTGTCAAAAGCGGTCGTAGGTAATTGCCTTAAACTAAATGCGTTTTATCGCTGAGAAACGTTTAATTCAGTTGTGCCAGGTAACGCGTCGTAATTGGTACAACAGAATCATAAGTAATAGGACAGAAGTCTATAAATCTCACTTATCTCTTTCTTTGTCTCAAAAATTCTTTTAAAGAATGAATATTTATGTGACAAAGTAGCTTTAGTGTAAATATTGTGAATCTAAGAATGATAATGTTACACAGCTCATTTTGTCGGAAGTGGTCGTAAGCAAGGCATTATATTCCGTGGATAAGAAGACTAGATCAAACCATTGAGTTTTTTTGAAGAGAGCTGACACAATTGTACATATAACGTGTAACACAACCAGAAAAATATAATTAAGTTTGTAAAGTTCATTGAATGAAAGAAATGACCATAAAATAAATGAAAAACAACGTATTACAATTGAAGCACAAAAAACTTTAATGTAAACGCTCTGACCCACAGAATATTAACGTTGCGGATTAAAGGAAACAAAAAAATCCCGCTCAAAGTGTACTTGTAGAAAACGGTCGTAGGTAATGATCTTAAAAGAAACGCGCTTTATCGCTGAGAAAATTTTAATCCAGTTGTGCCAAGTAACGCATTGTAATTGTTACAGAACAGACATAAGTAATAGGGCAGAAGTTGATAAATCTCACTTATCTCTTTCTTTGTCTCAAATTCTTTGAAGAAATGAATGAATATGTGAGAAAGTAGCTTTAGTGTAAATATAATGAATCTAAGAATGATAATGTTACACAGCTCATTTTGTCGGAAGTGGTCGTAGGCAAGGCGTTATATCCCGTGGATAAGAAGACTAGATCAAACCATTGAGTTTTTTCGAAAAGACCTAACACAATTATGCATATAACCATTGATATAACGTATAACACAACCAGAGGAAAAATGTAATTAAGTTTGTAAAGTTAATTGAATGAAAGAAATTACCATAAAATAAATGAAGAACAACGTATTACAATTGAAGCACAAGAAACTTTAACGTAACTGCTATGACCCACAGAATAATAACGTTACGGATTAAAGGAAACAAAAAAAATCCCGTTGAAAGTGAACTTGTAGAAAACGGTCGTAGGTAATGATCTTAAAGGAAATGCGCTTTATCGCTGAGAAACGTTTAATTCAGTTGTGCCAGGTAACGCGTCGTAATTGGTACAACAGGATTATAAGTAATAGGACAGAAGTCTACAAATCTCACTTATCTCTTTCTTTGTCTCAAATTCTTTGAAGGAATGAATATTTATGTGACAAAGTAGCTTTAGTGTAAATATTGTGAATCTAAGAATGATAATGTTACACAGCTCATTTTGTCGGAAGTGGTCGTAGGCAAGGCGTTATATCCTGTGGATAAGAGGACTAGATCAAGCAATTGAGTTTATTCGAAGAGACCTCACAAAATTGTTCATATAACGTGTAGCACAACCAGAAAAAATTAATATATTTGTAAAGTTAATTGAATAAAAGAAATGACACCATTCAGACAGAAGAACTTTGAAAGCAAAAGCTATTAACATAGAATGGGATAATAAACCATATTCCAAGCTCACACTTGTCGGGAGGGGTCGTGGATAAGGATTTTAAAAACAAAATGAAACAAGACTAGAGAGCGACAACTCTTTAATCACAAATATGTTTCACGCAAGAACTTTAGTGCTAAAATCAAATAAGCGCATAAACCACATTCTGTATCTCACCGTTCGGCTCAAACTTTTTCGGAGCCGCCGTATGTATGATCTCCTTTACCATGAAAATTATACAAACTTGATCTTTGATGATAACCAAGGCGTGCGCAAAAGAAGCTTTGTTTACCTGCGAGTCTTCTAAGTGAGTGACTGCAATCTTCGTTGGCGGATGACACTTTCGGGTAATTGTATGTAGCTCACAATTGTCGGTAGTGGTCGTAGGTGATGATCTAAGAAAATTGTTGTACTGAAAAGATTTATGCATTCAACACTGAGGCTCTTTACGGGTCTATTGTGTTTCTCTGGTTTAGTCAGTGATCCGGAAGATAGCGCGATGGTGCATGCGACTTTCTTAAACTGCTACGCCATCGCTTTCGTAGATAACAGAGTGTTTATAATAAGTCATAACTTCACAATTCATTTAAGTGTTTGTTTTAACGATTAAGTTTGTTAAGACATAAAAAAAAGGACTTTTTAATAGCTTTCTCTTGGTACCCTACAAGTAGGGTTTTTGTCGCTTTTGGATTTTTGTGGTTGTACATAACATATTTTATTTATTTAATTCTTGACCCCGAAATTCTTCTATTTATTTGTAAACAGTGTGAAGAAGTACGTGTTTTGTTTTACGTTCCTTTTACGATGCTTCACTTAAAAAATCTCTACGATACCTGGGGAAAGGATGTTGTCCATAGTTTTTAAATTCTCATCGTGATTGTGTATCGAAACACCGTCAACCAACATATCGGCATGGAGGAAGGTACTTGTACCCCATGTAAATGAACTCCCCAAGGGCCACAGTCATCAAATATAGGCTTAGTTGATCTGACATGGGACGAACAAAATTGCATGTCAGCCGCTAAAAGGAAGAAACCAGACACCAACAGGGGAAGAGTTTGCTTATAATCCAAAAAACCTTCTTCAAGCTAAGCTATTGAAGTTAATTGGGGATATTGGAAGAGAAACTAGAGTTCTACTTATAACGACCAAATAAGCAGCTAATACTTAGAGGAAAATTAAAGAAAGTGCTTCCAAACTTCATAGTTTGGTGAGTCCAATTGACACGAACGAGATGCGGGCATTAGTCAAAGTAAGTATGAACGAAACCCAGGCAAGCAAGAAGATAGTACATGAGAATGAAGCCAACCAAGGTTACTTGTAAGAAATGGCACAACGAAATTGCTGAGGAAGAACTAAGAAAAGAGAGAAACTATTAAGGAAGCAGTGTCCATAGAAGACATTTTACCGGTGGTAGAGGAAGATTGGCCGGATTCGATTTTCCATGCCACCCAGGTAGTAGAAGCAAATACCAAAAATTTGTTGTACTTGGTCAGCGGCCAAGACAACCAAAAACACAAACATAACGAACTTTTTAAAATTGTAGGAGAAAGGACTATTGCACCGGGCAAACTAATATTATTCAAAAGCATTACACGGAGAGGGCGAAGACAGACATGAATTAGCGACCGTTACCAAGTTTACGGGGGTAGGAGGGATGACGAAAACTAATAAACAATCCTGGATTAAAACGGCGTGTGCAGCCATGATAAAGGCCCGGAACAGAGCGCAAACCACTAATATTCCATATCTCAAGTTAAGGGTGCTGGGGAAAGAGTTAGTCCTAGTAACGAATATAGCGGAGTTTGCTTTTAGAGACTCCCAAGTTAAGCTTGTCATAATGCAGGGTGGTAGCTATGAACAGAAGGCGACCGAAGCAGAGCTGCATCGTACACAGACAAACAAGGTGGGCACAATGATTATAAGAAAAGATGTAAAAAGTTATGCGGATCTATTGAGAGGACCAGATAAGCGTTTGGGCAATCTACCATTACAGCTCCTTTAAAGTCAGCGGACACCTGCGAATTTCGTCGGAGAATCGAGTAACTCTAGAATCCATCAAAACTAAGATATACACAGGGATGCTTGGTGCCGAATACTGAATTAAACGCACGGGCCGCACCCTCTATTTATATAACTTGGACAAAGTAACGACCCTGGAGGAAGTCAAACAAGCCTTGGAGAGCACGATAGGAGTAGAAGATTGTAAGAAAATTTGGCTTGGGAACCTAAGACTTCCTAATTGGGATACACAAACGGTTACGATGAATGTCTCTACATCGCAGAACGTCTTACCAAGAATATCAAATTACGGGTGGGCTTAAACATGTGTAAAATAGTGGAAAGGATAGAACAAACCAAATGCTCGAAATGCTGGGAAATAGGTTACCATGCAGCTAAATGCACAGGGAAAGAATGAAGTAAACACCATGCAAAAGTAGACTCTAATAAGGAGAAATATTGCTCAATCCGTGATCGCTCAGGTCATTCACCATAATCACCATGGACCATGGCTTGTCCATACTTTAAGAAACAGGTAGATATTGAAAGGACCTCAATCAACCACTACAATAACAAAAAGATTATATTAAGGTCTTGCAAATAAATGTCGGACGTAGGAAGGAGACCTCGTCCCTGTTATTGCCGAAAAACTTCAGGCCGATGCTGTTTTTATATGCGAACCAAATCTTTAGATTGCGGTAAATAGTAACTTAACAATGGACAAAGAACATCGCACGGCTATTTTTACGCGGAATAACAGGGATTTAGGAGTGATATGCACGACAAAGGAGTCCATCAATCTGTATAAGGCCGTTGCTCTCATTTCCGCTTTCGAAGTCACTCCCAAGTAATTCATCGTGTCTTTAACAAGTACCGGGACTCCCTTTTATAGGAACTGTATAGTATCTGGTCTCTTTCTTTCCGTGAATGCGATAGCAATTGTTTTGCTTACCGCTACCTTAACCTTGTTAGCTACCATTCAGGAGTCTACTGCTGCTAAGCCCTTGTTGACTACTCGCACCAGTTCAACATTTCTTCCTTGTCCAACAAGCGCGAAATCGTCCAAGTGGGAAAACAAATGGGAAATGTATCGAAAAGCTGTTTGGGCGCGGAAGTTAATTCCAAATATCAGAGACTGGACCACCCGGAAACATGGGAACATTAACTGTTATATCACCCAAGCCTTTACCGGACATGGCTGCTTTGGGGCATATTTAGTAGGCATTCGCAAGAAAGATGAACAGTCGTGCTTCTTGTGTGAGGAAGAAGTAGACGATGCGGAACACACCATATTGGACTGTAAGTACTGGCAAGCTGAAAGAGACGCGTTGTTTACACAACACAAGATACATCAATCAAACCTCGTACAGGTGATGTTGAGTGGCGAAGATGAAGAAAGGAAGTTTAAAGTATTAAGGGTAACCCAAAAACTCAAGAGAACTACCGACAACAATAAGATGAAGCACATTCGCTTACCATTGTACATGTTAGAATTTGATAGATCAGAAGATATCAAAAAAATCTATGATATTCAGTACATTAATCACACGAAAGTCAAAATAGAAGCAATAAGGAATAGCAAGCTTATTCCACATTGTAAAAGATGTCACAGACATGGTCACACACGGAAGTTCTGTAGAAGAACACCAGCCTGCGTGAAATGTGCAGGAGGACACATAACTGCACAATGTACAAAGGAGAGAAGCAAACCTGCCAAGTGCATCAATTGCTCTGAAGCACATCCTGCTAATTATAGAGGATGTACAATAGCCATTGAATTACAGAAAAGAGGAGACGCGGCAAAAACAAAGATGACAATCTCTCAACCAAGACAAATTGTCCCAAACAAAATAAAGCCTGGGACAACGCACACAACAAAAGACAGCCTAACAAACACCCGCCCCATCGACAACTGAAACATCTATGATGCAGCTTATGCAGAATATGATGAATACATTAAATCGAGTCAATGCAATACTCGA
This sequence comes from Aquatica leii, assembly GCA_035610365.1. Taxonomy (NCBI): domain Eukaryota; kingdom Metazoa; phylum Arthropoda; class Insecta; order Coleoptera; family Lampyridae; genus Aquatica; species Aquatica leii. The sequence goes on from CM069438.1 coordinate 35,538,637, forward strand.
TAGATTAGCAGCCAGGAGCACTGGTGCTATACCAAAGATAAAATAAATTATGGACCCAAAAGATCTACGTATTACTGCCTGGAATGCCAACGGCGTTCTAAACAAAACCCATGACATCGAAGTCTTTCTAAATACTCAACATATTGATGTCTGCCTTATATCAGAGACACATATGACAAAGCAATCATACCTCAAAATAAGAGGATACAAAACATATCTAAACAATTCTAATAAGAGAATAACTCAATCACTTTGAAGAATGTCAACTGCAAAGAGGAGATGTTCAACTCACCGTGGTTGGAATCAAGTCAACAAAACAAACAATGAAAATTGGTGCTATATACTGCTCACCAAGATATAACCTCAAAAAAGATGAGTACTTTACCCTTCTGAGACACTTAGGAGAGAGATTCATTGTGGGAGGAGACTTCAACTCCAAATATGTAGACTGGGGCTCGATACTAACTACCACCAAAGGAAGAGAATTAAGGAAAGCAATTCAAGAGATGAATTGCAACCACCACTCAACAGGAAAGCCGATCTACTGGCTTACTGATACCGATAAAATCCCAGATTTACTAGACTTCTTCATCACCGGGAAAGTATCCCCCAACTTTATAGAAGTGGAAGAGAACTTTGACATGAATTCCGACCATTCAGCGATTATATTAGCACTAAGCGAAAAGATAATAAAAAGAGCAGCTAGAGGTACTCTCACAAACAAAACTACTGTTTGGGAAAGCTTTCAGCTTGACCTTCAGAATAACATCAACCTGAACATCAGTCTAAGAACCACTGATCAACTTGAAGAAGAGCTGAAAAATTCACCAGCCTTGTCCAAGCAACAGCATACGATAATACCAAAGAGATCACACATATAACCAAAGGTGTAAATTATCCAGCTGAGATCAGAGTACTGGTCAAGGAAAAACGAAGATCTAGAAGAAGATGGCCACAGTCGAGGGATCCCACAGATAAAACCATACTCAATAAAAAGTTCCAGAAACTTTAAAGAGTAATATAAAAACTTAAAGAAGAATCATTATGCACTTATTTACAAGAGTTATCAGCATACGAGGTGACTGATTACTCGCTGTGGAAGGCAACCAAGAAGATTAAAAGACCGGTGATGGCTATTCCTCCGATCAGAAACAGCAATGGTTTATGAGCCAGAGACAATAAGCCAAAAGCAGAGCTGTTTGCAGAACACTTGGTTAAGATATTCACTCCCAACCCAGGGCAAGTAAATCAAGATATCACTAACATTGAAAATCAAAGAACTGAAAATATCACACCGGTTACTCCCAAAGAAGTAGCAGATGAGATAAAAACCAACCTGAACCCAAAAAAAGCTCCAGGATTTGATCTCATAACTGGAGAAATTTTAAAGCACCTGCCTAGAAAGGGTATAGTCATGTTGACTTGCCTATTCAACGCAGCCTTTAGATTAAAACATGTGCCTGCATGCTGGAAAGTTGCAGAAGTGTTTATGTTATTGAAGCCAGGAAAGCAACCTAATGATGTTAAATCATAGACCCATCTCTCTTCTGCCCATAATCTCAAAACTCTTTGAAAAACTGCTGTCAAGAGAATTAGGACAATAATAGAAAATAACTTAATCCCAGATTATCAATTCGGATTCAGGCAAAAGCACTCAACAATAGACCATGTGCATAGAATTAACATCGTACATATCAGATAGATTATTCAGAATCAAACAAGAGGACGAATACTCTGACCTAAAGGAGATAAAAGCGGGTGTGCCACAAGGCAGTGTTCTTGGGCCCATTCTATACCTACTATATACTAACGACTTACCAGTGTTAAAGGAAGCAGTCATTGTTACATTTGCTGATGATACTGCTGTTCTCGCAGTGGATCAAGATCAAGAAATATCTGTTAGTAAGCTCTAGACAGCAAGCAATGCGATAGTTGATTGGACCAGAGAATGGAGGATCAAACTTAACGAGCTTAAATCTGTACAGGTAAACTACACTAACAAGAAAATAGAAGACCTACATCTGATAGATACTATTGGAACAATTATACCATATTCGACTAATGCAAAATACCTCGGCATGAATCTAGATATCAAACTCAGATGGAAGGAGCATGTAAAGAAGAAATAAGCTGAACTAAACCTAAAATACAAACAGCACTATTAGTTGATTGGAAGAAACTCAAAACTTTCAAAATTCAACAAAGTATTAATCTACAACCAGATTTTAAAACCAGTGTGGTTATACGGTATTCAGCTTTGGGGCTGTGCCAGTGACTGTAACGTTAAGTGTATACAAAAATTCCAATTCCAAATTGTGTTGTATAAAAGCAGAGCACAGTGCGTGAGTAAAGTAAAGTGTACATAGTTCAGAAGAAACCTAGAAGACATCATTGGACGAACTCTGATAGATAAGTACTTAGTTTAGGATTTATGAGATTAAAATTAATGGTTGGTCTTCATAGACTAGTTTTAATTGTAGGCACAATAGTACTAATAAAAAAATGTGCTCTAAATTAAGTGTTGCTTGTCGCTGGTTACACCAAAGTGGTCAGACCTAGTGAAATGTGAGGAGAGTCAGGAGGTTGAATTTGAAGTCATGGCAGGATGAAGAAAACCTGTTGGTGTTACCACCTGTCATGACCGACTGTGAATAGAACCACTTGAGTCTGCGGCAGCAGGACAACGTTCTATTCAATACTAAAAAAACTTCACAATTGTGCACAACATAGGTCTAATTGATCTTCTAAATAAAAATCTTTAAGTAAATATGAAATAAACATAGTGACTTCAAATCTAGAGGAAAGAATCTATCTGTACATTGATCATTTTGCGTGGTTTGGCACCGTTTTGCTACATTAACTGTAAATTATTCCGATTCATTATGTATCTACAAAAACGACGCAGTTTATATATATTTTTTTTATTTTCAGTTACCTAACGAAGTCCAGGCCAAAGTATCATCATACGTGGCGGGTAAGCGAAAACCTGAAGAAAAAAAGACATCTCCCGAAGTACGAAACATCAAAGTGCCAATACCAACGTTTCCACCAACGGCGATGGTCTACTCGATACCGAAATCGGTCGAGAAATTGCCCGAACAAGACGAAGACGAATCGCTGTCGGTGGATATAGTTTCGGCCGCGATCATGGCGAAAGTTCTCGAGGAGCGCGAACGCGAACGATCGTTAATCAAACACTGTGATACGTGTACGTGTTCGAAGAATTTGAAAATCGTACACGAAGTCATAAACCATAGTGTCGGCACGCAAACGGGCGACACCGAAACGTCGTTGTGTTTGAGATGTAACAACGACATGGGTGTAGCGTCGATGCAGATTGTGAAAAGTACCGAAAATGTCAAAAGTAAAAATGTGCCAATTTATACAAACGAATATGATAATTGTCCTTTACAGGTTAGACCGAATATTGTAAAAGTAGAACCGAATAATTACCTAAAAGAGAACGATAGCACGTGTTCGTTCGAGTCCGGTCCCGCGCAAAACTCAAAACCTTCAAGTCAAAACTCAAAGTTATCAAATCAAGATCTAGAGAATTCAAATTTTTGCGAAAAATCACCAAACTTCCAAACCGATAACAGTGCCAAATTGAAAGGTCCTCGCTATTGCTCTGTTAGAATGCAGAGCGGTTCGAAGAATATACTGTTAGATAACGTACATAATAGCATAGCGCCGGTGTTATACACACATCCGGCCGATAAAAAGCCGAAAATTACCAAAAGCGTGTCTAAGAACTGTAACAGTTCGCAAACGCAGTCATACTCGAGCGATGAGCGTAAATCGATCGATTTAGTAGCCGAATCGGTTTTGAATCGGCAAAGAGTCGCCGAATGGATACAAAGCAATCAAAACAACATGGTCGAAGACGCCCGACCGGACACCATCAACGCAATCGATCCGGTTAAATACGCCGAAATGGAGAACAACGTCAAGAAGTTCCTTTTCGGCGAGAGTCAAAGCGAGTTTCTGAAAAAAGTCGCTATAGGCAAACAGAATTACCAAAATTTGCGCGATTACAACAAGTGCATTCACGGCGATAAGGATCAAATCAGTCGGAGCCATTCGCACACCGAAACCGAGATTTAATTTAATTGTGTTTAGAATGTAACGAGTGCAAGGGTAAAATATCTGTGATTTTGTAGATTTGATGAAATTCGATGTTAAGGAGTATGTTTAAATGAGTACAAAATAATTGAGATTAATTACCAAGGACCTTTTCCTACAATTTCTCTTCCTTTTAGCGTTTAGCCAATTTTTGACCAATGTGAATTTTTACCCTGTTTTAGTTGCGGTAATAAAAATGTAATGTAGTTTTAAATGTGTAAGAATAATAAATGAATTTGATTTTGTGAAAGTTATTTTTGTTCGTAATCTCAGAGTTGCTCAAGGTTTGCATCGCTTGAAAACCTCAGGACGCGTCTGCGTTGCATGTACTACTTCTGTTGGGATTAAGCGTAGTTGGGTGAGATCTCGTCTTAATCAGTATCAAAGAGGAGGGTTGTGTTCTGTGAATATTAATAGAAAACGATTAAGGAAAGATACGCGCCTTTTATGCTATCGGTGTTTGGAGAGTATCAAGATTGGGCAATTTCTCGTAAAGTATTCCGTCAGGTGAACGAATGTGATCGCAATTAAAAGTACTGAAACGTTCGAGAAGTTATTTGCAAATGCAAGAGCCTTCTAGAAGCTGTTATCCATTTTCTAGAAGATATAGCGAAAAGTAGAACACTCGAGAAGGATTCGCCGATGTGTATAAATACCGAAGAGAGAAATCGTAGGTCAGTTATTGCTGGAATGCGAATACAGCAGTGTTAAGAAGATTATTAAAGTGGAAATAAATAAGTCGTTAGCACGCGTGTGTCTAGATAAATATACCGAGAATAATCGTGTACGTGATTTTTAGTGTAAACAAGTGTGAAGCTATCCGGAGACGTTATCTTATCTTCGTGTAAGTGATAGTGTTATACAACGGTTATACATAAATTAGTGTAAGTGTTTTCATTAAATATTATTAGATTTAATTAGTTCGGTTAATTTAAAAGTGTACATATTTCTAGAATAAGTAAACGTATTTTTAGTCGTTTAAATAAATTAGTTTTTAATAATAATTACGCAACAGTGGTGTCAGGTGTGGGGTTCGCGATTTTTATTAGTGTAAATACCATTACGTTATTTGATATCGCTCCCGTAATAAAAACATTGATTACGTAAATCACTTTTAAGTTTGCGATACGCGTGTTTATTTATAAAGTATAAAATAGTGTTTATTAAACTTTTTCTTTTAACAAGTGCGTGATCGCGATATTAATTAAATTCGTTTCCGTGCACTAGTGGTTTAATATTAATAAGTGGATCGTTATTAAAATTTTGTGTTATACAAAAACTGCATTTTAAAAAAGTGTATTTAAACTTTATATTCGTGTTATATTAAATTTATGCCGGTGACGCGTTTGCAAGCAGTTAAAATTAATGCAAAACTATTTGAATTTCTTGAATCGATAAAAAATGGCCAAGAATCGATGAATAGAAAAATGGAAGAAAAGTTTTACGAAAATTCGCAGAAAATGAAGGAAAATTCTAGAAGTCTAAAAGAAGAGATACGAACGAGCATAGAAAACCAAATTAAAATTGTTCAAGAAGAAACCCAAGCAGATATGTTAAATTTGAAAGAAGAAATTTGCGAATCTGTGAATGAGAAAATAGAAGCTAGAAGAGGACTAATTAGAAGACAGAATGAAACTGCTTGAAGAAAGAATGAACCAAATGAATTACCATGGTGAAGGAAGTGTCACGAGTGAAGATTTAATAATGGACCGCCGGAAAGAAAGCACTCACAAGTTCAAAGTTGTACCACCGAATTTTGATGGTAAAGTTCCATGGTCAACCTACTACAAGCAGTTTGAAGCCGCAGCTACAGCTAATGGTTGGAGCAACAAGCAGAAAGCGACGTCTTTAATAGTGTCCTTACGTGGAGAAGCGCTTGGAATTTAACAAACTGTTCCGGACCATCTGCAAGAAAATTACGAACTCTTAATATCACGATTAGAAATGAGATATGGAGATGCCCATCTTCAACAAGTCTATCAAGCTCAAATTAAAAGTCGGGTTCAGAAAGCTGCCGAAAGTCTTCAAGAGTTTGAGGCTGACATCGCTAGATTAACACGGCTTGTGTATCCTACAGTACCAGATACCTTCTTGGTGCAGTTGGCTATTCAAACCTTTGTAGACGGTCTCCGAGACAGCGAAACACAGCAGACTCTTCGGTTAGCTCGACCGAAGACGTTGGATGACGCTTTGGTGCATGCTTAGGAGTTTGAAGCAGCAAAACAAGCATTGCAACGAGATTGTCATAGACTCTGCTGTGCTGCAGAAGTACCCGCGCAGACACTGGAAAGCATCGAGGAGATAGCGCGACGAATACTTCGCGAAAGAGGAGTGACAACTTTGAACTGCGACGAAATAGGCCATGTACGACGGCATCGTACTAAACCTAAGAAAAGGACAAGAAGAGCGCTCGAAAATTTGGAACGAGGCGAGCAAAAGAAACAAAAAGTAATCTCATCTAGTCAGACTCCAGAGATTACAATCCAAATGGCATTGCCTAGGGAGCAATTGCATAGCATTTATCTAGATGGCAAGATCAATGGGAGAAGCGTCCAGTTACTGGTTGACACGGGAGCGACGAAGACCATCATTCGTCCTGACATGTTATTGGAAAACAAGAAGACATCACCTACTCACGGACAAGTCAAAGTAACCATTGGTTTGGGAAATAGAGTACTCGACCACCAAGTACTGGTAGCCGACATCACGGAAGAAGTTATCCTAGGAATGGAGGTGATAAAGAAGTATGGGTTCCATTTGGATATGAAGAACGATTTCCTGAAGATCGACAATGAAGAAATTCCTTTTCATTCGTCAGAAAAGGCAGCCGTGCGAGTCTTATTGAGTGAAGCCGTGACCCTGCCTGCAAGGACTGAAAGTGTGGTGATGGCACGCCTGGATAGAAATCTCCGGGAAGGCTACATACGCGCGATTGAACCAATGGAGGGCGGCTTAGTTGAAAAGGGACTACTCGTTGGCAGAACTTTAGTACGAGTAAAGAAGACGATGCCAGTAAGGATCTTAAACATCAACTCAGATCCTGTAACGCTGAAAAAGAAGACCGTGGTAGGCCAATGCACGCCAGTATCACAAATTGTGAGATGCGTGAAGTCGAACGAAGATACGTCGCCGAAGAAGTGTCGACAACATCTATTGGACATTCTTACCACCAAATGCCAAAACCTCAGCCAAGACCAGCTGGCTAAAGTTAAAGTGTTGATCCAAGAGTACCAAGATGTGTTCGCGCTGGAGAGTGGTTCCAAAGGAAGAACTAACGTGGTGAAACATAAAATTAATACCGGAGACGCTCGGCCGATACGACAACATCCACGCAGACTTCCTTTGGCGAAAAGAGAAGAAGCCGAACAAATAATTACGGATATGGAGAGAGAAGACGTGATTGGACCTTCAAGTAGTCCATGGGCATCCCCAGTGGTACTCGTAAAGAAGAAGGATGGATCAACGAGGTTTTGCGTAGACTACAGGCAGCTAAACGACGTGACCAAAAAGGACAGCTACCCTTTACCCAGAATTGACGATACGCTAGACACCCTGTCAGGATCCCAGTGGTTTTCTACGTTAGATTTAAAAAGTGGATACTGGCAGGTAGAATTAGAATCCAAGGATCGTGAAAAAACAGCTTTTACGATCGGAACTGGTTTGTGGCAGGTTACTATAATGCCTTCCGCCTGTGTAACGATCTTGCAACGTTCGAGCGTTTGATGGAAACCATTTTGCGCGGATTGTCTTGGAAGACGTGCTTGGTTTACCTGGACGACGTGATCGTGGTTGGAAGGTCATTTGAAGAACACTTGAACAACTTGAAGGAAGTGTTCCAGCGATTACGTGGGGCTAACCTCAAACTGAGCCCAAATAAGTGCCACGTATTTAAGAAGGAAGTACAATACCTTGGCCACGTCGTATCTAGAGATGGAGTAAGGGCTGACCCAGACAAAATCCGAGCAGTGCAAGCATGGTCAAGACCGATCGACAAACATCAGGTCCGAAGTTTCCTTGGGTTGTGCACTTATTATAGGAGATTTGTACCCGGATTTGCCAATATTGCCAAACCATTGACAAAATTAACCGAAGAAAAAGCAGAATTTAGATGGAATGAAGACTGCGAAAATTCTTTTAATGAACTAAAACAAGTCCTAGTCACTTCGCCGATTCTGAGTTATCCAAGGGAAGATGGAAAATTTGTTTTGGATACCGACGCAAGCAATCTGGCCATAGGCGCGGTCCTTTCGCAGGTTCAAGATGGACAAGAAAAGGTTATCGCGTACTTTAGCAAGGTTTTGTCCAGGTCAGAAAGAAATTATTGCGTGACTAGGAGGGAACTGTTAGCAGTCGTTAAGTCCATCGAACATTTCTACAAGTATTTGTATGGACGAAAATGTTTACTGAGAACAGACCACGCCGCTTTAAAATGGCTACTGCAGTTCCGTAACCCAGAAGGACAAGTAGCAAGATGGATCGAGAGACTGCAAGAGTATGACTATGACACAGAACACCGTGCCGGAAGCAGTCATCGGAACGCTGATGCCTTGTCCAGAAGACCATGTCCGGCGAACTGCAGCCATTGTTCGCGACTGGAAGAAAAAGTCGAATGCCTCCGGAGAACTGCTATGGTTGATGATGAGTGGGAACCTGAGCAGTTACGTCGCGAACAAGAAGACGATCCTGAAATAAGACTACTCTTGGACTGGAAAGAAAGCGGGCGACGACCAACCTGGGAAGAAGTGAGTGCTTTGGGCAGAAACATCAAAGCGTACTGGGCGCAGTGGGACTCTTTGATAGTAGAAGACGGTCTTCTTAAGCGATCCCTAGAAAGTGCCGAGGGCACAGGAAACAGACTACAGTTGGTAGTGCCAAAGAGCAGGGTGCCAGAAGTGTTGAAGCATCTCCACGATGAGACATCAGGAGGACACTTTGGCATTAAGAAGACGTTGAGTAAATTTGCGAGAACGATTCTACTGGATGAACTGCAAAGAGGACGTCATAAAATGGTGCCGTAAATGCATAGTCTGCGCATCAGGAAATGGCCCAGCGAGAAAGCGCAAAGCACCCATGAAACAATACAATGTAGGAAGCCCTTTGGAAAGAGTAGCGATTGACATCACAGGGCCGTTTCCAGAATCCGATTCGGGAAATAAATACATACTGGTGGCGATGGATTATTTCACGAAATGGACGGAGGCTTACGCCATACCCAATCAGGAAGCAGCTACAGTCGCAGACGTATTAGTAAAAGAGTTTTTCTGTCGGTTTGGAGTTCCGTTGGAGTTACACTCCGATCAAGGCCGCAATTTTGAGTCTGGGCTGTTTCAAGAAGTTTGCCGACTGTTAGGAATTAAGAAGACTAGGACAACGCCTCTCCATCCTCAATCTGATGGCATGGTTGAACGGATGAATTGAACAATGGGCAAGTACTTAGCCAAGGTAGTGTCCAAACACCAAAGAGACTGGGATCAGTACTTGCACCTTTTCCTAATGGCATACCGATCATCCGTTCACGAAAGCACAGGCCAAACACCATCCTGTGTAATGCTCGGTCGTGAAATACGATTGCCATGCGACCTTCAATTTGGCCGAAGACCGGAAGAGGAAGTCGCTGGAGAAGATTACGTCAGCAAGCTGGCAAAGAGGCTATACGAAGTACATGAAGAGGTTCGTAAAAACACACAAATTGCCAGCAACAGGATGAAAACCAGATATGAAGTCAAGGCACAAAATGGTGGGTTTCAACCTGGCGATATGGTCTGGTTGTATAACCCTCAAAGGAGACGTGGTTTGTCGCCGAAGCTGCAAAGGCAATGGGAGGGCCCCTATGAAGTCGTGCAGCGTATTAACGACGTCATATACCGCATCCGAAAACCGCCCAGAGGCAAGCCAAAAGTGGTCCACGTCGATCGTCTAGCCCCGTTTGCTGGCGATAACCACAATACGCAAGTCCAGGTCCGAACCAGAGTAATAAGTAGCAGAACCAGGAGTCCAATCGAAGAAATGGAATTCGAGAAGTTTATAAACTTGTACGGAGGTTCTGGAAAAGCTAGGTTCGGAGTTACCACCGAGGAACAACAAGACCTGTTCCAGACACAAGAAGATTACGCCATCGCACATTCCGTGAGCGAGGACCTTGACATGTCCAGAGGGGTTGCAGTCGTGTTTAAAAAGAAGTTTGGGCAGCTAGATGAATTACGAAGACAGCAACCGGCAGTCGGAAAAGTTTTAGGACTACGTGGTGACGGACGCTTCGTTTTCTATTTGGTCACTAAGAAATACTCACGTGTCAAGGCGTTATACAAAGATCTGTGGCGAACATTATGGACTCTCAAGAGAGAAATGGAGATCCATCATGTTAAGAAATTGGCAGTACCCAAGCTTGGTTGTGGCTTAGATCAACTGAATTGGAGGACAGTTCGAAACATGTTGGAGGTCGTCTTCCGAGGAACAGGCATTCAAGTGTTGGTCTGTAGTTATCAACCAAGGAGAATATTGGGTCACGAAAAGTCCATTGACTGTTACTTTTATGGTCAAGGAAGTTGCCGAAATGGAGGAAGCTGCCGCTATCGCCACGATCCCTTTTACCGGTGTCGCATCCAGTCTTCTGTTCTGGGACAGAACAGTCCTAAGAAGGGGGCAGTGAAACGTTCGAGAAATTATTTACAAATGCAAGAGCCTTCTAGAAGCTGTCTAGAAGATAAAGCGAAAAGTAGGGAACGCTCGAGAAGAATTCGCTGATGTCTATAAATGCCGAAGATGGAAATCGTAGGTCAGTTATTGCTGGAATGCGAATGCAGCAGTGTTAAGAAGATTATCAAGTGGAAATAAATTGTTAGCACGCGTGTGTCTACATAAATATACCGAGAATAATCGTATACGTGATTATTAGTGTAAACAAGTGTGAGGCTATCCGAGGACGTTATCTTATCTTCTTGTAAGTGATATAAATTATAGTGTAAGTGTTTTTATTAAATATTATTAGATTTTATTAGTTCGGTTAATTTAAAAGTGTACATATTTCTAGAATAAGTAAACATAATTTTATTCGTTTTAAATAAATTAGTTGTTAATAAATTAACACGTAACAGTACATTATTTCACTTGGTTTCTTTTCTCCTAGTTCACCTCAACGTTCCGGTTCACTCCAATTGACGAGAGCTAAGTTTGGCCGATTTTGTAACTGGTTTTGAAAGGTCTTTAGCTGGTATATTAGTGCTGGTTACAATCTACCGTTTTAATTTTGTTAATTCGTTCTTCACTTTGGTTTCTTACTTTTTGGTTTAACACATTGTGAATGTGGGAGCTCTTATTCTAACACAGCTTTGCTTGGAACTGTTCCTGTACCGGCATTCTTACGAGTTCTTATGTTTTATAGTACGATTGCGTCTATTGATTTGCATCCTTCTTTCAAACGTACGTTTCTTACTTTTTGGTTTTTTTCCATTGGGTTTGCTTGTGAATAAAATATTGGAGCTATACGGTAATATCAAAACACTATGTCTTTTAACGTTCTGAGTACTGACTGACTACTCATCTGATGAACAAGTCGACCTGGATCCTCTGTAAGTCTATCGACAAGATTTTCTAGAGCATTATTAATTGTCTGGGTTGTATTGTTGTTAAATTAGGCTACTGTTACAAGCGATGCAAAGCAAACAGAACGTATTTCTTGATGATTGTTTTTATAGGTTTGACCTAGTTCTTACTTCGATGCTTGAATGTCTGGCAGTGAAGTCGCCGTAGTAGGCAAACATTACTGCTTTTTGGATAATGGTTAAAACGACTGGAACTATCAGTGAAGTTACATGTCGTCTTCGGTGATAGATCGTGGTCGACTCGCTCTTAGATATGCATGGCGTTAGTGTTGTATTGTCACGTTGCTAATCTTTTGTGACGCAAGATAGTAAGCCGAAATTACAACAAGTTGTCTAGTAAGCAACATCCGAATGACTTCAGGCGCTTCTGCGATTACTCATTTAGTGACTTTGAGGTTAGTCGAAAAAATTATTAGTCAATAGCAACCATCTTGTCAGTTTTCTCTTATTGTTTATCATATTTGTGCAGCCATAAGAGGGAGCTTTACTGTCAGTTATATTCTAACGGTCTCTTAGATCTTTTGTTAGCCCAGATGGCGGCCAAACACTCCCATTTGTTAATATGGTACCGCTATGATTAAACGCTGCCAGAAATCGAATGATTTAGCGGCTTCTTTGTAGAGCGTCGCTGCGAACCAACTGACATAGATAACTCGTAATTGATATGAAGTTCCGTTCGGCGTCGTAAGTGGTTTAGACGCCACTTGCCAATAGTGAAATTTTAAATCTAAGTTCGAAAAGCTTTTTGCATATCTTCTATCTCGTAGCGTCTTCCGTATTACGAGTGCTGGTGCGGACACCGGCAGTCGAGGCAGAAAGTCTTTTTTGAGAATTACCAGTCTAAAGACGATCTAAGACAAATCCTCAGACAAATCGGAAAAAAGCTTCACAGACACTTTCAGCGTCAATCTGTGGTAGAGTATTAGGAACACTTCAAGATGAATACCTGTCGTCATCTAAACCGCTAATACACTTCAGATGACAACAAAACCCGCCAGGTTTCGATTACCTCTGGTTCGTGGACGTAAGGTATTTTCACATAGTCTGAGAGAGTAGACACTGCGCTTCTTTTAAATAGCGTCTCACAGCTATTTATGTAGATATTTAGCAGCTGAAAAAGACGGAAGTAGACGATAAAAAACGTGCTGGTCTAAAATCGTACACGAGCCAGTCTTGGTGCAAAAAAAATTCTATAAAAAAAGGCAGGAAGTATCTACCGAAACGGTGCAATAATTTTCAAGAATAGTTCTGAGAGGAAAGAATTAGAAAGGAGCCACATGGGCATGTGGAAGTAATTGGTATCAAATGTCTATGCGATAAATGAGTATGGGGATGATTGCGCTGTTAAAAAAATATTTGCAATAAGGCGCACGTGAGTACTTGCACAACAAGTTGAACTTGTCAAACACGAAAGCGCCATATTTAACAAAACTTAGATTGTCATCGAGGTACTTAAATTTTAAAATAAGAATATTGTTGATGCGCAGTGGATCTTGTTTTAAAGTGTAACCAAAAATTATGCATTTCTGCCTTGTCTGATGAATGATGACAACCAACCAATGGTCCGCGAGGTTTTTCACGAAATCCCTGCGATCACTGTCGCTAGAATAGAATGTGTATAATGAGAAGTATAGACTCTACTCAGCTAGAAACTGACGTCACCTTTCGTCATATTCACGGCTCGTTTTAGTCAGTTTTGTTAATGTGAACTTTATGACGTCTAGATAACATTTAACAAAAAACATTTTTTGTTTTATGACAGCACTGTGGTCGGCTTATGAATTATGAACTGATCTTTTACTATGTTTGAAGCAACTATTCTTGCAAACGTCACATTGCGTTCTCTCAAATGTGATGTCGCCAGGGGTTTCACCTGAACTGCATATCAACAGACTATGACAAGTTTTCTATAAAGGTTATGGCAATCTTCTCGAAACCGTCTAAATATTTTGAAAAACATTGATTTGCGTTTAATCTCTTCGAGAGGTTTCACCATGCGTGTATCTACCCATGTAGCAACATACGTAATGGCTACGTACATTTTACGTGATACAGTACGTAATATTACGTACCAAACACGTTCAAATCTCACAGTCAATTTACGTAAAATATTACATATCATTTACGTCTAAATTTACGTACGTTTCACGTAATACATTTACCTATTATGTACGTATGTGTACTGTAAATATTTACAAACTAGTTTGATACACAGAGACTAGACATTTTGCGAAAGACGCTCTGATAGGCTCAAACAAATAATAATATCAGCGCCGAAGAGTAGGAAATCATCGACGATAACTGTCACTATATGTCACTTTATTAAACTCATTTGTTAATTTACTGGTGCAGCTACTAAGTATTTAAAAAGTTACGTGTTAAATTGGTAAAAAAACACCTATCTATCACGTACATTTTTATTATGTTTTTAAGTAACGCATAAGTTGATTTTTACTACCGAATGTATTTTCTACGTAATTTTTACGTACCGGACACGTAAAAAATGTTACGTGGTAGTTTGGGAATAAATTGTACGTGACAGTTAAGTGTCATTTTGGAGTTATTACGTAAATTTACACGAAAAATAGACGTAATTGTTACGAGCACTTGCTACTTGGGTTGACATCTGCGCTAGATAGGCCTTAAGTCTCATAGTTCATAAAAGGATATTTTTATGTGCCAGTTATATTTTTAGAGATATTTGAGGAATACCCGACCCCTTTAATTACGCCGATGAGTTTTGCTCCTGGTGTAAATATTACGTTAAAAAATCTAATGACAGTTAGGGTTTTTGTTTGCATAGATCGGAATACAAAAAATTTTTGCCAAAAATAGTGTACAAATACATAATAGAAAAAAAATCAAAATCGTATGGTTGAAACTTGGGTTTTCGGACATGCTTCTGTAACCTTAGTTGCCTAAACTTTACCATATTTTACAATTACCGGACAAAATCACTTGTCACGGGGTATACTTCAACAAAAGCAACAAAATCGAGTTATTTTCGTAACGACGCCGCTAAAAGCAAAGCCGAATCTCGGCAAAATTCTGACCATATGCAACTTATAAACTTCCTGCCTTATGATTTCAGCACATTTGCAATCGTCCTATATTTTCTTTAACAAAAACAACGCGTTCGTTTACACGTTAAACTACAAGTAATAACAAGAAATTCTAAAATTAGAAATGGCAACGCTCGCGTTTGCAAAAAATAAGGGTTTATTCTATTGCGACCTCGTTAAATCGCGAAACACGCAAAACGTGTTCGATAAAAAGAAAAAAAAATCTACAAACGTTTGTTTTTAAAAATCGAATCGTGATCTCAACTTAATTTTTTATACACGCAGCTTCTGACACAATTTCAATCGAGTCCAACCACATGTCTTTAAAATTATGAATTCTATTTTAATGCAAGTGCATGAATTTTAAATATTTCCCGCTAAAGCGAAGTTAGCTTTGTTTGTGGTTTAGGTAGTTACAGGTAGGGGGTAAAATGGTTTATTTTTGAAGTTTGAAACGCGAAATGAAAATGATTTTCTTTATTGTGATAATTATTGAAACGTGTGTTGGTGAAAGAAAACTTTTACATAAGGTACAGTTTGTTATTGTTATTAAGTTAGTTACTAATTTTTATTAACGGTTTTCAAAACTGGCTTTGATTGTTTTCATTTTCTTTTTAATCAATTCGTAACAGTACCACTTGTAACAAATGAAGTGCGATTTTGTTATTTGTGTTAATATGGCGGCTGGGTGATTGTTGTGAAAAACTGTCAATAAATGCAGTGGATATGAATAGAAGAAGAAAATTATAATGTTGGATAACGCAAGAAACCATAAACGACCAAGGACGTTAAATAAACGTAACTAATATTCCTTCAGAGTAACGTCACTACTTGTCTGCCATCTTTTTTCGCCATTTTGTTTTACTATCGTTTTGTAATTTCCGTCTTTTTCTTCTATTTAAATTGTATAACCTCATGCACTCAAAAAACAATGTAAACTTTAATAAGTTTTAACAATAAATTAATAAATCGAACTAAAAACGTGCATAGTAAAATTATTTTATTGCTGACGTTGAGGTTCACATGCTCGAATTCATTACGAACAAAGTACTGTAATGATGTAATAAAAAAGATTGCAGTTACAAAGTACAAATAGTTACGTTTATTTAACGCCATTGGTCATTTATAGTTGCTTGGAATATAGGAAAAGTGACATGAATCTTAAAGTAATAAAGACGTGGTCCGAGCAGGAAAAAAAAGAAAAATTTCCATTTTTAGTCTTTTTGTATTTGTCTACGAATATTTTCAAAAAGATCTGAGAGATTTTAATGGACAGTCTATGGAGGATTGTTGAGAAAATGACTAGAAATCGTCTCACGTAAAATTGGGAACGTCAATCATTTTTCGTGCAGCTAATAATATGTATTGAAAACCACACGTTTGAAAATCATATTGAACCGTATTATAAAAGGAGTGTTACTTAAAATTCAGCGTGTATCATAATTCCAAGACATTTAAAAACTAAATACATACATGTGAATAATTCTGTTATTAAGATTTTTAATAAGTTTTTTTTCAAACCTATCATTTGTCGGAACAAATTTAGGACGATGCACGTGCTTATCTTATCTACTAAATATGCGATATCTTTGAAAAAGATGCAAGTGGCGATTTAGGTAAAAACGTGTTGAACAAATATCTTTAAAAGCTATCTAAGATTTAATCGCAGATATATTACTTTTTAAGAGTAGTTAGGTACTTACTTAAATTTTTAAATAAACAATCGTACGTTACAAAAGTGGATTTTACATAAATGGGTTCTTGCGTTGATCTTATTTTTATTTGGTTACTATTATATGAAACTTGATCTAAAAATAGTCAACTATAGCTAGATCGTTTAGGGAGCCTCGATTGGCTCAACTTAAAGTTATCGTTAGAAATAAAAAAATAACGTTAAGCGATCAGGCATTGGTTACTATAATGAAGAAATAAAAAAAAATTTACCTAGAAGTTATGTTTTCATGCAGCGCCGTAGCTAGAGACTGCGGGGGTGGATACTAGGAGTGCAAAACTTAAAGAGGCGCTTTCACAGACTGCACGCGGTTATTATATTGTTGCGCTTTCTACAAAATAAGTTCTTGAGGGCGCAAAATTCAAATCTAGTCGGGGGCGTTCATGACTTTAGCTACGACGCTGATTTTTACCTGTATGTCTACTGGTTGCTGATCTTGAATTTGAATAATAGTAGTGATACAATAAAAACCGTAGGTGCGATGCTGGAAAGTGATGCAAAGGACAGACACGCGAGAACTCTTACTGATAGAACCAGACAATTCACGTTTGATCCGATGTGTTGTTACGGATCTAATTTTTTAATACCACAACAGCGATATCTACTTAAGAAGAAGATAATTGAGAGCCGTACTATAAATATATAGTTTAAATCAATTAGCTAACTATAAAAAACCTGGTTATAACTGAAGCTAAAGCCACTGGGTGCCCAGCTAACACAAACATAACATAGATGTTTCTAGTACATAACATTCAGGAAACATTGTTATGTAATATCAATTACATTGGTCTTGTGATATTGTAATTATACAACGCTTATTATAAGTAGTAAATTACTAAAGTTTATACAGTAATAAACATTGCTTTCATTAGCAGTGACTAGACAAGTTTGCAGTAACACAGTGGTTAGCGTGAACAGTCGAAAGTGTATGAGACTATTTTTTTAACCTACAAGTATGTTTTTGCCACAAACGTCACAATAGAACGTACCCCAATTACGCAAGTTACGGACATTCGAAGCTCTTGTTGGTATTTAACGAAATAATTTTGTTGCATGCATGCTATGTACTTGCTACATATTTATGTTAACTGAGAAATAATCGGGAGACGGTGATGGAAAATCGCAAAAGATTGATGAATGGCACTAGAAAAATATGGTTGAGTCATAACAAACGAAAAAGCTAAACTTATCATACTTATCATAAAAAAGATTAAGAGGAGAGTTACAGCTGAAGAAAAAGACACAAAATGTAATCATGAGGTGGTGTGAAAAAAAATTAACAAAATATGGTAAGAGAACTAAGTGAATAAAAACCACAATAATCGCTCATAGAGAGTCCTAATCTGGTAATTGTTTTGTACAATGTGAACATCTACAAAAAGATCGCACATATTTCGAAAGCTTTTCAAAATTTACTTACAAGAACTGATAATGTAATATGTAAGACAGAATTGGACTGTTTTGAAACTCTAGAATTACCATAAATGACAGTCATAAAGTAAGGTTTCAACTATTGTAGTTAACAATGCACCAAATCTACACAGAATATGTGAGACAGTAGAGATTAAAACAATGAGTAATCTATTGAGCTGAAAAAACTATTTTTTTGAGAATATTCAGCTTTTTGGCATCAATATAAAAATCGCTTTTAACTAAACGAAAAAAATTGTCTTATCAAAAAAGAGGAAAATGGAACAGCTCCCAAAACGGATCCATGCGGCGCCCCACTTAGCTGTTAAACAACTTTTTGCAGTTTTGTAGAGTCTGTAAGATCTCCGGTCGCTTTTTAAGATCAGCACTGGTTTATCCTCTTTCTGCCAAATAACTAATTTTGGTTTCAGTCCCAATTTCTTCCAGATCTATATCTACATAGTTGTGTGTATTGATTTTAATCTCTTATACATCTTTATCCAGAGAATAGCTCAGGTAAAAATTTTACGAATCAATGACAATGACTAAGACCACTTCAACGGTTACAACTTAGATTTAGATAGAATGATTGACTTTCAGGAGTACTTGTTACAAAATGCTTTATCTAATTTTCTTTTTTGAGACAATAAATCGTTTGGACAAAAATCTTTTAATTGGCACAGCTGTTCTTGTCTTTAAAACAATAGAGTGCGTCTTGCGTAGTATTCTATCAGCGTAGCTTCTAAACGTTTAGTCACTTGCCTGTAAAATCGAAATGACGCTCGTTCATGAAAATAAAAACGCTGTAAATAGTGTGTCTGATTTTGTTTCTAAAATTGACGCTCCTTAAGTTTGGCGCTTGCGTGCTAGACACTCAACTTTCTCCGGATAGGAACGGAACTGATTTTTATAGAGTCTACACATAGAAGACACTAAAATAAATCAATTGGTTATTTATATAAAAGACACTTGACTGTTATGGTTCTCAAGAACAGCAAAGATAAGATTTTTTACTGAGAACCATTAAGGGATATTCAAGCATGGATCAAAGGTTTGGTCTCAGTTTGGCATCCATCTGAAAGTTTCAGATTTTAAGGTTCGTGAACCATACCCAAGATCGCTCAAGATTGAGATTTGTTAGGAGATAATTCAAGTATTTGGCCGAAATCGTGCATAGGTTTGAGAATTAGATCTCAAGACCAAGTCTGAATTTGAATTACAAAGAACAACAAAGATGTTGAAAATGTAAAAAAAATCAAAAAACTTTCAGTGCTGCGAGTATACTAAAAGACGAGTGGAGAAAAGTAGATTACAAGACGCAGATGTCTAAAAGTAAGATGAAACTCTGGAGTACATGAGTATATTATAGACTTTATAGGATACGGTGGACTAGATCAAAACTATAGGAACTTTGAATGACAAACAAAATTTTAGAGTAGTATAATTTTTTTAAACAATATTTAATTTTCATCCTAAAATTGACGCCTGTTAAATTAACGCGCTTGCGTGTCAAACTCAACTTTTGCTGGATAGTAACAGAACTGACTTTTATAGAGTTGAATTTCACGGAAAAAGATCAAAAACAGTAAGATTAAGTTTTCTGAGAATAGAAGACACTGAAATAATGCAATGGGTTATATAAATATAGAATGCTTGACTATTATGGTTCTCAAGAAAAACAAAGACAAGATTTTTTACTGTGAACTATCAAAGGATATTCAAGAGTGGATCCTATGCTGTACTCTCAGTAGATTAAAAAAAAAACTCCATCTGAAATTTGCAGATTTTAAAGTTTGCGAACGATACCCAATATTGCTCAAGATTGAGATTTATGAGGAGAGATTTTAAGTATTTGGACGAAGTTGCGCATATGTTTGAAAATTGGACCTCAAGACAAGTTTGAATTAAATTACAGACAACAAACATGAAGAAAAAGTTAAAAAAAAATCAAATACTTCCAGTGTTGCGACCATACCGAAAAGATGGAATTCTTAAAGTAGTTTGTACATGTGTCTATTATAGACTACAGGATATGGTTGAACAGATTTTGAAAGATGACAGATCGAATTTTAGAGTAGTAAAAGTCTGAATTTGAATTACAGAGAACAACGAAGATGAAGAAATAGCTAAAAACAATCAAACAACTTTCAGTGTTCAGACCACTCCAGAAAAATTCTTGAAAAAAGGTAGATTAAAAAGTGTAGATGTCTAAAAGTAAGATGGAATTCTGGAGTAGTCTATACATGAGTCTATTATAGACTCTATAGGATACGGTTGACCAGACCAAAACTATAGAAACTTTGAAAGATGACATGCAAAATTTTAAAGTAGTAAAAGTTTTTTTAAACAAATTTTGACTTTGTTCCTAGAATTGATGCATCTTTAATTTGGCGTTTGCGTGTTAGACACTCGACTTTTGCCGGATAAAAACGGAACTGATAGTCTTTATATGGAGAAAGATCAAAAAACAGTGGGACTAAGTTTTTTGAGAATAAAAGACACTGAAGCAATTGGTTATCTAAATATAGGACAGTTGAGTGTTGTGGTTCTCAAGAAAAGCAAAGACAAGATTTATACTGAGAAACATCAAGGATCAATAATTTTAAGGCCCGTGAGCGATACCCAAGATCATTCAAGATTGAGATTTATTAGGAGATAATTATTTGGACGAAATCGTGCAAAGGTAAAATCGAAATTTTGCGCTCTTTCATGAAAATAAAAACAATCGAA
Organism: Aquatica leii; assembly: GCA_035610365.1. Lineage (NCBI taxonomy): Eukaryota > Metazoa > Arthropoda > Insecta > Coleoptera > Lampyridae > Aquatica > Aquatica leii. The sequence goes on from CM069438.1 coordinate 35,559,294, forward strand.
GATCCTGTTTTTCTTAAATTTATCATTCGGTTTTTAAAAGAAAATTTTGATTTTGTTCTTAAAACTGGCGCTTCTTAAATTTGGTGTTGCACACCGGATGAAAACGGAACATGTTTTTGGAGAAGTTTTAGTTTGGTATGTTGAAATTATGGAGTCTTTACATGGAGAAAGATCGAAAACGTGGAACTAAGTTTCCTGAGAATAGAAGACACTGCAATAGTCATTTGTTCATGGTTGTGTAAATATAGGACAATTGACTGTTACGGTTCTCAAGAAAAGCAAATACAAGATTTTCAAGGGAGAACCATCGAGGGATATCCATGCGTGGATCATATGTTTCACTCTCAGTAGATTTGCAAAAAACTCCATCTAAAATCTGTAGATTTCATAGTTCGTGAGCGATACTTAAGATCGCTCAAGATCAATATTCAAAATTCAAGTATTTCGATGAAATCACGCATAGGTTTTAAAATTGTAGCTTTTTTAAGACAAGTTTGAATTTGGATTATAGAGAAGCAAGAAGATTTTTAATAAATCAATAAACATTCGGTTCCACGACCATACTAGAAAGATGAGTGAAGCAATGTAGGCTAAATGCTTAAAAGTAACATGGAACTCTGGCGTAGTCTATACATGAGTCTATTATATACTATAGACTCTATAGAATATGGTTGACCAGGTCGGAATTATAGGAATATAGATAACAGACCAGATTTTACAGTAGCTGTGATTGAACCAAGAGACAAAAGATTTTTGACTGAGAACCATCAAGGGATATTTAAGCGTGGATCAAGATTGAGATTTATTGGGAAATAATTCACAAGTATATTGACGAAATCGCGCATAGCTTTGAAAATTAGAGCTATTTCAAGATAAGCTTGAATTTTGGTTATAGAGAAGGACAAAGATGAAGAAAAAGTGAAAAAAGAACTTTTAATGTTAAGACCATACCAAAAAGATGAGTGAAGAATAGTAGATAAAAAGCGCAGATGTCTAAAAGTAAGATGGATCTCTGGAGTAGTCTATATATAAATCTATTATAGACTCTATAGGATACGGTTGACCAGACCAAAATTATAGGAACTTTGAAAGATGACAGACGAAATTTTAGAATAGTAAAAGTTTTTTAAACAATTGTTCCTAAAATTGACGCTCCTTAAATTTAACGCTTGCGTGTTAGACATTTAACTATCGCCGGCTAGGAACGGAACTGATGTTTATAGAGTCTTTAGACGAAGATAGATCAAAAGCAATGGCACTAAGTTTTCTGAGAATAGAACACACTGAAATAAATCAATTAGTTATCTAAATATAGGACACTTGACTGTTATGGTTCTCAAGAAAAGCAAAGACAAGATTTTTGAGTGAGAGCCATCAAGGGATATTCAATCATATGTTTTGATCTTAGTACATTGGCATCCATCTGAAATTTGTAGATTTTAAAGTTTGTGAACGATACCCAAGATCGCTCAAGATTGAGATTTATTAGGAGAGAATTCAAGTATTTGGACAAAATCGCGCATAGGTATGAAAATTAGCACTCAAGACCAAGTCTGAATTTGGATTACAGAGAACAACGACGATGAAGAAAATGTAAAAAAAAATCAAAAAACTTTCAGTGCTGCGAGCATACCAAAAGACCAGTGAAGAAAAGCAGATTACAAGACGCAGATGTCTAAAAGTAAGATGGAACTCTGGAGTAGTCTATACATGAGTATATCATAGACTCTATAGGATATGGTTAACCAGACCAAAATTAAAAAAACTTTGAAAGATCAGAGACAAAGTTTTAGAGTAGTAAAAGTTTTTTGAAACAACTTTTCATTTTGTTCATAAAATTTACGTTTTTTAATTTTGGCGCTTGCGCGTTAGACACTTTTGTCGGATAGGAACGGAATTGATTTTTATAGTCTTTACATGGAGAAAGATCAAAAACAGTGGAAGTGAGTTTTCTGAAAATAGAAAACACTGAAATAGACCAATTGGTTATCTAAAAATAGGACACTTGACTCTTATGGTTCTCAAGAACAGCAAGGACAAGGTTTTCGACTGAGTCATCAAGGGATATTTAAGCGTCAATCATTTGTTTTGATCTCAGTGGATTGGCATTCATCTGAAATTTGTAGATTTCAAGGTTTGTGAACGATACACAAGATCGCTCAAGATTAAGATTTATTAGAAGAGAATTCAAGTATTTGGACGAAATCGCGCATAGGTTTGAAAATTACGTCTCAAGACCAAGACTGAATTCGAATTACAGAGAACAACGAAGATGAAGAAAAAGTTAAAAACAATCATAAAACTTTCAGTATTGCGACCATACCATAAAGATGAGCGAAGAAAAATATATTACAAAGCGCAGATGACTAAAAGTAAGACTCTGGAGTAGTCTTTACATAAGTCTATTATAGACTTTATACGATCTGGTTGACCAGACCAAAATCATAGAAACTTTCAAAGATGAGAGACAAACTTTTCGAGTGGTCAAAGTTTTTTAAACAACTTTTGATTTTGTTCCTAAAATTGACGCCCCTTAAACTTGGCGCTTGCGCTTCGCCGGATCGGAACGGAACTAATTTTTATAGAGTTTAAATGGAGAAAGATAAAAAATACTACGACTAAGTTTTCTTAGAATAAAAGACACTGAAGTAAAGCAACTAGTTATCTAAATATAGAACACTTGACTGTTGTGGTTCTCAAGAAAAGCAAAGACAAAATTTTTGACTGAGAACCATCAAGGGATATTCAAGCGTGGATCATATGTTTTGATCTCAGTTGATTGGCATCCATCTGAAATTTGCAGATTTCAAGGTTCGTGAACGATACCCAAGATCGTTCAAGATTGAGATTTATTAGGACATAATTATTTGGACGAAATCGCGCAGAGGTGAAATCGAAATTGGCGCTCTTTCATGAAAATAAAAACAATCAAAAATGCTGTTTTTTTAAATTTATCATTCGTTTGTTTATAACAAAATTCTGATTTTGTTTTTAAAATTGGCGCTCGGGTGTTACACGCTCAACTTCACCCGGATAAAAACAAAACATATTGTAACGAATTTTATTATTAAGACTATTTTATTTAAACTACTACAAATATGTACATTTTTAAATTAACCGAACTAATTAAATCTAATAATATTTAATAAAAACACTTACACTAATTTATATCACTTACACGAAGATAAGAAAATGTCCGCGGATAGCTTCACATACTTGTTTACACTAAAGTCACGTACAAGATTATTCTCCGTATATTTATCTACACACACGCGCTAACTACTTATTTATTTAGACTTGAATAATCTTCTTAACACTGCTGTATTCGCATTACGGAAATAACTGACCTACGATTTGTTTGTTCCGTACACTTGGACGCCTGTTTCTCGGAAGACGATCTCTAACATGTTTCGAACCGTCCTCCAATTCAGTTGATCTAAGCCACAACCAAGCTTGGGTACTGCCAATTTCTTAACATGATGGAACTCCATTTCTCTCTTAAGACTCCACAGATCTTTGTATAACGGCTTGATACTTGAGTATTTCTTGGTGACCAGATAAAAAACGAAGCGTCTGTCACCACGTAGTCTTAAAACTTTTCCGACTGCCGGTTGTGTCTTCGTAATTTATCTAGCTGCCCAAACTTCTTTTTAAACATGACTGTAACCCCTCTGGACATGTCAAGATCCTTGCTCACGCAATGTGCGATGGCGTAATCTTTTTGTGCCTGGAACAGGTCTTGTTGTTCCTCAGTGGAAACTCCGAATCTAGCTTTTCCAGAACCTCTGTATAAGTTCATAAACTTCTCGAACTCCATTTCTTCGATTTGATTCCTGGTTCTGCTGCTTATTACACCTGAACTTGCGTATTGTGGTTATCGCCAGCAAACGCGGCTAAACGATCGACGTGGACCACTTTTGGCTTGCTTCTGGGCGGTTTTCGGATGCAATATATATAGTCAATAATACGCTGCATGACTTCATAGGGGCCCTCCCATTGCCTTTGCAGCTTCGGCGACAAACCACGTCTCCTTTGGGGATTATACAACCAGACCATGTCGCCAGGTTGAAACCCACCATTTTGCGCCTTGACATCATATCTGCTCTTCATCCTGTCGCTGACAATTTGTGTGTTTTTACGGACCTCTTTATGTACTTCGTCTAGGCTCTTGGTCAGCTTGCTGACGTAATCTTCTCCAGCAACTTCTTCTTCCGGTATGCCATTAGAAAAAGGTGCAAGTACTGATCCCAGTCTCTTTGGAGTTCGGACACCACCTTGGCTAAGTACTAGCCCATTGTTCGATTCATCCGCTCAACCATGCCATTAGATTGAGGATGGAGAGGCATCGTCCTAGTTTCCTTAATTCCCAACAGTCGGCAAACTTCTTGACTTACTGGCATCGTGTTCTTTACTCGTACTAAAGTTCGGCCAACGAGTAGTCCCTTTTCAACTAAGCCGCCTTCCATTGGTTCAATCGTGCGTATGGAAACTCCATCCAGACGTGCTATCACCACGCTTTCAGCCCTTGCAAGCAGAGTCACGTCTTCACTCAATAAAACTCGCACGGCTACCTTCTCTGACGCATGAAAAGGAATTTCTTCATTGTCGATCTTCAGGGCATCGTTCTTCATATTCAAATGGAACCCATACTTCTTTATCACGCCCATTTCCAGGATAACTTCTTCCGTAATGTCGGCTACCAGTACTTGATGGTCGAGTACTCCATTTCCCAAACCAATGATTACGTCGCCCGTCGCCGTTCGAAGTCGTACTGCTACTGGTGATGTCTTCTCGTTTTCCAACAACATGTCAGGACGAATGATGGTCTTCGTTGCTCCTGTGTCAACTAGTAACTGAACACTTCTTCCATTGATCTTGCCATTGAGATAAATGCTATGCAATTGCTCCATCGGCGATGCTATTTGAATTGTAATCTCCGGAGCCTGAATAGACGAGATTGCCTTTTGTCTCTTTTGGTCGCATCGTTCCAAATTTTCGAGCGCTCTTCTTGTCCTCTTCTTAGGTTTAGTACGATGCCGTCGTGCATGGCTTATTTCACCGCAGTTCAAAGTTGTGACTCCTCTTTCCCGAAGTATTCGTCGCGCTATCTCCTCGATGCTTTCCAGTGTCTGCGCGGGTACTTCTGCAGCACAGCAAAGTTTATGACCGTTTCGTTGCGATGCTTGATTTGCTGCTTCAAACTCCAAAGCATGGGTTAAAGCGTCATCCAACATCTTCGGTCGAGCTAACCGGAGAGTCTGCTGCGTTACGTTGTCTCGGAGGCCGTCTACAAAAGTTTGAATAGCCAACTGCTCCAAGAAGGTGTCTGGTGCTGTAGGATACGCAAGTCGTGTTAATCTGGCGATGTCAGCCTCAAACTCTTGAAGACTTTCGGCAGCTTTCTGAACCCGACTTTTAATTTGAGCTTGATACACTTGTTGAAGATGAGCATCTCCATATCTCATTTCTAATCGCGAAATTAAGAGATCGTAATTTTTTTGTAGGTGGTCAGGAACAGTTTGCAAGATTGCAAGAGTTTCTCCAAGTAAGGGCACAATTAAAGACGTCGCTTTCTGTTTGTTGCTCCAACTATTAGCTGTAGCTGCGGCTTCAAACTGCTTGTAGTAGGTTAACCATAGAACTTTACCATCAAAATTTGGCGGTACAACTTTAAACTTTTGAGTGGCTTCTTCCCGATGCTCCATTATTAAATCTTCACTCGTGACGCTTCCTTTGCCGTGACAATTCATTCGATTTATTCTTTTTTCAAGCAGTTTCATTCTGTCTTCTAATTTGTCCTCTATTGCTTCCATTTTATCATTCATAGATTCGCAATTTTTTCTTTTAAATTTAACATATCTCCTTGGGTTTCCTCTTGCACAATTTTGATTTAATTTCCTACACTTGTATTTGTTCCTCAATAGTCTTTATTTGATTTTTCATGCTCGCTCGTATTCTCGTAAACTTCTAGAATTTTCTTCCATTTTTCTAGTCATCGATTCTTGACCATTTTTTATTGATTCAAGAAATTCAAATAGTTTTGCGTCCATTTTAACTGCATGCGAACGCGTCATAGGCATAAACTTAACCACGAATAATATTTAAAACAAAAGTTAATAGCATTAAATTTTAATAAAGCCCGACACTGGTTTAACGAAATGGAACAGCTAAGATTAAATGCTATAAACAAACACGCGAACTAAAGTTTTATTATTTACCCAAAAAAATGTTTTTATTACGGGAGCGATATCAAATTACTTAATGATATTCAGACTAAATATCGCGAACGGTTTATTCTATTCTATACCCCGCACTGACGCCAATGTAACGAATTTTATTATTAAGACTAACTTATTTAAACTACTAAAAAAAAGTACACTTTTAAATTAACCGAACTAATTAAATCTAATAATATTTAATAAAAACACTTACGATAATTTAAATCACTTACACGAAGATAAGATAAAGTCGGCGGATAGCTTCACACACTTCTTTACACTAAAGTCACGTACCAGATTATTCGCCGTAGGTTTATCTCACACGCGTTAACGACTTATTTATTTAGACTTGAATAATCTTCTTAACACTGCTGTCTTCGCATTACGGAAATAACTGACCTACAATTTGTTTGTTCCGTATATATACACATTTTGGAAATCCTTCTCGACTGTTTCATATCTTTTGGTATACGTTCTAGAAGATGGATAACAACTTCGAGAAGGCTCTTGAATTTGAGAACGTTTCAATATTTTTATAAAAGTTTTAGTTTGGTAAGTCCAAATTATAGAGTCTTTTCATGGAGAAAGATCAAAAACAGTGGAACTTACTTTTTTGAGAATAGAAGAATAAAGTCATTCGTTCATGGTTGTGTAAATGTAGGTCAATTTACTGTTACGGTTCTCAAGAAAAGCAAATACAAGATTTTTAAGAGAGAACCATCGAGGGATATCCATGCGTGGATCATATATTTCACTCTCAGTCAGTGCCGGTTTAGCCAGGGGTCTTTTCCGTGCTATAGCACCGGGAGGTAAAATATTTTAGGGCGGCTTACATCTGCCCATTATTGATGAGCTACTTTGATAATATTTAATGTTAAAGTTAGGACACAAATTTTAGAAGTAAATTTTAATTTTTTTATATGCTTGTTATAAAAAAAGAAAGAGACGTTAAAAAGATATCGGAGGAGAACGAAGGAAAAACTTCAAGAACAGAAGGAGGAAGGAAAGAAATGGAGGAGTTAAAAGAATTAATGAGAGAAATGATGAAACAGATGGAAGAAAATATGCAAGGAATAAGACAAGAAATGAAGGAAATGAAAAAGAAATGGGAGAAAGAGAAAAGAAGTGGGAGAAAGAAAAAGAGAAACTTGTGGAGAGAATAGAAAAACTGGAGAAAAAGCGGAAGACGAGGAAAGATGGAAAAGAAAAAATAATATCGTGATAAAGGGGTGGAGAAGTAAAAACAACAAAAAAGATTTAGCAGTGATGCTGGAAGAAAAATTAAATGTAAAAGTAGAGGTGAAAAAAGTGACAGTAATAAACAAAGAGAAGAAAAATGAGATGGTGGTGGCGGAAATCGGAGGACGGGAGAAAAAACAGAAGGTAATGGAGGAGAAGAAGAAAGTAAAGAATACAAGAATATATATAAGTGACGATTTAACATGGGAGAAAAGAAGAGTGCAAAGAGAAATAATGAACATAGCGATGGAAAGAAGAGCGGAAGGAAAAAGAGTATGGGTAGGGAAAAATGGAGATAGACGAAGACAGATACATATGGAACGACAAGGATAGGGGACTGTGCAGAGAAAGAGAAGAGAAAGTGGGGAACCAAAAGGCAAAAACTAAAAGGGCAAAGGGGGGTGGTAAAGGAGGGAAAGTTGACAGAAACGGCAAAGAAAAGTAATAATGAGAGATGGAAATGGAAAAGAAAAAGAAGGGAGAAAAAAAGAAAGTAAGGAAGAAGCACGGGGGAGGTGAGTGAGCTGAGAGTATTGTTTTGGAACGTAGCAGGAATAAAAAACAAGGAACATAATTTTTGGAAGTACATCAAGGAACAGGATGTAGTAGGATTACAGAAAACATGGATGGAAAAAAAAGAATGGGAGTGGTGGAAAAAAGAGTTGCCGGAGGAATTTGAGTGGGTGGTGCAACATGCAGAAAGAGAAAAGAAAAAAGGGAGGGCAAAGGGGGGTATAATAACGGGAATAAGAAAAATATGGCTGAGCCAGGAAAAGAAAGAGAAAGTGCAACAGAGAAGAGGAGTTGTAGAAAGGAACATACAGTGGGGAAAAACAAAAATAAAAGTAGTGACGGTTTATAGCAGTAGAATGAAAGAGACAAGGAAAAACATAGAAGAGATGATAGAAGAGAAGGAAGAGGGATTGATAATAGTAGGAAGGGACTTCAACGCAAGAATAGGGGAAGCGGGGGGAATACAAGAAAGAAAATGGACGGGAAAGAGACAAACAAAGGACAAGGTGATAAATAAAGAGGGAGAAGAACTGCTGGAATTGTGCAACGAAAAAGGGTGGAAAATAATGAACGGGAACAGAGAAGAAGATGGAAAGGGGAAATTTACGTACATAGGACGAAGGGGAGAATCAATAATAGATTTTGTAATGACAAATGAAGAGGCTGCAGAAAAGGTAAAGACATTTAAGGTGGGAGAAAGGGTAGAGTCAGACCATCAACCACTGGAATTGACAATGGAAGGAAGAGAAAGAGAAGACAGAGAGGAAGAGGAGAAGTACATAACTAAAAAAAAGTGGACAGAAGAGGGTATAAAAAAATATAAAGAGAGAATAGGGAAAACGGTATGGATAGGGAAGGAATTACAAGAAAGTGTAGAGGAAATGAGAGAGATGATGGAGAAAGCAACAGAGAGAGTCAGATTTAGAAAGTGGAAGGGGGAGAAAACAGGATGGAAGAAATGGTGGGATAAGGAATGCAAGGAAGCAACGAAGGCAAGAAGAGCATTAAGACAGTGGAAAAAGGGAAGAAAGAAAAAGAAGAATACAAAGAAGCAGTAAAAATATACAAAAAAACATGCGATAGAAAGAAGGATGTAAACAAAAAGAAACAAGAGGAGCAGATTAAAGGAATAAAAACGGAAGAAGATGTACGGAAGTACCTAAAGAAGCAGAGGAAAAAAACAGGACGACAAAGGGAATAAAAATTAAAGAATGGGAGATATATTTTCGGAACCTGTTGGTAGAAGAAGAACAAAAGCAGGAAAAAGAAAAAAGGAAAGGCGCGGTAGTAAGACAAGAAGAAGGAGATAGGGATATGATAAGGGAGGAAGAAGTAATAGAGGCGATAAAGAATATAAAAAAAGGAAAGGCGACAGGAGAAGATGGGATACGAGGAGAAGAGTGGATATACGGGGGAGAAAATGTAGCAAAAAGGATGACGGAAATAATAAACAAAATATGGAAAGGGGAAGGATTCCCAGAGAGATGGAGAGAGGGAATAATATGCTCAATACATAAAAAAGGCGAAAAAAATAAAGTCGAGAATTATAGAGGGGTAACATTATTGAGCTCGGCATACAAATTGTACGCGACAATACTGCAAGAAAGATTACAGAAGGAAATAGAGGAAAGAAGTTTGGTACCAGACCGACAAGCGGGATTCAGAAAAGGAAGAAGGGCGATAGACAACATATATATAATGAAACACTTAGCAAATAAAGAACTAGAAAAAAAAAGAGGGAAAATGGTAGCACTATTCGTAAACCTAAAAGCTGCTTTTGACAAAGTGAATAGGGAAAAGCTGTGGGAATATATGAAAAGAAAAAAAATCAATGAAAGATTAATACAAAGAATAGAAGAAACGAGAAGCAGGGTTAAAGTGAATGGGGAAGAGAGTGAGAAATTCATAACAAAGAGAGGGTTGAGACAGGGATGTCCACTGAGCCCAAGCCTGTTCTCGGTATATACGGGGGATCTGGAAGAGACAATGAGAGGACAACAGACAGGAGGGATAGTGGTAGGGAAAGCTAAGGTATGGTCGTTGGCGTATGCGGATGACATAGTGCTGGTAGCTAAGGAGGAAAAGGAAATGAAGGAGATGATGAAAACGCTAGAAAAATATATGAAAAAAAAGAAATGGAAGTAAACACGGAGAAAACAAAGATAATGATATTTAGAAAAGGAGGGGGGAAAAGAAAAAGAGAGGAGTGGAGATGGAGTGATGAGGAAGTGCAACAAGTGAAGGAATTTACATACCTGGGCTACACGATGAAACAGGATAATAAAGAGGGAGAACACATACAGGAAAGGGTGAAGAAAGGAAACAGGCTAATAGGACAAGTATGGGGTGTGGGGGAAAGAATATTCAAGATGGATATAAAAAACAGAAAATTGCTGTTCGAAAAATTAATAAAGGGGGTGGTAATGTATGGAGCGGAAATATGGGGCTGGAAGGAGTGGAGGGAGGTAGAGGGGCTACAGGAAAAATACTGGAGATGGGTGTTAGGATTGGACAGGGATACACCGGGGTATATTGTGAGAGAGGAGGTTCAGATAGAAAAAATAAGGACTGAGACAGCAAAAAGAGCAATAAAATACGAGGAAGAAATGAGGGAAAGAACAGATTGCAAAATTCTGCAAGAATGTTGGAAAGAGATAAAGGGAAGGAAAGTGAAGTACGGGCAGGAGGGCAGAGAAGAGTATTACAAAAGAAACGGGTACGCGAGTGAAGAAGTGGAGAGATTAAGAGAAGAGGGGATAGGGACAAGAGAAGAAATAATAAGGAGAGATAGAGACATCGAAAAACAAGAAAGATGGACAAAGATAAAAGAGAGCAGATATAATAGGAATTATAAAGATATCAAGGGTGAAGGGGTGCCGGAATATTTAAAAGACAGTGTGATTAAAAGCAACAAAAAGGAAAAAAAATGGTGGCAAAGTTCAGATGTGGCAACGAGGAGTTAGGGAACAAATATTGGAAGGAAGAACCAGAAAAGTTGTGCAGGCTATGTGGAGAAGAAACGGAAGATCTGAACCACATGAGAAAGAGATGCAGGGAACTAAGAGAGGAGGTGATGAAAACAGTGGATATCTTAGATGAAAACGGAAAAGGAGCGGAATGGATGGAGGAAGTATGGAGCAGGAGGAAAAAGTTAAGGGGGGAGAAGGGATAAGAAAATGTAATATATATGTATAGACAACACGACCAAATTTGTAAGCCAAATGGCAATGAATAAAGTTAAACTTATATATATAAAAAAAGAAAAATAAGACGAAGACCCACTATGCAATATTTTTGAGACTAGGCGCAATCGTGCATCTTATTACAGAAGCACCGGGCGGCGAAGTACCTTAAACCGGCACTGCTCTCAGTGGATTTGCAAAAAAACTCAATCTAAAATATTGTAAATTTCAGAGTTCGTGGGCGATATTTAAGATGGCTCAAGATTGATATTGAGAATTCAAGTATATGGATGAAATCACGCATAGGTTTAAAAATTAGAGCTTTCTCAAGACAAGTTTGAATTCGAGCTACAGAGAAGGAAAAAGTTTTAAAAATAATTAATAAACATTAAGTGCTGCGACCATATTAGAAAGATGAGTGAAGCAGTGTAGGCTAAATGCCTAAAAGTAACATGGAACTAAGTATGTTATATACTATAGACTCTATAGGATATGGTTAACCAGGTTGGCATTATAGGAATTTAGATAAGAGACCAAATTTTACAGTAGCTGGGATAGAACCAAGAGACAAAAGATTTTTGACTGAGAACGATCAAGGAATCATATGTTTTATTTTCAGTTGATTGGCATCATTTGCAGATTTGAAGGTTCGTGAATGATAACCAAGATCGCTCAATATTGGGATTTTTTTGGAAATAATTTTAAGTATTTGGACGAAATTGCGCATAGATTTGAAAATTAGAGCTATTTCAAGATAAGCTTGAGTTTTGGTTACAGAGAAGGGCAAAGATGAAGAAAAAGTGAAAAAAAACATGCAGTGTTGCGACAATATCAAAAAGATGAGTGAAAAAAAGTAGACTAAAAAGCGTAGATGCCTATGGAACTCTAGAGTCGTCTTTTATAGACTATAGGATATGGGTGACCAAACCAAAATTATAGGAATTTCGAAATATGACATGAAATTTTGTGTAGCTGTTTCCACTCAAACGGGTTGAGATTTGTCGTTTTATACGGACGAGTTCTAAATCTTGTCAGATTAAGATAATTCAACTGTTACACAGTTTGCTACGTTTTTAAAAAACTACTAAACATTTGCGATGGCTTACTGGAACTTTTTTACACTTTGTTCTATAGTTTTTAATGGTATAAGTAAAATATTGTTAACGTGCAAAATTATTGGCGACAAAGCTACTTGACTATGTCACTACTTAATTACTCTAATCGTAAGTAGGGCAACCAGAAAAAAATTTATGAATTGGACTCTCAAATGGCGCTTGGTCACTCAAGCACTTAAAAATTAAAATTTTTAATTTTTTTTCAATACGCTCGATTTCGTTTAATAACCGGATGTAAGTAATTAAGCAGCGGAAACGATTGTTTCACATATTGGTTACAAATGATTAAAAGGGATGCCCGAACGGTACCCGCACCACCATCCAGATCCGTAATCAAAATTTTCCCAACTAATTATTTAAAAACGATTAAAAGGAGTAGCGTTTCCAAATATTTGTAAATTTGTGTAACAGGTCAAAAAACTGGTACTTGGTGGGGGATGTATTCGTAATTCGTGTAGTATTTTTGTGATTACGGTCCACTATTGATCGTTGCGCGCGCTATGCTCTTCAATATTCACGGCATTCACTTCTTGTACGTGTTTGGGTGCATGCCGCGTCGTAGTGGGCCATGCTCGCGTCGTACGAATTCAAACGTTTTTTCGAGTGACATTTTTCGCGCGTTTAAAAAAGGTGTTTGAAATGTGACTTTAGTGCGATTTTCTTTTGTTTTTTTTCTTGTTGCGGTCAAAACGAATATGACCGAACCCGGAACAATCGATGACACCTGGGAGGAATTCTTTGGTATGTTTCTTTACTTATTTGCTAAAAAAAATTTGGCAGTGTGTTTAAAAAAAATGACATTCCGGGGGTTTGTCCTAATTTTATTATTAGATTTTATTGGCATAATAAGCCGGTTTTGAACTGACAATTATTTGTTTATTTAGCGTTTTTATTGTGATTTTTGTAGTAATGACCTTTGGTCATTTTTGCTTAGTAAGCTTTGACATTGCACTTTTTGCCGTATAAAAACAAAAGCTCTACGCCTGCTGTATTTGGGTTAACAGCATGTAGTTTAATTATTTATCATTCAAATTGAAGATTAGATAAGACTCCGTTAATTATTTTGTATAATTCTAGAGGGAAAAAAATTGTATTTACTTTATTCAAAGGGGGGCGGAAAATCAAGGTCACGTTATCGATGCCTATTTGGGCGTGTGACATATATTTGTCGTTTTTTTGGATTATGGCCAAAGTTATTCTTGATGGTGGAAAAGACAGTAGGAAAAACCAATTAAACTTTGTTTACTTCAATTTTTTTAGGTAATGTCTAATTTAGATTCGTCTAGACTTATCCTCGCCTCTATTGATGAAACAATTTTTCTTTACTTGGAAGGTTTTGGTGATTTTGCTTTAATAGATTTTGAAGACGAGCTTCCTTCAACTACTTCTTGGTTTCGCTTTCCTTCGGTTTCTTCTTCTTAGTTTTTTATTTTGCTGATAGCTGTTTCGGTTTCTGTACTTTTTTCGCTAGAGTTTAGACACTTCTAAAACTAAAATAATTTGTTGGTTATGAAAAGTTTGTGCCTTTGCCCAAGAGTTGTTACTCTTCGTATTCTTAAGATGGCCAAGTTTACTAAATAGGCAGTAGTTTTCCGAATAAAGAAAAGATGGAAAGGCTTTGGTTGCAGAAAATAAACTACCAAATTTTACATCAACGTACTTCAGTTCAAATTTTTTCCAGATTTGGAATTTTGGAAAAGTTTGTTGCCATTTTGTGGACAATTAACAACTATGTCGATTACAAAGAACAGTATGTGATTCAGTCAGGACGGTGCTACTTAATTATCGTCACGTACTGCCAATAATTTATGATCACGAATACCTGAAATATTTTCCTTGCACCACGTACCCGTTTCCCAGACTTTTTTCAACAAAGGGCTCAAAAGCGTTGCTTAGTTACACCCTTATTTTTACATTAAAAAAATCGCGTCATTTAGTTACAAAACGTCAAAATGGACGGTTGTTCCGAATACATCAGTGCAGCTGGTGCACAAAGTGCCTTGCAGAGGAACGTGCGTGATCGCGTAAGTCCTTTTGATCCTTAAAATTCCAGACTAAATAAAACCGTTTTAAATTCGATAGTTATTACTACTTATGCAACGTGAGTTGTCGGTCGTTTTTTTCCATTTTATTTATTTTACAGAACCACCTACATTTGACCTTTATTCTTGGATTTCAAAATATTGTAACGTTCTTTTTTTTGCCTAACGGGTATAAGCACGTATGCTTCTCGAATATCTTTAAATAAAATCACGTTTGTAAAGCTCTATTTTTAAATGTCTTATCTTTGAGCGAGATTGAAGGAGCGAGTTGTTTTTAAATGCAAGTCTTAATTATCGTCGCTTCAAGGATAAATTACATAAAAACGGATTTGCTTTAAAAATAGGCTTCGTTTAGGGTTGGTTTCGATCCAAGTTGACAAATATCGCATTCAAGGTCGGAAGTGTCAAATTTTTTGGATGTATTGGCAATTGGCACCTGGAGAAACTTTCTCGTAATTTTCCGTGACCGTGACTTTTAGTGGTTATGGTAGTTGTCAGACTCCTACTTGTAAATACAACTCGGCCTACGTCTGTTCTGCATTGCCTCTTTGTTTCCACTTTTTTTAAATTAATATGACTCGACCAGAACTATTTTTTTTCTTAAGGTGGCGACAATGTTTATGAATTAGGTACACGCCATTCTTAATTTTTATAGGCTAGACCAAAACCAATTCTTTTTTTGCATTATTGAAGAATATTGTTTTGAGGTTTTCGATAAATTTTTGGAAATTTTAATGACTTGAGGAATACCTTTTTGTGGTTTTACTGTGTGCATTTATTTTTGTTAATCTTAATTTGTTGGTGTTTTCGTTTTACTTTTGAACTACTTGGTCTAATAAAAAAACTTTAGTTTTATTATAGCCACTTTTGATTTTCTTCAAGTTGTGATCGATTTTTTTGTCGTTGGTTTTTTTTGCTATTTGGCACAAGTAAATCTTTTCTTGTTTATAGTTGCTTCTTTTTTTATATTTTTTGTTAACCAATCTATTTTTTCTTTTCAACGCATTTTTGAGATCTTTAAATTTAAAAAAATTGAAATGATTGCTAAATTTGATCTGGACACTGATTTTTCAAGAATTTTTTGACTGGGTTTTTTAATGAGCAATTTCTGAATTTTTCGAGCTTTTTGACAATTTTTTTTTTAAAAGTATATAATGGATTTATGGCGTTGATTTTTTTGTCTTTAAAGCCTTGGTGTTTATTTTTGAATTTTTTGTTTGTTAATATTTACACAGTGTGATTTCTAATTTTTTGCCGAATAGTTCTCAATTGTAGCCATAGAGGAATCACAGATATTTTAAAAATTTTTTTTCACAAGAATTGGTAACGTAAGACAGAATTGAACTCAAGAATTTCCATAAATGAGTTACCGATGCACCAAATCTATACAAAATCTTTGAAATTATGAGTCAATGCAGCTTAAGGTAATGAGTAACAGATCGAGCTGAAAAAAAGTTTTTTAGGACTATAACGTTGATGATAACAAACTAAGATAACGGTTTTTGCATCAATGTTTCTAGCATTTGTAGCAGAACGACAAAAATAGTCTTATAAAAAAAATGAAAATACAACAGGTCCCAAAACTGATCCTTTCGGTGCCCCACATTCTATTTGTACCTGTCGGATTTTGTTGTCCGTTTAGATAGCTTCTTTATTTTTATTCAATAAACTCTTGGGATTTTCTCAGACGCTTCCAATATTGTTGATAAAACTTTTTGTGGTTTTCGGTCAGTAGAACTAAAAAATTGTCATTACTGATATCTTCTTGTGGGTCTATGCTGCCAGCTTCTTCAGGATAACTGAACTGATTCTCCGTTGCTTGGTCAGTAATAGTTACAATTTCTTTTTTCATAATGAGCTAGTATTGTTGTTTTTGTTACTTGGACCTGGTAAAAACTTAAACGTCTATCACAATTTGCTATTTGATTTAGAGCTTCCTTTCTTTGCTAAAGTTATTTTCTTTGATGTTTGGCATAAAACTTAGGCAAGGCTACTATGATTTTTGTAATACTGTAAGAAATGTCTTAGCTCTTAGTTTTGATAGGTGTTTGTCATGGTTCTATATATCTAGGTGGTTAAAGCCTGTATAGATCAATGGAAACCATTCGTTTCATAACAGCTCTCTTGGATTTTCTTAAGATGTTAACGATTTTTTTTGTATTGTCGCTTGGATTGTGAACTGATTCTCCGTTGTTTGGTCACTTAGGTCCTTTTTCATTATGATTTAGTGGTTTCTGTACCATACTCGTGTTAAAATTTATTTATTTGTTTTTTTTTTGTTGTCGTTTATGCTACTTGGATCTGGTAAAAAATTATGCGTCTCTCACTGTTTGCTATTTGGTTTAGCTTTATTTTTTTTAGTTTCTTCTTCTTTTTCGACTTAAAGTTTGTCAATGAGTTTTTTAAGTTTTTTGTTATTTCTTTATGTTGTCGTTTATGCTACTTGGATCTGGTAAAAAATGAATCGTCTATCACAATTTACTATTTGGTTTAGAGCTTACTTTTTTTCTGGTTTCTTCTTTTTTGATTGAAAGTTTGTCAATGCATTTTTTTAGTTTTTTATTATTTTTTTATGTTGTCGTTTATGCTACTTGGATCTGGTAAAAAAATAAACGTCTATCACAATTTATTATTTGGTTTAGAGTTTCTTTTTTTTTCTAGTTTCTTCTTTTTTGATTTAAAGTTTGTCAATGAGTTTTTCTAGTTTTTTGTTATTTTTTATGTTGTCGTTTATGCTACTTGGGTCTGGTAAAAAATTATACGCCTATCACAATTTGTTATTTTGTTTAGAGCTTTCTTTATGTCTAGTTTCTTTGTATTTTTTTTATTTAAAGTTTGTCAATGAGTTTTTTTACTTTTTTGTAATTTTTTTATGTTGTCGTTTATGCTACTTGGATCTGGTAAAAAATGAATCGTCTATCACAATTCACTATTTGGTTTAGAGCTTCCTTTTTTTCTAGTTTCTTCTTCTTTTTTGATTTAAAGTTTGTCAATGAATTTTTCTAGTTTTTTGTTATTTTTTTATATTTTTGTTTATGCTACTTGGATCTGTTAAAAAGTTAAACGTCTCTCACAGTTTGCTATTTTGTTTAGAGTTTTTTTTTCTAGTTTCTTCTTCTTTTTTTGATATAAAGTTAATTAATTAATAGTATTTTTCACAAAGTTCGTATAAAACATTTATTCAAAAATTTTATCAATTTTTCTACTAATAATGAAATGGTTTTTAGATCTCTTCCATACTTTGGTCACTGTTTTCAATTTCTTCAAAAACTTTTTAAAAAACATAATATCACCATTTCATTTTCGACACATAACACACTTAAATTATTTTTAGTTAATAATAAAGATCAAATACCAATATTACATAAATCTGGAGTGTATCAACTTACTTGTTCGTTTTGTAATTCTTCATATATTGGTCAAACAGGTAGAAAATTCAAAACGAGACTAAATGAACATTTATATTTAATAAATAGATATTTAAAAACAAATATTTATAACACTAATTCTGCTTTTGCCAACCATATTTTATGTTCAGGGCATTCATTTTCTTCAGATTTAAATATCAAAATTCTACATGTATGTAATAAAGGATCTCTTCTAAACTCATTAGAGACTCTTGAAATTAATAGAATTTCTAACAATAATTCAATAAATTGTCTAAATGAAATGTTAAATTTAAATCCCTCAATTCTTCTCAGTTCAAAATTATAGTTTTATTCTTTTCATTTTTCTATTCTTTTTGATATTTTTTATTTTCTTTATTTAAATTAATTTTTTAATATAGTCGACTGTATTAAATTGTCAAATACGTTTAATTTTTAATTGACATTAGTTTAAAATTTGTTAACTATTTTATTCGGTTAGTATTCTTTATTTATATTTCACTGTTTTAATTTTAGTTTTTAGTTACCTATATATACTGACGATGCTAATTATAATTAGCGAAACATGTATTTCCTAAAATAAAATATTAAAAAAATAAAAATACTGTGGAGAAGACTTCAAGAGTAATAAAATATTATTTTAAAAAGAGACTCCACTTAGAAAAATGAATTACTTCACCAATAATAAAGTTTGTCAATGAATTTTTCTAGTTTTTTGTTATTTTTTTATATTTTTGTTTATGCTACTTGGATCAGTTAAAAAATTAAACGTCTCTCACAGTTTGCTATTTTGTTTAGAGCTTTTTTTTCTAGTTTCTTCTTCTTTTTTGATTAAAAGTTTGTCGATGTGTTTTTTAAGTTTTTTGTTATTTTTTTATGTTGTCGTTTATGCTACTTGGATCTGGTAAAACATTAAACGTCTATCACAATTTGCTATTTGGTTTAGAGCTTCCTTTTTTTTAGTTTCTTCTTCTTTTTTTGATTTAAAGTTTGTCATTGAGTTTTTTGTTATTTTTTTATGTTGTCGTTTATGCTACTTGGATCTGGTAAAAAATTAATCGTATATCACAATTTGCTA
The DNA here is from genome assembly GCA_035610365.1 of Aquatica leii. Taxonomy (NCBI): domain Eukaryota; kingdom Metazoa; phylum Arthropoda; class Insecta; order Coleoptera; family Lampyridae; genus Aquatica; species Aquatica leii. The sequence continues at coordinate 35,578,067 of CM069438.1, forward strand.
TTTGGTTTAGAGCTTTTTTTCTAGTTTCTTCTTCTTTTTTGATTTAAAGTTTGTCAATGGATTTTTTTAGTTTTTTGTTATTTTTTTTTTGTTGTCGATTATGCTACTTGGATCTGGTAAAAAATTAGGCGTCTATCACAATTTGCTATTTGGTTTAGAGCTTCCTTTTTTTTCTAGTTTCTTCTTTTTTGATTTAAAGTTTGTCAATGAGGTTTTTTAGTTTTTTGTAATTTTTTTATATTGTCGTTTATGCTACTTGGATCTGGTAAAACATTAAACGTCTATCACAATTTGCTGTTTGGTTTAGAGATTCCTTTTTTCTAGTTTCTTCTTCTTTTTGATTTAAAGTTTATCAATGAGTTTTTTTAGTTTTTTGTTATTTTTTTTACGTTGTTGTTTATGCTACTTGGTAAAAAAATAAGCGTCTACCACAATTTGTTATTTTGATTTAGAGCTTCCTTTTTTTCTATTTTCTTCTTTTTTGATTTAAAGTTTGTCAATGAGTTTTTTTAGTTTTTTTGTTTTTTTATGTTGTCGTTTATGCTACTTGGATCTGGTAAAAAATTAAACGTTTATCACAATTTGCTATTTGGTTTAGAACTTCCTTTTTTTCTAGTTTCTTCTTCTTTTTTGATTTAAAGTTTGTCAATGAGTGTTTTTAAGTTTTTTGTTGTTTTTTTATGTTGTCGTTTGTGCTACTTGTATCTGGTAAAAAATTAAATGTCTCTCACAGTTTGCTATTTGGTTTAGAGCTTTCTTTTTCCTAGTTTCTTCTTCTTTTTTAATTTATAGTTTGTCAATGAGTTTTTTTGGTTTTTTGTTATTTTTTTATGTTTTCGTTTACGCTACTTGGATCTGGTAAAAAATTAAACGTCTCTCACAGTTTGCTATTTGGTTTAGAGCTTCCTTTTTTCTAGTTTCTTCTTCTTTTTTGATTTAATGTTTGTCAATATGTTTTATTAGTTTTTTGTTATTTTTTATGTTGTCGTTTATGCTACTTGGATCTGGTAAAAAATTAAATGTCTCTCACAGTTTGCTATTTGATTTAGAGCTTCTTTTTTACTAGTTTCTTCTTCTTTTTTAATTTATAGTTTGTCAATGAGTTTTTTTTAGTTTTTGTTATTTTTCTATGTTGTCGTTTATGCTACTTGGATCTGGTAAAAAATTAAACGTCTATCACAATTTGCTATTTGGTTTAGAGCTTCCTTTTTTTCTAGTTTCTTCTTCTTTTTTAATTTAAAGTTTGTCAATGAGTTTTTTTAAGTTTTTTGTTATTTTTTTATGTTGTCGTTTGTGCTACTTGTATCTGGTAAAAAATTAAATGTCTCTCACAGTTTGCCAAATAGGTTTAGAGCTTTCTTTTTTCTAGTTTCTTTTTATTTTTAATTTAAAGTTTGTCACTGAGTTTTTTTAGTTTTTTGTTATTTTTTGTGTTGTCTTTTATGTTACTTGGATCTGGTAAAAAATTAAACGTCTATCACAATTTGCTATTTGGTTTAGAGCTTCCTTTTTTCCTAGTTTCCTCTTCTTTTTTAATTTAAAGTTTGTCAATGAGTTTTTTTAGTTTTTTGTTATTTTTTTGTTTTCGTTTATGCTACTTGGATCTGGTAAAAAATTAAGCGTCTACCACAATTTGCTATTTGGTTTAGAGCTTTCTTTTTCTAGTTTCTTCTTCTTTTTTAATTTAAAGTTTGTCAATGAGTTTTTAGTTTTTGTTATTTTTTGTTTTTGTTTATGCTACTTGGATCTTGTAAAAATTAAACGTCTATCACAATTTGCTATTTGGTTTAGAGTTTCCTTTGTTTCTAGTTTCTTCTTCTTTTTTGATTTAAAGTTTGTCAATGAGTTTTTTTAGTTTTTTGTTATTTTTTTGTTTTCGTTTATGCTACTTGGATCTGGTAAAAAATTAAGCGTCTACCACAATTTGCTATTTGGTTTAGAGCTTTGTTTTTTTCTAGTTTCTTCTTCTTTTTTAATTTAAAGTTTGTCAATGAGTTTTTTTAGTTTTTTGTTATTTTTTTGTTTTTGTTTATGCTACTTGGATCTGGTAAAAAATTAAACGTCTATCACAATTTGCTATTTTGGTTTAGAGCTTTCTTTTTTTTTCAGTTTCTTCTTCTTTTTTGATTTAAAGTTTGTCAATGAGTTTTTTTAGTTTTTTGTTATTTTTTTATGTTGTCGTTTATGCTACTTGGATCTGGTAAAAACTTAAACGTCTATCACAATTTGCTATTTGGTTTAGAGCTTCCTTTTTTCTAGTTTCTTCTTCTTTTTTGATTTAAAGTTTGTCAATGAGTTTTTTTAGTTTTTTATTATTTTTTTTATGTTGTCGTTTATGCTACTTGGATCTGGTAAAAAATTAAATGTCTCTCACAGTTTGCTATTTGGTTTAGAGCTTTTTTTCTAATTTCTTCGTTTTTGATTTAAAGTTTGTCAATGAGTTTTTTTGGTTTTTTGTTATTTTTTTGTTTTCGTTTATGCTACTTGGATCTGGTAAAAAATTAAACGTTTCTCACAGTTTGCTATTTGGTTTAGAGCTCCCTTTTTTTCTAGTTTCTTCATCTTTTTTGATTCTAAGTTTGACTGAGTTTTTTGTTGTTTTTTTATGTTGTCTTTTATGCTACTTGGATCTGGTAAAAATTTAAACGTCTATCACAATTTGCTATTTGGTTTAGAGCTTTCTTTTTTTCTAGTTTCTTCTTCTTTTTTAATTTAAAGTTTGTCAATGAGTTTTTAGTTTTTTGTTATTTTTTTGTTTTTGTTTATGCTACTTGGATCTTGTAAAAAATTAAACGTCTATCACAATTTGCTATTTTGTTTAGAGCTTTCTTTTTTTCTAGTTTCTTCTTCTTTTTTGATTTAAAGTTTGTCGATGAGTTTTTTTAGTTTTTTGTTATTTTTTTATGTTGTCGTTTATGCTACTTGGATCTGGTAAAAAATTAAACGTTTATCACAATTTGCTATTTGGTGTAGGACTTCCTTGTTTTCTAGTTTCTTCTTCTTTTTTGCTTTAAAGTTTGTCAATGAGTTTTTTTTAGTTTTTTGTTATTTTTTTTTGTTGTCGTTTATGCTACTTGGATCTGGTAAAAAATTAAACGTCTCTCACAGTTTGTTATTTGGTTTAGAGTTTCCTTTTTTTTCTAATTTCTTTAACTTTTTTGATTTAAAGTTTGTCTTTAAGTTTTTTGTTATTTTTTTATGTTGTTGCTTATGCTACTTGGATTTGGTAAAAAATTAAGCGTCTATCACAATTTACTATTTGGTTTAGAGCTTCTTTTGTTTCTAGTTTCTTCTTCTTTTTTGATTTAAAGTTTGTCAATGGGTTTTTTAGTTTTTTGTTATTTTTTTATGTTGTCGTTTATGCTACTTGGATCTGGTAAAAAATTAGGCGTCTATCACAATTTGCTATTTGGTTTAGAGCTTCCTTTTTTTTCTAGTTTCTTCTTTTTTGATTTAAAGTTTGTCCATGAGTTTTTTTTTAGTTTTTTATTATTTTTCTGTTTTCGTTTATGCTACTTGGATCTGGTAAAAAATTAAGCGTCTATCACAATTTGCTATTTGGTTTAGAGCTTCCTTTATTTCTAGTTTCTTCTTCTTTTTGATTTAAAGTTGGTCAATGAGTTTTTTTTAGTTTTGTGTTATTTTTTTATGTTGTCGTTTATGTTACTTGGATCTGGTAAAAAATTAAACGTCTATCACAATTTGCTATTTGGTTTAGAGCTTCCTTTTTTCTAGTTTCTTCTTTTTTGATTGAGAGTTTGTCAATGGGCTTTTTTAGTTTTTTGTAATTTTTTTATGTTGTCGTTTATGCTACTTGGATCTGGTAAATATTTAAACGTCTATCACAATTTGCTATTTGGTTTAGAGCTTCCTTTTTTTCTAGTTTCTTCTTCTTTTTTGATTCTAAGTTTGACAATGAGTTTTTTGTTGTTTTTTTATGTTGTCTTTTATGCTACTTGGATCTGGTAAAAAATTAAACGTCTATCACATTTTACTATTTGGTTTAGAGCTTCCTTTGTTTCTAGTTTCTTCTTCTTTTTGATTTAAAGTTGGTCAATGAGTTTTTTTAGTTTTTTGTTATTTTCCTATGTTGTCGTTTATGCTACTTGGATCTGGTAAAAAATTAAGTGTCTATCGCAATTTGCTATTAGGTTTAGAGCTTTCTTTTTTTCTAGTTTCTTCTTCTTTTTTTCTTTAAAGTTTGTCAATGAGTTTTTTTAGTTTTTAGTTATTTTTTTGTGTTGTCGTTTATGCTACTTGTATCTGGTGAAAAATTAAACGTCTATCACAATTTGCTATTTGGATTAGAGCTTCCTTTTTTTCTAGTTTCTTCTTTTTTAATTTAATTTTTTTTTTAATGCGTTTTTCTAGTTTTTTGTTATTTTTTTATGTTGTCGTTTATGCTTCTTGGATCTGGTAAAAAATTAAACGTCTATCACAATTTGCTATTTGGTTTAGAGCTTCCTTTTTTTCTAGTTTCTTCTTTTTTAATTTAAATTTTTTTAATGCGTTTTTTAAGTTTTTTGTTATTTTTTTATGTTGTCGTTTATGCTTCTTGGATCTGGTAAAAAATTAAACGTCTATCACAATTTGCTATTTGGGTTAGAGCTTTCTTTTTTTCTAGTTTCTTCTTTTTTAATTTAAATTTTTTTAATGCGTTTTTTTAGTTTTTTGTTATTTTTTTATGTTGTGGTTTATGCTACTTGGATCTGGTAAAAAATTAAACGTCGATCACAATTTGCTATTTGGTTTAGAGCTTCCGTTTTTTTAGTTTCTTCTTTTTTATTTTAAATTTTTAATGCGTTTTTAGTTTTTGTTATTTTTTATGTTGTCGTTTATGCTTCTTGGATCTGGTAAAAATTAAACGTCTATCACAGTTTGCTATTTGGTTTAGAGCTTCCTTTTTTCTAGTTTCTTCTTTTAATTTAAATTTTTTTAATGCGTTTTTAGTTTTTGTTATTTTTTTATGTTGTCGTTTATGCTTCTTGGATCTGGTAAAAATTAAACGTCTATCACAATTTGCTATTTGGTTTAGAGCTTCCTTTTTCTAGTTTCTTCTTCTTTTTGATTGAAAGTTTGTCAATGAGTTTTTAGTTTTTGTTATTTTTTATGTTGTCATTTATGCTACTTGGATTTGGTAAAAAATTAAACGTCTATCACAATTTGCTATTTGGTTTAGAGCTTCCTTTTTTCTAGTTTCTTCTTCTTTTTTGATTGAAAGTTTGTCAATGAGTTTTTTTAGTTTTTTGTTATTTTTTTATGTTGTCATTTATGCTACTTGGATTTGCTAAAACATTAAACGTCTATCACAATTTGCTATTTGGTTTAGAGCTTCCTTTTTCTAGTTTCTTCTTCTTTTTGATTTAAATTTTTTCAATGAGTTTTTGTTTTTTCTTATTTTTTTATGTTTTCGTTTATGCTACTTGGATCTGGTAAAAAATTAAACGTCTCTCACAGTTTGCTATTTGGTTTAGAGCTTCCTTTTTTCTAGTTTCTTCTTCTTCTTTTTTGATTTAAAGTTTGTCAATGAGTTTTTTTAAGTTTTTTGTTATTTTTTTATGTTGTCGTTTGTGGTACTTGTATCTGGTAAAAAATTAAATGTCTCTCACAGTTTGCTATTTGGTTTAGAGCTTCCTTTTTTCTTGTTTCTTCTTCTTTTTTGATTTAAAGTTTGTCAATTTGGTTTTTTTAGTTTTTTGTTATTTTTTTATGTTGTCGTTTATGCTACTTAGATTCGGTAAAAAGGTAAACGTCTATCACAATTTGTTATTTGGTTTCAAGCTTCCTTTTGTCATAGTTTTTTTAGTTTTTTGTTATTTTTTTTATGATGTCGTTTATGCTACTTGGTTCGGGTAAAAAAATAAGCGTCTATCACAATTTGCTATTTGGTTTAGAGCTCCTTTTGTTTCTAGTTTTTTTCTTCTTTTTTTGATTTAAAGTTTGTCATTGAGATTTTTAGTTTTTTGTTATTTTTTTGTTTTCGTTTATGCTACTTGGATCTGGTAAAAAATTAAACGTTTCTCACAGTTTGCTATTTGGTTTAGAGCTCCCTTTTTTTCTAGTTTCTTCATCTTTTTTGATTTAAAGTTTGTCAATGAGTTTTTTTACTTTTTTGTAATTTTTTTATGTTGTCGTTTATGCTACTTGGATCTGGTAAAAAATGAATCGTCTATCACAATTTGCTATTTGGTTTAGAGCTTCCTTTTTTTTTAGTTTCTTCTTTTTTAATTTAAAGTTTGTCAATGAGTTTTTTTAGTTTTTTGTTATTTTTTTGTTTTCGTTTATGCTACTTGAATCTGGTAAAAAATTAAACGTCTATCACAATTTGCTATTTGGTTTAGAGCTTCCTCTTTTTCTAGTTTCTATTTCCTTCTGATTTAAAGTGTTTCAATGGTTTTTTAGTTTTTTGTTATTTTTTATGTTGTCGTTTATGCTACTTGGATCTGGTAAAAAATTAAATGTCTCTCACAGTTTGCTATTTGGTTTAGAGCTTCCTTTTTTCTAGTTTCTTCTTCTTTTTTAATTTAATGTTTGTCGATAAGTTTTATTAGTTTTTTGTTATTTTTTATGTTGTCGTTTATGCTACTTGGATCTGGTAAAAAATTAAATGTCTCTCACAGTTTGCTATTTGGTTTAGAGCTTCCTTTTTTCTAGTTTCTTCTTTTTTGATTTAAAGTTTGTCAATGAGTTTTTTTAGTTTTTTGTTATTTTTTTGTTGTCGTTTATGCTACTTGGATCTGGTAAAAAATTAAACGTCTATCACAATTTGCTATTTGGTTTAGAGCTTCCTTTTTTTTAGTTTCTTCTTTTTTAATTTAAAGTTTGTCAATGAGTTTTTTTAGTTTTTTGTTATTTTTTTGTTGTCGTTTATGCTTCTTGGATCTGGTAAAAAATTAAACGTCTATCACAATTTGCTATTTGGTTTAGAGCTTCCTTTTTTAGTTTCTTCTTTTTAATTTAAAGTTTGTCAATGAGTTTTTAGTTTTTTGTTATTTTTGTTGTCGTTTATGCTTCTTGGATCTGGTAAAAATTAAACGTCTATCACAATTTGCTATTTGGTTTAGAGCTTCCTTTTTTCTAGTTTCTTCTTTTTTATTTTAAATTTTTTAATGCGTTTTTTAGTTTTTGTTATTTTTTTATGTTGTCGTTTATGCTTCTTGGATCTGGTAAAAATTAAACGTCTATCACAGTTTGCTATTTGGTTTAGAGCTTCCTTTTTCTAGTTTCTTCTTTTTAATTTAAATTTTTAATGCGTTTTTAGTTTTTGTTATTTTTTATGTTGTCGTTTATGCTTCTTGGATCTGGTAAAAATTAAACGTCTATCACAATTTGCTATTTGGTTTAGAGCTTCCTTTTTCTAGTTTCTTCTTCTTTTTGATTGAAAGTTTGTCAATGAGTTTTTAGTTTTTTGTTATTTTTTTATGTTGTCATTTATGCTACTTGGATTTGCTAAAACATTAAACGTCTATCACAATTTGCTATTTGGTTTAGAGCTTCCTTTTTTTCTAGTTTCTTCTTCTTTTTTGATTTAAAGTTTGTCAATGAGTTTTTTTAGTTTTTTGTTATTTTTTTATGTTGTCATTTATGCTACTTGGATTTGCTAAAACATTAAACGTCTATCACAATTTGCTATTTGGTTTAGAGCTTCCTTTTTTTCTAGTTTCTTCTTATTTTTAATTTAAAGTTTGTCACTGAGTTTTTAGTTTTTGTTATTTTTATGTTGTCGTTTATGCTACTTGGATCTGGTAAAAAATTAAAGGTCTATCACAATTTGCTATTTGGTTTAGAGCTTCCTTTTTTAGTTTCTTTTTAATTTAAAGTTTGTCAATGAGTTTTTAGTTTTTGTTATTTTTTGTTTTCGTTTATGCTACTTGGATCTGGTAAAAATTAAACGTCTATCACAATTTGCTATTTGGTTTAGAGCTTCCTTTTTTTAGTTTCTTCTTTTTAATTTAAAGTTTGTCAATGAGTTTTTAGTTTTTGTTATTTTTTGTTGTCGTTTATGCTTCTTGGATCTGGTAAAAAATTATACGTCTCTCTCAATTTGCTTTTTGGTTTAGAGCTTCCTTTTTTTCTAGTTTCTTCTTTTTTATTTTAAATTTTTTTAATGCGTTTTTTTAGTTTTTTGTTATTTTTTTATGTTGTCGTTTATGCTACTTGGATCTAGTAAAACATTAAACGTCTATCACAATTTGCTATTTGGTTTAGAGCTTTCTTTTTTCTAGTTTCTTCTTATTTTTAATTTAAAGTTTGTCACTGAGTTTTTTTAATTTTTTATTTTTTTATGTTATCGTATATGCTTCTTGGATCTGGTAAAAAATTAATCGTCTATCACAATTTGCTATTTGGTTTAGAGCTTCCTTTTTTTCGAGTTTCTTCTTCTTTTTCTGATTTAAAGTTTGTCATTAAGTTTTTTTAGTTTTTTATTATTTTTTTGTTTTCGGTTATGCTACTTGGATCTGGTAAAAAATTAAACGTCTATCACAATTTGCTATTTGGTTTAGAGCTTCCTTTTTTTTAGTTTCTTCTTTTTTAATTTAAAGTTTGTCAATGAGTTTTTAGTTTTTGTTATTTTTTGTTGTCGTTTATGCTTCTTGCATCTGGTAAAAAATTAATCGTCTATCACAATTTACTATTTGATTTAGAGCTTCCTTTTTCTAGTTTCTTCTTTTTATTTTAAATTTTTTTAATGCGTTTTTAGTTTTTTGTTATTTTTATGTTGTCGTTTATGCTTCTTGGATCTGGTAAAAAATTAAACGTCTATCACAGTTTGCTATTTGGTTTAGAGCTTCCTTTTTTTCTAGTTTCTTCTTTTTTAATTTAAATTTTTTTAATGCGTTTTTTTAGTTTTTTGTTATTTTTTTATGTTGTCGTTTATGCTTCTTGGATCTGGTAAAAAATTAAACGTCTATCACAATTTGCTATTTGGTTTAGAGCTTCCTTTTTTCTAGTTTCTTCTTCTTTTTTGATTGAAAGTTTGTCAATGAGTTTTTTTAGTTTTTTGTTATTTTTTTATGTTGTCATTTATGCTACTTGGATTTGCTAAAACATTAAACGTCTATCACAATTTGCTATTTGGTTTAGAGCTTCCTTTTTTTCTAGTTTTTTCTTCTTTTTTGATTAAAAGTTTGTCAATGAGTTTTTTTAGTTTTTTATTATTTTTTTATGTTGTCGTTTCTGCTACTTGGATCTGGTAAAAAATTAAACGTTTATCACAATTTGCTATTTGGTTTAGAACTTCTTTTTTTTCTAGTTTCTTCTTCTTTTTTGATTTAAAGTTTGTCAATGAGTTTTTTTAGTTTTTTATTATTTTTTTATGTTGTCGTTTATGCTACTTGGATCTGGTAAAAAATTAAATGTCTCTCACAGTTTGCTATTTGGTTTAGAGCTTCTTTTTTTCTAGTTTCTTCTTCTTTTTTGATTTAAAGTTTGTCAATGAGTTTTTTTAGTTTTTTATTATTTTTTTATGTTGTCGTTTATGCTACTTGGATCTGGTAAAAAATTAAATGTCTCTCACAGTTTGCTATTTGGTTTAGAGCTTCCTTTTTTCTTGTTTCTTCTTCTTTTTTGATTTAAAGTTTGTCAATTTGGTTTTTTTAGTTTTTTGTTATTTTTTTATGTTGTCGTTTATGCTACTAAGATTCGGTAAAAAGGTAAACGTCTATCACAATTTGTTATTTGGTTTCAAGCTTCCTTTTCTCATAGTTTTTTTAGTTTTTTGTTATTTTTTTATGATGTCGTTTATGCTACTTGGTTCGGGTAAAAAAATAAGCGTCTATCACAATTTGCATTTGGTTTAGAGCTCCTTTTGTTTCTAGTTTTTTCTTCTTTTTTTGATTTAAAGTTTGTCATTGAGATTTTTAGTTTTTTGTTATTTTTTTATGTTGTCGTTTATGCTACTTGGATCTAGTAAAACATTAAACGTCTATCACAATTTGCTATTTGGTTTAGAGCTTCCTTTTTTCTAGTTTCTTCTTCTTTTTTGATTTAAAGTTTGTCAATGGGTGTTTTTAGTTTTTTGTTATTTTTTTGTTTTCGTTTATGCTACTTGGATCTGGTAAAAAATGAAACGTCTATCACAATTTGCTATTTGGTTTAGAGCTTCCTCTTTTTCTAGTTTCTATTTCCTTCTGATTTAAAGTGTTTCAATGTTTTTTTAGTTTTTTGTTTTTTTATGTTGTCGTTTATGCTACTTGGATCTGGTAAAAAATTAAACGTCTATCACGATTTGCTGTTTGGTTTAGAGCTTCCTTTTTTTCTAGTTTCTTCTTCTTTTTTAATTTAAAGTTTGTCAATGAGTTTTTTTAGTTTTTGTTATTTTTTTATGTTGTCGTTTATGCTACTTGGATCTGGTAAAAAATTAAAGGTCTATCACAATTTGCTATTTGGTTTAGAGCTTCCTTTTTTTTAGTTTCTTTTTTTTTAATTTAAAGTTTGTCAATGAGTTTTTTTAGTTTTTTGTTATTTTTTTGTTTTCGTTTATGCTACTTGGATCTGGTAAAAAATTAAACGTCTATCACAATTTGCTATTTGGTTTAGAGCTTCCTTTTTTTTAGTTTCTTCTTTTTTAATTTAAAGTTTGTCAATGAGTTTTTTTAGTTTTTTGTTATTTTTTTGTTTTCGTTTATGCTACTTGAATCTGGTAAAAAATTAAACGTCTATCACAATTTGCTATTTGGTTTAGAGCTTCCTCTTTTTCTAGTTTCTATTTCCTTCTGATTTAAAGTGTTTCAATGTTTTTGTAGTTTTTGTTTTTTATGTTGTCGTTTATGCTACTTGGATCTGGTAAAAATTAAACGTCTATCACGATTTGCTGTTTGGTTTAGAGCTTCCTTTTTTCTAGTTTCTTCTTCTTTTTAATTTAAAGTTTGTCAATGAGTTTTTAGTTTTTGTTATTTTTTTATGTTGTCGTTTATGCTACTTGGATCTGGTAAAAAATTAAAGGTCTATCACAATTTGCTATTTGGTTTAGAGCTTCCTTTTTTTTAGTTTCTTTTTTTTTAATTTAAAGTTTGTCAATGAGTTTTTAGTTTTTGTTATTTTTTGTTTTCGTTTATGCTACTTGGATCTGGTAAAAATTAAACGTCTATCACAATTTGCTATTTGGTTTAGAGCTTCCTTTTTTAGTTTCTTCTTTTTTAATTTAAAGTTTGTCAATGAGTTTTTTAGTTTTTGTTATTTTTTGTTGTCGTTTATGCTTCTTGGATCTGGTAAAAAATTAAACGTCTATCACAATTTGCTATTTGGTTTAGAGCTTCCTTTTTTTCTAGTTTCTTCTTTTTTATTTTAAATTTTTTTAATGCGTTTTTTTAGTTTTTTGTTATTTTTTTATGTTGTCGTTTATGCTTCTTGGATCTGGTAAAAAATTAAACGTCTATCACAGTTTGCTATTTGGTTTAGAGCTTCCTTTTTTTCTAGTTTCTTCTTTTTTAATTTAAATTTTTTTAATGCGTTTTTTTAGTTTTTTGTTATTTTTTTATGTTGTCGTTTATGCTTGTTGGCTGTGGTAAAAAATTACATGTCTATCACATTTTGCTATTTGGTTTAGAGCTTCCTTTTTTCTAGTTTCTTCTTCTTTTTTGATTGAAAGTTTCTCAATGAGTTTTTTTAGTTTTTTGTTATTTTTTTATGTTGTCATTTATGCTACTTGGATTTGCTAAAACATTAAATGTCTCTCACAGTTTGCTATTTGGTTTAGAGCTTCCTTTTTTCTAGTTTCTTCTTCTTTTTTAATTTAATGTTTGTCGATAAGTTTTATTAGTTTTTTGTTATTTTTTATGTTGTCGTTTATGCTACTTGGATCTGGTAAAAAATGAATCGTCTATTACAATTCACTATTTGGTTTAGAGCTTCCTTTTTTTCTAGTTTCTTCTTCTTTTTTAATTTAATGTTTGTCGATAAGTTTTATTAGTTTTTTGTTATTTTTTATGTTGTCGTTTATGCTACTTGGATCTGGTAAAAAATTAAATGTCTCTCACAGTTTGCTATTTGGTTTAGAGCTTCTTTTTTTCTAGTTTCTTCTTCTTTTTTGATTTAAAGTTTGTCAATGAGTTTTACTAGTTTTTGTTATTTTTTTGTGTTGTCGTTTATGCTACTTGGATCTGGTAAAAAATTAAACGTTTATCACAACTTGCTATTTGGTTTAGAACTTCCTTTTTTTCTAGTTTCTTCTTCTTTTTTGCTTTAAAGTTTGTCAATGAGTTTTTTTAGTTTTTTGTTATTTTTTTGTTGTCGTTTATGCTTCTTGGATCTGGTAAAAAATTAAACGTCTATCACAATTTGCTATTTGGTTTAGAGCTTCCTTTTTTTCTAGTTTCTTCTTTTTTATTTTAAATTTTTTTAATGCGTTTTTTTAGTTTTTTATTATTTTTTTATGTTGTCGTTTATGCTACTTGGATCTGGTAAAAAATTAAATGTCTCTCACAGTTTGCTATTTGGTTTAGAGCTTCCTTTTTTCTAGTTTCTTCTTCTTTTTTAATTTAATGTTTGTCGATAAGTTTTATTAGTTTTTTATTATTTTTTTATGTTGTCGTTTATGCTACTTGGATCTGGTAAAAAATTAAATGTCTCTCACAGTTTGCTATTTGGTTTAGAGCTTCCTTTTTTCTAGTTTCTTCTTCTTTTTTAATTTAAAGTTTGTCAATGAGTTTTTAGTTTTTGTTATTTTTTTGTTTTCGGTTATGCTACTTGGATCTGGTAAAAATTAAACGTCTATCACAATTTGCTATTTGGTTTAGAGCTTCCTTTTTAGTTTCTTCTTTTTTAATTTAAAGTTTGTCAATGAGTTTTTTAGTTTTTGTTATTTTTTTGTTGTCGTTTATGCTTCTTGGATCTGGTAAAAATTAAACGTCTATCACAATTTGCTATTTGGTTTAGAGCTTCCTTTTTCTAGTTTCTTCTTTTTATTTTAAATTTTTTAATGCGTTTTTAGTTTTTTGTTATTTTTTATGTTGTCGTTTATGCTCCTTGGATCTGGTAAAAAATTAAATGTCTCTCACAGTTTGCTATTTGATTTAGAGCTTCTTTTTTACTAGTTTCTTCTTCTTTTTTAATTTAAATTTTTAATGCGTTTTTAGTTTTTTGTTATTTTTATGTTGTCGTTTATGCTTCTTGGATCTGGTAAAAAATTAAACGTCTATCACAATTTGCTATTTGGTTTAGAGCTTCCTTTTTTCTAGTTTCTTCTTCTTTTTTGATTGAAAGTTTGTGAATGAGTTTTTTTAGTTTTTGGTTATTTTTATGTTGTCATTTATGCTACTTGGATTTGCTAAAACATTAAACGTCTATCACAATTTGCTATTTGGTTTAGAGCTTCCTTTTTTTCTAGTTTCTTCTTCTTTTTTGATTTAAAGTTTGTCAATGAGTTTTTTTAGTTTTTTGTTATTTTTTTATGTTGTCATTTATGCTACTTGGATTTGCTAAAACATTAAACGTCTATCACAATTTGCTATTTGGTTTAGAGCTTCCTTTTTTTCTAGTTTCTTCTTCTTTTTTGATTTAAATTTTTTCAATGAGTTTTTTTGTTTTTTTCTTATTTTTTTATGTTTTCGTTTATGCTACTTGGATCTGGTAAAAAATTAAACGTCTCTCACAGTTTGCTATTTGGTTTAGAGCTTCCTTTTTTCTAGTTTCTTCTTCTTCTTTTTTGATTTAAAGTTTGTCAATGAGTTTTTAAGTTTTTGTTATTTTTATGTTGTCGTTTGTGGTACTTGTATCTGGTAAAAAATTAAATGTCTCTCACAGTTTGCTATTTGGTTTAGAGCTTCCTTTTTCTTGTTTCTTCTTCTTTTTGATTTAAAGTTTGTCAATTTGGTTTTTAGTTTTTGTTATTTTTTATGTTGTCGTTTATGCTACTAAGATTCGGTAAAAGGTAAACGTCTATCACAATTTGTTATTTGGTTTCAAGCTTCCTTTTCTCATAGTTTTTAGTTTTTGTTATTTTTTATGATGTCGTTTATGCTACTTGGTTCGGGTAAAAAAATAAGCGTCTATCACAATTTGCATTTGGTTTAGAGCTCCTTTTGTTTCTAGTTTTTTCTTCTTTTTTTGATTTAAAGTTTGTCATTGAGATTTTTAGTTTTTTGTTATTTTTTTATGTTGTCGTTTATGCTACTTGGATCTAGTAAAACATTAAACGTCTATCACAATTTGCTATTTGGTTTAGAGCTTTCTTTTTTCTAGTTTCTTCTTATTTTTAATTTAAAGTTTGTCAATGGGTGTTTTTAGTTTTTTGTTATTTTTTTGTTTTCGTTTATGCTACTTGGATCTGGTAAAAAATGAAACGTCTATCACAATTTGCTATTTGGTTTAGAGCTTCCTCTTTTTCTAGTTTCTATTTCCTTCTGATTTAAAGTGTTTCAATGTTTTTTTAGTTTTTTGTTTTTTTATGTTGTCGTTTATGCTACTTGGATCTGGTAAAAAATTAAACGTCTATCACGATTTGCTGTTTGGTTTAGAGCTTCCTTTTTCTAGTTTCTTCTTCTTTTTTAATTTAAAGTTTGTCAATGAGTTTTTTTAGTTTTTGTTATTTTTTTATGTTGTCGTTTATGCTACTTGGATCTGGTAAAAAATTAAAGGTCTATCACAATTTGCTATTTGGTTTAGAGCTTCCTTTTTTAGTTTCTTTTTAATTTAAAGTTTGTCAATGAGTTTTTTTAGTTTTTTGTTATTTTTTTGTTTTCGTTTATGCTACTTGGATCTGGTAAAAAATTAAACGTCTATCACAATTTGCTATTTGGTTTAGAGCTTCCTTTTTTTTTAGTTTCTTCTTTTTTAATTTAAATTTTTTTAATGCGTTTTTTAAGTTTTTTGTTATTTTTTTATGTTGTCGTTTATGCTTCTTGGATCTGGTAAAAAATTAAACGTCTATCACAATTTGCTGTTTGGTTTAGAGCTTCATTTTTTTCTAGTTTCTTCTTCTTTTTTGATTTAAAGTTTGTCAATGGTTTTTTTAGTTTTTAAAATCGTTGTTTTTTAATATTTAGTCTTTTTTAAAATTTGTTTTGTTCGTTGTAAAACTTTTATTGGAAACTTTTTTGAGTTTTTTTTTAAATTTTTTAAAGTAGTTTTTTTCGATGTTTAGCATGAAACCTAGGCAAAGCTACTACGAGTCTTGTTTCGGATTTTCTTAAGATGTTAACGATTTTTTTTGTGTGGTCACTTAGATTCTGAACTGATTCTCCGTTGTTTGGTTAGTAATAGTTACACTTTCTTTTTTCATAATGACTAACTAGTTTTCTATGATCTTTGGCATGAAACTTAGGCAAGGCTACTATGACTCTTGCAATACTGTAGGAAATTTCTTAGCTCTTACGCGGTTTTGATAGATTTTTGTCATGTTTCTATATATCTGTGTCTTTAAAGTCTACATAAACCAATGGGGGGAAGCATTCGTTTTATTACAGCTCTCTTGGATCTTCTTAAGATTAGTGTAGTCGCTTTGATTGTGAACCTTAATATCTTTGTAGTCTTTTTTGATGCTTGCTATATCTGTTTCCTGCGATGCTTGGTATACAATTTGGTGTAGACAAATTCTACTTCTTTAATCCAGTTTTTTTGGAACCTTTTTTTATATTTTTCAAAGAGTCATTCTATGATGTAGGTCATAAAACGTGGCGTAGCCTAATCGTTTGATAATATAATAGAAATAACTTGTCTGTTAGAATGTTATTGTATTTTTTGTGGTTTTGCTATTTTCTTCAAAGCTTACTTAGATATAATGAAAAGCTTGTCAATAGTAGCTTTTTGAAATCATACGATGATATTTGGCATAAAATTTTGACTGTTAGAAAATGTTTACTGTTTTTGTTGTTTTGATTTATTTTGATCTTCAAAGTCTACGCTTGAAAAACTAATAGTTTATTTTCCTTTCAAAATATATGTTTTTTTAATGCTTTAACGTTTGATCTTTCAGTTCAATATTTTATGAGTTCTTTTTTAAATATTTGATGTTTGGCATAAAAACTTTGTTTAATCTGCGATTTCTTTTAAATTTTGTCCGAATTATATTAACCTTTTTGTAAGCCAAGTTGATTTTTTTGAATTTATCAACGATTGTTTTTTGAGTGGCGTTTGTTTAGTATGTGTCTTTTTTTATTTGCAAGTAGATCTTCTTTTGTCTATAGTAGGAGTAACTTAGATCTAGTAGACTACGATTTTTGTATCAAACAATTGATTTTTCTTAACCAGGTCAACTAAATTTGGCGTAATTTCGTTTATTACCATTTTCCTGACATTTCTTAAGTGTTTTAGTTGAAATCAACTTGGCTAAATGTAACTTGCTTGATTTTGTTTTATCATATCTACCTTTGATTCTTTTATTCTTCCAGATTCAAATCTCACAACTTTCTGTAATGAGCACTGAGTAGAAGAACAGTTTTTCTGTCCTTTTTTGATATTAAGCACTTGCTCTTTTAGGTAAAAAAGGAGGCGTCGGATAGAAGACGAAGCATTCTGTACTTAATAGCGGCGTACTTACGCGAACAAAATTTCACCGCATCGTCCGAGTGTTTGGAAGCCGAAGTGCAGCTATCGAGCGATTTTGAAGTTTGCGACAACATCGATCTTGACACGATCTTACAGGAGTATCAGAGTTACTATTACTCGAAATTCAATAAGCACGCGAAAATTTTGCGAAAATGTAATGTGCAAACGCGCGTTGTTCACGTACCTAAAGAAACCAAAAAAAAGTCTTCTCCGGCCGCGAAACCAACGCAAGAAAACCCAGTTCCGCAGTTTCAGTTTGAGGTGCGGAAGTTGCTTGGAAAGGGCGACGAGGTGGTTAAGGCGTATTCTGATGTGACTTTAACTGATAATCAGTTAAGGCCTTTAATTGACTTTGATGGGTATTCCTCGGAATGGAGAGAGATCGCTGAGATTATTTTGAAGGAGGTTGTGCCTGGCACCATGGGTGTTGCTTGGAAAGACTGTGTGGGATTAGGTGCGTGTATTGAACTATTGAAAGAGGCTGTTGTTTATCCGCTGAAAAGACCAGAGCTGTTTACTGGGCTGGTGACGCCGTGGAAAGGCGTTCTTTTGTACGGACCTCCTGGTACCGGCAAGACTTTATTATCAAAGGCGGTTGCGTGTGAGAGTAAGACTATGTTTTTTAACGTGACCAGTAGTGGGTTCGTTCACAAGTACAGAGGAGATTCTGAAAAAATGCTTAAGGTGCTTTTTGACGTAGCTCGTTTGTACGCACCATCGACTATTTTTGTTGACGAATTAGATGCGCTCGCTAGTTGTAGTAGCGATTTCCAACATGATGCTTCTAGACGTTTTAAAGCTGAATTGCTGATACAACTCGATGGTATTTTGCGGGATGAGGATAAGGTCTTTGTTTTGGCCACCACCAATAGACCTTGGGATTTGGACAGCGCTGTTCTAAGAAGATTTGAGAAGAGGATTCTTGTTGACTTACCGGGTAAAGAATCTCGTTGGAAAATATTTCGATATTACTTTGGTGGTAGTGGTTATAAATTTAACGAGTTGGAGCTTGATGCGATGTCGAAGAGGAGCGCCGACTTTTCCGGGAGCGACATTAAAAATTTGTGTCGCGAAGCTTGCATGGGGAAACTGCGTCAAGGACTCCGTCGTGTTGAAAACAACGAGATTAAGATTGAAAATTTGGAAGTTAATTCGCCTTGTTTGGACGACGTTCTCGCGGCTCTGATGAAGATTCGTCCTGTAGCAAATGCGCGCGTTCAAGAAAAATATTTAAAATGGCGTGACGAGTTCGGTTGTTATTAAAGTATGTGAAGTGTAACAATATATGTTATAATTGTTGTAAGGTCAAATTTCTTAGAAATTCAGATAGGCATTGTGGATTAGAAAGTTCTTTATGCTTATCAACAATATTAAATTTCATATAATAACGGTGCACAAGACAATTGTTTTAGCACACGTGTGGTTAATTGTAAATAATTTTATATCTAAAAAAAATATACGTTAACATACCGACGTGCCAATAAAACTTAATGAAACTGCAATTGACAATTTTTATAATTTCGCTGAGGCTTTAATGAGTTTCGTGATGACATTTCGAAAATTTCGCAGACTTCGTCTTTTATCACATTCAGAGGAGGTATTTTTATTGATCGCAGCAATCTGTTTTTATAGCCATTTTGTTAATAAATCGTAACGATTACATTAAGGCTGTTTTATTTTATCACGGCCGCCTTTGATTGTTTTCTTCTTGTGCTAGCGATTAAATGCTTTTTAAATTTGTTTGAGTTTTTAAAGATGAGTATTCTTCTGTTTGTTTTTTTTTTCATCCATAGCTTTCTTATTTTTTATGAATTTTCTTCAGACTACTACGTTTTAACATATATTAAAATGCTTTTGATCGATTTTTTTATATTTGATGCTTAATAAACATTCGAAATTGGAGATAGCATTTAAAAAACGATTAAAGCAGAGTAACAACGATGAAATTGCAGAACCGGTTATGATGACCTATTTAGATAACAAATGTGAAGAAACCCAGAGGCAATAATAAACGCTTGATGAAGAAGCGGACGAGGTTGGTTCTTTTGTTTGAATCGGATGGCAGTTTCTCATATACATACAAAATCAATGTCTGTACACAAGTGGGGTTTACAGTTTTATGAAGGACAACAAGGATGGTATGTAAGCGCCTACTTAGAACGTGTAGGTGTAGAGGATATCGGTGTTGGCAGCTCTGGGTTTGACGTACTGGACGAAGCCTGGAACTTGGGATGAGTTGGAATACATGCAGGTAAATTTCATTTGCACGATTATAACGAAAGATCGTTGGAGGAAATAAAGAAAACGGCGCAGGATAAACATTGAACTATTGAAGTGTAGATTTCTGTAGATTTTGACTATGTCGTCCGGTGACTGAGGTTTAGAGGTCAATCCAGGCAAGCTTACTTCAGTGACGATTTTGTCGCAAATTCAAAGACATCGAAGACATTCATAAGGTTGTACAAGTACAGTGCACGCTGCTTAATAGAATCACGTTGGAAATTGGAGTTTTTGATAACAATAACCGAATGATAACAATATCCGAAATTCAGTTGAATGTTATTGGATAGAAAGCAGTAAACACATACAGCGTGTATCTAATTAGCAGGTTGTTAATTTAGAAAGTGAAATTATAGCATCAATACAATCAAAAAATGTCAAAATAAAAATTTTCATAAAACGTTTAGAAAAACAAAATTTTGTGCCAAATAAATCGAAAATTACGGACCTGTAGCATTATATAGAGTGTTGACACTGTTAATAAAAAGAAATCAAAAACAATGTTATGATATTTAATTCACTGTTCTAAGAACTACACATATCGATAACGTATTTACAGATGTTTAAATGATGATGTAATGTTACGTAGGTCAGTCAAAATACTTGAATAAATAAATAGCACTCCAAAAATAAAGCTGAATATGCAAAAGAACTATTTTGAGGTCACACTGACTCTAGGTTAATGTTCAAAGAACAAATCTGAGAAGAAAATTGATAACATAAACCGAATATATTATTACTATAAACGAAGTTTTTTCTGTGTAGTACATCCGGCCGGTTTTTTAATAAAATGATAACATTACCCGACTGATAATATTGACGCGATTCTAATAAGCGGCGTGCACTGTATTTATTTGACCTCCACACAATATTATATGATGTCCAAAATTCACGTAGCAGAAAATTAGGTTTAGCTGTTCTTGTCGTTTATGCCAACTGTTCCAAATACACATATCAATTTCCGAAACGTCTTTAAGGTTTTATTACTTCAGGATGATTCTGTATGTTCAAAGAAGATTCTTCAGTTCACATGCTTTATCTTTCTCTGTCTTCTTCAATACAACTTCGGCACTACCCTAGAGGAAACTGAATCATATAGATCATATAAAGATGTAGACTTGAACTCCTTCAGAAACGCTGTTCTCCAAGAATCTGCTGCACTCGACATTTTTCGACCAGTAAGTTGCTTTTAATCGCTTTTTGAATGCCATCTTCAATTTCTGATGTTTATTACTTCCAAGGAAAAAGGACAATGTTTTAGAACTCGATCTTGCATATGCCGGTCTAAAACCAGATGTGGATATTTGAACGTTTTCACGATAAACCAGCATTGACGGCTGACATAGATTTCTCTGACCTTTACAATCCACATCATCTTATTGACAATGTGTTGGGGTCAGAATTGGACCCGTACCACACCATCGTTTGGAAGACTTGGAAAAAAGTTTCGGGAAGGTTGTCACGACCTAAATTGTTTGGATCGCATATTGCGACGCCGCATTTCCAGAAACCAAGAGGCATTTGGTAACTGGATTTGCCTCATCATCTTCAAACTTACGTTCAAAACACAGATTGATGCTCTGGAATTTGATATTGACGTTGTTCTGATAGTAATAAATCAATTCGGCAGTTGATCCAGAGAGTGTTTGGCAGTGCTGATGTTTATTGCTTCTATGGAACAAAAACAATGTTTTAGAACTAGATTTTGCACACGCTGGTCTAAAACCAGACGTGGGGATGTTTGAACCTTTTGACGATAAACCAGAATTTACGTCAAACGACCAAAGAAGAAGTGAATGAAACTGTTAAAATGAATCTTGAAAAATCAAAAAAACGTATAGTTTTCACCGATCCTTTTTAAGAAAAAGCACGGCTAATATGGTATACCTCTTGACTTTTGCAACGCACATCATCTTATTGACAATGTGTTGGGATCAGAATTGGAGCCGTATAACACCGTCGTTTGGAAGATTTTGAAAAAAGTTTTTTGAACGCTGCAACGAGCTAAATTGTTTGGATCCCAGCTTGCGACGCCGTATTTCCAAAAACCAAGAGGCATTTGGTAACTGGATTTGCCTCATCATCTTCAAACTTACGTTCAAACCACAGATTGATGCTCTGGAATTTGATATTGACGTTGTTCTGATAGTAATAAATCAATTCGGCAGTTGATCCAGAGAGTGTTTGGCAGTGCTGATGTTTATTGCTTCTATGGAACAAAAACAATGTTTTAGAACTAGATTTTGCACACGCTGGTCTAAAACCAGACATAGGGATGTTTGAACCTTTTGACGATAAACCAGAATTTACGTCAAACGACCAAAGAAGAAGTGAATGAAACTGTTAAAATGAATCTTGAAAAATCAAAAAAACGTATAGTTCTCACCGATCCTTTTTAAGAAAAAGCACGGCTAATATAGTATACCTTTGGACTATTGCAACGCACATCATCTTATTGACAATGTGCTGGGATTAGAATTGGAGCCGTATAACACCATCGTTTGGAAGATTTTGAAAAAAGTTTTTTGAACGCTGCAACGAGCTAAATTGTTTGGATACCAGCTTGCGACGCCGTATTTCCAAAAACCAAGAGGCATTTGGTAACTGGCTTTGCCTCATCATCTTCAAACTTACGTTCAAAACACAGATTGATGCTCTGGAATTTGATATTGACGTTGTTCTGATAGTAATAAATCAATTCGGCAGTTGATCCAGATAGTGTTTGGCAGTGCTGATGTTTATTGCTTCTAAGGAATAAAGACAATGTTTTAGAACTAGATCTTGCATACGCTGGTCTAAAACTAGACGTGGATATTTGAATGTTTTGACCATAAACCAATATTGACGTCAAACGACCAAAGAAGAAGTGAATTAAACTGTTAAAATGAATTTAAAAAAATCAAAAAAACGTATAGTTCTCACCGATCCTTTTTAAGAAAAAGCACGGCTAATGTAGTATACCTTTTGACTTTTGCAACGCACATTATCTTATTGACAATGTGTTGGGATCAGAATTGGAGCCGTATAACACCGTCGTTTGGAAGATTTTGAAAAAAGTTTTTTGAACGCTGCAACGAGCTAAATTGTTTGGATCTTAGCTTGCGACGTCGTATTTCTAAAAACCAAGAGGCATTTGGTAACTGGATTTGCTTCATCATCTTCAAACTTACGTTCAAAACACAGATTGATGCTCTGGAATTTGATATTGACGTTGTTCTGATAGTAATAAGGCAATTCGACATTTGGTCCAGAGAGTGTTTGGCAGTGCTGATGTTTATTGCTTCTAAGGAAAAAAAGTGTTTTAGAACTAGATCCTGCACACGCTGGTCTAAAACCAGACGTGGGGATGTTTGAACATTTTGACGATAAACCAGAATTTACGTCAAACGACCAAAGAAGAAGTGAATGAAACTGTTAAAATGAATTTTGAAAAATAAAAAAAAACGTATGGTTCTCATCAATGCTTTTTAAGAAAAAGGACCGATAATATAGTATACCTTTTGACTTTTGCAACGCACATCATCTTATTGACAATGTGTTAGGATCAGAACTGGAACCGTATGACACCATCGTTTAGAAGACTTGGAAAAAAGTTTTGGGAACGCTGCCACGAGTTAAATTGTTTGGATCGCAGCTTGCGACGCTGCATTTTCAAAAACCAAAAGGCATTTGGTAACTGGATTTGTGTCATCTTCTGCAAACTTACGTTCAAATTACAGATTGATGCTTTGTAATTTGGTATTGACGTTGATTTGATAGTAGTAAGGCAATTCGGCATTTGACCCAGAGTGTGTTTGGCAGTGCTGCTGTTTATTGGTTCTAAGGAAAAAAAACAATGTTTTAGAAATAGATCCTGCACACGCTGGTCTAAAACCAGGCGTGGGGATGTTTGAACGTTTTGACGATAAACCAGAATTTACGTCAAACGACCAAAGAAGAAGTGAATGAAACTGTTAAAATGAATTTTGAAAAATCAAAAAAACGTATGGTTCTCACCAATGCTTTTTAAGAAAAAGGACCGATAATATAGTATACCTTTTGACTGTTGCAACGCACATCATCTAATTGACAATGTGTTGGGATCAGAATTGGAGCCGTATAACAACATCGTTTGGAAGATTTTGAAAAAAGTTTTTTGAACGCTGCAACGAGCTAAATTGTTTGGATCCCAGCTTGCGACGTCGTATTTCTAAAAACCAAGAGGCATTTGGTAACTGGATTTGCCTCATCATCTTCAAACTTACGTTCAAAACACAGATTGGTGCTCTGGAATTTGATATTGACGTTGTTCTGATAGTAATAAGGCAATTCGACAGTTGATCCAGAGAGTGTTTGGCAGTGCTGATGTTTATTGCTTTTATGGAACAAAAACTATGTTTTAGAACTAAATCTTGCACACTCTGGTCTAAAACCAGACATGGGGATGTTTGAACCTTTTGACGATAAACCAGAATTTACATCAAACGACCAAAGAAGAAGTGAATGAAACTGTTAAAATGAATCTTGAAAAATCAAAAAAACGTATAGTTCTCACCGATCCTTTTTAAGAAAAAGCACGGCTAATATGGTATACCTCTTGACTTTTGCAACGCACATCATCTTATTGACAATGTGTTGGGATCAGAATTGGAGCCGTATAACACCATCGTTTGGAAGATTTTGAAAAAAGTCTTTTGAACGCTGCAACTAGCTAAATTGTTTGGATCCCAGCTTGCGACGTCGTATTTCTAAAAACCAAGAGGCATTCGGTAACTGGATTTGCCTGATCATCTTCAAACTTACGTTCAAAACACAGATTGATGCTCTTGAATTTCATATTGACGTTGTTCTGATAGTAATAAATCAATTCGGCAGTTGATCCAGAGAGTGTTTGGCAGTGCTGATGTTTATTGCTTTTATGGAACAAAAACTATGTTTTAGAACTAGATCTTGCACACGCTGGTCTAAAACCAGACGTGGGGATGTTTGAACGTTTTGACGATAAACCAGAATTTACGTCAAACGACCAAAGAAGAAGTGAATGAAACTGTTAAAATGAATCTTGAAAAATCAAAAAAACGTATAGTTCTCACCGATCCTTTTTAAGAAAAAGCACGGCTAATATAGTATACCTTTTGACTTTTGCAACACACATCATCTTATTGACAATGTGTTGGGATCAGAATTGGAGCCGTATAACACCATCGTTTGGAAGATTTTGAAAAAAGTTTTTTGAACGCTGGAACGAGCTAAATTGTATGGATCCCAGCTTGCGACGTCGTATTTCCAAAAACCAAAAGGCATTTGGTAACTGGATTTGCCTCATCATCTTCAAACTTACGTTGAAAACACAGATTGATGCTCTGGAATTTGATATTGACATTGTTCTGATAGTAATAAATCAATTCGACAGTTGATCCAGAGAGTGTTTGGCAGTGCTGATGTTTATTGCTTCTATGGAACAAAGACAATGTTTTAGAACTAGATCTTGCACACGCTGGTCTAAAACCAGACGTGGGGATGTTTGAACCTTTTGACGATAAACCAGAATTTACGTCAAGCGACCAAAGAAGAAGTGAATGAAACTGTTAAAATGAATCTTGAAAAATCAAAAAAACCTATAGTTCTCACCGATCCTTTTTAAGAAAAAGGACGGCTAATATAGTATACCTTTTGACTTTTGCAACGCACATCATCTTATTGACAATGTGTTGCGATCAGAATTGGAACTGTATAACACCATCGTTTAGAAGACTTAGAAAAAAGTTTTGGGAACTCTGCAACGAGCTAAATTGTTTGGATCCCAGCTTGCGACGCCGTATTTGCAAAAACCAAGAGGCATTTGGTAACTGGATTTGCCTCATCATCTTCAAACTTACGTTCAAACCACAGATTGATGCTCTGGAATTTGATATTGACGTTGTTCTGATAGTAATAAATCAATTCGACAGTTGATCCAGAGAGTGTATGGCAGTACTGATGTTTATTGCTTCTAAGGAACAAAGACAATGTTTTAGAACTAGATCTTGCACACGCTGGTCTAAAACCAGACATGGGGATGTTTGAATCTTTTGACGATAAACCAGAATTTACGTCAAACGACCAAAGAAGTGAATGAAACTGTTAAAATGAATCTTGAAAAATCAAAAACCTATAGTTCTCACCGATCATTTTTAAGAAAAAGCACGGCTAATATAGTATACCTTTTGACTTTTGCAACGCACATCATCTTATTGACAATGTGTTGGGATCAGAATTGGAGCCGTATAACACCATCGTTTGGAAGATTTTGAAAAAAGTTTTTTGAACGCTGCAACGAGCTAAATTGTTTGGATCCCAGCTTGCGACGTCGAATTTGCAAAAACCAAGAGGCATTTGGTAACTGGATTTGCCTCATCATCTTCAAACTTACGTTCAAACCACAAATTGATGCTCTGGAATTTGATATTGACGTTGTTCTGATAGTAATAAATCAATTCGGCAGTTGATCCAGAGAGTGTTTGGCAGTGCTGATGTTTATTGCTTCTATGGAACAAAGACAATGTTTTAGAACTAGATCTTGCACACGCTGGTCTAAAACCAGACGTGGGGATGTTTGAACCTTTTGACGATAAACCAGAATTTACGTCAAACGACCAAAGAAGAAGTGAATGAAACTGTTAAAATGAATCTTAAAAATCAAAAACGTATAGTTCTCACCGATCCTTTTTAAGAAAAAGCACGGCTAATACAGTATTCCTTTTGACTTTTGCAACGCACATCATCTTATTGACAATGTGTTGGGATCAGAATTTGAACGGTATAACACCATCATTTGAAAGATTTTGAAAAAAGTTTTTGAACGGTGCAACGAGCTAAATTGTTTGGATCCCAGCTTGCGACGCCGTATTTCTAAAAACCAGAGGCATTTGGTAACTGGATTTGCTTCATCATCTTCAAACTTACGTTCAAAACACAGATTGATGCTCTGGAATTTGATATTGACATTGTTCTGATAGTAATAAATCAATTCGGCAGTTGATCCAGATAGTGTTTGGCAGTGCTGATGTTTATTGCTTCTATGGAACAAAGACAATGTTTTAGAACTAGATCTTGCACACGCTGGTCTAAAACCAGACGTGGGGATGTTTGAACCTTTTGACGATAAACCAGAATTTACGTCAAGCGACCAAAGAAGAAGTGAATGAAACTGTTAAAATGAATCTTGAAAAATCAAAAAAACCTATAGTTCTCACCGATCCTTTTAAGAAAAAGGACGGCTAATATAGTATACCTTTTGACTTTTGCAACGCACATCATCTTATTGACAATGTGTTGCGATCAGAATTGGAACTGTATAACACCATCGTTTAGAAGACTTAGAAAAAAGTTTTGGGAACTCTGCAACGAGCTAAATTGTTTGGATCCCAGCTTGCGACGCCGTATTTGCAAAAACCAAGAGGCATTTGGTAACTGGATTTGCCTCATCATCTTCAAACTTACGTTCAAACCACAGATTGATGCTCTGGAATTTGATATTGACGTTGTTCTGATAGTAATAAATCAATTCGACAGTTGATCCAGAGAGTGTTTGGCAGTGCTGATGTTTATTGCTTCTATGGAACAAAGACAATGTTTTAGAACTAGATCTTGCACACGCTGGTCTAAAACCAGACATGGGGATGTTTGAACCTTTTCACGATAAACCAGAATTTACGTCAAACGACCAAAGAAGAAGTGAATGAAACTGTTAAAATGAATCTTGAAAAATCAAAAACCTATAGTTCTCACCGATCATTTTTAAGAAAAAGCACGGCTAATATAGTATACCTTTTGACTTTTGCAACGCACATCATCTTATTGACAATGTGTTGGGATCAGAATTGGAGCCGTATAACACCATCGTTTGGAAGATTTTGAAAAAAGTTTTTTGAACGCTGCAACGAGCTAAATTGTTTGGATCCCAGCTTGCGACGTCGAATTTGCAAAAACCAAGAGGCATTTGGTAACTGGATTTGCCTCATCATCTTCAAACTTACGTTCAAACCACAAATTGATGCTCTGGAATTTGATATTGACGTTGTTCTGATAGTAATAAATCAATTCGGCAGTTGATCCAGAGAGTGTTTGGCAGTGCTGATGTTTATTGCTTCTATGGAACAAAGACAATGTTTTAGAACTAGATCTTGCACACGCTGGTCTAAAACCAGACGTGGGGATGTTTGAACCTTTTGACGATAAATCAGAATTTACGTCAAACGACCAAAGAAGAAGTGAATGAAACTGTTAAAATGAATCTTGAAATATCAAAAAAACGTATAGTTCTCACTGATCCTTTTTAAGAAAAAGCACGGCTAATATAGTATACCTTTTGACTTTTGCAACGCACATCATCTTATTGACAATGTGTTGGGATCAGAATTGGAGCCGTATAACACCATCGTTTGGAAGATTTTGAAAAAAGTTTTTTGAACGCTGCAACGAGCTAAATTGTTTGGATCGCAGCATGCGACGCCGCATTTCCAAAAACCAAGAGGCATTTGGTAACTGGATTTGCTTCATCATCTTCAAACTTACGTTCAAAACACAGATTGATGCTCTGGAATTTGATATTGACGTTGTTCTGATAGTAATAAGGCAATTCGACATTTGGTCCAGAGAGTGTTTGGCAGTGCTGATGTTTATTGCTTTTATGGAACAAAGACAATGTTTTAGAACTAGATCTTGCACACGCTGGTCTAAAACCAGACGTGGGGATGTTTGAACCTTTTGACGATAAACCAGAATTTACGTCAAACGACCAAAGAAGAAGTGAATGAAACTGTTAAAATGAATCTTGAAAAATCAAAAAAACCTATAGTTCTCACCGATCCTTTTTAAGAAAAAGGACGGCTAATATAGTATACCTTTTGACTTTTGCAACGCACATCATCTTATTGACAATGTGTTGCGATCAGAATTGGAACTGTATAACACCATCGTTTAGAAGACTTAGAAAAAAGTTTTGGGAACTCTGCAACGAGCTAAATTGTTTGGATCCCAGCTTGCGACGCCGTATTTGCAAAAACCAAGAGGCATTTGGTAACTGGATTTGCCTCATCATCTTCAAACTTACGTTCAAACCACAGATTGATGCTCTGGAATTTGATATTGACGTTGTTCTGATAGTAATAAATCAATTCGACAGTTGATCCAGAGAGTGTATGGCAGTACTGATGTTTATTGCTTCTAAGGAACAAAGACAATGTTTTAGAACTAGATCTTGCACACGCTGGTCTAAAACCAGACATGGGGATGTTTGAATCTTTTGACGATAAACCAGAATTTACGTCAAACGACCAAAGAAGTGAATGAAACTGTTAAAATGAATCTTGAAAAATCAAAAAAACCTATAGTTCTCACCGATCATTTTTAAGAAAAAGCACGGCTAATATAGTATACCTTTTGACTTTTGCAACGCACATCATCTTATTGACAATGTGTTGGGATCAGAATTGGAGCCGTATAACACCATCGTTTGGAAGATTTTGAAAAAAGTTTTTTGAACGCTGCAACGAGCTAAATTGTTTGGATCCCAGCTTGCGACGTCGAATTTGCAAAAACCAAGAGGCATTTGGTAACTGGATTTGCCTCATCATCTTCAAACTTACGTTCAAACCACAAATTGATGCTCTGGAATTTGATATTGACGTTGTTCTGATAGTAATAAATCAATTCGGCAGTTGATCCAGAGAGTGTTTGGCAGTGCTGATGTTTATTGCTTCTATGGAACAAAGACAATGTTTTAGAACTAGATCTTGCACACGCTGGTCTAAAACCAGACGTGGGGATGTTTGAACCTTTTGACGATAAACCAGAATTTACGTCAAACGACCAAAGAAGAAGTGAATGAAACTGTTAAAATGAATCTTAAAAAATCAAAAAAAACGTATAGTTCTCACCGATCCTTTTTAAGAAAAAGCACGGCTAATACAGTATTCCTTTTGACTTTTGCAACGCACATCATCTTATTGACAATGTGTTGGGATCAGAATTTGAACGGTATAACACCATCATTTGAAAGATTTTGAAAAAAGTTTTTTGAACGGTGCAACGAGCTAAATTGTTTGGATCCCAGCTTGCGACGCCGTATTTCTAAAAACCAGAGGCATTTGGTAACTGGATTTGCTTCATCATCTTCAAACTTACGTTCAAAACACAGATTGATGCTCTGGAATTTGATATTGACATTGTTCTGATAGTAATAAATCAATTCGGCAGTTGATCCAGATAGTGTTTGGCAGTGCTGATGTTTATTGCTTCTATGGAACAAAGACAATGTTTTAGAACTAGATCTTGCACACGCTGGTCTAAAACCAGACGTGGGGATGTTTGAACCTTTTGACGATAAACCAGAATTTACGTCAAGCGACCAAAGAAGAAGTGAATGAAACTGTTAAAATGAATCTTGAAAAATCAAAAAAACCTATAGTTCTCACCGATCCTTTTTAAGAAAAAGGACGGCTAATATAGTATACCTTTTGACTTTTGCAACGCACATCATCTTATTGACAATGTGTTGCGATCAGAATTGGAACTGTATAACACCATCGTTTAGAAGACTTAGAAAAAAGTTTTGGGAACTCTGCAACGAGCTAAATTGTTTGGATCCCAGCTTGCGACGCCGTATTTGCAAAAACCAAGAGGCATTTGGTAACTGGATTTGCCTCATCATCTTCAAACTTACGTTCAAACCACAGATTGATGCTCTGGAATTTGATATTGACGTTGTTCTGATAGTAATAAATCAATTCGACAGTTGATCCAGAGAGTGTATGGCAGTACTGATGTTTATTGCTTCTAAGGAACAAAGACAATGTTTTAGAACTAGATCTTGCACACGCTGGTCTAAAACCAGACATGGGGATGTTTGAATCTTTTGACGATAAACCAGAATTTACGTCAAACGACCAAAGAAGTGAATGAAACTGTTAAAATGAATCTTGAAAAATCAAAAAACCTATAGTTCTCACCGATCATTTTTAAGAAAAAGCACGGCTAATATAGTATACCTTTTGACTTTTGCAACGCACATCATCTTATTGACAATGTGTTGGGATCAGAATTGGAGCCGTATAACACCATCGTTTGGAAGATTTTGAAAAAAGTTTTTTGAACGCTGCAACGAGCTAAATTGTTTGGATCCCAGCTTGCGACGTCGAATTTGCAAAAACCAAGAGGCATTTGGTAACTGGATTTGCCTCATCATCTTCAAACTTACGTTCAAACCACAAATTGATGCTCTGGAATTTGATATTGACGTTGTTCTGATAGTAATAAATCAATTCGGCAGTTGATCCAGAGAGTGTTTGGCAGTGCTGATGTTTATTGCTTCTATGGAACAAAGACAATGTTTTAGAACTAGATCTTGCACACGCTGGTCTAAAACCAGACGTGGGGATGTTTGAACCTTTTGACGATAAACCAGAATTTACGTCAAACGACCAAAGAAGAAGTGAATGAAACTGTTAAAATTAATCTTGAAAAATCAAAAAAACCTATAGTTCTCACCGATCCTTTTTAAGAAAAAGCACGGCTAATACAGTATTCCTTTTGACTTTTGCAACTCACATAATCTTATTGACAATGTGTTGGGATCAGAATTTGAACGGTATAACACCATCATTTGAAAGATTTTGAAAAAAGTTTTTTGAACGGTGCAACGAGCTAAATTGTTTGGATCCCAGCTTGCGACGCCGTATTTCTAAAAACCAGAGGCATTTGGTAACTGGATTTGCTTCATCATCTTCAAACTTACGTTCAAAACACAGATTGATGCTCTGGAATTTGATATTGACATTGTTCTGATAGTAATAAAT
This sequence comes from Aquatica leii, assembly GCA_035610365.1. NCBI lineage: Eukaryota > Metazoa > Arthropoda > Insecta > Coleoptera > Lampyridae > Aquatica > Aquatica leii. The sequence goes on from CM069438.1 coordinate 35,608,648, forward strand.
CAATTCGGCAGTTGATCCAGATAGTGTTTGGCAGTGCTGATGTTTATTGCTTCTATGGAACAAAGACAATGTTTTAGAACTAGATCTTGCACACGCTGGTCTAAAACCAGACGTGGGGATGTTTGAACGTTTTGACCATAAACCAATATTGACGTCAAACGACCAAAGAAGAAGTGAATTAAACTGTTAAAATGAATTTTAAAAAATCAAAAAAACTTATGGTTCTCACCGATCCTTCTTAGGAACTAGGACAGCTAATATAGTATACCCTTTTGACTTTTGCAACGCACATCATCGTATTGACAATGTGTTGGGATCAGAATTGGAGCCGTATAACGCCATCGTTTAAAAAATTTGGAAAAAAGTTTTGGGATCGCTTTCACGAGCTAAATTGTTTGGATCGCAGCTTGCGACGCCGTATTTGCAAAAACCAAGAGGCATTTGGTAACTGGATTTGCCTCATCATCTTCAAACTTACGTTCAAACCACAGATTGATGCTCTGGAATTTGATATTGACGTTGTTCTGATAGTAATAAATCAATTCGACAGTTGATCCAGAGAGTGTATGGCAGTACTGATGTTTATTGCTTCTAAGGAACAAAGACAATGTTTTAGAACTAGATCTTGCACACGCTGGTCTAAAACCAGACATGGGGATGTTTGAATCTTTTGACGATAAACCAGAATTTACGTCAAACGACCAAAGAAGTGAATGAAACTGTTAAAATGAATCTTGAAAAATCAAAAAAACCTATAGTTCTCACCGATCATTTTTAAGAAAAAGCACGGCTAATATAGTATACCTTTTGACTTTTGCAACGCACATCATCTTATTGACAATGTGTTGGGATCAGAATTGGAGCCGTATAACACCATCGTTTGGAAGATTTTGAAAAAAGTTTTTTGAACGCTGCAACGAGCTAAATTGTTTGGATCCCAGCTTGCGACGTCGAATTTGCAAAAACCAAGAGGCATTTGGTAACTGGATTTGCCTCATCATCTTCAAACTTACGTTCAAACCACAAATTGATGCTCTGGAATTTGATATTGACGTTGTTCTGATAGTAATAAATCAATTCGGCAGTTGATCCAGAGAGTGTTTGGCAGTGCTGATGTTTATTGCTTCTATGGAACAAAGACAATGTTTTAGAACTAGATCTTGCACACGCTGGTCTAAAACCAGACGTGGGGATGTTTGAACCTTTTGACGATAAACCAGAATTTACGTCAAGCGACCAAAGAAGAAGTGAATGAAACTGTTAAAATGAATCTTGAAAAATAAAAAAAAATGTATAGTTCTCACCGATCCTTTTTAAGAAAAACCACGGCTAATATAGTATACCTTTTGACTTTTGCAACTCACATCATCTTATTGACAATGTGTTGGGATCAGAATTGGAGCCGTATAACAACATCGTTTGGAAGATTTTAAAAAAAGTATTTTGAACGCTGCAACGAGCTAAATTGTTTGGATCCCAGCTTGCGACGTCGTATTTCCAAAAACCAATAGGCATTTGGTAACTGGATTTGCCTCATCATCTTCAAACTTACGTTCAAAACACAGATTGATGCTCTGGAATTTGATATTGACATTGTTCTGATAGTAATAAATCAATTCGGCAGTTGATCCAGAGAGTGTTTGGCAGTGCTGATGTTTATTGCTTCTATGGAACAAAGACAATGTTTTAGAACTAGATCTTGCACACGCTGGTCTAAAACCAGACGTGGGGATGTTTGAACGTTTTGACGATAACCAGAATTTACGTCAAACGACCAAAAAAGAAGTGAATGAAACTGTTAAAATGAATCTTGAAAAATCAAAAAAACGTATAGTTCTCACCGATCCTTTTTAAGAAAAAGCACGGCTAATATAGTATACCTTTTGACTTTTGCAACGCACATCATCTTATTGACAATGTGTTGGGATCAGAATTGGAGCCGTATAACACCATCGTTTGGAAGATTTTGAAAAAAGTTTTTTGAACGCTGCAACGAGCTAAATTGTTTGGATCCCAGCTTGCGACGTCGTATTTCCAAAAACCAAGAGGCATTTGATAACTAGATTTGCCTCAACTTACGTTCAAAATACAGACCGATGCTCTGGAATTTGATATTGACGTTGTTCTGATAGTAATAAATCAATTCGGCAGTTGATCCAGAGAGTGTTTGGCAGTGCTGATGTTTATTGCTTCTATGGAACAAAGACAATGTTTTAGAACTAGATTTTGCACACGCTGGTCTAAAACCAGACGTGGGGATGTTTGAACCTTTTGACGATAAACCAGAATTTACGTCAAACGACCAAAGAAGAAGTGAATGAAACTGTTAAAATGAATCTTGAAAAATCAAAAAAAACGTATAGTTCTCACCGATCCTTTTTAAGAAAAAGCACGGCTAATATGGTATACCTCTTGACTTTTGCAACGCACATCATCTTATTGACAATGTGTTGGGATCAGAATTGGAGCCGTATAACACCGTCGTTTGGAAGATTTTGAAAAAAGTTTTTTGAACGCTGCAACGAGCTAAATTGTTTGGATCCCAGCTTGCGACGTCGTATTTCCAAAAACCAAGAGGCATTTGGTAACTGGATTTGCCTCATCATCTTCAAACTTACGTTCAAAACACAGATTGATGCTCTGGAATTTGATATTGACATTGTTCTGATAGTAATAAATCAATTCGGCAGTTGATCCAGAGAGTGTTTGGCAGTGCTGATGTTTATTGCTTCTATGGAACAAAGACAATGTTTTAGAACTAGATCTTGCACACGCTGGTCTAAAACCAGACGTGGGGATGTTTGAACCTTTTGACGATAAACCAGAATTTACGTCAAGCGACCAAAGAAGAAGAGAATGAAACTGTTAAAATGACTCTTGAAAAATCAAAAAAAACGTATAGTTCTCACTGATTCTTTTTAAGAAAAAGCACGGCTAATATAGTATACCTTTTGACTTTTGCAACGCACATCATTTTATTGACAATGTGGTGGGATCAGAATTGGAACTGTATAACACCATCGTTTGGAAGACTTAGAAAAAACTTTTGGGAACTCTGCAACGAGCTAAATTGTTTGGATCCTAGCTTGCGACGCCGTATTTCCAAAAACCAAGAGTCATTTGGTAACTGGATTTGCCTCATCATCTTCAAACTTACGTTCAAAATACAGATCGATGCGTTGCAATTAGATATTGACGTTGTTCTGATAGTAATAAATCAATTCGGCAGTTGATCCGGAGAGTGTTTGGCAGTGCTGATGTTTATTGATCTAAGGAAAAAAGACAGTGTTTTAGAACTAGATCTTGCACACTCTGGTCTAAAACCAGACATGGGGATGTTTGAACCTTTTGACGATAAACCAGAATTTACATCAAACGACCAAAGAAGAAGTGAATGAAACTGTTAAAATGAATCTTGAAAAATCAAAAAAACGTATAGTTCTCACCGATCCTTTTTAAGAAAAAGCACGGCTAATGTAGTATACCTTTTGACTTTTGCAACGCACATTATCTTATTGACAATGTGTTGGGATCAGAATTGGAGCCGTATAACACCGTCGTTTGGAAGATTTTGAAAAAAGTTTTTTGAACGCTGCAACGAGCTAAATTGTTTGGATCCCAGCTTGCGACGTCGTATTTCCAAAAACCAAGAGACATTTGGTAACTGGATTTGCCTCATCATCTTCAAACTTACGTTCAAAATACAGACCGATGCGTTGGAATTAGATATTGACGTTGTTCTGATAGTAATAAGGCAATTCGACATTTGGTCCAGAGAGTGTTTGGCAGTGCTGATGTTTATTGCTTTTATGGAACAAAAACTATGTTTTAGAACTAAATCTTGCACACTCTGGTCTAAAACCAGACATGGGGATGTTTGAACCTTTTGACGATAAACCAGAATTTACATCAAACGACCAAAGAAGAAGTGAATGAAACTGTTAAAATGAATCTTGACAAATAAAAAAAACGTATAGTTCTTACCGATCATTTTTAAGAAAAAGCACGGCTAATATAGTATACCTTTTGACTTTTGCAACTCACATAATCTTATTGACAATGTGTTGGGATCAGAATTGGAGCCGTATAACAACATCGTTTGGAAGATTTTGAAAAAAGTTTTTTGAACGCTGCAACGAGCTATATTGTTTGGATCCCAGCTTGCGACGTCGTATTTCTAAAAACCAAGAGGCATTTGGTAACTGGATTTGCCTCATCATCTTCAAACTTACGTTCAAAACACAGATTGATGCTCTGGAATTTGATATTGACGTTGTTCTGATAGTAATAAATCAATTCGGCAGTTGATCCAGAGAGTGTTTGGCAGTGCTGATGTTTATTGCTTCTATGGAACAAAGACAATGCTTTAGAACTAGATCTTGCACACGCTGGTCTAAAACCAGACATGGGGATGTTTGAACCTTTTGACGATAAACCAGAATTTACGTCAAACGACCAAAGAAGAAGTGAATGAAACTGTTAAAATGAATCTTGAAAAATCAAAAAAACGTATAGTTCTCACCGATCCTTTTTAAGAAAAAGCACGGCTAATATAGTATACCTTTTGACTTTTGCAACGCACATCATCTTATTGACAATGTGTTGGGATCAGAATTGGAACTGTATAACACCATCGTTTGGAAGACTTAGAAAAAAGTTTTGAGAACTCTGCAACGAGCTAAATTGTTTGGATCCAAGCTTGCGACGCCGTATTTCCAAAAACCAAAAGGCATTTGGTAACTGGATTTGCCTCATCATCTTCAAACTTACGTTCAAACCACAGATTGATGCTCTGGAATTTGATATTGACGTTGTTCTGATAGTAAAAAATCAATTCGGCAGTTGATCCAGAGAGTGTTTGGCAGTGCTGATGTTTATTGCTTCTATGGAACGAAGACAATGTTTTAGAACTAAATTTTGCACACGCTGGTCTAAAACCAGACGTGGGGATGTTTGAACGTTTTGACGATAAACCAGAATTTACGTCAAACGACCAAAGAAGAAGTGAATGAAACTGTTAAAATGAATCTTGAAAAATCAAAAAAACGTATAGTTCTCACCGATCCTTTTTAAGAAAAACCACGGCTAATATAGTATACCTTTTGACTTTTGCAACGCACATTATCTTATTGACAATGTGTTGGGATCAGAATTGGAGCCGTATAACACCGTCGTTTGGAAGATTTTGAAAAAAGTTTTTTGAACGCCGCAACGAGCTAAATTGTTTGAATCCCAGCTTGCGACGTCGTATTTCCAAAAACCAAGAGGCATTTGGTAACTGGATTTGCCTCATCATCTTCAAACTTACGTTCAAACCACAGATTGATGCTCTGGAATTTGATATTGACGTTGTTCTGATAGTAAAAAATCAATTCGGCAGTTGATCCAGAGAGTGTTTGGCAGTGCTGATGTTTATTGCTTCTATGGAACGAAGACAATGTTTTAGAACTAAATTTTGCACACGCTGGTCTAAAACCAGACGTGGGGATGTTTGAACCTTTTGACGATAAACCAGAATTTACGTCAAACGACCAAAGAAGAAGTGAATGAAACTGTTAAAATGAATCTTGAAAAATCAAAAAAACGTATAGTTCTCACCGATCCTTTTTAAGAAAAATCACGGCTAATATAGTATACCTTTTGACTTTTGCAACGCACATCATCTTATTGACAATGTGTTGGGATCAGAATTGGAGCCGTATAACACCATCGTTTGGAAGATTTTGAAAAAAGTTTTTTGAACGCCGCAACGAGCTTAATTGTTTGGATCCTAGCTTGCGACGCCGTATTTCCAAAAACCAAGAGGCATTTGGTAACTGGATTTGCCTCATCATCTTCAAACTTACGTTCAAACCACAGATTGATGCTATGGAATTTGATATTGACGTTGTTCTGATAGTAATAAATCAATTCGGCAGTTGATCCAGAGAGTGTTTGGCAGTGCTGATGTTTATTGCTTCTATGGAACAAAGACAATGTTTTAGAACTAGATTTTGCACACGCTGGTCTAAAACCAGACGTGGGGATGTTTGAACCTTTTGACGATAAACCAGAATTTACGTCAAACGACCAAAGAAGAAGTGAATGAAACTGTTAAAATGAATCTTGAAAAATCAAAAAAAAACGTATAGTTCTCACCGATCCTTTTTAAGAAAAACCACGGCTAATATAGTATACCTTTTGACTTTTGCAACGCACATCATCTTATTGACAATGTGTTGGGATCAGAATTGGAGCCGTATAACACCATCGTTTGGAAGATTTTGAAAAAAGTTTTTTGAACGCCGCAACGAGCTTAATTGTTTGGATCCTAGCTTGCGACGCCGTATTTCCAAAAACCAAGAGGCATTTGGTACCTGGATTTGCCTCATCATCTTCAAACTTACGTTCAAAACACAGATTGATGCTCTGGAATTTGATATTGACGTTCTGATAGTAATAAATTAATTCGCCAGTTGATCCAGAGAGTGTTTGGCAGTACTGATGTTTATTGCTTCTAAGGAATAAAGACAATGTTTTAGAACTAGCTCTTCCATACTCTGGTCTAAAACAACTAGACGTGGATGTTTGAACGTTTTGACGATAAACCAGAATTTACGTCAAACGACCAAAGAAAAAGTGAATGAAACTGTTAAAATGAATCTTAAAAAATCAAAAAAAAACGTATAGTTCTCACCGATCCTTTTTAAGAAAAAGCACGGCTAATATAGTATACCTTTTGACTTTTGCAACGCACATCATCTTATTGACAATGTGTTAGGATCAGAATTGGAACTGTATAACACCATCGTTTGAAAGACTTAGAAAAAAGTTTTGGGAACTCTGCAACGAGCTAAATTGTTTGGATCCCAGCTTGCGACGCCGTATTTCCAAAAACCAAGAGGCATTTGGTAACTGGATTTGCCTCATCATCTTCAAACTTACGTTCAAAACACAGATTGATGCTCTGGAATTTGATATTGACGTTGTTCTGATAGTAATAAATCAATTCGGCAGTTGATCCAGAGAGTGTTTGGCAGTGCTGATGTTTATTGCTTCTATGGAACGAAGACAATGTTTTAGAACTAAATTTTGCACACGCTGGTCTAAAACCAGACGTGGGGATGTTTGAACCTTTTGACGATAAACCAGAATTTACGTCAAACGACCAAAGAAGAAGTGAATGAAACTGTTAAAATTAATCTTGAAAAATCAAAAAAACCTATAGTTCTCACCGATCCTTTTTAAGAAAAAGCACGGCTAATACAGTATTCCTTTTGACTTTTGCAACTCACATAATCTTATTGACAATGTGTTGGGATCAGAATTGGAGCCGTATAACAACATCGTTTGGAAGATTTTGAAAAAAGTTTTTTGAACGCTGCAACGAGCTATATTGTTTGGATCCCAGCTTGCGACGTCGTATTTCTAAAAACCAAGAGGCATTTGGTAACTGGATTTGCCTCATCATCTTCAAACTTACGTTCAAAACACAGATTGATGCTCTGGAATTTGATATTGACGTTGTTCTGATAGTAATAAATCAATTCGGCAGTTGATCCAGAGAGTGTTTGGCAGTGCTGATGTTTATTGCTTCTATGGAACAAAGACAATGCTTTAGAACTAGATCTTGCACACGCTGGTCTAAAACCAGACATGGGGATGTTTGAACCTTTTGACGATAAACCAGAATTTACGTCAAACGACCAAAGAAGAAGTGAATGAAACTGATGAAATGAATCTGGAAAAATTAAATAACGTATAGTTCTCACCGATCCTTTTTAAGAAAAAGCACGGCTAATATAGTATACCTTTGACTTTTGCAACGCACATCATCTTATTGACAATGTGTTGGGATCAGAATTGGAACTGTATAACACCATCGTTTGGAAGACTTAGAAAAAAGTTTTGAGAACTCTGCAACGAGCTAAATTGTTTGGATCCAAGCTTGCGACGCCGTATTTCCAAAAACCAAAAGGCATTTGGTAACTGGATTTGCCTCATCATCTTCAAACTTACGTTCAAACCACAGATTGATGCTCTGGAATTTGATATTGACGTTGTTCTGATAGTAAAAAATCAATTCGGCAGTTGATCCAGAGAGTGTTTGGCAGTGCTGATGTTTATTGCTTCTATGGAACGAAGACAATGTTTTAGAACTAAATTTTGCACACGCTGGTCTAAAACCAGACGTGGGGATGTTTGAACGTTTTGACGATAAACCAGAATTTACGTCAAACGACCAAAGAAGAAGTGAATGAAACTGTTAAAATGAATCTTGAAAAATCAAAAAAACGTATAGTTCTCACCGATCCTTTTTAAGAAAAACCACGGCTAATATAGTATACCTTTTGACTTTTGCAACGCACATTATCTTATTGACAATGTGTTGGGATCAGAATTGGAGCCGTATAACACCGTCGTTTGGAAGATTTTGAAAAAAGTTTTTTGAACGCCGCAACGAGCTAAATTGTTTGAATCCCAGCTTGCGACGTCGTATTTCCAAAAACCAAGAGGCATTTGGTAACTGGATTTGCCTCATCATCTTCAAACTTACGTTCAAACCACAGATTGATGCTCTGGAATTTGATATTGACGTTGTTCTGATAGTAAAAAATCAATTCGGCAGTTGATCCAGAGAGTGTTTGGCAGTGCTGATGTTTATTGCTTCTATGGAACAAAGACAATGTTTTAGAACTAGATTTTGCACACGCTGGTCTAAAACCAGACGTGGGGATGTTTGAACCTTTTGACGATAAACCAGAATTTACGTCAAACGACCAAAGAAGAAGTGAATGAAACTGTTAAAATGAATCTTGAAAAATCAAAAAAAAACGTATAGTTCTCACCGATCCTTTTTAAGAAAAAGCACGGCTAATATAGTATACCTTTTGACTTTTGCAACGCACATCATCTTATTGACAATGTGTTGGGATCAGAATTGGAGCCGTATAACACCATCGTTTGGAAGATTTTGAAAAAAGTTTTTTGAACGCCGCAACGAGCTTAATTGTTTGGATCCTAGCTTGCGACGCCGTATTTCCAAAAACCAAGAGGCATTTGGTACCTGGATTTGCCTCATCATCTTCAAACTTACGTTCAAAACACAGATTGATGCTCTGGAATTTGATATTGACGTTCTGATAGTAATAAATTAATTCGCCAGTTGATCCAGAGAGTGTTTGGCAGTACTGATGTTTATTGCTTCTAAGGAATAAAGACAATGTTTTAGAACTAGCTCTTCCATACTCTGGTCTAAAACAACTAGACGTGGATGTTTGAACGTTTTGACGATAAACCAGAATTTACGTCAAACGACCAAAGAAAAAGTGAATGAAACTGTTAAAATGAATCTTGAAAAATCAAAAAAAAAAAACGTATAGTTGTCACCGATCCTTTTTAAGAAAAAGCACGGCTAATATAGTATACCTTTTGACTTTTGCAACGCACATCATCTTATTGACAATGTGTTGGGATCAGAATTGGAACTGTATAACACCATCGTTTGGAAGACTTAGAAAAAAGTTTTGGGAACTCTGCAACGAGCTAAATTGTTTGGATCCAAGCTTGCGACGCCGTATTTCCAAAAACCAAAAGGCATTTGGTAACTGGATTTGCCTCATCATCTTCAAACTTACGTTCAAAACACAGATTGATTCTCTGGAATTTGATATTGACGTTGTTCTGATAGTAATAAATCAATTCGGCAGTTGATCCAGAGAGTGTTTGGCAGTGCTGATGTTTATTGCTTCTATGGAACGAAGACAATGTTTTAGAACTAAATTTTGCACACGCTGGTCTAAAACCAGACGTGGGGATGTTTGAACCTTTTGACGATAAACCAGAATTTACGTCAAACGACCAAAGAAGAAGTGAATGAAACTGTTAAAATGAATCTTGACAAATAAAAAAAACGTATAGTTCTTACCGATCATTTTTAAGAAAAAGCACGGCTAATATAGTATACCTTTTGACTTTTGCAACTCACATCATCTTATTGACAATGTGTTGGGATCAGAATTGGAGCCGTATAACAACATCGTTTGGAAGATTTTGAAAAAAGTTTTTTGAACGCTGCAACGAGCTAAATTGTTTGGATCCCAGCTTGCGACGTCGTATTTCTAAAAACCAAGAGGCATTTGGTAACTGGATTTGCCTCATCATCTTCAAACTTACGTTCAAAATACAGATCGATGCTCTGGAATTTGATATTGACGTTGTTCTGATAGTAATAAATCAATTCGGCAGTTGATCCAGAGAGTGTTTGGCAGTGCTGATGTTTATTGCTTCTATGGAACAAAGACAATGCTTTAGAACTAGATCTTGCACACGCTGGTCTAAAACCAGACATGGGGATGTTTGAACCTTTTGACGATAAACCAGAATTTACGTCAAACGACCAAAGAAGAAGTGAATGAAACTGTTAAAATGAATCTTGAAAAATCAAAAAAACGTATAGTTCTCACCGATCCTTTTTAAGAAAAAGCACGGCTAATATAGTATACCTTTTGACTTTTGCAACGCACATCATCTTATTGACAATGTGTTGGGATCAGAATTGGAACTGTATAACACCATCGTTTGGAAGACTTAGAAAAAAGTTTTGAGAACTCTGCAACGAGCTAAATTGTTTGGATCCAAGCTTGCGACGCCGTATTTCCAAAAACCAAAAGGCATTTGGTAACTGGATTTGCCTCATCATCTTCAAACTTACGTTCAAACCACAGATTGATGCTCTGGAATTTGATATTGACGTTGTTCTGATAGTAAAAAATCAATTCGGCAGTTGATCCAGAGAGTGTTTGGCAGTGCTGATGTTTATTGCTTCTATGGAACGAAGACAATGTTTTAGAACTAAATTTTGCACACGCTGGTCTAAAACCAGACGTGGGGATGTTTGAACCTTTGACGATAAACCAGAATTTACGTCAAACGACCAAAGAAGAAGTGAATGAAATTGTTGAAATGATTCTTGAAAAATAAAAATAAAACGTATGGTTCCGACCGATGCTTCTTAAGAAGAAGGACGCCTAATATAGTATACCGTTTTGACCTTTGCAACGCACATCATCACACAATGTGTTGGAATCAGATTTGGAGCCGTATAACACTATCGTTTGGAAAACTTTGGAAAAGTTTTGGGAACTCTACGAGCTAAACTGTTTGGATCAGCAGCTTGCGACGCCGTATTTCCAAAAACGAAGAGGCATTTGGTAACTGGATTTGTCTCATCATTTAAAAACTTACGTTCAAAATACAGATTGATGCTTTGGAATTTGATATTGACGTTGTTCTGATAGTAATAAATCAATTCGGCAGTTGATCCAGAGAGTGTTTGGCAGTGCTGATGTTTATTGCTTCTATGGAACAAAGACAATGTTTTAGAACTAGATCTTGCACACGCTGGTCTAAAACCAGACGTGGGGATGTTTGAACCTTTTGACGATAAACCAGAATTTACGTCAAACGACCAAAGAAGAAGTGAATGAAACTGTTAAAATGAATCTTGAAAAATCAAAAAAACGTATAGTTATCACCGATCCTTTTTAAGAAAAAGCACGGCTAATATAGTTTACTTTTTGACTTTTGCAACGCACATCATCTTATTGACAATGTGTTGAGATCAGAATTGGAACTGTATAACACTATCGTTTGAAAGACTTAGAAAAAAGTTTTGGGAACTCTGCAACGAGCTAAATTGTTTGGATCCCAGCTTGCGACGCCGTATTTCCAAAAACCAAGAGGCATTTGGTAACTGGATTTGCCTCATCATCTTCAAACTTACGTTCAAAACACAGATTGATGCTCTGGAATTTGATATTGACGTTGTTCTGATAGTAATAAATCAATTCGGCAGTTGATCCAGAGAGTGTTTGGCAGTACTGATGTTTATTGCTTCTAAGGAATAAAGACAATGTTTTAGAACTAGCTCTTCCATACTCTGGTCTAAAACAACTAGACGTGGATGTTTGAACGTTTTGACGATAAACCAGAATTTACGTCAAACGACCAAAGAAAAAGTGAATGAAACTGTTAAAATGAATCTTGAAAAATCAAAAAAAAAAAACGTATAGTTGTCACCGATCCTTTTTAAGAAAAAGCACGGCTAATATAGTATACCTTTTGACTTTTGCAACGCACATCATCTTATTGACAATGTGTTGGGATCAGAATTGGAACTGTATAACACCATCGTTTGGAAGACTTAGAAAAAAGTTTTGGGAACTCTGCAACGAGCTAAATTGTTTGGATCCAAGCTTGCGACGCCGTATTTCCAAAAACCAAAAGGCATTTGGTAACTGGATTTGCCTCATCATCTTCAAACTTACGTTCAAAACACAGATTGATGCTCTGGAATTTGATATTGACGTTGTTCTGATAGTAATAAATCAATTCGGCAGTTGATTCAGAGAGTGTTTGGCAGTGCTGATGTTTATTGCTTCTATGGAACAAAGACAATGTTTTAGAACTAGATTTTGCACACGCTGGTCTAAAACCAGACGTGGGGATGTTTGAACTTTTTGACGATAAACCAGAATTTACGTCAAACGACCAAAGAAGAAGTGAATGAAACTGTTAAAATAAATCTTGAAAAATCAAAAAAACGTATAGTTCTCACCGATCCTTTTTAAGAAAAAGCACGGCTAATATGGTATACCTCTTGACTTTTGCAACGCACATCATCTTATTGACAATGTGTTGGGATCAGAATTGGAGCCGTATAAGACCATCGTTTGGAAGATTTTGAAAAAAGTTTTTTGAACGCTGCAACGAGCTAAATTGTTTGTATCCCAGCTTACGACGTCGTATTTCCAAAAACCAAAAGGCATTTGGTAACTGGATTTGCCTCATCATCTTCAAACTTACGTTCAAAACACAGATTGATGCTCTGGAATTTGATATTGACGTTGTTCTGATAGTAATAAATCAATTCGGCAGTTGATCCAGAGAGTGTTTGGCAGTACTGATGTTTATTACTTCTAAGGAATAAAGACAATGTTTTAGAACTAGCTCTTTCATACGCTGGTCTAAAACTAGACGTGGATGTTTGAACGTTTTGACGATAAACTAATATTGACGTCAAACGACCAAAGAAGGAATGAATCAAACCGTTGAAATGAATCTTGAAAAATCAAGCAAGGTGTTCTTCTTCTCAAGAAGAAGTACGGCAAATATAGATTTGACTGTTGACTTTTACAGCACACATCATCGTATTGACAACGCGTTGGTATCAGAATAGAAGCCGTATAGCACCATCCTCGGCGCCATCGTTTGGAAAACAAAGTTTTCGGAAGGCTGTCACGAGTCTCATCGTTTGGATTGCAGACTGCAACGCTGCATTTCCAGAAATGGAGAGGCATTTGGTAATTGCACTTGACTCGTCCATTTCAAGCTTCCGTTCAAAATCCAGATTGACGCGTTGTACTTTGGTATTGACGCTGTTCTTTGCTAGCGTCCTGATAGTAATTAGGCAATTCCGTCTCTGAATCATAAAGCGTGGGCGTCGAAAAGTTGCAGTGATTACTGAATATTTGTTTCCTGGCGGTTTGTCTAAGCCCGCACCGTACATTGACGCAATTTATGGTACTTAAACCGCGTGTACAAACGTGGAACTTACTAGTAGAGTATTGTCGAGTAAAGTAGCTTCTTGGAAAATGGTGTTCTTGAAGAGCATGACATGATGTCTATGTCTCACTTTGCTCTACGTTAGTATCGAAGTTGTAATGAAGAAGATAGTTGAATAGTATCCAAAGTAATCTGTGACAAGAGAGTTCAATTTCAACTGAAGAATCGTACATACAAAACCTAGATGAAGAGCACTAAGCCGTATCACTCTAAATTCTGTGGAACGTTAGACCAGGGCAACTATGTACATTTTGGAGACAGGACCGACAAGAACAGCCAAACATGAAGCAATGTAATTTCCTCTTGTGTAGAAACAACTTATTACACTAGTACGTCATCGAAATTGTGGGACCAATTCTGAAAATCACGCGGAGGGATAAAGAAATATCCGTAAACGTATTGTCAATGATTCTATTAGAAAATTTACCATAACTCTATCCCGTTTGGAGAAAAAAATTGGCTCCGAAATATGTAGGTTCTTTGTACTTTTTGAAAAAAGTATTTTCGTGGAACTATAAACTTTTTGAAGAACATGACTAGTTCCCGAAATATGATGGGCAAAATGGCAAACTTTCTTGAAGTCGTATCAAACTTGATTCTGAAATACGAAGCAACGAGTGATCACGACAGTTGTGACGTAGTTTTAATAATGAAGCAGTAGAAGAGATATCATTTCCAAAAGAATTGGGCTTTCACTGTCGTTTCTTCTTTCGGGTTTAGAATATGATTTGGTTACTTAACTTTCTATACATTTCTGGTTAGATTTCTAGTTGCTTGTTTCAAATGTATGGGTTTCTTGATGAAGTCCGTTAGGTAAGTGGGCGAAACGTTGCCTCGTTCGATTATATTAGTTAATCCAGTCCCGAAATATATGTATATTATTATTGTAACCAAAACCCAAAGATAAATTGACTTTTTTGTTTGAGTAGGCTTTATAGTGTTCAGTTGTTATCATTACCTACTATGATGTTTTTTAGTATCCGTGATCTTAGTGCTGTGTTTTTGCATTATTTTTGGTAGTTTTTTCTATTATTCTTTCAGGATGTTGTTCTCCATTGATCTAGATGCATGAAGTCTTGATATCAGAAGAATATCTTTGATTTTTAACTAGTTCTGAAGTAACATTTTAATTGTAATCTAAAGTGGATAAAGTAAACATTAATCTTAGTTTTTCGCTACAACGATGACGAAATGTTGAGAAAATTATCTTATCTTTATTATCATATGATACCATAGTTTGTTTTCTTTGTCACCGTTACAATTACAACACATTTTTACATAGGTTTTGTTAACCGTTTTTTTTAGAAAAGTTCGTTATTTTTATGACAGCCTCAAAATTAGTTGGCGTTGGTGCAAGAAAAGCAAATGCATCTTTTCCATGTAGTCACAAACTTTAAGGCACAAATTCTCCCTCGAAGGACCAACTCTCGCACATTTACTACTATTAATTTATGACGCATTAAATATCGATTAACTCAATTGTAACGATAAATTCTCCTTCTCTCTCCTTACGTAATTTATATTAAGTATTAATTCTCGAAGGTCGCAGTCATGGTTTAGTCTTTATTGCGCCTTCTGCCAATAATATTGTGTGCAGTTTGTTTCTTCGCGAAAAATCGTGCTTTTAATCCAAATTAATCCGATGTAAGTATTTGTTTTTATATATTTCGGGACTGGATTTTTTGGCCACTCCCGGTACAGGTCTTGAAAATTTATTACAATAATGAATGTGAACGGTCTGAGCGCCACTTGAACATTCATTAACCAAATCTAAAAATAACTTGTGTTGTAACATACCTGCGAGAGCATATGTCGTGAAAAATGTCTACAAAATGGTTTTCAACCCCAAGCGCTTGGTGTTGGCTTGGAATTTTCGTACGCTGGACGATGGTTATCCAGAACGGGGACTTTTACACAAAACTGGCTAATCCTAGCGCAGATAATTGCACGGAATTGTACGTAAACAATAACAGATGGGATTTGGACTTGGAACGAGTAGGTTGCACCTTGTACATACATTACATTCAAGACATTCAAGATGTTTTGTAACAGAGTTGACGCTGAAGGTCTTTTTTCTTGGAGCGCGCGATCGAATTTCCCAAGTCGTCTTTATTGAAGCGAAAATGGCGCTTGTCAGTTTTCTTAAACCAATTACGCGCTTTCCCTCGTTGCATTTACGAGGTCTTCACACTTTCTTCTTTCAAGTTTATATTTAACCGAGCCGACTATTATTGAAGTTCCTCGTAATAAAAATACGGCTCGGAATTGGGTCTTTTGCGACAAAATTAGTTTTGCCACGAAATAAAGGTGACAATTTCCGCGTTATTAATAGCATTTTAGTTTTTTGATTTTTTCTGAAAAAGTGCCAAATCAAAAACGATTTTGGGTTAATAGTGTCTGGGGAAAATAATCGGTTGATGTTTGTTTGTTTGAATCGATTAAGGTTGTTGTACTGATTGTTTTTATTGTGTTGTTTGTTTAACGCTTCGATAATTGATTAGTTTCTACACACTCACGTGCTTTTTTTCAGTTTCAGCGTTCGTTATTTATGTTTGTTTTTTGAAGTTTTTGATTAATTTGGGCAGTTGTATTTATCCTCATTGACATTTACATCCAAACCAGAAATTTTGTTTTTAAATTCTTTTTTTTTGTCTTTTCTTATATTCTTCGAAATAATTTTATCAATCGTTGATCTTTTGAATGACAAGGCAATGTTCTTCTTAATTTGTTTTTTAAGTAGGCGTTTTGTGTTTGTTTTATTTTCATTTCTGTAGCTTTATTGCAGCGAGATTTTTCAAAATCCATTCTTTTATTATTATTTTTAAAACCCCCATTAATTTATCATATTTTACTTGGAAATTGCGTGGATTCTACAAGTACCTATATTTGTGTTATTTCAAAGATGTCTTGGTTTTTTTGTTAAAAACAAAATTTAATTTTGCAAGGCATACATTTTTTGAATAATAAGTGTTCGTTTAGACATGTTTATGGTTTTTTCATCGTTTATAAGTTACTTCTATTATTATATTTAAAATTCTTGTAAGGCTTACTTGGATTCTTTTTTTTTTACTTTTTTTCACTACTGTTTATTTTTGGTGATTTCGTTACTTCATCTTTCTGTATTGGTATTTTATAATTTTTTTTTAATTCTAAGAACAAGGTTAAATATTTTTTTTAATGGTTATGGTATCTTTGTTTTGGTTTTGATTTATTTTAAAACCACTTAGATCTCTTTTTTTTGGTTTCAAATAATGTTGTTTTCCATCCCTTTTACTTATTCTTTATACGATTTTGAAACGTCCATTAACTTGGACCCCCCACAAACAGAAAAAAGAATCAGACTTCTTGAAAAATTAGTGCTAATTATGTGCTAATTTGTTACCGTATTCAAAATTTTGTTGCTCAAGAAGAACAGTAGAAAATTAGAGCTAGCTTAACGTAAAGCTGGACCCACCTTCCTCAAAAAAACTTATTGCGCACAAAAAAGCAAACTAATGTCAGGTGGAAATTTGTTGCTCTAAAATAATAGCATTACCTAATCTGCGAGATTCGCAAAAAAAAGTTACGTATTCGTTTACATATGAAAATGCTGTAAAAGACTAACATACATGATTTAAGCTTCATTAAAAAAAGATAACAATACAAAATTACTTATTAAAACATCAAAAATTTTAACAAAATCTAAATTAAAACTATTAGACATAATCTCTACCCGCTTCTTTAAAATAACCACGATGCGTTCGCCGTCCTGGCGCAAGTTAGCCTCATTACCTTTAATTATATTTGCAAATAATTATTACGTAAAATTCTTCTTTGCACTCAAATTAACAATAGTTTATGCGTAATCGATTTTGTTGCTAACTATAAACAAAAGTCCACAGAGAATCGATGTGCTCTTTACGGGACTTTTCGTTGTTTTAATTTGCATAAACAATTTGATTATGCTTAAAAATTACTGTTGATTATAGTCAAAGAAGAATTTTCTTGTAACAATCTATAATCGACAGTAATTTATACATAATCGAATTTGTTGCTAATTATAAACAATAAAAAACGACGTAGAATCGATATAAAATGGTAAAATAAACACATCGATTCTACGTCGTTTTTTATTGTTTATAATTAGCAACAAATTCGATTATGTATAAATTACTGTTGATTATAGTCCAAAGAAGAATTTTACGTTGTAACAATTTAAGCAACAATTTTTTTAGGCAAATTAAAACTTGAAAAGTCCCGCGCCAGAGCACGTCGATTCTACGTCGTTTTTTATTGTTTATAATTAGCAACAAATTCGATTATGTATAAACTAATGTCGATTATAGTGCAAAGAACAATTTTACGTTGTAACAATTTAAGCAACAAATTGTTTAGGCAAAATAAAACTTGAAAAATCCCGCGCCAGAGCACGTCGGTTCTACATCGTTTTTTATTGTTTATAATTAGCAACAAATTCGATTATGTATAAATTACTGTCCATTATAGTGCAAAGAACAATTTTACGTTGTAACAATTTAAGCAACAAATTGTTTAGGCAAAATAATACTTTAAAAGTCCCGCGCTAGAGCACGTCGGTTCTAGATCGTTTTTTATTGTTTATAATTAGCAACAAATTCGATTATGTATAAATTACCATCGATTATAGTGCAAAGAACAATTTTACGTTATAACAATTAAAGCAACAAATTGTTTAGGCAAAATAAAACTTTAAAAGTCCCGTACTAGAGCACGTCGGTTCTAGATCGTTTTTTATTGTTTATAATTAGCAACAAATTCGATTATGTATAAATTACCATCGATTATAGTGCAAAGAACAATTTTACATTATAACAATTAAAGCAACAAATTGTTTAGGCAAAATAAAACTTGAAATGTACCGCGTTAGAGCACATCGATTCTACGTCGTTTTTTATTGTTTATAATTAGCAACAAATTCGATTATGTATAAATTACTGTTGATTATAGTCCAAAGAAGAATTTTACGTTGTAACAATTTAAGCAACAAATTTTTTAGGCAAAATAAAACTTGAAAAGTCCCGCGCCAGAGCACGTCGATTCCACGTCGTTTTTTATTGTTTATAATTAGCAACAAATTCGATTATGTATAAATTACTGTTCATTATAGTGCAAAGAACAATTTTACGTTGTAACAATTTAAGCAACAAATTGTTTAGGCAAAATAATACTTTAAAAGTCCCGCGCTAGAGCACGTCAGTTCTAGATCGTTTTTTATTGTTTATAATTAGCAACAAATTCGATTATGTATAAATTACCATTGATTATGGTGCAAAGAACAATTTTACGTTATAACAATTAAAGCAACAAATTGTTTAGGCAAAATAAAACTTGAAATGTACCGCGTTAGAGCACATCGATTCTACGTCGTTTTTTATTGTTTATAATTAGCAACAAATTCGATTATGTATAAATTACTGTCAATTATAGTGCAAAGAACAATTTTAAGTTGTAACAATTTAAGCAACAAATTGTTTAGGCAAAATAAAGCTTGAAAAGTTCCGCGCTAGAGCACGTCGGTTCTACATCGTTTTTTATTGTTTATAATTAGCAACAAATTCGATTATGTATAAATTACTGTTGATTATAGTCCAAAGAAGAATTTTACGTTGTAACAATTTAAGCAACAAATTGTTTCGGCAAAATAAAATTTGAAAAGTCCCGCGCCAGAGCACGTCGGTTCTACGTCGTTTTTTATTGTTTATAATTAGCAACAAATTCGATTATGTATAAATTACTGTCGATTATAGTGCAAAGAACAATTTTACGTTGTAACAATTTAAGCAACAAATTTTTTAGGCAAAATAAAACTTGAAAAGTCCCGTAGAGAGCACATCGATTCTGTGTCGTTTTTTGTTTATGGTTAGCAACAAATTCGATTACGCATAAACTATTGTTAATTTTAGTGCAAAGAAGAATTTTACGTAATAATTATTTGCAAATATAATTAAAGGTAATGAGGCTAACTTGCACCAGGACGGCGAACGTATCGTGTTTATTTTAAAGAAGCGGGTAGAGGGTATGTCGAATAGTTTTAATTTAGATTTTGTTAAAATTTTTGATGTTTTAATAAGTAATTTGTATTGTTATCCTTTTTTAATGAAGCTTAAATCATGTATGGTGTTAGTGTTTTACAGCATTTTGATATGTAAACGAATACGTAACTTTTTTTTGCGAATCTCGCAAATTAGGTAATGCTATTTTAGAGCAACAAATTTCCACCTGACATTAGTTTGCTTTTTTGTGCGCAATAA
This sequence comes from Aquatica leii, assembly GCA_035610365.1. NCBI lineage: Eukaryota > Metazoa > Arthropoda > Insecta > Coleoptera > Lampyridae > Aquatica > Aquatica leii. The sequence continues at coordinate 35,628,522 of CM069438.1, forward strand.
GTTTTTTTGAGAAAGGGGGGTCCAGCTTTACGTTAAGCTAGCCCCACCCACTTCATTTTTAAGTTTCTACTGTTCTTCTTGAGCAACAAAATTTTGAATACCGTAACAAATTAGCACATAATTAGCACTAATTTTTTCAAAAAGTCTGATTCTTTTTTTTGCTGGGGGGGGGGGGTCCAAGTTAATGGACGTGATTTTGAATCGATTTTGAAGGTATATTCCTGTTTTTTTTTAATATTTCTAATTTCCTTAAAAAGAAAATTGTATTTTACAAATTATCTTTTGAATAACTAAAGACTGTTGTTAGACATGGTTTTTTTTGTTTATTATTGGTTATGGACTTTTGTTTTGGTTTTAAGTTATTATTATCTTTGTTTTTTTTTCCTTATTCAAGACCACTTAGAACTCTTATTTACTTTGATTTAGTTTTGTTTCTTATTACTACTACTTTAATTATTGGTTTTGATAATAGCATTACTTAGTAGTTTTTTATTTTTTATTTTTCAAAATAAAAAAATTCTTTTTTTAAAAATGTATCTTTGATTATATCAATTCTTATTCGGTCTACAGTGTCGTAGATTTTATTTTAAATTCAAGTTTTCTAAAAAAGAATTATATTTTATAAAAACCATACATTTTTTGAATTTCAAAAGAGAGGTTTTATATATGGGTTTGGTGTGGAGTTTTGTTAATTTAATTTATTTATTATCAATGATTTCGTTACTTATTCGATATGCAGTGTTGAAGGTAATTTTCGTTATTTTAAAGATTTCTTTAGGTTTTTTTTAAACAAAATTGTATTTTACAAAAACCATACATTTTTTGAATAACAAAAGAGTGGTTTTAGATGTGGATTTTATGTTTATAGTAGTTCAAGTACCAATGGTTTGGTGTGTCTACTTAATATTATTATGTATTAAAAATTGCTTGTTTTTTCTCTTTATTCTATCATCTCTTAGATTTCTTTTTGCGTCATTTTACAGATAAATTTCTTTTTTGAAAGCAAAATTGTAGTTTACAACATCGATTTTTAAATAACGAAGGAATGGTTTTAGATATGGATTTTAGATTTATGATAGTTTGGTTGCCAGTTATTATTATTCATAAAAATTACTCTTTATTCTAAAACCTCTTAGATCTCTTTTTTTTTAATTTTCAGTTTATTCTATTTATGATATCGTTACTTATTTGATGTACAGTCTTGAAATTATATTTGCGTCATTTTAAAGATTTTTTGAGATTTTTGAAAACATATGAACTTTAAAAACTATCCATTTTTTTAAATAACAAAAAAGTAGTTATAGTAGAACTACTTGGTAGTTCAAGTATTGTTGGGTTGGTGTTGAGTTATTTGTTATTGTTTATAAAAACTACATTTTTTTTATTCGACGATCTCTTAAAACTCTTTTTTTTTTAATTTTGAGTTTTTTTTAATTTGTTATCAATGATATTGTTACTTATTTGATGTACAGTGTTAAAAGTATATTTGCGTCATTTTAAAGATGTTTTTGAGATTTTTGAAAACACATTTACTTTACTAAAATTATGCATTTTTTTAATAACCAAAAAGGAGTTGTAGATCTAGACTTTATGCTTATGGTAGTTCATGTATCGTTGGGTTAACGTGGAGCTATTATTATTGCTTATAAAAACTACATTTTTTTCTCTTTAGTCGGAGATCTTTTAGGTCTCTTTTTTTTTAATCTTGAGTTTTTTTTTATATCTTATCAATACTATCGTTACTTATTCGATGTACAGTGATAAAAGTATATTTGCGTCATTTTAAAGATTTTTTTTGAAATTTTTGAAAACACATGTACGTTACAAAATTTATGCATTTTTTTAATAACAAAAAAGTGGTTGTAGATATAGACTTTATGTTTATTTTATAGTAGTTCAAATATCGTTGGGTTGGTGTCGAGTTATTATTGTTTATAAAAACTACATTTTTTTCTCTTTAGTCTAAAATCTCTTAGATTTCTTTTTTTTTAATTTTGAGTTTTTTTAATTTATCAATGATATCGTTACTTATTCGATGTAGTGTTAGAAGTATATTTGCGTCATTTTAAAGATTTTTTTGGGATTTTTGAAAACACATGTACGTTACAAAAACTGAATTTTTTGAATAAGAAAAACGTGGTTGTAGATATGGACTTTATCTTTATCTTATGGTAGTTCAAATATCGTTGGGTTGGTGTCGAGTTATTATTGTTTAAAAAACTACATTTTTTCCTTTTTAGTCTAAGATCTCTTAGATCTCTTTTTTTTTTATTTTGAGTTTTTTTTTATATGTTATCAATGATATCGTTACTTATTCGATGTACAGTCATTTTAAAGATTTTTTTGACATTTTTAAAAACACATTTAATTTACAAAAACTGCATTTTTTTAATAACAAAAAAGTGGTTGTAGATATGAACTTTGTGCTTAATGTAGTTTAAATATCGTTGGGTTGGTGTCGAGCTATTATTATTTTTTATAAAAACTATAAATTTTTCTCTCTATTCTAAAATCTATCAGCTCTCTTTTTTTTACTTTTGCGTTTATTTTATTTGTTATTAACTATATCGTAAGTTATTCGATGTACAGTGTTAAAAGTATATTTGCGTCATTTTAAAGATTTTTTTGAGATTTCTGAAACATACATATACGTTACAATAATTAGACATTTTTTTAATAGCAAAAAAGTGGTTGTAGATATGGACTTTATGTTTATTTTATGGTAGTTCAAATATGGTTGGGTTGGTGTCGAATTATTATTATTTATAAAAACTAAATTTTTTTCTTTTTAGTCTTAAAATCTCTTAGGTCTCTTTTTTTTTATTTTGAGTTTGTTTTATTTGTTATCAATGCTATCGTTACTAATTCGATGTACAGTGATAAAACTACATTTTTTCTCTTTAGTCTAAGATCTATTAGATCTCTTTTTTCTAATTTTGAGTTTTTTGTATTTGTTATCAATGATATCGTTACTTATTCGATGTACACTCTTAAAAGGATATTTGCGCGATTTTAAAGCTTTTCTTGAGATTCTTTAAAACACATTTAATTTATAAAAACTGCATTTTTTGAATAACAAAGAAGTGGTTGTAGATATGAACTTTGTGCTTAATGTAGTTTAAATATCGTTGGGTTGGTGTCGAGCTATTATTATTTTTTATAAAAACTATAAATTTTTCTTTCTATTCTAAAATCTATCAACTCTCTTTTTTTTACTTTTGCGTTTATTTTATTTGTTATTAACTATATCGTAACTTATTCGATGTACAGTGTTAAAAGTATATTTGCGTCATTTTAAAGATTTTTTTGAGATTTCTATAAACATACATATACGTTACAAAAATTAGACATTAGACTTTATGTTTATGGTAGTTCAAGTATCATCGTGTTGGTGTCAGAGCTATTATTATTGTTTATAAAAACTACATTGTTTCTCTTTATTTTAAAATCTCTTAGATCTTTTTTTTAAATTTTGGGTTTATTTTATTTGTTATCAATGATATCGTTACCTATTTGATGTAAAGTGTTAAAAGTATATGCATGCATTTTTTGAATAACAAAAGAATGGTTTCAGATATGGATTTAATGTTTATGGTAGTTCAAGTACTGTTGGTTTGGTATCTACTTACGATTATTATGATTTATAAAAACTACATGTTTGTTTTCTTTATTCTAAGATCTCCTATATCTCTTTATTCTAAGATCTTTTTTTTTTTAATTTTAATCTATTTTCTTTGTTATCAACGATATTGTTAGTTATTATATATGCAGGGTTGTGGGTACATTAGCGTCATAAAGATTTCCTTAAGTTTTTTAGAAAACAAAATTGTAATTTTCAAAAATCATACATTTTTTGAATAACAAAATACTGGTTTTAGATGTGGATTTTATGTTTATGGTAGTTTAAGTACTATTGGTTTGGTGTCTACTTAATATAATTGTTTATAAAAACTACATGTTTTTTTCTCTTTATTCTAACATCTCTTAGATCTTTTTTGCGTTATTTTAAAGATTTCTTTTTTAGGTTTTTTGAAATGAAAATTGTAGTTTACAAAAACGATGCATTTTTTTTTAATAACAAAGGAGTGGTTTTGGATATTTATTTTATGTTTATGTTAGTTGAAGTACCGTTGGTTTGGTGTCGAGTTATTGTTTTTATTGTTCACAAAAATTAGGTGCTTTTCTCTTTATTTTAAGATCTCTTAGATGTTTTTTTTTTAATTTTGAATTTATTTTATTTATTATCAATGATATTGTTACTTATTTGGTGTACAGTGTTGAAGGTATATTTGCGTCATTTTTAAGATTTCCTTAAGTTTTTTAAAAACAAAATTGTAATTTTCAAAAATCATACATTTTTTGAATAAAAAAATACTGGTTTTAGATGTGGATTTTATGTTTATGGTAGTTTAAGTACCATTGGTTTGGTGTCTACTTTATCTATTTTTTTTATAAAAACTGCATGTTTTTTCTCTTTATTCTAACATCTCTTATATCTCTTTTTGCGTCATTCTAAAGATTTCATTTTAACGTTTTTTGAAATGAAAATTGTAGTTTACAAAAACGATGCATTTTTTTTTAATAAGAAAGGAGTGGTTTTGGATATTTATTTTATGTTTATGGTAGTTCAAGTCCCATTGGTTTGGTGTCTACTTAATATAATTGTTTATAAAAACTACATGTTTTTTTTCTTTATTCTAACATCTCTTATATCTCTGTTTGCGTCATTTTAAAGATTTAATTTTAAGGTTTTTTGAAATAAAATTGTAGTTTACTAAAACGATGCATTTTTTTACAAACAAAGGAGTGGTTTTGAATATTTATTTTATGTTTATGGTTGTTGAAGTACCGTTGGTTTGATGTCGTTATTATTATTTTTATTGTTCATAAAAATTAGGTGCTTTTCTCTTTGTTTTAAAATTTCTTAGATGTTTTTTTTTCAATGTTTGAATTTGCTTTGTTATCAATGATATTGTTACTTATTTGGTGTACAGTGTTGAAGGTATATTTGCGTCATTTTAAAGATTTCCTTAAGTTTTTTAAAAACAAAATTGTAATTTTCAAAAACCATGCATTTTTTTAAAAACAAAATACTGGTTTTAGATGTGGATTTTATGTTTATGGTAGTTTAAGTACCATTGGTTTGGTGTCTACTTTATCTATTTTTTTTATAAAAACTGCGTGTTTTTTCTCTTTATTCTAACATCTCTTATATCTCTTTTTGCGTCATTCTAAAGATTTCATTTTAAGGTTTTTTGAAATGAAAATTGTAGTTTACAAAAACGATGCATTTTTTTTAATAACAAAAGAGTTGTTTTGGATATTTATTTTATATTTATGTTAGTTGAAGTACCGTTGGTTTGGTGTCGAGTTATTATTTTTATTGTTCATAAAAATTAGGTGCTTTTCTCTTTATTTTAAGATCTCTTAGATGTTTTTTTTTTTAATTTTGAATTTATTTTATTTGTTATTAATGATATTGTTACTTATTTGTTGTGCAGTGTTGAAAGTATTTTTGCGTCATTTTTAAGATTTCCTTAAGTTTTTTAAAAACAAAATTGTAATTTTCAAAAACCATACATTTTTTGAATTAAAAAATACTGGTTTTAGATGTGGATTTTATGTTTATGGTAGTTTAAGTACCATTGGTTTGGTGTCTACTTAATATTATTGTTTATAAAAACTACATGTTTTTTTCTCTTTATTCTAAGATCTCTTAGATCTCTTTTTCCGTCATTTTAAAGATTTCATTTTAAGGTTTTTTGAAATGAAAATTGTAGTTTACAAAAACGATGCATTTTTTTTAATAACAAAAGAGTTGTTTTGGATATTTATTTTATATTTATGTTAGTTGAAGTACCGTTGGTTTGGTGTCGAGTTATTATTTTTATTGTTCATAAAAATTAGGTGCTTTTCTCTTTATTTTAAGATCTCTTAGATGTTTTTTTTTAATTTTGAATTTATTTTATTTATTATCAATGATATTGTTACTTATTTGTTGTGCAGTGTTGAAAGTATTTTTGCGTCATTTTTAAGATTTCCTTAAGTTTTTAAAACAAAATTGTAATTTTCAAAAACCATACATTTTTGAATTAAAAATACTGGTTTTAGATGTGGATTTTATGTTTATGGTAGTTTAAGTACCATTGGTTTGGTGTCTACTTAATTATTATTGTTTATAAAAACTACATTTTCTCTCTTTATTCTAAGATCTCTTAGGTCTCTTTTTCCGTCATTTTAAAGATTTCTTTTTAGGTTTTTGAAATGAAAATTGTAGTTTACAAAAACGATGCATTTTTTAATAACAAAGGAGTGGTTTTGGATATTTATTTTATGTTTATGTTAGTTGAAGTACCGTTGGTTTGGTGTCGAGTTATTGTTTTTATTGTTCATAAAAATTAGGTGCTTTTCTCTTTATTTTAAGATCTCTTAGATGTTTTTTTTTAATTTTGAATTTATTTTATTTATTATCAATGATATTGTTACTTATTTGTTGTGCAGTGTTGAAAGTATTTTTGCGTCATTTTTAAGATTTCCTTAAGTTTTTTAAAAACAAAATTGTAATTTTCAAAAACCATACATTTTTTGAATTAAAAAATACTGGTTTTAGATGTGGATTTTATGTTTATGGTAGTTTAAGTACCATTGGTTTGGTGTCTACTTAATATTATTGTTTATAAAAACTACATGTTTTTTTCTCTTTATTCTAAGATCTCTTAGATCTCTTTTTCCGTCATTTTAAAGATTTCTTTTTTAGGTTTTTTGAAATGAAAATTGTAGTTTACAAAAACGATGCATTTTTTTTTAATAACAAAGGAGTGGTTTTGGATATTTATTTTATGTTTATGTTAGTTGAAGTACCGTTGGTTTGGTGTCGAGTTATTGTTTTTATTGTTCATAAAAATTAGGTGCTTTTCTCTTTATTTTAAGATCTCTTAGATGTTTTTTTTTTTAATTTTGAATTTATTTTATTTATTATCAATGATATTGTTACTTATTTGTTGTGCAGTGTTGAAAGTATTTTTGCGTCATTTTTAAGATTTCCTTAAGTTTTTTAAAAACAAAATTGTAATTTTCAAAAACCATACATTTTTTGAATTAAAAAATACTGGTTTTAGATGTGGATTTTATGTTTATGGTAGTTTAAGTACCATTGGTTTGGTGTCTACTTAATATTATTGTTTATAAAAACTACATGTTTTTTTCTCTTTATTCTAAGATCTCTTAGATCTCTTTTTCCGTCATTTTAAAGATTTCTTTTTTAGGTTTTTTGAAATGAAAATTGTAGTTTACAAAAACGATGCATTTTTTTTTAATAACAAAGGAGTGATTTTGGATATTTATTTTATGTTTATGGTAGTTCAATGGGTAGTTCAAGTACCGTTGGTTTTTGTGTCGGGTTATTATTTTTATTGTTTATAAGAATTACGTGCTTTTCTCTTTATTTTAAGATCTCTTAGATTTTTTTTTTTAAATTTTGAATTTGTTTTGTTTTCAATGATATTGTTACTTATTTGGTGTACAGTGTTGAAGGTATATTTGCGTCATTTTAAAGATTTCCTTAAGTTTTTTAAAAACAAAATTGTAATTTTCAAAAACCATGCATTTTTTTAAAAACAAAATACTGGTTTTAGATGTGGATTTTATGTTTATGGTAGTTTAAGTACCATTGGTTTGGTGTCTACTTTATCTATTTTTTTTATAAAAACTGCGTGTTTTTTCTCTTTATTCTAACATCTCTTATATCTCTTTTTGCGTCATTCTAAAGATTTCATTTTAAGGTTTTTTGAAATGAAAATTGTAGTTTACAAAAACGATGCATTTTTTTTAATAACAAAAGAGTTGTTTTGGATATTTATTTTATATTTATGTTAGTTGAAGTACCGTTGGTTTGGTGTCGAGTTATTATTTTTATTGTTCATAAAAATTAGGTGCTTTTCTCTTTATTTTAAGATCTCTTAGATGTTTTTTTTTTAATTTTGAATTTATTTTATTTATTATCAATGATATTGTTACTTATTTGTTGTGCAGTGTTGAAAGTATTTTTGCGTCATTTTTAAGATTTCCTTAAGTTTTTTAAAAACAAAATTGTAATTTTCAAAAACCATACATTTTTTGAATTAAAAAATACTGGTTTTAGATGTGGATTTTATGTTTATGGTAGTTTAAGTACCATTGGTTTGGTGTCTACTTAATATTATTGTTTATAAAAACTACATGTTTTTTTCTCTTTATTCTAAGATCTCTTAGATCTCTTTTTCCGTCATTTTAAAGATTTCTTTTTTAGGTTTTTTGAAATGAAAATTGTAGTTTACAAAACGATGCATTTTTTTTTAATCACAAAGGAGTGGTTTTGGATATTTATTTTATGTTTATGTTAGTTGAAGTACCCTTGGTTTGGTGTCGAGTTATTGTTTTTATTGTTCATAAAAATTAGGTGCTTTTCTCTTTATTCTAAGATCTCTTAGGTCTCTTTTTTTTTAATTTTGACTTTATTTTATTTGTTATTAATGATATTGTACTTATTTGATGTACAGTGTTGAAAGTATATTTGTGTCATTTTTAAGATTCTTTTGAGTTTTTGAAAACAAAATTGTAATTTTCAAAAATCATACATTTTTTGAATTAAAAAATACTGGTTTTAGATGTGGATTTTATGTTTATGGTAGTTTAAGTACTATTGGTTTGTGTCTACTTAATATAATTGTTTATAAAAACTACATGGTTTTTCTCTTTATTCTAACATCTCTTAGATCTCTTTTTCCGTCATTTTAAAGATTTCTTTTTTAGGTTTTTTGAAATGAAAATTGTAGTTTACAAAAACGATGCATTTTTTTTAATAACAAAGGAGTGGTTTTAGATATTTATTTTATGTTTATGGTAGTTCAAGTATCGTTGGTTTGGTGTCGAATTCATAAAAATTTCGTGCTTTTATCTTTATTTTAAGATCTCTTAGATGTTTTTTTTTTAATTTTGAATTTATTTTATTTATTATCAATGATATTGTTACTTATTTGTTGTGCAGTGTTGAAGGTATTTTTGCGTCATTTTAAAGATTTCCTTAAGTTTCTTAAAAACAAAATTGTAATTTTCAAAAATCATACATTTTTTGAATTAAAAAATACTGGTTTTAGATATGGATTTTATGTTTATGGTAGTTCAAGTACTGTTGGTTTCGTGTCTACTTATTATTATTACTATTTTTTTAAAAATACATATTTGTTCTCTTAATTCTAATATCTCTTAGATCTCTTTTTCCGTCATTTTAAAGATTTCTTTTTAGGTTTTTGAAATGAAAATTGTAGTTTACAAAACGATGCATTTTTTTTTAATAACAAAGGAGTGATTTTGGATATTTATTTTATGTTTATGGTAGTTCAATGGGTAGTTCAAGTACCGTCGGTGTTTGTGTCGGGTTATTATTTTTATTGTTTATAAGAATTACGTGCTTTTCTCTTTATTTTAAGATCTCTTAGATTTTTTTTTAAATTTTGAATTTGTTTTGTTTTCAATGATATTGTTACTTATTTGGTGTACAGTGTTGAAGGTATATTTGCGTCATTTTATAGATTTCCTTAAGTTTTTTAAAAACAAAATTGTAATTTTCAAAAACCATGCATTTTTTTAAAAACAAAATACTGGTTTTAGATGTGGATTTTATGTTTATGGTAGTTTAAGTACCATTGGTTTGGTGTCTACTTTATCTATTTTTTTTATAAAAACTGCGTGTTTTTTCTCTTTATTCTAACATCTCTTATATCTCTTTTTGCGTCATTCTAAAGATTTCATTTTAACGTTTTTTGAAATGAAAATTGTAGTTTACAAAAACGATGCATTTTTTTTTAATAAGAAAGGAGTGGTTTTGGATATTTATTTTATGTTTATGGTAGTTCAAGTCCCATTGGTTTGGTGTCTACTTAATATAATTGTTTATAAAAACTACATGTTTTTTTTCTTTATTCTAACATCTCTTATATCTCTGTTTGCGTCATTTTAAAGATTTAATTTTAAGGTTTTTTGAAATAAAATTGTAGTTTACTAAAACGATGCATTTTTTTACAAACAAAGGAGTGGTTTTGAATATTTATTTTATGTTTATGGTTGTTGAAGTACCGTTGGTTTGATGTCGTTATTATTATTTTTATTGTTCATAAAAATTAGGTGCTTTTCTCTTTGTTTTAAAATTTCTTAGATGTTTTTTTTTTCAATGTTTGAATTTGCTTTGTTATCAATGATATTGTTACTTATTTGGTGTACAGTGTTGAAGGTATATTTGCGTCATTTTAAAGATTTCCTTAAGTTTTTGAAAACAATTGTATTTTACAAAAACTATACATTTTTTGAATAACAAAAGAGTGGTTTTAGATGTGGATTTTATGTTTATGGTAGTTTAAGTACCATTGGTTTGGTGTCTACTTTATCTATTTTTTTTATAAAAACTGTGTGTTTTTTCTCTTTATTCTAACATCTCTTATATCTCTTTTTGCGTCATTCTAAAGATTTCATTTTTAGGTTTTTTGAAATGAAAATTGTAGTTTACAAAAACGATGCATTTTTTTTTAATAACAAAGGAGTGGTTTTGGATATTTATTTTATGTTTATGTTAGCTGAAGTACCGTTGGTTTGGTGTCGAATTATTGTTTTTATTGTTCACAAAAATTAGGTGCTTTTCTCTTTATTTTAAGATCTCTTAGATGTTTTTTTTTTTTTGAATTTATTTTATTTATTATCAATGATATTGTTACTTATTTGTTTTGCAGTGTTGAAAGTATTTTTGCGTCATTTTAAAGATTTTCCTTAAGTTTTTTAAAAACAAAATTGTAATTTTCAAAAATCATACATTTTTTGAATTAAAAAATACTGGTTTTAGATGTGGATTTTATGTTTATGGTAGTTTAAGTACTATTAATTTGGTGTCTACTTGATATAATTGTTTATAAAAAGTACATTTTTTTTCTCTTTATTCTAACATCTCTTAGATCTCATTTTGCGTTATTTTCAAGATTTCTTTTTTAGGTTTTTTGAAATGAAAATTGTAGTTTACAAAAACGATGCATTTTTTTAAATAACAAAGGAGTTGTTTTGCATATTTATTTTATGTTTATGTTAGTTGAAGTACCGTTGGTTTGGTGTCGAGTTATTATTTTTATTGTTCATAAAAATTTCTTTATTTTAAGATTTCTTAGATCTCTTCTTTTTTTAATTTTTAATCTATTTTATTTGTAATCAGTGATATCGTTAGTTAGTCGATATACAGTGTTAAAGGTATATTTGCGTTATTATAAAGATTTCTTTAAGTTTTTTAAAAACAAAATTGTAATTTTCAAAAATTATACATTTTTTGAATAATAAAAGAATGGTTTTAGAAATGGATTTTATGTTTATGGTAGTTCAGCTACTGTTGGTTTGGTGTCTACTTACGATTATTATCATTTATAAAAACTACATGTTTGTTTTCTTTATTCTAAGATCTCTGAGATCTCTTTTTTTTAATATTGAATCTATTTTATTTGTTATCAACGATAACATGTTTATGGTAATTTAAGTATCGTTGGGTTTATTATTGTTTATAAAAACTACATTTTTTTCTTTATTCTAAGATCTCTTAGATCTCTTTTTGTAAATTTTGAATTTATTGTTTTTGTTATCAATGATATCGTTATTTATTCGGTATACGGTGTTGAAGGTATTTTTGAGTCATTTTAAAGGTTTTTTTGAGTTTTTTGAAAACAATTGTAGTTTACAAAAACCGTTTATTTTTTGAATAATAAAAGAATGGTTTTAGAAATGGATTTTATGTTTATGGTAGTTCAGCTACTGTTGGTTTGGAGTCGAGTTCATAAAAATTACGTGCTTTTCTTTTTATTTTAAGATCTCTTAGATGTTTTTTTTTAAATTTTGAATTTATTTTATTTATTATCAATGATATTGTTACTTATTTGTTGTGCAGTGTTGAAGGTATTTTTGCGTCATTTTAAAGATTTCCTTAAGTTTTTTAAAAACAAAATTGTAATTTTCAAAAATCATACATTTTTTGAATTAAAAAATACTGGTTTTAGATGTGGATTTTATGTTTATGGTAGTTTAAGTACTATTGGTTTGTGTCTACTTAATATAATTGTTTATAAAAACTACATTTTTTTCTTTATTCTAAGATCTCTTTGATCTCTTTTTTTAAATTTTGAATTTATTGTTTTTGTTATCATTGATATCGTCATTTATTCGGTATACAGTGTTGACGGTATTTTTGCTTCATTTTAATGATTTTTTTGAGTTTTTTGAAAACAATTGTAGTTTACAAAAACCGTTTATTTTTTGAATAACAAAAGAATGGTTTTAGAAATGGATTTTATGTTTATGGTAGTTCAGCTACTGTTAGTTTGGTGTCTACTTACGATTATTATCATTTATAAAAACTACATGTTTGTTTTCTTTATTTTTAGATCTCTGAGATCTCTTTTTTTTAATATTGAATCTATTTTATTTGTTATCAACGATAACATGTTTATGGTAATTTAAGTATCGTTGGGTTTATTATTGTTTATAAAAACTAGGTGCTTTTCTCTTTATTTTAAGATCTCTTAGATGTTTTTTTTTAATTTTGAATTTATTTTATTTATTATCGATAATATTGTTACTTATTTGTTGTGCAGTGTTGAAGGTATTTTTGCGTCATTTCAAAGATTTCCTTAAGTTTTTTAAAAACAAAATTGTAATTTTCAAAAATCATACATTTTTTGAATAAAAAAATACTGGTTTTAGATGTGGATTTTATGTTTATGGTAGTTTAAGTACCATTGGTTTGGTGTCTACTTAATATAATTGTTTATAAAAACTACATAGTTTTTCTCTTTATTCTAACATCTCTTAGATCTCACTTTGCATCATTTTCAAGATTTCTTTTTTAGGTTTTTTGAAATGAAAATTGTAGTTTACAAAAACGATGCATTTTTTTTAATAACAAAGGAGTGGTTTTGGATATTTATTTTATGTTTATGGTAGTTCAAGTACCGTTGGTTTGGAGTCGAGTTATTGTTATTATTGTTTATAAAAACTACATTTTTTTCTTTATTCTAAGATCTCTTAGATCTCTTTTTTTTAATTTTGAATTTATTTTATTTATTATCAATGATATTGTTACTTATTTGTTGTGATTTCCTTAAGTTTTTTAAAAACAAAATTGTAATTTTCAAAAATCATACATTTTTTGAATTAAAAAATACTGGTTTTTTAGATGTGGAGTTTATGTTTATGGTAGTTTAAGTACTATTGGTTTGGTGTCTACTTAATATAATTGTTTATAGAAACTACATGTTTTTTTCTCTTTATTCTAACATCTCTTAGATCTCATTTTGCGTCATTTTCAAGATTTCTTTTTTAGGTTTTTTGAAATGAAAATTGTAGTTTACAAAAACGATGCATTTTTTTTAATAACAAAGGAGTGGTTTTGGATATTTATTTTATGTTTATGATAGTTCAAGTGCCGTTGGTTTGGTGTCGAGTTATTATTTTTATTGTTCATAAAAATTAGGCGCTTTTCTTTCTATTTTAAGATCTCTTAGATGTTTTTTTTTTTAATTTTGAATTTATTTTATTTATTATCAATGTTATTGTTACTTATTTGTTGTGCAGTGTTGAAGGTATTTTTGCGTCATTTTTAAGATTTCCTTAAGTTTTTTAAAAACAAAATTGTAATTTTCAAAAATCATACATTTTTTGAATAAAAAAATACTGGTTTTACATATGGATTTTATCTTTATAGTAGTGTAAGTAATCTTGGTTTGATATCGAGTTGTTATTATTATTGTTTATAAAAACTACATATTTTTTATCTTTATTCCAAGGTCTCTTAGATCTCTTTTGTGATTTTAATGAATTTTATTTGTTATCAATAGTATCTTTAATTATTGTGGATGTACAGTGTTTGAGTTGGTTTGAAGATTTTTTGAGTGTTTTGAAATAAAATTGTATTTTACAAAAACCATACATTTTTTGAATATCAAGAATTTTTACATATGGTATTGATGTTTATGGTTGTTAAAGTACTTTTATCTTGGTTTTGTTTTATTCTATGTAATAGACCGTATTTATTTTTATTCTAAGATCTCTTTTTTTTACTTTGAATAAGTTTTCTACTCTTTTGCGTAATTTGGTCTCTTGTCATATTTGAACCCTGTTCAAGATTTTTTTTTATTATATACTTTTGAATGTTATTGCCAAGATTTTCAAAATTTTTTTTACACAATCATAAATCTTATTTTTGAGGCTTTCGTGACAACAGTTTCAGTTTTTTTCTGAAGAAGACATTGAGGTGACTGTTGAAACGTCAAACATTGTAAATTTTTAAAATTTCTTTAGATTTTGTGAAAAGTGTAAATACGGAACGCGGTTCAAAACCCGAAAATAATTATTTGTTAAAACAATCCTAAATCCTTTTTTGGGATTCGTTTTTTTTTAAATTTAACATCAATAATGTTTGAGTAGTTTTGTTCTAGTTTCAACTTGTGATCAGCGCCACTTACGATCTTCTTGTTTTTCTTTTCTTTTTTGTGTTTCGTCGTGACTAGCTTGTTTTTCTATTTATTGTTATGTTAATGAACTTAAAGGTTGAATGCAAATGGATTCGATCCTCGACAGATGCAAAACACAAACTTTATAAATAGCATAAAAACGCAAGATGTAGTTAAATAACGTTTCAATCCAATAAATAACTTGTCGATTTCCAAGAAGAGGCAAACGAGAAAGATTAAAATTTCAAATCGTCCGTGGGAAAACTTAAGTATAACGATAATTTAATTACTAGACTATCGACAAAAAAATCGACGAGTAATTAGTCTTTGTTATAAAAGCGAACGGAACGCGGTTTCATAATGGTTACAAATTTAGTGCAGTGTGAAATCCACGTCTGTTGACCTCTTATTTGTTTAGTTTTTGGTTTTTTGGCTTTGGACCAGCAAATTAGCTCGTTTATATTTGAGAAATTGCAATGCACTTTCGATTATTTTGGGATCAAATCGAAGACGCTCGGGTTTTACCTTAGGCGAAGACTGGAAAGTTTTGTTCTCTTGGTAATTATCGTAGTCAATAGTTGTTATTGTAGGTAGGAGGAAGTTAGTAAACAAAGCGAGCAGCTGAGCAAAGATAAGATCCTGAAATGCCACTTTTATGTTGTTGGCCAGGGCAAGAACGAGACTTCTAATAATAACTCTCTGGTTATGTAGATGTGCACTTGTAATTTTTCTTTTTTACTTGTGTAAGATGTGTAAAGTATGCCGTTAAGTGCCATCGCCTATTTATGAGTTATTTACAAAATTCCTCGTACCACCCCATTTACAAGTTTGTTACGTTTTCGATGAATTTTGTCTTCGTTTAAATAACGTCCTTTATTCGTTTCCTCTTCCGGCCACGAGCCGTATCATTATTTCCTGTCGTTTAAAATTGGTTACAGGAATTTGGGTCGTTTGGGTTAGTGGATTTTGGCTCGCGTACTTAAAGGGTGTAGCATTAAATAACAAACTTCGTTTCTTCTGCATTTATCAACTACAATTTTACTATCGGTACAATGTACACAGTCTGTAAGAGATCTACAGTTCAAGGCTCAGTGGAATTAAAAACCATTTTAAAGACGACGACCTGTTCTGTTCTACCCTAATATGGTACATATAACTTTGTTTCCATGTTGGTTTCTTTCCTGTCCAACAAGAATTGCCGAGTTCTTTCTACCTGTTCTTGGTTTAGTGATGGTTCGTGTTTCAGTCGTGGTCATTGTTGTATAATAGTGCGTGGGATTTTGTTTTTCTTTTTATGACTTGCACCAAAAATGGACCGAGCGGTCTAAGTTCAAGGTAACTCAAATTCTGTAAACGTACTTATCGTTGCAAATTTCCTCGTCTAATTAATTAGGGTTAAGTAATTAATCAACGGGGTTAATCCTAATTGCCTTTTTTCCTTGTTTAAATTGCCAACAATACCGCAAACAAAAGGTACAGTTACCTGCACTCCCACGTCGACCACTTTATCAACGATTAATCCCTAACTGTACTCCATCATCGAAAGTTGACTGCGCCTATTTTGACAAGGATTTGAAGAACCCACGTAAATGTTTAAGACGATTTTTATGCGTAGGTACGCGATATGATGGCGAAGAAATTCTAGCGCCTGTTACGAAATCGAACAGCTGCGTGTGATTAATTGAATTTATTTTGATTGAATAATTTGCTTTATTTGTTTGTCATAGATTAATCAACTAATTGAGAATCGTGATTATTTTTTTTATGGAAAATGTGTGCGATGTTGCACGTTGCGGTGTATTTTGAAGACAGATCCAAAGCTTCCGCGGTCAAAATCGATACTAATAGGTGATTTTAATGCGCTTTTTCTGTTACATGTCGATCATCTTTGATAAAACTGATTTAAATTTGTCTTTCCGCTACAAATGGAAACTTATCTGATTTATTAGTTCTCTGTGTTTATAGTTCTTATTCCTCGAACATCACAAAGTGTTATTTATGTATATTTTGTATAAAAACTCTTCAATTTTGTGAAATCATTTTCTACTTGGACTAAAAATTCTGTTTTAAGTCTTGGCACGGAAAAAATCAGTTTTTTTAGAATACAGCCTCCTTCTTCTTAACATTTTTCAATGGTTACGATCACTGACGTCTTTTTCGTGCTCTAGTTTTTAAATTTTCCAACTAAACTCAAAATTTACTCTACCAGGGAAATATCTACAAAAAGCTTTTCTTTGAAAATTAGTTTTTCAGAATACAACTTTTTTAGGCTAAACATTTTCTAAGGGTTTTGTTGATTTCCGCCTTTTCTGTGCTCTAGTTTTTAGATTTTTTATCGTCATTCTCTAACTGAACTGAAATTTAGTTTTTGATTCTTGGTACGGAACTATTCACAAGAAATGTTTCTGTGGACATTAGTTTTTTAGAATACGGCCTCTTTCTTTTAAACATTTTTCAAGGGTTACGTTGATTGACGTTTTTGTCGTGCTTTAGTTTTTAAATTTTCTAACTAAACTCAAAATTTACTCTTAGCACGAAAATATCCACAAAAAGCCTTTCTTTGAAAATTAGTTTTTCAGAATAAACTGCTTCAGGTTAAACATTTTATAAGGGTTTTGTTGATTTCCGCCTTTTCTGTGCTCTAGTTTTTAGATTTTTTATCGTCATTCTCTAACTGAACTGAAATTTAGTTTTTGATTCTTGGTACGGAACTATTCACAAGAAATGTTTCCGTGGATATTAGTTTTTTAGAATACAGCCTCTTTCTTCTAAACATTTTTCAATAGTTACGATCATTGACGTCTTTTTCGTGCTCTAGTTTTTAAATTTTCCAACTAAACTCAAAATTTACTCTTACCAGGGAAATATCCACAAAAAGCTTTTTTTTGAAAATTAGTTTTTCAGAATACTACTTTTTTAGGCTAAACATTTTCTAAGGTTTTTATTAATGGACGCCTTTTCTGTGCTCTAGTTTTTAGATTTCCTAACGTCATTCTCTAACTGGACTGAACATTTGGTTTTGACTCTTGGTACAAACCTATTTACAAGGAATGTTTCCGTGGATATTAGTTTTTTAGAATACAGCCTCTTTCTTCTAAACATTTTTCAATGGTTACAATCATTGACGTTTTTTTCGTGCTCTAGTTTTTAAATTTTCCAACTAAACTCAAAATTTACTCTTACCAGGGAAATATCCACAAAAAGCTTTTCTTTGAAAATTAGTTTTTCAGAATACTACTTTTTTAGGCTAAACATTTTCTAAGGTTTTTATTAATGGACGCCTTTTCTGTGCTCTAGTTTTTAGATTTCCTAACGTCATTCTCTAACTGGACAGAAAATTTGGTTTTGACTCTTGGTACAAAACTATTTACAAGGAATGTTTCCGTGGATATTAGTTTTTTAGAATACAGCCTCTTTCTTCTAAACATTTTTCAATGGTTACGATCATTGACGTTTTTTTCGTGCTCTAGTTTTTAAATTTTCCAACTAAACTCAAAATTTACTCTTACCAGGGAAATATCCACAAAAAGCTTTTCTTTGAAAATTAGTTTTTCAGAATACTACTTTTTTAGGCTAAACATTTTCTAAGGTTTTTATTAATGGACGCCTTTTCTGTGCTCTAGTTTTTAGATTTCCTAACGTCATTCTCTAACTGGACTGAAAATTTGGTTTTGACGCTTGGTACAAAACTATTTACAAGAAGTGTTTTCGTGGATGTTTGTTTTTTAGAATACAGCCTCTTTCTTCTAAACATTTTTCAATGGTTACGATCATTGACGTCTTTTTCGTGCTCTAATTTTTAATTTTTCCAACTAAACTCAAAATTTACTCTTACGAGGGAAATATCCACAAAAAGCTTTTCTTTGAAAATTAGTTTTTCAGAATACAACTTTCTTAGGCTAAACATTTTCTAAGGTTTTTATTAATGTACGCCTTTTCTGTGCTCTAGTTTTTAGATTTCCTAACGTCATTCTCTAACTGGACTGAAAATTTGGTTTTCACTCTTGGTACAAAACTATTTACAAGAAGTGTTTTCGTGGATATTAGTTTTTTAGAATACAGCCTCCTTCTTCTTAACATTTTTCAATGGTTACGATCATTGACGTCTTTTTCGTGCTCTAGTTTTTAAATTTTCTAACTAAACTCAAAATTTACTCTTACTACGGAAATATCCACAAAAAGCTTTTCTTTGAAAATTAGTTTTCCAGCATACTTCTTTAAACCAAAAATTTTTCAAGGGTTTTGTTGTTTTACGCTGTTTTTGTGCTCTAGTTTTTAGATCTTTTATCTCAACTGAAACTTTATCTTTGATTATTAGCACGAAACTATCTATAAAGTCTTTCTCTGAAAAATCGTTTTTCATGATACAGCTTCGTCAATCTAAAGATTTTCTAATGAATATGTTGATTGGCACTCTTTCTCTGCTCTAGTTTTTAGATCTTTTTATATAATTTTCTAACTTGACTGAAAATTTATTTTTGCGTTATAGTACAGAACTATTCACAAAAATTCTTTATCTGAAAATCAGTTTTCCACAATTTAATTTTTGAAGCTTTAGTTTTTTGATTTTCTGGCATTTTCTGACTGGCTAAACGTTTCTTTTTTTCTAATCATTTTTTGTGCTCCAGTTTTTTGATTTTTTCCCATTTTCTAACTGAACTAAATGTTTAGTTTTGAGTTTTTTCTGTGAATCGGTTTTCCAAAATTTTCTTTAAGCTTAACATTATGCAAGGTTTTTGCAATTTAATTCCTTTTTTGTGCTCTAGTTTTTAAATTTTTTAACTGAACTTATAGTTTCCTATTACCACGAAAATATCCACAAAAAGCCTTTCTTTGAAAATTACTTTTCCAAACTACAACTTCTTTAGGTTGCACATTTTTCAAGGGTTTTGTTGATTAACACCTTTTCTGTGCTTTAATTTTTAGATTTTCTAACGTCATTCTCTAAGTGAACTGAAAATTTAGTTGTGACTCTTGGTACGGAACTATTCACAAGAAATGGTTCTGTAGACATTAGTTTTTCAGAATACAGTTTTTTTCTGATAAACATTTTTTAAGGGTTACGTTGATTGACGTCTTTTTCGTGATCTAGTCTTTAAATTTTCTAAATGAACTTAAAATTTACTCTTAGTACCAACATATACACAAAAAGCCTTTCTTTGAAAATTAGTTTTTCAGAATACAACTTCTTTAGACTGAACATTTTTCAAGGGTTTTTGTTGATTTACGCCTTTTCTGTGCTCTGGTTTTTAGATTTCCTAACTAGATTCTCTAACTGAACTGAAAATTTGGTTTTGGCTCTTGGTACGAAACTATTCACAAGAAATGTTTCTGCGGACATTAGCTTTTACGTTGATTGACGTCTTTTTCGTGCTCAATTTTTCAAATTTTCTAACTGAACTCAAAATTTACTTTTAGCACGAAAATATCCACAAACAGTATATCTCTAAAAATCAGTTTTCCAAGATACAACTTTTCGAGGCTAAACATTTCTTTCTTTCTAATCATTTTCTGTGCTCTAGTTTTTTGTTTTTCTGCCATTCTCTAACTGAACTAAAAGGTTTAGTTTGGAGTTTTAGCACAACGGTATTCACAAAACGGTTATTTATGAAAATCAGTTATCCAAACTACAACTTCTTTAGGCTTAACATTTTCCAAGGGTTCGTTGATTGAATTCTTTTCTGTGCCTTAGTTTTTAAATTTGCTGTTTTCATTTTTGAACTAAACGGAATATTTAGCTTTGAAGTTTTTGCACCTTTTCTGTGCTCTAGTTTTTAGATTTTCTGATGTTATTTTTTAACTAAACTGAAAATTTAGCTTTGAAGTCTGCACAAATTATCCACAAAAAGTCAGTTTTCCAGAATACAACTCGAGGCTAAACATTTTTTTCATTCCAATCATTTTCTGTGCTCTAGTTTTTTGGTTTTTAACTATTTTTTAACACTAAAGTTTCGGTTTTGAGTTTTAGCACAAAAATATCCACAAAACAATTATTTCTGAAAATCGGTTTTCCAAAATACAACTTCTTTAGGGTAAACATTTTCCAAGGGTTTCGTTGATTGACTCCTTTTCTGTGCTCTAGTTTTTACAGTTTCTGATGTCATTTTTTTACTAAACTGAAAATTTAGCTTTGAAGTCTGCACAAATTATCCACAAAAAGTCTCTCTCTAAAAATCAGTTTTCCAGGATACAACTTCTCGAGGCTAAACATTTCTTTCTTTCTAATCATTTTCTGTGCTCTAGTTTTTTGATTTTCTGCCATTTTCTAACTGAACTAAAAAGGTTTAGTTCTGAGTTTTAGTACAAAAGTATCGACAAAACAGTTATTTTTGAAAATCAGTTTTCCAAACTACAACTTCTTTAGGCTTAACATTTTCCAAGGGTTCGTTGATTGAATTCTTTTCTGTGCTCTAGTTTTTAGATTTTCTGTTGTCATTTTTTAACTAAACTGAAAATTTAGCTTTGAAATTTTTGCACCTTTTCTGTGCTCTAGTTTTTAGATTTTCTGATGTTATTTTTTAACTAAACTGAAAATTTAGCTTTGAAGTCTTTGCACAAATTATCCACAAAAAGTCTCTCTCTAAAAATCAGTTTTCCAGAATACAACTTCTCGAGTCGAAACATTTCTTTTATTCCAATCATTTTTTGTGCTCTAGTTTTTTGATTTTTAGCCATTTTTTAACACTAAAGGTTCGGTTTTGAATTTTATCACGGAAATATCTACAAAACGGTTACTTCTGAAAGTCGGTTTTCCAAAACACAACTTCTTTAGAATAAACATTTGCAAGGGTTTCGTTGAATGACTCCTTTTCTGTGCTCTCGTTTTTATATTTTCTGATGTCATTTTTTAACTAAACTGAAAGTTTAGCTTTGAAATCTGCACAAATTAGCCACAAAAAGTTTCTATCTAAAAATCAATTTTCCAGGATACAATTTCTCGAGGCTAAACATTTCTTTCTTTCTAATCATTTTCTGTGCTCTAGTTTTTTGATTTTCTGCCATTTTCTAACTGAACTAAAAAGGTTTAGTTTAGAGTTTTAGCACAATAGTATTCACGAAACGGTTATTTATGAAAATCAGTTTTCCAAAACTACAACTTCTTTAGGCTTAACATTTTCCAAGGGTTCGTTGATTGAATTCTTTTCTGTGCTTTAGTTTTTATATTTTCTGTTGTCATTTTTTAACTAAACTGAAAATTTAGCTTGAAGTTTTTTCTGTGCTCTAGTTTTTAGATTTTTTGATGTCATTTTTTAACTGAACTGAAAATTTAGCTTTGAAGTCTTTGTACAAATTAGACACAAATTTTCCGGGGATACAACTTCTCGAGGCTAAACATTTTTTTTCTAATCGTTTTCTGTGCTCTAGTTTTTTTAATTTCTGCCGTTTTCTAACTGAACTAAAATTTAGTTCTGAGTTTTAGCACAAAAGTATCTACAAAACAGTTATTTTTGAAAATCAGTTTTCCAAACTACAACTTCTTTAGGCTTAACATTTTTCAAGGGTTCGTTGATTGAATTCTTTTCTGTGCTCTAGTTTTTAGATTTTCTGTTGTCATTTTTTAACTAAACTGAAAATTTAGCTTTGAAGTCTTTGCACAAATTATCCACAAAAAGTCTCTCTCTAAAAATCAGTTTTCCAGAATACAACTTCTCGAGTCGAAACATTTCTTTTATTCCAATCATTTTTTGTGCTCTAGTTTTTTGATTTTTAGCCATTTTTTAACACTAAAGGTTCGGTTTTGAGTTTTATCACGGAAATATCTACAAAACGGTTACTTCTGAAAGTCGGTTTTCCAAAATACAACTTCTTTAGGATAAACATTTGCAAGGGTTTCGTTGAATGACTCCTTTTCTGTGCTCTAGTTTTTATATTTTCTGATGTCATTTTTTAACTAAACTGAAAGTTTAGCTTTGAAATCTGCACAAATTAGCCACAAAAAGTCTCTATCTAAAAATCAGTTTTCCAGGATACAATTTCTCGAGGCTAAACATTTCTTTCTTTCTAATCATTTTCTGTGCTCTAGTTTTTTGATTTTCTGCCATTTTCTAACTGAACTAAAAAGGTTTAGTTTAGAGTTTTAGCACAATAGTATTCACAAAACGGTTATTTATAAAAATCAGTTTTCCAAAACTACAACTTCTTTAGGCTTAACATTTTCCAAGGGTTCGTTGATTGAATTCTTTTCTGTGCTTTAGTTTTTATATTTTCTGTTGTCATTTTTTAACTAAACTGAAAATTTAGCTTTGAAGTTTTTGCACTTTTTCTGTGCTCTAGTTTTTAGATTTTTTGATGTCATTTTTTAACTGAACTGAAAATTTAGCTTTGAAGTCTTTGCACAAATTATCCACAAAAAGTCTCTCTCTAAAAATCTGTTTTCCAGAATACAACAACTCGAGGCTAAACATTTCTTTCATTCCAATCATTTTCTGTGCTCTAGTTTTTCGATTTTTAACTATTTTTAACACTAAAGCTGCGGTTTTGAGTTTTATCACGAAAATATCCACAAAACGGTTATTTCTGAAAATCGGTTTTCCAAAATACAAATTATTTAGGGTAAACATTTTCCAAGGGTTTCGTTGATTGACTCCTTTTTTGTGCTCTAGTTTTTAGATTTTTTGATGTCATTTTTTTACTAAACTGAAAATTTAGCTTTGAAGTCTGCACAAATTAGACACAAATTTTCCGGGGATACAACTTCTCGAGGCTAAACATTTCTTTTCTAATCGTTTTCTGTGCTCTAGTTTTTTTAATTTCTGTTGTCATTTTTTAACTAAACTGAAAATTTAGCTTTGGAATTTTTGCACATTTTCTGTGCTCTAGTTTTTAGATTTTCTGATGTTATTTTTTAACTAAACTGAAAATTTTGCTTTGAAGTCTTTGCACAAATTATCCCTAAAAGTCTCTCTCTAAAAATCAGTTTTCCAGAATACAACTTCTCGAGTCGAAACATTTCTTTTATTTCAATCATTTTTTGTGCTCTAGTTTTTTGATTTTTAGCCATTTTTTAACACTAAAGGTTCGGTTTTGAGTTTTAGCACGAAAATATCCACAAAACAATTATTTCTAAAAATCGGTTTTCCAAAATACAACTTCTTTAGGGTAAACATTTTCCTAGGGTTTCGTTGATTGACTCCTTTTCTGTGTTCTAGTTTTTAGATTTTTTGATGTCATTTTTTTACTAAACTGAAAATTTAGCTTTGAAGTCTGCACAAATTGGCCAAAAAAAGTCTCCCTTTGAAAATCAGTTTTCCAGGATACAACTTCTCGAGGCTAAACATTTTTTTTCTTCCTAATCGTTTTCTATGCTCTAGTTTTTTGAATTTCTGCCGTTGTCTAACTGAACTAAAGGTTTAGTTTTGAGTTTTAGCACGAAAGTATCCAGAAAACGGTTATTTCTGTGAATCGGTTTTCCAAAATTTTCTTTAGGCTTAACATTTTGCAAGGGTTTCGTTGATTGACTTCTTTTCTGTGCTCTAGTTTTTAGATCTTCTAATATCATTTTTTCTAAATTGAATTTAGCTGTGAAATCGACAAAAATTCTGTCTTTAAAAATCAGTTATCCAGGATACAACTTCTCGAGGCTCAACATTTCTTTCTGGCTAATCATTTTCTGTGTTCTAGTTTTTTGATTTTCTACCATTTTCTAACTGAACTAAATGTTTAGTTTTAGTTTTAGCACAAAAGTGTTTGATTTCTGAAAATCAGTTTTCTAAAATAGAACTTCTTTAGGTTTGTCATTTTTTAAGAACTTGGTTAATTGGCTCCTTTTCTGAGCTCTAGTTTTTAGATTTTGTTGTCATTTTTTAACTAAACTGAAAATTTAGCTTTGAAGTCTGCACAAATTGGCCAAAAAAGTCTCTCTTTGAAAATCAGTTTTCCAGGATACAACTTCTCGAGGCTAAACATTTTTTTATTTCTAATCGTTTTCTATGCTCTAGTTTTTTGAATTTCTGCCGTTTTCTAACTGAACTAAAAATTCAGTTCCGAGTTTTAGTACAAAAGTATCTACAAAATAGTTATTTTTGAAAATCATTTTTCTAAGCTACTACTTCTTTAGGCTAAACATTTTTCGAAAGTTTCCTTGATTGACTCCGTTTCTGTTCTCTAGTTTTTTGATTATCTGCCATTTTCTAACTAAATCAAAGCTTTAGTTTAGAGTTTTAGCACAAAAATACATACAAAACTTTTAATTCTGAAAATCAGTTTTCCAAATTACAACCTGTTTAGGCTAAAAATTTTTATTTTCTAACACTAAAAGTTTAGCTTGAGTCAGCACAAAAGTATCCACAAAACGGTTGTTTCTGAAAATCGGTTTTCTAAAATGCAACTTCTGTAGACTAAACATTTTCTAAGGGTTTCCTTGATTGTCTTCTTTTCTGTGCTCTTGGTATATTTTCTTATGTTATTTTTCAACTAAACTAAAAATTTTGTTCTAAAGTCTTAGCACAAAACTATCCACAAAAAGTCTATGTCTACAAATCAGTTTTCCAGGATACTACTTTTCGGGCTAAACATTTTTTTCTTTCTAATCATTTTCTGTTCTCTAGTTTTTTGATTTTCTACCATTTTCTAACCATAGTTTAGTTAGTTAGTTTTGAGTTTTAGCACAAAAGTATCCACAAAACGGTTATTTCTGAAAATGTGTTTTCCAAAATTCAACTTCTTTAGGCATAACATTTTTCAAGAGTTTCGTTGATTCACTCCTTTTCTGTGCTCTAGTTTTTAGATTTTCTAAGGTCATTCTCTAACTGGACTAAAAATTAGGTTTTGACTGTTGGTACGGAACTATCCACAAAAAATGTTTCTCTGGACATTAGTTTTTCAGAATACAGATTCTTTCTGCTAAACATTTTTCCAGGGTTACGTTGATTGACGTCTTTTTTGTGCTCTAGTTTTTTGATTTTCTGCCATTTTCTAACTGAACTAATGGTTTAGTTTTGAGTTTTAGCACGAAAATATCCACAAAACGGTTATTTCTGAAAATCTGTTTTCCAAAATACAACTTCTTTAGGTTAAACATTCTCTAAGGGTTTTATTGATTTCCGCTTTTTTTATGCTCTAGTTTTTAGATTTTCTAATGTCATTTTTTAACAACTTGGAAATTTAGCGTTGAACTCTTAGCACAGAACTATCCACAAAAAGTATATCTCTAAAAATCAGTTTTTCAGAATGCAGATTTGTTAGTCTAAACGTATTCTTAGAGTTTCGTCGATTGATGCTTATTTTATTCTCTAATTTTTAGATTTTCTATCTGAACTGAAACTTTAGTTTTGAGTCTTAGCACGAAACTATCTAAAAAAGTGTTTTTCTGAAAAATCGGTTTTCATAATACAGTTCTTTCAGCCTAAACATTTTCTAACAGTTGTGTGGATTGACGCTCTTTCTGTGCTCTAGTTTTTAGATCTTTTAATATTAATTTCTAACTGAATTGAAAATTTATTTTTCAGTCTTAATACGGAACTATGCAGAAAAAAATCTTTATCTGAAAATCGGTTATCTATTCTCATTTGCTAATTCAAACAATAATATAGTTCTGAGTGTTAGTATAGAAGTATCTACAAAAATTCTTTTTCTGAAAAACAGGTTGTCAGAATACAGTTCTATTAGGTTAAACATTTTCGAAGAGTTTCGTTGATTGACGCTTATTTTGTGCTCTAATTTTAAGATTTTTTATTTCAACTGAAACTTTAGCTCTGATTCTTAGCACGAAACTATCTATAAAAAGTGTTTCTCTGAGAAATCGTTTTTCTGAATACAGCTACGTCAATCTAAAAATTTTATAATGGATTTGTTCATTGGCGTTCTTTTTCTGCTCTAGTTTTTAGATCATTTTATATCATTTTCTAATTTGACTAAAAATTTAATTTTACATTTTAGTACAGAACTATTCACAAAAATTCTTTATCTGAAAATCAGTTTTCCACAATTCAATTTGTTGAGGCTAAACCTTCTTTTCTTTTTAAAGATTTTTGTGCTCTACTTTTTAGATTATTTGTCATTCTCTATCTGAACTGAAAGTTTAGATTTGAGTCTTAGCCCGAAACTATCCACAAAAAGTTTATTTCTGTAAATCAGTTTTTCCAAATACTTCTTTAGGCTAATCATTTTTCAAGGGCTTCGTTGATTAACTCGCTTTTTGTACTATTGTTATTAGATTTTCTAATGTCATTTTTTTTACAAAGCTGAAAATTTTGGTTTGAGGTCTTAGCACAAAACTAACCACAAAAAGTCTATCTCTTAAAATCAGTTTTCCAGATTACAACTTCTTGAAGTTATACATTTCTTTCTTTTCATTCATTTTCTGTGCTTTAGTTTTTGATTTTCTGCTATTTTTTGACTGGGTAAACATTTCTTTGTTTCTAATCATTTTTTGTGTTCTAGTTTTTTTGATTTTCTGGAATTTTCTGACTGAGCTAAAGGTTAAGTTTCGAGTTTTAGCACGATAGTATCTACAAAAAACCGTTATTTCGGAAAATCAGTTTTTTAAAATACAACTTCTTTAGGTTTACCGTTTTCCAAGAATTTGGTTAATTGGCTTCTTTTCTGTGCTCTAGTTTTTAGATTTCTTAATGTCATTCTCTAACTGAACTGAAAATTTGGTTTTGGCTCTTGGTACTGAACTATCCAGAAAAAATGTTTCTGTGGACTTTAGTTTTTTAGAATACATCCTCTTTCTTTTAAACATTTACAAGGGTTACGTTGATTGAGGTTTTTTTCGTGAGTCAGTTTTTAAATTCTCTATCTAAACCCAAATTTACTCTTAGCACGAAAATATTCACAAAAAGCCTTTCTTTGAAAATTAGTTTTTTAGAATACAACTGTTTTGGGCTAAACATTTTCCAAGGGTTTTGTTGATTGACTTGACGCTTATTTTGTGCTATAGTTTTTAAATTTTCTACCTGAACTGAAAGTTTCGTTTTGAGTGTTCGCACAAAACTATCTACAAAAAGTCTTGCTCTGAAAAATCGTTTTTCAGAATACAGCTTTTTCAACCTAAACATTTTCTAACAGTACTGTCTTTCTGTGCTTTCGTTTTTAAACAACCTTTTTATATCATTTTCAGTCTTAATACGGAAGTATTCACAAAAATTCTTTATCTGAAAATCAGTTTTCCAGAAT
Organism: Aquatica leii; assembly: GCA_035610365.1. NCBI lineage: Eukaryota > Metazoa > Arthropoda > Insecta > Coleoptera > Lampyridae > Aquatica > Aquatica leii. Next base: position 35,656,151 of record CM069438.1, read on the forward strand.
ACACCTTTTTAGGCTAAGAATTTTCAAAAGGTTTAGTTGATTTACGCCTGTTCTGCGCCCAAATTTTTAGATTTCCTAATGTTATTCTCTAATTGAAACAAAAAATTATTTTTGAATTTTAGTACGGAACTATCTTTTAAAAATTCTTTCTTGGAAAATCAGTTTTCCATTCTCATTCTCTAATTGAAACAATAATAATATGGTTCTGAGTCTTAGTGTAGAACTATCTACAAAAATTCTTTTTCTGAAAATCAGGTTGTCAGAATACAGTTTTATTAAGTTATACATTTTCGAAGAGTTCCGTTGATTGGCGCTTATTTTGGGCTCTAATTTTTAAATTTTTTATCTCAACTGAAACCTTAGCTCTGATTCTTAGCACCAAACCATCTATAAAAAGTCTTTTTCTGAAAAATTGTTTTTCTAAACACAGCTTCGTCAATCTAAAGATTTTCTAATGAATTTGTTGATTGGCGCTCCTTCTCTGCTCTAGTTTTTAGATCTTTTTATATCATTTTCTAACGTGACTGAAAATTTATTTTTGCGTCTTAATACACAACTATTCACAAAAATTCTTTATCTGAAAATCAGTTTTCCAAAATACAACAGCTTTGGGCTTAACGTTTTCTAAGGGTTTCGTTCGTTGACTTCTTTTCTGTGCTCCAGTTTTTAGATTTTCTAATTTTTATTTTTTAACTAAACTGAAAATTTAGCTTTGACGTAGCACAAAACTATCCACAAAAATTTTATTTATAAAAATCAGTTTTCCAGAATACAACTTCTCGATGCTAAACATTTTTTTTTTCTAATCATTTTCTGGGCTCTAGTTTTTTGATTTTTGCCATTTTCTATCACTAAAGGTTTAGCTTGAGTCTTATCACAAAAGTATCCACAAATCGGTTATTTCTGAAAATTGATTTTTAAAAATGCAACTTCTTTAGGCTAGACGTTTTCTAAGGTTGTTTTTCGTTGATTGACTTTTTTTGTGGTCTAGTTTTTAGATTTTCTAATGTCATTTTTTAACTAAACTAAAAATTTAGCTTTGAAGTCTTAACACAAAACTATCCACAAAAAGTCTATGTCTAAAAATCAGTTTTCCCGGATACAACTTCTCGAGGCTAAATATTTCTTTCTTGCTAATCATTTTCTGTGCTCTAGTTTTTTGATTTTCAGCCATTTTCTAACACTAAACGTTTAGTTTTGAGTCTTAGCACGAAAGTATCCACAAAACGGTTGTTTCTGAAAATTGGTTTTCCAAACTGCAATTTCTTTAGGCTTAACATTTTCCAAGGGTTTCGTTGATTGACTCCTTTTTGTGTTCTCTAGTTTTTTGATTTTCTGCCATTTTCTAACTGAACTAAAGGTTTAGTTTTGAATTTTAGCACGAGAGCATCCCCAAAACCGTTATTTCTGAAAATCAGTTTTCTAAAACACAACTTTTTTATGATAAACATTTTGCAGGGGTTTTGTTGATTGACTCCTTTTCTGTGCTCTAGTTTTTAGATTTTCTAATGTAATTTTTTAACTAAACTAATAATTTAGTTTTGAAGTCTTAGAACAAAATTATTCACAAAAAGTCTATCTGTAAAAATCAGTATTCTAGGATAAAACCTCTCAAGGCTAAACATTTCTTTCTTTCTAATTATTTGCTGTGCTCTAGTTTTTAAATTGCCTAATGTCATTTTTTTAACTAAACTGAAAATGTAGCTTTGAAATCTTAGCACATAACTATCGACAAAAAGACTCTTTTTAAAAATTAGTTTTCCAGGATACAACTTTTCGAAGCTAAACAATTCTTTCTTTGTAATCAATTTCTGTACTCTAGTTTTTTGATTTTATGCCATTTTCTAACTGAACTAAAGGTTTAGTTATGAGTTTTAGCACAAAAGTATCCACAAAACGGTTATTTCTGAAAATCAGTTTTTCGAATTTCAAGTTTTTTAGGCTAAACATTTTCCAAAGGTTTCGTTGATTGACTTCTTTTCTCTGCTCTAGTTTTTAAATTTTCTAATGTCATTTAATTAAACTGAAAATGTACCTTTGAAATCTTAGCACTAAACTATCTACAAAAAGTCTGTCTCTAAAAATCAGTTTTTCAGGATACAATTTTTCGAGGCTAAACATTTCTTTCTTTCTAATCATTTTCTGTGCTCTAGTTTTTTGATTTTCTGTCATTTTCCGACTGGCTAAACATTTCTTTCTTTTTAATCATTTTCTGTGCTCTAGTTTTTTCGATTTTCTGACTGGCTAAACATTTTTTTCTTTCTAATCATTTTCTGTGCTCTAGTTTTTAAATTTTCTGCCATTTTTTAACTAAACCAAAGGTTTAGTTTGCAGTTTTAGCTGGAAAGTATCCACAAAAAACCATTATTTCTGAAAATCAGTTTTCTAAAATACTTCTTTAAGTTTAACATTTTGCAAGGTTTTCGTTGATTGACTCCTTTTCTGTGCTCTAGTTTTTAGATCTTCTAATGTCGTTTTTTGACTAAATTGAAAATGTACCTGTGAAATTTTACCACAAAACTATCAACAATAAGTCTTTCTCTAAAAATCAGTTTTCCAGGATACAACTTCTTGAGGCTAAACATTTCTTTCTTTTTAATCATTTTCTGTGCTTTATTTTTTTGGTTTTTAGCCATTTTCTAACAGGTTCAGTTTTGAGTCTTAGCACGAAAGTATCCACAAAACGATTATTTATAAAAATTAGTTTTTCAGATTACTACTTTTTTAGGCTAAACATTTTCTAAGGGTTTCGTTGATCGACCTTTTTTATGTTCTCTAGTTTTTATATTTTGTCATTTTCTAATTGAACTGAATGTTTGGTTTTGACTCTTAGTCCAGAACTATTTATAAATTGTTTTCTGAAACTCAATTTTCTAGAATACACTTTCTTTAGACTACACATTTTTAGGGTTTTCTTAATTGACGATTTTTCAGTGCTCTAGTTTTTATATTTCCTGATTTAGTTGTCTAACTGAACCGAAAATTTAGTTTTCAGTCTTAGCACGGATACACAACGGAACTATCCACAAAAAGTCTGTCTCTGAAACTCAGTTTTTTCAAATTATAACTTCTTTAGCCTAAATATTTATTTCTGTGCTCTGGTTTATAGGAGTATTCTCTCCGGGTTAACATTTTCTATATTCTGTGTCTAAACCTTTAAATAATTTGATGTCATTATTCGAGTAAACTGGAAACGTAGTTTTTGGTACTAGTATGAGTTCCTAAAAAGTTTTTTTTTAAAACTCCGTTTTACATCGAACAGCTTTTTCCTAGGCTAAACTTTTTTGAAGGGTTTTTGAATTCTGAATTTTTGGTTTACATCAAACAGCTTTTACCTGGGTATGCTTTTACCAACCAGCCTGTTTCATTTCTCAGCTTTAAAACTTTAATATGTTCTTAAACTAAATTGGAAATTGAGATTTGGTTTTTAGTTCATATCAGTTTCCAAAAAGTGTCTCTCGAAACTTAGATTTACAACATACTGTTTCTCTTAATCTATTTTATTTAAGTCTTCTTCTCCATGATCCGATGCAGTTGGTATTCTGAAGGATCTTATTTCAAAGTCTTACGTTTTGGAACAAACAACCAGATTTTGAGATCCAACTTTAGATAGAGTTCAATTTTTTATATTGCACCCAAACTACTAGATTAGAACTGAAATACGTTTGTGCAGATTGGTCTAACGTACTCGTCCAAAATCGGGTTTGTTTTTTCTTCATTTTTAGAATACAAGTTGTCTAGTGTTTTGATCTACGTTTTCGTAGTAGTTATTTTTACCTTCTTATTTTTGCTCCAGTTTCATTGTGCTCTATGTGACGACATGTTTCATTCAATATTCGTGTATTTCGTCCATTTCTGACCAAGCCAATTTATTATCAGTCTTTAAATACATATTTTTCAGTTACTGGGCTGTGTACAACCGTTTTAAACATTGAAAGATTATTTTACAACCAATATAAAAAAATTGGAGCAAATTGCTCGCGAAGTTAATGTCAACCTACGTTTTTAAAAGCATGAGTAAGATTTGATGTCAATGATGTCATGTAGGATGTGTGCAACTGACAGTGTAGTGGCAGAAATCTACACTACTGTTGCAGTTTAGCAGTTACACTATCGACAGAGGGCAGTCTTCGTATCTATTAAAAATAGACGGTTTGAGGGATTCATTCACACGTTTCGACCTTTTACCAACCAGTAGTCAAAAGTGAAAAAAACTTACTGGGTCAAAGTACATTAATGAGGGCCGTCACTAATGTGGTGACATAAGAACGTTTCGATTTCAAGTGAAAATTTAAAGGAAAAGCGCAACGTTAATTAGACCACGCAATTTAACGAATGGCGTAAGATCAGAATGCTTCCAATTAGCGCAGTTAACAAGTGAAAGTTTGTACAGGGCGATCAAATTACGTTTAGGCGTTTGCGCAACAATTCCGACGTAAATATCTTAATAAAAGCAACATGAATGAAACCCACGAAATTGAAGTGGTGTTTTAACGCTCATAAACGTCCTGTTAAACTAAAAAATATCTTGTAAATATACGTTGATGAATCCAATTACTATTGATCTATCAACACATGGAGTCTATTATTAAACTCGATTTTTAAATAGAATTTAATAGAAAATTATAATTAACATAATTTCTCTTAGGACAAGTCAATCCGTTACTAATTACATCGACTTAGAAAATCCATCGATGGTGCCTCCAGGTCTCGCCACATTGTCGGCACGTTCAATGCAGTTGTTGCATAAAAATGTCATCACGATACCACGACTACTTCATATCAAACAGACGTTTACTTATTTCAACTCTTAAGAAGTCAAAGAGAAAGGAGACGTCGCGGCTGCCCGTCCGAAGAAAAAAAAATCCACTCCAGATTTTACCATAAACGGAAAAGAATTAAAATTGAATCTAAAAATAATCTTCCGCGTGGTTTTGTGGTGCGTGCGTGGTGGCGGCGGCCATTTTTGAAATTTTGATAAAAAGCAGAACCGCCGCCGGTATTAACATAAAAGCGTCTGTACGTAATGAAACACTATCTCGTCGTAACTCGATATCTTAAATGCTATTCTCGGAAATGCATTAGATAAGGAGGGACCACACCGCGCTTTCGTTGCAGTTCTAATAACGATAAAACGCAAAAAAGTCTTTAGTCTCAAACGTTTCCTGTTATAAGTTTTTTTATGGTTCTGACGCAGCTGGTCTACGAGGTGCCGTCGAGAAGTTGTTTTTCACTTCCGCTTTGTGATTTGTTCGAGTGTGGTTTCGTGGTTTCGATCGCGACTGATGATGATGATGCCTGTCGCCTATTGAATTTTGTGGTTTGCCGCAATCGGCATTTGGTTCATAAAAAAAACTATTATTTCAAATATAAGTCTCGGATTTATCCGCATTGGAGAGATTCTTAATCAACGTTTCTGTAAAAGTTTAATAACGTCAACAAAAGAATGATCTAAAAAGGACAAGTCTATCAACTATTGTTTTTTTTTATTTCTATGTGTACAAGAGGTACATTAGAAGACATTCCTCTGTGATAGTGAGAGAGAGAGAGAGAAAGCTGTGGGATGACATAGTCTGGGATATGAAGAATCTTGATAGCTTTTTATGATGTATCGTCACAATTAGTCAGCATGCGATATAGTTCCAATCGAGCGAAAAAGATTTTCATTAAGCTTAGCATTAGGCTAAACTTTGGCAACACGTTTTTTTATGTTATAGAATCTAACAGGTCAAAATACGATTCCAACAAAACGGAGCATTAACGTTGATAATAAATACAATAAAATGAAAATTATTTAATTGCGTCACTTCATTAAGTCAAGTTTAGCATCTAATAATAATAAGAGACAACAAAAAAAACGCATAACAAAATACAGCGAAACCTCAATATAACGAATCTGAAGCGGAATGAGATTTAGGATTTCGATTTATCGCTGACTTACGATTGACTTTGATATATAGAGGTTCTAAATTAATTTAAATGCTACTGATTTTATTAAAACAACTTTGATCGTTTTATAAAGGTTTTGCCAGCAAATTAAAAATTCGAAATATTGGAGGTTTTCTTACCAGTGTTCTAATATATAGAGGTCAAAATAATGTTGCGTTCTTATTGATTAAAAACTAATTTATTTAAACGATTAAAAATTATGTTTACTTATTCTAGAAATATGTACACTTTTAAATTAACCGAACTAATAAAATCTAATAGTAAAAACACTTACACTATAATTTATATCACTTACAAGAAGATAAGATAACGTCCTCGGATAGCCTCACACTTGTTTACACTTATAATCACGTACACGATTATTCTCGGTATATTTATGTAGACACACACGTGCTAACGATTTATTTTCACTTGATAATCTTCTTAATACAGTTGCATTCGCGTTACGACAATAACTGACCTACGATTTCCATCTTCGGCATTTATAGACATCGGCGAATCCTTCTCGAGCGTTCCCTACTTTTCGCTATATCTTCTAGACAGCTTCTAGAAGGCTCTTGTATTTGTAAATAATTTCTCGAACGTTTCAATAACATTGGAGTGTTAGGCAGGTTCAAAGGGAATGGGAAAACGGTATATAGTGGTTCTACTGTATTCCTGAAACTGAATGATGAACTTGGGTCAAAATCTATACGACTTGACTGTTGCAAATCTAAAAATGTTTAATAAAATTCATTAGAATACATTAAGACACAGTAACATTGACGTGGTTCTTCAGATAGGTACTATAGAATAAGTTGATTCAACTTATTTGTTATTTCTAAAAAATAACTGAGCTTTTCAATTTGAAAAAATATAGGTGGCCGTACTATTAAAAACAGATAAAATCTATAAATTAAATTACCTTGACACACTTCTATGCAAACGAATATAATCTTAAAAAAAACTAAAAATGTTGTTAGTGAGTGTTTGGATTCGAACGCGTCACAAAATACAGCGAAACCTCAATATAACGAACTTCAAGGGGAATGAGAAAACTTCTAATCTATCGAGTATTTTGATATATCGAGGTTTAATTAATATAGTTGATTCCTAACTGACCTCGATATGTCGAGGTTCGCTGTGCTGTAGTTCTTAGATTTGATATATAGCATTTTTTAGTAAAGCTTCGATGTACAGAAGTGCGGTACCAAGCCAACCAACTAAAAATTCGAAATGTCGAGGTTTTTATGAATGCTGGTCTAATGTATAGTGGTTAAAATAGCATGAGAGTGTTAAGAAGGTTCAAGGAAAATGGAAAAACTTTGTTTTATTAAGGAATTACAATATATCAAGGTTCGGTATATTGAGGTCCTATTGTATTCCTGAAGCTTCAGTCAACTTTGGTCAAAATCTATACATGGAGTTTCGATTTTAAATACAGCAATATTTGATATTTTTTGTGGGGGTAAAGGAACATTTGATTTGCTCTGCTCGTATTTTTGATTAATGATTAATTCACATACATTAAGACAGTACATTGACAGGATTTCTTTAGACAGATACTACAACACAACTTTATTTGTTATTACCAAGAAGTAAAAGAGCCTTTCAATTTGAAAAAAAAAAAATTAGGACTGCGTCAAAAAATGTGGTTATTGGGTGTTTGAATTCAAATGCAAAATAAAATACAGAGAAACCTCAATATAACGAACCTGACTGGAAACAAGAAAACTTCGAATTATCAAGTATTTGGATACGCCGAGGTTCAATTTATCCAGTTGATTTCTAACTGACTTTGATATAAAGAGGTTCGCTGTGTTTTAATTTTTAGGTTTTCTAACTGAATTGAAAATCTAGTTTTGAATTTTAGCACAAAATTATCCACAGAAAGTTGTTCTCTAAAAATAATTTTTTGGTATATGTAGAGAATCCTATGTATTAACCCTGATATGAGCAAACGATTATACTTTCTAAAAAAACTAGGTGGGACTGCATTAATCACATTATTATTATTGTTACTGGGCGTGCATAACGAACCTGACGGGAAACGAGAAAACTTCGAATTATCGAGTATTTAGATATATCGAGGTTCAATTTATCGAGTTGACTTTTACCTAACTTCGATATATCAAGGTTCGCTGTGCTGTAATTTTTAGATTTTCTGACTTAATTTCGCACGAAACTATCTACCGAAAGTCTTTTTCTAAAAATATTTTTTTGATTGACGTTCGCTCTAAAAAGAAATTACCTTGAGATTAAAACCTTAAAAAATTTGTTGGGACTGCATCAATAAAATTATTATTGTTGTTATTGGGCGTTTGGATTCAAATGCATAACAAAATACTGTGAAACCTCAATATAACGAACTTAACCCAAGTAGCTATGCAATATTGGACCGACGTTGGTTTAATATTTTTCTAAACTGGCTCAATATACAGTTCAATCTTGGACCAAGATATGTATGAAACAAAATGCAATATCTCACCAATATTGGCAAAATATCTTGGCTCAACGTATGTAATTATATTGGCTCAATATTAGTAAGTGTATTGGTTCAATATTAACCCAAGTTGTAGAATAATATTGGACCAATCTAAAATATCTAGTAAAAAAATGTACAGAACCAATATTTGTAAAGTATTGTACCTAAATGGTGGTTTTGCATCATATGCGGCTTTAATGTACGAAGATCTAAGAGATATGAATAAAAGATTAATCAACACATAATCACTACCATTTTGTACGCCTTATTATGTCGTCGTAAATGTGTCCAACTTCTCTTCAAGGTTTAAAAATTGCAATTGAGTTATGTGTTAACGTTATTATACACACCATTAGTCTGAAGATGACCTTAACTATTAAAATGGTACAAAAAGGATATGCTAACAACTATCACAACCACGCAACTTCATAAAACGGGATTTTCCGTATGCAGTAAAGAGCTAGGATAAGCACCATATGAATGGGCGCGTAAATACACCGGTCATAGAGGTTAAACTTTGGTACCGGAATGTGCCACCCTAAAAATGTAAAAATTCCCTAAAAATGTAAAAATTCCCTTAAATCTCTTTTAAAATTTCGTTTTAGAAGTTAATGTGTTACAAAAAATTGTACATGCAGATAAGAAATATACAACATGGAAAACATTCGAAAGAATGACAGATATTTATAATCATATAACTGTTTACATTGGTTGGAAATATAAGAACAACATTGGTTCTATATTTAGCCCTATATTGAACCAATTTAGCAATTCTAAATTGTGCCGATATCGGCTGAACAAATCTTGTCCAATATTGGCGTCGTGTTTTTTCTCAATATCGGTTCAATGTTGGCTATATATAAATTATCTTTGCCAATATTTAAATATTGGACCAATATAGAGCCAAACAATAGCCAACATTTATAGCTACTTGGGAAGGGGAACGAAAAAAACTTTGAATTATGTAGTATTTTGATATATAGAGTTGATTTCTAACCGACTTCGATATATAAAGGTTCGCATTTAAATAGTCTACTGATTTTAATAAAATCATTTTGATATATAGAGTTTTTTAGTAAAATTTCGATGTACAGAAGTGCGGTACCAAGCCAGCAAACTAAAAATTTGAAATATCGAGGTTTTTTTGGCGACTATTTCGATGTATAAAGGTAAAAATAAAATAGGATTGCTAGACAGGTTTACTATCAAAAACAGAGAAAATCTAAAAATAAATTACCTTAAGAATAAAGCCTAAAACCTTAAGCAATCGAATATCTTTTCTAAAAAAACATAGTTAATGCGTCAACGAAAAATGTGGTTATTGGATGTTTGAATTCAAACGCATAACAAAGTACAGCGAACCTCAATATAACGAATCTTAAGGGGAACGAGAAAATTTCGGATTATAGAGTATTTTGATATACCGAGGTTTAATTTATCGAGTTGATGCATTAACCCTGCTCTCGTTTTTTTATGTATTGAAGAATTGATCAATAAGAGAATCCAGACACAACTGTTACAAAAATTAAGTACATCGGTCTTTATTATGGAACGTTTTATTCAGTACACAGTATTTTCTCACATACGATCTGTCTTGTTACTAAACTTGGTTCCAGGCGTTCACTATTGTCAAGCAGTGGCGGCTTCTCTATTAGGTCATTTGGTCAATGACCCACTAGAAAAATTAATAGGATATGTATTTTGCGTTTAAATCAAAATATCAGTGTTTAAATAATTCTCAGATACGAAAAATTGCGAATTCAACCGAGGTTCATGTGTAGGTGTGCCCGCGTGTATTACTACATTGAAGCCAAATCATAAATAATAGTTTATTGTAGTCATGAATGAGACACATCTAATACAATTTTATGCAAATTAGAAGATAAGATAAGAAAATGCTTTTTCGTGGGTTTCAGCCGGGGGTCATTCCGCCTACTCAGTGTCATGCTTGCGTCATTTATCATTATTTTGACAGCACGTGTGCGCAGAACACAGATACTGTAACAAAATACGGCGAAACCTCAATATAACGATACTTAAGGGGAATGTGATCTAGAATTTTGCTTTATCGACTTAATTTCTGACTGACTTCGATCTATAGAGATTTTGCCAGCCAGCGAATTAAAATTTTGTTCTAATATGTAGAGGTCCACATAACGAGGTTCGATATATTGAGGTTCTGCTGTATTCCTGAAACTGAATTTTAAACTTGGGTCATATATTTTAAATATAGCAATATTTGAATTAATTCTTTTTGTGGAGGTGAAGGATAGTATAGTTTCAATAACAAAATTGATTAGCATATATTAAAACACAGTAACATTGACAGGGTTTCTTCAGTCAGGTGCCATAACAGAACTTGATTCAACTTATTTGTTATTGCCAAGAAGGAAATGAGCTTATGAGCTTTTCAGTTGGAAAAGATTCAGGTGGTCGTACTAACAAAAACAAAGAAAATCTAAAAATAAACCTTAAGAATAAAACCTAAAACCTTATGCAAACGAATATCTTTTCTAAAAAAAACTTAGTTGGTACGTCAACCAAAAATGTGGTTATTGGGAGTATTTTGATATATTGAGGTTCAATTTATCGAGTTGATTTCTAACTGACTTTGATATATAAAGTTTCGCTGTGCTGTAGTTTTTAGATTTTCTAACTGAATTAATTAATTAAAACCTAAAGTTTATATGCAAACGAATATTCTTTCTGAAAGAAAATAGTTGGGACTGCATCAATCATAATAGTAATATTGATGTTATTGGGTGTTTGGATTCAAATGCATAACAAAATACAGTGAAACTTCAATATAACGAATCTTAAGAGGAACGAGAAAACTTTGAATTATGAAGTATTTTGATATATAGAGTTGATTTTTAACGTACTTCGATATACAGAGGTTTGCATTCAAATAGTCTAAATGCTATTGATTTTAATAAAACAATTTTGATAGAGTTTTTTAGTGAAGCTTTGATGTACAGACGTGCGCTACCAAGCCTTTAAACTAAAAATTGAAATATCAAGATTCTTCTGGCCTTTCTTCGATATTGTTAGGCAGGTTTAAGTGAGTCAAATTGAGCATTTCATGATAGTGATAGGAGATAATAAAATAAGCATAACAAAATACAGCGAAACCTCAATATAATGAAACTCAAGGGATTTCGATTTATCGAGTTGATTCCTGACTGACTTCGAACTTTAGTGGTTCGACTTCAATTTCGATCGTAATGTGAATGTTGAATTATCATCCAGGATTTTGATTTATCTGCTGATTTCGATATATAGAGATTTTGCCAGCCAGCAAACTAAAAGTTCGAAATATTGAGGTTGTTCTAACCAATGTTCCAATATGTAGAGGTCAAAATAACATGGAAGTGTGCAGGTTTAAGGAGAATGGAAACACTTTGATTTATCAAGGAATTTCGAATATATCGACGTTCGATATATTAAGGGTTCTACTGTATTCCTGAAACTGAATGTTGCACTTGCGTCAAAACCTTCTAACTGAATGCAAAATTGAGTTTTGAGTCCGCAGAAAGTCTTTCTGAAAATTGGTTTTTCAGAATACAACTTCTGACGACTATACGTTTTCCAAGGGTTTCGTCGATCTGCTCCTTTTCTGTGCTCTGGTTTTTAAATTTTCTAACTAAACTGAAAATCTTGTTTTGAATCTTAGCAAGGAACTACTACAAAAAATCTTTCTCTGAAAATTAGCCTTTCGGACTACAGCTTCTTTACGCTAACCATTTTGCAAGGTTTCGTTGATTGATGCCTTTTCTGTGTTTTTCGAGTTTCAAACTGAGTTGAAAATTTTGTTTTGCGTATTGCACGGTACTGACTTTTTCTGAAAATTATTTTCTAGTGTAGGGTTAACTATGTTCTCGGTTTTTTTATGTATCGTTATAAGAGGAACTGTTTAATAATAATAGAGGAAAGATCCCAGACACAACTCTTACAAAAATCCACTTCATCGGCGTTTATTATGGAAAATTTTGTTGAGTAGACAAGATTTTCTCCCATAAAATCTAATGTCTTGTTACTAAACTTGGTTCCAGCTGTTTAGGCACTAATGTCAAGAAATAAAAAATATTTTTTGGTTTGAAAAATAATCTAGTTGAGACTGCGTCAACCAAAGATGCAGTTATTGGACGATTGGATTGAAACGCATAACAAAATACAGCGAAACCTCAATATAACGAACCTCAAAGGGAGCGAGTTCTATTTATCGAGCTTATTCCATACCGACTTCGATATATCGAGGTTTGCCCTAAAATAATATAAATACTATTTGGTGTTATCAAAATAACTTCGATATAGCATAGATATTTTCCAATAAACATTTCGATATATAGAAGTGCGATGCTAAGCTAGCAAACTAAAAATTTGAAATATCGAGGTTTTACTGATTAACTCGAGTTAAAAATAACATAAGAGTGTTAGGCAGGTTCAAGGGGAATGGAAAAACTTTATCAAGGAATTCGAATATATCGAAGTTCGGTATATTGAGGTTCTACTGCATTCCTAAAACTGAATGTTTGCACCCTGCATTCTAACAACGTGGAGCATCGGTTTTAAAACAATATTTGGGTGACATTATACATTAAGACAGTACATTGACAAGGTTTCCTCAGATTCGTTTTTGCTATGAAATTAATAAACTTTTCTATTAAAAAAAAATCTAGGTGGCCTTAATAAAAACAGATGAAGTTTTTGATCAGTTGATCATCAAATGATTATATGTTTAAGGGCTTTAATGTTTTTTGTGACAATTCCCATGATAACCGTCTCGCAAATATTTCAACAGGCGCAATATTTTGTTTTTGACTTTTATAAAAAAAAGTTTTGACGGGAAAACTATTTGTTTAGTAGATGTATCGATAGTTTCCAAATACAGTAGTGCCAATGTAAACAACTGATATTAAAAAATATGTCAAGTTAGCCTTGTACTACAAAACAATTGACAGTTTTTGCAACAGTCATAGTGCCAATATTTTTCAAGACTAAGAAACTTTGTTTGTACTATGCTACATTGCCAACATTGGAGACTAGATTGGAATTAGGCCGCAATTCACAAAGTTTCATTTCTTTAGGACCTAGGAAAACGTTCTTATTTTAGTGTGCTGTGGTTTTCGGACAAAAGATCAGTGGGAGTGGTCCTTTAACAATTGTTTAATCACTCTGTAGTATTGACATAATTTCTCATCTCTTGCTTCTGTCGATTTTAGCGCTTTCTAGAAACTGCTTTTAGTTTTTTTTAATTTTCCGTTGCCATGACTTTAATACTGAAAACTTTTCAGAAATGGTGGCAGTTTTTAGCGATTCGCGTTGAAACAAAAGCTGGGTTTAAAAATTACACTAAATATAGTTGGCTTCGGTAATCGTAAAAACAAATTAATGGCATCGACCGTAGAAACCTTAGATTTTCCAAATGACCTATTATGTGTTTTACTTTAAAACGAAAAATCATTTCCACAAACACGTATAAACGACGACCAAAGATGGATTACACTCCGGGCACGTACCACCGCTGACAATAGAAGTGTTGGGTCTATTTTTTATGTAGGTAACAGGTTGCCATACCTTATTTATGACTGGTTCTTTACAATAGCGTACGTGCCTGTATGAAAAACTGACCTGGAGACACGGTACTTTAAAATCGTTGCTTTTTTAAAAAAAATTTTTATCGAGGGATACATATGACGTAGAAAATTAAAAATCCTATGGGAGTTAAAATATACATAACGCTGCACATCCGGTGCTGCTGCTGTTTGTAAACCATGTGCTACTGTAATAATCTACTCTTATTTTATAATAGATAAAACGAGGCCAAAGCTGCTTGTAGCATGTGCTTTCAAAGTACCAATGAATAAGTTGGCCATGCAAGAAAAATAAACTTTTATTTGAACAAGTGATGAAACGTAACAGCTGCTATTGGCGTTGCCATTCATGCATCGACTCCTCAAACAAAATATTATGTGCACCTGAGTCGATGAATCGAAGACCAAAAAGAGTGTGTGACCGGAAATTCCTAATTTGCACGTAAAATTGCCGAAATTCAATACTGTTTCAATCACAACATACGCCATGTAATAAAAACATCCCCGAAGTAGTAGTCATTAACTTGATTAGACGTAGGGGTCATTCAATAGAAATTATTAACAAAACAAACACTCTAAATTACAGCGTTGCCAAGTTACACTACTTTTGAAAATAGAACCAAGGTTGTTTCTGTTGACTTAATTTGAAATTTTGTCAACGATCCGTGGCCGTGATTATGGATTTTTGAATATGTACTCACTTCTATATTTGGATTTATCTGGCCGTAATCAATTCACGGTCAATATCTTAGAAATTCGATTAAGCAATGACTCTTTTATTTCTTCGATTTATATTCGTTTATTAAACGCTGCCATTCATTCATTATTTATTTGTGTATACAATAGGTGTCTTTATCATTTTAAAAAAATGATAATTATTGCTGGAGCCAACGTCAAAATTAAAAATTGATTGTCGACGCTATAAAGCATCTACTGTTATACACCTACTACAAAAACGATAATAATACTTTGATCGCAGATGGCTGTGACAGGTACACAAAATTTGTTTTGGTTCCGCACGCCTACTTGAATATAAATACCTGACCGTTTTCTTTGATCAAAACGGATGGTGTCTTGTTGGGCTGCGAGGATGTGTTTATTACTAATCGCTCAACTGCAACGTACGCTTTCTGTCCCAAGATCAAAACCACACTTTAAAGTTATAAATGTTTGGAAATATTTACGCGAAATGGTTATAATCGGAAGGGGACGAGTTCTGTTTTCTGATTTTTTTAGTTAGCGCTGTAACTTATACTAATTTGATGAATCTAATTATTATTATTGTATTTCAAACTAGTAGGAGGTTGAGGGTCTCCTCTTTACAATGTTTTCTACTACTGACCATGTTAGACCAAAATTCCCTAACATAGATCCTCGGGTTGTCTAGGGAAAAACTTTTACAGATAGTTTTCCCCAAAGTTCTAAATTCGCGAGGTTATGTAATTCTGGGGATTTACTATATAGTTTGAAGGGTTCAATTTGAACGGCTGTTTTCGTCTTTGCATAGTAGGCAGTGCCGTTTTATAGTACGGGCACACCGGGCATGCGCCCGGGACTCGGCATCCGTAGGGGCCCGGACGTGCAATTTTGTAAAATTAGGTAGATATATGCGTAAAAATGTCCACTTTGCGAAACAATTGAAAAAGGGGCAGGGATAGGACATAGGGCCAACTCCAAAAACTGTAGCTACGAGAGAATCAGTATCAAACAGAGAGAAATTAAGACAACTGAATAATGGAGATAAAAACTATACAAATAAATTTGAATAATAGAAGTGTCGCTTATGACATGGCAAAACAAGTTGCAAAAGAAAGAGACATAGACCTTATGTTGTTTTCAGAAATGGGTGGTGTTAGAGACAAGGACATATTAAAAGATAAGAGTGAGAAAGCAGGCATCTGCATACTAAATAATAAGTCAGTTATAAGTACATGTGGGGCGGGTAGGTGTTTTGTGTGGGTTAAATTAAGTAAGATAAGTGTTTTTAGTACCTATTTTTCTCCTAATGAGGACATTGAGCTTTTTAAAGCGGATGTCGAAGAACTAGCGAAGACCATAAAATCAGCAGCAAAAGGAGGTGCACTAATTGGTGGCGATTTTAACGCCGCGTCTAGTACCTGGGGCGCAACACGAAACAACAAAAGAGGAAACATAGTAGAGGAATGGATGGCTAGCCTAGACCTCATAACTCTTAACAGAGGAAACAAACCAAGCCTCGAGAGAGGAAAACAAAAAACCTATATTGACCTAACATTGAGCACCAACGATATGAAAGAGAGAATAACAAACTGGCAAGTCCTAGAAACGGAATCGCTCAGCGATCATCGTTATATTGAATAGATATGGGAAGACACAAGGAGCAATATTCTAAAAGGGAAAACAACGGTAACTCCAACCTGAAACACTAATAAATTGAATAAAACAAGACTGGAGCATATGGTAAAACAAACGGCCGAAGAAGACCTAAATACAATAGATAAAATGACTAAATTCCTACGTCAAAAGAGGAGAATACTGGTGGAACGACGAGATCAACTTACAAAGAAGAAGATGCATCACAACAAGAAAGAATTACCACACCAGATTAGGAAAGGTGATGAAGCTCAGGATGAAAAGAAAATACTAAAGGAAGAAAGAAAAAAACTAACAGTGATGATCAAAAAAAGTAAGAAGGAGTGCTGGAAAAAGATCTGTGACGAACTCGATCAAGATATTTTGGGAAAAGGGTACAAGTTAATCTATAAAAAGATAAGAAAAAAAACAACTATAATTGGTTTGGATAATAAAAAAATGATAGAAATAATACAAAAACTATTTCCCGAAGAAGATAAACTTAAAGAAAGGAACAAATATAAAAACCAGCTTTTGGATTTTGAACCAATATCTAGCACGGAGGTGGAAGAGGCAGCAAAAAGACTTGCTACGGGCAAAGCTCCAGGACCTGATGGAGTTTCTGCCGAGGTGGTAAAAGTAGTGGCTATACAAAGAGCACAGATTTGGGCCAATGTGTTAAACTCGTGTATCAGAGAAGGTAATTTTCCACTGTGCTGGAAAAAAACAAACCTAGTACTAATACTAAAGGGAGAGACGAGCTCGACATATAGACCTATTTGTCTGATAGACGCTGCGGGCAAGATATTGGAGAGGGTACTGGCCGAGCGCCTCAAACATAAAATTGATATGAAGCTTGCTGACAACCAATTTGGCTTTAGAAAAGGGAGGTCAACAATAGACGCAATAAGAGTCGTGACGAAAGAAATAAAAGAGGTCAACACTGGGACATGGAGGACAAAGCAGGTTTGCCTAGTGATAGCAATAGATGTACAAAATGCCTTCAACTCGGCATCTAGACGATAAATAATGAAGGCACTAGTGGAAATGGAGATACCAGGATATCTAGTAAATATACTACAAGACTACTTGATAGATCGCAGCATACAGATAAATGACTCGAAGCGAAGAAATATAGTACACACAGTAACCTCCGGGGTTCCACAAGGTTCGGTCCTTGGGCCAATCCTATGGAATGTCATGTACGACGGAGTACTAAGATTAAGTATTCCAGATGGGGTTAAACTGATTGGCTTTGCAGATGATCTCACAATACTTACAAGATCCAAACAGACACAAGAAGCAATATATAGAGCAAAGATAGCAATGGAAACCATTAACAAATGAATGACGTAAAACAGACTAAAGCTGGTTTCAGAGAAAACAAAAGTAGGACTAATGACGGGGCAAAAAAGAATCACAGCGCTAAATTTAGAACTACTAGGGCAAAAAATAATAACCCAGAAAAGTATCAAGGTCCTTGGTATAACCATTGATAAAAACCTCAGCTTCATGGAGCACGTCAAGGCGATAACAGATAGGGCTCTTACAAAAGCAAACGCATTGAGGAGGATACTCCCAAATCATGGAGGAGCCAGATCATCAAAGAGGAAAGTTATAGCACACGCGGTAGATTCAATCGTATTGTACGGAGCAGAGATTTGGCAGGAAGCAATCAAATTTGGAACAGTAAATAAACTGTTAGATAGGGTGCAAAGAATCCTAGCAATAAGAATTAGTCGAGCTTACAGAACAGTAAACACACAAGACGTTATGGTGGTTGCTGGAATCCCACCGCTACAGATCCTGGCTTAAAAAAAAAGATAAAATGGACACTAGTGCAACAATAGCGGAATGGCAGAAACGGTGGGAAGACAGAGAGTCATGGACAAAAAAACTGAACATATACTCCTGGATACACAGAAAACACGGGGAACTGAGTTACTATACGACGCAGCTGCTGACTGGGCACGGTGAAAATGGAGAATACTTACACAAAATTAAAAAAAGAGAAAATGACAACTGCGCGGATTGTAGTGAAAAGGATGATAAAGAACATGCGGTGTTTAAATATAAAAGATGGAAGGAAGAAAGAAGGAAAATCGCAGAAAAGATAGTAGAAGAAATAAAAGCATCTAACATCATTAGCGTAATATGCGAGAACGAGGATAAATGGAAAGAAATAGAAAGTTGGTACACAAAAATAATCAAGAAAAGAGAGGAGGAAGCAAGGAACAGAGAAAAAGGGATAAGTGACTAAGGAGACGGCTAATTGCCAAACTAGCATAGCGAAGAATGCGAAAGCGGTACCCTATGCTGGTGAAAAGGAGATGTGAGGAGAGGTTATAGTGGGTAGGCCTTGCGGAGAATCTCACACCCCCCCGCAGAATGCGGGATGCCAATAAATAGTTTCCGCTCCTAAAAAAAAGGTAGATATATGCGTGTTCTGTATGGGAGTAAAGGATCTAAATTGTATATGCGCCCGAGACTCCAAAAGCATTAGAACCGCTACTGATGGTAGGTACTTCCTCGCCTCGCTTACATAGATTTTCGTGTTGCAGTATCTAGTTAGGTTTCGCCAAAGTTCTAAATTCACTGTCTTATCTAATCCTGAGGATTTACTATATGGTTTGAAGATTTTGATTTGAGCCGCGATTTTCGTGTCTTCAGCTTTGGTTATAGAGGATTGGGTTGAATTGAATATTTTGGAAAGTGAGTTTTTTCTCGTGTTCTCAATCGCGGTATTTTTCCTACTGCTGCTGCTGCCAACTAGGCGGTCGCCTACGACGCCAACTTCTGGGGAGCTGCATAAGAAAAGAAAAACAGGAACAGTAACACTACACGACTAGCACCGGTCGGCATCTGAAAGCAACGGAACCTGCCGTGCGATGTGAGCATTTGGACGGCCGCTCGTTCCGAATTATGGGACATGTTGTTCCAGTCTAGGATATTTGGAATTAAAGAATTGGTGTTACGTCCTTTATGGGATGTATCCCACAGCCGCTGCCATTCATTCAAGATCAAAGTTTTGAGATGGCGCTTGACGGCCCAAAAGGAAGGAAAATCTGCGATCGAAACTTGCTGGTCTAAGAATGTACACGTGCCAGCTCTTACCAGAACTTTGGATCAGTCCATTTCTTGCAATAGGAGGTGCAGAGGGGGATGTTTCGCCACAACGCACAAAGAATCGATAGGAACAGTACGATATGCCCTGAGGATCGTACAAAGGTATAGGGAATCTAGAGATGCCAGTTTCTTGAGAATGTGGGTATGTCGCAGTCTGTGTTACCAGATGTCTAAGCCATAAGTGAGCATAGGAATGACTGCACTGTTGAAAATGGTCACTAATGATTTCGTATGTAGGTTCCAGTTACCGCGAGATTACTTATGGAACAAGTACAAGACGGTCTTGCCTTTGTCAACTACAGACGAACAGCGTTTGACGAAGCTCAGTTTATGATCGAGCAAAAGACCGAGGTACCTAAACTCAAAAACTGAAATTTCAAGGAGGAACCAAATACCATGTATTTGCTCTTGTCAGCTGAGACAGTGAATTTGTTGCATATTGATCCAGTCTAGGATATTTGGAATTGTGGAATTGGCGTTACGTCCTTTATGGGATGTATCCTACAGCCGCTTCAAGATTAAAGTCTTGAGATGGCGCTTGACGCCTGAAAACAAAAGGAAAATTTGCAGTCGATACTTGTTGGTCTAAGAATGTACACATGCTAGCTTTTACAAGAACTTTAGAGTAGTATATTTCTTGCAAGGTGCAGAGGGGGATGTTTTGCTACAACGCACAAGGAATCGATAGAGTACGATATGCCCCGAGGATCGTACGAAGAAATAGGGAATGTAGGGATGCAAGATTACTTATTGAACAAGTGCCTTTGTCAACTTCAGAGGAACAGTATTTGACGAAGCTCAGTTTATGATCGAGCAAAAGATCGAGGTACATAAACTCAAAACCCTTTGAACTGAAATGCCGTTAAGTTGAAGTGACGGATCTCTTTTCAAGGAGGAACAACAAACCATGTATTTGGTCTTGTCAGCTGAGACAGTCAATTTGTTGTTGACAGCCCAGCGAGTCAGAATATCTACGCACTGTCGTGCCTATAGGTCACGTCTGTTATCTGCGGATACTGTGATCATTTAGAAGGTAAGTCTTCTTCTAGGAAGGAATCAACAACTGGTTTCCACAACGTCGGCTCGGAAACCGATCCTTGTGGACAGACCTTCGTCAGTCGTTTGGCGTAGGAAGAACCAGAAACGTTCGTGGAACAAGCGATTGAGCTCTTAACGACGAGAGCTTCAACTATTCAAACGTTACTGAACGCTCCTGAAATGTCTATAAAAATACATAGTCTGTACGTTGAGACGTTCGTCTGGACTTTTGTCATTAGTTTACGAATGGCGGCTGTCGTCGTAACCAAATCATGTTGGCTGGCTTTTACCAGGCTTGAGAATCGTTATTAGCCTTCTAGTGTTCCAACTAAAAATACCCGCTTTGAACACATGAATTAAATAGGCCAATAATCGTAGAAGACTTTTCTTAATACGATACAGTGTACTCCTTTGCCATGAGCTAAATTTAGAGTTCACTGCCAGTTTGTACCGGTGAAGTGCGACCTTGTACGAGTTTAGCCATTAAGCTTTTAACACTGATGGTTTTTTTTTGAGTATGATATTTTAATCAACGCACGACTCGCTTTAACCTATCTAGCTTTGGACTCTAGAATTTAAGCCATTGTGGCTAGATTCGAGAATTAGCTTGGTCAGCTTATCAATGGAAACGTCGATAGAATTAGAATCGTGATCCATGTGGAAGATAAGTAGGAAGGAGGACGCTGACAGCTGTGTTCAGCTTGACAGGATCTATACGCTTAGAGATCGGAACCGGTCGATGATTTTTGACGGTTAAATCGAAACGTATCGGTCGCTTTCAATTACTTTAGGAATAACTTTCCAGTTAGAAATTTTTCAAGCTGAACTTTGCGATGCTAGAGTGACATTGATGTTTGTATTACCTTGGTGACTAGCAAAGGTGAAAGGTTGATTAGCCTCATTTACAACGCATAGGTCACGTTCGCCTACGAGGTTCTCCACACTTCTGGCTCGTTCGTCAGTCTGCAAGGAGTGCCAAAGCGTCGATTTTGCATTGAAATCACTTGCTATAATAATCGGGACGCTTCTTAGTTCGTACAAAAGTTTATCTAGATGTAGATGAATACGAACATCCTCGCTTGGTGGTCAATAAAAACCGACGATACCCAAGCAGGTTGTTTCCAACTGTGATAATAAATATGGCGCTGCACGACTGAGGGTAACTACTCCGACGGGCTTCGCGCTATTGAAAACAATAGCCGAGAAATATCGCATAGAAGTGGACGCGGTGATCCTGTTGAAGGGCAAGGCCGCGCCAGCAAGCCTATAACCTGAACATGAACTGTACACCTATGGCTCTTGGGGTCAGTAGAATTTATATATAATTGTCGGAGGAGAAGCTCATTACTTCCAAGGTCGCAACACGAGAACGCTGAAGATTCACTTGCGCAATCCTTAGAGTCAGAGAAGCGCCCTTATGATTCATAATCGGTGTTTGAGATCTTGGCGTCAAGCTACTTTAAGTACCGCGGGCAGTTGTTGGAAGGTGCCTTGTGTTTTACCACATTCCCTTTATGGCCATATTGAAGCTCACTCTTGCAGTCACTTTGTTGGTGACCGAACTTCTGGCACACAAGGCATCTCAAGATGCGTGCTTGGTGATTAGCCCTGCACGAGTTCCATGTTACGTAGACTGGACGATAGCCATCAGGTGCTTTTGTACCTCTGAAGTTCTATCACGTAATTTGTGTTTACTCTAGCTCTAGGCTCGATTTTACGTTATTAGCTGGGTGTTATCTCAAAATATTGGATCATCAGGACAAAATGCGTTCGTTGTCGAAAGCTGCAGATGTAACAGCGTTGGAATCCCTAGAAAATCAGAGTTTAATTGTTTTTGTATATTCGCCACTCAGGACATCATCGCCCAGTAAAGTGCCATTAGCTGTTTAAACTCCATTAACCAAAGGTGTTTCAGTTCCAAGTGAGATTTTAGATTCTCTAGAAAATCAGATGCATCCTTGAGTGCGTTTTTAGAACGGGTGGACGAATTGTCGGTAGCACGAATCGTTTCAAAAGAGCAGGTATTTCAATTGGTTGTCGATTTGTTTGTCGGTCCCGCCTTGACTTGGTATCAATCGATACGCCGTTCATTGACCAGTTGGGATAAGTTAGAACCAGTTTTGAAAGAAGAGTTTCAACCGGCGGACTATGATGAAAAGCTTTTGGAAGAAATAAAACAACGAACTCAAGGTCAAAACGGACTGCTTAACGGTTCTACAACATTAAATCCAACATACGTATTTGAGGTTGAACCAGAAATGTATGACCACGACTTAAAGATTGTTTGGAGAACGCGTCCGCGACAACGTTGTTTTTGTTGTTGGTCATGAAGGAGTTTTGAGATAACACTAATAGAATCCCACGAAATAGTACCAATTGAATGAGAAGTAGTGTTAAATGTCTAAAATCTATGCTGAAAGCTAGGTATAAATTTCATAGCCTTCTAGAAGTCGATGCTCAATATCAGTTGTTGCAAAACCTTAATCAAGGTGTTAGTGTTTTTACTTTACCTTTTAAAGAAAACGGAAACTGGAAAAACTGTAAAGTTTGCCAACTTTAAGTTATAAACGTTCATCATCACGAACATTAGCTTGTTGCTGGTCAGTCAAAAATATAATCCGAGGTTAAAGATAACGTGGAATCCACAACTCGGTCCGTAGACTTGTGATTTAGTTTTCCGAGACAGTGCTACACCTAGGACAATTGCGACGACTGAGCCCTGCTTGTTTACTGCTATAGCAGTGAAAATTTAGAAGTTTTTCATAATTTGGAAAGATATGTTCATTTTGACGACATTTCTAACAAGTAACGCAAAGGGAAGAACCAAAAATTAGAAATCAAAGGAGTAGAAACCGAAATAGTAGAATTTGAAATATTTTTTACGAACCGGACAGAACGATTCTTAGAAATAGATGCAATACAAAAAACCTATGTGTTACTAGCATATGGTACCGTGTAACAGGTTTAATTTAAAAGGCAAAAAATTGACACACTGGCGCCCAACGTGGGGCATAATTTTGTTTTTTAGCCTGTGGTGTCTAAGATAATTTGTGACTATAAACTATTTGTCAAAGGAAGAGTTTAGTTACGAAATTGGTATTAGGGAAGAAATTGGGACAGTAGAGAAAATGAGAAAGACATTGAGCGGATGTGTCGCGCGAGAAAAGCTAAACCCGAGCATTGTGAAGAACTATCTGGATAATCCGTTCACGCATGAAGAAGCGGAATTGATTTTGAAGAGATTAAAAGATGTAAGAACTTTAGCCGCAAATTTTGTTAGTAGTGATATGCTAGGGAAGTGGAGACAAAATTGTGGCACATTATGATGACAGCAAAAAGAATGGCAGAATTTTCTAGCCTAAGAGTGAATTGGCTTAGAGAAGCATTGAATGCTTACTAGGACAAAATGCGTTTGTTGTCAAAAACTGCAGATGTAGCAACGTTGGAATCCCTAGCAAATTAGAGTTTGAATGTTTCTCTACATACGCCAATCAAGACATCATCGCCCATCATCTTGTTTTGCTATTTCGTCTGTGGCGACATCAAAATTTTGTTCAAGATAGGTTAAACGTCCGTGAGAGATCCTAGGAAGGGTTTTACCTTGCGGTCTGATGACAAGGCCGGAATCGTTGAGGATATTTGCTGGGATTTTAGACAGGTTGGTTTTTTCGGACTCCATGCGAACGAAGTTTCGTCCAACTTTTGTCACTCGGTCTGATCGTAGACTGAGCGTGGCGGAATTTAAGACTTTCATTAAAGTCGTCTTAGTCACATCGGCTGTTTTTTTATTAGTCTCAGGCTTGGGGACGATCACAACTGTGGATCGTTGAGTTGGCGTGACGGGTTTGTCGGAAGGTACTTTCACTCTGTCGACAATTCTGCTAAACCGAGATACTTGGGCATACGAAACAGGACATTTGTGATTTGTTGGCCATGTATTTGCATATTGAGAAATCAGAGTAGGACTAATAGGAGTCTGAGTACTATGGTGCGCTATTCTGAGGCATGGTTTCAGGAAGCTCAAACGCGAGGTACAGGAACGACAGATCACGAAGATCGCCGTCTTTGACTTTTCTCGTTTAGGTGACCTCTTCACTGCTACTAAGGCGATTACAGATTAATAGTTTGCAGAATATGGAAGGCCTATTGGGCTGCGTCATACCGTCCTCACCTTGTGTTACCGCTCACATTTGAGCATTGACGTAATCGACTGCAGCGATGCAACGAACGAGTTCAGTGGGACTAGGAATGGACTACGTCTTTAGCGACGAGTCGCAATCCTGTTTGTGTATACATGATGGCCGGGCAAGGCTGAGAAGGCGACGTGGTGAAAGGCGTGATCCTCAATTTTTTATGCACCACACTATGGGAGTTTTGGTATGGGGAGCTATTGCCCTCGGTAGTAGGTCACCTTTGGTTTTCATCAGAGCCAACATGACCGCCCAACGTTACATTTAGGGACGTGGTGGAAACACGTTTTACTTAGGACTTTTCAAAATCTATTGTTCTAACATTTAGCCAGAGTTACGTTAAACCACTTGGAGCGTTATCAAATCGATTTACTAATTTGGCCATTAGAATCTTCAGATCATTCACCAATTGAGCATGTCTGGTAGATTATGGGTAGGCGATTGCAAAATTTACTTTATATCCCACAGGCTCTAACGGCACTTTGTGATGTCGTACAGGGAACATGGGATCAGATTCCACAGGAAGAAATTGATCATCTCATTAGGAGTGCATAGCTCAGTATGGAGGCCCGATTCCATTCAAATTTTGAGCGTTCACGTATAACGTAATAAACGTAAATTCAAATATTATTGAAACAAACGAATTATTACTGGGTAGCGTTTCACTGCACAGCTGCATTAGAACAGAAGAATGAGGAGCCGGTAGTAAACCTACCCAGCCACATGTGTATCAGGGCTTCATACACTTCACGAAAAGAAGGTTCTGGAAGAGGGAGTTTTTTGCCTATGACGCCAGAGTTGCTTGCGCCGACTCTGGTTGGTCGAGTCAATTAAAGCCACTAGGAGGTATCGTTAGGCAGTTTTTTAAAGCTTATACTTTTCATGATAGTTTGGGCCTGATTTTGCTTCTTCTCTATCTTCATATTGGTTTTTTCTCTTTAGAGTTTCAGCTTTCTTGTATGGATCCTTGGTTTCGGTTAGCCTGGACGAGGGAGGTGCTTTGGTACCATTTTTATGGTAGACCCTTACTAAATATTACCATGCAAAACTGGGAACTGATCTTGTTCTAGCTTGATCACTCTATAGTTTTGTTACTGAGTGTCTGGTTTTGATTGTCTTTATTACTTGTCTTGACTTTGCAAGTTTAAAGATATCTTTAGTATTTGCTGAAAAATGCCGAGTGCCACATTGAAAGGTAACGGTGGATCGGGAACCGTGTAAAAAAAGCGTCAGTCATGAACCATAAATTACTTAAATTTTTGGTAAAATATGGTTATGTCATCTCCAATCTTGAATTGCTGTTTTGATTTAAAAAAAAATTGTGGTTTTTGCTAGTGTCAACCAAATGTCGGTCTGCGAGCGTATCATATTGATTTTGCCAAGATTTGACACTATAAAACAGTTGAGAATAAATTTAAAGCAAGTTGAAAAAATTGACAGGTTTCGTAATAGTGCGCGTCTTTGTCAGCTCCATCTTTTGTTTTAACAATCTTAGATCAAGATTAATCTCTAGCAAGATTTTGTTGTTAGAATCAAACTGCATTAATTCATAGTTATTCTATTTGAATTGTTACTTCTATGCGACTAATAAAATATCTGTAACCCTGAACTGTGTCGCGTATTTAGAGTGATGGAATAGCGAATACTAGCAATAGTTAATAATATAGTAGGAAGATGGCACCCAGGAACGAATTGCAAGAATCGGCAACGTCGTTGAGAATGCGACCAGAAGTACTCAAAATGTTTTATGATTATTTTGCATTGATTGTGGTAAGTGACGGACTAAGAGACATCGGGCCTCACTACGTTCGAATAATAACGCATGAATACGCTAACTTGGGACCCCCAAGCATTACGGAATCCAAATCCGTCCCCTGATTGAATCGTTATTTATACGATTTTATTGTCGATTACGAAAAACCAATAACCGACAGGTACTACCGGAATATTTTCTACGTGCTTATTCCTCCAAAGCAACAATAGAAAACGTTTCGCACTCTTATCCGTGCAGTAATCGGTTTTGTCGTTGTTAATTTTATTTGTAACACTCCGATTGGGTTCGGTCACGAAAATCCCGTTAAACATTTTATGGACGGTCTTTTTGCATTCTTCGCCCTTTTCTTCTCATCTTCAGGTCATGAATCACGACCGATGCTAGCCGGTCGATTAAATACCACAAATTCTTTTCGATTATTCATGAATGGCTTGAAGATGCTTCGTAATTACAATATGAGTAATTGCGACAATAACTATTGTTGTTTATTCATAATTGCGGTTAGAAAATTTGTCGCTTAAGTGACGACCTTTAAATATAAAATTCAAAGCGATCACTTGGAAGAATTATTAAATTCGCATGTCTTATCTGTTTGTTAAAAGCGACCGAAGAATATTTCAGTGTCAAAGATCATTAAGCAGAAAGTTTTATTTCCGTTTCGATTATGAAACTAATTAAGTTGCTTTAGTTTGTTTGCAGTTTTATCATTCATCTCTGTGCATTCTTTAACTTCTTTGTTTTTATAGGTTTTCATCCAAATATCTCGTCAGTGTACTGGTGGTTTATGCAAAATGGTGCCCTTGCACATTTCGCTAGTTCTTGTCTAGATATGAAGGTTCAGTTGCTTAGATAACGCGAATCTCCGACCGCAGCTTTTTATATTATTATATTACTACATAATATGTTAACGTTTATGCGCATATGTCAAATAATTCCTTATCACTCTGGGATACTTAACGTTTGCGGTCATGTTTGTAAAAACTGTTTTCCAAGTCTCAATGTCACAAACAAGTCTACGAAGTATCCTTATTTTTTATGTTTAATCGTATGGATTTGTTTGAGTACCAACTTTAGTGGATTAAGTTTTTAGGGATATAGAAGGACCAAAAATATCGTCTTAAAACAATTAGGTAGAATCTTTTGTATAGATTTTGATCTCTCTTGTCGTTTTGTATTCTTCGTATTTATTGATTTTTATAGTCTTGTGTTTTTTCATTTACCAATGGAGCGAGATCTTTCACTAACCAAAAACAATAACTTGATCGTAGGCGGCTTTGATAGATAACACAAATTTTTTTTGGTTTTGCACGCCCTACTTAATTAAATGCTTGGTGGCTTTTTGTCATTAATATAAGAAAATAGCAACTGTTTATTTTTTATTTATTTATTGGAAATAATAAAACCCAGTGGCGGTTGGTGGTCACTGCTGCAAGATGGTCATTCCAATATGAAAACTTTATAAACGCTTCCTATAAACGTTTCCTTACTTAAAAATATTTATATTTAAAGTCAATTTGTCTATCTTTGGAATAAACAAAATGATACGTTACATATTTGCAATTGTAAATTAATAATAAAATAATTTGTAGTATTTTTTGGAGGGTCATTGACCAAATAACCAAATGGAGAACTGAGATTTTTTTTCTATTTACTTGAGACTGCCGTCCACTATTTTCTACGTGATGTGTTCTTTTTCGTTTTGGTTTCAAAGTTTGATAGATTCGTCAAATTTTATGTCTAAAAAAATATTTTTTCTTCTGTCAAATATCTAAACTTGATTAGTCTAAGGCATCCCTAACACCAAGAACAAATGCAAGTAGAATGTATGGCTTAGTATCAGTCTCGAGATCTTTATATTCAGATATTCGTTATTCTTGATTTTTTAAATCTAAAAGATTTTTTCCAGTCTTGCCACTCTATAGTGCCGCCACTGACCAATTATAGCATTTGTTTGTGACTCTATATTAACTATTTTGAATTTGAAAGCCGTTTGGTGCTAGATCAATACAAACTGACGAATTTGCGTTTTTTTTCAGTTGCTCCAAAAGTTTACGATTAGAAATGACATCTTTAAACCTCAAAAAAATTTTTGTTACTACCAAATCAGTTTTCTTCAATTTGGGTTGGCACCTCGGTCTACAGGGTGGACATGCCCCTCCTGGCGCCGTTGCTGATCTGAGAGTTGATGTTCTAACAAAATTGACTTTCCGATTTTAATTCATTTTATATATTTTCCGTAAATACAAAAAACTTCAACCCAAATCTAGGGACTTAATCTTTTATGGATCTTCTGTTAGTTATAGCTTTTGTTTTAACTTTGCAAGTCTGTACTTGTGTTATAGTTGTGAGTGGAGCGTATTTTTACGATTTGGGACCAAAGCGAGGGGTACTTTTAGTGTATTCTTTAGTGTCAAGGTTTTGTCATCTGATAGTTCATATTCTAATAAAGCAGATCAGACTACTTAGCTTTTTATCCATTTTCTATATTTTAATCAGTGGCGTTACTAGAATTTTTAGTCATTTGTCACTTTTTTGTCCTATCAGAAGTTTCTGACCACCGACAAAGCTGTTTCCATTTAAGAACTTATAGTGTTTGCTGTTTAGACTTTGCAAGTTTGAACTTGTTAGTTGCAGTCGTAAGGCAATCGTATTGTCACGATTCCGGATCAAAAAAGAGGAGTCTACAGAAATTAGAGTTCCATGCTATTCCTTGAGAAGTGTCTTCATGGCATCTCAAAATTTGTGGTAAATTATTATCCCAAATTGACTTTTTAACAACACAATACAAAAAAATCCTTATTATTGCAACATCAAATCGTCACTCAATATTAACTCTCTTTTTATATTTTCTAGGACATGTTTTGACGTGCAAAATACGATGTAGGCGTTCACACAATGTTTCTTCGTGTTAATCGTAATTAAACAAAATGTCACTGAACATTAATTATTTTTTTACCAGCATGGACATGTTCGAGATGCAAGGACGATGTAGACGTTCAGACAATCTTTCTTTGTCTTGATAGTTTTAGACGTTTATTATTTAACACTGTTAGTATACTCTTCAGTGTAACGTTTTTGTCATTTGATAGTTTATATTCTCATAAAGCAGATCGAACAGTACTTTTGTATATTTTATTCAGTGGCGTTACTAGATTTTTTAGTCATCTGTC
Source organism: Aquatica leii (assembly GCA_035610365.1). Classification (NCBI taxonomy): domain Eukaryota; kingdom Metazoa; phylum Arthropoda; class Insecta; order Coleoptera; family Lampyridae; genus Aquatica; species Aquatica leii. Next base: position 35,685,787 of record CM069438.1, read on the forward strand.
ACTTTTTTGTCCTATCTGAAGGTTTTAAACACCGACAAAGCTGTTAACATTTGATAACTTTTAGTGTTTGCTGCTTAGACCTTGCAAGTCTGAACTTGTTAGTTATAGTCGTAAGGAAATCGTATTCTCACGATTCGGGATCAAAAAACAGTAGTATACTCAAATTAGATATTCGAGGTAGTCCATGAGATGACTTTTTAACACCATACAAAAAATTCTTATTATTGTATCCTCAAATCGTCACTGAACATTAACTCTCTTTTTATACTTTCCTGGACATGTTTTGACGTGCAGAATACGATCTAGGTGTTCACACAATGTTTCTTTGTGTTAATGAATCTGGTCGTTTATCATTTTTGCACTGGTAGTTTATGCATTCAGGTGATCTTCACTGTGACGGTCTGATAGTTCGTATTCTGATAAAGCGAATCGGACTGTCCTTGACTGTTTATCCAGTTTGTGTATTTAAATCAGTGGCGTAACTAGAATTTTTAGTCATCTGTCACTTTTTTGTCCTATAAGAAGCTTCTGACTAGTCTGTTTCTACCGGAAAACCGTAGCAGTTGTTCTTTAGTTGTCTTAATTTAGCATGTATAAACTTATTAGTTGAAGTCGTGAGTAGAGCTTATTTTTACGATTCGGGGTCAAAAAGAGGAGTACATTAAGTTTTTAACAAAATTACACCAAAAAAAAATCCTTATTATGCATCCTCAATGCGTCATTGAACATTAACTCTTTTTTTACCACGTTTCTACCGGAAAATCGTAGTAGTTCTTTAGTTGTCTTGGCTTTGCAGGTCTAAACTTGTTAGTTATATCCGTGAGTAAAGCGCATTTTTACGATTCGGGGCCAAAAAGAGGACTATATTAATTATGTAACAAAATTATACAAAAATCCTTATTATTCATCTTTGGAAATGTCACTGATCATTAACTCTTTTTTTACCAGCTTGCACATGTTTGACGTGCAAAGTGCGATGTAGACGTTGAAACCATGTTTTTTCGTGTTAATTAATCTAGGCGTTTATCATTTTAAAACTGTTAGTTTACAAATTTAGGTCTTCTGCTAACGACACTATACAATAAATCCTTATTATTGCATCCTCAAATCGTTACTGAACATTAACTCTCTTTTTATATTATCTTGGACATGTTTTGACTTGCAATAATCGTATGTAGGCTTTTACACAATGTTTCTTCCGACTAATCTGTCCCTACTGGAAAACCGTAGCAGTTGTTCTTCTATCATTTTAGCACTCTTAGTTTACACATTTAGATATTCTTTACTGTGAAGGCTTTACCATCTGATAGTTCGCATTATAATAAAGCGGATCGGACTGTCCTTGGCTTTTTATCCATCTTGTATATTTTAATCACTGGCGTAACTAGAATTTTTGGTCATCTGTCACTTTTTTGTCCTATCAGAAGCTTCTGACTAATCTCTTTCTACCGGAAAACCGTAGTGTTTGTACTTTAGTTGTCTTGACTTTGCATGTCAAAACTTGTTAGTTATAGTTGTGCGTAAATAGCATTTTCACGATTCGGTGTCAACAAGAGGAGTGTATTAACTGTTTAACAAAATTACACAAAAAATGCTTCTTCTTATGCGTCTTCAAAACGTTTAACTGTTTTTTACCAGCTTGTACATGTTTGACGTGCAAAGTGCGATGTAGAGGTTCAGACACAATGTTTCTTCGTGTTAATAAATCTGGGCGTTTATCATTTTAGCACTGGTAGTTTACACATTTAGATAATCTTTACTGTAATGATGTTACCATCTGATAGTTCATATTCTAACAAAGCGTATCGGACTGTCCTTGACTTTTTATCCAGTTGGTATACTTTAATCTGCGGCTTAACTAAAATTTTTAGTCATATATCTTTTTTTTTGTCTTATCCAGAAGCTTCTAACTAAGCTGTTTCTACTGGAAAATCGTAGCAGTTGTTTTTAGTTGTCTTGACTTTGCATGTCTAAACTTGTTAGTTATAGTCGTGAGTGAAGCGTATTTTCACGATGCGGGGTCTAAAAGAAGAGTATATTAACTTTTTAACAAAATTACACAAAAACAATTCTTATTATGCATCTTCAAAATGTCACTGAACATTAACTCTTTTTTTTTACCAGCTTAGACATGTTTTGATGTGCATAGTACAATCTAGACGTTCAGACAATTTTTCGTTGTGTTTATGGTTTTGGACGTTTATTATTTAACACTGTTAGTTTACACATTTAGGTATTCTTGACTGTAAAGGTTTTACATTTTGATCGCTGATATTCTAATAAAGCGGACCGGACTATCTTTGGCTTTTTGTCTATTTTGTATATTTTAATTAGTGGTGTAACTAGAATTTTTAGTTATGTCACTTTTTTGTCCTATCAGAAGCTTCTGACTAATTTGCTGCTACCGGAAAACCGTAGTAGTTGTTCTTTAGTTGTCTTGACTTTGCATGTCTAAACTTGTTAGTTATATCCGTGAGTAAAGCGCATTTTTACGATTCAGGGCCAAAAAGAGGACTACATTAATTAGGTAACAAAATTACACAAAAATCCTTATTATGCATCTTTTGAAATGTCACTGAACATTAACTCTTTTTTTGCCAACTTTGAACATGTTTGACGTGCAAAGTGCATTGTAGACGTTCAGACAATGTTTCTTCGTGTTAATGAATCTACACGTTTATCATTTTTAGTTTACACATTTGGTTCTTCTAACAACACCATACAAAAAATCATTATTATTGCATCCTCAAACCGTCACTAAACATTAACTCTATCTTTATATTATCTTCGACATGTTTTGATGTGCATAGTACAATCTAGACGTTCAGACAATTTTTCGTTGTGTTTATGGTTTTGGACGTTTATTATTTAACACTGTTAGTTTACACATTTAGGTATTCTTGACTGCAAGGGTTTTACATTTTGATCGCTGATATTCTAATAAAGCGGACCGGACTATCTTTGGCTTTTTGTCTATTTTGTATATTTTAATTAGTGGTGTAACTAGAATTTTTAGTTATGTCACTTTTTTGTCCTATCAGAAGCTTCTGACTAATTTGCTGCTACCGGAAAACCGTAGCAGTTGTTTTTTAGTTGTATTGATTTTGCATGTCTAAACATGTTAGTTATACTCGTGAGATTCGGGATCAAAAAGAGGAGTATATTAACTTTTTAACAAAATTACACAAAAACAATTCTTGTTATGCATCTTCAAAATGTCACTGAACATTAACTCTTTTTTTTTACCAGCTTAGACATGTTTTGATGTGCGTAGTACAATCTAGACGTGTAGGCCATGTTTCTTCGTGTTAATTAATGTGGGCGTTTATCATTTTGAAACTGTTAGTTTACACATTTAAGTATTCTTCACTGTAAGGGTTTTACTTTTGATTATTGATATTCTAATAAATCGTCACTGACTATGTTTTGACTATTTTGTATAAATTAGTGGTATAACTAGAATTTTTAGTTATGTCACTTTTTTTTCCAACTAATCTGTTTCTACTGGAAAACCGTAGTAGTTGTTCTTTAGTTGTCTTGGCTTTGCATGTCTAAACTTGTTAGTTATATCCGTGAGTAAAGCGCATTTTTACGATTCGGGGCCAAAAAGAGGACTACATTAATTAGGTAACAAAATTACACAAAAATCCTTATTGTGCATCTTTTGAAATGTCACTGAACATTAACTCTTTTTTTTTACCAGCTTGTACATGTTTGACGTTCAAAGTTCAATGTATACGTTCAGAAAATGTTTTTTCGTGTTAATTAATCTGGGCGGTTATCATTTTAAAACTGTTAGTTTACATATTTAGGTCTTCTGCTAACAACACTATACAATAAATCCTTATTATTGCATCCTCAAATTGTTACTGAACATTAACTGTCTTTTTATATTATCTTGGACATGTTTTGACTTGCAAAAATCGCATTTTACACAATATTTCTTCCGACTATTCTGTTTCTACTGAAAAACCGTAGCAGTTGTTTTTATATCATTTTAGCACTCTTAGTTTAGACATTTAGATATTCTTCACTGTGAAGGCTTCACCATCTGATAGTTCGCATTCTAATAAGGCTGATCGGATTGTCCTTGACTTTTTATTCATTTTGTATATTTTAATCAGTGGCGTAACTAGAATTTTTAGTCATCTGTCACTTTTTTTTCCTATCAGAAGCTTCTGACTAATCTCTATCTACCGGAAAACCGTAGTGTTTGTACTTGAGTTGTCTTGATTTTGCATGTCAAAACTTGTTAGTTATGGTTGTGCGTAAACAGTATTTTCACGATTCGGTGTCAAAAAGAGGAGTGTATTAACTATTTAACAAAATTACACAAAAAAATCTTCTGATGCGTTTTTAAAACGTCACTGAACTTTAACTGTTTTTTTACCAGCTTGTACGTGTTTGACGTGGAAAGTACGATGTTCAGACAATGTTTCTTCGTGTTAATAAATGTGGACGTTTATCATTTTAGCACTGTTAGTTTACACATTTAGACACTTTACTGTAATGTTTTTACCATCTGATAGTTCATATTCTAACAATGCGAATCGGACTGTCCTTGACTTTTTATCTAGTTTGTATATTTTAATCTGCGACCTAACTAGAATTTTTAGTCATATGTCTCTCTTTTTGCCTTATCAAAAGCTTCTAACTAATATGTTTCTACCGGAAAACCTTAGCAGTTGTTCTTTAGTTGTCTTGACTTTGCATGTATAAACTTGTTAGTTATAGTCGTGAGTGAAGCGTATTTTCACGATGCGGGGTCCAAAAGAAGAGTATATTAACTTTTTAACAATCCTTATTAAGCATCTTCAAAGCGTCACTGAACATTAACTCTTTTTTTGCCAACTTTGAACATGTTTGACGTGCGAAGTGCAACGTAGACGTTCAGACAATGTTTCTTCGTGTTAATGAATCTACACGTTTATCATTTTTAGTTTACACATTTGGGTCTTCTAACAACACCATACAAAAAATTATTATTATTGCACCCTCAAATCGATACTAAACATTAACTCTATCTTGGACATGTTTGACTTGCAAAAATCGTATGTAGGCTTTCACACAATATTTTTTCCAACTAATCTGTTTCTACTGGAAAACCGTAGTAGTTGTTCTTTAGTTGTCTTGGCTTTGCATGGGCTTTGCATGTCTAAACTTGTTAGTTATAGTCGTGAGTAGGTACAGCGTATTTTAACGAATCGGGATCAAAAAGAAGATTATATTAACTTTTTAACAAAATTACACAAAAACAATCTATATTATGTATCTTCAAAACGTCAGTGAACATTAATTCTTTTTTTACCAGCTTAGACATGTTTTGATGTACAATCTAGACGTTTAGGCCATTTTTCTTCGTGCTAATTAATCTGGGCGTTTATTATTTTGAATCTGTTAGTTTACACATTTAAGTCTTCTTCTAACAACACTATACACACAATCCTTATTATTGCATCCTCAAATCGTCACTGAATATTAACTCTCTTTTTATATTATCTTAGACATGTTTTGACTTACAAAAATCGTATGTAGGCTTTTACACAATATTTCTTCCGACTAATCTGTTTCTACTGGAAAACCGTAGCAGTTGTTCTTTAGTTGTCTTGTTTTTGCATGTCTAAACTTGTTAGTTATATCCGTGAGTAAAGCGCATTTTTACGATTCGGGGCCAAAAAGAGGACTACATTAATTGGGTAACAAAATTACACCAAAATCCTTATTATGAATCTTTTGAAATGTCACTGAACATTAACTTTTTTTTACCATCTGGTACATATTTGACGTTCAAAGTTCAATGTATACGTTCAGAAAATGTTTTTTCGTGTTAATTAATCTGGGCGTTTATCATTTTAAAACTGTTAGTTTACATATTTAGGTCTTCTGCTAACAACACTATACAATTAATCCTTATTATTGCATCCTCAAATTGTTACTGAACATTAACTGTCTTTTTATATTATCTTGGACATGTTTTGACTTGCAAAAATCGTATTTTACACAATATTTCTTCCGACTAATCTGTTTCTACTGAAAAACCGTAGCAGTTGTTTTTCTATCATTTTAGCACTCTTAGTTTACACATTTAGATATTCTTCACTGTGAAGGCTTTACCATCTGATAGTTCGTATTCTGATAAAGCGAATCGGACTGTCCTTGACTGTTTATCCAGTTTGTGTATTTAAATCAGTGAATATAATTTTTAGTCATCTGTCACTTTTTTGTCCTATAAGAAGCTTCTGACTAATCTCTATCTACCGGAAAACCGTAGTGTTTGTACTTGCGTTGTCTTGATTTTGCATGTCAAAACTTGTTAGTTATAGTTGTGCGTAAACAGTATTTTCACGATTCGGTGTCAAAAAGATGAGTGTATTAACTATTTAACAAAATTACACAAAAAAATCTTCTTATGCGTTTTTAAAACGTCACTGAACATTAACTGTTTTTTTACCAGCTTGTACGTGTTTGACGTGGAAAGTACGATGTAGATGTTCAGACAATGTTTCTTCGTGTTAATAAATGTGGACGTTTATCATTTTAGCACTGTTAGTTTACACATTTAGATAATCTTTACTGCAATGTTTTTACCATCTGATAGTTCATATTCTAACAATGCGAATCGGACTGTCCTTGACTTTTTATCTAGTTTGTATATTTTAATCTGCGGCCTAACTAGAATTTTTAGTCATATGTCTCCCTTTTTGTCTTATCAGAAGCTTCTAACTAATCTGTTTCTACTGGAAAACCTTAGCAGTTGTTCTTTAGTTGTCTTGACTTTGCATGTATAAACTTGTTAGTTATAGTCGTGAGTGAAGCGTATTTTCACGATGCGGGGTCCAAAAGAAGAGTATATTAACTTTTTAACAATCCTTATTATGCATCTTCAAAGCGTCACTGAACATTAACTCTTTTTTTGGCAACTTTGAACATGTTTGACGTGCAAAGTGCAATGTAGACGTTCAGACAATGTTTCTTTGTGTTAATGAATCTACACGTTTATCATTTTTAGTTTACACATTTGGTTCTTCTAACAACACCATACAAAAAATCATTATTATTGCATCCTCAAACCGTCACTAAACATTAACTCTATCTTTATATTATCTTGGACATGTTTGACTTGCAAAAATCGATGTAGGCGTTATATATGTTAGTTATAGTCGTGAGTAGGTACAGAGTATTTTAACGATTCGGGGTCAAAAAGAGGATTATATTAACTTTTTAACAAAATTACAAAAACAATCCATATTATGCATCTTCAAAACGTCAGTGAACATTAATTCTTTTTTTACCAGCTTAGACATGTTTTGATGTACAATCTAGACGTTTAGGCCATGTTTCTTCGTGTTAATTAATGTGGGCGTTTATCATTTTGAAACTGTTAGTTTACACATTTACGTCTTCTTCTAACAACACTATACAAACAATTCTTATTATTGTATGCTCAAATCGCCACTGACATGTTTTGACTTGCAAAAATCGTATGTAGGCTTTTACACAATGTTTCTTCCAACTAATCTGTTTCTACTGGAAAACCGTAGTAGTTGTTCTTTAGTTGTCTTGATTTTGCATGTTTAAACTTGTTATAGTCGTGAGTAAAGCGTGTTTTGACGATTCGGCGTCCAAAAAAGGAGTATATTAATTTTTTAACAATCCTTATGCATCTTCAAAGCGTCACTGAACATTTTTGACCAGTTTGTAGATTTTTGACATGCAAGTCTAGACGTTTAGACAATGTTTCTTCGTGTTAACGAATCTGGGCGTTTATGAAATTGGGTCAAAAAGAGGACTTTGACATGTTTTTACATTCAAAGTGCGATGAAGGCTTTCAGGTAATATGCTTGTTCGCGTTAATGGTTCTAGGTGTTTATCATGTTAGCACTTTAGTCTATACGTTAAGATATTTTTCACTGTAAAGGTTTTACCATGTTGTTCTAATAAGACTAGTCAGCCAGTTCTTAAATTTTCATCCATTTTGTATATTGTAATCAGTGGCTTAATTCGACTTTTATGTATCTGTTATTACTTGTCTTGACTTTGCAAGCCTAAACTTGTCGTTAGTTGTAGTCGTAAGTAACGACGCAATTTTACGATTTGAGTCATTCCGCATCATTTTGACTAACATGGATCGTTTGATTACATGTCTTCATTCGTCATTTTGGCCTTTTGTCGTTTTGATGTTGTGGTGAAGAGTTTTATCGACATAGCGGGCCAAGTATGAATCCTGTCAAGTCTAATTTTCTCATGATGATGTCTGTATCCCAGGTTCGTTTGTTCGACTTTCCCCGCCATGGCCAACATAGCAAAAAAATGAGTTTTTGTATCGGGTAGCTTCAGATGTTATCTCAGTCAGTCGGCTTTTTTCCACGTTTGTCTGTGGAAGAAATACAAATACAAACCCAGGATCGTAGGAAGGCAGCAAGTACCAGGGCGCCAAAACAAGAACCAAAAATTATTCTAACAAAGATATTTTCATAGTGTACGTCTTTTTGGAATTTTCGTGTCTTTGTTACACATTCGTTAGTAGAGAATAATTAACGTGATAATTAGAAAACAATTGTCATTAAATTGTTAAACCTATCATTAGAATTCCTTACTGAAGTCAAAGGTTATTAAATTTATAGACGTTAATCTATTTTTAATTTGTGTGATGATTTTTTTGTCAAGCATTAACGTACGAGGTGCGTTTAAAAAATAAAAACAATTTATTTAAATCGATTAGATTGTTTACGTACACCGTGGGTGTTATCGGGTCAATTCTTGATCTAACTCCACCCACGGAATTTTTTACCCACGTTGGTGACAAAACCAGACGAAAACCTACCACGTGTTAGAAAATTCTTACATAACGGTACGATATGAATTTATTACGGTTATTAAAACCATATGGTTATAAAAATTGCACATTCAGCTTTAGGTCACAGCCTCGTAATGCAATTTTCGTTTTCACCTGTTGCTACTGCATGCAAATAATTTCCATTGATGTCCGGTTGGTTATCGTTCCGTTGGCGAAGAATGCAGTTGCACGTGGCGCGCGATGGCGCCTATATGCATCGAGGTCAATGTTTTTAACATCCTTTCTTAATCACAACAAAGGGAACGTCCCTTAATCGCGCTTCCGGTTAATAAGTAATGATCAAAGAGCTTTTTTTTTATGAAAAAAGGTCACGGGTAGCTTCGCACATACCCGCAGGGTTTAATTCCGCGCGATGAGTCAGCTTCCCTGACCTGGGATTGTGTTTTGCAGACCACTGACCCCACAACTCGAACGCTCATGTTATTTTTCTAAGAACACTTTCTGCAGACTACGTACCTCGTAACGAATAATTAAATAATGGGATTTTTTCTAACCGGTCACCCTTGAATTCGTTTTTGAGGTCGTTCGTTATACATTGAGATGAATTCGTTTCGATCTTGGATTACACATTTATTTCTTTTATATCAAATTAGATTACTTTTGCGCTAAATTACAGTTAAGTGTACGGATTGACGTGAAACATATTAAGGAATTCTGGTACAAACTAGCAGTAATAGTTGAATGAATGAATCATTCGATTGAATATGTTATTGCGAAGAAGACGTTTGTGTGTTACCGTAATTTCACGGACGATCCTTGTAAGTTTACCGTCAATTATGTAAATTACGTTTTAAAATCTCGATTAAAATATTTTAAAGTGCGGTCTGGTCCTTCTATTTTGGTTGCCGAGGTTCATTGGGTTATTATCAAATCAACTGGTGTAATTTGTTGAACGGCATTGGAATTGATGATAATGAGAATTTAAAATGATTCATACATGACTAAGTTCGACAAGCGTTTGCTGGTGTAGTGGTACGCAAGCCTCTGGCTTTATTCACTGTAAAATGTTAGTACAATTCCGCTCTTGTTAGTGAATGGTGTGTGTGTTGTTATTGTGCAATACCCACGGCGCCAATTACGCTTATTAGTAGGGCAATGCATAATTTTTAGTAAACAATGACTTAATTACCTTAATATGAATAGTAGGAGACAATATACCCGCCCCCAATTCAAACTGAAAGGTAATTATCTCATCAAACGACGACCTTAAATTATTACCTCATAATTGCGCACGTAATTTAACGCATTTTTTCGTTGCAGGGACGTCGACAGACTTAATGCCCAGCATAATGGGCGCGATTGATGCCATTTGGGAAGGAACGAATAACGAAGACGAGACGCCGAAACGTACACTACAAGCCAACAACTTTGCGAATCTCTCACACAACGTACAAAAAATCCTGGCTAATGTGCCCGACGAGGAGCTCAACAAAAACTTCAGCAGCGAAGAATCTCTAGGTAGTAAAAGACACAGTGCTTATATACGCGCACGTACATCGCCCGAAAAAACCCTCAACAAAAGTACCGAAAACCTGGATATCATTTTACCCAACGTACAAAAAATGTTGTCGAATCTGCCAGACGTCGAATTAATCACCAAATCGAATTTGCGAAGCTCGAAGAGTTTCTGTACATCGAGGTCTAGTTTTTTATATCGGAGTTTGAACGGTACAAAAGCATCTTGTAGTGTTAGTGATAGTTTAAGTGCAATCGATAGTGAAAGTGCGCAAGAGGATTTGCATCGACCAAAACCACTCGGAAGTTACCTGCACACGTCACCTTCAGGTATCGCATCGAGGACACCTGTCGGTCGCAAAAACTTAGGAAAATACCTACAGGTTTGTCGAATTCAAATAAAAAGGATCAAAGAAGTTTACTGTCGTTTGTAGGTACCGAGCGAAAGTAGTGTCGGAACTAATAGTACAACTTCGTCGGAAGTATCCAGGCCTGTTTCGTTAACCAGCCTGGGGTCTTGTTCGTCGAGCAGCAGCGGTGGACACCACCAACAAAGTTCCGCTTATTTGGCATCGGCCGAAAGTTTGGATAGCGATCCCGAACCGACTGGAAGTCAAGGTATTTAATTACCATATTAAATTAGCAATTTAAACCACGTGAAAGTCGTTTACACACTTTTAAACTGTTGCGGGAAGTAACAACTAACCTTACTTTTTTTTTTCGATTTACCTGCACAAAATTGTTTTCACCGCAATTACGCGTTTAAATCCAATACAAGTTTATTTCCTGGTAATTTGGCTCGTTTTGTATTAATTATTGTGTTTTTCGTAAGTGATTGGAATTGGTGTGATTACAACTAATTGTGTGACCAACTTACGAATTGAAAGTTACTAGAGTTTATTTTTTTGATTTGAATTTTTGGGAAATTTTAACAGTTTGAGGAAATATTACTTAACGCGTTTTGAAAAAGATTCAAATTTCTACACGGTTTAAGTTTTGGGCAATGGTTTGGCTTTGAGTAACACAGATTTATACAAGGTGCTTCAAAATTGTTAATTAACAGTAACATTGGATTCAAAAATAAATAGCAAAGTGTTATATTTATAACTTTAATATTTGCATACGTAATATTTGTAACGCATGCCAAATCCGTTTATCACAACGTTTTAACGAGCCGTTGTTTATGTTGAAATTTTTGGTTCAATTCGCAATGTTTCTCTTTCACAAGTATTTGAGAAACTAATTTCATTCTTTAATCGTCAATCTTAAACTTGTATGTGGATCTGTCAGTGTCTATACGCAATGCAATTATCACTGCACAATCAGAGTACTGTCAAAGAAGAAAAAATTATAATGGAAGAACTACGCTTTCGGTAAACGGTGCTCTTAAAGGAGCGGTCGAGAAGATCGAGCGCAATTCAAGGGGCGATGGTTGAAAGTTCAAGACGTCATTGAAAGAATAGCAACGCTGGCAAGTCAGCGAGAATTCAGAAGGATTTTTGCTCAAAACGAATAATGAAATAGTTGCCCAAAGAAACTATAAGAAGCCACACACTCGACTAGAAGAGGTTTGGAGAAGCGCATCTTCAGCAATGGACAATGTTTAGTGTTTTTATTTGTTTGCTTTGAGTAGTTTAGCAAGTTTAATAATCATTAAAGAGCGAAGATGAAACATGATTTGGACGCAACGTTGCTACATGGCGAACAACAAAGATGCGACTGTCGAGTTATTCCTTTTTATTCTATGGTTTCATTGTCACAGAAACAGATTTCTGACAAAGTGACAATTACACGTCACAGCGAACAGTAAGACCAAGAAGACACACTAAGCAGTTAAAACAGCAAGAACGCCAACCGAAAGTTTTGCGATTGATACGACAATCACTATCTTACGAATGCAGAACATGAATCAAAGCTCATCTAAAGCGACTCAAAGTGGAAACAAGTGTGTGGAGACATTCGTGGATAAGCCAAAAGAAAGAAATTCAAAGATTTTATGTCTGGAAGTTGTTAAAAAATGCGTCAACCAAAAACTGATCGCGATGGTGAGCTATCTGAAGTTTGCTACGGAGAAACATACACGACACTACATCACAGTGGTAGTGGACCAACTGGTTCAGGCAAGCAAACACTACCAATCAAGTATACGTACCGATATGATTTTGAAAAAGAATATGATCTCTACCAACTTCAACGACCTGTCAAGAAAAGAGCCATCTAAGATTCTAGAAGCTACTAAACGAAGAAATCACGAATACTTTCTTAGTTGATGTATTGGTTACTGGGGTCTTACCAAAATTGTGTATGATCAACTCCATGATCAGTTTAAGATGAAAGTTTTGGAGCGCAATTGAGAGAGACGGGATGGATGATGGAACGGGTTTTACACCTCATTTACTGTCCACTGCCTAACGTAACCGTAACCGACTGGATAATGTAGTTGTAGTCGGTTATTTGTGCAGGAATTTAGAGTAATCACTGCTCTGAAGTTCGCTCTTACAGTCATCGGTCTGATGATCATACTTTGGATGGACAACGGATTCTTTGCATGAAGATACTTGTACGTAGTTAGAGAAACCAAAACGATTCAAACTTATGGCCTGTATCGAATCATTGTTCACCTTTAACCCCAAAACAGCAATAGAATAATTGTCAAATGATAAAATTCCATTGCAAATTGTAATTGTTTTATAAATTTGGAATGTTCAACAATGACTAATTACGAACGTACAAAAAAAATTCCAAGAAAATCTAAACAACGTAAATATTTTCGCGTGTGTTGGTTTCCGGTGCAATGGCACGCGACCAATTTTTTCTGATAAAACATTTTCGTGCTTAAAGCCAAGCCCACACGCTAATTAGATCAATTAGTTTTAACTGGCGTGGTTTTGCAAAATCATCACCTACGTAATAATGGTGCGAGTCTCGTTCCTAAACTTTTTTGTTTTTATCGTAGGATCCGCCGATAGTGGCATCGCGGAGCAACCCACGATGAGCCCCGAGCAATGCGTGCTGCAAGAAGTTATGGACACTGAAACTGTTTATGTGTCTGACTTGCGGGAAGTAATCGAGGTACGTATTTTTTCTTGTTAATACAACGATGTTGACACCAATCGGATAACCGCATCCTTTCCAATCATTCTGGTTGGAAATTTTTGCAGTGACTGCGACCTCTTATGATTCACAAACTTCCGCTAGTTTTTTGGTCCCCCTCCTAAATCGACGTTTGAATAGGCGATTCCGGTCAGGTACGCGTCCTTCACTTTTACACGGAAGAAAATTACTAATTAGAAACGTCTTTATTGTATTTTACTTTTGTCCGCAAATCGTTTTAATCGACGCGTCGTTTACTGTTTTTTTTCCTCCGGCATTCGTAAACATTTACGTTACGCTCGATTTCCTATATAAGGAAAATACGATTCTCACATTAATTGCAAACGCTACAAAAACAGAAATCCCGGATATGTCACTTAGTCGCCACCATAAAGAGAAATCACATATGGACGTATTTTTTACAACGTTTTATGTTTCAGGGATACTTAGAACCTTGGCGGACGGATCCCGATTGTCCTTTACGACCTCACCTTGAAGATCTCTTTAGTAATTTAGAAGAAATTTATTTATTTAATCGATCATTCCTCGAGGAACTGCAAAAAGCTCATTGCGACCCGACGTTAACCGCTAACGCTTTTTTGCACAACGACGCCGGTTTTTCGGTGTATACTCACTACTGCACTAATTATCCACGCACAATGTCTGTACTTACTGAACTCACAGGAGATGATAAAATGGCCGCTTTATTCAGAGAGAGGCAACTTGCTCTTGGACACGCTTTACCTTTAGGTTCCTACCTGTTAAAACCAGTGCAACGAATATTGAAGTATCATTTGTTATTGCAAAGGCTGTCGAAGCAGTGCGAGCATTCGCATAAGCCCACGGTGGATTTGGCGCTTGCCACCATGACTGGCGTAGCCTCACATATCAATACCATGAAACGCAAGCACGAGCACGCAGTGCGCGTTCAAGAAATACAATCGCAATTATACGGATGGACGGGACCAGATCTCACTGCGTTAGGGGAGTTAATAGCCGAAGGCACTTTTCGAGTAGGCGGTGCCCGAGGACGTAGACACATATTCCTCTTCGACAAAGTTTTACTCATTGCAAAAAGCAAACAAGACGGTTACCTAACGTATAAAACCCACATTATGGTAAGTCTTAAATTGCACCCGAACCCTACTAAACCTTCACTTACAGTGCTCGAACCTAATGCTAGTGGAACAAGTCCGCGGCGAACCTTTAAGTTTCCACGTATTACCTTTCGATAATCCAAGGCAACAATGTACGTTACGAGCCCGCTCGCCGCAACACAAACGCGAATGGACCTTACAACTCAAACGAGTCATCTTGGAGAATTACAGCGCAGTTATACCCAGCCACGCGCGGCAGTTAGTCATGCAGCTCGGACAAAACGTACCAGAAAGTAAGTAACACCACCGCTAGAAATAATAATTAAACCCCAAGTTTAGTTTCAGAAGATACGTCCCCGCTTAAGCAACACTCGACCCTACAGTATTTAGAAAGGCGCAGCCGCGTACGGAAAACGCGCGATTTCGCGAACAGACGCACCGCGTCGCAAGACCGTTCGTTCGTCTCCTTAACCAGCTGGAGGCGGAAATCCGAACCCGGTTTCATTAACCAGTACACTAGCAAAACCTTACCGAAACGAATCACAAAAATCAAAAAGTCTAAAGACTACACAACCGCGAAATTCTACACAGATTTATCAGATTCGGAAATTTGCGCCGAGTCGCAAACCGATTTAACCGAAGATAAGTGCGAAGACATTCAAGAAAGTTCGTTAGAGGGTGAGCACGACGTCGCCTCGAACACGCTAGAAAAAGTAGTTTCGGATTTGTTGATGCAGAACGAAGAGTTTCAAAAATTGATGAATCGGCAACGTAGGAACGTTAGGGATAGCGAACCGGGGCCTGGTCTTTGGACGAAAACCTCCGGCGACGAATTACCCAACAAAGCCGATTCGTTACCGCGCGATTTTCAACTAAACGATCAGTTAGATTGCAAAGACGAAAGCGTCGATGAGTCTACGTTGAGCACCAAGCCACCGGACATCGACGTTGAGGATCTGCAAGAAAGGTGCTTATTAACTTGTAACCTCATTAATACACTTCCTTAAAAATCTTTACTTAAACCGGCATTTTCTTTCACTTACAGAACATAATTATACTCTTCACTCTTCTATTAGGTATGGTGTGTCCCTCTAAAACAAACGCCACAACTAACCTCTTAATAATCTAATAATAACCAACACCCGTTTCAACACGTTTTATAACAATTCGTTATTTTCAGCGATCTTTCTTCTCAATTGAACGACAACGAGCACCCAGATCACCGCATCTATCGCAAATCGGCAATACGTTTCAGCTTAGTACAAAGGTTTCGTGCAATAATATCCGAAGAACAAAAACGAACGGTTACGTCCACGCCGATCAAAAGGTACACGAAACGTTCGGAGAACATCGGCGCAAGAATCGCGCATCCGGACTACGCCGATCCGCAGAAGTTGTTTCGGGCGTCGCAACATCTAAGCCAATCCGATCTACAACTAGACGACGAAGATTTAATGGGCAACTGCGAGGCTTTAGATTTGTCGATCAACGAAAAAGAAGTGCTCAGTTACGGCGAGAAGGTTAAAAAAGAATTCGAAGAAAGTATTGGTGCAAATTGCTCTAGTCACGAAAAGCCGAGAAACAATTTTAATTCTAGTCAAAATTGCGATAGTTATTACGAACGTCTACTCGAAAAGAATTTAAACGACGGTTGCGATGGCAAGAACGCGGAGAGGAGCGCCAGCTTTAATAATGCGTCGCAACCTAAAGTTATAAAACGTCCGACGAAAGCGCCGCCCCCTATTCCGGTAAAACCGACGAGACTGTTGAATCCGAGTATGTCGGAAACGTCCAAAGAAAACATCGAAAATAGTAATAATAAGACTGCGACCGGTGAGCATAATTTCCACACCGGTAGAAGAAGGATCTTTGTTAGTAAGGGAGTCTACGATGTCTCTCCTGACAACGATCTTCACAAAGACGATAACGAATTGACCAGTGCACAGCCAGTGAACTCCAAAGGTTGGGTCAAAACTATCGTTGGAAGGTTTGAATGACGTTTGGAGAATAATTAAGTCTGCAGATCTCCCCGCTTTATCAGACAATAACTTCAGTGTACAAACCACGTTGGTCGACAATATCCCAGAACCAAATAATTCTTCCTGTAGTGACATTGAACACTTCATGTTAGTGTATGTGCCAAATGTTTAAATATAAATAGATATTTAAATATGTTACAATAACATATTAATATTTTAAATTATTGTTAAATGTCTATAGTTTTCTATGAGACCTGATCAATGTATGTTAAGAAATAAATAATTTTAAACAATTAAGCTTTTGACTACGTTATCCTGTATATAAATATTAAACACCTTATATATGTATATGTTTGTAATAAACGTCAAGAAATGTTTTTTATTTATACTTGACGTTTCATATACTTATTGCGATGTAACCTAAAAATGGAAGGTAAATTATTTGGTTGCATACAAAACATTTTGACTTAATTTGCTTAATTACAGATTCACTGTGCACGGAAATTTTAATATTACTGTTTTTATTAGTGATTTTACGCTTCTTCTACCTAACTCACAAAGTAACAACAGGCAATTCGTCCATCGCAGCTGCAAGACGAAATGTACCAGCAAAAACTTTAATATGCATCGGATCAGGAGGACACACTACAGAAATATTAGAGTTAGTTAAGCAATTAGATTTTATTAAGTATTCGCCTAGGTACTATATATTAGCCAAAAGTGATACAACCAGCGTTTCGAAAATTAAAGACATCGAGTTAAACAACGTAAACTACGATATAGTTACGATTCCACGTAGTCGAGTTGTAGGACAATCTTACATAACATCCGTTGCTACTACTTTATATTCGATTCTTTGTAGTATTCCGTGCGTTGTTCGAATTAGACCTGATTTGGTTTTGTGCAACGGTCCCGGCACTTGCATTCCAATTTGTTTGATAGCTTTTATACTTAAGGCTTTGTTTTTATGCGACACTAGAATCGTTTTTGTTGAAAGTTTTTGTAGAACGAAAACGTTTTCGCTTAGCGGTAAGATTTTGTTTTATATAGCTGATAACGTAGTAGTGCAATGGC
This sequence comes from Aquatica leii, assembly GCA_035610365.1. Taxonomy (NCBI): domain Eukaryota; kingdom Metazoa; phylum Arthropoda; class Insecta; order Coleoptera; family Lampyridae; genus Aquatica; species Aquatica leii. Next base: position 35,703,342 of record CM069438.1, read on the forward strand.
CTTCGCTTAAAAGTAAATTGAAACGGGCAGATTATATCGGAAAATTAATCTAATTGATTGTTTATGTTTTTTTAATGCACAAGATGAATGTTATTTGAAGTATTTGGTGCTTTTGCAATTGTACAGTTATAAATGTCTACAAAATAAATAATTAATTTTAGTGAGACAGTAAATATTGCTATGACGACACATTTTGAACTACGTCTGCTTTATCATTTTTGAACATACGTCGGGAAGGTGCTTCTTTTTAGGAAAGAGAAGAGTTTGGCAATGATGACTAAGACCCTGTTACGTAGTTTTTCTCGCAACTTAAAGAGAGCGACGACTAACTCGGTTGTTCTGGTGATAGAGTCGTAACTTTCGTGGTGTTAGATTATAAAATAAATTTAAAAAAGCGCCAAAACGATGAAAGTCTAGGGTGGGAGACGTTTAAATCCACACGCAGCTGAAATAGAACAAATGACAAGACAGAAATAATAACCGGGATTGCCAAGCTGCAATGTTTTCGTTTGAAACCTTATTACTGCTATCTAGTTAAAGAGCGGAACTAAATTCGGTTAAAAGCGCAGCGAGAAATTTTTAAATTGAATTTTTTGGATTTATATAATATAAAGTGTATTAATGCTCGATTGCCCCGTATTTTTATAACGAATGTTTCACAGTAATTAAGTGTTAGTACAAAATATAACTTAAAAGAAGCAGTGCAATCGAGCATAAGTCAACCAATTACTTAACCGTTAACTTTTTAAAACATGGGTAATAAACCAACAAAACTCAAATTGCGTCTAAAACGTCTAAAAGAAATCTGAAAGATAACCATAGATAAAACAAAATGTCCAATGCTAACGCCATCTAGAATAGGATTCAAAACAATATATTGCAGCTTAGTGGCCTTAGTGGTATATATTTATATAAATTTTATCAAACGCTAGCATGTAGGTCGGTATCACAGACAAAATATAAACTACGCCCTCGACTGGGCAACACGTCGTACAGCAAAGTGACCTAGTCGGCTTAACTTTTACATTCAGTAAATTAAAATACGAAACTCGAATATTTAATGAAACAAAGCGCACCGTCACCATGTGACTCAACAAAACAATTTTATAATTGTGTTAACAACTTAACATGCAAGTACGGTCGTTCTTACAATCGATTGACCACCAAGATACTAACAATTAAAATAAAAAGTGTAATACTCACAAGTATGTTTCCTCAAGTAGGGAACGAGCTAGTGCATCATACCAGTATTACCTAAACCTTAATTGAAATCTAACACAAAAAACGTACATACGGCGTCATCACAAGTAAACCTTTTTTATTCATACGAATACTGAAAATAAACGGCTCACATAGTTTTGTCATTTTTGGTAAAAGTTTCTTTCAATAAGTATAATAATTGCACTCTGAAATTTTTTTTAACTTTAGCGGAAGAATAAAATCGTGTTTAAAAATTTGACATTTTGGTCTCTACTCCAACAACGAAAAGAAGGCGTACCGAGAATAAATTTTATACTAAAGCATTTTTAACATAACAACTTTTGCTGTTACTGTATGAATGTACGTCTCTTCCATGTGTTTTGTCAATTCTAGACGTCAGGTACCTCGCTTGATTCTCGGGTTAACTTGAATACGTCAGTCTCCCTAGCAGTGTCTTAAAAAAATCCATTGCTACTTGCAACTTAGAAACCATCCTGTTTGTGCTTTTTGAACTTACCAGCACGTCTGCGTCGTCGTTGGCGTAAAGGGCATATACACATATACACCAGCGGCTCTAGAACTGATCCTACTCCTACTCCGGTTTCTATTATTTGAGGATTAGGCTTGGACTGTATAGCAGCTTCTCTCTAAAGATTTCGTTATGTTAATAGGATCGGATGAGTTGAACCATGGGCCTGTTGTCTAGGAACGTATGTTGTCAAACCTTATCAAACGCTTTTTCGACGTCGGAACAAACAGTTCTGGTGTGTTGTTGGTTCTTCGTTCTGATGTACTCTTGTATCTTCTCAACTTTATTGTTGTCGTAAGTGGCTTTAAACTGCAGTTTTGAGGTGTCGGCGAACGTTGTCAATGGAGGAGTCGATTCTTCTCTCAAATCATGGCGCGAATGCGTGGCAAGACGTGCTAAGTATCGGTGGTGTCTATATATTCTATAGCTCGTAGAATTGCTCTTTGTCTCTTCTACAAAAAACGACATACCATTCATTTATAGGTCAGTTATATATGGTCACGTTCACCCAGTTGAACTATGACTGGATGATGGTCCGAGTTGAGTTTAGCTACTATTCAAATCTCGCGTTCAAGCTTGCAGTTCTGCATCATTATGATGTTGATAAGATGGAAGAAACCTCAGTTCGATCGGTGCGTTTGCAATAACGCCGTGACGTAGACTTTTTTTTACAGAAAGTGGAAACCCTTTATAGGCACTTTGGCACCACCAGAGTAGTGTGGAAGTCTCCTTTAAAAAACGATTCTTGCTTTTTCTCTTTACCCGGTAGACCCTTTCGAGTATTACTTCGGGCAAGGAAGGCCTCATTTACACAGCTTTTACCCTACACTTTCATTCACCGTTTTGTTCTTCTTCTACTTTCTTTTTTATAAGTTTGGAAATCCCTTCACAAATCTCCCCCATTTACCTCCTTTTATAAACTTCCTAAAATTGACTACCCTCAATCTTTCCCCTACTTCAGTTTCTAATTGACTCAAGACGCTCTTCCTTCTTGGGCACTCTAAGGCGTGTTTTGCGTCATCTACTTGCGCGTCGTAGTACATGCATCCCTATTTTTCTTTCTTTCATGTTTTTTAAAATAGAAACCGAAACTTCCGTGGCCCGTCAGAAATTTTACCACGTCGTGGTTCAACCCCGGCGCACCCCATTTCACCCACTCATCCACTCTACTAATGCTAACGCTTGTTCTGTCCTATCTATCTTGCTACTCCTACATCAATCTATCCGATGGTTAATGGCTACAATGTATAACCCTCTTCGTAATACTCTCTCTAATAGACGGTATCCCGGTCACCACTAAAATGGTTTCCGTAGATACTATCCTATAGGCCGTAATCCTCCTCAGGACAAACCTCCTCTGCACTCTCTTTAACATATCGAGGTGGTGTTTCTACTTCACTATGGGTCCCCATATAGAATCTCCATACAGTAGAACGAAGTGTACTACCCCCACATACATTCCGTTGGGAGCTTAGTCCTCTTGGCTTGGCATGAGTTGAACCAAACTCTTCACGGATTTTACCGCTTTCTCGCATGCGTCTTACGTACTCGGTCACTCTACCGTTTTGTCTGATCCACACGCCTAGGTACTTCAAGACTTTTCCACCTTTAATCTGTAAAACCCCCACCGTTATGGAGAAGTTTTTTATTTTTCTGGGTTCGACTAGAACTAACATTTCGGATTTATCGGGCGCCAGTTCCAGATTGTGGCTCACGAGCCAGTTTTTAATTCTGAAAATAGCTTTCTCCGCCCTGCTGTTTATCAACTCAGCGGTTTTTCTTTATACTGCCACCGCCAGGTCGTCCGCATAACCCAACAGTGTGACACTACCCAGCATCGCCAACTCCAGCACCCCGTCCTAATAGATGTTCCACAAAATCGGCCCTAAGATTGACCCTTGTTGAATCCCAGCCGTGGATTGTATTTGACTGCCTCCTCCGACGTGCAGCCAACTTTCGCTGAGCTAGTCCTTAACCACGTTACTCAGGTATCCCGGTGCTCTTTGACGATGCCTGATCATGCCACGCTGTTAAACGCGTTTCATATATTTAACGTCACGAAAACGCAGCACCCTCGGTTCTGCTTACTCACCTTTTTTATCCTGTCGGAAATTTTGAAAATCCCTCCAATAGTGTTCATGGTAGACTTAGCTTTTTTGAATCTAAATTAGTTTTAGTTTAGTTTACGTTTGTCTTCTAACCATGTCTTTAGTCTTTCTTCTATCACTGCTTCAAGCACCTTTCCCAATACTGGAAAGAAGCAAATAGGTCTGAAATCTCCCGGACTTCCATCAGATTTAGCGGGTTTTGGAACTAACGCCAAATTGCCGATTTTCCAGACTCTAAGGAAGGAGCTGCTTCCAAGACATTTGTTAATGTATGATAACAGGTCGTCCCCGATCATCTGATAGGCCCTATGTATGATTTCAACAGATATCCTATCAGGTCCCGCAGCTTTCTCACTCCTCATGTGCCCTACTGCGTTTTTGAGCTCTTCGCTCTTGATTGCCGGTACTTCGTTTGTGTGTAGTTTCTTTCACTTTATCTCTTTGTGACTTGGAAACAGCTCCCTTGCTAGACGCATCATTTCCTTCTTGTCCATGCTTAGGTCTACCTTCTTGTTGAACTTACCTGTAACAATTCTGTAGCTCTCACTCTATACTTCTAGCTCCAGGTCTGCTAGTAAGCTTTTCCATTTTCGTTTTTTACTTTTTAAAATTTTTTTAGCTTTGTCTTTTTGGTTTTATAGTTTTCTTTTTCCGTTCCGTTCCTTCCATTTGTGCTTTTTTCTCATGTCTCTTTACTTTTTTCTCTATTAGTATTTCTTTCTTATAGCTTTCACACCTCTTTCTGACATTGCTATGTCCACCGTTCACCAATACTTTCCCGTTTTTCTCTGATACCCGTTCTTCTTTTCCAAAACACTCTCACATTCTTCCAGAATCATACTCGTCAACTCTTTCGCTTCTAACTCATGTTCTCCCGCTTTCTTCCATTCTGACTCCGAGCTTTTTCAAAGTCTCCACGTTCGTTTTTCATCTCACGCCAACAGAACAACAGAACAACAAAACAACCGAACAACCGAACAACAGAACAGCAGAATCGCAGAACAGCAGAGAACAACAGAACAGCAGAACAAATAAACAGCAGAACAACAGAACAACAGACCAACAGAACACCAGAACAACAGAACAAGTGCACAAAATGCACAAAGTGAACAAAGAGAACAAAGTGCAAAAAGTGGACTCAAAGAACAAAGTGCACAGAAAAAACAAAATGCACAAAGAGAACAAAGTGTACAAGGAGTGTACAAAGAGAACACAGTGCACAAAGAAAACAAGGTGCATGAAGTGCACAAAAAGAACAAAGGAGAACAAAGAAAACAAATCGAAAAAAGCGAACAAAGAGAACAATGAAAACAAAGAGAACAAAGAAAACAAAGAAAACACAAAGAGAAACAAGAGAACAAAGAGAACAAAGAAAACAATGAGTAACAAGAGAACAAAGAGAACAAAAAGAACACAGAGAACAAAGAGAACAAAGAGCACAAAGAGAACAAAAAAAAACAAAGAGAACAAAGAGAACAAAGAGAACAAAGAGAACAAAGAAAACAAAGAAAACAAAGAAAACAAAAAGAACAAACTGCACAAAAAGAACAAAGAGAACAAAGTGCACAAATAGAACAAACTGCACAAAGAGAACAAAGTGCACAAAGTGCACAAAAACCACAAATTGCACAAAAGGAACAAAATGCACAAAGTGCACAAAAAGCACAAAAAGAACATAGTGCACAAAACGCACAAAAAACACAAAGTGCACAAAGAACACAAAGAGCACAAAGAGCACAAAGTGCACAAAGAGCACAAAGTGCACAAAGAGCGCAAAGTGCACAAAGAACACATTGCACAAAGAGCACAAAGTGCACAAAGAGCACAAAGTGCACAAAAAGCACAAAATGCACAAAGAGCACAAAGAGCACAAAGTGCACAAAGAGCACTAAGTGCACAAAGAGCACAAAGTGTACAAAGCGCACAAAGTGCACAAAAAGCACAAAGAAGACAAAGTGCACAAAAAGCACAAAGTGCACAAAAAGCACAAAGTGCACAAAAAGCACAAAATGCACAAAGTGCACAAAGAGCACAAAGTGTATAAAATGCACAAAGACAGAAAGTGCACAAAAAGCACAAAGTGCACAAAAAGCACAAATTGCACAAAAAGCGCAAAGTGCACAAAATGCACAAAGAGCACAAAGTGCACAAAGTGCACAAAGAGCACAAAGAAAACAAAGTACACAAAGAGCACAAAGAGCACAAAATGCACAAAGAGCACAATGTGCACAAAGAGCACAAAGAAAACAAAGTGCACAAAGAGCACAAAGTGCATAACGAGGACAAAGTGCACAAAGAGAACAAAGTGCACAAAGAGAACAAAGTGCAGAAAGTGCACAAAGTGTAGAAAGTGCACAAAGTGCACAAAGTGCACAAAATGCACAAAGTGCACAAAATGCACAAAATGCACAAAATGCACAAAATGCACAAAATGTACAAAATGCACAAAGTCCACGAAATGCACAACATGCACAACATGCACAACATGCGCAAAGTGCACAAAATGCACAAAGTATACAAAGCGCACAAAGTGCACGAAGTGCTCAAAAAAAACAAAGTGCACAAAGAGAACCAAGTGCACGAGGTGCACAAAAAAGAGGATAAAGTGCACAAAATGCACAAAGTGCACAAAGTGTACAAAGTGCAAAGTTAATTCGTTTGTCTATTTTGATACCGACGTATACCGGCAGCAAGGGCTAATCTTCGATTCCGCGTCTATCATAATTTTTGATCGAAAAATTCCTGCGCCGCGGTTGTCTTATTCGGAGACATGAGTTACAAAAGCCACTCATTCTTCGAATCTGAGTCAAATAGATCTCGCTAACTACGTGAGGCGCAAAAGTATTTGTTGCTTAATGGATACCAGAGAATGAATCCTGGCGATAATAGGTAAGACTATAGATATGTTTCTTTCATGTAAGTTGATGATCCAGAACAAGGTTCAGAAAACTATCGTGTACCCAACCGAAAAATCCTTCGTTACCAGTAGTAGCGTTCCTTACTTTTAATTTAATTACGAACAAAATATGCGTGGTATATAAGCTTATGTACGACGTTTCTATTTTATGTCCAATTTAGCATTGACCGCGCTTAAATGATTCGAAGAACTTGGACGGATGTCGTGTCAATGTACTCATACGACAATACATAAAGTTAAAGATTAGTTAAAGTTTGCGACTGAAAGTAAAATTGAATCTATGTTAGGGTTTTAGGGCTGACTGATAATATTTATACTATATACTAAAAAGAAATAAAATTATACGGTGCTATTAAGTAGTACGCATAAAGCTGACATGATTAATTAACGAAAGCATCACAATTACAAAATACGCTATGATAAAAAAGGTGCATAAAACTGATTGACTAATCATATAAGTATTAAAATTATACAATCCTGTGAAAGAAAGGAAAAAATGACCACTCATGCAAGAGATTTGACTGTCAGTAGCGGCGTCTAAACAATGCAGTCGTTAATGTTAATTTCGAATAAATATTTTTGAAAAATACAAAATAACGACATGTAGCAAGATTTTAGTTTAAAATTGATAACAAAAAGCAGAACCCTCAATCTGAAAAATTTACCAAGAAGAAAGAGAATTCAAGAAAGCCAAAAATACAGTAACATATTTTCTTGAGTTTAAATTTTCAATTACATCTAATCAAAACTCAATCAATTGAAAACTTGTTTACACAAATATCGAGATTATTTTTGTAACTATAGCTGCGCTAAAAAAAGAACTGATAACACTGCAGCGATTCGCTATTATCAATATAAATTTAAAAAACATAGAAATAATTGTTAAGCGTCAACAAATGATAAATGACAATCAACTTTTTATTTATAGTTTTAGTAAGATTGTTAGTGCATTATGGCTACATCAGGTGAGTGCGGTTCTACAAGATAATAACTACATAATTACTTAAAACCAGTAGTCTCTAGTACAATATTACTAAAAAATCTTCAAAAAACCAAACTGTCTACTGGTTCTTTAATGTCGTTTTTACAATTCGGTTGAATAGTTCGTACTTATTCAGCTGATAATTCTTGATTAATGTCAACTTATGTTACCTGTAGTAGATTTGCTTACAGTAACATTAGTTTATTGTAGATTTACATTTGGTACTAACTAAAAATAACAAAACTTACTAAATTACTACTAAAAAATTCAATTGGTAGACGATCTTTTTGACTCACGTTGTATACCTGCATTTCAACACAACCGCGATGTTACTTTTGAAGAGTATAGTTTTTAATCATTTTAATGTAACCACAACATAACAGTGTAAGTTTGTGGCTATATCTAACCTAGTTAAATGGCAATTGACTTTAATAATTTTTTAATGAGATAATCTAATATTTTTGAAAAAGACAAACCCTGACAGATATTTACCAAAATAATTTTTTGCTGAATAAGTAGAGAAGCAAATGGTCAATTCAGTTTGAGCGGTAAATGGAACACCGTTATGGCATTCCATTTTCAACTTTTGGTGCTCTTTCTAAACTCAGTTTTTAACTGTGATCGCGCACTGTTCCAAACAATAATTGATAAAAAAACGTTTTTTGATTTCAGCTGAAGTAATTTACAACAACGGTATCATCACAACTCCTAATCCCAAATACGAGCCCGATTCAAGAGGTGCCGGTTACGTATTTTTTTATTATTTAAAGAAACATTCAGACAAGATTTTGCAGGTAACAATTACGTTTTTTTTTGTAACGATTACAAAATAATTTCAGATGGATGGATATACCGGCGAAGAAGACACTTTTGGATCGGTCTTGCAAAGAAGTATTCGCATTGCTCTCCAAATGCAATGTTTCGGACCAGTTCTTGCGTCTTTATTTGTTGGTGCGAAAATTGCTTGCTTTGACGAACGAATGCATTTGAACGAAGCTGCGGTGTTGATGAATCAGATCAAACCTAAAATACTATTTGTCAGCTTAACAGCTCTTGAATTTATCGAAACTCTTCTAGAATCGTTAAATAAAACTGCGTTTATTATTGTGTTTGGAGCAACAGACACACACGTAAATTTTTTTGATCTTCTGCACCCATGCGTCGATGAGGAGAATTTTGCACCGGTACAAGTTGAAGAAGCTACAACGGCGTTTATATTTTTTAGCAGTGGTACCACTGGTTTGCCCAAGGCATTTGTTTAAGCCATCGTGCGTATTTAGGAGAAATTTCTGTTGTTTTGTAAGTATTTTTTATTTTAATCGCCACTGTACCCAGCTCTTTACAGAGATTTAGAAAAACCATCTGAACGATTTTTAATATTTTCAACCTTGTTTTGGTCGTCTTACGCGGTTTATTGGGAAGTCGCAATAATAAAAGGTTACACCAAAATTATCATCAATTTTTTGGAAGATTTGGAACCGATATGGAACGCAATCGCTAATTACCACGTAAAAATCCTCTTGGTTAAGCACTTTTAAAACCTAACGTTTTAGCCTACGTTTATGTTTATACATCCTTTTAGCATGAAAAAATTGTACAATGCAAAAATTGCTCACGCAAACGTCGACAGCATTAGAAGAATTTGCATAGTCGGCGGGGCGACGTTGGAACATGAATTGTTTAAGTACAGACAGATGTTTCCAAAAGCGATTGTAACACCTGCTTACGGATTAACCGAAGCAGGTCCAGTGCTTTTTTTTCCTTCACGCACAGAAAAAGATTTAGAATTTGTTTTAAAAAAAATTAAAGTCTACTGGGCGTGCGCTAAATGGAATATCTTATAAAGTAACTTAAACGTGAGTTAAAGAAATCAATTAACTATTTAGATATTTTTAGATTGTGGATGTAGATACTGAAGAGGTGCTGGGACCTTATGAAAAAGGAGAGTTGCGCATTAAAACCAAAAATGTTTTTACCAAGTATTACAAGATCGATTCAACTGATGCTTTTGACAGTGATGGATGGTTCAAGACTGGGGATTTGATGTATTACGACGAAGATTTTTATTTTTACTATGTAGAAAGGTTGAAAGAGCTGATTAAGTATCAAGTTTGGCATGTGCCACCAAAAATGATTGAGGATATTTTGGAATTACGAGACGATGTTAGCGCTGCTTGTGTGATTGGAATACCCCACGATGTAGATCGGGAACACCCGATGGCCATTATTGAACTAAAAAATACGTGCACTAATATTGTCGGTATTGAAGAAAACATTTCCCAGTATGTAGAACAAGCTCTAGGTGACAACTTTAAGCTTAGAGGTGGAGTTAATATTGTTGATAAAATTCCACTTACGCCTAGTGGCAAATTCGATGTTAGAAAGTCAAAGAGTATGATCCTGGATCAAATTTAATCTTTATATATAAAAAAGTACATAAAAATTTGAATCTACTTATATGTTTACAATAAAAAAACTTGATAATTACTAAACACTGACTAGTAAACCAATTGATTAAAATTAAGAAAAGAAACAGTAGGTAAATCGAAGCCCCACGTTGGGCGCTACTTTCAGCGTACTCGTACAACTCTTGATTTGAACACACTAAAGGTTTATTATGAACCCACTGTCAAATAAATTAGATAGAAGAGAAAAACAAACCACTCGACAACGACAGAACATAACACATATTTTTCAATAATAGATTTTGATTCAATTAGACATAAAAGACCAAAAAGATAGCCTTGAATACGATTAATTACTTAGGTTACTCGATTCGTCCAAGTCATGAACGTAAACAGTAATACTAAAATTTGATATAAACTGAAGGCTGAATAATTATACTCGACTGAAAATAAAATATTAATAATAATCGCAAACATATTAAAATTAGCTGAAGGCTTAATTCACTTAGTAAAGGTGAAGGTGTAAAGTAAGTAAATAACATTAAAAAAAAATTATACAAATTATTGACAGCTGACCGAAGCCCAATTTCTCTTAAAACGTAGTCCTTGAAGTCATCAACCCAACTTTTTTAATTTGTCGAATAATAAATACCATTATAATGGAATAATGATTTCACTTCCCGTAACTATGTGTTAAAGAAAGGCGTTCAGCCTTTGTCAACTTAAATTAATTTAAATTAGCAAAATAGAAAAATGCCAGCGATCAGTTATGTTGCCATAACAAACAATCTAAATAATTTAGCAAAAAAAATCTTCATTCGATACTTATCCTAACCGTGATGTGTAACAGTAAAATGACGACGCGAACGTAAAATGCTATGCAACTAGGCGTCCAGCTCGTTGAACAATATCATACCAGCAGGAGCGCACTCGCTTACTCCGGTACTAGGAATTTTGTTAAAGTACGAAATGTGAAAGTTTATTAATGACACGTAATAATGTTTGTGTTGATTTAGATAAGTTAAGGTTTTATATGTCAAATCTGATATTTTAAGAACCAACCAAATAAAAGATTTTGTGAGGGAAATTTGTTCAGGAATATGGTCAATTGCAGTCTATACAAACGCAATTAATAAAGTAGAAAAAGGACACACTTGACAGAATCTAACGACACCGTAAAACTAATAGAATGTTTCAAAAGCGTTTAGAACAAAATTTTAAAAACAGATTATATGTAGTAAGGTACTATGACGCCGTCAATAGCGCCAAGAAGAACCTTTACGCGTTAGAGCCGTTCGGGTGGATTAATGACGATAAAAGTTAAATGCTTTTTAGTAGCGCCACGGAGAACCGTTACCCTTGCTGGCTGGCGAACGGGGCAAATTTAATACCAACTCCGAACGTCACGGGGGACCGTTACGCTTATTGTTGGTAACAAATGGGAGACTTTAACTGATAGCGCATTGGAGAATTTATTACTCTTAATCAGCTATGAAGGAAAACTAAAAAAATTAATTTGGTCTTTAAAACTATATAATATAATCGATTTTAGGAGTAGTGGTGTTAGCGGAATCGAGGTTCTGGTATTAGAAGAAAAAGTTTGATGTTTGAATATTAAATTTGAAGTTCTGTTTATGTTGCGGACGTTACTACCACTAATCTTTTAGCATAAAATTCCTGTGTATTATTCTATGCAATTATTGTTGAATTCAATAATAATAAAAAATGTTTACAGAAATTTTCGTACTCTTGCATGTGTTGACGTTAGTATTTGAGATTAGTTTGACATGTTTAGTAGTCTTTTTGATCTTTCTTGGAATTGTTGTTATTGAAACGTTCGAGAAATTATTCTCAAGTTTGAGAGCCTTCACAAAGTTTTTATCTATTTCCAGAACGTTCACCGAAAGATATAGAAAACTCTCGAATGATGGCCAAAATGTATAACAAATCATAGGACAGTCGGCAGTGTTAAGAAGATTATTCAAGTTTAAATAAATAAGTGATTAACGCGTGTTGAGATAAATATACAGAGTATAACCTTATACGTCACTTTAATGTAAACAAGTGTGTGAAGTTATCCGAGGACATTATCTTTCGGTGAGTGTACTATATAAATTAGCGTAAGCGTTTGTATTAAATATCCTTAGATTTGATTAGTTTCGGTTCGTTATAAACGTGTAAATATTGTTAGTATAAATAAATTAGTTTTAATAACCGTTACATTATGTTAGTTCCGACAACAACTTCCTGAGTAGATGATCCAACCACAACATTCTGATCTGATTGTTCGAAAACAACGTTTAAATCTTCAGCAGGTGTAAAATTGGTCTAAAAAAATCGTATAGATTTAATGGTTTTCCATTCTAGTACACAAGTACCATTTCATAGCTTTGTCTACGGAAGAAAATCTTCCATAGGCAGAACTAAAGCTCAAAGCAATGTTATATTGTACCTCGATCTTCTGATTAAAAAAAGTTTCGTCTAATTGCTTTCAATCTACAATTAAAGAGACTTTATTAGTGTATGTTTTGCAAGTGATTTTAACTTCCGTAGGCAATAGAAAATAAGCGTTCCTAATACAAAAACATGCCAGCTGTTTTGCCGACCAATTCCTTCGTTGCTTTCTACACTAATTTCTTCTAAACAAACACATAAACATATTTTTTTGATCAAGAAACTTTGGTGGGGTATTTTTTAGTACTCATTTTATTCATTGCTATTAATTATAATTGTCGATTATCAATTTGTTTTGCGACTGCATGTAAACGAAGTAGTTGGTCGATTACGTTTAAAGTTAATTGATTGTAAATTACGTTATTTGCGATACAACTATTTAGATTTTTATTACTCGAACACTGAAAGGCAACAAGTTACAAAACACAGTTTATAACAACAAATATAATTTATTTTAACAAAGAAATCAGAGTTAAAAGGACGACGTTAGAATGATAGCAAATAAATAGCAACGAAGAATTCATCAATAAATATCACAGTTAATAATAATGATGCAGGCCCATTTTATCAGAAACAGTTCGTACAGCGACCAATCGATCCAACGATAACATGCATTATGGTTTTAACAGAGTAATAAAAATCTAAAGAGTTTGCTAGCAAATAACGCCATTCACAATCACCGTAACTTCAAATGTAATCGATCAACTTTTTCGTTTACATACAGTCGCAAAACGAATTGATAACGACAATTATAATTAATAGCAAAGAATAATATGAGTACGAAAAACTTACCCTACCGAGGTTCCTTGTGATAAGTAGTAACGTTCACTACTTTTTATTATTTTAGTAATGAAACGTGCGTAGTATGTAAGCTTACATGTACGGCGTCCTGTGCTTAAATCTACCTTTGACTACATACAACTGATTAAAGAAACTTAAATGGTAGACTGCCACCGTACTTAAGACAAACGGCGTTATATAAGGTTAAAGATGATTTAAAAGTTATGGCCGGAAGTAAAATGAGTTAGTAGAATCTACACTTCGATTAGATTAGAACAAGTAATACGGTAAATTCCAAATAAAAACTGTGATAGTGATATCGTCCGCATAAACGAAAATTTCACAGTTATCAGGTAAGTCCAGTTCGAGTAAGAAATTTACAACTACGTTCCACAAGGTCGACCCGAAAAGCTATGATTGAGGGGAACCCTTTGTCAGTCGTTTTGTATGGGAAAAACTAGAAACGATCGTAAAATGAGTGATCGAGCGATAAATAGCTTCGGATAACGTGCACGGGCTCTGCCAGAATCAAACTATTTGTTTTACCCATCCAAACCGTCATTTGCTACATCATCTTCTAGTTGCAGTAAGAACGTGCTAGTGAAATTCTCTCATTCTTCAGAATCTTAAACAGCAAAGAATTTGCTGGAGGAATTCTGTTTTGATGATAACAAATATAACTACCAATAATCTACTCAATTTGTTATTGTAAATGTTGTGAACTTCTTTCAGTTGCAAAGAACTAAATAATAGCAAGCACTCTCATATGAACAAGTATTGCTTTTCTCAAAACTATACTTAACATTGAGAGGGTCTAGTTTAAATTTAAATCTAATTACACACACGCAAAATTACGTAAGCGTCGTCATCTAGCGGAGAAAACGATAACTACAAATCTATTTACGCTTCATCCATTTTAAGAGGGGGTTGCGCACGCTAGAAGTAAAAAGTCGAAAGCAGAAGTGTGCCGACCCGCGGTACAATCAGCATTGGTAATATAAAATATGAGTAATGTTTGGGTTTCTTTGTGTTTTGTGAAATTCTCTGGGTATGTAACTAAAGGTATTAGTTAGCTAACGTAAAGAGTAACAAAATTAACTAAACTTTATTACAAACCCCTTTCTCTGCTACCGTGGGGTACAGAAATCAGAACAAAACCAGTATGAACTCTAATTACGTGGTACCAGCACTCTCCACTCCATAGGGCGTAGTTTTCCAACGATTAAATAATTGTGACAGAATTATTCTAGAGTAACTAATCGTACGTAAGCAAGTTAAATGATAGGGCGGAATTTCCTAACAATTAAATAATCGTAGACTCAATCAAAAGTTATAAGTAAACTTAGCCTAGGCAAAAATCGAATGGCCAGAAAATGAAGGTGAAAGCAACAAACGCTACATAAAATACTTTACTCTGGTCCAATGTCATAAGTACAGACCACATGTAACGGTGGTTCACACAATCGCTGGAAGTCAATGGATTTTTGTACAGAGCTCTATGCAAATTCCTATTGTCCGCGCTCACCAGTAAAAAAAATTAGCTAAAACACAAGAGTAAAACAGTACCATAATTTGCACTAAATGTAAATTAGAAAACAACCAAAATGATAGCCAAAAACAACAGTTCACTTGTACAATCTAATTGAAGTTACGTTTACTACTTTCAAAAATTAGCGGCGTAAATTTTTCATTGACCGCCTCCGTAGCGATTCCACAGCTAGCGAAATTTTGCGTTAGGAATTCCAAACCGAAAAATATTATAGAAAAATTGTTTCCATCAGGAATCGTAATTCTTCGCATAAAGCATCGAATGGAGAATGCTATATTAAAGTCTTTGAATTATATCCGCCATCAATCATCTTTTCCAGAAGAAAAGAGAAAGAAAAGGTAAAAGAGTCAATAAAACTAGAAATAATTATTGCACACTCGAAATCTAGCCCCACGTTGGGCCCCACAGTTGTTACGCTGTCTTCTTCGTAACTAAAAAAAAACAGCGACGATTAACTCGGTTGTTCTAGCGATAAGGTCATAAGCTTCGTAGTGATAGATTATAACCTGAATCTGAAAATGCGCTAAAACGATGAAAGATTAGGAGTGGTAGACAACGTAGTAGTAACACTGTATTTATTTTATCACAGACAGTAGCTTACATTGGACTAAGGAGAAGAATGTACATAAGTATATTAATATAAATTTTCTAAAAACTAGCACGTAGATCGGTATCATAGATAAAATATAAGTTACGCCTTTGACTGGGCAACAGGTCGTACAGCAAAGTGACCTAGTGGGCTTAGCTTTTACAATTAGAAAAAAAATGATTTTAAATTCGTAAACTCAAGTACAAACGTACGAAAATCGATTTAGAGAATCAAAGCGCATAATATAATATGTGACACAACACAAATATTTTAACATTAATTTTGATTACAACCTAGCATGTACGCACGGTCGACTGACCAACAAACTATTAAGAATTAAAGTAAATATGTAATACTTATAATTAGTTTCCTCCAGGTATGGAGTAGCTGGTACATCCTGCCAGCATTACCTAAAACTCAATTGAAATTTAACCAACAAAAAAACACGTACATACGGCGCCATCACAAATAACCCCTATTGTATACACAATCGCTAAAAGTAAACGACCGTGCCTAGTTTCCTTTAAATTGATTTCGTATTTGCTTTTGCAAAAGTTTCTTCCAACATAAAATTTTCCCAATTGTAACAACTGGTTATTATCTTCACAGACAAAGAAATGGATACTCTATACAAATAATTACGAACGAGTTAAATAAATAAATACTTATCCCAAATAAAGACTTTCACTGAAATCGCAGCAATCTCCTAATGTATTTCCACATATGTGCACGTGACAATTTGACATACTAACCCTACACTCCAACAACGAAAAGTAGGCGTACCGAGGATAAATTTTATACTAAAGAATGTTTAACACACGCCTTATTAATTGTGCATAGGAATTTAACAAGGTTAAAAAACATATGCAGATAACCAAGGTTGCTACGATAACAGAAAAATCAAATCGCGCCGTAAAATGAAAATGTATCCTTACCCTAGCAAATTTCTCACAACAAACACATCGGAAACCGCAGTTTATCTATTCAACACCCGCGTGGATAATTTAAAATACTTAAGATGTGGAAACTTTTGGGCTTGACGGTAACCCATGTGTAATTTTCTTAAGGTTCAAAACGGAAATGTTCTTAGTGAGCTCCGGTGTGTAAAGTGACATTGTCACTGGGCGAAATTCCTACAGTACGATAATTATACCAAAATATTTTTAACATTTAATGAACGCTACCATAGAATAAAGAGGAAGAATAGTACACTAATTTTGTAGATGCTTTCGTTATTTTAAATGGGTTTGATATCAATGAAATGTAATCAAAGATTTGTGCTTGTCGACCTACTTCCTGCATTTTGCAGTTGACTGTTATAATTTACTGTATTTTTACGTTACATTTCTTTATTGGCATTGGCAGAAAATATGACACATCTTGGTGTTTGTGTAATCATTTGTAGAAGATGGTGCAGATAATTTGGCGTAGAATACATTTGTTTACTTACGGTTTAGTAGTTT
Organism: Aquatica leii; assembly: GCA_035610365.1. NCBI lineage: Eukaryota > Metazoa > Arthropoda > Insecta > Coleoptera > Lampyridae > Aquatica > Aquatica leii. The sequence goes on from CM069438.1 coordinate 35,720,318, forward strand.
AATATACATTTATATGTGAAAGTTTATCTTTGCGTGCACTAACATCTGACCTCAAGCCGACAATAACACCTGATTATTAATAATATTCGAAATTATCAGCACGTCCGCTATGAAGCGATGACTGTCAATAACTCACATTTGACTCTTGGTATATTTTGTAAACATTTCTTGATAAAATAAAGTTTTTACTTTTTATGTACTTTGCATTTTTGTACTAAAAAACAATCTACTAATTTTTAATCATCATCCTCATTTCTCATTCAGAGATTCCATAGATTCTAGTATTATGACCAAGATCCAAAAATTTTACTAAACCATAAAGCATTGTTAATTTTGACGATGTAATTAACTACGTGATCATAAGTGTTGTCATTGGTCGTCAAGGACTAAATCAATTGTTTTGCTGACAACATTGTCACATGGATGGCTATGATTTAGTTAACAACGACGTCAGCTAACAACATAGTTAACTTTGTTTTATACAACCGGGCATAGAACTTGCCAAAAGCAAGATAACGAAAGAAGATATTGATAAACGACAACACGTCACAAAAAACAAGAACGTCTAGTTTAGAAAAATAAATAAAATTTACTAAGAATTATTGTAGATTATTTTTTTATTAATTTTTATCGTTTTTCTTGTTTATGTAAAATGTTTACGCAGAGTTTTTTTTCTAAGTTGTCGTTTGTAATAAAAGCACAAGTGAACTTAAAAAAGGTTATTGTAGTGCTCATTGTCGTAGAAGAAGCGTATCAAAATGCAGTTTTTCGTGGTTGCCCTATTGGTAATTGTATTTGTGATTCGAGCTGTTTTTAAACGGAAGTTCAACTATTGGAAGGAAAAAGGCGTTTGGACTCTAACACCATCTATACCATTTGGAACCACCAGAAATGTGATAATGCAAAAATGTTGCATAGGCATAGAAATGATGAACGTTTACAACCAGTTCAAAAAAAAGGCGCTTAGTTTTGGAGGATATTATTTTATGACTGCACCGATTCTCATACCTGTCGACATAAACCTAATCAAAAAAATTCTAATAACGGATTTCGATCATTTCATCGACCGCCCAATTTTTTCCCAAGACTACGATCCGTTGAGTGTGCATTTGTTTTCTTTGAAAGGCGCCAGATGGAAAAAGATGAGGACGAAACTGACCCCAGCTTTTACGACAGCAAAAAACAAAATGATTTTTGAAACGGTAGTAAAGTGTATAGATAATCTTCTAACAATTTTAGACACCGCCGCAGAAATAAACGAAACGATAGACGTTCACGATTTATCGTCTAGGTTAGGCATCGATGTGATCGCATCGTGCGCGTTTGGAATCGAAGCCGATTCGCTCAATAATCCCAATTCGCAAGTAAAAAAAAACGCAACAGAATATTTCCGATCATCAATTCGAAATACAATATTGTTGTTAATTGGAATGATAAATCCGAGAATTTTAAGTTTTTTTAGAATTAATTTTGTGTCAAAGAAAGTTACAAACTTTTTTATAAATCTTATGGAAGAAACTGTAGACTATAGAGAGGCTAATAATGTGATCAGGAAGGATTTTATACATCTTTTGTTACAAATCAAAAACAATGCAAACATCATCGACGATGCGGTTGGAAGTTTTGAAAAAACGGATCTAGCACCCCAATTGACAATAAAAGAAATGGCCGCACAATCTTTGGTGTTTTTTGTAGGTGGCTTTGAAACGGTTAGCATCACAATTTTGTATTGCTTGTACGAGCTAGCTAAAAACCCTACCATACAAGATAAGGCAAGAGCAGAAATTCAAAAATGCCTGCTTGAAAATTCTGAAAACGATAAACTATCTTACGCGTTATTGCAAAACTTGCATTACGTAGATAAAGTAATTCATGGTAAGATAACATTTTTTAGTGATTCTTCTATATGTGTGTTTTTAGAGACGCTTCGTCTGTATCCACCAGTCTCTATAATAAGCAGAGAATGCACCAAAAACTATACCATTCCAGACAGTGATGTAACGATCGAGAAAGGATGTGCTGTTATTATTTCTACTTTAGGTATTCACAGAGACCCCGAATTTTATCCAAACCCAGACGAGTTTGATCCCGAAAGATTTTCGCCTGAAGATATGAAAAAGCGACCACCGTGTACATGGATACCGTTTAGTGCGGGACCAAGAAATTGTATCGGTAAGACGAAATTACTTTTTTTATGAATAATCAAACCGTCAACTTTTTCCGCAGCCTACCAATTTGGTACAATGGAAGCAAAAACTGTAATCGCAACATTGTTAAATCGGTACCGATTTACGATTACCCCTGAATCAGAACAGCCTTTCACATATTCTGCGTCAACCCTACTGCTTTTGCCTAGTAATAAAATACAGTTGAATGTTGAAAAACTGTGATTTTATGAGGCGTGTACTGAAGTAATTTCCCCAATTTCATCGACTACATCTAGCCGAAAGAGTAATCGCAGTATTTCTAAATGTTTCTTTCACGTGTTTTGTGTCGTGCTTAGTAATAATGATAAATTTTGTTACAAATACGTTAGATTAAAATGCGCAACTAAATTTAGATATTATATGCTTTAAAGTATTCTCTGTTACTCAACCAGATTTATCTTAACTGTGATACTCTTATACTATTATTTCTATTAAAGTGCTTTTTGTTTTAATATAGCGTCGTCTTTGTTGTTGGAACGCCTCTTGTGTTATCCGAACCAAGAAAAAAACTTAACATTTACGGAGTGGCGCCTATTGGTTAAGTTTTTGATATTTTGATCCCAAATTACAACTATACTAGCTGTAGAAAGGTACATAAAACAGCAAACAAGATTCTTTTATAACGTGAAAGTTAAAATCGATGTATAAGAACCAAATAGTTTAAATGAATTTTTCACTCTAAAACTGTCACGTACATTAGAATTTGCTTCACAAGAATAAGCATAGAATTGCCTATATATTTATTTTTTAATAACGTTGAATTTGAAAATACTAATTGACGTTATTATTCAATCTAATAATTAATTGTATTAACAATCTAACATACACGTACGGTCAATCTAACAATCGAGATGACCAACAAAGTACTAATCGTAAAAATTGAAATTGTAATACTTACAGTTATGTTTTACCCAGTAGGACATTAGCTAATTCCGTACCTCTATTACCTAAAACCTATTATGAAATCATACAAACTCACCAGACAAAGTTCGGTACTAACAACTCGACCTACGACCATCTCCAACTTAAGCTAGCCAAACAAGTGAGTCAACAATCTATTTCATTGATGTTTTTTTCACCTTCACAATAGATACGTTACAAGTGTAACTGTTAATCACAGTTCGTCATCTATTGGGTGAACTTCTAATCAAATTGTCTATTTTATGTTGATCCATTTGTTGCCATTGCTCTTGTAAACAATTTTTTTTTGTTTGAGACATCATGACTTGATTCAGGACATGTTTTTGCAACATGTACATAGGTTCTATAAGATTCAAATCAGGGAATTGAGTCGATCACGGCAATACTGCGATATTGTGCTTTTGTAAAAAATGTTTACTGTTTTTGCAATGTGTGGTTGAGCGTTGTTCTGCATGAGTAAAAAAATTGTCCCGTTTGTGGTAGGATAACAGGTTTTAAAATTGTGTCTCAATATGCATTTTCCGTTAAACGAACGTTCAACAAAAACGAAGTTAGTTTTACGGCCAATTTCAACACAAACAAAATTTTCTAAACAGTTGCCACACGATTTTTATTTTCAGGTGTCTTCCACAACTTTAATCTGTTTGTTTGAATGTATTAAACAATGTTGCTTGATGCGAAGTAATAACATTCTGCTGAACTTTCATTGTTTATTATTTTGAAACAAATATACACAACGTTTCGATTGCTGTGGTACCTGCAATCGTCATCAGGTGAATACTAACAAACTTAGAAACTACTGGAGCTTATATACTAAAGACATGTTTGATGAAGCGTTCAAGCGTACAAAATCAACTTAGCGTAACAGATTAATTAACAAAATTCCTTAGTGAAGTTTAAATTGTTTTAGAGGTTCGATTAGTGGTTTCCATATGTTGCTTATCTCGACACTCGGCTGGTTAAAAATTTCTTTGTTGTTGTTGATGAATGCCGCTTCTTTAAATTTCCGTTTGTATCAATGTTCTTCTGTGTGTATGATTTTTGCTTCTGACCATTTCATTCGATATTGGTTATCCCACGAATGTTGCGCGATGCCGGACTTAGAAGTCTCTCCTCTCTGTGTGTGCGTCTGATGTTCTTTCAGTCTGATGTCAAGTGGTCTTTTGGTTTCCCCCACGTATGACTTGCCACATTTATATGGAACTTGGTAAATACAGTTTTGGGAAACTCGACTTGTTTGTGGCTTAGTGTTGGAAATTATACTCCTGATGGTGGTCGATGATTTGAACACTGTATTCAAGTTGTAGCTTTTCCCTATACGTTTTATTGATTCTGATAAACCTTTGACATATTGGATGCTCAGCAGTGAATTGGGCAGTTCTTCTGTTTTAGGTTGTTCCTTGGTGTTCAATTGTTTTTTCCGTAAAAACTCTTCTACAATTTTTTTCTGGATAACCATTCTGCCTTAGATCGTTTCTAATGTTTTTGATTTCTTTTCGTAGCCCTTTCTCTGTGTTGCACAACCTGTACGCTCTGTCGATTAGAGATTCTACTACTCCCCTCTTCGTAGATGTGGAATGGTTAGATTCAAAGTTAAGATATCGACCGGTGTGTGTCGGTTTCTTGTAGACAGTCGTTTCCATAATTCCCTTGTTCTTTGTTACGTGAACGTCTAAAAAAGAAAGTGAGTTCTCCTTTTCTTTTTCCATAATGAATTTGATGGATGGTTTGATGTTGTTCAATTGTTGTAGAAAAAGGTCTAGTTGCCGATTACTGTGGTTCCAAATTATAAAGGTATCGTCAACATATCTAAGCCATGTTTTGGGTTTGAATTTTGATTTCTCTATGGTCTGGGATTCAAACCAGTTCATGTAGATGTTGGCGACTACTGGTGATAGAGATGAACCCATTCGTAGTCTTTCGTCTTGAGTGAAGAATCTGTCTTTCTCCTGAAAATACGAGTTCTTGAGGCAACATTCTAGGAGCTTCATTATTCTTTCTACCGGCAACGTGGTTCTTTCCTGGAGTTTTTCATCTTCTCGGAGCTTCGTTTGGATGATTTTGAATGCTTCTTCAACTGGCACATTAGTATAAAGACTTTCTACGTCGAAGCTGACTAATTGATCCCGTGGGTGTAGCTGTATTGTTTTCAGAATCTCAACGAAATGTTTGGATTCTTTGACAAAAGATGAGCTGTTCTTCTGTAGTGGTTGCACAATTGGTAGTAGAAATCTGGATAGCTGGTATGTGGGTCCATTACGAGAGCTGGTTATCGGTCGAAGCGGCATGTTGTTTTTATGTATCTTCGGTAGTCCATATAGAAGCGGCGGTTTGCTGTAGTGTGGTGTTAGCATCGTTTTCATCCTTGGTGTTAGATGTCTTTCGTAGAGTTTTAGGACTTGATAGATCTTTCTTTCCAAGCTTGCTGTCGGATCTTTCTTCAGTCTGCGGTAATTCCCTTGATTTAAGACGTCTTCAATTTTTTGGTCATACGTGGTCCATGATAATAATTGCGGCCCTTTTGTCGGCTGGAAGTATTTTAATGCATTTGTTCTTCCGTAAATTTGTGAGAGCTTTTTCCTCATGTTTAGTGATGTTGGTGTGTTGTTTTCTTTTCTTCTCTAGAGCACTTCTGATTTTCCACTTAAATTCTTCTGCTTGTGCTGGATTCAAACGTGTTGTCTCGACGGCACCAATGATGTCTAGTACAGGCACGTGTTTTGGTGTTATCGAAAAATTGAGCCCTTTCTCTAATAGAGTCGTTTCTGTAGCAGACAGTGAATGTGTCAATATGTTGACTATGGTTCTCCTTGCATTCTTTTGGTTGTCGGCTGCTTTCTGTTGGTTTCGTGTAAGTTTAGCCCATTTCTATCGTGTGTTTCTTGGTGTAGTTGTCGTACCTTCTCGCAAGTAGCGTCTATTTTGCGGAATATTGGTGTGTAATCTTCTTCCAATGTGAACTCTTTTATCTCCTCGAATCTTTGTGTGGCGTCTTGGAGTAATAAAGTAAATGAAATAAAAAGTATTATTGACTACGTCTGCTTAATTTTTCATTTACTTAACACGCCTATTGTTTTGCGTCAACTGTTGGAATTACCAATTTCGTTTATCTTTTCATAAACAATAAAAACATTTTCTATATATAAAAATCAATTTTGATTAGTAACATTTATTTTTTTTAAATGTTGTAAATTTCTGGATATAATTTTTATTAACTTTTGAGTATCGCTCGCACTTTTTTTTTTAATTTTTTGATTCTTGAGCATTCTAGGCTTATTTTTATAACTCTTTGGTGTTTTTTATACAAGTTTTTGATTTTATAGTACTCTGTTTTTTTTTAATTTTTTGACAAGTAATACTAATTTGTAAGATTTTTTAAATGACATTTTAAAAAAACAATTTTTTTTTAACAATGTCTTTAAAATGACAAAAACGCTCAATTAGAGTTTAAATTTAAAAAAATAAAAACATTAGTTTTTCTAAAACAATTTTAATTAGTAAAATTTTTTTTTTGGTAAAAATTGTTGTAAGGTTTCTAGATATCGTTTTGATCACCTTTTGAGTTTCGCCCTCGCCTTTTTTTTTAGTTTTTTAATTCTTGGGCATTCTAGGCTTATTTTTATGTTTCTTTGGTGCTTTTTTTATACACGTTTTTGACTTTCTAATTCTCTGTTTTTTGAAACTTTTTTGACAAGTAATACTAATTTGTAAAATGTTTTGAAATGACTTTATAAAACTAATTTTTTTAACAATATGTTTTTAAAATGACAAGAACACGTAGGGGAAGACGGGGAAAAGAGGACCCTTTAAGACATTTTGGATACTATTTTGTTTCCTTTAATAAAAATAAAGAAAACCGTATAGTCATAGTTAAGTATAGAATGTGTATTGAATAATAAAACAAATTTTATTCAGATCTGTTAACACAATAATTATAAGAAACAGCTTAAAATTAATTCTGCATCGGTCCTCTATGCCCCACAGTTTGGGGCAAAGAAGACCGCTTTTTAGTTATTACAAATTAAGCACAGAAATTCGTCCTCAAAGTCATCTATCCCTGCACACTCTTCATGTGCCCAGTTTCTGCATCCTTGACACTGTATCCACCCTTCTCCGCCTCTACTTGCACTGTATTTGCTAACACAGTACAGACAATCAACATCAGAAGCGGAATCACTTTCTTCACTGCTTTCATCTTGTATCTTGCTTGTGCTGGCTTCCATTTCTTTTCGATTTGGTTTTGATTTCACAATTTTGATTTTCTTGTTTGTTTGTAATTCAGTTCTTGGTTTTGGTTTTACAATTTTCTTTCTGTCTTCTTCCTGTCTTTCCAAAGCATCTTTAACGGGAGTGTTTGTCAGAATTTTCGAAGTCTCTTTTCTTCTTACTACCCGTTTAGTTTGCTTAGGACGGGTGGGTTTTGGAGAAATAATCTGAAGAGTTTCACTAAATGAGCAACTGGGTTGGCTATAATTCTGAGTGGATTTACTTTTCTTCATATTTGTTTCCTCTGTGAAATTAATGTTGGATACTTCTGGTGGTTCAATGGGGATTTCTGAAGAAACTTCTAACAATTCAGATAGCATGAAATCTGTTTCATCAAATATGTCACGGTTGTAAGGAAATATGCCACTTGTTTCAAAACCTTTTATACCTTTTTCCACTGTAGCCAGCTTCTGGAATGCCTTGCAACATAATTCTGCTGTCTCATAAATTGTGATTTGTCGTCCAGGATAAGAAGTCATATAAAAATCACACTCCCGTGAATATTGTTTTTTTAGAAGCCCAAAAACAGAGGTCTAAGGGTTGCAGTCGATGGCTACAGTGGGGTGGTAATGTCAAAAGCGTTATATGATTTTTCTTTGTCTTGGTAATTCCCTGTAGTTGTCTATGACTTATGTGCCCATCAAGAATGAGTAATACAGGAGATTGTTCTGTTGGCTTTGCATACTTGATAAAGTGGTCTAGGTATTTCAAAAAATGTTCGCAGTCCATCCACCCAGATCCATTAGCATAGCCAACAGTTCCAGCAGTACTCCTTTGAGCAACATAGACGACATCCTTTTTCTGGGAAACAGAAAAAACGGGGGGATATATGATCCTGCCGCCGAAACTGCGCAACCCACTGTAATATTAGAACCTCTTTCCCCACTTACAATACGACCCACTTGTTTTTGCCCTTTCTTAGCAAGTATCTTGCATGGTTTCTCTACAGTACTAATTCCAGATTCATCAAAGTTATAGATGTTGTTTGGGGTGAAATCAAATTTATGGATGACATGTTGTAACTGATCGAAAAAATGGTTTACTTGAACTTTGTTAAAACCAGCAGCTCTGTGGATACTGGTTGCCTCAGGTTTTTGAACAGACATTTCTGGATGCCGTTTTAGAAATCCAGCTAGCCAGTCCACCCCAGCTAACTTTATATTTTTATTGAAAATATGCGGAAGTTTTAATTTTTCTGCCACTTCGAAGGCAATTCTTCTCACATCTAATGGAGTGAGACCGTAAAATTGGTTTTGCATGTCGAGAAGATGTCTTACTAGTACATTTTCATCTTCGATAGAAAATACAGCTGTGATTGATCCAAAAATAGAACCCGTAATAGCTGCTGTCTCATTTGAACGCAATAGCTTAAGTCTTCTTATTAAACACGTTTTGGAAACTTTAAATGTAGCAGATGCCAATCTCAAACTCATGCCATCTTTAACTGCCTGAATGGCTAGGGTAACGGTCTTCTCAGTCCAGGATGGCTTTGGATTTTTCCTTGTATACGTCCTCATCTGCAACAAATCTAGATCTCATAGTTTCTAATAATACGGGGTAAGGAGGACCGCGGTCCGCTTTACCCCAAGACAGGTAGACCCCTTTGCCCCAAATGTTACTACGCTAATGAAAACAATATAACCTCACAATGGAGCTTCTAAAGCAGGTTTACTTTTCATAGAAATAAAGCATAACTAAGGCATTTACAAGTATACAGGCAGCAGTAATGTAATAGACTACCTGGTATTTGAAAATGTCGTTAAAACTTAATTAATAAGAACTTACCTTAAAACCTTAATATCACCAACGATTACTACTCGCGGTATGGCCAACCGTTTGTAACTAAAAAAATGCGGGATTTTCAAATAATTTAAAAAATACTTAGGTGTTCCTCTTTACCCCGGTGGTCCTCTTTACCCCATGTTCCCCTAATTGAATTTTAAATTGAATCAAATAAAAACAATTATTAATTACGTCTACTTTACTTTTTATTTAGTTATTCTAAAACAATTTTGATTAGAGAAACTGCTTTTTTTTTCGTAAAAAATGTTGTGACGTTTTTAGATATCGATTTGATTAATTTTTGAGTATCGCTAGTATTTCTTTTTAGATTTTTTCGTTCTTGGGCATTCTAGTCTTATTTTTATACTTCTTTGCTAGCTTTTATACACGTTTTTGACTTTCTAGTTCTGTTTTTTTTAAATTTTTTTAACAGGTAATTTTGATTTGTAAGATTTTCTTAAATAACTTTTTATAAAAGTATTGTTTAAACAATGTTTTCAAAATCACAATATCGCTTAATTGGAATTTAAATCTAATGAAATAAAAAGTATTATTGACTACGTCTGCTTAATTTTTCATTTACTTAACACGCCTATTGTTTTGCGTCAACTGTTGGAATTACCAATTTCGTTTATCTTTTCATAAACAATAAAAACATTTTCTATATATAAAAATCAATTTTGATTAGTAACATTTATTTTTTTTAAATGTTGTAAATTTCTGGATATAATTTTTATTAACTTTTGAGTATCGCTTGCACTTTTTTTTTAAATTTTTTGGTTCTTGAGCATTTTAGGCTTATTTTTATAACTCTTTGGTGTTTTTTTATACAAGTTTTTGATTTTCTAGTACTCTGTTTTTTTAAAATTTTTTGACAAGTAATACTAATTTGTAAGATTTTTTAAATGACATTTTAAAAAACAATTTTTTTTAACAATGTCTTTAAAATGACAAAAACGCTCAATTAGAGTTTAAATTTAAAAAAATAAAAACATTAGTTTTTCTAAAACAATTTTAATTAGTAAAATTTTTTTTTTGGTAAAAATTGTTGTAAGGTTTCTAGATATCGTTTTGATCAACTTTTGAGTATCGCCCTCGCCTTTTTTTTTAGTTTTTTAATTCTTGGGCATTCTAGGCTTATTTTTATGTTTCTTTGGTGCTTTTTTTATACACGTTTTTGACTTTCTAATTTTCTGTTTTTTGAAATTTTTTTGACAAGTAATACTAATTTGTAAAACTTTTTTAAATGACTTCATAAAACTAATTTTTTTAACAATGTTTTTAAAATGACAAGAACACGTAATTAGAGTTTAAATTCAATAAAATAAAAACAGTTATTAATTACGTCTACTTTACTTTTTATTTAGTTATTCTAAAACAATTTTGATTAGAGAAACTGCTTTTTTCTCGTAAAAAATGTTGTGACGTTTTTAGATATCGATTTGATTAATTTTTGAGTATCGCTAGTATTTCTTTTTAGATTTTTTCGTTCTTGGGCATTCTAGCCTTATTTTTATACTTCTTTGCTAGCTTTTATACACGTTTTTAACTTTCTAGTTTTGTTTTTTTGAAATTTTTTTTAACAGGTAATTTTGATTTGTAAGATTTTCTTAAATAACTCTTTATAAAAGTATTGTTTAAACAATGTTTTCAAAATTACAATATCGCTTAATTGGAGTCAACTGTTGGAATTACCAATTTCGTTTATCTTTTCATAAACAATAAAAACATTTTCTATATATAAAAATCAATTTTGATTAGTAACATTTATTTTTTTTAAATGTTGTAAATTTCTGGATATAATTTTTATTAACTTTTGAGTATCGCTCGCACTTTTTTTTTGAATTTTTTGATTCTTGAGCATTCTAGGCTTATTTATATAACTCTTTGGTGTTTTTTATACAAGTTTTTGATTTTCTAATACTCTGTTTTTTTTAAATTTTTTGACAAGTAATACTAATTTGTAAGATTTTTTAAATGACATTTTAAAAAACAATTTTTTTAACGTCTTTAAAATGACAAAAACTCTCAATTAGAGTTTAAATTTAAAAAAATAAAAACATTAGTTTTTCTAAAACAATTTTAATTAGTAAAATTTTTTTTGGTGAAAATTGTAAGGTTTCTAGATATCGTTTTGATCAACTTTTGAGTATCGCCCTCGCCTTTTTTTTTAGTTTTTTAATTCTTGGGCATTCTAGGCTTATTTTTATGTTTCTTTGGTGCTTTTTTTATACACGTTTTTGACTTTCTAATTCTCTGTTTTTTGAAATTTTTTTGACAAGTAATACTAATTTGTAAAACTTTTTGAAATGACTTTATAAAACTAATTTTTTTAACAATATGTTTTTAAAATGACAAGAACACGTAGGGGAAGACGGGGAAAAGAGGACCCTTTAAGACATTTTGGGTACTATTTTGTTTCCTTTAATAAAAATAAAGAAAACTGTATAGTCATAGTTAAGTATAGAATGTGTATTGAATAATAAAACAAATTTTATTCAGATCTGTTAACACAATAATTATAAGAAACAGCTTAAAATTAATTCTGCATCGGTCCTCTATGCCCCACAGTTTGGGGCAAAGAAGACCGCTTTTTAGTTATTACAAATTAAGCACAGAAATTCGTCCTCAAAGTCATCTATCCCTGCACACTCTTCATGTGCCCAGTTTCTGCATCCTTGACACTGTATCCACCGTTCTTCGCCTCTACTTGCACTGTATTTGCTAACACAGTACAGACAATCAACATCAGAAGCGGAATCACTTTCTTCACTGCTTTCATCTTGTATCTTGCTTGTGCTGGCTTCCATTTCTTTTCGATTTGGTTTTGATTTCACAATTTTGATTTTCTTGTTTGTTTGTAATTCAGTTCTTGGTTTTGGTTTTACAATTTTCTTTCTGTCTTCTTCCTGTCTTTCCAAAGCATCTTTAACAGGAGTGCTTGTCAGAATTTTCGAAGTCTCTTTTCTTCTTACTACCCGTTTAGTTTGCTTAGGACGGGTGGGTTTTGGAGAAATAATCTGAAGAGTTTCACTAAATGAGCAACTGGGTTGGCTATAATTCTGAGTGGATTTACTTTTCTTCATATTTGTTTCCTCTGTGAAATTAATGTTGGATACTTCTGGTGGTTCAATGGGGATTTCTGAAGAAACTTCTAACAATTCAGATAGCATGAAATCTGTTTCATCAAATATGTCACGGTTGTAAGGAAATATGCCACTTGTTTCAAAACCTTTTATACCTTTTTCCACTGTAGCCAGCTTCTGGAATGCCTTGCAACATAATTCTGCTGTCTCATAAATTGTGATTTGTCGTCCAGGATAAGAAGTCATATAAAAATCACACTCCCGTGAATATTGTTTTTTTAGAAGCCCAAAAAACAGAGGTCTAAGGGTTGCAGTCGATGGCTACAGTGGGGTGGTAATGTCAAAAGCGTTATATGATTTTTCTTTGTCTTGGTAATTCCCTGTAGTTGTCTATGACTTATGTGCCCATCAAGAATGAGTAATACAGGAGATTGTTCTGTTGGCTTTGCATACTTGATAAAGTGGTCTAGGTATTTCAAAAAATGTTCGCAGTCCATCCACCCAGATCCATTAGCATAGCCAACAGTTCCAGCAGTACTCCTTTGAGCAACATAGACGACATCCTTTTTCTGGGAAACAGAAAAAACGGGGGGATATATGATCCTGCCGCCGAAACTGCGCAACCCACTGTAATATTAGAACCTCTTCCCCACTTACAATACGAACCACTTGTTTTTGCCCTTTCTTAGCAAGTATCTTGCATGGTTTCTCTACAGTACTAATTCCAGATTCATCAAAGTTATAGATGTTGTTTGGGGTGAAATCAAATTTATGGATGACATGTTGTAACTGATCGAAAAAATGGTTTACTTAAACTTTGTTAAAACCAGCAGCTCTGTGGATACTGGTTGCCTCAGGTTTTTGAACAGACATTTCTGGATGCCGTTTTAGAAATCCAGCTAGCCAGTCCACCCCAGCTAACTTTATATTTTTATTGAAAATATGCGGAAGTTTTAATTTTTCTGCCTCTTCGAAGGCAATTCTTCTCACATCTAATGGAGTGAGACCGTAAAATTGGTTTTGCATGTCGAGAAGATGTCTTACTAGTACATTTTCATCTTCGATAGAAAATACAGCTGTGATTGATCCAAAAATAGAACCCGTAATAGCTGCTGTCTCATTTGAACGCAATAGCTTAAGTCTTCTTATTAAACACGTTTTGGAAACTTTAAATGTAGCAGATGCCAATCTCAAACTCATGCCATCTTTAACTGCCTGAATGGCTAGGGTAACGGTCTTCTCAGTCCAGGATGGCTTTGGATTTTTCCTTGTATACGTCCTCATCTGCAACAAATCTAGATCTCATAGTTTCTAATAATACGGGGTAAGGAGGACCGCGGTCCGCTTTACCCCAAGACAGGTAGACCCCTTTGCCCCAAATGTTACTACGCTAATGAAAACAATATAACCTCACAATGGAGCTTCTAAAGCAGGTTTACTTTTCATAGAAATAAAGCATAACTAAGGCATTTACAAGTATACAAGCAGCAGTAATGTAATAGACTACCTGGTATTTGAAAATGTCGTTAAAACTTAATTAATAAGAACTTACCTTGTTACAAGTTTTTGGTGGTTTTACGAACCTGCACGGCCAACTCTCAATCGTCGGAGAGAGGGGGGTTCCTAGATACATAAATTGAAGAGATATATAAGGGCGCCAGAGCTTCTCCAAAGTCACGTCTGTCTGCTCACAACAGACCAGGATACTTGTAACACGATGTTAGGTCCGTAATCCCTCTACTCAGCTGTTCGAGTAGTCAGAAGCAATTAGTTAATACGATAGTCATAGGAACAGGTATATTGTCATAAAAGAATACCTAACCACAATAACAATTTTAATGTAGAATCGCTGAGGTTTATCACAGAATATAATGACTTTTAAATACAAAGAAAATGCCAGTAGTATAGGCAACACACCGTACATAAGTAAACTACCATAAGAATCTATAGCGAAGAATAGTTTGTAGTAAATAACGTTTACATAATTAGTAGAATAGCATTACTAACAATCAAATACAGAAATAAGACAGTACTACGCTAATGTTAACTTATCCTAACACAGCGTATAAACTTAATATAGCATCAACGTTAATCAATCGGTATTACACAGCATGCACAACTTGACATAAGTAAAATTTATTACTTAACTCGTAAACAACGATAGTGATAATTATAGAATTAATGACAAAAGTCTCGTGAGTGACCCGTTTGACTACGCAATAAAACAAATAAGATCACTTACCAATAAATACAGGAGTTTCCTTTGGTGTGAAGAACGTACGTTCCCCCGACACATAACCCTGTAAATAATTTGAGTCGCAAATCGTGTCAAGCTAATGCCTCACGAAATCACATCTATAACAATTATTACTTAAGATACAAACAAGTATAAAGAATATAAACCGGTTGTTAAATGCTGTGGTACCCCTTTGTCGTTGATTTAATTCGTGATAACCATAAATCTTATAAAGAAAAAGTTAGCCCAGGACGACTCCATAAGACCTCAATTGCGCGGCTTGAAATCGCCTTCTGCGAGCGCTCGAGTCCGGCAACGTGATGCCTTAGTTAATAATAGTAACGATATCCATTTATCGAGAATCTAATAGTTATACCATGAAGGTACGCAAAATGGCTGTCAAAAGGAAAACGAATTACAAACGAGTTTATATTAAAAGATGACTTTAGCTTACCCTGTAACGTCTTAACGAAACTAAGAAATTAAATAATTATAAATGGTTTTCCATTATTTCCCCGATGGTAACGGATATATTAATATTTACTAGTTACAGACCATTTACATATTCACGTGTGACGGCTTTCTACCAAATGACATCTAACACGCAAAGGATCGTTAGCGGGTGTCAAAACCCGAATCTAATTTCCCGTCGAAAACACATAGGCGTACCTAATGAAAATTTCAACCGTAACAACAAAGGCGTACGTAATGAAAATTACCGTAACAACCTTAAAACACTAAAATTGCTGTAAAATGAACAATTCTGACATTTGAGTACCAATATCACCAACGATTACTACTCAAGGTATGGCCAACCGTTTGTAACTAAAAAAATGCGGGATTTTCAAATAATTTAAAAAATACTTAGGTGTTCCTCTTTACCCCGGTGGTCCTCTTTACCCCATGTTCCCCTAATTGAATTTTAAATTCAATCAAATAAAAACAATTATTAATTACGTCTACTTTACTTTTCATTTAGTTATTCTAAAACAATTTTGATTAAAGAAACTGCTTTTTTTTCGTAAAAAATGTGGTGACGTTTTTAGATATCGATTTGATTAATTTTTGAGTATCGCTAGTATTTCTTTTTAGATTTTTTCGTTCTTATTTTTATACTTCTTTGCTAGCTTTTATACACGTTTTTGACTTTCTAGTTCTGTTTTTTTGAAATTTTTTTAACAGGTAATTTTGATTTGTAATTGTAAAGTAATTGTAATTGGAATTTAAATCTAATGAAATAAAAAGTATTATTGACTACGTCTGCTTAATTTTTCATTTACTTAACACGCCTATTGTTTTGCGTCAACTGTTGGAATTGCCAATTTCGTTTATCGTTTTATAAACAATACTAACATTATATTCTAAGTTGATCAAATTAATAATCCCTTCTTTTAAAAGGTTGGACAGAAGCAACTATTTCAGTTTTTGTGCAACGTTTCGTGTTCAGGATGAACACTTGATTAGGCTCGCTTCTTTATTGTAAGAGACATACATTTGTTGATTATTATATAAACATAAAAACAAAAATTTATAATTACCTAACTAACAAACATCACCGCACTTTATAAATTTGAATACATTTTTAACTAACTAATATTAGGCGTTTCTAAAAACCAAATTTACTACACTCTTTCAATATTAAACAATTACAATTCGTCCTTACAATTTTCCATAGAAGTTGAAAACAGTAACCAACTTTTAATTAAAAATTCTAACAATATTCTAATAGATTGGTACTCAAAAACTACGGCATCTAATAGAATCATTAATTTCTTTTCGAAACATCCCCATAACCAAAAAATAAACATAATAAAATCGATTAAAAACAAAATCTTGACATTAAGCAGTCTTCAGTTTCATCAAAAAAACCTAAAAATCCTACAAAAAAACCTATATAATAACAATTATCATTGTTATGTAATTAAACGTTTATTTACCGCTAACACTCTAATGCCCAATCCCGATCCTTCACCGATGACTGCTGTGTTAAGTACGACCAACACTGCCAGTAAGGGTTATGTAATTAACGTCCTGGGTCTAAGTCTTCAAGTCAAAGCACTAAAAAACAATACTATCAGTATAGCTTTATATAAAAACAACACACTATTCAACAAATTTTACACTAAACTAAAAGATACATCCATTGATTTCGAAAAATTTCACCTTATCTATAAAATTGATTGCAATGATTGCGACAAACGTTGTATTAGCCAAACAAAACAAAAACTAAAAAACCGTGTTCAAAATCACATGTGTGACTGTAAAAAAACTAATAACGTTTCCAAGACCGATAAAACCGCGTTGTTTTTACATCATACCCAGTTACAACATAATTTTAATTTTGATAACCCAACGATGTTAGATTTTGAAACCAATTTTTTATATAATAATTTAATTAAGAAAATAAAAAAACGAACATAAAAAACAAACAAAAACTAATATGTACAAAATATCTAACTTATTTACTAACTTATGTTCTAATCTTAACTTACTTACTTAATTAATTAACTTAAATATAACTAACCGTAAGAGTCGCTCCGCTTATAACATCTGTAAAAAAATGTATAATTAGTGTGGTTATTTCACAATTGCTTAATTTAGTATTATCTAACGTTACCAAACAAGTTTTTCTATTCATTTATCTTGTTCATACACTACCAAAAATTTCAATTTTTATACATTTGTCAAAGTAGTCAGTAGTCGTTAATTAAATGTTCAATTGTATTTTAAATTCATTTGATTCAGTGGTAAGTAATGTTTATTAACGTTATGCTTCAATGAATAATTATTTTATTAGTTAGTTACCCAAAAAAATATAAATAAAAAACGTTTTATTGAATTTCATAATCTATTATATATAATAATGTTAGTTAGTTCAAAATGTATTCAAATTTCTAAAATGCGGTGATGTTTACTAGTTATGTAATTATACAAGCTTTGTTTTTATGTTTATATAATAATTAAAAAAGTTTGTCTTTTACAATAAAGGCCTGATAAAATGTTCATCCTGAAAACGAAACGTCGTACAAAAACTGAAGTAGTTGCTTCTGTCCAACCTCCCAAAAGGAGGGATCATTAATTTGATCAACTTAGAATATAATCATTACAAGGAAGCGAAACGTTCTAATAAAAACATTTTTTGAGTTTAAAAATCAATTTTGATTGGTAAAATAGATTTTTTATTGTAAAAAAGTGTACGTTCCTGGATATAATTTTGATTAATTTTTGAGTATCGCTCGCAGTTTCTTTTTTAATATTTTGATTCTTGGGCATTTTAGGCTTATTTTTATACTTCTTTGCTGTTTTTTATATATGTCTTTGATTTTATGGTTCTCTAATTTTTTGAATTTTTTTTGACAGGTAATACAAATTTGTAAGATTTTCTCAAAAAATTCTTAATAAATTTGAAAAATTTTTTTTAATCACACGCTTAACTTTAACTTAAATTTAATTAAATTAAAACTATAATTGATTACGTGTACGTTACTTTTTATTTAAATATTGCAAAAAATAACCAAATTATTTTTAGTGCTACTGTAATAAACACGCTTATCGTTTTGCGTAAACTGATGGAATTACTGATTTCGCTCAACTTCTCAAAGAAAATAAAACTATTTATTAAAAAAAAATTAGTTTTTATTAGTAAAATTGATTTCTTTTTGTAAAAAATGTTGTAAGGTTTTTGGACATAGGTACTTTTGATTAACTTTTGAGTATCACTCGCAGTTTTTTTAATTCCTTGGTTTTTAAGCATTATAGCCTTATTTTTATGCTTTTTTGCTGTTTTTTATACGTGTTTTTGACTTTCTGGTTCTCTGTTTTTTTTTTTATTAATTTTTAAGTATCGTTCACAGTTTTTTTTAGATTTTTTAGTCTTTTGAGCATTAGCTATATTTTTATGCTTTCTTGCTGTTTTTTTAAAATATATTTTTGACTTCCTGGTTTGGTGATACTTTTTCAAATAATTCTTTATAAAACTATAAAAAATTTTTTAAAATAACAAAAACGCTTAATTGGAATTTATATTTAGTTAAATATAAATTATTGGTTATTACGTCTACTTTACTTTTAATTACTTATTGTAAAAAATAACCAAAACATTTTTACTACTACTGTGATTTTTGTTCTGTTTTCCGTCAACTGATCGAATTACTAGTTTCATTTGTGTTCGCAAAAACAATAAAACTTTTTATATATTAAAACAAAAACAAGTCTGTTCAGTAAAATTAATTTTTTTTGTAAAAAATGTAAGGTTTTTAGACATACTTTTGATTAATTTTTGAGTATTGTTCGCATTTTTTTTTAGATTTTTTGGTTCTTGAACATCATAGTCTTATTTTTATGCTGCCTTGCTATTTTTTATGCACATTTTTGAGTTTCTGATTCTGTTTCTTTTTAACTTTTTGATAGGTAACACAAGTTGGTTATATCTTCTCAAATAATTTCATATAAAATTCAAATTTTTTTTTAAATAACAGAAACGTTTAATTTGAATATATATTTAATTAAATATAAATTAATGTTAACTATGTCGACGTTACTTTTTATTTACTTGTTGTGAAAAATAACCAAAACATTTTTACTACTACTGTGATTAACGAGTCTATTGTTTTGTGTTAACTGATGGAATTACCAATTTCATTTATGTTTCCAAAAACAATAAAACTTTTTATTTATTGTAAAAAAAAAAATTAAATCAACTCTGATTAGCAAAATTGTTTTTTTTTGGTAAAAAATGTAAGGACTTACTTTTGATTAACTTTTGAGTATCGCTTGCAGTTTTTTCTACTTTTTTGATTTTTTTTGAATTTTCGTCTTATTTTTATGCTTCTTTGCTAGTTTTATACATATTTTCAACCTTCTGTTCTCTGTTTTTTTAACTTAGTGACAGGTAACACAAATTGATGATATTTTCTCAAAAAATTCTTTAAAAACTTTAACAAACTTTTTAAAATAACAAAAACTCTTAATTGGAATTTAAAGTTAATTAAATAGAAACTCATATTAACTATGTCTACGTTGCTTTTTATCTATTTATTGTAAAAAATAATCAAAACATTTTTACTACTACTGTGATTAACGCGTCTATTGTTTTGTGTCAACTGATGGAATTACCAATTTCGTTTATGTTCCCAAAAACAATAAAACGTTTTATTTATTAAAAAAAAAAAAAATAAATAAAATCAACTCTGATTAGCAAAATTGATTTTTTTTTGGTAAAAAATGTAAGGTTTTTGGACATACTTTTGATTAACTTTTGAGTATCACTTGCAGTTTTTTTTTAATTTTTTGTCTTGTTTTGAATTCTAGTCTTGTTTTTATGCTTGTTTGCTATTTTTTATACACATTTTTGACTTTCTGGTTCAAAAAATTTTTTACTTATTCAAAAAAAAAATTTACTCTAATTAGCAAAATTGATTTTTTTTGGTAAAAAATGTAAGGCTTTTGGACTTACTTTTGATTAACTTTTGAGTATCGCTTGCGGTTTTTTTGATTTTTTTTTGAATTTTAGTCTTATTTTTATGCTTCTTTGCTGTTTTTTTTTACATATTTTCGACTTTCTGTTCTATGTTTCTTTAACTTAGTAACAAGTAACACAAATTGTTGATATTTTCTCAAAAAATTCTTTAAAAACTTTAACTAACTTTTGAAAAAAACAAAAACTCTTAATTGGAATTTATAGTTAATTAAATATAAATTAATATTAACTATGTCTACGTTGCTTTTTATTTATTTATTGTGAAAAATAATCAAAACATTTTTACTACTACTGTGATTAACGCGTCTATTGTTTTATGTCAACTGATGGAATTACCATGTTTGTTTATCTTCTCAAAAACAAAAAACTTTTTACTTATTCAAAAAAAAATAAATTCACTCTAATTAGCAAAACTGATTTTTTTTGGTAAAAAATGTATGGTTTTTGGACTTACTTTTGATTAACTTTTGAGTATCGCTTGCGGTATTTTTAAATTTTTGTTTTTTTGAATTTTAGTCTTATTTTTATGCTTCTTTGCTGTTTTTTTTTACATATTTTCGACTTTCTGTTCTCTGTTTCTTTAACTTAGTAACAGGTAACACAAATTGATGTTATTTTCTCAAAAAATTCTTTAATAACTTTAACAAAATTTTTAAAATAACAAAAACTCTTAATTGGAATTTATAGTTATTTAAATATAAATTAATATTAACTATGTCTACGTTGCTTTTTATTTATTTCTTGTGAAAAATAATCAAAACATTTTTACTACTACTGTGATTAACGCGTCTATTGTTTTATGTCAACTGATGGAATTACCATTTTTGTTTATCTTCTCAAAAACAAAAAACTTTTTACTTATTCAAAAAAAAAAGTTACTGTTATTAGCAAAATTGATTTTTTTTGGTAAAAAATGTAAGGTTTTTGGACTTACTTTTGATTAACTTTTGAGTATCGCTTGCGGTTTTTTAAAATTTTTGTTTTTTTTTGAATTTTAGTCTTATTTTTATGCTTCTTTGCTGTTTTTTTTACATATTTTCGACTTTCTGTTCTCTGTTTCTTTAACTTAGTAACAGGTAACACAAATTGATGTTATTTTCTCAAAAAATTCTTTAAAAACTTTAACAAACATTTTAAAATAACAAAAACTCTTAATTGAAATTTATAGTTAATTAAATATAAATTAATATTAACTATGTCTACATTGCTTTTTATTTATTTATTGTGAAATATTATCAAAACATTTTTACTACTACTGTGATTAACGCGTCTATTGTTTTGTGTCAACTGATTGAATTACCATTTTTGTTTATCCTCTCAAAAACAAAAAACTTTTTACTTATTAAAAAAAATTTTTTACTGTAATTAGCAAAATTGATTTTTTTTTGGTAAAAAGTGTAAGGTTTTTGGACTTACTTTTGATTAACTTTTGAGTATCGCTTGCGGTTTTTAAAAATTTTTTTTTTTGGAATTTTAGTCTTATTTTTATGCTTTGTTGCTGTTTTTTTTACATATTTTCGACTTTCTGTTCTCTGTTTCTTTAACTTAGTAACAGGTAACACAAATTGATGTTATTTTCTCAAAAAATTCTTTAAAAACTTTAACAAACTTTTTAAAATAACAAAAACTCTTAATTGGAATTTATAGTTATTTAAATATAGATTAATATTAACTATGTCTACGTTGCTTTTTATTTATTTATTGTGAAAAATAATCAAAACATTTTTACTACTACTGTGATTAACGCGACTGTTGTTTTGTGTCTACTGATGGAATTACCAATTTTGTTTATGTTCCGAAAAACAATAAAACTATTTTTTAATTAAAAAAAAATTAATTTTGATTAGTAAAATTGATTTTTTTTCGGTAAAAAATGTAAGGTTTTTGAACATACTTTTGATTAACTTTTGAGTATCACTTGCAGTTTTTTTTAATTTTTTGTCTTGTTTTGAATTCTAGTCTTGTTTTTATGCTTGTGTGCTATTTTTTATACACATTTTTGACTTTTTGGTTCTGTTTTTTTAACTTTTTCATAGGTAACACAAATTGGTTACCTTTTCTCAAATAATTCCTTATAAAGCTTTAAATTTTTTTTTAAATAACAGAAACGCTTAATTGGAATTTATATTTAATTAAATAAAAATTAATGTTAACTATGTCTACGTTACTTTTTATTTATTTATTGTGAAAAAAAATCAAAACATTTTTACTACTACTGTGATTAACGCGACTATTGTTTTGTGTCTACTGATGGAATTACCAATTTCGTTATTGTTCCCAAAAACAATAAAACTTATTATTTATTCAAAAAAAAAAGAAAATAAATAAATAAAATGAACTCTGATTAGCAAAATTGATTTTTTTTGATAAAAATGTGAGGTTTTTGGACATACTTTTGATTAAATTTTGAGTATCACTTGCAGTTTTTTTTTAATTTGTTGTTTTGTTTGTAATTCAAGTCTTGTTTTTATGCTTCCCTGCTATTTTTTATATACATTTTTGACTTTCAGGTTCTGTTTTTTTTAACTTTTTGATAGATAACCCAAATTGGTTACATTTTCTCAAATAATTCCTTATAAAGCTTTAAATTCTTTTTTAAATAACAGAAACGCTTAATTGGAATTTATATTTAATTAAATATAAATTAATGTTAACTATGTCTACGTTACTTTTTATTTACTTATTGTAAAAAATAACCAAAACATTTTTACTACTACTGTAATTAACGCGTATATTGTTTTGTGTCAACTGATGGAATTACCAATTTTGTTAATCCTCCCAAAAACAAAAAAACTTTTTACTTATTCAAAAAAAAATCACTCTAACTAGCAAAATTGATTTTTTTTGGTAAAAAATGTATGGTTTTTGGACTTACTTTTGATTAACTTTTGAGTCTCGCTGGCATTTTTTTAAAATTTTTGTTTTTTTTGAATTTTAGTCTTATTTTTATGCTTCTTTGCTGTTTTTATACATATTTTCGACTTTCTGTTCTCTGTTTTTTTAACTTAGTGACAGGTAACACAAATTGATGATATTTTCTCAAAAAATTCTTTAAAAACTTTAACAAACTTTTTAAAATAACAAAAACTCCTAATTAGAATTTATAGTTAATTAAATATAAACTAATATTAACTATGTCTACGTTGCTTTTTATTAATTTATTGTGAAAAATAACCAAAACATTTTTACTACTACTGTGATTAACGCGTCTATTGTTTTGTGTCAACTGATTGAATTACCATTTTTGTTTATCCTCTCAAAAACAAAAAACTTTTTACTTATTAAAAAAAAATTTTTACTGTAATTAGCAAAATTGATTTTTTTTGGTAAAAAGTGTAAGGTTTTTGGACTTACTTTTGATTAACTTTTGAGTATCGCTTGCGGTTTTTAAAAATTTTTTTTTTTGGAATTTTAGTCTTATTTTTATGCTTTGTTGCTGTTTTTTTTACATATTTTCGACTTTCTGTTCTCTGTTTCTTTAACTTAGTAACAGGTAACACAAATTGATGTTATTTTCTCAAAAAATTCTTTAAAAACTTTAACAAACTTTTTAAAATAACAAAAACTCTTAATTGGAATTTATAGTTATTTAAATATAGATTAATATTAACTATGTCTACGTTGCTTTTTATTTATTTATTGTGAAAAATAATCAAAACATTTTTACTACTACTGTGATTAACGCGACTGTTGTTTTGTGTCTACTGATGGAATTACCAATTTTGTTTATGTTCCGAAAAACAATAAAACTATTTTTTAATTAAAAAAAAATTAATTTTGATTAGTAAAATTGATTTTTTTTTGGTAAAAAATGTAAGGTTTTTGAACATACTTTTGATTAACTTTTGAGTATCACTTGCAGTTTTTTTTAATTTTTTGTCTTGTTTTGAATTCTAGTCTTGTTTTTATGCTTGTGTGCTATTTTTTATACACATTTTTGACTTTTTGGTTCTGTTTTTTTAACTTTTTGATAGGTAACACAAATTGGTTACCTTTTCTCAAATAATTCCTTATAAAGCTTTAAATTTTTTTTTAAATAACAGAAACGCTTAATTGGAATTTATATTTAATTAAATAAAAATTAATGTTAACTATGTCTACGTTACTTTTTATTTATTTATTGTGAAAAAAAATCAAAACATTTTTACTACTACTGTGATTAACGCGACTATTGTTTTGTGTCTACTGATGGAATTACCAATTTCGTTATTGTTCCCAAAAACAATAAAACTTATTATTTATTCAAAAAAAAAAAGAAAATAAATAAATAAAATGAACTCTGATTAGCAAAATTGATTTTTTTTGATAAAAATGTGAGGTTTTTGGACATACTTTTGATTAAATTTTGAGTATCACTTGCAGTTTTTTTTTAATTTTTTGTTTTGTTTTGAATTCTAGTCTTGTTTTTATGCTTCTATGCTATTTTTTATATACATTTTTGACTTTCAGGTTCTGTTTTTTTTAACTTTTTGATAGGTAACCCAAATTGGTTACATTTTCTCAAATAATTCCTTATAAAGCTTTAAATTCTTTTTTAAATAACAGAAACGCTTAATTGGAATTTATATTTAATTAAATATAAATTAATGTTAACTACGTCTACGTTACTTTTCATTTACTTATTGTGAAAAGTAACCAAAACAAATTTACTACTACTGTGATTAACGCGTCTATTGTTTTGTGTCAACTGATTGAATTACCATTTTTGTTTATCCTCTCAAAAACAAAAAACTTTTTACTTATTCAAAAAAAAAATTCACTCTAATTAGCAAAATTGATTTTTTTTGGTAAAAAATCTAAGGTTTTTGGACTTACTTTTGATTAACTTTTTAGTATCGCTTGCGGTTTTTTTGAATTTTTGTTTTTTTTTGAATTTTAGTCTTATTTTAATGCTTCTTTGCTGTTTTTTTTACATATTTTCGACTTTCTGCTCTCTGTTTCTTTAACTTAGTAACAGGTAACGCAAATTGATGTTATTTTCTCAAAAAATTCTTTAAAAACTTTAACAAATTTTTGAAATAATAAAAACTTTTAATTGAAATTTATAGTTATTTAAATATAAATTAATATTAACTATGTCTACGTTGCTTTTTATTTATTTATTGTGAAAAATAACCAAAACAAATTTACTACTACTGTGATTAACGCCTCTATTGTTTTGTGTCAACTGATTGAATTACCATTTTTGTTTATCCTCTCAAAAACAAAAAACTTTTTACTTATTCAAAAAAAAAAATTTACTGTAATTAGCAAAATTGATTTTTTTTGGTAAAAAATGAAAGGTTTTTGGACTTACTTTTGATTAACTTTTGAGTATCGCTTGCGGTTTTTTAAAATTTTTGTTTTTTTTTTGAATTTTAGTCTTATTTTTATGCTTCTTTGCTGTTTTTTTTACATATTTTCGACTTTCTGTTCTCTGTTTCTTTAACTTAGTAACAAGTAACACAAATTGTTAATATTTTCTCAAAAAATTCTTTAAAAACTTTAACAAACTTTTTAAAATAATGAAAACTTTTAATTGAAATGTATAGTTATTTAAATATAAATTAATATTAACTATGTCTACATTGCTTTTTATTTATTTATTGTGAAAAATAACCAAAACATTTTTACTACTACTGAGATTAACGCGTCTACTGTTTTGCGTCAACTGATAAAATTACCAATTTTGTTTAGGTTCCCAAAAACAGTAAAAATCTTTATTTATTTAAAAAAGAATCAATTATGATTAGCAAAATTGAATTTTTTTGGTAAAAAATATAATGTTTTTAAATATACTTTTGATTAAATTTTGAGTATTCTTTTGATTTTAAAAAAAAATTTGGGACTTGGACATTCTAGACTTATTTTTATGCTTCTGTGCTGTTTTTTATCTATGTTTTTGACTGTCTGATCCTTTGTTATTTTAAAAATGTTTTGACAGGTAACACAAAATGGTAATATTTTCTCAAATAATTCTTTATAAAACTTCAAAATCACATAAACGCCTAATTAAAGTTTATATTTAACTAAATAATAACTT
Organism: Aquatica leii; assembly: GCA_035610365.1. NCBI lineage: Eukaryota > Metazoa > Arthropoda > Insecta > Coleoptera > Lampyridae > Aquatica > Aquatica leii. The sequence continues at coordinate 35,746,317 of CM069438.1, forward strand.
TTATTGACTGCGTCTATTTTACTTTTTATTTACTTATTGAAAAAAAAATAACCAAACATTTTTACTACTACTGTGCAACTGATAAAATTATTATTTAGTTTATCTTCTCAAAAACAATAAAACTTTTTATTTATTAAAAAAAATTATTTTTGATTAGTAAAATAGACTTTTTTTTGGTAAAAAATGTAAGGTTTTTGGACATACTTTTGATTAGCTTTTGAGTATTGCTTGATTTTTTTAAATTCTTTGCTTCTTTTGAATTCTAGTCTTTTTTTTATACTTCTTTGTTATTTTAATACATATATTTGACTTTCTGGTTGTCTGTTTTTTTTTAACTTTTTGACAGGTAACAAAAATTAGTGATATTTTCTATAAATAAATAAATTATTATGAACTACGTTTACGTTATTTTTTATTTACTTATCGTGGAAAATAGCCAAAACGGTTTTACTGAAATTACCAATTTCGTTTATGTTTTCAAAAACAATAAAACTTTTTTATAATTAAAAAAAAAATAATTTTGATTAGTAATATTGATTTTTTAAGGTAAAAAATGTTGTAAGGTTTCTGGATATACTTTTGATTAAGTTTTGAGTATCTTTCGCATTTTTCTTTAAACTTTTTGGTTTTTGAGCATTTTCTTTATTTTTATGCTTCTTTGCTGTTTTTATATATGTTTTTGAATGGCTAGTCCTGTTTTTTTTTTAATTTTTGGACTGGTAACACAAATTGGTTATATTTTCTCAAATAAAAACTCTTAATTGGAATTTATATTTAATTAAATATAAATTAATGTTAACTATGTTTACGTTACTTGGAATTACCAATTTCGTTTATGTTCCCAAAAACAATAAAGCTTTTTATTTATTCAAAAAAAAAAAAATAAAACACAATCAACTCTAATTAGCAAAACTGATGTTTTTTTGGTAAAAAATGTAATGTTTTTGGACTTACTTTTGATTAACTTTTGAGTATCGCTTGCAGTTTTTTTTAATTTTTTGTTTTGTTTTAAATTCTAGTCTTATTTTTATGCTTCTTTGCTGTTTTTATACATATTTTCTACTTTCTGTTCTCTGTTTTTTTTAACTTAGTGACAGGTAACACAAATTAGTGATATTTTCTCAAAAAAATCTTTAAAATCTTCAACAAACTTTTTAAAATAACAAAATCTGTTACTTGGAATTTATATTTAATTAAATATAAATTAGTATTAACTATGTCTACGCTACTTTTTATTTATTTATTGTAAAAAATAACCAAAACATTTATACTACTACTGAGATTAACGCGTCTACTGTTTTGCGTCAACTGATAGAATTACCAATTTTATTTAGATTCCCAAAAACAATAAACATTTTTATTTATTTAAAAAAGAATCAAGTATGATTAGCAAAATTGAATTTTTTGGTAAAAAATATAAGGTTTTTAAATATACTTTTGATTAACTTTTGAATATTGTTCGCATTTTTAAAAAACCTTTTTGGTACTTGTACATTCTAGACTTATTTTTATGCTTTTTTGCTGTTTTTTATTCATGTTTTTGACTTTCTAGTTCTTTGTTTTTTTGAAACTTTTTGAGAGGTAATAGAAATTGGTGATATTTTCTCAAATAATTCTTTATAAAACTTTAACAAATTTTTTAAAATAGCAAAAACGCTTAATTGGAATTTATATTTAATTAAATATAAACTTATATAAACTACGTCTGCGTTATTTTTTATTTAATTATTGTGAAAAATAACCGAAACATTTTTACTACTACTGTGATTAACGCGCCTATTTTTTTATGCTAACTAATGGAATTACCAATTTCGTTTATGTTCCAAAAAACAATTAAACTTTCTTTCATTATAAAAAAATAATTTTGATTAGTAAAATTGAGTTTTTTTGGTAAAAAATGTAAGGTTTCTGAATATACTTTTGTTTAACTTTCAAGTATCGTTCAAATTTTTTTTTAATTTTTGGTTTCTGAGCATTCTAGACTTATTTTTATTCTTCTTGGCTGTTTTTTATATATGACTTTGACTGTCTGATTCTCTGTTATTTTAAAAATGTTTTGACAGGTAACACAAAATGGTGATATTTTCTCAAATAATTCTTTATAAAACTTCAAAATCACATAAACGCCTAATTAAAGTTTATATTTAACTAAATAATAACTTTTATTGACTGCGTCTATTTTACTTTTTATTTACTTATTGAAAAAAAAATAACCAAGCATTTTTACTACTACTGTGCAACTGATAGAATTATTATTAAGTTTATCTTCCCAAAAACAATAAAACTTTTTATTTATTAAAAAAAATTATTTTTGATTAGTAAAATAGACTTTTTTTGGTAAAAAATGTAAGGTTTTTGGACATACTTTTGATTAGCTTTTGAGTATTGCTTGATTTTTTTTTAATTCTTTGCTTCTTTTGAATTCTAGTCTTATTTTTATACTTTTTTGCAATTTTTTATACATATATTTGACTTTCTGGTTGCCTGTTTTTTTTTTAACTTTTTGACAGGTAACAAAAATTAATGATATTTTCTATAAATAAATAAATTATTATTAACTACGTTTACGTTACTTTTTATTTACTTATTGTGAAAAATAGCCAAAACGGTTTTACTACTACTGTAATTAACGCGCCTATTTTTTTGCGTCAACTGATGAAATTACCAATTTCGTTTATGTTTCCAAAAACAATAAAACTTTTTTATAATTAAAAAAAAATAAATTTTGATTAGTAATATTAATTTTTTAAGGTAAAAAATGTTGTAAGGTTTCTGGATATACTTTTGATTAAGTTTTGAGTATCTTTCGCATTTTTTTTTAAACTTTTTGGTTCTTGAGCATTTTCTTTATTTTTATGCTTCTTTGCTGTTTTTTATATATGTTTTTGAATAGCTAGTCCTCTGTTTTTTTTTAAATTTTTGGACAGGTAACAAAAATTGGTTATATTTTCTCAAATAAAAACTCCTAATTGGAATTTATATTTAATTAAATATAAATTAATGTTAACTATGTTTACGTTAGTTGGAATTACCAATTTCGTTTATGTTCCCAAAGACAATAAAGCTTTTTATTTATTCAAAAAAAAAACACAATCAACTCTAATTAGCAAAACTGATGTTTTTTGGTAAAAAATGTAAGGTTTTTGGACTTTTGATTAACTTTTGAGTATCGCTTGCAGTTTAAAAATTTTTTTTTTTTTTATTTCGGTATTATTTTTATGCTTCTTTGCTGTTTTTTTTTACATATTTTCGACTTTCTGTTCTCTGTTTCTTTAACTTAGTAACAGGTAACACAAATTGAAGTTATTTTATCAAAAAATTCTTTAAAAACTTTAACAAACTTTTTAAAATAACAGAAACGCTTAATTGGAATTTATATTTAATTAAATATAAATTAATGTTAACTATGTCTACGTTACTTTTTATTTACTTATTGTGAAAAATAATCAAAACATTTTTACTACTACTGTGATTAACGCGTCTCTTCTTTTGTGTCAACTGATGGAATTACCAATTTTCTTTAGGTTCCCAAAAACAAAAAAACTTTTTACTTATTCAAAAAAAACACAATCAACTCTAATTAGCAAAACTGATGTTTTTTTGGTAAAAAATGCAAGGTTTTTGGACTTGCTTTTGATTAACTTTTGAGTATCGCTTGCAGTTTTTTTTAATTTTTTGTTTTGTTTTAAATTCTAGGCTTATTTTTATGCTTCTTTGCTGTTTTTATACATATTTTCTACTTTCTGTTCTCTGTTTTTTTTTAACTTAGTGACAGGTAACACAAATTGGTGATATTTTCTCAAAAAATTCTTTAAAAACTTTAACAAACTTTTTAAAATAACAAAATCTCTTAATTGGAATTTATATTTAATTAAATATAAATTAGTATTAACTATGTCTACGTTACTTTTTATTTATTTATTGTGAAAAATAACCAAAACATTTTTACTACTACTGAGATTAACGCGTCTACTGTTTTGCGTCAACTGATAGAATTACCAATTTTGTTTAGATTCCCAAAAACAATGAAAATTTTTATTTATTTAAAAAAGAATCAAGTATGATTAGCAAAATTGAATTTTTTTGGTAAAAAATATAAGGTTTTTAAATATACTTTTGATTAACTTTTGAATATTGTTCGCATTTTTAAATAACGTTTTTGTACTTGGACATTCTAGACTTATTTTTATGCTTTTTTGCTGTTTTTATCCATGTTTTTGACTTTCTAGTTCTTTGTTTTTTTGAAACTTTTTTGAGAGGCAATAGAAATTGGTGATATTTTCTCAAATAATTCTTTATAAAACTTCAAAATCACATAAACGCCTAATTAAAGTTTATATTTAATTAAATAATAACTTTGATTGACTGCGTCTATTTTACTTTCTATTTACTTATTGAAAAAAAATAACCAAACATTTTTACTACTATTGTGCAACTGATAAAATTATTATTTAGTTTATCTTCCCAAAAACAATAAAACTTTTTATTTATTAAAAAAAAATTATTGAGATTAGTAAAATAGACTTTTTTTTGGTAAAAAATGTAAGGTTTTTGGACATACTTTTGATTAGTTTTTGAGTATTGCTTGATTTTTTTTTAATTCTTTGCTTCTTTTGAATTCTATTCTTATTTTTATACTTTTTTGTTATTTTTAATACATATTTGACTTTCTGGTTGTCTGTTTTTTTTGACTTTTTGACAGGTAACAAAAATTAATGATATTTTTTATAAATAAATAAATTATTATTAACTACGTTTACGTTATTTTTTATTTACTTATCGTGGAAAATAGCCAAAACGGTTTTACTACTACTGTGATAAACGCGTCTATCGTTTTGCGTCAACTGATGAAATTACCAAATTCGTTTCTGTTTCCAAATACAATAAAACTTTTTTCTAAATAAAAAAAAGTAATATTGATTTTCTGGATATACTTTTGATTAAGTGTTAAGTATGGCATTTTTTTTAACTTTTTGGTTCTTGAGCATTTTTTTAATTTTTATGCTTCTTTTTGCTGTTTCTTATTTATGTTTTTAAAAGGCTGGTCTTTTGTTTTTTTTTAAATTTTGGGACAGGTAACACAAATTGGTGATATTTTCCCAAATAATTCTTTATGAAACTTCAAAATTACATAAACGCCTGAGTAAAGTTTGCATTCAATTAAACAACAACTATTATTGACTACATACTCTACTTTTCATTTACTTATTGAAAAAAAATAACCAAAACATTTTTACTACTACTGTGGTTATTGCGCCTGTGATTTTACTTATCAAAGTGCAACTGATGAAATTATTATTTAGTTTATCTTTCCAAAAACAATAAAACTTTTTATTTATTTAAGAAAAGTCAATTTTGATTAGTAAAATTTGATCTTTGGTGCACTGATATGTTTTTTATGCAGGCACCAAAATGTTTCAGTAGCATAAGTTACACTAAATCAGCCAAACACAATCTTTTTTCAGACATTTTAGAAAATACTAAGGAAATAGGAGAATTAAGTAATAGCCAAAATTTATTCGTTAATGCAAATTGACTACATTTTGAGTTATGTACTGTAGATAATCTATCAAAACTGTTTGTGATCTAATTCAACAATTACTAGTTTAGAAGAAATTATGATAAAGTGGTGTTATCAATTTGTCACCATTTTTGTAACTAAGTAATATTTGATACTTTTAGAAAACAAATGTACTTTAAGAATGTTATTGTGACTGATTTTTGTAGTACAAGAAGAGCGTTAACATGGAATGTTGGTTGGTTTTTCTATTGATAATTGCAATTGCGATACTGATCTATTTCAAACGGAGTTTCAACTATTGGAAGAAAAAAGGCGTCTACGCTCCAACACCATCAATTCCATTTGGAAACGCCAAAAATACGGTAATGCAAAAATGTTGTTTCGGCATAGACCTGAAGGACGTTTACAACCATTTTAAAGGAAAATCACTTAGTTTTGGAGGATATTATTTTTTGACCACGCCGATTTTGATACCTGTTGACTTGGACCTAATCAAAAAAATTCTAATAACAGACTTCAATCATTTTACTGATCGCACGTATTTCTCACAAAAATACGACCCTTTAAGTCAGCATCTCTTTTCCGTAAAAGGCGCCGAATGGAAAGAAATGCGTTCAAAATTAACACCGGCTTTTACAATTTCAAAAAATAGGATGCTTTTTGAAACGGTGTTAATGTGTGCAAAAGATCTTATTACAATAGTAGACAACGCCGCAGAGATGAACGAAAAAATAGAGATTAAAGACATATCGTCTAGATTAGCCATCGATGTAATCGCATCGTGCGTATTTGGCATTAAAGCTGATTCGCTCAAAAATCCCAATTCGAAAATAAAGAAAATCGTTACAGAATATTTTGAGATATCAACTCGAAATGCAATCACGTTGTTACTAGCAGTAATAAATCCAAAAATATTGGCTTTTTTTAAGATTAAAGTGACTTCAAAAAATGTGTCAGACTTTTTTATGAATCTCGTAAAGACAACTGTAAATCACAGAGAGACTAATAGTTTGATTAGGAAGGATTTTATTCATCTTCTGCTACAAATCAAAAACAATGCAAAAATTAACGATGATTCAGTTGGCGGTTTTCAAGGAACGGATCTTGCACCACAACTGACAATAGAAGAAATGGCTGCACAATGTTTGGTATTTTTTATAGGCGGTTTCGAAACGGTCTGCTGCACGATTACGTATTGCTTGTACGAGTTAGCCAAAAACCCTGCTATACAAAAGAAAGCAAGAGAAGAAGTTCAAAAATGTTTAATGGAGAATTCTGAAAATGATCAACTAACTTACGCAGTATTGCAAAAAATGTGCTACATAGATCAAGTAGTTTATGGTAAGATAACATTTTTTTAGCGGTTTTACTAAATATTGTACTTCTTAGAAACGCTGCGTTTCTATCCACCAGTCTCAGGAATTATTAGAGAATGCAGTAAAGACTATATAATTCCCAATACCAATGTGCGAATCGAAAAAGGATGTTCGCTTCTTATTCCTACCTTGGGCATTCACAGAGACCCCGACATTTATCCAAACCCGGATGAGTTTGATCCTGAAAGGTTTTCACCTGAAATCGTAAAAAACCGACACGCATGCGCGTGGATGCCATTTGGTGAAGGACCAAGAAATTGTATCGGTAAGACAATCCTACATTTCTTTGCGTAATTAAATCGTAAACTTTTTCCGCAGCGTACCAATTTGCTTTAATGGAAATAAAAACTGTGCTTGCAACATTGTTGAATCGGTATCAATTTACGATTAATTCCGAAACCCAACAACCTTTGATACCGAGCACAAAAACTGTAATGCTTTTACCGAGTAATGAAATATGGTTGAATTTTGAAAGACTGTGAGGTTTTGGTAACAGTTCGGATAAAGCAGTAGTTTTTTTTAAATTGTTTTTTCAAAGTTTATTTTATAGTATCGTTTATTAATAAAACGTTATGTGTAAGTTTCTATATACTATACACATTTTCAATTTATTTTATGTTACTATGTAATACTTGACATCAGAAATAAATATCCAAAATCGAATAAGAATAAAAATTTTATCATTATCAATTGTTTTATACGATAAAATAAAAATGTAATTATTATTTGATTGATTTGGAGTGACGAATAAAAACTTATTTTTTTATTAAAACGTTGTTAAATAACCATAAGTTTGATTCAAATAAATGAAAATTGAATTAAGTAATAATTACACTGTTTTTTTTTTAATTTGTATTTTTAGGTAATTTTACGCTTTTCAGCTAACACCACATCTATTTTCTTACTAACACTTAGAGCAGAACTAATTTTCATCTTATAGGATAACGTAATTTTAACTAAATTACTGAAAAAGTTACGTGGGAACCAGTGACATAACGGCTACAAAAACCAGTTTTATCCGTTATTCAACATCATTGAATGAAGAAATATAATTTTATTTGTTATTCGGAATCAGTAACATAACGATTAAAATTATTTCTCACTCAGAAGTTGTGAAATTTTTTTATTCATAATTTATAATCAGTTGAATAATAAATGATTTTCAATGCATTAGTTAAATAAGTCAATTTTTATTTGTTATTCAAAATAATGAAAAAATGATTAATAACTATTTTACTTGATGACGCTCACCTTTGTTTGGTATTTTTTATAAAGTAGATTAGAGATACTGATAAGCCTACATGTACTATAATTTTTTATGATTATAGTCATCGCAATTACAAGAAACTTGCAGTGATTGATGAAATATATGTAATTATCTATAACATATTGACAAAATCTCAAAAATTTGTGTGTGTGATATTTAAGAAAATTTTTTGATTGTGTGACTTTTTGGTTGTTTTTGATGTTACCGATTTCAAGTCACGATTGACAACTTAAACTAAGTAATCAAGAAAAATACGATCAAATTTTTTATGCTCGTTAATATCTACGATATTAAATTAAAGTTGTTATACATATTTATCTTTCTTATTTTGGATACGTTTAGGATTACGAACTTGATTTTGTTACAAGTTTAGATCTTCTGTCTTGACCGAACAAAACAAAATCAGTGTTATTTAGTAAGATCTGGCGCCCTTTAAATTGTATTTATTTGAACCTCCCTTATCTACGACTAGTGTAAGTTGGCCGTGCAAGGTTCGTAAGACCTATAAGCTTGTAGCAGGTTACTTATCTCCTTCCAGTTAAAAAAATAACTCGCTTTAAATGATTAGGATTTGTTTTTTTCAGAAAGTAAGTCGTAAAAACACATCAATTAGATTTAATAATCAATGGTTGTACTTTGTTCATATGGTGATTACAAGTTAAATTATTATTTAATTCATTTTTTTTAAATTTATGTTGATATTGATATAAACTAGAAACAAATGAAAATTGAGTATCCATTTTATTGTTGAACGAATTGGTGTGTCCTTTGCGCAGCGCGCTTCAAAATGAAACTGCATTTAGTTGTTGTATTGGTAATTATATTTTTAAGATTGGCTATTTTCAAATGGAGCTTTAACTGCTAGAAAAGAAGAGGCGTTTACGCACCAACGCCATCTATCCCATTTGGCAACGCCAAAAATATGACAACGCAAAAATGCTGCTTTGGTACCGATTTCATGCAAGCGCACAATCACATTAAAGAAAAATCTCTTCGTTTCGGAGGTTACTATTTTCTGACTTTTCCAATTCTCGTACTAGTCAATTTAGACCTAATCAAAAAAAAAAAATTGTAACCGATTTTGAACATTTTACCAACCGCAGAAGAATACGATCCTTTTAGCAAAAATCTTTTCTTCAAAATAAATTTGTTCCAAAAAAGGTCACTGATTTTTTTCTCAATCTTATGAAGGAAACTATAAGCTATCGAGAGACAAATCAAGTAATTAGGCAAGTTTTTGTACATCTTCTGCTTCGAATCAAAAACAATGCAAACATTTCTGAAGATTATAGAAGATTCTAAAGATATAGAAGTTATAACGTAACCAGAACCTAATCGTATTGAAAAATTACAATCCGTGAACCAAAAACACACATAGATATCGAAGTGGCTATGATTGTCAAGCTAGCCCTCTCTCATTTTACGTTTTATTAAGTTTTACATGTATAGTTTACTCTTGATGTGTGTGATTGTAGTTGTTATTTAATGATTACATTCCAAATTTAAGTCAATTAAACAAATACACAGATATAACAGATTTAAAGTCTTAACACATATAAACACATGCACAAATATTATTATATTAAACAGAAGAAGTGTTAGTTGATTGACGACTTGCTTGTAGATACTGAAGTCCTGGTTACGGAAGCAACCGAGCTATTAGTTGAAAGATTAGGACAAACAGATCTTTGACTGCTTTGCCTAGCTTAGTATCGGATGTGGTCGTGGGTTGAAATGGTAGTACCCAAAGTAGTATTATTTTGCCATCCCTAATAAACGACGAGATTTGCTTTACTTATTTACATTAATTTTTAATCCAAACAAAATTGCGGATCGTATCGATTTGATGATGGATTTTCATAAAAGATAAAGGAAAATTCGTGTTTTCGGCGTCATCTATCATTGTTGTTTTGTTTACATTGTGACCAAAAGAATAATACGTAAACGTAATGTGGGCGATTGCATCAATTTGTATTATAGTTAAATTTATTTTGCAAAATATCTTCGTAAAATACAGCCCATAGTATTAAATAAAAAATATAAGAAAAGACTGTACACGAAACGCCTTAACGTTTTTAATGTGTCAAGAAAGTTAATTAGTAATTAATTATTCTTAAAAAAATATTTGGGTTTTTTTAGTTGAACAGATTGTACATACAATAAGTTTTTTATATGATCAGATTAATGACTGTGGTACGATTAACTTATGTGGGTAAACTATGGAAACAATACACAATACCGAACCTAGATACCTTGCGAATATAACAAATAGCAAACCTTGGCACGACAGGCAAAGAATGGCCTGTAGCAATGATGAATACCGGCATCCAACGGAAACATATTTTAAAGATATGGCGGAAAGCGGAAGTTACAGCCATTTTGAAACCTGGAAAAGACCCAAGGCTCAAAAACTACCGCTTTAACTTACTTCTACGCCATAGCTATAAACTCTTAGAAAAGATGATCTTTACGAGAATCACGAAGAGCATAGAAGAAAAACTTACACCAAAACAAACTAGTTTCCATTCTGGCAAAAGTTGACATTTAGTTTAACTACAATCGTTGAATTTTGATTACAAAACGCTTTACAAATTTCTATTATGTACAAAATCATTCGAACCTTAAGCTGCGATAAGATTCCTGAGGCATTTTTTGGTCTCGTAGGTGTGGGTATTGCTCCTTTCTCGTTTTTTTATAGTAGCTTTGTCTTTTTCCTAAGAGTTTTCTTGGGATATATATTCAGCGTAAAACTTGTATCTGAGGACTGGGGTTTTATGGGATTTTAGGGCGTTGTCTTTGACCGTAAACTTTTTTTCTTATATCTCTTTGTCAACAGACGGTATAAGATTCTTCCACCAAAAACCAAACAGACTAAAGATCCAAGCAAAGAAACCTTAGGAAACAAATCTCGAGCAAAAAATATTTTGATCAAAAGTCGACACAAGTCAGACTACCTAAAAGGCAGAGAAAACATCAGTAATTTCAAAGTGTACTAATTCAAGTAAAATCTAAATCGCGTAAGCCAAAACAAAAGAAAAAAAACAGAATAAGAGTAAATAAGAAATAATAAGAAACATCTCTTGTCGGTTGAACATCGTCAGTCAGTGCTGGTCGTGTTGGAATGTCACCCACAGTCTAAAAGCCAAATAACGGATTAGAATATCCCAAGAACAAAAGAAACCCAAAGAAAGAAATATCTTAGCAGTGACTGACAACATCAAAATGCCCGACTATAGGGAAGTACATAAAGTACAAGAAACGACGTTGCAGTCCATCCCAAGTTTTAATCCAAACACAACTAAACAAAAGCTCACTGAACCCGATAAAGCAAAAGGTGAAAAAAAGCATAGTTGCAGTGAACGCTAAAGAAGATAGAGATAGAGAAAAGAAAAAGAATTGAAAAGTAAGAAAGACAAGAAAGAAAAAAAGTGACAGACGGAAAAAGATAAGACAAGATGTAGATGTCTGTTTTGTTCTTCTCTCCGTAGAAGAAACGAAAGAAAGTGACCAACTCTTCAATGCCCAACCAACCACCCAAAAAGCGAACCATAAAGAAAATCGAAAGAAAAGAAGAATGACTGACACCTACAAAACTTCTAGACACAAGAAGAAATAAATGAAGAATAGGAAAAATAGATAAAAAAAGGCAAAAAAAGATAAGGCTTAATGCCTAATTCGTTTTTCTCCCCGTAGAAGAAGGAAAAGAGAAACTATTCTACGATGTTCAATTAACCGCTGTAAATATATAAAAAAAGAAAGAGAAGACAAAAGATACCAGTCATAGAACAAAGAAAACGAAGAACAGTAGCGTATGAACTCAGCAACCGTTGGTCTCATATGCGGCAGTAAAAGTAACAGCAAAAAACTTTTAAGATGCGCCTAACACTTCGGTGATCACAGACAGGAAGCAGCCTCTGCACCTGCAACAGCCGCTAGCGCACCGCTCGCCTGTTTTGATTGCATTACTCCGGGCGTCATCAAAAGCCAATGCCCGAAATGCAACGACAACCAGACAGTATTGGCATAATTTACAATATATCCAGCAGAAAACAGCAAACTGTTACCAAAGCAGATACGCAGACGACAGTGCCTAATCGTACACGTCAACGTCGGCAAGACAATTAGGTGTACTTACATTGATACAGAAGCACGCCAAAGCATAACCAGCCACACGCTCCATAAAAAACTCAAACTAGAAGATGCTCAGTTCACGCCGCATCAAATCTACCTAGTAATAGCAGTTGGCCAAGACTGACCCCAAAAAGTTCTCACGACAAGGGTCAACGTGATTTCCAAAAAAAAGCGGTGCCAACAAATTTTGTGATCCTACCAAATGCGGAAAACCGACCGCTACTCGGGGTCGACTTCATAGAAGACGCAGACATTATCGTTGATCTCCTTGGCAGCCGGTGGCACTTCGTTAGCAAACCAAAGAACTACTATTGTCAGAATCAATGTACTGTTTGGAGCAGACGACATCCTCCTTCCACTCCCTTCATCGATTATATTTCCGCGTTCTCCGAGGAAAAAGCTTTAACAAGTAGAGATACAGATGGCTGAGATAAAAATACTCAAACTACGCCAAGACGAGGCAGAAGCGCCATCGCTACAAGAACAGGAAAAGAATCAGCACCTATTGGAAGTATCTTTAGACATGTTTTTCACGGGGCAAAAAACAACGCCTTTCGGCGAACAATGGATTAAGACTGTTAATAACCTACCGGTAGCAACAGCTCCATACTGGTTAGCAGAAAAAAACGTTTGCGCTACAAGAAGAAGTAGACAAAATACTAAAATTAAATATTTATAGAGGAGTGTGATTTACAGTGGGACGCGTCGGTAGTGATGCTGTCAATGCCGGACAACCAAGTGCGTGTGTGCGTGGGCTATTGAATTGAACTGCATAATCACCCCCAATTGTTACACACTCCCGAGATGAATGACCTGGTCCACACGACACAAACCACGGTCATCTCTCTCTGTGGATTTCCAATTAGGGTAATGGCAGATCTCAGTGTGACAGAGAAAAAACCGCGTTTATTACTCCGTTTGGATTATTTCGGTTTCGCAAGATGTTTTTTGGACTCCGCCTTGTTTCCAACGGTTGATGGGCAGCTTTTGCACCACAATCCCACAAGTTACCCTACACCTTACCTGGATCACCTTATCCTGCTGTCAAAATCCAGTAAAGACTACGTGAAAGACCTACAACTCGTTTCACGACAGCTACAAGCATTATATAAATCTGGAAGGCATCCAAGTAGAACAAAAAAAAAATTATAGCCATCACCCGGCTACTAGAACCCGAAACGGTTATGCAAACAATGTCTTACCTGCCAACCTGCTCGTGGTTATCGGCGCTTTATCCCAAAGTTTGTCGAAGTCGCAAGATTTCTACTAACCAAAGACAGTATAACGTCTGTGTCCATTTTACGTGAAGCATATACGCTAAAAAAAGATGCCCGTAGTTACGGCCTTGGCGCCGTATTCTCCCAGGGTAAAAATCTAGACGGAAGGCCAATGTATTATGCAAGCAGACTCCTGTTGCCAGCTGAGAAAAATTATTCAGCGGAAAGCTCTCGCCATTATCTGGGCGGTAAATAAGTTCAGAGGTTACCTGGAAGGAAACACGGTATACGTGATGACAGACCACCAACCACTAAAGTGACTCCTAACGCTGAAGTCGCCAACGGAAAAGCTCGTCCGTTGGGCACTAGCACTTCAATCTTATGAGATTACTTACTCATATATTCCAAGGAAAATAATGCTTCGTGTGATTTGTAATAATAAAATCAACGATCTCTACTTATAGGAGGTAGAAAAAGAAGCAACTAGTTCAGTTAATTGCGACGTTTCGTGTTTGATATGAACACTTCATCCGGCTCGCTCCACTGAACCATAAAGATTAATTAACAAACGTTTGTCAAAGTTTACGATATGACGCGTGTTATACATTTCGTGTTTTGATTAAAGGTTTTATTTATTAATTAATCTTTATGATTTAGTTTTATTACCAGGAGGCGAGCCGTTTTATTAACACTATAAGATCCGGTCTCAATATTCGAAAAGGACAATTCTAAGATCCAGAGCTACAAAAAATTATGCAATGTTTTGAAAAATCGCTGCCTGAGTAAAAGCTTATTTGGGGTATGTGATTACATAACTTTTTTTTGTATTGAGGGTTTAAATTAATTCTTTAGCGGATCTCCACCCCTCAACATGTGTCCCTTATCTATGGAGCTGATAAAACATCTGTTGTAATTGGAAAGTTTCCCTGAAGTCCAGTGCGAAGTTAATTAGAGGGAAACTGGGCGCATTCGTGGATTTTAATTTTTGTATGAATTAAAGACAGATTTTTTTGTGATAACGCCGTATGTACGTTTTTGTGTCAGATTTTATATTAATAATAATAATAATGCTTTATTGTGAAAGATAAACAAAATTTCACAAATGGAATAAGGTACGCTTAGTAGCGATCTTCCACCCTTCCGGTAATCACTGTGACATGCAGATAATAAAAAGATACTTACTTCGTACAATATATAGATAATTTTAATATAGTTACTGTGTACCCTAATCAAATATATTGACTTTAGTAATCGTACAGTAATTAAGTAACTAAATTCAAATTATTTGCAATTGTACCTTTAACTTACACAATAAATGTAGTATACAATTTATTAACAACTGTTGGTTAAGATATTATGTAACTATAATTTAATAATTATTCTGTTAATAGACATAGTACAATGGAAAGGAAATAAAAATTTAAAAAAAACATAAAAAAAACACTCGGAACATTGTTTGAGATTATAATTAAAGTATAATAGCTTATTTATTTATAGTTTTTAGTTTGAATTGTACTTTCAAAACACCTATCCAGTATAGCTTTTTTAAAATCATTTAATGGATAAGCCAAATAATTAGAAATTTCGTTGAGCGTGGATACCATCATGTATAAAAAACTACCTCTAAACCTGCTTGTTCTGAATTTAGGTATAGTGAAGCTATCTACACGCACGTTAATAGTATGTGTACCCGAGCGCTTTTCTAAGCTGTCTAATAAGTATCCTGGTGAACGATGTTTGTACATTTTATATAGAAATACGCACAGCAAATAGCAAAATCGTCCTTCTATATTTAGTAAATTGTTACGTCTCAGATATGAACTGATATGTTCTCTAAAGGGCATTTCGTTTTAGGTGCTATCGGTACGGAATTAGCTAATCCCTTACTAGATAATCCACAACTTGTTACAAGCTTTATGTCTTACGAACCTTGCACGGCCAACTCACACAGTCGGAGATAGGGGAGGTTCACAGGAAGTATGCTTAAGGGCGCCAGATCTGATCCAAGATAACACTTCTGCCTCGATCACGACAGACGGTCCAAACTTGTAACTAAATTGGAGGTTCGTAATCCTTATTACTCTGATGGTCGAGTAGCCAAAATTAGTTAATAGATAACGATAATTACAGGAGAGAGAAAAAATAACAAGAGAGATTAACAAATATAACCACTTTAATGTGTGAACGTCGAATATTAACAAGAGTATATGAAATTTCTTCACTCATCCATGCTCGAATGATTTCTACGTATAATTAACAAATATCACAACTTTAATTTAGTAGCGTAGCAAATTGACCGCTATACATTAAATTCTCAATCCATAAATACTAGAATGACTAACAATTTTCGTTAACAAATATAGAAGACTTTGATTTTGCAACACATAAGATTTACAAGATTATATCGAAGTTTTAGTACATAAATGCCCGCAGTATCGGCAACACACAATACACATTTAAGTTATGTCGAAACGAACAGCACAGAAAATCTCGTAGTAAATATGTTTTTCCCTCACAGCATGCGATACAGTTACGGAAATGATTAAGGTTACTTTATTGGCAAGTAAGCAATAAACGTAATTACGGTTAACATTAATCAAAATTCTGTGAGTAACTTTTGTGATCACGATATAAAAGTTAAGCAAATAACTCACCCCAAAATCCAGTGTCCACTTTCGCGAAGAAAACGTTTTCCCCGCCAGCGGTCTGTAATAAATAGTAAAAAGCAAATCGTATCACACACTAACTCACAAAGAATAAGAAGCTAAAAAAAATTAGTATTAATAAATCATTAAATGTTATATAAACCCGTTGTATCGAATACTGTAGGTAGCAATTTAGAACAGGTGGCTGATAATACAATCGACTAGTATACACGAAATAACATCTCCCACAGTAAGGCTTGTCGAGACTCCGTTTTCGTGGTGAAGAATATGCCTTCCCAAAATCGTAATTGTTCGGTAACGGTATTTCTCAATAATAATTAATCTTGATAATCTCTTTATTGAAACGAACATGTGCTCGAAGCGTGAGGAAACGGCTATCAAATTAAGAAGAAATTACAAACGAATTTTAATAAACGGCAATAATTATCTTACCCTGTGACGATCAAATATTTTATGAACGTAATGTGATTATAATTTGATTCCCATTATTAAGGATGTCCCTTGA
The DNA here is from genome assembly GCA_035610365.1 of Aquatica leii. Classification (NCBI taxonomy): domain Eukaryota; kingdom Metazoa; phylum Arthropoda; class Insecta; order Coleoptera; family Lampyridae; genus Aquatica; species Aquatica leii. The sequence goes on from CM069438.1 coordinate 35,763,000, forward strand.
AATTACTTTAAGACGTCCAGACCATTTTATGCAATTGACAGCTTCACGATTTTGTCGTAAAAATGACTGCCACGAGAAACGATCGGTAGAGGGCGTCAAAACCGGAATCTAATTTCAATTCCGTAATGAAAATTTCGTACGTAACAAACTGTAAATATTGCACTTCGTTGGTCATGTCAATTGTTAGAATGGCCATACGTACATACTAGTTTGTAAACACAATTAATGTTAAAATCTTTTTTGTCTATCACATACTTATCTGGTGCGCTTTGATTCTCTAGACTTTTAATTTTCGTATTTTCGTAATTTAACTTAAGAAAGTAAAGTAATTCCTTCGCTAAATGTAAAAGTTAGACCGATTGGGTCGCTTTCATGGGCGACGTGTTGCCCAGTTAAGGGCGAAACTTATATACTTGACATGTGATATCAACCCATGTAATATTGTTTGCAACGTTTATATAACTATACTTATGGATGTACCTGTGATAAAATAAATACATAATCTGTAATCACTTCTATCGTGTTATTCGTTCTTTTCTAGCTGCAGGTAGAGTTAAACAAATCTAGCGTCACGAAGCCTGCAACTCACTCTCCGAGAACAACTGTGTTAGCCGTCGCACGAAAACCAGCGTAACATGTTTTTCAATTTCTGATTTTCTCTCGTTTAAACATTTTTTGACGGGTAACACGAAATTATATTTTCTCAATTAATTCTTTAGAGAGTTGAACTTTTTTAACAATTTTTGTAATTCATAAAAATGCTCAATTAGAGTTTAAATTTAATAAAATAAAAACTATTATTGATTATGTCTACCTTAGTTTTCATTTAGTTATTCTAAAATAATTTTGATTAGTGAAATTAATTTTTTTATGCTAAAAAATGTTGTAAGGTTTCGAGATATCGGTTTGGTTAATTTTTGAGTATCGTTCGCACTTTTTTTTTAATTTTTTGATTCATTGGCATTTTAGGCTTTGCTTTTATACTTTTTTGGTGTTATTTTTAAACACGTTTTTGACTTTCTAGTTCTCTGTTTTTTGAAATTTTTTTGACAAGTGATACTAATTTGTAAGATTTTTTAAATGACATTTTATAAAACTAATTTTTTAACAATGTTTTTAAAATGACAAAAACACGCAATTGGAGTTTAAATTTAATAAAATAAAAACTATTATTGATTACGTCTACTTTACTTTTCATTTAGTTATTCTAAAACAATTTTGATTAGTGAAATTAATTTTTTTATGGTAAAAAATGTTGTAAGGTTTCGAGATATCGGTTTGATTAATTTGATTTTTTTAAATTTTTTGATTCTTGGGCATTCTAGGCTTTGCTTTTATACTTCTTTGGTGTTTTTTTAAACACGTTTTTGACTTTCTAGTTCTATGTTTTTTTGAAATTTTTTTGACAAGTATACTAATTTGTAAGATTTTTTTAAATGTCATTTTATAAAACTAATTTTTTTAACAATGTTTTTAAAATGACAAGAACACGCAATTAGAGTTTAAATTTAATAAAATAAAAACTATTATTGATTACATTTACTTTACTTTTCATTTAGTTATTCTAAAACAATTTTGATTAGTGAAATTAATTTTTTTATGGTAAAAAATGTTGTAAGGTTTCGAGATATCGGTTTGATTAATTTGATTTTTTTAAATTTTTTGATTCTTGGGCATTCTAGGCTTTGTTTTTATACTTCTTTGGTGTTTTTTTTAAACAAGTTTTTGACTTTCTAGTTCAATTTTTTGACAATTTTTTTGACAAGTAAGTAATACTGATTTGTAAGATTTTTTTAAATGACATTTTATAAAACTAATTTTTTAACATTGTCTTTAAAATGACAAAAACGCTTAATTAGAGTTTAAATTTAATAAAACAAAAACTATTATTGATTACGTCTACTTTACTTTTCATTTAGTTATTCTAAAACAATTTTGATTAGTGAAATTAATTTTTTTATGGTAAGAAATGCTGTAAGGTTTCGAGATATCGGTTTGGTTAATTTTTGAGTATCGTTCGCACTTTTTTTTAAATTTTTTGATTCTTGGGCATTCTAGGCTTTGCTTTTATACTTCTTTGGTGTTTTTTTAAACACGTTTTTGACTTTCTAGTTCTATGTTTTTTTGAAATTTTTTTGACAAGTAATACTGATTTGTAAGATTTTTTTAAATGACATTTTATAAAACTAATTTTTTTAACAATGTCTTTAAAATGACAAAAACTCTAAATTACAGTTTAAATTTAATAAAATAAAAACTATTATTGATTACGTCTACTTTACTTTTCATTTAGTTATTCTAAAACAATTTTGATTAGTGAAATTAATTTTTTTATGGTAAAAAATGTTGTAAGGTTTCGAGATATCGGTTTGATTAATTTGATTTTTTTAAATTTTTTGATTCTTGGGCATTCTAGGCTTTGCTTTTATACTTCTTTGGTGTTTTTTTTAAACACGTTTTTGACTTTCTAGTTCTATGTTTTTTTTTAAATTTTTTTGACAAGTGATACTAATTTGTAAGATTTTTTTAAATGACATTTTATAAAACTAATTTTTTTAACAATGTTTTTGAAATGACAAAACACTCAATTGGAGTTTAAATTTAATAAAATAAAAACTATTATTGATTACGTTTACTTTACTTTTTATTTAGTTATTCTAAAACAATTTTGATTAGTGACATTAATTTTTTTATGGTAAAATATGTTGTAAGGTTTCGAGATATCGGTTTGATTAATTTTTGAGTATCGTTCGCACTTTTTTTGAAATTTTTTGATTCATTGGCATTTTAGGCTTTGCTTTTATACTTTTTTGGTGTTTTTTAAACACGTTTTTGACTTTCTAGTTCTCTGTTTTTTTGAATTTTTTTTGACAAGTGATACTAACTTGTAAGATTTTTTTAAATGACATTTTATAAAACTAATTTTTTAACAATGTTTTTTAAATGACAAGAATACGCAATTTGAGTTTAAATTTAATAAAATAAAAACTATTATTAATTACGTCTACTTTACTTTTCATTTAGTTATTCTAAAACAATTTTGATTAGTGAAATTAATTTTTTTATGGTAAGAAATGCTGTAAGGTTTCGAGATATCGGTTTGGTTAATTTTTGAGTATCGTTCGCACTTTTTTTTAAATTTTTTGATTCTTAGGCATTCTAGGCTTTGTTTTTATACTTCTTTGGTGTTTTTTTTAAACAAGTTTTTGACTTTCTAGTTCTGTTTTTTGAAATTTTTTTTGACAAGTAAGTAATACTGATTTGTAAGATTTTTTTAAATGACATTTTATAAAACTAATTTTTTAACATTGTCTTTAAAATGACAAAAACGCTTAATTAGACTTTAAATTTAATAAAACAAAAACTATTATTGATTACGTCTACTTTACTTTTCATTTAGTTATTCTAAAACAATTTTGATTAGTGAAATTAATTTTTTTATGGTAAAAAATGTTGTAAGGTTTTGAGATATCGGTTTGATTAATTTTTGAGTATCGTTCGCACTTTTTTTTAAATTTTTTGATTCTTGGGCATTCTAGGCTTTGCCTTTATACTTCTTTTGTGTTTTTTTTAAACACGTTTTTGACTTTCTAGTTCTATGTTTTTTTTGAAATTTTTTTGACAAGTATACTAATTTGTAAGATTTTTTTAAATGTCATTTTATAAAACTAATTTTTTTAACAATGTTTTTAAAATGACAAGAACACGCAATTGGAGTTTAAATTTAATAAAATAAAAACTATTATTGATTACATTTACTTTACTTTTCATTTAGTTATTCAAAAACAATTTTGATTAGTGAAATTAATTTTTTTATGGTAAAAAATGTTGTAAGGTTTCGAGATATCGGTTTAATTAATTTTTGGGTATCGTTCGCACTTTTTTTTAAATTTTTTGATTCATTGGCATTTTAGGCTTTGCTTTTATACTTTTTTGGTGTTTTTTTAAACACGTTTTTGACTTTCTAGTTCTCTGTTTTTTTGAAGTTTTTTTGACAATTAATACTAGTTTGTAAAATTTTTTTAAATGACATTTTATAAAACTAATTTTTTTAACAATGTTTTTAAAATGACAAGAACACGCAATTTGAGTTTACATTTAATAAAATAAAAACTATTATTGATTACGTCTATTTTACTTTTCAATTAGTTATTCTAAAATAATTTTGATTAGTGTAATTAATTTTTTTATGCTAAAAAATGTTATAAGGTTTCGAGATATCGGTTTGGTTAATTTTTGAGTATCGTTCGCACTTTTTTTTAAATTTTTTGATTCTTGGGCATTCTAGGCTTTGCCTTTATACTTCTTTTTTGTTTTTTTTTAAACACGTTTTTGACTTTCTAGTTCTCTGTTTTTTTAAAATTTTTTTGACAAGTGATACTAATTTGTAAGATTTTTTTAAATGACATTTTATAAAACTAATTTTTTTAACAATGTTTTTAAAATGACAAGAACACGCAATTGGAGTTTAAATTTAATAAAATAAAAACTATTATTGATTACATTTACTTTACTTTTCATTTAGTTATTCAAAAACAATTTTGATTAGTGAAATTAATTTTTTTATGGTAAAAAATGTTGTAAGGTTTCGAGATATCGGTTTAATTAATTTTTGAGTATCGTTCGCACTTTTTTTTAAATTTTTTGATTCATTGGCATTTTAGGCTTTGCTTTTATACTTTTTTGGTGTTTTTTTAAACACGTTTTTGACTTTCTAGTTCTCTGTTTTTTTGAAGTTTTTTTGACAATTAATACTAGTTTGTAAAATTTTTTTAAATGACATTTTATAAAACTAATTTTTTTAACAATGTTTTTAAAATGACAAGAACACGCAATTTGAGTTTACATTTAATAAAATAAAAACTATTATTGATTACGTCTATTTTACTTTTCATTTAGTTATTCTAAAATAATTTTGATTAGTGTAATTAATTTTTTTATGCTAAAAAATGTTGTAAGGTTTCGAGATATCGGTTTGGTTAATTTTTGAGTATCGTTCGCACTTTTTTTTGAAATTTTTTGATTCTTGGGCATTCTAGGCTTTGCGTTTATACTTCTTTGGTGTTTTTTTTAAACTCGTTTTTGACTTTCTAGTTCTATGTTTTTTTTGAAATTTTTTTGACAAGTATACTAATTTGTAAGATTTTTTTAAATGTCATTTTATAAAACTAATTTTTTTAACAATGTTTTTAAAATGACAAGAACACGCAATTGGAGTTTAAATTTAATAAAATAAAAACTATTATTGATTACGTCTACTTTACTTTTCATTTAGTTATTCTAAAATAATTTTGATTAGTGAAATTAATTTTTTTATGCTAAAAAATGTTGTAAGGTTTCGAGATATCGGTTTGGTTAATTTTTGAGTATCGTTCGCACTTTTTTTTAAATTTTTTGATTCATTGGCATTTTAGGCTTTGCTTTTATACTTTTTTGGTGTTTTTTTAAACACGTTTTTGACTTTCTAGTTCTCCGTTTTTTTGAAATTTTTTTGACAAGTGATACTAATTTGTAAGATTTTTTTAAATGACATTTTATAAAACTAATTTTTTTAACAATGTTTTTAAAATGACAAGAATTGGAGTTTAAATTTAATAAAATAAAAACTATTATTGATTACGTCTATTTTACTTTTCATTTAGTTATTCTAAAACAATTTGGATTAGTGAAATTAATTTTTTTTAATAAAAAATGTAAGGTTTCTAGATATCGGTTTGATTAACTTTTAAGTATCGCTTTCGCTTTTTTTTTAAGTTTTTTCATTCTTAGGCATTCTAGGCTTATTTTTATACTTCTTTGCTATTTTTATACAACTTTTTGACTTTCTAGTTCTATGTTTTTTTGAAATTTTTTTGAGACGTAATACTAATTTGAAAGATTTTTTAAATAACATTTTATAAAACATTTTTTTTAACAATGCTTTTAAAATGACAAATACGCTCAATTAGAGTTTAAATTTAAAAAAATAAATACTATTATTGATTACGCATACTTTACTTTTCATTAGTTTTTCTAAAACAATTTTGATTAGTGAAATTGATTTTTTTTTGGTAAAAATTGTTGTAAGGTTTCTAGATATCGGTTTGATTAATTTTTGAGTTTTGTTCGCACTTTTTTTTGAAATTTTTTGATTCTTGGGCATTCTAGGCTTTGCTTTTATACTTCTTTGGTGTTTTTTTTAAACACGTTTTTGACTTTCTAGTTCTCTGTTTTTTTAAAAAAATTTTGACAAATAATACTAATTTGTAAGATTTTTTTAAATGACTTTTTATAAAACTAATTTTTTTAACAATGTTTTTAAAATGACAAGAACACGCAATTGGAGTTTAAATTTAATAAAATAAAAACTATTATTGATTACGTTTACTTTACTTTTCATTTAGTTATTCTAAAACAATTTTGATTATTGAATTTTATTTTTTTATGGTAAAAAATGTTGTAAGGTTTCTAGATATCGGTTTGATTAAATTCTGAGTATCGCTCGCACTGCTTTTTTAATTTTTTAATTCTTGGGTATTTTAGGCTTATTTTTAAACTTCTTAGGTGTTTTTTTATACACGTTTTTGACTTTCTAGTTCTCTGTTTTTTTGAATGTTTTTTGACAAGTATTACTAAATTGTAAGATTTTTTTAAATAATTTTTTATATAACTAATTTTTTTAACATTGTCTTTAAAATGACAAAAACGCTTAATTAGTGCTTAAATTTAATAAAATAAAAAATATTATTAATTACATCTACTATACTTTTTATATAGTTATTCTAAAACAAGTTTGATTAGTGAAATTGATTTTTTTTTGGTAAAAAATGCTGTAAGGTTTCGAGATATCGGTTTGACTAATTTTTGAGTATCGCTTGTAGTTTTTTTAAAATTTTTAATTCTTGGGCATTCTAGGCTTATTTTTAAACTTCTTTAGTGTTTTTATACACTTTTTGACTTACTAGTTTTCTGTTTTTTTGAATGTTTTTTGACAAGTATTACTAAATTGTAAGATTTTTTTAAATAATTTTTTATATAACTAATTTTTTTAACATTGTCTTTAAAATGACAAAAACGCTTAATTAGTGCTTAAATTTAATAAAATAAAAAATATTATTAATTACATCTACTATACTTTTTATATAGTTATTCTAAAACAATTTGGATTAGTGAAATTAATTTTTTTTAGTAAAACATGTAAGGTTTCTAGATATCGGTTTGAATAACTTTTGGGTATCGCTCGCACTGTTTTTTTAATTTTTTAATTCTTGGGCATTCTAGGCTTATTTTTAAACTTTTGAAGTGTTTTTTTATACACGTTTTTGACTTCCTAGTTTTCTGTTTTTTTTTAAATTCTTTTGACAATTAACACTAATTTCTAAGATTTTTTGAAATAACTTTTTATATAACTAATTTTTTTAACATTGTCTTTAAAATGACAAAAACGCTTAATTAGAGTTTAAATTTAATAAAATAAAAAATATTATTAAATACGTCTACTATACTTTTCATTTAGTTTTTTTTTCATAAGTTTAACTTTATTCGTTGCCATTTGGCTTACAAATTTGATCGTGCTATATATACATATACAATACATTTTCTTATTCCTTCTCCCCCCTTAACTTTTTCCTCCTGCTCTATACTTCCTCCATCCATTCCGCTCCTTTTCCGTTTTCATCTAAGATTTCCTCTATTTTCATCACCTCTTCTCTTAGTTCCCTGCATTTCTTTCTCATGTGGTTAAGGTATTCCGTTTCTTCTCCACGTAGTTTACACATCTTTTCTGGTTCTTCTTTCCAATATTTGTTCCCTAACTCCTCGTTGCCACATCTGAACCTTGCTACCATTTTTTTCTTTTTGTTGCTTTTAATCTCTCTATCTTTTAAATATTCCGGAACTCCTTTACCCTTGATATCTTTATAATTCCTATTATATCTGCCCTCTTTTATCTTTGTCCATCTTTCTTGTTTTTCGATGTCTCTATCTCTCCTTATTATTTCTTCCTTTATCCCTACTCCCTCTTCTCTTAATCTCTCCACTTCTTCACTCGCGTACCCGTTTCTTTTGTAATACTCTTCTCTGCCCTCCTGCCCATACTTCACTTTCCCTCCCTTTATCTTTTTCCAACATTCTTGCAGTATTTTGCACTCTGTTCTTTATTCATTTCTTCCTCGTATTTTATTGCTCTTTTTCCTGTCTCTACCCTTATTTTTTCTATCTGTACCTTCTCTCTCACAATATACCCCGGTGTATCCCTGTCCAATTCTAACACCCATCTCCAGTATTTTTCCTGTAGCCCCTCTACCTCCCTCCACTCTTTCCAGCCCCATATTTACGCTTCATATATTACCACCCCCTTTATTAATTTTTCAAACAACAATTTTCTTTTTTATATCCATCTTGAATACTCTTTCTCCTACACCCCAGACTTGTTCTATTAGCCTGTTTCCTTTCTTCGCCCTTTGCTTTATGTGTTCTCCCTCTTTATTATCCTGTTTCATCGTGTAGCCCAGGTATGTAAATTCCTTCACTTATTGCACTTTCTCATCACTCCATATCCACTCCTCTCTTTTTTTTTTCCCCCCTCTTTTTCTAAATATCATTATCTTTGTTTTCTCCGTGTTTACTTCCATTCCTTTTTTTTCATATATTTTTCTAGCGTTTTCATCATCTCTTTCATTTCCTTTTCCTCCTTAGCCACCAGCACTATGTCATCCGCATACGCCAACGACCATACCTTAGCTTTCCCTACCACTATCCCTCCTGTCTGTTGTCCACACGTTTTTGACTTTCTAGTTCTATGTTTTTTTTTGAAATTTTTTTGACAAGTAATACTAATTTGTAAGATTTTTTTAAATAACTTTTTATATAACTATTTTTTTAGCATTGTCTTTAAAATGACAAAAACGCTTATTAGAATTTACATTTAATAAAATAAAAAATATTATTAAATACGTCTACTATACTTTTCATTTAGTTATTCTAAAACAATTTGGAATAGTGAAATTAATTTTGTTTAATAAAAAATGTAAAGTTTCTAGATATCGGTTTGATTAACTTTTGAGGATCGCTTTCGTTTTTCTTTAGTTTTTTTTATTCTTGGGCATTCTAGGTTTATTTTAATGTTTCTTTGGTGCTTTTTTTATACACGTTTTGGACTTTCTAGTTTTCTGTTTTTTTGAAATTTTTTTGACAATTTGTATATAATTTTTTTAAATAACTTTTTATAAAACTTTTTTTTTAACAATGTCTTTAAAGTGACAAGAACACTTAAATAGAGTTTGAATTTTTTAAAATAAAAACTATTGTTGTAATTACGTCTACTTTACTTTTCATTTAGTTATTCTAACATAATTTTTATTAGTGAAATTGATTTTTTTAAAAAATGTAAGGTTTCTAGACATCGGTTTGAGTAACTTTTGAGTATCGCTGGCACTTTTTTTTAATGTTTTTATCCCTGGGCACTCTAGGCTTATTTTTATAATTCTTTGGCGTTTTTTATACACGTTTTTGACTAGTTCTCGGTTTTTTGAATTTTTTTCTCAAGTAATACTAATTTGTAAGATTTTTTAATTGACTTTTTATAAAACAATTTTTTTAACAATGTCTTTAAAATGACAAAAACTCTAAATTAGAGTTTAAATTTAATAAAATAAAAACTATTATTGATTACGTCTACTTTACTTTTTATTTACTTATTGCAAAAAATAACCAAATTATTTTTAGTCCTACTGTGATAAACACGCTTATCGTTTTGCGTCAACTGATGGAATTACTGATTTTGCTTATCTTCCCAAAGAAAATAAAACTGTTAGTTTATTTAAAAAAAAACAGTTTTTATTTATAAAATTGAGTTCTTTTTGTAAAAATTTTGTAAGGTTTTTAAACATAGGTACTTTTCATTAACTTTTGAGTATCACTCGCAGTTTTTTTTTAATTTCTTGGTTCTTAGACATTATAGCCTTATTTTTATGCTTTTTGCTGTTTTTTATACATGTTTTTGACTTTCTAGTTCTCTGTTCTTTTGAAACTTTTTTGAGAGGTAATACAAATTGGTGATATTTTCTCAAATAATTCTTTATAAAACTTTAACAATTTTTTTTAAAATAACAAAAAGGCTTAATTGAAATTTATATTTAATTAAATATGAATTAAAACTAAGTCTGCGTTACTTTTTATTTAATTATTGTGAAAAATAACCGAAACGTTTTTACTACTACTGTGATTAATGCGCCTATTGTTTTGTGCCAACTAATAAAATTACCAATTTCGTTTATGTTGCAAAAACAATAAAACTTTTTTTTCATTAAAAAAATTAATTTTGATTAGTAAAATTAAGTTTCTTTGGTAAAAAATGTAACGTTTCTGGATATATGTACTTGTTTAACTTTTGTGCATCGTTCAATTTTTTTTAAAATTTCTGGTTCTTGAGCTTAGACTTATTTTTATGCTTCTTTGCTGTTTTTTATATATGATTTTGACTGTCTGATCTTTTGTTATTTCAAAAATTTTTTGACAGGTAACACAAATTGGTGATATTTTCACAAATAATTCTTTATAAAACTTTAAAATCACATAAACACCTAATTAAAGTTTATATTTAATTAAATAATAACTTTTATTGACTGCGACTATTTTACTTTTCATTTACTTATTCAAAAAAAAAATAACCAAACATTTTTACTACTACTGTTGATCTTGCGCCTGTTGTTCTACGTATCAAAGTGCAACTGATAAAATTATTATTTATTTTATCTTCACAAAAACAATAAAACTTTTTATTTATTAAAAAAAAAATAATTTTGATTAAAAAATAGACTTTTTTTTGGTAAAAAATGTAAGGTTTTTGGACATACTTTTGATTAGCTTTTGAGTATCGCTTAATTTTGAATTCCAGTCTTATTTTTATACTTCTTTGCTATTTTTAATACATATATTTGACTTTCTAGTTGTCTGTTTTTTTTTCTTGACAGGTAACAAAAATTAGTGATATTTTCTATAAATAAATAAATTATTATTAACTACGTTTACGTTACTGTTTATTTACTTATTGTGGAAAATAGCCAAAACGGTTTTACTACTATTGTGATTAACGCGTCTATTGTTTTGCGTCAACTGATGAAATTACCAATTTCGTTTATGTTTCCAAAAACTTTTTTTTTAATAAAACAAAATTAATTTTGATTAGTAATATTGATTTTTTAAGATAAAAAATGTTGTAAGGTTTCTGGATATACTTTTGATTAAGTTTTTAGTATCTTTCGCATTATTTTTTAAACTCTTTGGTTCTTGAGCGTTTTTTTTTTTATTTTTATGCTTCCTAGCTGTTTTTTATATATGTTTTTAAATAGCGATCCTGTTTTTTTTTAAATTTTTGGACACTTAACACAAATTGGTGATATTTTCTCAAATAATTCTTTATGAAACTTCAAAATTACATAAACGCCTGAGTAAAGTTTGTATTCAATTAAGTAATAACTATTATTGATTACCTACTTTACTTTTCATTACTTATTGAAAACAAATAACCAAAACATTTTTACTGCTACTGTGGTTAATGCGCCTGTTGTTTTACGTATCAAAGTGCAACTGATGAAATTATTATTTAGTTTATCTTTCCCAATAAAACTTTTTATTTAGTTAAGAAAAATCAATTTTGATTAGAAAAATTTGATCTTTGGTGCACTGATATGCTTTTTAAGCAGTCACCAAAATGTTTCAGTAGTATAAGTTACACTAAATCAGCCAAACACAATTTTTTTAGACATTTTAGAAAATACTAAAGAAATAGGAGAGTCAAGTAATAGCCAAAATTAATTCCTTAATGCAAATTGACTACATATTGAGTTATGTACTGTAGATAATCTATCAAAACTGTTTGGGATCTAATTCAACAATTACTAGTTTAGAAGAAATTATGATAAAGTGGTGTTATCAATTTGTCACCATTTTTGTAACTAATATTTGATATTTTTAGAAAACAAATGTACTTTAAGAATGTTATTGTGGTACTGATTGTTGTAGTACAAGAAGTGCGTTAACATGGAATGTTGCTTGGTTTTTCTATTGATAATTGCAATTGCGATACTGATCGTTTTCAAACGGAGTTTCAACTATTGGAAGAAAAAAGGCGTCTACGCTCCAACACCATCAATTCCATTCGGAAACGCCAAAAATGCGGTAATGCAAAAATGTTGTTTCGGCATAGACCTGAAAGACGTTTACAACCACTTTAAAGAAAGATCGCTCAGTTTTGGAGGATATTATTTTTTGGCCACGCCGATTTTGATACCTGTTGACTTAGACCTAATCAAAAAAATTCTAATAACAGACTTCAATCATTTTACTGATCGCACGTATTTCTCACAAAAGTACGACCCATTAAGTCAGCATCTCTTTTCCGTAAAAGGCGCCGAATGGAAAGAAATGCGTTCAAAATTAACACCGGCTTTTACAATTTCAAAAAATAGGATGTTTTTTGAAACGGTGTTAATGTGTGTAAAAGATCTTATTACAATACTAGACAACGCCGCAGAGATAAACGAAAAAATGGAGATTAAGGACATATCGTCTAGATTAGCCATCGATGTAATCGCATCGTGCGTATTTGGCATTAAAGCCGATTCGCTCAAAAATCCCAATTCGGAAATAAAGAAAAACGTTACAGAATATTTTGAGATATCAACTCGAAATGCAATCACGTTGTTACTAGCAGTAATAAATCCAAAAATATTGGCTTTTTTTAAGATCAAAGTGACTTCAAAAAATGTGTCAGACTTTTTTATGAACCTCGTAAAGACAACTGTAAATCACAGAGAGACTAATAGTTTGATTAGGAAGGATTTTATTCATCTTCTGCTACAAATCAAAAACAATGCAAAAATTAACGATGATTCAGTTGGCGGTTTTCAAGGAACGGATCTTGCACCACAACTGACAATAGAAGAAATGGCTGCACAATGTTTGGTATTTTTTATAGGCGGTTTCGAAACAGTCTGCTGCACGATTACGTATTGCTTGTACGAGTTAGCCAAAAACTCTGCTATACAAAAGAAAGCAAGAGAAGAAGTTCAAAAATGTTTAATGGAGAATTCTGAAAATGATCAACTAACTTACGCAGTATTGCAAAAAATGTGCTACATAGATCAAGTAGTTTATGGTAAGATAACATTTTTTTAGCGGTTTTACTAAATATTGTACTTCTTAGAAACGCTGCGTTTCTATCCACCAGTCTCAGGAATTATTAGAGAATGCAGTAAAGACTATATAATTCCCAATACCAATGTGCGAATCGAAAAAGGATGTTCGGTTCTTATTCCTACCTTGGGCATTCACAGAGACCCCGACATTTATCCAAACCCGGATGAGTTTGATCCTGAAAGGTTTTCACCTGAAATCGTAAAAAACCGACACGCATGCGCGTGGATGCCATTTGGTGAAGGACCAAGAAATTGTATCGGTAAGACAAACCTACCTTTCTTTGCGTAATTAAATCGTAAACTTTTTCCGCAGCGTACCAATTTGCTTTAATGGAAATAAAAACTGTGCTTGCAACATTGTTGAATCGGTATCAATTTACGATTAATTCCGAAACCCAACAACCTTTGATACCGAGCACAAAAACTGTAATGCTTTTACCGAGTAATGAAATATGGTTGAATTTTGAAAGACTGTGAGGTTTTGGTAACAGTTCGGATAAAGCAGTAGTTTTTTTTCAATAGTTTTTTCAAAGTTTATTTTATAGTATCGTTTATTTTATAGTATCGTTTATTAATAAAACGTTATGTGTAAGTTTCTATATACTATATACATTTCAAATTTATTTTATGTCAATATGTAATACTTGACATCAGAAATAAATATCCAAAATCAAATAAAAATAAAAATTTAATCATTATTCAATTGTTTTATACAATTAAATAAAAATTTAATCATTATTTGATTGATTCGGAGTGACGAATAAAAACTTATTCTTTATTAAAACGTTGTTAAATAACATCAAGTTTGCTTCATATAAATGAAAATTGAATTGTTAGGTAATAAATAAATTATTTAAAATTTATATTTTTAGACTATTTTATTTTAGACTATGGTTGCACGTAGTTTAATTTCGGTTAGAACTTTGACGGTTAAACCTTGGTGTTTCCGAACCAAAGATTCCCTAATACGCGAGGAGTGACGCCCGTTTTTTTTCCTTTTTGTAAATTTTAATAGCATTCTCAACCTCGCCCACTCTGCAAAATATCAGTTAGCCGTGGTGACGTAACTACTTCTTTTCTTAGCTTTAATCGATTGATTTGTATTTAATAATCATCGAATTGTCTTTTTCCGATTTCGAACAGCCATTAGTACATATTCATTCTAAGATTAACTTTAATTTCTTTTTGTTTTTCTTTCTTTTCTTACCTTGATTTTGGGCAGTTGGTTGGGCACCGTTCTTCTACGGAGAGATGAACGAATCAAACAAATTATATCAAGTTTTGTGATTTTTTGTCTTCGCTTTATTTCTCGTGTTTTTTTCTTGATTGGTTGATCACCTGGGCAGTGTAGAGTAGTCACTCTTTTTGTTTTTTTTATGCGGAGAAGAACGAATCAGACATCTTTATCAAGTCTTATGGTTTCTCTTTTCTCTCTTTCTGGTTTTTTTTCTACTTGTTATCATTTGGTTAGTTGTTTGAGTGTTTTCTTCCTTTTGTTTTTGATACACTTTTTTTCTTAAGTGTTTACTGCAATTATGCTTCTTTTCTTTTCTTTTCTTTTTTGGCTACTTTTTGTGGTTGATTAGGCTTGGGTTTTGTTTTGCTGCGTTTGCTCTGAAACTTGGAACAGATTACAACTAATAGTGTCAATTAGGCTCTCTTACTAGGTCGCTTTGCTTCTTTGTCATCTGGGTAGCCTACAACAAAATCAAACTTGCTTTGAGTGCGTGTTCTATCTGTCTGGCCTCTTTTTTTCTTTCTGCGAGGGAAGAAGTGGCATCGTCTGGGCGTGGTGATACTCAATGCTTTTGGATTCGCAAGTTTGTTTAGTACGTTCTCTGCGTTTCTTGTTTGTAAGTATGGTTTTTTTGAAGGACATTTATTTTAGTCGGGTGGTTATGTTCTATTCTACTTTTCGTAGACGGCTGTCAAACGACTTTATTTCCCGTTAATGTTTTGTATAGCACGAACCGTTTGTAGCGGTATCTCTAGACCCAACAAGGCTTTCATTATCAAATTGTTTCACGCCATTCCACTTGAATATGTGGACGAATTCTAAGTATTGTTGAAGTTTGTTTTGGGGTATGTGACTCTATAACTTTTTTTTGTATTGAGTACTTAAATTAATTCTTTAGCACATAGCTACCCCTTCACCTATAATCTTATTAGTAACGTTGGTAAAACACCTGCTTGTCAACAAGTTTCTATGACGTCAGGTCGCTGAAGGCTAGGGGTTGAACAAGACTTTATGGGAAGAAATACTTACACAAATGCAAAGTTAATCAGAGGAAATCTTGGCATTCTTTTACGTCAAATATCGTATGCATTAAATCAAATTACTTGTGCTAACGCCGTATGTACGCTTTGTGTCAAATTGCATATTACGTTTTAGGAATTAGCTAATCCCCTACTGGATAATACATAATGCATTTTCTATTTGCACGAGTGTTACTTCGTTGATCATGTCGATTATTGGAATGACCACACGTAGAAACAATTAATGTTAAACTTTTTTTTGTGTGTCACATACTTATCTGGTGCGCTTTGATTCTCTATGCTTTTGATTTTCGTATTCTTGTAATTTAACTTAATAAAATAAAGTCATTCCTTCGTTAAATATAAAAGTTAGACTGATTAATGTACTTTGATGGGCGACGTGTTGCTTAGTCAAGAGCGTAACTTATACTTGTCCGTAATATCAACCCGTGTAATATTGATTGCAACGTTTATATAACTATACTTATGTACTGTCTTCGTTCTCTTCAACTTTTTATGTGATACAATAAATATATATTCTGTGTTATCATTTCTGTTGTGTTATTTGTTCTTTTCCAGCTGCGGGTAGAGTTAAACGATATCTCCCTAATTTAAAGTTTTTCTTCGTTTTGGTGCCTTTTTAGTTTTAATTTATACTTTAGCATCACAAAGCCTGCGACACCCTCTCCGGGAAAACTGTGTTAGTCGTCACTTATTTTTTATTAGCAGAAAACTAGCGTAACAGTCCTCTCCTGTTATGACCTTTTCCTGCTTGGCAGATTGTCTTTGGCAATCAGTATGGACTGTCAGCTCCGTAGTAGAGATACCGAAAGCGGTAAAGTCTCCATCGATTGTGTTGTCAGCCGGTAATAAATTTGTTGTTACGTTTTCCAAACAAGTAAAAATGGTTCACAACTAAATATAAAAAATAGCCTTAACACTTCTGGAAGGCGCCTGATATCAAAGAGGCTTCTTTTATAACGCATGTTATAAACCCCTGCGCCAATACCTAATAGTAGGGTCGCAGAACACATTCGAAGTAAGAGTTTTTTTGCTAGATAAGCTGAGCTAGCAGTCATGCATCTTTTTGGCTTAATCTTCGCCGTAAGATTTAAGGTTTTTATAGATGTTTACTTCTCTTGGCCCGGGCGGTTAAGCCAAGGCCTCCCGCCTATCTGCTCGTAAGAAATGACCGCAGTCAGCAGTTTAGGCATGCTTTATCGGTTCTATTATATGAGACCAACAACGTATTGTTACTCTAGTGTAGATCATTTTTCCGATAGCGTTGTGTGGGCCTAACAATGCTTTTATTGCGAATTATGCACGCACATTCATGGCAATATTAGACAGAATATTGTTGCAACTTAAGTGAAAGTTTTTATTGGACGAGTTTCCATTCCTCACACGCGTGGTTTGACTGTGGAGATAATATAAGCTGATACTTTAATTGGGAAAATTTTGATGATGATGTGACGTCACCGTAGTTAACGCTATCTACACCTATGAGTGTTTGGATTGAATTGTCACCGTATTAGAAAAACATTTACCGAAATACTATACTTAATTTGGGGACCACTCGGCGCATTTGATTGTTTTTCTGTGATCATATGATGTCGTATGAGATTTACTTGTGGTAACACCATATGTACGTTTAGTTATATTTCAGCAAATTTAAAAAATACTGAAAAGATGTTTCTAACTAGCAGCAGGCTTCAAAAAAAAACTAAACAGTGAGTAATTTATTTCCATGACGCACATGTTATGTTGTTGTCACAATCAACGATAAAATTTTGTTTTCTGTCTAATATAAGATTGGACGGTGCGCTATGGTTCTTTACATTATCGAAAGTTGTACTTTCAAACTAAAATTTATGACTATAAATTTATTTGCTATCGGAATGTAAATGCTAGGTCGAGAAGGTCACTTTGTTGTACGACGTGTCGTCCAACCGAAGGGGGCTTATTTCATATTTTGTCTGTGATACCCTTGTTTATATACATCATAGTTAGACAATGGCGCTAAAATTGGAAACATTAATTTGGATGTAAAACGCTAGTAGTTTTGGATGCAAACGCAAAATTGACATATCTGGCGCTGCTTTTATTAATATTACAGATTTCTAAGTTACAGTTTAGTATATTCTCTTACAGTATTCTACAAAAATACAGTTTCAGAGATTTGGAAAAGACATACGTTCTTTTTATTACATGTAAAATAACCTTGAAAGAAAATTATATCTATGCACGATAACACTTATGTTATGAAATTCGGTCTACGTAAACAACTGGTATTCGGAGAAACATAATCATTCTCCTAATAGAAAACAATTTTATGAATGAACGTACAGTTTATAATTTGTATATATTTTTTTATAATATTCGAGCGATTAAAACAATAAAATAAATTACCAAATTTGCAAAATTTCTATTCAAATTTGATGTAAATTAGATTAAAATTAACTAGTCAATACACATGCTGATAAAAAATTAGAAAAGATATATTGATAACGAAATGACTAGAAAGATTTATGAATTTGGGTGGGCAGGCATGTTTAGCTAAAAATGGTCTTTTTATATCAATAAATATTCTACATTTTTCTGTTTATTGACATAATAAAAACACATCTGGGGTTTAGTATATTGTAGGCAATGCTGGTATCATTTCTGGCCGAATGCTTGCGTTTGTAATTATGCAGTGCACGCCGCTTAATAAAATCACGCTGCGATTTCAGGTTTTTGATAACAATAACCGAATGATAACAATATCCAAAAAATCAGAAAAAAATGCTTATTTGTTAGAAAGCAGTAAATACATACAGCGTGTATGTGATTAACAGGTTGTTAATGTACTAAATAAAATCACTTGTTAGCGAAATGAAGCGTTCGGAAAATCTTTTGACCAAAAATGTATGCACACTTAAGTTGTGTCGCCGTTTCTTCCAAAACAAGCAAAAAAAATTTGGATTATATATTATGGTAACGTACTGAATTTACCATTATAGGTTAATCATTTTCCTGAAAGAAAGAGCCGATGTTGAAGTTGCACACTATGCTGCCACTCTGTTGGAGTGTAGAGGTCTTTGTTGACGCATCTTAGAACCAGTGTTACTCTAAGAACGTAAATTTTGTTTGTTAACACGTCCACGGAGGTAAAAATGTGACTTGTCCGAGAAAAAATTGCATAGTTTTGAGGCAAATTTGTTTTCAGTAGCAAATTGTTTGGCTTTATAATCACGAAACTGTAGTACGTAGACAATTATCATTTTGTAGAAATGCATAGAAAGATATTCACGCAAAATCCGACGGTCCGTTGAGTGCCAATGCTTTTTGGAATTTTTTACGGTCTTCTTCTTATCGTCAGCAGATTTTCTATATCTCTAAATGCATATACCCACGAAATAATCCGATCTCGATTAGGAAGTGGACCGCGGAGACAAATTAAAAAAAAATCACTAAGTAAAAAAATCAATGAAGACATAAAGAATTATAATGGCACGCAGAATAACCAAGCCCCACGTTTGGCGCCAAATTTTGTTACGTAAATTTTACTGTAATTTAGCGCAAGTGGCAGTTTAAAATACTTTGGAAAAAGTGTCGTGGATGGTTTAAAATATTTAAAAATGTGGAAACTAATGGGCTTGACACTAACACATACGTGTGATTTTCTTAACGTAGAAAATAGTAGTGATTTTATTGGTTTTTGGTATGTAAAATGACGTATTATAGAGCAAAAATCCTACAGTACAAAAACAACACCAAAATATTTTTAACATAACAAATTCCCTCTCAAACATAAAACCTGAAAAGTGGACACTAAAATGAAGAATAAAATTTTTGGTATACGCCAAAGACAGAACTTTAAAATCTAAACTCAACCTAATCACAATGACACCCAACCCAACGTAAACAAAAGAAGTTTAGACCACAGTCGAAAACAACGCTCTAAAACCCTATAAAACAACTTACAGATACAAATCCAACCCTAAATATAATTCCCAAAACCTAGAGTAGATATCCGTCTATAATAAAAATCGACATTGAGCAGACTTCCTAGATATTGATACTTTTTGTATCAAAAGAATTATTATTTAAAAACATTTAAATAAGGTAATTGTTTGCCAGTAGCGGCTCGTAAAGTCGGGTTTAAAATAGGCAACATTTTTTTAAATGCTTATAGGTAATGTTATCGTTTTAAGATATCATTATGGCATTATGTAGGTAACTACCCAAATGTTTTGAAGTATTATCTGTTTTGTCGAAATAAAACAATAAACATGGAAAAGGAAACAAAACGCTTATCGTATCACATCCACATACCCACCTATTTTTCAACTGACTTCAAAAAAAGGATACGATTTTCAATTCGTCGAAAAATATGTTTTTTAATGTAAGCTGTGTTTTTTACGATGCTGACTGATTTCAATTATATTTTTTTTATCAGAAAGAGGATCATTTAGCAGTGGTTCCATTTCAATTTGATCAAATTTTGATGATAGGATATATGAGAAAATAATGAAACTCTTAAATTTACATCGCCATGAAGTTCTCTTGAACGATGTGCATTTTTAAGGTTTTCAGTAACTATAACTACTATTGTTAACGTTACAAAAAAGAAAAACATAATTTTTGTAAACAAAAAAAAACGTTTCAAAAAAAATCTATAAAAACACTAAAAAGTAAAAAATGATTTAATTTATTTGCATTTAAACGATAATTTTTTTTTATTTACATGAAATTACTTTTTGAAGTCGATGCTTAACTCATTTGAGTTAAGTCTAATTATACGTCAATGTTATACAAGGCATCGACAATAAGTAACTTTATGTAAATAAAAATTTCGTCGTTTGATGAGTAAATTAAATTATTTTATACTTTTTAGTTTTTTGATTTGTTACAATTTCTTTATTATAAACTGCACTAGAAAAATGCCGTGTAAAATTATGATTATTAGTCTTATCTAAATTTTATTTCAACCTTTTCTTCTAACGACAGTTTTACAAATGCATTTATAAAAATAAGTCAAAAATTACGTAAGACAAATTAGCGTTTTACTTCGAACACGTCGTACACGTTCTACAGATTAATCACTACTGAACGGCGAGCTATAACAGCGCGAGTCTTTTTGCACGTTAAATCTTTATATAAAAATCTCGTAGTAAGAGTTGTGACGTTACGTTATAATGCTCTGACACATATAAGAAATGCGCTCCAATAATTGTAGCCCAAACATAAAACAATTCCAATACGACAACCGTATTAAATTAATGTTTTAGAGTAATAAAAAGTAGATGATACCTATATACTATAAATATTTTAAATATTTTAATTCATAATAATTTGTACCGTCTTTTTTTTATTTTAATGAACGTTTAGAGGGCTCGCGCCCTAGAGCCTTTATGAACCAGGCGCCACTGATGTTTTGGGAAGAAAAATTATGTCGTTAACGAGCGATTTTTACCAGACTATTCAAAGCTCTGAATAGTCAAATGAAAAATGACGCTATTCGCAAGTTGAAAAAAAAGTTAAAATTTTCACCTTGAACGCGACTGTGAGTGAAAAGTTGCATACACGCCAACAATAATGTCTCTAATCTCTAGCTTAGTTTATAAATTGATTACCTAACTTTGTAGTGGTTCTTTGTTAGATTGTCGTTTGTTTCTTCAAGTTTGTCGATTTTTTATGTACCTTTTTAGAAGTTTAGAATCTGGCTTAGTTGATTACTTAACTCTTTAAAGATTTTTAATTAGATTTCGATTTAATCGCGAAGGCTTTTACGGCCGGAGTCTATGCTAATATTAAAACGTCTTCCGGGTTTGAACCGTGTTGATGTTGTAACCGAAGTTGCCAATATTTTCTCCAATTTTGTAAGCGGCTTTGTCAGGGCGTAAAAAAGTAAACAATAATCTAATAAAGAACTACTATAGAGTTAAAACTTTTGAACTAAACCAGATTCTAAACTTTATAGAAGTGACTTAAAAAAATTGTGTACGTATATGTAGAAGTTTCGTCGTGGTTGGATGAGCTCAACTCTGATTGGGTTACGTTTGAACATCGTTATCACAATTGAAGTTATTGGGGTATTTGATGATTTCAATGCTTTCGTAAAGTTTCCTAATAAAGACTATAACACACGGATTGTAAAGGTGTAAAAAATAATAAAGTAGTTTGTCGAGTCACCTGTTTGCTTAGCTTAAGTCGAAGATGGTCGGAGATTGAGTTGTTAGTACCCAACTTTGTCTGATGCGTCTGTGCACTGCGTGACTTTTCCTTGTAACTAGAAAATTAAAGTAAAAAGGAAAAAGTTTGGGTCGGGGAAACGATGCCCAAACCCGCAATAAGAAGAGAACAAAATTTGACAGCAAAGTTGAGGACTAAATATCGACCTTGGTACACTCCTAATTGATAACGACGATATGATATATCCATTGAATTAAAATTACAGTTTATTTTAAATAGGAATTAGCATACGATTTAAAATTGTTTTTATCGAGGAACGTGCCCGTTTTGACACTCGAACTCAAGGATAGTGCTGCAGAATCTTCTATCTGTACCATTTGCTTAGGAGGCGGTACAAACCACGTGATCTTTAATCATCTAAAGACAAATTCATTTAGGAATCTTAACTGGAACCAATTTGTCGCCGATAACTACAAGTTGAAGTTGCTTAATACCAGCTGCCTGGGCTCCGTCTCGCATTTTAGATAGTACTAGGAACACTTATTTGCCTCAGGCTGTCTTGTTTTCTACAGTTACTCCGCCTACAAACGTATATTTCATTGTTTCTTCCTTGTCCACACCGGCGTCGTCTTCTATTATGTCGACATTTTTCGTTGTAATTGTATTACCAGCAGTCAGAACTCTTCTTCTCAAAATATTGAAAAGATGCTTTTAGCTAGCAGCAGGCTTCAAAAGAAAACTAAACTGTGAGTAATTTATTTCCTACTTTAATTTTTTTTTATGTTGTGCACACGACTATACGCACACGTTCGATTTTTGTCACAATTAACAATAATATTTTGTTTTGTGACTAATAGACGGTGCGCTCTGGTTCTCTACATTATCGAGAGTTGTATTTTTGAAGTAAAATTTATAACTAAAAATTTATTTGCTGTCGGATTGTAAAAGTTTTAGGCCGACAAGATTACTTTGTCGTACGACGTGTTGCCCAACGAAAGGGGGCTTATTTCATATTGTCTGTTATACCGACCTACGTGCTAGCGTTTGATCGCACTTCGTCCGCGAAACAGACCTTTTTGAGTTTTTTTTTGAGTTTTAGTGCATGTGTTATAACCTTAACTCAAAAGATTTACGGCACTGCATTTTATAAATTTACCAGTTTATTGATTCTTACATCTCCAATAGTCGTCTAAAATTCATCATGACCTACTTTGTTTGGTTACTTATCTCCTTCCAGTTAAAAGGAAACATCACTTTAAATGATTAAGATTTGTTTTTTTCAGAAAGCAAGTCGTAAAAACACGTAAATTAGACTTGTTAATCAATGGTTGTACTTTGTTCATACGGTGATTACAGGTTAAATGATTAAGCAATTTATTTTTTTTAAACTGAGTTGATACTGATATAAACTAAAAACAAATGAAAATTAAGTATCGATTTTATTGTCGAACGAATTGATGTGCCTTCTGTGCAGCGTGTTTCAAAATGATAGTGTATTTAGTCGTTGTATTGGTAATTATATTTTTAACCTTGGCAATTTTCAAATCGAGCTTTAACTACTGGAAAAGAAGAGGCGTTTACGCACCAACGCCATCTATCCCATTTGGCAACGCCAAAAATATGATAACGCAAAAATGCTGCTTTGGTACCGATTTCATGCACGCGCACAATCACTTTAAAGAAAAATCGCTTCGTTTCGGAGGTTACTATTTTCTGACTTTTCCAATTTTCGTACTAGTCGATTTGGACCTAATCAAAAAAATTTTTGTAACCGATTTTGAATATTTTACCAACCACACAATGTTCGCAGAAGAATACGATCCTTTGAGCAAAAATCTTTTTACATTAAAAGAAAACGAATGGAAACAAATGCGATCGAAATTAACGCCTGCTTTTACAGCATCGAAAAATAAGATGTATTTTGAAACGGTGTTAAAGTGCGTTGATGGTCTTGTAAAAGTAGTAGACGATGCCTCTGCAACAAACGAAAAAATCGACGTCAAAGAACTATCGTCCAGATTATCAGTCGATGTAATTACATCGTGCGCGTTTGGAGTCGAGACCAATTCGCTCAAGGACCCCAACTCTGAACTACAAAAAATTGCTGTTGATATTTTACGACCATCGATACAAAATACTATTAGATTGCTTGTGGGAACAATCAATCCCAAACTGTTAAGTTTCTTCAAAATTAAATTTGTTCCAAAAAAGGTCACTGATTTTTTCCTCAATCTTATGAAGGAAACTATAAGCTATCGAGAGACAAATCAAGTAATTAGGCAAGATTTTATACATCTTCTGCTTCAAATCAAAAACAATGCAAACATTTCTGAAGATTCTGTTGGAAATTTTGAACAAACGGTAAGCGCGCCTCAATTGACAGTAAGAGAAATGGCAGCGCAATCAATGATTTTTTTTGTCGGTGGATTTGAAGCTTCCAGTACCACAATTATGTATTGTTTGTACGAGTTAGCCAAAAACCAAGCGATACAAGACAAAGCTAGAGCGGAAGTTCAAAAACGTTTTTCTGAAGATGCTCGAAATGATAAATTGACTTACGTTCAACTGCAGAATTTGCCTTACACAGACAAAGTGGTTTATGGTAAGACGTGTTTTTAAATAGTGTTTTTACTATATAACTTTTAGAGACGCTGCGTAAGTATCCACCACTACCAGTAATTCCTAGAGAATGCACCAAAGACTACATGATTCCAAACACCAACGTTCGAATCGAAAAAGGAAGCTTTGTTGTTGTTTCCAGTTTGGCTATTCAAAGAGATCCCGACATTTATCCAAATCCAGACGAGTTTGATCCCGAAAGGTTTTCGTCTGAAAACATAAAAAGCAGACACACGTGCGCATGGTTGCCATTTGGTGTCGGACCTAGAACGTGCATCGGTAAGATGAACATACGTTTTCTTTCTTAACTCAACTATTTATATTTTTTGCAGCGTACCAGTTTGGTGTAATGGAAACAAAAATGGCAATTGCAACGATATTGAATCGGTATAGATTTAGGCTTAATCCAGCAACCAAACAACCTTTGGGAATAGCCTCAAAAACAGTACTCCTTCGACCCGATTCTACAATATGGCTAAATTTTGAAAGACTATAACTATCAAAAAAATCAATAATTTAAGCTTCATTTGTTTAAGATCTATTAAACAAACAAAAAAACTTACGATAATTTTGGTAATAGTTAACGCTTTTAATAATAAATTCTAAGAGCCAATAGTTTGGTATAAGCTCAGAAAGTGACGTTTTTAATTTTGTCGAATAATTCAAAGTCATTTTTTGTTACTGTTGAAATAGCTCTAGGAGATGTAGAGATGGCTAGCGTGTAAAGTGTTGATTTTTCACTGCCGAACAAAATTAAACTCTACTACTAAGTGCATCTTAATCTAATTCTTAACCAAAACTCTATCATATTTGGTGCTAGTCTAACCACTTTACCTTCTCCAACATATGTTTTTGACTATTTAAATTTTACTTCAACATTTTATCAACCAACTGGACTAGTTCTTAGTATTGATTCAACTAATCTATCTCAAAAACTGAGCTTCAAAAGCAGATATTACTCCTACTGGGGTTAGAGGTTGCAATGTAACCAGAACCTAATCGTATTCAAAAATTAAAATACGCGAACCAAAAGCACACATAGATATCACAGTGGCTGTAATTGTCAAGCTAGCCCTCTCTCATTTTACGTTGTAAAATACAGAAAAAAATAAATTGCAGTTTTTATTTAATGATTACTGTCTTTTAACTGAGTGTAAATGTAAGATAATTACATGATTTAAGTTTACTCAGTAATCAGTTTATAATCAAAGATATCAATAAACATCGAAAAGTTAAAACATTCTAAATTTAAGTCAATTAAACAAATAGACAGATATGATAACAGATTTAAAGTCTCAACACATATAAACACATGCACAAACATCATTATATTACATAGAAAAAGTATTAGTTGATTGACGACTTCCTAGTAGGTACTGAAGTCCTGGTTACGGAAGCAACTCAGTTATTAGTTGATAGATTGGAACAAACAGATTTTTGACTGCTTTGGCTAATTTAGTATCGGAGATGGTCGCGGGTTAAGATGGTATTGCCTAAAGTAGTATTATTTTGCTATCTCTAATAAACTACGACGTTTGCTTTATTTATTTTTAATAATAATTACTACATGTCTATTAAAATTTAATCAAGTCACTTTTTAATTCAAACAAAATAGCGTGGTTTTTTTTCTTTTTTGTGTTTATTTTTTTTGGTGATTTTAATACAATTAACATTTCGTTATTCAAAAAGGGCAAACATTTAAGTAGTGTAAAGTGTAGAGGAGAAGGGAAATTATGTCGGATTCCAAGGAAGGGTAGTCTGAAGGAAAAAGAAAAAGGTAAGCTACGATGGAGGAGGTGTTCAGGATGAGCACCAAAGTAAGGAAATCACCGGCAGCGGAGGGAAAAGAGACGAAGGATGGGGAATTAATAGGAATGTGTAAAAAACTGTTAAAGGAGGTAAAAAGTATAAGAGAAGAACAAATTAAGATGGGTAAGAAGTTGGAAGAGAATAATAAAGAGGTAAAGGAGATGAAAGAAGAATTAAAAAAGTCAAATGAAGAATGAAAAAGGAAATTTGAAGAAATGAGAGAAAAGTATAGAAAGTTGGAGGCCAGATTGGAGAAGATAGAAAGAAGCTGCGAAAAAACCGAAAAAGAAAAAAGGAGAACAAACATAATCATAAGAGGTATGGAGGTGAAAGATGGAAAGAAGGAGCAAAAAGAACAAGTGGAAAATTGAATAAAGAAGGATTTAAATATTGAGAAAACAGTGGTAGAAACTAGAAAGTTAGCAGAGCGTGTAATGTTAGTAAGGATGGGTATATTTGAGGATAATGGAAGCAAAAAAGAAGGTTAAGAGGTACGAGCATTTATTTAGACGATGACATGACGAGAAGGGAAATAGATATACAAAAGAAGATAAGATATGAGGCGAGTAAGATGAAAGGAGAGGGGAAAAGGGTTAAAATAGGATTCTTGAAAGTGTGGGTGGAAGGTAAAGAAAGATTTTGGGATGAAGAGAGGGGAACTCTAGTAAAGAAGGGGGCAAAAAACTAAGAGTTGGGGAAGGGGGAAGGATGGATCAAATGATGTTGGATTAGCAAGTTTTAAGGAAAAAGAGATGGAAAAGCAGAATCAAATGAAATTATTGTTTTGGAATGTGGCAGGTATAAAAAAATAATGGAGAGGATTTCTGGAGATACGTAGAGGACTTTGATATAATGGGAATGTCGGAAACATGGTTGGAGGAAAAAAACTGGAAAGTATGGAAGGAAAAATTACCAGAGGGTTATAATTGGAAGGTGGAATTTGCAACGAGAAGAGAAAGTAAAGGTAGAGCAAGAGGAGGGATACTAACGGGCATAAAAAGGAACTGGTCGGTTGAAGAAGAGGAGGAAAACGAGAAGCAAGGAAAAATATATAGTGTTAACAGTTTATGGGCGGGATATGAGGATGATAAGTGAACAGATTGAGAAAATGGTACAGGGGGAGGAAAAGGAAAAGATTATTATAGGGGGTGATTTTAACGCGAGAACAGGGAAAAAGGGAGGAGTAATTATAGGAGGGGAAGCAAAGAGAAGAGTTAGCATGGACAAGACAGTTAATAAGAATGGGAACATGTTAGTGGAGATGTGTGAGGAAATGGATATTCAATCCTTAATGGAAATATAGAGGAGGGGGACAGAGGTGACTATACTTATATGGAAGGGAGGGGGGAATCGGTGATTGATTACGTGATGGTGAGTGGAGAGATGTGGGAGGACATAGAAAGTTTTAATGTGGGGGATGAAGAGGAATCGGATTATCAGCCACTGGAAGTGATTTTAAAAGGAAAGGAGCAAGGAATTAAGGAGGAACAGAAGGGATGGGGAGTAAAAAAGGTGTAGACTGAAGAAAGCATAGAAAGATATAAGATGAAGTTGGAGCAAGTGATTTGGGGAGATGTAGGGGGGGAAGAAGGACTAAATGAGTTGACTGCAGAAATGGAGAAGGCTGTTGAAAAGAAAAGGTTTGAGAGAAAACAAGGAAAAAAGAGGAACGAAAATAGGTGGTGGAATAGAGAATGTAGAGAAGCAAAAACAGAGATGAGAAATGCTAGAAGAAGATGGAAGAAAGGTAGAATAAATGTGCAGGAGTATAAGGAGAAGAAATTGAAGTTTAAAAATGTATGTTCAAAGAGAAAGGTGTTGTATAAAGAGGAAATGGAGAAACAAGTAAAGGAAATAAAGAAAGAAAGAAAAATGTGGGAATTTCTAAACAAGGAGAGAAGAAGATATAAGAGGAGAGGAGGTTTAATGGATATAAAGGTGTGGCTGGGTTATTGTATGGAGCGTTTGGAGGGAACAATAGAAGGACCAGGGCAGGTGATTTTGCAAGGGGTAAATACAATACAGGAAGGGTGGGAGATAACGAAATAGGAAATGGAGAAAGCAATAAATAGACTAAAATTAAGGAAGACGGCAGGAACGGACGGTACGCAAGGAGAACAATGGAAATATGTAGGGGAGAGAGTGAGAGGAAATATAAGGAAAATTTTTAATACAATATGGAAAGGGGAGGAATTGCCAGGGAGTTGGAAAGAAAGTTTAATTCTGCCGGTTTATAAAGGAGGGGAATAAGTGGAAGAAAAAAGACTATTACCAGATTGACAGATGGGATTTAGAGTGGGAAGAAGGGCAATAGAGAATGTTTATATATTAAAACAGTTAGTGAATGGAGAGCTAGATAAGAAAAGGGGTAAGGTATACGCGTTCTTTATGGACATAGAAGCTGCGTTTGATAATGTGAATAGGGAAAAGCTATGGAAGGTGTTAAGGAAAAAGGGAATAGAGGAACAACTAGTGAGGAAACTGGAAGAGATATATAAAGAGACTAAAAATAGGGTAAAAATAGGGGATAGTGTTAGTGAAGTGTTTTGGACGAGGAAGGGGCTAAGGCAGGGGTGTCCTCTTAGCCCTATTTTATTTGCACTGTATATAGGGGACATAGAAGAAGTGTTGAAGGGAGGTCAGTGTGGTGGAGTTGTCATGGAGGGTTGGTATATGTTGGCATATGGAGACGATATGGTCATGGTGGCAAAAAATGAGTTGGAGATGAAAGGTATGATAAATACGATAAAGAGGTATCTGGAAAACAAAGACTTGGGTTTAAATGTGAGAAAGTCTAAGATGGTAGTTTTTATTTATGATTTGGTATAAACTCAAAAATTTAAGTTTTCAGTTTTTGGTTGTATTTTGTAACAGATGTAAAGAAGAGATTTGTCAATTGCTGATTTTCTACTGCCTGTACATAGTATATCGCAAGAACAAAAACAACCGTTGTAATCCAAAGTTTTCTTTAAACTGCTAATCAATCATTTCAAGAGTTTTTTTTCAACAAAAAATGTTGGTCATCCTATCCCAAAACCATTACCGCTGGTCATCATCTGCTGGATGCAATCTCAGAAGAAATACGTAGCAAGTGGACTGACATGATCAAAAGTCTAGACATGAAACAACAAAGTAATAGGAAACCATAGTGCCTGCCAAAAAACCTTAGTGGCCACTCCACTGCTGCACCACAAACCCACATTGATGCCAATGCAACTATTTTTGAACAACAAAATCCAAAGGAAGAAACCTAGAATGAATCTATCTTAACACATTGTCTTCTCCAACTTTTTGATGCCGAAGAAAACGCCATAAAAACCATCAAACTAAACCAACTTCTATGTCATAGCTACAAACTTTTAGACAAGATAATCTTTGCTAGAATCAGAAACAGTATCAACAAAAAACTTACATCAAATCATGACAAATCCTGATGTGAACAAGTCTTTAATCTAACCAAATACATTGAAACTGGTTACCAAAGAAAGAAGATAACAGGAATCGTTTTTATAGATTTGTCTTTATAAAACAGTAATCCACGTTTTCTCCTCCTCGAAGCATACAAACTCATCAAGGAGTACGATCTAGTGCGCAATGGACTGTTTTCAGTTTGTCTCGGCGGAAAATCTAGCAAATGTCGTAGGCAAGCAAATGGTTTACCACAAACCGAAGTTTTAGTCCTTTTGCTTTTTAACATCTATACTAACGAGCAACCAGCTCAAACACTACAAAGCACTGAAATACCTAAGAGTTATCTTTAATCTCTCCGTAACCTACAAAGAGCACTACCATAGTGCGGAAGAAATAGTGTGCCTGAAACAACATTCTCATGAAGCTTATTGAATGTAACTGGAGAACAAACCTATCTACTCTCCATACATCAGCTTTAGGTTGATTTTTCGCAGAGGATTATGCCGCGTCTGTGTGGAGCGGATCAGCACACTCAAAAATGGCAGACACGCCAGTAAATGAAATGGCAAAGATAAAATTTGAATATCTCAAACGTACTCTAATTAAGAAAAAGTCTTTTGAAATCTACTTTTCAAGAATTGCTTTTACAAAAAAGTAATAGGAAATCATGGTAAGTGCTAAAGAATCTTAGTAAAACTTTGTTTGCCTGAAGTCCAAAACGACAAACCTCTCTAAAATCCTAGCGGATATCTTTGACAACGCCGGTTTTGTAATCAGTTCAAAGCTTCTCCTAGGATTTTTCTCTCAAACGTTTCATCTAATCTTTTCTTCGAGCAGTTCAAAGCGACAATCCTCAGACAAACAATGCCGCTTCTGACAAAATAGTTAAACAGGCTAAAGAACACCTTAAGGTTAACAAAAACCGAGCTTATAGACAGGGCAAATACTAATTAAATCATTTAAGTAATTTCCAAAAGTTTAGTCACAAAGTAACTAAGCGTATGCTATACGTCAAACGCGTAGATCCTGTCAAGCTGAACACAGCTGTCAGCGCCCTACTTCCTACTTATATTCCACGTGGAGTTAAGTGTTCTAATTCTGTTGACGTCTCCATTGATAATCTGATCAAGCTGATCCTCTAATCTAGCCGAAATGACTTAGGCAGAGTTCATATAATAGCGAAGGCTTCCACGGCCGAAATCTATACTAACATTAGAATGTCTTCCGGGTTTGGACCGTGTCATTGTTGTTGTAACCGCAATTGCCAACGTTTTGCCCACTTTCGTAAGGGGCTTCATCAGGGCGTGAGATAAATCGCTAAACTCAAACAAGCAACCGAAATCTAACTAAGAACTTCTCAAAAGTTAGATTATCCACTTGTGGAACAAGCCATAATCTAAACTCTGAAAAGGTAAGAAACAAAACGATAACTTGAAAAAGCAAACGAAAATCTAACAAAGAACCACTACCCAGTTAGGTAATCAACTTGTGAACCAAACCAGATTCTAAACTACGTAGAAGTGACTTAAGACGAAATAGTCTCCGTATTTAAAGGAAAAGGATCGTTACGGATGGTTAAGCTCGGCCCTGATTAGCTTACGGTTGCTAGAGAGCGTGTTTTCGATAAATAATTAATAACCGGGAACCAAAGAGGGGATAGCTCAAAACCATGATCGCGATTGAAGTTATGGGTGTTTGATGATTTCTATGGTTTCTCGGAATTTCCTGCTGAAAAAAATGGAAATTTGGCAATCAACGGAACATTATCAAAATCTATCATGTGACCTGTAGTAAAATGATGTTCAGCAACCGCAAACTTAGAAATATATCTTTTCCTTATACAACGATCATGTTCTGAAATGCGAGTAATGACGGAACGACCGGTTTCACCAATGTAGACTAAACCACAAGAACAGGGAATTTGGTATACACCTTGAGATGAAAGTGTAGGAAATTTGTCTTTGGGAAAAGGAAGAATCTGAGAGATTTTGCCTGTTCAGTTGAATATGGGTTTAATACCATTCTTAGAAAGAAGTTTCCTTATTTGATCTGTAACCTTGTGAATGTAGGGTAAAAAGACCAATTTCGGGTTGAATTCGGGAGTAGAAATGTCCTTAGGTAATCGAGTACGTGGATGTAGACGACGATTAATAACTCTATGAATATCTCGCTTTACATAACCATTGTTCACTAAGGTTCTAGTAAGATGACGGAGTTTCGTGTCTAGATTCTCAGGTTGGCAAATAGAAAAGGCACGATAAACCAAAGATTCAATAACAGAACGTTTCTGTGCAGGATGATGATCAGACGAAGCATGAAGGTATCTGTCCGTATGGGTGGGTTTGTGATAGACGGAATGGCCCAGAAGTCCGTCGGGCTTACGAGTCACAAGAACATCAAGAAACGAAAGAGAACCATTACTTTCGATTTCCATAGTAAATTTGATGTCTAAGTGTTGATTGTTAAGATGATCAAGAAACTTAGACAATTCAAGATGACTATGAGACCAAACAATAAACGTGTCGTCACCATACCTGAACCACATAGGTTTTAATATTGATGATTCCAAAGCAACCGTTTCAAAGGATTCCATAAAAATGTTAGCTACAACAGGCGATAGAAGAGAACCCATAGCAGCACCAGAAACTTGTTCGTAAAACTTGTTATCAAATTGGAAGTAAGTAGAGGATAGACACTTATCAATAAGAGGAACTAAACTCAAATCCTTGCCATGTTGAGACAGAATCTGTTTGATGATAATAAGCGAATCCTTAATAGGAACTTTAGTAAAAAGTGAAGTGACATCAAAGCTGATAAGAAGATCTTGGGGTTCAAGTTTTATAGTTTCTAGATGTTGAATAAAATGCTATTACATTAACAATCTCTACGGGGAGAATATTTTTTCTAAAACCTCCGTATTTTCCAAACTTCGCCACAAATTCGTAAAACTTTTGTGCAATTTAACCTTTCTTAGTTGCTGCGTGACCACAACATCATTCCTGCATTCCTCAGAATCAAGTTCCACATTCAGACACGTTCTTCTAAAAACATCCTACACCGTGCTAGTCTAGCGTTGATACGCGAACAGATTATTAGACACCGTTTCGAAACAACTCTTTTATCTTTATCTTGAGTTGGCCAACACTCTATCCCCGGATGATTGGAAACTCTTTGACAACATTACTTACCAGCAGTCTGATATCACTCTACGACTAACCACTGAAGGTTATCTCAAAAAGTTTCAATTATTGGAATCCAAGAATCGTAAAGTTTCATCTACTGCTAACTCCTTAAAGACGGTTGTCAATTTATCTAGTTTGGTCCTCACCTCAGAACAGGAATCGGTGCTCTCTAAGGGTTTGAATTTTGTGGTTGCTCCCAAACGTATTCCTAAAGAATATATTTTATGTGCTGTTGAGTCTTCTATAAGACATCTTCCTCGCCACATCTCAGATCCCATTCGTATTAACACTGGCAAAATCCTTGAATCATCTAAAATTCCTAAATCCAACATTTCTAAGTCGGAAGAGTCAGCTCTAAAAAGTCTTCGTAAGAACCCTGATATTATTGTTCTTCCAGCCGACAAAGGCAACGCCACTGTAGTTTTGAACCAAATTGATTATGTTACGAAAATCAATTTTGTCTGAGGAAACTTACGCTCTTCTAACCCATAACCCCACTTCGAAGATTGAACGCGAGGTTAGCCAAATCATCAAGTCTTCCAATCTACCTCCTGAAACTAAACGTCGACTTACCCCATCAGATTCTAAACCACCTCGTCTATACGGACTTCCCAAAATTCACAAACAAGGTATTCCTTTTCGACCTATCGTCAGTACTATCCAATCTCCTACTTACAAGCTAGCCAAGTTCTTGTCCAACATTCTTTGCGAGTTTACAGGTAAAACTTCTTCTTACATCCTCAACTCTCAGCATTTTATTCAACGTCTAGAAACTATAAAATTTGAACCCCAAGATCTTCTCGTGAGCTTTGATGTTACTTCACTTTTTACTAAAGTTCCTATTAAGGATTCGTTTATTATCATCAAACAGATTCTGTCTCAACATGACAAGGACTTGAGTTTAGATCCTTTTGTTGAAAAGTGTCTATCCTCTACTTACTTCAAATTTGATAACAAGTTTTACGAACAAGTTTCTGGTGCTGCTATGAATTCTCCTCTATCACCTGTTGTAGCTAACATTTTTATGGAATCCTTTGAAACGGTTGCTGTGGAATCATCAATATTTAAACATAAAGTGTGGTTTAGGTATGTTGACAACACGTTTATTGTTTGGTCTCGTGGTCATCTTGAATTGTTTAAGTTTCTTGATCATCCTAATAATCAACACTTAGATATCAAATTTACTATGAAAATCGAATGTAATGGTTTTCTTCCATTTCTTGACGTTCTTGTGACTCGTAAACTCGACTGACTTCTGGGCCATTCTGTTTAGCGCAAACCCACTCATACGGACAGAAATGTATCTTCATGCCTCGTCTCATCATCATCCTGCACAGAAACGTTCTGTTATTGAATCTTTGGTCCATCGTGCCTTTTCTATTTGCTAACCTGAGAATCTAGACTCGGAACTCCGTCATCTTACTAGAACCTTAGTGAACAATGGTTATGTAAAGCGAGATATTCATAGAGTTATTAATCGTTGTCTACATCTACGTACTCGATTACCTAAGGACATTTCTACTCCCGAATCCAACCCATAATTGGCCTTTTTACCCTACATTCACAAGATTACAGATCAAATAGGAAAACTCTTTCGTAAGAATGGTATTAAACCCATAATCAACTCGACAGACAAAATCTCTCAGATTCTTCCTTCTCCCAAAGACAAATTTCCTACACTTTCATCTCAAGGTGTATACCAAATTCCTTGTTCTTGTAGTTTAGTCTATATTGGTGAAACCGGTCGTTCCGTCATTACTCACATTTCAAAACATGATCGTTGTATAAGAAAAGGTATATTTCCAAGTCTGCTTTTACTACAGGTCACAAGATAGATTTTGATAATGTTTCGTTGATTGCTAAATCTCCATTCTTTTTCAACAGGAAATTCCGAAAAAGCATAGAAATCATCAAACACCTCAATAACTTTAATCGCGATCATGGTTTCGAACTATCCCCTCTTTGGTTCCCGGTTATTAGTCATTTATCGAAAACACGCCCCTTATCAACCGTAACCCAATCAGAGTCAAGCTTAACCATCCGTGACGATCCTTTTCCTTGATATACGGAGACTATTTCTTCTTAAGTCATTTTTACGGAGTTTAGAATCTGGCTTGGTTCACAAGTTGATTACCTAACTCGGTAGTGGTTCTTTGTTAGATTTCGTTTGCTTTTTCAAGTTATCGTTTTTTTTTCTTACCTTTTCAGAGTTTAGATTATGGCTTGTCTCACAAGTGGATAACCTAACTTTTGAGAAGTTCTTTGTTAGATTTCGGTTGCTTGTTTGAGTTTTGCGACTTATCTCACGCCCTGATGAAGTCCCTTACGAAAGTGGGTAAAACGTTGGCAATTTCGGTTACAACAACAATGACACGGTCCAAACTCGAAAGACATTCTAATGTTAGTATACTTCATGAAGACTCTGGAACTTTTACTATTTATGTGTTGCTTTTTATTCTTTTACGGCTAGATCTAAACGGTGTTTATCCACTCATTTCTTCTCTCCGTTTTAGCATGTTTTTAAATTTGTCCGATAATTTAGCACCACGAAACTCACGATCCAATCACCGAAGCAACTGAGTTAGTCGTCACTTTTAAAGTTACGAGAAAATCCACGTAACAGATAGTTTTTGGTAATATTCGCGCCTTAAACGTATTGGCAGAGCTACGAAAAGAATAACCCAAAACACAACGATTTTGTACCAAAAATACAAAATGATTCAAAAAACCAAAATATTTAAAAACACTAGCAAAATTAAAACAGTAAAGAAAAAACTTCACTGAAAACTTTATTTAAGGAAATAGTAAAACCACAAAACGAATTATATATTTCACCTGTGTTTTTCAATGTAATTACGTCAAAAAATAACATGACACCCATTAACGACTAAACATTTGATAGTTCCATTGCTTAATTAAATATATTGATTGTAAAGAAAAAAAAAGTGTTTGTGTCTGCATATTTGTTATTGAAAAACAAAGTTATCTTTAATGTTTAAAAACAAATGACCTTAAATACATATAAGATCAAAACAAAGAATTTTTTTAGTATTAATTTGTACAAAACGTAGACATAAGTAAACTTGACTGAGTAATTAGTTGTTCTGTTTTAGACTTCAAAACATGGAACCCGTCACCATATACTCAATTATTTTTGTAATTGCGACTACAATTTGGTCGTTTTTCAAATGGAAGTTTACTTATTGGCAACGTCGAGGTGTATACAGTCCTCGGCCTACTATACCATTTGGTAATGCATTTAATTTAATAAGTCAAAAAAGAAGCATCGGACTGGAAATGCGATACGCCTACCAAGATATCAAAAATAGATCGCTGCCTTTTGGCGGATATTATTTTCTTACACATCCAGTGCTTTTGCCCACGGATTTGGACTTAATCCAAAGAATATCAACTACAGACTTTGAACATTTTAGCGATCGCACACTGATGACAATCGACAACGATCCGTTAAGTGGTAATCTGTTTGCTTTGAAAGGACAAGAATGGCAAAACACGCGTTCAAAGTTGTCTCCAGCTTTTACACCGTCAAAAAACAAAATGATGTTTGGTACAGTGAAGAAACACACAGACGTGTTGTTAGAAATCGTAAACGAATTTTGCGCAAAAAAAGAATCCATAGATCTTCACGATTTGATGGTACGAACGACGGTCGACGTAATTTGCGCGTGCGCGTTTGGCTTAGACTCCAACTCGCTAAGAAACCCCAACTCAAAATTAAAAGAATACGGATTAAGATACTTCGAACCAACAACGAGGCGAAAAATTGTATTTCTCTTTACAATAATAGTGCCAAAACTATTAAAACTTTTCCACATTAGAACTTTTCCTAAAGACATAAGTGACTTCTTTTTAAACGTCATGACTCAAACTGTTAACCACAGAGAAACCAATAAAATCATTCAAAAAGATTTTGTGCATCTTCTGCTTCAAATTAAGAACAACTCCAAAATTACTGCGGACGAGGTTGGATCGTTTGAAAAAACATCGGATCAAAAATCGACACTGACGATTCAAGAAATAACAGCGCATTCGGTGGTGTTTTTTGTTGGTGGTGCTGAAACCAGTGGTGGTATTTTGACGTTTTGTCTGTACGAACTTACACTGCAGAAACAAATACAAGACACTGCTAGAAAAGAAGTGCAAAACGCTTTACACGAAAACGGCGGAGAACTCACTTACCAGTTGCTGCAAAAACTACCGTACTTAGGAAAATGCATTAACGGTACTACTACTAACAGTTCTTACTTCTTCGTATCAGTTAACCTCTATTTTTATTTATAGAAACAATGCGCAAATACCCAGTTGTGCCAATGCACTTAAGAGAATGTACGAAAGACTACATAGTTCCTAATACAAACGTACATATAAAAAAAGGCAGTACTGTATTTGTATCAGCATTTGGAATACACCGAGATCCAGAATTATATCCAGATCCGGAAAAGTTCGATCCTGAAAGATTTTCCGAAGAAAATGTAAAATCTCGCCATCCGTATGCTTTTATTCCTTTTGGTATGGGACCCAAAATTTGCCTCGGTAGGTATCAATTATTTGTTACTTTGCTTTAATAATGTCTTGGTAGCGTATACGTTCGGAATTATGGAAATTAAGCTTGTTATGGCTACGTTGTTGGCAAACTTTAAGTTCTCGTTAAATCCAAAGACGAAGCCTTTAGAATTCAATCCAAAGTCGATGCCTACTTTGCCGTTAACTGCTATATGGATAGACGTCACAAAAGTCTAATAGTTATGAAGACATTTAAATAAAAAAATATATAAGAGAGAAGTAATTAACACAATTGTTTTTGTCTAAGTTCAATTAGACTCTGTTTTCTTCAAAGTGAATTTTGGTGAACGTTGTGCACGGAAAGAAGCTTTAACACGCACATTTTTTTGTTTTTTAGAGACAGAAGCAAAGCATCAAGTACTTAAATGTTTTATAACCGTTGTTTATTTTCGGTTTTATATAAAAGAGTAAATATCTAGCGTTTACAAGATCTAAACATTCGTGAAGAGGTAATATGTACGTCCAGTTGTGCGTGCATACGACTGACCTCATAGCAAAAAGAAATTATATATAAGAAACAAAGTACATACAATTATGCGTTTCCGAGTATGCGATTAGCTAATGGCACATCCATCATAAATCTCTTGAAATTTTTTAGTTTCATTCGATAAATTTTCCAGCAGGTATGCTCTACAATTTGCCGTAATCTGTTCGCAATGACAAAAATTGAAACAATGGTTTTAATGTCCTTATCTAACATAGATTATCAAAATATGTATCCGAGACAGTTCTCAATAATCCGTGCGTGCCTTATTAGTTCGTTATAAGATATAAAAGAACACGTGCAGGTATCCAAAGTTGCTACGATAACACAAAAAAATCAAATTGCGCTGTAAAATAAAAATGCATTTTTACCTCAGCAAACCACATCCGAAACCGCAATTTATTTAAAATCAACATGGATAATTTAAGATACTAAGCATGATATAACAAACAAGTGTAATTTGCTTAACTCACTAAACAGAATTGTTTCTATTGACCTCTAGTATGTAAAGTGATGTATCATAGAGCAGAATTACTACAGTATAAAAACCACACCAAAATATTTTTAACATAACAAATTCCACTCCAGCTACATAAAAACTTGGAAAGTAAACACTAGCTAAAATAAAAAACAAAAAGTTAGGCATACACCAAAGACAGAAGCTCAAAATTAAAACCCAATCCAAGAAGAAACGCAAACAAAGTAGGTTTTTCCAGTTCTCTAAGTATTGCCAATCGAATGTGTTCAAAAGTCGCATAAAACGGATTGATACTTCTAAGAACCAAAGAAACTCCAACCATCAGAAAAAGATATTTGTTGTAAAGTCGAAACGCTAGCAAAGCAAGTAAATCAGCACAGTCCCATAAACCTTACCGAACGACAATCCAGAACAAATCAAGAAAAAAAGAAGAAAGATAGATTCATGCGGTACCTATGAACGTAGAAGGTCGTATTTTACATTTAAGGCAACGTAAAAGTTAAATAAGAGTGTAGAAGTTGGTGAAGTTAGTGAGCAAACGAACAGGAGTTAGTAGTGGTAGTAAGAGAGCAGAAGGCGAGAGAAAAGAGTTAGTAACGGAGGAAGGGTGTAAGGGAAAGAAAGAATAATTAATTTAAAGGAAAGGTGTAAAACCATGCTGCAAAAGTATAAAACTGTGATAAACAAGTGAGATGAAAAAAAATAAACAGTATAATCGAGAAGGTCGACGATAAAAGATAACCTCCTACATTAATAGAAATTTTTTGCATTTAAGCCGAAATTAAAACGGAATCACTACAAATGGGACGTTTTAAACACGAAAAGTAAGAAAAAGATGTACGAATGAATAAAAAAGGAGAAAGGAATAAATAAAAGAGAAAGAGAGAAAGGGGAAGAGGAAAAGGACAGACACCAAACACCAAACATTAAAAAGATAACAAAGGAAATCAAAGGAAACAGCTCAATAACAGCAAGAGGAAAGAGAAAAAAATGAGGAGAGATGGAAAAGGAAGAATAATATTGTAATACAGGGGTGGAGAAGTGAAGAACCACAAAAGCACTGATGCTGGAAGAAAAATGAAATGTGAAAGTAAAACTAAAAACAGTAATAAATAGAGAGAAAGAAAATGAGATGGTGGTGGCGGAAATGGGAAGATGGGAGGAAAAACGGAAGGTGATGGCGGAGAAGAAGAAATTAAGGAACACAAGCATTTATATAAATTACGATTTGACATGGAAAGAAAGAACAATATAAAGAGAAATAATGCACATAGCGGTCGAAAAAAGAGCGGATGGAAAAAGAGTATGCGTAGGATACAGCAAAATAGAGATATACGGAGAAAGATACATATGGAACGACAGAGAGAGAAAATGGGTAAACAAAGGACAAAAATCTAAAAGGTAAAGGAGGGAAGTGAGGTAAAATAAGAAAGAAGGTTGGCGAAATGGCAAAGAAAAGGAATAATGAGTAATGAAAAAGGAAAATACCAAAATAAAGGAATAGAGAAAAGTAAGGAAGAAGCACAAGGGGAAATGAATAAGCTGAGAGTATTGTTTTGGAACGTAGCAGGAATAAAAAACAAGGAAAAGAATTTTTAGGAATACATCAAGGAACAGGATGTAGTGGGATTACAGAAGACATGGATGAAAGAAAAAAAATGGGAGTGGTGAAAAAAAGAGTTGCCGGAGGAATTTGAGTTGGTGGTCAAACATGCAGAAAAAAAGAATAGTAAAGTGGTGAGCAAAGGAAGGTATACTAACATACAGTGGAGAAAAACAAAAATTAAAAAAATGACGGTTTATAGCAGCAGAATAAAAGAGACAAGATAGAACATAGAAGAGATGATAGAAGAGAGGAAAGAAGGATTGATAATATTTGGAGGAAATTTTAACGCGAAAATCGGGGAAGAGGCCCCCCTCTTACAAGAAAGGAAAGGGACAGAAAAGAGACAAACAAAGGACAAAATGATAAATAAAGAGGGAGTATAACTACTGGACATGTGCAACGAAAGGAAGTGGGAAATAATGAATCGAAACAGAAAAGGAAAAGGAACGAGGGAGTATACGCACATAAAAGGAATAGGAGATCAATGATAGATTTTGTAATGACAAATTAACAGATTGGAGAAAAGTTAAAAACATTTAAGATGGGATAAAAGGTGGAGTCAGACATATATATATACATAACAAAAAAAATGTGGACAGAAGAAGGTATAACAAAATACAAAGAGAGAATAGAGAAAACGGTATGGGTAGAAAAAAGATTAGAAGAGAGTATGGAGAAAATAAGAGAGATGATGGAGAATGCAACAAAGAAAAACCAATTTAGAAAGTGGATGGGGAGAAAACAGAATAGAACAAATAGTGAGATAAAGAATGCAAGGAAGCAAAGAACGAAAAATGCAAGAAGAGCTGAGGGTTTAAATTGAAAATTTAACCATTTCAATAATAAGAGGTTCCAGGAACTTAAGAGCTAACTTTTCATTACCATGCGTAGTGGTGTCAGAAAGCATATCGTTACGTCGCCATACCAAATCCTCAACTTTATATCGCACATGTCGATGTCGAAGTTGATACCTATTTTGCGTTTTTGTGTACGCTTTAGAAAGTTGTTTAAAAACATGCGTTCGGATAGCTTCATAATGAGACACTGAACGAGAAGCCTTAGGTTCCAAAATAAGAATATAAATCAAAGAAATTTCCTAAAAGAACGTGTTCAGGTCCAAAGAGCCCGAAGAAAAGGGTACAGTCAATGACTTCGTGTCTTGCAGTAGAAATAGCGCAGCCAATCTTCGGCAAATTCGCATCCCAATGCCGATGATTTTTTTTGACATACGCGTAATATGTACGTCGAGTCGTGTGTACATCAGACCAAAAAGAAATTATAAGAAACAAAATACTTATAATTATCCTAGTATGCGATTAGCTAATGGCACATCTAACACAAATCTCCTAAAATTTCTGTAAATTTAAATGTTACATATATACACAGCTACCACAGAAAACATGCTCAGTTTTATACGATAGATTAAAAGAACCAAGTGGACTAAGTTACTCGAAGTTAGTGAAGATATTTGGGCAGGTGCGCCTTCCAATTTGTCGTAATGCTGTAACCAAAACGGCGATTTCAATCTCTCCATTTAACATAAGAATATGCATCCGAGACAGTTCTTAATAATCTGCGCGCGTTTTATTAGTTCGTCATAAGAATTTTACAAGGTAAAAGAAACTGTGCGGGTATCTAAAGTTGCTACCATAACACAGAAAACTCCAATCGCACTGATACATCTAAAAGTGTTGTGGTTGTCGCCATCTCGTGGTTAACGAGCCCACGTATAAAATATAAACAAATTGGTGCTATAGAGATCTTAGTTACTTTTCACTATATTCGTTGGTGGATTGCAATCGTGTTAATATTCGATACGATTTTCGAATTTTCGCGGTTAGCAAATCCAATTACCAACATGCTAAGATCTCTATAGCACCAATTTGTTTATATTTTATACGTGGGCTCGTTAACCACGAGATGGCGCAGCCACAACACGAAACATGAATATAAGCTATAGAAATATGTCAGTATAATTGAGGAAATACATCAGACACTATTTCCCAGTGCTGATGATCCCCAAAAGGGCGAAACGGCCATACACTGGTTCTCTCTGGTGGTAATTTTTGCAATTGTACTGATATAGTTACTTTTCACTATATTCGTTGGTAGATTGCAATCGTGTTAATATTCGATACGATTTTCGAATTTTCGCGGTTAGCAAATCCAATTACCAACATGCTAAGATCTTTATAGCACCAATTTGTTTAAAAATACATCTTTACCACAGCAAATTTCTCACAAAAATCACATTAGAAACCACAATTTATTTATTCAAAATAAGCGTAGATGATTTTAGATACTTAAGATGCCGAGATCCCTAGGCATGACATTAACACACACATCTAATTTTCTTAACGTACAAAACGGATGTGTTTTTATTGACTTCCGGTATGTAAAATGACGTATCGTAGAGCAAAATTTCTATAGTACGAAAACCACACCAAAAGATTTTTAACATAACAACCTACCTTAATTAATTCTTTAACTCTCTTCCTGGATGGTCTCGTGATGAACTTATCGACTGTTTTAGTCCAGGAACTGACAACCAGTGTGAGGTATGTTTTTGCTTTAATAAGTTTCTAATTTCCCTTCTGATGGTCTTATAAGCTAGACACAAGTCGACTTATTCCCTATTAGACAAATTTCAGCTTTCTTTTTTGCTTTTTTCCTCCTCGATGTCCTTTTATCCATTGTAGAGTAACTCTGTTGTACTCAGCTAAACGGACTAACGAGTTTACACCGCTCTAGACCGCTTTGTTTCCTAATTATTTTTTGAGCACAAGCGGAATTGCAATAATTTCTGCTTGGAATACGGTTGCTAGACAGCTCAGGTGTTAAAGGTGTTAAAGTTACTCCCTGATCTACTATCAGCGATTCTTGCTCTAGTACTTTGTGCAATGTGACGTTTTCTCCAGACGGATGGCGGTATCTAAAAACAGAAAAGCCAAAAAACGGTACGGTTCTCGGGCGCCAGATTTGTTGAAGAAGTTTACTCTTCTGTTAGACGGTGTTGTCCGAGCAACTGCAGTTGAAACGCGGTGTCCAGAACGGTTTTAAAATCGGAGCTAAGTCAACAATAAACAGAAACAACTTTATTTAACACTCTTAGAAACGGTAGCAAAATTTAAACGGCAAAGATAATGACCAAGCAAGCGTTTGATAAGCGGTAAATATAGTGACTAAGTAAGCGTTCAGGTACGGTAATAATCTCCGTCGAGTCGGTGGAAGGAATTAATTCAGATTCGAATAGTGGGCAAAGAGACAGGAACTAGAATGAACCAAGTAGCCGTACAAAAAGCCCTCAACACGTTAGCTGGACCTGGTGTGGGCGGCGTATTACGCTAACCAAAACCCGACACTACAAATACGTTGCCCGGTTAGGAATAGTGTGAACCAACTAGACGTGCGAAAAACCCTCAATACGTTACCTGACCTGGCGTGGACAACTTATTACGCAGGCCAAAGTCTGACACTGCGGATACGTTTCCCGGTAATTTATCTGCCAACTATCGCAGACCTGATTTATTTGTTTACTGACCAAGAAACTTCTCGACTTTTGACAGCCTTCTTAATGGGGTCAAAAGAAGTGTCATCAAATGCTCTTTTTATATCTAAGAAAGCTCCTAGTGAAATATCTTAGTTGCCTAAGGAATTTTCAATTCTGTGTGTGACTTCATGTATGCTCAGCTCACACGATTCATCTGTTTAGTAAGCACATTAATGTTGATGCAAAGGTGCTGTACCCAGTGTTTCATCTTTAATATGCTTTTTTCAATAGTTTAGAGCATAAAATATGTCAAGTTAATTCTACGAAAC
This sequence comes from Aquatica leii, assembly GCA_035610365.1. NCBI lineage: Eukaryota > Metazoa > Arthropoda > Insecta > Coleoptera > Lampyridae > Aquatica > Aquatica leii. Next base: position 35,806,603 of record CM069438.1, read on the forward strand.
AATTTTGGTTGGGAGTTTAATTCTTACCGTGCAAACTAAAAAACTCTGTGCTTTGGTCACCTTACCAACATCGTATCAAAGTATCATAATAATAAAAGATGATACACAAAGCTCTAATTGATTGGAAACTTTCTTGGTCATTGCGTTTGCGAACGACTTTGCCTTAATGACCAGTGCAAGGACGGAGGACGAGCTCGCGAAAGTGACGAATATGACAATCGTACGGATCGATAGTTGCCTTATTAATCCCGATCTAAATATAACACCAAACAAAACTGAAGCCATACTCGTCAAATAAGCACCATCTCATTGAAAGTACATAACAACAGTCATTAGGACAGCATCGGCAAGCACAAGAACTAGTATCTGCAATGGTCGTTTCGAGTATGCTATATTATGCGCTCATATGGGCTGTATCACTCAAAATGAGGAAGTACCAAAGCACAATCCAACCAGTACAAAGGAAAATAAGCATTAGAATTATATTGAACTACAGAACTATAGCAACGGAATCAGCTTTACTTCTAGCTGGGACTATACCTTGGGAGTTGCTAGCCGAATAGAGACGTATTGTGAGAGTGCGTATACTGAACAAAAAACAAGCAAGAGAGATGATTTTAGAAAGTTGGCAGGCAAAAAAGCAAAGTGACCAAAAGAGTAAAACCACTAGCCGTCTTATACCCAACATTAAACTGGCTGGGTAGACGGTATAGAGAACTAAATTACAATTTTACTCAGGTATTGTCGGAACTATTTAACATTTATTTAACCAAACAACACTTAAAACAAATAAAATAAAAGAAAAAGTTAAAGTAAAGTTAATTGATAAAAAAAATATTTTAATTACCTTTGAAATCGCACGGCCGTGTACGCATTAATAGAAATTACTAAAAAACAAAATGAACTAAATTCATAACTTTTTTTAAAAGAAGAATAAACGTCTTAATCATATACTACAAGATTAATCAAATTTCTGCTTTAACCTCAAACAAACATAATATAAAAAAATATTGTCACATACAGTCTTGATAAATACACAAAAGACAATTACCATTTAATAATTGTAAAATCTATAAAATCGGTAATTCGCAACAATGTTTATTCTGCTTACAATTTAAAGCTTTTAAGACACTATGATTGCGTAATTAAATTTACCAAATGGATTTAGTCGGTACAAGATATGTACCTTAAAGTTTTGTATTAGATCCAGGAAGGGGTTTCTGGTTGACCATAAGGTTTCCAGGTGTTGTCGGCAAGAAATTCTGCAGGGTAAGGATTAGTTGGACGATTAACGATAAACCACCCTAAGGCAAAAGTTGAACCGAGTTGCACAACTTAAAACACGATTCTTCATTCCGTAATCATAAAATTCAAAAGCACGTCAAATTTTAAAAATCCGTAACATGTACGATCTAGAAGGAACAAATCTCCACCAATTAAACTAAAAATTCACTGTTTTCAGAATTACTCTCGCGGATACCTTCAAATCTTAAAGGTTGATTGCCCCCAAACCCCAAATCTACATCTTAATGTATGTTGTGATTGAAAAATTGCGACCCACCTCCCTCCAAAACCAAAAACACTTATACTTATAAACTCAGTGCGTTACCATGTGCATAAAGAGCTGTGACCGAAATTTTTGTGAAAGAAAACAGTAAAACAAAGACGTGGAAAAAAATGCAAACAGATTTAATTAAAACGTAAAAGTAGTGTTCGAAGACGGCCTTTCCCATTGTGAGAAATGCAACTACAACTAAAAAAATATCCAAACCAAAATAATCAATTACACTCACAAAGATTAACTTGTTAAAACTATCAGAAATAATAAATTATAAAATTAAACATGATTTAATTGTAAATGCGCTAAGAATGTAGTTAATTACAATGAACTTTTAAACAAACTTAAGATAACCAAACTGCTAAAATATATTTAATTACAATGGTATCTCAAAAGGGAAACATAAATTAAATAGATCTGGAATTTTACCAGGACAAAGAAAATGTCAAATCAACGTAAATGCAGAATACGGATGTTTAAACAGCGTAATAATTTTTGAATTAATTGAATACAAAACTTACTTACAAATTTGATTGACAAATATGAATTAAATTAACGTGAAATTACTCAAACAATCTCAAAGTACACAAAACAAACAAAATCAACTCAAATGCCGGTACTTTCACAAAATTGCACAAACTCAAACGACGGTTACAAAGTCGCTTCGTAGCAGATGAATGTTATCAAAAAGAATGCAAAGATGAAGACAAAGTTAAAGAAGGTGAAATCAAGAGAGATAAACAGCAAGATAAGAATTGCACCGAGAGAGTTGAAGAGCATGGAACATTTTTCAATGACATTTACTCAGTAGAAAAAAAAATATTGAAGTGATTGAAAACTTGCGACCCACCTCCCTCCAAAACCAAAAACACTTATACATATAAACTCCATAAAGAGCTGTGACCGAAATCTTTGTGAAAGGAAACAGTAAAACAAAGACGTGGAAAAAAATGCAAACAAATTTAATTAAAACGTAAAAGTAGTGTTCGAAGACGACCTTTCTCATTGTGAGAAATGCAACGACAACTAAAAAAATGTACAAACCAAAATAATCAATTACACTAACAAAAATTAACTTGTTGAAACTATCGGAAGTAATAAATTATAAAATTAAACATGATTCAATTGTAAATGCGCTAAGAATGTAGTTAATTACAATGAACTTTTAAACTAACTTAAGATAACCAAACTGCTAAAATATCTTTAATTACAATGGTATCTCAAAAGGGAAACATAAATTTAATAGATCTGGAATTTTACCAGGACAAAGAAAATGTCAAATCAACGTAAATACAGAATACGGATGTTGCAACAGCGTAATAATTTTTGAATTAATTGAATACAAAACTTACTTATAAATTTGATTAACAAAAATGAATTTAAAAACGTGAACTAACTTCATTAAATTAATGTGAAATTACTCAAACAATCTCAAAGTACACAAAACAAACAAAATCAACTCAAATACCGCATCTTTTACAAAAAAAATCGCACAAACTCAAACGACGGTTACAAAGTCGCTTTGTGGCAGTAATAGCAGCATTGAGTTGGAAAGTTTTGAAGAAAAAAATATGATTACCAGATGAATGTTATCAAGAAGAATGCAAAGATGAAGACAAAGTTGAAGAAGGTGAAATCGAAAGAGATAAAGAGCAAGATAAGGATTGTACCGAGAGAGTTGAAGAGCATGGAGTTTTAAAGAATGGAACAAAATTTTCAATGACATTTACTCAGTAGAAAAAAAAAGATATTAAAGTGCCCATGTTGTCGGTTTTGAAACACAGAGTTCTGCCAAAATAAAAAAACACAAATTTTTTATAGAACAAGTTACACACAACAATAAAAATCTAGAAGAGATAAAAGCAACATGTCTACGAAGCAAGAACACCAAATCAAATTCTAAATTCTTGTATCTTTTTTCTGACAACCAGATAATCGGTAAATTGTTTTCAGAGCAAAACTAGCTAAAAAATAATCGATGTTTATTTTTCACTCTGTTACAAGCTTATAGGTCTTACGAACCTTGCACGGCCAACTCACACAGTCGGAGATAGGAGAGGTTCAACTAAATAAGAGTTAAAGGGCGCCAGATCTTTTACAAGTAAAGCTTCTATCTCGATCAGGACAGAAGGTTCAAGCCTGCAACGAATTCCAGGTTCGTAATCCTTCGTGTAACTAACCACAAAGAAAGATGGGTTACCATAAAGAAAAGATAAAACAGGTATAATAACTTTAATTTAATGATGTGGAGTATTAACAAGTATAATTCAGTAACGTTGAGTCTTAATAACTATAATTCACTAACGTAGAGGATTAGTAATGATAATTCAGAAATTTTTGTAATACATTCTAAATACATAAATGAAGATAGTGTCAGTAATCCACAATACATAAGTACACCTCGGGTGTCGATAAGCGAAGAAAATTTCCCATTAAATAACGAAGGTTTGCAGCATGCAACATCACGGAATTAGATATTGACAATACCTAAATAGTGAAACGTTCAAGAAATTACTTGCAAACGCAAGAGCCTTCTAGAAGCTGTCTAGAAGATATAGCGAAAAGTAGGGAACGTTCGAGAAGGATTCGAGAAGGATTCGCCGATGTCTATAAATGCCGAACATGGAAATCGTAGGTCAGTTATTGCTGGAATGTGAATGCATGCAGTATTAAGAAGATTATTAAGGTGAAGATAAATAAGTGATTAGCACGTGCGACGTTTTAAATAAATAACAGTGTACACCGAATCGAGTGAACGTGACTTATAGTGTAAACAAATCCGAGGACGTTATCTTATCTTATCTTAAGTGTTACACAACGGTTATACATAAATTCGTGTAAGTGTTTTCATTAAATATTATTAGATTTAATTAGTTCGGTTAATTTAAAAGTATACATATTTCTAGATTAAGTAAACGTAGTTTTAGTCGTTATAAATAAATTAGTTTTTTAATAAATAGATACGTAACAGTGGCGTCAGGTGTTGAGGTATCAAACCGTTCGCGATTTTTAGTGTGAATACCATTAAGTTATTTGATATCGCACCCGTAATAAAAACATTGATTACGTAAACAACTTTTAAGTTTGCAATACGCGTGTTTATTTATAAAATAGTGTTTATAAAACTTTTTCTTTTAACAAGTGCGTGATCGCGATATTAATTAAAATCGTTTCCGTACACTAGTGGTTTAATATTAACAAGTGGATCGTTATTAAAATTTTGTGTTATACAAAAACTGCATTTTAAAAAGTAGTGTATTTAAACTTTATATTCGTGTTATATTTAAATTTATGCCGGTGACGCGTTTGCAAGCAGTTAAAATGGATTCAAAAATACTTGAAATTCTCGAATCGATGAATAAAAATATCCAAGAAAAACTGTCCGAAAATTCTCAGAAGATGGAAGAAAATTCGCAGAAAATAGAAGAAAAGTTTTACGAAAATTCACAGAAAATTGAAGAAAAACTGTCGGAAAATTCAAGAAAAATGGAAGAAAATTCAAGAAAAATGGAAGAAAATTCAAGAAAAATAGAAGAAAAATTTTCCGAACATTCTCAAAAAATAGAAGAAAATTCTCGAAGTTAAAAGAAGAAATACGAAGAAGCATAGAAAATCAAAATTCTTCAAGAGGAAACTCAAGCAGACATGGTTAATTTAAGAGAAGAAATATACAACGTTCTGGAAAACGGAAAACAATCTATGAATGAGAAAATAGAAGCAATAGAGGACAAATTAAAAGACAGAATGAAACTGCTCGAAGAAAGAATGAACCAAATGAATTACCATGGCGAAGGAAGTGTCACGAGTGAAGATTTAATAATGGACCGCCAGGATGAAAGCACTCACAAGTTTAAGGTTATACCGCCAAATTTTGATGGTAAAGTTCCATGGTCAACATACTACAAGCAGTTTGAAGCCGCAGCTACTGCTAATGGTTGGAGCAACAAGCAGAAAGCGACGTCTTTAATAGTGTCCTTACGTGGAGAAGCGCTGGGAATTTTACAAACTGTTCCGGACCACCTGCAAGAAAATTACGAACTCTTAATATCACGATTAGAAATGAGATATGGAGATGCCCAGCTTCAACAAGTCTATCAAGCTCAAATTAAAAGTCGGGTTCAAAAAGCTGCCGAAAGTCTTCAAGAGTTTGAGGCTGACATCGCCAGATTAACACGGCTTGCGTATCCTACAGCACCAGATACCTTCTTGGAGCAGTTGGCTATTCAAACCTTCGTAGACGGCCTCCGAGACAACGAAACTCAGCTGACTCTACGGTTAGCACGACCGAAGACGTTGGATGACGCTTTAACCCATGCTTTGGAGTTCGAGGCGGCAAAACAAGCGTCGCACCGAAGCAGCCATAAGCTCCGTTGTGCTACAGAAATACCCTCGAACTCAGAAGAAAGCATTGAAGACATAGTGCGACGTGTATTTCGGGAACAAGTAGCTCGAGGAAGAGAAGTGACGTGCTGGAACTGCGGGGAAGTGGGCCACGTACGACGACACTGTACTAAGCCCAAAAGAAGACCAGAAGAGCGTCCGGAAAACTAGAACAGGTCGACCGAATGGGGCGAAAGTCGACCTCAACGAGCCATGCCCCGGAGATTACCATCCAAATGGCATCGCCTAGGGAGCAATTGCATAGCATTTATCTCGATGGCAAGATCAATGGGAGAAGCGTCCAGTTACTGGTTGACACGGGAGCGACGAAGACCATCATTCGTCCTGACATGTTATTGGAAAACGAGAAGACATCACCAGTAACAGCACGACTTCGAACAGCGACGGGCGACGAAATACCTACTCACGGACAAGTCAAAGTAACCATTGGTTTGGGAAATGGAGTACTCGACCATCAAGTACTGGTAGCTGACATCACGGAAGAAGTTATCCTGGGAATGGACGTGATAAAGAAGTATGGGTTCCATTTGGATATGAAGAACGATGTCCTGAAGATCGACAATGAAGAAATTCCTTTTCATTCGTCAGAGAAGGCAGGCGTGCGAGTCTTATTGAGTGAAGACGTGACTCTGCCAGCAAGGACTGAAAGTGTGGTGATAGCACGCCTGGATGGAAGTCTCCGGGAAGGCTACATACGCGCGATTGAACCAATGGAGGGCGGCTTAGTTGAAAAGGGACTACTCGTTGGCAGAACTTTAGTACGAGTAAAGAACACGATGCCAGTAAGGATCTTAAACATCAACTCAGATCCTGTAACGCTGAAAAAGAAGACCGTGGTAGGCCAATGCACGCCAGTATCACAAATTGTGAGATGCGTGAAGTCGAACGAAGATACGTCGCCGAAGAAGTGTCCACAACATCTATTGGACATTCTTACCACCAAATGCGAAAACCTCAGCCAAGACCAGCTGGCTAAAGTTAAAGTGTTGATCCAAGAGTACCAAAATGTGTTCGCGCTGGAGAGTGGCTCCAAAGAAAGAACTAACGTGGTGAAACATAAAATTAATACCGGAGACGCTCGGCCGATACGACAACATCCACGCAGACTTCTTTTGGCGAAAAGAAAAGAAGCCGAACAAATAATTACGGATATGGAGAGAGAAGGCGTGATTGAACCTTCAAGTAGTCCATGGGCATCCCCAGTGGTACTCGTGAAGAAGAAGGATGGATCAACGAGGTTTTGCGTAGACTACAGGCAGCTAAACGACGTGACCAAAAAGGACAGCTACCCTTTACCCAGAATTGACGATACGCTAGACACCCTGTCAGGATCCCAGTGGTTTTCTACGTTAGATTTAAAGAGTGGATACTGGCAGGTAGAATTAGAATCCAAGCGATCGTGAAAAACAGCTTTTACGATCGGAACTGGTTTGTGGCAGTTCACTGTAATGCCCTTCGGCCTGTGTAACGCTCCTGCAACGTTCGAGCGTTTGATGGAGACCATCTTGCGCGGGTTGTCTTGGAAGACGTGCTTGGTTTACCTGGACGACGTGATCGTGGTTGGAAGGTCGTTCGAAGAACACTTGAACAACTTGAAGGAAGTGTTCTAGCGATTACGTGGGGCTAACCTCAAACTGAGCCCAAAGAAATGCCACGTATTTAAGAAGGAAGTCCAATACCTTGGCCACGTCGTATCTAGAGATGGAGTAAGGGCTGACCCAGACAAAATCCGAGCAGTGCAAGCATGGCCAAGACCGATCGACAAACATCAGGTCCGAAGTTTCCTTGGGTTGTGCACTTATTATAGGAGATTTGTACCCGGATTTGCCAATATTGCCAAACCATTGACAAAATTAACTGAAGAGAAAGCAGAATTTAGATGGAATGAAGACTGCGAAAATTCTTTTAATCAACTAAAACAAGCCCTAGTCACTTCGCCGATTTTGAGTTATCCAAGAGAAGATGGAAAGTTTGTTTTGGATACTGACGCAAGCAATCTGGCCATAGGCGCGGTCCTTTCGCAGGTTCAAGATGGACAAGAAAAGGTTATCGCGTACTTTAGCAAGGTTTTGTCCAGGCCAGAAAAAAATTATTGCGTGACTAGGAGGGAGCTGTTAGCAATCGTTAAGTCCATCGAACATTTCTACAAGTATTTGTATGGACGAAAATTTTTACTGAGAACAGACCACGCCGCTTTAAAATGGCTTTTGCAGTTCCGTAACCCAGAAGGACAAGTGGCAAGATGGATCGAGAGACTGCAAGAGTATGACTATGACACAGAACACCGTGCCGGAAGCAGTCATCGAAATGCTGATGCCTTGTCCAGAAGACCATGTCCGGCGGACTGCAGCCATTGTTCGCGACTGGAAGAAAAAGTCGAATGTCTCCGGAGAACTGCTATGGTTGATGATGAGTGGGAACCTGAGCAGTTACGTCGCGAACAAGAAGACGATCCTGAAATAAGACAACTCCTCGACTGGAAAGAAAGCGGCCGACGACCAACCTGGGAAGAAGTGAGTGCTTTGGGCAGAAATATCAAAGCGTACTGGGCCCAGTGGGACTCCTTGATAGTAGAAGACGGTCTTCTTAAGCGATCCCTAGAAAGTGCCGAGGGCACGGGAAACAGACTACAGCTGGTAGTGCCGAAGAGCAGGGTGACCGAAGTGTTAATGCATCTCCACGATGGGACATCAGGAGGACACTTTGGCATTAAGAAGACGTTGGGTAAAGTGCGAGAACGATTCTACTGGATGAACTGCAAAGAGGACGTCATGAAATGGTGCCGTAAATGCATAGTCTGCGCATCAGGAAATGGTCCAGCGAGAAAGCGCAAAGCACCCATGAAACAATACAACGTAGGAAGCCCTTTGGAAAGAGTAGCGATTGACATCGCAGGGCCGTTCCCAGAATCCGATTCGGGAAATAAATACATACTGGTGGCGATGGATTATTTCACGAAATGGACGGAGGCTTACGCCATACCCAATCAGGAAGCAGCTACAGTCGCAGACGTATTAGTAAAAGAGTTTTTCTGCCGGTTTGGAGTTCCGTTGGAATTACACTCCGATCAAGGCCGCAATTTTGAGTCTGGGCTGTTTCAAGAAGTTTGCCGACTGTTAGGAATTAAGAAGACTAGGACAACGCCTCTCCATCCTCAATCTGATGGCATGGTTGAACGGATGAATCGGACAATGGGCAAGTACTTAGCCAAGGTAGTGTCCGAACACCAAAGAGACTGGGATCAGTACTTGCACCTTTTCCTAATGGCATACCGATCATCCGTTCACGAAAGCACAGGTCAAACACCATCCTGTGTCATGCTCGGTCGTGAGATAAGATTACCATGCGATCTTCAATTTGGGCGAAGACCGGAAGAAGAAGTTGCTGGAGAAGATTACGTCAGCAAGCTGGCCAAGAGATTAGACGAAGTACATGAAGAGGTCCGTAAAAACACACGAATTGCCAGCGACAGGATGAAAACAAGATATGACGTCAAGGCGCAAAATGGTGGGTTTCAACCTGGCGATATGGTCTGGTTGTATAACCCTCAAAGGAGACGTGGTTTGTCGCCGAAACTGCAAAGGCAATGGGAGGGCCCCTATGAAGTCGTGCAGCGTATTAACGACGTTATATACCGCATCCGAAAACCGCCCAGAAGCAAGCCAAAAGTGGTTCACGTCGATCGTCTAGCCCCGTTTGCTGGCGATAACCACAATCCGCAAGTTCAGGTCCGAACCAGAGTAATAAGTAGCAGAACCAGGAATTCAATTGAAGAAATGGAGTTCGAAAAGTTTATGAACTTCTACGGAGGTTCTGGAAAAGCTAGGTTCGGAGTTACCACCGAGGAACAACAAGACCTGTTCCAGACACAAAAAGATTACGCCATCGCACATTGCGTGAGCGAGGACCTTGACATGTTCAAAGGGGTTGCAGTCGTGTTTAAAAAGAAGTTTGGGCAGCTAGATGAATTACGAAGACAGCAACCGGCAGTCGGAAAGGTTTTAGGACTACGTGGTGACGGACGCTTCGTTTTCTATCTGGTCACCAAGAAATACTCACGTGTCAAGCCGTTATACAAAGATCTGTGGCGAACATTATGGAGTCTCAAGAGACAAATGGAGTTCCATCATGTTAAGAAATTGGCAGTACCCAAGCTTGGTTGTGGCTTAGACCAACTGAATTGGAGGACAGTTCGAAACATGTTGGAGGTCGTCTTCCGAGGAACAGGCATTCAAGTGTTGGTCTGTAGTTACCAACCGAGGAGAGTATTTGGTCAGGAAAAGTCCATTGACTGTTACTTTTATGGTCAAGGAAGTTGCCGAAATGGAGGAAGCTGCCGCTATCGCCACGATCCCTTTTACCGGTGTCGCATCCAGTCTCCTGTTCTGGGACAGAACAGTCCTAAGAAGGGGGCAGTGAAACGTTCAAGAAATTACTTGCAAACGCAAGAGCCTTCTAGAAGCTGTCTAGAAGATATAGCGAAAAGTAGGGAACGTTCGAGAAGGATTCGAGAAGGATTCGCCGATGTCTATAAATGCCGAACATGGAAATCGTAGGTCAGTTATTCCTGGAATGTGAATGCATGCAGTATTAAGAAGATTATTAAGGTGAAGATAAATAAGTGATTAGCACGTGCGACGTTTTAAATAAATAACAGTGTACACCGAATCGAGTGAACGTGACTTATAGTGTAAACAAATCCGAGGACGTTATCTTATCTTATCTTAAGTGTTATTCAACGGTTATACATAAATTCGTGTAAGTGTTTTCATTAAATATTATTAGATTTAATTAGTTCGGTTAATTTAAAAGTATACATATTTCTAGATTAAGTAAACGTAGTTTTAGTCGTTATAAATAAGTTAGTTTTTTAATAAATAGATACGTAAAAATAGTATTAGAACTATTGCAATTGCGTATGTTAAACAAATTAAATTTTGTTGAGTGACCTTCTTTGACAGCGACATAATAATTAAAAAAAAAACTTACCTACAATCCAGTACTTTATTACCAACCCCTACCAGCTGCAGTGGGGTAGTAATAATAGATGCAGAAGAATTCCAATTGGAATTAATAGTCAAGAAATATTGCCCTAGCTCAGGAGAGGGGAAGTAGGTGAGAAATAATAATGCAGCCGAATTTGGAGATAGCTTATATAATAAAAAAATTAATATCCACTTTGATACTTAAGAGATTTAGAAAATACCCAGAGATACAGGCGCCAGGTAGTTTATTTTGAATTAACAGTTGTAATTCTGGCTAAATTACCAAAACCAATCAAAGAAATCTATATACAGTAAATATACTTAACTACTTAAGGATACAATAGATATAAGAATAATATATATATATAGTAAGCAAATTAGACATAAGTTAATATGGACTCTAAATACATACGAGTCGAGAACACAAATTAAAGAATTTTAGTAATTTCTACCGTTAGGGAGTAATTTCCCTCGGTACAATCCTTGTCGAAACAAATTTACAGTAATTACTCGTAGAGTAATCCAAACAAATTAAGTAAAAGTAAGTACGATTAGATACAATTAAATCATATTTAGTAATATTTAAGTAAAATTTAAGTAATATTTAAGTAAAATTTAAGTAATATTTAAGTAAAATTTAAGTAATATTTAAGTAAACGTGTACTCAATCAAAAGGCTTAAGCAAACTTGGTCTAGTCACAATCACACGACCAACTATGAATCGTTAAAGCAAATAACACTACATAAAATGTAAAAATATAGGATACTACCTTACTCAAGTCACAGGTAACAATGGTTTTACATACACCGATCGATCGACTTGTCCAGAGCTCTGCCCAAGTGTTCGTCCTTAGTTGTCGGAAAAGAAATTAGCTAAAACACACAAAAGTAAGACAGTACCTACCACACTTCACATTTAATGTAGGTTAGCACATAAGCAAAATTACAACAGTAGATTAGTTTACTTATAGAAGCTGATAATTGACGTTACGTTTACTTAACTTAAGAAAAGAAAATTAGCATTGTAAATTTTCATAGGCTGCATCCAATAAAATCCTGTAGAAACGATCATTCGCCGTAATTATTCCAAATCGAATAGTAAGGATTAGATAAATTGTCTCAATCAGACATCATAATTATAACACATAACGGCACTCGTCGGCTCTTTAGCATCGACGCAAGAGAGATGTGCGAGGTTGACTTTCACCCGCCATCTTGTACCTTTTTATTCTTCGGAAACGGTTACATTTAGGAAGCAAGCAGCCAAGAGAAATAAAGAAAATCGGAAAGATAAAAAAAAACCCTCAAGCTAAGAGTTGACCATTTAAATTTAAATTTTTATAGCGGCGTAAAACTACGTGCATAGCAACTACAAGACAAGCTGACAAGAAGGCGCGAAATGCAAGTAGCGCATGCCTTAAACTTTAGACTTAGTCCAAACCCGCATCTCATTGTAGAGGCACATTTTATATTTACGTTGCAAAACGTTACTGAATAAATTCTTAACTGGTGCGTTCATTTGAGAACGTTACTAATTAAAAGAAAACGTAACAACTTCCCCAAAGAAAACATTTTCCTCGTTGAGTAGCCTGAAATAGTATGAATATAAATCGTGTTAACGCAATGACTCACGAAAGTCGACGTCTACAAAATTGTTAATAAAAGAAATTAGATATAAGAACCCAATATATCGAATGCTGTTCTTCGTAATTATTAAGAGGGTATCGCAATCGACTGACGTCTAAGAAGTAACATTCGTTTTCGGCGTGGATAATAAGCCTTTAATTATTTATCGATATTCATTCTTCCTTGTTCTTAATTAATTAAATCGAAACATGTGGCCAAAGCGGGGCGAAACGGCTATCAAATTAAGAAATAATAAATTACTTTAAATACGTAATGAATTTATAATTTCATTTCCATCACAGTTGATGTTCTATTAAATTTTCTGATTTAGATGACACAGACCATTTTAGGTAGTTGACAGCTTAAAAATGACTTGACCGCAACATGTCAGTAACCAGAAAGATTGGCAGAGTGCGTCAAAACCGGAATCTAATTTTAATTCAATATACAGGGTATTACGTTATGAAAATTTTGCACGTAACAACCCTGAATCAAAAGTAAATAGAATCAAGGCATTTTTTTATGAGCCGGACCTGGCTTGGACTACAGCTAAATAAAATTATGTACGCAATTTACCCACTAGAACTACACTTTCGATATATTTACGTTCCGTGTAAATAAATTTTAGTAGAATCTATAGACTTGCTAAGGTCCCAACTTGTTTCTATCCATCCCATTTTACAGTACACACCAAGAGTAACTACAAACTAGAGTGCATGTGCGGTAGAAGTTATATCGACCAAATGGGAAGAGGTTGTCAGTGCAGGGTTAAAGAGCATCAACGAGATGCTCAACTTATGCGTATCGACAAATCTGCAGCTGTGTATCTACATGATAATGGAGATTACCGAATTGACTACAAAAACGTAAAAATATTAGCAAAAAACTACATCCAACGAATACTATTCGACCTAGTAAGGAATGATAAGTAGGCGTAGATGCAATCACGGTTGAACGAACAGCTTTGAGCAATAGTGACGAGTTAGCAACGTTGGCAATTCCTATACATATAAACAAAATAAGTGGGCCAGTTAAGATGCAAGTTTTAAGTTACAGCTTAACGACAGGTTTGATATCAATTTTGAATAATTTTTTTTTTAAATCGCAGATGTTAATACTTAATGGTTGAGTTAAATAATTAAATCGTGAGCAGTTAAGTAGTTAGTTGTCAGTTGATGTATTTGTAATTATAAGTATTAAAAAGTAATTTAAATAAATTGGCTTGGGTGCCAACCTTACAAAATTGTAACATTGTAACCAACGTTACATTTACAATTAACTTATCTGACGTTAGGTACATGGCGATCATCGTAACAAATTATATCATCTTGGGTTACAGCGGTTCAACAGACTAGAATCAAAAGATCAAAGACGCTATAAAACAAAGAATACACGACAATAACATCAGTCTTTAAAAAATCTTATGAAGTAATAAGCTTAAACAGAAGAGTTATCTGCGACTTGACCTCTAAACGACTAATCATTTGATAATTTTATTGTCTAATACAAAGTTATCTTTAATATTAAAAAGCAAATGACTTCTTAAATAAATGTAAAATTAATCTAAAGAAACCTTTTAGTATTAACTTGTGCAAAACGTTGACATAAGTATACTTTAATAAGTGATTACTTGTTCTTTTCTCTGTTTTAGACTTCAAAATATGGAACCCGTCACTATATACTCAATTATTTTTGTAATTGTGGGTACAATTTGGTGCATCTTCAAATGGAAGTTTACTTACTGGCACCGTCGGGGTGTATACAGTCCTCGGCCTACTATACCATTTGGTAACGCATTTGATTTAATCAGACAAAAAAGAAGCATCGGGTTGGAAATGCGACACGTTTACCAAGATATCAAAAATAAATCGCTGCCTTTTGGCGGATATTATTTTCTTACACATCCAGTATTTTTGCCCACCGATTTAGACTTGATCCAAAGAATATCGACTACAGACTTTGAACATTTTAGCGATCGCACAATGATGAGAAACGACAACGATCCGTTAAGCGGTAACCTGATTGCTTTGAAAGGACAAGAATGGCAGAACACGCGGGCAAAATTATCTCCAGCCTTCACGCCGTCAAAAAATAAAATGATGTTTGGTACAGTGAAGAAACACACAGACGTGTTGTTAGAAATCGTAAACGAGCTTTGCGCAAAAAAAGATTCTATGGATCTTCACGATTTGATGATACGAACAACGGTAGACGTAATTTCTGCGTGCGCGTTTGGCCTAGAATCCAACTCGTTAAGGAACCCCAACTCAAAATTAAAAGAATACGGATTAAGATACTTTGAACCAACGACGAGGCATAAAATTGTATTTGTCTTTACGATAATAATGCCAAGACTATTAAAGCTTCTTCGTATCAGAACTTTTCCTAAAGACATAACTGACTTCTTTTTAAACGTCATGACTCAAACTTTAAACCATAGAGAAACCAATAAATTCATTCAAAAAGATTTTGTGCACCTTCTCTTACAAATTAAGAATAACTCCAAAATTACTGCAGACGAGGTTGGGTCGTTTGAACCAGCGTCGGGTCAAAAATCGACAATGACTATTGAAGAAATAACAGCGCATTCAGTGCTGTTTTTTGTTGGTGGCTCTGAAACCAGCGCTGGTATTTTGACGTTTTGTCTGTACGAGCTGACACTGCAAAAACAAATACAAGACGCTGCTAGAAAAGAAGTGCAAAAGGCTTTACATGAAAACGGCGGAGAGGTCACTTACGAGTTGCTGCAAAAACTACCCTACTTGGGAAAATGCATTAACGGTACTAACATCAGTTCTTACTTCTTCGTATAAGTTACCATCTGTTTCTGTTTATAGAAGCAATGCGCAAATACCCAGTTGTGCCAGTGCACTTAAGAGAGTGTACCAAAGACTACATAGTTCCTAACTCAAACGTACATATACAAAAAGGCACTACTTTAATCGTCTCAACATTTGGAATACACAGAGATTCAGAATTTTATCCGGATCCGGAAAAGTTTGACCCAGAAAGATTTTCCGAAAAAAACATAAAAACTCGTCATTCTTATGCTTTTATTCCTTTTGGTATGGGACCCAAGATTTGCCCCGGTAGGTATTAATTAATTATTATTTGGTTTTAACAATGTTTTGGTAGCATACACGTTTGGAATGATGGAAATGAAACTGATAATGGCTACGCTGTTGGCAAGCTTCAAGTTTTCGTTAAATTCAAAGACCAAGCCTTTAGAATTCAATCCAAAGTCGATGCCTACTTTGCCGTTGAATGCTATATGGATAGATGTCGAAAAAGTTTATGAAGGAATTTGAATAAAATCATTATATAATAGAGAAATAACCAACAAAATTGTATGAATCTGTATTCACTCATACTGCCTATTAACTGACCAAGAAAAATACGCTTTCAAAAAAACTTTGTGAAACTCTAACTAAATGGTTCACTAATTTAAACAGTTCACGGCGCATTTATACTTTTAGCTTTTTGTTTTGGCGTCGTCATCATTTTGAGTTCTACGAAGAAGGTTCAATTAGACTCTTTTTTTTGCAAAGTTAATTTTAGTGGAGCTTACGGAAGAGATCTGTGCAAACTGCAGTTTTTTTCTACACGCCGCAAACTTTCCCAAAAGTTTCAAAATGTACATGTTATTGTTTTTTTGCAGAGACAGAACCAAAATATTTACTTTATTAAATATCTTGCACAAATACGGTAGGTTCAGCAAAAAGTTGGGTTTGGCAAAGTACTTAAGAAGAACTTTTTTGATTGTTTTTTTTTGTAAAGTGAAAACTTCTTCACATAGCTCAAATAAAATTTTAGAACATCTTCAGATTGAGAAAACAAGTAAATATTAAACCAGCTCAACCGGTACATATCTTACTAGCCCATTTTTCTCAATCCAAATAATTTTTAGTTGTCAAGTATTCCAACGAAGTATTTGCGGAACAAAATTTTTAACGTTAATGCGTTTCAGATGGCAACGGAAACCGTCGTGCGATGTGAGAATTTGGACGGCCGTTCGTCCCGGATCGTGGGACATGTTGATCCAGCTTAGGATGTTTGGTATCATGGAATAGGAATTACGGCCCTTATGGGATGCATTTCACAGCCGCTGCCATTCATCATAGATCAAAGTCATGAAATGACGCTTGACGGCCAAGAAGGAAGGAAAATCTGCGGTCGAAACTTGCTGGACTAAAAAAGTACAAGTGCCAGCCCTTGAGAGAACTTTGATGCAGTATATTTTCTGCAATAGGAGATGCAGAGGGGGATATTTTGCCGCGACGCATAAGGAATCGATAGAAACTGTACAATATGCTTCGAGGATCGTACGAAAGAATAAGGATTGTAGAGATGCCAGTTTCCTGACAATATGGGTATGTTTTAGTCTATGGTACCAAATATCTAAGCTATATGTGAGCATGGGGATGACTGCAGTATTGAAAATGGTCACTAATAATTTCTTATGTAGGTTCCATTTACAACGAGAATACTTGTAAAACAAGTGCAAAACCCTCTTACACTTGTTAACCACATAGGAACAGTGTTTGACAAAGCTCAGTTTGAGATCAAGCAAAAATCTGAGGTATTTGAATTCGAAAACCCTTGGAACTGGAATATCGTTTAGTCGAACTGTGAGATCTCTTGACAACGGGCAGCCAAAAACCATGTACTTGATCTTGTCAGCTAAGACTGTCTATTTGTTGTTGGCAGCCCAGCGATTCAAAGTGTCCAGGCACTGTCGTGATTTTGCTTCTAGGCCGCGTCTATTGTCTGCGGATACTGTGATGGTAATATCATCCGCGTAGACTAAAATGTCGCAGTTATCAGGTAAGTCTCGTTCAAGTAAGGAATCAACAACAACGTTCCACAAGGTCGGCCCAAAAACCGAGCGGTCTCGTCGGGTTCAGGAGCTTTATTCTTGGGAATTCTGCTAGCCACTAACGCTATGTTCTCTTTTGTAACCACCCAGTCTGGTCAAGATTCAATATTTGCAAAAGATCGGGATCTAACTCGAGATTGGTAAGGATAGTCGTTCGTCGGATCGTCGTCTGGGAAAAGAGAACTAACAATTGACTTAATTGTGTCTTGCTCTGTGAGAGTGTATCTGTCACCGTCACGGACGTTAGAGCATGGTCAGCAACTTTTGTGAGGAAATTCTATAAACTAATTCCTACGGACTCACTGCCAAAATTTTCTCAACAAACCTTTGCCATGAGCTAAATTTTGCATTCTTCACTGCCAGTTTGTACCGGTGAAGCGCGGCCTTATACGAATTTAGCCATTAAATTTTTAGCTCTGCTGGGACTATTTGTGTTTTCTTTCTTAAGCAAGGTGCGACTCGCTTTAACTTATTTAGCTGACCTCTTTGTTCAGCTTGACAGGATCTATGTGTTTTACGTCTAGGATACGCTTGGGGATCGGAACCGCTCGAGAATTTTCGATTTTTAAATCAAAACGTATAAGTCGGTGGTCACTTTCAATTACTTCCCAGTTAGAAATTTTCCTTGCTAAAGCTTGCGATGCCAGAGTGTCATCAATGTTTGAAGAACCTTGGTGACTAGCAAAGGTCAAAGGTTGGCTGGGCTCATTTACAACGCATAGGTCACTTTCACCCACGAGGTTCTCTACGCTTCTGTCTCGTTCGTCAGTAAGCAAGGTGTGCCATAGCGGCGATTTAGAATTAAAATCACCTGCTATAATAATTGAGACGCCTCTTAGTTCGTCCGAAATTCTGTCTAGATGTTGTAGATGAATACGAACATCCCCGCTTGGTGGCTAATATACGCCAACGACACCCAAAGAGGTGTTTTTAACTGTAATCATGGATACGGCAGTGCAGTCATTAGTTAGATGACTGAGGGTAACTACTCCGACGGGCTTCGCGCTATTGAAAACAATAGCCCAAAAATACCGCATAGAAGTTAATGCGGTGATCCTGTTGAAGGACAAGGCTGCCCCAGCAAGCCTATACCCTGAACCAGAACAATACACATAGGGCTCTTGGGTCAGAAAAATGTCAATGTCGTTGTCGGAAAAGAAGCCCATGACTTCTAAGGTTGCAGCATGAGAACGCTGAAGATTCACTTGCGCAATCCTAAGAGTCAGAGAAGCGTCTTCACTGTCGATAATCGGTGTTACCAATCTTGGCGTCAAGCCTTTTTAGGTACGCCGGGTAGTTATTGGAAGACGCCTTGTGCTTTATCATCTCGCCATATCTGGCACAGTTTGCGCATGCAGGGTCACATGTAGTGTTAAGGCAATCTTTAGTTTCGTGCTTTTCAGCACAAATACCGCATTGAATTTCGCTTTTACATTCACCTGATTGGTGACCAAACTTTTGGCATTTATAGCACCTTATGATGCGTACACTGTCATTGACCCTGCATGAGTTCCATGCAACGTAAACACGACGACTGGCCATGAAGTACTTTCTTACCTCCGGAGTTAGTTCAATTATCCAGTTGCAATTGGATCTATGTCTGGGCCCGAATTTAAATAGCACCTTCAGATGTTCTCTGGCTTGTTGCATTATTTCATTAGTGGCGACATCGAAGTTTTGCTCAAGGATCGCCTCCTTTACCTGCTCGGGAGAGAGGTTGGTAGAAACGTCCGTGATAGAGATCCTAGGAAGGATATCCGCTGGGATCTTATAAAGGTCGGTCTTTTCGGACTCCAAGCGAACGGAGTTTCGTCCCATTTTCGTCATTCGGTCTAGTCTTAGACCAAGCGTAGTAGGATTAAGAACTGTCATGAGCTTTGTTTTGGTCTCGTCAGATGTCTTCATGTTAGACTCTCAGGCTTGGGAACTATCACAACTGTACAGCTTTGGACTGGCGTGACGGATTTACCGAAAGGTACCTTCACTCTGTCTGCTACTCTGCTAGATCACTGCTAGAGAACAAGATCAGTTGTGACTTGTTGGATGGCTGGTGATGACAACTTGTCAGTCACCGTCTTCAAGGCAGTTTGTACGCCTCTAAGAGCGTCCGAAATATTTGAATGTTGCTGCGACATTTATATAGATAGCTTGAATGCGGGACAGTACATCCATTAATTCAGTTCGTCTGGCAACGGATTCTTTGGAGGTAGAAAACAGTTTAGACATAGTTAGGGCCTCTGCTTTAAAGGATTCTTCGAGTGTGGACAGTTGGGAGTCATCGGATTCGTCGTCGGACTCGGTTTCGCGACGACGCTTGGCACTGGCAGACTCAACCTCCATGGCGGAGGCCGAGGGGACGGGAGAAGGTGCGTGCAACATCGCGACTTCTTAGGATAACGGCAAATAGACGTAACTCTTTGGCCGTATTTGCATATTGAAGAGAAACCAGAGAACATTTTTAGGTTACGAAGATATGAGATTGGTACAGTTCTTAAGAAAAAAATCTATTCATACAGCTGCGGACCATCAACATGGCAGTTGTAGGTCTGGCCAAAGTTTTCGCACTTCTTTAAGATGTCCCATGAGGTTGGTAGGAGAGAGTAGTACACAGTGAGACGAGAAACACTAAATTCTCAATTTCTTCCAAAATGTTTTTATACGGATTTTGTTTCTGGTACTATATAATGATCCATTAGACATATAAAAAAAAACTTACATTGTTTCTACTTTTTTGCTGTTGGACGTGGTAACTTCTTTAAAAAGGGCCTGCAACTGTTTCACTGTGTACTGGCGGAAATTCACAGTGGGACATGGGGATGGTCAACACTGGGACAGTAAGTTTTAGCAGTGGAATGCATGTGTTTCTTAAATAAAAATTCAAATATGACAAAGCAATTCTTGTATGAGTTAATGACTTTAGTTCAAAGATACTGGATATTGTAGTTTAAGGCAATAGTAACCCTTACGAGTTTCTGGTTGTGACAAAATTGTTTTTGCTTGTTTTATTTTAACAGTTGCCTCATCTTTCACTACGAGAAAAACATATTGTTTCTTCGACTTCTCCAAGAAGTTAACGACTACCTCATATTTTTTCTATTCTACTACTTGTCCTGCGTAAAAAAGCTTGTCTTTTTTACCCTCAAATTTTATCAAAACCCATGAGCAAAGCGTTGGAATAGGATCTGTGTCGAAGAAATCCACCTCGTCCGCATCTTCTAATACAGAACCTGAACCTAGCAGATCAGAGAGTTCATTATTGTTAACATATTTTCTTTCATGGAACACAACCTCTTCTTCGTCCATAGAGATTTTTAAGTTTGGATCAACAAAGCCACTTTATTTTTTTTGCCACTTTTTCTTCACGTTTCCTTTTCAAACCCTCTTTTACAGGTGTGCTTGTGATGATGTTCAATTTTTTCTTTGGATTTTTTTTACGCCGGGTTTTCCTTTCATTGTGCTTATTAAAGAAAGTCATGCGGAAAAGGCTTCATGTCTCCGGTTGGAGGATAGATAATTGATTTCTGTTCAGAAAAGCTCGAAGACAGTTTCCTCCTGCTGTTTTTAAGGCTTTTCATGAGTCTGGGACTTTGTTGTTAGTTGCAATTGCTATATGGAAAACCAGCTTTTTGACTCATTTTGAAGTTAGATCGTATGCCATCTTCGCACAACAAGAGGAGGAGGAGGATGTGGATCCACCAAACCATCCGAACTTGCTTAGTACAAGTTTGCCACAATAGGACCGGTAAGAGAAAGAAAATGTTTCATTTAAAAGGACAAGTTTGGTTAAGATAAACATAAAAGCATAAAACCAAGCAGATGGAAAATTGACTTAAAAAATTGTAAAGGAACTAAGAGAGGCAGAGTTAGTTAAGTAGCTACGGCGAAAAGAAACTAAAAGAGTTATTCAAATAAAAATACTGAAAGAAATGACTCTAAAATAAATTGCATGCTGTTAATGATAATTAAAAATTAAATACCTACTTTGCCATAGCGTACTTGTAAGAAAATAAACAAAACCATGCAAAATACGTTAGAAAAAAAATAAAACTTTATTCTTATTGTAGACTCTGGTCTCTGTTTGCGAAATGTCTATGAATATTCACATCAAGCACCAGTTCGAGGATAGCCTGAGGGGAATCGGGATATGGGTTAATGGTGGTTGACAGGGCACTCCGATCCTTATCGAATTCGCGACAAGTGAGAATCCGATGCGCCGGAGTGTCAGGAACGCCGCACGACAGACACCTGTCGTCATCTAAAACGCTAATGCGCTTTAAATTACAACGAAATCCGCCGTGTGAAAGCAGGATTTGGACGGTTTCTCGTCCACGGACGTGGGGCATTTTGACCCAGGTGAGGATATCTGGGATAAGAAAATAGGCATTACGCCCTTTATGGGAAGTGTCCCACAGCCGCTGCCATTCATTCAAGATCAAGACTTTTAAGTGACGCTTGGCCACTGGAAAGGACGGAAAATCGCCGTTTGAAACGTGCTGGTCAAGAAAATTGCACGAGCTAGCCTTGCGAAGAACTTTGGTGCAGTAGATTTCCTTCTAGATGTAGAGGAGAATGTTTAGAAATAACACAGAGGATAACGACCGGAACGGTACGATACGCACCTAGAATAGTTTTCAGGAATCAGGATTGGAGCGAGGCCAGTTTCCTGACCACGTGGGAATGTCGAAGTCTGTGGTACCAAATGTCTAAGTCATAAGTGAGCATGGGAATAACTGCATTGTTGAAGATATTTACAACATGTTTTTGTGAAGATTCCATTTCAGCCGTGAGTATTTGTAGAACAAGTGCAAGACACTCTTACACTTGTCAACCACGAAAGCGCCATCTTTAACAAAACTCAGCTTGTCGTCGAGTCCGAGGTACTTGAATTCGAAGACCCTACAAACAGGAGTATCGTGGAGGCGCAGTGAAGGATCTCGTCTTAGTGTAAAGCCAAAAACCATGTACTTAGTCTTGTCTGCAGAAATACTTAGTTTATTGCTGCCAGCCCAGCTAGTCACAATATTTAGGCACGTATTAGATTTTGCCTCCAAGTCTCGTCGAGAATTTGCGGACACTGTGACGGTTATGTCGTCCGCATAAGCGAAAATGTCGATGTTTGGTACAGTGAAGAAACACACAGACGTGTTGTTAAAAATCGTAAACGAGCTATGTGCGAAGCAAGAATCTATGGATCTTCACGATTTGATGATACGAACAACGGTAGACGTAATTTCTGCGTGCGCGTTTGGCCTAGAATCCAACTCGTTAAGGAACCCCAACTCAAAATTAAAAGAATACGGATTAAGATACTTTGAACCAACGACGAGGCATAAAATTGTATTTGTCTTTACGATAATAATGCCAAGACTATTAAAGCTTCTTCGTATCAGAACTTTTCCTAAAGACATAACTGACTTCTTTTTAAACGTCATGACTCAAACTATTAACCACAGAGAAACCAATAAAATCATCCAAAAAGATTTTGTGCATCTTCTGTTACAAATTAAGAATAACTCCAAAATTACTGCAGACGAGGTTGGGTCGTTTGAAACAGTGTCGGGTCAAAAATCGACAATGACCATTGAAGAAATAACAGCGCATGCAGTGCTGTTTTTTGTTGGTGGCTCTGAAACCAGCGCTGGTATTTTGACGTTTTGTCTGTACGAGCTGACACTGCAAAAGCAAATACAAGACGCTGCTAGAAAAGAAGTGCAAAACGCTTTACATGCAAACGGCGGAAAGCTCACTTACGAGTTACTGCAAAAACTACCGTACTTGGGAAAATGCATTAACGGTACTAACATCAGTTCTTACTTCTTCGTATAAGTTACCATCTGTTTCTGTTTATAGAAGCAATGCGCAAACACCCAGTTGTGCCAGTGCACTTAAGAGAGTGTACCAAAGACTACATAGTTCCTAACTCAAACGTACATATACAAAAAGGCACTACTTTAATCGTCTCAACATTTGGAATACACAGAGATCCAGAATTTTATCCGGATCCGGAAAAGTTTGACCCAGAAAGATTTTCCGAAGAAAACATAAAAACTCGTCATTCTTATGCTTTTATTCCTTTTGGTATGGGACCCAAGATTTGCCCCGGTAGGTATTAATTATTTATTACTTGGTTTTAACAATATTTTGGTAGCATACACGTTTGGAATGATGGAAATGAAACTAATAATGGCTACGCTGTTGGCAAGCTTCAAGTTTTCGTTAAATTCAAAGACCAAGCCTTTAGAACTCAATCCAAAGTCGATGCCTACTTTGCCGTTGAATGCTATATGGATAGACGTCGAAAAAGTCTATGGAGAAATTTGAATAAAATCAATATATAATAGAGAAATAACCAACAAAATTGTATGAATCTGTATTTACTCAAACTGCCTATTAGCTGACCAAGAAAAATACGCTTTCAAAAATACAGTGTAAAATCATTTTGCTCAAAACAAGCAAATTTTGTATTTTGAGTGTTCTACCAAGAAGGTTCAATTAGACTCTTTGTTTTCTGCAAAGTTAATTTTGGTCGAGAAGAGATCTACACTAACTTCAATTTTTTTTTCTACACGCCGCAAAGTTTCTCAAAAGTTTCAAAATGTACATGTTCTTATTTTGCAGAGACAGAACCAAAACATTTAGTTTATTAAATGTGTTGCACAAATACGGTAGGTTCAGCAAAAAGTTGGGTTTGGCAAAGTACCTGCTTGAACTTTTTTGATCTTTTTTTTTGTAAAGTGGAAACTTCTTGCCATAGCTCAAATAAAATTTCAGAACATCTTCAGGTCACAAAAACAAGTAAATATTAAACCAGCTCAATCGGTACATATCTTACTAGCCCACTTTTCTCAATCCAAATAATTTTTAGTTGTCTTGTCAAGCATCTCAAATAACTATTCTAATGATGTTTTTGCAGAACAAAGTTTTTAACAATTATAGTATCACCTAAGAAGTGTAACTCCCCAGAAACGTAACTAAGTAAAGTCGAAGCTATTCGAAGATTTGGAAAGACGTTCTTATGTATTGAGCAACATTTTTAGAACATCTTCAGCTCGCGAAATTGGTACAAAAAAATCTTTTCATACAGCTGCGGCCCATCAACATTGGAGTTATAAGTTTGGCCAAAGTTTTCGCACTTCTTTAGGAGGTCTTACTCACGCTGGTAGGAGAGAGAACATAGAGATAAACACTAAATTCTCAGTTTCTCCCAAAATTTTTCTGGTACTATCTAATGATGATCTTTTCTGATTTTAATAGTTGCCTCATCTTCACCACGGCAAAAACATGTTGTTTCTTAGACTTCTTCAAGTAGTTAACGACTACCTCATCTTCCTTCTGTTCTACTACTTGTCCTGCGTCTTAAAGATTGTTCTTTTTGCTTCCAAACTCCACCAAAACCCATAAGTGAATTCTGCATCTTTTAATTCAGAACCTGAAATTAGCAGGTCAGAGAGTTCATCGTCGTCATCATATTTTCCTTTATCGAAGACAACCGTCTTCTCTTCCATAAAAATTTCTAAGACTGGATCAACAAAGAGTTTTTTCTTCGCACTTTTTTTTCACCTCTTTTATTTTTAAAATCCTCTTTTACAGGTATGTTTGTGATGATAGCCAAATTCTTCTTTTGAGTCTCCTTACGCTAAGCTTTTCTTTCAGGGGTCTTTAGATAACCTCAAAGTTTCTTGAAAAAGATCACACCAAGTTCCAGACGGGTTTGGCGCTGGTGTGATGGGTTGGATTTCGGTATTGTATTATTTGCGACTGCGGTTAGTTCCTCGGCTTCTTTTTGGATGGGGATTTGGATTAGCGGAGGTATATCTGTCACGAATGATTCTATAAAGTCGGCATCTGTAAACATGTTCTCATTTAAGGGGTAAATTTTTATCGTAGAAAATCCAAACTTTATATTCTTTGAAGTGAATGCTGCGTCAAATGCTGTGTTACGTGCATATATTTCATAATGTAATACCCTGTATATTCATTACCTTAAAGTTCGGTTTCTATTTTCGACGTTTAGTTTTACTTCATTTCCTGTCAAAACGTCACACCGTCAACTACCTAAAATCGTGCTTGTGATGGTATAACCTCCTAATCTTATAACATCGGCGTTAATGGAAATAAATTATAATTTCAAAACGCATTTCTAATAGTTTATTCATCACAGAGTAAGCTTTTTCTATTAGTTTTTAGAATTCTTTGGTAATTTCCTTCTTAATTTGTAATATGTCTCGCCACGTTTTGGCTGCATGTTTCGATGTATTATCGATCGATGAGGGGTTAATTACAGGCAGGCTTCAAAGAGGGGGGGGGCCGACATTAAAAATAATACTGAAGTTTTTCCCACTTTGTATTTAATACATACGCTTTTTTTAATAGTTGTATAATTTATATTGCTTTATCGCTTAATATCGACAAATAATTCTGGAAGGCCTATGTTCAAACTAAAAAGTTTCGACAAGAACTTTTCTTTGAGATTCTACTCCTTATGCGTCAAGCAACTGCGATATCAACTTTTACTTAATGCGTGCAACAGCATGCGATAATTTCTTTTAGTATTAATTAACAATTTTGTAGATTTTTGCTTTCGTAAGTCATTGTGTTGACACGATTTGTTGTTCATAATTATTCCAGGTCGACTCAACGAGGAAAACGTTTTCTTCGGCAAGTTTTATTTAATTATATTTCTGTCAGAAAGGTCTCACGAAATTTTGCTTGTTTTAACTTACGCAATTACAATAATTGTTTCAATACCATTAAAGTGTTTTAATTAATTGTTTTGTGTATCGTACTTAATTTTTCTTCGCTATCGACACCCTATGGGCAAACCTATGTATTGTGTGTTGCCGATGCTTCCGGAATTTATTTACTACAAACTTTCTTGCGCTCGCTGTTAATAATCTACGTTATTAAATTAAAGTTGTTATACATATTTATCTTTATCTTATTTTAGTTACACGAAAACCAGTGTAACAAGGATTACGGACCTGATTTCGTTACAAGCTTGGACTTTCTGTCTTGATCGAAACAGAAGTTTTACTTAGAAAGATCTGGCGCCCTTTAAATACTATTTTTGTGAACCTCTCCTATCTCCGACTAGTGTGAGTTGGCCGTGCAAAGTTCGTAAGACCTATCGCTTATAACAAATTTGGCGCCCAACGTGGGACTCGATTTTGTATGTGCGACAATTTCTTCTAGTTTTATTAATTCTTTTACCTTTTCTTTGTCCTTCGTGGGTTCAATTTACTTAAAGTTTTAATTTGCTTCTTTAGTTATTGCGGTAAGATTTGACGTCGGAGTTACTTCACTAACTTTTATTTCTTTGTTTTTAGTGCTGCGGATTGACGTTATATTAGTAATTTACTTCTTTTCTTTTAATTAGATTTTTGGACAGACACGTGTTGTCGCACTGCTGCATTGACGTGTCTTTTGTCTCTTTCAGCGATTATCGGTGCCCGCTTCTAAGGAAACTCAACTTAAGACGATACGACGTAATTTATAACTCCATACTACCAATCTGCCTTAGTATTAGCGCAGATCTCCACATTAGCTCAGTTGATTAATTATGGCAAGCAGTTAGAATTAACTAAACTTTCAGTGGATAACTATAAACCACCTCCTTCGCGGCGAACCAATCGACTTTTGGAACCTGCATTGGCTTATGTTAGCGACACCTCGGTTTCTTCTCTTGCTTCTATTTCTAAGAATCGTTCGATACGATTTGAAGAAAATGCTACTACTTCTAATTCTTCTCGACGAGGTTTTCTTGGCTTTTCTCACGTTGCTTGTTGGAATTGTCGTCACCTGGGACATACTTCTCTCAATTGTGACAAACCTATTCTTCACTGTTTCGGGTGTGGACCGGCAGGGGTTAGTCGTCGCAATTGTACTAAGTGTAATACTGTCTCGGGAAACTATGTCACGAGTCTGCAGACCGAGTCGTAGATTCTACGTTATCTTTAACCTCGAATTCTATTTTAGATTTGACTGACAATCAACGTATCCTTTTGGATTTTATATTTGCCATTGTTCGTGATGATTAGCGTTCTTATCTCAAGGTTAGTGTTTTAGGTGTCTCTTTCTTCGATCTTCTTGATACTGGTGCTTCTGGAACCATTCTGGGCGATCCAGGGTGGCAAATTTTTCAGTCATTAGATATTCCTCTTTCTCTTTCTTCGGTGTCTTCGTATAATTTAGCTAATGATGATAAGTGTGCGGTACTAGGATCCGTTCTTCTGTCGTTTTCTCTGTAAGCCAAAGTAAAAACGGTTTGCACTTTACTTATTCCTGAAGTTTCGCAACTAATTTTAGGCATCGACTTCTGGAAAGCAATGAACTTCATACTTTAGATAGGGACTTTGGACTTTTAACGCTACTTCTCCTTCGATCAATGTGAATTCTTCGGATTCGCTTAGTCCCATACTTGAACTTCTTCTTAATCAACGTCGGCTGAACCCATAAAACAGCGGTATTATCCTCTTTCGCCTGTGTTACAGAAGGTGGCTAATGAATCAATGTTACGTCTGGGAGCTGTAGAGCCGTCGAATAGTCCGTCGTCTTGTACCAT
The DNA here is from genome assembly GCA_035610365.1 of Aquatica leii. Classification (NCBI taxonomy): domain Eukaryota; kingdom Metazoa; phylum Arthropoda; class Insecta; order Coleoptera; family Lampyridae; genus Aquatica; species Aquatica leii. The sequence continues at coordinate 35,834,610 of CM069438.1, forward strand.
TGTTTTGGTAAGGAAGGACAACACATATCGGTTCTGTGTCGATTTTAGGAAGATAAACCAGGTGACGCAGAAGAATGCTTATCCGTTGCTTTACATCACTTCAATTCTAGATCGGTTGAGAAATGCGCGTTTTCTTTCCAGCTTGAATATTCGGTCTGCATATTGGCAGATTTCGCTTTCAGAAGATTCCAAGACTCCGATTCTGTCGTGTCCTAATTTTTCACTTTCTTTTGTGATACAGACTGATGCTTCCTTCAGGACCATTAGCTCGATGGTCTATTAGGCTACAACAATAAGACTATGCTAAGGATCTTAAACCAGATCAAGGCTCTTCGGACTCTGATTCGAATGAGACTCCACACCAGGTAAACCGTCGGTCAACGTGTCGTTATTATATTCTCGTCGGCGTAAACTAAGTTCTAGACCATCTGTGGTCGGTTGTTTTAGCTTCTACAATTAACGTTAGGCAAGTGTAATGTCCGCCTGTGTTAAGTGTTTATTAAGGTTAAGTGAATTCATAGTGGAGAAGTAGGTTTAGTGGTCACTCTAGTCTTTGGCCTGAAGTTTGGTGACTGATCGGATTGCTGGTTCATTTCTTTACTCAGAATAATACGACTTTTGTCGACTGTACCCAGATTCCTTATTAATGATATTCCTTTGTTGGTTTTCGTTTAGTGCTGAGTGGTCTTTGTCAGACTTTTTTTTTGGATTTAGTAGGTTAGGAACTTTTAGTTAGTTTGCCTAAGAAGGGCTGCCCGTCGTGGGTTTAGTTCTATCTTTGGGAAAGATATCATACCGTCTTCCGACGACTATACAGCACTATATCTCTATCCAAGTCTAGTGTGTGTAATTTTAGATCAGAAAAATTGCAAAAATATGGAGAACAACGCAGAGGAGTTCATAAAGAGCTAGTCCTAAAATTGATTAATGGTGTTGTTTTACACGGCTACAAATTGCTTGGCCAAAAAGGTAAGAAAGCCTTTACATATTTATTAACAAAAACACTTATACTGAGTAAATTAAAAATTATGTTTATTTTTATTTTAGTTGCGAAGTTTTTGTAAATTTTGAGAACGTTCACGTTCTTTATATCCACGTCTAGAACGTTCCCGAAAGAATGTGGAAAATTCTCGAAAGATGACCAAAATATATAAAAGCGATACAAATGAATCATAGATCAGTTATTGCAGTAATTCGAAGTCGGCAGTGTTAAGAAGATTATTCAAGTTTAAATAAATAAGTGATTAACGCGTGTCGAGATAAATATAACGGAGTTTAACCTTGTACGTGACTTTAACGCAAGCGTCAGTGTTTAGATAAATAGAAGTTATCCGCGTACTTTATCTTTCGAGTGCGAGTACTATATAAATTAGCGTAAGTGTTTGTATTAAATATCCTTAAATTTAATTAGTTCGCTAGTGCAAATCAAAGATCAGTCTGCTCACCACAGGATGTTTCGCTGGTAACACAACTTGAAATCTAAAATCTTCCGTATCGTCTCGCATCGAGAAACGACTTCTCAATCGAATGAGTCCGTTATCGTCTTTGAAAGTAGGGAGACCCATCAGTTCTTGTTCGTTTTATTAAGCAAAACTTTCTGCTTGTATCACCGTGTGAATAAAATGCTCAGTATCAGCAAGTTCACTGGCGGTCAACTCTCCCTTTTGTCTGTTACTTAGATGCTTTAGATTCCATACAAATCTCTTGATCCAGGCCATCATTCGCACAATTTTCTGATACTGGAATAAATGCGTGAAATTCCAGTCATCCGAGGACAATGTTGATAGAAGTGTGGTCACCCGTTTTTTCTTCTCTTCTAAAATTTCCGCTTTATCACACATGGAATTCTTTAACGGCCATTTGCAAGAGTCTTCTAGCAGCCACGCAGAACCCTCCCACCATTCCAGTTCTAATAGTTTCTTAGGCATACAACCTCTGGAGGGCAGGTCTGCCGGATAATGAGCCCTTGGCACATGTCTCCATGCTTTTGCGGATGTGAGTACGCGTATCTCATTTACCCGATTCTAAACAAACGTACTCTATTCTTCCTTCCTCTGTATCTAGCAAACAACTGTGGAAGAATCACACCAAATCTACGATTCCATTTCCTCTTCTAGATTCCGCTTTACGGAATCATAAAGTCTTGCTCAAATCGTTGCTGTCGTCTATTTCAGTCTAGGCAAGGTAAGTAGACGTTGCAGCAATGAAATTCAAGGACCTAGTATCATTTTTTATAACTATCAAGAAAATAACACAAGCGAAAGCGTCATTACTGGCATCACAAAATACATGCAAACTCTTGTGCTGTGATTCACAATTTTCAGCGTGCACCCATCTGGGTATCTTGATTCTCCATAGATAGTTCAACTTACTCAACCATGTTCGAAACAAATGCTCAACTTCAACAAGTTGATCCCACGTGAGCCTAGTCTTCCACAAACGCTGCAGCACCAGTTTGAGGATCAAAATTGCTAGGCAAGTATAACCAATCGGATCGAACACTCTCTGCTCTAAAGACAGTATCAGCCTCTTACTCATCGAGACATTATTGGAGTCACACTCTTTCAATAATTCATTGCTGAATGACAATACATCCTTCACTGGAACCCATCTGAGCCCAAGTACGGAAATTAATTCGATTTTATCCTCAGAGTTTCGGGAAAACTCCCACCCTCTCAGATCAAATTTCGCCTCTTGCATGATGGAACTGGCTTCCTTCATGAACCGTTTAAGCGTAATCTTATCCTCTACACTAGTCACACAGTTGTCAACGTAGAAACATTTTTCCAGTCTCTTAACAGCATCGTCGGCATACGGTTTCTGCGCCAAACACCGTGAAAGGTGTAGTTCTATGGTAGCACCCAACAAAAAAGGCTACTATTAACTCCAAACACCACTCGTTTGTGTCTGAAGCAACGTCAATCCATAGAAAACACAAGAAATCTCTGTCGTCCTTCTGCACGCTTATCTGCAAAAATGTCTTGCGTATGTCAGAAACAACTCCAACGCGCTTCTCTCGAAATTTCAATAGAATTGATGGGATCAATTCAATTAAGTTTGATTTCTTCTTTAAGCATTGGTTTAGAAAAGGTTTATCCTTTTCTCGCGCAGAGGCATCAAACACTGGACGTCTTTTAGTAGTCGTACTACTCTCTTTTATTACCGGTCTATGCGGTAAGTAGTGACAGTGGTCATTAAGCTTTTGGCATTCCACCATTTCAATTACACCCTCTGACAGCGATTCATGAAAAACTGAATTATACAGGTCTACAAGCCCACCGTATTCGAGCTTCTCCATTTTTTTCAACGTCCTTTTTGCAACGGAATGATTATTCGTAAGAGGGGGGGTGACCTTCCAACCAAGGTAATCTTACTTCATATCGACCCTCTTCGTTGGGCTTTGTAGTTTTCTGGAAAAAATCCCTGATCGCTTTGTTCAATTCGTCCATAGATTGTCTGATAGAAGGCTCTTTTATTCCGAGAACATCTAGGTCCCAGAGAACCATTAGTCACCAACAAAGATATGGTATTCGCAACTAAAGTGGTATTTCTAGCTAAAACTGGAACTTTCACCATTAGCATCCAACCTAAGCGAGTCTCCACGGCAACGAGACCACTTTTCAAGACACGTACAAAACCAGTGTACAGTTTCCCAGCGACATCGGCACCAATAAAAGTTCAATAACAGACTCTTTTCGTGTGTCTCGAACTTTGATGTTCATAACTCGCAACTCATCGAGCCATGGACCAGGAAAAATAGTGGAACTACACTGCATATCTCTGGCTGATCCAAGAGTTCAAACTTGCACGAGTACGAGTAGAGTCAACATGTAACGTTGATGCATTCGCTCGGACTGAGCACCTCCGAATAGACAATGCATAATTCTCGCTTCACCGACGGCGAACAGATCCATCTTACGTGCAGTTGATCTTAATATATATGAACTTTGCGATCCAGTGTCAATAAAAGCTCGCACGTTAAATGAGACTGCACTCCCCACCAGCCTTGCCACCAAAATGTTTGCAAGAATACATGTGTACTCTTGTGGTTGGTAGGGTTCACTTCTTACTTCACCTGTAAACCATCACCTGCTGCTGGTGATTCACACGACACTCTAGGATTCGACTCCAGATCAAGGCACAAAGTCATGTGCTGCTTCTTGCATATCAAACACTTAATGCGAACTCGACACCTTTTGGAACGATGACCCGGCTTAAAACAGCGAAAACATGCTCTCTTTTCCTTGACAATTTGCTGCTTCTTGTCGAAAGTATAATCTTGTTCCTTAAGGCAGTTCAAGCTTTCATGTACACTATTACAAAATATGCACGTAGCAACCTCGCCATTGACCAGGTCTCCTGCAGTGAGAATACCTAACTCAATTTCGGTGATCTTTTCTTAGCACTATCACCCGAATTACCACTTCCCCAGAGTCAAATCCAAATCCTTCAGAGGCTAACGAAAGACGTTGTTCATGTTCCACTTCATTCTTTAAATATTGCATTAAGCCTTTAAGACGGTTCTCCAGACTAATACTTGCTCCATAAAATTGTTCAGCCCCTGCTGCAGAAGCTTCATCCGTTCCATCGGCCTTGCGCTCCTGTGTGAATCCCATGCACAAACTCACGGAGGATTTTTGCCACACACGTAGTAGATCTTCAGGTAGACATGACTCAATTAATGAGAGAAATGATGAAACAGATGGAAGAAAATATGCAAGGAATAAGACAAGAAATCAAAGAAATGAAAAAAGAAATGGGAGATAGAGAAAAGAAGTGGGAGAAAGAAAAAGAGAAACTGGTGGAGAGAATAGAAAAACTGGAGAAAAAAGCGGAAGACGAGGAAAGATGGAAAAGAAAAAATAATATCGTGATAAAGGGGCGGAGAAGTGAAAAACCACAAAAGATTTAGCAGTGATGCTGGAAGAAAAATTAAATGGAAAAGGAGAGGTGAAAAAAGTGACAGTAATAAACAAAGAGAAGAAAAATAAGATGGTGGTGGCGGAAATCGGAGGATGGGAGGAAAAACAGAAGGTAATGGACGAGAAGAAGAAATTAAAGAATACAAGAATATATATAAGTCACGATTTAACATGGGAGGAAAGAAGAGTGCAAAGAGAAATAATGAACATAGCGATGGAAAGAAGAGCGGAAGGAAAAAGAGTATGGGTAGGGTACAGAAAAATGGAGATAGACGGAGACTGATACATATGGAACGACAAGGATAGGGGACTGTGCAGAGAAAGAGAAGACAAAGTGGGGAACCAAAAGGCAAAAAACTAAAGGGCAAAGGGGGGGGTGGTAAAGGAGGGAAAGTTGACGAAAGGGCAAAGAAAAGGAATAATGAGCGATGGAAAGGGAAAAGAAAAAGAAGGGAGAAAAAAAGAAAGTAAGGAAGAAGCACGGGGGGAGGAGAGTGAGCTGAGAATATTGTTTTAGAACGTAGCAGGAATAAAAAACAAGGAACATGACTTCTGGAAGTACATCAAGGAACAGGATGTAGTGGGATTACAGGAAACATGGATGCAAGAAAAAGAATGGGAGTGGTGGGAAAAAGAGTTGCCAGAGGAATTTGAGTGGGTGGTGCAACATGCAGAAAGAAAAAGAAAAAGGGTGAGCAAAGGGGGTATAATAACGGGAATAAGAAAAAATGGTTGAACCAGGAAAAGAAGGAGAAAGTGCAACAGAGAAGAGGAGTTGTAGAAAGGAACATGCAGTGGGGAAAAACAAAAATAAAAGTGGTGACGGTTTATAGCAGTAGAATGAAAGAAACAAGGAAAAACTTAGAAGAGATGATAGAAGAGAGGGAAGAGGGATTGGTAATAGTAGGAGGGGACTTCAACGCAAGAATAGGGGAAGAGGAGGGAATACAAGAAAGAAAAGGGACGGGAAAGAGACAAACAAAGGACAAGGTGATAAATAAAGAGGGAGAGGAACTGCTGGAATTGTGCAACGAAAAAGGGTGGGAAATAATGAACGGGAACAGAGAAGATGATGGAAAGGAGGAATTTACGTACATAGGAGGAAGGGGAGAATCAATAATAGATTTTGTAATGACAAATGAAGAGGCCGCAGAAAAGGTAAAGACATTTAAGGTGGGAGAAAGAGTAGAGTCAGACCATCAACCACTGGAATTGACAATGGAAGGAAGGGAAAGAGAAGAGAGAGAAGAAGAGGAGAAGTACATAACTAAAAAAAAGTGGACAGAAGAGAGTATAAAAAGATATAAAGAGAGAATAGGGAAAACGGTATGGATAGGGAAGGAAGTACAAGAAAGTGTAGAGGAAATGAGAGAGATGATGGAGAAAGCAACAAAGAGAGTCAGATTTAGAAAATGGAAGGGGGAGAAAACTGGATGGAAGAAATGGTGGGATAAGGAATGCAAGGAAGCAAAGAAAAAGACAAGAAGAGCATTAAGACAGTGGAAAAAAGGGAAGAAAGAAAAAGAAGAATACAAAGAAGCAGTAAAAATATACAAAAAAACATGCGACTGAAAGAAGGAGGAAAACAAAAAGAAACAAGAGGAGCAGATTAAAGGAATAAAAACGGAAGAAGATGTATGGAAGTACCTAAAGAAGCAGAGGAAAAAACAGGACGACAAAGAGAATAAAAATTAAAGAATGGGAGATATATTTTCGGAACCTGTTGGGAGGGGAAGAACAAAAGCAGGAAAAAGAAAAAAGGAAAGACGCGGTAGTAAAACAAGAAGAAGGAGATAGGGATAGAATAAGGGAGGAAGAAGCAATAGAGGCGATAAAGAATATAAAAAAAGGAAAGGCGACAGGAGAAGATGGGATACAAGGAGAAGAGTAGATATACGGGGGAGAAAATGTAGCAAAAAGGATGACGGAAATAATAAACAAAATATGGAAAGGGGAAGGATTCCCAGAGAGATGGAGAGAGGGAATAATATGCCCAATACATAAAAAAGGCGAAAAAAAGAAAGTCGAGAATTATAGAGGGGTAACATTACTGAGCTCGGCATACAAATTGTACGCGACAATACTGCAAGAAAGATTACAGAAGGAAATACAGGAAAGAAGTTTGGTACCAGACGGACAAGCGGGATTCAGAAAAGGAAGAAGGGCGATAGACAACATATATATAATGAAACACTTAGCAAATAAAGAACTAGAAAAAAAAAGAGGGAAAATGGTAGCACTATTCGTAGACCTAAAAGCTGCTTTTGACAAAGTGAATAGAGAAAAGCTGTGGGAATATATGAAAAAAAAATCAATGAAAGGTTAATACAAAGAATAGAGGAAATATACGAAGAAACGAGAAGCAGGGTTAAAGTGAATGGGGAAAAGAGTGAGAAATTCATAACAAAGAGAGGGTTGAGGCAGGGATGTCCACTGAGCCCAAGCCTGTTCTCGGTATATACGGGGGATCTGGAAGAGACAATGAGAGGACAACAGACAGGAGGGATAGTGGTAGGGAAAGCTAAGGTATGGTCGTTGGCGTATGCGGATGACATAGTGCTGGTGGCTAAGGAGGAAAAGGAAATGAAAGAGATGATGAAAACGCTAGAAAAATATATGAAAAAAAAAAGAATTGTAAGTAAACACGGAGAAAACAAAGATAATGATATTTAGAAAAGGAGGGGGGAAAAGAAAAAGAGAGGAGTGGAGATGGAGTGATGAGAAAGTGCAACAAGTGAAGGAATTTACATACCTGGGCTACACGATAAAACAGGATAATAAAGAGGGAGAACACATAAAGGAAAGGGTGAATAAAGGAAACAGGCTAATAGGACAAGTATGGGGTGTGGGGGGAAAGAATATTCAAGATGGATATAAAAAAAAAGAATTGCTGTTCGAAAAATTAATAAAGGGGGTGGTAATGTATGGAGCGGAAATATGAGACTGGAAGGAGTGGAGGGAGGTAGAGGGGCTACAGGAAAAATACTGGAGATGGGTGTTAGGATTGGACAGGGATACACCGGGGTATATTGTGAGAGAGGAGGTTCAGATAGAAAAAATAAGGATTGAGACAGGAAAAAGAGCAATAAAATACGAGGAAGAAATGAGGGAAAGAACATATTGCAAAATTCTGCAAGAATGTTGGAAAGAGATAAAGGGAGGGAAAGTGGAGTACGGGCAGGAGAGCAGAGAAGAGTATTACAAAAGAAACGGGTACGCGAGTGAAGAAGTGGAGAGATTAAGAGAAGAGGGGGTAGGGACAAGAGAAGAAATAATAAGGAGAGATAGAGACATAGAAAAACAAGAAAGATGGACAAAGATAAAAGAGAGCAGATATAATAGGAATTATAAAGATATCAAGGGTGAAGGGGTGCCGGAATATTTAAAAGACAGTGAGATTAAAAGCAACAAAAGGAAAAAAATAGTGGCAAGGTTCAGATGTGGCAACGAGGAGTTAGAGAACAAATATTGGAAGGAAGAACCAGAAAAGTTGTGCAGGCTATGTGGAGAAGAAACAGAAGATCTTAACCACCTGAGAAAGAGATGCAGGGAACTAAGAGAAGAGGTGATGAAAACAGTGGATATCTTAGATGAAAACGGAAAAGGAGCGGAATGGATGGAGGAAGTATGGAGCTGGATGAAAAAGTTAAGGGGGGAGAAGGGATAAGAAAATGTAATATATATGTATAGACAACACGACCAAATTTGTAAGCCAAATGGCAATGAATAAAGTTAAACTTATATAATGAGAAAAGCAGGGAAGAATGTTTGTCTGCAGTTATTCCCAATGACTCCAAAGCTCTAAACTGCGTTTCTTTTTTATCGTAAAAGTAACAAACAACTGTTTTTCCCCTGGCCAATGCATTATTCAGGATTAATTTTAAAAGTTCTCGCACATAAACTTCGATTTGCAAATCCTCATGCACGAACCGTGACTTTAAAGTATCTATCATAGGCGAGTAATTTCCACCGGTAGCTGGAAAACTGTCAACCAACTGTCGCGCTCGGCTACCCGGTACTGTAGCTTGTATCAAATACTCTACCTTCTTGAATTGAGACCAGAAGGAAAAGAAGTCACAAATATTGCCATCAAACTTTTTGAATTGTAACGCTTTACATGTGTCAGATCTATCTCTGTCAGCAAGCAAATCTTCTTCACTAGCATCGTTGCTTAAAAGTAGATTGAAGACTTCAGAGGTCGCCACCTGCAATTCAGTAAACTGCTTTTGTAAAGTATATCTTTCAACACCTGAAGTTTTCCAGCTATTTCCGCGCCTACCTCAGCTTGCACACGTTGAGATAGTTCGATCTCCAATTCATTCATAAACCTTGTAAGCGTGGTACGAAGCACTTTGCGCAGTCTTTTCTTTACTTCCAACTCGGGATCTATTTCAAAACCGCACAACAACTAACAATCAACCACCAAGTCCTGTCACGGTTGCCACAAAATTGTCGTGTCCCGGAAAAATAAATAGCTACCCGCCATTGTCAAGTCACTACGGTTCGATAGAAACAAGAATATTATCTCAAGAACTTTATTTCCACTATCCTACACAGGCGGATAATTAATTAATGTTAACGAAAGTAAAAAGGAAAAAAAATAATGGCTGACGTCTATTATTTTTCTCTAAAATAATAACAAATTGCGCGGTTGTCATATCACAATTTTATAAGTTTTTCACGACAATTAGGATTAGAATACAAGTGTGCTGTGTAGGCATCGACCTTGTCGTTTCAAGCAAAAATTTTACCGTGGTTATAATAATGAATATATAGAAGACTCCGTCATCTGATTGTATTTGCAATTACAATTTTTATAGAGGAGTCACAAATGGGTCCTGTAAAATAACCTTTAGATCGCAACGCAAAGAAGTGTGTATATGTATTAAGAACAAAATTCTTAAATCCGCTCCTGTTCATGTTTGAAATAGTTGAGGTTAGATTCCATAAGTATCCGTTACCAAAAGACAATGGCCGGTAATTTTTGGCAAAGTTCTCACCAGTAAGTAGAATTTTACCAAAACTTCCACACCGAATAATCAATTTTCAGCCAACAATGGTTATTAGATAAACAGGATTTAACACGCGAAAGACAATACGATTTATCAATTTTCACTGAAGATGAGTATCAAAAAATATTTATATTCTTTGCTAGCGGTACGTAGACCTCGTCCAACACGTAATCTTCCTCATCAATACAAATTCCAGTTATCCAAACATTAGGCGAACAACTTAAACTGCGACAGCAGGTGATTGCGACGGCCACCGTCTACTTCAAACGGTTCTATGCCAGAAATTCGTTAAAATGCATCGACCCTCTCTTATTAGCACCAACTTGCATTTTCCTAGCTTCAAAAGTCGAAGAATTTGGAGTAATCTCAAACACTAGGCTGATATCAACGTACCAATCAGTTAGTAAGTACCTCGTTCTTGCTAAACTCGATTTAATCACACCTCTTTTAGTTAAAAATAAATTTAGTTACGCTTATACTCAAGAATTCCCATATCGTACCAATCATATTTTGGAATGCGAATTTTATCTATTAGAAAATTTGGATTGCTGTCTTATAGTTTACCAGCCTTATCGACCGTTATTACAACTGGTACACGATTTAGGCAACGAAGATCAATTGTTTACGTTGGCATGGCGCATTGTAAACGATTCTTTAAGAACGGACGTGTGTCTTTTGTACCCGCCATACCAAATCGCAATAGGATGCATACAATTTGCCTGCGTAATTCTCCAAAAAGACCATAAGGTTTGGTTTGCAGAGTTGAACGTAGACATTGAAAAAATACAAGAGATCTGTAGGTATATTATAAATTTATACGAATTATGGAAACAGTATGATGAAAAAAAGGAGATACAGAGTTTGTTAGCGAAAATGCCTAAACCTAAGCCGGCGCCACAAAGATAAGTTTAAACAGTATTAATTGCATCGTAAAATGTACAAAAAGCATTTATTTTCAATGTATACACTAATTGTCCTTCGGTTGTGTCGGTAATAAATTATGCCTACGCATATTGCTTATGACTGCATCTAAAGACGTCACCTTTTTCTTTGCACTTCCTTTTAATGCGTCTTCGCCTCCTTTCCTCATTTTTAACTTAGGCGATGAAGCTTCATCTAAAAAATCGAAGTCTGATTTATCTTCCATCCTAAAATTTACTATTAAATTAAAGTCATTTAGTGTCGGTAAACTTACGGTGTTGCTGTGTTCTCTTCGGGTTTATCCGAGACTTCAGGAGATGGCGACCTGTAACCAGGACATTTCCAATTTAATTCTGGTATTTCGCCATTGTCTAACATCGTGTAAAGACGATCGATTTCTTCGGGTGGTGGTTCCCAATTATTTTGGCCTTTTAGTTCATCGTCCGAACAATCGATGCACCAATCTTCCTCCATTGTTGTTTACAAATATTGGACTATTGTCATACTGAGTTTTTTACTGTGATGACATTTTTCATACAAAAAGTTATTGTGTCTACATACAAACAATTAGGTAAAGTGTTTCAAAAATATTTGTCAAATTTGGGTACTGATATTGGTAAACATCGATTGATAGCAGAGTCATCTCATAGTATAAGATAAATGTAAATGGTAAACGAATATAAAAGTTCTATGCGAAGTAATAACATTCTGCTGAACTTTCATTGTTTATTATTTTGAAACGAATATACACAACGTTTCGATTGCTGTGGTATCTGCAATCGTCATCAGGTGAATACTAACAAACTTAGAAACTACTGGAGCTTATATACTAAAGACATGTTCGATGAAGCGTTCAAGCGTACAAAATCAATTTGGCGTAACAGATTAATTAACAAAATTACTTAGTGAAGTTTAAGTTGTTTTAGAGTTCCATTAGTAGTTTTCATATGTTGCTTATCTCGACACTTGGCTGGCTGAAAATTTCTTTGTTGTTGTTGATGAATGCCGCTTCTTTAAATTTCCGTTTGTACCAATGTTCCTCTTTGTGTATGATTTTTGCTTCGGACCATTTCATTCGATGTTGGTTATCCCACGAATGTTGCGCGATGCCGGACTTAGAAGTTTCTCCTCTCTGTGTGTGCGTCTGATGTTCTTTCAGTCTGATGTCAAGTGGTCTTTTGGTTTCCCCCACGTATGATTTGCCACATTCACATGGAACTTGGTAAATACAGTTTTGGGAATCTCGACTTGTTTGTGGCTTTGTGTTGGAAATTATACTCCTAATGGTGGTCGATGATTTGAACACTGTATTTAAGTTGTAGCTTTTTCCTATACGTTTTATTGATTCTGATAAACCTTTGACATATGGGATGCTCAGCAGTAGTGAATTGGACAGTTCTTCTGTTTTAGGTTGTTCCATGGTGTTCAATTGCTTTTTCTGTAAAAGCTCTCCTACGATCTTTTCTGCATAACCTTTCTGCCTTAGATCGTTTTTAATGTTTTTGATTTCTTTTCGTAGCCCTTTCTCTGTATTGCACAACCTGTACGCTCTGTCGATTAGAGATTTTACTACTCCCCTCTTCGTAGATGTGAAATGATTGGATTCAAAGTTAAGATATCGACCGATGTGTGTCGGTTTCCTGTAGACAGCCGTTTCCATAATTCGCTCGTTCTTTGTTACGTGAACGTCTAAAAAAGGAAGTGAGTTCTCCTTTTCCTTTTCCATAGTGAATTTGATGGATGGTTTGATGTTGTTCAGATGTTGTAGAAAAAGGCCTAGGTGCCGATTACTGTGGTTCCAAATTATGAAGGTATCGTCAACATATCTAAGCTATGTTTTGGGTTTGAATTTTGATTTCTCTATGGCCTGGGATTCAAACCAGTTCATGTAGATGTTGGCGACTACTGGTGATAGAGATGAACCCATTGGTAGTCCTTCGTCTTGAGTGAAGAATCTGTCTTTCTCCTGAAAGTACGAGTTCTTGAGGCAACATTCTAGGAGCTTCATTATTCCTTCTACCGGCAGCGTGGTTTTTTCCTGGAGTTTTTCATCTTCTCGGAGCTTTGTTTGGATGATTTTCAATGCTTCTTCAACTGGCATATTGGTATAAAGACTTTCTACGTCGAAGCTAACTAATTGATCCCGTGGTTATGTAGCTCTATTGTTTTCAGAATCTCAACGAAATGTTTGGAGTCTTTGACAAAAGATGAGCTGTTCTTCTGTAGTGGTTGCACAATTGGTAGTAGAAATCTGGATAGCTGGCATGTGGGTCCATTACGAGAGCTGGTTATCGGTCGAAGCGGCATGTTGTTTTTATGTATCTTCAGTAGTCCATATAGATGCAGCGGTTTGCTGTAGTGTGGTGTTAGCATCGTTCTCATTCTTGGTGTTAGATGTCTTTCGTAGAGTTTTAGGGCTTGATAGATCTTCCTCTCCAAGCTTGCTGTCGGATCTTTCTTCAGTCTGCGGTAATTCCCTTGATTTAAGACGTCTTCAATTTTTTGGTCGTAGGTGGTGGCATCCATGATAACAGTTGCGGCCTTTTTGTCGGCTGGAAGTATTTTAATGCATTTGTTCTTCCGTAAATTTGTGAGAGCTTTTTCCTCATGTTTAGTGATGTTGGTGTGTTGTTTTCTTTTCTTCTCTAGAGCACTTCTAATTTTCCACTTAAATTCTTCTGCTTGTGTTGGATTCAAACGTGTTGTCTCGACGGCACCAATGATGTCTAGTACAGGCACGTGTTTTGGTGTTATCGAAAAATCGAGCCCTTTCTCTAATAGAGTCGTTTCTGTAGCAGACAGTGGATGTGTCGATATGTTGACTATGGTTCTCCTTGCATTCTTTTGGTTGTCGGCTGCTTCCTTTTGGTTTCGTGTAAGTTTAGCCCATTTTTTGTCGTGAGTTTCTTGGTGTAGTCGTCGTACCTTCTCGCAAGTAGCGTCTATTTTGCGGAATATTGGTGTGTAATCTTCTTCCAATGTGAACTCTTTTATCTCCTCGAATCTTTGTGTGGCGCCACACTTCGCATCAAGCAACATTGTTTAATACATTCAAACAAACGATAAAAGTTCTAGTTTGAACTAATTTTATTAAAGCAAAATATTGTGACAACAAATATCTAGAATAAATCTATTCAAAATAGTTTTTTTTAAATTGTATTTAAGAGGGGGGTTTGTCTAGCGCCCCCGCACTGCGGTCTTTTTGGTTTTTTGTGTGTCTCCGTTTTATTACTCCTTCCACAGTTCTGTTATGTCAATGAAATCCAGAAGCTTACTCCAAGGGGTTTTTCAACGCATTCGTTAGTTTTAGTTTGCCGAGAATCCTTGTACGTTGCGTTTGATCTCGTCGTCTTCTTAAGCATCCGCGGCATAAAGGGCTATATTTTGCAGTCCCATTATATGCATGTGTTTGCATGTTAAGGCCACCGTACACCCTGTTATTATAGTCCTGTGAGTTTTTTTTAACTTTTGTCGACTCATGCTTGTTAGTGCATTTTAAGTGTTTGATTGTGGCTATGTAAGAAAGAGGTTTAGTGTGCCTCTGACGAATTTTTCAATAGTGTTTTTATGCTCCGCAGCTAGTTTGCTGCGAATTAATTATTTTCCGGTCTCGTAGGCGATTCTGAAAACTGGTTCAGGTCCGATATATATCACTGTTGTGTCCTTTTTCTGCTAGCGCTCTCGCCAAAACGCTTTCCTTAACACTCTGGCCTTTTGGTATCCAGATGAGCTGTACTTGTTGGCGAGTTGCCAATATTTCCAGACTGTTTATGCATGCTATAATCAGTTTGGATTTTATTACTGCGATCTTAGTGCCGGTAGTGCTGCTTGACTGTTTGGAATCTGAGAAAACAGATTTGACTAAAATACCCGTGGCCATCTTTGAACAAGCCGGCCTTGTGATTAAGCTCCAAGACAAGTCGTTCCCACGTATTTCTGTCGTAGACGTTCCCAGAAACTTGTCCCCTGAGCAGGTGAAAGAGACTATCGTTTCGCAGAACTTCCACGATGCGTCAGATCAAGTGCTTCATCTCACCAATGAGCACCTAAAGGTACAGTTTTGCTTCGGTCCCAGAGACGGAGCAAATTGCAATTGGATCCTTGAGATACACTCGGAAGTTCGACGATACCTTTTGGCATCACGTCGAGTTTATGTCGCCTGGAATGCATGCCGGGTTAATGACCATATCCAGATCACACTGCCAAGAATATGACTACCACGCCACTGACTATACAAGCAACGTACAGTGCGGCCATTGTGCTGAAAAGCACGAAACGAAGGCATGCCCCAACCCGGATGGAGACCCGATATGTGCTAACTACGTTCGCTTGGTGACAAGTCCTTGGGGGTTAGTTTACAGGTGACGGATAGACAATCTCAGATCTAGATCCGATGAAAGTAATAGTTTCCACTTTATTTCCAGACGACGATCTTTCAACGGACAATGCCTATCATGCCCAAATATAGAATCTCAATCTCTTTTGCAAAGTAATTCCCGACAGGACTGGGCGGTCACTAGCGACGATTTAGCCGCGGTGGCTAGCAAAATTCCTAAAAATAAAGCTCCTGGACTTGACGGAATACATTGTAATGTTTTGCGAACGGTTGTTCTGGATTCTATCTCATCAACGATCGTTGACCTGTTTAACTCTTGCATAAAAATTGGTTATTTTCCTACCAGCTGGAAAGCTGGTCAGCTAGTCACTATTTTCAAGCTCGGAAAGAAGGATCACGCCAACCCTAACTCGTACCGTCCGATAACTTTGTTATCAGAACTAGATAAACTTTTCGAAAGGACACTCAAAAAGATACACGACGACATTCCGCCAAACGTTTTATTCCATACTAGCCATATTGACGGCTTCGTTCCTGACAAAACGACGACTGACGCCGCCCGTCGATTAATGACTATTGTACAATCGAACGTTTCCGGGTATTTTTATAGACAAAAAACTATACATGCTATTGTTTATGCATCAACACTCAACGCATATCAGTATCATGAGCCAAAACAATTCCAAGAGCAGCATAGTCACAGTCAGCAGTCTACCGCCGCCGCGCCGCTTAGCGAAACAAATAATATTTCACCGATACAACTTATGCTCGAATATTCTAATGTCCTTACATAATAAATATTAATTAATAGTTGTATTTATCACTATGTCACTATACTACTACTCGTTTGTTTATCGCAATGGTTTAAGATTTAACGAATTAAGTTGTTAGATGAAATTTAAGATAAGAATGAAAATGGGGAAGTGCTCCGTTTTTCTGGGGTGTGTCACGGCTTGCCCGGGGTGTGCCTGGCACATCTTACACCCACCCTAGTTTCGCCAATGGTTGTAAAATTAAAATTTCCTTGGTTGTGTGAAATTGTATCGTTTAAAACTGCCCAGCGAGCTCATTGGTCTACTCAAAGATATTTTTTTTAGGAGGAGCTTAAGTATTTTTGTTGAGCGAACAGAGTATAGTTGGTAAAGTTCTGGTAAAGGTCAAAAACGTAATACCAGTTAGAATCATGAATACCAGTTCACACTGGGTAAATTTCAGGAAGAATACTGTGACAATCTACGTCGGTGTCTTACATTCTGAAATGTGGAAAACCCATCAGCAAAAAAATGTTCTGAACAGTTAGTGAAAATGGCGACTTCTGCGTGTCAAGATCTTGACCAGCGCGAGAGTAGTGAAGTCAATCCAGCAGTGCCACAACGTGTTTGCAATGGATGATAACTCTAAAGGAAGAACGGACGTCGTGAAACACAAAATCAATACTGGCAATGCGCAACCAATCCGACAACATCCGAGGCGGTTTCTCTTGGATAAGTAAAAAGAAGCCGATAAGATAATTGCCGAAATGAAAACTCAGGGTCTGATCGAACCATCTAACAGTCCGTGGGCATTTCCAGTGGTCTTGGTGAAGAAAAATGATGAATTTTGTGTTGATTATAGACAACTCAATGAAGTCACCAAGTAAGATAGTTACTCCGAATTGACGACACTTTGGATACCCTATTCGCAATGGTTATCCACTTTGGATTTGAAAAGTGGTTACTGGCAAGCGGACTTGGAACCAAAGGACGATTGGAACCGATTTATGACAATTTACGGTTATCCCTTTTAGATTGTGCAACGTTTCTGCGACTTTCGAACGTTTGATAGAAAGGATCTTGCGACGACTGTCTTGGAAGACGTGCTGGAGTATTTGGACGACGTGATTGTGGTTCGAGGATCACTTAAAAATTTTTAAAGAAGTGTCAACGATTGCCAAGTGCAAACTTAAACTTAAGTCCGAAAAAGTGTCATATCTTCAGAAAAGAAGTAAAGTATTTAGGACACATTGTGTGATGATCAACCCTGATAAAATTAACGCAGTCTAAAATTGGCCAATACCAAGAAATAAACACGAACTTTGCAGTTTTCTCGGATTGTGCACGTATTATCGTAGATTCGGGCTGGTATTTGTCAACATTGCGAAACTGCTGACAAAACTTACCAACGAAGGACGCAATTTTACTTGGAACGACGACTGAAATGAAGCTTTTCAAAAGTTGAAGCATTCCTAGTTACGGCACCGATATTGAGCTATCCTTAAGCGGAAGACAACTTTTTGTTGGACACTGATGCTAGCAACCTCGCAATAGGAAGTGTCCTGTCGAAGTCTGAGAGAAACTATTGTGTAACTAGAAGAGAACTGTTAGCTGTTGTCTAGTGCGTTGAACATTTCTACAAATACTATGAACGGAAATTTCAGCTGCGGATTGACCATGCAGCTCTGAGAAATGGCTTATTCAATTTTGAAAAAACAAGTTGCGAGATGGTTTGAACGGCCGCAGGAGTACGATTTTGATACAGAACATCGTGCTGGAACTAGTCATCGCAACGTAGCCACTTCTGTAGGACATTTCGGTGTGAAGAAGTCAGGGAAAGGTTTTTTTGAGTAAACTGCAAAGAAGATTTAAAAAAGTGGTGCCAGAAACGCGTCTGGAAACGGACCAATTGGACAACGCAAGGTTCTTATGAGGCAGTACTACGTCGGAAGTCCATTCGAAATGGTAGCAATTGACATTGCAGGTCCATTCCTACAAACGGAACAGGGCAGCAAGTACATTTTGGTGGGTATGGATTATTTCACCAAATAGACGAAAGCGTAAGCGATACCAAATTAAGAAGCTACAACTGTAGCAGATTTGTTGATGAAAGAGCTTTTCTTCCGTTTTGGTGTTACGTTGGAGCTTCATTCAGATCAGGGGCGTAATTTCGAGTGTGCTTTGTTCTAAAACGTTTGTCGAATGCTTTGCATGAATAGAACGATGGGGAAGTATCTCGCAAAAGTGGTCTCCGAATGCCAACGAAACTGGGAACAATATTTGCATTCGTTTCTAATGGCGTATCGATCATCCGTTTACGAGATTACTGGGCAAACTCCTGCTTGTGTGATGTTTGGACGTGACATAAGGTTCCCGTGCGATCTTCAGTTTCGATGCAAGCGTAGAGAAGAAGTTGTTGGTGATGTTTGTAACGTTTTCGTTGACAATTACCGTTGGGCGCCATCCAGTTATGTCCGAACTGGAAGGGAAGATATTAACTTACTTTGTTGGATATAAAAAGAAATAACAATAAACGGACTTCTCCACACTTTACAAAGATATAATTAAAAAATAACAACAAAAAAAAACATGAATCCTGTCTCATCTTAGGCCAATAATATATTTCTTGAATTTTAGCCAAAGTTTTATTAAAGCCAAAATGAGAATAAGTTGGAGGATTGTGACAAGATGTGATCACTTGCTTACGCAATGACTTTGGAACTAAAAGTTTCCATTCTTTAAATTACTCGTAATGTAAGAATTGAGAGGAGCAAATTTGTATATTAGATTAATTTCAATTTTCCACTGCGGAAATTTGTCGGGAAGATCATTAATGTTTCGACGCATTTTAATATACCATGGATCTAAACTTTTTGTACTAAATTCGATAGCGGCGATTTGGCTTGGTGGTTCTAAAGAAATTCGTGATAACGCATCGGGTACTACATTACGTGAACCGGGACGATGGACGAGATCAAACGAGTGTTGGAGTAGTCGAACAGACCAGTGGGCTAATCTTTCAGAAGGGTTTTTGAGATTATTGAGCCAAATGAGTGTAGCATGGTCGGTTATTATCACTGTAAACCTGATACCTTCTATCATTGCTTCTATGCATGCTCGAAAACGTTCAATTGCAAAGATGACAGCCAAACATTCGCGTTCTGTGGTCGTGTAGTTGCGTTCAGCAGGAGTAAGTGTCCTACTATAATAAGCTATCATTCTTTCTTCGCCATCTAAAATTTGTGTTAGAACAACTCCAAGATCGTTGTTGGATGCATCGCATTGAATAATAAATGGTTTATTAAAATCGGGCTGTGATAAAATTAGTGATGATATCAGACAGGATTTTATCTTTAGAAACGCAGCTTCTGCGTTATCGGACCAGAGAATAGGTTGTTTTTTTCTTTCCTTTAATGAGATCATTAAGTGGTGATACGAGGTTTGAAAAATTATTGATGATTCGCCTATACCTATACCAACTACACATTCCGATAAATCGTTTAATCTCAGTAGATGGTTTAGGTCGAGGATAATTAATCATCGTCTCCACTTTTTCGGGATCGGTTCTTAATGAATTTTATCCGACAATAAAACCTAAAAATTTTAATGGTGTTTTGAAAAATTCGCATTTGTCAATATTTATAGTTAGATTTGCTTCCTTTAAACGAATCTTGACTTCTGATAGTAAATTTAAATGTTCTTCGAAAGTTGACAAACATATTATTATGTCGTCGAGATAGGCAAAAATGTTAGGAACGTATGTAGGCCCAAAATTTGCGTCAACAAGCCGTTGTTGCCTCTGTGCGGCATTACGTAAGCTAAAAGGCATAGGAATAAATTCAAAGTGATCTCTACCAACAACGTTAAACGCGGTTTTTTCTCTAGATGCTGGATCAAGTGGTACTTGCCAAAAAGCTTTTCGAAGGTCAATTGAAGAGATATATTTAGCATCCCTTAACATATTTAAGATTCTATCTATGTGTGGAAGTAGATAAGAATCGTGTTTTGTAATATCATTTAAAGGGCGGCCATCGAAACAGAACCGGTACTCACCGGACCTTTTCTTTACGAGTAGGACAGGGGAGCACCATGGGCTTGAAGAAGGTTGCACTACCCCTAATTTTTACATATCATCTAGTTCTTGGTTTAAAATATTAAGCATATGTGGAGACATTAGAAATGGTCTTTTTCGAAAAGGTTATTAGCATCTCCGATATGTATGTTCATGTATATTTTATTTGTGCGACCTAATTTATTTTTACTACTAATTTCATCAAAAGATTTTATGATTTCATTAGCTTTTGCTTGTTGGAATAGGTTTAACTCGTTTATGGAAAACAATTGATGAATACTAACGGTGTTACCTAAATTATACAAATTGGAATTAGACTGAACCTGCCAACAGTTATTTTTGAAATCAATATTTAATTGAAATGACAATGAAATCCGAACCGAGAATAAAATCGTGCGTAAGAGAAGGAGCTACAAAACAGTTTATTACTTTACTGTTTTCTTCAACAGTCGCTGGAAAATCCACAAAGTTATTAACATCGGTGTTATCGCCATTAGCTAAAATTAGTTTATTGATCACTTGGGTAATGTCTTAATTTGAGGTTTTTTATAACATTTAAGCCATTACCTCCAATTACTGAAGAGGTTGCACCAGTATCAAGAACAGCAGTACATTCAATATCGAAAATTTTAATTGGTATATAAGGACGATTATCATACAACTTACTTATTAAAAAAGGAGATACTTGTTCTGTTAACCTATGTTTTTTTTTGGTTGAATCGACGTAAAATTCTTTGACTGTATTAACCCAATCTCGTTATTCCTGATTACACTGGTCTGCAAAAAATATTTTTTATCGAGCCCTGACACTATTCAGGGTGATTCTTATGTAAAATGACATCCTGAATTCAAATATGTCTTCCGTTTTCTTCCATCACCCACCATTTTCGAGGGAGTCCCAAATCTCTAATTTTACCACTTTTCGATAAATTAATTATAATTTATTTATCGAACGATAATAATAATTATAATAATTATTATAATAATAAATATATGGACACGAATTTAATTTAAATGGGAAAAAGAACTATTTCAGCTATAAACAGTAATAAATAAAAAGATATTCATCGTTACTTGGTGCTTGCTTTCCTTTTATACCCTGAGGTACAGCTCTCTCGTTTCAAAAACCAACAGTACTCCGCCAACATGCTTGCATTTCACTTCCCTGAAAATCTCTTCTCCAGCTTAGCGATGTCTTGATGGAACCGTTCCGCGTGTTCATCCGAGACTGCTCCTAAATTTTCAGGGAAAAAGTCCAGATGCGAGTGAAGGAAGTGAACTTTAAGAGACATGTTACATCCTATGTCTTTGTACGCTAAAAGTAGTTCCTCGACGTGAGCGACATAATCTTCACTTTTGTGGTTACCCAGGAAGTTCTTACAAACGTTTTGAAATGCAAGCCAAACTCGTTTTTCTTTTCGATTTAGGTGTTCAATAAACGTCAAATCTTGGAAGAGTTGTCTAATCTGGGGACCAACAAAAACGCCTTCTTTGATTTTAGCTTCGCTAAGACGAGAAAATTTAGTTTTCAAAAATTGAAATGCGCCACCTGTCTTGTCCATTGCGCTCACAAACTGCTTGATCAATCCAAGTTTGATGTGTAAAGGTGGTAAGTAAATATTTTCCTTCGGAACCAAAGGATTGTGGGCGACATTTTTCTGACCAGGAATAAGATTTTTCTCGCAGAGGCCACTCCCGTACGATGTAATGTTTATCTCGGACTCGGCTATCCTATTCACAAAGGAAGCAGCAATATTTTGTGAATCCTGATTGCAAGCCCGTGAGTAGAGCAACAACTTTTAAGTCAGCGCAAAGTTTCCACTTATAATCATGATAACTATTTTTATCAAGGATTCTGAAGATGTTTTCGTACGTTTCCTTCATATCAACAGAGTATGCAACTGGAACTGATGGGAAGTCATTCCCATTTGCCAACAGGACAACTTTTAAGCTTGTTTTTGATGAGTCTATAAACAGTCTCCATTTGTCTGGGTCACATGGCATCTGTAGCTCTGTCATCAATAAATTTGCATTAGGGCAGAACACTAAACCTTTATCTTCTGAGAAAAGACATTTCAGGGTTGCTTGTCTGCTCCTGTAAGAAGATATTTTTACTCCCTTTTCTAAGAGATTCCACTGTTGAAGTCGCGATCCTATGAGCTGAGATTTAGTCTTGGGTAACTGCAAATCCCTGACAAGGTCATTTAATTTCGATTGAGTGAGGAGGTGAGGTTGTCGAGAAACTAAATCTGCGGAATACTCTCCATCATCATTGAACGTATTATTCGAAGCCTCAGGTTGTAGATCAGAGTCTTTTAAATCAATTTCCGGCTTTAGAGTATAAGTGTTTGGGGGCTCTGAGATTGGAAAAGTATTGTTATGAGAAACAGGTCTTAGAGCTGACGGAATATTGGGATACTGAATTGTATGCTTATTTTTGCTCGAAAACCCGACGGTGGAAGTCATACAAAAGTAACAATTTGTAAGATGACAGCGAGGTTCACACCAAACCATGGGCACAGCAAATGGCATTGATTTACGGGTACCTTTGAGCCATTTGGTCAAACTACTGTAACAAGTCGTACAGCAAACTGATGGAGCCCAAGTCTTGTCAATCAAAGTACAATTTATAAGCTGTTTTAACAAGCGGAGAAAGGGGTTTTCGTTGCGTTAATTCCCCACAGACATAGCAGAAGCTATCGGGATAATTTTTACACTTGCGTGGCATAATTAAACAGTAATGCAACGCCGGACATTAACTACAAATCACACTTAGTCACTTGAAAAAATCCGGTGTAAAAGTAATTTTACTCTTTACACAAATGAACAAAAATGAACACAAAATCCAGCACGCTTAAAACGTCGACAAGTTAACTCTGCAACAGCTATAGATGTACTGATCAAAGCAGTTAAGCAAACAATGTAATATACTATAATGAGAAGAGTAATGCAAGTTCAAAAATTCCTGCTCCTGCTCAAACTTGCATGTGGCATTAAGATCGCCAGCGTCGTGCAGTGAATCTTCCTAACTGTTTATTGTTATATATTTGTGTTTTATTGTTGTTTCTATATACATTTATTATAGCAAAACTTTTGCCATATACTTTGTTATAAATTTTATTACCTGCTTTGGGATGTTTAGCGGCTATAAGTTAAAATCCAAAAAAAAAATGCAAAAAATAAAATAAAAATGGGGTCCCCCCAAAATAGGTGGGTGATGGGTAAAAACGGAGTTCATTTTTTGAATTCAGGAGGTCATTTTACATAAGAATCGTCAAGAATGGCATCAGGGCCGATTTTCATGCAGACTAGTGTTATCG
Organism: Aquatica leii; assembly: GCA_035610365.1. Lineage (NCBI taxonomy): Eukaryota > Metazoa > Arthropoda > Insecta > Coleoptera > Lampyridae > Aquatica > Aquatica leii. The sequence continues at coordinate 35,857,945 of CM069438.1, forward strand.
GTAAAAGTGAGCTTAGAGTGTTTGGCCTGTTTAGAAAGGAAGGAACGTCGGCCAAAGGTGCGTTCTTTCTTTAAGAGTTTTTTGGACAATGGGGACAATTCGAAATTTTAACGTTTGGGTATCCACATCGGTGACAGAATAAATTTCTTTTTGCTAAACAAAATTGAAAGGCATGATTAGGTTGTTTGCAGTTCCAGCAAATGACTTTGGGACTTTGATTTTCTGTTGGTTTATTTTGATTCTGTAAATTTATTTTTGATATACTGCTAATTGAGTAAGTATTCGTTTTTGGGTTAGTGTGGAACTGAACCGATTGCACTTTATGTGTAGAACTACTGACAGCGGTTTGTATACCACTGGATGTATCGTAACTACAGACGTGAGATTTACTTTTGGGTGAATGAATTGTCTAATTTTTTGCATAAAGAGTTTAACTCGCTTACAAAAGAAACATCTCGAAGTACCAAGTGAGAGATGTATTCTGGTAAGAGGTTAGACATGATTATTCTAATTTTTGTAGCTTCAAGAAGGGATTTCCTTATTCTAGAAAATAAATTTTCTAAGTGTGCTATAAAAATAGTAACGTGTTTGGTCCGTTTTTGTTTACGTGATTTAATTTGTTTCCAAATTTGATCTTCATAGTCCGTTGGTAAAAATTCGGATTTTAGTAAAGAAACGAGTGAAGTCCAGTCAGAAACGGTGTTTTTAACACTGCGAAACCAAATAAAAGCATCGTCGACAAATAATTCTACCGTCGAATTGAATAGTTCATCATCGGAAATTTTTCGAGATTTACTTAGATCGGTAACGTGTTCGAGAAACAAGGGTAGTTTGCCTGGATCTCCATTAAATGTAATATTTAAATGGGAGACATTAGCATATCGTGAATTGCTATTACCTATGGGTGTTTAGACGTTAATCACGGGAGTAGCAGCAGAAAATGTGGTCGACGTATTGATTGGTTCTGATTGACTTAGTGATTGTTCTAAATCAGCATCAAGAAGCAAAGCATTTGCGTACAATTCGTTTTTGACATCAGACTGATCATCTGGAGTAATTAATCGTAGAATTCTACTAGTGACATAAGCAATTCTAGAGCGAAGTCGTTTATAAAGCGAATTATTTGAAGAACCTTCAAATTCTTTTATTAAAATTTCAATTGAATTTAAGGTATTATTAATTCCTTTGATTTGAGTTTCTAACACGTCGTATTTATCTAATTAACCGGAGGTACGTTCTTTATTGAGCGCGCGACACAAAATTTTCCTCTTTTCGTCATGCGAACGTGAAATATTAATGCTTCTTATTAATAATTCGTACGTTAATTCGTCAATTAACAAATACTTAGGCCTAATAACATCGTCCATTTTATGATAATTAATAATAACAGATTTTAAAAAAATTGTGTTTTTTTAAGACTTTTTAATGTGCTAAAAGAATTCAAACAAATATTACAGATTACGTATTCAATTGCAAGTAAAATATACTGAAGCGTGCGATAATCGAATGTTAATAAAATACCGATTTTGAACCAATGTGTGACCTTTAGATAAATGCAAATGCACATAACAAATTGTTAATACAAAATTAAGTTAAATAAACACTTGAGATGCTGTGGTTTAAGCAGTAAAATTTTGACTATTGATAAAAAAGGTATAGGGTGATTGAATTATGTAATAAATAATTTAAATAAGGCCCCACGTTGGGCGCCAAAATTAGTGTAACGTTTTCGTTGATACCGCGCGGCTACTTTACGTCGTACAGGCAGTCGTGGTTCTTATTACATCAAAATATGGATGACTAACTCAATTACCCTAATTACCGTTGGGCGCCATCCAGTTATGTCCGAACTGAAACGGGAGATATTAACTTTCTTGGATATAAAAAGAAATTACAATAAAAAAACTTCTTCACATTTTACAAAGATATAATTAAAAAATAACAACAAAAAAAACATAACACTTAATTGCTTTGTCTTCTTATCAATTGTTGGATTACACATATATTATATTAAACTGATTTACCTATTCTCGTACTTAAATATAAATGCATCAATCAATAGTGTGCTGAGGAGGAGGAGGATGTGGACCCACCAAACCACAAGTTCGCCACATAAAGGATAGGTAAGAGTAGGAAAAGTATCATTAAAAGAAAGTCTGGTTAGACTTAGGCGGATGGGCTGATATCGGTACGTGTTTTGTGAGCACGCGGTCTAAATACGTTAGAAAATAAAACTTTATTCGTATTGTAGGTTCTGGTCTCCTTTTGCAAAATGTCGACAAGCTAGAATCCGATGTGCCGGGGACGACGGACACCTATCATCATCTAGAACGCTAATGCGTTTTAGATGGCAACGAAATCCGCCGTGTGAAGACAGGATTTGGATGGCCTCACGTCCAGGGACGTGGGTCATTCTGACCCAGGTAAGAATATCCGGGATAAGAGATTTATGAGAAGTGTCCCACAGCCGCTGCCATTCACCCAAGATCAAGACCTTTAAGTGACGCTTGGCCGCTGAAAAGGACGGAAAATCGTTGATTGAAACGTGCTGGTCAAAGAAGTTGCACGAGCCGGCCTTGCGAAGGACTTTGGTGCAGTAAATTTCCTGCAAAAGGAGATGTAGGGGAGGATGCTTGGATGTAACATAGTTCTAAGGAATAGGGATTGGGGCGAGGTCAGTTTCCTGACCACGTGAGAATGTCGAAGTCTATGGTACCAAATGTCTAGGCCATAAGTGAGCATGGGGAATGACTGCATTGTCAAAGATATTCGCAAGATGTTTTTTGTGAAGGTTCCATTTCAATCGTATTTGTAGAACAAGTGCAAGACGCTCTTACACTTGTCAACCACGAAAGCGCAATGTTTTACAAAACTCAGTTTGTCGTCAAGCAAAAGTCCGAGGTACTTGAATGCGAAGACCCTACGAACAGGAGTATCGTGGAAGTGCAGTGAAGGATCTCGTCTTAGAGTAAAGCCAAAAACCATGTACTTACTCTTGTCTGCAGAAATACTTAGTTTATTGCTGCCAGCCCAGCTAGTCACAATATTTAGGCACGTGTTGGATTTTGCCTCCAAGTCTCGTCTGGAATTAGCGGAAACTGTTATGTCATCCGCATAGGCGAAGATGTCGCAGTCTGCTGGTAAGTTCTTGTTTAAGAGATCAATTACCACCAAGTTCCAAAAACCGAGCCTTGTGGACAGCCCTTCGTCAGTTGTTTGGTGAAGGTTGAACGTGAAACGTTCGCATAGTATGTTATTGATCTATTCGACAAATAGCTACGAATGACGTGCGTAGCGCCAGCAGGTACTCTCTTAACGACGAGAGCTTCGATTATAGAGAGCCACCATACGTTATTGAACGCTCCAGAAATGACTACGAAAATTGCTAATTTATACTTGGAAACGTTCGATTGTACAATAGTCATTAATCGACGGGCGGCGTCTGTCGTCGTTTTGCCAGGAACGAAGCTATATTAACTAGGATGGAATAAGATATTTAGCGGAATGTCGTCATGTATCTTTTTTAGAAGTGTCCTTTCAAAAAGTTTGCCTAGTTCCGATAACAAAGTTATCGGGCGATACGAGTTTGGGTTGACGAGATCCTTCTTTCCGGACATGAGAATAGTGATTAGTTTACCAGCTTTCTAGCTGGTAAAAAAATAACCGATTTTTATGCAAGAATTGAACAGGTCAACGATCGTTGATGAGAGAGAATCTAAGATAACCGTTCGCAAAAAGTTACAGTGTATTCCGTCAAGTCTAAAAGCTTTATTCTTAGGAATCTTGCTAGCCACCGCGGCTAAGTCGTCGCTAGTGATCACCCAGTCTTGTCGGGAATTACATTGCAAAAGAGATCGGGATCTTATTTGGGTATGATAAGCATTGTCCGTCGAGGGATCGTCGTCTGGAAATAAAGTGGAAACTATTACTCTGATCTATCTAATTCTGAGATAGTGAGGATAACGTGTAAACTAACCCCCAAAGACTCGTCGCCAAGCGTTTTTTCCACGAAACTTTGCCATGAGCTATATTTTGCTGTCTTCACTGCCAGTTTGTACCGGTAAAGCGCGGCCTTATAAGAGGCAAGCCATTGATGTTTCTGGTCTGTAGGGGCTTTTTGGTGGTGTTTTCGTAAACATTATTCAAGCGAACAAGATCTATGCGTTTCCTTGTCTTTTCAGGTAGGCTGGGCAGGTGTTGGAAATGGCTTTGTGTTTGACGACGTCTCCTTCGTGGGAAAAGCGAACGCAGTTTGCGCATGTAGGGTCTCTTTCCAAGTTAGGGCATGCTTTGGTTTCGTGCTTTTCAGTACTGTATCTCGCTTTTACAGTCGCTCGAGTGATGGCCGTATTTCTGGCAATGAAAACAGCGAGTAACTCAGATTGACCCTACACGCATTCCACGCTACATACACACGACGTGATGCCAAAAGGTATCGTCGAACATCGGCATGGACCTCAATGATCCAATTACCGTTAGGTTGGTCTCTAGAACCGAAACGGAATAGGACTTTCAAATGTTGATTGGCCAAGTGTAGTACCTCATCCAGGCGTCATAAAAATTCAGAGAAGTAATTGCCTCTTTCACCGGCTCAGGGGACAGGTTAGTGGGAACGTTTATTAAAGATAGGCATGGCAATGATATGCCTTGGGCTTGACTACAAAGCCGGCTTTATCTAGGATGTCCAAAGCAATTTTTGTCAGGCCAGTCTTCTCTGATTCGAGTCTAATCGAGCTTTTGCCCGTCTTAGTCACACGGTTGAGTCGAAGGCCGTACTTTTGAGAGTCAAAGACTCACATTAAAGTCGTCTTCGTATCGTCGGCTGACTTAAGAGGAGAGTCGGGTTTGGGCACGATGACTACTGTCGAACGGGATACGGGAGAAACGGATTTTCCAGAAGGTATTTTGAACTTCTCAACAATTTTTGAACGAGCCGCTTGGGCATACGATAGTAGGGCAGGAGGCGCAGCAATGGAAGTAGTAGCAAGCTTGGCTGATACGTTTTGCAAGGCTCTTTGAACATCAGCCAAGGTGTTAGCAATGTAAGCCGTTTGCTGCGAGACGCGATGGGAGATCAAGGATTTACGAAATGTCGCTTAAAATCTGCTGACAATGTCAATCATTTCTGATTGACGGGAAGTCGTGGCCTTACAAGCATAGATCACTTTGGTAAGACGGAGGATGTCGGCGTCGAATAAAGATTCGATACTGTCAGGAAAGGTATCTGAAGGGACATCATCATTGTCGTCTTCACGACGATGCTTGGTGGAGGCGAATTTAGCCTCCATGGCGGAGGAGACTGAAGGAGTGGGAGAGGTAGAGCGCGACGCTCATGGAGTGCCAGCTGGAGAAATGAACTGATATCTTATACCCCTTTTAGCCGTTCACAGAAGCTTATTGCCAGAAACGGTTGGACTTATAGCCTGTGAGTCGTTGCCCACCTTTAACCTCGTGCAGGCAAGGGTCTAAAGCACCGTGGAAAGGAACAATTTTATCACAAAATAACAACAGTATAATTACAAAATTACAAAATTACTGTCGGCCTTAATTATCCGACTTCGTTTGATTTGCTCACAATTGAATAATCAAATTCCTTTTGCTTTAGCTAAAGGTGAAGGATTAATTTTTATATTGAAGAGAAACCAGAGTACCACTGAGAGACAATAGGCAACTAGAGATTATTTATCTCAAAGACCTTCTTGCAACCAAGAAGGTTCTCACTTGAGTCCCGGGAACAGCGGTGGAACCGGCCATCCTACTGAAATAAATATCGGTACAGAACAACATCAGTATCGAAACGTGGCGAGTGGTTAACACTAAACAAGATTCTAAATGAACGCAATACGTCTTGTTTATAGACAAAGGGTCTTGGGAAAAGGTGGAAGCGTTAACCAGCCAATTGCAACTCGGATTTTCGATGATCACTTTCCGGTCGCTGGAAGGACATCAAAGAACCGGATACCACAAATGATGCCCACGAGGCAATGGACGTAAATTCAGAGCCAAAATGAACGTGCTAGCGGTAAATATAATGCTCAAAATCGTTCAGATAAATATACATCACTGTAGAGCAGCCTCAGCTTCGAGTTGAATATTGATTTAATACTATTCTTACAAATAAATTTCCTTATTTGATTAGTAACCTTGTGAATGTAGGACAAAAAAGCCAATTTCGAATTGGATTAGGGAGTCCTTAGGTAATTGACAGGCAAAATCTCTCAAATTCTTCCTTCTCCCAAGGACAAATTTCCTACAATGTCATTTCAAGAGGTATATCAAATTCCTTGTTCATGTGGTTTAGTCTACATTGGTGAAACCGGTCGTTCCGTTATTACTTGCGTTTCAGAACATGATCGTTGTAGAAGGAAAAGGTATATTTTTTAGTCTGCGGTTGCTGAACATCATTTTACTTCAGGTCACAAGGTAGATTTTGATAACGTTTCGGTGATTGCCAACTCTTCATTCTTTTTTAACAGGAAATTCCGAGAGAGCATAGAAATCATCAAACACCTCAATAATTTCAATCGTGATCATGGTTTCGAGTTATTCCCTCTTTGGTTCCCGGTTCTTAGTCCTTTATCGAAAACACGCCCCTTTTCAACCGTAACCCAATTAGAGTCGAGCTTTTGTTTTTTCATGTTTATCGTTTTCTTTCTTACCCTTTCAAAGTTTAGAATTTGACTTGGTTCACAAGTTGATTACCTAACTTTTGAGAAGTGCTTAGTTAGATTTTGGTTGCTTGGTTGAGTTCATCGATTTCTCTCGCGCTTTGATAAAGCCCTTTTCCAAAGTAGGCGAAACGTTGGTAACTTCGGTTACAACAATGACACAGGCTAAACCCGGAAGACGTTCTCATCTTAGTATGGAAAAACTCTTCAGGGATGAGGCATACAAAACTTTTCCTTACAGAGCCACAATCAAACACTCAAACTGCACATTTAAGCAGCCTTAACTGCAAAGGAGCTCTCTGTGCCGCGAATGCTTGGAGGACGACGATAATCCGCAGCATCTGCTGTGTAAATGCAAACCAAAACTAACCGACGAGTTGAAAAAAGCCCCTTGATATAAACTTCTAGACTTCATTGATAAAATAGAATTGCTGAGGAAGGTGCACAAAAAGACCAAGTAGACTATAGTGCAGGGGCAGTAGACCAACCATCTCTTAAATTAAAGTTTAAAAAAATTAAAAAACAAAACAGCGTCGTCACGTTATCTTTTACCTTTTTAGCGATTTTCGAAAGACTGCTACTTTATCCCGACACGGCTGTCGTAGCGAGGTAATCTGTGAAGGTCACTTTCTTTAATAAATGATGTTAGTAATATGAGTGATTCATCTTTAAAGCCATTTGCTCACTATTATTTATATATAGTGACTTTATACTATGAGATGGCTTTGCCATCGAATTTCACTCGTGTTACTAACATCATTTATTAATATAAGATGCTATATAGGCATGTCAATGCATTTGTGGACAGTGGCGTGCTAAACAGGCCCGGGGGTACGAAAAGCACGGCGGCATACGTTACTGTTTGAACATTGTTTCGTGTTATTAAAGCTATAATGTTCATCCTAATCCTTTTATTTGATATTTTTTCTATATTAAATATCGGAGATAACCAATTGCAGTTATAATCTCTCGAACTCGCACCGAAGACTGGAATAGACTGCAATGTGTCAGTACGCCACTGTTTGTGGACGTACAGTAAAGTGTTCTCCTACTGCTGAGAAGCCCCAAAAGGGCAAAACAGTCGTCTAGTGGTTCACTCTGGTGGCATTTTCACATTTGCATTGCCATTGCTTACCTTAAAATGTTTATATGTTGTGGCTTTAGCCCGTGGCTTGTTAAAAACGTATTTGAATTACGCGGGTAGCATTCAACGTTTTCATCTTTATAGCTATTTATATACGATTATTCATACATAGTAATTTTATATTATAAGATGGCTTTGCCATCGAATTTTACTTATGTTTCTATTGAGCTAATTTCTTTAAAATAAAATGTGATAAGGACTTAAAATCTAGAATAAATCTATTTAAAATAGTTACTCAATTTAGCAGTACTCAAGGAAAATTATCTAAAGTCCACACAAACTTGATTTTTGTTAAATAAAAAACCTGGACAGCCACCACATGACTTTCCTATAAGAAATAATGTTTACATATTTTTTTAAGGTTATGGATGTCATAAAACCACTTTAGTGTGATATGTACACGTTTGTATTGACTTCCTAGCATGCTATAATTTTTTTGAATTTTTTCTCCTCGTTTATGCCATCATATCGACAAACCCCTATATTTGTGCGCCTCGATATTGCTTTCACCTTTAGTAAAACAGTAAAAAATTTTTCCTTCAGGATATGGAATTTTTTTCTAAAAAAAAAAATTTGCAGGCAGGATTCGAATCTAGATTATATATGAAAATAACTTTAAATTATAAAGCAAATGTCTAATAAACTGTTAATGTTATAAAAATTTATTTGAATAAATTGTTACGCAGAATCATCTATAAAAAACTAAAAATAATTCAAATAATTTACATACGTACAAAATTGTATAAAAAAACGGTTTCTTTATCAGACCCATCTTTTGGTGGAACCGAGAGAATATGAAAACTTTTGGTTCGAGAGTTATCGTGGGTACACACACACACAGACACCCAAAGTTTCTTTTGTCAAAAATACGTTTTTCTGATTCAGAAAACCTTAAAACGTAAAATTATGCCAAAAAAATTTTTGAAAACAGATTGTGATTGCTAAATTTTTCTTATAGAAAAATTATTGAATTGTTACTAAATCTATGCGCGTAACTAGACATCCGCGCTAAGGAGTTCTTGGTGAAGCGTTTTTTCTTATGTATTATGTTCTATTCCACATAAACTATACATACAGTTACATTTTTCTTGAGGAAAGCCTGAAGAGGTCATGGGGATGCCTGGCCCACCCGGGCTAAATTTGAATTTTTGGTAAATAGAGTTTTGTATGGTGGTAATAGAAGAAATAAGGACAAGTAAAAAAACAATAAGGAAAATTAATTAGGCATATATTTTACAATCACAAAGTTTTTTATAAATATTGCTATTTGTTAAGACTTAAAAAATCGTTTTACACAAGAGTCAAAACAGTGTTTTCTAACAGTATAGAAAACTTAGCAAGTATTTATTATTATTTACACGATTGAGCTAACAACTATGAATCCTCATCTCTATATAACAAATCACTTTACGCTTGCTCGTCTGATTAGCATTATACAAAAAAATCGAATACATATAACAAAAAAAACCACGTGGAATGAGTTATTTTCAATGTAGTTTACATTCACGAATAACTTAAATAATATATACACATAGTTACAGAATAATATTACACAAAAATAACGTAGTGAGCAATAATACAAAGAAAAAGTAAACGATTTTTGGTGGTTACGCAAAAATCGCTCGCAACAACTTTTAAGATTACAATGGCAAAAACGACATTTTCGTATCGCCTAATAACCTAGGCCAATTATTTTTTCGTTTATATTCTCAAACAAAATTACAAAAATATATATACTTTATATTATGTCTAACTATTCGTAAAATATCTTTGGTATTCATAATAATGATAATAATAATTAATAATAATGATAGTAATTACTAACATCCCCATTTCGATTACGATTATTAATTTGGCGAAACTCCCCTTATTGCACAAGTTCTTCGTTAATTGCACAATTGATAATCGAGAGGAGGAGTAGCAACGTTGCGTTACAAGCGGTAGTGCCATCAACAGGGAAAAAAATTAAACTTTGCAACTTCGTTCTATGTTGGAAGCTCACGATTAATTTCTAAATTAAAAAACGCTCTAACCGAAGTGTTTTCCAGTTTAACAACGATAAATTTTCAAAAATCTCGTAAAATAATTTTTATCGCCAACCGAGAAGCTAAATTTTATTTCCTACACAGTTTCTAATCACGATTATGTATATTTGATATTTTCGAGATTTTAAAACAGTCAGAATTACAAAATAATTATTGATTTACAAGAATTGACATTGCAAAAACTAGTGTCCAAGTGACACTAAACCTGATATGTACAACTACAATCAAGCTTATTAATGTAACGATACTCTTTGATTAAGTTTTAATCAGATAATTCGGTCAATTAATTTAATTGTCTAAATTCTTATTTTTCTTTATGATACAATAGGACATGTTTGTTTTTTTTATTCGGCGTTTTATCACCCACCCATTCGTAAACAAACCTTAAAGTAGATAAATAGCTAATGGGGTATTGAAAAATCGATTGATATTTATATAATCAGTCTTTTCGTATGTAATTTTTTCGTTCCTAGTTATATACAATGTATTATACGTGCGTTGCCATTGTGCCTCGTTTCATCGTCGAATTTGGAACTATGTATTGACTTGTAGGTGAATTGGGCAATCGCGACACTTGCGGAACAGCGCCGTTAGCACCATTTTGGGTATAAACTTGGTTCACTATATTACCGGAGTTTGTCACTAATCCACTCGAATTCACAAAACTCCTAGACGAATCGCGCGAATACGGCGGCGGCGCCGGTGTGGCGGCTGGATTAGCCGTGTTCGGCGTCGGCAGGCCTATACTTGGATTTCTCAAATACGGGTTGCCGTACGTTGCACTAAATCTCGGATCGATGATGCCGACGTTTGGTAGATTTCCGTTTGGAATGTTTTGAACGTTGGCCATGTGAAGATCCGTGAGATCGCTCAGTGGCAAACTGGTACCGGTTAATGGATGATTAAGCGATTGCAAGCTGTTTAGTTGTAAGCGGGTCGATTGCAAACTTTCCCGGTTAGGGTCGATCGATGACGAAATTGGCGGTTGCATGATAGGCGGATTGTAGTCACGTGCGTAGTCTACGTACGGTACGTAGCCATTGTTGTTTTGGCCATCCTGAAACCACAACATTGAATATACAAAGTGATGCTAACTAGAAATGCAGAAGCAGTTACCTTTGGAGGAAAAGTAGGTTCGGTATAATCGGCCGAATACCGATACACATCCTGACCGGGCACGTTGACAGGCCCGGCCAGCGGTACACCAATCCTCGTTATGACAGACTCGCTGCCAGTTTCCGATTCCGCACCTGGTACGTAATCGTCGCAGTGCACGTTGCTGTGCGACGATCCCGTTCTCAAGTCCAATTTCAAATCTGATATGTTAGAACTGCGATCGGATTCCTTACATTGCTTCTCAATGGCGTTGACATCGGCTAAAACGCACTAATAAAACACGACATAACAAAATCCGATCAACTTACTTTCAGGAGGAGGTTTCTTGTTGCTTTGTCTATGCCATAAGAAGATTAATAAGATCGCTATGATGAGAATAATGACCGCAACCACAAAACCAATGATAAAAATCAACATTGGAAAGGTTTCTGTAATCAGTCGGGTTTAAAAAACAATTTTTTAAAATTTGAGTATACTTACTTTGCGGCATTAAATTAATTTCAACGTCGTCAGAACCGTAAGGGTTAGTAACGCTGCAATTGTAGACTCCAAAGTGCTTTTCTTGCGATTCCCTTATGATCAGAGTCGATTTTATACCTTCTGGTAGCGGGTCCTCGAGTATCGAGTAATCTTGATCGTGCATGTCAACTTCATGCCCATTAAAAGTCCACACGACTCTTTCTGGAGGTGGTATAGAATAAGCGGTGCATTCGACTCTGACGTTATCTCCTTCGATGCCAAATTGAGTGCGATGGCTGATTATAGACGGACGACCTTTTAAGTAAATCGCAGCCTCGGCACCAACTTCCGGAAAACCAGGCACGTGCGCTTTGCAATAGTAACGACCAGCCGTATCGGTGTCCACTCTTAATGTAAGATTTGGACTGGTACTAACAACCCGCGAAGAATCTTCATGCAACCACGTTATATCCGGAAATGGGTTTCCATCTACGTCACAAGACAACGTCACGCTTCCGCCTAAATCGGCTTGTACCGAACGTGGTTTACTCCGAAATTGTGGACCATCTAGAATGACTGTTGTTAAAGATTTTGTTAAATGCTAAGTACCAGTACTTACAACTTATGTCCAGAGTTTCGCTTTCTTCGCTTTTTCCCACCGGGTTATGAACTTCGCACTTGACGATGGCGTCGTGGTACTTTCTCGTAACGTTTGTTAATACTAATTCGGTAGTATAGTCGCCGATTATAACCTGATCGTTGAGGAACCAGCGAAAAGTTACTTCGGATGGATTTGCATCGGCTTGGCAACCTAAGCGTACTTCAGCACCTTCCGGTATGCGCCCATTAGACGCAGCTCCTGATAAAATCGTCACCGTTACTTTCGGTGCGTACTTCACCTACAAAACAAATAAATCAGTGCCTGGTTAAAACAATACCAAAAAATACCTCAAGTTTTAGCTTAGCCGACTGATGGGTGCGTTCTGCTGTATTCTGAGCTTGACAAGTAAAAGTGGTGTTGTGGTGTTCTTTACGCGGTGTCAACTTCAAGATTGACTTAGCCGTAAACCTCCGACCATCCGGTAACTCATCGACTAAATACTCGATTCCATTAGTTAACACGTTTCCGTGCCCATCGATCCACGTGATTTCAGCAGCCGGTTTTCCACCGTAGCTTATACACTCTAACTCGATCTCCCTGTCTTCGGTCGTTACTAAATAATCACCCTGTATTATCTTAGGAGGATCTGGCGGTACTAATACTGTTACAGTCGCGAAATTGCTTCGTATCCCAGGTTGGCCTAAAGCACCTGGGGATACTTGACACTGATAACGGGCATCGTCGTCTAGCATAACGGGATAAATATCCAGAGAAAAATCTCCTGAAAAGATAAACTCGTTAGTTGTGTATTTAAGTTTGTTTGCGCAGATTTTCAAGGCATCATAAGACTAAAGAAAATAAGGGTGTAATTTAGAGTTCTGATTAACATTATTCAGGGGGCCTCATATCGTTGTCTTTTTCAGCAATTTGAAGGGAAGACCTTTTCCCTTAAAACGAGGTAAGCGTTATTAACCTTTAGAAATCCCAGAAGAACAAAACGCTTTCACAGGACCGTAATAAAGCCTCTCTTTTTATGAACTCGTTACGTGCTCTAGTATAGGTGTGCCAATCACTTTGGTTTTATGGACACACTCAAACGCGTCATTTCTCCTTTCCCCGGTATAAATAATATTGTCATCGAATTTTTATGAACTAATAAATGTTTTAGATGCCAGCGAGTTATTGATATTTTCTCCTACAGCGCCATTTGTAAAATTAGTTTTTCCCGCAGCAACGGCAGCACCGAAGCATTAGAAATAGACGCGACCATTAATATTTCATCTTATATGTTATATTTATCGAGTCGAAGCGCAATTAACTCGTCGAAAATTAGAGTTTTATTTATTACGTAAGCGCGAAATGAAGTTTAACAAGACACCTCGGCAATATCTCTTTTTCGAACGCCTTAGATTTTAAACAATACAAAGTTTTGCGAACATTACAAAACCCCAAAGCTAATCTTGAAACTTCGTAACTAGATAGTAGTAACCGCGAATTCCTCGTACTTTCAGATACCATTTAAATATGAAAACGCCTGATATAAAACAGCATTGGTTCCCGAGGGTGCAAAAGTTTCAACTCTCAGGTTCAAATTGCAATGGGGGGATACACCCCGAGAATGGTGTTCGTGTTAAAATTGACGCTCTTGTAATTACCTGCTTATTTTGCCATCTCTAATAAACTACGACGTTTGCTTTATTTATTTACATTAATAATTACTACGTGTCTGATTAAAATCTAATTAAGTCACTTTTTAATCCAAACGAAATTGCGGGTCGTATCGATTCGACGATGGATTTTCATAAAACAAAAAGGGAAACGCGTGTTTTCGGCGTCATCTATCATTGTTGTTTTGTTTACATTGTGATCAAAAGAATAATACGTCAACGTAATTTGGGCGATTGCATCGGTTTACATGACATCTAAGTGATAGTTAAATTTACAGCTAAATATCTTCGAAAAATACAGCACTATACATTAAATAAAGAGAATAAAAATAAACAGTAAACGAAACGTCTTAACGTTTTTAATGTGTCAAGGAAGTATATAATTATTAATTAATTATTTTTAAAAAAATGTTGGGGTTTCTTTTTTGTTGAACGGACTGTACAGACATAAAATTTCTTATATGATATTGCGATACGACTAACTTATGTGGGTAAGCTATGAACAAAATAAATTTTATAATCAATAGAAATGAGGTGCAAAAAATGTTTTTAAAGACAACAAAAAATTTGTATTGCTTTTAAAATCGTCAGAGACCAATGATAATATTCAATACATTTTTAAAGAAATATTTGTCACGCTGTATGGAAAATTATTTTTCTATCATTTTTTATAAACGAACCAATTATAGTTAGTTCAAGTTCGTATCAAAATTGAAACAAGTTGTAAACTATTGTATTTTAAACAAAGATGAGATTTGACCTGCTGATCGTTCATCTACTAAATATTTTGTGCTAAAATTGCCACGTGAATACCTTCCAAAGACCTACGAAATTTTTCGAGTGCTTCTTATTCAGGTTGCGTACTCAAAGACACAAAAATAAATTATTTAACTACTCTAGAAAATACAGAACAAACACCATGTTAAGGATAACTCGAAAGACTCTTGAGTTGATAGAACATCGTCAGTGTCAGAGTAGGAACTGAATAGTATTAAAAACGTAATAACAGATGGAGAGCGGCATAATCATTGGTTGCAAATTAAAATAAAACTCAGTACAATTAAAGAAAAACAATTTTTTGATCAATATATTATACAAAATTGGAAATTTGACTGTAGATGAATGTTGACCAAATAGCGTTCTTCAAAGACCGAAAACTGCCAACATGGTTTTGAGTGTTTTCTGAGTTTTTATAAAAAAATTGTAGGTAGCACCTTCGCACGCAGTCAAATCAGGAAAGCGTACGAGCCAATTAAAATCACTTCTTAGCAAAATGAAGCATTTGGAAAATCTTTCGGCCAAAAGTTTATGCACACCTTAATTATGTCGCCATTTCTTCAAAAACAAGCAAAAATCCTCTATCATAGACAGGTAACGTGCTGAATTCACCTTTATAGGTCAATCATTTTTTTGAAAAAAAAGAGCCTATGATGAATACTGCCACTGAGTGTAGAAGTCTTTGTTGACGCATCTTAGAATTAGTGTTACTCCAAGAACGTATATTCTGTTTGTTGACACGTCCACGGAGGTAAAAATGTGACTCGTCCGACAAAAAATGACATGTTTTCAGTAGCAAACTGTTTGGCTTCATAATCACGAAAGTGTAGTACTTGGACGACTACCATTTTGTACAAATACATATAAAGGTATTCATTCATGTCAATGCTTGTTTCCGAAATCGATCAATGTCAATTCAAATTAACTTAATGTTTTCTGGAGTTGTGGCAGTTCTCCACGGTCTGCTTTTCGTCAGCAAATTTTCTGTATCTCTGAATGCATTTACTCACGAAATAATCGGATCTCGATTAAAAAGTGAATCGTAAGGACTAATTGCAAATGACAATCAATAAATAAAAGAATCAATAAAAGCAGAAGGAATTATAATTGCACGCAGAACAATCAAGCCCCGTGTTGGGCGCCAAATTTTGTTACGTAAATTTAACTGTAATTTAGTGCAAACGTCAGTTTAAACTTCGAAGAGAGGGTCGTTGATCGTTTAAGATACTTAAAAATGTGGAAACTTACTGACTTGACACTAACACACACGTGTGAATTTCTTAACGTACAAAATGGAAGTGAGCCTATTGGTTTCCGGTATGTAAAATTACGTTTTATAGAGCAAAATTCTTACAATACGGAAACCACACCAAAATAATTTTTAACATAACAATTTACCCCCCTCCCTTCCCCAACAACATCAAAAACTGTAAAGTCTATACTAGTTAAAATAAATAATGAAAATTTAAACATACGCCAAGGACAGAGGCTTAAAATTCAAACCTAGATCAATCACAATAACACCCAACCCAAGAAGAAAAGTAACCAAAAGATAATTTCCCAGCTCACTACGTATTACAAATCAATTGTATAAAAAAGTCGCATAAAGCGCTTGATGCTTCAAAGAACCAAAAGTCCAACTAACAGAAGTAAAGTTAAAAGTCGACATCAGTCGTTACACTATAAAAACAAGAAAGCAACGTAGTCTCACATTGATAAATAGTTCTAAACAAACCAAGAAAAAAGAAGAGGTATAAAAAGAAAGAAGTTTAGACCACAGTCAACAGCAACGCTCTAAAATCCTATAAAACCCCAACCTACAGATACAAATTTAACCTTAAATATAATCTCAAAACCAAACAAACCTTAAGATCCAAAAAACAAAATCAACAAAGAAATCTTAAGCAAAAAAAGATTTTGACACAAGCCGACTAAGCGGAAGTACGTCGAGTATAAGAAACGACGTTGCAGTCTATTCTAAGTTCCAAACCGAGCACAACAAAAAAATCAACTAAGTCCAACCAAGCAAGAGAAGAAAGAAAGAAAAAACTAAAAAAGAAAAAGAAATAAAGCTTTCAAACAACTAACCAAGGTTTAAAAAAAAGCGAAACAGACAATTGCTCTAAAAGCAAACCTTAAAGAAAAACTAAAACTAGAAGTAGATGTTTGATTTGTTCTTCCCTCCGTAGAAGAAACGAAATGGATGACCAACCTTTTGATGCCCAACCATATATAGAAAAAAGAAAAACAAAGGAAAGAGAGAAGATAGTTTACTGCAAGACTCAAATGCCGACAAGCGGAATAAAAACCCCAAAAGAAAAAAGTAAACATAAACCAAAGTGAGAGTCGTACTAGTAAAAAAAGAAGAAATTTACTAGAAACTCAATCAAAGAAGAATACCAGCAAAATAGAAAAAAAAACCAATTGGGTAGCATCCCAGCTACAACCAACAAAATTCCGCAAATGGAATCAAAAAATTAATCACAAAATCTAAAGAAGAGAACCAAAAGAATAGCCAACAATCAGAATCCGATTGCCAAAAAGGATGAAAGAGAAGATAATGATTAGAAGAAGGAGACAACAAAGCACAACCAAAAATGTTGAAACGAGTAGTAGAACTAGCTTCCACATTTTTAGCACGACTACCAACTTTAGAAAGATTTGCAGAAGTTCTTCGAGCTAGGCTAGAAGAGATAGACAATGTAAAGCCAACAGTAACACTATCGCGTCATCGATCTAAACCGAGCGCTTTCTGCGACTGACAAACCGGATAGTAGCGAACGTACTCTGCCATTTTAGGTATTAAACGTGGTCAATAAAAATGACGTCGAAGAAGAAATGGAATGGACGTAATAATCGTGAATAATTGGTTTACATTGGCTGTTTGAAACTACTAGCTTTTACAGATGCTTATTGTCAGGAGAGACTCGTACTAGTTTGCAAAGAAAACCGTGCATCCAATCAACGAGAAAACTGACAAGGAGACGCAGACACGTTACCCGCTAGTTATACCATTCGTTTTTAGTAGGGCCGGTAATCTTCAAAAACAAAGACAAAACCAGTAGACAAGTCAGAAGGAAAAGGAACCGGACGTAAAGGTTTAGCAGCTTTAAAACTACAACAAACAAGAGTATGAGAATTAGCAGTAGACACAAAAATAAATCGAAATCTTAAAATTGTGCTTGTGATGTTTAAATTTTAATTTTCTAACATCATTTGCGTATGTGGTAATTTTGATTTATTTTTATTAGTTTAGTCATCACAGGGTAAGCTTTTGCTATTAGTTTTTAGAATTCTTTAGTAATTTCCTTGTTAATTTGTTAGCACGACCACACACGTGTTAGTCCGCATCTTTCGATGTATTCTCGACCGATTAGGAGTTAGTATCGACCAAATAACTTCATGAAAAGATAATAATTTTGGAAGGTCTACGTTAAAGCTAAAAACGAGGTCTCGACAAGAACTTTTCTCCGAGATACTATTCCTGATGCGTCAATTGACTGCAATATCCACTTTTAACTTAATGTGTACAACAGCATTCGATAACCGGTTTTTATGTCTTATTTCTTTTAGCATTAATTAATAATTTTGTAGATTTTTGTTTATCGGCTTATAAGTTTTATTGTTACGGTGCAGCGCAGTGATCGATAATTAGCAAGTGTTCGTTTAGCAATTGATAGTTGTTACGTTTTCTTCTTTCCTCTTTTTTTTCCTTCTCTTCGAATTCTAATTTTGGAATTATTAGTACTTGGGATTTTGGGTTACTTACTTTGGGGAGAATTTATAGGGTGGTTTTGTATCCAAAAGTTGGGGTTTAAGAGACTTTAGGTCTACTTAGTCCTGGACGCTTGTCTAAACTTCTACCTTTCTTATATTCTTTTGTTTTCTCTGGAATTCTTTTGATGTTTGCGTTCATAGTGTATTGCGTTACTGTTTGTTTGTACCTTACTTTTTGGTATCGCTTCTGAACGCTTCGGAAATTAGTAAACCGTGTTGGTATTCTTCTTTGCTTTTGGATTAAATTACTCTAGGTTTCTTGGTGATACCATTCGCTTTGTGCGCTTCTTTTACAGCTTTGGTTGTCGGCATTCTTAAGATTCTGGAAATCCTCGGTCTCTTCTGTATTCGTGGTAATCTGATGAGATTACATCGGGTTGGGTTTTTTGAATTCGGGTTGGTCTTGGTTTTTAGGGTTCTGTCCTTGGTATATGCCTAAATTCCTATTTTTATTTTAGCTTTCGTTGTGTTATGTACGCTCCACGCGTTTATCTTGCTGGGGGGGGGGGGAGATTCTGTTACGTGCATTAATTTCAAAATGTAATACCCTCTATATTCATTACCCTAAAGTTAGATTTTTACTTTCGACACTCTCTAACGAGTTTCGTTTTACTTCACTTCCTGTAAAGAAGTGTAATCGTACTTGCGATGTTCAAATTAGTTTTCTAACATTATCGGCGTGTGTTGAAGCTATGATATAAAACGGAAATGCGTTTCTATTAGTTTATTCATCACAGGGTAAGCTTTGACTATTAGTTTTTAGAATTCATTTGTAATTTCCATGTGCACCCGGCCCGACACGTGTTAGTTCACATGTATCCGGTGTATTCTCCACTGATGAAGGGTTAATATCGACCAAATACCTTAATGGAAATATTGTAATTTGGAAGGCCTAATTTAAATTTAAAAAGGATGTCTTGAGAAGGAAATATTCTCTGATGTACTGTTACTTATGAATCAATATACTGCAAAATCACCTTTAATTTAATGTGTGCAATAGCATTGGATAACTGGGTTTATTATTTCTAATTCCTTTTAGCATTAATATTGTTGTAAATTTTTGCCTTCGTGAGTCATTGTGTTGACACAATTTGCTCTGTTCATTAATATTCCAGATGGACTCAACGAGGAAAACGTTTTCTTCGGGCAAGTACTGGATTGTGGGTAAGTCTTATTAAATTAGATTTGTGTCATAAACGTCTCTCACGAAATTTTTGCTTGTTTTAACTTACGTAATTACTATAATTTTTTCAATACCATTTAGGTATTTTCATTAATTATTTTGTAAGTCGCCTGCTGTGAATCATAGATACTTTTCATTATCAATGTAATTTTCTTCGCTATCAACGGCCTATGTGTAAACCTATGTATTGTGTGTTGCCGATACTTTCGGCATTTACTGATCGAATAATTTACGACTTGTGCTCGTTGTTAATAATCTACGATATTAAGTTAAAGTTGTTATACAATTTTATCTTTCATTTTTCTTGGTCCGTTTAGGATTACGAACCCGATTTTGTTACAAGCTTGGATCTTCTGTCTTGATCAAAACAAAAGTTTTATTTAGTAAGATCTGGTGCCCTTTAAATTCCATTTATTTGAACCTCACCTATCTCCGAATAGTGTGAGTTGGCCGTGCAAGGTTCGTAAGACCTATAAACTTGTAGCAACACTCAAGAAGACAAGTACAACTTGTCAGAAACTCCATAAGTAAAGACGAATTTTCACCCAAGAAAGTTTCGTTCCAATTTCCTAAGTTCGTTTCTGGATCAGAGTCCGAAGAAACAAGAAGTGGTGGTTCTTCGTCTGAAGAGGACATATTTAAAATACTAGAGACACAATAAAGCCTAAAACAACAAACTAATCAAGACAGCAAACCAAAACAGAAATCCGTTAACACGTATATGACTAGAAACTTAAACAATCTGCACATAAATGAGTCGATAAGCAAAGAAACTACACAAAATAGCAATGGTTAATTGAAGCCAACGCCTTAAGCAAACTAACTACAAAGTCAGGTCCGGTAACAAGACAATAGAAGCGATGCAAAACTCTGACTTAGTTAAACCCACTAATGACAATTTACAATAAGTAAAAGAATCACTAAATAATCAAGCCCCACGTTGGGCGCCAAGTTTTGTAACATACATAAATTTAACCTAACTTATGCAGGCGGCATTTCAAAACACTTTCTTGGTGTGCCTATGTTTTCGTGATAATTTGTGGTTTGCAATGTGAGAAAAAAACCGTCTCTATGTGGCCATTCCAAATTTTATTGCAATTTGCCTAAATACCGTACAAACGCCTACGTGATCCCATTGTTGTTAGCTGACGCCGTTATTAACTAACTCGTAACTACTGATTTGATCATTACTACATAGTCAAAGTTAACATAATTTTACGCAACCGGGCCAAAGAGCCGCTTTAGCATTTTGCGGCACAAGGAGTAAAAAACCTCGTAAGTGAACACAATCTACGCATTATCAACGAACTATGCCATTTTTCACCATACATACTTCTAGCAAATGCGTTGTTACAAAAGTAGTTAAAAGTGAACACTGACTAACATGGTTTCCTTAAACAAATTATACTCTAAAATAGTTGACACACGATTAGAGCCAACATGATTTAAATCAAAATTGTGTTAAATCTAGAGATAGTGTGCTATGGTGCTACAGCAAACTAAACATGGTTAAACAAGTACTGAATGAGACTTTCAAAATTAGTTTTTTATTGTTAAATGAACTCGAAGACCAAACAAATTAGCCAAACTGAAAAAAAATAGGAAAACTCATAGACTACTTGACCAAAAAAAATTATGTGTTAGCACAATAACATTCTAAAAAGCAGTAAGTAAAATATAAAGAAAACTGTTTTATGTATTCCTTTTAAAAGCACAAGAAAAATCAATGTATTTTTTAAAACAAAAAAAAAGTTTAAAAACCAGTCCATAGCCACCTCATTACAGCAAGCTTGAACTATAAAAGCACAAAAACGAGTTCCTGCCATTTTCATTTTAAAACGGCAATTGACCGTTAATCACTTAATTAGTTTTGAAATATGCAATTCCATTGCAAATTATACGTAAAAAACGACTTTTTGTGACTAAAGCAAACTTGTTTGACGGCCTCTTACGTTGGCAATTTTCGAATTCGCGTTTGCTCGTTTGTAAACCCAATCAACGCAACAAAAACGTTTTAATTTTTAAATAGAATAATAAGCACATAACCTCAAAAAAAATTTACGTTTTTACCCGAATAATCGTTTTCAAACAGTAGACGCTGAGGTAAAACAACTTAAACAAGACCATTAACGTAATTACACATTTCCACCATAATTTCTTACAAGAAACATTTAATTGAGAAAATGCAAAATAAAATCGAAGACTTTAATTGCATTCTGGAGAAAATTACTTTACAGAAGTTACATGATTGATACTTGTAAAACGGGTAATAAGTTTCTTTAACCGCTTGGTTGTGTAACACAAATTAGAAAAAAAAACATTGATAATTTCGATTTTTTTACTTAATTGACCAAAAAAACGAAATGCAAATTCTAATTAAAGGTTCTTTGTAATTGCGTCGCTTGATTGCTTTTAATTGACGCATTTCTTTTTGAACGAGAAATATGTCGATAATTCATATACCGTTATAATGCTTATATTTCGATTCTAAAAAACGGTACCTAAATAAAATAAATAGTCAAAACTTACTAATATTCAAAAACCAGACGCAGAAAAATTATCATTAATTTTGTACTGTTACAGACTGAGATAAATCAAATTTTAATTGTATAAATAATTCGCGCTATTAATCTTAATCCCAAAGGTGTTGTCTGTGACATTTATTCGTCCTATACAGTTTAGATCGCAGTCGTTGCAAGTAATTTTATCGATGCCCGACTTATTTGGATACAATTTTGAGTTTTCCCTACTTGCTTGCCAGTCCATGAATAATAAATTAAAGTTTGACATTGTAATTTTCCTAAATATCGAGTTTGGTGTTCATCATTAATGCAACAACGTAGTAAGACGATTAAAGTTTCAAGACGGAATAATCGTAAGTGCGTCCGAGACTAAAGAGAACGAAAAAAGCATGGAGATATTGATTAAACAAGTCAGTCTAGAAACGTAGTTTTCGCAGTGTTAATTTGAAAAACCCCCAGACGCCTATTAAATATACATTTTAGATATAAATGCAAAAGAAAAGAAAAAAAAATAATAAGAGTTGCGATAAAGTGCAGCTGCTTTTTCCTATCATCTTCATGTCAAAAGATACCCTTTAAACATGCGACGCCCTGTCATTCCTTGAGGACCTTTACTTTTCCATTCCCCCTAACAATGTCTACTGTATTATCTTTGTCTTTCACCGTAATGGTACTGAATTGTTAACAAGGACGGTCTTATGAATCATGTAGTTGTTAAGTGAGCGGCTGCACAAGTACCCTCTTCATCAGCTAATGTCAGAGAAACTACAAAAGGAAATTTCAGACGTACGCAGTTTTGCGCAATAACAAACAAATGCAAAAGTTACTAAAATAATGTTAAACACCTCCAAAAGTTTTAATTAGTAAAAGTATACGTTTGTACGTATATAGTCAATATATGCAAAAGAGGACTTTGGCTCTTTCGTTTGTTTCGATCAATACTTGCTACGATTATTATTTATTTTTTTTAATCGTGGAGCGATTCATTCGAGGCTCCGCATGACCTAAACCCGCAATATTATTATTTTTTACGACATAATTGGCTTAGATGTGCTCTATCAGCGGTTATCTTTGCTGTGCAGGTCCCAAAGTACCAGTATGAGCTTGTTACGTTATGGGTTATGTTGCATCCTGTACTAGAGAGAAGACTTAGCTTATGTATGACCCGAACACTCAACTAATATCTCCCCCGACATTACTCTTAGTTTGTCCCTCGACTCTGACGTAAGACACGAGAAATTTCTTCAACCCCGTCGCCGCCCCCATTAACACACAAAAAATGCGCACATCTCGTTAAGAATCGCGTGTTTAATTAAATACCATCGAACTCATGCAAGTTATTTATTGTTTTCGTCTCGAATAAAAAAATGGGTTAATTTAAGCGCAAATTTTAAATTTAAATTAGCACGATTAAGATTCTTTTTTCGAATCAAAACAAAACCACGCTTAATTGCGTTTGTTTATTTTTACACGGTAAGGACAAATCGCGTGTTGGAATTTACTCGTGCTTTGTAATAAACAATTACGGGGTTGTGGTGTTACTAGTACAATAGCTGTGTTTAGTTTCATATTTTATCGACTATCAATACTGCTTTGAGTTTAAGCGCATAAACAAACGCAAATCGCTTTTTAAACACTAATAGTTTCGTATTCGGATACTAAATATCTAAAAGCAAGTATCGGTTAAGCGGTTAACCGGTTAAAACAAAAAAATTTTGATCAATCAATCAAATAATTAAAAAGCTTAGTAAGCTGTGGAAACAACTGATAGTTTCATTTGAAAACAGTAACCAGGT
The DNA here is from genome assembly GCA_035610365.1 of Aquatica leii. NCBI lineage: Eukaryota > Metazoa > Arthropoda > Insecta > Coleoptera > Lampyridae > Aquatica > Aquatica leii. The sequence continues at coordinate 35,881,700 of CM069438.1, forward strand.
AACTAGATATGATTTCGCAATCATGAGATTCATGTGTTTTCTATGAACGCATTCAAAAAATACTTAACACTGACAATCTCTCTAATGAACTATTAAAATATGCTGATAAGTCCTGTACAATTTTTTTTTTCAAAAAAATACCTGAAAGTGAAAACGCATAAAACCGTAAAAAAATGCATGAACGCCGAAGCAATATTTCTATCTATAAAAATTGTATAAAGCTCATTCTGACATGCGTAAGAGGTCGCCTCGACCGCAGTGATACCAAAAGACGCTAGGAAATACAACAGAACAAAATTAAAAATCAAGTTATAAGAAAAACAACCATGACGTGGATGGAACCATTACATTAACAAAAGGAGAAACAATAGAATTGTCTGAACTGCCAAAATAATAGAAATTAGATAGTCCACGCCACGAACAATAACTAGAAACCCAGCGTTATGTTAAGTGTTTTAGTGTAATTTTCGTACTGTATAAGTTTTGTCCACATTTTGCTGCATTCAGAGCGATGCGCTGAGAACTGGATGCTTCTCGATAGCTAGAATTTTTTAAGAGAAAAAACTATTTTTTTGGTGGTTATGGTTATGCTTTAACGTGAGTGCCCAGCGAAGTTTTCACTTTTAAATTTTCACTCATTGGTGTTATAAACGGGTAATATTTTCGCTGCTTCTGTGAAAGCTTTCCTGGGGTAAGAATTGATTAATTTTGTTGTCATTCTCTTTGACTTTCTCGTAACTGTGATAGCAACTTGGAATACCGCCACATGCTGGTCAATTTCGGACGATTCATGTTAATCCATTACTTTCTGCTGGAAACTATAACTAGAAGCACGCACTAAAGAAAGCCATTGATTAATTAAACCACTTCCGAAACATAATCTAGAAACAAATCGTTGTTATATCTCATGTGATGTTTGAATAACCTTGAAGGCACACGTACGATAGGATTAGTGAGAACCATTTGGACGCTTGACGCATTTGATTACGACGATTCATTGTTTCATTGCTTCTGATACGATCCTATATCTGACCATTACTTTATTTTTCTTAGCAATTTTAAGAGAAGATTGAAGCATGCAGATAGCTATTCGCATGTCTTGGATAATTGCGAGTACATTTTTCTTGCTATTAATTTGTATATTTGTCAAACGTAAAATACGTGTTACTTAGATATAGATTTTATCACAATTAACGCACGCGAATTCACTAGTTTCGACTTAAATCGACGTTTAATTATGTTTGTTATACTGTATGATTGGAGAATTGCCTACCCTCTAGGACTTGTATCAACGCTATAACTGTAATATTTATGGAACTATTCATTGTTACTATATATGTAATTTTGCCTTGCTTACATTTTTTTAACCTCTTTTTTTCTAGTTGTTGAAAATAAATGTATTTGTAGTTATAATCAGTATTTTGTCGTCTACTATTTCAGTGTTGGATAAATTTAAACGGTGTCGTCCATTCTAGTTTCTAACCGTTTTGGCGCTTTTTTATTCTTAGCTCATCGCGACCTGCAATCTGTTTGCTGATTATTTATTGATGATTGTTGCTTTAATTCAACCCAGTCGCAAAAAAAATTTTTTGATCTCTTTTGTGCTTGTCGCCTAGAGAAAGATAGCCAACCTTGCTAAAAATAGTGTTGTTTCAAATTGTCTCAACATATCTTATATAGTTCTCATTCATAATAGACGCCTAATGTAATAAAACGCAGAAAAACTAATGGTTTGATGTCAAAACATGTTTAAAATAACAGACTATGAGCTGTTTGCTCTTAAAGCCCGCACGTTAGCAGCCAATTTCAGTTTATTTTTGTTGACAGAGACATAACACATACTGACGTTGTAGTAGTTTTTTGCGGCGGTCTATTGTTCGTCGATTCTGGATTTTATTGTGAAAAATTTATGTGAGGATATCGGTTAACTCTAATCTACTTAGGTGCGGCGAGGTCTGTTAAGTCACTAATTTTGTAGCAAAAGTTTTTCCCTTGGATCAATTTAGCATTTGACATAGAAAATTGCACACAGATTAAAACACAAAGATTGTTACATGACATTATTTTGTATTTTTCAAAAATATTTATTCTAAATTAAAATTAACGCGGTACCAACGGCGATTTTACTCGCTATTTACCGCTGTGAACGTTCGGGTATCCGAGTGTTATTTTACGACATGTAAGTAGTTTCTTTTCTGTTAAATTTTTCTGGGCAGTAATTTCTATTACGCTTTTAGCGGATGTGCTAAGGAAAACCTGTTCCAGGTATTAGTCAGGCTCTACGATTAAGTTAATTACGCGAAGTTTCATGCAGGCAAAGCAATTCTCAAAGATTGCGTCGTCACGTTATCTTTTTACCTTTTTTTTAGCGAGTTTCGTGGAATTTTTAATCTGTCTTTGTACCAGGCCGTTTTTGCGATATGTAACCTGTGGAGTCCACCTCGTTTTGTGTAATCAGAAGGAACGAGAGAAGACTCATATCAGTATCAGTATTCGTTAAATTACTTTATGCAAATTACTTACTATAGCGCATACCGTCTCGCATTTATATTTATTACTTTAATTATGTGAGCCTTGTACGTACTGATTCTTAGTAACGTATAATTTTGTTTTATGTAATTTGCTTAAATTGTATTCACTAAAAGTCAGCCTTCAGTTTTCATAACGTTGACTTTTAGTCGCTTTATACATAAATTTATATGTTCTATAACTTTATGTATTGTCGTTGAGTACGTTGACGTAACATCCGTCGTTTTTAGATCATTTGATCGCAGTCTTAGCCAAAAGCAAAATAACATTAATCGTCATACATAAGTTTATATACCACGCATGTTTTAATTTTTAAATCTGATAAAAGAGAGTAGTGGAAGTCACTACTGCCGACGAAGAATAGTCGGTTGGGTAAGTTTTTTGTGCTCATATTTTTTGCGATTCATTATTATCACTGTCGATTTATTTTTGTGTCTACTGCTAATTCTCATACTCTTGTTTGTTGTAGTTCTAAAGGTGCTAAACCTTTACGTTTGGTCCCTTCTCTTTTTGTTTTGTCGATTGGTTTCTCTTTGGTTTTGAGGATTACCGCCCCTACTAACGACCAATGGTATAATCAGTTAGTGTGTAAAGTGTCTTTCTTTGTTGGTTAGTAATTCAAGGTGTTCTCTGCAAACGAATACGAGTTTTTCCTGACGATAAGTAGCTGTGGAAGCTAATAGTTCCGAACAACCAACGTAAACCTATTATTCACGACCATTCCATTTTATGTCATAGTTGTTTAGTGTTGCCAAGACGTTACTTTTTTTTCGGCGTCATTTTTTTTGACCTCATATGAGAATTAAAGTGGTGGAGTACTTTCGTTACTGTCCGGTTTGTTGGTCACAGAAAGTGCTTGGTTCAGATCGAATGTGCGATCGTGTTACTGCTACTTTTCTATCATTTACTCATTCTGGTCTAGCTCGAAGGACTTCTGCAAACTTTTCTAAAGTTCGTTGTCGTTCTAAAGATGCGGAAACAAGTTTTCTTTTGTCAACAGCCAGTTTTTGATATATCTGGTTATGCTTTGTGGTCTCTTTCTTTTAATAGTTCTCTTCTCTTTTATCTGCGTCACAATCGTCGTAAAAATTAGTTCATTTTTGTCAATCTTTAGATTTTGTGATCTCTCGGGCAATTTATAGATACCATTCCAAAAGAAAGCTTCATCTTTCATTGACATCCAGTCATCGAGCCATTTTCGTACATCCTCGAAAGTCTTGTAGTGTTGCTCAGCCAGTGCGTGTTCCATCGATAAGAAGAGGTGATAACCAGAAGGCGCCAGGTCTGGTGAATACGGCGGGTGGGGTAGGAGTTTCCAACCAAGCGACGGAATGGTTTTTTTGGCCACTTTGGTTGAATGTGCAGGAGCGTTGTCATGCTGCAGATTGACTTTGCCTTGTCTTCGAGTTCATTCTGGGCGTTTCTCGATCAATGTGTGGTTAAAATTGATCATTTTTTGTTGGTAGCGGATGGTATTAACTGTTTCGCCGGGTTTGAGAAGCTCGTAATACACTACTCCCTTATGATCCCACCACAAACACACAGCATTGTCTTCCTTCCAAAGGGATCCGGTCTTGCACTCGATTTTGATAGTTGTCCTGGTGTTATCCATAATTTTTTACGTTTGGGATTCTCAAAATATATCTATTTTTCATAGTCAGTTATAATCCGATTCAAAAACCCTTTCTTTCGTGGCGTAAATGCAGTTTTTCGCTCACAGTTTTTCGTTTTTCTAACTGTTGTTCGTTCAGTTCGTGTGGAACCGATTTTCCACCTTTTTGAATCTTTCCCATGGCTCTTAGGTAATTGGAAATGGCTTGCCGAGTGACATTCAACTGCTCATTGTTGTGTTTGTGTATCCTCTTCGTCTAATAATGTTTGTAATTCGTCGTCTTCAAACTTTTTTGGTCGATTTTCGCGTTCTTTGTCAATAACATTGAAATCGCCACTTTTGAAACGTTGATACCAGCGTTCACAAATCTTGACGGTTGGAGCAAAATTGACGTTAGTCTCTACAAGAATTCGATGACTTTCCGATGCTTTTTTTTGAACAAGAAAATAATTACATGCCGCAAATGCTCTTTATTTGACTCAAAATTCGACATGTTTAATATGAAAAAGAAGTATGCTACTAACTCGTAAACAACTAAAAGAATATAAAGTTTTGTAGCGGACTGTTTTACCAACAAAATGACGCTTTGAGTTCGACATATACTTCAATAGGTTTTATGCGCCATCTCATGACAAAAAAACGACATTTTAAACTTGCGCACTGGTAATTACATCTGCTTAGTTGGCCATTTTGAGATTGGTAAGTCACTAGTAGAACTCTCGCTTTGGTTTTAGTTTATTTGTTCTATTTGGCTTGCCGGCATTTAAGTCTTTGGGTAAAGTTTCCAATTTGAAACAGTAATTCGCATACGCATTCGTTCTATGACTGATATCTTTTCTCTTTCTTCTTGGGTCTAGGGCTTTTCTATGTGCCAACTGTTCTTCTTTTTTTTTGATTGGTGCTTTCATGCAGTGTTTGGGTTTTAGAACATTGTGGTTGTGACTTTTGGATTACTGATTTTTTTTGCCTTTTAAGTAGTCAAACGACTTTTGGCACAATTGCCTTAATTTTTCAATCTTCTTGAATTATGGGGGCTTATATTTAGGGTAAGATTTGTGACTGTAGGCTGTGGAGTTTCATGAAATTTTAAGGCGTTGACCTTGACCGTGGCCTAAATTTCTCTCCTATACTTCTTCTTGGTCTCTTGTCTATGGGACTGGGTTGCTTTTTTTCTTTTATAGCGTCGACTACCTTTTCAGATACTTCTTTTTTGTTGGTTGCAGTTTTTGGTTTCTTCGAGTATCTTTTCACTACATGCAACTTTTGGCACACATTCGGTCGATTATATTTAGCGAATTAGGAAAGACTCTATCATTACCATTTCTTTTTGAGTTGAATTTGGATTTTAGGTTTTGATCCTTGGCGTATGCCTAAACTTCAGTTTTCTTTTCAGCTTTTTCTTGTCGTCTCTAGGTTTTAATTTTGATGCGGCGCATTTTTGAAAGATTTTTATTCCAAATTAAAATTAACGCCGCTACTGATTGTCATTTTACTTTACGGGTAGGGACAAACGCTATACTAACGGCCATTTCATTTTGTTTTTACCGCTGTAAACGTTTGCGTATCTGAGACATGTAAGTAGTTTCCTTTCTGTTGAATTTTCTTCGGCAGTGATTTCTAGTACGCTTTTAGCAGATGTGCCAAAGAAAGCTAATTCTAAGTATTGGTTGGATTTGGCGATTGTGTTAATTACGCGACGTTCCATGTAGAGTAAGTAATTTTGAAAGATGACATCGTCACTTTATAATTTTACCTTTGTTTAGCGAGTTTCGTGGAATTGTCATATTCTCTTTGTACCAGACTGTTTTTGGGATATGTCACCAGTGAAGTCTTATTAACGTATAATTTTTCTTTATGTAAATTGTTTCAATTGTATTCACTAAGCGTCAGCCTATAACTTATTTTATGTAATTATAATGTTAGATTATACTGACTTACATTTACTTTCAGTCGCAAACTTTATAACATTTGTAACCTTATGTAATGTGGTTGAGCTGAGCCCGTCAAGTTTTGTCAATCTTTCAAACGCAGTCATAAGCAAAGGCAAAATAACATTAACGTCTTACATAAGTTTATATACCACGCATATTTTCGTTTTTAAATCAGATAAAAGAGAGTAGTCACTACTGTTGACGAAGAATTGTCGGTAGGGTAAGTTTTTGTGCTCATATTTTACTCCTTTTTGCAATTTATTATTATAATTGTCAATTGTTAACTTATTTCGCGACTGCATAGTAGAAAAAGTAGTTTAATCAGTAATATTTATATTTAAATTAAAATCATTCAGTCGCCTGAACAAAAAAGCATAAAGCGATATTAGCATATTAATTGACAAATTTATAATTGTTATGGGTTTACTTCTTTCTCTATTGATTTTAACGACTTTTGTCGTTGTCGACTATTGTTAAAGGTTGTGTTGTGCCAATTTGTTCCTATTAGTGATCGACAGATTTAAGCAAGGTCTGCATTGGGTGATAGTGTAGGATTAGCACACCGAAATTTGCGATTTGTTCGCTGAATCAAAATACTTAGTCACTTGCCGTTAAATTGCAAGAAAATTGTCGTTACAAGATTCTAAGACTTTGATTCAACACAAGAAATCGAAAGAGATTTCCCGAAGTTAAAAAAACTAACCGTTTACAAACAAAATTCTTTCGCATGAATTGCTGCTTCTTGAAAAAAAAATAAATTGAAGAGGAAACGAAATGCAAAACAAAAATGCAACTAAAAAAAAAGATGGATCACATCTTACCACTATGCGCTCGCGTATCTACGTAGTACCACAACTACAAAACACAAATATTTTTACGTTAAGAGTGGTTGCAAAACTACAAAATTAGTTAAAATCCAAAAACGTTTGCCACTGCTCTAAACAATCGATCAAAAACCGCACATTTAAAAATATTTACCCGCCAAAACCGGCTTCCTATTAACCACCAATTCGTGTTGTCAGAAACCAATGTTTTTTAACCAAAGTTTTTTAAAAGAAGATAGTCGTACGTAGTACTTACAAAAAAAACGACTGTGAGATCGTTTCTGCTTAGTCTATCATTCAGCCTGCCAAAATCACCAACCAAAAAAGTAGTCTCCAAACCGAAAAAATCTGATCCCACTAAATTAGATTAATAAAAACTAAATTTATTTTTTATCCAATCCCGCTAGAGGACAATTAAAGGTTAAAAATGACAGTTTTTGACAACCGCCGAGTCAAAAGTCGTGTTGCGGTTTGCCTAAATTACGACGAAAGCCTTCAATCTAACAGAATAAAAAAAGGATCAAAAATTAAAAATGCATGTCTATCACAGCAAACTAAACTTCGAGTTATAAAATTTGCATGTCTCGAAGGTACAAAAGCAAAAAAACCTGACACACTTTAAAATTGAAAAAGACAACAACGTGCATTTTCGATTCAAACTTTTCCTTCTGAACGAACCGAAAACCTGGAGCAGTATTTAATCGATTATATAAAAAAACACAGCTTTTACACGCTTGTGTAGTTGTAAAGTTGTAATTGAATGCGGTTTTTATTATTCTATAAGTTTACTCGTGTATTTTCCGCTAGAAATATTTTTCATATAATAGTTTCGACGGAGAATTTTGCCCAAAAAAATGGCTGATAAATAAAAGTTAGCACAAATATGTAGCGGATTGAAACTAAAAAGAAGAAATTTTGTATTGCTATCGTACGTCGACTTTAAAAAATATATATTCGAAATATTTATCGACGAAGGCTGTGATTATAAACCGGAATGTACACAGAGGAAATTATTCATGTATTAGCTGTGCTTTGCTATTTACCAAACTTATTGATTTATGTACGGAAAAATTCTGATCGTAGGATGTATATTCTTTGAATTTTGCATGTTCGTGAAAATTTGAGGTTAGGTGATTTGACAGCTGTCAAAAATTGCTAATTTATGGAAAAGACGCTTGACGTCACAGAATTCAGGGTAATTAAAAAAAGTTTCGTAATTACTGGTAGTAGCCATAAAAATGTACCATTAGTTATTATGTCAATTTTAATGTTTTTAGAGTTTTACTCACCGGGGAAATATTTTAATGCGTTTGAAGCCTTATATGACGTACTAGATTAGAAATAATTTACTAGGCAAGAGGAATATTTATATACGTTAGAATTTACACGAGGATAACCTAAATATTTAATTCGACGTCAATTCCGGCACTTTTATTGCAAAAGTAAAGCACTGAATTCGGAAACAAAAATGTATTGCAATAGCCGAATGTCACTGAAGTAGAAGAGCTATTTTGAAATAAAACGCGAAAAAAAGAAAATGCAGAGAACGCGACTGTTGTATATAAGGCCTTTTTTTTAAATTCATAATATATTTCTCCGACATGAAAAATGTACAAAATGGAGCACACGAAAATCTTTCCGTAAAAGTTATGTTCGTATGACATGATACGTCGTATGCAACCAAGATCGATAGATCGAGATAATAAATAGCAAAAAAACTTTATAAATAAATAATATTTGAATATCACGGACTAAAAATATAACATTCGTTTCTATAATCGAAAATAAATACCTTCTTCGTCGCTCCCGATCATGGTGTAACGATCGAAGCCGCTTAAATTTCGATGAGTTCCAAGACCAAAATCGTCTTTCGTCCATTGCAACACTCCACTTTTATCTATCACCCTGCACGGTAGCGTCACTCTTGAATTTACAACCGCGGTTTGATCTTGCGGTTCCATGGCGAATTTTTGTTCCTTGTATGACACCACCACGTGCACGAAACATCCTAACCGTAGTAACAGAAGAAGAAATTTGTGGCTTGACATCGTTGATTGTCGAAATTCTAATCTGGAACAAACATTTTTATTAAAACCAAATTAAGTAGGCTATGATTTCAAATACAAACAAAAATTAAATATTAATTAAAAAAATAACACAAGATAGCTGTGGTTATAAAAACAAAAATCAAGTATAGTGCGATGTTAAACCGCAAAGCAATTACGTCAAGTAGGCTACGACTGATACAATAAAATAAATTATACGAAACAAAAAACAAACGGGAAAAATTTTATAATACCAAATAAATAATATTATTAGACCATAGCATTAGAAGAAAATTTTTATTTTTATTTATAACAAAGTTGGCGTTGCAACACTAACGTTATTATTTAAAAACAATAAGTAAAGCGTGCTGTGGATTTAATTAGATATCTTTTTTAAGTTTAACACGAATTGTTAACATATGGCCAACGTTAAACTTATGTAACCTAACGTTAAACTAAAAAAAAAACAAAAAAAGATTACTTACGTCAATTTAAAATAGAAACTAAGACAAACTAGCATTTAACAATACCCCATAATATTATACAAAAAAGAAATTTAGTTAAAGTATCGCGTGTTTTGTTGATTGCTACAGTAAAAAAAACTTATCTCTGTCATGGCCTACTCCATTGTACGATCCAATCTGGACAATAGCAACGAAAATGAATAAAAAAACTGACAATGAAGAGAAAAAACACATTCTTATTGTTTTTTTCCCAATTCTTGATCTAATTTGTACTAGGTATTTTGTTTAGATGAAACTTCTTACAAAACATTGGCAAATAGTGTCTTTGACATCGCCACCTTATGCGTGTATTAAGTCTACTTTATAAAAAAAACTAATTTGATTTAGGGAACGATTACGTATAACGTATAGAAAAGATGGAATCGCTACCGGCGAGTAAATAAAAAAAACCCTGCCATTAATTAAAACGTAATATTTAAATGTCGAAGCAAGCCATGTATAAGAAAACAGCGGGCGCCGGTAACACAGGAATTGTCGCGTATTATATAATCATTTGTTTTAACGTCAATTCCATTTGAATAAACGCGAAGAAACGAAAGCAAATAAGACATCTGATTTAGTTATTTCAACTATAATTTGAATTGTGACTTGTGACCGAAGAGAAGATTGTTTCGACGACATTTTTTAACATGCAAAAAACACATTTTCCCCGACGCCGAAAATGGTGTAAACGAAGGTGATAAAAAATACACAAAACACAAATTTCCTAATAATATACATATTTTTTTCGGTTTGAATTTAAACAAGTAATTTTCGTGCCTGAATTAACCGTAATCTTTTACGATCTGACACAGTTTTAGTTGAGCCCGTATCGACCAATTTTCCGCGTGGCAATTTTACAAGTATAACTCGTAAATAAAATTAAGCAATTAGTAATTAGACAGAAAAGACGAGGTGGCCTTTTTGAACCGATATTCGAGTTCTTCGCCTTCGGATAACTCAACCACTATCTTAATTGGGCTACTGAGATACGCGAGGAAGTTTTGCGGCGCAATTTATTTTCATCGAAGTTGCTCATGGATTTGAATGTTTAAGTATTTGTGTGTTTTTTTTTATGTAATTAAATCGAAAATTTAATTGGAATAGTTCACACGCCGTTTCGTTGATTTTTTTGTCGCTGCTGTCATTTTGGCGGTAGCCACTTTGACGGTACTTATTTAGTGGTTAAAGACACGGCAACGGCAGGCATTGATTACCCGCTAACAATCTATTACCACCCGAGGGGAGTTGGCCAAATATTTATGGAAAATGATATTTGTGTACGCCCGAGAAAATATTGTAGTGAAAGCACGTACACAAAAGAGACATCTGGTAATATCCCTAAGCGTTTACTGTGTCAGGCCGCATTTGTACGTGATTTAACTTTAATTTGACAGAAAATGTAACAAAATTCTACATAAGTAGTCCCTTTGGAGCAAACATCTCCCCAGTTTTGTTTAGTGAAAAACTTTGGGACTTAAAGACGCACGATGTAAACTGACAACGATTCTTCAACTTGGTCGAAAAGGTTTTTTAACGAAAAGTCGAAGCGCCAGATGTACGCAAAGGTCTTTACACAAACACTTGTTAATTAAAGGGTTGACCACAAGACTACACCCGATCGTCTGTTTATCCCTTGTGGCAATGTACTTGTTGCTCTCTATTCAAACGTTGTCATTTTTATCGGTTCCCGAAAATATCCACCTCGTAACGAATTATTTTAGAAAGACGACGTCGCGTCGTCTGAGAAAAAAACGCCCGATTTAATTTCATCGCTAATCGATGCTCTAATTCAACTTTCGGTAATTTACGACCTTCGTCTATCGATTTTCCCATTAGAGTAAAAGGTTAACAACACAAAAGGAAATTAGTTAGAATTTTGTTTTTGTTTGCGTTTCTCGCTCATTTTTCATTGTCGAAAGACGCCGTTCAAGAGTCTGCCGCAACAAGAACGATCATCGAAACATAATTTCGCAGACTAAAATGTCGTATGTATATTTCACGATGGCGTCGACGGATCGCGATTAGACTCCGCAGGAATGTTCCGTTATTTGTTAGACACCGTGGAATTCAATTGTATATCTAATTAATTAGTCAGATGTCTCAGCTAGTGCCGTAATTAAAGATTCCGGCGGTTTCGCTGCAAATGTTTCTTTCGCTAGTTATGAATCCAAGTTGGCGTTAATGAATTCGGATTCTATTGTTTCGTGAGACGACGCTCTAATGCACTTTTAGTGTCAAAAGATGTAAATCAAAATGATAAATAGATCGCGAAAATTAATGAACAAGCGGTCAAAATTCATAAGTTTGCGTCTATCAAAGAGAGTTTCATCATATGTACGCTGCAATAAAGCTGAAGTGACTCGTAAAAAGTTTATGATGTATCAACTTCAAGTTCTATTGAAAACTATGTGCCAGTTTGGCCTTAACAACTCATAAAAAAACTAGCGATACTGGGTAACATCTAGAATGCTAAAACGTACTGCTTGATTTGATCTTTTATGATCCTACAATACAAAGTAACGAGTCCGGAAATTTCTGCAACGAAAGGGATGGGATTCGAATGGATTACGTTTTCCAGCTTCATGACAAGTTTCAGTTATTTGAGATAACATTCGACGTAAATATCGATGTCAACTTAAGTGTAACTCCTAGAACCAAATGAAAAATAAATGTTGCTTGACATTACATTATCCTCCTAACGTATACAGTCTAATTTACATTTATAGTGTCCCCGTAAAACGCTTTATGATAAATACATAAAGAGCGCCATGAAAAAAAATAAAAATACGCTTTTATTTCGGTGTAAATCTAGAATTTTAAATAAAACGCAATTTGGCCGATTCTAATGCAGTTGTAATCTCAAATGCAATTACATCGCCACTCTACGAGTGAGGTTAGAGTTTCTATTATAAAGTTAAGTTAGACCAATTGAATTAGGTTTGATAAACTTGATCGAAGTTAAATCGGACTCGTTCTTGCGAAAAGCGAACATTAAATTTTAGAGTTAATTGCTTTAACAATTCTACACCCACTTGATTAACTATACGCCTGTGCAACACAAAAAAAATATGTTCTTAGTTGTGTTAGATTATATAGTTTTGATTTGAGTAAATTTCGACAAACGTCTGTGCCAGAAAGGAAATGTCAATTTTGAAAGTTCAACAAGTGAGGTTAGATTCTACTCGATTAAATTCTTTAACCGTCGCATAAAATATACATTACAAAATGGCTTGATAAAAAGCGTCGGTTATTTGAAGATCGTTAAATCTTAGTTGGCGTTGCAAACATACAATATTTTTGTAATCCTAACGCCAAAGCTTTTGATGAAGTGCCTAAATGGCTACACGAGCCATTTTTCAAAACAACCACTTTATTAAAGAACCGATAAAATCTGACTAAGTAAAATTCAACATTAATGTGAGGTTACGTTCATTACTTATGTCTAAACGTATTGTAATACATCGATTGGTTTGCACAATTACAACGCTATTAATAAATAATTCACTCTATTATTTCCAAAAGTTTAATTATTTTTCTTTCATAACGTAACCCAGACACTGTCATTTGTTTCGTAGCCAACTACATTTTGACGTATAATTAGTTTATATTTTTATTAAGAAAGCGAGTTAAAAAATATCTACCAGTTATGGAGTATCTCCAAAGATCTCGTCGTGATTTGTGTTAAATGCTCAAAATAACGGTTTAAAACAAGTTGGCTAATCGAAAAATCTAAAAAAGTCGATAAATTTGTTATCATTAAAAATAAGCTGGATTTCTAATTTCTATAATAAAACCGCGTACATAATAGTCAGTACCCAAACTTTTATCTGTAAGATTAAAGTGACAATAATAAAAACAAAAATTCCATGGCCATCTGTATAAATTTATAAACCAGTAAAAAAACTTGCTGTACGCGATGTTGCGCCATTAATAAATAAAACATTCTGCTAAAAAATTAGTTTTCTAAGTACAGTCACGTAACTAACATGTTTTTTTTTTAAATTTTGAACTAGTTTTATAGCATACGTAATTAATCGTATTACTAAATATGTAATAAAACTAAATCGTATGCATCAGATTAGAGATGGCCATGATTAACCATTATTGCATAGCCAACTTTTTAAAGTAATCGATTGCTTTCTAAACATTAAAGTATCTACTATAGTAAAAATTTGGTAATGGAAAATTACAGCTGTTTCAGCAATCTTACATTATGCAGTACTTAAAAAAAACCTTTCCAAAGTTGTATATGTTAAGTACAGTGTCGTTAATATATAATTTACATTGCTTTTAGACAATCGCTCAATTTGTTCTTTCGTTGAAGTCTTACTTCACAGCTTTTATGTGTAACCCGCTATTGTGGTTAGTCCACAGCCAACTACATATAAAAATTCTAACAAATGAATCTAAGAGATAAAAACAAAATTGTTGAATAAAGAAAGTTAGTATCGATCAAATTAAGATAAGTACTACATGTTTCGGACTTGATAAATGAATTTGGTATTTGACACTAACTTTTGCTAAAGTATACTGGCAATTTTAATTATATCTTAAAATACCGATTCTATACAATTTAGATTTTGCTGTACACTTAAATTCAAAAAAAGATAACTATAGTTTCCTAGCTACCTTTACGAAACTATAGAAATGAATATAAAATTTAAACAATATTTTTAAGCTTAAAGATAAACGTGTTACCCATATATTTTATAGTATACAAAAATTATTTTGGCCAAAGCCAGAACTATAAATTATTGAGTACTTATTTAAAAAAAAACAATAGAAACAAAGTTAAAGTTACCAAGGCATTCTACGAGTTTCACGTACAACAGGGTAAATTAATAAGTACATAAAAGTCTTTAGAATTTTGATATTGTCACAATGCCTACGAACAGAAAATTTTATTTTAAAAATATAGTTTACACAACAATTTTTGAATACACCCGAAACCTTTATTGACAATTAAAACTTGACACACAAATAAAATCAAATTTATGTATTTTATTGCAACAAAAGTTTTGAATCAAGCAATCAAAATAACAAAATCGTCAGGACAATCACATTCCTATACCAGTCATTAAGATAGACAAAAACAATAAATTTATAGGACTGTCAATGCATTTGTGGAAGTACGGTAAAGTGTTCTCCCACTGCTGAAGAACCCAAAAAGGGCGAAACAGCTGTCTAGTGGTTCACTCTAGTGACATTTTCAGATTTGCATTGACATTGTTACCTTACAATGTTTATACGTTGTGATTTTAGCCCGCAGTTCATTCAAAACTTATTTGAAATACGAGGGTATAAAATCAGCTGTCAACGTTTTCATCTCTATAACCATTTACATACGATAAATTTACTTTGGTAACACATTCCCACACTAAGCACATAAGGCAGCTAATAAACTGGATTGTATTTGATTGAAATTTTGAATGTTGCCACTATTTATGACGTAGCATACCCTAAGCGAATTTATGGCGACGTAATCAGACGTTTTTGGCCAAGGATCTACAGGACACCGATAAAAGGTTTTTTCACCTGGAAGCATTTATTCGAAGACCGGTCAACCAAAACATCACAAACCAGTGAAGAAGATTAGTAAAAATGCTTGAACTCAAGGGTAAACAAAACAGTTTCAAAAATATTCTAAAGAAGGTCACGACGTGATGACCAAAACGTCAAAAAACCAAATTCATTAGCAACACTGAACAAGACTGAACGACTGCGCAAAAAAATAAAAGTAAAATAATCATCTTCAAAAAAAATTTTGTTACGATGGGTTTAGTTCTAAAACTTAGCAAAACTAAGAATGAGGTTAGACACAACAAACAACAAAATAAATTATTTTTTAGAGTAGATCTAAATACTTACACAGAAGAGTGATTTATAACATTAGTTTAAGAGCAATTCCAAATCGCTTAAAATAGTTATTTCATTTAGAAGAGTTTTGTTTTTTCTTCTTTTTTTAGATAGATTACTAATTTTATTTGCTTTAGTGTACCTTAATAGTTTTAACAAAATCGCAATTTCAGTAAAAGATTGGTACCAAAGCAAAAAGAGCATTAAAATAAAAAATATAATTCTCAAATACGTAATTGTGGAAATTTCCTATGCCGTTGCAAGGATCAAAAAGTCACATCCAGCTTCTTGAAAGCGAAACGCCACATTCGAACAAGACAGACACAGAACATCCTCAAACGAGCAAGCTCTTTTGATAGAGCGTATTCACGACACCAGAAGACAATTAAATTTAACCACACAAAAACTTTTGCGGGTATATTTTTTGTTGTTCAGCAGTCTAGACCAGGGCATCTGGCACACTAAAGAAGATCACAATGGACAAGGCAACCAAGATGGCGGAAGTATCAACAAAAGTGCGAAAGAAGAAGTTCGACAAACTAGGCGCATCCCAAATCCAACGGGAACAACATCCAATACCACCAAGACCGTCATCGGCTTCTCCATTAGACGAACTATTTACATCACCACTCTTCAAAAGAATGAACTTTGTTTTAGTCCCAAAGACTATTCCAAAAGAGAACATCGTCAGTGCTATTGAGACCAGTTAGAACGTTTCCAACGCATCTTAAATAAAAAATAAGCATCAAGAACAGCAAACATACTGAAGAAACCCAAAGCACCTAAATCCAACAAAAGCGGAGAATAGCAAAGAGCTGTACAATGGTTAAGTAAAAATAAAGAAATCACCGTCTATTCAGCCAATAAGAAGAATACCATAGTGATCATAGATACAGCGGATTACATTGCCAAAATAAACGCTCTCTTAGAAGACACTACCGACGAGAAGATCACAACAAACGCAAACAAAAGATTGGAAAAGGAAGTCTCAAATGCCATAAAAAAATCTTTGATACTAACAGAGGAAGCAGAATCCGTTACCTCTACGGCTTTCCTAAGATCGACAAACCAGAAATATTTCTTCGATAGATAGTCATCGCAACACGATCAACCGCCCACAAGCTAGCAAAGTACCTGTGCAACAGTTTCAAAAGTACATCAGAAAATCAGAACATCACGTTAAGAACTCATTTTACCGACAAGATACGGAGTATAAGGCTGCAATCTATCGTCATTCTGGTAAGGTTTGATGTTATTTTCCTCTTTAGCAAAATTCTTAGAAATCAAGCTTTGGAACTTATTCATCAATACCTTGAAGAAGACGACGTAGATAGAACAATGACCGACCTGATACGCCTTTGCACGAAGTGTTCACATTCCACGGATCCCATAACAAACAAACGGACGCTGCAGCAATGGGACTCTAGTAATAGTAAACATCAATATAGAAGAGTTCGAAAAGTGAGCAGTGGCAACCAGCAATCTAAAACCAAAGTGCTGGTACCAAAATGAACGACGCCGTTGTAGAGTGGCCCCACGGCGAAGAAACCCTGGGCTAATTTATGCTGCACCCCAACAACCAGCATCCAAACATCCAGATCACCATAGAGGTGGAACACAACAAGAGCATACCATTTTTAGATGTGCTCGTAACCAAGAATGCCGACAGGTCATTAGGTCACCGGGTGTACAAGAAACCAACATACACGGACAAGTGTCGAAACGCGCAATCACACCATCATCCGATGCAGAAACTATGATGGTTTCACACCTTGGAAAAGACCGAGGGGAAGATGGGAAAAGTGATATGTGAACCAGAATTTTTGGAAGAGGAATTGAAATATTTACAAAGTGATCTACTAAAAAACGGATACCACAGGAGAGACTTTAAGATCCCGGAGTCTACAGAACAGAATACATATGACAGACCGGAAAAAAGATTAACACCAAGCTAAACAAACACATAGCAAACACAAAAAAAGCATAAAATCGGCGGTACCAGACCACAAAAATGCAATCAATTTTTAAAAATTAGGACACTTACCAGAATCAAACACTTTTGACCAAGAATATAGAAAGAAGCAAGTATTGCAAAAATTTTGAATAAATATAAACTCAAGCAACTATAAAAATTTGTTTTACCGCAACACGATAACGAACACGGAAACCAAACTTTGAAAGCAAAAGCAAGAACAATCAAAAAGTTCTAACTAATGTCTCAGTTAACCATCAAAGCTTTAAAAAACCTTAACATTAAGAAGTTCAAACTACTGTCTCAGTTAACGATCCTAAGTAAAACACCACATTCAAACAAGACAGGCACAAAACATCATCAAACGAGCAAGTACAGCTCTTCTGAGAGAGCGTATTTACGACACCAAAACACAATTGGATTTAATCGCACAAAAACTCTTTCCAGTATATCTTTTGTTGGCCAGAACCAAGACATCTAGAACACACTGAACGGGATCACAATAGACAAAGCAACAAAGATGATGGAAACATCAACAGAAGTGCTGAAGAAAAAGTTCGACAAGCTAGGTGCAGCTCAAACTCAGAGAGAACATCCAGTACCAACCAAGACCGTCATCAAAAACATAAACTTTGCTTTAGCCCCAAATTATTCTAAAAGAGAACATAGTCAGCGCTATTAAAACCTAGAACACTTCCAACGCACCTTAGAGAACAAATACTTAAGAAAGCTAAACCATCAAAATCCAACATAAGAGATCAAAAAGTCTTATAATTACTAAGAAAAAATAAAGAAATAACCGTCCTTCCAACAAGAGGAGTGCCGCAATAGTCATTTATACAGCGGACTACATCGTTAAAATAAACGCTCTCTTAGAGGACGCTATCTACGAAAAGATTACAACCCTCTGCAGCAAAATTCTTATAGACCACGCTTTGGAATTCATTCATCAACACCTAGAAGAGGAAGACATCGATGAGACGACCTGATACGGCTCTGCACAAAGTCTACAATGTTCACATTCCATGGATTCTATTACAAACAAACATACGGCACAGCAATGTCTGCCCTGTCCTCAGTAGTAGCAAACATCTACATGGAATAGTTCAAAACGCGAACACTGGCAATCAGCAATCTAAAACCAGTGCTAGTACCGATATGTAAAAGACACTTTTGCAGTGGGGCCTCACGGCGAAAAAATCCCTAAGCAATTTATGGTGCATCTCAGCAACCAGGAAACCAACACACACGGACACGTATACCTAAACGTTTAATCACACTACCATTCGATGCAGAAACTATGAGTGTTCCATACTTTGGTAAAGATAACAAAAGTGATATATGAATTAGAATATTGAAAGAGTAAATGAAATATCTACATAAAAACGGATACCACAGGAGAGACTTCAAGATCCCGCAATCTACAGAATTCTTTGTTTCTGTAGAAAAGTATACATAGGTCAGACCGGAAGAAAGATCAACATCAAGGTTAACAAACACATAGAAGACAGAACAAGAAATAGCTTGAGATCGGCGATAGCGAAACAGCCCAGATCGCAGGGCATGCAATCGACTTTGACGGAACCAAGTCACACTTGTCAGAGTCTGACTTTTTGGCCAAAAATCTACAAGAAAGTGATATAGAACCAGAAGGCTAGCAACAATTTCAATAAAGACAACGAAAGAAGAGTTTTTTTCCACCTGGAACATTTATTTGAAGACCGATAAACCGAAACATCACGAACTAGTGAAGAGGAACGATGAATTAGTATAAATACTTGGAGCCAAGGGTAAACAAAACAAAATCTTCTAAAAAAGGTCACGACATGATGACCAAAACGTCACAAAACTAAACTTATTAGTGACTGTTACCCGGAAACCAAACTTCAAGATTGAACGATTGCTGCAAAAGTCGCTAAAATAAACGCTCTTTTGGAGGACGCTATCTACGAAAAAATTACAAGAAAACAAAACAAAATATTGGAGAAGGAAGTCTTAACTGCCATCAAAATATCTTCAATACGAACTGCCGAGCAGAGAAAGCCACTACCATGGGGCAAAAGAATTGCTCACCTTAATGGTCTTCCTAAGATCCACAAACCATCCACAAGCTATCAAGATATCGGTGCAACAATCTACAGAGGTTCGTTGGAAAATCAGAATATCACATTAAGGACTCGAGTATGAGACTGCAATCTACAAACACCTTGGCAAGCTTGTTATTTCTCTCTTCAACAAAATTACTACAGACCAAGCTTTGGAACTCATCCCCCTCTCTCCCCAGTAGTAGCAAACATAGAACAGTTCGAAAAGAAAGCTCTGACGATCAGCAATCTGAAACCAGAATGCTGGTATCAATATGTGAAAGAAACCTTTGGAGTGTAGCCCCACGACGAACTTGTGATGCACCTCAACAACCTAGACTCAAACATGCAATTCACCATAAAATTGGAAAACAACGGGAGCATACTATTTCTAGATCTCTTTGTAACCAGGAAGGCCGACGGCTCATTGTGCCACCGGGTGTACACGAAACCAACACACACACACAGGAATCTAAACGCACAATCACACCACCATCCGTTGCAGAAACTATGAGTGCTCCACACCTTGGTGGAAAGGGCAAAAGTGATATGTAAACCAGAACAGAACAGAAATGAAATATCTAGAAAGTGCTCTATTAAAAAATAATACCGGAAGAAAAATTAACACTAGGCTGAATGAACACTTACAGCAGACAACAAAGAATAGCATGAGATCGGTGGTAGCGGAACATTCCCAGACAATACGGCATGCAATTGGCTTTAATGGAAGCAAGACAGTTTGTTAGAATCAGACACATTTGACCAATGCTATGCAGCAATTTCAAATCACTTAAAATAATTATTCCATTTAGAATTTTTTTTATTTCTTTGTTTTTAGGTAAACACTGATTTTATTTACCCTTGTGTACCTCAACCGTTTCAACAAAAAATGAGTACCAAAGTAAATAAAATTTATTTATAAATCTTTTTACAGCAATAATTTTTTGAATTTTTTTAAATTCATCAATCAAAAAACAAATGCGTGTCAAATGTGTTTGCTATAAAAACAATAAAATGATAATAAAATACAAAAAAAGGATTAATTTTATAAAGACGAATTAAAAAAAAACAAAGGTAGCTCAAAAATAACAAAATTCCCAAAGCACTCTAAAAATTTCCCAGTTCAATTAGTAATAATTTTTGGTTTCGGGTAATAATAGTTATAAAAAGATTGATACAAAAGATGTAATGGAAAATCATCTTTTTTTAAATAACCAGCAGACTTCTAGAACCAAAAAAATCGTCTAGTTCGTGTTCCCCCACATGCGCGCTCTAGAGGGGGCTTAGAGTGAAGCGTATTTTTTAATTATGAATTATGTCCTGTTGTACGTGCAAAGATGTTACTATGTGTCAGTTGAGTTTTTTTAAAAGGACCTGAAGAGGTCTGCGGAGTGCTCGGTCCACCCAGACCCCCTTGTAGTTACGCAGGTATTCCCCCATTTCGATGCCAAATCGACTTATTCTGCTTTTGACATTTGTTTTTTCGTTCCAGTAAAATTTAGAAATCTTTTAGAATCAACAAGAAAAAAAAGAAACAAAAGAAAATGCACTTAGAGAAATTCAAATATAAGCTCAAAAAGCTGCAAATATACTAACAATCTTTAAAAAATCAAAACATTAGTTTCTCTTTAAGTTTGTTGAGGCTCAAAAAGATAATTTTCAAACAAGATTCAGTTAACGAACTGAACTTTAGATGATGTCGTCTGGAGCTTATCGAAACTAACAATGAGGACACCACAAACAACAAAACAAATTGCTTTTTTGGAATAGATCTAAGTACTTACACAGAAATGTAACATTAGTTTAAGAGTAATTTCAATAGTTCAATTCTATTTACAAAAGTTTTGGATTACTTTTTTTTAAATTTTTGTGTGAACTACTAACTACAAAAATTCGTTTTGAACATTCAATTTTCTTAACGCTTGTTTTTTTAATTTTTTAAAATTTGTTATTTTAGAAACAAATGCCTGTTAAATGTGCTTTTTATAAAAACTACAACATGATAATAAAATTTAAAAAAAATTATTAGTTTTATAAATCCAAATTACAAAAAACAAAGGAGGCTTCAAAACAACAAAATTTTCAAAGCACTCTAAAAATTATCTCAGCCGAGTTAGTAACAATTTTTGTTTTCGGTTATTGTTTTGTTATTTGTTTTTGATACAAAAGTTGTAGTTGGCAAAAACAATGGCAATAAAAAACAATGAGTAAAGCATATGGTTTAAATGTTCCAGGCTGATAAGATTAAACAATAATAGGTGTTTATCTCGATATAAAAAAAATTATAAAGTATTTTTTATGACATACATTTTAAAAAGTTTGTTTTCAAAATTACTTTTGTTGCATGACTAAATTAATGAAAAAACACTGAAAAGTGAGGTTACGCTCGACAATGAAAAATAAAGTAGTTACTCGGATGGCGCATAGATGGCGAATGTTTGCATAAAGAATTTAGCGGTTTGGGGTCGAAGAAGAGAATTAACCGTTTATGTTTCGTTTTCGGGGTTTTTCAAATTAAAAATTTACAGAAGGGAATTCCGCTCGGCGGGCATTTTTTCGGAATTATAAATTCACGAGCCCGCTATAATACGTATGGAAGAGCCGCAAGAAATGCCGACCGAAAATAATGAACCGCCGCTCATCTTTAGGGAGGAAATTACATATTACTTCGTTTTCCGTTTCCTCAGTGTTTTCTTATTTCGTTGAAAATGAAAGCATCTCTTGTTTGGACTATAAAATGAGACGATATTTTGTTTAGAGAAAAGGCTAATGTGACTCTTTTCATAATACAACCCTATTTAAAGAACAATATTGTAATATTACCTTGACAACTTGGATGGCTCCTAATAAATTTCACTAAAATACACTAACGACACTTCCTTATTGTCGCAACGCCACAAATAAACTAAATGGATTATTACGTTTAATAGAGTATTATCATTAAATATTACTGTGAATCACGGTAATCACGACACAAAGAAAACAATTATGTAAGAAGTAGCTTCGCTTGAATAAACAACGCAAGGTGTACAGCCTGTTTTTGATAAATACCTTCAGACTCGTAATCTCCCAAGCAGAAATAATAAAATTACGAGTTAAAAAAAAACGTTATGGGCGAATGTACCTACAGACGTTTCGTCAATAATCTTTATGAGAAAAAAAAGACCAACGGAAATCAAAAGAAAAATATCTTTCTTAAAGGAAAAATTTCCTAGAGCGATATTGGTATTCAATCAAATCTCTAAATAAAATAAGGAACGCTATCAGAAACAAACAAGCGGGGTCTTTATTTATTTCCAATATAAAATTCAAATACGCCCTCGCAGAGGTCCAGGTATCTAAACTAAGAAATCGGAAGAGATTGCACCAAGTATAAAAGGAGATTCCAATTCTCCTGAAACTCTCATATACCGGAAATAAAGGGGAATTCTAAATTGTTTGTCCTCTAGTAGAAGTGGTCGTACGACTTTCCCTTGTAAATTGCACACGTATGAAAACTGCGGTCCTTTGTTTGGTTTTTATATTGATTACTCACGAACACCACTACAAATGCTTTCTTTTTTTGGTCGCCGTTATGTTATACGATTATATTTTGTGTGCTCGAATAACAATTTCATAAAAATAATGTTGCTACTAAGGTTACGCATTTTTATTTATAAACAATTCTTATTTTTTATCTCAATCTTTTTGTCAAACTTTTCCGCGTCCTGAGGCTCCTACCGTCAGACTTTGCGATACATTGATTGAGATTTGTCTAAACTATCGATTAAATTTGTTTTTAAAAAGAATTCTTAGAAAAAGATTAACGCATCTAATTTTATCTCTATGGTAACAATAATCGAAATAATTACAGTTCTATTAATATCTTAGTTGGCCACGAGACTTCTAAGATTTCCACCATGATTTAGGTTAATAATCAGTCTTAAGTGTTTTTTTACGTAAATATCATTAGTTTTTGCTATTTATTAGACAAATTTACGATTCTAAATTAGTTCATTGTTAAACAGTAAATCAATACATTTTGGTCCTTCGAGCCGGATAAAATCAGCTGTAATATAATTACTGTCAGTAAATAATCTTTGCTTGTTAAAGACGAGTATTATTAATTGACCACTCCGTTAGTACCTTTTCTTGCTGAAATTTCGACTCTTTCTAAACTGACATTGCAGTGAATGTCGCTTTTATTTGTGCACTCGACAAAAGCCTTAAACTTTAAGTGTATCGATGAATATCCTACACTTTTATCATTTGTTACGTACATAAATTTCAATAATGCAGTACCCTGTATATTGGTTTAATTAAAAATTACTTTTATATTTCTCGACGCCATCTATCGGATTCGTTGGTCACTTTGTATTGAGTAAGCGATATCCGGCGAGGACCGGCATTTTGACTGGCACATCGTACAGGTGTTAATCTATGTCTGCGTGAGTGAAAGTTTCGTTTTCTAAAATCATCCACGTGTTGGGACACGATGGAAATTGGAAGTTTTCTTAAATAACTAATTTATTCACGCAGAGTAAGTGGGTTTTGTTTCTTTCTTTAATTAAAGGTAATTTTTATGTCTTTTTGGTTAGCGCCATGTGCTACCTCCTAACTAGGGGCATTCTGGTTATAATTTAAAGCCCACCAGGGAAAGTTGTGATTTCGTTGCGATCGTGGGGTATTCGTATCGTCACCGGCCATTCTTACCACCATCCGGCCCATGAATTCTAGTCGATACCGAAAGACGAGAGATAACCCTCGACGAATATTGTGTTGGAACGATTCTAAATATTTATAAGGCCTACTGTTGGAATTAATTAAATCACAGAAAAGGGTATAACAGCATCCGACTTTCGGGTTGTGTTATGTGTGTACTTTAAAATTTAAGTAATGATTTTGTAGATGTGGATTTCGTGAGATATTAGGTTGACACGATTTGCGATTCAAATTGCTTACAGGATTACGTGTCGGGGAAAGTACTTTCTTCACACCAGTGGAGGTTCCTGTGTTTGTGGTAAGTGTTTTATGTCTTTTATTTCGTCGTCAACAAGGTTACTCACGAAACTTTCGCTAATAGTAATTCCGTACTGATTAACGTAATTGTAGTACCATTTAGTTAGTAAATTTGCTTATGCTACGTATGCTGTGTCCTACCCTTAATTATTGTGATAATTTAATGTTAATGCCATACTTATTATCATTGTTTTATTGTCAGTAATGCCATATTACTAATTATGTAAACGATATTTACTACGAACTATTCTTCGCTATCTATTTCACTGTAGTTTACTTATGTACTGTGTGTTGCCGATACTACTGGCATTTCTGTAATGAGAATTCTTATATTCTGTGATAATCATCAGCGATTCTAGATTAAAGTTGTTATTGTGGTTATTTGTTCTTTTATGACCACATACCTGTCTCTTTGAATCGTCGTTATCTAATAACAGACGCTGGCTACTCGAACAGCCGAGTAGAAGGATTACGAACCTAACATCGTGTTACAAGTTTATACCGTTCTGTCCTGAGCAAGATAGAGAATTACTTTGGGATAAGCTCTGGCGCCCTGGAACACCTTTTATATATTTCTTGGAAACCTACCCCTCTCACCGACTATTGCGAGTTGGCCGTGCAGGTTCGTAAAACCAAAAAAAAGCTTGTAACACATTAAAATTCAAATAATGGATAATTTCGTCTAGAGTACGTTAAAAATTGTTCGCTTTATATTTAGGTATTTAGGTATTCGGATCCACTCGTAGTACACCTATGAGCCACATGCTAACACCTTATCAAATTCTGTTGAATTTTCCTTGGCAAGTTTCTTGGGATTACCACGCAATCTTTGTATTTTGTTGTTTTGGGGATATGTATGTAGCCTATGGAGTCCACATCGTAATCATAAGGGACGAAGGTATTTATTACTTAACTTATGTCGTGAGCCTTGTACGTGCTACTTTTTTTGTAACGTTGTCACGCACAAATTGAGGTGAAAAAAAGATTTTATAGATATTTGATTTAACGTTTGGCTAGCTTCCTTCGCAGATGGTCGTAAGTCGAATTGTCAGTAACCAAAATTCTTCGGTTTAGCTGCGCCTTAGCGCCACCTTTTCTTTCGTGTAGTAATTCGTATAGGGACACGAACGTATGGGCTAGAGAAAAGCATTTATCTCAGACCCGCAATCGTCTAATGTACGTAAAGCAATAAAACAATCGACTTATCATAGACAGAAAGTTTTGTTTCCATATCGAAACTGCGCAATTGATCTTAAAGAAGAAGAAGAGAAAGAAAAGAATCAAGGTAAAGTTTTAATTACAGTGTAGTTGTTGGCACACATGATGGTTAGCAAACTGAATTTTGATACATGACACACTGACACACTATAGCACGCCGTCGTTTTAAGGAATTATTATCTACCACCATGGTGAAAACCTTGTATTTCGATGGAAATATTGGAGGTATAAACAGGAGCTACAATAAGCAAGAAATAGTTTTCGAATCGCAACTACGTGTAAAATACGCAGGTACTAACCTACATTGCAATCTCCGAGCAAGTGACTCGAAAATAGATTTTCTTCGCTCTTTTTTACTCTCAAATGCGATGCATGATAAAAAGATTCACTAAAAGAACAATATCTATAAGACAAATGTCGATGAATGAAGATAAATTGTATCCCTTACCGATCATTTTGCGTTCTTCTTTCTTCTTCTTTGATCCTTAGTTGGCGTTTACGAAACTTTTCCATGCCTGACGGTCCATGGTTGTGGTCCTAGCCTCTTCGAGGTTTAGCCGACGATTCCTCACATCTCCTTCGACCTGCTTAATCCCGGTTTTCTTTGGTGCTGTTCGTTGTGCTCTCTAGTAGGTGGGTCAATTTCGCCAAAGGACTTTGTGTGGCAGGCGGCTGTCATCCATTCGGCATACATGTCCAAACCATCGTAATCGCCTTTGCTGGATCTGTTTCTCGATCGTCGGCTGTTTGCTACATCGACGTCAAATATCCTCGTTTCGGATGCGGTCGCGAAGCGAGACTCGTAAGATTAGACGTAAGCATTGCATTTGGAATACATCAAGTTTCTCTAGATACAACTTTAGCATTGTCCAAGTTTCTGATGCATAGAAAAGAAATTAAGGTCCAGAAGAGGCGGATCTTGGTCTTGGTGGTGATGTTTTGTTTGCTTCCACAGACACTACTTCAGTTAAGCAAAGGCTGCAAAAGATTGACCAATTCGCGCGTGGATCTCTGCTGTGGACGCCACTTTCTTCTCTTGTATTATCGTCCGCAGGTACTTGAATTCTTGAACTTGTTCTATTTGGACGCCATCGAGTTTCACTATGGCAGGTGATACATCCGTTGTCAGCACCTTCGTCTTCTCTGTGTTGATCTTAAGGCCGTACATCTGAGCAGTGCAGGCAATATCGTAGAGAGTGTTCGTTGCCTCAGCTTCATCGTCAGCTAATACGGCGCTGTCGTTGGCGAACATCGAGTCTGTCAGGAAGTGGTCTTTGTCGAGCTGGACGCCACGTTTGTCTTTAAATACTTTCCTCATTATTGCGTCTACCACGATGTTGAAGAGTAGGGGCGAGACGATGTTACCCTGGCAGACCCCTGTTTGTATGTTAAACTGGTCGGACAGCTCATTTCGAATCCGCACTTGGCTAGTTGACCCATGATAACTTGCTTGGAGGAGACATAAATTTGCGTTCTAACGCTAGTCACACGCAATGTACTTGAACCACAACTTCAAAATGATCGTATCCGGTGAGAAATCAAACTAAAGCTGCGCCGTCTGACAGCTTAAGATTTAACTAACATTCGCCAGTCGTAAAAAGTCGCAAAACTGATTTTTAGTCGTTACAACGTAGAATTTTGCTTTATGCCATTTGTTTCAACTGTATTCATTATAATAATATGTTTTATGAAATAACGTTAGATCATACTAAATTAAATTTCAGTTGTAAATTTTATATCATCTATAACCGTACGTATTGTTGTTGAGTACGTTGACGTGACACCCGTCAAATTTCTTCATTTGAACGCAGTCTTAACCAAAGGCAAAATATCATTAACCGTCGTACATAAGTTTATACACTATGCATAGTTTCTGATTTAAATAAAATAAATAAGAGCAGTGGAAATCACTACGATTGACGAAGAAGTGTCGGTTTGGTAAGTTTCTGTACTCATATTTTATTTTTTTTGCGTTGTCGATTGTCGTTTTAATTTGCGACTGCATAGTAGACGATATAGTTTGATCGAGTAAGATTTATATTTAAATTAAAATCATTCACTTATAACATTTGCTAGCAATTGAATATAATTAGTTGTATGGTGAGTTTTCTAAACGAAAGGTTCTACATTGATATTATAGCTGTGATATTACTATATCAGTCGACAAATCTCATTTAAACAAAGTCTGTATTGGGTGATATTTACTTGTTTTGGCGCCCGTTTTTAATTTGGTGTAAGATTAGCACACCGAGACTTGCGATTTGATTGCTTGAGTTAGTCGCCAGCAATAAAGTTGCGAAAAAATTTTCGTAACACTTATTATTTTGATTTTAGCTTAAAGTGTTGCTTAAATCACATCGACTAAATCTAGCCGAGGAGATTTAGCATTTCAGTATTTAAATTGCGTAATTTTTTGTCGTTTTTTATGTAATAATAAACTTTGAAACAAATAATTCGTCTTTGTGGACCTGCGTGGACCTTTTTAGTTACGAGTTCACGTACGAGGTTTTCATATTCTTTAGGCTACCACCAGTACAAAAAATAATGAAATCTCGTCGATGTCGTACTAACACCTAATCAAATTCACAGTAGCATTTTGCTTTGTATTTAAGTATTTATTATCAATTGATGTTTTGTCTTTGTATAATTGTGTTACATGTCGTTATTTTGTATTTATCAAAAATATTTATTTCAAATTAAAATTAACGGTTGCACTGTTTAACGACGCTATTGATCCTACTAATGAGTGGAGATGAACGGTATATTACCATCAAGCGTCCATTTTTACATTTTTTTACCAGTTGGAAATTGCCGGTGAACGTTCGTGTACCTGGGTGTTATTTTAAGACATGTATGTAGTTTTATTTCTGTTGAATTTTCCACTGCAGGTTTCTTGGGATTACCATGTTATCTTTATATCCGGTTGATTTGGGGATAAGTATGTAGCCTGTGGAGTCCACATCGTTTAGCGTAATCGGAAAGGACGAGAGAACTCACGCCTGTATCAGTATCCTATAGTTTATATCTTCTTGCATTTATATTTATTACTTTACTTGTTGTCAATCTTGTACGTTGTCATGCACAAATTGGAGAGGTGAAAAAAAGATTTTATAGATGTTCGGTTTATCGTTTGGCTAGCTTCCTTCGCATATAGTTGTGAGTCAGATTGTCAGTAACCAAAATTCTTCGCGTGAGCCGTGCCCTAACGCCACCTTTTCTTTCGTATAGTAATTTGTATAGGGAAACGAACGTCTGGGTTAAATAAAAAAAATATTCCAGACCAGCAATCTTCAAATATACGTAAAGCAATAAAACAATCGAGTTATCACAGACAGAAACTTTTGTTTATTTCCATATCGAAACTGCACAATTGAACTTAACGAAGAAGAGAGAGGATCCAAGGTAAAGTCTCAATTATAATGTAGTTGTCGATACACTACTAAGATAAACTATACATAAAATCAACATGAGCTCGTGGCTACGTCACTGCTATTAGCCAATATCGTCATACAGTAACAAAAAAAGTAGAAAATCATTGCAGGCTTGACAGCATTCGTCCCTAGTTTAATATACCGCCTTAAGTAAGTGAAGACGATAGTATTAAAATTAAACGCGTTCGCGATACATTGTTATTAAAAATCAAAATCTACCCGTGCTATTTGACGTCAAGTGTAGGAGTGAGATAACGTAACAGAGTTTAAAATACCCTGTGAATATTTACAAACGGCGCGCCGCTTCCAAATGCTTTGCGGAAAAATGTTTACAGTATGATAAAAGTTGACGTAATGATTGGTTAGCAAAACTGAACTTTGATACGTGATACACTATAGAACGCCGTGGTTTTAAAATTTCCACGCGTTTCCCCCGTCTGTGTATCATCAAATTAACAGAAAGTACAAAAATACCTTACGATATGATATGACGCCGAGAAGCATCTTTTGGTGTTAGCATCTTCTTTTTCTTAAGCCGGTATTTGTTTCAGATAACTGTGTTGAGAATCATTATCCACCACCATGGTGGATATAAACAGGAGCTACAATAAGTAAGAAATAGTTTTCGAATCGCAACCACGTGTAAAACACACAGGTACTAACCTACAATGCAATATCCGAGCAGGTGACTCAAAAATATATTTCCGTCGTCCTTTTAACCCTTAAATACAATGCACGAAGAAATAATTCGTTAAAAGAAAAATATAAGACAGATGTCGATGGATGACAAAAATTGTATCTCTCACCGATCATTTTGCGTCTTAACGCTAGTTACACGCAATGTACTTGAACCACAATATCAAAATATTCGTATCCGGCGAGAAATCAAACTAAAGCTGAGCCTTGTGACGACTCAAAACTTAACTAACTCAGTGACCTCATATTCGCGGGTCGACGTTAGTAAAGTTGTCTAACCGCCAGTTGTAGAAGTCGCAAAACTGATTTTTAGTCGTTACAACGTAGAATTTTGCTTTATGTCATTTGTTTCAATTGTATTCTTAACCGTCAGCTTTCAGCATAATAACATGTTGTATGTAATAACGTTAGATCATACTGACTTAAATTAATTTTAAGTTGTAAACTTTATATCAGCCATAACCTTACGTATTCTCGTTGAGTACGTTGACGTAACATCCGTCAAATTTCTTCGATCATTTGAACGCATTCATAACCAAGGCAAAATATCATTAACCGTCGTACATAAGCTCATACACCAAGCATAGTTTTTGTGTTAAATCAGATAAATAAGAGCAGTGGAAGCCACTACCATTGACAAAGAAGTGTCGGTTTGGTAAGTTTCTGTACTCATATTTTACTTTTTTTTGCAACTCATATTAATCATTGTCGATTTAGTTTGCGACTGCATAGTAGACGAGGTAGTTTGATCGAGTAAGATTTATATTTAAATTAAAATCATTCACTTATAACATTTGGTAGCAATTGAATATAATTAGTTGTTGTGGGTTGCCTAAACGAAAAAGCCTACATATTATATTACTATATTCATCGACAAATTTCTAATTTTTATTGGTCTATTTCTCTCTGTTGATTTTAATGACTATTCTCTCTTCTTAAAATAAATATATTATTGTTAAAAGTTCTGTTTTGTCAATTTATTCCTTTTAGTGATCGACAGATTTAAACCAGGTCTGTATCGAGTGATATTTAATTGTTTTGGTGCTTTTTTTTAACTTACAATACAACTGAATTAATCGCCAACAATAAAGTTGCGAGAAAATTCTCGTAACACTGATTAGTTTGATTTTAGCGTAAAGTGTTGCTCGAATCTCATCGACTAGATCTAGCCGAGCAGATTTTTGTCAGTATTTAAAGTGCGTAACTTTTTGATCGTTTTTAATCGAGCCCAAAGCGGCGTCGAATTTTTTATGCAATAATAAACTTTGCCACAAATACATTACTTTAAAAAGATTTGGTTTAATGTTATTCTACCATGGTCACGTCGACGTTCCACCAACGATTTTGTACGGTGTGTTGCTTATATAAATCTATTATTACAAATAAATCAACCTGTGATAATTACTATTTTTAAACGTTAATCCTTAAAGTATTTTTTTACATAGTTAAATTGTTGATCTTAGTTCGTCCTTGTGTACCTGTGTGGACTTTTTTAGTTGCGGGTTAGATCGATATCTTGTGTTATATTGGAAGATTACGCTAGTACCGTCTCAACGGATATGGCGCTACGGTTACAAAAACCTAATACTAATTAGTTATACATCATGGCTAATTAGAGTTGCCGAAGGAATGAGACAACCAGATGTAAACTCTAAAAAATTCATTCAAAGCTTAATGTCATTGGTATTAAACAATTTGAGAAATTGTACATGTTAAGTAACGTGCAGTTAATCTTGAGTTTTAAATTTTCCGCGGATTTAAACATCTACGCAATAATTATCTGATTCCTCATTAACGTCTAGTTTCACACTTAAATTGACCATCAAAATGCTTTCTTAAAGTGGTAGAAAGTCGTAATGACGTACACATCTTGGTTCTTGCATAAAATCTAGCAAAATTATAGAACTGGCACTTGTATAACAACAAATATACATTTACTTACATATAATATACAGGGTGAGTGATAAAATTAACGATTATATGGTAATGAACTTGACGCGGTTAGATCTAGTCCTAGAGTCAAATTTAGTTAAAGTGGGTTTTAATTGAATTATAATTGACAAAGATTCGGTCAATCACAAGTCAATTAAGAATTGTTTGAAGATAGAAGTTTAGTTTAATACAATTGCAGAAAAAAAAACACAACTGTTAGTAAGAATAGGGAGTTGTTGAGTGTTAAAATTATGAAATAATTATCGATTTCGAATAGTTTCTTCAAATAATTCTATAAAAACTACTGAGGTTTGGATCGTCTTATTACCTATCGTTGTAGATAAGTTTAAACTGCAATTTCAAAATGTCTAAGAACGTTTCGGTATTGTTATCGTGTAAAGTGTGAAGTCGTTAAAGTCGTGTAGTGACTGAGACTTAAAGATTTTTGAATTTCTATTTTTTTGATGTTATGTGGTTACTTTGGTCTGCATTCTGTGAATCGTTTTGTCAACTATGAGTGAACGAGTGCGTTGCCATCGGCGTTATTTGTTTTTTATCATGCCGCACATGCCAAACTAAGAGTGTCAAATGTCGGTGTTGGTTCCTATAAGATGCTTGGCTATAGGATGTTGATACGTTTTGATAAAATATTTTATTGTCTGTTCGAACTACTCTTTGGCTTCTATAATAAAAATTTTAAACTATTAAATTAAAAAAAACAAATAATAAGACGAGATATGTATCTAAAAAGAGCGTTGAGCTTACGAAGCAGTGCTATGATTAGCTTCGGATAAGTTATGTTAAAAGTGTTTTGGTGTGATTTTTGTACCGTATAAGTTTCGACCCAAAACGCCCACGCTATATCCACAGTGAGAGCTGTCAATTAGGTTTTTTTTTAACGGATGCAATTATCCGGAAGAAAAAATCTTTCTGCGGTAAGAATTGATTCTATTTTTGTCATTTAATTGGATTTTTTCGCAATTATCATTAGCAATTTTGGATACCTGTTGTTCATATTGAAAAAATTCCTATGTTGACGTCACAATCTATGATGTAGTGTAAAGAGTGTTGCACTTATCTTGATCAAGGATATCAAATATTTGATTAATTATTACATTTATAACCGTATTGGAAGGTCCATTTACCAAAATATCAATAATAATCTAAGGGAAACTTGACGCATTTGGTTTTTTTCTTAGGGATCGTATGAACCAAAAGGAACTTATTTGTTATAACGCCATATGTATGTCATTGTTCAAATTTTAGGAAATTTTGGGAAAAGTGCAGCTAGCTAGTCGCAAATTGTAAGTATTGTGTTTTCTGTTCTAACTTTCTTTTATTTACGTTATCAGTCTTTTACACGTATGACTGTACGTACAGTACATATCAGGTTGTTATGACAAATAACTACATAACCTTTTTTGCGTGTAATATAGTATTAAAGGGTGCGCTCAAGTTTTCTTAGTTATGGAGATATTGCATATTTGTATTATATTTACCACTGTAAATTTGTTCTTTTAGAATGTAAAAGTTAGACCGACAAGTTTAATTTTATGTATGACGTGTTGTCCAACCGAAGAAAGCTTGCATCAACAATTATTGTCTGTGATTTGTACCTACGTACTAGCAATTTTATGTAAGTCTACCTCGCTTCTCTTTTCTAACCTCTTTTTCTATGATAAGATAAAAATATATTTCAGCTTTGGATAGATTTCAACGGTGTTTTCCATCCTAGTTTCTAACGGTTTTGGCACCATTAGGTTATAATTAGCACATCGAGACCTGAGACCCGGCTGCCGATTCAAATGAGTTAGTCGCCAGCAATTAAGTTACGAAAAAATCCTAGTAACAAAGTAGTTGCTTTTGCTACGTTTTAAATGCCGTTTGTCTTGGTAAGTTTGGTGTTTTTCGTTTAGTAGACTCATAACCGCTAAAGTTTTGTTGTCAAAATAAACATTATAATCTGCATGTTAAAAATGAAGTCAAAATCGGCCATTTGTAAGATAGGCAAAATGTTATTAATGGTCAGTTTCAATGTGACGCATAATAATGACTACTATCTTACAATGTCGCTAACCAATCACACAATATTTTGCCTACCATGCAAACTGCCAAATTTAGCTTCTCTTTTAATTATTAATTAGCTATCCAGAATATAAGAAATATAGGGGTGAACATTTTTGGATAAAATTCATTCTTCTTGGCACTCCATCTAGTGGAAAAATTAGCTTCGTAAACAGTTTTTAATGGTTTGTAGTTCACCGAGGTAGTTGCTACGTCGTCGATTTATGATACTTTCTGTTTCGAGAATAATAATCTGACGACATGTTAACTAGCTCGGAAAACTTCAAACCATTGAATGAAACCACAAACGCTTACAAGTATAACTAAGAAACCGCTACGGAGAAGAAATTAATCATACCAGGATTTCGAACAACACATCCAAACGAGCACCACAAGAAGGATTTTAGAAAAAACCAGCACAGCTCTACTACGAAAGAGGATCCAAAACACAAGAACTCAGCTA
The DNA here is from genome assembly GCA_035610365.1 of Aquatica leii. Taxonomy (NCBI): domain Eukaryota; kingdom Metazoa; phylum Arthropoda; class Insecta; order Coleoptera; family Lampyridae; genus Aquatica; species Aquatica leii. The sequence goes on from CM069438.1 coordinate 35,915,861, forward strand.
ACCAAGACGGAATACGACCTGTTGAAACTACATTTGTAGCTAACCAACAAATTGGACAGAGACCTGGAATCTTACAACAAAAAAATCAACGTGCAAAGAAAAGGAAATAAAACACACCGTCTAATTACAAAACAACACCTAATGCAACATACACTAAAAAAATCTCAGATCGTTATAAACCTAACCGTCACTGAACTAAGCGTCGACGTAACCGACATACCCGCCACAGAATTAAAGTTCGGCTTTGCCCCAAAGACAGTCCCGAAAGAGATAATTATTAGTGCTGAAAAAACAACCTGCCTGACCTATCAATCCGAGAAACTCAGAGCCGACACATCGTATGTCCTACGGACCGCCAAGTCCCTTAAATCAAACATAAACAAGAGAGAAGTCGAAGCCATAAAAAAACTACGGAACAAAGAAGACCTGCCCACAATGGAAATGCTACCGTTGTAATGATCTTCGCAGAATATATCAGAAGAGTGAAACAGCTACTCTCAGACCTCGCAAATAAAAAGATCAAAAACAATACAGTCAAGAAAGTAGAACGAGAAGTATCCACTGCAATAAAATCATCAAATATATCCAAAAAACTGCATCGGAACCTGACACCGATTGGACGCTAAGATGCGTTAACTTTATTACTTACTCCAAAAAGACAACTGATCTCTGCAACCAATAGTCAGTGCAGTAGAACATGTTTTAGTCCGATACATTGCACAAGAAGTAAAAAACCTCATAGGAAGAACGGAATATCGAGATTTTATCTAGAAAATTGCCGCAATTCAAGTACAAAACTACCACATTATAATGAGCTTTAATGTAATCTTACTATTCATAAAAGTGCCGATCAACTACGACGGAGAGCCAAAGAAAACATGAACGAGGAACTGACAAATCTGTCAACATTCTTCACCTTTCGAGACCAAGCCTACAAACCCATGTCCCTAATTCTTGCAAACACATTCATAGAAGCCTTTGAGAAAGAAACCCTACAAACCACGGCACTAAAACCCAAACTATGTTTACGATACGTGGACGACACAAAAAAGAACTCTGAGGAAGTTCTTGAACTACTTCAACGGAATACACCAAAACATCAAGTTTACCATAGAAGTAAAAAAGATCATTCCTGAACGTGCTGATCAAGAAAAAACTAGATGAAATCTTAAGACACCTAGCATACAGAAAATCAACTCACACCGACAGATACTTTCATGCGGAGTTCCATCACCACTCAACACAAACACAAAGCGTGATACGCACTATAATACATCAAGCTTGGACGTTATGCAAATCAGAACAACTAGATAAAAAACTAAACTATTTAAAAACAGCGCTAAAAAAACAGTTATACGAGGAGCAACATCGAACGGACCATCAAAAAAAAAAATTAAACCCTAAGGAGAAAGAAGAAGCTCTAACTACAACGTTCCTACCATATGTCAAAGAATGTACATATAAAATAGGACGTACCCTGAAGAAATACAACATCAATACAGTGTACAACACTACAAAAAAATTAACATCAATCTTTCTGAAGATAAGGTGCAACCACGAGGACCAAAAACACAAGAACTCAGCTGAACCAAACCGAAAACGACTTGTTGAAACTACATTTCAAGCAATCTAACCAATTAGATAGGAACACCTAAGGCTTAATAGATAAACTCACGAAAGAGAAATCAAGGTGCAATGGAAAAGAAAAATCTCGGATCGCCATAAACATAACTTTTAACTAACTAGGCGACGACGTAACCGACATACTCGCCAAAGAATTGAATTTTGCCCTAACTCCGAAGACAGTCCCGAAATAGGAAACTACCAACGGACATAACCGAAGAAGCCAGGGTCGACACACCGTATGTCCACCAAACCCCCTAGATCAAACATAAACAGGAGAAAAGTTCATGCCATAAAAGAACTGCGGAACAAAAAAGACATTAAAATACCACCATCCGACAAAGGAAATGCTACCGTTGTAACAGACACCGCAGAATACATCAAGAAAGTGGAACACGTATTCTTAGACCCCGCATACAAAAAAATTAAAAACAACTCGGACAAGAAAGTAGAACGAGAATTATCCACTGCAACAAAATCATCAAACATACTCAAAGAACTACTTAACAAAAATCCACAAAAAAAACTATTCTCTGCGATCAATAGTCAGCGTAGTGGGATCCTCATAGAAAAAACGGAACATGACGTGAAAAACCCAGGGAATTTGATCAAAAAGATTGTCAGGATTCACGTACAAAGCCACGACATTATGGTGAGCTTTGATCTAATCTCACTAATTACAAAAGTGTCCATTAACAACGGCCTAGAGGAGCTACGACGGATACACGTCAAGAAAAATATAAACGAGGAGCTGACCGATCTGGCAGGAAACTGCACCAAGAATCATCCATGTCCCCAACTCTAGCAAATATATTTATAGAAGTCTTTGAGAAGGAAGCTTTACAAACCACAGCATTAAAATCCAAACGTGGACGACACATTCGTCATTTAGTCACACGGAAGAAACACTGATAAAGTGCCTGAACCACATCAACGGAATACACCATGTTACAAGCTTATAGGTCTTACGAACCTTGCACGGCCAAATCACACAGTCGGAGATAGGGGAGGTTCAAGTGAATAATAATTAAGGGCGCCAGATCTTTTATAATTAACATTTCGATCACCTTCGAACACCTCGTTCAAGACAGACGGTCCAAGCCTGTAACGAATTTTTTGGTTCGTAATCCTTGTTACTCTGATGTTCGGGTCCCCACAATAAAAGAACAAGGTATGATACCATAAAAGAAAAATTAACAGGTATAAAAACTTTAATTTAGTAACGTAGATTATTAACAAGAGTATATCTAATTCTCAATGCATAAATGCCAGAAGTATCGGCAACACGCAATACAAAAGTTGAATCGAAGTGAATAGCGAAGAAAATTTCATAGTAAATATTGTTCGTACACAGCATGCGATACAAACAAAATGATTAATGAAACTACCTTAACGGTATTAAAACAATGATCGTAATTACAGAAATTGAGATTAGCAAAAGTTCCGTGAGTGACTTTTCTGACAGCGATAAAATAATTAAATAAACTTACTCCAGTACCTACTTAATCAAAGAAAACGTTTTCCCCGGTGAGTGAGCCTGGAATAAATTTGAATAGCACATCGTGTCAACACAATGACTCACGAAAGCAAGATCTACAAAATTGTTAATTACTGCTAAAAGAAAGTACACATAACAGAACTCGATTATCGAATTTTGTTGTACATATTCAATGAAAGTTGGTTTCGCAGGTGTTTGCCGCATGAGTAGGATCTCAAAGAAAAGTTCTTGTTTTCGGTTTTTTTAGTTTTAAACGTAGGCCTTATAGAGTTATACTCCCCCCATGAAGATATTTATCAATATTAATCCCTCATTATTCTTCATTCAATAGAAACATGTGGCCAAAGTGCGGCGGAACGGCCTGTGACGAATAAATTATTTTAAAAACGTAATGAAGTTATAATTTGATTTCCATTACAGAGGATGTTATTAGAAAACTTTAAGCGAAACAGGCCATTTTATCCAGTTGTCAGCTTAACGACTTCGTCGTAAAATGACAGTCACAAGAAAAGATCGGCAGAGGGCGTCAAAACCGGAATCTAATTTTAATTCAATATACAGGGTATTACGTTATAAAAATTTTGCACGTAACAACCAAAACATCAAGTTTACCATGGAAGTGGAAAAAACCATTCCTGAACGTGCTGATCAAGAAGAAACCAGATGAAACCTTAGGACACTAAGTATATAAAAAGCTAACTTACACCGACACATACTTATGCGGAATCACCGCCCTTCACAAACACTCTAACGCCTAGCATCTAGACCAAGAGCTAAATCACCTCAAGACAGGGTTCAGAAGAAACGGCTATACCAGGAGCAACATCAAACCATCAAGAGAAAACCAAACCCTAAAGAAAAAAATAATCCTTGACCACAACGTTCCAAGAGTGTACGGATTACACCACAAGAGAGTTAACATCAATCCGAAGACAAAGCGCAATCATGAAGATCTCCAAGAACGTGTATATGGCATCCTAAGCACATGAGGAAAGGTTTACATAGATTGTAGCCAAGACTTTACAGAGAAGCAATAGAAATCCAGAAGCACTCCAACAACTTCAACAGAGACCTAGAACTACCCAAAATATAGAAACGCATAGTTTGAGAAAACGACCCACCAAATTGTAATATTATTCAAGAATTTACTTAATTACGAAAACAAAGTTGGCTAAAGAATTGCTCAAGTTTGTAAAAAGTTATATCTAAGATCAAAAAATTTTGTTATAGGATCAATAGACTGTAGAATTTAAATCTCAAAAAATTTCACATCTAAGGAGGCCCTGAATAAATATATTCATAAATTAACTAAATCTTTAAAATAATATAAGCGCAATAGCATTAATGCCGTAGACAAAAAGTGAAGAAGATAAGAGAAGTTTGTGTTTTCCTTATTGCATTTTCTAGAATAATTTTAGATAAATTTATTTATCGATGACAATCTAGTGCGTGTGAAATTCAAATCGCCAACAAAAGACAGTCGGCCAACAACCAAAACATTTTTCGAAGCGCAAACAATTTCGATCTCCTTTGTATATAAAAGCACGCGCCGAAGAAAACGAAAAAAACCCGTTTTCTTTTGTTGATTCTCCACAAATCTACCCAAATTCGACTTAATTCGTCCTAATCTCCTCGGGTAAAATCCGACCTCACTTCAGCATTATAAACATAACCTCGCTTATATTTGCCCCTAACCTCACTTAATTTACACTAATTCAACCGGATTCATAGAATGACGAAAACGTCGAAAAATTCTATTTTTATTCGAAAAAAATACTAAATTTAGAATGCTTTTTGAATCTCTCGAGGGCTTAGGCAATGTTTTCTTTAAATATTTTATCGCGACCTGCGTCAGCCATTTGAAATTTGCTTGACGTTTATTAATACTACGCTTTATTTAATTTCCGATATTTTTGTATGAATAAAACAAATGCTTTCTCTTTGTTTTCGAGTGAAACAATTGATCAGTTTTGTTGTTGTTATCTGTTTTTTTCCGACTTTGAATGGGTTCGTTTGTTTCAAACGTTTTCGATGATGAAAAACATGTTGCTGTGGGGGTTGGAGCAACGGCTACATAAATAACGACGAGCTTCCTTCTCTGCGTTCATACGCAAAGACGGGTTAAAAGCTTTTTAATTCAATTCGATCGGTGCAATTAATCGCTTCAAAATTGCTATCGATTATTTGGACAGGTGAGCATAAATAGTAAATAGTGGAAAAAGAGTTGTAGCAGGATTATGTGTTCATCGACAACGCATACATCACCGGTCAGCGCATTTAGCCGTTTTTTGTCGATTGAGATTTATTGGCCACACTTTCTGATGTTTAATGTACTGTGGCGTGGATTGGCGCTTCGCTTTCTACGTTATCGCTGGGTATTCCAATATTTTGTTTGCTTTTAAATGATGCGTAACTAACGCGATAAGAAAAATCAACAAACAAACGAATTGGGTTAATTCACCCAGTTTGCAAAATCCAAGTTGGCAGGTCGCTCTATATTGTCAATCACAGGTGTTTTTCGCATAAACAGATTAAAACCAATCGCGAGGGGAAAAAACCAATATTCGAAATCTTATAAACGCGTAATCGACTGTAAAAAAACCTTCCACCAGCAACGTCGCTCTATTAATTGACAGGCGTAAAAACAAAGATCTATTGGAAAGGCCACAGCGCGGCAACATTGTCTAATGCTTTTAATGTACTTTGGAGACGTGAAAAACTACAGCCATTGCCTGTGTTGTTATACGGATTATAAGAAAAAACAATATATCTTTATGCTTCCTGCTGTAAGAGAAAATAGAGCCTGTGGGAGTGCTGCGAAGTTTTGCTTTAACTCTCTTCTACGACATAACCTTATAAATGATTCTAATAAGTCGCAAAGGTGCGTTTTAGGACGGAGAATGTGTCTTCTATTTGTCAATGTCGATTTACACAGAATCTTTGAGACATCTTCGAAACGATGTGGTAAGAACGTTAGACGCGCGTAATATTTCACCCACCTTTTTATTCATCTCTTAAGAGAATCGATAAAAATTTCGTAATTAATATTTAGGATTCTGGTCCTCAATTTAATTAAAGACACAAGTCTGTTGAGCAAAAACAAGCGTGGTGTCAGATATAAAGGGAAAACAAAATTATATTAGTACGTTGGTAACTAATTAGCGAAGAGGGTATTTTAAATATTAATTCGGCTAAGGCAGATGGTGGTACAGAGGCGTAGGTAAAAGGGTTTTCAGCTTCTCTCATGAGGATTACCGGAAATTGTCAAAGTTATTATGCGTGGCGGTTTACACTGGCACACCCGTGTCTAGGGATAAGCGAATCGGTTCCTTTGTTGCTCTATAGCCCCATTTCAGTTACAAGAAATGATCGTTAAAGGGTACATTCTACATAATATAAAGGGTTTATTTAAACCATTAGATAAATACATTTACCAGATTTGCTCATATATTTAATGGACAAAATTCAAATTTGAATCCGCGTCGTGTTTTCCCCAAGCTGCGTCGGTAAGAACGCGATCTATAACCGCACTTCCAAATCCGGCCGTTACAATTACATTCGAAGCAATTAATTTTTTATCGATTGTGTTTACACAACATAACCTAATTTCTGTGTTCCATTAGGGCGATATACGCCAAACCTTGCATTTTTCGTTTATATTTCGTTGAAATCGACTTAAATTAGAGTCGCGAAAAGCGATGTTTGCGAAATTAAAATTAATTCAGGACGTGGGAAATTTAATTTTAGATAAAAATCTGTCATCAACCGCTTTGGATTAGACTCGTGCGTGCTAAAATGTTGGTTCGATTTTAACGACATCGCTTTGTCGGGTTCAGTACTATTGACTTAGAAAAAAAGGAAACTGTAATTTTTGTAAAAATTGTTGTTTTCGATTAGCCGCAATATTTGCTTATAATTTAATTTTACTATGAAAGAAGCAAAAAATGTAGATTATTGTTTTAATGGCATTTCAAAGTATTATGGAGCCTCATATATCGAACTTCGATGAAAATCCCTGATAAATTGTAATTTATCCATTGTTCTTGTAATTGCCTAACACTCTCAACCTTAGTATATTGAAGGACTTGTCAGAAAGATTTCGATTTTTAAACTTGTTTGCACCTTTATTTATCAAAGTTTTATTGGAATACCTTTCTATAGCGAAGTTGCTTTGATAAAATTTGTCTTTTCTTTAATTTGCAGGATAAAGTAACTTTTTAGGAACACATTACTATCAGTTTTATTTTTAAGGTTTTCGCGGCCATGATTTTTTAAGAAATAAATACTTTCGGGTTTTGAACCGCGTTCCATATTTATACTTTTCACAAAACTAATAAAACTTAGGAACAACTTTGAAAAATAAACAATATTTGACGTTTCGACAAGTATAGGATCTTGACAAGCCTTTATATTGCGCCGTTCGGGTTAGTGGTTCGTGACAGCTTTGATTAATTAGTTTTCCGGAACATGTTTTTCCATACTAGTGCTAGATCGATTCCATTATCTCTATTGACATTGTCGTACTTCTGAATTTCGATGGCTTCCTTGTATAGTCTAGGTCAGATGTTTTGGGATTTAGCCAACATTGTTGCCTCTTCAAATTTAATTGTGTGAACGGTGTCTAAGAATTGTTCCGCAGCAGCAGATGTTGTGTTATGTTTCCTTGTACCCGCCTTATGTTATTTTAATCTGGCAGCTATGTTGCGCCCCGTTTGTCCTATATAAGCCAGCCCACACGAACACAAGGAATGTGGTAGACTTCTTCGATTTTGAGAAATTGGCGGCTATTTAATTGTTGCAGTAAGATCGCTTTGATGTTTTTCCCTCTAAATATCATGGCTACCGTTTTTTATTAAGGCGTTCGTTAGGTAACCTAGCTCGATCTTTAACGTGTTCGGTTCACTCATCGCCTTGCTCTGTGTACTAAAGTTTTTAGAACTGAAAACTTCTGAGCTGGATGATGATGTGATTCGGCGTTGAGGTATCTGTCAGTATGTGTCGGTTTTTTGTACACTTGATGCCCCAGTATGTTGTCCATCTTTTGAGTGACCAGTACGTCTAAGAACGGAGTGCTTCGGTTTGTTTCCGTCTCCATGGTGAATTGGATGTTGGAATCTAGCTGGTTGGTATGATCTAGAAAGTTGTGTAGTGTTTATGCTCCATGAGACCAAATTACAAATGTATCGTCTACATAACGTAGTCAGCATTTTGGTTTAAGGGTAGCTGTTTCTAATCCTTTTTCTTCAAAATCCTTCATAAATATATTGGCGATGACTGGAGAAAGTGGTGATCCCATGGCTGCTTCTTCAATTTGTTCGATTACCATATTCTTAAATGAGAAGTAGGTGGACTTTAAGCATAACTCAATTAGTCCGTTAAGCTCCTCATCTAAATCGGCTTTTCGTAATTTGGTCTTGATGATCTTCGGTGTTGTTTGTAGTACCACTTTCGTGAAAAGAGATGTCACATCAAAACTGACTAAAATGTCTTTTAATTCCAATTTGATTTTTATAGTTTTTGAGACAAAGTGCTGAGAATTCCTTACGTGATGGATGCTTTTTCCTATAAGCGGTTGTAAAATGGTACATAAGTATCTAGCCAGAGGATGGATGGCTGAACCTGTAGCACTTTCTGGATCACACCAACCTGTTAAATTCAAACATCAAATTCACCATAGAGCTGGAAATAAAAAGCATTCCGTTCTTAGACGTACTGGTCACTCGAAAGATGGACAACAAACATACTGGGGCATCAAGTATAAACAAAACCGACACATACTGACAGATACTTCAACGCCGAATCACATCATCAGCAAGCTCAAAAGTTTTCAGTTCTAAAAATTCTAGTATACAGAAAACCAAACACGTAAAATACCAAGCTAGGTCACCTAACGAACGCCTGAATAAAAAACGCAAAAAGCAGACATATATCGAGCAATTAACAAGGTAAATAAGGAAAAACCAAAGAAGGAAAGCCCCATTGGAACTTCCTTCCTTACATAAAAGGCTGCACGGATAAAATAGCCAGGATACTTAGAAGAAAAAATACAAAAGTGACCTTTACTGCAACAAATAAAATAGCCGCCAATTTTTTAAAATCGAAGGAAACAAAAGCACCACTCGAGGAACCAGAAGTCTACCACATGTCTTGTTCGTGTGGGCTGGCTTATATAGGGCAAACGGAGAGCAACATAGCTACTAGATTAAAAGAACATAAGGCGGATACAAAGAAACATAACACAAGATCTGCTGTTGCGGAACACTTCTTAGACCCGGTCACACAATAAAATTTAAAGAAGCAACAATGTTGGCTAAATCCTAAAACTTCTGGCCTAGAGTATACAAAGAAGCCATCGAAATCCAGAAGTACGACAATGTCAATAGTATGGAAAAACATGTTCCGGAAGATTAATGAATTGAAACCGTCACGAACCACAGACCCAAACGGCACAATATAAAGGCTTGTCAGGATCCTATACCTTCAATTTCAGTTTTCTGAAGAAGACAGCGACATGACTGTCGAAACGTCAAATATTGTTAATTTTTGTAAGCTTTCTAAGTTCTATGAATTTCGTAAAAAGTGTAAATATGGAACCCAAAAATATTTATTTATTAAAAAAAAAACTACTCTCAGTTTCTTTACCAATATTGGACATAAATAAAAACAATGACGGTTAGGAAAAATATTTGATAGGGAATAAGACTTTTTGACCTAATAAAACATGACCAACATAGGTTCAAAAACCAACAATTGTCTAAGAGCTCATTTTAGCTATAGTAAAACTTAGGTTTTTACAGGTTGTATTTGTTATACAATTTTAGATAAATCCCGTGTTGTTATTACACAAGCTGAGCTTTCGTCACACGTCGCAGTGGACATCTTCAAAGTTCGGAACAAACTGATTGATTGCGCCATAAAGTTTTGCTTTTATAGACCCGCCTCCGATCGATAAAACTAGTTTCCAAATCTCCGGTAAAGAAAAACTAGAATCTCGACATTGAATTCATGCGTTTTTATTTTAATGACATTTTAAAGTACAGTAGAACCTCGATATATCAAACTTTGATATAAACCAATTCCTTGATACACCAACGTTTTTTCATTCTTTTTAGACCTGTCTTATACTTACGTGTCACTTTTACTTTCTTATAAGAAAAGTATAGCGATTGCAATTCTTTGACAGTTTTTCTTATATAGTTTTGTAAGTATGTAAATTATTCGAATTATTTTTACAGTTTCTTATAGAGTTAATTCTTCCTAATAATTTATTCAAATAAATTTTTTTTCTAACATTAACAGTTTATTAGATATTTGATTTATAATTTGAAGTGAGTTTCATATATAAACCTAAGTTCGAATCCTGCCTACGACGATTTTTTTCAGAAAAAAATTCCATATCTTAGAAGGAAAGCAAGCTACGTTAAATAACAATTTTTCTCTGTATTTTTTTGACTTGTTTATATCGTGTCTTCCGGCAATTTTGAAGCATACAGATTAACATAGTTAATTTGAAAATTTTGATTTATATGTCCCTAAAGTGTTTTTAAAATATTTCTACTATTAGAACATATGACAATGTGTACCAGAGAAAGTTTTGCGTAATAATTTTTAAAATTTAATAACAAATATCCAAAATATTTTCAAAAATGTATCGCGTCGTAAAAAGCTTAGTTTAAAATACGGATGTAAAGAACATATGAGTAACTTTGGTGTAGTAACACGAAGGTTCAAATCCCAATGCGGTTTATGTTTTTTTAAATTATATTGTTATTTTAAATTAACGACGATAAATTTTTATCAGTAAAGAGGCATAATTAAACGTGCTAATTGTTTTTATTACATTAATAATGGATTTATTATTTCTTCCTCATTCTTTATAGAAAAGTCGTGTGATGACCACACCAGTTTTTTTCTTAACATATGAAAGGAATGATCAGAAAGACAGATTTTAGTTTTCATGTTTTGAGAACGCACCTATATACAACGTATTAAAGTTGTTTTGATAAAATCAATAGCATTTAGAAGTTTTTTGAACGACTATCGTTCATGTCCATCTTGTGACATCGAAATTAAAAATCGTATAAAAATTAACGTGCTTGACTTGCATGGACTAACATGACGAAAAAAAAACAATTAAGATCTGTTTCAAGAAAAGTGAAAGACGAAGAAAGAATTGAATAGGACTGTAGTGCTGCTGATACACCAACTAATGAATATAAAACTTTCAAATGATGGAGCAAAGTTACTTGAGTTGGTTTGTCTTCAGGAAGATATCAAAACTGTTGTTCCATACAATTTCCAATTTTCTAAAAAAAACACGTAAAAAAAGTTGAGAGTAGAAATACTCTGTAGTGATAGTGAGTCGTACTGATTATTATTTTGATTATGTTTGAGTCCTAGACAGTTGATAATTCTTTTCCAGGTTTACCATACGATAGGCTTTTTGGTTATTTTTATTTCTGCACTTGTCAGCAATGACAGACACATTTCTACGGTTTCGATTCCAGATTCTCCTGCTTGCAAATAGAAATTCATTAACAGAATGCTTCTCTGCAAGATGATAAGACTAAACTATGAAGACATCTGTTCATACGGGTGAGTTTGTAATAAACAGAATGGCTCAAAAGTCGGTCACGTTTACGAGTCACAAGAACGTCAATGAAGAGGAGAAAACCATAATTTTTGATTTTTTATAATAAATTTAATGTCTGAGTGTCTGAGTCTAGACGATTAAGAAAACCTAGACATTTCAAGATTACCATGGGACCAAACTCAGCACTCTTGTTACATCTCGGCGAATAGCTACATCAAGTATTTCTTTGGAATCTTAAAAAAAATCAGGTCCTCAATATATTTAATATATAACCTACCATAGTTTCTGGCGACCTTAACGTTAAATGTCTTGAATGTGGGTAAAGTAGCTGGTTTCCGCCTGAATGTATGACTAGTCTCAATGAGCGTAAGGAATGTGAACAAGCTGTCCACCTTCTCGTCACAAAGTAAAAATTCGATCGTAGATGTTACATGTGCCGGTGCCCAAATACCTTCTAGTATTAACGGATAGACCAGCCAGCATGACCTGGCCTCGATCAAAAAGGAGTGCCAATAGCTAATAAAAATGCTAATAACCCTACATCACATAAACACGAACGTTACAGAATACTCAGAAGCGACATGCGGAAAGGAATTAATAAAGTAAGGAACAAAACTATGCAGGAGCATAGACCACGATCTATGGGGAAAAAGATATAAAGTAACTACAAAAAGGTTTAAAAAAGCCTAATCTTGCACGCTACCCATAAAAGAAAATTTTCCCCGAGAAACCATCTAGAGATGTAGATACGATACCTATCTCTTCCGCCGTTCTCAGCAGAGAACATAATCGTTGCTCCAACGGTATTCCGGCCAAAGCTTTGGTAGAGGTCACTGTTAGCAACCCCGACGTGCGGACACGCCTCATAAATCAAGCAAGTTATGGTCTGTTTATTAAACACTAATGATAAACTATACCAACACCTAATACTAGACAGAGTGCGAAACAACATAGAAGGGACAGGGAGTCCATCAGACAAGCAATATGAATCATGCGCGGTAAATCCACTCCTGGGTTAGGACGACTCGCGTAGACCGCAGGAGAACTAGAAAACTCTGTGGTCTGGTCACATTAAATGTGGAAAATGTGTTCAACTCCCTAGCGTACCCAGTCATAATTAAAGCATTCAAGAAAAAAAAATAAACCTTACCTCACCGACATCGTACCAAACTATCTTAATAATAGAAGACTGATAATACAAAGCTCCAACAGATTGGAAACTTTCCAGAAGAGTTCCATAAGGATTGGTATTGAAACCGACTTGGAATGTCATATTTGACAATATACGAAAAATGGACCTTGGCTCACAAGCCCAAGTCATCGCGTTTGCTGACAACATTGCGCTACTGACCAGTGCAAAAACAAAAGACGAGCTCGCGAGAGTAACAAATACAGCAATCACACGGATCGATAATTAGCGTATTAATCACGACTTGGACATAGCGCCAAGCAAAACTGAAGCCATAGTCTTATCGGGCAAACGACAAATAAGCACCATCGCATTCAGAGTACATAACCACGTCGGCACACCGAAGAACAACATTAAATATCTCGGCGTTTATCTCGACAAATACTGGAACTACGGCCCCCAAAGGTACTGGAACAGCATCGGCAATTACAAGAATTATGCCGAATGTAAACGGGTCATGTACTGGTATTTGCAGTCGTCGCTTCCAGTATGCTAGATGCTGCGCTCATATAGGCTGAATAACTTAAAATTGAGAAGTACTAAAGCATAGTCCAACAAGTAGAAAGGAAAGTAAACATTAGAATTATATCAAGCTACAGAACTATAGCAAGGAAGTTAGCTATGCTCTTGGCTGGGAATATACATTGGAACCTACTAGAAGAGAAAAAACGTATTGAAAGTGTAGGTAGACTAAAAAAACCAATTTGGATACAGAAAAAGTAAGTTTACCCTGTACGCTAGGGGGTTTCGAAATATCCAACAGGATAAAAACTGCGAGTCAGCGAAACCGAGGGTGATGCGTTTTCGTGACGCTGGATATCCGGAACGCCTTTAACAGTGAGTTATAGTTGGGCTTCGTCAAGACTATGGAAAACAAGGAAGCACCTGGGTACCTGACCAACGTAGTTAAGGACTACTCCAATGAAAGATGACTGCACGTCGTAGGAAGTAGTCAGATAGAGCTCACGGCTGGATTTCTACAAAGGTCGATCCTAGGGCCGATCTTGTAGAACATCTATTTCAACGGGGTGCTAGAGTTGGCCATGCTGAGTTGTGTCACGCTGTTAAGTTATGAGGACGATTTGGCGGTGATAGTAGATGGAAAAACCGCTGAGTTGGTAAACAGCAAGGCGGTGGAGGCTATTTAAGAATCAAAAACTGGCTCGTAGACCACGGTCTGCAACTGGCGTCTGATAAAACCTAAATGGTGGTTTTAGTCGGGCCCAGAAAAATTCAGAACATATCCATAAGAATGGGTGGATTGGAGATTAAAAGTGGGAAAGTTTGAGGTACCGAGGTGTGTGGACCGGAGAGAACGGTAGAGTGACGTAAAGGGTTTGATTTAGCTCAAGTCGAGCGTAGGAGAACCAAGCTCCGAACGGAAAAAAATGTATGCGGCAGTGGTACGTTCTGTTCTACTGTATGAGGCTCTCTATATGGGGACTTTGATTTTTAGCGAGGACACAGAGGAGAGTTGTCTTGACAATGGTTACGGCCTATAGGACGGTATCTACGAAAGCCATCTTGGTACTGGTTGGGATATCGCCTATTATGGAGAGAGTAAACCATCTTCGGATAGGTTAATGGAGGAGTAGCAGGATAGATAGGACAGAGCAAGCGTTAGCAGATAGACGTATGAGCTCATTAGTAGAGTGAATAAGTAAATACGTAGTCTAATTTCTGACAAACCACGGAAATTTCGGCTCTTATTTTAAAAGCATAAGAAAGAGAAGGACGCATGTACTGCGATGCGAGATTGGATGACGTGAAAGACGTCTTAAAATGACCAAGGTGGAAGAGTGTCTTGAACCAATTGGTAAATGAATTAGGAAGATAAATAGAGAAAGATCTGTGAATAGATTTCAGAAATTATAAACAGAAGGTAGAAGAAGAAGACGGTGGATGAAAATGTAAGGCAAAAGTTGAGGCCGAACCGAAATGATACTCGAAAAGGTCTACCTATTAAGAAAAAAAGACAAGACCGGAAGGAGGAAATTTTAGTAGGTTGTTACGGTTTTTTTAATTAATAACATCAACGATAACAGGCGGAGGTAGAAATATTTTTTTCACTATGTAATTGTTACAAAGTACCGCTTCAATGCGACGCGGGTTTGAGCTACGTGGCGTTAGCAACTAAATTTAGAGCGCTTTTAGAGCATTTCACCGTTGCTATTCGTACAGGGCGGAGGTGGTTAGTCGCTCGTGTAGCAAATTTCGTTGGCATTTAATTAACAAAATGCACAAAAACTAGCTTGGTGAGTTTCCTTTTCTTCTACTTTTTCTTAATTTTATATTTGTACCCGGAAGGTTAACGGACCGACGCACATTTCCAAGGGCATCGTAGAATGCTACGGTAGGTGGCGTGTGCGGGTGTTTACAAGCCAGTAAAACACGAATCAAATTTTCTTAACCAATTGCCGAAGATTACTTATTTTTATTTCTGAACGGGAAACGTGAATTAGGATTATGAACATGTGGTTGCGTTACAACTAAATTATCTTACATAAAAGGCGTTAAGTACAAATAATATCAAATTGTAGGTAGACGTTCATTTTCTTCCTTTTTGGTACTTATAATTAACTAGTGACCTACATGGAATACGAAGTGATGTGCTATTTTACCCCTATGTTGTAGATTTTCTTTTCTGAATATACATACGGAACAGGAACTTGTCTGGAGCTCTAGGCGAGGATCCATTCTGTCGACACCGAGGTTTGGTAACGTTATTTACAAAACAAGGTTGTACAGTAGTAGCTTTTATCTTCGTTGTTTTATGTAGATGTCTTGCTTTCATTTTCATATGTTGGGCGTCATTTTTTATTACCACTTCCCACTGCAGCTGCGGGAAGTGGTAATAAAGTATGCCCGTTTTTTAGGGAGAATTCTCGCACTACTCCAGTGGCATGTGCAAAAACCGACTTCAGATTTATATTTACACTGTTTTCATCTCTACACTACTTTGTATGTATGTTTTTTATTCTCATGGCTATTTTATCTTTACTTTAAAACAAGAATCAGTCAAAGCCATTACACCATCAATGGCGCAAGATGACTGAAACATCTTGCTAGAAACAAATCGAAGATAGACATGCTATAACAACTTTCATAGCAATAGCCTGGGAACAAACTAATAGAAACACTTCACTGTAATCCAGGTTACATCTAAATTAGATTGAACCAGGAGGCTACGGGCGCGACCGATGGACAAATAACCTCCATAAAAATTAAAAAATAGGACCAAGCAATAAACGTGTGACCAATATAACTAAACTAGATTTTAATATCGATGATTTCAATGCAACCGTTTGTTATGTTAAAAGTGTTTTAATATGAAGTTTGTACCGTATAGGATTTACTCTCAGAACGCCCACTTCCCGCTGCATTCGTTAATGTTTGACATCAAAATATTCATGAGAGAAAACTTATTTTTCCGGTTCTAACGTAAGTGCCTAGCTAAGTTTTCACTTCTAATTCGCAAGTCACGTGACCTGTTTGTTTACTTTATTAATGAATATTTAATGCGTTTCCTATATTACGGGGTCACGTATTGAGAGGTCCATTTACCAAAATAACATAACTAATTTACAGGAAACTCGGTGCATTTAGTTTTTTCATTGATCGTATGAACCGAATGGGATTTATTTGTGATAACACCGTGTGTACGTGTTTGCTATATCTCAGCAATTTTTAGGAAATTCTGGGAAGGTGCTGCTAGCTAGTTGCATTTTTCGAAGGAACACCAAATTGTAACTATAGTATTTTCTACTTTAATTCTTTGCATTTACGTTGTCAGTCAGTTGTACACACGACTGTACGCACATATCAGGTTGTGGTCGTCACAATTAACTATAAAACTTTTTCTTTGTGAGTAACATATTATTAGACGGTGCGCTGTGGTTCTCTGTATTATCGAGATTTGTGTTTTCGGGTTATAATTTACAAATCTAAATGTATTCTTTTGAAACGTAAAAGTTAGGGCCGACAAATTTAAGTTTTTTTTGTACCTTTGTGCACCTATGTAAATTTATCTTCTTGTCTTTCCTAACTGCTCTTTTTGTGATAAAATAAATATACTAGTTGTTACAACCTGTGTTTCGTCATTTCTTCTTTTTTTGGATAGATTTTAACTGTATCTTCCATCCTAATCTTCCACCGTTTTGGCGCTTTTTAAATTGCTTTGTAATTAACAAATCGAAACCTACGATTCAATCACCGAATCAAACTGAGTTAGTAGCTAACAATTAAGCACACGTTTCAAAGAATTCCATAAAAAACAGGAGATAAAAAAGAACACACAAAACTGGTTCCTAAAATTTATCGAATTGAAAATAAGTAGACAATAAGTAGTTTTCAATAAAAGAAAACAAATTTTTGCTATGGAGAAACAAAATCTCTTCGGTGATAATAAGCGAGTCTTTAATAAAAAACTTGTAAACACTTAAATAACATTAAAACTCACAAAAATATCTAAGGATTTAAGCTTTATAGTTTCCAAACGTTGAATAAAATGATAAAAGTTGAGAACATGAAAAGAATTTTTACCTGTAAATGTTGGACAAAACTTGATTCGTGGTTTCAAATAGGAAAGACGTTTAGTTTCAGTAGATTAGACGATCTGATTTCTTCTAACAAAATAAAGTGTTTTTTTTCAGTGTAATCAGTTTGATTCAAAACGACAGTAGCGTTGCCTTTGTTAGCTGGGTGAACGATGATATCGCGGTTCCTGCGAGGGCTTTGGCAAAGACAGCTTTTATTACAACATTAATATGATTCAAACCCGGAAGAAATTTTTCTTGCCTTAAAGACATTCTTTCTTCAATTTTGTTTTCTGATTTCTGTGGTTAAAGTAAGAAAAAAAATCTGCAAACTCAACTCAAATTTTATCTGAGTTGAGTTTGCAAAAATTAAGTAATAAGCGCATGTATGACAATGGACTCCGTTGACTGAAGTAAACAAAGATTTCTAACATTGATCGTTCTGCCAGTCTATCCAATGCACTTCTTCTCACAAGCGCAAGAAACTAAGTATACCACATAAATATTAATAAGATTTAGTCATGTTTTTTCTTTTTAATTTTTTTTTAATTCAGAAAATATATGATTCCATAATATCCCTACTAAATTTTAGCGATAACACATTGATGTTTAATTATCTCGGTTTAAAAGCTTTCACTGTTACTGTAATTGTAGCGTAAATATTACATGAACCAACATATTATTGTGCCTTGTTTACAAAAGCTTTGTAATCAATTTCCATGCAATTTTTAAATACTTTTTAAACAAAGCAATTGCAAAAACTCGTAGTTGGCTGTACAAAAAGAGGCGTGCTTACTTCGTCGATTGTTTTCTATCTGCAATCAGTGCCTACTTCATAAACACTATAAAAACCGTGCATTAGTAAAAAAACTAATCAAAGAATTAACATCTGGACGAATGCCAACTATGTCGATTTGTTGTGTTTAAATTAAAAAGATTTTTTTGCACGTATCGATCTCATCTGACTTCGATACGCAAACCCATTTTAAAAAGTTTTTGATAACCCTGGCTAGTTCGCAATTGCGATTGAAAAACGAAATCGAGTTAAATCGAAGAGCGAATAAGCAAAAACGCAAACAAAAGATGAAAATAAACGTTTGTCGGAATAAAAATAAAAGTATGAATAAATAAAAAACACGGTTATTAGTTGGTGGTTTAATAATGCACGACCATGAATAAGTCAGCTGCGATTGATTTTGGTTCAAACTTTTCCGCGCACGTTTTATTTATTTTTTGGCGTAATTTTTTTATACCGGTAATTGTTAATTGCCGGCGTACGTAGCGCGGAAAAATAAAATCGCAACTTTTGTTTTCGCCCGCAGTGTTTGAAGTTTGAAAAGCGTCTAAATTTTTCCGATGCACACGTAGTTTTCGGCATCTTATCATTTAAGTCACGTATTGAAATAACGATTGATAACAAAAAAACATTGGCTATTTTTATGAAGCTATAAAAAGAGAATGGTATTTTGCAGAAACTGAATAAAATATTCGAATTCGAGAAAGAGAGAGAGCCGGAATAGGGGAAAAAATTAGATTTTACTATACTGTCAAACTTTTACTTTACTATAACCATAAAAATTTAATTCCCCTTTTCTGTTATTGTATTTTTAGATGCGTGTGTCGGTATTGAATTTTAAATGAGCTCGAGTGGTCGTAAATTACTTATTTAATTTTGATTTTTACGTTTACGGATAAAAGGGATTTTTCCCAAAGCTTTGTAAAACAGTGGACTCAATGAAACCTACGTTAAGGTATCAAAAGAACTCGCACTCGTCTTTATGAATAATGCTTTTCCAACCACTTACTCATATGGAAAATGGATACGTTCTACTTTACACAAAACATGAGTAAAATAAAGCATGCAAAAACTCGACGTTAAGAGCTCTTTCGTGAATAATTTCTCAACCAAAGTACCTACCAGCTCGGAATTATACAGAGTATTTTAAATTTCAAACAATGTACGAATTTAATTACGTGTAATGCAAACTTACCTATGGAAAATGCTTCACAACAGCAACATTTCAACTTTATTATAATACGTCGCACATGTCATCTGCAACAATAAAAAAGAATTATTACACGTTTACGTTGACGAAACGCGAGAAAAAGATGCGTCAAGAAATAATACAGCAAAGTACCAAATTTTTTATATCTTTAGTTTAGTGGAATTTGAGCACGGATTGATAGAATACGAAAGGATACAAAGGTCCCCCCTCCCCAGTAAAATTACAAAATCGATTGCGTACCCTCTACGTACAACAACAAAAGTACACATTTTTTTGGCGGGTCATAAAAAGGTTGCTGAATTATTTTTGCCCGCGACGGAGCTTATAATATGACGAAGGTTTCAAAAGTTTTAAATTTTTTTCGAAACGATCTTTTTACGCGCGTCCGTAAAGTTGTCCCTTTTTGATAATAAATTCTATTCGATTTATCCTTAAAAATGTAATTACGAGGGCACGTTGATAAATTTACCGCTGTGACATTTATAGGATATGAAACTAATTGAATTTGTTTGAACGTTTGCAAAGAAAAAGTTTTGAACGCTTTGTATAAGAAAAAAATGTCTTACTAATTAAAATAATTATAGTTATAAAACAATTAAAAAACCGATGAGTACACAAATTATTAGAGAGAATAAAGAATGAGAATAAAAACAATGTTGTATACCAAATCAACTGCATTCATTGCAGCAAATGTTACATAGGTCAAACAAAACAAATAATTAAAATTTACAGATTACTTAAGCAATCTACTCTAAAATTTTTCAAATCGGTTAAAACAAATAATAATAAGTAAAATAATTTAATAAGATAATCCATAGAAAATACTTTGAATATATTCAATACTTTTTTAAAAGCCTCGTCTAAGAAACAATAATTAATTAGATAAAACAAATCAGTCAATCAAAGCTACCCAACTTAACAGTCACGTTGTGCTTAAAAACTTGTAATTAAGAACTACACTATTCAAGATTCGGGTATCGTTGTGTTTTGCTTCGACGTTTCGCTGTCCATGCTGCTAGCTTTTTCAGAATCTGCTATCAGACTGATTCTCTCTGTAGTTGTTCCTCCTTATATACGTGTTCCGTAATTGCTGATTTTAGCATGTACACAAGCACGGAAATAAAGTCGACTTTAAAAAGTCAGAAGTATTAACAGCCACAATAAATCATCATCGAAGGATTATCAGAAAAACCATGGAGATAAAAAAAGCAGTCCAATTTCAACCGTGACGACGGCTACAAACTTAGCAACACCTAAAAAAAATTGTTATGCAGTTCAGTCTAATAGCAGCTCTTGAAGACGCTGGCAGCATAGACAACAAAACGTCGAACTATATGGCAAAACCCAAAAAAAGGTAGTACACTAAAATTTTCTATTGTAAAGGAAGTGGAAGTACGCGACGACGTTTTGCTTAATTTTACAGAGTAATTGAAACCCATTATGACATCTCACTACTAAGCTTGACGTTAAGACTACGGGTAGATTTGATTGATAGAATAGATAAAATACGAAAGGATACAAAGGTCCCCCCTCCCCAGTAAAATTACAAAATCGATTGCGTACCCTCTACGTAGAACAACAAACGTACACATTTTTTTGGCGGGTCATAAAAAGGTTGCTGAATTATTTTTGCTCGCGACGAAGCTTATAATATGACGAAGGTTTCAAAAGTTTTAAAAATTTTTTTCGTAACGATCTTTTTACGCGCGTCCGTAAAGTTGTCCCTTTTTGATAATAAATTCTATTCGATTTATCCTTAAAAATGTAATTACGAGGGCACGTTGATAAATTTACCGCTGTGACATTTATAGGATATGAAACTAATTGAATTTGTTTGAACGTTTGTAAAGAAAAAGTTTTGAACGCTTTGTATAAAAAAAATGTCTTACTAATTCAAATAATTGTAGTTATAAAACAATTAAAAAACCGATGAGTACACAAATTATTAGAGAGAATAAAGAATGAGAATAAAAACAATGTTGTATACCAAATCAAGTGCATTCATTGCAGCAAATGTTACATAGGTCAAACAAAACAAATAATTAAAATTTACAGATTACTTAAGTAATCTACTCTAAAATTTTGCAAATCGGTTTAAACAAATAATAAATAAATAAAATTAAATAAGTTAATCCATAAATGATACTTTGAGTATCTTGAATACTTTTTTAAACGTCTCGGGTCCTACACAGCTACTCCGCCACAAACTCGTCAAACTTTTATGCATTTAAACATATTTTAGTCGTTGTCGTGACCACACCATCCGGCATTTCTCAAAATCAAGTTCCGCTTCCAGACACGTTTTTCTAAAAACGTTATTGACCTAGCCTAGCGTTAATACGAGAACGGATTGAGAAGATCAGACTAGGGTTAGACACGATTTCTCTATCGTCTTCATCTTGAGTTAGCTGATGATTATAATCTTTTTGACAACATTACTTACCATTAGCCTAGGACCACTCTACGATTTACCACTAAACTTCATCTCAAAAAGTTTCAATTGTTGGAATCCAAGAATCACAAAGATTCTTCTATTATCTACTTTGACTCTCATTTCAGAACAGGAATTGGTACTATCCAAAAGGTTGAATTTTGCTGCAGCATTCCTAAAGAAAACATTTTATGTGCTGTTGGGTCTTCTATAAGACATCTTTCTCGTCACATCTCATATCCCATTCGTATTTACACTAGAAAAATTCTTGAATCATTTAAAGTTTTCAAGGCAAAGATTTGAATTTGGTTGGTGTTATTTATTAGTGTTTATCATCCACATACTTCTCAACGTTCTTGTGACCGACGCACTTTTAGGTCTTTCTGTTTGTCGCAAACCCATTCTACTGGCGGTTAGACAACCATGCAGACGTCGGCCCGCAAAGACAAGTTTCAGTGCGTTAGTTAAATTTTGAGCCGTCAGACGGCGCAGCTTGGTTCAACTTTAGTCGGTCACGGCCATTTTGTTCTTGTACTTCAACTACGTTCCATGCACCTAGCATGAGGACGCATAAGGATGGGTAAGGGATACAATTTCTCGTCATCTGTCTTACGGATACTTTCTTTTTAGCAAATCCTTTTCGTCAAGCATTGTAATTGAAGATTACGACGGAAAAATTTATCGAATCACCTAAACAAAGATCGTATTGTAGGTTAGTATCTGCGCGTTTACACGTGGTTGCGATTTGCAATCTACCTCTTGGTTTTCTTTGTAGCTCCTGTTTATCTCCGGTTCATATGTGCTGTTTATCTCTCTGGTGGATATTTGCTGTTTGTATCTTCTGATTAGGTCTGTTGTTTGTATCTTATGGTGATGTCTTCTGTGTACCTCCAAAATGTTCAAAATAAAACGCTCTATTTCGTATGCGCTTATTAAAAATTTTATTTAGATTTTAAGCTCACTAATTTAATGACACCAAAATTTTCTATTGTAAAGGAAGT